>OX438781.1:4074444-6762604 GCA_949316455.1 Acleris holmiana | reverse complement strand
GGCTTGTACTATGGTTACTAGACAACGATAAACATACTTATATAGAGAAATACATACTCAAATACATTAAAACACCCAAGACTCAGGAAAAAATATTCGCGCTCATCACACAAAATATATCTGCCCTTACCGGGATTTATACCCGGGACCGCTGGCTTCGGAGGCTGGGTTACTCCCAACTAGGCCAACGTGTCGAACTGAACAGAAAACATAATGACTTCATGCTAACAATATTTTAAATATTTTGTTAGTCAACATCTTCGCTGTGATCAGTGGCTCGTAGAACACATGACATGTATCAGCTGATTCAGCTGTCTATTCGTATGTACAGGGACAGCAGTCCTGCGTTATCGCGGTCTCCGGGCAGCACGTGTCGAGTGTCCAAGTCACCGCGACGCCACCGACGACCTACGTGCGTAAAGATCCCTAAACATTAATTCAAGTGACAGTTAATGTTAACACACAAGTGTTTAGAATTCCCTCAAAGCGCAATACACGTAAAGCGGGTGTGGGTCTGGTCTGAAGATCGGGTACGTCGGGCCTTTTTTTATGGCAATGAGATAGTACACGAGCACTCAGGCCACCTGATGGTAGGTGGAAATCGAGACCCATAGACATTTGAATTCACAAGACTGCAAAGTTCCAAGACCTCAAATGCGTTGCCAACCCTGAGGACTAAGATGCAATGCCTTTATGCTAGTATTTTTATCGGTTGTTTAACCCCACACCGGAACAACAATGCGAACACTGTTACTTGGTGGTAGGTTAATGGATAAGATGATGGTAGCGATCCGGACGGACCCTGCACTGGGACCTACCACCACTAAACCCACCACCCGTTGCTATTTGTCTGTCTGTAGGTATAAAGGACTACACACACGGCGTGCTCGGGTCGGGTACTCGGGTCCATACATGTCAATCCAATACAAGAACACGACCCAACCCGCATCTGCGTTTAGCGTATTTTGAGCTTAAACTTAAGTAAAAACAGGCCGTATTAATAAACGGATCTCGCCTGTAATGCTCATCTCAAGCTGCGTCTTAAAATAGTTTTCTGTGGCTTGACGTTTACTTTGACGTATTTTGTGACAAGCCTCTTAGCCAAAATGAGGTCAAGGGTTCTACAACGTCTATCCCACTAGTCCCATTAAGTTGTCCTATAATGGGACAATCGTGACAATTTCATCCCAGTAGTCCCATGGGATAAGTGGCACTAGTATTTTTGTCCCAAAAGTCCCATTACCGTCGCCACCAATTTTGTCAATAGTCATTTCATTGTAATACGTAGGTAGGTTAGCTTACGTTTGTTTTTAAATCAAGCCAGAACAACCCAGAAATAAAGGCTTCGCAAAGCAGAGCTCCGTCACCTCTGTCAAATTAGATTTTTGGAAGAAGAAAAAATGCGACTAATAAAATTCACGTATAACTTTTTGAACTTCACTCATACGGTGATGGAGGTAATGGGACTTGAGACCAAAAACATAGTGCCACTTATCCCATGGGACTACTGGGAGATGGATCTAAGAGGTAATTAATAGTGTTAAAATGAAAAAACCTCAAGTTAGGAAATAAATTAAATTTGCGGTATTAAATAAATAAATAAATTAAACTCTTGTGTCGAATCAAAATGATAAAAGGCTGTCATTGTCGTCTTTCACCATCACCATCATTATCATGTCGCTATTACTAGAAGAGAATGTACGCGTACCTACCTAGCGTCAGTATTTTAGAAGAGGGCAGAAGTCGGCGAAGTACAGCCAGAAGATGTGTCACTGTCTATAGTATAGCGAGTCGGCTCAGGCACAAAATATGCGTTTTCCTAAAATGTACAATTGTCAAAACGTCTGCGTTCTCACAATGTTAGCACTTCTATTTTGTCAGCTTTCTCAAAATGACTGGTATTTAAAATGTGCACAGTCTCAGGAAGCCGTCTATTCATAATGTTTACATTCCTATAATGTTAGCATTACCATAAGTTTTGCTTTTCCGTTATGTTCACTTTTGAATGTAGGCTATCATCTTATTATGTTTGATTTCCTATAATGTCTGCTTTATTTCAAATCGTAGAGTATGCATGCCAAGAAATTAACGCTTTCAATTTAGAACATTAAATTGAAAGAGTTAATTTCTTGGCATACTTACTCTTTGATAAATATCTATAATTACAGGGCAGCATTATTCATATTATTATTTAAAATGGCCCCTTTACTGTTGTAAAAAATGAAAAAGGAAAAGATTGCAAATGTGGCGTTCACGATTGCAGACATTTTGGAAATAAGACTTTTCTGGAATGCAAAAATTGTAAGAAGGCAGATATTTTGAGGTTGCAGACATTTTGAGGAGAAACTGTTAGGGTCCTGGGACGTTAATGTAAAATAAAAGTGGACTGTATATTATAGGGCTGATTTAATCTCCCGTTATTTACAATTCCCCGGTCTACCATATAAAAATAATAAAATAATTAAATTTAGTCGTCCGATCGCGGTGGAGTCTCGTAAGGCGAGTGGCGGCCGCGTCGCTGCGGCCCGTCGTGACGTCCCGTGTCGTCCTCCCGCGCGTCTCCCCCGCGCGGATGTGCGACCGGTTCCCAACAGAAACACTTTCTGAAAAGCGAACATTATAGTTAAGAAAACTGTCATTCTTGAAGACAGACATTATAAGAAGCTGGTATTATGCTAAAGATGTGCTGACATTATGGAAAACAGACAGTTTGGGAAAAATACATTTTAGGAAAACGCATATTTTAGGCCTGAGCCAGCGAGAGTCGTCCAATTCTTCCGAGATACTTAAACATAAGATGACCAAGAACCGGCAGACTGAGATGTACTACTATGGCTCGAGAGGATCAATTTATTGTTCTGATCGTGCTCCAAAATCGGTACCTCATGGGACTTGAATTCGGCTTCGGTAGACCCGTCGGGATGACCTAACCGAGCGGACTGTAAGGCGGCGGCTCCTTAAAGCTAATTTGACCCCACAAATGTTCCAAAACTACAAAGGGAACATCGGGTAGCAAGATTACGTTACGCTTGCGAACACACAATGGGGAAACGAAGAATGGGCAAGAGTGATGTTTTCTGCCGAATCCAGATTTATGCTGTACCTATGCACATCTTGGGTGCCAAAGAGTACCGACAGCCAGGGAAACGTTTTATTCCAGCTTGTTTTGAGGAAACAGTGGCGTTCGAGCGTGAATTTATTATGGTTTGGGCTGGAATTTGTTAAAAGAGTTAGTGCTGATAGGAAATGGTACACTAACTAGTGCAAGATATGTGAAAGAAATTCTTAATCGAAACCTGAAGTATTCGTTGGTGGAAGAATGGATCAAATCCTTGCGACATCGCATAATAAACTTAATTAACAGCATCCCCAATTGCCTGGCAACTGTCAGAAGAGCCCGTGGAGGCCGTACAAAGTATTAATTTTGTTTTAAAGTTCGTTTTGCTGATACTAACCATTATATTTTTCAACGTAAAAAATATTGATATTTATTTTTTTATGTAATTTTGACAGTAAAACTGATAGCGTTTCCATCTTTTTATTATTAACTTGTTGATTATCTACAACGTACAGTTTCATTCATGCCACTAGCTCTATTGTTTAAAGGTAATTTTACTTTTTCGTACTGTCCCGTATTATTTGTATGCGATTGTAGTAACTCGCCTAAAATGAAATTGAAAATTTTAGGAGGGAAGGTCTTTCGCTTGCGTTGAAGGCCGGTCTAGTATCCACGCCCCGGTCCTTGACACCGCCACCGGTAAGTCATCGTGTTATTTAGTACAACTATAAAGCTGAAAACGCGTTGAATATAATTATCTATAGTTAGGTTAGTAATTTAAGATAAAATTAATACAATACAATACAAAACACTTTATTGTCCACCAAAAAAAAACATTACAGAGAAATAGCACAATTTAAAAGACCCAGGTAAACAATAGGTGGTCTTATCGTTGATTAGTGATTAGTTTAGTTTTAATTTTAGGAAGGTAGATTAGTTTCTTTTAGTAGTATCGTAGTTTAGTTATTGCTAATTTAAATTGTGATGTTGTAGTTTTTGTGTATTATTCCTTATAAAAACTATGAATTTAAAACACAAAGACGCACCGCGCATGAATATTTAATCAAGCTTAATGCCACACTACTTATTACAGACAGGTGACGTCGCTAACGACACGTTGCCGCAAGATCACGATTCATTCATCTATGCCTTTTTGGAAGAGGCAATAAAAAGAGACAAAAAGAAGTGAGTGAGAGTTTTTACTTGTCCATGTTGACTGTAGCAATTTACCGACCGTTTGTGTGTTAATGTAGGCTGATATTCGTGTAAACAGGCAACGCCACGCAAAGAGGCAAGAGGCGCGGAACGATGGACGGTACGAGAGCAGGCACGAGGCAAAGCCGTCAAAGCGGCGTGATAGCCGTGAGCGCGAGGCATCACCGCCCTACGAGCACCGCCACCACCGCCGACGGCGCGACGACGCGCGGGACCGAGAAAAGTAAAACCAGCACCCTCTATAAAATGAGCATTTCTCAAATGTCAATTTCTTGGTTAATTTTAAGACCCTAGGCAGACAGAGGACAAGGAAACAGGTTTTACTCAGCTAATTTGCAAAATGTACAAAACACTTTCCGTCTTTACCACAATGTCCTAACTCCTGTTTCAATGTTTAAAGATTATTGGGAAGCCAATAGTGTAAACAACTTAAACTAAACGTAGTACTCGCTTTGCTATTCATAGGTTAATAAACTCCATCCATAGCTGGGACCAAGTTTATTCCTGATCTATGTATATCAATGGTCTCTGCAACCTTAAACTGCACAAAACAACAATTGTGTCCTTTGCGGATGATACAGCAATCCTCGTTGAGGGTAAGGACTAGTCAGTACCTAGTGCAGAAAACAGCCGAGCTAACCATGAGCGTAGTTGCAGACTGGCTTGATGCAATTTTACTGACTTTGAATGTAAAAAAAACTAAATATTTATGCTTCTCCATCATTCCTGGAGGTCAACCTAGTGATGACTTTTCCATAAGGGTTAGCCCGCGGAACGAGTTAAAGCATGGTTCATTTAGAATTGGTACATATTACCAAGGTTATAAAATTTAAAATAACTAATGAAATAAAACATTTAGTATTATAAATTGTAAAATATGTATTATTATCAGAGGGCGGAATTACTCATGGCAAAAATTGATATGTCATAGGGATAGAACGAAGTATTTTATCGACTATCGACAAGTAGTTCTGGTTCACGTAGCACAAGATCTTTTACCAAAGAGAATTATACCTCCTATCGATACATCACATTTAGCAAAATAATTTTCCAATATTAACAATGCCCTCTAGTAGCGGTCTTTTAGATTAATATCGTTTTTGGTAAATGTAGGTGTAGTTTTCATTATTATTTTATAGTTCTATGTCTTAGATTTAGCTATATTTGCATTTACCGTTAGTAAAAAAAAGTGTTTTAGACAAAAATAACATAATATTTACAAATTAAATCCTAAAACTTCACGTATTGTTGAAAACAATAACTAAATGCGAACCTATAATGACATTTACATTTTAATATAAAAGCAAAACTTAAATAACAAACAGATTAGTGATTACACAATATCGATAACTGGAAAAGTCGATAAAGCAAAATGTTCTATCCCTATGACATTTCATTTTTTGCCATGAGAAATTACGCCCTCTGATTATTATTTTACATTTTACACTAAAAATATTCAGTTGTCAAAACCATGTATGTAATTCCGAACTTTTTTCGTAATAGATCCCATCATCTTCTGAACAGTACTTTTATTTACTTTTTTGGCTTGAAGATTCCATGTAGATCGCAACGAATTTATATCTTTGACCATTTTGCCACTCTTTTTCGAGTTTCCTTTTCATAATTGCCCAGTAGTTCTCAATTGGTCGAAACTGTGGACAATTTGGAGGATTCATGTCATGAGCATGTCATGGCACGTAATCGACCTGATTGGTTTCATACCGCTGTAGTACCTTTTTTGAGTAATGGCAGCTTGCTAAATCTGGCCAAAACTTCACAGGAAGACGGTGGTTTCGAAAGAAAGGCAAAACTCGTTTCTGCAGGCACTCTTTCATGTAAACATCTGACGTCATTGTAGAAGACGTAACGAAAATTTTGTTCTTTAAGCCACAACTACAGATCCCTTGCCATATCATGTACTTTTTGGCGAATTTCTCCAATTTAACAAATTTATACTTTTCTTGAACATTTCCTGATTTCCGATGCTAGACATCAGCCAAATACTTTGAACCGGGCAGTTGCTTAAAATCGAGTTAAACATACGTATCGTCGTCCATCAAGACTTTTGTTAAAACTTTGTCATACAACAAGCGAGCTCGCTTTTTAACTTGAAGGTTCTGCTTCATGGTGCGATTTGGCTTCTTAATAGCTTCATAGCTCTTATAACCAGCTCGAAGGCGAATCCGTCTCACAGTACTGCGACTTTGTTTTAATTTACGGGACAGATCGTAATCGGACAGCCCTGGATTTTGTTCAACAGCTCTCAACACTTTCTAAGTTCTCTATCCCTGGTACCCGATTTACGATTGATCTGTGTCTTTCTGCGGCAAGACAGGGTCTCTTTGTATCGTTTTATAATTCTACAAACAGTACTTTTGTGGAAATTTAGTGCCTTACCTATCTTCGACCCAGACCATGATGGATTTTCCAAGTATTTGCTCACAATTACTTTCCTTTAAGTTCCATTGTCGATAACTATTAAACGCATTGATCAAGGTCTATAATTTTTGCACCATTTAAACATCAAAAGGTTGTCAACAAACCGTGATTGTCACTTTTGAAATAAGAATTCAAGAAACATTTTTTTTAAATGAATTTTTACGTGCCAATTCTAAATGAACCATGCTTTACTAATGCCCACAGTAGGCACTGATAACACCCTTGAGCGCAGAAGTGTATACAAATACCTCGGCATAATTTTGGACAGTCACTTGACTTGGCGTCAGCACATACAGTCCCTAAAGCGTCGTGTTCGCAAGCTTATGTTTGTGTTCCGACTCCTAAGAAATGTTGCGTAGGTACCCAGAGCTCGTCAGAACAGTGTACTTTGCGCTCGGTGAGTCAATACTGGGATATTGGAACTGCCTGGGGTGGAGCATCTAAGAGGCACCTGATCACCTTAGAAAGAGCGCAACGATCACTGTTAAAAGTCGCACTCTATAAACCTTTCCGTTATAGCACAAAAGAACTTTATATGGATGCCAACGTTCTTACCGTGCGCCAGCTGTATCTCAGAAAAGTCATGCTTGAATACGGTAGGGAACACGACGGGAACTTCAACGCAGACACACGACGACGGCAACGATGGAAAACTCCTAAGTGCCGCACCAAATTTGCCCAACGTTTTAGTTCATTTATCTCCCCGTTAATTATGAAGATCTTCTGTAAATCTTATAAGGCCACTAGACCACCCCATAGGAAACTAGTAACGCAGTGGCTCATGCAATATAACTACCGCGAGACTGAGTTGCTTCTTACTGTGGTGAAATAAACAACTCCAACCCTACATGTTTAACCTTGACTTCAATATTAATATTGTCACCAATGTCAATATACAAGTTTACTTTATTTCACAACTTAAAATTAAAATTGCATTCTTAGATTTTAGTCTTTACATTTTGTACACTGTACGAAGGCACGTATCAAGCTAATGTTGTTGCCTCACTGGGTCCTGTAACACAGGGAATCCTAGCTCAGGGCCCAAAGCCATGATTTATTTGTTTCATGTTTTTGATTAATAAATATATTTAATTTAATTTAATTTCAGCTATAAATTAAATAATTTTGAATTGTCTCTAGGCCCCCGAAAGTTGAAGCGCCGGCTCCTGCGGTTGATCAGACAGCGTTATTTGAAACATTTGCAAAGCTTTGTGCTTCAATGAACAAAAATCCCACTGAAACACCTAAAATCGAAAATGTCGTAAGTACCAACAAATAATTTACTCGTTCACTACGTTCGACAGTTGCACTGATTTAAGTTTGTTGTTTTTCACATTATTTTAGCAACGCACGCTTAGTCACAAGTCCCTCCAATGCGAGGTTTTGTCAAGAAATAACAGTCATGACATCGATCATCGTCCAGTGAAACTAGGGAGCAGAGAAAACTCCCGCGAAAACATCCCTTCCACCAGGAATCAGAGCCCAGATTACCACCGCGGAAGAGTCCGAAGTCACGAGAATGTTGCAATATCTCGGTCTCACTTACCGGCTGAAGTTAAAGATAAGTACTATGGCAATTTATACGATAAAGATAACACTAGGTACACCAGCCGACTAGATATAACTAGATCGAAAATGCAGAATGTCGACGACAGGCATAGAGATTACCCGTCCCAGCCCACTCCCACGAGGAGCTGTCTCGATTACTCCTACAGAATGCGTAATGACACGAGGGATTACAGAGAGTTTGATGAAGCAAAGGAACCAAACAGAGTTAGAAACTATGATGAAGAAAGGAGGAGATTCTCTGATCAAAAGACCAGCAGGAGTTTCAACGTGCACAGAGAGGGGTACGTCGATGAAATTAGGCCCCGAAGAACAGCAAGGAGTGATGTCCACAGAGAGAAACGTTATGACGATAGGCAGTACGATGAGAGTAATAGAGAGAGGAGGTACGAAGAGTTTGAACAAAGAGACAAGTATTACGAAGATAAACCCTCGGGTAATCGTGATCGACATTACAGTAACAATAACAGAGAGCGCCGTTCTAAGAAGAATCAGGAGAGGTTTGAGAGGGCTTCGGTTGTGTCAAGAGACGATGATTACAAGGAAAAGGACAGGTTCTCTGAAAGGGAGAGAGATTCTGGCCTCAGCGTTGCCGATGGTGAGACTAGTACTGTCAGTGGTAGAAGCAATTGCTTAAGGGTCGTCAAGGTTAGTACCTACATTTGTTGTAATTTTGATAGTATTCCCATTGGCGGATAATAAACGTGTTTTTTTTTTAAATTACAGCAAGAAATAATCGAGCAAAGGGAAGCCATGGATAAGATGATGAAGTTGTGGAAGGAATTGATGCGATGTTTCAAGGGAATCTCGCAACCGCAGGGTTCGTCAGAGAAGTCGGCACTGCATGTATTAAAATATTAACCTTTGTAGAGTTATCATTAGGAGAATCTAAAACACCCAGCAACTCCTCACATTACATATGTCACATATATATGTAGATGAGTAAAGTATAGAAGTTTATGTGTGAAGGTATTTTGAGTACTAAAACCCTTAAGTACATCTTAAGAAGATTGAAGATCTTAGAAGTCATCGTCGTAGGTACCGGGTCAATCTTCCTTTCCCTCAACAGGGAAGCAAGGATCAAATCCGCCTAGCTCATTACGGTGCTTGTTGTTAGCTAGAATTTCTGTAAGACTCGTTCTCTTTACACTGATATTTTTCTTAGGAAACGGCAGCCAACAATGCGCGGGAGTCGGCCGCGGCGCAGTTGCGTCTCTGGCGCGAATGCATGCGACGATACGAGACCGTGGCTCGCGACGTGGGGGACACCGATGCTAGGCTTATGGTAACGATCAACTCTTGTCCTAGCTAACTATTATCGTATATATAAAACTATTCGCTACTAATAGAAATTAAGATCTAATCTACTATTTCGTATGTTATCTAACAAGGTATATTTTTTATTTTTTTATTTAGAAATATAAGTCTTACATAAAAAATCGGTACATTAGCTTCATAGCCTACAAAAACTTAATTACAGACATAGTTTCCTATATTAAACGTACAATCAACTTTTTATTATGACCAAAACTTTTCTGTGCTTATCTATAACTGACGTTATATTCAGAAATATGTACGTGTTTTACAAAAAAAAATAAAAATTTATGGATCAGAGAAACCTGAATTGCAACCACTATCTTAAAACTTAAAACTTAGAAGTACATGTCTAATTATCTATCGTTAAGCTATAATTATTAACTTTTCAACTTTTACATGACTGAATTGGTACTCAATAAAGAGTAAACTTGTTTTTTAAAAACTACTAACAAACTGCCAAAAAAATCCACGTCCATACACCTCTCGTTGCGCAGCTTGCACGCGCGCTTAAGGTATGAATGCTCTGCGTGTTTAGGTTTGCTTCTTGCAGTACTAAACAGCGCTTTAGCGCGGCAACTACGTTGTGTTTTACGAGGCACACGAAAACGTATGCTATGTATGAGTGCAGGGGCATCTACCTGATTATTAATGGTCTTAAACAAGACAGTTAAATCAGTACACGACCGTCTGAGTGAGAGTCTGAATGTCGTGTCTTGCAGCTGAGGACGCGTAGTCTGTATAGTCTCCACCCGCGCGGAATTCAAGTGCTCAAGTACTCTCATTTAAAAGGCCGGCAACGTACCTGTAACTCCTCTGGTGCTGCAGGTGTCTATGGGTGACAATATTCGCTTACCATCAGGCGATCTGTCTGCTCGTTTGCCTCCTATTCCATAAAAAAAAAGAAAAAAAAAGTGCTTTGATAAACTTTCTTTGTAGTTTTCGATTCTATCTTTATGCACTTGATAAATCGGGTTCCAGACTACAGAGGCAAATTGTAATCGACTTCGAACATAACTGTTATATCGCCGGGTCAAAGGCAAAACTGACTATTTCGTCCAAAAAAGTGACTATACGTTTTGGAGAAAACCCGTTTGGAAAGTTTGGAATTGAAATTATGACCTTATTAATGATAAAATCTCAGTCATGTGATCAACAAATTATATTATTATTATCTATGTATCAAATAATTACATCAACTATGCAATTGATAACCATCACTAGAACAAAAAAAATGAAATAAAAACATTAACTCCATCTTTTAGTGGTTTTTGCCTCTATATTACAAAACAAGCATTATCTGCAAAAGTATTTGTTATATTTGAAAGAGATTAAATAAATATGTTTGTTTTAAAATATGCTGCCAATTTGACTTACAGGGCTGTTTCAGAAAGCATCTGTTCTTATCTTTTTTTTTTTAAATTTAAAAAATAGTTGGTTCTGCCATTATATTTAAATATACTATGAATTGAAATATTGAAAGCAAAACTGTAATAACCTTATGAAATAACTGGATTGTATTACCTAATAAGTTAATGTGACGGTTGCGTAATTGTAACAGACATTATGACATGAGTGAGGTTTGACGACACGCTAGCCTACTTGGGAGTGACCCTGCCTTCGAAGCTTGGGGTCCTGGGTTCAAATCCCGGTAAGGGCAGATATTTGTGTGATGAGCACGAGTATTTGTTCCTGAGTCTTGGATGTTTTCTATGTATTTAAGTATATATTTCTCTATATAAGTAAGTTTATCGTTGTCTAGTACCCAGAGTACAAGCCTAGAGCTTAGTTTGGGACTAGGTCAATTTGTGTGACATTGTTCTGTGATTATTTATTTATTTATTTAATTTTGTACCGTAAGGCGAGTTTCATAATAGATTACACGAGTGTTGTAATGATAATTACGCAGAGTCGCGTACAATACTTTATCTACACACATTATTATAAGTACTCTAAGATGGGTTCAGAAGCCGAAAGGAAAATGACCAGGATTAGCTATGATAGTAGGTGACAGCGATGACAGCTGTAACGTACCTAATGAAATTACGCTATCGAATACTGTAATGTAATGAGTTTGAAAATTAGAACATCTTACAAAATTAATAGCTGTCATCGCTGTCACCTACTACCACAGGTAATGCTAATCATTGCCTACGGATTTTAAACGCATAATAGAGGACTTTCGATATGTGTGTAGATAAAATCGTTTATTATTTCCAGTCTGTATAACAAAAAAAATGAACGAAAACAAGAGAAACTAACAGATATCAAGAGGTAGCAGTTTTAATTATTTTAAATGAACACAAATTACACGAATCTTAAAAAGAAATATTAATTAGACAAATTAATAAAATGTTACAAATGGGATCTCGTTAATCAGAACACTAATATTTCAATCAGTATCGGTGCCAGGTTCTTCTGAGTCGTCAGAAACCGTAACATCAGGCACTCTGTCTACTTTTTTACCATCAGCTGCCAAACTTTGAAACCAGCCACGATATTCATCGGGAATGACTCCTTTTTCACAAAGATTTCGTTTTGTAGAAATGGTACTGCTTTGAGTTAGATCTCTTTGTATTTCGTTTTCTACTAAGGACAGCTGTTGTAGTTTTAATCGGGTTTACATCTACCAACAGTAAAATCATATTTTTTTTGCAGTATAGCTTTGTTGAGCCCAGTATTTCCTACAAATTCTCACAGTTTCACTAAAGTTCACGGAGCATTTGAATTTACATCTTGAGCAGTCTACAGTCTTTGGCACCTTTGCCGGCCTGCATGTATTTTGAGTTATGTAAGGAAGGCCATCAGCTCTCCTTTTTTTTGCCACGTTTCTCTTCCAAGTCTTGGGCTCTGGTGCACGCCAGCGACTTTTGGGTTTGATTATTTTGCAAGCTCGCGGAAAGATTTCGCTTACAGCGGTAGTGGCAACCGTTACGGAATCCATCTGTTGTGTTTTATTACTAATGACAATCCAGCTATTATCAAATATTTCTTTTAACGTCAGTGTGGCAATAAAAGATGCATCAGCGAAGTTTTCCGATTCTAGCACGTAAGGATCGTCAAAATTGTCACTATAAGGCTCGTCAAAAGGTTCAATATAAGGCTCATCAAAATTTTCATTAAATGCTGATGTAACGGGCCCTCTTAAGTCTTCTAATGTTATAAGGTCTTCCAAAAAATTTATATTTTCTGTACTTCTGAACTCACACGAGCCATTTTCGTCTTCTACATCTTTGTCTTTGTTCTCTTCCTCAGGCCTTTCTCGTTGCATAAAATCAAAGTCTCCAATACAATTTATTATATCCACCTGAAAATAAAAAAAATTATAATATTGTAAGTAGAATTTAGTTATAGGTTAATGCAAACTGCTGGTCTTACCTCGTTGGTTCTTAACATCAGATTGTGTAAGGAATTGATCATAGGCTTGACAGATTAACGAGTCATCATCATCGGATTTAAAATTTTCATCTTGGATGTCTTCTGTAATAAAAAGGTTTAATAAAAAAATAATTAGGTAGGTAAATAAGTAAAGCAATCGTACTTTCCTAGAAATCTTTTCTTTCAGAACTTAAATGTTTATCATAGTCTAATACCTAATTTTAAGAAAATTATTGTCGTTAATACCTAAACAACTACACTGTTTAGGTAGGTGGTAAATAAGTACCTAACTTTGTGCCTAACAGGCGTAGCAGTGTATTTGTTTCCGTAATTACAAAGGTAGATAGATACTACATCATGCAAGGTACCAGAGCAGCATTTCATGGCTCACACTTTGCTTTTAAAAAGAATGGGATGACTTGTCGCGTGAATCACATTGCTGCAATTATTAACCTTATAGGTACCTACTTAAAGCGCCTGCTAATAGAACTGACTGCTCGGTCACACAATAACTTGCATTTTTATAGTCAAATCGTTTTATCTAATTGTTAATTTATTAATTAAGTAATTTGAAACTTACTTTACCACACCGCGACCGTTGTAATCTAACCTCAAAACTATTTAATACTTAAAAGTACTTACTATCTGGAGGTACCCCATGTTTTAAAGATAATAATATCTTGGTTTCTGGCTCATCACAAATCATTTTTCTTGATCACACCACACGAAACACAAAGAAAAACTTATTAAATCGTGTTATACACGTTTCTCAACCTCGCCGTTCGCCGCGCAAGAGTCGACTAACGGTCGGTAAGCCGGGAGGGGGGAACCGACACGCGCGGGGAAGTACCCACTTCAACAATTTAATCGGTTTTGCTTCTAAACTGTTTGCTTTGATTCCGATATACCCGATTCCAAAACCGACTATATTCACATAGTATTTTATTACTTTGAACATTTTCACTATTTCACTACAATATTCAAGATCAAAAAAATTATAAATATAAATATATTTTTTTTCCATTAGTAATTATATTTTTTTTTACATTATTATTTAGAACTAAAACCAACTAAAACAAAATTGTATTTTTTGCATATATATTTCCAAATATTGCACACAAATTATTAGAAATTATTCGTTTTTGATTCTCGAACTATTTGATTAAAAATATTTTTCTTGAACTAGTTGCTTTTTAATTCAACTAAATAACTACATAATCGGTTTATGCATTCAATAACTCGGTAATGATAAGACCTACGACATAGTGGGTTTTACCACTAGATAGAAAATAAAATTTCGAGTCGAATGGTATATAAAAGTCAAAAACTGTAAATTTTAGCTGATAGTTGGTTTTGCCTTTAACCCGGCGATATAACATCTTATATGTTAGGGGCCTTCGGAAGGGTTTTCCAACACGAATAATGAAACCTAGCTGTTTGTATGCTTTACTTGAAATATGTTCAATGTGTGGGTTAAACGTCAATTTACTGTCCATTATTTCACCTAAATCACGTATATTATATTCTCGAGTTAAAGTTTTGTTACATAATCTGTAATCATACATTGTTGGGTTCTTTTTCCTCGTTAATGTTATTACTGAACATTTGTCAAAGTTCAGAAACAAATTGTTACGAGCACAATAGCTCTCAAAATTGAGCAAATCATGCTGCAACAACGTGCAATCAGGGTGTGTTTTGATAACCCTAAATATTTTTGTATCGTCGGCGTAAAGAAGGGCTCTGGATTCAGATATCGACTTTAATTTCACAGAATAACTACGAAACTTATTTATATACCGAGATACAGTCGAGGAAAGTCGATATCGATATGATCCAGTGGGGCTAGACAAGTTGCATTCGACAATCGTTAGCAATTTTGTTTTAGGGGGATAACCTTGCTATGAAAGACAGTGTTTTCTTTTTCCCATTAGAGTGAAAATGTCAGCTATTGATTTATCTCCTTCTATAGTTCCTTCTATTCCTTTGTTATATTTCTTCGGTTTATCCGTTGTTGGCTTTGAACAGTTGATGCTGTTGTATCCGTCAATGGCATTGATTATTAGGAAAGCCGGCGCCCCTGAACTGCCCTGAAGGCCTTGTTGACGGTTGTGTTGGTCATTGTTCATGTCCAGGAGGAGATCAACAAGCAGCGCTCGGAGATGTCGGAGATGGCGAGCATGTGGCAGGAGTGCCTGCAGCGCTACCGCGAGATGAGCACAGACTTCAACAACCTCAAGCAGAAGGTCCGCAGTGTTTATACAAGTGAAACTTATTAGTATACTAGCTTTTGCCCGCGTAGAAGTCGTTTATCGCTGTTTCCTCGGGAACTGCATATTTTTTCGGAATTTTAATTATGTGGTTGCCGGGTTAGAATAGTGCCACTCCATGTCTTCCCGTGGATGTCGTGAGAGGCGACTAAGGGAATAAAGGCTTGTTGTACTGTTAGGCGATGGGCTTGCAACCTGTCACTAATACACTGGTAAACATCTTAGCCTCACTATGCAAAATGTGGTTACAGAATTATCAACAAGTTTAGACTTGTTGGTATTCTGTTGCTCTGCCTACCCCACTGTGGGAATAAAGGCGTGACGTTATGTGTGTTTAATTATGTGCTATTTCAGACTAAAGTCAATCACTGTGCCGAATTTTATCCAGATCCGCTCAGCCGTTCTGGCGTGATTGCGTAACAAACATCCGGCCATCTATCCATACAAACTGTCACATTTATAATATTAGTAGGATTTATGGTCAGTGCGACAAGTCTTAAAAACGCATTCTCAATGAAACTTGGGTGCCAATTTTTTTTTTTTTCTATTCTAGGTAGGTATATACAGAGATCTTAATTTTCTGTAAATAGGTACCAGAAAGTTGATACAGCTCTGTGATTTGACGACACTGTAGCCTAGTTGGTATTGACCCTTTCTTCGAAGCTAGGGGTCCTGGGTTCAAATCCCGGTAAGGGCAGATATTTGTGTGATGAGCACGAGTATTTATTCCCGAGTTTTGGATGTTTTTTATGTATTTAACGCTTTCGAGTACGGTACCGTGATAAGATATCAATTAGCGATACTGCTCGACGTCTATAGACGTCACCACGCGCGATAGGGTTAAGTATATATTTCTCTATATAAGTAAGTTCATCGTTGTCTAGTACCCATAGAAACTGGTGTAAAACCAAACTGGTGTAAAAAGTCGGACAAACAAACGCGTGAAAAATATTTCTTGATTTTGCACGCGTTTGTTTGTCCGACTTTCTTTTTGGCAGTTACAGTAGAACAGCAATAAATTTAATTAGTTTTTTAATCTTGCCAACCTCATTGATGATTGACTTAATCTGGTGTGTTTGGTTAGTTGGCGTCAGATAGCCCTACGCGGCCGCCGGCGCCGCCGCTGGGGTGCGCCGAGGGGGAGGGCCCCGCGCCCCCCACGCCCTACCACCTCCCACCTGCAGCGTACCCGCCGGTACCCAAACATATATATTATTATTATATATTATATGCATTAAATTATTTGTTTTCATTATATGTAGGTATATTTTTTAAAACAATAAAGACACGATCGTTTACCCTCCGCCCTATTTGGCCCCACAGACGAGAGGTTAATTATAATAATATAGGTTTATTTGGCATTAATGGTCTATAAATTGGCTGACGTTATTAGGAACCCATAATTAAGTGGTTGCACGAGTATGTTCTTATGTGTGATCTGTTTTTTTATTTTATTTGTTAAATGTAATATTCGACTAAACAGGGCTGATATATACAAGTCGTATAAAAGCCCTTTATTATATTAAATTAAAAAAAAAAAATGGTTTATCGTTCATCGTTGTCTAGTTTTGTAACTAGACAACGATGAACGATAAACCTAGGCTTGTGCCTAGAGCTTAGTTTGGCACTAGTTCAATTTGTGTGAGATTATCCCCCGATATATTTAATATACACACCTATTATAAATGTACAAAATAGGCCGAAGTTCTCTTGTGCCACCAAATAACAACACTTTTTGGTAAGTAGGCGATATAGATTTAAGTATGTAAGTAAACCTTCAAAACATACTCCTGTAAAAAATAACATTACTTACTTAATTATCATATTCAGTATAACGTAGGAGTGAAGTATTCTATGTTTTATACATTTTAATAAGGGATAATAATTTTACTATTTTCCGATCAAAAAGGTACAAATATTTTCTTTTTCTTTTACTTGTGCCCTATGGGTGATTCAGTCAGTACTAAATACGCCGTTTTTAGAAATGCCTAAGAGATAGATGATTATAGACCCGTTCTTATTTGAACGGGCTTTAAGTTAAAGTGTTGTGTAAACAAAAACAGGTTCCTAGCTGCAGTGGGGAAAAAGAAATGGGACCTGAATGGGTTCGTGTACCTATACACACTGCTGTATGTTTATACCCCGTAGGTGCCATCTGACTTGTGTTGTTTAGTGAACACTTTTATAAACTGAAAATGCTCCCTTCCGCCTAAAATTACAATTTTTTCATAAAAAAACCATCCATGATCAGAAAAATTGTGTGCAAAATTTGGTCTGTAGTTACTTTATTCACCAGGAAATGGCCATGTAGGCCAAAAACTTTTGAGGTTATAAAAGCATTTACTAAATAAGACAAGTCAGTTGGTATGGACTTTTACATTACTGTGAGTCTATCGAGTGAATTAACCTAACCCTTGCGCCCTTTATGGTGTGGTTGTCTGGTTGGTAATTCGCCTGGTGTTGCCAGATGGCGCCGGGGTACGGCAGCGGGTCGCCGGTGCGCGCGCGCGCGTCGGTGCCGCCCGCGTGGTGGTGGGCGGAGCAGGCGGGCCCGCCGGGCGCTCCCACGCGTCGCCGCTCCTCGCCCGAGTCGCGCGGCAGTCCGCGTGAGCGCGACCGCGACCGTGATCGTGATCGTGATCGCGACCGCCGCCACCGCCATAAGGAACGTGACCGAGGCAAGGCTACACCACCAAAACAAACTGGAATAGATCCTTAGCAGACTGAGCTAGAGTCAACGCGAATGTTAAACACGCAAAAACATGTGCATTTGACCTTTTCAATTCAATTCAATCAGTTATGTTGATTGGCGCGTGTATAGTTATTTAAAAAAAAGAGGTTTTCAATTCGTCGGGATACGATTTTTTTTTATGTATGTGCACCGATTATTCAAAGACCGCTGGACCGATTAGATTTTTTTTTTCTTTTGAATGGGTATACTTTCTAGTTGGTCCCATTTTCAGCACGTCAAGATCTGATGGTGGTATCTTGGAGAAATCGAGGGAACTCCTCAAATGTTATAGGAATACATAAAGTGATTTTAGTATTTTCAGTGACAAGTCTAGCATTTGCATTCATAAAGTATAACTTGGTGAATTCGAACTGATGATGAAGACCACTAATGGCCACCGGAACTCCTCAACGGTACCTATTCAAGGGACTATGATGAAGTACATTCAAATGATTTTAACATATGACTAAGACTTTCGCGCGTTGTTCCTTGTTTCTTATTAATTTAGATATGGGCACGACACAGAACAGTATAATTATATCCACTTAAGGGTATGAAATATAATAAAAGTAAAAAAAAAGACCATCTTAAAAAACGCAAGAAATAACTTCTTTAAAATTGATCAGGGCTTCTATTCTAACGCGTAATAAGGATATCGCATTTGACGTGTTTTAGAATCGTTTGTCACAGTCGCCATTAATGTGAATGTCATAAGAGTTATCAAAACGTTGACAATACGAAAACGCGTCAAAGATGATATCGTTATTACCGTGTAGAATCTCAGTCCAGTCCTACTTAAGTCGGCGTCCCACAATATTTTAACCAAAGGCCGAACCGGTTGGACTGACCTATAATTTTACCTACCATTTTAAAGTTATTTCTTGCTTTTTGAAGACGGTGTCTTTTATTAATTTATCAGCCAAGAACTGCACATGGTATTTTTTTTGGACGGTCGATTTCGAACTGTCGTCTGAAAAAGAAAACTGCTGGTGCGTGGGAAGTGACAGTTTTAAGCCAGCCGTATAAATTTGACCGCCACATTACGAATGAAGTGTCGGGTTTGTCCCATTTGTTCCATGGAACTTCGCATTTTATATTTGGTATGAATTAGTTTTCAATACAAAATTCGTAGCTCCATGGAACAAATGGGACGTACCCGAAGTGTCGTGCTCTGTACGCCACTGAACAAACCGTTTAGTTAGTAAATAACCGCCTTAATTCCATAGTAGAAGGATTAATTTCGGTATCAGCGTAATTCGTCCCATTCGTTTTTCGTTCATTTCTTATGTCCGTCTCATTCTGTGTTCGTCACTCATTCTTTATTCGTCTCGATCGCTATATGTCCCTATCGTTTTAAGTTCAATTATGTAACCTGTCTCTTTCTTAACAAGTCTTTTTCGTTTTTCGTCACGGTCTTCCTAGGACTCATTCTTTCTTATTCCCTTTCGATTTTTGTCTCATTCGTCTCATTAAGTATTCGTCTCATTTTTTTTCATGGATTCGTTATTAGTCACATTCGTGATTAGTCACATTCGTGATTAGTCTCATTCATTTTCAGTCTAATTCTAAGTTTGTTACATTCGTTTTGCGTCTCGGTCACTATTTGACTATCTTTTTCCGTCAATCTTATTTTTTTTTAAATTATATCTTATTGACCGAGTGATCGTCATAATTTCATGTAATTTCATACATTTAAAATAACACTTTGAATTCTGACAGTTCATTTCCTTGGAAAGATTACCATCATAATTTGACCTCTCGATACGCAAACGCGATTAAGAAGTTACTGTCAAATCAAATTTATATTAGACGCTCAGTACACTCCTTCGTTAACCTTAAACGTTTGACATGCGGAATTCGAAAATGACTTCTGTTTTGCATTCCGAAATGGCAGTCATGATTTTTTTTGTAAAAACTCGTACTCGTTTTCTTAGTTTTTGTGGCTGTGGAATTAGAAAATTTGCGTTTCAAGATGTTGGCCATGATTTTATTGTAAAAGAATACCATGACCATTATTGACGGCATATCAAAATCTATTAATGCAGTTATTCTTATGAAATAATGTTTACCTTGAGAAAAATTAACTATCTTAAGTATCTTAAGTCCCAGACCCTTCAGGGCCCTCATTTTTTTCCGCTCTGTATATGTACGGGACATATAAACTTCAATTTGTTTATGAATTCCGATCCGGAGGACATACGAATAGCAACTAAGACCTAGTAGTACGGGACGATTAGCGAACGTGCCCAAAAAAGAACGGAACGAGTTACCATTAAAGACAAAAAAAGAGTGAGACGAATAACGAAAGTGACTAAAGATAAAGTGCGAATGATACCAAAAAAGAGAGACACAAACAAAGACATAGTCCTAGGAAGACCGTGACGAAAAACGAAGAAGACTTGTTAAGAAAGAGACAGGTTACATAATTGTACTTAAAACGATAGGGACATATAGCGATCGAGAGGAATAAAGAATGAGTGACGAACACAGAATGAGACGGACATAAGAAATGAACGAAAAACGAATGGGACGAATTACGCTGATACCTTAATTTCGAGTGGAATGTTGGTCGTGTATTGATGGCGTTGGCGTGTGAACTTTGCCATTGGCTGTCACGAGCGTCGCGACTAGATGACTGTGGCGCTCAAAAGGTTAATAGTGTGTGCTTGATAGATTTAACGACGGCTTGCCGTTGCATTGCAACTAAACTATTGCATGCATGTTCCTTTCCTAAATAAATGTGTACACTTGCCTACTCGAAGCGCAACCTTTCACTTTTCTCAATCTCTCAAGGGTCAGCTGGAAGATATCCCTTAGAGGGATAAGTTTGCTTTGTACTTTCTGTTTTATCTTCACTGTATTGATTTTCTTTTTGTATAATAAAGTGTTAACATACATCATCACCACCATGTCGTCCAAACCGAATCCGGCGACGGCGACTCCAATATGTCCACCACGGGTTACATACATAAATACATAGGTGCATACTATTAGTCAGCGGAGCCTTTAAAACCGCTTCGCAGTTCCGTACTTCCCGCCGTTTTTGCGCGGAGTGTAAATTTATCTTTGCTTCGATTTTGGTTGCAGAAGATACGAGGTACAAGGAGAAGTCGAAGCCGAACGCAGCACGATCCGAGCACAGACACAGGAAGAGATGATGTATTCAAACTAAAACATTACTTTCATATTTTCAAATATTTTTGCGAATTATCACAGGGTAGGTGTACAATTCTTTCTACAGAGACTTGTTGCCAGCGTTCCTATAAAATTGGGCAATTATATTTTTAAATTTCCAATCTTTCCGTTCAAATTCTGGGTTGAAACTAAATATTTTTGAAGCATATATGAGAAGAAATCTTGTTGCGAGCTCAGGAAGGTCTATTAAATTGTTTTCGAATTTTGTCTATATGAAAATAAAAGAATTTGAAAATCTCAAATAAGATAATTTTATTTACAGAAAACCTTTAAGCAGACCGCAGTAAGGGCGAGTTGTTTGATCAGTTATTTGTTAAAATTAGAAAAAATAATTGGAAAGTTGACACATTTTCTTGAGGTTTAGTACCAATTTTACCATACAATGTTGACTACTTAACAGAGGATTAGAGCGTTAACCTCGCGAGGCCTACGTCAAATTTTACTAGTTCAAAAACGGACCTTGTATAAGTCAGCTAAAGTTTAAAGTCACTTTGACAAATGTCCTAAATTAAGGCCGTTGGGCCTTACGAGGATAACAGTTGTCAAAATGTATGAACTAACAGTCTATTGATTAAATTAAACATCGTATGGTGATACTTATTGTAGAAGTAACAAGTAGGTACAAAATTGGAAATTAACACCTAATGTTTTGTAAAGGTTGATACAGTTATTGCGTGGACAGGGGCTTTATTTACATTGTATCTTTAAGTCCATCCTGTTTCCATATCGTGATCATATTGTTGACGTGATAAGTAGTTAAGTTCTTACTGTCAAGTGATTTTAATCATGGCAAGAGCTGTCATACGTCAACAATATGATTACGATACACCTACCTAAAGCAAGATGAAGTAAAGACAAAGTGGACCTCTGAGAATGTATTAATGTTGACTTGTGACTTGCTCTGACAGCTCCCATAACTTATCAGCCAGTTCTTTGTCTCGAGCACGACGGGAAGGAGTTCTTGGTTTGCAATCCGCAAAGTATTTGCCAGTAACGTCACTCAGTTCTGGCGCCACGGCCACGTGGATCGTGGTCTGGGCTCCCTCCACCCTAGACTTGAACACTAATCTTATTGCAAATTTCACAAGTATTGGTTGGCGCCGAAAAAAGTCCGTGCTGATAGCACCTGGATGCAGGCAGTTTACAGTGACCCCCGTACCTTCTAAATTTCGACTCAGTTTGTTAGTAAAAAGCATATTGGCCAGTTTTGAGTTGGAATAAACTCGAGAATGCTGCAACCAGGTTTTTGCTGGCTTATGTATTTTCTCTATATCTATAGTACCCAGTCTGTGCATGACTGACGACACGTTGACTATCCGACTCGGAGCAGAGGACTTTATTACTGGCAGAATTAAGTTCGTGAGCAGGAACGGACTGAAGTGGTTAATTTGCATCTCGACTGGCAGGTTGTCTTCGGTCAGCGAATTGTCGAGTTTGCCTGTACCTGCGTTGTTGATAAGAATGTGAACTGCGCTCTCTGTTTGAAGGATATCTGCAGCAAAAGCTCGCACAGACTTAAACGAGGCTAAATCCAGTGGTTTGTACACAACATTGGTGTTCCCTGACGACTTTATAATGTCATCTCGAGCTGCGGTACCCCTACCGTGGTCTCTACAGGCGAGGATGACCTTTGCTCCTCGTCGAGCGAGGTCTTTGGCTGTTTCGAATCCAATCCCAGTATTGGCGCCAGTCACGATCGCTACTCTGTCGTTTAGTTTAGATTTACAAATGCATGTCCCGGATGTAAACTTATAAATTATGACATACGTGAGGTAAGCTATGATAAAACCTACTATGTAGCCGAACATTGTTAAGGATAAATGTTCGTAGAGTTTCCCGACTGAGAGTGCGCGTCGCGAGCGTCCGCTTCCATCAAACACAAAAACAAACTAAGGCGTTCACATCACATGCTGGCTGAGAACCGGTTATGTTTTAATCGCCGCAGCAAGGCCGCAGTTAGTAAACAGATAATTACCAACTAGGCCACAGATAGCGCAACGTAGAACAGAACCTATGGCAGGTAAATGACAACAGTGTTGCCAGCGTCAAAAAAGATTTATACCAAGAACACTTCGAAAATTCCTTGGTGAAACTCTAAAATTAATATAAGGTATACTAACTAAATAACCTACTTGTAACTATTATTAAATATACTTTACTCGTGCATTTACCAATCAGATTTCTTTATCACACCTTAACCCGGTAGTGACTTGTAACCCCTATTGTTCATAACTTATTGATTTGGCCTCTGTATCCATGCCGCGTACCTACAATTAACTATGTACTTCATTTATCGTTAAATTAATATTAGATAACTCAAGTGTGTTATACTTTAAAAAATCAAATCCACATACTTCTGTTAAACCGCTACGTTTAGTGGTGGTAGGACCCTGTGCAGAGTCCGTCCGGATCGCTACCACCATCTTATCCTTAACCACCCGCCAAGCAACAGTGTTCGCATTGTTGTGTTCCGGTGTGGGGATAAGACAACCGGTGAAATTACAAGCATAAAGGCATTCCATCGTAGTCCTCAGGGTTGGCACCGCATTTGAGGTTTTAGGTAATCCTAGACTATAATTAGTCTTAAGAATTCAAATGTCTATGGGTCTCAGATTCCACTTACCATCAGGTGGTCTGAGTGCTCGAGTGCCTTCTCAAGCTGACTTGATTGATTCTTGAGATGAAAATGAAAATGAAAAATGAAAAAGTTTATTGAATATATGAAACATATCAAGGAAAAAATCACGACCCTGCATCCTGAGCTAGGGAACCCTGTTAGAGGACGCAGTTTCGTTCGGAATCACATAAAAAATAAATAAATACACTTAAGCCTATTAACAAGTAACATTTACATTTTACTCCGATGATATAGTCGAGTAAAGTGCTTCTACCTACAAAAATCGAAATAGAGAATTCCTTCACGCTTGTTGTTCTTCGTGATAGTTTTTTGTGTGTAAATATTGTAGTAAGAGCGTCAGAACCTTCTAAGGTTCAGGCGGGCGGGGGTCGTTTATATTTCTATTTAAACTTTTTGGAGCGCATTGAACCCGGGGTTATAGGGACGCTAACCCTCATAACCCCGTCCGTACACAGTTCATCGTAAAGTCCCAGCCAAAGCGAACTGCTATACTTGAGGCATCCGAAGACACCCCCATCGGGACTGCTACAGGGAACCATCCCCCGTAGCCATACCAAAGTTTACGCCAAGAAAGACGCCGCACACCCCCGCAGGAGAAACTTGGGACAAGCCTGACCACGTCCGCCCCTCCGAGCAGTAGTTCGGAACAAATACTACCGTGAGAGACGACCGTGATGGAAAATGTGCTATCTCGCAAAGTGTTCAAAGATACTCCAGCGAGAATGAACTCACATCGGCTGAATAACAGGGTCCACATAAATTTAGGAGTATCCCCCCCTTGTCAGCGATCGCAGCGGTGCCAACGGGCAGGCCAAGGGTAGGAGTTAGGTGCGCATACGAGCCGCTGCTCTGCACCCCTTAACCGTTAGTTCTTTTATCTAGCTCAACAAATCCACAGGTAACCGTAGTGCTAGCCGACGCACATCTACGATTAGAAGAACCACAAGACACTGACGGTGAGCAACAAGACAACCTCCATCATCAGGATTTCTCCCATTAAGAGAGTCATAGTTACTCCCACCTTACCCTTATAGGTTAAGGTAAGGTAAGGTTCTAACCTTAGCATGGTGCGACATGTTCTTGCCCAGTTTTACTATGATTCTTTCCGGGTGCCCATATTTCAATAAAGAAAAACTGCATTTAGACGTCGTACCGCTAGACAGGAGCTTGACTTGGGCTGAGATTCTACACGCTAAAAACGATATCATCTTTGACGTGTTTCAATATTGTGAAGGTTTTGATAACTTTTATGTACTCGTACTTGACAGTAATGACGAGGTAAAAACGATAATAAAACACGTCAAACGCAATATCGTTTTAACGCAGTAGAATAGAGACCCTGGCCCATTTCTACAAGGTAAAACAATACTGCTTTTTCCATCTCATGGAAATATTTTGTTTTGCACTCGGCCGCCATTACTGACAAGTTAGTAAAAAGTATCATAACGTTATTGATATACGATAACATGCCAAAGGCAATATGGTTTTACAAAGTAGAATGTAATAGATTAAAATATGCAATTCATCCGTCTCCCGGCGCTGATTCTTATCTATATCTATACCTATTCAATATATAAAGCTGGAGAGTTTGTTTGTTTGTTTGCTAGAACGCGCTAATCTCAGGAACTACTCAACCGATTTAGATGAAATTTGGTATGGAGATAACTAAAGTCCCGGGGAAGGACATAGGATACTTTTTATCCCGGAAAATTTAACAGTGCCCGAGGGAATAGCCACTATCAAATTGTGATTTAATTATGACGTCTACATACACATAGGGGGAGTAGCGGAAAACTATTTCTACGCGGACGAAATCGCGGGCGTCTTCTAGTTTTAAATACAAGCGATGGAATCAATACGAATAAAACAAACTTAGATTTTTAAAGACTCATTTTCTTCTTGGTACAGATCAAGTATCATTCCATGTTAATTACAATAACACAAGTTATAACTAGAGAAATATAACTTTGTCATTTTACTGGAAAAGAACAAAATTATACATACTTCATGAACTTTATACATTGCTGCGTCTCACAAGACAGTTAAAGTACAGGTATATAATAGTAGATACATGTTAAAAAATGTTTGTCTTCATTAAAAACTCTTCATTCAGTCATTCTGCTGCCCAAAAAAGTTCGGGCAAGAAGACCCGAGAGGTTTCAATTAACAGTAACAATACATTCAGAAGCAAACAACCTGGGCCTCTATTCCACTGGGTTAAAATAAAACGACCTTGACATATTTGCCTTTGACGTATTGGTTCTTAACTCCGCCACCATTTCTGTCAAGTAAATAAGAGTTATCAAAGCGTTGACAACACGGAAACGACAAAGGCAATATCGTTTTAACGCAGTAGTATAGAGGCCCAGCAACCCGACCCGGGCCGCATTCAACATAGAATATTGAATGACGAGTTACACGAGGTTGAACTAGTCATGTGTATGTTTTTTTACCTGACTTGTGGAATAAAACAATCTAGCCATCTAATTCACATAGAGAAATGTCGACCAGGAGCATTTGTTAGTCCTTTACCTCAAAAGCATAAATTCCTTGTAGCGATTCACCGAATCGCATTTCACCTCGAATGAACAAAACTTCAATAGAATCTTTTACTTGAAGCAATTTTTCGCGTGGCTTTTTACATTAGTATAATTATTTTGTAGCATTTAGTTTTTCGTTTAGTATTTTGCCCTAGACGCATTTCGTCGCGATCGATGTTTGTTTGGGACAATTTGACGCGTTAATTGATGTTCGTACTAAATATCTGTATTTTTTTTTTTTAGTTTCATGTCTTAAATGCTATCAAATTTATTGAAATACTATCATCATCGTGTTCTTACCGCGACGCGACCGTCTCCTGCAGTGGGACGCCGGCGCCGTAATAAGCACGCGAAGACTGACTATAAAATACACGATCGACGTGAAATGCGAATCGGTGAATCGCTAAAAGAAATTTATGCTTTTGAGGTAAAGGACTAACGAATGACCAGGAGGTCTTTGTACAAGCCTTTTCACAGAGTACAATCGACGTCGACTGTATCAAATTGGTGGACTGTACGAGTACTGCACGTCACTTTACCGGGTGTCTATCATTTCATCGAATTTATAATTTCATCGAATTTCATTTCATCGAACGCTATTTTCTGCTGAAAACATAATGTGTTCAAGGTATCTTAAACACCTATCCTAACCTAACCTACGTAATTAATGTTTAATGTACCCTGAAAATATTATGGTTTCAGCAGAAAATAGCGTTCGATGAAATGATACATTCGATGAAGTGACTTTACCATATGAGTCCATACTGCACTGGGAGGGGATTGACTTTGGTCATGAATTTGAGTTACAATAGCACAGTGATCTATACGAATCAAATTACATCATGGTACCGGTGTTCACCCAAAAAACCACAAAAACTGTAATGGAACTGTCAAAGTGGTATAATGAATAAAATCGTAGGTAATAAATTTATCTATTACTACTTTGATTTAGAAAGTTTCATAGTCAATATCAAAAATACGACGTAGTTCTCTAGCATTAAGACCAATAAATACTAAATTGGAATTAAAGGAGCGGCAGCTAGAATTAGGCTAATGGTATAAAGTGACAATATCATTAATTAAAAGACTTATATAAAGAGAAGTTCCGGATTTCCACTACGCACTCATTATAGAGACACAACATAGAGATATATCTTCTTGCAAACTTTACGTAGACATTTTTTATTTCTTCAATACTTATTAGAGTCCGATTTAATCGTATAAATCAGCCTTTTTATAAGAGTATTGCCACTGTTACGACCCATTAACTTTCAGTTTGTACCTAGATGCACCGATCGAGGATCCAAGGGAATGCAAAAAGATGAATTAACGATTGTGTTGAATCACGAGTAACTTAAAAAATCAAAGTTAGCCGCTCACTGTGACTGTGTAAGAATTCAATTGGTGTGTAACCTTTATCTGGTTTATTTTTGCAAATTTGAACGAAATATACCTACTGAAATTAATTCTAACCCTGTCGAAAATTGAGTAGTTACACGTTAGGTATTTTGTTTTTTAACGTGTTATTTGTGCATTACGAGTATCAACATTATCATAGTAAATTCTTCTGCCAAGGCAATCTAGGTTTCAAGTTATATAATATACAATATAATATATAATTTATTACATATTGCTTTTTCATTACAGTATATAAATACACAATATATCATTACAAAGGCTGTCATCGACGGAATACGTGCACTAACCAACGGATACTTACAGGTTTATCTTACTTTATTTTTCAAGACCATTCAGTTCAAAAAGTCTTTATTTTATACAATGCTACATATCGTCACTACTTTGAAAAATCCTCGTATCTCATATTTTGTGATGTACGATTTTAAACTTATTTCTCATCGAGTTTAGGTTTAAAGTCGTACATCACGAAATATGAGATAAGAGGTTTTTCAAAGTAGTGGCGTATACGATATTTGTATCACTCTACCATAAAAAGAACTAAAGAGAGTGAAGCATTTCTCTGGTTGTTGGTTGAGTCTAGACTCATATCAGACTGGCTGATATCAACTGTGATCGTACTTTATTTGTAGAACAACAGGGGCCCTAGCCAAGATGGAAATGCTACTGACGTTCTCATGCGTTTCGATAAACCATGTGGTCAACTGTAATCCCGTTTTTGAATGATAGAAAAGAACGTTAGGAGCGTATGCTTCTACGATAGAGCCCTTGCGGGCCTAACATGTTGCCACTGGAACTAGTGTCAAATACGTCAAACGGGAACTAGTGTCAAATACGTCAAACGGGAACTAGTGTCAAATACGTCAAACGCGAACTAGTGTCAAAATTTATTATAAAATTATTAAAATGACAGCCACCCGGGGTTTCTGTTGCTTAGTAATAAGAGGACTCAAGTCACACCAAAGAACATTTTTATTTTAAAAAAACCTTTTTTTTATTCTTATGTTGGAATATGGAATAGACGAATTCAACTCCCGAGCCTATGTCAAAATTCCTGTCTCGTGGCAGCGTGTTAGGCCCACCGATGAATCATACGTGTTGATTGTTGTGCTACTCTGTAACTCACTCATACTTTAATTGAGTCACGATTCAGTGAAACTGTTTAAATAACTGTCAAGTCGATTTAGAGATAACATTGTATAGAATCTGCCTCGGTCGCGTACTGGAGCACCATACGAGTGGCGCGATGGTCCTTGTATACAATTATAAAATATAAAATCAAGAATATTTTGCAGGCATCTCCACCTAATTATGCTCTCCTGGGTAATGATAATGAGGTAGGTTGTAGACATATTGTGCGTATAACTTTAGCAGACGTCTTATGAACTGATCAAACCTGCCGTATGTTCCAGTCTATAGAAGGCAAATGTGGAACTTGGCGGGGATTAATAGTTCAAACGACGGCTCCATATAAAGGTCTTCGCTCACTATAACAACTCGACGGCTACTCGACTCAAAGCTAGATACTGAAATGTATGCCTTATGTCGTATGTCCTACAATACAATTTTAAAAGGTTATGTTCAGGCAGTGTACGACGAGTGGTCTACACATCGTTCACGTGTCGTACACTAAAGTTTATTCAAAATTGTACTGTAGGATATACTACATAAGGCATAAATTTCAATATCTAGCTTTGAGTCGAGTGGTCGTCGAGTTGTTATAGTGAGTGAAGACCTTAATTATAGGTTAATGCCTGCACTCATCCTTGAACAATTAATAGGAAAAATTACGTTGGATTACCCTTTTCTACTGAGCATAAGGTACATAAATACATTCTATTAAATATTGTAGAGTTACAGGTATTACAGTGGTAGGTTGGGTTACTTCTGTCCGCCTAAGCCAATAAACAGCATCTCAGATTCAATTGCCAAAGTAAATTCAATCTTTTCGTTTTTGTAATAAGGTTGTTATTGCTACTGGAGCTATTTACTGCTATTTGGCTTAGCACTGCAGAATTATAATCTAACAATTTATCCTTATGATTGATGTTCTCTGACCTTAAACGTAACTTGTCTATTCATTAATTGGAAGTTTTCTGGAGGTTTCACAATTACAATAGTACAGAATTTATTTAATAACTACAATATAATTACTTACATGTAAAATTTTTATACTTAAAAATAACTTACCTCACTTAAAAGGAAAAATAACTTGGTCAAGTTAAAAATATTTTGCAAAGGTTAAATTCACATAATTATTGTCGAAATCCCTTTGTCCCACACTACGGAGTAGTGTAAGTCTGTTAATTTATGAATATATTTCGTAACAAAATTACGAGAGTTTAAATAAATGTAATACCCAATTAGACAAAGGCTTAGCTTAGCTTATAAATTCACTCTCCTGAAAAAAAGCTGTTATTTAGAAAAGTCATCGGCACTTGGATAGTACCTATTTACGAAATAAGAACTCTAGCGAAGACAACTTAAACTCGCCGATTAGTCATTCGTCCGTCCAGTTGAAAAGCGAGTTCCTGAGAGAATAACATGACAGGTGTATTAAAACAGTGACTTGCTCAAGGCATCATCATTAAAAATTCAAAAAATTATTATGTTTTTATAATTATTCTCTCATAGCATTATTTAGATACAAAAAAAATGCCACTGGCATAAAAGTACAAAAATTACTTAGAAGGTAGTAATTGGGAATATCGTACTTCGAAAGAACTTCTCAAACTTTAAAGGACATTTCTCTTGAACGATAGAAATTACTAACAAGGTAACTAAATAATTTCGAAAATGGCTCTTGTATGTACACAACAAAACTCTTTGCTACGAACTAACACTTAGAGTAAGGTCGATAATAAATATAATAGTTAAGATCATAACCGTAACACATAATTTCACTCAGTTTAGTCACTAGCGGCGCGCGCGCCGAGCCATCAGTACACCTGCAAACAAAAAGGGAACAATTAAAAATAATAACGAAGAACTGGGGGTTATTATGACATAACTGGGCATTTTCAATATAAAGTGTACCCTAGTTAAGGAAAATTAAGAAACGTTAACTTTTGTCAGTTTTGTGACTAAATTAGCCATATAAATGTATGGCTAATTTCGTCACAAAACTGACAAAAGTTAACGTTTTTTAACTTTCCTTAACTAGGGTACACTTTACAATGAAAATGCCCAACTATGCAGTTCTGTTTACGCTCAGAGAAGAGGACTGAGCTATGACCGTGTGGCGCATCACTACAAGCTGCCCACATCCCTACAATCGGCGCGTGAATGTCGTTCTTGTTATTCAATTTCCCTTCGCGACCGCAAGCTTGCATTTCCAATCAATTGTAAAATTCATTGTGTACTTATATATAAAACATTGCATTATAAATATTCATCCTACGTTCGTCTCTCATTTGTATAAGTAAACATTTAGTACCATCCGCGTTACTAAAACAGTTATATAGCTCTGTCCGTTGCTCTGAGCGTAAACAGAACTGCATAGCCATGCATGTCATAATAACCCCCCTGAACGAAGCAAACATTATTTCGGTTATAAAACGAGTCAAGATTTGTTCTGAGGGTTTCTCACTGTCCTAACCTTGTTATGAAAAGTGGCTGTACTTAATGTAAGAAATCGTACAAGATCTTATTAACTGTAAAATAAACTTTGGATCAGTTATTTGTACTTTAAAGGATTTGTTTTTAAATAAGAAAAAGCCGTGTTCGTTACTTGCTGAGTCTGGCTGCAGTTTTTTTTTCTTGTACTCGATCCAGCCTCTTACTTCTCGCACCTAGTTCAAAAACCTATGCAGATCCAAAATACTCAATGAGAAACTTTTCTTGCTGGCCCACCTTCTACACAGAAGAGAGAGAAACCAGTGTATGAATTGACAATAGTTACTGTTAAAGTAGAACTTTGTATTGAAATGGGGTTCGCCAAAGATCATATAAAACTGCAAATTAGGTTAGTGGAACTCCGAAAATGTATCTCATACCATTTTACATCATAATGATCACTCTTCATAAAAATATTAATGATACACCTGTTTATTTTCAGGTTTTATAAAATATCCATTTGGTAAATAAGGTTAGGTTAGGTTTTTTTTATAGAAGTCCTAAAATCAGAACGGAATAACGATTATAAACAAAAAAAATATGAGCAAAATTTTTCGGAAAAATGACGAAAGACCAATTTAGAAATTGAGCCAATATGGACCCGTTGGAATGACAAGCTGTAAGCGTAGAATGAAAGTTAAAGAACTTTTCAAAATACTCTTACAGTTTCCAAGCAAAAAGTGCCTCCGAGTGTAAGCACTGTCTGAGTACCTATGACATAATAAGCTTGTGATGGAGGGCTCGCATACGGCAGCTGAACAATCAATGTTTACCTTTTGGCGGGATTACATTTACACGGCAGTACTTTACCTACGCGTTGTTCTTTTAATCGATAAAATTACAGTTAGGTACATTTAATTAGCTCTGCTCGGCTAGTCTATTGCATAGGGCCCTTTAGGCAGCATCGATTATTTAAAGATGTTCAGAAAGCAGGAAGCATCGTATAAGACATAGTCATAATACATAATGATTATAATCTTCATGGTTTTATTTCTGAAACTGTAAACTTTCAGGATTTTTTAATAGGCTATTATTTAGAACCCCTTAGGTTAGGTTAGGTTTGTTTTATAAAAATCCTGAAAAGTTAACGGTGTATTATGCATTTTGAACTTTATAGGAAACAAGTTAAAGTAGCGTCGTCAGCATTGTCACTTTTGACTTTTGACTGACCCTGCCTGTGAAGCTAGCGGTCCTGGGTTCAAATCCCAGTAAGGGCAGATATTTGTGTGATGAGCGCGAATATTTGTTCCTGAGTCTTGGATGTTTTCTATGTATTTAATTATGTATTTCTCTATATAAGTATGTTTATCGTTGTCTAGTTCCCATAGTACAAGCCTAGAGCTTAGTTTGGGACTAGGACAATTTGTGTGAGATTGTCCCCTGATATTTATTTATTTTTAATAAAACAGGAAAACGTTTGCTTAATAAACGTTTGTATTCATAAAACTTGATAAAGTAAAATGATGGCAAATGATAGTTTGACCAAATGACAAAATGTGAAATGTGCGCTAAAGATTCGTTTGGGAAATGAAACTACTGCGATTATATTTTTGGTAAGTGAATTTTGGTGAAAAATGTTTTGCCAAAAGGGCAGTAGTACGTCCTTACGACTTTATCATATGTGCGAAGTTTGAATTCTCTCCTCAGTCATCGCAATGACTTTGAACTTTGCATATACGAAGCCACAAGTGGTTGCCGATATACAGTGTGCTCAAGTAATCACCTTGACTCCGTAGGCGCTCTCGTAGCCGCCTTTGCTTTGCATCTGATTCTGGATCGAGTGCAGCAGCGACGATGGCATTTCCACGTCCGTCGAACCTGGAATGTTACATTTGCAATATTAATGCGCAGAAATGTAGGTTTTATGGGTTTAATATCTGCGTGTCGCGCGTCTCTGATCAATATCACTGACACGCAACATTGGCACTAATATCGAAGCAAAGATTACCCTGGATTGAAGCGTCGTTTGGCAAGTAATTTTTCAATTATTAGCTCTAATCTTATATTAAATCGTAAATTAGACGTAGATATAGTAAGAGACGTCCTATTTATTTATTTAAGTATAATAGGTTTGCTAACAGGTTAAATACTAGGTATAAAACTTAGAAAGTAAACGTGACATTTTGTCATTGGTTGAGTAGCCACCCAATTACAGCTGAACTCGACATGCACAACAACTGAAACGCTTATTATCTAGTCTAGAAGTGACACATTTTAATAAGTTACCTAGTTGATATAAAGTAGTGAACTAAGAAGAAAGGAACAACATAAATTAGAACTAAACCTTAAGTTTATTTAAACAAGTTTAAAATTGACTCATTGAAATGTTTAAAGGCCGCCTTCTATTCGAATCTGTTTTTTTTGCATTAGTGCTACTCAAGAGTTAGTGGAACATACCCGTGGTATCAAAATTCGCAGTTGAACATATACAACGTGAAATATCTGTATCGCACTAATTGCGATCTTTCGTTTGATAAATCACACGTTAGCTTTGCCTAAAAGGCTATTAGTAAAGGTCGTTCAGGAGACCGACTTAATGACCGAAAAGATAAAAAGTAACAGACAAAGCACGCAATGCAATGAATAACTATCAAATACGAAGGTCGCTCCAAGCCTAGTAATCTAGCATGCGGGTGGTTTTTGAATTCTTTAGAGCTAAAATTCCATTATTAACATTATCATCAGTGTCATAAATCACCCATCCTTTATGATATCAACCAAAAGTGTCACTGTTAACACGGCACCCTTACTTACATTTGCGTTTTCTATAGAATTATTTGGATTAGCAAAGGTGCTGCATGAGTAAAACGATTAACGTCTTTTTTGAAGTAAAGTATAAATAAATAAAATTTCAGTAGATAATGAATTAGTCCCAACTTGGCTTGTAATTTAGGTAGTTCCTAGGTATTGTTCACCATATTTAAAAACATCGTTTATCAAAGGCATGGCAGTGGAAGTACGAAATATACTCAAAACAGCTGTAGAATTAGAATCTTGATCGCTGCTGGTGGCTGCATCAGGCTATTAACAAAATATCATCGTCCCAAAAATCACGCGTTTAACAATATGTACTTTAAAAGGATGAAAGGTTAAAATACCTCGGAAGTGCATCCCGAAGTTAAAAAAAAACCTTTTTGTACTATTAGAAAGTGTGTTTTGTCCTACGACACCTGATACAGCTAAAACAATAGGACCACCCGTCGTTCACCAAAGTTGTTTATGGTCAGACTCTTGGTATTTTTCCGTTCCATGCAAGAACATTACGAGGTATACATTTTGTTGTTTGCTTGTACAAATTATTCAACAACTAAATACAAATACAACCCTACACCACCCTGTGGGCAGTATAACTTTTAATTGTTCGCAATAGAATAATAGGTAGGAATGTGTGCTAAATTCATTTTGAGAGTGATTTATTTATTGGGCCCCTTAAAAAATAGGCTAATCATAAAAAATACTAAATGTTTTATAAATATGTCCGAATATGTAAGTACATATATATTTAGCTGCAAAATCAAAAACACGAAACCCACAAGCTGTCGTTTCACTGCAAAAACTGAATAAGATATCTTTTATTGCAAATATGCAACAACGATTTATGTGAAAGAATTTGTTAAAACCATAATTTATTATTACTAGTTACACTATTTCTTCTTTTGTAGTAGGTAAAATGGGATTGTGCACCAAAACTAAACTATAAACAGACATTTAGTCTGCATATGCAAGTTATTTTTGAATGCCGGCGGCCTCAGCGTGAGAGACGTGACCTAACTGTCTGTTTGTGGGTTACAAACGGTTGCTAAGTTTACAATAGTGTCCTTCGAGTGCCGAACTTTAATTAAGCCCATTCAGATCTGATGCATGACTTTAATTAAGTTTGGTTCATAAGCTAAACAAAAACAAAAGCAACATTCGTTGAAATTCGTTACATAGCTACAAGAAACATAACAGGGCCAAGATTCTACACGGTAAAAACGATATCGGCTGTGTGTTTCCGTATTGACAATAATGGCCGCCAATTTATAAACGATCTAAAACACGTCAAATGCGATAATAACGCAGTAGAATAGAGGATTGGATTCTTGTAATGTAGGTATATTGTAATTAAATTCAAGGTAAAAAGTAAAAAAAATACATACAAATTTTAAACAAATGAGAATATCATGCTGTTCTCAGCCTCAATCAGCATAAACAAGATTTGTAGATAGGACATTTATTGTCAAATAATACAGAATTTGGTCGGTAACGTCGCCTACAATTATGCGAAAAAACCGCGTATTACGTGGAGTCATCAAGTAGTAGTCTCCAAAGTTTAAGGTTACGAGATTATGCTAAACGATTCAGCCTTCGCCGAATTCAGAGGCTACGGCGACAGTTTAAAACAGTTAGTCATAAAACCATGTATTGGTATTTAAGCAGTTGTTGTTAAGTTATAAGTTATTAAGATGTCTTTTGAATTTCCTGATACCTTATATTTAGGACAGTTTGACTTGGATGTTTTTACGACTTTGTTAACATTGTGCGTATTATTTGATTCTTGGTTTGTCACAAATAAGTGTTAGTTAGATATCTGTTTTATTTTCAAGTCTTTGTTGGGAATTGTGCCTTTCCAATCTTCTTTAAGTTTTTCGGGTTTCGTAGTTCCGTAGTCCGTCCGTCCGCAGCCTAGCGCAGATTCTTAATACTAGAAAACTGTAATTTGCCCCCCGCCCTACAGCCAAAACTAGGTACAAAAAATCTTAAATAAAAGAGAATGTAACGAATTTGAAAGGAAAACTATGACGACTATGAAGACATCATTGGTTCTTAAGATACAGGCGATTAAAGTGTTTATACCTACTAAAATCATCTAAGACGGCACTTTAAATCGGAACGGCATCGGGACCCTACACTGACCATGGTGCGACATGCTCTTGCCCGGTTTTCATGTTTTATAGTTAGTCTGATCCACAACTATCTCAAACCCGTCCGAGTCCGTTTCTACACAGTATGACAGTGACTTGAGGGAAGAGCTGTTCTAAGTCTACCTCGCAAGTTGAAGCAAACGAAGTTGTGGATAATTCGCCCGGAGCACCTCCCGGACTCACAGGGGACTCCGTGAATTCGCAGCAAGGCACTTCAATGGTTACATTGTAATAACATGATAAATAAGTTTGAACATTACTATTAATTTTTCTGTGTCGATTTGGCTATGTGCATGTGTATAGCGAGATCAGCTTGCCATCAGCCGTATGCTTGGCCACTGCTGTTGTATGTAATGAAAGCGATGCAAGCTAAGAAAGCGACGACGAAAAATTCCGTTTCTTTGATTGAGAGCTTTTAACTTACATTGTATGCTATTCGTGTCACAAACGATATAAGACGCAATGACATTGTAGTGACCAGGGCCTTGTAGCATGGTCGTCTTTATCGATGAGGGTAAACGTAGATAATACATCTATCACTTTCTGACCAGTATGTCAATGTGAGAGTGACAGATTGTTTATCCACATCGATAAAGGCGACCATGCTACGGGCCCAGGTTTCTGATGAGACATTGTTTGCTATTTAAACGCATGTTTTCGACCTTTGAGTGTAAAAAGTATTTAATTAATTAGTATCGCTGTCACGTTGGTGTGATGCCCTACAGGTTTCCTTTCCGATTTATTCTGGGAATACAAACGGTGGATATTTATTAATAGCTTTGTTTCCGGCGGCTTTGGACAGACCGGAGATGTTCACGCCGGGGGCTCAAACGTTGACAAAGACTGTCCTTTATACCATCGAAATATATTAGGAGACCACACGGGAACACGTCTGATGAAGGAGATGGTATGATATACGTATGCTAGACATATAATATAGTTTCTAGTTGTATTATGACTATCTATTAACTAATCTGGTAACTTCTTTCTGTTGATTGCGAAATTAATGTAAGTAGCTTTTGAAAACCCCTCAAGTGCGAGTCGGACTTGAGCACCAAGGGTTTCGCACTTACGTCGTATTTGCATGATATATTAAATCATTACCAGTCCACCAACCTAACTAAGTTTACTCTGTAACAGGTTTAATACATACTTCCTTTTTTTTCTGCCAACAAACTGTTACGCAGTTTAGCAGATCTGTATGTTAAATTTTGTTGTATTTTTTTTTAAAGTAAATAAAGAATAAAGAAAAATATATTTTCAATACTAAATAATTAATGTTTAAGATACCCTAAAACATTATGATTTCAGCAGAAAATATCGTTCGATGAAATGAAATTCGATGAAATGATACATTCGATGAAGTGAAATTCGATGAAGTGACAAGTTACCGAGGAAATGCCGCCAGCATCTTCGGTACCTACAATGCCACAGGGCCATAGCTATTTGGTTTCAGTTTAGTTTTACTTGTCTAGTAGTACTTTATATGGTACAATAAATATTTATACCATATTTTATCTAAAATTGAAAATGGTATTTAACAGCAATGGATATTGAATTTTATTCAAATTTCCACTCAAAAATTCTCCCTGTTTGTCGTACGAGCCTTACGAGAATATATAAAAGGAACGATGTAAACATAGTTATACCTATAAGGACTTAATTTATTTATCTGGGATTCGGTTATTAATCGTATATAAAGTGTATGTCAGAGTATAACCATAACCACAATACATATTATATCGGTCTATTCATTAGGTTATGATGACTTATGAGTAATGCGGCTTACAAGTAACAACTATATCGTACGTGTAAAAGGAAGTGGTCAGTGTAATCCGAGACCCAACTACACTAGAGTCTGTTCAACACTACTTACGAGTATGTTTACAAATAATTATGCTGTCTCTGCAAATTAACAGAGGTTACGCGGTTTTACTTACAAAGTAACATTTGGTCATGTTTATTTCGAATTAACTTAATTATGTACATTCATTGTTTCTTAAAATAGAATGAATACCTATTGAATACGCAGGATGTTAAATTTAAAAATTATGTAACATACTTTACATCATGCCTTCATTCCAAGATTGGGGTAGGTTGCTACAGAAACACCATCAACTCTAAAATGAAATGAAATGAAATGAAATGAAATGAAATATTTTATTGATAACACTCGTTACATGTCAATGATGAAAAATAAAAATAAAAACTTGTACAAGTCAGGTTGTACATACCACAATTCATAATTCATCATAATTCATCATATTGCCTATGTATTTATCATATTGCCTATAATTCATCATATTGCCTATGTATTTCGCTTGCAATGTATATGGTTAATAATATAGTGATATTATAATAAATATCGTTCTCCATTTTATAGCGTTAGCGGAACACATAGAAATTCGTCGTAATTATAAAAAACGTTTTCCAAAAGCCACTTTTTCAGTTTGCCTTTAAAGGTTGCGATGGAAGGTGCATTCCTGACCGCGTCAGGTAAACGGTTATACACTGAAGGCCCAAAGCAATAAGCGGATTTCCCAGATTTCGCTAGTTTAGATGGCTCTGGCACCAGCCTGTTCTTATGCTTGTTGCTGCGCAGGTGGTATTTGGGGTTAGTACCCCTGCGCTTGAATACATCAAGGTTTCCGTGAGTAAACACTGCCACTTGGTATATCAGAATGCAAGGCAGGGGTAGGATTTGGAACTCCAGAAAGAGCTGCCGCGCCGGGGCGTCCATCGGCTTGCCTGCCATTGCACGAATCGCTCTTTTTTGCATCGAGAAAACGCGGTGCCAGTCCGCGGCCCGGCCCCACAGCTCCACGCCATACGTCAGCACCGAGTGCACCGTAGCGAAGTAGCACTGCCGCACCACGGGCCGCCCGGCGGTGCGCCGCTAAAATAACTTATTTACAGTTCTGTAACCACACTTTGCACAATCAGGACAAGAAGTTTAGTTGTGTGTTAGTGACAGGTTGCATGCAAGCCCATCGCCTAGCAGTACTAACTAACCCGGCAACCACACGAAAGGTAAATAGGGTAAGGTAGGGTTAAGCAGTTATGCCATTTTGTGTGCTATCATGAACCAATTGTTTTTTTAAGCTTAACACTCCGTTACACGTAACTACCATCATCTTTCTTTCCACCGTTATTTTTTCTTTTTACCATTACCTTTGTAGTAAATTGCCTTCTACTTTCCACAAAAAAGTTTACGTATTGATTAATAATATCAGATGGATTTCGTTCAATAAATAAATATTATAGAACTTTTAAATACATTAAATAAATAAATATCACGGGACAATGTCACACAAATTGACCTAGTCCCAAACTAAGCTCTAGGCTTGTACTATGGGTACTAGACAACGATAAACTTACTTATATAGAGAAATACATACTTAAATACATAGAAAACATTCAAGTAAGCAAGTATTTGTGCAGATGAAGAAGGAATTACTTTGAGCAGATAAAAGAGAAGGTTAAGGTTGGGTCGTACCAGAAACTCAAGCAGTTGACGGAGGACGGGAGCGGTTGGCGATTGTTCCACCGACGAGAACATGGCTCTTAAGTAAAGAAAGAGAGAGATTGTAAATATTGTAATTTTATGTTTTGTTAAGTGACATTAGATTATCTGTAAGGTATTTATACCTACTGATCACGCTGTTGTTATGGAAGAGCGGGGTCTTCTGATATATAATAATACTAGGCGGTCAAAACCTTTCATATTGCTAAATATAAGTAAGTAAAAACCTATAATTTCAAGAACTTTTCATTTCACTTCAATCTCGCACAAATTGAACTAGTTCCAACCTAAGCTCTAGGCTTGTACAGACGATTACAAAGATATGTATACACTTTTACACGTTATCATAATCTTTGTCTTCGATTGCACTGACGATAAACATGCAAATATTGATGACGAGTTTAACCTATTTGGTAGTAACAGTGCCTACGAAGCTAAAGGTTCGATTCCTGGTATGGGCAAATATTTGTGTGATGAGTACCTACGAGTATTTGCTCTTGTATCTTAGAAATATCTAAGATACAAGAGCAAATACTCGTAATAGTAAGCTTAGTAATAGGGTCCCGTTTGGTACCTAAAGTATTTTGGGCATGAAACTCTAAAACTGGCAGGTAAATTATGGCTAGGTATACGTTATCAACTGCTTTGTTGGGCGGGTTTATATAAAATTTAAGGTCCTTTTTTATTTTTCCGTAATGGCATTTTGTTCTTGAATTATTTATGTAGATACGCAAGTAAGGCCAAAGACAGTATGTATGCTACTGGGTAAAAATCATATTATTGCCTTTAAGGAGTTTCCTTATTTTTGACGTTTTGATAGTTCTTACCGACTTGATAGTAATGGCAGCCTAGTTAAAAACAATACTATAACAAAGTCAAAGGCAATATAGTTATTACCCTTTAGAATAGCCCTGTTTTGGATTTGCTATCGTCAATTGTGATATCAAATCGTTTACATATTTTAACAAGCGCGCATTGTTTTGATACTATTGTTTTTTAATAATATCAAATATTTGTATAACGAGTCTAATGCAAATCAATAAACGTAGGCCTATAAATGAACTTTTTAAACAAAAGTTAAGCATTCGTAAAACAGAAAACAAGGTACACTCTCTATAAGCGGGCAAATTCGATTTTTCGAGTAGGGTAACTGTAACTGTAACTAAATAAGTTTATATGATCTAAAAACCGCGTTGCAAAAACGCAAAAAGCAACTTTTCCAATGGTAATAGGTTAGTTCAACAATATTCTTAATCAAAAGCTGATTTCAGTTGGACTGACCCATTACCATTTTAAATGAAGTCATTTTTTGCGTTTTTGAAGGCGGTTATTTGGTTAAAAAAATAGATTTTATATTATTTCATACCTTTTATGATCATAATTATGCCATTACATAGTCCCACTTCTCAATTAATAAGAACCACGGGATATTTCACGCTCGAGATATCTTATCGCCACCATTGAGGAGTTCCGGTGACCATCTGGTCTTCATCATCAGCTCCACTTCACCCAATTATACTTAGGTACTGAATGCAAATATGAACTTAAAATACCTAAAACGTTATATATGTACCTATAATATTTGAGAAGTTCCCGCAAATCCTCCCAGATCCACTCATCAGATACGGACTTGGTGGCAATGGGTGGTCCCATTGCCGCCAATCTACAACTATCACACAAAAAAAAAAACCAAATCGATTCTCCTTTTTTAAAGACTTTTTAAATAAAGTATTATTCACAAAAAAAAAACCAATTCCATAAAAATAAAGTTCATCAAATTTGGAGCACAACTCCCATTTACTTACACTATATTTAAACTAGATTACATATTTTTCCCGTTGGAGTAAATATTTCGCAAATGGGCACAAATCCGTCGATGTTTTTTGGTTCTAAAACCACGTTAACATAACGTTACACATTTGTATTTAGCAATATAATGTATGTGTTAGTCAGAATCGAGTTCATTACAAGACAGGCAAGGTTGTGGAAAGACCGTACCAACAGGTGAAGTGAAACGAATGTTTGCAATAAAAACTATCACCGGGCAGAACTCGCTGTGCGCATTCAGACGGGGATGAGTCACCGGCTCGACCCCTCACTTTACAACCCGCTTGTAAATCTACTATCCTTCTTCAACCACACGCATTAGACAGGGACACGCTAATCGCGATACAGATTCAGATTAGGTACTACGATGGGTGGCGGACGGCGAACTTTGCGAGTTATTTTTGAATCCATGTTAGAGAGAAACATGCGGGAACTTGCTGTCTGGAATTCAAATGTGATCATTCGATACGATAATACTCTGAGCCAGTACTGTCTTTGTAGGCTGGAATACTTACGAACTTTCATGAAGAAGGAAATGCATCAAACTGGAACCGATAAATATTTTATTTAGAATTACGGATTTCTGATAAAAAATAAATTGTTATCCATCAAGGGCGACTATTCTAATGGGTCAAACAGTATATTGCTTTAGACTCGACTGCCATTACTGTCGAGTAAATAAGAGCCATTGTACCGTTGACATTACGATAACATCTTAAAGACAGCATGTTTTTACCATGTTGAATAGAGGCCCTGATAGGTTCTTAGAGTTGTCATCATTTTGACATAGACTTTAATCTATCTGTTCCATACTCCAACGTAAGAAAAAATAGTTAACGTTTAAAATAAAAAGTGTGTTTTGTGTGACTTGAACCCTTTTATTACCAAGCAACTTAATGCCCATGTGGCTGTCGTTTTCATAATTTAATTATAATAGCTTTCTATTATTTGACACTAGTTCCCGTTTGACGTACCTATTTGACACTAGTTCCCGTTTGACGTACCTATTTGACACTAGTTCCCGTTTGACGTACTTATTTGACACTAGTTCCCGTTTGACGTACCCATTTGACACTAGTTCCCATTTGACGTATCTATGTGACACTAGTTTCCGGTACGGCGTGTTAGCCTCATAGCATCTGACTGCATGGACATTTGTTCTAAAATTTAGGTTTTTATTGCTGTCATAACAAACTTTGGCAACGACTTTAGTGTCAGTTTCGGGGGAATGCGCGCTTTCAGAACCTTAAACAACAACTTAAAAATCTTCTTCTCGTTCAGAAGCAACCGCGCAGTTTTACTAACGAATTATAAAACCGTTTGTCAGAACGAAGCCTAAATGAGCAACACTGCACATAATCGGTAAGTTGCGAACAGAATCAGTGCGCAACTCTGATGACTGTAACAAACCCGGCAATAATACTACAAATTAATTAAAAGTTGTGTGACAAAACAAATCAAATTTGCTTGGCAGATCATGTTGCGGAACATTTTCTTTTAGAGATGTAAAACTAATTAGGACTAAAACGAGTCCGCTCCCGTCCGTGACCCACATTCCTTCGATTGGTGTAACCGACAGTAGCTACTCACGTTTGTACCTTGTCGTTTTAACGCTCTTGAAAGATTAGTGCATCAGTTCAAACATGACGTTAAAGTGGCAAAGCACTAAAGTATGCAGCTACTTAAAAGGCCGGCCGGACCGACCAGACTGCTGCGGTTTTTTAGTGGCAGCAATTAGAAATCTTCAACCAATGCTGATCAGGTGGGCGATGCTTAAACGCTCGGGGTTTTGCCATATCTTTCTAACTCTGCTTTTGTGGTTAAATTACCGAAGGAGCTTTGCATTTGCTTGTGAATTACGATGCTGTTTTTTTTCCACTTCATTCATATTTTCAGCATTTCAGTAGGTAGTTCCCGTATGCACATGTAGATATCTGGTATCTTTATCCCTATTATACGACTAATTATTCGCATTCTCCTTATTAACTTTTTATTATGTGAGCCGGATACAGCGCAAAATGTAACAGCTCGTTCAAATGCCTCCTTGTTAACCAGTAGCCATTATCGTAAATCAAACGCGGGATTTAACCCATTCGCAACGACGTTTAATCTCGTCTTGAAATTTTAAAAGGACGAACAAGCGTTTGAGTAATTATTGTCAACGTCAAGCCAGCGGAAGTAATTTAATTAATCGATATTAAATTTTCTGCAATAAATGTAGAGTTGCAGAATAGACAGTTCGATCCGTAAAGGGAGGTGCCCACTCCGGCGCAGCGTCCGCTCTCCTCCGGATTTGGAACGCACGTGTGTCCGCAGCATACTAACGAGACGACGACTCTTTATGTACTGTCTGAACGCACAAAATGCAATCAACACAACCGTTACCCCAATTGCATAAAGTCTCATTTACGTTACGTAACTTATATCAAGCCTTTGGTCGAAGCAGGATATCGTTAATTAAAAGTTTTAACGTTTGCTTTATTTATTTTTATTTTGTAAGTCTGACGAAAGAAAAGAGAACTTCGAACACTTTCTTTTTAAGAATTTCAATGTTTATATTCAGTTTTGAAGACATTCCGATGTTTGCCCGTTTACGTTTAGTTATTATGCCGACCTGCGTGGCAACTGGTAACTCGCAGGTCGTTCACCTTGGTTTTCGGTAAGGTCACGCCAGCGACGGTTTTCGATTGATTGAAGGGAACTTATCGCCTGCTCGATGTGTCGTAGATTACATCAAGTGGCATTATGGAAAGATAAGCCCTATTGTTGTCGATTACGTCCAATATGTCCCGGTTAAGTCTCGTACCCAATACTTATAGGTACTAGAAATAGAAATATACAACACGTTGGTCTAGTTGGGAGTGACCCTGTCTCCGAAGCCAGCGGTCCCGGGTTCAAATCCCGGTAAGGGCAGATATCTGTGTGATGAGCACGGGTATTTGTTGCTGAGTTTTGGATGTTTTCTATGTATTACAAGGGCACTGAATCAGTCGAGTTCACACAAGGATTAGCTGTCTTGTCACGCACACACATGTCCCTTCAACCCAGAGGGCCCCTACACTTGCGAGCTTGCTGTAAAGCTATTCGACAAACGATCAACAGTGTGCCGATCGATTTTGTATGAATTAATTTAACATGAATATAGTTAGAGACAACGATTTCTTTGCCCAGTGCTAAAGGTTACAAAACGGCAATGTTACCAAAAACAAATGCTTTTACTTGTTACTCGATCTTATGATAAAAAGTTCAGCAATCACCTATGTCACGAGCATCAACCAGAAAGTTATATCTCCCATTTTAAGTAGTTTTTAGGGCCTCTTACTAAATACTAAAAACCGAATCCTTATACATCTAAGTTGACTTTATTGTCAGTCTGTCCATCTGTGTGTCAAGTTCCCTTTTTCTCTGAAATCGCAAAAAATATCTTTTAGTTGTCCACACGAGGGCTCATCATTAGAATTTAGTTTTTAAGCTATTTAATTAGGTAGAAATTGCACAATTTACGGTTTAAGTTTCCTCAATTAATGATCTGTAGAAGAGAAGATGTGTCCCGTGTGGTATGATTTCCAAAATATAATGACATCAAACATCAACAGGACTTTACATGGTTTCTAATTTTCATTCCAATAGGATGGAGGAGCGTAACCCTTGGCACTTCACCGATTTTAAGCCCAAGGGTATGTCGTAAGATTGGCCGTTTCATTAGAAAATAACAATACAGCAGCTTTAATAAAAATCAGGAAATATAAAGTGACTATAATTGTAAATGAATAGGTTATCTTCAGTGGACAAATAGATACTGACCTATGTGTCCTGTGTGTTGGAAGTTCGTGGGCGCTCCAATCATGGAGCGGTCTATTCTCCGGCGCGTGCGCTGCGCCTGCGCGGCTGGTTGGTAGCAGCACGCGAACCACTGCAGCCAGATCTCGCCCCCCGTGCCGGCCATTTTGAATCACTGAGACTACTGTCCTCACTACTGTCCGCACAGCACAGCACGCTCGCGCGCGCAAAAGCGGCTTCAATTTAACTTGCAAATTTAAAATGAGCAAAACGCACCGATTCTATTTTAGCCGATCAGGTAAACACGAGAATATAGAATAGATATTTGTGAAGCGGCGTGGCGAAACGCTACAATTTAAAAGTCTCTTTAAGATAAAGATTTCTCGGAATCGATACGTTTATATAACGCCACACGCTGATCTCTGCTGTAATGATAATGCCGAGCGCATGATTCCGCCGATAACTGGAACAGAAGAAATAACACTGTTAACAATGTTCGACTTTCCCTTTTAATAATAGGATTAGACACATTAAGAGTAGAATAAACAAAACTAATATAAGGGAATCGATAAATTCGCTAATAGCGTCGTCAACACATTAAGCTAAATGTTTTGATATGGCCCATTTGTGGACTTTTCCAAAACATCTACAAACATACTATCAAGCTGTTTTTTGTAAATTATCAATCTATTCTAATTTGTGGTTTCACAGATAAAGGCAGTAGTGAATTTAATTAATATTTTTAAATTATGCACCGCGTTAAATAAGTTTCTGTAAAAATATTTATGAGGCAAGATTTCGTTGCCAACTATTGTTTTTATAAATCAATCATCGGTGCATCTAGGTTAAGAGGGCTGGATGATAAGTAACTAGCCACAATTTAAAAAGGTTTTATTAAAAACTATACGACCTCCTTTTCATAATGGGTTTTTTGGCTGTTGGTGTTCTAAATTTGAATTCGTAAACGTACATATTTTTTGTTTAATGTCATTTGTAAAAAAAATCTGGCGTATTTTTCCAAAATTGATAAAATTTAACAAAGAGCTGTGATAAAAATTCTTCATATGAAAGGTATGAAAGGGGCTGCGACTTAAAAAATGTTTTGGGTAAATGTGCTCTCTCTTATGCTACGGTTAAAAACTGGGTGGCCGAGTTAAAAGAAGAAGAGGACGTACAAAGGTTCCAAGATGAACTCCGTCCCGGACGTCTAAAAGCTTCACAACTTCGGAAATGGTCTCCAAAGTGCATGATATGGTTTTGGCAGATCGACGGTTGAAGCTATCCGAGATAGCTGATAATATAGGTACTTCAAAAGAACGGGTACATCATATACTTAGTGAAGAATTGAAGATGAAATAGCTGTCCGCTCGTTGGGTGCCGCGATTACTTACACTCGATCAAAAAGGAGTTCGAACGCAAAACTCTCGACATTGATTGGACCATTTTCAAAGAAATAAATCGGGTTTCTTACGACGATTTGTAACAACGGATGAAACTTGGGTTCACCACTATACACCAGAATGCAAAATGCAATCGAAACAGTGGACAGAATCCGGGTGCTCGAAAAAAAATGATTTTTCATCAAGACAATGCAAGAGTTTACACTTGTCTTAAGACCATGGCCAAAATTAACGAATTTCATTATGATTTGTTGCCCCACCCACCTTATTCGCCTGATCTTGCGCCTTCGGTCTTCCATCAGTTCCCCAAACTCAAAACTTTTTTGGGGGGAACATAAATTAAAAACAAATGAAGGGGTCATAGCTGCTGTAGAGGAGTATTTTACAGGCCTTCAGAAAAGCCATTTAATGGCGGGTATAACAGCGTTGGAGCGAAGGTGGACCAAGTGCGTGGAGCTTAATGGAGATTATATAGAAAAATAATAATAAAAAAATACACTAATTGTAGAATAATTTATTGTTAGACTAGTTACTTATCCTGCCCTCGTAATATAGCGGAATATCCTGTTGAAAGCTTCTCACTCCATTTCAGATCAGCTACTTAAATGGGAATTGGTTCAAAATTGAAAGGAATGAACCAACTATACTATGAGCAAAGCAAGTTCCGGAATGACAGACATACAAGCGAGGCAAGTTTAATAAAAGCTTTATTTTGTTTAGGTACCCCTGTCGTGTAATTATATCCTCGTGAGCCCACCATATACTACAAGCATTGAGATTTTTGATAGTGGGAATTTAAATCTACCAGTAAGGGACTAAAGTTCAATATCCTCTGCTCTTTAAGTGCAATTTTAAATTTTGAGACAGTTTAGAAGTGAACTTTAATCTCCTTAAAATATAGTTTAAACTAAAATTATCTTGATTATGTACCTCCTTTGCCACGCCAGGTATCACGAGTGTGTATGCAGTATTGGTGATGCATATAGCGACTACTGTAACGGTTTTTTTAGCATCTTCTCATTACTGTATCCCAAGCACGAACTTTTACCTTATACCGAGTAACGTTAACGTGTCGTCATCAAGAAAATGTGTAGCGCCGTGACTGCATTTAGTACTAAAATTTTACAGCGAGTAAAGTAGAAGTATACTTATAATAATGTATGAAAACGTGAGTTTGTTTTAGGGGCTCATGTTACGGATGGTTCAGAAGACGTTTTCGAAAATGTCGAATAGTAAAGCAGATTCGAAAACGTGACGTGTGACTAAATGTTCGATCTACAGCCCATAACGGAAGACGTTACAACTTGACTGTGAGAAGTGTTATTTGAATAAAACATGCTTGCCTTCTCAGCATCATATTAATTAAAAACATGACCCAAAAAAACAGGGCAAGAGCTCGTCGGAACATGCTCAATGTAGGGTTTCGTAACCGTTAAGTATCTAATACAAACACAAAAAAACAACAAGTATGAACGAATTTCTATTACAAGTCATTTGGTGCCGTTTTGTTAGGTATAATCACTTTAATCGTCTGTATCTTAAGAAACACTTATGTTAACTTAGTCATGATAGTTTTCATTTTTAATTTACAATATGCGCTTGAATTCATGATATTTTTCAGATTTTCGATATGTAGTTTTGGCTGTAGAAGGCTTTTTTCTAACAAAAGTTAACCGAGAAATTGTATTCAAAAACCTACAATAATTTGAAAGACCTATCCAACCATACCCCACACTATGGGATATACGAGAAAAAAACTTAAAAAAAACTACATTTTATTTTACCACTTTGTCGGCGTGGCTAATGTGTATATTTATTTATGCTAAATAACAGCTTCTTTTAGTACTAAGAGTCTCTGAGCTAAGCTGCGATCTAGCGTTCTTAGTTTGACTACGGAACCCTAAAGAAGTAGGTAAGGTGCCAGTGAACCAGCAGCGGCTGCGCCGGCACCGGCGAGAGCCACCTCACTGTCAAGATCTTCCGGACCATGAAACACTTAACGCCCATACGATTAACTCCTTTGCCTACTTATTTACTCTCGCACAGCTATTGGGAAAAACGATTAAAACTGGCCTCCGATCTAATATCAATTCAGAGTTTGTTTACTGATTTGAATAGAGAAAGCTGTGTCACGCTTTATCGTTTAAACAAATGACTAGGTATATCAGTTAAATTATATTGGAACGTATTTATCTATAGATTAATACGACAAGTTATTTCAAAGGCTATTTCTTGTGCTAAGAGTAGTCATGGATCAAGTGCCATCGTGCCATGTTATTTTTAATTAGTTAAGGTGTGGTTTAGGCACATACATACATAACATCACGCCTTCATTCCCAGAGTGGGGTAGGCAGAGCTATAGAAATACCAAGAAATCTAAAAAGACTTGTTGATAATTCTATAACCACATTTTGCACGAGTAGTTACTAGTGTAGATATTAGTGACAGGTTGCAAGCCCATCGCCTAATATTACTTCAAGCCCATACACACAGCATGGCAAAGCATGCATTTAGGTACATAGCATTAGTATATTGTTACTTTAAGCGCTATTTTGCTATCATCATGCTGGGTCAGTTTGGTGAGGAAAAAATTTAATGCAAAATGTTATGTAGATACAAAAATGTGAAAATAAATTAATTTTATGATTGGAAATCAAGTGGAAGAGACCTAAGAGTGTTGGCCTAAAACCAACAAAGACGAACTGTATTGTTCACAATACGGTGCTGCAGTGCCGTCGATACACGTCTTCTAAGTAGACCATGGTCTCTTTTCGGCTGTCCTTTTCAAACTTATTAATATCTACATTGTTTTAGGCCCCATTGTAGTGTAATTTCTTTCATCTTGATTAATCGTATAGATAAAAGAAGAACGATGTTGTGAGACACTTAGAAACCAGCCAATAGAGAGTCAGACCCGCGCACGAAGGGTTCCGTATTATCTACACCACTTTATACACTACATTATAAGGCAAAAAAAACAAGTTTGTTGTATGGGGTTTAGTTTATTTTCATTTAATTATTTATTTTTAAAGTGAATATACAACTAAATATTCAGTGAATTACCCTACCTTACCTAACCTATTGCCATTATTAACATCAAGTAAAAAATGGCAATAAAGTCACGTTTACATCTACATATCTACATCATCTGTGAAAACTTCAACTGTATATCTATCACGGTTCATGAGATACAGCCTGGTGACAGACAAACAGACAGATGGGCAGCGGAGTCTTAGTAATAGGGTTCCGTTTTTACCCCTTGCATACGGAACCCTAAAAATAATAATAACCCGTATGAAGTGAATGAATGTGAAGTGAATCCCTAATACTTTAATGAGAAAGTTAGAAGGTGAAAATATTTCGAACATTAGTACGTGTAGGTACGTCTGGGATAACAAGTCATTACGCGTTATCAACCAGCGCAGGGCATGGACAAGTGAAAGTGCATCACGGTTTACAGCAGCGACGAGAGCGAGACTGCATTCTGTTTGGTGTGCATTTTGATCTTTAAATCCCATGATTTCTTTGATCTACATTTTGATAGTTTTTGATAATCGTATACATTAGCATTATGCATCTTGTCTAGGGCTTTAATAGTTATGCTAATCTTTTTTAACAAGAACTTATCTTCTAAATCTAATTCTTATTTTAATGAATGGCTTTTACTTCTGTTAAGGCGTAATTCGCCAGTGTTTTATTTAAAGACACTCTGATCGACTTGTTGGAGAAATAACTCCATGAATATCACACGCGAGGACAACTGCGGTAATAGAGCATTTCCCTTGTGGACTAAACAGAAGCACATGGTGTTAGCTCCACGCGCTTATGTCAAATCTGAACTTATCTTCACACACTTCAGACACGTTTACCTACCTAAATACAAATCCATCAGGGCCTCTATTCTGCTAGTTCAAAACGATAATTGCGTTTGACGTGTTTTAATATTGTATTCAACTTGGCCGCCTTTATTGTCAAGTAAATAGGAGTTATCAAAACGTTGACAAAACGGAAACATGTTAAAGGCAATATCGTTTTGACCATGTAGAATCTCAGCCCTGAGCAAGTATATGCTGTTTCAATATTAATCATTGCATTTATTGTTCATGTGACAATACACTATAGTTTTGTGTGAAAATACTTAAATAATGAGTTAATCACCGATCACAATTGTTAAAGAAACACAATGAGAAAGAAACTGAACCCGCGTCAATCGGATTTCAAATCAATGTAGTTTTTTCTAACGCCGCGACAAATGCAGCCACGGCTTAACGTTGACCCCGTTCAAGCTGTTTACGACTTTCGGTTTTACGGCAATTAGTGCAATGGGTTTTGTGCTTCAAGTATTTTTAAGTAACTAGTAAGCATAGGTACTTTATATCAGTAAGATTGTAAGCATAACTCGCATTATCATGATGTCTACGATAAGATTATTTTGTAAAAAGCAGGAAAAGTAAGTATATATTATAAACCTGCCAATGAATCGCCGTTGTAAAGTAGTATGTCTGTATGTTGTTTACATTTATTGTACAATCAAAAGAGATAACATTTATAATATAGTTAAATTAAATACGTATGTATGTAGCAGGGATGCACAAAGGCGAACTTATCTCTTTAAATGATCTCTTCCAGTTAACCTTTGAGCGATTGAGGAATAATTAATAACAACGAGAAGTCTAGTAAATGAGTGTAACACTAAAAGAAATGAAGTAGGCATATTACCAAATTTAAATTGTTATAAATATCAATAAAAATATAATATAATAAATAAGTACAAACATAATAAGCAGGAAAAGTAGAAGTGGCCTAGGAAGTAGTTAAGAGAGAGGGAGAAGGAACTTTGATAACGTAATAATAAAAGCTCGAAGAAAAAATAGCTTATTAGAGTCCAGTTAATGTTAGTTAATGCGAACAAATGTGATTTATCGATCTTATCGGGTTGGTAGTCGAATGAATAGGTCACTTTACCGACTAGCAAAATGATCACATCCCTGTTCATTTTATGTCTGTCTTACCAAAGTCGACGGAGGTTCTCAGGGGTCTTATCTTGGAAAATTTCCGTTTAAAGTTACCTAACTAACCTAACCTACCCAGTAACGCAAACGAAGTGGTTATTTTCTTACATTATTGAACCTTACTTTCCAAAAGACAAAAGGTTTGTGATTGAGCTTTAAAAAATCGCCACGAGCGTTTTGGGTTCATCTTTTATTTTTATTGTTTTATTCAACCATGCTTACAGCCTTTCACTCTGTTATTTTGAAATCCAAGCTTTGTATCCCTGTCGTTTCCTCACATATTAAATCGACTTCAAAAAATGCCGGAATCGTTATTTTAAATATTTTTTTATTTAGCTTGTAGCATAGCATCGCCGACAAGGAAGGCATTAAACTGTAAAGTTGGTAAGTTTACATTATAAATTTACTGTAATATTGTGTGTAACTTCCTCAATGTAGCCAAGTTTACCAACTAGCCTGGTGGCCGCGATTAACACAGTTTAAAGCCGTTTTATATTCATTGCACAAGCTTAAACGTATTTGTACAACATACGTGCTTTAAAACGTATTTTTCGTAACTATATCGCGTTTTCTGACACGCTATAGGTATAACGACAGTGTAACAAATAAATACGAACTAAACCCAAGAAAATACCAAGCCGACCGATAGATAATACGAGTAGGTACCATTGGTAAAGAAGTTGCTGCTAGAGACCCGAACCTCTTCTTAGAAACATTTTGTATTTTACATGACAAAATATACAGTGGGGCTGGACAAGTAGCATTCGACAATCGTTAGCGATTATGTTTCGATTGAAAAATGTATGTCCATTTGTCTATCGAAACGTAATCGCTAACGATTGTCGAATGCTACTTGTTTAGCCCCACTGGATCGTTAATTATTTTTCAACTACTTAACGGAGAGTACAAAAAGAACATAGGTACCGGTTTCGGCCATCTTAGCACTTTTTTTTGGCCACTGTAAATTTAAGTCAATAAATATAAAGTCTTCATGTTAAAATAATATTTTGATAGAATTTTGAGACTTAACACTTATATAATTCTATTTTATAATTTTATTGTATGTTTAATTAAATAATTCGAACAATGATTTGCACAACAATGGCCAAATAAGGTACAGGGACCAAACTGTACATCTGCCCTATATTCTATTCGGAAATATAGAAACGTTTCGCGCTTTTCCTCAATGATTCGATCACCTAAGACGTAGATGACAGTGATTAGGAACCATTCCTTTGAGAGGTTATCTTATCGCGCATCTCGACTCATTCTACCTACATAGGTACGAATAAGTAGAACGTATTGAAGTGTTGACGGGTTTAATGCGTGCAAATTGCACAAGACAGAGCTAAGAACGCATACGCGTCACACACTCTTAAAAACAAAAGTTGTCTCTCCTGTGGTCAATAGTTAAAAGCTTGTGTGCATATAAGTTATATTTTTATATGATAGGTCTAAAGCAGACCTGACGGCGTTTTTGCGGGAATGGGCTTAGCCAGAAAATTGTGCCTTAAAAACGTTAACTTTGGGTGTGTCCACAGGAAAGACGGTAACCTAAATCTGTGTATGACCCATACATGTTTTTAATGTAGCTTTTGACCACTGCCCTTCCGCGCTGAAGTCATTTATCGCTATTTCCTCGGGACCTATCCTATTTCTCGGGATAACAAGTAACATATATATAATGTTCATTTCTAGGCTATGATTATTCCTGTAGTCAATTTTACATCGATTGATTAAGGCGTTAGCCGTGAAGGCGGAAATTTGTTTTTTTTTTTTTATGTTAATGAGAATGCACACGATCACTCAGGCCACCTGATGGTAAGTGGAATCTGAGACCCATAGACATTTGAATTCTCAAGACTATAATTCTAAGACCTCAAATGCGTTGCCAACCCTGATGACTAAGATGAAATGCCTCTATGCTAGTAATTTCACCGGTTGTCTTATCCCCACACCGGAACACAATAATGCGAAAACTGTTGCTTGGCGGGTGGTTAATGGATAAGATGGTGGTAGCGATCCGGACGGAGACTGCACAGTGTCCTACCACCACTAAACAATCAAACTTTCACAATTATAACATCTGTAATGATTTGTATCGTTACTGATATAGAATAAAGAAGTCATAAGGATTGTTAACTAAGGATAATAATAAGGATAGTGAACATAATTGTTTTCGAAATACATCCTTGTTTAATAATAATAAAGTAACTATATTATATTATGAAGAGCAAAACATTAAGTAAGTGTATGTTTCAAACGGAACGCTAGTTTAGCGTACTACTTTTTTTTTCTACGGTATGGAGAGTCACACGAGCAAACAGGCGTACGTGATGGTCAGTGGGATCTAGGACCCACAGACGTTTGGATTCTCAATACATCAATCTCAAGATTAACCCTAAGACCCTAAATGCATTGCCAACCCAGAGGACTTTGATGGAATGTCTCTATAAGTAATGTGAACACTGCTGCTTGACGGAAGGTTATAGATAAAAATGATGGTAGCGATCCAGACGGACTCTACAAGGCACCACTATAATTTAGTGTACCTATGTTTTCAATGTATGTTAAGCAACAGTGTTCCTATTGTTGTATTCCGGTGTGGGGATAAGACAACCGATGAAATTACTAGCATAGAGGCATTCCATCTTAGTCCTCCGGGTTGGCAACGCATTTGAGGTCTGGGGATTATAGTCTTAAGATTGTAGTGAGAATTCATTTGTCTATGGGTCTCAGATTCTACTTACCATCAGGTGGCCTGAGTGCTCGTGTGCCTTCTCGTATAAAAAAACCTATGTTCAATATTGTTAAATCCGCCATTTTGTTTGTTTTTACGTGTTTGTATAAACCTACCCAGTGACACTAGCGACGCTATGACGTATCTAAATTGACTTCTCGTTTGTCAGAATTCGGACACCCATTCAGCTTTTACGAGGGAACAAAGAACTATACAAACAGGTCAAAACATTACCCTCCTTCGGCAGTAGGGTAAAAATGTACATGTACATAACGTCACGCCTTCATTCCCAGAGTGGGGTAGGCAGAGCTACGGAATACCAACAATAAAATGTAATGTCGAGGAAATATTTGCATTTAAGTAGTATTGTGATGTGTTTATTTGATTTATGTTTAAAAGTGATCTTCATTTTTGTTATCGTTTATTTACTCGCTGGAGTTACTTATCACATTTACCGTCTGATAACTACCGATGCAATATCTTAACTTTTATCATTCCTAAACACACGAATTATTTTATGAGTAAGCAACAAAATGCATCCTCGACCTTCCCACGTGGGATAAGACGCGTGAGCACATCTTACCCCGACGCCTGCGCGTACTGCGCGGGCGCACATTTGTGTGCGCGGCGGGAGATAAGCAGTAAGAATAGATGCGTTAACATCCAGCGCCCGTGTGAGTTATGCCGGAGATAAGTGCGGACGTTGACAGGGACGTGTTAAAAACCCTATAACAGAAATACTCGTTGGAAAGCTTATTTTCAAGCTTTTATCTTTCTAGCCCTTATCAGCGTTACCCTTGTGAAACTTCTTGTCAAGATTTGTTGGTTAAAGTAGTAATTTGGAATTACTACAACTGTAGTAGAAGTAGGACCTTGTATGACCTTGATGTATGTATGTTAACTGCACTTAATAGTACTAAACAAAGAAATTCACAGAATAGGAACGTACAAGGGATCTCTTCCAGGGGCCTGTGTGCTCGTTTGCCTTGAATATGCCATAAAAAACTATGAATATTACGATAATTGATTATGTTACAATATTAAATTAGAAATTAAAATCTAACCGTGTCTTTGATTTTCTCACAGATGGTGTCATCTGTGAGAAAAAACAATTATTTAGTCTCATGAAAACCTGTAGATGACTGATTTACCATATTTGAGAAATTACATGGAAATCACTACTAAATGCATCATTACCGTGACATTTCAAAACAACTTCGCACAAAGACAAATCCCGCCGGTGACTCAGCGTCACCACGTCATTACTCACCGGGTTCAGGACATCGTACTTCTAAATATACGGGGGTGCAAGGACCACAGATTCACCACCTTAACTCCAAAAGATCGACGAGCTATTTGCAGTTGTATATCTGTATGCGTAAGGTTGATAATTATGGTTGTTCAATATGGTTTTATAGCATTAAAGTCAGATAAGAAATTGAGACGATATACGTATTGCTCCTGGCTGGGAAGTGTCACCGTTAAACCAGGGATCGGTGTGAAGGCCATTAGTCTTAACATAACAAGTATCCGTTTTGAGTCACCCTCTGCCAAATTTAAAGAGAGTAGAGTAGAGGAACCCGCAGAAGGTATAAAGTTCCTTTCTGTTCCACCTTTACATACATATACGGACATAACATCACGCCTTCATTCCCAGAGTGGGTTAGGCAGAGCTACAGAGATACCAACACCTCTAAAAAGACTTGTTTATAATTCTGTAACCACATTTTGCACAATCAGGCCAAGAAATTTACTAGTGTATTAGTGACAGGTTGCAAACCCATCGCCTAACAGTACTACAATCTCTTATTTCCTGTCGCTTCTTGTGACACCCACGCCAAGACATGGAGTGGCACTAGGTATTCTAACCCGGCAACCTCACGGGGGTTTGATCCACGTCTCTAAAACCATGTTAGGGTCGTGCGCCTTAAGTACATTAATCACTTGGTCTACTAAGCAGTAGGTTTTAACCAGGTCTCCAATTGATCAGGGCCTCTATTCAGGTGCGTTAAAACGATATCGTGTTTGACACGTTTAAGAATCGTTTATGTCACAGTCGCCATTATTGTAAATGACATAAGAGTTATCAAAACGTTGACAATACGAAAACAGGTCAAAAACGATATCGTTATTACCTTGTAGAATTCCAGCCGAGTAATTAAGAATTATGCTCGTATAAATAGAAGAATATATCAGGAGGCCTTTCCCCAGCACACACCACGGTTTTAATAAACATAGTGTCCCATCACTTAACTAAATTAAAGTTGTGTAAAGGGCCTCTGCGTGTTGGCTTCAGCTCCATGTACGCCTTCCAAAGGTCCAGGATTCCTAAGTTTGGTAAAGATATACAATAATAAACGTATTATATATTTACTTTTACGAGCAGAATAAAGTATAAAACCAGACGAGTCGCGATATGAGCAATAAATACTGGAATAAGCGATGTCTCGGGTGAAGCACCTCGCACTGACTCATTTGTATGTTCGTGTTTGTACGAATCCTATTTGCTAAGCAAATACATTTAAGAAAGTGTTATTTAAAATAGAGCCTAAGAAGTTGTTTTGCGAGAAAGATCCTGCAAAAATCTACGAATATATTTGAAGATTGAAACCGGGTGCAAAGATTGCTCGTATTAAACCAGAGTTTTGAATAAAGAGTAAATCGTTCCTTTAAAGTTTTGACATTTTGCCACTTTTATAAATATATATTTTTGGGCGCTTCCTTTGTCTATTATTATCGAAACATTTATCTTTATTTCTAGTAAAGTTATATATTTATACACTTTATTATACAAAACATAGAAATTCAAATACAATATTTACAGAATAGGAACGTACAAAAGCAAACTTATCCCTTTAAGGGATCTCTTGTAAGGGACTTTTTGTGTTGTTCTTAAATTCATTCTTATGTTCAAGATGCCTCCGATGCCTCTTATGTGCAAGGTTCCACCGTGTAACTTTGTCCAACCAACCAAGTAAACCAACGATATTGTTTTAAGCTGTAAAGTGCTGCATAATGCATTATCCTCGTATTTGCCAACTAGTTGCTAAACATTTACCTAAACAGCCGGTTAACATTTCCAGGTGGTCAATCTCTTTGTGGAAAACTCCCAGAGCGTAAACAAAACAGAAGTCACATTTACCTCCGTAATTTTACGACTAGATTAGCCAAGATGACTCGTGTTTTTTTTATACAAGCATCACTGCATATCATTAATTCAAGCTGACCGGTTATGCACAATAGTGAATGAGAGCACCTTCACTAACTTACCTAATAAGTGTTTTAGGTTAGTTGTAGGTTATTGTGCAAACTAGTTCAGTCAGCGGCCAGTTTGTCGAATGTTATTCATATGCTTATAGCATCTGAATAATGTAAAACTTACCTAATATTTATCCAAATGAGGTTCAAGGTAAAACTATTCCGGTTTTCTATAGTTACTTGATAAGACATTTGAGCTACAATTTACACCAATAGTTAAGTTGGTGTAGATTGTTGCTCAAATGTCTTTTTAAAGGTTTTATAACGTTTGATTAACTCATCCCTATGTTAACATTAATATCTTCTGAAAATTTAAACCTAGTGTTTTTTGTAAATAATTCCATGGGTTCAAAACTTAAAATACTTTAATATTTAAATAAACACAAAGAGGTAGAGTTGACTTACATTCGGACTTCAATCCAAGTCCTTCCTCACGTCAGCGATATTTTATCAGCGGTGAATTTAAATGTAGTTTTCAACGAAACGAAGCAAAGAGATGACAGCCGATTGATAAGAAGAAACAGAGCGGCGGCATATCGATGACAAGTGATTACCTTATCTTTCTCATAGCACCAAGAGTCCATTATTGCTCCACCTAGGGCTTACAAAAGTTCGTTTCGATCGCTAAGGAGATCATAAAAAATCGAAAACCCGACGTCACAATAGAGCGACGACGTTAATAGCTTCAAGTGATTGCGATTTTATTGTTAGAAAAAGGTTCATTGCGTCAGTAAGGTCGCAAGGACGGACTCGCAGTGAAACATTTAGCGGTGTTGACAACGTGTTGATGCAAAATTGCAACGTTACAATTACGCGAGCACTATTTTTTTCAAATTTGCCACAGTTTAGTTTTAGTATTACGTAGTGAAACCAATTAAATTAATTAAATTGCTAATTCAGAACTATTCCTACAATGTTAAACGAGCAGTATTTGTATATTTATATTTGTAATCACGTTCTCGAACACGGCTCTAATGATTTTGATGAAAATTGCGGAATAGGGGCTTTTTGGGTCAAAAAAAATATCAGTCCAGTAGTCATCTTCGAAAAGAAAAGGGTACCAAGGTATTTGACATGTATATACGACAATATCAATGTGTGATTAATAGTGTCTTCTACATACACCTAGGAGTAGACCTCGGTCGCCTAGGTAAGTACCTACTTATTTCTATCTGAGTTCAATGCCAGTTAACACACAGTAGATTTGGATTTAGGAATCAGGTAAAGAATATCAATGCCGGAAACTAACAACTTAAATATCATTGAAATTATTATTAAATTAGAATTGCCTGAAGCCGCAATTATCTGCGCTGCTGAGAGCGTACAACAACGATATCAAGTAATCGCCGCTACTCGAGTATGAATAGGTAAATGCCACGCTTAATGTACCGAGCAAGGTAATCGAATTCGTAATTTAATTTCGATTTTACCTGACCTTAGCATGCCGCGATAGTGCTTACGTCTAGCCTACGGTGACACACAATTTTGTTACAAAAAGAATTATCTTTAAACCAATGTTTATAGGGTTTTTATTTGGATGCAGGCAGTTGGTCTACTGTTGTCGGGTCTCAGGTTTCTTGCACCATCGACATTGAGTGGATTCCCATGGTGAGAGTCTCACGACCTAGGTAAGTAGGTTCGGTTGTTTGCTGGATGATACAAATGATTGTGCCTGTGTGCGTATGTGAAGCAACTTCTAAAGTTATTTGTACTCATTTAAGTACGATTCGTGTTCGCCCTCAAGTCCCTCGATATCTATGTAAAGTGTGATTTTTGCTACATCGCAAAAATGTTAAGTAAAACGGTATGTTCCTGCCTGCCAAATGCTTTTCAACAAACTTTCTTACTATATTCAAGATGAGGTCCTATGCAATAACTCAGTCTTAAAAAACGATTTTTCCATATGAAACCAGGTGTCGTCAATAAAGACGTAGAACTGAGCCTTCGTGATGTCAGCTCTCCAAACAAGCGGCGTCCTCATTCTCATTTGCCTGCTCATCTGTACCACTGAGTCACTGAGCAAACAAGAGATAGCGCACGCACTCTCCGCCCCAATGTACAAGGCTATTAATGAAAATATTGATCTTGTCAAGCAATAGCAATGCTTTTGTTTTATGCGATAACAACTAGCTGTTACATTCTGTCTCAATTCCTATTATTCAAAATCTTGCTATGGTAAGTTGGTAGCGTAAAAATAGCTCTCTTAGAGCTATTGGTTTATTTGGGTGTCAACTTGTTTTAAGTACAGAAACTCATTTCATAGAATGTATCACTTCGCAGAATTTTCATTTCATAGAAAGCTAAGCATAGGGTCCGTCCGGATTGCTACCACCATCTTATCCATTAACCACCCGCCAAGCAACAGTGTTCGTATTGTTGTGTTCCGGTGTGGGGATAAGACAACCGGTGAAATTACTAGCATAGAGGCATTCCATCTTAGTCCTCAGGGTTGGCAACGCATTTGAGGTGTTAGGAGTCTTGAGAATTCAAATGTCTATGGGTCTCAGATTCCACTTACCATCAGGTGGCCTGAGTGCTCGTGTGCCTTCTCCATAACATAAAAAAGCTAATTTCTGCTGATACCTTAATGTTTTCAGATTATCTTAAGCATGAGTTACGTAGTTTAGGTTAGGTTAGACCTGTGACCACCAAAAAATAATCTGAATATAGGTTACAGCAGAAATTAGCTTTCTACGTATGAAATGAAAATTCTGCGAAGTGTACAACCGTTTATTTGATGTTTTCCGACCGATATAACAGGAATATGGACCAACCAAATTTGTTCAAAGTCTCAGAGTAGGTAACTGTACTGCATATGCAGAGGAAAGTAAAAGTAGGGCACCTAAAAATAAAAGTGAATGGATACCTACCTAAAGTAAGCTTGCTTGGTGTTAGTGAACATAATAATAAAAGTAAAATACCTAATAATGGTTGCCGTATGCTTCCTAAAATTGTAACAGTGGTAAATAAAAATTTGTTCAGACGGAATTCTCATGTCGGGCATGTTGAAACGGCGGGAAATTCTGTAGAAATGCAGTGCGAGATGAAAGCAAGCTCAAAATAGCGCTTGGAGCCAGTCGCCGTGGTGATGGTAGCTGGAATTGTCCGACTAATGCATGTGCGGAACAATAATAATTGCAAGTGAAACAAGATGGATGCAGGCAAGGCATCAGATCTAGACCAGTTGTGTTCTGTTGATTGCAATTATTATTGACAGCAGAAAACATGCTTTGGAATGGCGTAAGCTTGCATTTTATCACACGTTCCCGTAGCGTGTATTGTTTTCTGACTCCTACAATTACATGAAGTGCAACTTCTTTTTAACAGTTTTTCACGCCTTCGGTTTCTAATAACACGTAGTATCGTTTGTTTCTCATTTTTTCAAAGGGATTTTATATGTATTTTGCAGTTAAAATTACCTTGTTCACCTATGAAATGTATAAAGTTCTGGGTCGCTTTAGTTTCAGGTCTCGTTTAACATCTTGACGTGTGTTCGTCTAAAGTTGTAATTTAGTTTGAGCTTTAATATCTGTAATGCTGTAAGCGTGATTCAGATCGTGCCCACAAACCAGCGGTGCAAAGCGCGTGTGATGTAGTTAATGGTAACTGTAGTCCGCTTGATTCAGCAGGTCATTAGAAAGTGCTCGGCGGTCATGGGCCGGGTTGGTTTGCACTTCCTCACAGTAATCAAGATCTAACTACTAAACTGATAATTTATAAGCAGCACCAGATATGAATACTACAGTCGGTCCGATTTCTCAAAACATAATTCTGTTGAGTTTCTTATGGTATTTCCTCTCAGCAGTGGTCTCCTCTCGGGAAGCGCTGGTAGGATTTTGATGTGACGAATTGCCCGTGCGTACACCCTTACTAAATAAATTTCTTTTAATTTCGTGTTCAATTTCCGGTAAGGGCAGATTTTTGTGTGATGAGCATGGGTATTTGTTTCTGAGTCTTGGATGTTTTCTATCTATTTAAGGATATATTTCTCTATATTAGTAAGTTTATCATTGTCTAGTACCCATAGTACAAGCCTAGAGCTTAGTTTGAGACTAGGTCAATTTGTGTGACATCTTTCTTTATCATACTAATTTATTTCTTCGGTAAATACAGAGAAGCAAATGTTAAATAGGTAACATCTGTAATAAACAATCTTTTGTTTAAACCTTTACACACCTAACCAACATGTAAAAACCAAAGTATTATTAAAACTGCTTTACTAATAACAATCAACTAACTAGCCTGCGTTAAACAAGCGACGCACGGCATACGCAATTCAAACAAGATAGTTCTACGTTTGTTTTTATACCGTGCCCAATATCTTTGGATCCCAGACATAAACTTTAATCGCAAGGGTCCTTTGCAGTTTGGTGATTAAATAACATTATCGTGGTTCTTATTGTACTGGTCGCATGAATGAATCAGCGGTGTGTGCTGAGCCGTGTTTGTTGACAGTAGAGAGCGCCGCCGCAAGCAGATAAAAAAATAAATGAGGTTTGTGAGGTGAGGTAAGATGAACTGAACTGGTGTGGATCGGCATTTATGGTGATTTATGGAGAAGGATTATGCCCAGCAGAGGAACGTCTTTCGGCGATAAACTAATAATTACACAAGGAGACAACGCAGAATACATTGTATGTCTTGTAATGTAATGTAATGTCTTGTAGGCATTATAAGGGGGTATGCGTTCATGTCTCAATTTGCACCTGAAGATGACGAGGACATGCTTTAATAATAATAATAATAATATCAGGGAACAATCCCACACAAATTGGCCTAGTTCAAAACTAAGCTCTAGGCTTGTACTATGGGTACTAGACAACGATAAACTTAGTTATGTAGAGAAATACATACTTAAATACATAGAAAACATCCAAGACTCAGGAACAAATATTCGCGCTCATCACACAAATATCTGCCCTTACCGGGATTTGAACCCTAATAACAAATATACCTATCGTGCTTAGTGTTCCCGGTTGTAGTCTTTTAAAAGTCGGGACAGGTACAACGGTAATGGTATTTAGGTTTTCAATTCGGGTATCTAATACAACTATAACAAAATTGACACTTATCCCTTCACTATGAAAAAGACATTTTTAATAATCAAGCATTCGGAATCATCAACACCAGTGCGTTTATTTTTAACTAGCGACCCGCCCTCGCTTCGCTCAGGATTAAAGTATTATACATATAAACCTTCCTCTTCAATCACTCTATCTATTAAAAAAAAACCGCATCAAAATCCGTTGCGTAGTTTTAAAGATTTAAGCATACATAGGGATATAGGAACAGAAAAAGCGACTTTGTTTTATACTATGTAGTGATGTGCCAGAAATTTGAAAAACCAAGTACTACGTCGATAAAAGAGATCCAGTATCACGAAATAGATCAGGGGGTTATCATGAGCTAGCTTTGCAGTTCATTTTACGGTCAGCGTAAAGGACAGAGCTATGGCGGTTATATAGCTCTGTCCTTTTCTCTGAGCGTAAACAGAACTGCAAAGCTAGCTCATGATAACCCCCCTGTAGATAAAAAAATGACATTTACGGCTGTCTGTTGAGTAACTTGCGGCGTTTCTTCTCAATAGTGGTCTCCTCTTGGGAAGCGCTGGTAGATTTTGGACGTGTACAAGTGACCGTGCAGGCTGCTTACTGAATAAACATTAAACCTTTTTACCTTTTATTTGCGCTATCTATTGTATAGGAAAGTCTTAAGATCATTTGAGCGCGCAATTGACGTCATGTGTAGCAGACAATGGCGGACAGTACACGCGTCACCGTCCCAGCCATTGTGGGTTATCTTATAATAAGCTAGTTTATGTACCAAAGAACGCATGAGAAAATAAACATTAAGTTTTTATAGCTAATACTTGAACTGGGATAGGTACCTACCTACGGTAATTGGAGTTCCATTCGGAGGAATAAAACTTTAGTTTTCATACATACATACATAACGTCACGCCTTTATTCCCAGAGTGGGGTAGGCAGAGCAACAGAATACCAACAACTCTAAACTTGTTGATAATCTGTAACCACATTTTGCATTCAGGCTAAGATGTTTACTAGTGTATTAGTGACAGGTTGCAAGCCCATCGCCTAACAGTACTACAAGCCTTTATTCCCTTAGTCGCCTTTCACGACATCCACGGGAAGACATGGAGTGGCACTATTCTAACCCGGCAAACAGACGGGTGAGGATTAGTTTTCACTTATTTGTTATCACCAAAGCTCATTTATTATGATTGATTTTCAATTGAAATTTATTAGGATACCTATTTAAAAAAAACTCGGATTTGTAACGACACAAGACTACGATATTTGTACGTATGACCCCCATTTGTTAAATCACTTTCACACAGGATCCTTTTTACCATTTCGGTATCGAGTGGAACCCTAAAAACGGTGCAGAGATTTGAAGTTAAATTCCAACTTTCAAGCTTCTGCATATTATTTTCATAAGGTCATAACTATCAAATTGATAAGTACAGCCAATTTAATATAATCAATTAAATGGCTATTATTTCGTCCCTTGAACTCTATGACGCGACGACGCACTCACATGCATTTAAGTATCCTTGCTTGGAAGGCTAACTAATTAACCAAATTGCAAACATTAATAAAAATATTTTATATGCATATTTAAAAGATTCACGATTTGTTTCTAACTCATTGTTTGAACGACGAAATCAATATGAAATAAAGATTTTTTTAGGTAAGCTTTAGTTACTTGATGTTTTGGGTTCAGTGCCCGAAGGAAGCTCAATGGGACCCTATTAATATGCCTACGCTGTCCTTCCGTCCGTCTGTCCTATTTCAAAGATTATCTTTTGAACCATAATAGAACAAAACATGCAAGCGTCAAATTTGGTATGAAACCTAACCAACCTACCTCTGAAGAAAAACAAGTATACTAAAAATGGTGGGTGTCTATCATTTTATCGAAACACCTTTCATCGAATTTCATTTCATGAAACGCTATTTTCTGCTGAAACCATATAATTTTCAGGGTATCTTAAACATCTAACTTAACTTAAACTACGTAGGTATTTAATGCTTAAGATGCCCTGAAAACATTGGTTTTAGCAGAAAATAGCGTTCGATGAAATGATACATTCGATGAAGTGATGATTTACCAAAAATGGACCAATGTGAGACCATCGGCTTCGCGGTGACTCGATGTGAAATCGAATTTAAATCGAAATACGAGTATAATAATATCTACTGTGCGGCGATACGGAACCATTGGTGCGCAAGTGTGACTCACACTTGACTTATTTTTTTAGTAAGTATGTTGAACCGAGGACGCGACGGCGGTGGGTATGATAAGCCTACAATGAGGATGAGCATTAATAATATACTGGGTGATTTTGGTGTCATGATCCGGAATGGCCAAAAGTGAATAAGATGGTCATACTGAACAACTTTTCCGATAGGACCACCACGAAATCGCCAAAAAAAAAACAGCTGTTCCATACATTAACGGTGAATTAATTGAGAGTTAATGTATGGAAAGCTGTTTTTTTTGGCGATTTCGTGGTTGGTCCCATCGGAAAGGTTGATCAGTATGACCATCTTATTCACTTTTGGCCATTCCGGATCATGACCCCAAAATCACCCAGTATAATACAATCATCAGCAAAATTTGCGCAACGAAAAAAAAGGTGAATTTTTAACGTTGTTACGTATATATATTAAATACAAGTAGGTACATAACTATCACATAATACCGTGGTAACGTATACTCGTAGTTGACTTAAGTCTAACGTAAGCATAAATGTTGAAAAAACATGAATCATTTGTATACGAAGAGGACAATGAACTTGGGCAAAAAATGGGACCCACTCGTGACTGGGATTCACATCTATCTTTGTTGCCACACAAAAAGTTGGCTTGCTAAGTCGGAATAAATGTGAGAAACATTTAGTCGCGCGCCATCTAGATAAGTGCCGCAGTTCACTTACTTCACTAAGACTGTCTCAGCTTCAATGCTAATTAGTGAGACAGTTACAACAAGTACAGTATTTGAATATGGCAAACGGTTAAATAAATTGTTTACCATAAAATATCTAAGAAATTGGCTAAACGTACTTTTGAAATTTTCGCTTGCGTGCGCTGCTTAGGTTTAGGTAGGTACCTACGTTCGAAATATATTTAGACGACTGGTTAAGTATGCAAAGGTATTTGAAATAAAACAGAAGTTTGGTTTTTGTTCTGGCGGATAGAAAGACAAATGCAGCCTTCCTACCAAGCTAACGCAAATAAAATTTCATCCTATTCAAATTCAAATCGAATGCCCTGATCAATAATAATCTTACCCTAAATGAGGCTCAATAGCTGCACGTTCGTAAGTAGATATCCTAAATATACATGCGTGTTTAACAAACCAATCACGTCGTGAGACAAGCTAAGGATATCTTTATTATAATGTGATTGTAAGAAGCAATCTTAATTGGAGTCCTCTACATATAATAATGCTACGTCAAGGCCAAAACTATGCAAATGGTTCTTTTTTGCCTGTTTGTAGATACTTAAAGCGTGAAGATGCGAAAAGACATGCGGTTAAACCTTGGAGCAAGGTAGAGATCACTATAACCTAAGTGATATCAGCGACGACATAAGGAAATATATATTTTTGTAGCGAATAGGTTTAACACGATGATAAAAGACCGTTTTATTATATGAAGGGATATTAGTATCCATAGAGATAATCTATCAAGGATGCGAACAATTTGGATAAGCCACGACGCGCCCTTTTGTATCAATAATACCTATATTGGAGTTTGAATGTTTCCTGTTGACGAGACTGTGGTTAACAAAACGAGGACATATATTGTAGACAACATTCAAAGCAGAACGGCATCGTTAATACATATTCATGTGAAAAGAGAAATTAAATATGCTCTCACCGGCATCTTAGCCGCGTATGTGTGGAGCAGTTTGACGAGTTGAAAAAACTATCGCACTAACGGAATCGAGACCTGGCTGAGCTTCCCACCGACCAGCCTCTGACAATCGCCGCGACGACCCATGTGCCAACTTACCCCGCACACACTTACCCAACGATAACTTAACCGACAATATAAACAGTATTAAACAAAATCAATATAGGTACTTACATGTATACACAAATCCTTGTCAGTTTGAGTCTGAATAATCCAAAATTTATTGCACTGATTCAACACAACTGCGTCTTTCAACGGCAACAAATTAATTCAAAAATATTGTTTGTTGGAATTTGTTAATGTAAACTCTGTGATGTAGAGACGCGTGCCCCCGGCGCGCGGTTCTGTTCGCGACTGAGCTCTCCGTGAAGTTGGCTGCTTAACCGCCTGCTCCGCCGGTCGCCTTAACCGGCTGCTGTGGGAAACACAAAGGTCTTATTGTTTACTTAAAGGCCGCACAAGAATAGATGTTCTAGTACTTGAAATAAAGTTTATTTTCAATCCGGTTTCTGAACGAATCTCCTTGAGTTGCGCTCCACATGTGACATTGTGCATCATTTCCTTGCAGGAGAAAAGGCGAAAGGACATGTTCTATGTGAGTGTAACCGTCCGTGAGGTGAGGTGACGATGCCACGTCGTTCGGTCGCATTAAACGATCGGGTGACATCACAGCGCCAATCCATTAATTACTTCCTATCTCTGCTAAATATTCAGCAGAACGCCGGAGGATAACAAACCATTAATTTATCCATGTATTTTATATGGTTTCTTATGCTATCCTTACCTATTGGAAATAGTCACTTTTCTCTTCATGGAAATAGAAAACGGTGCGCAAGTTGTAAAATGACCTGTTCCGTCAGGAGTTTGTAAGAAGAGTATTTTGTAAGGTTGTGAATTTGAGCCAATACTCTAGGTGGTCCACCGGTAGATACACAAACAGAAAGTTTGAGTGGTACCTAGGTAGGTATTCAATGTTGTACCTAGTACCAATTTCACCTTACGATGTTAACCACTTAACAAACGATAAGAGCGTTAACAGTTGTCAAAATGTATGAACTAACAGTCGATTAACATTGATTAAATTTGAATCTTATGGTGAAATTGGTACTTAGTTTAGTACCAAATCGTTACAAAATGTTAAGTACGTGAAATTATTTGACCTAAAATGAATAAGTATTTTTTATTTCACGAAAAAATCTGTAGTTTAATTTAATGGGCCATTGATAAAGTACTGATTAAGGGCAAATTAGTATGATGGCAAACGAATTGTTGCGAGACTACGTCGGCAAGTCACGGAATACTCCTATTAAATGACGCGACATTATTTTAGGAGTGACTGCCCTGCTGCTCGTTTTACTTTATTATAATTAATATAGTTTTAATTAGTGGCTGGGGTATTGTTAAAAAAAAGGATTCACTCGTTCATTCATGCATTAGTTTCATTTCATTATATTTTATTTTCATTAATGTTTCCAGGGGCTCTATTCCACATTTTCTAAACCTCTTTGTTTCCTGTAGGTTCTTATCTCGAATTGGGCTAAAAAGAGAAAAGAAATAATACGAAGCACTGTAAAAATATATAGGTAATAGGCCTTGCCAGAGAACATAACAAAAAAACCAACATGTGAACTGAATTCTACAAGAAATACGTATATACAGAGTGGCACATTTAGATCGGTCAGTATTGGCAACTCTGTAACTATAAGACATACAAAGACCGGTTTGGGAATCAATGCCATTGATTTTACTGACAGAAAAACTGCATACATATAAATTTAAAAAACCTTTTACTCGGTTCGAAGAAAATAGATGATAGATGATTAAAGATTTTCAGGAAATGTTAGTTTTATTTTCCAACAGGACCGAGTTCGAGGCCCGAACGGAGTATAAGTTTTTTAAATCCATGTATGCAGTTTTTCTTTTCACTAATATCGATGACATGGTTCCTAAGAACAGATCTTACTATTTCTTATAGCAACAGACTTGCCCATAGTGACGGATCTAAATGTGCCATCCTGTATACAAGGCACCCTTGCCAGGACCTAGCCACAGACTTCGATAAAAGGCAGCAGGCAGGTGAGTCGAGTTCAGTGTCGTATAAAGCTGCCTAATTGAGAAGGCACGCGCTAAAATGTGTTTTGTACGCTCCGGCGGGACTTCTTAAACTTGCCGGATAAAACTTCGCCTTTGAGATCGACGCAGCGCTGTGTTGAGAGAATCACCCCCAGGACGTCCATATGTCTCCTGGTGACTTCACCATGTGAATGTGACGAAACATTGACCACTCGGGTAGTGGGCAGTAACCACAACCCACGCCCACTTCTTAAATTATTATGGAAAGGTAGGCAGGTCTATGATAAGATAATTCTAATAGATACTTCACAAATACCCATATTCTTAGTTACTTAATGGTGTTTATAATGCAGTAATTAGTTAGTTTTTAGAGTTTATAATGTAGTACTAAAACGGTTTATCCCTGGTTAAGACACTGGGTAGATCTAACTACCCACTCACTCCATATTAAACGTGACACTTGAGTCTTACCAAAATTAGCGCTTTAAAGCTTAATAATTCCTAAACAGATCCTATAACCAACTGTTTCGACAAACCCATAATATTTTTGAAAGATATATCTAACGATACCCCTCACTATGGGGTAGACGAGAAAAAAAAATACATTCCCGCGTTACGCGTAGAGGAGGTACACTAAAAAATTTTTTTTTTTTACATTTTATTGTTCCAATCTGTTGGCGTGACTAATATGCATATTCATGCCAAATTACAGCTTTCTAGTACTAAGAGACTCTGCGCTAGGCTGTGGAGGGACGGACATGGCGAAACTATAACGGTTCCTAGTTTGACTACGGAACCCTAAAAAATCAAACATCGAACAATATACTTACGTACCCGTCTTGAATACGAATTCAAAAGTCGGTGATAAAGAAAAGTGTTTTAATCTTACCTTATTTATTTCTTATCTTATTATTTTATTTTATTCTTTAAGATCATGCGGCAGCGACAAAACTCTACTAGGTATCTCTATTTCGCGGATGAAAACTTTTTTTTTTGTATCTCTAATGTACATAGGTAGCGGTCGTTTCACGTCGTTATTTTGGGATATAATCCTTATGTCACATGAAAAGAAGACCGCAATTCCCCTGCTCGGTGTTGAAAATGACACCTCGACTACAAACAGATACGATGCGTCCAAGGATTTATGTAAGTATATATTATTTGTATTTATATTCCTTTGTTTCTTGTATTACGTCGTCTCGTATATACATACAGGGTGTCCTACAACTTGTCGTACGTGTGTGTACGTTAATATTACATCGTTAGAAATCCCTTCCCTTACCGGTCCTGAAATAGTATTTTTCACAATCGTGTTATAATAGAGAGCTTTTTAGTCGAGTACCGTGTTTAACCGTGGCCTAAGTAAGGTGTACGAGATTAAAAAGTTTGATTATGACACTATAATGAACACTACTTTTTGTACGAGTTCATTAAAATTAATAATTTAAATCATTAATACGAGTACCTATACAGTGTGTAAATGGTATTCGGGCGTTTATTAAAACTGGACATAGATTAAGACTCTACTAATCATTAACAGAAAGAATGATTTTGATTACGCTAACGTATACACAGTTATTAATTTTTGAACATACTATCGACCCGCAATGTACATCGAAGTCCATCTGTCTGGTAAGTACGTAATGTTTACTTGTGAAAATGTGTATTTCGGCTTAAGTAGCCTCAGCTTTAATAATACTTAACTTTGAAACGTCATTAATTGCGTTTTTAATTCATTGCATTTTTCGTTATACATTGCGTGTTAAATTATTTTGCATAGTTATTTTTTTTTAATTTAATTTTAACAAAAGCTGCCTAAATGTGCTCAGTAGGGGTTATACTAACCACAGTTAAAAGGAACGCCCGTATACCATTTACACACTGTATAAGAAAACTAAATATCGTAAGTACTATATTGTCTAGTTCTACTATTCGACTTCTTTTACACAAGATAATTGAAATAGTTATTTCTTGAGGAGTTAAAGATGTCTCGTCACTGTCACTACTCATTTTCTTAGTTTATATTTTAACTTTTTAAGCTTAAGGTCTGATTTTTATTTCCACAGAAAAAACGTAAACTACTTAGCTTTGAAAAGAAAAGTTATCACACCACCGGCGTCCGTAATGTTGCAGTACTGTGCCAAGCTAAAAATACTAGCGAATCACAAAGCGTAGTTTTTTATTATGCCCTGGATACAGCAGCAAGTTTAAGTAGATTTTTGACAGATCACGTGATGCTGCTACGTTCCAAAACGCCATACATTGGCAATTTTGTACCGCATCGAGTCTCCTTAAACAAGGGCACATCTTTTTTAAATACGAAGTTCTATTTTCAATTTTTTTCCGGTTGTCTAGAGCGTATCGAAATAGTTATTTCGGTTGTTTCGGAAGTAACATAGACTATTCAACGATGAAAAGAGTGACGTTACAGTATTCTCTATAAAATCTTAATACACAGATTTTAATCGACGAGTACAAAAATAGGATTATCGTGTCAATACTCGTATGTTAAGTGGTTTAGGAGTTAAGGTTTTAAAAATACTGGTAAAGAACGCTACCTTTTACTTCCCCTGGCTAAAAATAACTATAATTTGTAATCAAAAGGTTCCTAATCTTGAATAACGAAATTATGAATCCAAAATATCAGCGCATTAATAAATCCTTTTTAAGCCACTAAAGCATTCCTCGTTTTTCATTCAACACATTTGATTCTTTGTACCTACTGCAAAAACAATGTTTAGAACCAAGGTGGCATCTTCTCTCAGAAGTTGGTGCAGTTACTTAAAGATTACGAAATTTTACAACAAGTGCTGCTTAATATTTCTGATCGATCTAAATAGACACTACTTAATGCAATTGACCAATACACATGACACGTTACAGTAAACGGTCCAAACTACCATTCCTTGAGTACTACAGGTATCTTAGGCTACTTAGCGATAAGACCGCCTATAGACTCGCTTAGTAAAATTTTATTTGTTTATTTCTTTCCATGCTGTATTTGTATGTGGTGTTCAATAAAGAATATTTGTATTGTATTGTATTGTATCCTAGGTCAGCATAGACGAAAACACACCAAAATGTAACAATTCGCAATACAATTCATTATTTTTTAGTAATTTTGCAATAATTATTATGCTTTCAGGTTTTTTTACCGTTCACACCTAATATATCCGGGCCCTCAGATGCATGGGTCAAATTTCATCAAATGACAAATATTTACATCGATCAGAACATTCAGAACTGTCTAATTCAAACTCAGAGAATTTTGGGATGGAACGATATCTGTTTTTTTTTTGAGACAACATGCCACCGTTGTCTACAGCAATTATATTTCAGCACAAAGAGTAAAGTTGTTAAAAAAAAAACGAGAGATAATTTATTTTGAATACGTTGACATTTTAAACGTTTTTAAGAATGGGTGGATGGGTGAAGTTTTAGAATTACAAATTATAGCCCTCTTTATCCAAGGGCGGCAAACGTGTACCGCAAGGTAGCGTTCTTTACCAGTATCATTAAATCCTCAATGATTCCTAAACTAATTTACAAATTGAAAAGTAAAACTTTATTCTGGACCGGTAACGAAAGGGCTATTTTATTTATTTTACATTTACATCAACTTCTGGGACACCCTTTATATCGTAACATCTAAATAAATAGACGTTTTGATGTCCACAATCTATTTGACACTTAAGTGATAAGTTGTGCTGCTTTTCACTTATCTAAGATAAAGTCAAATAGAAGATCTTATCAACAAAAACACGTCATTAGATTGATAACGATAATAATCGAATAAAACTTGTTTACTTTTGGATCCTTCCAATCCTTAAATATTACAAAATACAGTCAAAAAGTCCGAGTGGTCACCGGGTTAGAATAGTGCCACTCCATGTGTTCCCGTGGATGTCGTAAGAGGCGACTAAGGGAATAAGTAATGAAGGCTTGTAGTATGTTAGGCGATGGGCTTGCAACCTATCACTAATATACTGGTAAACATCTTAGCATGTTTGTGCAAAATGTGGTTACAAAGTTATCAAGTCTTTTTAGAGTTCTTGGTAATTCTGTAGCTCTGCCTACCCCACTCTGGGAATGAAGGCGTGATGTTATGTATGTATGTACAGTCAAAAAATGGGTGAGCTTGCCTTATTTGAAATGACGCATCCCTTCAGCGCTATTTACATATAATTCTATAAAGTTTTCTGTGGTGAGGCGCATCATTTCAAATTAGACGAGCTACTAAAGAGTTTAGATTAAAGGCGCCTACAAAACTTCCTCGCAGGTGACGGAGATTGAGGATTGTTGGTCGGCGGTCATACTAGGCGCTTTAATTGAGTAAGGCGCGGTTGACCATAAAGTTTCCCACAGACTAACGTCGGACTTACAGGCCGAGAGGGAAGCAGCAGTAGCTATCTGTTGGAGAGAAAGTCATATACAACTGTCTCATTATTTAGTTGCTTTTTTTCTATTAGACCATAGTCCTTTATTGTTTCGCTGTAGGTTTGCTTGAGGTCTTTTCGCTAGTAGCAAGATGGCAGCGTTTTATTTCATTACAATAATAGTGACTATAAATAAAAAAGTCGAGTATGTTTTAGACCACACGACTGTAGTATAACTTCTTTAGCCTCATCTGTATGTATGTATATTTATATGTTTATATATGTATAAAATATACACTGGCTATGAGAGGAAGAGGGAAAGAAAATATGCGCGCGCACCTCTCTATCTTGCCCCTACAGTAATATACGAAACGTAACTGTCTTTCTATCTTTACTAACTCTTTATCTCGCCCTCACCTTCCGTTCGCCTCGCCCGATCACACTTTTCGTAACGCTCTCGTCACGTATTCACCAGCTTACTCCCTAAGACAAAAGGGTGTAAGGAAGTTTTACTTCAATAATCTATTATTGTAACCAACTAAGAGATCGCCACATCTTAAGAGGATTGTGAAGCGAAACTTAAATCAAGTAGCTATCGAAAAAATCTAAACAAATTTAGGTCCGGGCGATAGCGTTTACCTAAATCAAGTCATATTTCCACGATTTTCGAATATTTTGTACGAGTATGATGAAAAACTAGGTGTAAACTTCCGGTTTTTTTTCTAAGAAATATTTTCTTAGAAACGAGTATAGGAACGAAGGTACAGACCTAGTTTTTAGGGTTCCGTAGTCAACAAGGAACCAATACAGTTGCCATGCCCACCGTCCGCGGTCTACCTCGGAGACTATTGGTGCTACTAAGCTGGAATTTGGCAAAATCATAAATTTAAATTACGCCGACAACATTGTAAAATAAAATATTGAAAACATTTATTTTTCGGGTACCACACATGTAAGGCAAAGGTATTTTTTTTTACATTATTACATTGACTGCGGTATCATTGGATAGCTCTTAAAAAACATAATGTACTTACTTGAAACAGTTTTGTGGCACAATGTTCTACTGTTAATATTGTAACCAATTTTTCGTTAATAAATTTTAATAATAAACAGATAAAATAGAGTGCAAATCTGCTTATTCTTAAAAATGGATTTAGCAGGTTAGCACTCTAAGCCGACGATATGTTATTAATAAGACCCTGAACACGGTTCTACCAGCGCTGAAATACTATTAACTTATTATTAATGAGCTAATAAATTCAACGTCTTATAAGCCTAACACTTGACTGCAGGCTTTCTACGCGTGGTGATCCATTTCAAAGGAATTAATTTGAATCAAACTGTTAAAAGTTTCAAAATAGTGCCGTTAGGGGTGCTCTTAAATAATCCCCAATTATTCTAATTATGATTTATCGCAAACGCAATCGATATTGCAAACGTTGCATGAGTTTAAATGTTTATATAACCGGACTCGCTACAACGTTGAAGCTTGGTTGAGCTATCGTAGAGCTCGTTGAGGAATTTTTTGCAGTTCCGTTATGAAAAACACCAATATTTAGCCCCCCCAGGGAGTCGGCAACTCGCGGGCGATCGGTCCGGTGCGCGTGAGTGCCACTGGACGTGCCTAATCGCCCGAGAGGGTGTGACCCACGGTCGCGATGGTCTTCACTTGGGTCCAATGCGTACCTAATCACTTTCAAGCCGGTGGATTTAAGGGTTCCGTAATCAAACTAGAATCCTCATAATTTCGCCAAATCGTGATTGTCAACATTTCCCCTTGGCCCAGAGCATTTTTTTCCACTACGATGAGTAGAGAAAGTATGGATTCATTTCAAATGTTTTACAATTACGGTGTAATATTGCTACGTTGTTGAGAATTAGATTAAAACTATTTCAAACTAAGGGAGTCGACGGTGTACCGCAAGGTAACTAAAACCTCGATGACTCCTAACCTAATGAGTACTACATGGAAAAGTTTGAAGTATACTCTAGACCGGTATAAAAGGGGGTTTCTTACACCGTAACTGGCGACCCGCGTTCGCTTTGCTCCGGATTAAAGTATTATACATAAATATACCTACCTCTTGAATTACTCTATCTATTAAAAAACCGCATCAAAATCCGTGGCGTAGTTTAAAAGATCTAAGCATACATAGGGACAGACAGCAGGAAGCGACTGTGTTTCATACGTCTAGTTCTGGGACACCTATTATTTTATCGAAACATCTTTCAACATACGTCATTACGCAGAATTTTTATTTCATCAAAAGGCATTTCTCGCCGCATGAGTTTTTTTTTGTAGAATTACTAAATAAAAGGTAAGATCAGATAAAAGATGTTTATTCAGTAAGTATGCTGCACGGACACTTTTACACGTCAAAATTCTACCAGCGCTCCCCAAGAGGAGATCACTGCTGATATGAAAACCGCAAGAAACTCAACAGTCGGTTTTTTTAAATATTGCTTATGTCAATGATAGAACTTATTAAGTCTAATCTATACTGAAATCCTTAGATGATTATAACACTAGTTTAAATGAATTACTAATGTGTATACGCGCGGAAAAATCCTGACTGCGTACCAAGAGTTGAACGTTGCTAGCCCTACCACAAGGGAGCTCTGAGAAGGGTTGTGCGGTTTAAGATTAATTTTTACCCGACTGCGGCGAAACCCAAAAGGAGGGTCATGTGTTTGACCTGTATGTATGTATGATGTGTTTCAACCAATTTTGATAATAGATACCTCATTAAATTTGTCTTGATGGCGCGAGTGTCGCTCTGGGTACATAAAATCATATCAAATTCGTAATAAATTCAAAATTAAGGATTGAAAGTTATTTATGTAGCAAAAAAAGTGTTCCATGACCCTCGAGTGGGGTATCTAAATAAGGGGTTTTTAATGTCGAGTACGAAAATATATACAACAAACGGCCCGCCAGCGGCTTCGCCCCGCTGCAAATTTCTGACTTTCTTGGTGGATTTTTTAGTTTTTTTCCTTCATAAGAACCTTTTCCTGACAGTAACAAATACAATAAAAAAATAATTAGCGAAATCGGTTCAACTGCTCTCGAGATTCTATATGGTTGAAAACAGTTTGGCGTGACAAATCATCGAAATACTTACCTATACTAAAAGTGTGTATCAAACTACATTATTAAAAGACAAAACACCCGACTGCAATCAAAATATGAACGGAAAAGCGAAAAACAAGCTATATTGTAAAAGATTAATTCTTACATATGCTTCTAGGAAAAAAACACTTGCACTTGTTAGCTTGACCTCGCCTGGAATACCTTTTCCAATATTATTATGAGTCGTAATATTCAAGTTAAGTATTTTAGTAAATTGCTGTTACAATTTTATAGCTTGTTTTTCGCTTTTCGGTTGATATTTTTATTACAGTCGGGTTTTATGATTTTAATAATTTTGTTTATTCATACAATAATTACAACTACTTTGAGAACACTCGCGAAAAAAAACACTTGTTATTTTAAGTAAACTTTTCCCAGAATTTAATAGTTGTACATAATATTTGAACTCATACAATGATGATGTATTAAGGTGAATTTATCCCTTTCTGTAAAAGTTGAAATAAATTAGTGAGGACGAGGAATTAGAAAATCTAAAACAAATATTTAATTGATAGGTTAAGCAATTGAACGCATAACCGCTACTCAGATCTAATTTGATTTATGTTGGTTAACCCTACGTTTTGTTGTTGTGTGATTTGTTTAGGAAAAGTCCAATTTCCCGGCATCTTAAATAATCTATATCTTTATTAATATTATCAAGGCAGACAGCGGTTTCTGTGTTACATTGTAATATTTAGGGGGACCTCTGCACCAATTTGAAAATTCTTTCACCATTTAAAAGGTACATTGTTCCAGATGGACATAGACTATGGCTATAAATTATGTATATTAAGTGACCCAGGCGAAGTCAGGACAAGCCGCGAGCTATTTATGAAAGGCTCGTTTATTTCTATTATTAACTGCTGTGGTTGTGTTTCCCGTAGAATACGGATGGTCGTCTGCCTATATATTAACAAATATTTATTAATATTAGATGTAACGAAGTTGTAATATGTTCGAACACGTATTAAACAAACACAGGTAAGCAGTCGTTATTAAATAAATAAAGACCTTTCAGCACGTGCAAATCGCACGCAATGCGCTTGCCGGTGAGTGCATTGTCCTTCTTCTACACAAATATTTGTAACGTAAGTAATATACTTGTTTGTCGAAGTGATACGGGTTGATCAAGTATCGCAAAAGCAGACAAATTATACAACAAAAAAACGCCACTTAGTGCTTTGTAACTCGGTTTTGAGTTCAATATGGATATTATAATTCATAACGAATGTAAATCGGTGCTAACTCAGAACATTAAGAGGGAACGCGTCTCTGCTAGTTAAGTCACCGGCTGTCTTATCCACAGTCATCATCAACGCTGCATCACAACAGTGCGAACACTGCTATGGCAGCGCAGGTTCGTGGATAAGATAGCGAACAGCGAAGCAGCGACCTGACGGACCCGACGCAGTGACCTGACGGACCCGACGTATTGACCTGACGGACCCGACGTAGTGACCATGACTGACCCGACGCAGTGACCTGATGGAACCGAAGCAGCGACCTGACAGATCCGAAGCATCTAACTGACGGATCCGAAGCAGCGGCCTGATTGATCCGAAGCAGCGACTAGACGGTCCCGACACAGCGACCTGACAGACCTGAAACTCATACCACCCGCAGTTTTTTTTTCTTTTGATTATCTTTGTCGCGCAGGAAAAATCAACAACAAGGCATTGCGTAACCAATGAGTTAACGGCATAATTTATTCCTTTTATTACTTTTATACATATTTATGAAATACTGAGTAAATGGTAGAGCTTCACTACTAGTATATATAAAAATGTTTGATATGAGAGTTTTTATAAAAAAGGCAAACGTTAATTAATTATTTTTACCTCACTAAATTGTTTATTAATTGATTCACTAGTCTTATCAGTTTAAGTGTCAATACAGGTTTTTAAAGTAAAACTAAAATGATGTTGATCTGTTCGCTTTAATCAGAAGAAACAGCGTTAATCGACTACTTATTAGCGGTGGTGTATTGCCGGTGTCACGTCGACCCTATTGCAGGTATTATTAATATCGCTGCCAAAGTTATAACGCAGTTGAGCTAGAAGGATTTTAAAAGGTCAGGTAAAGCCGCGGCAGGTAATTTAGTCAGGAAACAAGAACGATAGCGATAAGACCGGTCCGGACAAAGTGTGGTTTTCTTCCTCATGTAGTGGCGCACGCGCATTGCTCGCCAGTTCTCTTTATCGCGTGTCACTGCTAACTCTGTTTCTAGGGATTTATTAAAAATCAATTGCAAGTCTGTTTGTGTGGTTACTGCAACGAAGAAGAGACCCCGTGACGTCACAGACATGAGTCTGGGATGGTTGCTTGTACTGCTCTGCATCGTGTTTGTAGGTAAGTCCATTCATAAAACTGTATAAAACGTGATTTGAAAAAACAATAAAATGTACCTTATCAATAAATATTTACCTGAAGTGATAAAACAGATGATTGATTTAGCTTGTCGTAAGATTAAGGATCCAGTCAAGTGAGGGTTTAATTGGAAATGTGTTATAAACGATTTAATTTCGCTAGCATTTTGTTTGATATGACCACATTTTGATGTATGTAAATAATACAAGTTAAATTGGAATAAATAAATGTGTGCAGAAACGGTTTTATTTTCAAGAATGCCATTCGTTAGATTAGGTTAGGTTAGATATCTAAAGGTTGTATACGTTTTATCAAAACCATTTTATTAACTAATTGTCTAAGGTGTTGGTAGTCAAATATTACACAGCTCCCGACTGCGCGAAGTCAAAATAAGGGTAAGGGAAAATAGGTAAGGGTTATGTAGATGTGATAAAAGATCGAATGTTCCACTCTACTTGGTAACGATTGGATGGGCCGTAATAAATGGATTGTCAAATTATTATGTCAAGAATGGAAGAAGTGTCAAAGGCGAAGCAACAATTTCACCAAACGATGGTAAATTTATTCAATGTTAATCGGCTGTTAGTTCAAACATTTTGACAACTGTTAACGCTCTAATCGTTTGTTAAGTGGTTAACATCGTTTGGTGAAATTGGTACTAAGGGTACGTTATTTTAACTTTTTAATTATTTGGTTTACATTTGTATGTAACTAAAAAAAAACACTCACTGAACATTCAAGAACCAGATTTTTTTGTGTAAAAGAATTAATTACCCTTACTCGTTTTTTAAAAGCGAAGAAATCATCATCTTTACCTAATTAATTGGAAGGAACGATAATAATTAAATATCTCGTGATGAATTTTAAATAAACGTTTGTTTTTTTTTGGATTATAGGGTTGTCTTTTGGTGTTTTTAGTCACACCTAAAAAAATTTGACTTTGTTTTGCAGTAAGCTTGACCTTTGATGAAAGAGATTTAATCAGCAAGCATCAGTAAGAAAGGTTAAGAAAAATGTTAAGTTCTTGGTTCCTTATACATATAACAGGAACCGGTTCAAAATGGGGGACTAGTAATTATGTACTCAACAAATATTTGAAACGTTGATCAACGACATGCAGTTAATTATGAGCTTGTAATTCTTAAAATTACATTGTATAAGAGAAGTACAAAAAGGTTTTATAGAAAGTAATACAAAAATTCTGTGTTCTTGCCCATATTCGATTTTCTTTTTCGTGTACCGGACAGTGAAGCACTTAGCAGAAGACTCTAATTCTCTTCCATCGTCAAGTGCATGACTTAAAATAGAGAAAGAAAGTAACACGAAGAATATTCAAGGGTAAACTAGCCAAAAAAAAAGTTTTGACAAAAAGACAGAAAAAAATTATAAAATAAAAGTAAACAACACAAAAGAAAATGCAGTAGCAGCAGTGACTCAAGGACTGGCTCAGCATAATGCTGAGATATACATTCACAGCACTGATCTTTTGTCAGGCCCGTCAACGGAATTGAAGTGCGGAACTCCAAAAACGTCAATTATACACCTAAAACGCAAGGACTGCCCTCAGCGCCTATCGGACGTTTCACTTTAGACAAAGTAAAAGTACCAATACACATTAGATTATTGATATATAACAAATCTAGCGATCTAATAAAGCTCGTAAGATTTGGGCTGCCTGTTATCGCGGCGCACAAGGCTATAATGATTAGCTACTTAATTGTATTGATGGTCAGTTGTGGTAGTGCGTCGCCGACATGCGTTCGCTTCTCAAGACGTTTCTGCTGGCGGTATTGCTGGCAGGTAATTCTATAAAACAAATCAATTAAAACCAGGAATTTATAGAGTAATATCAAATGATATTACAATGCAACTTATATATAAGATTCACGAGTGTAGATTATTCTTTTAATTAAAATGGATAAGGAATGAAGTTGCATTATTTAAATTGTTTGAATTTTATTAATACGTTAATGTAAAAAAAAACATAAGAGTCATTGCTTTAAAAGCGATTCAAAATAGTTTTCATCTCTAGGCACTCACGGATCTGATGACGCACCGAAGTCCTACGAAAAAGGCGAGTTTCTAGAAATTTGGGTGGTGACTTTTCCAAACACAGTGACAAGATGTTATCTGGTAACCCCTGCAAAAAAAGAAATAGATTTGCCTGCAGATGAAACCGTTAGCCATAAATATGAACTGCAAGAACCCATCTTTATATCTAGTTGTAGAGTCAGAATCAATGATTTGGACGAAAATGACCAAGGTACATGGTCTCTCTACGCTGAAATGGATTCTGGCAAGGGTGAAGAGCATATGACCATAGTATTAAAAGGTATAGATATGTCTGAAAATGATTCATCTGCGTCATCTGAGGAGGTCGGAGCAATCAAAAATTCTCAGGAAGATGTAAACGCAGAGTCTGGAAGTTCCGAAGAAAAGTTAACGGTTGACCCGGATTCAAGCGAAAGCATGGCAGAAAGTGGTTTAGGTAGGCATCCTAACTATGAGCAGTGGCGTAAGCTGAAGTTAGAGATTAGACGTTATTATTATTAATATAATTAAACGTTTAATTTCTCTGATGTTCAATGTGTCATACCAGCAACATTCTGCGTAAACGTATGTTTGAATATTGTTTGTTTTATGTGGATCTTGTTAACGCATCAGCTGTTTCTAACTGACGGCTCTGTATTCTGATTTCTGAAATCCTAAACCATTTGATTTTTTATCAAAAAAAATAAAATTAACCATGGCCAAGGGCCTGAATTACCATGTTTAAATATATTAGTCTTAGACTATTTAGTCTTCTATTTAGAATAATTCAGTTTTTTAGATGAGAAGTGAGAATTTTGGTAACCAGATCAATTGTTAGACGTTAAGAGAAGTGAGGGTGAATGACTGAATTGTATTACCGATTATTATTTTGATATTATGATGCTAGGTCGTATTTTTATTCATTTGTGTTGTTTATGTGCGGTTTCTTTTAGTACATAAGTCAGTCCTAAAAATGTATGTTGTAAGAATATAACATACACGTTCATTTCATTTATTTCATATCACCTTTGATCTGACTGCTTAACCGTTTTTATTACTGTTAGGGTGATTATATCGCTCGTTTTTGTAATGATCATCATTACAAAAACGAGCGATGATTTTTGTTTAATTTCGTTTCCAGAATCTTCAATTTCCAAAGAAGACAACACACATTGGCTCAGTCATCAAAGATTTCTCACGAGGACTGGGTTTTTTGTGGATATAAATCTGCCTCGAACCAATGACACAGAAGAATGTATCTTTACCACACCTCAAGGAGAGACTGTTAAACTAGACGAGAATGACGTTCAAGGGGTGACGCCACATAACATGAGCAAGTATGTGTCTTGCAGAATCGTAGTGGGGCCGATGGAAGAAGGTTTAATTGGAGACTGGACATTGTGCGGATCCTATTTACAGAACGGTATTGAGCATAAGCGATGCCAGAAAGCTGATATCGACTGGCAAAGTGAGTATTCTTCTAAAAAAGTGGTTAAGTGCGAGTTCAACTCATGCATCGCCGCACATTAGGTATTATTATATTTCATTTGGATGTTATGTTATGTCTTTACCAAATAAAAGTGAAGAAAATACGAAATAATAAATAAAAAAGCGCTTAATATTGATTAAAGCTTGGAACAATATAACAACAACAGTCAGCCTATCTCCAGCAATTAAGGCTTTTATGTTTAGCGTTTCTATGACACATCAAAAAATTAAAACGCTTCGAAAATAAAACGTCTCTTGTACGGGATCCCTTCTTACATTTAAACTTTTTAGTTTTCACTTGGTCGGAAAACCCCCGAGGTAACTCCCAATCAATCTGTTTAAAGTTAGGACAGACGGACGTACGGACAACGTAGGCTTAGTAGTAGATGACCCCCGTTTGACACCTAAAAGTACACTATTATTGGTAGGTTAAAATACACACATCTTTCAGCCGTTGTCTACCTGTTATTTTTAATCGTGCTGTTTCCTTACCGTTTTAGTTTTGTACACAAAATAATAAGTGTATCATATTGTATCTTTTATATGCTAAAATAGTTGTTTTACTTCACTTACAGATAGGGCGGACCCTGATCATCAGTGGCTCACGACCATACAAAGTCTATTTAATCACGTTGTATATTTTGGAGGCACCCTCAGCCCCGGTGTGCGGGGCACTGGTTCTGCCGTATCATGTCACGTAGTGACGCCGGACCGCGAGGACCTGCTCGTGACACGTGATTCTGAATACCCTAGTATCAAATTGGTTGAAAATTTGGACTCAGCCTGCATCATCGCTATTGGACCGATAGCGGCCGCGGATTTGGGAGCCTGGACCGTTTATGGAACATTTACCTCCGTAACAGATGGATATAATGAAGTTCATCTTCCGATGAACTTCGCTTTATATAGTAAGTTATAAAAAGCTCATAATAAAGCCCTCCGATTTTGTTTAAATTGTACTAAACACAAAAAACATCTACAATAAAACGTTTCGTCGCTGTTTTTTAAACAAAGTCTTACATAAAATAAGATTAAATCGCTTCGTTTGAGACCTTGTAATCGGGTATAAGATAACCTGTACTCACTGCAAGTTTATTGTTTTTTCTTATAGTTTTGTCAATTTATACAGGTTAGCTACTTGGGTTACTGGCAGTAAAAAATGGTAATCTTCCGGATTTGACGCTAACTTGCTATATACCAAACACAAACATTGATTAACTTTTTTTCTTCTTATTGACATTACCTTATCACCTTACCTGTTATAAATATCTTATCATAATATGTAAACTACTTCACATTTTTATAAACTACTACTAGTGTTTCTCAATAATTTTTTTGCACTGCCTGTGTTTTCTATTTGTCTAATTGTTCTTTATTGTTGTTAATTACTAGCATAGAGGCATTCCATCTTAGTCCTCAGGGTTGGCATCGCATTTGAGGTCTTAGGATTATAGTCTTTTGAATTCAAATGTATATGGGTCTCAGATTCCACTTACCATCAGGTGGCCTGAGTGCTCGTGTGCCTTCTCCTTAACATAAAAAAAAAAAAAAAAAAAATGTGTAGTGTTATAAAATGAAACTAAATTTTGCGTTTATACTTCGCAGACGAAAATCACCCATACGACCAAGCATACAACGTCACCACTCTGAGTGTGAACCAATATGTCATCAACTTAGGAAATACAATTAACGTTGAAGTAGTAAGCACTGGCTCTGTCGACGTCTGTGGCTTCGAGATGCCTTCGGGAATGATGTACTTTATGGACGAAAAAATGCCGACGGGAGTATCCTTCGTTAAAGATAATAGAATAGCGTGTCAGATCACTATCGGTCCTATCACTGAAAACATGCTCGGAGTATGGGAATTAAGAGGAAAATTCAGCAATCGCGACATATTCACCGAGCTGGTGCAACGTTTCACAATCATCCAGGAAGGTATGTTAATCTTGAACATCGTCATCATTAGTAACTCTTTAAAGTTTTTTAAAATAAAACCCTTTGTCCAGATCCAAGGAATCCTATAGAAGAAGATAGGCCAGTTAATTATTTGGATGAGCAAAATATAGACACAGCCATTGGCGCCAGCCACAGGGTTGTAATAGCCCCCCAATTTTTAAATACGGTACAAAGTTGCCACATCAGAACGCCAGAAGGACTGCAGTATACTATAATGGAGGGCTTCAACATTCCTGGCATAGAAGTCGAAGAAGGATCCAACGTAGCATGCGGCGTCGTTGTCAAGGTGTCCGAAGAACTTATCGGAAGTTGGACGCTTATTGCCAGAGAGATAAGGAGCTCCGATCTAATTGAACGACGACAACCGTTCAATATTCGTGTACAAGGTATCAGATTAACACAGTAATTCTCCCCGTATCTGGTCACGTATTGGTGATAAGATTTATTAGCATAAAATTAATCACTATTGACAAAGGTTACGTTAAATTTCGACACTAAATGATAGATTTTTAAGCAGATTACAGACATCACGTTGATTACATTGATATACTAGCTTTTGCCCGCGACTTCATCCGCGTGGAAGTAGTTTATCGCTGCTCCCTCGGAAACTGTACACTTTTCCGGGATAAAAACTATCCTATGTCCTTCCCCGGGACTCAAACACACACATTTTGTATAAATCGGTTCTGGAGTTTAAGCGTGAAGAGGTAACAGACAGACAGACACTTTCGCATTTATTATATTAAATATGGATTAAAAATCCATAAGGTGACCCAGAGCTATTGTATTTACGGGGTTGTTGTAACTTTAAGTATGTACGTGATTTCTCATCAGAATCGTAGAAAGTGGCATAAAAGAATGGATAAAAAATTAGAAATAATACCGCTGCGACTTAAACTATCCAAGAATATGCATGTAATTAAAATATTATAACCCCAGGTCACTTTACCTACTTAATTATCTATAATTTAAACAAATTTTCTTTATTAACTAGTAAGCCTAAGTAGATTGCTTTACTGACGCCTTCCTTGCAGAGTCGGTTGATGCGTTCCCGAATGAGATAACTATTACTGAAGGTAACTCTATACACGTTCGCTTGGCGACCCCGACTAGCCTGTACAGCACTTGCAAGTTGGTGGGCCCTGACGACGAGGAGGTTCGGTCTGCTACTCCGGACAGCCAGCATGTTGATACTTGTGGGTTCGTGGTGGAGGCTGTGGACGCAACACACGCAGGCACGTGGAGGATCGTCTACGGGAACAAGATCATCTATAAAGCTTCAGTGACCGTCAATGTTAATGGTAAACACCGTGAATAACTATATTGGACTTGACAAAAACGCGTGGGTTAACCCCCTGCGCTTCTGTTTAGTCTGCAAGAGAAAATACTCATTAAGTTCTTGCGTGTGATGAGTTATATTAACACAATATCGCCTTGACGCCAGGTAAATTAATTATGTAGATATGACCTTATATTTTCTCTTTAAAGTGTTTTTTCAAAATATTTTTTTTGGTAAACATTATTCTGGAATTGAACCTTGACCCACCATAGAATTATGTCACAGTGACGTTATGGTTTAAGTCGTAAGAAGTGTTAATCAAATTGGTCAGGGTTCCAATGGACTGATAATACATAGATAACGTTAAATTAACAGTGACGACATCATTAGGTAAAGTTATGGAGTGTGTCGAATCAGCCTTTGTGATGCATGTTCTAGAAAATACTGGTGCGTACAGTGCAGCGCATAATACAAAAGGCTGTACAGGCAGGCCACGAGTGAAATGAACACAGTAACAGGCAACTGTTAGAGACACAAACTGTACATATGTGTAGTATTTATTTCCACATTTTATTGTCTTAAGTAGAGGCAAGACGACGCGATTTAACATAAGCCAAACAGCATTCGTTTTTCAGTTATATCGAAAATATTTTTTCTTAATGATTCCATTCCAAATGACGAGACGTTAAACTAGTTGCCTACAAATCTAGCGGTCCCGGGTTAAAATCTCCGTAAGGGAAGAAATTTGTGTGATGTACGCAAGTATTTTTAAGTTCCTGAGTCTTGCATGTTTTCTATGAATTAAAGTATGTTTTTGTCTACATAAGTATGTTTATCGTTGTCTAGTGCCCATAGCACGAGCCTAGAGCTTAGTTTAGGACTAGGTCAATTGTGTGACACTGTCCCCTGATGTGTATTTATTTAGCTATATCAGTATCACTACAATACTGTTTTTATTTTCCCGAGACGGCCAAAGAAAGAACTTTATCGGCGAGCTGATAGGTACTTACCAAAATTATAAGGTGAAGCTCGTAGGTATACTTACCTACGAGTTAACATGATATGGCATGATAATTCAGTTTACGGTGAGAGAAAGAGACAGAACCGTGTAACTGCTATAGCTCTGTCCCTTACACTCATCCTAAACTGAATTGCTTAGCCATGTCATGGTAACCCCCCAGGTTCTCAGGGAGCCCAAATGATCGCACCTTCGTGTGGTCATTGACTTTACCATTTAATTTGTTTTTTTTTTCACTTATAGCCCGTTTGGAAACGGATACCTTACATCTCACCTGGTTGGAACATAGCTCAATCAGCGAATCCATTGGCCCTGAGGAAGCAGTTTACTGCAGAGTGCTTACTCCTAGAAACGACGTGAAGTTTGACGGCTTTGGCAGGTGTCACCTCGACATAGACACGGTACTGAAGGACCAACACGCAGGAGTTTGGACCATGGTTGTTGGACTTAGTGGTCACATACAGACGGAAGAACATAGGTTTTCTGTAGAAGTCAGAGGACCAGGTTTGTTTAAGATATTACACACTTCTTTAATTTACACTCTTCGATATGTGTCTCCTTTAATTTGTAAGAAAGTTCACATGTGGACGACAATGTAAGGCGCTTATTGGGAATAGACCTATTGTCCAGCAGTGGACTAAGAATAGAGATAAATAGAAACGATTGGTTGTATCGGATTTGTATTAACCGTTTAACCGTAAGGTCAGTTTGGAGCAGAGGCTTGCAGTACTGAACTCCTGGTGATAGGGTGACTGAACACCCTCATCTGAGTGCCAAATTACGCATACGAGTAGAACATATGATTCCTTTAAGGATGCAATGATGAAGATGGGAATTAGTACCTAAATACTTTAACAGATGCAAAGCCAGAAGTATCGACGAGCGTGTGGCAGAGCAAGCCGACTGTGGAACTGACGTGTGCGGTGTCCGGTGGTGCAGCAAAAACTGGATGCTTGTTCCGGAGCCCTCAGGGGCAGGTGCTCGTGGCCAGCCAGGGCGTGCGCGAAGGCCGATACGCGTTCCATGTCAACCAGACCAGGTAGCAATAGGCAGTTCTTTCTTAATGCCAAAGAGTCGAATTAGCTTTTATAGTATGTATTTCTAGAGGTGTCTTTCTAGGTATCTTTATAAAATCGTGTAAACCTCACATTTCAGCTTGGAGGCAGGAGCGCACTACAGCTGTGGACTGCAGATCTCCGAGCCCTTGACGTCAGAGCTGGGGCTGTGGCGCTGCGACCTGCAGTCCGAGGAGGAGGAGTACTTCGGGTTCTTATCCGTGCTGAGCCCGTGGGCCATGCAGGATCCGGAGGTCGCTGCCGCGGTAGTCGCTGGTTAGTTCACCCAAGTAACTCTGTGAACTCTAAGAAATGACTGTTGACGAAGCGAACATTGCATCATAAAACGTCTTGACAAAGCCTGTTGCTGACATAAAATTATGTTAATGTGTATTATACTTTACTTTGACGACACGCTAGCCTAGTTGGTAGTGACCCTGCCTTCGAAGCTAGGGGTCCTGGGTACAAATCCAGGGCAGATATTTGTGTGATGAGCAAGAGTATTTGTTACTGACAAGAGTCCAAGAAATCCAAGAGGATGTTTTCTATGTATTTAAGTATGTATTTCTCTATATAAGTAAGTTTATCGTTGTCTAGTACCCATAGTACAAGCCTAGAGCTTAGTTTGGGACTAGGTTAAATTGTGTGACATTATTGTCCTGGATTTTTTTATGGATGAAATGTTTAAATTTTTGTTACGCCGACTAAGTTGTAAAATGTAACTCGTATCTTTGGGGTGGATTATACGTCCCCCTAAATTCATACACTCACACTAAACTTATTTTAATTAACGTGCGTATGGGTTATCACTTTCTGTTAAATTTAAATGAAAATGGGATAAATAAGTTATTACTATTAAATACCTTCAGTCGAGACGTAATTGAAAATTATCTCTATTTCACATGTATTATTGTCACAAAATAATTGTATTTACTAAATATTTCTTGCTACTACAGTCGAAGTCATAAATATGTAAATATGAATTGTCACAGCGATTAAAGTGACAGGGTACTAAATTGTGAACATATATACGACTTCGACTGTAACATAGGTAATATACATAATAATCACCTCGATGCCAGCCTAGGTACCAGATTAACTTAGATGGTTATGACCTTGAATTTTGCTCCTTGAAATAGTTTTTCAAAATTATGTGTTTTTAATTAAAAAAATAGGGAGGGTTTTTTTTGTATCTAAATACTAGCACATATTATGTATTGTTAGATCAACAGTGCCAACGCTATAGGTATATAGTTATAGAGTGCTTCGATTCAGGCTTGCAGCATGTCCTTAAAATACTACAAAGAAGTAAATTCTTGAATAAAAAGGCAAATACTTTTGGCAAATTAAGTTGTACACATACATCACGCTTTCATTTCCCAGACTGAAGTAGAAAGAGCTACAGAAATACGAACAACTCAACAAAATATTTGTTTATAATTCTGTAACGACATTTTGCACAATCAAGCCAAGAAGTTTACTAGCATATTAATGACTGGTGGCAAGCACATCGCCTAACAGTACTCCAAGGCCTTATTCCCTTACGACATCCACGGGAAGACATGGAGTGGGACCATTCTAACCCAGCAACCACACGGGGCAAATTAAGTTGTTTACTTAATTAAAAAAAAACCGTGGTTCCAGAGCCGGTGCTTACTGCGGAGGTGGTGGCACTGTCGGCGGTGGAGAGTGCGTCTGCGACGTTCGCGTGCTCGGCGCGCGCGCCGCTGCGCTACTGCTACTTCAGAGCGCCCAACGGAACCGTGTACAACCTATCCCCTGGTGAGCTCACAACACTCAGTGTAGTTTTTATCAGTCTTCGAGTATCTATTGCTTGGAAAGGCAGGCAGGTTTGTTCACAATTTGACGGTTTCACAAGGAAAATTAATACGTTATATTGTAAGCAGTACGCAGGCACCATTTATCGATAGCACAATCTTACGAGATAGATTATCTATCGGTGTTTATAGGCAACAAGTAGGTCCAATGGAACCCTGACCCACAATAGAACTGTCACAGTGATGTTATGGTTCAAGTCGTAAGAAGTGTAACAAATTGTTATGTAATGTCATTGTGACACCAGTGTCAGGGAAATTAGGTATGAATAAAGAGTGTTTTTTTATGTTAATGAGAAGGCACACGAGCATTCAGGCCACCTGATGGTAAGTGGAATCTCAGACCCCTAGACATTTCAATTCTCAAGACTATAACCCTAAGAGCTCAAATGCGTTTCCAACCCTGAGGACTAAGATGGAATGCCTCTTTGCTAGTAATTTCACCAGTTGTCTTATTCCTACACAGGAACACAACAATGCGAACACTGTTGCTTGGTGGGTGGTTAATGGATAAGATGGTGGTAGCGATCCGGACGGACCCTGCACAGGGTCCTACCACCACTAAACGTAGCGTTCTTAAAGACTGCTGAAGTATGTGCTATGTTTTATAGGTGTGTCGTACCCTACCGCGGAGTACGCCGGCGCGGGGCTGGACGCGGGCGAGTGCGGGTTGCGGCTGCGCGGGCTCGGGCGGAGAGACGGCGGGATCTGGAGCTGCCACACCAGCTTCCACGGCGGCCCGGAGCAGGCGCTCCAGCTCTCCCTCGAAGTACAAGGTGAACTTTACTGCTCAACCAACTTTTAGTACCAGGGGGTTCACCATAAAATGACTAAGCAATTCAGTTTACGGTAAGAGCAGGAGACTGAGCTATATAACTGCTATAGCTCTGTCAGGAAAAGAGAGGCAGGGGAAGATTAAGAAGAAATTATTTTAAGCAGATAAAAGATAAGGTTAAGGTTGGATCGTACCAGAAAGTCAAGCAGTTGACGGAGGACCAGAGCGGTTGATGATTACTCCACCGACAAGAGGATGGATCTCAAATAAATAGAGAGAGAGAGCTCCGTCATATACGGTCATCCTAAGCTAAATTGCTTAGGCATGTCATGGTAACTCCCCTGGGCCACCGAGTTCTACTCGGGTGTATGTAGACGAAAGTATTACATCACAATTTGATAATGTCGTCTATGTATGTCAAATACCTCAAAACCAAATTTTTCCCGAAATGCGTCTTGACACAACGATTTTTTGACCCGATTAACTCTATTCTGCATTTTTCATAAATATCGTTAGCGCCGTTTATGAAATATATAAACAAAATAGTTGTTTCACGCAACTCCGTCCGCGTGGAAGTCATTACATTCGATTTTTTATAAATTTCATTTAAATTGGTTCAACGGTTTATCCTTGAACTCTTAACAAATAGACACACAGAGTTACTTTCACATTTTTATATTAGTATGGATATTGCTCATTTAATAGTTTGTATGTATTTAATCTTTAATAGTATCTGTATATCTGTAATAGTAATGGATGTACACCATGGTAGCGTCCCATGGATATATATTATGTAAACAGGGTGTCGGGTTTGTTGTGGTCCAAACGAAAAATCTAAATAGGTCATCTTGACGACTACCCAAAACACCCGTATGTATGTTTAGCGATTTTTATAGTTTAGGAGATAAATGCATTTTTGTACGATCATTAAAAAAAAAAACTGGTGAACATTTTTTTTTTAAATGTAATGTAAATAATTTATTGAAAAAAAAACACTTATTTAACTTTCAAAATTATTCACTTTTTAACTTAACTTAACTCCCATGTAATGAACAATATCTACCCGGTAAAAGGGGGTTACAAGCACTTTGAAAATTCAATAGATTATTATAAACCACAATAGATAAGTACATTACGAATGCACTAAAACATAAAGACTTTTACAACGCGCTCTACATCCTACCGCTCCATGACGACATTTTATGAAGCATTTGTAATGTAATGGCCAAAGTGGTGGGGTAGATTATCCATGTGGGATAAAGGGATAGTCACGAATACGGAATACTGTTTATTTATTTTTTGGCTCCTTTACTTCTTTTCCCCCAGTCATCAACTGCTTATCTTATTAATTCAAAATATGGGGGTCTACGTACAGTGCAGCGGAATTCGCCTGACTGTTGAGTTTCTTGCAAGGAGCGCCCTTCTCAACTGTGGTCTCTTCTGGGAAGCGCCGGTAGACATGTTAAGAATGCCTGCATGCCCTACTAACAGAATGAACATTATTATTGTATTATTATAGGATTCACATATAAAAAATATTCAAGAAACTAATAAAATAAATATATTAATCGTGCATAATAAGCAGAGAAAATTTTCAACAACAAGTGTCAAGTCGTCTACCCAGAATTTTCCGCAAAATAAATTGCAGACTGAGACAGTCTAATGTCAGTAGGTACATAAATCAGTCTATTCCAATAAATGGAACTGTTTCTAAATTTACTTTTAGGATTTGAACGTCATGAGTTATGACAAACAAACATGTGGGGTCCAACATAAGCTGGATTAAATATATAGCTTGAATTATAAGCAAGAACGCTTGGCTCTAACTGTAGTTCTTACACGGCATTAATCTTAAAAAAAATAGATAGTTTATACTCGTAATCGAAAAACTAGTTTATGAATAATACGATCGGCACAACGGCAGTGAGGGTAACCTGGCGTTTTTGGCGTGCTGGTCCAATTTTACGTTTCATTTGTGTTCAGTATAGTCGCCTCCGGCATCTGTTTCCTTAGGCCGCTTCGTGTCTTGTCAGTATGCTTGCAGTAAAACACGGAATCGCCAAGGGTTTCTAGGCACCCAGGTGGCATCTACCAATCAATGCGCAGCGTTTAAACCGCCTGTAAGTTTTACTGCAAGCATACCGACAGGTCAGGAAGTGGCCTAAATATTATAAGAAGAGGTGACGCTATGGAGCACTCCGGGCATCACGTTTCCTTAATGTTACAGAGGAGATGACGCTAATGAGCACCCAGAACAGGGGAGCTCTGGTGGTCGCTGCACGCGTCAGGGGCGAGCCACCTCTCGACTACTGCAGATTCGTGCGACATGACGGCCTCGGTAAGTTGATAACGCCACCAGCCACCAATAATCAATAATAATATAACAAAAACAAAAACAGACTCACAAATACATATCACGGGTTAATGTCACACGTGTCATGTAGACCCGCTGCCAAAGTAAACTCTAGGCTTGTACAGTCAAGGTTATAAATATGTATACACTTTAGTACCTTGTCTATTTAATCATGTTTCAACTGCCATATGAAATTGTCACAGCGATTAAAGTGACAAGATACTAAAGTGTATACATATTTATGACCTTGACTGTACTAATAAGCAAATATTAAACGGTAATTAATAAGCAAATATTAAAGATTAAATACAAAGAAAACATCCAAGACTCACGAATAAATAATCGCGCTCATCACACGAATATTTTACCTTACCGGGAATCGGGCTCAGGAACATCAACGAACCATTATGGTAGACTCAATAGGTACAACCTTCCGCTGCATGCCGCCCCGCCGCTTTTTCAGCGTCATTACTATGTCGCTGAAGGTCTCCAATGCCTCTCATGCTTCCACGCCGCCAAACATGGCTTGCGCTAAGGTAGGCAGCGAGAGGTCCCCGCCTACTACCGTGGTCACCGCCGCTCGAGGCTCCGCCCAGGTCGGGCACATATCGCGCGAGTCCGTGCCGTGACCACGGCACGTAAATAATTATAATACCCGTATTTAGTAAACTCAAGTTGTGACAGATGAAGCGGTATTGCAGTCGTGCTGTCTCGTTCTCCCTCTAACCAGTGTTAGGACTACGTAACGTGTCATCGTGGGTTCTCTGCCCTTTGGCCGAAACATTTTTTGGCTGAATGTACCGCTTCCCAACTTTTTAATTTGCCTAACTGCTTTTTTTCTGTAACTGTAAATATTTCACGATTTTCATAAAATTAACTTAACTCTGGTCCTAAAATGAATCTTGAAATATTTACAGTTTTAGAAAGAAATGCGGTTTGGCAAATGAAAAGTTTTGCTTTAAAAAAAGAGTTATTTCGCACATTAAAATTTTGACTTCTATATATCTTTTCTTTACTATTAATTGTGAAGACGCTTTTAAATAAGAGTACACTGTGATATTTCTCGCCGAAAAGTTATTTAAAACATTACTATTTTTATGTTGTCCGGCAGCATGAGCATATCATGCTCGCCCAAAGGACTTTGTTTACGACGGCTTCGTCGGGTCGTACGAACACATGGTTGAGAGAGGCGATGGCTGAAATAGGCATCATACTCGTGAACGGAAGCTGTTTGTGGGGTTCGGTCTTTTTAAGTTTGCAAGGACTTATTCTTCAGTCAATTATTCTAGTTATGGTTTTTGACGTAGAGGCCTCGTCATGTTGTTCTCCTAATGGGTAATATCAAATCTCTCCTTCTCATTAAAAAAAATCAGGCCGCATAAATAAAAAGAGTGGTATGTAATCTTGTTGCTACCTCTTTCGTGATGGTAGTCACTTTTTTTCCACCATTTGTTTTACTGTTGTCTTAAATAGCTTCTCAACAAGAAACGTTCAGAAAAAAAATTGTACATTTTTATTGTTAACATTTCAAATTTACTGTGCATAGAAACTTAGTATCTAATACAACTTGTATAAGTGACAGTGGCAGACCAGCAAACGACGGTTTAAGGTCTTCTAACCCAATTAAATGATTCTGTCATCATGAGCTAACATGAAACTGCGAAAAAATTAAATTGTAGCCAACCATATGTCTGCCATTCATTGCAGAAGGTTGAAATAGTATGCCAAGAGAATGTGAGAGCACCAGAATATACAGGAAAAAAAAATGCGACCCTTACAACCCAATATCGCTGTATGTCCCGAAATTACGCTAGAAAAAGTTTCATTTTAGATGATGAAAGTTATTTTCCTCAGAGCAAATTTCACATACCGGGAAATGATAAATACTATACAAACAACAATTATACCACGCCTTCGGACAAATTCAAACACAAGTTTCAACAAAAGTAGCTGTAGGTATGTCATCATTTGCGAAAGAGGAGTTTCAAAACTGTGGTTTAAACCTAGTGGTTTAGCCGTTACTCAAAATATATACCTAAACTAATGTTTGAGGAAAATATTAATGCCATTTATTCAAAAATATCACTCTGATGGCAATTATGTGTTTTGGCCGGATAAGGCGTCGTCGCATTATGGGTCATACACAGATTTAGGTAACCGTCTTCCCTGTGGACACACGGAATGTTAAGGTTTTTAAGGCCTAATTTTCTGGCTAAGCCCGTTCCCGCAAAAACGCCGTGAGGACTGCTTTAGACCTATCATATAAAAACATAACTTATATGCACACAAGCTTTTAACTTTTGACCACAGGAGAGACAACTTTTGTTTTAAAGAGTGTGTATGACCCTTATACCAAAATAACGCTCAGTTTTCTGGACTCCAATAAAGTCGTATTTGTACCAAAACACCGTAACCCAACAAATCTTCCTCAATGTCGGCCAATGAAGATTTTTTCGGATATTTGAGTTTATTTGTGTACGAGAATGATTGGAGAGCCGAAAATTGTACTCAGGTGATAAACAGGTTAAAAGCTTGTGTACGTAAAATGTATAAGATTGTCGTCCAGCGTACTTGTGCGACCATTTTGACTAAGCTCCGTCGAACAGCTGACCATGGACCACATTCAAATGTTCATTAATAGTTTTCGAAATAAATACAGTGTATTTTTAATGCTAGGTATTTATTTATATTATATTTAAGTTTGATTTCAGATCCTGTTATATATATATTTTTTTTTTTGTTATCACCCGTTAGTAATTTTTTCATCATATGCCTAGGTCTTTAATAATACATAATTTAGCTGTTTGGTCAAAAGCGAAACTCAATAACGTTGACTATATCGTATTGGATGGATGAACAAATAAATCACAAATATAGTGTAGTGAATTTATCAAAATTCGCATACTTGTGACCCGTATTGCATACTTTGTGGTGTATTTGAATCGTTATTTTACTTTTAATATTACTGTGACATTACATTTGTATTTTTTTTATTTGCGCTAGTTTTTAATTACTTTCAAGTTTTATTGTATTTTATGATTGAACAAATTACCTTTTTTTTTCTGCTGGAATTTCTTGCGGTGCTTCTCTGCAATGATGGTCTTGTCCGAAGCGCTAGCAGATTCACTCCTTATTATCGACGTGTAAAAGAGCTCTCTTGTGGCCAATTTACTTAATACATATTTTGATTCGATTTGATTTAGTTATTAGTTAAAATAAGGCCCAAAAATTCGACAATTATACTTCTTCAATAAAAACATCTTCATGTACTAAAATCGGCTACGTAGGCTAGGTTAGGTTAGATGTTTACGATACCCTGAAAACACTAAGGTTTCAGTAGAAAATAGCGTTCAATGAAATTAAATTCGATGAAAGGTGTTTCGATGGAATGATAGACACCCATTAAAATCACTTCCACATTATTGAAATTAATCTTTTCTAACAATTCCGTCATCAGGTTTCACGTCCGACGACGTCCCGTTCCCGTACGCGGACGAAAGCGACCTGGCAAGCGGGCTGTGCCGCGTGCGCACAAATTTGGCCACGGCGCCAGACCTGCGCCCGTGGACCGTGGTCGCCAAGGTCCACGGTAGGAACGGGGAGATCTCCCGAACCATGGGAAACAGCTGGGTCGTCCCCATGTATACATGTAAGTCCATCACTGGTACAGTGCAATAGCTCTTAAAACGTCTGTCGGATTGAAAGTCGAAATTACTAGAATAACAGCACATGGGAGCGAGTAAAAGAGAAGTAAAAAATATAAGTTCTTTTTAAGAGCTACACTGTAAGATTATGATTTGTCTGACTAAACTTTAGGCTTGACCTTATTAAGTACGAGTATATATCTGCAACGATACCAAAGAAGGCAGCTAACTACATAGTAATTAAATAGTATAAGCATTTTAAATCTTATGTGGTTACAATAGAGTATAGAATGCTTCGACTACTAAATTTCAGTTAGCCGCCTTCTTTGTTATGACGGCAGATATATCTTTTGTCTACAATTTATCCTAATTAGGAACAAATAATCGTGCTCACGTCACAAATATGATCTTACTGAAAATTAAATCCGAGGTCATTGACTTATTAAAATGTTCAAATATACAAAATCGATTGTTTTAGTCTCGTTGTTCATATGGCTGCCGTTCATGATGGTCCTGACGTTTGCGCTGACGGCGATGGCGGCGCTGGCGCCTGCCAAGAATCGCCGCTGGGCCGCTGAACGCGCGTCGGGGCTGCGGACCAGCTTTCGTCGCTTCAGCCTGCGCAAGAAACCGCTGGCACTCGGCGACACCAACCCCGCCGCTTAGGACCTCGTTCTCATTACCTCCTTGAGCACAAGAACAACTTATTTATCCTATGAAATAACTTAATTACAATAAGTTGTTTTGTACAAAAGAACCGAGCAAATAATCACAACAAACTATTTACATCTGTAATACCTACCTACGGAATGCAAATAACCGGTTAAAACAGGTTATTAACCGTCTTTTGCTTACTCAAATTCGGTTAGTAACCGGCATTTCCTATACCTACCAGAATCGCAGATGCGTTTCTGTCGCTATTTAGAAACGATCCCTTGATGAGATAAGTTCGCCTTTGTACATTTGATAATTATTTTCGTCTATTTTATAATTGTTATCTTTTTTGTATGTACAATAAAGTGTTTACATGCATTTTTTTTATTGTATACATATAATGCTAGGTTAAGTTTTATCATTGTCATCAGCAATATTTATTTAAAAAAATGACTGACTGTTGAGTTTCTTGCAGCGCTTCTTCTCAGCACTGGGGGGTTATCATGACATAACAATGCAGTTCTGTTTACGCTCAGAGAAAAGGACAGAGCTATGACAGTTATATAGCTCTGTCCTTTTCTCTGAGCGTAAACAGAACTGCATAGTTAGGTCATGATAACCCCCCAGGTCTCGTATTGGGAAGCGCTCAAATTTTCATTTGTAAAAGTGCTCGTGTGGCCTACTTCACTACTGTGTACAGTATAAAGTCGCTTTTTCGGTCCCTATGTCCCTATGTATGCTTAAATCTTTAAAACTACGCAACGGACTTTGTTGCGGTTTTTTTTAATAGATAGAGTGATTGAAGAGGAAGGTTTATATGTATAATACTTTAATCCGGAGCGAAGCGAGGGCGGGTCGCTAATACTGAATTAACCACTTTTATCTTTTTTTGTCTTTTCATACGATCAAGAAGCTTTGAATGGGAAGCATTAACGCATTTGGCACTTTAATTAACAAAATGTTGTATTGATTCTTCCACATAACACCGACGGCGTTCTGTGAAAGTATACCAGTTTAAGTAGTAGGCGCATATATAAACAACCACTAAAAATTTGATACAGCGCGTGACTCTACCCCTTCCTATTATATAAGATGTCATTTTAGGGTTCCGTAGTCAAACTAGGAACACTTATAGTTTCGCCATGTCCGTCCGTCCGTCCGTCCGCAGCCTAGCGCAGTCTTAGTACTAGCAAGCTGTAATTTGGCATGAATGTGCATATTAGTCACGCCAACAGTGTGGTACAATAGAATGTAAACATTTTTTTTTGGGTGCCTCCCCTACACGTAACATGGGGATGTATTTTTTTTTTCTCGTCTACCCTATAGTGTAGGGTGTCATTGGATAGGTCTCTCGAAAATATTACGGGTTTGTGAAAACAGTTTTTCGATTAAGTAATCCGTGTATGAAATATTAAGCTTTAAATCGCTAATTTTTGTTAGACTCAAGTGTCCCCCCCTACAGCCTAAACTACAGATACAAAAAATCTTTAATGAAAGAGCATAATACAACGCATCTTTCAGGAAAACTATCACAGCTAAGTAGACATCATTGGTTCTTGAGATACAGTCGATTAAAGTTTTCATACCTACTAAAATCATCTAAGACGGCACCAATTAACTTTAAATAGAAAATTAGTTATTACTTGTTGATTTTTATGTTAGTCGGAACCCTACACTGAGCATGGTCCGACATGCTCTTGCCCGGTTTTTGCATTTATTTTTGGTAGAATTTTGTATATTATAGAATCAAAAATGAGAAAAGAACTCAGTTAATTTTTATATGGTCACTGCTATTATTTGGAAATTTGGATAACCCATTGAACAATTTTCTTTAAGTCATCTCAATAATAAATGCTCTATCACATTCCTCAATAGCTCGTGAATCAGACGCATAATGTCCCAAAACCATGGAATTAACACTCAAGCCGTTTCCTTCCTGGTAAAAAATGAAGATCTATGAAAATTAAATGCTATTAATATATCCTTGTTGGAATTGGTCATAATCGTAATAAATGCTTTTCAAATGACTGGGCCAACGTACGTCATTTATACACCTACTTTACAATATAGGGTTATTTTTAATTCTATGTATTCCGTTCAAGAGGGAGGTTCAGCTTCGAAAATTTGTAATTTTAAATTTTACTTCCGATTTTAACAAATCTGTATTTTGAAAATTTCAGTTATTTGATTTGAATTTCTTCTATTAAATGGCATGTAGCGTGCATATTACTTTAAAAACTTCCTTACTTTACTAGTTGTCGAATGAGGTATAAAACATGGTAAAAGTTAAGTAAATGCAATTGATGAAGTAGTCCTTTTAAATAAATAAATATCACAGGACAATGTCACACAAATTGACCTGGTCCCAAACTAAGCTCTAGGCTTGTACTATGGGTACCAGACAACGATAAACTTACTCGTATATATAGAGAAATATATACTTAAATACATAGAAAACATCCAAGACTCAGGAATAAATACTCGTGCTCATCACACAAATATCTATCCTTACCGGGATTTGAATCCAGGACCCCTAGCTTTGAACCCCAACCAACTAAGCTAGCGTGTCGTCCTGTATAAAGCATTTTTTCTAGTAAGTTACTAAGGTCTTAAGATTTTTCAGAAAGAAGTGAAATGAGCCTCATATCTCCTTAAAGGAATGCATCGAATTTCAAATAACCTTGTACATCTAAAACAAGTAATTTTTTTGGCTTTATTAATATCCCACTGCTGCCAAGGCCTTTTCCGCCATTTTTCTCTATTAAGTGCATGATCCCGTTACTCGCTTCGAACGAAAGCGAACCATTTATTTACCTCAACTGAGTTAAAAATACATTTATTCTAAGAAGTAGGGATTATAGTAGTCATGGGACAATAGCAACTAGTAGTGATGTAACGGATTTCCCGTACCACTTTTTATATCTAATAGACGCTAGTAAGTTATGCATCCATAAAGTACGGTAAATGCCGTTGTATTCCGTAAACGATCTTAAAATAATGCTAACTTGAGTCATTAGACAAGGTATTGATGCTATGTATAAATTGTACTACATGTGAAGTTAAGTATTTAGTTAAGAATTAAACAAAGCTGCTGATTTTTTTTTTCATTTCTTATCAAAGTAATGCGACGTTTGACCAGACGAAACGGCAACCAAGGCTGACTATACAATGTGAAAACTTTACACAAGCATAATAATATATTTTAACAACATTAATATACACAATAATTAGGGTTGCCATCCTTCTTAACAAGATATATAGTGGTGAGTTATAGGACCAAAAAATATAGTACACACAACAAAAATATAAAGAAAGAAAGAAAGAAATAGATTTATTCGTGACAAACATTAACAAATAACAGAGAAATACGCACAGAAAAATGTAGTCACGAAATGGTTCCAACTCAGCATAATGCTGTCATTTGTCAGCGCTGATCTTCCATTGGTGAGACCACGGAAGATTACACACACATAATTATAATAATATATAGTACATTTTATTTATGATCTTTCGCAAATATTTCAGTCAGCAAAATTAACTTAGCAGTCAGTTAAGTAGCACTTTCTTTCAATCAAGTTCTGTAACACAACCGCCATATTAAACGTCAAAACGAAGTAAAGTGTCAAGTACTTTTTTTTGGTTCACTAACGTCTTTATAGACCAAATTTTATGTCACGTTTTTCGAAATTATATTGTTCTTAAATATAAGGTATTTTAGCGTACATTATGTCTTTCATATATTATAAAGTACGGACAGCAGAAATATAGTACAATACTATACATTTATAGTACAGGTGGCAAACCCAACACTAATTAACGTAAAAACTTATGTAACAGCAACATTAGCTGTATTTTATTTTTAATTTATTAAACAAGCAATGTGCTGCACATTGCGCTAATAAATTAGAGCATCTACGTAAACGTTATGCCATGAATTACGGTTAGCCATTTGTTTACTTCGCCAATAAAAGTTAAACATAAAGATCATTAATTCATTCCGTTTTACATTAAAATACTTATTAATCGTGACGGGTCACTCGCCTGAGATAGGCACCTATTTTCTACATGTCCTCACACTTGGATAGGCAATACATAGACGACTGATGGACGCTCTCACACGTCGTAAATGCGTAATAGGAAGTTTCACGCGTTACGTTGGTCCTAAGACAAACTTTAAAAAATTAACTACGCTTCAATAATAAAAGTTACTAACAAAATATCTTTCTCACATGATTTGCATGATAGCTAACCACGTCTGGATAAATATATGCCCGTATGAAATTTACAGGCAGTATACTTAACAAAACCTAGGCAAAGACAAAAGACTCATTCAGCGAACGTTATCGTTAGCGGAAATGTAGGGGAAACTTGCTTAATTCGTACCCCTAAGGGAAAATGAGAAAAAACATAAAATATAACAAAAACAGAAACATGCGACTTATGTTTTAATAAACTTTATTCTATGAGTATTCAACAACAGTACCATATTGCACTTACAATTCGTAAACTTTAGAGTAATAATCTTTTTTTTTTAAGTGGAAAAAGTACGATTTAGGATTATGTACGCCTAATTTGTACCACGGTATTCCTTAATCGTACTTGGTTATCTTATAATTAGTTTCAGTCTCAAAATCACAGCAAATCAACTAAAGATACGTCTTAATATTACTAAATAAATATTTTTTAATTCTGCATAGCAAATCTAATAGTTTTCTGTAATTCTTTACAGTCATCACAAGCATTTTTATCAACTCCAGCACAAAGCTCGTGAACCCAGGTCTCACAGTGGGTGCACTGAATCATATCTTCTTTTCGATTTTCTTCGCACAACTTACAGTATCAGTTTTCTACATTTTCTTTTTTTTTGTTTTCTTTACATTCTTTTTCTCTTTGGTAACATTTTCCCTTTTCAAGATGTTTAGTTCTTGGAAGTTCTTGCATACAGATTTATTTTTTGAATCAATAGGTTTTTTATTTTTATGTCCACTTGTTTTTTTCCAACTTTTATATTCTTCAATCGCTTTTTTCATATTGGCTGGAGCCCAGGAGTTATATTTGCGCTTAGCCATATTAACCTTAAACAAAAATAAAACGTTAATTCCTAATTCGTACCGGTACGAAATAGGCTCATACGTTGAGTACGAATAAGGCGCAACGACCAAAACCAATTCAAATTTACCGCGCAAAAAATGCTTGCAAGGTTGGCGACAGTACCTACTAAGAATAAACTCGTAAATAAGTTAAGAATTAAACAAAAAAACCCAAGTTGAATCGTTCACACTAACTTGACACAAAACCCTTATGGAATAATCAAAAATTTTAGTCAAAATTTGTGAAATTACTTACTTTTTTAATAATTTTAAGCAGAGCAGCGGTGCGGTGTTGTCACTTATGTCAGGTAGCATGGCGGACTAGTGGTTTCATTTTATGCCATGAGTGTCGCTACTGTTGCATTCCGTTCGGAAATAACGCTAGGGTACGATTTAGGCACAGGTACGAATAAGGCAAGTTTCCCCTATGTATGGGATTGACGTAATCTGCTGGACGGTCTTATCGAGTGCATATGCCCATTCCATAAATTTTGTGGGTTTTTAGGGTTCCGTAGTTAACAAGGAACCCTTATAGTTTCAGCATGTTTTAGCATGACGACACGTTGGCCTAGTTGGGAGTGACCCTGCCTCCGGAGCCGGCTGTCACGGGTTCAAATCCCGGTAAGGGCAGACATTTGGGTGATGACCACGAGTATTTGTTCGAGAGTCTTGGATGTTTTCTATGTATTTAAGCATTTATTTCTCTATCTAAGTATGTTTATCGTTGTCAAGTACCTATAGTACAAGCCTAGAGCTTAGTTTGTGACTAGGTCAATTTGTGTGACATTGTCCCGTGTTTTGTTTTATGTATCTCTGTTCGCGGTTTAACTAAGAGACTCTTGGTAGTAGAAATCTGTATTTTCTTTTTGCTGATAAAGGTAAATCAAAGGTTTTTACATTATAACATAAAGGAATCATGATGAGGAACCTCCTCGTTCCTACTTCTTCATGTGGAGAGGGAGCACAGGGCGTTGGCGGTGCGAAGTAATGTGCCCGGAGATTTGCTCGATGCTCAGTAAATGTTAAGATAACACTCTTCAAAGCGTATTGCACTTCTTTCTACTCGAGCAGCCTCCAGGTGAAGTATACGAAACAAGCTTATAACAATGCCTTCGGAATGCTGTTGGGGCTGCGCCGCGTTGCTGCAGCGCGTCAGCGATGTTCGCCGCGGCGCGCACGGACGGGCTCCCGCGCGCATGCGCAAGAAGGCAGCCTGTCTGCTGCAGCGCGTGCGCACCGGCCGCAACACCTTACTGAACAGGATTGCCAGCCACCCCGACTGCCCTTTCTTGTCACACTTAGTCGACAAGGCAATAAAACGATAATAATAATATTTTATAATATTTTTTAATGTGTAACACAAATTACAATTTGTTTCTAAATTGAAAATGGCGTTTAAGAGCAAAAGCCATTGAATTTTATTTCCTTGCAGGTACATTCAAATTCCCGATTACAAAAATATCCTTGTTTTTGGTATGGTGAGCCTTGTCATAAATTGAGCTTTAACCAATGAACGTGGACTCAAGCGGCGATCGCTACAGAAACAAATTAAAATGAACTCTATACGCGGTACAATAAAGTTAAAACAAGATTGGCTATGGAAGGCCGGATCTCACGAGGTTAATCAAGAACGAGTTTTTTTTTATTAATTATTATTAAACGTGGGATTTCGACCACCATTTGTCCATTTGCCGACGACACGTTGGTCTAGTTGGTAGTGACCCTGCCTAGGAAGCTAGCGTGAGAAGGGCAGATATTCAGAATCAGAATCAGAATAATCTTTATTCAAGTAGGTTTACAAATAATAAACTCTTTTGAAACGTCATAGTAGCGACTTAGCCTAAATTGACTGCAGGTTCAAATCGCGACCGATCAGAGAAGAACCTGTAAGAAACTCTGTCGGATGTCTTTTTTTTTCGACGTTCGCAACCTTTTCGCATGTTTAATCAAACAAAGAATTAACTCAAAACCAATTTCAGTTTTAAATAAAACTCAACTAACAGAAGTCAGGTTTGATGTATTTGTGTGATGAGCATGAGTATTTGCTCCTGGGTCTTGGGTGTTTTCTATGTATTTAAGTATACATTTCTGTATATAAGCAGTATAACGTTTTCTAGTACCCATTATACATATAAGCCTAGAGCTTAGTTTGGGACTAGGTCAATTTGTGTGACACTGTCCTGTGATGTTTATTATCTTATAAATATTATTTGGGGCAATTTAGAACCGACTTACTCAACCATTATAAATGGTTACCTGGGGAGTTATTATGACATAACTATGCAGTTCTGTTTACGCTCGAAAACGCTAGCCTATACAGCCTAGCTCACCGCCGAAAATTTGCCTGTCTGTCGGTATTCTACAGACTGTACTTCAGGGCGTGTGCACAAGAGCTTCACGAGCTAATAATATTGCATTGTCATCGGGTCTACATACGGGGTCCAAATTTCAGCCCATTCCATTGACGGGAACTGGTTCAAAATTGACTTGCAAGATTTGAAGCGGACAACTTACAAACAAACAAACGTGCATACGAACAGGGCTGGGATTCTATACGGTTATAACGATATCGTTATCGGAATTATAAACAAGTCTTTTTAGAGTTGTTGGTATTTCTGTAGCTCTGCCTACCCAAGTCTGGGAATGAAGGCGTGATGTTACGTACGTAACATAAATCAAATTAGGACTGAGTAGCGGTTATGCGTTCAATTAAATTAACCTATGACAATTAAATTATTTTTTTATATTTGCCAAATCGTCGTCCTCACTAATATATTTCAACTTTTACAGAAAGAGTTTGAGATGAATTCACCTTAATACATCATCATCATTGTATAAGTTCAAATATTAGAAATAGTTTCCCCCTACTCCCCCTATTTTAACTCCTTAGGGGATGAATTTCCAAAAATCCCTTCTTAGTGCACCCCTAGACCTCATAAGGAACCTTCGTGCCAAATTTGGAATCTCTAGACCCAGCGGTTTGGGCTGTGCGTTGATATACATGTCAGTCAATCAGTCAGTCAGTTTCTTCTTTTGTATATTTAGATTTCATTCCACTGGTGCAATAACTTGGTGTGACGAGGGATTGGTTAAGAATTTCAATTAATACGAAAGTACAATCGGTCAGACGGACAGATATTAGATACTGAAAAGAGTTATGTTTTGCATTTTTTTGCGGGACCAAAATTGGGGTGAAAATGATATTGGCAAAAAATAGTGGTGCTTGACATTTTTTTTTTTTTTTGGGATCCTATCATTTCAAAACCAATGTTTCACAAATGATTCATTTCATAAACCTATCATTTGACAACTTGCGTTTTTTTCCGAAACTGTAAATAATTCTGGATTTATTTCAGGATCATCGTGTTGAACCATATAAGGTTAGGTTAGGTTCATTTTATAAAAATCCCGAAATATTTCGTGTAACAGAAAACAAAGAGGGCTGGCAAATGAATAGTTTGCGAAACGATGCATTTATCAAAGATTTGTCGGCGAAAAGGCAGTGAATCAGTTTGAACTATATAATTGGCTAGGATTTTGTACCTCCTATAGCACACCGGGTCTTACGAAGTTAAAGATAAATCTATCTGTAGTCAGGGGTAGGTAAGTAAATTTTAAAAAGGGTGACATTTAATTTCTTCGATACCGGCAACGCATTAGTGACGCCTGGTTGTCCGTCGATAGCAATATAAAAAAGTGGTTGCCGGTTGCCTTTTTAAAATTTAAATTCCCTGACTACAGATATATTTATCTTTAACCTCGTAAGACCCGGTGTGCTATTGGACGTACAAAATCCTGGCAAATTATAAAGTTCAAACTACATTTTGAATAACATAAAGTTCATTTTTATTTGTTTTAAAATTGAAAATGACATTTCAGAGCAAAGGTAATTGAACTTTATTTTCTTCCTGGAAGATTGAAATTCCCACTTACAATACTCTCCCTGTTTGTATGATATTGGTGGGTCTCGAGGTTTAATCTCGACTAGCCTATGCATTAACTCTATACCATCTGATTGGTCTGATTTCGTAAACAATTTTATAACCTTGAAATGCTCCCCTTTCGCCAAAAATAACAATTTTGTCATAAAAATACCATCCATGATGTAAAATCAGGAAAATAGTGTGCAAAATTTGGTCTCTCTTTGCTTTATTCACTAGAAAACGGAAATTTAAGTCCAAAACTATGCATTTTGAGGTTAAAAAAGTGTTTACAAAATAAAACAAGTCAGTTGGTATGGACCAAACGAAGAAACTATCTGATGTCCTGGCTTCTGCTTCTGCTTTATATGTACCTATATACGTGAGGAGCTAACAATAGGTACGAACGGTGCGTGAGTCCAATATATTTAATAATTATCTACTCGTGTAGCACATTGTATGCCTATTTCCTCTTTAGGGCACATAACGACGGAAACCCAATTAAGCTAGCAGGCAAATTAGTAAACTTGATAAACAGTGGATACCTACCTGACTACCATTAATTCTTATCATTTACTTGGTGTTTACACATTTGATTTATGTAAGAATAACACATTATTTTCAATATAATGCTAAAATACAGTAGGTACTCGAAATGAACTCGTAGCAACTCGTAGGTATTAATGATAGAGACGTAAGTACGTAGGAATACGTCAAGTAGATGACTGTTCTTTTCTATACCTTTTATTAGGTAGCCCATCATTTTATCGAATTTGACTTCATCGATTGTATTATTTCATCGAACGCTATTTTACGTTGAACCTTCTGGGATGGGTGGGCATAAGCTAGTAATATTATAAATGCGAAATTTTGCGTGTAGTTTGTTACTCCTTCACGCTGCGACGGCTTGACGGATTTGGATGAAATTGGGACTGGAAATAGCTTATACCTTGGATTAACACATAGGCTACTTTAAATCCAAAAGTTACCGAGGGAATAACGATAATCGGAATCAACGCGTACAAAGTCGCGGGCAGAAATCAGTTTGATAATAGTACATTTTGATACAAGTGCGGAAAGAATGTCATTTTACACGAGTCCCGAAGTATCTTGGCCCGAGCTGCAAGCGAGGGACAAGACTCGGGACGAGTTAAAATGACAGTTTCGCACGTGTATCGAACGAGGTTTTTTAATACATTTGCGAAAAAATATTAATGAAACAAAAATAAATCAGTAAATAAAACTATTACAAGAGACAATTTTACTTTTAATTGACACAGACTTTATGAAATGGCAACGGTTGTGACCATTGAGCCAAATAAAAAAGAAGTCTAAATTAGCTATATTTAAAAATCAAAAAGTATAATTCTCTATTAACCAGCGCTAATGCATAAAGGTGGATTCACATTACGCAGTACTGGGCTGGGCCCGGTTTCGGCATGGTGTAATGTGAATTCACCTTAATACGCAACAATCTAATCATTCGTAATACTAATTCAGATTCAGCCATCTTGATGAGAGCTGTTTTTTTTTATATTACCTAGATACATTTAATGTGTGTATGTATGTTTGTATGTATTTAATATTAATATTTTAAATTATATTACCTATGTATAGTCTGCAAAGCGTAATGCAAAATGACGTAATCAAAAAGTGCTTGAACATGCAAACTCTTTGGTTGGATGCACGGCTTGGAAGTTGAAACAAAATTGTATTTAAAAAAAATGGAAAACTATACCGCACTAGTGCGTAATATCCAACTTTCCGTACGATATACAGCTACGAAAGGTACCACATTTTGAGCAACTGTGTTAAAAAACCTCGTTCGATACACGTGCGGAACTATATAATAGCAAGTAATGTAGCCCGAGCGGGAACATTATTTAAAATATTTGTCACGTTTACGTGTCATAGAGTAGTGTATGGAAATATGAGTCCGTTCTAGGGGTTCGTACTACAGATAAATTCTAAAGTAAAGTTACTAGTTAAAAACGTGTAATAGATAATCTATCCGTAGTACCTACTACAGAATGGCGCACCGAGGGTTCTGTACCGCCGCATAGTTAAGTAGGTATTATAACATTCCGATTTTATTCGATTTCAAATCGAATCAGCACAAGTCCAGAATCAGAATCTTTATTTTGTTAAACATATGTGGTTCCTTTTACAGTTTGCGTTCGCTAAGTCTTTCTTACCCGTAAGGGCAGGTGTTCAAATGTTCAGTGTGCACGCAGCATGCAAAGTAGTTTACAAAGAGCCTATATTATAAACAGTAAACAAAAAATAAATTTATCTCATGTCAAACATTCTTATCATGTAACAATTTAGTCTAATTTAAATACTCTGCAATGGAATAATAACATCTTCCCTCTGCAACTGAGGTGTTTTTTTTTTATCTACAGAGGTGAAGTCTGTAAGACGTTATTTTTGATAAAATATAGAAAAAATACTAATGGGTCAATGATAAGTATTGTTTATTTAGTGTATAGCATAATTATTCAATTTTCATGTGAAGTTTATTATTAACATATATATGGGCTTTTAAATAAAAAAAAGTAATAAACTTGAATAACGTCAAAAAAACTGGAATTTTTAACATAGGTTAGTTTATAATGCCCCGAGTCTTTAGAAGAAATTACTAAGCTATACAGAGCTCAATCGCATAGGGTTAATAATTCGGTAAATTACTTCTTAAATAATTTTAAATCTAGTTTAACAATGTCTTTGAGAAGGTATCTTATTATATGATAGATGGGGCCATGCCGAGTAGACTCTTGGCTAAAAGGGTTACTCACACTTGTAATTTTTTAGTTATTTGTTGCGTTTGTTCAGAGTTTGTGATATTATCATCATCATCTTCCTGCCCTTATCCCACACTAAGCGGCGTCGGCACAACATATTTTCTTCTTCCACTCTCCCCTATCTGCTGTTACCTTTGCACTCACACCTTTCATACACATGTCATGTCATGTCTCACACAATCCATCCAAAACTTTTTCCATCTTCCTCTACCCTTGTATCCCTCCACGTTCATACTCATCACTTTTCTATCCTCCTAAGGTCCAACGAAAAATTCAGCACGTACTCACTACGGCCTGTAGTCCTCCCAGTAGTACCTACTATTGGTTTTATACTCATTATAGTATAGTATTAAAGACTATATTAATGCTAACAATGCTTGGGACTGAATTGCTTGTAATAAAATGTTTAGTCCTTACGACAAAAGGTTGCGAACGTCGAAAAAAAAGACATCCGACAGAGTTTCTTACAGGTTCTTCTCTGATCGGTCGCGATTTGAACCTGCAGTCAATTTAGGCTAAGTCGCTACTATGACGTTTCAAAAGAGTTTATTATTTGTAAACCTACTTGAATAAAGATTATTCTGATTCTGATTCATTACGACCCAAGTACTTAAAATACTTTTTTCTATTATTGTACTTGTGTAGTCATAGCTTACCACGGTCCTACCAGTAGAATTTCTATAAGGCCTACTGGTAGGACCGTGGTACGTTATGACTACACAACTGTCGAAGGAGCTGGGTCTGAATGACAAAGTTAATAAGTACTATGGGTGGGACCTTGGGCCTTAGGAAGCTATTAAAGTTTGAGTCATAATCATACTAAATTTCACGCTTGTATGTTTTGCCTTTTTTAACCGACTTCAAAAAAGGAGGATACCAATTCCAATGTATGATTTATTTTCTGTGTGTCCGTTATGCGATTACTCCGTCAATTGTGGATAGATTAAGATTTTTTTTTTGTTTAATAGGGTCCCATTGCCACCAAGTTGGTATCTGATCAGGGGACCCGTAAGGAATTGAGATAACTCCTGAAATATTAATATTAAAAAAAAATAAAAAAAAAAAAAAATATATAAATATAATTGGACGACAGGACAAACAGAACAGTATTATTATGATGATCACTAAAAGGTATGAAATAAAATAAATGTTTTAAAAAACTTAAAACAGTCTTCAAAAAGCAAAAGATAACTTCTTTTAAAATGATAGGTAAATAGGTGAGGCCAAGTGAAGTCGGCGTCTCACTACATTTTTAACTAAAAGCAGAATTAAGTAGGACTGACCAATTACCTATAATTAAAAAAAAAATCTTGCTGTTAGAAGACGGTTTTAAGTTTTAAAACTTTTATTTTTACTATGCAACATGTACAAAAGTACGTTGAAATAAAACGTTTCTCGTATGGTATCTACCACATTATTACTTTTCTTTCTTTAAAAAAAATGATAGTAAATCCGCCGTAATAAAACATATTAAAATAAAATGAATATAAGAAGGGACGGACAGCGTAGTCATATTAATAGGCTTCCGTTCGAGCTATCATGACATAACAATGCAGTTCTGTTTACGCTAAGAGAAAAGGACAGAGCTATGACAGTTATATAGCTCTGTCCTTTTCTCTGAACGTAAACAGAACTACATTGTTATGTCATGATAACCCCCCAGTACTCCGAGCGCTAAGTCATAGCTTCTTATAACTTGGGCGAAAAGATATCGAGGAACTTTGTATTGAATTTCCATAGAAAGTGACTCGATTTCTTTGCTCTCAAGTATATTTAGTGGCGTTCGGCTATGCTATGACATTTACACTCCTAGCTGACATTCATATGTCGCTCGAGTTTTTTTGGAAAAACAAATATTTCCCTGTCTTGAGTAAAAAAAAGAGTATGTTTGTGTTTGTGGTATGCTTTATTAATAATAATAATATCACGGGACAATCTCACACAAATTTACCTAGTCCCAAACTAAGCTCTAGGCTCGTACTATGGGTACTAGACAACGATAAACAAACTTATATAGAAAAATACATACCTAAATACATACTTAAATACATAGAAAACATCCAAGACTCAGGAACAAATACTCATGCTCATCACACAAATATTTGCCCTAACCGGGATTTGAACCCAGGACCTCCAGCTTCGCAGGCAGGGTCACTACCAACGAGGCTAGCGTGTCGTCAAACGTATTACCTCGTAGTTTCCAAACTTCTAAATGCATTTTGATTATTATGGTATCATTCGATTTATTTTACACAGACCGTGGCCCCTATTCTACAGGGTTATCGTATTTTAAACGTTACGATAGCTCTTATTTACTTGACAGTAATGGCGGCCGAAAAACAATACCATAACACGTCAAAGGCAATATGATTTAACCCAGAAGAATACGACATGTCTTTGAAAGGTTGGACTCAAAAATAAGTAACCACAACGGGGGCTGTAAAGTGCATTTTTATACAGTTTTCTTTTAATTCCGTCTTAACAAGCCGGATGTAAACATGTAAATATATACACATATTACGGAAAGTAAAAGCTATAATTTAAATACTGTTAGGTCTAGACGGATTTAGTTACAAATTGTACCAAAATCTTATCTAAAATATCAAAAATCAATCAGTCAAAAACTTCATTACCGAGACAAGCTTTTGTTGCGGACTGTATTTTTTTTTTGCAAAAGTCGTTTACAGCTTATCAAAACCAACCTAATGAGTCCAAGCTTGATGGGTCTACGTTAAATATAGCGGAGATCCTGTCGCCACCTTCCGACTCCAGCATCAGATCAGCTCCATGTCATCATAATATTGGATTGTCACGCTATATACATTATGCATGCAAAATTTCAGCTCAATCGGAAACCGGGAAGTGGGTCAAATTAAACTTGTAATATTTCATTACAGACGAGCGGGACAGGTTAACTAAATAAAAACTTGTAAAATTACAAACTTACAACGAGTAAAATCGGCCTTTAAATTTGGCTCTCTCCTTGTCTATTAAAGTGTAAGAAAGTGAAAGGCCTAAATTTATCTCAAATATGCTTTACTTGTCGATTGTGAAACAGGCGGTTAATTTCAAATACCAGTCCTTCCACAAGGTCGAAAACTTGGATTAATAGGTAAAAATTTAAACATTAGAGGAATACCTTAAACAACTCAGCATTAAATTAGAAAAACCGGATCCAACACAAGGTCCTTCTCTATCATTGGGTCAATTTTCCTGTATTAGTACAATACTTAGCGAAAAACATTTTGTCCTGGTTTCAAAGTGTAGGTAACTTATTATTTTAAGTCTTTATTATTTAAAGTTTATGAGGCGTAAAAGAGATGAACGAAGTGATGAATGTACTTGGTGGGAAATAAGACGTCGTGCAAGTTCTTTATAAGCAAATAACAAGTATTGCGTGTATGTATGAATGTAAACACTTTATGGTACAAAAGGATCCAGAAAAATACAATGAATGTAAAAAGGTGTACAAAATCGAACTTATCCCCTTAAAGGAGCTCTCCCAGCTAACCTTTGAGAAATTGAGAAAAGTTAAAGGTTCTGTATCGAGTAAGCAGGTACAATATAAATACTAGCTGTTCCCGCGACTCCCTCCGCGTAAAGTCGTTCGTCACTATTCCCTCAGGAACAGTCAATTTTTTCTGGATAAAAGTACCCTATGTCCTTTTCCAGGATTCAAAGTATCTCCGTAACAAATTTCATCAATATCAGTTCAGCGGCTTCTCCGTGAAAGCATAAAAAACAGACAAATTTAGTTTCACATTTATAAAATATTATAATATTAGAATAGAATTATTATTATGATTATGCAGGGAGTTCTGTTTGGCGTGTCTCTATGAGATCGACCGCGCAAGAGGTAAATCCGCAGAGGACCTGGGGCTGATTCTCTTAACACAGCGCTGCGTCGAACAGCAAGTTTTAAGTAGTCCCTTCGGAGCGTACAAATCACATTTTAGCGCGTACCTTCTCAATTAGGCAGCAGAGCTCGGAGCTTTAGGTGAACCTTTGCGTTCCCCCCAGTTACCAACATCATCATAATGAGTTCAGCCCACATCCACCCACTGCAAGGTAAATGCCTCTTCATTTTCATGCCACTCTCGGTCTCGCGCTAAATTAAACCACCTTTTTCAGACCGTCTGCCGGTCATGAGACCAACGAGCCGATGGCCTACCCACTGATCCTTAGCCTGGGCCACCACTCCGTATCAGCTTTCGACCACCTGCCGTCGTCTCGTCTTGCCAAGTGTCCAGCCAACATAGCTCCAAAAATTTGGATGTTCATATTTACAGTAGGGCTGACTATCGTTGGGACCGACAGGCCCTGTGGTGGGAACCGCGAATCTGCAAAAGAAGTGTATGGCACCCTAGGCCCCTTTGAAGGTATGGCACGCTAGCCTAGTTGGTAGTGACCCTGCCTTTGAAGCTAGGAGACCTGATCAAATCCCGGCAAGGGCAGATATTTGTATGATGAGCACGAGTATTTGTTTCTGAGTCTTTGATGTTTTCTATAAGTGTGTAATTTTATCGTTGTTTAGCACCCATAGTACAAGCCTAGAGCTTAGTATGGAACTAGGTCAATTTGTAGGGCATTTTCCTGAGATATTAACTGTGATTTACTTTACTTGTCAGAAAGTAACTGATATTTTATCCACGTTTAGTCACGCGATAAAAACGGCACTAATACTCGTAAGCCCTCTAGGAAGATGGAGCGACGACATATATGTAGGTCGTCTACGTACATCCCAAGATCGGACTAGATGGAAGAGGCCAATGTCCAGCATTGGGCTGGCGCGGGCTGATAATGTGTGGACTAGAGCAAATCTAATTCAACTCAGAAGCCTCGATGTGCCAGTCTGAATCTTAATTAGCCTGTTTTATTATTTTAAGCAATAAACTAACGAATACCTACTGAACATTTAAAGGAAAAATAAAATAAAGCAAAGATCCAATTATTAAATTTATTAATTAAAAGCTATATATACCATATTTGACTATAACACAATAAGGAAGTCCAACACCGCAAAAACAGGATATGAACATCTGTCCCAATAATATAATTAAGACGTTACACAAGTTATAGTGTTTTTTTATAATTTGGTATAAGAAATATTGTACGAATGACTGCCATTTATATACAATTTTAACATCTCTTGTTACAGTTAAAGACCTACTCTCTCCACCGTCTCCACTGAGTTCTTTATTTCTCCTGACTCTCGGAGGCAGCCTTTCACTCTCATCATGTGGTCTCTGCGTTACTCTTAAGACAACTTTTTACTTAATGACGGCTTTAGATTTTAATTTAGGATTGGGTCATACACACTCTTGAAAACAAAAGTTGTCTCTCCTGTGGTCAATAGTTAAGAGCTTGTGTGCATATAAGTTATGTTTTTACATGATAGGTCTTAAGCAGTCCTGACGGCGTTTTTGCGGGAATGGGCTTAGCCCGAAAATTAGGCCTTTAAAACGTTAACTTTCGGTGTGTCCACAGGAATGACGGTAACCTAAATCTGTGTATGACCCGATTAGCATTTTTTTTGGTGTATTTCCTTTGAGGCACTACAGCAGTGATCGCAATGTTGTGTTCCTGTATGGGGGTAAAACCACCGGTGAAATGACTAGCATAGAGGCAAACCATCGTCAGATTTCAGTTTGGAGATTGCAAATATCTATGGGTTCTAGTTATACCATGTCTATTTAAGTTGGTCAATGCTGTGCAGAATGTTGGGTTCTAAATCGTCTTACTATTACATACATAACATCACGCCTTCATTCCTAGAGTGGGGTAGGCAGAGCTACAGAAACACCAACAAATTAAAAAAAAACTTGTTTCTAATTCTGTAACCACATTTTGGCAAAATCAGGCAAGAAGTTTACTAGTGTATTAGTGACAGGTTGCAAGCCCATCGCGTAACAGTACTACAAGCCCTTTATTCCTCTAGTTGCCTCTTACGACATCCACAGAAGACATGGAGTGGCACTATTCTAACCCGGCAACCACACGGACTTACTATTAATGTAAGTTTAATAACGGCATAAACAGGATAATTGTGAATACCTAATTAAATTACTGTGTCCTGTTTGTCGACTTGGTGCAAATGTTAATTCATGGAAGTGTTTAATCTTATCCTACTCGCGAAATAACGTCACGTGCTATTTATTGTTCAGAAATGTCCCTCGCTTCGCTCAGGTTTAAGCAAATAATAAGTTTCTGTCAAAACAACCATCGATCACAATCGCACGAGCATTTGTTCAGCTCAACAATACCAAACTAAAGAGTCCCAATACGGTGGCTGTACGTTAAGTTTAGCGGAGATCCTTTCGACCCCTTCCAACTCCATCATCAGATCAGCTTTTAGATTCTATAATATAGCATTGTCATCGGGTTTACATATGTGGTCCAAATTTCAGACCATTCCATTAACGGGAACTGGTTCGTTTACAATATTTGTCCTAAATTTTGAAGCGGACTTACTTACATACCTACATACAAACAGCGCAAATTAAATAAAAGCTTGTAATAAAATCACTTGCCTCCGGAGATTACCCGTCTAATAGATGTAATCTAACAAAATTCGCACTCTTTCTTTACTATATTACATATTACTAGCGGACGCCCGTAACTTCGAGCGCGTAGAATTAGGTCCCTGCTACTCCCAATTCATAAATCCCCTAGGGCAATAGGGTAAGTAAACTTTTTGGAAGAGATAGTTTTTTTTTTTTTTTTCGATAGTCGTCATCCTGAAGATCAAGGAACTGCGGCTCTTTTATTTTTATTTTAAGCTCGTTGCCTTTGTACTTAATGAAAAAGAAAAAAAAACCGTCACTTCTATATCTGTCATTGTCAAGTCAAATCAAAGTAAACAAACGATCCTCGATCTTTAGGACGACGACTATCAAAAAAATAATAATTTAAATCTCTTCCAAAAACTTGACTTAGCCAATTCATAATTGCCAATATCCTTTCTTATTTGTCGTCTTTAAACAGCTTTCTAGGTCGCGGGAAACTAATATACATTTATACCTACTCGGAATTATACAATCCTCCACCATCAATATCTCTCCTGTGGGGCAAATGTATGGAATTGACGTAAGCCACCGAGATAGTACCACGTGGCTATCTCGGTGGCTTACGTCAATTCCATACATTTGTCTATTGAAACATAATCGCTAACGATTGTCGAAGGCAACTAGTCTAGCCCCACTGAAACGACTGAAAAAAAACTTTTTCAGTCGTTTTAGGATTGATGACTAAATGTTCAAATCAAATCGTATCAAAATCTAGGTTATAAAATTCATGTAATAGACATTAAAGTTTTTATTTAATAGACATTAAAGTTCATTATGATTCGATATAAGACAAAAATAGCAATAGCAGTATGAAATAAAGGGTGTTGGGTTTGTTGTGGTCCAAATGAAAAATCTAAATAGGTCATCTGAGGACTACCCAAACCACCCGTATGTATGTTTAGCGGGTTGCCTTCGTTTCGTTAAAAAAAAATTGCCAAACTAATTCATTTCCCATCATTCATTCGACCTAACTGTTTTTTATCCGAAACACACAATTCACCGTTCATTACGCAATAATAGCTAAATTCAAAATAGAATTCGAAAACAACAACAAGCAGTCGGCATGTTTTTTAAATTTGGAATAAATGGCATTTAAATAAGTGGCCAGTGGTTATATATACAACAAAAAGTTTTGAATTCTACGCCTGGGAAAAATGTAGGTGGTCTTGTATTTTTTTTTATTTAATTGATTTTAAATTTAAAAGATTATGACTATTTTTAAATTTTCAATGAATTGGCATATTTTTAAGCTTATTGGCCACCAGACAGATGGTAGTGCATTTTTTTTACCATGAGAGCGGAAAGTTCGATCAATGAACGATTGAAATCGCAAAAATAAAGATTGCGATTTAAAAAAAAAACAATGTAGTCTCACAAAAATGGTGACGCCTATCTGATACCATAAGTATTCAAAAATATTCAAGCAATTTTTTTTATAAATTAGCTTAGAATGACGCTATGATCAAAATAACAACATGGACAATGGTGTTCATTTTCGGAAAAAACTTAAAAGTCCCAAATATCTCAAAAACCGTGCGACTTTTACTAAACCTATTTTAGCTTTTTAATAACGTCCTAAGTACCGTCTATCCGTAATTTAAGGATAATCCACTCAATACCTAACACTTATTTATCCCGTTTTAGGGAGCTGCGAAACAAGGTGGCTTGGAAGGATTCGCGAGATGGCGCGCGAGGCGATCCGGGTAGTGGTGACAGGAGCGTATATATAGCCGGCGGGCCGGCCGGGGCGCACAGTCCGCTCCCGCCATGGACGCGCTGTTGAGGACACTCGTGCTGTGCTGCGCTGCAGTCGCTGCAGGTGAGCTTTCATCGAAGTTATTTTATTTAAAAATGTAATCATCGAGAAATATTTATTTCTTACTCAACCATTTTTTTAATGGGTCAACTGCTACTCATGTTTACCTGCGAATTAATTTGTTCCTGATTCTCCTTATTGGTCATATTCCTAATTCGACACTTTCTTAACTGATCATATTCCTGATTAGTCATATTCCTAACTCGTCATACCATGTACACTGCACAAACTTATTATACAAATCGAAAAGAAAAATAGTACTGACAGGAATTTGTGTAGAAAAAAATGTGTAGTAATGTGTAGTATTTTTTTTAATGAATTATTTGGTTATTTAATGCAAAGAAAGTTTGTCCAATATTAAAAAGTATTTTAACAAGAAATAAATAAAAATACATAATATCTTTTGCGGTTTTATCTTGTACGAAGCAGCATTATATTTTAAATGGCTAGACCATTTAGGTTAAAATATTTGCTAATCATTTTTTAGTTGAGTTATAAAAAGTTTGTCAAAAAAAATAGGTTACTGTGTGATGTAATAAAAAATTGTTTCCATTATTTGCCATTTTTTGGACTCCACATAACTAGGTACTTAGTAGAATTTGCCCTAATACTTACTTAATCCCGTGAGCACGTGTTCGACTTAGGAATATGACGAATCAGGACTATGACGAGTTAGGAATATAACCAGTTAGGAAAGTGTCGAGTTAGGAATATGACCAATTAGGATGAATGCGATAATGACGAGTTAGGAACAAATCGGCGGACTTCGTGCTATTACTCGAAAATAAAATGTAAAAGAAATCTTCAAGGCTTAATTCCATTTCCTGTAAATTATGGATGAAGCGATAATGATAAATGAATTAAGCGTATATTACATACATAACATCAAGCCTTTATTCCCAGAGTGGGGTAGGCAGAGCTACAGAAATACCAACAACTGTAAAAATAATTGTTTATAATTCTGTAACCACATTTTGCACAAATAGGCTTAGAAGTTTAGTTTAAGCGTATATTTTAAAATAAAAACCTTTTTGGATTCGGAAATAGCGTTGAATCGAGAATGCTCGGTTTCGTATACACAAATAACCATTAACATAATTTAAATAATTATAAATTTAATGTTTATTCGTGCTATCAATACTATTTTATCAAACATTAGATCACTTAAATTGTTTAAACTAAATTTTGACATTAAGCGCTAAATACATTCGTAGAAAATTAACGGACAGAGCCACATATGATAAAGTCGGTGGTGTTCCACGATCTTGACCTCAATAACGATAACACCTAATAGGGAACATGCATGAACAACACAATTGGGATTTAGGAGAAAATGTAAAAACAAACATATAAAATGCAATCTACTAAGTTTTGACCCCTTTATTTAGATTTTATAAAAAAAAACAACACATGTTAAAATTTTAAAACTTCTTTTCTTTTAAGGTTTGTTAATTGTTTTTTTTTGGGCATGCTCATTTTACGTACTATTTTTATTCAATTTTACGTAATTTTACGTAATATTGGCTTAAACATAGTAATTTCAAAAATAAAACCATATTTCTTTATACAGGATGACTTCAAATTGGTAATACAAAATCAATGTTTTACACACATTTCCCCTAAACTTAGCCCCTCAATTAAGTCTCATACTTTTAAAATAATCAGAAGTATTTTTTTTAATTTTTAAATTATCCCTTTTTTGTTGGCTTAACATGGTTATCCTACCATAATAATTAACAAAGAAGTTTAAAGAATTTCAAATGAACACTTTCCTCTTTGGTTATCCGTCACCTGTCGCAATTTATGAAGAAAACGTGTTTTGATTAGTAATTGTCACTTATCAAAGAAAATAAGATTGTATTATAAATGTAGTGTAACCACACTTTGGGACTTTAATTATTTGTTTTGTTCGAAAATTAGCATTAATTAAATACAGTTAATTTTAACAAAGGGGTTAATGTATTATACTGTGTGGCATTAACTAAGCCACAATCAAGTGTTTTGTATTACCAATTTGAAGTTACCCTGTATGGTCCCTGTATTTTAAACATGGAACAACAGATATGACGTCATTCCTGTCGTCAATTTGTATGGTATGTTTTTGAAGGGGGTCTGAACTATGAACATTTAAAGCTTCATATCTTATGAAAAAATAACTCGTCAATTTGTTTCGCTAATACAGTTATTTTTCTTACAGCACTTTCAAGAGAGCGTAAAATTAAAAAAATCGTCGTCTTACTTACTCAAACTCGTATCTGCATATTTTTTTGCTGTTGGTAAACTTATTGCCTGTAAGTAATACTGAATGAAAATGTACCAACAGCAAAAAAAATACGCAGATACGAGTTTGAGTAAGTAGGACGACGAAATATGCATGTTCCCTTTATTGTGTTTGTTCTTTGGTCGGAGTTCTGTATCGTCGTCAAATTTTCTTGAGACTTTTAGACGTGAAAACACGACTAGAAACAAACTTCAAAATTATTTTTGAATCATGACACCTTATTCGCATGTTTTTGGTTGATTCGTCGGAACCCTAAAATCTTTAACAATAATTTTTGATTCAATAGTTGACTACGTAAAACTTCTTAAACCTGGTAAACCGGTTTTTTTGAGTTCCAAAGGAAATAGCAATTATTTTATTTGATGCTGCAGTCAAGGCGCGCGCAAACTATGTGCATCTTAAGCTGGGTACGAATCTGAGCAGCTCAGCCTGAGGCATGCTTGCCCCGCGCGGCGAGCTGCTCACGAGCCAAATTGTTGCACATAAACATGCGCGGGTGAGGCAGCGTGCTCGCCGCGAGCTAACATTTCAAGATGGCGTCAGACACGATTTATTTCTGAATCGTAGATGTTTTCTATGTTAATGACATTGTCCTGTGTGATATGGTCTCTTAAACTAAATTTAAAAATGATCATAAATATCAAGCATAAAACTAAATTGTATTGAAAAGGTGTTCCAAGCGGGAACAAGCTAACAGGGCCATGTTTTTGAATATCATTGCTTGTCCCCGGCTGATAAAATAAATGAGGTAGAAGTTCATCTCTTACAACTGCAGGAGGGTTAATTATGAGCTAGCTATGCAGTTCATTTTACAGTGAGCGTACAGGATAGAGCTATCGCAGTTACATAGCTCTGTCCTTTTCTCTGAGCATAAACAAAACTAAACATAAACTAATGTCACAAACTCGTCAATATAACTATCATTATATTGACGTCATTACCCAAACTTCAGTTCGGTATTTAAAACTCGATTTAGTGTTATTACACAAGTTTTGTAGAAAAACTAACAACACATTATTGCTTTAAATCTTTTTATAAATCAAATACCCTCACCCATTTTTATAAATAATTCCTACAAACTGGTATCTTGACTTCTAAATCTATACAGTAATGTGTGTATTTTTTTATTACAAATGTGTAAATAATACACTTCAGTGCAGTTTGAACCTTTTAAGAATAACGGGGAAGTAAACCCGAGGGCTAGTTTTAGACTAGCTGAAGGCGTGACCGAGATAATTATTACAATTAAGCCCTAATAATTAATGCGTGGTATTTGTCCTACAGTAACTGCATCCTGTTCGGAAACTGAATTTGCGTGCCATCGAAGGAACGGCGGCAACTGCTTACCCCTTCGGTGGGTGTGTGACGGAGACAACGATTGCCTCGACCATTCAGACGAAAACGTTTGTGGTAAGAACATCGCCATGCACGTTCAACATCACTCAGACGTCAGAGGTGAAAACAAATATACACAAATCTGTGGCCTTAGACAAGAGAGCGGACGAGCTGTTGCCCGCAACTCCAACCACGTAGATGTCGTGTCTCTTCCCTCGGGAACCGTATATTTTTTCAGGATAAAAAGTAGCCTATGTACAGTCAAGAACTTTTATTTATTATGCCACTATAGAACCCTCTAATAATGATAGCGTAAATCATTATGACAGAGTTCCATAGTTGCATAACAATTAAAGTCCTTGACTGTACTGTTCCAGAATACAATCTGTATGTGCCAACATTTCATCCAGATCCCTTCAGCCGTTCTGGCGTGATTGAGTAACAAATATCGGTCCATAAAACTTTTAAGTAAGATAATCGGGTAAGATTGACGTAAGCAAGAAGCTCATATTATGACACTCGAGATTGCATGGCGAACAATGTTAAGCGAAGAAAAGTGACCTTTTAATGACGTTGCTTATGTTTTTTGTCCCTTTCTCAATAACTCAAGATCACGCTAAAGAAAGGGACAAAAAAATAAGCGACGTCATTCACGGTTACTTTTCTTCCCTTCAAAACGTTGTTCGCCGTGCAATCTCCAGTGTAGTAAATAAGCTTTTTGGACGTAAGTTTTTAAGCATTGCGCGGTAGGCTTTTGACCGATTTTTTAATGGTAATTTGCGTGTTAAGGATCTCGTCGCACCTGCCCCGACGATTACTTCGCGTGCTCCTCCGGGCGATGCATTCCCGAACACTGGGTGTGCGACGGCGCGAACGACTGCCGCGACCACGGCTCAGATGAACAGCATTGTGGTAAGGATAGTTATATTGATGTAAAAAAATAGGGTCTCAATTCGTAGGAATCTTGTTTGTGTTTAACTTATTTTACAACGTGAACCGATTTCTTTTTTTTTATTTGGTTTAATCGTCAAGCAGAGCCGCATCTGATAGTCTCTGTAAAGGTTATGGTATTTTCTTTAAAAACATAGCATTTCAATTTCGAAATCATCATTTGGTAAATAAAGGTCAGAGATTGCCACCGGAATCAATGATATTTTTTTCGTAACCTACTTTTTTTTGTTTAATATTTTATTTTTCATATTCTAGTATAAATAAGACAAATAAAATAATAAAAAATAAACGAAATAACTAAAAAAACTAACTTAAAACTATTGTAATCTAACAGACCGCTACCGGAACGATGCCCATCGTTCCCAAAATATCGGCAGCATTGCCACGTTGAAAAAAAAAATTTTTTTTTCTTGTTGTGTAATCTCTTTCCTTGTAATTAAATAAACAATTATAGTCTGCAGAAAAAGACAAAATTAAAATAGAGTTAGTACACATTGACAGTTCGCGTTTGCGAACATGTGAAGAGTGAAAACGAAGCCGTGGAACTCTTTTCCCCTCGTTTTTCCGTCTCATCGGTGATTTTTGGTTATTATTTAGTTTCCAGAATTAGATTTGGTTTCTGTTTCTTGCCATTTATATACTTGCATGTCCGGCTTGCTATGCACAAACTATAATTTGGAAATGCCTTCTTTCTCAGGTGAGAACAGGACTTCAGCAACTACACATCACGGTAAGGGTGACAAAGTTCTAAGTTTGTACAATACTATCGCTTTCTTAGTAGTGTTCTGCCTTCTTCGTATTTGTAATGTAACACATATTCTGTCAGCCGTGAGTGTGAGTGTGATAGCAATAGCTGGCCTAATGCTATAACCTCGTCAAACCCTGTGAGCCATAGGCTATTTTTTAATTATGATGAAGTTCACTTTATTTGTTTCTAATATGAAAATGGCATTTAAGAGCTTCAAATTCTCACTTAATAAATTTCCCCATTTGTAGTAGGTATACATACATACATAACATCACGCCTTCATTCCCAGAGTGGGGTAGGCAGAGCTACAGAAATACCAACAACTCTAAAAATACTTGTTTATAATTCTGTAACCACGTTTTGCACGATCAGGCCAAGAAGTTTACTAGTGTATTAGTGACAGGTTGCAAGCCCATCGCCTAACAGTACTACAAGCCCTTAATCCCTTAGTCGCCTCTCACGACATCCACGGGAAGACATGGAGTGGCACTATTCTAACCCGGCAACCATACGGGACAGTTTGAAAAAAAAAAAAAAAACTTTTTTTGTTTGGCGAAAATGTCTATTGTGCCTTGTGTTCCTTGATTCATTCGATTTGACGTTGAGATTTTTTTTCCCAGCATCACTCCAAGCAAGTTGTTCAGTAGAACAATTCGCGTGCGAGGGCTATCGTGCTCCGCATGGCTGCCTACCACTTCATTATGTATGCGACGGCGACACCTCAGACTGCACCGACCACTCGGACGAACGCAACTGTGGTAAGGGGGCATTATCTGGTATCCTTAGCAGAATGATATACTTGGACATTAACATGTCTAAGTCTATCATTGCCTCTGAAGAGGTAACCACTGTATAGATTTTAGGGTTCCGTAGTCAAGCTAAACCCCTAAAGTTTCACCCAGTCTGTTTGTCTGTATAGAGCGAAGTTGAAACTTTCTAGATATTTCCGCGTGAAGTATCGTGTAAGCAGAATTAATTTGAAAAACAATGGGATCCACCCTGCGAGCACCTGCACCTGCGAGGTTCCGCCTTGGCAGATCAACTTTTTTATTAGTCACTTTTTTGTTCATCCCACAACTGTGATCTGCGGTAGGGTTACCGATGGTCACCTCTAGGTCTACTAGCAGGCCCTAACCGTTTCCCGTTGAATTTTGTATTACAAAACTTCAACTGTATGTACATATATTGTGTTCAGGATCCCCGCGCACTTGTCCGGATAGCTGGCACGCGTGCGCGTCCGGGCGCTGCGTACCTCAAAGCTATGTATGCGACGGAGGACACGACTGCCCCGACGGCTCGGACGAAAGCCAGTGCGGTAAGAGTCTTTTCTACCTTGAAGCTTTACAAACTAGATTGTCAAATATCATTTATATATTTGACAATCTAGTTTGTACATGAAGATGAAGTACAAAAGTGATCAGCCTTTTTTGTCGCTGACTGTACCAATGTACACCTCGAAAAATTGCAATACTAGATATCTTTCTTTACACACATACAATTGTCATAAGTGGAAACTTTGAAGTAATATCAAATATTAACAACCAACAGACTTTTTTTTAATGCCTCTATTCTACTGGGTTAAAGCGATATTGCGTACAAATTTGCGAACGGACTCTTACTCGGTTGCCAATACTGTTAAGTAAATAAGAATTTTTTATCAAAAGAATGAGAAAACGGAAACACGTCACAGGCAATATCATTTTTAACGTGTAGTTAGAATCTCAGTCCAGTGGTGCTAGACAAGTTGCATTCGACAATCGTTAGCGATTATGTTTCGATTGATAAATGTATGGAATTGACGTAAACCACCGAGATAGTAACGTGACACTTACGTCAATTCCATATATTTTTCAATCGAAACATAATCGCTAACGATTGTCAAATGCAACTTGTCTAGCACCACTGGTATTGAGGTCCTAGGTCTAATATTAGTTTAATTACGTAAAGCACTTATGTAGGAGACCTTTATGCAGAAGGGGACATATTTCATCTGACTAGAGAGTTATTATGATGACGTTGTTATTATCCAGCGTCGCAGCGACACTGTCCGAACGGCGAGTTCGCGTGTACGTCAAACCGCCGGTCGAGCGGCTGCATCCCCATGAGATGGGTGTGCGACGGCGACAGCAGCGACTGCGTCGACGGCTCCGACGAAAGCCAGTGCGGTAAGAGTACTACGCCGACGTTATATTATAAACGTGGACAATCGAAAACACATTGCAGTTATTTTAGACACTTGCTGCAGAACCTACATCCACAAATTAACCAAAAAATCACTTCTTCGACCAAACATAATTTTAGCTCCACAATCAAAAGCAACAAATTATGTACTTATTTACTGAACATAGTTTAGGATTTCTAATGCTTTGCTACTGAGATTATTTAGTAGATAAAAAATATCCTATTGACTTAAAGTTACGGGATAGAATGATTTACTTTTTTAATGAATTACTTTCTGTAGTAAATAATAGCAGTTTATTTAGACGTTCCAACTATAGCGTTGTTTAATGGATGAATAAACAAAGTTTTGTTTGCATTAGGTACACCGCGAACTTGTCCGGAAGAGCACTTTGCGTGTGATTCCGGACGGTGTATACCTGACAGCTGGGTGTGCGACGGCGCGAACGACTGCCACGACAGCGGCTCGGACGAACGGAATTGCAGTAAGTATTTGTTTGATAAAATCTTAAATTCATACGAGATCAATGTATTTTTAATGTGTAATTTCTAAAGAATGAAGCAGCCATATCAAAAAAAATTAGCTAGCGGCATGGCATGTATGTTAGCTTTTTAAGAGCGTTAGGGTCGCCCCACTTTTGCGCTTCTTACCAAAAAAGTATATGCAACGTAAACATAAGCATGTATTTTCAGTGTTGATTTAATATTTATTGCACAAAAAGAAAAAAATAATTATAATAAGTGTTATTAGTGCAAATCGGCTTTTTTACCAATTGACCTTTAGGCAAAGCTGCAAAGTGTCGTATAAGTATCATCTTAGAGTAAGCACTAATAAAAAAAAACCATTTCAGCTAAATGTAATTTGTTACAAGACGAATCGAACAAATCATGTTTTTGTAGTGCGAAAGAGGAAACAAGGGCAAAATATACAATGTGACTAAAGGGTCAATTATGCCCTTGTCCATTACAACAAAGGGCACAACGTACAATGTGACTTAAGGGGCATTTGTGCCCTTGTTCTACCGAAGGTGCGATTTGTTCGCGATGATACAAGGAGGTCGAAATGGGCAAAAGTGACCATACCGACTTGTTCTCATACGTTATTTATGACAAAGAAATTTAACCTTAGTACCTAAATATCATCGAAATAGGACTTTTAAAGGCTCTGATGGAACTGGTCAAACTCTAAGATATCTTGCCTCCGCACTGCAGATATGCGATGGGTACTACAAGACAATAAAAAAACAAACATTACCCATGATCCTTCTAATTTATTCTTTAGATATTTTTTTTCTATATTTTATTCTTTGTTTTGACGACACGGTGGCCGAGTTGGGAGTGACCCTGCCTCTGTAGCCAGCGGTCCTGGGTTCAAAGCCCGGAAAGGGCAGATATTTGTGTGATTAGCGCGAATATTTGTTCCTGAGTCTTGGATGATTTCTATGTATTCTCTATATAAGTATGTTTATCGTTGTCTAGTACCCATAATACAAGCCTAGAGCTTAGTTTGGGATTAGGTCAATTTGTGTGAGATTGTCCTCTGATATTTATTTTTATTTTATAATTTATTCGTCAAATTCGAGTTTGGGTAACAGGGTATATTTTTATTATAGTATAGTAAGACCTAGTACGATGTACTCGCCTAAATTCTTTTAAATTTAATTTAATATTGAATTATTGTTTCTTTTTCAGACACAGCCAGCGAAATACCTCCCATCGGTGAGAATGCAAACTACCATTTACCTTTAAGTTTTTCATTATAAAAAAAGAAACTGCGTTGTATATTAAAATACAACTCCATTCGATTTTAATAGCATGAGATCTCAGAATAAAAAAAAAACAATATCGTAAAACCAAAGAATTTTAAAGAGGGTTTAAATTTCCTACATTGTAATTGTGTATTGTTTGTCGTCACAATTAGTATTTTTTAGTACAAGGGTTTTAGGGCGATTTAGGCAAAGCGTAGCCCCTTAATCGTCTTCAAGAGAGTAGTGGATGGTTAGTAGGTACTTATATTTTATTCTAAGTACGCCATTATTGATGACCTATGGTTAATACTTCAAATCAAGTTTATAATAAGGAAACACCCAGCGGTGGACATCTTTCTCATGACATTATTATTGCATGTCCAGCGTCAGATCACCATTGCGCAGCGGACGAGTTCGCGTGTAGGTCCAACCGCCGGTCGAGCGGCTGCATCCCCATGAGATGGGTGTGCGACGGCGACCATGGAGACTGCGTCGACGGCTCCGACGAACGCCAGTGCGGTAAGTATAAAAACTTTATTTGCTTAGGTATTTAAAATAAATACACACAAATTGACACAGTCTAGACTTGTACTATATGGGTACAAGACAACAATAAATATTGTTAAGAGAAATACATTTTTAAATAAATAGAAATGAACCATGACTCAGTTATAATGTAAACAAACAAAATCTAAACGTAACGCGAAACTTTGAAAAAACAGTTTTGATTCGTCGTTTTCTCGAAGGCATGCCTCGTCGTTTAAAATGTTAATTGAATTGTTTTTTTTTGTACAATTAAGTGTTTAAATACATACAGAATATATGTTTGTATATTGTTGCCTTTTATGCATTTTTGTGTATTGAAAATAGTTAAGTTATGGATCAATAAACAGTTGTTTTTTCTTATCAGGATCACCACGGCCTTGTCCTGCGGACCATTTTTCATGCGATAATGGGCGGTGCGTACCCAACAGTTGGGTGTGCGACGGCGCGAACGACTGCCACGATAGCGGCTCGGACGAACGAAATTGCAGTAAGCGTTGGTCTAATTCATAAATATAAGTGCAAAACAAGGAGTAATTACTTCTCCAAACAGGCCAAGCTTGCGTTAGTCGTCGATCATGGATGAACAGCGAACGAGTCAGGGCACCCCAAGTTTTGAACTACTTACGTGCATTGTAATGCTCGTGGACTATTGCGCATAAAACCCAGTGCCTGGTATCTTCTTCCGAGGGAAAAACGTGGCATGTGTTACTCGTTTGCCTTCTTCACTACAAAAAATATACAAGATCAATGTTTTATACATTTATGTCAATAACCTACCTATACTAAACAATGTAAAATGTTTTACTTACTTAGGTACCTAAATACATACATACAGTTATGAATTGATTATAACACGGGCAAATATGACTAGCAAAAATCTCTACTCATAATTACATAACTAATAAAATTACGATCGGCACTTAGTGCCCGGTCGATGAGAAGTCCATCCTGCTACATTGCACAACCATGAAATTACTGTTATAGCAGACAAATAATGCTAAACTTTTTTGTTGCGTGTGAAGGAATGGTAAATAACAACATTGTTCTACTACTGTCAACTTTATCAATATTTAAAAACTTCCTAGTTGTTCAATGTATCAGGATTGACTTTTTACCGGCTAGGGGACTATAAATATTAGAAAAACTATTAGGAACTTAATGTGAAGATAATGAAAACCCGTAGTCATGTGGTCAAACACTTAGTTAAGAGCTGTACGCATGGTTACGCGTTCCTATGTGCTTGTCAACGCAATTTTAATTTGTTTTTTTTTTCAGACACCGGTACCACAACGGAAGTTTCACAAGGTGAGAATGAAATATTTTTTTTATCCTATCTTTTCTATATATACAAACATAGTACATTTCAATGGCAAGACATATCAATCAGTCTTCAAATACCGATCTCTTGGCTGCATTCATAAAACCGGAAAAAGGGTCGAAACATCAAAATATAATTTAAAATTGAAATAATATTCTTTCAGGGGGTTATGACATAGCTATGCAGTTCATTTTACGACAAGCTCAAAGGACAGAGCTAGATCAGTTATAGAACTTTGTCCTTTTCTATGAGCGTAAACTGAACGGCATAGCTATGTCAAAATAGCCTCCCAGTTCTCTAAAAATGAAATTTGTGAGAAATCATGCAGATAGGAAGGTTTACATTTAAATCAAAAACTCGCGTTCGTTTTTTGCACGTTTGAATTTAGTCTACTAACACCTAACCGCTTTACAATATTAGTACATACTTGTTATATATCTAAATAAACATATTTCATCAGTCTTGTGAATTACACTGCAAATCATTACCCACAGACAAACTTATTTTAGCAAATAACTCCGTTGCTAAAATAAATTTTATTTTAGCAACGGAGTTATTAAATTGTAAAAAAATGATATTGTTACTAAACAATAGCTAAAATGTAAAATAATTAACATCTGAAATACTAACTGCTGCGTGAATTATGAACAGAGGTGGAATATATAGGAACTAGTTTACCTAAAGTTCCAGAGGGCACGTAGATATTATATATCAATTATAAAGTTTTAAGAAATTACACACAACGCTTCTTTATTTAATCTTTCAATTCTCGTAAATTGAAAGAATCATGACACCCTAATGTTGATTATTGAACTGTAAAAAACCATGGCAACGCCACCGATATACTCGTATAAGCGAGGACTAGTCATACAAAAAAGAGCAAGTTACATAAACAGAAAAACATTTCTTAAATACATATTGTTATGAATATTACCAAACTATTGTACTAAACTACCTTTTATACTATACTAGCGACCCGCCCTCGCTTCGCTCCGCGTTAAAATATTAAACATATTAACCTTCCTCTTGTATCAATCTATCTATTTAGTGAAACCGAATCAAAGTCCGTTGCGTAGTTTTAAAGATCTAAGCATACATAGGGACAGACAGACAGCGGGAAGCGACTTATTTTATACAATGTGGTGATTATTTTATTGTAAAATGATGGAAGGTTTCTTTGGTTCCTTCCGTTTATTTTGTAAGTTACGGTACTACGTCAGCTTGCTTACTCCACATAAACACAAATACTATATCGTCGCTCTACATGTGATACCTCGTAACTATTTTTTTTTGGTAAAACGATATTTTGATGCAGAAGGTTTCCTGCATCATGCAGGTGGTAGACATTTTTCGTTTTACATTATTTCTGATCCAGCAGCACACTGCTCGGCAAACGAGTTCGCGTGCCGCTCCCCTCGTCGGTCGAGCGGCTGTATCCCGAGGAGCTGGGTGTGCGACGGTGACCGCCATGACTGCTACGACAACTCCGACGAAGAAAACTGCGGTAAGCGACTGAGCCGTTCAATCAAGATCATTTTTTGATCGGGTTGAGAATAGTAAAATAAAATAAGCTTACCCACTGGTGGACATCGTTCGAATGATGTTATCCTTGCCCAGCAGCACAGCATCAATGCGCGGCGGACGAGTTCGCGTGCCGCTCCCCTCGCCGGTCGAGCGGCTGCATCCCGCTGCGGTGGGTGTGCGACGGCGACCACGGAGACTGCACCGACGGCTCGGACGAACGCCAGTGCGGTAAGAGTTCTTACTGCGTTTGTATTTATTTTGTTTGCTTAGGTATTAAAAATGTAAATAAACAAAATCACAGCAGGCAGGTGAGTCGAGTTCAGTGTCGTATAAAGCTGCCTAATTAAGAAGGCACGCGCTAAAATGTGTTTTGTACCCTCCGACGGGACTTGTTAAACTTGCCGGAGAAAACTTCACCTTTGAGATCGACGCAGCGCTGTGTTGAGAGAATCACCTCCCTGATCAAAGATTATTACGTTTCAAACCAAAGGTACCATTTTATGCAGACACAGTTGTATATGATTTTTTTGTTTTTGTTTTTTTTAAGTCTCAAATTTTAAACCATTTTGTACACTTATCGCTCTTTTTATAAGGGAGATTAATAATTTTGTAATTTGATAGTTCTTAAATCACGAATTATAATAAATTAAAACTGCTATTTTAAATTGTAGTAAACTGGACGGCTAAAACTCTAATTTTAACCATTTTCCACACATTTTAAGTCTTACTTATTTAAATTTGTAACGCAGATAGTAGTTTTAAAAGAAAGAAAACGTAGCGCTTTGTAAAGGCCATCCACCTTATTCATGAACACACAATAAATCTATTTAGGTTAAAAAATCTCTCGGCCCCTTTCTGTCAAATTCAAATGTCATAATGATAATGAAAGATAAAGAAAAAGCATATTTTAGACACTACTAACTATAGCGCGTTTATGAATATCGAGGTAACTATTAAAAAACAAAAACGATTGATCTATTTTTTTTAAACAAAAACTTCATGCATACAATAACTCCAATAAAAAAACTAAAATTTTAAATGGACGGATAAATTAAAAAGGGTTTTTTTTTCGCTTATCAGGATCACCGCGGCCTTGTCCTGCAGAACATTTTTCGTGCGATAATGGGCGGTGCGTACCCAGCAGTTGGGTGTGCGACGGCACGAACGACTGCCACGACAGCGGCTCGGACGAACGAAATTGCCGTAAGTATTTATCTGATACATATCCATACATACAAAATCACAGGACAGGCTTGCGTAAGTCATCAGTGAACAGCTATAATAATACGAGAAATACGAGATTAATATATGAATTTAAATTATTTGCTATAAATAGATAGAGACGTCAGCCACAAATAAATGACTGGTAAATATAGCCGAGATAAGACTTATCTAAAGGTTCTGTCGTAACTGGTCAAACCTTACAATGTTGTTGCATTTGATTAGCAATACACTTAGTTAGATAAATCCAAATTCAAATTTAAATTCAAATTTATTTATTTGCTTAAAAATATGGTACAATTAGGTGGTGTTTGTTTATTATTCCTGTATGACGACATATCTTGCCAGATACTAGCATGCAAATTTAGTTTTAAGAAACATAGTTAATTGCATATTACTGAATTAAACAATAATAATATAGCACGGTCTACAATATATTACAGTTATTATATTACATTACAGTTCATATGTTACAGGAGAAATTTAAATATATTAAATAGATCATTTGTGGAATAAAACATGTGAAATTTAAGCCAAAGATGCAACTTTGATTTAAACTGTTTTAATGGAAGGGCCTTCAATTCTTCAGGAATAGCATTTTAAATCTTAACAGACATGCGGAGGCAGTTTTTCATAAAAAGAGCTCTGTTGGGAACTGATAGTTGTTTACATGCCCACGGAACTATTACTGCTTGATCGTTGGAAACATAACGTACAATTTTATGTATTTTATATGAAAACGAATACACTCTGTTAATTTTAAAGTATTTTCTTACATAACGAAAGTTATAATTTTATCACAGACACACCTGACTAGCGGAAATCTGACCCCTAAATGATATCATCATAATCATTATGATTACCACTAAATATGAGGAAAAACTTATGTACCTGCGATAAAAACCTGAACATTCATTTATTTGTGTAATTTGACATGTAAACCTCTGTTTTATCAAGGAATAAATAAATAAATAAGATCGGAGATAATGAAAACGCCTAGTTATGTTATCAAACTCTTAGTTAACCTTTTCAACTCTATGTCAAAATGAAAGTCGTCATTCAAACGCCAACGACAACTGAACACCAGAGCTAATGTCAACCTTACTTCATAGACACTCTGGTCTATTTTGCGCTGTCAACCTTGACTGATATATATGTCGTACCAGTGGTGCTACAGCTACGCATAGATACCTACCTACGCGTTTCCATGTGCTTGTTAATGCAATTATTATTTGACTTATTGTCTCTTTTTCAGATGCAAGCACCACCGTGGCTCCAACCGGTGAGAAAAAACTTATAAACTGCAAACGTACAATCTTTTTACAGTATTTGGATACACTTTTTTAACCTTCTTTTAATTTATATTATTATATTCACATACATGTATATATATTTGAATGGCACGCCATCTCAGTCTTCAAAGAGCAGTCTCTTGCTGGCAGTCAAGTAGAGTCGAAATATCGAAATGTAAATATAAATTCAATTAATATTCCCTAAGAAAAATATGTATGAGAAATCATAGAGATACGAAGGGTTAAATTTAAATCAATTCACAAGAAGTATTTGTAATGCACATTTTAATTTAATGCTCTAATACCTAATTCCTTACTATACCTCCAGTGATGAACACTATTTTTTTTTAAATTAAACTTGGAAATGCCGAAGTTCTAGTAATGGTAATCCCGAATACTTTCAATATAATATAATTGAACGCTAAAAGCATATTGGTCTGGAAAATGTATATTTATGGGATTTTTCATAACTGGAGTCCACAGCAAGAGCTTTTTCCTTAGCAGTAATATAATTGTATCTGTCTGTCTATGGTGTCTACTTCCGTACGTTTTGTACAATGAGGTCAACTTGCTTACTCCGCAATAACAAAAATATGTTATGCTCATTGGGCCTGTATATGTCGCTGCAAATTTTGATTGGTTTAAGTATACGCCATAGAAGCTTAGGTACATCCAGCGGCGGACATCTTTCGTTAATCATTGTATCTTGCAGCACACTGCTCTGCAAGCGAGTTTGCGTGTCGCTCCCCTCGCCGGGATAGCGGCTGTATACCGAGGAGCTGGGTGTGCGACGGCGACCACGGAGACTGCTACGACGGCTCGGACGAACGTAACTGCGGTAAGAGCACTAAGCTTGTACCGACCTTCAAAAATTACACAGAATAGCGTAATAAATATTATTGTTTCCTAATTTGTAAATTTGATTTAATTTAATTTTAATGCTATTAACAACGATTTGTTCCCAACTCGTCGTATTCCTGTTTCGCCGGATTGTTATTACGTCGCGTTTTCAATATCAAATGAAATTAAAAATGCCATTACACTAGCTCCAATTATTTTAAAAATTATTTAATAGAAAAAAAACACTTAATAATTCTACTATACTATAGGGTTTATAATGGTCCACTTTACATGATTGATGATTTTATGTTATGTAACCTACCTAGTTCCGAAGAAACAAAAATCCGATGAAACATAAATTTGAATACGAATACGACGAATCAGGAACAAATCTCAAATAGGATTAGAGAAAACTTAATCTCTAAATTATACCTGGTAACATTATGATTGACACTAATTATGACGGTAAAAAATCAAATTCAAATCAATAATTTCATTAAATGAGAAGTGAAAAAGGTGTGAGCACAGCTTGGCTGGATTTAAGCTCACCCAACGTCAGCCATGGAGAGGTTACATTTAAATAAATATTAAAATTACATTGAAAACTTTAGACAATTACAATAATTTGATCATTAAACATTATATTAGATTATACAAGACCGTAAGTATTCTATGTAGTGTGTGCATCAAATTTACAAATTAAATCTTAATTCTCTAGCTTAATTTTGTGCTTAAAAATCGTAACTTTAATTTACATGAAGATAGTAAAAACCCGTAGTTATGTGATGAGCCATGCATAGATACGCGTTTTCATGTGTTTGTCAATGCAATTTTAATTTAACTTATTTTTTTTTTCAGGTTCAAGCACCACAACAGTGACTCCAAACGGTGAGTATGAACTTATGAAGTAAAAACACATTACAATCTCTTTAAAGTATTTTATACGAGTATCCTAGGTTTTATAACACCAGTGTCTTGGTTCCGATCATAAAACAGGGTAGAATTATCGAAACACAAATTTAATTGCAAATAATAATGTTATTTCCTTGAAATATTTTTTTGGAGATAAGAGGTTAAAATTACCTACATCAAATAATTTAGTATATTTGTAATGCTCATTTTAATTTAATTCACTAACACCCAAGCCTTTTACAATATCGGTACACTGGTACAAACATCTTATATATTATTCACGGCGATAGAGACGAAGTATAACTATCTAAGTAAACATATTTCCTGTTTTTGGTTATTTAAGCTATGAAATAATTATTAACAAAATTATTAAACAAATTGTTATTTTGGCAACGTTGTTATTAAAACTGTAAAAAGGACCAAAATTATATTCGTTTGCTTCTGTTTTTCAAAATAAGATCTGCAAAGGTAAATAATAAACACTTTTGTGTGCACCTGTATGAACCTTTTATGTCCAGAGATCGGCTATTTGGGAGCTATTGTACCTTTAGTTCGCGAGACGACGTAATATTCAATTTTATGATAATGATAAAGCGGTAGCAGATTATAAAATAAATGATTCTGTGGTGTTTACTTCAGTTTCTTTTGTACGTTAACTGATATGAGGGCAGCTTGCTTTCTCTACATAGACAGAAATACGTTACACGCCCTGTTCCTAAAGTGAAAATTAATCAAGTTAACTAGTGGTGCTTACATCCGGCGGTAGACATCTTTCGTCAGACATTATTTCTTGTCAAACAGCACACTGCTCCTCGAGCCAGTTCGCGTGCCGCTCCCCTCGCCGGTCTAGCGGCTGCATCCCGAGGAGCTGGGTGTGCGACGGTGACCACCATGACTGCTACGACAACTCGGACGAAGCTAACTGCGGTAAGATTGAGCACTAGGCCTATTACTGACCTTAAAAAACTGCAACATATGCCAAGTGGTTATTTTAGACACCCATTGCAGGAGTCGTACCTTTATTTCGGTCGATGTTTTATATATGTTTATCCTAAGCAGCTAATAATACATAGTTGGTCTGATTATTGATATTTTGGTTAAGTTAAGGTTTTAAGGAACATAAAATCTGCAATTTTCTGAAGCAACCAACAAAGTGATTTAACGGCGTAATATGAAAGCATTTAGGTTCCCTTTTTAACCGTGACGCGTCGTGCCGTAGAACAATCCTTACTATAATAATATTATAAATGTGAAAGCGCGCATGTTTGTTACGCTTTCACGCAAAAACTACTTGAAAAATCATCATGAAACTTTGTACACATATTTTGGGAGGTACTAGAAGTCACATTAAAAAAAAAATATTTTTTTTTACAAAGATATAAAAATAAATTGTCATGAAAAAGAAAAATTGCATCGGACGAAGCCGCTGGCGGGTTGCTAGTAAATTATAAAAGAATACCCTAAAATATTGACAATTCTATATAATTCGTACGTTCGATCTAAACTCGAGTATAACGCAGTAGGGGACCCACGTGAAGGAGAATATGCTTCTATAATAGAGCGAGGCTAGAAAAAATCTTATGATTACCCATATTATTTCCCGTCTTTGATTGTTCTGGCATTGTCAGTTTGGGGATTCTTGTTTTAAGACGGAACATTAAATCGCTCACCCATTATACGATACAAAGTACGAGTAGATAATCTTGGAAAAGCTTAATTAGATCGTGCGTAACATGATGAGTCCAAAACGTGGTAACGCTTCCATTATCAGAGCCGTAGCGGTAATAAACGAGTTTCTCGCATAGTTCCAGGATGCTGACGTATTTATCGGCAGTTGGGCAGCTGTAAAACATGCTTTAGAATGGTATTTTAACGTTTTTTATTGAAAATTAACGTAATTTCTGTGATTTTTCAAACTTATTTTTGTACTTCCAAGTGTGGTTGCCGGGTTAGAATAGTGCAACTCCATGTCTTCCCGTGGATGTCGTAAGAGGCGACTAAGGGAATAAAGGCTTGTAGTACTGTTAGGCGATGGGCTTGCAACCTGGCACTAATACACTTGTAACACTACACTTGTACAAAAATCTTAGCCTGACTATGCAAAATGTGGTTACAGAATTATCAATAAGTTTAGAGTTGTTGGTATTCTGTTGCTCTGCCTACCCCACTCTGGGAATAAAGGCGTGACGTTATGTGTGTATGTATGTATTTTTGTACTTTGTGTATTTTGTATTTTTGTTACAATTATTGCTAAAGTTGGTAGTGTTCTGGCATCTCGATCTCAGTAACCATAACGCATGTGCCTGTATTTGAAAATAAAAACTTGATAATCTCCCCTTGAAATGGTTAAACGCTAAAACACAATTAAAAACAAAGACCTTTATTAAAATAGCTTTATTTTCAAAACATGACACCTTTAACGCATGTTTTTGGTTAACCTAGTATGTTGATAAAACATTAATTTTATTTACACCCATAAAAATAGGGTACTAGCAGTGGTTAATATTAAGTTCGATGCTGTATCAAGCTGGTTTTGTTCTCTTCTTTCAACATTTCATGTATTTTACTATAACCTACCAAGCAATGTTAATGTGTTTTCGTACATTATGACATACAAAATTATAAATTTATGAAAAAAAAGACGGGTAGCGGAAATTTAGCCTCTAAATTATATCGTGTTTCATTATGATTGACATTAATTATGAGGAAAAATGTATGTAGATGTCTACGGTAAAAACGGGAACTTTAATTTGTATTGAAGATAATGGAAATCCATAGTTATGTGATCAAACTCTTACATAAGAGCTACGCCTAGATACCTACGCGTTTCCATGTTCTTGTCAAAAGGTCAATGCAATTTTAATATGACTTATTTTGTCTTTTTCAGGTTCAAGCACAACCGCGGGACCAACCGGTGAGAATGAACTTATGACCTGCAAACATAAAATCTCTTTAAAGTATTCGGATGACCGTTTCTATCCTAGCTTTCACATGCAAACAAACATTGTACATTTTAATGGCACGACATCTTAAACTTCAAACACCGATCCCTTGCTTGCCTTGCTTGCTTAGACTCTTGGTAAACTTACTGATAAAATTATATTTCTTGTCTTCTGTTACTCGAAAAGAGCTACAATGTTAAATAAAAAGGTAATAGTTTAACGTCACTTTGGCCTAGTTGGTAGTGACCCTGCCTATGAAGTTAGTGGTCCCGGGTTCAAATCCCGATAACGGCAGTTATTTGTGTGATGAGCAAGAGTATTTGTTCCTGATTCTTGGATATTTTTAATGTATTTAAGTACATATTTCTCTATATAAGTAGTATTTAGTATACATCGTTTTCTAGTACCCATAGTACAAGCCTGGAGCATAGTTTGAGACTAGTTAAATTTATTTTATTTATATTTAGTTATTTATGCACCTGTGTGAGTTACATACATGTAGAGATCGGCTATTTGGGAGCTAATTTACTAAAGTTCACGAGATGACGTAATATTTAATTTGACTGAATAAAAGATGTAGAAAATAAGGTAATGGACCTATTATGGATAGTGCTCTAGTGATGAACACTAACATTTTTTTTAAATAAAAACTTGGTAATACCAAAAATATCATTCTAATAGTGGTAATCCCGAATAATTTAATTATATATACTGTATCCTTAATAAATAAAGGTTTCTTTAGTGTCTACTTCCTTTTATTTTGTGCGTTAAATGATATAATGTCAGCTTGCTAACTTTACGAAAACACAAAATACGTTGTGCTCCCTGTGCCTGTATATGAAATCATAACTCTTAATTAGGTTAAAAACGCTCCATAGGAGCCGCACACATTTTTCGTCAGTCATTGTTTCTTGCAGCACACTGCTCGGCGGACGAGTTCGCGTGTCGCTCCCCTCGCCGGGATAGCGGCTGTATACCGAGGAGCTGGGTGTGCGACGGCGACCACGGAGACTGCTTCGACAGCTCGGACGAACGTAACTGCGGTAAGAGCACTAGCCTAATACTGACCTTTAAAAAAAACACAAATTGCTAGTAAATATTATTGTTCTCTACTTTCTACATTTTATTTATGTTAATAACATTGATTTGTTCCCATCTCGTCGTATTCCTGTTACGTCGGATTCTTATTACGTCGGATTTCCAATACCGAATTAAACTATGCAATTATTGTGTGCAGCTCCACATACAAATAAATCAAGTATTAAATAAAAAACAAAAATTATGATAATACTGTGACTACATTAACCCTCATTTTTAGGTAGGTTGATTTATAATGGCCCAGTTTACATGAGTGATGTTTTTATGTTATATAAGTACCTAATTTAGAAGAAACAAGAATTTAATGATACAAGAATCCAAAGAAACACGAATACAACGACTCGGGAACAAATCACAAATAGGATATAGAGGAAATCTAAGCTCTAAATTATACTTGTTAACATTGTGATTGATACTAATTATGACAAAAAACTTATGAACAGTAAAAATCGTAACTTAAATATATATGAAGATAATAAAAACCCATAGATATGTGATCAAACTCTTAGTTAAGAGATACAATAGATGTCTACGCGTTTTTATGTGCTTGTCATTGCAATTTTATTTTTTTCATGATTGATCATTTTATGTTATGTAAATACCTAGTTCCCAAGAAACAAAGAATGCGATGAAATGGAAAAAAAACACAAAATATGATTAGAGGAAATCTAAGCTGTAAATTATACCTGTTAACATTATGATTGACACTAATTATGACGAAAAACTTATGAACGGTAACAATCACAACTTTAATTTATATGAAGAAGATAGTAAAAACCCGTAGTGTTTTAATAAATCTCTTAGTTAAGAGCTATGCATAGATACGCGTTTCCATGTGCTTGTTAAAGCAGTTTTCATTTGATTCTTTGACTCTTTTTCAGGTTCAAGCTCCACAACAAGTTCTCCAACCGGTGAGTATGAACTTATGAAGTGCAAACATACAATCTCTTTAAAGTATTTGGATGAACTTATATATCCTAGGTTTTATATATACCTACATAAACATTGTACTTTTCAATGGCTCGACATCTTAGTCTTCTAAAACCAGTCTCTTGGTTCCGATCATAAAACAGGGTCAGAAAATCGAAACATAAATTTTAATTCAAATTATGTTATTCCTGCTTTTTAAAAATATAATCGGGAGAATTTATAGAGATAGGAGGTTAAAATTAAATCAAATAACTCAGCGTATGTTTATGCACATTTTAATTTCACCTACTAGCACCCGAGCCTTTTAAAATATCGGTAAACTGGTACAAACATCCTATAATACTGACGTCGATAGAGAATAGATATATTATAATAATAAAATACATATTTCATCCGTCAGGTTATTTAAACTGTTTAACAGTTACAAACAACGTTGTCATTAAAACTGTAAAAACGACCAAAATTGTATTAACTTGTATCTATGACTCGAAAAGAGCTACAAAGATAAATAATTAACAGTTGTTTATGCACCTCTGCGAGTTCCGTCCAGAGATCGGCTATTTGGGAGCTAATTTACCTAAAGTTCGCGAGATTACGTAATATTTATGTGTGGTATTTACTTCCTTTTCTTTTGTACGTAAACTGATAAGAGGGCAGCTTCTTTACTTCACTTAGTCAGAAATACGTTACACTCCCTGTTGCTGTAGTGGAAATTTATCAGCTTCAGTAAACTTGTGGAGCTTACATCCGTTGGTATATATCTTTCGTGAGTTATGTATGTATGTATGTATGTAAACACTTTATTGTACAAAATAAAACAGAAAATAATAATAATAATAATAATACAATGAAGATACCAGAAAATAATGTACAAAGGCGAACTTATCCCTTTAAGGGATCTCTTCCAGCTAACCCTTGAGGGATTGAGAAAAGTGAAAGGTTGTGCATCGAGTAGGCAAGTTTACAAATTTCTTTAGGATCAGTTCATACAAATAAGTCAAATAAGTAAGTTATGAATAGAGATCGAGTATATAGTAAAAAAAATTTAAAAATTAATAAAGGTTTGGTGTCAATATCCAATTTTTTTTGTACGTAAACTGATATGAGATTGGCTTGCTAACTCCACATAAACAGAAATACGTTACAGTGAAAAAATATCAGGTTATACTTGTGAACATCTTTTGTCAGACATTATTTCTCGTCTAGCAGCACACTGCTCGGCATACCAGTTCGCGTGCCGCTCCCCTCGCCGGGATAGCGGCTGTATACCTAGGAGCTGGGTGTGCGATGGCGACCACGGAGACTGCTACGACGGCTCGGACGAACGTAACTGCGGTAAGAGCACTAGGCTTGTACTGACCTTGAAATTAGCAACTTATCAAGTAGTTATTTTAGACACCCATTGCAGAAGATATCCCTTTTTTCTGATCGATATTTTTAATTTATTGTTATGCTTAGCGGCAAGTAATAAATATGGCCTATAATCGGATTTTTAAATTGATTTTGAAGTTACGTATTTGATATTGGTCGAGTACTCGCTGTTTCTTCAAAAACATGTCTGTGTTTTGAAGAAGCAACCAACAAAGTGTCTTAAGAGCAAGCCTTTAGGTCTCCTTCAAAACCGTGACGTAAAAATATGGCGTGCCGTGCCGTGCAGCGATACAAGGGACCATTTTGGTGACAACCAAGGCCAACTAGGTTGTTCCGCACATGAAAAAAAAAATTACGCTCACAATGCCTATAGTAAATACTTCGGGTTGAGAACAAGTAGCTTACAGCGCTCAGTAGATATCCTTAGTCAGATATTATTTCTTCTTCAGCAACACAGCACCAATGCACGGAGAACGAGTTCGCGTGTACGTCCAATCGCAGGTCGAACGGCTGCATACCGAGGAGCTGGGTGTGCGATGGTGACCACAGCGACTGCGTCGACGACTCAGACGAACAAAACTGCGGTAAGAGCTCTAGGCTTGTACCGACCTTGAAAAAGTTATTGAAGACACTAATTAAAAAACCCTTAAAAAAGGATACCTATTAGTAGTGGTTAGTTTTGAGTTCAATGCTGTATCGTGGTCTTGTTCTCAATTTTCTAAATTATTATGTATTTTACTTCAATATAAATAACACACCTATTGTAACCATTATAAAGTGTTTTCTTACATACAAAATATAAACCACTGCTTTAAACACAGTCAAATAAGGCTAGTGGAAAGTTGAGCTCTCATTATTTTAACACCTTCTTACCTTTTTCCCTTGCAACTGCGGTAAGAGCTGGCTTGACCGACCTTGAACAATTTCCAACATAGGTTAATAAGTATTTAAGACACTTATTACAGAAGTAAAGCATTAATTTTATTTGACCTCATAAAAAAAGAGTACATATTAGTAGTGGTCAGTATTAAGTTCATTGCTGTATCACGTAGTCTTCTTCTCTAAATTGTATGTTTTTAACTTCAATATTAATAACACACCTATTCTTACAATTATAAAGTGTTTTCTTATATACAAATATAACCACCAGTTTTCTTTTAAACAAATTCAGAAATATGGCTGGTGGAAATTTGAACATAACTCCCTACGTATGCACCTTTTAACAGAATGATTGACAGTAATTATGAGAAAAACTTATGGACTGTAAAAATCGAAAGTTTAACTTAATATCGAAGTTATTGAAAACCCGGAGTTATGTGATCAAACTCTCAGGTAAGATCTACGTATAGATAAGCGTTTCCATGTTCGTGTCAAAGCAATTTATAATGTGACTTGTTGTCTCTTTTTCAGGTACAAGCACCACAACAGAGGCTGTAACCGGTGAGAATGACCTTATGAACTACCAAATACAATCTCTTGCTTTTGTTTTTAAACAGACATAATCAATTTCAATCGTATGGCATAGAACTGAATAACTAAGATCCGTCTTTAAAGACCAATATATTGCTTGCAGTCAATACGTGGAACAGAGTCAAAACATCATAATATGTTCTTTTTATGCAAAGAAAATTTCAGAATTTCTTTGTGTGTGCCTATATCAAATATTTTTTACCTCAGCACCACAAACAGGCAGGTTTTGCTATTTAAAGACTGTGAGCAAAATTCGATTTTGCTGCGAGCGTGAGATAAGGTAACTTTTAAATATTTTTTACAATATCAGCCTGGTGCTGGTAGTAGTGTGGTGGTTGGCTGCATAATTTAAATTAAACCACTTTTTTTTTACCTGTAGCTTTGCTATGTTCTCACTGCTGAGGTGAAAATGTGTGTGTGCAACACGAGACCAAAGTTATTTTCATCTCGTGTCTTTGAATTCCTTGCTGCACTCAGGATTGTAATCTAGAATCCTTCGCTTAGTCGGGATGCAATGGCAGCAAAAAGCAACTTTGCTCTCTTGTTGCAAGTAACTGTTAATCAGGTTGAGTATATAGAGGGTACTCCCAGCGATGAAAATTTTTCGCCAGTTATTATTTCTTGTCCAACAGTTCAGCACCACTGCGCGCCGGATGAGTTCGCGTGCAGGTCCAATCGCCGTTCGAGCGGCTGCATACCGAGGAGCTGGGTATGCGATGGTGACCACAGAGACTGCGTTGACGACTCGGACGAACAAAGCTGCGGTAAGAACACTAGGCTTGTACCTTGTGTAAATTTTTTTCCTTAGCCAAATAGGTCTTTTATCAAATTGCCAATATTTATGTAGTATTTATTTGGCTAGCAAATGTACTAAATCCAAATTAAAATATTGCAAATGACTAGCATCGGGTCTCTGCCGACGTACTTTAAAGGATTTTTTTTTTTAAATCGGACCTATTGTTAACATATAACTTGCTCTTTTTTTGGCTTATGCAAACATATTTTGGCAACTTTCCGTAAAAAACGGTTCTGGCGCTCGCCAGCCGCTCTCAACATTTGGTAATAGATAAATGTCTCGATCTGCAGTGATAAGTTGACCTAAGTAAAGCATGCTAAATAATTATGCCAAATTTTGAGCTAGCAAAAATACAGTTGCTAAAATTTGTTTTGGAATTAATATTTAGCTTACAATATATCGCCCAAACAGCAAACTCGCATATTTTGATCTGTATAGCCCTTAACAAATACTAAATAAGAATAGTTTTCATGTGTTTTTTTAAGAAACTTTATCCATAATAATGTAGGTGACATTAGTCAGATATTATTTCTTGTCAAGCAGATCAGCACCACTGCGCTGCGGACGAGTTCGCGTGCCGGTCCAACCGTCGGGATAACGGCTGCATTCCGAGAACATGGGTGTGCGACGGCGACCACAGGGACTGCGTCGACGACTCGGACGAACAAAACTGCGGTAAGAGCACTAGGCTTCTAGTGAAGTAGATTTTTAAATAATTAAAAAATTTCAACCTGATCTTTTTAGTAATGAAAGACATTTCATCGCAGAAGTATGTAGACCAGTTTTAACAAAGTATTCATTTATATTATTATAAACATATATAATTTGTAGTGTCCGTAGACTTCAACGATAAACTAACAAAAACATCTATTTGGGAGCTGCTTTGCTTCTTTTTAATCTCTAATTTGTATATTATGTACAGGTATTATCTAAATTACATGCGTACATAATTAATTGTGTATTGTAATAATTAAAAAAAAAAATTAGACGTAAAAAACCAATTACAATTTTAAAAGATCTCTATAATTATATATAATATATACTCATGTACTAATAATACACATGGTGAACTTTATGCCTAAATACTTTTGATCTATTGGTTAAGTATAATGAATTAATGTTTTAATTTGTACATTATGTAGTTATTATCTAAGTTACATGAGTATATAATTATTGTTTTACTATAATAATGTTTCAAATTGTTAAACTTAAAAATCCAATAAGAGTTTTTAAGGATCTCTATAGTAATGTATATAGTATATGCTCATATATAAATGGTGAACTTTATGCCTAAATACTTTTGATCTATCGGTTGAGTATAATGAGCTTACGCTCAGGCGTGGACATCTTTCGTAAAACATTATTTTTGCCCAGCAGCAGAGCACCAATGCGCAGCGGACGAGTTCGCGTGCCGCTCCCCTCGCCGGTCGAATGGCTGCATCCCGAGGAGCTGGGTGTGCGACGGCGACCGTGGAGACTGCTACGACGACTCGGATGAACAAAACTGCGGTAAGAGCACTGGGCTTGAACTGACATAGGTTCTTGTAGGTAGGTCGTAAGTCTTGAAACATTGTAATTTGAGCTAAGGAGTAATAATGGATATTCTTCGCAGAAGTAACTACTATCAGCAATACGGTTAACTGACCATTTGTTTACTATTATATGTTTTTTACGTAATTAGTCTTATTATTTTCTATAGTTTCAATGTTAAACAAACATGTTTGTTTTTTTTTATCGTTTCATGTATATTTTATACTCGTTCTTAGCTCAGACTTGTATGAAAACTGCAATATGTAACCTTAGATGTAAATGAATAACCATCTAAGGTTACATATTGCAGTGTTGACATATTGAAAGAATGTTACTTATAATTTAACAGATTTCATGTAGCATGCATTTTGACGTCTATTGAGTTTTGATTTCAAATTTTATTTTTCTAAATAGTGCAATGCATTCTTGTCCAAACAAAAGTCTGACCTTTTATTCTGTCCAACAGCACAGCACCAGTGTGCCGCGGACGAGTTCGCGTGTACGTCCAATCGCCGGTCGAACGGCTGCATACCGAGGAGCTGGGTGTGCGACGGTGACCACAGGGACTGCGTCGACGACTCGGATGAACATAACTGCGGTAAGAAAAATCACAACACATTGTTTATTAAGTGGTTGCAAAGTCACTAATTGCAGAGAAGTATGTCGATAAACCATTCATTTTATTTACATTTGTAATAATATAATTAGTTGAATGTCGTATCTCGTAATCTAGTGGATCTACTCTGTAAAGGATATTACACGAAATTTCGGCAGAATCTGACAAAAAGATAAAGAAAAGAAAATAACCTTAATTTCCTCGTCGTTTTATGGAAAAGTTAAAAGATTTGAATGAGGTTGAGATTTTTGCATTTTTAGCTCAATGCCCAAAATCAATCAAAAATGCTTTTTTTTCTTTGTTATTCATGAAAGATCATGAAAATCTTACATTTAGTTTTTTTTTGATACCGAAGTCAACAACTTAATTTACCTATTCTTATAGTTCCGATCTTCCTCATATAAGTAAGATTTGATTCGAGTTTGCCTCTTTTTCAGGTGATAACGGACCAACAACTATTTCGACTCCAGGTGAGAATAACCGCGTCCACAGCAAACAAACTGTCTAAGGCATTTAGATTTAGACTTAAAAATTATTTACCATATAAACATAAGAATAAGGACAGAAAAAGGAATGTCAAACAAATTTAAATTACAATAAAGAGGTTAGAATAAAATCGCTTTCATGATGTATGACTTTTAACTTAACGTTTAAGTTTAAAATCGTACATCAAAAATATGAGATGCGAGGTTTTTTCAAAGTAGTGACGATGTCAATACTATCTTCTTTTATTTTTATCAACGTAGATACTCAAAAGCCACCGTGTAAAATTTTGTCATAGCGATTTCTGACACTCTTCTGTTAACTTACGAATTGTTCACTAATCGACATCATATGGACATTTGTGGGCTGTTGTGATAACGTATCTATGATTGAACTGTTGTAACAAAAGCGACGCACCTGCAAAAACATTATTTATTATCCAGCAAATCAGAACCACTGCGCGGCGGACGAGTTCGCGTGCCGCTCCCCTCGCCGGTCGAATGGCTGCATCCCGAGGAGCTGGGTGTGCGACGGCGACCGTGGAGACTGCAACGACGACTCGGATGAACAAAACTGCGGTAAGAGCACTGGGCTTGAACTGACATAGGTTCTTGTAGGTAGGTCGTAAGTCTTGAAACATTGTAATTTGAGCTAAGGAGTAATAATGGATATTCTTCGCAGAAGTAACTACTATCAGCAATTCGGTTAACTGACCATTTGTTTACTATTATATGTTTTTTACGTAATTAGTCTTATTATTTTCTATATTTTCAATGTTAAACAAACATGTTTGTTTTTTTTATCATTTCATGTATATTTTGTTCTCGTTCTTAGCTCAGACTTGTATGAAAACTGCAATATGTAACCTTAGATGTAAATGAATAACCATCTAAGGTTACATATTGTGATGTAAAGATACAATGGGTACATAAGGTAGGTAGGCACGCATAACGTTATAAGTTTACACGTTGCTTCCATCGAAGTACCACGAAGTAAGTTAATTTGGGTTGAGCAATAACGCACTGTATGTCTTAGGCAATAGGAGTGGCGTTGAACGCAATGCGGGTTGGAAAAGTTCTACGACGTAGACGGTCGCCTATTTTGCAGTTCTAGCTAGATACATTCGTGGCTTAGTGGTACGCGGCTGGATTCGGAAGTCAGAACACCGGGTTCGATCCCACTATAATGCATTAAGTAAGATGTTTTTTTCTTTGTTTTACTTAATTATGGTTGATGTATGTTCTCAAGATTGGGTCGTCTCAGGTGGGTTTTAAATTTAAAACGAGAGACTTCGACGGTATGTACTAAGAAGCGCACACATTCTGCACTGGTCGTAAAGTCATTACAGAAATATTAAAGATTCGGAAATTACGGCAATAACTTCTTAGTCTGGATATCCAACCGTAGTGGTAGTGCAATTGATAGTAATTTATTGTTTTTGTGTGAGAGTGAGGCGTAATAAAGGGGTAAGTTTAGAATGTAAGATTTCATCCAGAATTAATATGGAAATTAATAATGAAATTTTATCAACAATAATTCATCTTTGTAGCTTGTCGCAACGCCCTTTTGTTACCGTCGAGTAAGACTATTAGAAGGACCGAGCTAGACCGTCGGCAAAGGGTTAGGCAGAGTTCCCCGTCGATTACCGGACCAAATCTCTCCTGGCGCCCGCATAGTTATAAGTCTTAGGTTTAGTTAGTTTACTTTAGGAACTAGGGCTTAGTTTAGTTTTAGGATAAGTTGTAACACTTCATTAAACGGCCGTTGTTAGTATTTATAAATGTACCTTGTCTTATTTTTACCCTGCCTACCGCCCGTAACAAATGGCGCCCAACGTGGGGCCCGAACCCACGACCCTGAGATCAAATAGCGCCCAACGTAAAAACGTTCTTGTTCCTAGTAGGCAGGCGGGCGATGTTAGCGTGCACTTATGTAAGTTAAACTTAAGTTAAGTAGTAAGTTAGTAGTAGAATTTTGTAAGTGAACAAGGTAGTTACGTTTATTAGCAATTTGTTTTGCTAATATAATTGTAGTACTTAGATTATTAGGTGCCTTAGGAGATAAGTAGTTAATTTCTTGTGTTGTGTTCTTGTGTTTAAAGTCAAGGGTTTTTTTTAAATGTTTAATTTAGATTTTATGGAATTTATTAGGTTCTGGTAAATTTCAGACATTATAAAACCGTAATTGGTATAGTTATTGTTTAAAGTAAACAACTAGTTATATAATAATTTTGTCAATTTAACAGGACAATGGATCCAAATTTTTTATTGAAAGACGAACTTGAGTATGAGCTTTCGAGTCGTGGGATTAAATTGAAGAGTACGGTGCCGGTGATGAAGAAATTATTAAAGGAATTAATGCTTTCGGAGCACACGGCGGGTACTACTTATGAAATAAAAGCTCCACCTACTTCCTCGATCAACTTTGAGCTAGAGTTATGTTTGGCAAAGCTAAGCGTCCTTTCGAATTACATTGCGGAGTTAGCCGGTAAGCCTGATAGGACGATTTTCAGACGATTAGTCTCCAGGCTGTATCATGTACAGAATAGGGTAAATCTGGTGAAGCATGAATCGGAGGATGACAGTTTACGAAAGGAGGCGCTACTACAGCAGTGTCAGGTTCTCTTGGATAGGTTAGAAAAGCAGGATGATATTGTGGAGGATGAAAGTTTAACATCTTTAGACAAGGAGATTTTGCAGGAAACGTTAGGGGACTTAGGTCTAGAAATTATCAAAAAAATAGAAGGTGAGGCTAACACATCCAAGGCCGGAAGCGGTACCGTAAGGGGAGAATCAGGGTATAGGGGTCATGATGTTGATGATAGGCATGATAAGGTTGTGGCTTTTACGACGCGGCAGGGGGATCAAGAAAGGAGTGCTAGGTCGAGGTTACTTAGATCATCTACTTTTGACGAAGACTTCCCGAAACGCAAGTTGGTTCCAATTTATCAGTGGGGTCTCAAGTTTACAGGAGGAAATAATTCAAGTGTTAATGCATTTTTAGAGCGAGTAGTAGAGTTAAAAGAGGCAAGAAACGCGTCTGATTTTGATTTATGGCGTTATGCGATTGACTTTTTTGAAGGGGACGCGTTAATCTGGTATAGAGCGAATAGAGAGTATGCAAATAGTTGGGAGGAGCTGGTTATTTTGCTAAAGCGCACATTTCAAAAGCCGTACTACCAGGAGGAACTTTTGGCGGAAATAAGGGCAAGGACGCAGGGTTGCGGCGAGTCAGTGTTCATATACATTTCCGTTTTGCAGAATATGTTTAACAGGTTACCGACTAGAATTACGGAATCAGAAAAAGTACAAATTATACTAAAAAACTTGCAGCCGTACTATCAGCTGGCTGTCTGCAGGGACAATTTTGATTCTGTACCTGAACTTATTAATGTCTTGCGTATTATAGAAAGAACAAAGATCAACTGTGACAATTTTGAGCCACCAAAGACAGGAAAGTTCACCTTAGAACCGGATCTCGCTTATCGAGAAGTTTCTGCAAAAATAAAAGATGAGGTTAATGATTTGGAAGTCACAGAAGTACGTATGGCTACGGCAATGGGTAAGCGATGCTGGAATTGTCGCGAGAGTGGTCACGTCTTTAGAGAGTGTAGTGTACCCAAGCAGCGTCTCTTCTGCTTTAGGTGTGGACGATTTGGTGTGACGTCAAAAGACTGCTCGTGTAAGGGAAACGCTCAAGGGGGAAATTCGAGTCCTGTCAACTAAATTTCTCCCTTGATCGTGAAAGTACTGAGTGGCAGAGGTGGTTAGGTGTGATTAGTAAGTTTTTTGGACATGGTGACGGTGACTTGTGTCCTTTATTAGTACAAAAAGAAGATGACAATAGGTCTTATGTTGTACTAAATATTTTAGGTGTGGATTGTGAGGGGTTACTAGATTCGGGGGCAAACAGGACGATTATAAATGCTCAGTTTGCCGAGGTCTTAGGTACACTGGGCCTTAAGGCCACCACTATGCATCCAGTGGGGATTGCAACAGCTGATGGAGCAACACACGATATTACAGAAATTATGGATGTTCCTATCAGTTTTGACGATCAATTTAAGGTGTTACCAATAATGATAATGAGAAATCTTACGCAACCTTTAATCTTAGGAAAGGATTTTTTTGACGACTTTGGGGTATCTCTGCAATTTAAAAGTGATAAGATGTTTGACAAAACGCACTTGGAATCTCTAGAACTCAAAAGTCCAGCGATTATTTCTAGAGATGATCTAAGCGATTACCAACAGCATCTCTTAGGGGCTTTGGTAGAGGAGATGAGACAAAAGGTAGGCAATGGCTTGGGAAGAACAGACATTTTAAAACATGATATTGACACTGCAGATCATAAGCCAATACATCAGCGACAATACAATTTCTCACCAGTAATAAAAAAAGAAATTGAAAAGGAGCTAGATGAGATGTTGGCTAAGGATGTGGTAGAACCATCTCACAGTGCGTGGTGTTCTCCCGTGTTAATTGTTAAGAAACCAAATGGGGACAATCGTTTGTGTTTAGACAGCAGGCAGTTGAACCGGGTTACAAAGCGGGACACTTATCCACTTCCGAGGGTAGCCAACATTATTGATAACTTACGAAATGCAAAATTTTTGAGTACCATCGACTTGAAGTCGGCGTTTTGGCAAATTAAGCTGGAAGATAACAGCAAGGAGAAGACAGCATTTGCGGTTCCAGGCAGGGGCCTTTTCCACTTTAAAGTGATGCCGTTTGGGCTGGTAAATGCATCTCAAACGCAACAAAGATTGATGGACATCTTGTTTAACGCTATAGATGATAAGGTTTGGGCATATCTGGACGATATCGTGATATGTTCATCGGATTTTGAGGAGCATATGGTGTTATTAAAAAAGGTGATGACAACTCTGCAGACGGCGAATTTGACTATTAATATTGACAAATGCAGGTTTGCGAGGCCAAGTCTGCGTTACCTAGGGTACATTGTGGACAAGGATGGTCTTAGGACAGATCCGGAAAAAGTGGAGGCCATAATAAATTTTCCGAGACCCAAGACATTTACGGAATTAAAGCGGTTCATTGGACTAGCCAGCTGGTACAGACGATTTGTCAAAGATTTCTCGAAGGTGGCGACACCATTACACGATTTGACGAAGGGCAAAAAGACCAAGAAGTTCATCTGGACAGATGATGCCGAAACAGCCTGGCTTAATTTAAAAACCCTATTAACGTCGACACCAGTAGTTACGTGTCCGGACTACACTAAGCCATTTACCATCCAGTGTGACGCGTCAAATACGGGCATAGGTGCGGTACTTTGTCAAAAGGTGGATGACGCGGACCAACCAATTGCATATCTGAGCAGAAAGTTAAATGAGCGCGAGATTAAATATTCGGCCTCCGAAAGAGAGCTGTTAAGTGTAGTATATGCAATTGAAAAGTTCAGGCCGTACATTGATGTTGTGCATTTTACGGTTGTTACGGACCATAGTGCACTACTCTGGCTACACAAGATGAAAGACCCGCACGGCAGGCTGGCACGCTGGGCTATGAAATTACAGCAATTCGATTTCGACATCATTCATAGACCAGGCAAGTGCCATACGGTGCCTGACGCCTTGTCTAGAAGCGTAGTGACTCAAGATTTAGAAATAAATACTATCGAAATATTGGACGAGCACAAAGACAGTTGGTATCGGAGTAAAGTCACACAGGTAATTGCTCAGGATCAAAATTTAGGTTGGTCGGTAATTGATGGACTTTTGTATAAGAGGGTACCGATGAAACAATTTCCAGACCAAGTGGATACATGGAAACTTTATGTGCCAAAGGCATTGCGAAACGGTCTCTTAAAGGAATTTCATGATAGTCCAACAGCAGGTCATTTAGGCATAAGAAAAACTTATTTCAGGATCCGACATAAATTCTTTTGGCAAAACATGTTGAATGACATTAAGAAGTACGTGAATGAATGCGAATGTTGTGCCAGTCATAAGGTTTCTCAGAAACTACCATTAGGACACATGGGTCACCACAGAGAGGTATCGCGTCCCTGGCAAATAGTAGCGCTAGACTTGATGGGTCCCTTTCCTAAGAGTAAAAAGGGTAATACCATGCTTTTGGTGCTGACGTGCTTATTTAGCAAGTTCACTTTGTTATTTCCTCTCCGGACGGGCAAAGCCGATAAATTGTGCGAAATTGTGGATAAACAGGTATTATTGTACGGTGTTCCGGAGTTTATAGTCTGTGATAATGGGAAGCAGTTCGAGTCTCACTTATTTAAAGATTTAGCCTCTAAATATAACTCCACTATTTTGTACACTCCACACTATCATCCGCAAAGCAATCCAACAGAACGCGTAAATCGTGTTATAGGCACTATGATTTCTTCTTATACAAAATCTAAGAATCACAATGAATGGGATGTCCAATTAGACAAAATAGGTCATGCAATTAGGACTGCGGTACATGAGTCCACGGGTTATACGCCGTCGTATTTATTTTTTGGTAGGGAAACATCGACGTCAAACTTGAGGAAACCGGTTTTACAACAATCTTTAGCGAGCTTTACCGAAAACCATAAAGTTAATGCAGCAAATTGCCTTGAAAATATAAAAAACAGGGAAAAGATATTTAAAGATGTACGAAACCGGATAAGACTGGCACATTTTAAAAGCAGTAAGCATTATAATCGTAAGTCTCGACCGGGGACATTTGAGGTGGGTGATACAGTTTGGAAGAGAACTAAATTTCTTTCTAAGGCACAAAGTAAATTTATGGCTAAGCTGGCACCAAAATTCGAAAAGGCGTTAGTCGTAGAAAAGATTTCAGACATTGTATTTAAATTAAATAATGCCTACGGCAAATATATCGGAGTCTGGCACATTAAGGACTTAAAGCCCTATTATGTACAAAAATAAATAAATGTTATTTATTTATTTTAATGAGGGAGAGGGCATGTGATGTAAAGATACAATGGGTACATAAGGTAGGTAGGCACGCATAACGTTATAAGTTTACACGTTGCTTCCATCGAAGTACCACGAAGTAAGTTAATTTGGGTTGAGCAATAACGCACTGTATGTCTTAGGCAATAGGAGTGGCGTTGAACGCAATGCGGGTTGGAAAAGTTCTACGACGTAGACGGTCGCCTATTTTGCAGTTCTAGCTAGATACATTCGTGGCTTAGTGGTACGCGGCTGGATTCGGAAGTCAGAACACCGGGTTCGATCCCACTATAATGCATTAAGTAAGATGTTTTTTTCTTTGTTTTACTTAATTATGGTTGATGTATGTTCTCAAGATTGGGTCGTCTCAGGTGGGTTTTAAATTTAAAACGAGAGACTTCGACGGTATGTACTAAGAAGCGCACACATTCTGCACTGGTCGTAAAGTCATTACAGAAATATTAAAGATTCGGAAATTACGGCAATAACTTCTTAGTCTGGATATCCAACCGTAGTGGTAGTGCAATTGATAGTAATTTATTGTTTTTGTGTGAGAGTGAGGCGTAATAAAGGGGTAAGTTTAGAATGTAAGATTTCATCCAGAATTAATATGGAAATTAATAATGAAATTTTATCAACAATAATTCATCTTTGTAGCTTGTCGCAACGCCCTTTTGTTACCGTCGAGTAAGACTATTAGAAGGACCGAGCTAGACCGTCGGCAAAGGGTTAGGCAGAGTTCCCCGTCGATTACCGGACCAAATCTCTCCTGGCGCCCGCATAGTTATAAGTCTTAGGTTTAGTTAGTTTACTTTAGGAACTAGGGCTTAGTTTAGTTTTAGGATAAGTTGTAACACTTCATTAAACGGCCGTTGTTAGTATTTATAAATGTACCTTGTCTTATTTTTACCCTGCCTACCGCCCGTAACAAATTGGCATATTGGCAGTGTTGGCATATTGAAAGAATGTTACTTATAATTTAACAGATTTCATGTAGCATGCATTTTGACGTCTATTGAGTTTTGATTTCAAATTTTATTTTTCTAAATAGTGCAATGCATTCTTGTCCAAACAAAAGTCTGACCTTTTATTCTGTCCAACAGCACAGCACCAGTGTGCCGCGGACGAGTTCGCGTGCACGTCCAATCGCCGGTCGAGGGGCTGCATACCGAGGAGCTGGGTGTGCGACGGTGACCACAGGGACTGCGTCGACGACTCGGATGAACATAACTGCGGTAAGAAAAATCACAACACATTGTTTATTAAGTGGTTGCAAAGTCACTAATTGCAGAAAAGTATGTCGATAAACCATTCATTTTATTTACATTTGTAATAATATAATTAGTTGAATGTCGTATCTCGTAATCTAGTGGATCTACTCTGTAAAGGATATTACACGAAATTTCGGCAGAATCTGACAAAAAGATAAAGAAAAGAAAATAACCTTAATTTCCTCGTCGTTTTATGGAAAAGTTAAAAGATTTGAATGAGGTTGAGATTTTTGCATTTTTAGCTCAATGCCCAAAATCAATCAAAAATGCTTTTTTCTCTTTGTTATTCATGAAAGATCATGAAAATCTTACATTTAGTTTTTTTTTGATACCGAAGTCAACAACTTAATTTACCTATTCTTATAGTTCCGATCTTCCTCATATAAGTAAGATTTGATTCGAGTTTGCCTCTTTTTCAGGTGATAACGGACCAACAACTATTTCGACTCCAGGTGAGAATAACCGCGTCCACAGCAAACAAACTGTCTGAGGCATTTAGATTTAGACTTAAAAATTATTTACCATATAAACATAAGAATAAGGACAGAAAAAGGAATGTCAAACAAATTTAAATTACAATAAAGAGGTTAGAATAAGATCGCTTTCATGATGTAGGTACTTTTAACTTAACGTTTAAGTTTAAAATCGTACATCAAAAATATGAGATGCGAGGTTTTTTCAAAGTAGTGACGATGTCAATACTATCTTCTTTTGTTTTTATCAACGTAGATACTCAAAAGCCACCGTGTAAAATTTTGTCATAGCGATTTCTGACACTCTTCTGTTAACTTACGAATTGTTCACTAATCGACATCATATGGACAATTGTGGGCTGTCAGGTGGTAACACGGTATCAACTAGCGAATCGGTGACTTCCACGCCAGGTGAGAATGACCGCGTTCACACGAACACCACACATACAAACGTCTGATCCATTTCAATCTAGAGTTTAAACTAAGTCAATTTATGTAACACTAGCCAGCTATTTATATTTTCTATGTACCATAGATAGATAAATAACCAATGGCAGCGGCCGTGAAACATATATTTTTAGAGTAGGAAAAGGAAACACTCTTACAATCAAAGTTCTTCCATGTTGTTTTACTCTCAACATCTCATTTGTTGTCATAGGCTGAAAAAGTAACTACAAACAGCATCTACCGCGCATAAAGTCTAAAGTTTTAGTTTTTTAAACAATATTGCGTTCATAAACCAAATTGAGTTACCGAATTAACTTCAACACGTAAACACATGTTTTAATTTTAATCCCGAATTTATTAAAATTACTTTTATTAGATTTAACTTTTGTGCTATTATTTAATGGTATATACTCTATTATATTTCACAGGCTCGCCGGCCTCTTGCTCGGAGGAGCAGTTGGCGTGCGCGTCCCGGCGCTGGCGCGGCGGGTGCGTGCCGCTCGCGGCGGTGTGCGACGGGCGCGCCGGCGACTGCGACGACGGCTCCGACGAATCAAACTGCGGTAAGGCCACTACTACGCTAACTGCCGCACACATTAGGATAAGGACCAAAATGTTTGACCACGCTAACTCACTCAATTAAATTTTCTATGAAACTTTTCCGTTGTGACACGAAAATTAGCCATACGTTTGTAGGGGAAAAATTCGTGTCACAACGGAACTTTAAAACTTATGTTGTTTGTATGGTTAACTACGCTTAACTATGGTCCAACTATTTGGTCCTTACCCATTAAATAATTACGTACCTAAATAAATCATCATACTGCATACATTAATTTAAACTTTTTAGTGATCATAAATGCGCTGTTCCGTACTCACACTTATTAGTTGAACTTTAAATTTCAAGCGCGCCGCAAGCAAAGCCGCCGGAAAGTCATAGTCATATTTCATCAAGTAAATATTCTTCGTTGTAGTCGCTCAACTATCTTAATCGAGATATGTTAATACCACCCTTGAAATAGGTACCATTGAGGAGTTCCAATGGCCATCTGTGGTCTTCATCATCAGTTCCACTTCCCCAAATGATACTTTCTGAATGCAAATGCTAGACTTCTTACTAAAATACTAAAATCGCTATATGTTTGCCTGCTATATTTGAGGAGTTCCCTCAATTTCTCACTGATCCTCTCATTAGATTTGGTGACAATGGGACCACCTCGAGAGTATAATCTATAAAACCAAAAAAAAATATGTCAAAATCGTTCCATTATTGACGGAGTAATCGGTGAACATACATAAGAAAAAAACAAAAATATATATATATACAAGCAATGGAACGTATAACCTCTTCCTTTTTTGAAGTCAGTTAAAAAGCATCTTCCGAGCTGCAAGATTAGGACAGACTCGGTACCTGCGAGTGAAAATAACAGTTTCGCTCGTATACCAAAACAACGTTATTTAGTATATGCCAATGAAACAAAAAAAAACTGTATTTTAAAAAAGCCTTCTTTATTCTTAGGATGATAAAAGATCACAATTTGAACAATTAAGAATAAAATTAAAAAACACAAGTGCGTAAAATCAAACTTTTGCCTACCCATCAAAGCATAAAAGTCAACCTAATTTAAAGCTAAGTACACATTGTCATAATGTAAAAAAAAATACGTTAGATAATTTTAATGAGGTAAGTTATAATGATACAAGGTAAAATTAAGGTATCTTATCCTGTGAAACTTTGTATACGTACTAATAACTCTAAGTACCGAAATACCCTATCTATTTTATATTATACGAGTATATACTCGTACGAGAAACACGAATTCTAAAAATCATTTAAACGTGTTTGCTGCTCATTCTAATACTTTAGGGGGTTATAGTATTTTTACGGGGATAATCTTCGATACACATATTTATTAATTGTACGCTTTTATTATGTTAAGATCAAATAAAAAAATGACTTCTTTGTCAAGTGGCCCTCCAACTAATAGTGAAAGTTGGCTATCAGATTCTGGCATCTGTCTCTGCCTTTTGCAAAGCGAAAGAGTTCAGCGCCTCTATTTTACTAGATGAAGCCATATTGCCTTTGGCATGTTATGGTGTTGTTTTTAAAGCTGTCGCCATTACTGTAAAGTAACTTATAGCTTTTGTAAAGTTGACGATACAATAAACAAATATTTTAAAGACAATATGCCCCTGATGCAGAACGCATTAGCGACGCCCCCGGCGTTGCAAATGTCCATATGCGTCGGTGACCACTTCCCATCAGGTAGGCCGGGCCATCTGCCTCAGTGTCCGTCGATAGCATTAAAAAAAAACTTTGATATTTCACTACAACTCTTTAAAGTATGTTTATTGTTAAATTATATTAACTTTGATGCTTAAATACTAATACTTGGTCCAGGAGCGAGTCGGACCTGCCCCACGAGCTGGTTCGCTTGCGCGTCTGGGCGCTGCGTGCCGCCGGCGATGGTCTGCGATGGGAGCAGCCAGTGCCCCGACGGCGCGGACGAGCGCCAGTGCAGTAAGTGCACAACTCTATTATTTTCAATCCACGAACCCGCCCCCACCCACTACATAATTTTGGTAGGTAACCTATCGCAAATTTGAAGTTTTATTTCCAGTTTCATTTGTCAAAACATTCATACTTTCACGCCCGTCTACTGCTGGGGTAGACAGAGAATATGGAACGCCAGGTGCACCGGTCTAAACATACAACTTTCGCTTTCACAATCATCAACCTCTTGCACGTACGTCAATTTCGGGAGCTTTTGATTTGGCCCTTATTCAGTTCATCGCAAATCTGATCGCTGTATGTGCGTCCCCTAGCGACCAGCCAATTAGACGAATAATAAGTATTTACTTAGTTGCCTTGAACAAGTATTCTTCTTATGTTTTAAATCTCCCAGTTTAACGCCGCGCCGTTCTTGATTCTAAAAACAGCTTCTGCGGCTTGCATGTTATTTTAGATAATTTCAGCAAACTCATTCATTCAGCTTGTACGTTATTTTTATTCACGTTTATTTCTTTGATTTCACATCAGTTTATAACTAAGTAATAAAATCAATAAAATGGTAAATGCAGTTGTAGAGAATCAGGCAGTAGGTAATATTACAATATTTTTAACGGCCTTCTTCTCAAATTTGCATTTCAGCCGTTGATTGCTGACGTAAAGTAAGCTACTTTAAAACTGAGAATAAGACTAACAACTTTATATCTTTACAGATAACCCTGGTGTGGATGCCGCCGTGACTCAAACACCTGGTAAGATTCGTAATGTTATTATTGTTTAGTGTTATACAATGCAGCTTTACGGTGAAGAACAAAAAATCTGATACGGACTTTTTTCTATGAGTACGTAACGTATCATGAGGCCTAAAATTAAAACCTAATTTTGAAAGACGTGCACTCGGGGTGTCAGCACCTTATTAAGATGGGATTACCCTTCCATCACTTGTCCACCATTATTACCTTCTCTTTGGCCACTACTACAACAATGCACCTACGATTCTGGCGCCCACCTACGCTATTTCTGGACAGGAGTATACAGGTTGAGCAATTCAAATTGATCAGTAAGGGGAATTTGAAAACTACAAGAATTAGGGCACAGTTGGTATAGACAGTAGTTCGTCTTCAAACAAAGGTACCTTATATTGCGTGGATTGTATGTGTGCGTGCCTCGACCGTATGCGCCGCGAGCTACCACAAGGAAACTGAACAAGCCACGCCCAGTTTGGTTGCGTCCGTACTAACTACAGTGCTTCTATTTTCTTAATGTTTTTCGGCTAGCTGTCGCTGTCTCACTCGTACTCGCATCTGACAGTATATTTGTCACTTGTGTTTCTTTTCAGAAAAACAAAGCTTGCAGACATACATTAAGAAAATAAAAGGTCTGTATTGAGCGACGCAAATCTAGCGCCCGAGTGGCGATAGGTACCAGAAACTCCTTAAGGGCCAGAGACGAACTACTTTTCTATTTATACTATGATTAGAGTATTTTTTTCATAGGATACAAGGCCTCGAATTTGGAAGAGGAACAAACTGCATTACAAGATTAAAAAGCATAGGCGTACTAACATACTCGTAACCAAACTAAGCACTTTTCCCTCATCGTATTATTGGTATAATGGATAGTTTAACTGGGCCTCTATTGAACACGGTAAAACTATAATCGCTTTAGCTCGGCCGCTATTACGTACTGTGAAGAAAATGAGAGCTATCAAAACGTTGACAATACGACAGCACGCCAAAAGCAATATGGTTTTTACCCAATAGCATAGATGCCCGGTAATAAACGATCACTTTTATTTTTCGACAAAAAAAAAGTGTTTGTTCAAAATAGTTAAAGCATGATTGTCAATTTCAGAGGGCCGCGTGGCCGCGGGGGCGGCGCAGGGCGGGGCGGTGAAGGTGGAGCTGCCGAGCTGGCTGGCCACGGACCAGGATACGCACTTCGCGCTGTCGCTGGCACCCATGCTGCGCGCGCGCGCCCCGCGCGACAAGCTCGACGCGCAGATGGCCGTGCTGCGCCTGTTCAGAGAGCTCGCGCGCAACTAACGCTTTTAAGTCCTGTAGCACACTGCCGCGAAACCGGAACTCGGCATTGCGATATAATGTTTAATTTTGATTAAAATATCATGTTTCAGCCAGTGTTTTGGTGTCCAATGCCCAATAAAGTGTTGTGCTAAATAAAAAATATTGTTTTCTTTCTTTACTAAAGGAATAAGATTATTCCAAAATATATTTATTCATAAGTATATCGAACCCTCTTTCCTCCCGACTACAACCGCGGTTAGATAGTTCCGTCTCGGCTCCGCGTTTGTAAATCAGTTAAAATCTTCATAGCATTCATTATAATCGAAATACAAGGTGGGAACGAGTAACCCGCCAAATTTTAACCATTGATTCTAGAGCCTATTTGGAGTATATAATGTAGTGTAACATGAAGTCCAATAAAGCATAATTAAAGAGATTTTCATGTTATTAAAAACAATTCCATAGTTAATTTAATTTGAACTTTGTCACCTATACCTAAATCATTAATTACTAAGAAATTGATTAAATTAATTTATGCTGTACGTTGATGATATTGCTACTTACAACATTAATCTATATAGTAAAAAATGATTTAGGCTAAGGTGTCAGTGTTCAAATTAAATTAACTATGTAATTGTTATTTAAATAATAAAATTCTCGGAAATTATGCTTTATTGGACTTCATGTTATACCACATTATATATTCCAAATAGGCTCTACGAGTAGAATCGATGGTTAAAATTTGGTGGGTTACTCGTTCCCACCGTGTATAACTGTAGTGAAATATTTTAAATTAAAACAACCGATGAAGTACACTCACAAAACAACGACATCAACAAAACACTATCAAATAGATCACGACCGATTCCGAGAGTAGCTCCCGACTCGCGCCGGCGCCGCACTGTACGCGCGGCGCCGGCGGTGCGCGCAGCCAACAACCGCGACAACTGTGAATAGCTAACGCTTAAGTGCTAGATGCGCTTGACTTTTCCGGATCGCTTGAAATCCATTTACATTTCATGACTGGACCTCTATTCCACTGGATAAAAACGATATTGCGTTTGACATGTGTTAGTATTGTTTTAAACTCGGCCACCATTACTGTCAAATAAATAAGTGTTATCAAAACGCGGACAATACTCAAAAGGCAATATCGTTTTTAACTTGTAGTAGAATCTCAGCTCTGGGCTGGGCTTCTACACGGTGATAACTGATAACGATATCGTCTTTGATGTGTTTCCGTATTGTCAACGTTTTGATAACTCTTATGTCATTTACAATAATGGCGACTGTGACATAAACGATTCTAAAACACGTCAAACGCGATATCGCTATAACACAGTAGAATAGAGGCCCTGTGGGGCTACAGAAGTTGCATTCAATAATCGTTAGCGATTATGTTTCGATAGACAAATGTATGGAACTAATGAAACTCTAGATCTCGAGATCAACCTCAAGAACAGCAAAAAATATCTGCTAGTCGAAAGGACAATCGACAGACTAATGAGAATTATAGAAAAAGTAGCTGCCATCTTGAACTCTTTACTTAATCGATTGATCGCTCTCAAAATAGATATCTAGAGATCCCTTTGTTCTCCGACAACGAATCCGTTGACAGAATAAGAAAAAGTAGCCGCCATCTTGAACTTTTTAGTTAATCGGCCGATCGCTTCCAAAATAGATATCTAGAGATGCCTTTGGTCTCCGAAAACTAATCTGTTGACAGAATGAGAAAAAGTAGCCGCCATCGTGAACTTTCTAGTTACTTGACCGATTGCTTCCAAAATCGATATTTGGGGATCTACCGAGATAGTAACGTAACACTTACGTCAATTCCATATATTTTTCAATCGAAACATAATCGCTAACGACTGTCGAATGCGACTTGTCTAGCACCACTGTTAAGCCTAGTGGTAGAGAATGCCTTAAGGCATTAAGTCCGCCATTTGTACTTACTTTTTGTACCATGCAATACAATTTAAATGAATTAATTAATTCATTTTAAAAGAAGTTATTTCTTGCGTTTCTGAAGAACTAATACCCGGGTTGCAGAATTAATAGCATAGTCCAAAACCCCGTGGTAAAACCGAATAGCGAGAATGATTAATACAAAATGAAGCGTTCTGCTGCCTGCAAATGCTGTACTCATAATAATCCGTTCCAGTGGCAGGCGCATGCGCTTAAAATTTGACAAGCAAATAATACATATAATATACCTACATCTATACTAATATAAAGAGGAAAGATTGGTTTGTTTGTGTGCATTAAATAGGCTCCAAACATAATGGATCGATTTTAAAAAAATTTCACCAGTAGAATGCTATATTATCAGATTATCACTGAGTAACATAGGCTATGTTTTATTTTTCTACGCGGACGGAGTCGCGGGCAGCAGCTAGTAATATAAACACATATTAGAACAGTATATAAACCTCTAAATATATAACGAATGATTGAACACAAAGTACATACACATACATACATACATTAGTCGTACTTTCTTACGAAACACTATGCAGGAACTTAGGCCTGCAGTTTATCAAGGTAGTGCTTGCACATCAAACACCTAAAAGATAATTTGTTCTAAGCTTTCCTCACTCGAAGCGAGAGCGCGCTCCATAAATAAATTACCTGAAGGCCAAAAGATTTAGACTTGAACCCGGAGCGATGAAGAGGAAAAGAGGGAGTTCACCACCGTGCCGAGGAATTTGAAATTAAAATTTGGACTTAATGTACCTAGGAGACGGGTCAAACAAAATACTCGTAAAATAGAGAGTAGTTTCAATTCTTACAGATCTGCGTGCGCGGATGGGGAGCCATTGAAGCTGACGACAAAAAGCGGAAATGTGGTCGTACTTTCGTACGCCGAAGATAAACCGAATGCAGTTATTGAGAAGGTGATCCAACCTGTTGAGGCAGAATTGGGAAATATTATTGTAACACACATCAGTATAATAGATGATTGGAACCGCAAGAGCTTGGATAAGGAGAGTTTTAATACTCGGTAGAAATTGCTTGTATCTGTACAATGCTAATGTGTTGGTAACTCTTCGTCAGACATCGGACACTTGGGCATCCCACGATAAACTTACGTCGATAGTCAGACCTAGATTTTTGACCTCATTGGAAAGGAGAATTACAGAGTTTTCAAATACGATTGGCTACGCTTCCCAAACCAGCTGAGGTCACAAACCGGAATTTCCCTAATATAATGGCTTGACATTTAGACGGGTTAACACTAATCCCAAAATTTTAGACCAGTCAGAGATGCTGTTAAGGTAATTTTTAATCAAGTTAATTGCATTGCTTACATCGTTAGGGGCAGCTTGCGTAATTATACAGTTGTATACCATCAGCGTAGAGATGGTAACATCTTCAAATTGAGGGCATAAGCTATTTATGCAGATGGAAAACAGGATAGGAGAGAGAATAGGTACCACCCCGTGAAAGAGACCAAGACAGCGTGGGCGTTACACGAAGAAAAAGTAAGGTCATTATAGTGGCTGGGTGCTTTGTGCGTTGATATGTCAGATGTTGTTGATGTTTAGAGACATTCTGAAATACGTGTTTAAATAAATCGCCTAGTGCAACGGAAGTAATAGGTCAGTAAAACAGTAACCGAAATCGGCTTTTGGTTCATAATATTGTGGGACACCGACTTCAGTTGGACTGATAACTTACAATTACTTACTACCTACCATTTCAAAATAAATTATCACTTGCGTATTTTGTTCCGTATTTGTAGGCAGTTTATTTTTATTTATTTTACATTGTTTAGTCTTTTACATATCTTAATATGCTATTATGTAGTCAGCAGTAATAAGGAACGAGCAACACCGCGAGAAAGTCATAGTCATATGTTTAAATGTGCTTCGTCACAGCAACTCAACTATATTCTAAATATCTTATTGCCACGCACTCGACATTCCTATCGCCACTGAATTAGGTACCGTTTTAAGGAGTTACGGTGGCCATCATTGGTTTTCATTATCAGTTTCACTTGGCCAATTGATACTTTTTGATCGCAAATGCTATCACTTACTTACTTGTTATTTAAAATACTATTATAATTATTTTTAGCCTAACATAGTGTCCCACTGCTGGGCAAAGGCCTCCTCCCTTGATTTCTACACCTCTCTGTCTCTGTGGCAATTTTCGGCCAATCCTTCTGAAAAGCGTCCAAGTCATCCCGCCATCTCCGCTTGGGTCTGTCTCGTCGTCTGTAGCCGTCCCGGGGAACCCACCAGGTTGCCGCATTGGCCCACCTCTGTGGGTACATGCGACAAACATGTCTGGCCCAGGCCCACTTTAACTGGGCAGTCTATCTTCCCACATCGGCTATGCCTGTGTTGGAACGCAGAGTAGTGTTTCGCACTCGGTCCGTTATTTTTACCCCAAATAGGCTACGCTCCATCGCTCTTTGACAAACCTTGAGTTTGGACTTTTGATTTTTGGTTAAAGACCACGACTGAGCACCGTAGGTTAAAACGGGTAAAATACATACGTCGACGAGTTTGCGTTTCAATAAAAGAGGAAGGTTTCCCTTCATCAAATGTTTCATGGACCAGTAGCTCTTCCAGGCGTTATCGACACGTCTTTGAATTTCCATGTCTTGCCTGTTACTGAAAGAGACTAGCTGGCCCAGATAGATGTACTCGTCGACGTAATATATTACTTGCCCGTCCACCTCGATCAACCGTCGGGAGGAGCTGTTGGTCATGACTTGTGTATTGTTCCTATTCATCTTAAGTCCAACCTCAAGGCTTGCGGCGCTAAGTTCTTGTAGCATGAGTTGTACGTCGTGAGCGGTTGGAGCAAACAAAACAATGTCGTCAGCAAAACGAAGGTTGGTTAAACGTTGGCCGCCAACTTCAATGCCTCTGTCGATCCAAGAACCCGATAGGGTTTTGAAGACTTCTTCTAGGGTGCTAGTAAATCATTTGGGAGATAGCGGGTCTCCCTGTTTAATGAAAATACTAAAATTGATATAATTAATTCTATAATCTTTGAGGGAGTTTCCTCGCTTTCTCCAAGATCCCATCACTATATCCTGACTTAGTGATGATGGGACCACCTCAGAAGTATACCTTACCAAACAAAAAAAAAATTAGAAAGGGTGATAATTCACCTATCATTGCAATACACAACGAAGCTCAGCGAACTTTCTGGATTCGACCGTGAAGGGCGTTCGACTCAACCACGTGGGCGTGGTCTGCTTGCCACGTGTTGCGACCTAGAGAGGCTTGGTGCATTGGCGAGCCTCTTCGCTTAGCAACCACGACTGAGTCTTCGCTTGCCACCTAACTTCACCTTCATACACACTTGACCTCATGCATACTTCACCCTAGATAAGTGCCTGTTCCGTCTTAATAGTAAATAGTGCTACCATTATTAATGTAATCTCATCGGCGAGCTACTGTAACTACAGTACACTTATGTGATGTGTGTGTGATTCAACATTATACCAGAGAGAATACCACTGTTTGTTTTACTTTTAACAAGAAACCATTCCTGTTCGCAGTAAGTTTACGATCTCGGGCGCGCGCGCCAGCAGCGGAGACACGGGCGCGCTGGCGGCGGGCGACGTGGGCTCTGCTTCTAGGCCCGGGTCGGCTTCCATCCACTCTTCTTCTTCCTCCGCCGTATGCCCCGGCGCTGGGATTGTACTCATCGGCATCGTCGACCAGTGGTGACTGGCTTCATCGTCCTGTTGGTCGTCTAGCACTCTGTCGTTGCCTTTTAATTTGTAAATCTGATTTTTATGCTTCTTTATCAATTTATTTGTCTGAGGTAAGTAAATTTCGTAAATAGTTTTCCCGTTGTTCTTTCTAATTATCCCCTTAACCCACTTATTGTTAATTAGTTTTACAAGTATCTTATCATTTATGTTAAAGTCCACTTGCCTGTTTCCTCTAAAATATTTACCCTGTAAAAACTGTTTATTTGCTACATTATTTTTCAGATCGATGGAGAGTGACGATGACTGAGCGTTATCTGTGCGCGGCAACAGATCGAACCGGTTCCGCAGCGGCCGGCCAAGCATTAACTCGGCTGGTGACTTGTTCGTTGTTGTATGTTTAGTTTTCCTATACCTAAACAAAAATTCTAACAAACGTCCGTCAATTTCTTTCACTGTATGCCCTTCATTTAGTAAACCCTTAATACCTATGGTTTTTTACAATTTTGACATATATTTCTGCTTGCCCATTGCTTGCCGGTGGATATGTAGGTGAAGTTAAGTGAATTATGCCGTTTAATTTACAAAAATCATTGAACGTTTTAGATGTAAAAGAAGTACCGTTGTCGGTCACTAGAGTATTCATAATACCGAAACGGGATATAACCTCTTGTAATTTGTTGATTACCGTTGCACTCGAATAATTGTTTACCAGTGGGAAACATTCGACCTATTTCGAATAGGCGTCTACTATAATTAAAAACATTTTCTCTTTAATGGGGCCGAAAAAATCCAAATGAACCCGGTACTATAGCTGCAAAGGAAAAGGCCAGGGAGTTAACGGTGCTCGGGAGGGAGCTGGTTTAATTTGTATGCATTCTGCACAGTTGTTTATCTTTAACTGTATATCGCGGTCCATGCTAGGCCACCAGAATCGCGACCTAGCCTCAGACTTGGTTTTATTAATGCCTAAATGACATCTATGCAGCTCGTCTAAAACTTTAGATTTTAAAGACCCGGGGACGACTATTTTGTGGCCCCGCATGAAACAATCTCGTTCTAACGATAGATCCAACCTGCAACTGAAATAAGGTTGTATGTCGTCATTTACTATTTTCTTTGGCCATCCATTAACAATGAAATGTTTGACCCTTTTTAGTACTTCGTCATTATCAATTTCCTTCCGTAATTCTATTAGAGTTATAGGTAAATCGCCGTCCGTAACAAAGTTAATATGTGTGGCTCGATCTAGGGACGGCGGCGCCGCATTTGCCATCGCTGGCGGCGCCGGCGGGGGCAGCGCGCTTATCGCGCGGCTTAGGTAGTCGGCATTGTTGTTTACACTTGAAACGTACTGTATCTCATAATTATAACTATTTAAAAACAGTGCGTAACGCTGAAGGCGATTAACAGAGACCACTGGTACCCCTTTTGCGGATGAAAAATGGATGTCAGCGGTTTGCGGTCTGTACGAAGAATAAACGGTGTCTCTAATCCATACAGATACTGGTGGAATCGACGAATGCCGAACACGATCGCTGTTGCCTCCTTCTCTATCTGACTATAATTTCTTTCAGCGCTAGTCAATCTAAGCTAGGTAATCTCGAGATCTCTCGAGGCGTACGCGACCGGCCTCTCGGCCTCACCTTCCAGCTGGCCCAGCACGGCCGCCAGGCCCCAGGGGGACGCGTCTACCGTCACTATAAGTTTAAGTTTCGGGTTATAATGCGCGAGTGTTTTTTCCGACGCCAGCTCTGCTTTAATTCTTATAAATGCATCGTTATGTTCGTCCGACCAATCCCATTTTTTCTCTTTTTGTAGTAAACTATTTACTTAATGGGCTCAAAATTGATGACGCATTCGGTACAAAAACTCTGTAATAGTTAACTAAGCCTAGAAAAGATTTTAATTCCTGCACATTTGTTGGTGCTTTTGCCTGAATCTTTTTGGAACATTTGTGAACGCCGTGGCGGTCTATCACAAACCCCAGGTACGTCACGGAATCCTTAAATAAATGACATTTGTCCTTGTTTAGTACCAATCCCGCACCCTGCAGACGAGCGAAAATTTGTTCCAGTCTTTGACAATGTTGCTGTCTAGTTTCCCCGGTAACCAAGACGTCATCTAACAAACATAGAACCCCATCGATTCCTTGTAATAAACTTTTCGTTTTTCGAAATATGGCGGGAGCATTTGACAGGCCGAATACAGGTCTCGTAAACTTAAATAAGCCTTTGTGGGTATTTATGGTTGTAAGTAACTGAGATAGATAGATGCTTGACTTAAATCTAGCTGGGAAAATTGCTGACCTCCATGTAACTTGGCAAACAGTTCCTCTGTCCGCGGTAAGGGGTACTTTTCGATCTGTAATATTTTGTTTAAGGTCACTGAGTAATCTGCGCATAGTCTAATCTCCCCCGAATGTTTTAAATTGGAACTACGGGGCTTGCAAAATCGGAATGATCAATCGGCTCGAGTACCCCGGTGTCCACCAACCTATCTATTTCTTTTTCTACGTTTGCCTTTAAAGCAAACGGCACGGTACGGGCACGAAAAAAAATTGGTTGGCTATTGGGTTTAAGTAATAATTTGACCTTAAATTTGTTGAGACAACCCAACCGATCTGAAAATAAGTCTGGGTATTTTATCATATAAAATTCTATTTCTGGCTGATCTTTGCAAAAAAATATTTTTGATATTTGCAAATTAAACAGCGATAAAAAATCTCGACCCAACAATGCTGGGCCGCAGCCCTTCACCACGTACATGTCAATACAGTTGCATTCACCCTCATACGTCACCGGTGCCCGCATAATACCTAATGTATTCAATATTTCCCCAGAATACGATTTTAATATAATTTTGGGGGGCAACAATGGCTTACCTTTAAAATGCAAATTATACATCTCTAAGGGCAAGGCAGTGGCGCATGAGCCGCTATCGATAACAAATTTTAATGGTATACCACATACATCAACGGACAAGGTCATCGCCTCGCCACGATTGCTACGAATATTACAAATAGGCTCAAAAGAACAAAAAGGAGTTTTCTCACCGTCATCATCGTTACTTTCCTCGCTAGCCTGCAAGATATTTACTTGTCTCCTGTTCCTACACACACGTTTTAAGTGACCTTTCACTCCGCACTTCTTACATTTGTAACCCTTGAATCTACACTTTTCAACACTATGGTTACTATAGCCGCACACTTCACACTGCGCCCTATCGGAAGGAGAAGCCCCGGACACCTTGTAAATCTCGGCCGGCGCGGGCGGCGGCGCGGCGCGCGGCGCGGCGGAGTGGCGCGCGGCGCTGTGGGCGCATCGCAGCGCCACCGCGATCTCGAGCGCGCGCGCCAACGTGAGCCCGTCGGCGTCCTCCGTGAACAGCCGGTCTCGCTCCCGGCCCGCCTGCATGCCCAGCAGGAAGCGGTCGCGGAGCATCTCGTCCACAGTCGAGCCGAACTTACAGTCTGTCGATAAACGACGGACCCGTGCCGCCCATTGCGTAAAATCTTCGTCGTCATGTTGCACAGCGCTATGAAAATTATGCCTCTCTGCAAACAGAGACTTCTTCGGTAATAGATGTTTGTCGATTTCTTCTACAATCTGCTCTTACGATAGCGTGTCTATTTTCTTCGGTGCTATAAGCTCGCGTACCAACTTATACGCAGAGTCGTTGAGTGCACTCAGCAACACGGCGCGCCGACGATCGGGACTACCCTCTTCTGGTTTTGTGATCGCGTTCGCACTGAGCCACATGCTCAACCTTTCTTTGAACACATTCCAATCATTACCGATTTCAAAACCTGGCAGAACTCCAATCGTGGTATTCATTTTAACAATAACTTTTAACTACGCGTAAGTAATTAAATAATCCGGTTGTCGCCACTTGTTATAAATAAAAGACGTGCGCTCGCGTTAAACCCGTTTAATGCACTGCCTTAGGCCTACCCTTACATGCGTATATCTTACTATCGTAACACATTATTAATGTAATCTCATCGGCGAGCTACTGTAACTACAGTACACTTATGTGATGTGTGTGTGATTCAACATTATACCAGAGCGAATACCACTGTTTGTTTTACTTTTAACAAGAAACCATTCCTGTTCGCAGTAAGTTTACCCAGGGCGCTTATTTCATATTAAATTCGAGGTGACTTGCTCCCAGGCCTATGAACCCGCTGGCCCTCATACAGTCTCATGCCTGTTTGCCGATTGTGGTTGTTTCAGTGTGGGGGTTATCATGACAACAATGCAGTTCTGTTTACGCTCAGAAAAAAGGACAGAGCTATGACAGTTATATAGCTCTATCCTTTTCTCTGAACGTAAACAGAACTGCATTGTTATGTGATGATAACCCCCCAGTTACAACAACTATTCCATATATTACTACGCCCAGATGAATGTATTATTTAGAATTATAACCTCCCTAATTCTTTGTAATAAACTTGAAAAAAAAACAAAAACCACTCAAACTTATACTCTCGCACACTATTCACATTATCATACACACTATTACAGCATGCATAGGTATATAAGCTCTATCTCTACACAAAACACTGTTTTTTGTCACTTGCAAAATTAACAATTGCAGTTAAAATTCTAACTCATACTATGTATTATGGTCCTTACCATAATTAATGAAATAGCCGCAATAAAAATAGCAGTTTCGTATCAATGGGACATAGTGTGCCGATGTCTGCAGGGTTGCGGCCAGCGTCTGGTGACGTATATCCGAAGATCGGACTAGATGGAAGAGGCCCATGTCCAGCAGTGGACTGGCGCAGGCTGATGATGTGTGGATGATGTCAATGTTGGCAAATGTAATTGAACTCATCTCAACTTAATTAGCCGGTTTTATCCCTAAACATAAAACTGACGAATTTGTACCAAACGAACATTTTAAGGAAAAACAAAATTAATATTTTTTGGCTATATCACAATAAGGAAGTTACACATCACAAAAACAGGATATGAGTATCTGTTCAAATAATATAATTGAGACGTTACATGAGTTTTAATGTTTTTTTAAACACCTAAGATGAAATAAAAATTCTTGACGAATGACCGCCACGTTTTTACAGTTTAAAGGCCTACAATGACCGCCACGTTTTTACAGTTTAAAGGCCTACTCTAACTCTCTCCACTGTTTTCACTGAGTTCTCTCTCTTGACTCTCACGGGGGCAGGCCTCTCATTATCATACTGTGGTTTCTGGATTACAAGTAATACAACTTTTTACTTATTGGTAGCTTTAGATTTTATTTTAGGAGACTTCATTTACCTTGAGAGAATGCACCAAACAGCCACCACACAGCCGTGTTCGCAATGTTGTATTCCTCTTCGGGAATGAGACGACCGGTGAAATGATATACACATAGAGGCATTCTATCGTCAAATTGCAATCTTGAGATTGTAAATGTCTATATTATGCTTCAGAATCCAGTTACCATCGGGTGGCCTGTGTGATCGGCTGCCGTCTCCACGCCATTAAAAAAACATCCTTAATCCTACTGATTTAATTCCAATTTTTCTATTCAGATGCATAATATAGTAGGTTTAGACCAAATCTATTTATGTTGGCTAATGCTGTGCAGAATGTGTATTTCGTCTTACTATATTTTAATGCTAATCGATGGAAGTATTTAATCTTATCCTACTTGCAAAAAATATGGTTGACGATTTGATCATTAAACACTTTATTACATTTTTTGATGTGATTGTTTGTTTTCTTTAAAATCATAATCAGTTTATCAATGCCAAACTAAAGAGTCCCAACACGGCGGGTCTACGTTAAGTATCGGAGATCCTGTCGCTACCTTCCGACTCCATCATTAGATCAGCTGTTAGGTTGTCATCATGTTTACATTACGTGATCCAAATTTCAGCCCATTCTATTCACGGGAACTGGTTCAAAATTTACTTTAAGATTTGACCTAAATATACATAAGCGACACTGAAAGTTTTTAGAAGAGACCACTTATAATTCCTTTACAAAAAAAAAAAACAATTTGAATTTTAAAAATGGAACTCTTTGAAAGTCTAACGCCGTCAACTTTTTTAATCCGTCATTTGTTTTGTAATTTTGGCGGCAATTTGAAAATAGATTGTTTGCTTAAAAATGAATTTAACACGCGAGCATTTTCGTGCCATGATTTTTTACGACTTTCGTTGCGGACTAAATCAAAAACAAAGTTATGAAAGACTTATGTTAGCATTTAATAATAAAGCCCCATCTATTGCCACTATTTATAACTGGTTCAATGAATTTAAAAGAAACCGTACCCAGCTCAGTGACGCTGAACGAGAAGGTCGTCCTTCTACGGCGGTGACCGAGGAAAACATTGACGCTGTGCGGCTCATGATTGAAGAGGAGAAACGAACGACATACCAGCAAATACGGACATCATTAGGGATTGGCATGAGTCAAGTTCAATTTTTTTACATGATCACCTGCAAGTGAGGAAGCTTTGTGCTAGGTGGATACCGCACAATTTGAGCGAAGAACAAAAACTCTGCCGTGTGAATTGGTGTCGCCAAATGATAGAAAAATTTAACAGTGGTCTATCAAATTCAGTTTTTGACATCGTCACAGGTGATGAAAGTTGGATTTATTGCTATGAGCCCGAGACTAAACGACAATCAGCTCAATGGGTCTTCCCTTTCGAGGAATTACCAACAAAAGTGAAACGAGGACGCAGTGCTGAAAAAAAGATGGTTGCCTGTTTTTTTGGTAAATCGGGTCATTATGTTACAGTACTACTAGAAAATAAAAGAACTGTTACTGCTGACTGGTACGTGAATAAATGTTTACCTATCGTCTTACAAAAAAATAAAGAGCGACGCCCTCGCAGCAGAGTAATCCTCCATCACAATAACGCTCCAGCCCACGCCGCCAGACAAACAAATCATATATTATTTTGAGTTCTGAAAATATTGAATTGATGGGTCATCCGCCTTACAGCCCCGACCTTGCACCTTGCGATTTCTATTTATTCGCAAAAATCAAGGATAAGCTCAGAGGAATATCTTTTATGAATGCAGAAGAGGCTGTAGCGGCGTTCCAAACGGCATTAGAAGAGGTGCCTAAAGAAGGATGGGCTGAATGCTTTACTCAATGGTTTTATCGAATGAACAAGTGTATCGATTGTTGTGGAGAATACTTTGAAAAGCAATAAAATAGTTTACATCTTTATATCATGTTTAATTTTTGAGATTCTAAAAACTTTCAGTGTCACCCACGTATGTATATACATATATTTTGAAAAATAGATGATGCCTCTGCGGAAGTTTGGAGCACACTGCGGGCCTATTATAGTAGTTTTATCGTTGTGGATAAAAGTAGATAAAACATCTGTCACTTTCTGACCATTGGGTAAGTGCGAGAGTGACCAATGCTTATCCACTGCGACAAAGGTGACCATAATACGAGGGCTGGCATCATCGTACATCGTCGTTGAACGACACGTTAGCCTAGTTGGTAGTGACCCTGCGTACGAAGCTGGCAGTCCCGGGATCAAATGCCGAAAATGGGAGATAACTTTAATTTCTAAAAAACATCCAAGACTCTAGAAAAGATACTCGTGTGATGAGCGCGAATATTTCTATACATAAGTAAATTTCTCGTGGTCTAGTACCCACAGTATAAGCCTAGATTTTAGTTTGGTGATACGTCAATATTCTGACCCCTGTCCTCCCTGATATCGTAAAACACTTAGGTCCACTGTCTAATGGTCCTACTTATGTACCTATGACCAATATACATATTTTTTTTATATATCCCGTTGTAGGAAGCTACAACGGGACATGCTCGCTACATGTTTTGCAGCGAGGAAGGGTTCGGGAGATGGCGCGCGAGGCGATCCATGGCGGCAGCGATAGTGGTGACAGGAGCGTATATATAGCCGGCGGGCCGGCCGGGGCGCACAGTCCGCTCCCGCCATGGACGCGCTGTTGAGGACGCTCGTGTTGTGCTGCGCTGCAGTCGCTGCAGGTGAGCTTTCATCGAAGTTATGTTTTTACCAAAGCATTTAAATTAATCGAGAATTATTTCTTTACGAGTAGTACTCGTGACTACAAAAAAATAATCGTTTAAGGTGTTCGTGTTGTTTACGAACGGAGGACTCCGTGCTATATTAATCAAAAATAAAATTTAAAAAAAAACCTTCAAGAATTATAATTCCATTAACTGTAAATTATGAATAAACCGATGATAATAAATGAAATAAGCAAACTATGTCCATCTCACGTTCTTCGCACGGAAGCACATAAAACCATCCCTTTTGATCCTTGTGCGGTAACTAGCAGGTTATGTGGCCTCTTAAACTAAATTCAAAAACTATCATAAACTTTAGCATGAAAACAACAACAAGCACAAATTTCATGATTTTCGGCAGCAAACGGTTAAATAACACTAATTTATCATAACTTTTTTTTCATGTTGTGTGTTTTAGGATCTTAGTAGGTTAGGTTAGAATTTTGGAAAATTTTGTAGTAAAAAAATACGTTAAAATTGTCTAATTTTTAACCTATTGGTAGACCATTATGTTTCAAGAAACTATGATTTTCGTTGTTATGCATTATAATTGCTATATCATTATTTATTTTATCGTATGGCATATTATTACAGAGTTTCTTACCAATCTTAAATAGGTACCTAACTAATGCTTACAGGCGAGTATCTAAAACCTTAATTTATTAGACATATCATACATTATTCAATTCTTTTTATGCATAAGGTCATGGATAAATTGGGTGTAGCACCAAAATAATTGAAACCCATACCATTAAAAAGGAATGAGGTAAATTAATAAATAAATATCACCGGACAATGCCACACATATTGACCTTGTCCTAAACTAAGCTCTAGGCTTGTACTATGTGTACTTGACAACGATAAACTTACTTATATAGAGAAATATATACTTAAATACATACCCATACCCGCGACCACTAGCTTCGTAGGCAGGGTCACTACCAACTAGGCCAACGTGTCATTCATCTCTTACAACTGCAGGTGGGTTAACAGGACCTGTAGTTTAGCCAATGTTGTCAATATAACTTACATTATATTAACGACATTACCCAAACAGCAATTGGCTTTTTAAAACTTGGTTTTTGGTATTTACATAAGTTTTGTAGAAAAACGAACACCACATTACTGTTTCAAATTCTGGCTATAAGCTTGCAACTTAATTTTGAAACATTTCTCGCTGCTTATCCTGATGGACTGAAATTTGGAACAATATAAGTAAACCCCAGGGCGAGTTTAAGACAAGCTCAAGGTGTGACCAAGATAATTATTACAATAAAGCTCTAATAATTAATGCGTGGTATTCTCCTACAGTAAGTGCAACCTGTTCGGAAAATGAATTTACGTGTCAACGAAGGAGTGGCGGCAGCTGCTTACCCATTCAGTGGGTGTGTGACGGAGACAATGATTGCCTCGACCATTCAGACGAAAGCGTATGTGGTAAGAACAACGCCATGCACGTTCAGCATCAATCCGACGTCGTCAAAAGTAGGTGAAAAAATACAAAAAAAACTGTGGCTCTAACAAGATGCATAGCGAGAACACCGTGTTGTTAAGTTGAACGGTTGCTTGTGACTCTGTCAATAAAGTAGGGCTGGAATTCTACAAGGTAATAACGATATCGTTTTGGACCTGTTTCCGTATTGTCAACGTTTTGATAAATAACTCTTATGTCATTTACAATAATGGCGACTGTGACATAAAAGATTGTTAAACGTGTCAAACATGATATCGTTTTAACGCACCTGAATAGAGGCCCTGAAAACACTGCGACTTGTTACGAATGTAGCGTGTTATGGAAACAAATGTCTTAAAAGGAAATTATATAGGAATTAGTGCGTAAAACTCAAGTCAAGAAGGCTGTACTGTATGGCTGACTATTGCCGTGAACTTTTAAACTTTTATATTTTTAGGGTTCCGTAGTCAACAAGGAATCCTTATAGTTTCTCCATGTCGATGTGTCCGTCGGTTATTTTTACATTTTGACATCGAGTAAGATATCATTGGAAAAAAAACTCTCAAATAAAAACAAATTGGAAAATTATTATACACATTTTACTATACACCGTGTTTTTTTTGATTTACGATAACTTTAAGGGCACTTTCTTCAAGTCAAATTAAGCTAATTTCCCGAAGACAGACATATGATAACTCGTACGGTTATAAAGATATTCAAATATTAAAATTAATCAGTTAATCACGTTAAACTAATGTAAAAGGCTCTTAATTGATACCTAACAATTTTCTTTTAATTACCTATTATGAGTAAAGAGTTTTCAATTGTTAGGTCGTGCACCTGTCAAGTGTTATCTTTACTTGTGTGTGTGTATGTCACGCTGACTTGACGTAATTGACACTAACTATGAGTTAACTCTAAAGACCCTTTTAGAATGATTGAAGACACAACATTTAATTACTTTGTTCTAAACATTTTTTTTTTTTTTTGCAATATTTTAAAATCTAATGTACCACGTAGTTCCTATACGTGTACCTAACAATATGCCGAAGTTATCGTAAATCAAAAAAAACACAGTGTATACACTGTCAATTTCGGGGTCCATTCAAAAAATGATTTACTCAAAACGTGTAATTTTCGCTAGAGTTGCGTGTAATAAAAATCTGAACAATATCTCAATCGAAAGCAAATATAAAAAATTTAATACCATCACGAATAAGTAGACTTGATTTTACACTTACTAAAAATCATTTATATTTGCACCAAGTAACTTTATATATTTTTTTTAAGTTATTGGATATTTGGCTTTGTTGCAAGGACATGCTCTTGTCCGGTTTTTAATGGTAGTTTTCGTGTTAAGGATCTCATCGAACCTGCCCGGGCGGCTTCTTCGCGTGCTCCTCCGGGCGCTGCATTCCCGAAGACTGGGTGTGTGACGGCGCGAACGACTGCCAGGATCACGGTTCAGATGAACAACATTGTGGTAAGGATACAATTAAATACGAGTACATTAACTGACCTAAAAATGAGTGTTCTCAATTTGTCAGAATCTTTTTAGTGTTTCACTCATAATTGTGAAACGTGAACAGGTTTTGGTATTTTTTGATGTGTTGAAAAGGTACGACATGACCACATCTGATGTATACGGTATTTTGTTTAAAATGTAACTCTTTATTGATAAATAAATAAACAAATAAAGTCCGCGGCAGCAGACTAAATTAAATTTAAATTAGTATACTTACTTACATTGACAGTTTGCAATAGCAAACCCTTGCAGAGTGAACATGAAGCCACGGAACCCCCTTTTCCGTCTTTTTGCGTCCTTCCGGTGATTTTCGGTTATTGTTTAGTTTCCAGAACTATATTTTGAGTCTGTTTCTTGATATTTATGTGGGAGCCCGCCGTTGGGCAAAAATATTTTTGATCAAATGTATCATTTCACAGACGTTACAGAAAACAAAGCGGATAGGCAAATGAAAATATGGGAAATAAAACATTTAACCAAAAACTTTTTGACGTAACAAAGATAACCTTTTTATATACTAACATGACCGGCTTGTTATGTTTAAACTATAATTTGAAAACGCCCTCTTTCCCAGGTGCGAACACGACTCCACAAACTTCAAGTCACGGTAAGGGTCACAAAGTTCTAAGGTTGTACAGTACTACCATTTTCTTAGTAGCGATCGGCCATCTTCATTATTCGAATTCGAAACACGAGTAACAAATATACTTTCGGCCGTGAGTGCGAGTGTGATAGCGAAAGCCAGCTAAACGCTAAAACCTCTTGAAATACGGTGTGACATAGAAGGTACATAGTAAAACAAGGCTATTTAGTTGAAACTATATTGAATAATCATGAAGTTCATTTGATTGAGCTTTGAATTCCCTGTTTGTAGTATGGTCGGGCTCAACATGCTACTAAGATCATGCCAGGCGTGTTAAAAAATAAAAAACATTTTTTTCTTTAAGTCTACCTAATAATTATTATTTGACGTTGATTGAACAACAAAACGTGGCAATTAGATTTAAATTCAGTAAAAATATATACAATGACTGCTACCGCAATCTTTTATAAGATAGCTAATCTATGCAACATAAATTTTAAATGAGTGTTACTCGTAAAGTAAAATAGCACCTTAGTGTTATATATGTTTATATACTTAATTATCAAATTCTGGACGATGATTGAAAAACATGAAGTTTTCTTTGGCTTTTGTTTTTTGGGTCCGTTGCCACCACATTTTATTTTTTAGGCACAACCTAGCTTTCGTTAATCGTAGTAATTTTTTGATTAAAATTAAACCTCATATGCCTAGGTTTGGTTCAGGCATGAAGAAGTTATAGTTGAATCAAAAAGTCTACAAATATACCTACATACATAAATCCTAAAAACACTACACTCCATTTTTTGGACCGTCGTGTAAAACCAACAATTGTGTTATGTGTGACATTCCAGCTCCAATATTGCAACTCAATTTTGAAACACTTCCCGTTGCTTATCATGAAGGACTGAAATTTGGAATAAGTGAACCCCAGGGCGAGTTTAAGACAAGCTCAAGGTGTGGCCAAGATAATTATTACAATAAAGCTTTAATAATTAATGCTTGGTATTCTCCTACAGAAAGTGCAACCTGTTCAGAAACTGAATTTACGTGTCAACGACGGAATGGCGGCACATGCTTACCCATTCAGTGGGTTTGTGACGGAGACAACGATTGCCTCGACCATTCAGACGAAAACGTTTGTGGTAAGAATAACGCCATCCACGTTCAACGTCACTCAGATGTCCTCAATAAAAGTCAAAAGTAGGTGAAAAAAATACAGAAAAATCTGTGGCCCTAACAAGATGCATAACGAGAACATTATCGTTTTCGAAAACATATATGACGAACGGTTGCTTGCCACTCTGTCCAATTATCGTTCTTCGCACACGAATCGTTAATGTTCAGGGGTAAAAGTCCATGTGCTATTCCAGAGTTTAATCTTACTTTGTTCTAAATTCCATCCAGATCAGTTTACCCATTCTGGCGAGATTGAGTTAAAAACATCTATTCTTCAAATTTTTCGCATTTATGGTACCAAGTAAGATATTAGGGTAAGATTGACGTTAGCTGTCTGAGGGCCGCGTCGAGTCACACGTCAAATTATGTACTCGTACGTAGCGGCAGCTTTTGATAATCGTTTACGTTGCCTTTTTTATCTTGTCTAGCCTCTGTTTCGAGAATCTGAGGAGGTAACATTGGTAAATATTGATTGAAACTATTTTCAGACTACTATGAGTGACATAATTATTGTTTGATATTATTTTGAGACTACTACGATAAACATAAAATGTTGTTTGAAATAACTTTCAGGTACTGCGAGTAACATAAATCATATTTGATAAAATTTTCGGACTACGAGTAACACCAGTACGCGTATTCTTTCACTTGCAGTTTAAGCACAAGCAACTCAATTTATAGCAGCAATTTTTAAGCAGTTTTCGCTACAAACCTGAAAAACACCGCGACCTGTTACGAGTGTAGCGTGTTGTGGAAGCAAATGTGTTAAAAGGAAAATTATTATTTCTAACTATTGCCGTGAGCTTTTAAACTTTTAAATTGTTAGGGTTCCTTAGTCAATAAGGAACCCTCATAGTTTCGCCATGACCGTCTGTCCGTCGGTTATTTTTACATTTTAACATCAAGCAAGGTATCATTGGATAGCTCTTAAAAATATTATGCACATTTTACTATACATTTTTAGTATCGGGGCCCATTCAGAAATATATAACTCGAAACGTATTAATTTCGCTAGAGTTGCGTGTATTAAAAATTTGAAGAATATCTCAATAGAAAGAAGTAAACTTCATAAGTAGACTTGATTGATTTTTGTGATAAAGGAGACTAAAGTGTTAATACTTACTAAAAATCATCTATGTTTGCACCAGAAAACTTTACAAATAAAATTTAAAGTTATTGGATATTTGGACTTGTTGCAAGGACTTGCTATTTTCCGGTTTTATAATGGTAGTTTTCGTGTTGAGGACCTCCTCAAACCTGTCCTTGATTGATGTCTGATATAAAGGAGTAAAAATGTTTATACTTACTATAAATCATCTATGACAGCACCAAATAATTTGTTTAATGTTATTGGATGTTTGAATTTGATCCAACAACTTCGGAGCATACCGAACATGGTACCATATGCTCTTGTCCGGTTTTTAAAAGTAGTTTTCGTGTTAAGGATCTCCTCGCACCTGCCCGGATGACTACTTCGCGTGCTCCTCAGGGCGCTGCATTCCCGAACACTGGGTGTGCGACGGCGCGAACGACTGCCGCGATCACGGCTCAGATGAACAACATTGTGGTAAGGATTAGTACTAGTACATTAACTGACTTAAAAATGAAGGTTCTCGATTCGTCACAATAATTTTAGTGTTTCACTAATAATTGTAAGACGTGAACAGTATTTTGTATTTTTTGATATGTTTAAAAGATAAAACACAGAGGGGCCTCTTGATGCATACGCTATTTTTTAAAACTTATCATTTACAATTCGTTTTAGTGTTATCTCATTCTTTATAATTAAAGGAACAAAAATAGTCTGCGGCAGCAGATTAAATTAATTTTGAATTAGTATACATTGACAGTTCGCATTAACAACCCTTGAAGTCAGAACACGAAGCCACGGAACCCTCTTTTCCGTTTGTTTTGCGTCTTTCCGGTGATTTTTGGTTATTGTTTAGTTTCCAGAACTATAATTTTCTTTCTGTTTCTTGCTATTTATATACTTACATGGCCGGCATGTTATGCTTAAACTATGTTTTAAAAACGCCCTCTTTCCCAGGTGCGAACACGACTCCACAAACTTCAAGTCACGGTAAGGTTCACAAAGTTATAAGGTTGTACAATACTACCATTTTCTTAGTAGCGATCGGCCATATTAATTATTCTAATGAAATACGAGTAACATATATATTTTCGGCCGCAAGTGCGAGTGTGATAGCGATAGCGAGCCAAACGCTAAAACCTCTTGAAATACGGTGTGGCATAGAAGGTACATAGGAAATCCAGGCTATTTAGTTGAAACTATTTGGAATGATTATGAAGTTAATTTTATTGAGCTTTGGATTCCCTGTTTATAGTATGGTCGGCCTCAAGATGCTACTAAGGACATGCCAGGCGTGTTAAAAAATAAAAAACATTTTTTTTTTCTTTTAAGTCTAATAATAATTATTTGACGTTGATTGAACAACAAAACATGGCAATTAGATTTAAATTCAATAAAAATTTATACAATGACTGCTACCGCAATCTTTTATAGGATAGCAAATCTATGCAACATAAATTTTAAATGAGTGTTACTCGTAAAGTAAAAAAAGCACCTTAGTGTTATATAAGTTTATATACTTAATTATCAAATTCTGGACGATGATTGAAAAACATGAAGTTTTCTTTGGCTTTTGTTTTTTGGGTCCGTTGCCACCACATTTTATTTTTTAGGCACAACCTAGCTTTCGTTAATCGTAGTAATTTTTTGATTAAAATTAAACCTCATATGCCTAGGTTTGGTTCAGGCATGAAGAAGTTATAGTTGAATCAAAAAGTCTACAAATATACCTACATACATAAATCCTAAAAACACTACACTCCATTTTTTTGGACCGTCGTGTAAAACCAACAATTGTGTTATGTGTGAAATTCCGGCTCCAATATTGCAACTCAATTTTGAAAGACTTCCCGTTGCTTATCATGAAGGACTGAAATTTGGAATAAGTGAACCCCAGGGCGAGTTTAAGACAAGCTCAAGGTGTGACCAAGATAATTATTACAATAAAGCTTTAATAATTAATGCTTGGTATTCTCCTACAGAAAGTGCAACCTGTTCGGAAACTGAATTTACGTGTCAACGACGGAATGGCGGCACATGCTTACCCATTCAGTGGGTTTGTGACGGAGACAACGATTGCCTCGACCATTCAGACGAAAACGTTTGTGGTAAGAATAACGCCATCCACGTTCAACGTCACTCAGATGTCCTCAATAAAAGTCAAAAGTAGGTGAAAAAAATACAGAAAAATATGTGGCCCTAACAAGATGCATAACGAGAACATTATCGTTTTCGAAAACATATATGACGAACGGTTGCTTGCCACTCTGTCCAATTATCGTTCTTCGCACACGAATCGTTAATGTTCAGGGGTAAAAGTCCATGTGCTATTCCAGAGTTTAATCTTACTTTGTTCTAAATTCCATCCAGATCAGTTTACCCATTCTGGCGAGATTGAGTTAAAAACATCTATTCTTCAAATTTTTCGCATTTATGGTACCAAGTAAGATATTAGGGTAAGATTGACGTTAGCTGTCTGAGGGCCGCGTCGAGTCACACGTCAAATTATGTACTCGTACGTAGCGGCAGCTTTTGATAATCGTTTACGTTGCCTTTTTTATCTTGTCTAGCCTCTGTTTCGAGAATCTGAGGAGGTAACATTGGTAAATATTGATTGAAACTATTTTCAGACTACTATGAGTGACATAATTATTGTTTGATATTATTTTGAGACTACTACGATAAACATAAAATGTTGTTTGAAATAACTTTCAGGTACTGCGAGTAACATAAATCATATTTGATAAAATTTTCGGACTACGAGTAACACCAGTACGCGTATTCTTTCACTTGCAGTTTAAGCACAAGCAACTCAATTTATAGCAGCAATTTTTAAGCAGTTTTCGCTACAAACCTGAAAAACACCGCGACCTGTTACGAGTGTAGCGTGTTGTGGAAGCAAATGTGTTAAAAGGAAAATTATTATTTCTAACTATTGCCGTGAGCTTTTAAACTTTTAAATTGTTAGGGTTCCTTAGTCAATAAGGAACCCTCATAGTTTCGCCATGACCGTCTGTCCGTCGGTTATTTTTACATTTTAACATCAAGTAAGGTATCATTGGATAGCTCTTAAAAATATTATGCACATTTTACTATACATTTTTAGTATCGGGGCCCATTCAGAAATATATAACTCGAAACGTATTAATTTCGCTAGAGTTGCGTGTATTAAAAATTTGAAGAATATCTCAATAGAAAGAAGTAAACTTCATAAGTAGACTTGATTGATTTTTGTGATAAAGGAGACTAAAGTGTTAATACTTACTAAAAATCATTTATGTTTGCACCAGAAAACTTTACAAATAAAATTTAAAGTTATTGGATATTTGGACTTGTTTTTTTTATTTTTTTTTTATTTATTTATTTATTATTAAATTAAATTTCACAGCATAACAGTTTAACCAAAGCACTATGAAACTAACATACAATTTAATACACCGAATACAGGTTAGGAAAGAGGTATTTAAAATATCACAGAAGAAGGCCGTACATCCATCTTCTCGCAGAACTTCAGACATTCGTCACACACGTTTGACCATCTACTTGCAAACACATCACAGCTTGTGGCTGATTCGAGGAGCGAGTTTATCAGATGCAAAGCCCGTACTAGCGGAGATTTTCGGCGGGACACAGTACGCGCAACCGGCGCTGCTAACAGATGGCGACAACGCGGTCGAAAAACAAATCTAGTTGGAGAGGGAACATACAGACGCAGCAACTGAGCTACCAATTCAGGACAGTCGGATTCCCCACGCAACACACTGCTAGCTACAGTAAGCAGTCTGTAATCTCGCCTCACCTCAAGTGAGTTAAAACCCAAGACGCCTAACAAGAATTTAGTTGGATATAAAAAATACCCATGCATTTTTTTGTACAGAAAACGGAGAAACACTTTTTGTACTCTCTCGAGAAGCAAGATATAGGTCGTTTCGTGGGGGTTCCAAACAACACTGGCTGCTTCGAGTTTACTCCTGACTAGAGCGATGTAAACCAGCCTTATAGACCCGGCATCAACAAAATCCCTAGTGTTCCGAATGACAAACCCCAGCCGTCTATAACAATTAAGTGCCAGCGCGTTCATATGCTCGTGAAAGTTAAGGTTCGCGTCCAGAATAACTCCCAAATCTCGAATAGAGTCCACCCTGGCAATTGATTCAGAGCCCAGGAGGTAATTATTAAATAAAGGATTACGGGTCCTACAAAACGTTATGAGCGCACACTTCTCAGTATTAAAAAGAAGCCTATTATTAATGCTCCACTGGTATACTCGATCAATATCGTTCTGCAGCGACACGCAATCCGACATATTCTGCACGCCATAAATTAGCTTCAGGTCATCGGCATAAAGCAAGCATCTGGCGCACTTAGGAACGGAAGCCAGATCATTGACCATGACTCCAAAGAGCAACGGGCCCAATATCGAACCCTGGCTGACTCCAGAACGTGTATGGAAAGCTTTAGAAATAAAGCATCCGTGCTGCACGTACTGCTGCCTATCACGTAGATAGCTAGCAAAGAACCTTAGCAGTTTTGGTGAAAGACCAACTCGACACAACTTACTCAAAAGGACATCGTTATCTACGCGATCAAAGGCTTTTTTAAAGTCAAAGTACAGCACGTCTACCTGAATTCCATTATCCAAATGATCCGAAATGGAATCAACCAGGGTTAAAAGGTTTGTCTCCACTGAACGCTGATACCTAAAACCATGCTGAGCATCACTAAGTAATGGTTTTAATTGTGGAGCCACAATTTTATTTATGATAGACTCGAAAGGTTTGGCTATCGAGGATAAGATTGCTATAGGCCGATTTTCTTCCACTTTACTGGTATTGGCAGATTTGGGAATAGGCCTCACCCGGGTAACTTTCCATTGGTAAGGGTACTCGCCAGTATCGAGGGCTAGGTTAAAAATATGGAGAAGTGGTGGTAATAGCCACTCCTTGCATCCTTTCAAAACAAATGCCGGAAAGTTGTCAGGACCTACGGAACTTCTAGCTTTCAGACAGTTTATACCAGATACTATATCCATGGATGTTATATGTTGAATATGGACATAGTTAGCATTACCAGTGGAATCTTCACGAATGCTCTTTTTATAATCTAAGAGAGGTTTGTTCGGCAGAAATACCGATGAGAAGAAATCAGCGAACACCTGGGCTGACTCACTACCCTCATATTCCTTTCCTTCATAGGTAACACAAGATTCGAAACCACCTTTAGATTTCAAGCCGCCGAAGTGCTGCCAAAAAGCGCGAGGGTTACATTTGAGTTCATGTTGAATATTTGCTATATAGATGTCATAGGCAAGCGATATTCGAGCTTTAATGCTTGTTCTGAGGCTAGCAAAGGCAGCGTACATTGCACGGTCTCCAGAGCGTTTCCAGCTCCGATGTGCTTTAACTTTCCGCGAAATATCATTTATAATGTCAGATGTAAACCAGACTGGGTAACGTCTGCTTGGAGAATAAGGCCTCATTTTCCTGGGTACACATTCGTCAAAAATACTATAGACTACCCGATAAAACATGCCTACAGCAGTGCTGACATCGCGGGACTGAAGGACAGCCTTCCATGACACTTCAGATAATAATTGGTATAGAAGCTCGAAGTCGCCTTTACTAAAAAATCACGATAAGAGTCAACATTACTGGGTTCTAGAAAAACAGGATACTGTTTATTGTCTGTGAGAGGTACAGAAATCCCAAGCGGCGGATGATACGAATCCCGATGAGGCACTAACCCGTCGTCCCCGTGTCACTGACCTTTGCACCACAAGCTAGCTCCCGTACCAACACCACGTCTAACACTCCTCCAAACATATTAAGAACTCCATTCCTCTCTATCAAATTACAAACAGTAGTAAAATAACAAAAGTAACTTAAAATACTAGTTGAAGTATACTTAGGATTCATATTTAAGTCACCAATAATTAATACAACACCATTAAGAGAATCTATGAAAGATTCCACCCTATGGAAAAAGCGCATGTAAACGTCGTCAGCGGCATTAGGGGGAATATAAATTACGCACACATGACACACAGTTTCCTGAATCACAAGAGACGTCCACAGATCCTCTCCGTCGGTCGTCTCAAACTCAGGTCTACGACGTAAAGAGATACCTGGTCGCGCGGCCAATAGCACGCCTCCTCCATGCCGCCCATTGGCGCGATCTCGGCGCAGAACGGTCCACTCGTTCCCCACAAGTTCAGAGTTTGCTACTGATTCGGATAGCCAAGTTTCGGTAACAAGAATGAGATCACTCTCAAGAGCAAGAGCAGTTTGTCTAAAACTTTTTAATTTGGTATTAAGACCTCTGACATTCTGATATGTTATAAAAAGAGAGGAGCCAGAGGAGCAATTAGTTTTAGGCGATTGATTGCTGGGTTTGAACACTTTTCCTTCGAAATAACCACTGTTTGACCCTCGCATTTTCCGGCCAGACATCCGCGGACAAACAGCTATCAAATTTAGATGCAGGAACACCCAGCTTATACGACTTGTAGTCACCCCTGGACTTCAGCTCCTCGACTGAACATATTCCATCAGTGCACAAGTTTTGCAGATACTCCCGAATCTCGTCAGGCCCCGACACCATATTCCACAGGTGTATGTATTTCCGGTATTCGACCGCTTTCAAGGAGGTGACGCTGGGGCCAGCGGTACAACGTACCGAGGTCAGGCGTTTTTGCTTCTTTGTCTTAACAGCTTCAAAATTCGCATCATTTTGGGCTCCAGAAGGTTCAGCAACCGCCTGAAGACCACTCAAGAGGCCACCGTCATCATAGTTGGGGTCCGTTACTATCGGCGGCTCGTCGCAAGAAGCCTCAACTCTAGAGGCTACAAGGACTTGCTATTTTCCGGTTTTATAATGGTAGTTTTCGTGTTGAGGACCTCCTCAAACCTGTCCTTGATTGATGTCTGATATAAAGGAGTAAAAATATTTATACTTACTATAAATCATCTATGACAGCACCAAATAATTTGTTTAATGTTATTGGGTGTTTGAATTTGATCCAACAACTTCGGAGCATACCGAACATGGTACCATATGCTCTTGTCCGGTTTTTAATAGTAGTTTTCGTGTTAAGGATCTCCTCGCACCTGCCCGGATGACTACTTCGCGTGCTCCTCAGGGCGCTGCATTCCCGAACACTGGGTGTGCGACGGCGCGAACGACTGCCGCGATCACGGCTCAGATGAACAACATTGTGGTAAGGATTAGTACTGGTACATTAACTGACTTAAAAATGAAGGTTCTCGATTCGTCACAATAATTTTAGTGTTTCACTAATAATTGTAAGACGTGAACAGTATTTTGTATTTTTTGATATGTTTAAAAGAGGGGCCTCTTGATGCATACGCTATTTTTTAAAACTTATCATTTACAATTCGTTTTAGTGTTATCTCATTCTTTATAATTAAAGGAACAAAAATAGTCTGCGGCAGCAGATTAAATTAATTTTGAATTAGTATACATTGACAGTTCGCATTAACAACCCTTGAAGTCAGAACACGAAGCCATGGAACCCTCTTTTCCGTTTGTTTTGCGTCTTTCCGGTGATTTTTGGTTATTGTTTAGTTTCCAGAACTATAATTTTCTTTCTGTTTCTTGCTATTTATATACTTACATGGCCGGCATGTTATGCTTAAACTATGTTTTAAAAACGCCCTCTTTCCCAGGTGCGAACACGACTCCACAAACTTCAAGTCACGGTAAGGTTCACAAAGTTATAAGGTTGTATAATATAATAATTAATACTATAATATAATAGTAATTATACAATACTACCATTTTCTTAGTAGCGATCGGCCATATTAATTATTGTAATGAAATACGAGTAACATATATATTTTGGACCGCAAGTGCGAGTGTGATAGCGATAGCGAGCCAAACGCTAAAACCTCTTGAAATACGGTGTGGCAAAGAAGGTACATAGGAAATCCAGGCTATTTAGTTGAAACTATTTGGAATGATTATGAAGTTAATTTTATTGAGCTTTGGATTCCCTGTTTGTAGTATGGTGGGCCTCAAAATGCTACTAAGGACATGCCAGGCGTGTTAAATTAAAAAAAAAGTTTTTTTTTATTCTTTTTAAGGCTTATAATAATTATTAAACAATGATTGAACAACAAAACATGCAAATTAGATTTATATTCAATAAAAAATATATACAATGACTGCTCCTGCCATATTTTATCGGATAGCGAATCTATGCAACATAAAACATAAATGAGTGTTACTCGTAAATTAAAACAGCACCTTAATGTTGTATATTTTTATATTTACTCAAGTTTTAGACGGTGAAAAACATGAAGATTATTTTTTGTTTTTTTGGGTCCGTTGCCACCACATATTATTTTTTACGGCATAACTTACCTTTTGTTATTTGTAGTAATATTAAGATTCAAATGACACCCCATTTGCCTAGGTTAGGTTCAAGCATGAAGAAGTTATAGTTGAATCAAAAAATCTACAATCCTTAAAACTCATTTATTTTCGATAGTCCTGTAAAAACAACAATTGGGGTATGTGTGTCATTCCGGCTCCAATCTTGCAACTTATTTCGAAACACTTCCCGCTGCTTATCCTGATTGACTGAAATTTGGAACACATAAGTATACCAGAGGGCGAGTTTAACACTAGCTCAAGGTGTGACCAAGATAATTATTACAGTAAAGCTGTAATAATTAATGCGTGGTATTCTCCTACAGTAAGTGCAACCTGTTCGGAAACTGAATTTACGTGTCGACGACGGAATGGCGGCACTTGCTTACCCATTCAGTGGGTGTGTGACGGAGACAATGATTGCCTCGACCATTCAGACGAAAGCGTATGTGGTAAGAATAACGCCCTGCATGTTAAACACACATAGACATCGTCTTAAGTAGGTGAAAAAAATACAGACACATCTGTGGCCCTAACAAGATGCATAGCGAGAACATTATCATTTACGAAAATATTATCACTACATAGTATAAAACAAAGTCGCTTCCCGCTGTCTGTCCCTATGTATGCTTAAATCTTCAAAACTACGCAACGGATTTTGATGCGGTTTTTTTTAATAGATAGAGTGATTGAAGAGGAAGGTTTATATGTATAATACTTTAATCCGGAGCGAAGCGAGGGCGGGTCGCTAGTATAATATACGAGCGGTTGCCTGCGACTCCGTCCATTTATCGTTCTTCCCTTGAGAATCGTAATTTTTTTCAGGTCCAGTCTAGACTATAATTTATATTTGTGTTTAATTATATCCAGATCAGTTTAGCCATTATGGCGTGATTGCGTAAAAAACATCCATCCTTCAAAAATATTGCATTTATTAATTTTTATAAGGTAGTAAGTGAGATAAAAGGGCAAGATTGAGATAAGATTTAAGATTTACGATAGCTGTCCGACGGTCGCGTCGAGTCACATGTGAATACTACATATTTTATAGATTCAGTGCCATACACTTAGTACTTAGTACTTACTACAAAGACTTAGTAGCAGATCGTTTACGCTTGCGTTTTGTATCTTGTCTAGCCTCTGTTTAGAGAATCTAAGTAGGTAACATCGTTAAATATTAATTGAAACTATTTTCAGACTACTACGACTAACATAAATATTGTTTAAAACTATATTCAGACTTTTACGATAAGCATAAATATTGGTTGAAACAATTTTTTAGGGTTCCGTAGCCAAATGGCAAAAAACGGAACCCTTATAGATTCGTCATGTCTGTCCGTCTGTCCGTCCGTATGTCACAGCCACTTTATTCCGTAACTATAAGAGCTATACTGTGGAAACTTGGTAAGTAGATGTATTCGGTGAACCGCATTAAGATTTTCATACAAAAATAGAAAAAAAACAATAAATTTTTGGGGTTCCCCATACTTAGAACTGAAACTCAAAAATTTTTTTTTCATCAAACTCATACGTGTGGGGTATCTATGGATAGGTATTCAAAAATGATATTGAGGTTTCTATTATAATTTTTTTCTAAACTGAATAGTTTGCGCGAGAGACGCTTCCAAAGTGGAAAAATGTGTGTCCCCCCCCCCGTAACTTCTAAAATAAGGGAATGATAAATGTAAAAATAATATATGATGTACATTACCATGCAAACTTCCACCGAAAATTGGTTTGAACGAGATCTAGTAAGTAGTTTTTTTTTAATACGTCATAAAAACATTGATCAAAGCTACAACGAACTTTTATATTATGTTACTTGCTGCTACGGAACCCTTCATGGGCGAGTCCGACTCGCACTTGGCCGCTTTTTTAGATTGCTACGAGTAACATAAATATTGTTTGAAACAATTTTTAGACTACCATGAGTAACATTAGTCCTTGTATTCTTCCACTCGCAGTATTAGCACGAGCAGGCGAATTACTTTGTTTTACAAACCGTATTGTTATTGCAGAAGAAACTATTTGAATGGTGTTATTTAAATGTAATTCTTTATTACAACAGCTTTAGCAACCCGTTAGTGAGTTTCCCGTTTGTAGGCAGTTTTTCTTACAAATATGAAAAACACTGCGATCTGTTAAGAGTGTACCGTATTGTGGCAGCGAATGTGATAAAAGAAAATAACATAGAAATTAGTGCGTTAAACTTCCAAGAAGACTATTTTTGACTATTGCCGTGAGTTTTTACAGTCGCCATTAGATATATCGCAGCAAACTAACTGCTCACAAATATCTGAACAGGACGCTTTTGTCAAGGCGTTCAGATATTTTTAAGCATCATGAAGAGGGTTGCGAGAAGAAGTTGTAATTTTGCATACCTAGTTATTCATTTAAATTACGCAGACAAAGTTATGAAACAAAGTTTAGCATAACAAGCAGGTATTTTTTATTATTGGATAGTTCTTTAAAATGATTATGTATATTTTTCGATAAGTCTTTAATTTCGTGGTTGCGTGAGATCTGATAAAAGTAACAAATTTTTATACGATCACTAATAAGAAGACTTGATTGATGTCTGATATATGTAAAGGGTAATTTTTTTTATACTTACTATATATCATCTATGACAGTACCAAATAATTTGTTTAATGTTATTGGATGTTTGAATTTGATCCAACGACTTTGGAATATACCGAGCATGGTTCCATATGCTCTTGTCCGGTTTTTAACAGTAGTTTTCGTGTTAAGGATCTCCTCGCACCTGCCCGGACGACTACTTTGCGTGCTCCTCCGGGCGCTGCATTCCCGAACACTGGGTGTGCGACGGCGCGAACGACTGCCGCGACCACGGCTCGGATGAACAACATTGTGGTAAGGATACGTACATTAACTGACTGATATTTTTGTTGTGTTTCACTCAAAATAATAGAACGTGAACCATTTTCTCTAAATTTTTTCCATCTGGTGATCTATGTGGTGGAAATTTGTTTTCAAATCTAGTTTTTTTTTTTCTGTTTCTTGCTATTCGCAATCGCAATGCTTTAACTATAATTTTAAAATGCCCTCTTTCCCAGGTGAGATCACGACTTCACAAACTTCAAGTCACGGTAAGGGTCACACAGTCAGTTCTAAGTTTGTACAGTACTATCACTTTCTTAGTAGCGAGCTGCCTTCTTACTTTTTCTAATGAAACATGAGTAACAAATATACTGTCAGCCGCGAGTGCGAGTGTGATAGCAATAGCCAACCAAAAGCTATACCCTCGCCAAACTCGGTGAGCCATAGGAGGTACCATAGGTAACCAAGGAAGTTTATATAAAACATTTTTTTAATGATCATGATGTTCATTTTCTTCGTTTTAAATTTGAAAATGGTATTTAAGAGCTTTGTAGTGTGGTTAGCCTCAAGATGCTATTGTACAGGTATTGAGATGGTGAAAATGTCTACTGCGTGCCTTGTGTTCCTTGATTCATTCGTTTACGAAATTTTGCCAGGTTTGCTTATTTTCGTGATTTTACAGTTTAAATACTGCTTTTCTATAAGTTTTAATGCACATCATGATATATCATTTCAGTTATGATCGAATAAATGAGTTACGAATGAATGAGCTACTTTTTTATCTTTGTCGAGAATTTAAATTCGGGATTTAAGGTAAAGACACCAGTAGGTACTCGACAAAGGACCAATGTTCGACACTGACTCTTATTCAAAGAAGATAAGAGTTATTCATTACACACAAACAAATGAATAACTCTTATCTTCCTTGAATAAGAGTCAGTGTCGAACATTGGTCCTTTGTCGAGTACTGGTGTCTTTACCTTAGGTTATTTTAAAACATTATATATTGCTGTTTAACTTTTAATTTTTGGTTGTGTTTTTAAGGTACTGGATTGATTTTGAACTGAAGTTTATTACTGTTCTTTTAATTTTATGAACGAGTGTATTAAGAAGCCGAAATTTAAAACAATTTTTTGACCATTTTCTATAAAAAAATACCAAGTTCATATTTTTTTTACGACTTAGAAAATAACTTAATTTACAGTAAGTTAATAGGTGATCAAACTTTCAAATTTTACTAGTAGGTAAAATCAGTGAATTAATTTATTATGTATGAAAAATAAAAAATAAAAATTACCTCATTTTTTAAAGTCGTAAAACAAAAGGAGTTCCATTTGAGGAGTAGAATCGATACCTACATTTAAAGCCCTCATGCCGGTAACATACTGTATAAAGGTGGTAAAAAGTAATTCATACATTTCTTAGACGACTTTTACAGCAATCAATTGCTATTTTTTCATACCTTTAAGACGTCAAAACGATTCGTGAATATGCAATATTCTAAACCTCTTACAGCAAAACTCACGAAACAGTCGCCGATTTCAGGTCGATTTATCAAAATTAAATAATAAAAACAAAAAAGTATTTCATACATTCGTTGAAAATCGAAATTATCTTTCGTGATGCGCATTAAAATTTGTAGAAGTAAAGTATTTCAACAGTAAAATCACGGCTGTAAAATCACGAAAATCAGCGAAATCGGCAAAATTTCGTGTACGGCCTCTTAACAGGGGTGACTATGTTTTTGCAATTAGTACCTAAATATCGTCGAAAAAGACTTTTAATCTTACCTCCGCGCTGCACATAAAATATGTGCTGGGTACTAGACGAAGAAAAACAAACAGTTGTATATCAATGATCTTGCTTTTGATATTTTTTTGACATCTAATATCTTTTCTTTGTATCATATTCATCAAATTAGGTTTTGAACAATAGGGTACATTTTTATTATCTTGTTAAACCATAGAACTTAAACAGGGTTATAGTTCCCTAAATTGTAATTGTGTAAATATCACAAATGCGTCATGCAGATAGATTACCAACTATTTTTTTGTTAGTATTTTAAAAAAAAACCTTGCGTAAGTCAACTAAAGTTTAAAGTCATTTTGACAAATGTCCTAAATTTAGGCCGTTGGGCCTTACGAGGTTAAAGCAGGTCTCCATTAGGTAAGACGACGAGTAAAGCGGGGAGGAGTATTAGAAAGAAGTGCGACCCTTCAATCAGAATTGTTTTTTTTAAATAATTCTATACTATTTTTATAATTCGGGAAGAAACACTATTCAGTATAGCGTTTAAGTTTTCTATTAAATAATATTATTGCACTTAATATTATGGAAAACAATATGTATGGTATTCATATAATATAGCATTAAATTGTGGGGAAAACAAGATTATGTCAAATAACTTTTCTAGTAAACGAAACATTCGGGCAAATGACGATTCTCGATGATTACTAGGTACGCCATTATTGATGTCCGTACGGAGCGTAATAATTGAAATGTAGTTGAACATGGTGCTAACTTTTAATTTATATTGATATTACGTCAGCTGCCGTAATTCTTATAATCTCAAGTACATACTGGACCTGCAGCTATGATCGGGGTTGGGGGACATCTTTAGCATGACATTATTTAATGTCCAGCGACAGATCACCATTGCGCAGCGGACGAATTCGCGTGTACGTCCAACCGCCGGTCGAGCGGCTGCATCCCGCTGCGGTGGGTGTGCGACGGCGACCACGGAGACTGCGTCGACGGCTCGGACGAACGCCAGTGCGGTAAGTGTACCTACTACTTTGTTATTCTATTTAAAATATATAAATATCTGTGGACAATTTCGCACGAATCGACAGTCCCAAACTGAGCTCTCGACTTGTACTTCTATGGGTAGGTACTACACACCGATTAATATAGTTAAATGAAATACATTTGTAAATACATAGAAGTCATTCAAGACTCAGGGCCTCTATTCCACTGCGTTATAACGTTATCGCGTTTGACGTGTTTTAGAATTCTTAAGAGTGCGCCGAGGCAACGATACGTAATTACGAAAAAAATGCGTTCGTTTGATCGCCTGCTCCATTGTTTTTACTGAAGCTTTAGTTATACAATTCATATGTAAGATATTTAAGGAATCACTCTATATATCATATACTTTAGAAACACGATTACTTGTACTTCCCTCGATAGAAAAAACATCCAAAGATACCTCTACATAACAAAATAAACACTTAGTACGGCGTAATTACTTCACGGAAGATCATCAGTTTTGGATTTACAACAAAACTACACGTCTTTTACTAATATGAAGGAAATACCTAAATTCGCACGCGTTTCGTCCATTTTAGCCAGAGCCGTCACGTTTCCCCCATGTCCGCATTAGTCAGGCTTCGGCCGTCGGAGGTGGAGGCTGTGTCGCTTGTTGCTTGGTTGCGTTTATCGCGATTTTTGTGATTATTCACTTTATTTTAAATGGGGAACAAACACAACCAAGAAAGGAAGAGAAGGGGTTGGCAAAAGCACAATGCTAAACACTTGCGTGAAGAAATGAAGTTAGTTAAAATCGTAAACCTACTGATAGTGGAGTAGTTCTAAGAAACCTGATTTGACAGTTGTCAAAATGCCACGCTAAGGGAGGAAAAAATAAATCGGTAGCAACATAGACTGATTTTCGAGATGTATCGATTTGTATTACTAAGACTTTGTAATCGTTTAGTTGTAGTCTTGATGTTTTGGGCCAAAATTGGTTTATTTACACAAGTAATTTTAAACAACACGCGAAGTTCTTTCAAGTAGTAGGTAGGTATATAAAAAATACACTTCTATGGTGAATATTTACCAAGATATAAAAATAGTTTAGCTAAAAAAACACATTTACAGGCAAAACAAGCTTCTTAGAACGACCCGAGGTTTTTTTTACTATAATTAATTATATAATATTGTTACTTCTTGGGATGGTTTCAATATTTCTAGAGCAAGACATCTCCAGAAATCTGAATACAAAGAGAATACTCCGTAAGTAAACTCAGCACCTAACAACTATATTTCAACAAATGAGTAAAATTGCAAAATTATTCATATTTTTTTATTTATAGGGTTAATGTTCCAGTTGTTGGCACTTCGCTACAAAGCGAAGAGTTAGGTACCAAATGAACCGGTGAGGTATGCGTAAAAATAGTAAGAGGTGTATAGGAAAACATTTTAATAAATTTAGTATGAATTTTCACATTATCTTTATATTTTTTCAATTTACAGAGTAAGTGAATTGGTTGACATCGATTATAAAATTTACCACACAATGGAATTGTAAGTCCCAAATACGAATTATTTTTATAGAATGAGGATTACAAAATTTCGTCCAAAAACTAATTCTGTTAATAAATAAATTATAGTTAAATCAAAACGTTCTGTTTTATTACAGGATGCCAATGGACCAAATTTCTTGTCTTTCAGTGGATGGAGAAATAGACAATGACATTGCTTACTCACACAGACAAAATAATGCCGTGAAGTAAAATCCGATATTGATTATTGTTGTTTCTTATGTCCTAATATTTTTTTCTAAAGATACCTGCGTACATTATTCATTACATTATATACATACAAACATTAAGTAGGAACTTCTAAATATGTGATTGATACAGCAGCTTTAAGTTTTTAGTTTTTTAAAACATCAATTTAATTTTATACTTTATAGTGATCAGAATCAGACATTGAAGTTTTTGCGGAAATAATCATGGATAAACATTCGTACAAACTAAGATCCTTTTTTTTAAAGACGGTTAAAATACCAAAACCTTCTCCTATGTGAAACAAATACTTTTCTGAAAACCGCATTAAAAACGGTTCAGCCAAACGTGAGATAATCGCGGACAAACATACATACATACATACAGGTCAAACTGAGAACTTCCTTTTCTTTGAAGTCAGTTAAAAATAATATCTTGAAGAAAGGGTCCATGACTGGGATTTTTGCCCTACTCAGCCGTTCTTATTACTTTACATTAGGTATTGAGTTCACTTTATTTTGTGCTTAGAATATTGTCAATAAAGGTAATTAGGTTTTATTTCATTTCAATATACAGTCACATTAAATCACGGGGTTGTTGAGCCACCATAGAACTCTGTCCTAATGACAGCGTCAAGTCACTCAAAAGAAATTATTTACGTCAAAATTTACCGTCAACTTTCTATGAAAGGGTTCTCCCGGTAACCTTCGGAGAGGGAAGATGGCCGATTGGAAGATGTACGGCTTTTACTTATGATTTATTCTCTTTAGCCGAACAATTTGCCCAATAAATATTATAAATAACTTAACACTAGCTAAATACACCTTAGATGTACAAACGACATTAATTAAAAATTATCTATCTATCTGTGAATGGGTTCTAGAGTGGCTCAACAATCTCGTGATGTGACTGTACCTCATACAAGTAATTCAATCCTACCTTACCTACCGACAGCAAACAACAAATTTAAAAAAAATGTAGACTGAAAAAAGTTTTTAACTTCTTATAGTCAATATTTTAATAAAAGTATTCGGAATCGATTATGTTTTTTTATTTTGTAAATATTGGTAGCAACCTCCGCGCCTAGTGGACCGGCGCACGGCTCGTCAGGCGCGGCGCGCGGCCGGCGCATGGCTCCAGCTCGCTCCTTGCTGGTGTGCTATACGCACACATACACAGAGTGCATAAAATACCTAAAGTTAATGAGCGCAAAAAGCTCGGTGCCCCCTTAATGTTACAGTCGCCATTATTGTATATGACATAAGTGTTATAGACACGTTGACAATACGGAAACACTTCAAAGACGATATCGTTATTACCGTGTAGAATCCCAGCCCAGGTATAATATTAACGAATTAAAACAAAAACGATACGACAAACTTTGAATAAAAAGTCTCGTTTTCTCAAAGGCTCGAAAGGTTTCATCGCTCGAAATATTTATTGTATTGTTTTGGTTTTTATTTTTTACAATAAAGTGTTAATATAATAAATAATAATCTGATTGATGCCTGTTATGCATTTGTTTGTGTATTGAACTTAAATAAACAGTTGTTTTTTCTTATCAGGATCACCACGGCCTTGTCCCGGAGACCATTTTTCGTGCGATAATGGGCGGTGCGTACCCAACAGTTGGGTGTGCGACGGCGCGAACGACTGCCACGATAGCGGCTCGGACGAACGAAATTGCAGTAAGCGTTTGTTTGATTCATAAACAAAAATGCAAGACACGGAGTACGTAAACACTTCTCCAAATAGGCCAAGCTTGCGTTAGACGTTGATTCGGTCATGGATGAAGAGCCAACGAATTAGGGCACCCGAAGTTACGTGCTATGTAATGCTCGTGCTATACAGGGTAATTTTTTAATAGGGTGGATCAACTTTTCGTTGTTGTTATTCTGTCCCGTAAGCCAGGAGACAACAGTGATAGAGTTCCTTAGAAAAATGGTTATAATATACACTACTAATACGCTTGGAAGAAAACCCATAAAAGAATGGGCTTGTAATTGCCACAAAAGCCGATGTTTGCAGGATTTATATACTTTAAAATCGTGGTTTTAAAGAGTGACCCAGGAGACGTCACCGTGGCAACGAGCTAAAAAGAAAAGTTGATTGACCCAATAGGTGCACTGATTTTTATATTTGCTTCGCTATTGTTAATCAACAACATATGATGTGTTATTTTTACTCTAGCTTAAAATATATTAGGGGTATTGCCGATTCAATGATTCCACTAACTTAACGATATTCATGGACCCTCTAAAGCGGGGGTGCGAGGAGAGGGTTGTGTTGTTAAGTAAGTTAATAAATGAAATTTCAAATTTTGAATATCAGTAGGAGAGGGTCTTGTTGTCTGATAAGCTATACATGAAGTTTCAAATTTCGAATATCAATACAGTGTATCGCATACCTACAGCTTGACAGCCCATGTCATCATTTCTAGTGTGAGTTGTGTCCATAAGAGAAGGTAAAAGAGAGATAATTTGCGATAAAAATAAAAAATAAATTAACTTGTTTTATCGTCGTAATATCGTTAAAATTTGTGCACTGATAAAAAAAAATCCCTGTATAATGCTCGTGGACATAAAAAACCTAGAGCCTATTTTTTCGTCCGAGGAAAAATGTGGCATGTGTACTATCGCAATAAAAATACATGATCAATGTATTTTTTTTAAATTATTCAACAAAGCCAGCTGTTCAATGTCGCCGAGACAAAACGTAAAGGCCGCAACTAGTTAGGATTTTTATTTTATTTTTGCCTTTTAACATTACCTACTTAAATTTTACGTGTTATACTTTAATGTTAATAACCTACCTATATACTTAACAATGTAAAATGTTTCACTTACCTACATAATAGAATCGAAGTAATGTTTTACGATTTAATAATAAAAAGTATTTATTGCAACCATCTAAAGTACTACTAGACTAAATCTATAAAGTTATGATGTATTTGAAACACGATTAAAAATATGACTAGCCAAACTCTGAACCCTAAATTACATTTAGTAGGTACCTGATAACATTATAAATGGCACTTAGTGCCCGGTCGATTCGGAGTAAATTCTGCTACATTGCACAATCATGAATTTACTGTTACAGCAGACAAATAATGCCAACCTTTTTTGCTGCGTAAATACAGTATTGTTCTACTGCTAGGCCGTCAACGATATTAATATTCAGAAACTTCATGTGTATACCGAGGAGCTGGGTGTGCAATGGCAACCACGGAGACTGCTACTACGGCTCGGATGAACGTTGTTTTTTTTTTATGATAAGGAGAAGGCACACGAGCACTCAGGCCACCTGATGGGAAGTGGAATCTGAGACCCATATACATTTGAATTCTCAAGACTATAATCTTAAGACTGCAATCCTAAGACCTCAAATGCGTTGCCAACCCTGAGGACTAAGATGGAATGCCTCTATGCTAGTAATTTCACCGGTTGTCTTATCCCCACACCGGAACACAACAATGCGAGCACTTGGCGGGTGGTTAATGGATAAGATGGTGGTAGCGATCCGGACGGACCCTGCACAGAGTCCTACCACCACTGTTGCTGTGGTACGATTGAGCGCTTAACTTGTATTGACTTTGAAATATCAATTGCAGAAGATATCCATTTTTTGATCGATGTCTCCTTCTTAACCGTGACGGTAAAAACGTGGCGCGCGATAAATTGTACTAGGGGCCATTCAGTGACAACAAACCCTACTGACGTGAGGTGCAGGCTTTGGGCAAGTGAGTATCCACATTCTCTGTACCCCCCCAACGAAAATCTGCCTCCAGGCTATAAGGAACCTTGGCCCACCTGGAGAAGTCTAAATAGGCTGAGGACCCAGGTTGGCCGAAGCAAAGATAACCTGTGTCGGTGGGGGTACTCAAGTAGCGCAGACGCTAGCTGTGAATGTGGAGAACCCTTGCAAACCATGTTACACCTCACAAACTGTCCCGCGTGCCCGACCACCTGCTCGCGTGAGGACTTACTTGTCAGTAACCAGAGGGCTACCACGATAGCCGCTTTCTGGGCAGTAAGATTTAGCCCGAGTTCTTGCCGACACGAAAGAAGAAGAAGTGACAACTAAGACCATATTGTTTACAAACACAAGTTGCACAAATCTGCTACGCTCCCAATGCCTATAGTAAATACTTCGGGTTGAGTACAAGTTTCTTACAGCCTTCAATCAGTCATCCATCGTCAGATATTATTTAATTTTCAGCGACTCAGCGCCACTGCAAGGAGAATGAGTTCGCGTGTACGTCCAATCGCCGGTCGAGCGGCTGCATACCGAGGAGCTGGGTGTGCGATGGTGACCACAGAGACTGCGTCGACGACTCAGACGAACAAAACTGCGGTAAGAGCTCTAGGCTTGTACCGACCTTGAAAAAGTTATTGAAGACACTAATTGCAGAAGTAAAACATTAATTTAATTTGACCCCTTAAAAAATCACGAGCGTAGCGAGTGATTCTATGTTAGAATCCTGAGTGCAGCGAGGGATTCAAAGACACGAGACGCAAATAACTTTGGTCTTGTGTTGCACATACAATTTTTCACCTTAGCAGCGAGAAAATATATCCTTTATCTTCACACATATCATAAAACCTCTATGATGCGTTCAAAATCCGCAAATTACGACTAGCATAAAGATAAACTCTTTTGTTAGAACCAAGTTCTTATTTGTGAAAATGTTATTATTGCTTAATAATGACATCAAATTTGATATCAATATTTCATTCAAATTTCGAACATCTTTGAAAAACAAAGCAATTTTATTTGACCTTGATTCTAATATCACTCGAGAGGACATTTTATTCGAAACAAAATGTCTATTGCATACAATTTTGACAAATCTCGCTTGCTTGTTACTTGATATCGAACGATATGATAGTAGAGACCGACTCTAGTTTGTCTCTGAATCTCTGAAAAAAAAACCACGGGCGCCGCCATTTTTGACGTTCTATTTGTATTGTCGCAAAAAATAGTTTAGTTTGTTTTATTTTTTATAATAATACTAGCGACCCGCCCTCGCTTCGCTCCGGATTAAAGTATTATACATATAAACCTCCCTCTTCAATCACTTTATCTATTAAAAAAAACCTCATCAAAATCCGTTGCGTAGTTTTAAAGATTTAAGCATACATAGGGATATAGGGACAGAAAAAGCGACTTTGTTTTATACTATGTAGTGAGTAGTGATATGTAGGTATGTAGATTGTAACTGTTCATAATTAGGCATTAAAAAACTCGTGTGATGTTATTATGTAACAGTCACATAAACTACTATAAGGTAAAAAAAACAACATGGTACAAATAAAACGCCATCCCCCAGCCGCCCGCGCGCCGCACCCCGGGGTGCGGTGCGGTTACAGAGCAAAATTCCATTTTGCTGCGAGCGTGAGGTGAAGTAAATTTTTAATTATTTGACACAATATCATGCTGGTCGAGTAGTATAGTGGTTGGCTGGGGTAGCAAATATACATAATATGGATTAATTTTCATCCTTTAGGTTAATTATTTTCTCGCTGCTGAGTTGAAAAGTATGTGCATTACGAGACCAAAGTTATTTGCATCTTGTGTCTTTGAATCCTTTCTAACCTAGAATCCTTCGCTTACTCTTAATTCAAAGTCAACGATCGCAGCAAAAATCAACTTTGCTCTCTTCTTGCAAGAAATTGTTACTCAGGTTGAGTATAAATAGTTTACTCCCATTATTTCTTACCCAGCAGTCCAGCACCACTGCGCGCCGGACGAGTTCGCGTGCACGACCAATCGCCGGTCGAGCGGCTGCATACCGAGGAGCTGGGTGTGCGACGGTGACCATAGGGACTGCGTTGATGACTCGGACGAACGTAACTGCGGTGAGATAAATCAAAACTCATTACTTCTTAAGTTGTTGCTAAAGACGCTTATTGCAGCAGTATTTTGATAAAACTTTAATTTTATTTACATACTCAATATTAAATCTGATGATGTATTATGTAGTCGTTAAACTACTCTGTAATGGATATTATATGAAATTCCGGCAATTTATGACAAATAAAAAAGCTCAACATCAATTAATCAAAATATAAGGCTTCCCTTTTCTAGTGACGGAAAAAATATTGGATCCTATTCGTTGTTTAGTACCCATAGTACAAGTCTAGAGCTTAGTTTGGGACTAGGTCAATTTGTGTGAAATTATTGTTCCCGTGTTTTTTTTATGTTTTATTTTCAGGTGCTAACACGAAGTCGACTTCCGCATCGCTGACGCAAGGTGAGAATGAACGCGTCCTCAGCAAGCAAATAAACTAATTACTATTAGAAGGGCGTCTTCGGCGTCGTTGTATGGATTTGACAGCAAAGCCATTAAATAGTTACCTACAGCGCCCCACGCCCCGCCTTACCTCTCTTTCTCGCCTGTCGCAAAATTAGGGTTGTCACAAGTATATACAACTAACTGAGCCCGCAACGAATTAGTTTATTTACCTGTAAAACTATACGATAAACTATAACCTTTTTTTACACAAGCGGAGTAGGATACTCTCCTACCGTGTGCGGGTGGGCTCGGCGCTTAGTGACGAGCGTCAGGTGTTGTGTGGCGTGCCGCAGGGCTCTTGTACTGGACCCGTGAGTTATCTGATGCACGTGAACAGCCTGTGTGGCGTGCTGCGTACATGTTCGCCGACGACTTGTGCATTTTGTGCGCTGGCAGTGCGAACGCGCTACCCGACATCTGCCGCTTAGTACAGCTTGATGTAAATGCTGTTACCCGATGGTCACATGATAATGGTATCGTGCTTAACGTTGATAAAACTAATCTGTTATTAATCCGATCATCCTATTTAAAAGTTCCTAACCTGTCAATCCCCATTATAACCCATGATTTTTCTTGTATGCATAACCATATGTCAGACTGCTGCTGCAACCCCATCTCACGCGCCAAATGTGTGACGTATTTGGGCGTCAAGGTTGATGAACACTTTACTTGGACGCATCATGTAGATTATATTTATAGCAAACTTAAAGTCCTTTTGAGAAGATTTTATTACTTGAGATTTAAAGTGCCTTTGCATATACTTAAGTATTTATATGTATCCCTAGTGGAATCAATAATTGGTTATGCTCTTGATTGCTATGGAATAACGACTAAAACTAATTTAAACAAGCTAGAATGTATGCAAGTAAGATTCCTTAAATTGTTAGTTACTTATAAAATTAAAGATAAGATTAAAAGGATTATAGGAATTTGTTCAAAATGTGTAATATTTTACCAGTGAGCCTTAAGCATAAATATTTATTAGTATTAAAAAATCACGGCTGTCGAGAGCATACCCAATTACAATTACACCGTAATGATGCTTGTGATACCAGGTCGATGTCGGCTGGCAAGTTTGTTGTGCCGAGGGTGTTTAGTTACTAAAGCGATAGGTGTCTCAAGAAACTCCTACCCTATATACTCAACAGCCTGTTTCTGACTTCAGACAGGAAGCCATTAAAGCAAAGATTGGTAGAAAGCTGTATTGTTATTAAAAACATATAGTAATTTAGGATACTTTATACTGTTTAGTTTTCATTATAGATTTAATAAGAGAGTTGAGACTGCTCGATCCCACAGTCAAACTGTGCAAACGGTTTTGTGGGGCATATTATGTTCCTTCATATGTTGTAATTTCATCTTTTTAATAAATAAATAAATAAATAAATAAATAAAAAATATCCTGAATATTTTACGTCTCAGTGGTATAGTACAAATCTCTTATCAGTAAAAAGGTGCAGATAAAACGCTTATCCAGCACTCGTATCGGTCGCAAGATCCTGAAGGTGAATCTCATTTTTTTACTGTAAATAGTGTTCTAAAACAAGTATTGCAAAATTTAAACAAAAAGTGGAGACGTAAATAATATATTTATTTAATTCTTTCATTCTTATGCTCTTCACTTAATGTGTTTATGTTACAAATAATAAATAAAGATTCAAACTTCGTTGATATAGTCCTATAATTATCGAAAAGCACGTGGTCAAATACGGAACTAACAATTTCGGATGGTAAAACCAGTTTGCGTAGACATTAGCGTCTTTGATAGCTTCATTTGAAATATTGTTGCATGTTTACTTCAAGCGCCGATTCTGGGTGGCATGGCAACCCGCTAGTGTTTGCTGCGATAAGTAGTCTTGGATTGTTGGCAGGCCACGCGGGAGCGAGCGTGGTGGGGATGAAGTTACAACAGCCTTTTTCCCGGTCTCTGCTGTAATGTACGGTATCAGATCCCACTTTAGTGGTGGTAGGACCCTGTGCAGGGTCCGTCCGGATCGCTACCACCATCTTATCCATTAACCACCCGCCAAGCAACAGTGTTTGCATTGTTGTGTTCCGGTGTGGGGATAAGACAACCGGTGAAATTACTAGCATAGAGGCATTCCATCTTAGTCCTCAGGGTTGGCAACGCATTTGAGGTCTTAGGATTATAGTCTTGAGAATTCAAATGTCTATGGGTCTCAGATTCCACTTACCATCAGGTGGTCTGAGTGCTCGTGTGCCTTCTCCTTAACATAAAAAAAAAAAATGGATTGTTTGCCTTCTCCTTGCCATAAACAACATAATAATTCGTTATTTTAATATAAACCATTATCTTTCACAGGCTCGCCGGCCTCTTGCTCGGAGGAGCAGTTCGCGTGCGCGTCCCGGCGCTGGCGCGGCGGGTGCGTGCCGCTCGCGGCGGTGTGCGACGGGCGCGCCGGCGACTGCGACGACGGCTCCGACGAATCAAACTGCGGTAAGGCCACTACTACGCTAACTGTCCCACACATCAAATAATTTCTTAAGTAAATAAATCATCAATCGACACGCTAGCCTCGTTGGTAGTGACCCTGCCTTCGAAGTTAGAGGTCCTGGGTTCAAATCCCGGTAAGGGCAAATATTTGTGTGATGAGCATGAGTATTTGTTCCTGAGTCTTGGATGTTTTCTATGTATTTAAGTATGTATTTCTCTATATAAGTATATTTATCGTTGTCTAGTACCCATAGTACAAGCCTAGAGCTTAGTTTGGGACTAGGTCAATTTGGTTGATTCGTGTAAGCCGTAGCAGTGGCTATTTTATTGCGAATTTAGTTTTATCGGTGTGTAATTGACTCTTATTATCGTTTGTTATAAATACAGGAACATAATGCGATTAACTATGCACAAAATAAAATGGGAAATTGAAAAAACACAAATTAACACACACACTCACATAATATAAAATAGGTAGAATGTAAATTTTACTTGTTAAATAGGCTTAAGTGTTTTTTCATGACATTCCGAACGAAACTGCGTCTTGTAACACAGGCTTTCCTAGCTCAGGTCAGGATGCGGATGCGGAGACGTGCTTTTTCCCTTGAAATGTTTCATATATGCAATAAACTTTTTTAATTATTTTTAATTACTACAGCGACTTTGTCAAAAGTTCGAGCCACCTTGTTCCAGTAATACCGAAACTGTTGCTCTATATCGGCACTACTGGCTGTTTTACCTAGTTTAGCTTTCATTATACCCTAATAATGTTCAATCGGACGAAGCTCTGGGCAATTTGGTGGATTTAACTATTTGGCCACAACGTTTTACTACGAGTACATTAGTTGCGTAATGGCAAGGCGATAAGTTAGGCCAAAATACAATTTTGGAGTTGTGCTTTTTGATCATAGGCAATACTCGTTTCTGAAGGCGCTCTTTCATATAAATATCGGCGTTCATCGATGAGGTAGTGAAAAACGAAGTTGATTTCATTGAGTTCGTTGAGTTGGCAAAGTTGCATGTATAACAAACGATACAGTCTTTACATTTTAATGCAAGCGCTCAACGTATATCATTTAACAAAAATCCCGAGTGACTCGTCCACCATTATTACCTTCTCATTGGCCACTACAACAATGCACCCACGATTTTGGTGCCCAGCTTACGCTACTTCTGGACAGGAGTATACAGATTGAGCAATTCAAATTGAACAGTAAGGGGAATTCGAAAACTACAAGAATTAGGGCACAGTTGGTACTCGTATAGCCAGTACGTCTTCAAACAAAGGTACCTTATATCGCGTGGGTCGTATGTGTGCGTGCCTCGACCGTATGCGCCGCGAGCTACCACAAGGAAACTGAACAAGCCACGCCCAGTTTGGTTGCGTCCGTATTAAGTTTTGAGCGAAGCGCTTCGACGCAATAATAGCGCCCGAACGGCGATAGGTAACAGAAACTCCCGGTCGGAGACGAACTATAATTACATTTATATAAACTATGATTAGAATAATCTGTGTAGGATACGAGGATACGATGTCCAGCAGTTGACGTCTTCCGGTTGATAATGATGATGAGGATACGAGGCCTCGAATTTGGAAATGGGAAAACTGCATAACATGATAAAAAACCGGCCAAGTGCGAGTTGGACTCGCGCACGAAGGGTTCCGTACCACTATCTATACAACATTAGACACTATATTTGTCTACGTGTTGCCGAATTTAATATCGAACAAATAACGGCAAAAATATCACGTCTGTTGTATGGAATCCCTTTTAAATATTTATTTTCTTTCATTTTACTATTTATTTTTGAAGCGAATATATAACTTAATATTCTGTGAATATGTCAAGGGTCTACCTGTTGCCGTTATTGGTATCAAGCAAAACACTGCAAAAAAACGGCTTGTTGTATGGGAGCCCCATTTAAATATTTATTTTATTCTGTTTTTAGTATTTTTATTAGCGGCAATAGAAATACATCATCTGTGAAAATTTCAACTGTCTAGCTATCACGGTTCATGTAATACAGCCTGGTGACAGACAGACAGAAAGACGGACAGTGGAGTCTTAGTAATAGGCTCCCGTTTTTACCCGTTGGGTACGGAACCCTAATAAAAGCACAAGTGTAGTTACATACTGGTAACTAAATTACGTACTTTTCTTGTATCGTATTATTGCTGTAATTGATAGTTTGTTTAACTACGCCTCTATATTCACCACGGTAAAATCATATCATTTTACTTTAGCCGCCGTTAGCTGTGAAGAGACGAAAGAGCTATCAAAACGTTGACAATGCGATAGCACGTCAAAGGCAATGTGGTTTTTACCCAGTAGCATAAATGCCCGGTAATAAACGATAGCATTCGACAGAGAAAAGAGTATTACTCAAAATAGTTAAAGCATATCGATTTCAGAGGGCCGCGTGGTCGCGGGGGCGGCGCAGGGCGGGGCGGTGAAGGTGGAGCTGCCGAGCTGGCTGGCCACGGACCAGGATACGCACTTCGCGCTGTCGCTGGCGCCCATGCTGCGCGCGCGCGCCCCGCGCGACAAGCTCGACGCGCAGATGGCCGTGCTGCGCCTGTTCAGAGAGCTCGCGCGCAACTAACGCTAACGCCTGTAGCACACTGCCGCGAAACCGGAAAACTGCATTGCCCTATAATTTTTAATTTCTAATAAAATAAAGTTGTGCTACATAAAACTATGCTTTCATTTCTTTATTGAAGCAATATAACCCTAGAATGTAATTTATTTGTAAGTATACCGAGAAGACTATAATTAGAGAACGTGAATAATAATATATGAGAGCGCTGCGCTAAATATATTTTATACACAGTCGACCATAAAATGGATTTTAAATGGGAACTATGGAACTACGACTATGTCAAAGTGACGCAAGGAGCCAAATCGTAGCAAGTAGCATAAACATCTTACGTAGTTTATCATAGTAGCCCAAATGGGTAAGGACCAAAAAATTGGCCACGCTTACTCACGCAATAAAATTTTCTTGAAACTTTTCTGTTTTGCGATGAAATTAGCCATAGATACAATTTAAGGACAATTTTCGTCGCACAACGGAGCTTTTTCTGTCTTCGTTGTTTCTGTGGTTAACTGCGCTTAACAAAGGTCCAACTTTTTGGTCCTCACTGGGATGTCAATTTGTTTAACTGAACCGTTCCAGTCAATTCTTGCAGCGGTGTCATTAGGCAAACAGTTTGCGGCGTTTTGTTTGAACCGAATCCTGAGTGTAAGTTACAAAACTGTCTCGAACGCCTTTGCGACCATGTTAATTATTTACGAGAAAAGCAAACGCGTTCGAGATGTTTTTTGCATTAGCAACTAGCGCTAAGGAATCCTAACGCAAATTAGCAAACTGAACAATATGGAGACCCAGACAGTAGCCGTGAGTCTTTGCTTAAAGGAACCGCAGCCTGAGGCTGATGAAACGCGCATTGTTACTTGTGGCCTCACAAGGCATAAAAAACTTCCACGAATTAACGACTTTTTTATATCCTCATAAATGGGGTACCGAACGGTATTTTTTAAAAACCTACTATTTTTATTTTTTAAAGTACTTTCTGAAGTGAAACTTGTAGCCCTAGACATAATAAATAGCGAGAACTGTATCGTTATTGAAAATCAAACGTATAGGTTTGACGTAAGTTGCAGGACGGTTGCACCGTTCAATACATTATGACAGTTTTCGACAGTCGTTTACGTTAGCGTTAAGCATCTTGTCTAGCCACGGTTCTGGACTACGTTCAGTTTCCAAGTTTCTTTGAGCTTAAAAATAAGATTTGGACACGCGACGAGGTTCTATTGCTGAGTACCAAATTATTCAAGCCGTACTTAGCACGGTTTTGTCTTTGTACGTTTCCTATGTATGCTATAGGTATAGTGACTGTGTGTGATATCCATTAGAACATAAATTGTAAGTAACGATACCTTTAGATGCTGTGATCGGTTTTATCAAAAAAATATAACAGTTACCTTTTCTAATGGAGAATTATTATTTTTTAAAATTTTCTCGAGCAGCGTTGTAATACAAAGAGACAAACGAATTAGGTACAAGCAATCAAATGCTAGCATTAGTTAGTATGAATACATGGCGTGGCGGATTAGTTGGTATGAAAAAAAAGTTCACATATGTTAACACAGACACGTTTTTATGTTAATTAGGATGGATATTAACTGTTGTCAAAATATATGTTCGTATGGATGTCACACACTGTATATTGGCTAGCATAAAAATATTGGTTTCTAATGTTATGTTTCGCATAAGTATATTTTCACATAATTTATATTCTCTGGAATTAATAAATTTTTGAACTTTAATGATAAATCATTTTTTACGCTGGGGAAATACATTTACGGTTCCATCTAGGATCGACAGATCGACGTCGAGCTCGATACAGATAATTTCACATGCAGATCTTCTTTCGAACCCGCATTTTTTTTCGATTTGCCACAAGTATCTAACCTAACCTAACCCAATGAAAACGACAAAATAAAACTTATAAAAACGTTGACAACACGGAAACACGTGGCGGTAATATAGTTTTTTCCGTGCAGAATCTCAGTCCTGTACAAATTTCCAGGATAAAAACTGTAATAATGTCCTTCCCCGGGACTCAAACTATCTCCAAATACCAAATTGCAACAAAAAAAATTCAGCAGTTTAAGCGTTAAGAGATAACAGAGAGACAGACGGACACACTTTCATCTTTTGCTTCAAGAACTCAGAAAAATCTTAACAGGTACTAGTAACAGTCCTCTTTGTTGTTCGGTCGGCTTCACTTTAATTTCGCATTATATCATTCAAAGACTTATAAATGATAGGTATTCGTGTTCCTATGAAATATTATAATTTAACAAGTGCATTATGGCTGCAAATATACCTAATATTGTATTCTTCAATAATTTTATTATTTTACGTGGTTATACTAAACAGTCCAGTTTCATGCATTTGACAAAAACCTATTTACCAAACGGCGACCTTTTTGATCATAATATACATATCGCCCTATTACTGCAAATACCTGCTAAGTGACATTTTGGCGAAAATGATTTTATTACACCATCGACCTGCATTTTTCAAGCTTTATAAGCTGGTAAAACCCTTTTTTCGACATGACCCTTGGATGCGAAGATGGGAATATCATAAAGTATCATTTTATCAATTTTCTACAATTATGTACTAGTAGAAACTGAAATGTCTATGATAACAAAATGTTTTTTGTTTTATCTCCACCCAAAAACTGTTATTGGATTTTAGCTTTTATTTGCAAACCCGTTTTATAATATTATTGCCATTTTGTGTTCTGAATGTAAGTCCTATACGCACTTTACCGTTATTTGCATAAAAGTTGTTATAGTGTAATATTTATTTTACGACATCCAAAATAGACTAAACGTGTGTATCGTTTTTTACCAGAATATTTTAATATCATTATACTACATTATTAAACAGCTATAAAAAGTTACAGTGACTTAGTTGTTTTTGCCTGTAACTTTATTCCAGTTTTAACGTGTAGTCGTACAGGAAGAACCAGCTAACAAGCGCTTACAAGCTTCGTGACGTAGCTAACTTCACTCAGTTGCGGCTCACGCGCCGATGTCACAGTGTTGATGTTTGTAGCTGTCGTTAAAAAAGTTGTTCAATTGTTGTTTAGAAGCTAAATCTAATGATACCGAACGATAAAAATGAGTGCAAGGAGTAGAAGACTTGTTAAAATGGTTGCGGGAGATAAGGACACAAATAGTAAGTACAATTCAGATAAGTAATAAATTAATAATTATAAGTAATAAGTAAGTTTTAGATTAGTACAATATAAATCGATAACTGCAGATTTAAATAAATTATGAATGTGGATAGTTGTGCAAAGTAAACATTTATTAATTATTATACTTGGATAAATAAAAGGTCATTCAATTCGTCGACAAGCATGAGCCGAGCTGGTAGGTTGATGTAGTTACCTATCTATCTGAGGCTATGTTTATTTGTGGAATTAATCGAGTGCTGTAATTATTATAATATATATGTAAAACAATTAAATTTAGTAGGTAAGTGAATACAATATCATGCATCGCCTAGCGTACGCCGGCCGGCTGATTTGTAGGTACCTACCTACGACAACGTTACTAAGCGGCTCGTGGATACCTATACCTTTTCGCGCCTGTGTTCATCCGCAATATGTATAGTCTCTGTAATGTTTGGTACTTAAAACATTACAATTTAGTAAGTGAATACAATAGCGCAAGCCAGTCGGTTGATGTGGGTACCTACCTACCTACCTACGTTATCAGGTGGCTCCTGGCTACCTACACTTTTCTGCGGCTGCGTTTCCTTATCTGCAGAATGCATTGAGTGTCTGTAATTATTTACGAACCTACTGAAAACAATTATCCAAATTGGCAATTAATACCTAGACCAAAATTGTGTGTTTGAATCGGCCGTAGGCACCTCGATCAAAAATTAAAAGATTTAGGTGTCATTGTGATTGTGTTTTTAGATCTTGACGATGATGTGCAATATTAATATTCTTTTACAGTGTATAATTATTATTTATATATTTTTTTTTCAGATGAAAGCGACGTAGAGAAACAAGGCTCAGATCTTGACGAAAAGCAAGAGCGCAGCGCATAGCTAATAAAATGCAGCTTATCATTAATGATAATTTTTTTGATGATGACCTACCCAATTCTGAACAAGAATTCGCACAGACGATAGTTCCACTACCAATAAGGCGAATTTCAAATTCGGATTCGGATTCTTTATTCAGTGGTGACTTTTCGGATAACGATACTTCGTACCTACTATCCAGAAAAACCGAAACAGCAGCGGCCAATAGACAATCATAGCGATGATGAAGATTTAATCACGTTACAGGACTTATTAGGCTCTAAAAGTAACGAATCTTTTCCTGGATCTCCACAGCCTGGCCCCAGTAGACGCAGTCACCCATATGTTGATATGGAGGAAAGTAACAATACAGCTTTGGATATTGCCGACAGAACTGACAATGTCGCTTCGGAGATTGTCCAGTTAATATTAACAGATATTTTAGAATTGGTTTGGGATCAGGTAAAAACTATAAGCCGCTGGCGTGCTGTTGATCCCAACAATTGGAAAAAAAACGTCGCAAGAAAAAGACGTGCAGAAGGTTTATCTTATACGAGTCGTATAAGATAAACCTTCTGCACGTTAATACGACTAATAACCAAATAAGGGCCCCAAAAGTCCCTAAGACAAATAACTGTGCAAACTGCTCATTCAAATGCACAGAAAAGTTTGTGGAACAAGATCGCGAAAAAAATTGCAGAATATATTGGAATCTAGACTTTGTGAGTAAGAAAAATTTAAGAAAACAGTCCAACCACCAAAGCGAATTGTAGTTGAAAGAAAATGGTCTGTAAGACCTTACACTACAAAACATTATTTTGATATGGGCTCAGAGAAGCATCAAGTTTGCCAGAAATTCTTTTGTTCCACTTTAGGCATCTCACGTTCAGTAATTGAAGACGCAATCAAACATAGAACTGAACTTGGATTTTACTCCGGTGCTGACGGACGAGGACATAAAATTCCTCCAGAAAAGGTGCAACAAGTAATCGATCACATTTCTTCCTTTCCTTCAATGGAGGGTCATTATATCAGAAAACAGTCAAAGCGCAAATACTTAGAATGCACACTTTCTATTAATAAAATGTACGAGCTTTATTTGCAGGAGTATGGAAATGATAACCCCGTGTCTGCCATAACATACCGCCGAATTTTCTCCAACTCAATTCAACCTGAGCTTTTTTGTTCCAAAGAAAGATCAATGCCAGGTTTGTAACAAGTATTCCTCAGCAAAAGAAAAAGATAGAGCTGATCTAGAGGCTTCCTATAACGAGCACATAGAAAGAAAAATGGCCCACGATACAGCACAAGAAAAGGAAAGCAACGCAACAAGTCCGATCCGAATTCTGTGGAACCACCTGAAACTCCTGAATCACTCCTACGACATGGATTAGAGAAGTTGTACAATAAACCCTTGGCGACCTCTGCAGCAAAGAAAAAAGATTTACTGAGTCTTTGTCAAAAAGGTATCATTCCGGAAGAATACCACGGTTGGTATCACGGGCTCCATTGTGAGAACGATATTGTCGACAGAGTTCCGGATATTGCAGCCTCAGATTCAAGCAGCGATGAAGATTGTTAGCTTTGTATTTTGATTAATACCTCATTGTTTTATATTTTGATTAATAAAGTAGCTTGCTATACTGATTAAAAGATGTGTATTTATTTCAACCATTAATAGATATACCATTGTTACACATTAAATGTCCCTAATACAGTAAAATAAATTCATTAAAACTACTTTCTTAAATAAAAACATTAAAAATGAATAGAATTTAGTGAAGTTAAGATACTTTTAATAAGGTATTCCAAAACTCTGTACAGGTAAAACCGGCTATATTGATGATGATTTTAAGAAAAATTAAAAATACTCGCCAATCTACAGGTAATTTTGATTATTTTGTAGTTTGTAGGCATATGGTACGAAAACTAAAGCTTCATAAAATAGAAACATGTTCATAAACACTTAACTGAACGAAATATACAAAAGTATATTTGTACAGGTAAAACCTGCTAAGTGTGCGACATTTTTTTTTCAATCACGTTTTTATGGTCAAATAATTTCATTCTAGGTCTCTTCAATTAGTAAAATGTAAACTAGATACAATAAGGCTTAAAAGTATATAAAAACACTTAATTTTTTTACAGGTTTCAATAGAAAAAAAAATGATCAAACATTAAAATGACCATATCTCAAAATGAGATTTTTGCAGATAGCAGGTATTTGCAGTAATAGGACGATATACGGCTCTTCAGGGAGCAAACCCTCATTAGGTTAAACTTAACTTTTACACTAAAAAGGTATCTAGTGTTTATAACAACGAAACTTATATGTGCCATAACTCGAAAAGTTAAGGATATTCGATCCAACCTTTCAAAGATTTGAACAGACCTGTGGTGCTAGACAAGTTGCATTTGACAATCGTTAGCGATTATGTTTCGATTGAAAAATATATGGAATTGACGTAAGTGTCACGTTACTATATCTCGGTGGCTTACGTCAATTCCATACCTTTATCAATCGAAACATAACCGCTAACGATTGTCGAATGCAACTTGTCTAGCACCACAGCTCTGCTCTGCTCGTTAGGAGAATAATATCTATTTGTTTTGTCAATTTTGTACGTTTGTACGACAGTATAATAAATCACAGGAATACCGCGGTGTACCGCCAATAATAAAAACAGAAGAAGAAAAAGAAGACAGTGAACGGAAGTTTCACTGTGAGATTACGTTTTCTTAGCTGAGAATCCTTAAATGAAGCAGGTGATTTTGTATTTTGTTAGTAAATACTTAGTCATAATATCAGGTCGTTGACTTTTATATATTTTTAATGAATAATAAATAAGTATTTCATGGAAAAACAAGTTCCAATTATAAAGTAGGTACTCATTAACAATAATTAAAATAATAAAATTAGACCTTTATGTATTTGGGGCAAATGCAATAAGGAAATTATAACATTATAAAAACAGGATAACGAATTAATTATTTTGAATAATTATTACGTACACCTAGGAGCAATGAAACTGAGCCACCGAGGCAGTTTTCACGTTTGCGCGACTTCATGAAAGTTTTGGTACCATGTGAAAGCTATTTTCTTCCACGATTTTTATTTTTACTAAGAATTGGGAATGGAAATTTTACGAAATTGTTCTCAACCAATCCCCACCCCAATTAAGTCATTAACGCACAAAGTGATTGTGTTATAAGGTATAGAACCAATCATTTGATGATGATATGTTGCAAAAATGAAGTGCCTCGACAACCTGATTTCGGTCATCGGTCCAGCGAGTGTTCTCTCTCTATTAGTAAGTATAGAACCAACCTTTTCTAATGACTACACATCATTTTTATATTATAATGTAATACTTTTAGACAAATTATCTCTTCCTGAACACTTCTCTGTTCAAGTTTACGCAAACCCTTCAAAGCACAATTGATACTACCCCGTATGAAGCCGCCTAAGCAGTGACTCTCTTGCAAACTTCAACCTCGTCGTCATTTAACATCAGGTGAGACTGAGTTCAAACGTAAAACCATTTTTTTATTAAAAGAAAATGCCTTGGCCAGCGCAGAGTGGTTCGACAACTCGAAACTCGGTCCGAAAAGTGTTCTCGAGGTCCCAGTTGCTGGCTTTATCGGCGATTACTTCTTATTTCTGCAAAATAGCGTCAAAACGCATACAGCTCGGATCACTAAGGGATACCTAAGGGACGTCAATACACCCGTTAGGAGTAGCCAGCCGGAGTCCTGATCTTAATCCAATTGAGCATGTGTGGGATAAGCTCAAAATTCCTTAGCTCAATCCTTCCTCAACTACGGTGGAGTCGTATATCTCCACGTACCAGATAAGCTGCTCGATAAGCTGGAATGCTTTTCAAAATGTATGCATTTGCTTTACTTAGGGCCTGCGGAAATATGAGCACCTGTCACACTTCCGAGCCCAGTTAAAATGGCTACCACTTCGTTTACACATAAATGTCCATATCCGGTCGTTTCTTTTCAACACTTTGTTTATGTCTCCTTCTCCTTTCCGAGAGTCAGAATGTGGAATCGGATGCCATCTGACTTTAGGAAATTGCAATCGATGGCTTCTAAGTTGAGCACATACTGGCTTGACTCCTGATGATTGTGTACTATCCTTTGTTTTATTACATATACTGATATGATGTATAAAAATAAATAAACACAGACGTGTAGGTAGAACTATGTTAATATTTATTATTATTACTTTTCTATACATCTTTGTCGGTATCTAAACCATTATTTTAGGTCTTAAATTTAGTTGATACAGTTTCTGTAAACTTTGGTTTTGTATTACGAGTAATGTCTACTCGTTGCCTTCTTTCGCGTGTTACACATTCACACAAAGTTTAGCTGGAAAAGATCCCTTAAAAGGATGATTTTGTCTTTGTACATTCCTATTTTGTACATATTGTATTAGAATTTCCCTCTATTGTTCAATAACCTAAATCTTAATTTCCATAGGTCTTTAAGTAATAGTAGTCGTAGAGTTTGAACCATTAAAAATCTAAAAACCAACCTTCAGTCTCCTTAAAAAGGTACCAGTTTGTAGAAGAAGATATTATATTTGCAATTATATTTTTTTTATGATCTGTTTAAAAGTAATTGCATAAATTTGTGAACATTGCGTAGAGTCGCTCTATTTATTTGCTCCTAAGTGTAGGGTACTTTATCATGTTCTTGAAAATAATATTAAGTTATGCTTTTTCAACTGTTTTTCCTCTAGTTCTTGTTTCAGTTAATTTCAATTTTAGGTTAATCTACATCTACATCTACACTAATACTATAAAGAGGAAATTTTGTAACGATGGCTAAGATGACTCGTGAACGGGTGCAATTTGTGGGGTCCGGTCTGTTCACGCTTGCAAGGACTCGTTTTCCAGTTAATTAATTTAGTAATCGTTCCTAACGTAGAGACCTTGTTGTGTTGTTCTCTTAGTCATTATTTTTAAGTTAATGATATTGATCTTACATTTGTACTTATTTTATTTGTGCTAGTATTCATCATTATTATTTATTACCTTATTGCTTTGTAATGTGACTTACTTTTAAGTAGTATTGTATTTAATTAATTATATATTGCGTACTGGAGTTTCTTGCGGCGCTTCTTATCCGCAATGATGATCCTGTCCGAAGCGCTAGTAGATTCACTGCATATTACCTATGAATAAGGGAGCCCTCGTCTGGTAAATTTTTGTGGTTTGTGGTAAATGAATTTAAATAAACTCAAAAACTACAACACAGATTTCCAGTATAATGGTTTATTATCACTGTGTAACATGAGGCTATAATTTATATTCTTACGCGGATGGAGTCACGGGGAACAGCTAGTTCTGAATAAGAATATACTCTCGCGGTCAAAAAATACGGGTCTGAGTGCTTTTTTCATACTAAAGAGGCTATTTCGAAGCCTTGGTTCCTCGCCAGGGGATCTTTTAGTGAAATCTGATGATGGATACCCCGAGCATCGATACAAAACTTCCAGAGTGCCTAGGATACCGAACTGATTGAATCTGCGCCGGAATTGTGCATGTTCAGAAAAACATCTAAAATGACAATAAAATGTAAGGAAATCCAAATACTGACCCAAACTCTCCCGGTGTGGTGTTAACTGATTTTGCGATCAGATAGGTACTGTAAGATCTTTTGACCTCCTATATGGAACCTCGAAGTATCCACCATTAAACCTCACACAAAACAACCCCTGGCCAGGAACCAAGGTTTCAAAATAGCCTAGTTTGTATGAAAAACGCACTCTGACCACATTTGTCCACAAGTGTACGTGTACTCGGGGTTTTTATCGAAAGGCTATCTACCTATGTCTTTGCCGTAATAATAAATTGATCTTCGCTGATGTTCGTCTCAATATGCGTTTAAATAAATGTCAAATCACTGTCATTTCTGACGTGTCTCGAGACGATTGTATCTTAGCCAAATCTAGTTTAAAAAGGCCCTTACTCTGTTTTTATATTCAGAAGTTAAAAAAAATATTTTTAAGAAAATGCATAAACAGGATAATTTAGGGTACCTACATAATTATATCTCTGTGTCCTGTTTGTCGATTTAGTCGTTAAATATTAATTAATGGAAGTATTTATCTTATCGTATTCGCAAATTTATGTTAAGTACATATTTTTTAAGCTTTGTGTTTTTATGCTTACTTACAAAAAGTTAAATAGCTTTTGAACGGCGATCATTAATATTACCTATTCATGGTGTCCTCTATCAACTGGATTAGTTTGTCGCTCGGTGATCGCCCTCTTCCCATGCTTATGCCCATAGGAAAAGTGTTCCTTGTCGTGGAGCCACAGCCAGAACTGCAGGAAGAGCCCATGAAACCAAGGGTAGTCTATCAGATAACGGTGTGATAATAGTCATTCATGTACCCGACACATAATGAGGGGTCTTAAAACACGAGTTTCTTAGACCTAATTATGTACAGTTGCATACATTATTTTATTAAAACACAAATTATAAAATAAATAAATATCAGGGGACATTCTCACACAAATTGACCTAGTCCCAAACTAAGCTCTAGGCTTGTACTATGGGTACTAGACAACGATAAAAATACTTATATAGAGAAATAAATACTTAAATACATAGAAAACATCCAAGACTCAGGTACAAATATACGCGCTCATCACACAAATATCTGCCCTTACCGGGATTTGAACCCAGGACTGCTGGCTTCGGAGGCAGGGATAAGTACTTTAAAATGGGTTCAGAACCTGAAAGCAAATGCCCTGCATTAACGACACGTTGGCCTAGTTTGTAGGCACCCTGCCTACGAAGCTAGCGGTCCCGGGTTCAAATCCCGGTAACGGCAGATGTTTGTGTGATGAGCACTAGTATTTATTCCTGAGTCTTGGAAGTTTTCCATGTATGTAAGTATATATTTCTCTATTTACGTAAGTTTTCGTTATTTAGTACCCATAGTACTAGCCTAGAGCTTAGTTTGGGACTTGGTCAATTTGTATGACATTGTCCTATGATATTTTTCCTCAACATATCTGGTGCTAACCTGTTTAATTCCGAAAATTCCCAACCAGCTACAGGTTTTTCTCGAAAATCTCGGAATTTTGGATTGACATTGTTATTTGGAACACTACTTACAAAAAATTGGACAGGGGAAAAACTGAAGACAACGGACAGTTGACGATGAGACGCTGATACAGCAAGGACAAGACAGACAGCTCAGGTAGACCGAACAGGTTGTAAGTATCGTTAAGTGTGGCTCTTTGGATTTACGTATTACAATCAGCATTCGGATGTCCCGGATAAAACATAGATGTAAGTATAGTAGTCTGGAGCCCACAGAATCAGCCTAGAAAAAAATTTGGTACTGTTTAGTGTCAGATGTTTCATAGATATTAAATACTTATTTATTTAGTTCACAATAGAGTGTTGATGTATGGTAGTGAATGTTGGGTGTTGCAGGACAAGCATGAAAGTCGTATAAATGCAGTTGCAATGCGCTCTTTGCGTAGTATGTGTAGTGTAAAACTGATTGATAGAGTATTGAATGAAAAAATCAGAGAGAAAAGTGGACAGAAAGAAGGTGTAGTGACTAAGATTGAAAAGGGACTGCTTCGATGGTTTGGTCATATTGTCACGTAGCATTTCTTGCATGAAACGGAACCTAAAGATTGGGGAGATATTTAGGGTACTATTGGCATTACCGTTCAATACTGAGACGGCAAAAATTGGATGAAAAAAAATTTACGAAAGAAATATAAAGTGCGAGAGTGAGTGGAAGGATTGAATAGGCCGAAATTTTCGAATTAAATCGGAGAAATTCTGCAAAAGGGCCGAATCTTAAGTACCCGAAACCGTCGTGCATGCACGACTCGATGTATGCATGTAGAAGAAGCGAAAGAGATTTGTTAGGATCGTAGCAGGTGGAAAAAAGTGGTCTCTGCCTACCCTATGGAAAACAGGAGTGATTTAATTTAATGTATTTATTTATTTCGTTGTTGAGAGATGACTCATTAGGATTTACGATAAGTATGGCGTTCAAGACGCCCCGGTTAGTGGCAGCACTATATATAGCCAGTGGATTAGCCGGAGCGCGCACTCCGCTCTCGCAATGGATACACTGCTATGGACGCTAATGCTGTTCTGCGCTGCATTTGCCGCAGGTAAGCTTTTCCTCTTGCTTAAATGCTCTCGTATCAATATTAAACAAATAAAAATCACATTTTTCTCAATTGGGAGAAAGTTAAACTTTACCTCTCCTCCAGCTTTATTTTCAAGAATCGTACCCATCAAAATTACCCAAATACAAAAAAAAATTTCGGTTGGACTAGCATAAAAGGGCTTGAGAGCATAAAGAGAGAAAGATAGGATTGTTTGTACAAGTAACAAATTTTCTAACAAAAAAATCAAAGTATTTTGACTCTCTTAAATTACGCATGTGTTTGTTTGTTTCGCTTACATGGTTTGGTTAGCGCATAAGCCGGTCGACGTGAAGCTTTTTACAGAGTTATAGCCCAGAGACGGACATAGGTTACCTAGATAGGTTATCCCGGAGAAATAGACACATATATGGGTCATGTTATTTACAATTGATTATTTTTCCCGTCCAGAATATTTAATGTTTCAGACGGCCAGACGGACAACAGATACGTTAATTATCCTATAAGGTTGTTTTTTCTTTGGAATTATGATGATGATATACGTGAATACCGGCCGAGCGGTATATGCCGCCGGTACTAATTTTTAATTTCACCCACCCGTCTTACCAACCGCATTGCAATTTTTTTTTTTATAAAACAAAATCAACATTTTTATTGCCCTTTTATTGTAAATATTTGTGTACCAAAATGACATATTTTTTTTATGAAAATGAATTTAAAATTTAATTCAAGAATATACGCAACATAGTAACAAAGGCAAACGAGTGTTTTATGATATGTCAGACAAGAAAAACTTGTCAAATGAACTCGTGTTGGAGTCGCGCACCGAGGGTTCCGTTTTTGATATATAAACAACAGCCTAACTATTACAGTTCCCAAAATATATCTCTTTCAAGGTAGGACCGACGGACTGACGGAAGGACCGATAGAGTAGGCCTTGTATTGTATAGGATTATGTTTGGTTAAGAACGGTTACCGGTTATAAACACTTCTGGGAAAAATAAATTGTTAGAATATGTCCAAGGAAAATGTGCCGAAGAAAGAACCCGATGAAAAAGTTATCAATAAAAATCTACATTGAATTAATGAAATAAAAAAAAATATGAAATAGATGAAAGCCTAAATTGAAAATAGTTAGTTGTAAGTTATTTTTATTACTGTTTTAATATTTGAAATTTTTACTGTTTAATACAAACTGCCATATGTCATTTTATGTAAATGTGTGTCCAAATAAATCATTCTTATTCTTATAAAACAATTGCGACTTTACATTCATAGCATTATCTCTGAAAAAAGAAGGGATCTTTGAAAAAATAATATTTTCATTCTTAGTTCGTCCCCACCTGGAATACCTTTTCCAATATTGAAGTTACATTGCTCTTTCAATTTTCTTTGGATTTTAAAGCTTATTTTTCGTTTTTTAGTTGATGTTTTTATTGCAGACAGCTGTTTATTGTTTTTAATTTTATATTCTTTTTGTGCATAAATTGTCCTACCACATGATTAAACTCTAAATGTAACTCTGTACATAATAAATCTGCTTTTAATAAAAACATTTTTTTAATAAATATTCTTTTAGTAATATTGTTACTGAAAATAAGCTTATATTAAAGATAAAGACAAAGAGACATTTAAACTATTATAACAAAATATCTACTATCGAAGTACTACTTAACTGCAAGCCCGTCAGCCATATATATGTAACTGTTAACTAAATTAATATTTATGACGGTCAAGTTTATGAATAGAAACAATTATTGCGTAATAACTATTATGAAATTAAATAGCAGAACAAGCAAGACTTATTTTTACTTGTAAAAATTTATGATGTTTTAGATTATTTAAACATGGGGTATTTTTGATAGTATTACTTCAATCAAATACTTGTAAGTAAGAATTTAATCTTTCCCGTACATTGCGTCCCGGATTAATTACCTACCTCTAAGTACTTATTGTTATACAAATTACTGATTGTGTAATTATTATTTTTTGTGTATGATAGAGATGATATTATCACAAGTATATGAATGTTCTCACTATTTTATTGCTCGTAATTAAAATAAAAGCCGGATTTAATGCTACAAGTATTAAATACTAGTCATACTTTAGGAGAAACAAATAAAAAAGTAGATACGTGTAATATACTTTTTTCCCTTCATCTACATTCTGATTTTTTTTATACATTTTAACGAGACGTTTTGAATATAGGAACCCAGGGTAAGTCGCTCCTAAGTGACGGTTTCATATGAGAGGGCCGTTCTGAAAGTTTCTAGTTGGCTCGAACTTATTAACGAAACTATACTTTTTTATACTACCGATTAAAACCTTTTTTTTATTGCCTTCAAAACCCTGGCCGAAAATAATTAAGAATATTTTTCAAAGACAATAAAAAATAACATAACGTAACATCACGCCTTCATTCCCAGAGTGGGGTAGGCAGAGCTACAGAAATACCAACAACTCTAAAAAGACTTGTTGATAATTCTGTAACCACATTTTGCACAATCAGGCCAAGAAGTTTACTAGTGTATTAGTGACAGGTTGCAAGCCCATCGCCTAACAATACTACAAGCCCTTATTCCCTGAGTCGCCTCTTACGACATCCACGGGAAGACATGGAGTGGCACTATTCTAACCCGGCAACCACACGGGGGAAAAAAAACACAATAAAAAATGTTAAAAAAAAATATGTGTCATACATTGTTTCGATTTCAACATGAACGTTACAAGAGAGGAATTTGTACAAAAGAGGTTTAACGTTTAAGGAGTCACATGAAAACTTAAACACAGCTTTTTTAGAATTTGCTCCTTCATTAGCCACCATTTTCTTTTGGTTCCGTGAGTTTAAAAGAGGCAGGGAGTCCGTCAAAGATGAAGCTAGACTGGGGAGGCCGCCGACTGCAGTGACTCACGAGAATGCCATCAAAGTGGAGTGGCTTATTAAAGAAAACAGAAATATTACACATAGGGTGAACTGAAGATTGGATCACAAGCAGTTTCAAATATTTTGAACGATCACCTAAAAGTACGGAAAGTTTTTTCTCGATGGATAATTACGCATTTGCTCACTGAAGATCAAAAAGTTCGGCGGGTAGATTGGTGCAAATATATGCTCGAAAAATTGGACTACGGCAAATCACAACTGGAGCCGAGCGTCCTGACGAGTGATGAATAGTGGAAATATAGCTACAACCCACTTACCAAGCAACAATCGATGCAATGGGTGTTCGAGGAAGTGGCTTGCCTACAAAAATTGTTCGAGGTGGAATGGTCGGCAAAAAAAAATATCGCCGTGTTTTTTCGATTTAGTGGTCCTGTGGCAGTTATTCCTCTAGAAGACCGAAGAGCTGTCACTAGTCAATGGTATACCGAATTCTTTTTCACCAAGATAACGCCCCAGCTCACACTGCAACAGCCCTCGTACCTACACAAGTTTGAAAAAGGAATAAATAAATTGTCTCTAAAATGTCTTTAAGTACGGCGGTTAGTCCTGGAAATCTATCAATAGTACCTAAATATTTGCATTTTTAAAGATAAAAACCGGCCAAGTGCGAGTCAGACTCGCGCAGGTAGGGTTCCGTACCATTATCTATACTATTAGGCACTAAAATGATTACCTATTCTTTTTCCAGCACGAGTATTTGTTCTTGAGTCTTGAATGTTTTCTAGGTATTTAAGTATATATTTCTCTATATAAGTAAGTTTCTCGTTGTCTAGTACCCATAGTACAAGTCTAGAGCTTAGTTTGGGACTAGGTCAATTTGTGTGACATTGTCCTGTGATTTATTTATTTATTTATAGCTGAATATTGGTTTTATAATTGTAATGTGTAAAGGTTCTCCTCGAAACTGCCCGGACGCTTATTTTGCGTGCCCCTCCGGGCGCTGCATTCCCGAATATTGGGTGTGCGACGGCACGAACGACTGCCACGACCACGGCTCAGATGAACAACACTGTGGTAAGGATACATTTATTACGGTTTTTACTCGTTAATAGCTGCTATTTTGATCCGTGATTCGCGGATAATCACAGTGTACTTGTGCTTCTGCACTAAGAAAGTTATTTACTAAAATAGACGTCGTATGGATGCTGCCGTGTTGTTGCGGAAGTAATCTCAATGTCAACGCCATCGCGCGTGGCAAGGTGTAGTCTACACGAAACCGGGGAACTCGTTTTTTCACATCATTAAAAAAGTGCCTCATTGCCAAAATACTCTTGATCTACCTTATCATCACGAGTATTTAAGTAATGAGCTAGTTTTTTTTCCATTTCCTGCTGTTTATATACGTTATGCTGAGGCTGTAATATTTAAATTGCCCTTTTTCACAGGAAGGAACACAACCCCAACTCCTGGTAAGACTAAATTACAACTACACCAGTAAGTAAATCTAGTACCCAAACGAGCAATTCTGTGTATATGTACGATTTTGATAAAAACTGTGAAATAAGGGATTTTTGGGTCCAAAAACCGATATGTTACGTCGTCTATTCGGGAAAATTTGGGTTCCTCCGAAAAACCCGAGTTTTCGGCGATTTGTCGTCCGTATATTGTATAAACGACACTATCCAATTGTTTTAATGGTATCATCTACGTACACCAGACCAAAACTCGGTCGCCCAGATACTAATATTAAATTGATAATGGGGTTGCTAAGCAATTCTGTGGGGCTACACAAGTTGCACTCGATTTCAATAGACTAATGTATGGAATTGACGTAAGCCACCGATACTTTATAACTATTATAGCTCTGTCTTTTACGCTCATCCTAATTTGAATTGCTTAGGCATGGCATGGTTACCTCCCAGGTCATGTAGTATTGTGTTATCTTATGTCATGCTTTGCTGTGCTACTAGGAATAAAGCCGAAAGCCATCATTAAGTGTAAATGTCTCGTTTTACATATTTTGTCAGTAGCGACTTATTGGGTAGGGCCGCCAAAATGGATTATTTTTGCCTTGGCCAATGTGATATAACTTTTCATAAAAGTATTTATAAAAAAATATTTTTGCAATTAAGAAGATCTGTTTTTAGAAACCATGTCATAGATTTTAATAAGAAGAAAAACTGCACTCATACATTAAAAAAAAACCTATACTTGATTTTATTTTATTTTAGTAGCGGTAATTTTACATGCCTTGATGAATATTGTAACGGTGGTCACTGCGAACACTTACTAAAATAAATTAAAGTATGTGAAAACAATGCATTTTATTTATTTTAGACATTATGTTTCATAGAACCATTTACTGCTTAAGACCCAAACAATCGATATCTAAATATAATAAGTGTAAATTTATTTTTTTCAAAACAACCGGGTTCGATTCCCGAGCTGAGTACAGGTTTTTTAAAATGTATGAATGCAGTTTTACTTCGTATTAAAATCGATGACATGGTTCTCCTAAGAACTGATCTTCGTATGTCTTATAGTTTGAGAATTTCCCATACTGACCGATTTAAATGAGACACAGTATATCTGTAAAACGGTTAGTTTACGTGATTTAATAAATAGATAGATAAGTATTGCAAAATAAACAAAGGTTTTAATTTTGTTATCCTAAGTTTATTTTAAATGTAAAGCGACACGTGCCGAACCCTACGGTAGACATTATTTCTCGTCCAGTAGCACGTCACTCCTGCGCATCAGACGAGTTCGCGTGCATATCCAATCGCCATTACACGAACGGCTGCATACCGAGGAGATGGGTGTGTGATGGCGACCACGAAGACTGCATCGACGACTCCGACGAACAAAACTGCGGTAAGATTACCTACTTCGCTAGATTCAGTCGAATGCACTAATATCTATACACCAATCACGTCTAAACATGTACCTTTACTTAATCTCAGTGAAAGGCGTGTAGATATTTTTGACGGCTTGGGAATGTATGTTTATGGTTGTCTAGTATCCATGTTACAAAACCGCGTCATACATTTTATCAGCTAATAGAGTTGGAATACAAATACATCAAAGTTCAAAATAACACTTCTTAAGGATTACTTACATTATTTGCCTTACGTCAACGAAAAGAAACTGCGACTGTAATATAATAAAAAGGTTAATAACCTGCTTTTCAGGGTATCTAATATATTCATTGCGTAGGTTAGGTAAGGTTAAACATGTGCCTAACTGCCTACCTACCAAAAAAAAGTCATACGGTAAGAAAACATTTCGTTGAAATTAAAACTAAGCGTAATGATACGTTTGTCAAAAGGTTTATACATACATACATAACGTCACGCCTTCATTCCCAGAATGGGGTAGGCATAGAGCTATAGAAATACCATTAACTCTAAAAAAGACTTGTTGATAATTCTGTAACCACATTTTGCACAATCAGGCTAAGATGTTTACTAGTGAATTAGTGACAGGTTGCAAGCCCATCACCTAACAGTACTTACAAGACTTTATTCCCTTAGACGCCTCTTACGATATCCACGGGAAGACATGCAGTGGCACTATTCTAACCCGGCAACCACACGGGTCAAAGGTTTATTATTATTATTATTTTGTATGTCTATACCAAACACGAGACTATGGGAGTCCCGGACCTTTGGATGGCGTACATGGAGCCGAAGCCAGCACGCAAAGGCCCTTTAGACTAATTTAATTTAGTAAACTGGTGGGACACCAACCGGCGATTGTCTCTGAGTTCACACTATAGAAGTATGCTCCCATAGACAACCACCGGTTAGTATAAGATGATTTGAGGATGGGATCATTAAAAACACTTTATATTAATGAAATGATATGGATTGGTGAACTAGGCAATTGATGGAACTATGGCTTCTGCCTGGCCAATGCTAATTACTTTGGTTGAAATGACAGACGTGGACTCGCCAACTCTATGGAATGAGCCTCCCAAAATAGCCGCAAATACTCGTACATAGCAGCATAGACGCAACAGTTCCTGAGGGGCTAAGGGTGGAGAGGTGCTTCTGGACTTTAAACTATCATAAGGTGCCCACTCGCCACTTATGCAAAACATTCAAGCATATAGGCTCTAGCGTCTCTGACCCAGGGACCGGAAAACCCCTTTATTTGATTAAATCTATCGATCGGCTAACTACATCATATGCTCTCCCTACGTTAGGGTATCCCTATCGATAGGCTTACCCTAACAATATGAAACTGTTTCGAACTACTTAACTACAACCACTGAGGTTACCAGTTTCGTGAGGGTTTCGGATTAAGCGCTTAGCATTAAGTTAGTGTTACCCTATCGATTCTCCCTCTCCTTTGACTCTGTTACACAGATTCGTGTGAATGGTTGGTTTCAAGCGGCCTCACTGAGATTGCGTTGGTGGGAAATACCAATTGTAAAATATGTTGTAAGGATTGCGCGTAGGGATTGAAATAGCTTGAAGCCGTTTAACAACACTTGATAGGTAAAGTCAAACGTGGGTTTTAAGGATACGGTAAGTGCTTAGTCGAATTAATTGTATCGTGTTGGATAGCTTTTCGTTGGGGTAACTCGATGATATGCTTACCGCATCGTTAGGGTGTGTAAAAACCAGTCAATCAAATACCTTATCGAAAACTCTTTAAAGGGTAAGCGGTTCCGGTCCCTGCTCCGACCTCTGACCGGCCAATCAAGGTAAGCCAGAGGTGAGGTTCTGTTCCTCGTCATCATATACTCCAGCCGGCCGGTGACGGCAAGCGTGAGGTGAGGAACAGAACCTTCCCTCTGGATCACTCAGGACCGTGGTGTCGCTACTCGCCAACAGCTTGCCACTAGCTGCCCTGAGGTGACTGAATGCACTGGAAGTACCAGTGGGCGATGAGGTCGTCATTCCCCTATGCCAATTTATTATTATTATTATTATTACGTGCACATAATGTCCCACTACTTGACAAAGGCCTCCCTCCCCCTCCTCCACACTATCCGATCTTGAGCGGTTTCCCTCCATTTCTTGTCCCATGGTCCCAACTCATCACTCCATCTCTTCCTGGGGCGGCCACGGCTTCTCTTAGCATTTTCCGGAAGCCAGTCTGTAGCTCTCTTGGCCCAACAATGAGGCTGCATTCGAGCACCGTGAAAAGTGTTTCGATGAAACAATAGGTACCCAAATAAAACATTAAGTCTCATTTCACCTATTTTACTACAAACTAATAAATAAATAATTATGAGAGATTCTGGTACAGAAATAAATATTTATTCAGATAAATAAATATGAAAAGAATTAAGAATTTATCTAATTAAAAAAGACCACCAAATTACATGTGTGCTGCACTTGCACTGGAAACTTTCGGGCCGTGGTCGTCAGACACGAAAAAAAATCAGCATCTCTGGCGACCACCGGCAAGGCTCCTTTTTTGCTCAACGACTGAGCATTGCAGCGCACCGGGGTAATGCTGCGAGCTCCGGGGCACGATGCCGCAAGTGGGTGCAATGGAGGATTTTATTTTATAAGTTAGTTATATAAAAATGTAATTGTTTAATTATTTTGACATTACATAAATAACAAATCGAAAATAAAAATACTTAAATCAAATATTACATAAAATGTGAGTGGTGAATTTTAAGTTTAAGGTACATACATGTTTTTTTATGCTAGAGAGGGCAAACGAGCTATCAGTTGACCCGATGTGAAGTGATCACCTGCATGGACACCTGCAATTTACAGACATGCATAAGCCTTTACATATCGTTTCGTACATTTTTTTGCGTAATTTAAGCGTTACTATAGATGAATAAACACAGTTGTTTTTTCTTTCCAGGAATACGTCAGCCTTGTCCGTCCGACCACTTCGCGTGCGAGTCCGGGCGCTGCATACCCAACAGTTGGGTGTGCGACGGCGCGAACGACTGCCACGACGGTGGCTCAGACGAACGAAATTGCAGTAAGCATGCATCCGTTTTAGAGAAATGTAAAACGTACAGTGAACCATTGAAAGATCAAGGCCTTTTTTATGATTGATCATTATTTTCATATTGTTTTTTATTTTAAAATCAATGAAAAAGTATCTTAATCTCAAGACACCCGGATAATATCGCCTATGTAATACAAAGGTTTTTTCGCAGTAACTGGTGAATTTGTGAATAGATCCTGATTCGCCGGATTCTTGATTCACCGGATTCTTGTTTCGCCGGATTCTTGTTTTGTCGGATTCTTGATTCGCCAGATTCTTGATTCGCCGGATTCTTGATTCGTCGGAAATATTAATATACAAAAAAATCACCATTGTAAAGGAAACGTATGGTGATATTTTCTTATCGTATGAATTGCTATTGATTTCTTTTTAATATGCACGTACTCATGATTAAGTATGTGTGTATGTAGATAAGTGCCTACTACCGACAGTCGGCACCTACGATCAAAATATTCTAAAGAGGTTCTTATCATTGTACGAACAATCTGATGTACCTACTGGCCACTTGGACACTATTTAAATACTTAACTCGCTGTCTAAGATTCATATTCATTTGTTTTCATGTCATTTCTTTTCAAAGTCTTGGTGAAGTAAAATACGTTTCATAAATTTAATACAAGTTTTGATTGAAAATGGAAATTGACGAAACTAACAAGATAGTCTTTATCGACAGTGAAAGGCGTCCAAAGAGTATCTTACTAAGGGGAGGATTTAAATACAATTTCGAAAAAGAGAATAAAAGTGGTTCAAGAAATTTTAGGTGTTCGAACAGGCTTTTGTGCTCAACTTCAATTACGTTAGATAAAAACGACAAAGTAATTAGAGAATCCAACCATAGTTGTCAGCCAGAATTCATGAGAAGAGAGGTCGAGGTTCACATAAACGTGTTGAAACGGAAGGTATGCGAGAATTTGGGTCCAGTAAAGCCAATATATGAAAATACTCTTCAAGATTTGGTGGAAGAGTGTGATGCTGAGTTCGATTTTTCCCTTATACCTAGCTGGAAAAAACATAAAACATGCTTATATAATGCACGCAATAAGTCGTTTGGAGTCGGAAAATGTACATTTAAAACTTTAGAGGAAGTGGTCGTTCCGGATGTGCTATCTGAGAGCTTTTTAATTTGCAACGACGGTAGCAGTGACAAAATATTGATATTTGCTTCGTCAGCTGCTTTAGATGTTATGTCTAAAGAAACGGAGTATTTTGGAGATGGCACTTTTAAAGTCGCACCACCGCCGTTTTTGCAGTTATATATTTTGCTAGCAAACTTAAACAAGTCACCGGAAAAAACGTGTTTTGTGCCAATAATATATGCACTCCTTCCCAATAAAGAAGAAAGAACATATAAGAGATTATTTTCCATATTAAAGCACAGATTTGCCCTCGATGTAAAAAAATATAAATGCGATTTTGAAATCGCCACAATAAATGGTTTGCAAGCAGAACATCCAGGTGTTATGGTGAGTGGATGTTATTTTCACTTCAAGAAAGCTCTGTGGAGAAGGGCGAAGTAATTAGGTCTGGTAGAGACTGAAGAAGGAACAGTGTATACTAAATTATGCACACGCCTGGCATTATTGCCCAAGGAAGCTATTCCAGGAGCTTATATGGAGATTGCGGTATCGTTATCAAACTGGAATCCCATAGTCCAATTCCATAATTACTTCATGGACTTCTGGATGCGTAAAATTACGAGCTCATTGTTTTGCGTTAGTGAGGAAGAATTCCGAACCAATAACGCCGTCGAGGGATGGAATAACAGGATAAACCATAGGATCCCTAAAAAACCGTCCGTCTTTCAATTTATACAATTACTCAGAGCCGAAGCACAGCAGCAAGATGTTGTTATAAGAAAAATGCAGCTACATTGCCCCGATGTAACACGGGTGCGTCGAATTAATATATCAAGATATCGACAAGAAAGGAACAGTCAATGACTACGTCGAAGGAAAAATAACAGTCGTAGAATGTTTGAGCAGGTTATGCCAATTATCTTAATTAAATGTTACCTCATTAGGTATTTAAATAAATGAATAACAAATAAATATTTTAATTAATGTAACGAAGTGTCTGCCTTTTATTTAATAGATAGGTAAAGCCGCGACATTTCTATAGTAGTTCTTAATCAAAAAAAAGTGGCGAATCAAGAATCCGGATATCAAGAATCCGACAAAACAAGAATCCGGCGAAACAAGAATCCGGCGAATCAAGAATCCGGCGAATCAGGAACTATTCGAATTTGTTCGATATCGTTGCATTCGCACTTGTACTACGAGTAGATTAGATTTTTTATCCATATAAACATCGTGCACTAAAACTTAATGAGATTTTAAGTTTTGTTGGTTTCTAGCTACTTTCAAAAATTATTTTTTTATTTTAAATTATTACAATTACCATTATGACATTAACCCCTCGTCTGTCAGAGGTGAAAAAAAAACAGGTTCTAGTCTCATCGGACGGATAAAGTCCGAATAAGTAGATCTGTAAGAAGACAGACGAGGGGTTAAAAGGTTACTTACTTGTAATCATTTGATTGTAATCGTGACAGACAAATATGATCAGCGAAATATCCCATACTTACATATGTACACAATTATGATCAAACTCTTATCTGTGCTTGTCAATTTAATTTTAACTTGATTTTTTGTTGCTCTTTTAGGTACAAACATGATACTCGTAACAACAACTCCAATCGGTAAGAATAAACTTAAAAATGGCCTTTTAAGCACTTGAATGTTGAGATGAAACTTTAACAACTGAGTAGATTATATATTTTATCCAAACTTTGCACATTTTAATAGCATGACATTAATGTCAACAAAGACCGACCTGTTGCAAGCATAAACCCTAAAACAGGTTAGAAAACTCGAAACTTAAGGTCTATCAAGTTAATTATGACGGTAGACGGTGCTAAAATATACATACATACATAACGTCACGCCTTCATTCTCAGACTGTGGGGTAGACAGAGCTCAGAATACCAACAACTAAAAAATATACGTATGGCAATAAAATAAAATAATTAACACGTGTCATAAACTGTTATGACACCACAGCCAACCACTGGGTTGGCTTTATTTTTGATTAAGTTTAAGACAAGTTAAATTTTAAATTTGGTGATAATTATTTCTTAAACCAGTGTAACAATAATAGATGCGTGGTATTATTATTTTGTAAATAATACGTTCTTTGCTTTGTTTTCTGTCTCTTTTTCAGTGCACCCACTGTTTAGTATGATTTCTATTTGATTACTTGGTCAAAGGTTAGAAAATTTAATTAGGCATTAAGTCTGAAATTTGAGTTTTTTTCCCTTTTTTTTCAAGTTGGATAAAAGTACAATGCGCTCTATATAACTGTAGTAATTTTGATCAGCGTATACCCAGCGATAGAACATTTTCGATTCTCGATATCTTTTGGCTGACATTACTTCTTGTTCAGTGTTGCAGCGACACTGCCCAAACAATGAGTTCGCGTGCAGGTCCCACCGCCGGACCAGCGGGTGCATCCCGCTGAGATGGGTGTGCGACGGCGACTACAACGATTGTATCGACGGCTTGGACGAGCGCCACTGCGGTAATAGCCCATTTAAACTCAGTCGCTTCCACTGCTCCCGCCGCTATCGGACATATTGCCCTAAATACTGCGACGGTGGCATCGACGCGAGTGAGTGTTCACGTTCAGCCTTCATACTGCAGGGAAGTCAGTAGGGAAATGGGCAGCGCGAGAATGTAAATACGAGTAGGTCACTCTGGGAACGCCGGCAGCAATTTTCGTCAAGTTCGTGGTTGGCGATATTATTAATGCGAAATGTCTAGTCACTTTTAACGTGCTTTCAAACAATCTTTAGGGATCGTATCACAATACAAAAAGGTCAAAATACATAATGGGTAATACTTTATGGTCATTATATTTATACTGGTTTTATTTACGAAACCCCTTTTTTAGGATTTTTAATAAGCCATTGTATAGAACCCATTAAGTTAGGTTAGGTTTGTTATATAACAATCCTGAAAATTCGCGGTTTCAAAAAAAAACCTTTTTATATAGTGACCATTATGTATTGTGTGCAAAACGAGGTTACAGAATTACCAACAAGTCTTTTTGTAGTTTTTTTTATGTTAAGAAGAAGGCACATGAGCACTCAGGCCACCTAATGGTAAGTGGAATCTGAGACCTATAGACATTTCAATTCTCAAGACTATAATCCTAAGACCTCAAATGCGTTGCCAACCCTGAGGACTAAGATAGAATGCCTCTATGCTAGTAATTTCACCGGTTGTCTTATCCCCACACCGGAACTCAACGGGGTGGTTCAATAGTGGCTTTGAAATATATTTGTTTTACTAGACCTACCCAACGCTTCATGCTTTAACAATTCAATTCGTGAAAAGCTTTGTGTTTTAAATAGGGTTTTCTTTTCATTTTAGGATCACCACGAACTTGTCCGGAAGGCTTCTTTTCGTGCGATTCAGGGCAATGCATACCCAACAATTGGGTGTGCGACGGCGCGAACGACTGCTACAACAGCGACTCCGACGAACGACATTGCCGTAAGTAACACTTTATTGTACAAAATACAGAATTGAAACACGGAATAAACAGAGTTACTTATATAGAGTTTTTTTTTTGCCGTTGGTGCCATGTCAGTATCTCTAATGACGATGTTTTTGACAGATCAGTCGATTAATGTTTTGTCATACAAAGCTGTGTGTGGTATACCACGACGATGTTCAAAAAGGCAGAAAGTGACAAAGCATGGAATAATCTACCCCACGGTTATTCCACGTTTACAAGTAAGGGGTAAAAGTCTAGGGCTACTGTTCGGTGAATAATTTTCGGTACAGTCGTACACCCCAGGCCTAGCCCTTAGATCTTAAATGAGAGCACAAATATAAATTACTTACTTTTTGCCCTCGGCAATTAATTTGCAAAAAAATAATGATGTAAATAATGATGATTAATGATGATGTGTGTGTGAATAATGATGTTCGAACGAGTAGCATACTAATGGTAAAAGATTTTTTGAAATTGGTCCATTCGTTTTTGAGTTTATTTAATACAAACATAAAAAAACAACAAATCTTGCCTCTATAATATTAGTGGAGATTTCAAAGGAAAACTATTACTTTCAAGTAGAATTAATTCGTGGCTCAGTTAAAATGCAAATTGAAACTGTTTGACGTAGGCATTAATTTTTCAAAGAGTTGCGAAATATTAAGCATTATGTATAGTGGTATTTTTTGTTAAAGTTAAGTGTTTTCCCGCCCCTACGAGATTACGACTAGGAAAGCTATTACGACTTACTTATAGACTTTATTGGTTCTTGAGTAATAAGTGACTACGAAGTTTATACCTAACAACCTTAAATAGAAACAGTTTATACCTACTGAAAATTATCTAACACAGCACCAAACAAGTACGCCATACTTAGATTTAATGAGTTTACTTTATTTTTTATTGCACAGTAATGAGTAGACCCCGTTATCGAAGGACCAATTTGGTAGCTGAACTTTCTTAGGCATGGGTAAAAATATTATTTAAATATAGCTATGTCGATACTCTTTCTCTACTGTAATGATTGTCTTAGACAAAAATTAAACGTGTTTATTTTGTTTATTTCATGCACTGGCCTTCACCTGGAAACATTAAAAAAAGTTAAATTGTAACTTTGTTCAATTGTGAAATAGTAACCATAGTGTTTTTGTTCTACTTATAGCGGAGAATCCTTCTGATGACATAGATTATCATGCAATACAAAATAAAAATATTATATTACTTCTCTTAAAATTGGATATAGAACTAAATGTAAACAATAACTTAAACAAGCAACAGTGTTTGCATTGTTGTGTTCCGGTGTGGGGATAAGACAACCGATGAAATTACTAGCATAGAGGCATTCCATCTTAGTCCTCAGGGTTGGCAACGCATTTGAGGTCTTGGGATTATAGTCTTTAGAATGCAAATGTCTATGGGTCTCAGATTCCACTTACCATCAGGTGGCCTGAGTGCTCGTGTGCCTTCTCCTTAACATAAAAAAAAAAACCCATGCCTAAGAACGGTTAGCTACCAAATTGCTCTTCCGATAACGGGGTCTAGTATTTAAGTGTTTTTTTATTCTTGTATAGTATTTAATTTAAAACTGACTTATTACCTTTTTTTTTCAGATACAACCACCACAACTCAGACTGCATATACATATTATGGTGAGAATAAACTCACGAACAGCAAACAATCGATTCGCTAAATTCTTCTTTCGCTGGAATTTATTCGCTCCAAAACATCACATAAAGCTATGCCTTGCTACGCTTTGCATGTGTATTTAAGAGTAAAACATATATTTACAATTTATTATCATAAATAAACTTAAATACCTGTATAATTATATAGGGTGTTTTTTTTAGAGGTATAGAACTTTGAAATGGAATAAAACAAAGATGTTCATTTTAAATTGACATGAAATTAACTTTATTCAATAGTAAATTTTCTGGCATTATAATTTAAATATGACTTCTGGCATACGACCGCCACGGCTGGCTCGGACGTAGTCTAATCTGGAGGTTCAATTTTCGATTACTTTTTCCAACATTTGTGGCCGTGTATCGGCAAGAACGCGGCGAATGTTGTCCTCCAAGTGGTCAATGGTTTCGGGTTTATCAGCGTAGACTAGCGATTTCACATATCCCCACAGAAAATAGTCAAGTGGCGTTAAATCGCACGATCTTGGAGGCCAATTCACGGGTCCGAAACGTGAAACAATGCGAAAACCAAACGTTTCCTTCAATAAATTAATTGTGGCACGAGCTGTGTGGCATGTTGCCCCGTCTTGTTGAAACCACAGCTCCTGCACATCATGATTGTTCAATTGTTGAACGAGAAAGTCAGTAATCATGGCCCTATAGCGGTCACCATTGACTGTAACGTTCTGGCCAGCAACGTTTTTAAAGAAGTACGGACCAACTATTCCACCAGCCCATAAAGCACACCAAACAGTCAGTTTTTCTGGATGTAACGGTGTCTTAACATACGCTTGAGGATTATCATCACTCCAAATACGGCAGTTTTGTTTATTGACGTATCCATTCAACCAAAACTGAGCTTGATCGCTAAACAAAATTCGCTTATGAAAATTGGGATCAACGGCAATCTTGTTTTGGGCCCATTCACCGAATCTACGCCTTGCTAGGTGATCTTGTGTTGATTCTTGTTGCAATGCCAAACCAAACTAAACATAAATCACTTGACAGCTGACAAAATGGCCGCCAGTTTAAAAAGTGTAGCCAACTTAAAGTTCTATACCTCTAAAAAAAACACACGTTAGGTATACATAAAATTAATTAATTGCGTAGTTTCGTCGACAACGTCGAAATAGGTGATCCTATTTCGACATTTCATAACAATTTTTTTTATATAGTCACTAAGAGTAGCAGGGATATTAACATCGTATTTATCGATATCAAATCCCTAGGACGTGCCCCGAGTTACCACACGTATGGTTAAAATATTATTAAGTTCCCATTTCACCATACGATGTGAACCACTTAACAGACGATAAGAACGTTGACAGTTCTCAAAATGACCTAACAGTCGATTAACATTGACTAAATTTAACATCGTATGGTGAAATTGGTACTAAGGCTTCATTACCTATACGTAATGACGGAGGTTAATTTTTATTACACGATTTCCTTTAAAATCACGATATGACGGATTCATATTACGACATCCACGGGAAGACATGGAGTGGCACTATTCTAACCCGGCAACCACACGGGCTTGCAATGCATTGGTTATCTTACAGAAAATATCAAAATCGCTCTATGATTTCCTATAATTGTTGAGGGATTCCTTTAATTCCTTACTAATTTCATCATCAGATCAAATCGATCACATTTACAGGGCAAAAATAAAGTATGACCCTTCCAACAAACAAGAACCTTGAAATCAGTCGACAAGGTAAAAAAATATACATTAATACAAAAAAGATTTCAACGAGTTGAAAACTCCGAAAACTGAGTTGAATTTTATTCGAAGCTCGAAATGGTGTTTTATAATACAATTTAACTGACTGCAAAACCAAAAATACAGATTTTTATGGTGTTTATTTGTATGCAAATTGACATAAGGTCAGCTAGCTTCTACCACATAATCTCAAATACGTGTCAGATCTGCTCATAGTGAGAATACTTTGGATAGGGAAGCTTACCCCCAGTAGTGCATATTTTTCTTTAGTTATTATTTACTGTCCAGGAGCACAGAACCACTGTACAGCGAACGAGTTCGCGTGCCGCTCCCCTCGCCGGTCGAACGGCTGCATTCCGAGGAGCTGGGTGTGCGATCACGACCGCGGCGACTGCTACGATGGCTCGGATGAACGCGACTGCGGTAAAAGCCCTACCATTTCCATCAAAGATACTTACAACTTGAAAAATAAGAACACAAAACTCAGTGCCTCGTCTTTTTAAACATTTATTGTACAAGTATGTTGAAATAATAATCAGCTTACACCCTTAAATAAATTATTTAACGTCAAAAGTTCTGTGTATATTTTGAGATCTCCGTAATTTTCAACATAAAACGAACAATACTTATTATAAAATTGGACCTCCTTCTTACTTTCGGACCATAATTTATCTATGCTTTTGATATTTGCCATCAAATTAAGTTTTTCGGTAGTCATTTGGTGAAATTACCAAGTCAGGTGACTAAATATCAGGGGACAATCTCACACAAATTGACCTAGTCCCAAGATAAGCTCTAGGCTTGTACCATGGGAACGATAAACAAACTTACATAGAGAAAATTACACATTTAAATACATAGAAAATATCCAAGACACAGGACCAAATATTCGCGGTCATCACACAAATATCTGCCCTTACCGGTATTTGAACCCAGGACCGCTGGCTTCGGAGGCAGGGTCACTCCCAACTAGGCTACCGTGTCGTCGACGTATGACGAAGCACATTAACAAGACAGGCTTTGTCTAGAAGAGACGGCTGTCAGCGCTTCTTTGATTTTTTAAACTGTCTCATGATCCCATTGCTGAACGAAAACCTCCCCATTGTTTACCTATGCGTCGAAGTCATCCTGCCATCTCCATTTTGATCTCCTTACCGCTGCTCCATTGCCCATTCTGAAGGGGCCATTTGGTAAAAAACTTGGCCGCGTAACGTCAACTACTTTTGCTTAGGTTGTATAGTTTATCTCTCTAGACATTGTGTGTTGTCCAGCAGCACAGCAACAATGCGCGGCGGACGAGTTCGCGTGCACGTCCAATCGCCGGTCGAGCGGGTGCATACCGAGGAGCTGGGTGTGCGACGGTGACCACAGAGACTGCGTCGATGACTCGGACGAACGCAATTGCGGTAAGAACTTTTCGCTTTCACATAGGTTCTCAAATCTTGAAAGATTACAACACAAATCGTTTTTATTGTACTCATTGCAGGATTAAGTATGTTGTGTTGACCCGCTACAATATAACATTAATTTCGTTACATTACTTAACTCAAAATTCGAAAAAAGAATCGAAAATTTGACACCTTTCCTTGATATTACTATTAGTTTAACTACTGATCAAACAACAGGCCCTTTATTAATCATAAGTCATAATAATAAAAAAAAAATTAATTGTGGTTTTTTAAATCTAAATAATATGGATTAGATTTAAATTTTAATCTAAATATTTAATTGGAGAGCTGCTTTGCTTGTCTCTTAACTGAAGTCTGGTGTCGGTTATGTTGTCATAAACATAAGATAAAGTAAACGAATTTAAAATGTTTTACACATACATAACATCACGCCTTCATTCCCAAAGTGGGGTAGGCAGAGCTACAGAAATACCAACAACTGTAAAAAGACTCGTTGATAACTCTGTAACCACATTAAAAAAAACCACTGTAACCACTTTAAAATGTTTTAACTAGTGAAAATACCACGTCAGGTAACAAAATTGGCAATTTCCTCGGCGAACGTATTAGGTACCGTAAAAAGTTCCAACTTTGCCTGGATTTTGACATTTTTTTCGTATACCTGTAAACCTATTTTACTTATGGCGTTTATTGAGTATTAGTCGGAAAGAAGACCCTATGCCTTGCCAGATAGGAGTCAAATCTCAATAGGTAATCATACAATGTTTCCGAATTACAAGCAATCAAAGTGGCAGGTAAAGTTGTAAGCCTATGGCGTAACTTTGCCTAGACGGATATCTCAATAAATAATGTGTTGCTATTTGTAATAATATTTACTCGTGCACATGAGACATTGTGCTTGTCCCTGGCAGTCAAATTATTGCCATAAGCTTCATACTTTTTTTTTCACAGATAAAAGGCAAATTTGAAGCAGGTTCCACAAACTTTATATGCGAAAATGTCATGAACTGTAGGGTTATGCTAAAAACAATTACGTAATAGTCAACAAACAATATTTTTAACAACAAGACAATTAAAAGTAAATGCCTATACAATATAATATTATACAATAGATATACATTTGCTAGGAAATATAAATAAAGGTAATAAAAGTGTGCAATTTGATTTTATTTTTATTTTTTTGTAATACAAGATTTTTTTGCTCCAGGTACTTTATTATCGTATTGTCAGCAGATCTATATAGACACCAAATTTTGAGTCAATTCGACCACTGGAAATCGGTAAAAATTGACTTGCAAGATTTGACTTAAACAAACAACAAACATACATACATACATTAAATCACGCCTGTTTCCCAGAGAGGTAGGCAAAGACCACTTCTTTGCACCTGCTACGATCCTGACAAATCTCTTTCGCTAATATTGCAAGTTAATAAAAAGCTTGTAATCAATAAACTCATTTAAGCAATTTAGGCACGCCTAAATTGCTTACCCTTTTCTGTACATTTGTAAAACCCAGCTACTGACAGCCCTAGACCCAGGCAAAGTTGTGTCACTTAAGTTTCCTAAACACTGCGCCCAACATTGCCTACTACGGTATTATGATAAAAGCGTGTCCTTTTCTAGAAAATATTAAACTTAAGAAAATAGACAGTCTTTACCCCTACCCTGGGACGTTACTCCTTCTTAAAAAACCTGGGCAGCGGCGCAAAGTACATCGAAAAGTGGATGATACACGGCATGTCAGTACTTTACAAAATTATTACGGCATAGAAAGCGCCTTCTTTACTGGTCCAGGATATAGTTTTAACTTTTTATGTGTTAATTAGTTTAGAATTTATTAAGGTTTTAATGATACTGGTTACTGATTGACCAATAAAGGTAAATCATTGCAATAAACGGTCCTCTAAGTTCTGGGGCCCCCTATATATATATATATATATACAGTATGTAACATGACGAGAAGCAAACCTTTAAACCCGTTAATGTTAAGGTGGAGAATAAAGCTATGGTGCGTTAATTTAATTATTGAAGTACTAACGCTTTTGCATTAAACCGTTTAATATTTATTTTTTCATTATTATTCTTACAACATTCTTTATTTATTGTTTACATTGTTGTCTTATCAATTTAAAGGTCAAAGAGTGGTCAAGGTCAGCTAATAACACCCATGTTACAGTCACAGTCATATCATAACATGTCAGTTCAAATAAGGCTGTGTCTACACTCACCATTAAATGCGACGCAGTTCAATGTGTCGTCCACCAGTCGCTCTAATTTGACGCAAACGACGATGGTTATTGTCATGAACGCTACGTAATAAATTTGGATTCTGCTGGGCACGCCTTTTAACTTTGTCAAAAGCCTGTATGATTCGTAATTTCATCTCTTCTTGTGTTCCGGACTCTTTTTTAAATACCAGCTGTTTGACCCAACCCCAAAAGAAAAAATCTAACGGCGTCAAATCCGGTGAACGGGCCGGCAAAAATGTAGTATCTGAGAAACGCCCAATCTATTGGTTGCCGAACATTTCATTTAGTCTCTGCCTTACTAGAACAGAAACATGTGGCGGTGCCCCATCGTGTTGATACCAAGTCTGTACGTTTAGGGCTAGAGGTAAATTATCCACATAACGTCTGAGAGATGTATTTAGAATTTGAAGATACTTAGCTCCGTTTAATGTACCATTTATAAATACTGGTCCAATAATGTCATTACCTCTTATACCAGCCCATACATTAATCGACCACCGAGTCTGGTGAGCTAACTCACGACCAACGTGAGGGTTTTGATGCTTTTTAGCCCAGTAATGAACAACTCGCCGATTCCACATTGCGTTCCTCGTAAATCAACTTTCGTAAGTCCAAATTATTTTAGTAAAAAAATTACGGTCTTCTGATATTTTCTGCAAAGCCCAATTTGCATAATCAACTCGCTTTGAATAATCTTCGGGCTTTAAAGCGTGAACTTTTGCAACGGAGAATGGGTATTGTTGATCTCGTTTTAATACTCGGTGGACGGCCATATGATTAATACGAAAAAATGGCCCCGCTGTTCTTGTGCTGGAGCCAGGCTCGTCTTCGAAATGACTTAATATTTGTTCCTCTAATCCAAGAGACATACGGGTTCCTGATCCACCAGTACTTAAAGGAACCGGCCGATTATTCTCCCGCAATCGTGTAATTGCCCTTACAATGACACGTGCGTTAGTTGGCTGTCTTCTTAGAGGAAATCTTTCGGCGTATAATCTAAGAGTGGCACTTCCGTTGCATTGGCACTCACCATAAATAAGTATCATGTCCATGATCTCCTCAGCACTAAAATTCGATGGCATATTTATTATTTTTATAATAAAATAATCTATCAACATGAATACATCAAATTGACATGATACGTAACATGTCATATTAATTTCGACTTTTTTTGTGTCCTACTGCACAGGTAGCACAAGTAGTATTTTCTCGCTTGTCGCTCAGTACGTCTCTATCATTACAATTTAGATAGAAAGGGAGATCCGAGCCACAAACAAGTCGCGGCCAGATGTGCTAGCCGTGCTGGGCGAACTGGCTGAAGAAAAATAAATTGACAGTAATGTCCGCTCAAATGACAGATCAGATGTGTTTGAATAACCTTGTATGTTTATTTTAGCACAAATAGTATTTAAATAACTACCTATTAATTTGTTTAACATACGTTAAAAGTGTACCCCAACTGAAAATGATATCGACAGTGATACTCGCGATCATAGTTGAAGCTGCAGTGCCAAGGATTTGTGGAATTACTTAATTATCAGTTAATGTTTATAATTATTGTCACAGGATGGTTCAAATAGTGTTAACCGACTTTGAAAAAAGGTAACAGTACGTTTTTGCATAAATTAATTAATGGAAAGATAATTAACAAATTCTAATAAGAAGTGTGGTATTATACTAAACTAGACCTGGCCATCAACGTGTTCAAAGGTTTGCTTCTCATCATGTTACATACTGTATATGTATATATATATATATATATGTATATATGACGAAAACGAGGAGGTCTGGGTTCAGCAATGGGATACTCAGACGGGTAAAAAAAGATATGCTGGCGGACTTCTCCCCAAGGACCCTGGCTTATTAAGTAATTATGTCACCTTAAAATGCTGCAACTTTCAACTTTGCCATTTAAGCTCAACTTTGCCTATTTCGTTTCAATTACAATATCTCGCATTTACTTAGTTTTTTCTTAATTTTTACCATTAGTAATGTTCATTATTCTGGCAACACATTTTTTTTTTTACATTGGTAACTCCATTGTTGCTCCGCCAGTTGTGCATCATAAGTCGGAGTGAGTGGAAGCATTTTCTTAGTCTCACAACTTTTGAATTTTAACCTTCAGAAAAGGTGTTTTTTTAAGAAGGAGTAACGTCCCAGTGGTGCTAGACAAGTTGCATTCGACAATCGTAAGCGATTATGTTTCGATTGATAAATGTATGGAATTGACGTAAGCCACCGAGATAGTAATGTGACACTTTCGTCAATTCCATATATTTTTCAATCGAAACATAATCGCTAACGATTGTCGAATGCAACTTGTCTAGCATCACAGGGTAGGTAAAGACTGTCTATTTTCTGTAAGTTTAATATTTTCTATGAAAGGACACGATTTCATCATAATACCGTAGTGACACAACTTTACAACAAGATATAAAAACGAAACAAAATGAAAACGTGACGTAAAAACAAAACTACTAATCGTCGAGTAAGAGTCACTATGTGAACTTATTCCTAAACAAATTTCTCCGGGTTAGCCGTATGTCCTCAATTATGATAATTATTATATTATTTTATAAATCTTTGGAATGAATAAGTCTGCAATCAACAATCTTTTTTTAAGAAACCCTAAAGATGCAATAAGCTATTAAATGTTGTCAGTATTTGATCAGTGAAGAATATAATATCTATAATCTCTCTGTAGTTGCAGAAAAAAAGGAAAATTGTTTAGTTTGGGAACTCTTAAAGCAAACACTCTCCTTGTTGTTTTGAGTGTACGAGTAGTTTCCCGTTTTATAGTAATCGGTGGGTCGCTGTTGAAGACCCGAATAAATCAAATATATAAACAAAAAAAAGGGGTAAGTAAATAAAATAAATAATAGGATTTATTGAAAAAAAAAACATTCTTGTAATTTATATGTTAATATAATTATGTTATTATTATAATCCTGTTCTTGGTTAGTTACGGGACTTTTAAAAATCTATCAATGTCCTTTTTAGGGTTCCGTAGTCAAACTAGGAAACCTTATAGTTTCGCCATGTCCGTCCGTCTGCAGCCTAGCGCAGAGACTCTTACTAGAAAGCTGTAATTTGGCATGAATATTTATTAGTCACGCCAACAAATTTTTTAGGGTACTTCCCCTACACTTAACGTCGCGATGTATATTTTTTTCGTCTACCCTAGTTTTTCGATTAAATTATAGGTAGTTATTATGAAATATTAATCTATGAAGTGTTAATTTTTGTTAGACTCCAGTGTCTCCCTCCCCTCCCTACAGCCAAAACTACAAATACTAAAAATCTGAAAAAAATCTTAAGTGAAAGAATATATAACTAATTTTTAAGGAAAACTATCACAACTAAGTAGATATCATCGGTTCTTGAGATACAGGCGATTAAAGTGTTTATTATACCCACTAAAATCATCTAAGACGGCACCAATTGACTTTAAATAGAAAATTTGTTATTACATACCTTGTTGATTTTTGTTTGTAGTACTTAACGGCTTCGGAACCCTACACTGAGCATGGTCCGACATGCTCTTGCCCGGTTTTTCTTCGCGACATGGCCGCTAGGAACGAATTTTCTCAACCTTTAAGTTTCGGATTCAGATTTCGGGTTTTCAACTCTCGCCTCTCAAGTTGAAGTCGCACGGTTGCGGAAATGTAACTATGTAAATAACATTAAGAAGTAGGATGGGATGAATATATGTATTACTTTTGTTTGAATGTCCTTGTTTCAGGTTCTAACGCTACAGACCCGACTTCTGCTCCATTGGCTCCAGCAACCGGTGAGAATTAACCTCAAACACAGCACGCAAACATTCTTTTATGCATTTGTACCCATCTTGAGATTTATTTTTTTACGTCCTATTAGTTCAGAAAAATTATATCTTTTCCGTTGCAAAAGGTCGGCTATCCGTAATTTTTACACAATTCTCCAAAAGAAGGATTGTTTTTTAGGGTTTATGACATGTAACGTAATGTGTGTCAACCTGATAACTTCTTCATGCCTGATCCAAACCTAGGCGTCTGGGTATCATTGGAATTGTAAAATTACCGCGAGTAACATAGGCTAGACTTTGTCTTGAAGAAACTTGTGGTCATGAAGACACGCCAAAATTGAAAATGTTTTATCGAATCTGCTAGTTTTTCTAACAACGTCTAGAAATTAAAGAGTGGGCTCCAAAAATTTAAGCAAAACTTATTGATACTTTATGTTGCATAGTTCTGCTATCTGATAAAAGATGGCGGTAGCAGTCATTGTATACTAGTATATTTGTATTGAATATAAAAAAGATTCTGCATGTTTTGTTTTTAATAATACAATTATTATGATTGAAATAATTTAAAAAAAAACGCCTTTAGATTAAGGTCCCAAAAACTTTATTTAGCGTTCTATGGCAACCAAATTGGCGATATAACAGTTGTTCTCGACTAAAGTAATAAATAAATAAATATCAGGGTACAATCTCACACAAATTGACCTAGTCCCAAACTAAGCTCTGAGCTTGTACTATGGGTACTAGACACCGATAAACATACTTATATAGAGAAATACATACTTAAATACATAGAAAACATCCAAGAATCAGGGACAAATTCGTGGCTAGCGTGAATAAGTAGATAACTAGTTGAAAAATAATGAAAATAATTGAACTAAGGACATGCAATTTGTTCTAAATACAATTTTTATTAGCTTTACATCTCGAATTATCAACTTATTCACGCCATGTACGGAAATATTCGCGCTCATCACACAAATATTTGCCCTTATCGGGATTTGAACCCAGAACCGCTGGCTTCGGAAGGGTCACTCCCAACTAGGCCAACGTGTCCGATTTTGTTGTATTAATATAAAATATTATCTCTACCAGTTCCGCAAGCTGCTTGCTCGCAAGAGCAGTTCTCGTGCGCATCTCGGCGCTGGCGCGGTGGCTGTGTACCGCTCGTAACGGTGTGCGACGCTCGCGCCGGCGACTGCGACGACGGCTCCGACGAAACACACTGCGGTAAGGCCACTACACTAACTGTCCCACTGATATAACCCATCATTAATGATTATGGCTACAGAAAAACGTATATTAAACAGACCATACTTTGAACCTTTTTTTTATTCTGTGAACCTATATTTCGTACCAAACTACTCAAACAATATGAATTATTGCAAGCCCGTGTGGTTGCGGGGTTAGAATAGTGCCACTCCATGTCTTCCCGTGGATGTCGTAAGAGGCGATTAAGGGAATAAGGGCTTGTAGTATTGTTAGGCTATGGGCTTGCAACCTGTCACTAATACACCAGTAAACTTCTTGGCCTGATTGTGCAAAATGTGGTTACAGAATTATCAACAAGTCTTTTTGGAGTTGTTGGTATTTCTGTAGGTCTACCCCACCCTGGGAATGAAGGCGTGATGTTATGTATGTATGTAGATTACAAGTAATCAAAAATATGAGTTTTCTTTTTTTATTAATGACGGTTTACCGCGGTATACCGCATTGATTCTCTCCAATGTCAAGTGAGTTACGATAATTTTATTCTCAAATCAGTAAACTGAATAAATCAAATAAATACTGGGGTAACTCATGAGTTCATGACTTCATTGAATGTATCATTTGATCGAATTTCATTTCATCAAACGCTATTCTCTCCTGAAACCATAACGTTTTCAGTGTATCTTAAACATTAATTACGTAGGTTAGGTTAGGTAAGATGTATAAAATACCCTGAAATTATGGTTACAGCAGAAAATAGCGTTCGATGAAATGAAATTCTATGAAAGGTGTTTCGATGAAACGATAGACACCCCAAAACTTTTTTAACAAGTAAAAAAGTGTTATCAAATAGTATTTTAATTTTAAGAATCCTGTAAAATATTGTTTTACTAAATAATTAGTAATTCTTGGTCCAGGAGCGGTTCGCGCTTGCCCCGACCGCTGGTTCGCGTGCGCGTCCGGGCGCTGCGTGCCGCCGGCGATGGTCTGCGACGGCCGCCTCCAGTGCGCAGACGGCGCAGACGAGCGCCAGTGCGGTGGTAAGTAACTTGATTACACAACTATTTGTACATAAACTGTCTATTAGTCTACCTGTCGTTAAAAATTACAGTGCTCCTATTTTGTTTTGTATTTCCTTCCTTTTGTGGTGTTACTTTCTTAACGTTTCGACTGAATTTTAGACTCTGTAGCAGTTGATAAGTTAGGTTTTTTCTTCTTTTTCTTGTATAAATGTTTGCTGTATGCAGCATTTCTTTTCATGTCTTTTATTTTTTCGTGGCCGTGCTATTGGTTATGGTTTTAATACGGTTAAATAATATTATTACAAAGCGATTGCAATATTTTAAACCACATAAAAGTAGGACTACTTTCAGCCGTTGATTACTGACTTTAAGCAATATTACTGAAGTTTTTATTTATTTTTTAGACAACTCTGCAGTGGATGTCACTGTGCCTCAAACTACTGGTAAGAATAATAATTGTATAGTTTTATATGAAGACGCCTTTAGCCTAAATAGTTGGTAGTGAATCTGCCCCGGAAGCTAGCGAGTTCGTTTCTTCTTTCATCTTTATAAGAATGCTTTGTTGTCCTCTAGTAGCCATAGTACCATAGCCTACACCTGTTAACTGTATGTACAGTTAACAGTGTTGCTGTTTGTACCAACCAGCCTAGAGCTTAGTTTGGACCTAGGTCAATTTGGGTGAGATGTCCCCTGATATTTATTTAAGTAGGTAGCGTTATAGAACACATTACTTATTGAACATGCCTTGATGCAAACTATTACACTATGGGTAACGTATCATGACGAGACGATAAAATAAAAACCGATTGAAAGAAATGCAAGAGCAGTTAAGTTGTTTGCACCTATTATACCCTGACTCACCTTAGAACGGTGTCACAGTGACCTTATAAAACAATTTGTTTGAGACTTCTTACTACTAAAATCATGACATCACTGTGACAGGGTTCTATGGTGGGTCAGGGTTCCGTTGGACTGATAGTACATTGTTGTGGACTTCAGAGAGAGGGTAATAATAGATGCAAACAACTCGGACTGCTCTTGCTTTACTTTCAAGCGATTCTTATTTTATCGTTGGATCATGATACCTACTCGTATAATAGGTATAATAATTTGCATCAAATCTTGTTAAATGAGTTTAATAATTATGTTCTACACCGCTAATCAAATAAATATTAGGGGACCATCTCACACAAATTGACCTAGGTCCATTAGGCGGGAGTCTGTTATTTCATCGAAATACGTTTCATCGAATGTGTTTTATCATAGAATTTCATTTCATCGAACTATATCTTCTGTTTAAACATCTAAGCTAACCTAACCTACGTAATTAATGTTCAAGGTACCCTGAAAACAGATTGTACGTTATTTTATAGACAAAAGTTGTTTAGAATTTCATTTCATTTTTTTTTTCTCGTATTATCATTTCATAGAATAATCATTATGTATAATAATTACTTTGAAGACATTTAAATCATCGTTTTTTATTTCAAATAAAAATCATTGTTTCTTTTTTCATATCATAGAATAGCAAATTAAATATTCTTTGTTCTCATATTATTTATTTAAAATATAACTTAATAACAATAAAATCAACTTATAGAAAATTCTGCTGCGAAGTGATATAATCTATGAAATGAGTTTCTGTCAGACACCGATTATATGTATTATGTTGTATTGATTTTGTTATTATTGATGTATCCTTATTCTCCAAACAGTAATTTCGTAGAATTTTGTTTCGCAAAAACTATTCACAGAATATTGAGTTTCCCACGACTTTGAATACTGTTGTCGTTAAAATGAAATGCTATGAATAAATACACTGACCAAACAATAATTATATTGTTTGATAAGTTTGATAATGAAAAAATAAAATTACAAAATTCATTGAATTGATTTTCTGTGGAATTTGTTTCTTTCAAGTAAATAGTTTAAAAAAATATATATTCGAAGCAAAAATACAAGGACCAAATAGTATATGAAACATTTTCTGTGAAACAAAATTCTGTAATTGGACACCCTGAAAACATTATAATTTCAGCAGAAAATAGCGTTCGATGAAATGATACCTTCGATGAAGTGATGACCCCATCACCCCAACCATTGGGCTGATAGTAATTTTAGTGCCCACCTTTGATTCTAAAGTAGTGCGAGTATATAGAACGGTTTATGTAGGAATAAATATCATCACATCATAGGTATATCATATTTAATGTAATGTAATCATTCTGAGTACTGCTGCTTCGCTTGGGCGGCAGTATAGGTGCAAAATTAAAGGCGTTATTAAAAATAGCGCAAACACAGGCATAAAGTAGCAACTTTATTTAATATTAATAAAGATACCTAATAACTTAAGGTTCAGAAGGAGTGAACTTTGAAGGGGCAGCTGATAGGGGCGTGTGCAAAAAAAAAGATATGCATAATTCTTCATTGGGATAAGGGCAAAGGGGTGTTGATGAGTGATGTTAAAATTTATACTCTCGTGGCTTAATTATAAGGTAACAAAACCTGGATTTTGTTTGAAATAATCTAAATCGCTTAAAATAATGCATGTACGTGTTGATCTCAGGACGCATCGAAGCCGCGGGGGCGGCGCAGGCCGAGGTGTTGCGGCTGGAGCTGCCGAGCGGGCTGGACCAGGACGCGCACTTCGCGCTGTCGCTGGCGCACATGCTGCGCGCGCGCGCCCCGCGCGACAAGCTCGACGCGCAGATGGCCGTGCTGCGCCTATTCCGAGAGCTCGCGCGCAACTAACGCTTTCAAATAAAATGTGGTGCAAAATAATACTATTGTTTGATTTTTCTACTAATAAGTAATTAGCGACCCTCCCTGTGCGAATCACTATCTATTAAAAAAGACCGCATCAAAATCCGTTGCGTAGTTTTAAAGATCTAAGCATAAATAGGGACAGATAGCGGCAAGCGACTTTGTTTTATACTACCTCGTGTGTTCATAAGTTTTGAGACGAAATAAATGTTACATAAAAATTTAAAGAATAAAGCTATATTTATAAAATTTACAGACAATGATAATTAGACATTAACCAACAACCACAAGCAATTACTATTCAAAATGGCCACCCCTATTTTTAATACAAGCTTTTAGACGTTCCGGCCAGTCATCGATCGCGGCACGAATCTTCTCCAGTGGGATATCCTTCGCTGCTTTGATGAGGGCTCGCTAATCTAAGTTTGGACTAAGGTGGGACTTTTGGCAGACCTCCAGTGGATTGAGATCGGGGCTGGAGGATGGCCATTCTTCCGCCTCGATGAAACCCGGCAAATTTTCCCTTAACCAAGCTTGAGTCGTTTTAGCCTTATGGGCGGGTGCTGAGTCTTGCTGGAAAATCAATTCTTTGTTGTGAAATAAAGTATTAGATAGGGGTTTCACTACAGTATCTAAAATGTCACTTTGATAATTGTTTGCTTTAACCTTGACACCTTGTTGGCAGGAGCTGAGTGACACCTTCGTACTAACCCCCCCCCCCTTGGTACTTCGTACCATCACACTCGCCGGATGATGGCCACGCGAGACATTTCGTGCTGTAGCAGATACATCTTTGCTGCTTTTGGCATAAACTTTATTACTTTTCTTCGACCGTAGAGATTTTTTCGTCGGTGAAGAGTATCTTTTCCGCATCGTGTCTCTTAAGCAGCATCGGACAACGTTCGCGACGTAGTTTACGTAGGCGATCATTAGGCCTTTACTTTGAGATCGTATTTCAATATTGTGTTGACTGAAATACGCGAAATGTTAGTCTGCAAAGCGAGTTTTTTCAGGGTGCGACATGAATTTCGGCGAAGTTGCTCTCTGATTATTTTGATGTTCGCAGCCGTCCTTACAGTAGTGTAATATACGAAGTTGCAGCTTACCCCAAAACTTTTTATGTCACGGAAAATCCCCATTGGTTTTTTCCCCGCCATATGTAGCGAAATGACAGTCGCACGCAACTTTTTCGTTCCCTCCATCACGAGAAAAACAAAGGAAATTATTTTTTAAAACATACAAATAGCACACTAACATTCCAAAATCAAAATTGAAAAAATAATAAAATAGATGCCAGTATTATTTTCTTAATTTTAATAAGTAAATAGTTTGTCTCAAAACTTATGAACATACGAGGTATTTAGTGATATTAGTCCAAAAAGGCTTTAGTGTTTTCAATCCACAAGAGCACAACCTGAATGCGGTAATGTATGAACAAGGGGCACCTATTATTTTATTTTAACACCGTCCAGCGAACGTATCATTACGCAGAAATTTCATTTCTTCTCGCAACATGAGTTGAAACAATGTACGGAAAAGAAATCACATTTACAAACTTTAATCCACTGGCGCAACACTATAAAACAATCGCTTGCGCGATGAAAATCAGACTTACGTGTGGTCACATCTATTATTGCACCAGAATAAAATTGAAATTTAATTCATGGCGCGATTAACTATTTCCTACATGATCCCCAAATCTAAAAAGGATTATAACAAGTTCATAATTATTTTTTAATCGCTATTTAATGACAACTTACTCCATGTCAAAGTGAAAAAAATATTGTCAATCCTGCAAATCAAGCCTTTTCATAATATCATACTCCATTTGCGATACTAGTTTTACCTTCATTTTAAGCCCTTTTTCAATTGCCTAGATCTTTTTCAATTACAAAAAAATCCTTTCGTTTTTTTTATGTGTGAAATAGATAGATAGTTTTAGTAGTTGTTGAGAAAAACTGCTGTGACACACGGACAGACACCGAAGGCTCACCATGAGGGTTCCTTTTTTACCAGTTCTGTTCGTAACCTCAAAAATAAGACCAAGTTCAAAAGGGTGTTCATCCAAGGCCGCATGCCCAATCATATTGCCTGCGAACGTCATTGCGTAGCCAGGCAAAAAATCTTTTATGAATAAATACCAAAAGTTTTTATTTTTGGTGTTAGGTTTTTAGTATGTAGCAAAATGTATAAAGAGTTAAAGTTTAAAATTAAAATTGTTTCCTAATCAGAACTAACGTCATATTTTAAACTTTTTAGAGTGATGATTGTAATACTTACATGACTACGAAATTTTACACAACAGGTTTGACTAACAAATAAAAATCATCGTGTATTTTATCAGAATTTAAACTACTTTATTGAATCACTTTAATATTCTCAAAACTTTTACATGAAATTTAATGTCCCACGACGCGACTATTAGGTATACTGTCCCCACTTGGAATCTTTATCGACGAGTAAAAAAGTTAAAAAAAATACCAGACACTGAATGGACTACTAAAAATATAGAAAATATAGACATCGCTATATAGTAGATAAATGTGACTCAGCCCCAAGTTAGATGCAAAAGGCGTCAAGGGTTGATTTGGTCGCTGATATCTTGATAACATAATCGACATCTGAACGGATGCCAAATTCCTAAGCACTTACCACACTAAGTTCTAGGATTGCAGTCCTCCATCCATGCCAACGAGTAAGTTATTAATACAGAAACAAATTTAAAATAGTAAAGTTATTCGTTTTACTGGGTTTAGAAATATAAATGCTACGGATAAAATAAGGAATTATAATAACTTCAAATTTCAAGGATATTGTTCCCCGCATTTTGTTATCAAAAATATGTTGCCTAAAGGCAAAGGTTATCTGTTATGTAGCCAATTATTTTTGTTTCTAGCAACTTGTAGCATTTGCTCGAAATAACCGCCTTTAAAAACGCAGGAAATAACATCTTTTAAAATGGTAAATCAATCAAACGGAAGTGGGCTTTTGGGTAAAAATATTTCTTGCGTTTTTGAAGACGGTCTTTTAAATTTAAAAAAAATATGATTTCATACTTTTTAGTAGTGATAAGTAACTATGCTGTTATGTAGTCCGACATCTCAATTAATAACAAACTATAAGACATTTCAAGCTCGTCACAAGAACGCCACAGGATAGGAAAAGTCATATTATTTAAACCATTTAATGTGCTTCGTCATAGTCGGCGCTCAACTATGAATGAATAGATAGATAGATAAACATCTTTATTCATCTCACACCATACATGGTTTCTTAGGCTAACAATAGAAACATGCAAATATCATTTATTTATAAATAATGTAAAAAAACCTTACTTGCGAAATTAAATTACCTTTAATTAAAAACATAAATGCAGAAAAAAAGCCATGTGATGGTGAGACGAGAAGGAATAATGTATTATTATATTTATTTGCTAGTAATTTTTGGGTACTTACATTAAATTGGGAAAATTAAGCGTGCAAATATATTATTCAGTACAGAAAATAATAATTAGACAATATTTAAGTTAACAAGTTCAATTTCATTACAGTTGTATGCTTACACAGTCTTTGGGAACTCTTTGAAATAGTAATGACACTCTTGGATTAGCCAAGTATGAAGGTTGCCTTCCCTCTGCGACTGACGTGACGTCTATCAGACACCGCCGCCAAAAAAAAAAAACTCCTTATAGCGTGAAATAGCTCTATATAGCTCAGTAACTTCTAAAGACTCGGGGCATTATAAATTAACATATGTTAAAAAATCCTGTTTTTTTTTACCTTATTCAAGTTAATTACATTTTTTTTATTTAAAAGCCCATACACGTGTTAATTATAAATTCCACGTGAAAATTGAATAATCATGCTATATATACACTTAATAAACAGTATTTATCATTGACCCATTATTATTTTTTCTGTATTAAATGACGTCTGACAGACTCCACCTCAGTAGAATGTTTCTAAAAAAGTCACCTCAGTTGCAGATGGTTAAAATAAGTTCCCAGTAAGTTAAAGTAAGATGACTGGCAGAGCAATCATGCAATATGATTTTTTGGATGAGTTGTGAAAGATAGTTTATATAGAGGTAAGTAACCTTATTTTGTTACTTGGCCCCTCACTGAGTTGCTGTTTCGAGGTCATTAGGGTTTTTTGAAAGTACTCGGAATCAAATCGCGACTGATCAGAGAAGAACCTGTAAGAAACTCTGTCGGATGTCTTTTTTTTTTTTCGACGTTCGCAACCTTTTGCCGGAGTGTTCCTTAACAAATATACTGATCTGTTTAATATAATAATCCTGTTAATGTGAGCAGTTTCTTTTCAATGAACCGCGGAATGAATTATTGTTACCCTTAATAACATAATAACTATGGTGGTATCGTCAACAAAAATTATCGATTCCTGATTTGTCACTTCCCCCCTCCCCCCTACAGCCAAAACTACAAATACTAAAAATCTGAAAAAAAACTTAAATAAAACAGCATAATTATAACGCATTTTAAAGGAAAACTATCACGACTAAGACATGATTGGTTCTTGAGATACACGCGGTTCTTAAACACTTGTGTTTGTACCTCCTAAAATCATCTAAGACTGCACCAAATGACTTTAAATAGAAAGTTAGTTATGACTTGTTGTGATGTTTATAATACTTAACGGCTTCGGAAGTCTACACTCAGCATGGTCCGGATTGCCCGACTTTTTTAAATATGCTTATGCCAATGAAAAATACTCAAATTTGATATAAAAGGGGTGTAAAGTTGTTTTCTGCGGGTTACGGCATTTTTTCTTTTTGTTTTCACCCGAAAGAATGCTGTAACCCTCGTAGAAAATGTATAAAGGAAGGTGTTATTTAAACACCAAATGAAAAGTGCGTTTTAAATTGCTGTAACTAAATTACAGCAGCTAACAACGTTTTTGGACAAAAAACTACATATTCATTCATACATTTTAGACTAAAGTATTGCTGTAACGAGCTTTAAAGAAAATCAGGTCATCTTCGAGTATGGGTCATACAATCAAGCTGTTTGCTATACGTTAAAAATATACCACATAGTTTTTATTTCTCTATTTTTTGGTCCTGAGTATGACACATATGTGTTATATTTAACTGTATTTGAACTGGTTGATGATGGTTTTATCGTGAACGTCGCTCGACTCAAACTTTGTTTTTTATCTAGTTTATGAGGTAGTATAGGAAATTTTGGCGATTTCGCTGATTTACGTGATTTTACTTTACTTCTACAAATTTTAATGCATAACACAAAAGATAATTTCAACGAATGTATGAGCTACTTATTTGTTTTTATTATTTTGTTTAGATTACCTTATTGACCTGAAACCGGTGACTGAATTTTGCTGTAAGAGTTTTAGAATAAAAGGTATGAAAAAAATACAATCTATTGCTGTATGTATGTATGTATGTAAACACTTTATTGTACAAAATAAAACAGAAAAAATACAATGAAGATACCAGAAAATAATGTACAAAGGTGAACTTATCCCTTTAAGAGATCTCTTCCAGCTAACCCTTGAGGGATTGAGAAAAGTGAAAGGTTGTGCATCGAGTAGGCAAGTTTACAAATTTCTTTATCATACAAATAAGTCCTAACTATAAACATAAAATTAACTACATTAAAATACAAAAAAAAATGTAATGTCAAATGTAAAAGTCGACTAAAAATGTATGAATAACTTTTTACCACATTTTCATATATTTTTGTGTAAAATATAACAAACTTGGTAACATTTTATGAAAACGGGCAAAAAATTGTTTTTGATTTCAGGTACTTAAAACTCTCGTTCAATAAATTAAATCAACAGTACCTAATTAACTTCAGTTCAAAATCAATGTATTACTTTGAAAAATATTCAAAGATTGAAAAAAATAGCAGTATGTGATGTTTTAAACAAACTAAATCTCGCATTTGAATACTCGACAATAGTAAAAAAGTAGCTCATTCAGTCGTTAACTCAATTATTCGATCATAACTGAAATTATATTTCATGATGTGCATTAAAACTTATAGAAAAGCCGTATTTGCACTGTAAAATCACAAAAAGAAGCAAAACCGGCTAAATTTCGTATCAGCCTCTTAACAACCACCGAGATTTTATCGGTTTCACGGTTTAAGCGTGAAAAAGTGACAGACAAACAGACATCCAAAAATGATGATTTGTGATACATTAAATATTTAGATTAACGAATTACGTACAGGTAAATCAGAGTATTTATGGTACTCGGCAGTGTTCGTATCCAGAGTAAGTATCGAATACCTATCATTGTCAGATGCGAGTGAAAGTCAAGTGGGACTACAGCGATAGACAGCTAAGTTCTATTATTACTCCAGTATAATAGTATAGTATAGTATAATACTATAGTAATAATTACTGTAATAATTACTGTAGTAATAATTACTTACTATAGTAATAATTACTGTAAAAGTCATCCATCAACCATGTCATATTCCCATAGAATTCAAAAAATTGAATTCTATGCTTAAATACCATGCCAAACTACCTTTTAATTTTAGTTACATTACTAGTTGGAACAAACACTTGGTTTGATCACAAAGAGATGCATCAGTATACGTGGAGACGTCAGAATGAGAAGTCAAGTAGACGGATGGATGAACGTTTGCGTAACAATGTTGTAGATACCAGAGCATTTTGAGAGGTTAGCGTAGGTTCAGATAACTACTTAGTGGTAACACGAGTAAGGGGTCTGTTCACACGTTGGCGCCATCGTGTTCCCGTACCCATGAGGTGAGGGAGACGGGAAGTGTAGTAATATGCCGTGTGCTCATGAAGCTGCGTACTTTATAATGTCTTAACTGCTATGAAATAGAAAAAAAAACACATTTGAATTGACGTATGTAGTCGTTCAGTTTAAAATGAAACCCAAAGTAATGCTGTTATTATAACAATACCTACGAAAAATTTGGAAAGGAAAAACGTTGTACAATATTTCATAGTTTCAGAGTTGAAGTTTCTTACCTTGTATTGCTGAAAGTCTCATTTTGACAAAAACACCGGAGTTTTAGCGGGATACAACGTTTATTTGTTCTGCAATAATCTAAGTATCACTAAAAACCAATGCTGTAAGGTTTTTATTTTTCATCGTAGAAACACGAGACGTGGACCAATCGACGCAGAAAAAAAAGTCTCGTAAGAATATGAAAAAAAAAAACCATTTTGGTAGTAGGTGCGGGTTACAGCATTCTTACTTTCCAGCGACAGTATAATGATAATATAAGAATATCACGCGTTGTTGAGCAGAAAGACGTGTCAAAATTCAGAATGATAACAAATGCAAATAAAAAAAAACCTATAACAATGCAAGACTACCTCTAAATAAAGTTTCGACACGTTGTATTTTGTTGTAACTCATGTATGTAATTAACGCACATACGCCTTACACGGCAGAGCAGTGGTCTTGGGATACCTTGGCAGATAGATAATCTAGATTTGTCAATTGTCCATGTTGCGTACTTACAGAAATAAATAGCATATATACATACATCACGCCTTCATTCCCAGAGTGGGGTAGGCAGAGCTACAGAAATACCAACAACTCTAAAGACTTACTGATATTTCTGTAACCACATTTTGCACTAACAGGCTAGAGTTTTACTAGTGTATTAGTGACGGGTTGCAAGCCCATCGCCTAACAGTACTACAAGCCCTTATTCCCTTAGTCGCCTCCTACGACATCCACGGGAAGACATGGAGTGGCACTATTCTAACACGGCAACCACACGGGGGAAAAAAAGAAAATAAATAGCAATTGTTAATTATAATAATTTCTGTACATATATCATTGTTTATCATCAATCCTCGTATAGCATAAACCTAGAGATTGTTTTGGGACTAAGTAAAGTTATGTAAAGTGTAAAATTGTCCATCTGTCCGTCCTTCCGTCCTAATTTATTTCTTTGGAATCGTAACAGAGCCGTTTTTTACGTAACAATGACTTTCCCAAAATCGTAATGATAAAAAATAAGTAAATCATAAAGGCCACAAAGTTACCACAGTTTTTTAATACAAGCATCAAAGATGTGTTGTCTATTGCAAATCCGAAAGAAGGGCAGCATTAATAAAAGCCGGCCAAGGGTGTGGGGAGGTAAAAAAGCCTCAGTGCGCGAGTCCGACTCGGTTTTTACGAGAGAAGTTAAGTATAGGGAATTAGGAGGATGGCGTGGGGCGTCCCGACTAGCGGCAAAACCATATATATAGCCAGCGGCACAGACCGGGGAACTCATTCCACACTCGCCATGGACACCCTGCTGAGGACGCTCGCGCTGTGCTGCGTCGCGGTCGCCGCAGGTAAGCTCTCCTCCTTGCCCAACCGCGTGAGCTAAGGTTTAGAAACCTACGAGTATTACAGAGGTACGTAAGGCAATTTATTAACAAGGCATTGGACAGGTCTGAACCTAATACCGCGGATGGAGTTTGTATTATTGAGGTTTTTTTTTAATCTTTTTTTGAAATAAAATTGCTTGATTTGCCATTTTTAGGGTTCCGTAGGCAACAAGGAACCCTTTTAGTGTAAAGCTGAGGCACATTTTTTTTTACATTATAACGTTAAGTGAGATATAACGAAATAGCTCTTAAACATGCACATGTAATTATCCATTTTTTGATTCGGGGGATTGGTTAGGATATATTGGACGCGAGACGTGTAATTTTCGCTAGAGTTACGTGTCGTCCTTCCCCGCCTACAGCTAAAACTAAGAAAGTAATAAAAATCTGAAAATCTCTTAAGTAAATGCAGTATAACATTTTTTCATATTTTTTTAGTAGAAGGCACACGAGCACTCAGGCCACCAGGGTAAGTGGAAACTGCGAACCATAGACATTTGAATTCTCAAGACAAGAATTCTGAATTCTAAGACCTCAAATGCGTTGCCAACCCTGAGTTCTAAGATGGAATGCCTCTTTGCTAGTAATATCACCGGCTACATTTTAAAGGTAAACTATTAGAATCAAGTCGTTTTAGAGTTGTTGGTATTTCTGCAGCTCTGCCTACCCCACTCTCCCAGAGTGATGAAGGTGTGATTGTTTAAGTATATGTGTATGTTAAGTTTAGTTTACAAGCGACTAAATTATTTATACCTAATAAAAATCATCTAAGAATATAAATTTAAATGGAAAATTACCTCATAAGTTCATGTGATTTTTCAAAACAGATTTTTGTGTTTAAAGTAAAGGAGATGGAACCCTATACTGAGCATGGTCCGAAAAGCTCATGCCCGGTTTTTAATAATATTAGTACCTATCATAATATCTTGAAATCAAAACATCAATAGTCTTGAACATAAACTTCCGTGAGCCTCAGACGTATTAAAATCAATATAGTCTTTTTCACAAGAGGATAAATAAGTAATTAAATAATGCTTTAAACTCTGAACATCAGAAAGAAGTTAGCATCAGTACTTATTAGTAAATAGGTACTAGAGTTTCTAATAGATAAGTATACTCGGCGTCAAAAAATGGCACTTATTGAAATTTTGACATGAAGCAGATATAAACCATATTTCATCTAAGGTAAGGTTGACCAAGGGGCCTGTTTTGAAAAATTCAAAAGGTGCGATTTTTTTGACGCTTAATGTACAAGTATTGAAATTGTTATTTTGAATTAATTATTATTGACGACACGCTAGCCTATGTAGTTGGCAGTGACTCTGCCTTGGAAGCTAGCGGTCCCGGGTGCGATTCCTGCGGTAAGGGCAAATATGGGCGTTTTCCAAAAAAAGTGTACAATGTTAAGGACAAAGTTAAGAAAATTTAACGTTTTCCATTTCGTCACGAAAATTAGCCATACATTTAGATACGTTAATTTTTTCGTGACGAAATGGAAAAAGTTAAATTTTCTTAATGTTGTCTTTAACGATGTACACTTTTTTTGGAAAACGCCCATATATGTGTGATGAGCGCAAGTATTTGTCCGTGAGTCTTGGGTTAATGTTGTGTATTAAAAGTATTTATTTCTCTATATAAGTATGCTAGCGTTGTCTAGTACTTGTCGTACAAGTCTTAAGCTAGTTTTGGGACCAGGGCCTCTATTCAACTGCGTTATAACGATATCGTTTTTGACCTGTTTCCGTATTGTCAACGTTTTGATAAATCTTATGTCATTTACAATAATGGCGACTGTGACATAAACGATTCTTAAACGTGTTAAACACGATATCGTTTTAACGCACCTGAATAGAGGCCCTGGTCAATTTATATAGGATTATCCCCTGATATTTTATTCTTATTAATTTAGTAATAAATAAATCACCGAAACAATATCTTTAAACGGGTAAATCATCGAATTCCATTTCATTGAACCCTATTTTCTGCTTCAGCAGATTATGGTTAGATTATGGTTGGTATGGTTGGTGTAATCACCAACCATACCAATGGTTTCAACCATAATGTTTTCAGATCTTAAAAACGAATTAGGTACTTAGATTAGGTTCAATGTTACAGATTCCCTGAAAACATTAAAGTTTCAGTAGAAAATAGAGTTTGATGAAATGAAATTCGATGATTGACTCCCTTTTAAACGATGAACAGAAAAAATATTATAAATATTTGATTTTTTGTAGCAAAAACTTGGTCACTTGTCAACATTTTTGAGGAAAATCTATCTGTAATTAGTTGTTGACTAAGTATATTGTGCCTTTTAAGAATTAAAGTCGCGAAATACCTATGTGATGTAAAGTGAACGTTATATTCAAAAATGTATTCTATTTTAATGATGCAATGGCACGCAATTACTCGTCAACTCCCTTGCCATTTTAACTTAATATGGCCGACTAACGAAGTTAAATTGGAATTTGCCTATGGTTAGACCGAAAGTACCTTCTTGGGACTCGAACTAGGAGCTCTGCGTTTAGACGCGTGACGTCTTTAATATTCTCTAACACACTACCTAAAAATTAAAACCGGGCAAGAGCATGTCGGACCATGCTCAATGTAGGGTTCCGAAGCCGTTAAGTACTTACCACAATCATAAAAATCAACAAGTAACAACCAATATTCTATTAAAAGTCATTTGGTGCCGTATTAGATGATTTTAGTAGGGTATAAAGACGTTAATCGCCTGTATCTCAAGAACCAATGATGTGTCTACGTAGTAGTGGATAGTTTTCCTTATAAATTGGTTATAGTGCTTTCATTTAAGATTTTTGGTACTTGTAGTTTTGGCTGTAGGCAGGGTGGGGGGGGGGGGGGGGGCACTTGACTCTAACAAAAATTAGCGCTGTAAAGCTTAATATTTCATAAACGGATCCCTTGATCGAAAAAAATTGTTGGCGTGACTAATATGTATATTCATGCCATATTACAGCTTTCTAGTACTAAGAGTCACTGCGCTAGGCTGCGGACGGACGGAGGGACGGACGGATGGACGGACGGACGGACGGACATGGGAAAACTAAAAGTTTGACTACGGAACCCTAAAAACGCAAACTAATTTCGATCAAAACTTTCACCAAATTCTTATCTAACTTTGCAAGAATATTGATTTATTTTGATAAGTTTTAATTAAGCTCCAATAATTTTAAGATTCTGTTTAATAAAAAGTATTATTCAACAGTAAATGGCTGTTCGGAAAACCAATTGTCGTGCAATAAAAGGACTACGATGTGGACGGGTGACGGCAACTGCTTAGACCTGTTGTGGGTGTGTAATGGGGTCAGCGATTGTGCAGACAATTCGGACGAAAGCCAGTGTGGTAAGACCAACGCGATGCACGTTCAATAAGATCGTTCATTCATAGCAGGGTATCACTTTGATACGTACAAAATTACTTGTCCTAAATGTATGTTGATTTGCGATAAGACCGACTTTTGACTCACTTTGTAATATTTATTTGTATTTATTTCCATGCTGTTATGTATGTGCACGTAGTAAGTATCCCAGGGGCCCATTTCGCCAAACTCACTAGACTGATATTATTAATCCATGTGGTGGTACATTTTACTAGTACATTTGTAAATTATTATTTAAAAAAACATTTTTGCTCTTTATGTACTTACATAAAGAGCTATATAGATACTTTATGTTACTTTGAAAAAAGAGCTAAAAAAATACTCATACATTTTTATACTCATACATTTTTTAATACATGAAACTTATTAAGTTGCAATTTATTTTGTTATACGAATGAAACAAATGCTCTCAGTTCAATATTAGTATGGTCATCATTTATTCACGCTCCTTATCATGCAACTGAAAATGAATAGGATATTTTGAAATGGTTTTATCTATAGAAATTTAACCACTTTCGTTCAAGTTTATTTGCTGCATTTTTTATTGGATTATAATTCCGGAACTTGTGTTTTGTGTCCATCAATACATTTTCGTTGTAATAAATGTTTGCCGAAAAATTGCACCGCTTTTTGGGTAGTTTTTTTTCGTAGTAACTTCTGGTATGATAATTTGAAAAAAAAAAGGGAATTTTAATTATATACTTATTTAAAAAAAGGTTTCCTTGTCTCTGAAAACAAACGGTTTTTTTCTGTTCAGGATCACCACGAGCTTGTCCGGCAGACTACTTTCCGTGCCGGAATGGGCGCTGCATTCCCGCGAATTGGGCGTGCGACGGTACGAAAAATTGCTACGATGATGTGGACGGGGGCTCGGACGAACACAACTGCGGTAAGCAATCGCCTGAGTGATAAAGTAAAAATTGTTTAGGGTACCTCCCCTGCACGTAACGTGGGGATGTATTTTTACTACCCCATGGTGTGAGTGTCGTTGGATAGATCTTTTCAAAATATTGTGAGTTTGTTCAAACAATTTTTCGAATTTTTGTTTAAGTCAAGTGTACAAACAGCCAAAACTACAAATACTAAATAAATGAAAAAAAAACTTAAATTAATGCGCATAATATAACGAATTTAAAAGGAAAACTATCACGACTAAGTAGACATCATTGGTTCTTGAGATACAGGACATTAAAGTGTTAAAACGATATTGTGTTTCATGTGTTTTAGTATTGTTTTTTACTCGGCTGCCATTACTGTCAAGTAAATAGGAGTTATCAAATCGTTGACAATACGGAAACATGTTAAAGGCAATATCGTTTTTACCGTGTACGTAGAATCTCAGCCTTGTGTCTTGTCCAGCAGGTCCGATACGTTGCGGGGCGGACGAGTTCGCGTGCACGTCCAATCGCCGGGACAACGGCTGCATACCGAGGAGCTGGGTGTGCGACGGCGACCACCAAGACTGCGTCGACGACTCGGACGAACAAAACTGCAGTAAGAGCCGTATCGTACTCCCGTACAGACTTATGTCAAGGTCAATTAGTTAATTATTATTTGTTATGTTAAAGTTAATTAAGTTACCTTAATTAACCTTAAAACAATTGCTATACGAAGCTTAATAAGCAGTCAAGTAGTATTATAATACCGATAAGCTTTGACGACTTACATAATTACCAAAGAAAGGAGGATGTCATTATCAGGGTAAAAGTATGTATGTTTGTGAATTTTTAATTCCATAATACCTTCTGAATGCCAAAATCAATTTCGAAGTGTGTTGTATTTTTATAACAATTTATGTCATGTGCCATAGGCTTTACCTTAAAAGCCCAAATTAGTATATAATAATTAAGTTAAAAAAACCGGCTGCCATGCCAGCCTGTACTAAATGCGATAAATTAAGTCCATCGATGTCCCATACAACTTTGTTCAGTTCAGGTATCGTTTAAGAAGTCAATGATACTCATGATAGAATAAAGAATATCACAAACACAAATACATCAACCCTGTAAACATTAAGTTTCGTTTTTGGGCATCGTTTTTGGGCAGTGAAGTAAAAAGTATTTAAAAAAACTCGATTTACATTGCAAAGATAAAGCCCGAAAATTAACCAGTATACCAACGCATTTAAGATGCAATATGGTATTTTAGTCACGTTCAGTGTACAATTCATTACTTTGTCATGCATTCTTATAAATTTAATTAAATCAGACTTATATTACTTTTTAAAACCATGTTTGGAGTAGAATAAGTGACTGCATGCACTAGTACCACAGATTATTAAATAAGAGTTACGTGTATACATTAAAAGTTCTTCCACATTTAGTTTGCTTTTTAAAATTTAATTCGTTATCAAAGTTAACATTTACGAACGACGTTTATTACATCGTATTAAAAAGTGTCTCAAATCGTTTTCACTTTTTAACATATACGTTCACTAACAAAATAATTTGCCGAATGTATTTAAACGCGTTTGTTATAATTTGAATCCTCGTATTAATGTTACACTTTAGTTTTATACTATGTGGTGACTATTTCGGGTGTAAATTATGAATGAGGCCTGTGACTTTGAAATTTTGATCCATCCATCCATTACATCACGCCTTCATTCCCAGAGGGGTAGGCAGAGCTAGAGAAATACCATCAACACTAAAAGACTACTTGGTAATTCTGTAACCACATTTTGCACAATCAGGTTAAAATGTTTACCAGTGTATTAGTGACAGGTTAAAATTTTGATACGGTGCTTTTCAAAACAACTTTTTGTCATAATGCCTGAATATTGAAAAACACTTTTTTTTTCAAAATTCCGGATTCCTAAATTTACTTAAATTTATAACACCTAAGTATGCGCCAAAATGCCTTAAATCCACAAATAAATGAATCAAAACAGCTGAAATTGGAGCAAGTTGGTCCCGAAAATTTTGTTGAACCTGACATCATTGATCTCTTTGATGGTTCATCTTGTGTACTTAATAAGTAAGAAGTAGTATTTAATTTAAAATATTGTTTCTTTTTCATGTCATCAAACAAAATAGCATCGACTCCTACTCCAGTGACTCCAGAAAATGGTAAGAATAACCTTGTCCACAACAAATAAACAATCTCTCTTGTGCATTTGTATGTAGTCATTGACTTTTCTACATGACCAATAAAAGAATGAATGCTTTCATTATTTTATTGCCCTGATATTTATTATTAAATATATTTTTTGCCTATATTTAGTTCCATGTTTTCGGAATAATGATTACTTGTGTTCGAAAAGTTTTGAGACAGGATTTAATTTAGAACTTTTTCAGTACGAAAAGTAAAATCTGTTGACCGAAAACCGAAAAACTCTTTAGTGGCTTAGAAAGCACGTATTTGTTTTGAATGCGTTGATGTTTTGGAATCATGTGTAACTAAATACATTGCTACGATTAGCTATTTTTAGCTAAGGGAGACAATAGTGTACCGCAAGGTTACGTTCTTTACCAGTACGGTATCATAAAAACCATTATAACTAATTATCATAATATTAGAAAGTTAAAACTAATCATATATGCTGGCCCGATAGAAAAGGGGCTTTCTTATACTGTTATATGTAGTTCAAGTTCTGAGCACGTTGTATAATAGCACTTATGAATAGCAATTTAAATCGGGCGAGATGAGTGATTTAACGAATTTTCGTCCCATTTCTATTCTACCTGTTTTAAGTAAAGTAATTATGAGAAGTTAATGTTAAAAGATATGTTAGGTCACTTCAATAGAAATAAACTGCTTAACAGTAATCAGTTCGGCTTCACCAGAGGACGATCCACAACTGATGCAGCATCTGTACTCATTAAATATATATAACATTTGGGAGAAATCTTGTGATGAAATAGGATTTTTTGTGATCTTTCCAAAGCTTTCGATTGCGTAGATTATCCGACTCTTATAATGAAATTAAAACACTATGGTCTGTCAAATAATTCTCTGAGTCTTATGTCTTCATATCTTAGTGATAGAACACAAACAGTTGTTGTAAACCAAATAAAGTCTGTTGGATCAGCAGTTAAATTAGGAGTTCCTCAGGGTTCTTTCTTATTTTTGGTTTATATTAATGACTTACCACCAACGGTAGATAAACTTTGTGATATTGTGCTTTTTGCTGATGATACATCATTAATTTTCAAGGTAGACCGAAAATCCGTCGATTACAGTATGATAAATGCCACCCTAGGTAAATAAAGTACTTAGTTGGTTTACTTGTAACAATTTACTAATCAATGCTAAAAAAACTCAATGTGTTAGGTTCACTTTGCCTAATGTTAGACCGTTAAAATCAAGCATAATTCTGAATAAGGAGTTTTAGAAATGGTAGATAAGACACTTTTCTTAGGGTTAGACAAAAACTTGCAATGGAGTCCCCATATAGCAGTACTAGCAAGTAAATTAAGTTCGGCAGCTTACGCTGTTAGGAAAATCAGGCAACTTACCAATATTGAAACAGCTCGCTTAGTTTATTATATTTATTTTCATAGTGTTATGTCGTACGGTATTCTAGTTTGGGGAAAAGCGGCGTTCGTTCAATATATAACTTAAACTCCCGTGATTCCTTAAGAGTACTATTAAAATAAATTAATATTTTGACTGTAGCGTCACAATTTATTTATGAGAATATTATTTATGTTATTAAGAACCATTGACTCTTTTATTAAAAATTGTGATATTCATCATTTTAATACTAGAAATAAAAATTAAATTGCCATTAGAAAATTTCGTGTCCGCAAAGTATATAAATCATTTGTAGGTCAATGCATTCTTTTCTATAATAAATTACCCGACGCAGTTTTAAAGTTACCATTTTCAGCACTTAAAAATAACTTGAAAAAGTCGTTAATGTCTAAAGCTTACTATAGGGTCGAGGATTATCTAACAGACAAAAATTCTTGGCCTAAGACACCTAACGTAACAGCTTAGTACTTATCTAGTCTAGGGGACACGTATTCTGTAGGTGAACGTATTGAAACTTTTTTTTTTAATATAATGTAGTTTAGCATCGTCATGGTTAGGTATAAATATTATTATTATTTTATTTATTTGCCAATGGCAAGATGTTTATTAGAAGTTTCGACACATTTTCCTGCTTAACTACGCATGATAATATAATATCATTGTCATAAGCAATATTTTTAGAAAATGACTGACGTTGTGTTTCTTGTAGCGCTTCTTCTCAGCAGTGGTCTCTTTGAAGCGCTAGTAGAATTTTGACGTATAAAAGTGCCCGTGCGGCCTACTTACTAAATAAACAACTTTTACCTTTATCTCTTTAATTAAGCTCCAATAAATATGAGGATATAATTAATACAAAATATTATTCAACAGTAAATGCCTGTTTGGAAAACCAACTGTCGTGCAAAATCACAACGAAGTGGATTGGTGGCGGCAACTGCTTAGATATAATGTGGGTGTGTAACGGGTTAAACGATTGTGCAGACAACTCGGACGAAAGCCAGTGTGGTAAGAGCAACGCGATGCATGTTCAATAAGATCGTTCATTCATAGCAGGGTATCCCTTTGATATGTACAAAATTATTTGTCCTAAATGTATGCTGATTTGCGATAAGACCGACTTTTGACTCTCTTTGTAATATTTATTTGTATTTTCTTTCTATGCTGTTATGTATGTGCACGTAGTAAGTATCCCAGGGGCCCATTTCTCGAAACTCACTAGACTGATATTATTAATCCATGCGGTACACTTCACTAGTACATTTGTAAATTATTATATAAAAAGCATTTTAAAAAAGAGCAAAAAAATACGAAGACCCTTTTCAATACCTATATAATGAAACTTATTAAGTTGCAATTTATTGTGTAATACGAATGAAACAAATGCTATCAGTTCAATATTAGTTTGGTCATGATTTATTCAAGCTCCTTATCATCCAACTGAAAATGAATAGGATATTTTGAAATGGTTTTATCTATAGAAATTTAACCACTTTCGTTAAAGTTTATTAAGTTGCTGCATTTTTTATTGGATTATAATTGCGAAAATTGTATTTTGTGTCCATCAAAATTACATTTTCATCGTAATTGCATCCCTTTTTTGGGTACGACTTTTTTCCATCAATTTTGGCAAGGCTTGAATTTTTGGTATATTATTTATTTATTTATTAATAAAATATTTATTTATTTTTCTTAAGGTAAGATATTTTACAGTAAATATTCAAAAATGTATAAGTAAAATAACAAAACTAATCGCCGAAACAACTATCGGGACAATTGATCGTCGAGTCAACATCACATGTCATAATATACCGCTCACCTCATTTATTAACTATTATGGATAAATACGACACGATAACATAATATTCTCTGCTTTTAGCAGACAATATAATCGTTTTGCGATGATTAATGCATATATTTTATATTTTTAGAGCTAATTGTTTCCCTAATTACAGGTAATCTTAGCATGCGTAGCGTACATCAAAATGTAAATGTAAATTTGGGGTCCACACGGTGCTGCAAAACTTCAGCATTCAAATATAAATAGTACGTAAGCTATTGAGCTTAGATATTGTATTATTGTAAGAGTGTTTGAAACAATCATAATGTTAGTTGGCTAGGATGGGGCAAAATTAAATGCCTGATTAAGCACTTAAAAAAGGTTTCCTAAACACTGAACAATTTTATCTCACATTTTATAGTTTTGTGTATTTATTTTTGAATTTTTGTGATATTGTTATATTTTCATATCCACGGCATACTTGCTAAGGTGAATAAAGTTTTTCTCTATTGTATTCTTCTTCTATTCCTTGTCTCTGAATACAAACGGTTTTTTTCTGTTCAGGATCACCACGAGCTTGTCCGGCAGACTACTTTCCGTGCCGGAATGGGCGCTGCATTCCCGCGAATTGGGCGTGCGACGGGAAAAACAATTGTTACGATGATGTGGCCGGGGGCTCGGACGAACGCAACTGCGGTAAGCAATCACCTGATTGATAAAGTATGAAACAAAATGAATACAAATTGATGAGACCTTGTCCTGTGATATTTATAATGTTTTCACTTCTCTCGCTCTAAAATGACTCATAATAGCCATGTATAGACGGACTAAAGTGATGCATTTAATTAATCCCTAGGGACTAAAGTGACATTTTAATCCCTATTGACAAGTACTTTTTCTTTTTAATTTTCTTTTAAAAAACCTTGGAACACTACAAACAGCCAGATATACATGTTGTTTTGAAGGAGACTCGTATGTAAAAACTATTACCTACGCTGTTATTACAAAAATCTTAGAGACACCTTAGACATGTTTTATGTGGCAGTTTTTTTATGAATTGACATTTACTAAACAAATTTTCAACGGTTGTTTAACTTTTTGTAATAACAACATTATAATTCAAGGTTTATTTTTCTCTGTGTGCGTGCGTGTGTGTGTGTGGGTGTGTAAAAAAAATAATTAAACTGTTTATTTAATTTTTACATTATTTTATTTCGATCTTGGTGTGTGTGTGTGTGTGTGTGTGTGTGTCTATGGCACCGTAGCTCTTACATGGATGAACCGATTTAAATGTGTTTTTTTTAAATGAAAGCAGGTTTTCTGGCGGTGGTTCTTAGACTAAAGATGGATATTTTGGCGTCTAAACATTGTGAAGGTGATTTTAATAGCTTCTGGAAGCATACTAGAAAGATGAGTGGCAGACCTGCCTTGCCTGTTAGTGTTAATGACAGTACAGAGCCTAAACAAATTGCTAATATGTTTTCAAAGCTTTTTAGGGTACATTCACCTCTAGGAACATCATTATGCGGTGTTAAGCCACATCATGTCCAGTTTGAACCACGTGTCTCCGCAGACATGATCACAAGAATAATAAAGAGGATGACCAAGGGTAAATCTCCTGGATATGATGGGCTTAGCATTGAACATTTGCAACACGCTGGACCTCATTTGCCACGAGTTTTGGCTTTACTTCTTAATGTGTGCATATGTCATTCTTATTTGCCTCCGGATATGCTGCGTACCATTATTGTACCGATTGTAAAAAACCGAACAGGCAACGTCTCGGATGGGTCCAACTACAGGCCAATATCACTGGCCACTGTTCTGGCTAAGATATGTGATAGTGTGCTTAACTCTCAATTAGACAAATATCTAAATTTGCACGATGCCCAATTCGGTTTCCGGGCGGGACTTTCTACAGAAAGTGCTATCCTGAGCCTTAAGCACACGGTCAGGTATTACACTGACAGGAAGACGCCGGTGTATGCGTGCTTCTTGGACCTTTCCAGGGCGTTCGACCTTGTTTCCTATGACATACTGTGGACTAAGTTGGAAGAGGCGGGTATGCCACCTGACCTGATTAATATCTTCAGATTTTGGTATGGCAATCAGGTAAACCAGGTGAAATGGGCGGGGGAGCTGTCTGAGCCATACAGATTAGAGTGTGGAGTAAGGCAGGGAGGATTAACTTCCCCTAGCCTCTTTAATCTGTATGTAAACGCGCTCATAGAGGAACTCAGCAGCACACATGCTGGTTGTCATATTGGTGGTATCAGTGTCAACAACATTAGCTATGCCGACGACATGGTGCTGCTGGCTCCATCTGTGGGCGCACTCAGGCAGCTTCTGTCAGTGTGTGAATCTTTTGCAAATACACATGGGTTAATATATAACGTTAAAAAAAGTGAGCTCCTCATCTTTAAGGCCGGCAGCAAGTGTCCAAATGAAGTTCCACCTGTGACGTTAAACGGGACTGCACTAACAAGAGTGAACCAGTTCAAGTACTTGGGACATTATGTTACCGAAGATCTTAGAGATGAGGCTGATATTGAGAGGGAACGCAGAGCATTGTCAATTAAAGCTAATATGTTGGCTCGTAGGTTTGCTAAGTGTTCAACCGCGGTAAAAATAACACTTTTTAAATCTTATTGTACATCTATGTACGGGAGCAGTTTATGGGTCAAATATTCGCAGAGATCATACAGTGCTCTGCGGGTCCAATTTAATAATGGATTCAGGGCTCTGATGGGGTTGCCTCGCTACTGTAGCGCCTCGACTATGTTTGCGGAAGCTCGCACCGATGATTTCCATGCAATTCGTCGAAAAAAGGTTGCATCACTTGTTAGAAGAGTGCGAGGCAGCTCCAATACGATCCTTGAAATGATTGCAAGTAGATTCGACTGTCCTATACTCTTAAGCATGTGTAATTTAGTTAAGTCGAATTTAGAGTTTAAGTTTTAAAGTTGTTCCTCAGTACTAACATTAGATAGTAAGATAACAGTGTATAGCATACTAACCAATATGGGTCAAGATACCCGAAATAAACGTTTTGAATTTGAATTTGAATTTAGACATGTTTTATCCAAATCGGTTAAGCTGTTTTTGAAATATTGAGCTTAAAGGGGGTTAAAAGCCCCCAAAATAACGGCGACATCTACTTTCAGAGATGATATCTCTTAAACGGCTCATCCAATTTTCATAAATCTAAATAAGAACCATTATGTAGCTTTATTTTAAAAAAAATGCGTTCAAATCCGTTCATCCTTTTGCAAGCTACGATGCCACAAACAGACACTTAAATGGAGAAGTTGTGAAAACGGGAAAAAAAAATCAATTAGAAATTTAAAAACCCCCAATTCAAAACAATCTGTATAAAACCTCTAAAAAGTAAAACTAATAAGTAGCGGCCCTATAAGTTTAATTATAAGTAATTATTAATATTTTGATCCAAAAGTCGTCGCGAAAGAGTAAGGGCTGATTGTTTGATAAGTAGTTAGTTAATTACTGAACACTGACACTAGTCTAACTAAACTGACACGGCGGGGCACCGCTAAGTAAATGAAATAACATAAAATACCCTAGCTACTTGGCGGTCCGCGACGTGTCAGTTTAGTTAGTGTCAGTGTTCTATGATTTCTTTTAATCAAAAATCGTTTATTCATTTACTCCTACGCGACGACGTTTGGATCAAAATATTAATACCTACTTATAATTAAATGTATACGGCCGCTACTTATTATTTTTTACTTTTTAGAGGTTTTTTACATACTGTTTTGAGTTGAAGGTTTCCTAAATTTCATATCTATTTTTTTAAATACTTATTTAACAAACGCATCGTTTTCTAATTCACGCGGTGCAAATGCAAATGAAATGCATCACACGAATATTAAAACATTTCTAGTTTTTTTAATTTATTATATGACAAAAATATAACGTTACATTTCAAAAACAACTCATAAACCACGCACGGGTTTGTTGCGAGGATAAAGAACGCTCTAAATATTTCTACAGTTACAACACAACTATAAATGAATTGATCAATATCTCGTGTCATGATGGCTTACTTTAGTCCCTTGTTGAATAATTTACTATTATTGTTATACTGTGTTACTGGACTTTCAATTAATTTTCTCGGTGGGCTAAAAGTAGAGGTCATTTGCGATAGATTTTGTCATGTCGTACCCTTACCGATATCTGTTTGTAGTGTATGATCTGTGTCTAGGATATTTAAATTGTAATATTTTTATTTCAAAATGTAGATTTTTGAAAAAAGTGATGTTCTGTTTTGGTTTTTTTTGTCGTGTTATTTAAATAAATTTAATTCCATCCAAATCCGTCCAGCCGTTGCAACGTGAACGAAAAATGAAAAATGAAGAATTGTTCATTGTCCTAGATCGTATTGCCCTATTAAAATCAATATATTAGGTATATTTACCAAGAAACCTGTGTCAGAAGATCACGCTCTTCCACAATTACTTAGACAATTTAAATAATAATAAAACTAAATAATTTATAAAAAAATATTTTAACAAAAAGAGAGTTTGTATGTGTGCCTGTATAGATACAGTTCGTCGGTGTTTGAATTATTGAATGATTTAAGCCTCTCCGTTATAACACTTTTACACTCCTACTTTAAGTGGCTGCCTGGCTGATTGTGTATTATGTACGACCGTTTGGCTTCCGTACACTAAATAATAAATTTATTTGCGAATTAATCAAAGATATTTAATATACGTATTTATTCTTTTTTGATGTTTAAATGTAGTTAAATTACTATGTGACATTAAATTGCTTCGGAAAATAGTTTCTTTTGAGTTGGCTGAATGGCCACAACCGTTGCCATTTTAATAAAGTATGTGTCAATTAAAAGTAAAATTGACCCTTTAATAGTTTTATTTACTGTTTTATTTTTGTTTCATTTATATTTTTTCGCAAACGTATTAAAAAATGTCGTTTGATACCCCTTTGGAAATGTCGTATTTTACTTACCACTCGTCCCAAGTCTTGTCCCTCGCTTGCACCTCGGGCCAAAACAACTCGGGGCTCATGTAAGATGACTTACTTTCCGGAGTTACATCAAAATGTAGGTACTATCTGTCATCTAAGTGTACTCACTATAGAGCTTAGTATGGGATAAGGTAATTCTTGTATCTTTTCTCAGATATTGTGTCTTGTCCAGCAGATCCGAATCACTGCGGGGCGGACGAGTTCGCGTGCCAGTCCAATCGCCGGGACAACGGCTGCATACCGAGGAGCTGGGTGTGCGACGGCGACCACCAAGACTGCGTCGACGACTCGGACGAACAAAACTGCGGTTAGAGCAATACCGATACCGTACTCCCGTACAGACATCACTTATTTAACCTTAAAACAATTGCTATACAAAGCTAAATAACCAGTCAAGTGGTATATATGTAATACTGTTTAAAACCATGTTTGGAATAGGACAATTAACTTAAAACAGCCGTACTACATTTGAACGGCATTTACATCATAATTTTGAAACATTTGTGTTCATAAACAAAATAATTTGCCTCGCGCTTAAAAATATAAAACTATTGAATTTGACATTTTGACGCTATATATGCCGCGGTCGGGATGGCGGTTGCTAGACTTGTACAAGAATAAAAGATAAAACGGCATACTTACTGGTTTATTAAGTAAGTAGGCCGCACGGGCACTTCTACACGTCAAAATTCTACCAGCGCTTCCCAAGAGGAGACCACGTGTCTCTGCCGCGGTATATACTCTTACTCATTTAATAGCCTGTTACCAATGCCTACGTTTAGATCTCATAACCACTATGTTTCATACCAGGCGCTTAGGGAATCAGAAGTCTTTAAGAATAAAAAAAAAAAAAAAAAAAAAGCAAAAGTAATGCAGATAGTGTTAGTTTATCTCATGGCCACCTGGGGCGCTGTCTGTTGTGACATGTAGTTATTTTTTAGTTTTATTTAATTTTTGTTTAAATGTAAGTACCGAGATGTCTGTATGGCCTTCCGTGTCTTCACCGAGCGGTCCCAACGGAAGATCAGCGTTGGCTTCACAGCCAGCATATGCTGAGTTGGGTCCGTTTCGCAACATTAACGCGACATGTTGTCTCTTTTCTTTTATTTTTGTTACTTTTTATTTTTTTTGTCTGCGTGTTTTTGTTGTGAATAAATGATTTACTTACTTACTTACTTACTTACTTACAATTCGAGTCAAAATAAATATCAAGGTATTAAATTGTGTCGTAATGGAACCAAGTCATCAGTTCCACATAGGTTTTCTTCCCGGTCGCGAAGTAGTGTAGGTACTTGTATTATTTAAACTTCTACAGTTTCGACACAAAACGAACAATCTTGAGTTTGATAGTGACGTTTAGTTTTTTTTTTAAATTTATGACATAATATATAGTCTATGTCTTAAAGTTATTGTCTCTTTTTCAGGTCCTAATCCTAACACAACAACGTCAACTCTGGCTCCGGTGACTCCAGGTCCTGGTGAGAATAACTTAGTTAGCAGTAAATAAACAATCTCTATTATACATTTGTATTTAGAGTTTGAGTTGTCTACTAGGTAAGAGCATGTTGATGATGTCGGACCATGCCCACTGCAGTGATCTGACGCCGTTACTACACTCTCAAAAAACTATCGCGATAAGCAACAAGTATGAACAAATTTTCTATTTAATGTTCTTTGGTGGGTAACTCATTGTATTTGTATTTCATAAGCGGGCTGGTTTCCGCAACTAGACGTCTTCGGCTATTTTTCTTGCGGGTGGGATTTAATCAAGCCATCTCAACGCCTTGAGGAAGCCCACCAAACCTTAAATGTCGATGGTTACCTCGGGGAGACACCTCAGCGAACTGAGGTGTTTAGCCCTGTACTGCGCCACCTCGGTGCAGTGCAGCACAACATGGGCGGCTATTTCTTCTATCTCCATGCACGCACGGCACTGCCTGTCTCACTGCGGAGACTGTCTGTAACACCCAAATTAAAGAGATATTTGTTAAATGGTCCATGAGCAGTTAGGACACTCGTTAACGTCCTTAGTCGACATTTGCTAAGTCGGAGAAGTGTCTTGGAGAGTCGACTGTTGATAGTAGGCAGGGTCTCTTTCGCCTGTTTACTCTTATGACCCAGTATACATTGTGTAATATCTTGGTACGATTGATCAGCAGGGACCGAACCTTGCTAAAGGGTATCGAGCTGATCAGTTCGGGGCCTATAGCTGGCATATCCGATCCTCGACGGGTAAGTTCATCTGCAGCGTCGTTGCCTCGGAATCCGGATTCAGATTCGGGATCAGGGTCGGGATTGACCCTTAATTCATTGTAGGGTCAGTTGATTGTCTTGAAATACCTCCATTGGTCGTCTGTGACACTCGTAGATAAGCCCTGATGTGACTGTGTGACTTCTCAGGGCCTGAAGTACTGCCATGTTATCAGAAGTGATACAGATAAGGTACCTGTCACCTTCCTAGCTGTAATGGCAACCTGCAAAGCCAAGCCTGAAATACTGAGTTGTGGGTGCCAAGCGTTGTATTAATTGACATGTTCAGGTCATCTGAGAAAGCACCAGAACCTGTGCCTTAGTCAGTTCTGCAGCCATCAGTGATGATACTTTGGGTTGAGGCCTTCGTAGTTGTCATCTTCATGTAACTGAATTTTGTACCTTTTATCGAAGACCATGCGTTTGGGAATCCTATCCGTACCCTCCCCGAGCAACAGAAATTCATCGTATACCTTGTCATGGCTGGCTGTGTTTAGTTTAGTTTGTGTAGTCACCCTTACTTGGTTTAGGTATGAATACAACGTTGACATCCCTCCATTTCCTGGGTACGTATCCGAGTTCTCAGTAGCTTGGTTGTTGCCAGAATAAGTTCCAGTCCCCATTGCAGGAGAACAGGAAAGATCCTGTCAGGACCTGCCGCTTTGAAGGGTTGAAAACTGTTATGGCCCATCTTAGTTTGTCTGGGGTGACAACTCTTTCAGCAGTGAGCCAGTTGGAGTCTGCTGAGTTGTATTCCTCTTCCTGCCACTCCACATTGGTCAGCATTATGCTGTCTGGGAAGTGGGTTTCCAGCAAGAATCTCTGGGTCTCCGCAGCAAATGAGGTGTATGATCCATCGGGTCTGAGCAGCGTTCCCAACTGTGACGTTGATTGGCACGACGGAGTTTTACTTACCCGAATAGCGTGTTCCAATGTTTCAATGCCACTACAGAACCGCTTCCATGGTGAAAAGCTCCAGTATCATAGGCGTTTCTTATACTTAGCCTTGGCTTCGTAGTACTTATCCCAATCTACTTCAGCTGTTGTGTTCATGGCCCTATTTAGAAGTTGCCTGACCTTGCTCTGAAGTCTCTCCAATTCTAGACCCCACCAAGGGTGTCCCTTAATGGATGTCTTCAACTGAGGGTTCAGAGGACAAGCAGTGCACCGGGGTGTCAGTAAGGTTGTTTACCTGATACTCAATTTGCGCTCTCTCCCGGGGGTCATCTAACGGTGGTGAGAGTGCGAGATTCTTACCAAGTACGGTCAGTACGCTGTCTCTTTCCGTGGCTAGGATGAGGTCAATTATCGTTCTGCATCGTCGGTTTACCAATGTCGGTTCTGACCCTATATTTAGAATATTAAGGTTTGTAGTTATAAAGTATTCAACCTTGGTCTTACCTCTGTTATTGCTGGTGTCCATGCCCCTGAGGTGGTGTGCGTTGGAGTCGGCTCCTATGATGATCTCGACGCCGGCTCTCTCGCAGTGGTTCACCAGTATGTGCAGTTCATGAGGTGGCGGCTCGTCCTCCTTGTGTATGTAGACTGAGGCCAGGACTATATCTTGGCAGCCTGTCGATGGTGGTAATTGGACCCGTATCGCGCACAGATCTCTGGAACAGAATTCCGTTAGCGGTTCGGCCACAATATTCCTCGTACTGAGCATGCATGCTCTTGGGTTTGAATACACAGTAGAGAAATATAACTTACCTCTTGTGTTAGAGAGTCCCCGTATATGGCCGTTGCTTACCCAAGGTTCTTGTATGAAGGCGACGACCTTTTGTAGATCCTCAAGACAACGGTTTAGTTGTGCTGAGGCGTAATTGTAAAAAAGTTCTAATGTACAAAGTGTTTTTTTAAATTGACGACGTGGTTTCTAAGAACCTATTTCCAGTTTTGGACCTCCCTACATCGACCTATCAGGATTGATCAAAATGATAAAATTAATCATCAATCATCTTTGTAAATAATTAGTACCTAACAAGTGTGAATTGTGTGAGTTATCGTTTATTTTTCAGTTCCTAACACAACAACATCGGTTCCTGCTCCGGTATCTCCAGGGGATGGTGAGAATGATATCGTTAAAATTACATACCTAACCTCTCTTGTAAACTAGCAGTGGCGTGCATAGGTATTTTGGATAGGGTAGACAGAATCAATGAAGGGCTTTTATCTTCAAACAAAGGTAGATACCGCCGTACGCACCGTAAGCCACTATATATATACCAACTCAACAGGGGGATTATTATGACCTAGCTATGCAGTTCATTTTACGGTGAGCATAAAGGACAGAGCTATGGCAGTTATATAGCTCAGTTCTTTTATCTGAGCGTAAACAGCACTGCGCCAGTAGTCATTGAAACCATCTCTATCGCTTAGCGAGAGTGATAATAAAAACATGACCGATGATGTACCACGTGATCATCTCGGTAGCTTACGTCAATTCCATACATTTTTCAATCGATACAAAATCGCTAACGATTGTCGAATGCAACTTGTCTAGCCCCACTGTATAGTTATGTCATAAAAACCCCCCAGGACGGCCAAGCCGGTTTTAATCGGGGCCGCGCCCCGTTGCCGCGATTGGTTGCGTATCGAGCTAGTGGTAAATAGCAAATCGAGTCAAAAATCTACCAGAGTTCTTTGTAAAATGCCTCGTGGCGCGTGCTTCCGATAGTCATAACTATTAAACTACTGCATCATTATAATTTTTAAGACAATTCGAAATATGGTCCAATTAAAGATCAAGGCATATTAAATTAGGTCGTAATGGAACGAACTCACTAGTTCCGCATCGGATTCATCCCGGCCTCGAAGTAATGTAGGTATTATTAAAATTTCAACAATTTCGACAGAAAAGGAAAAATCTTAACTTTAAGAGTGCCTTTTTTTTATTTAGGCAACATTCAGGCTTATAAGTATTACAAAAACTACATTTTATGAAATGACCTAGAGTGCCATACTTAAATATACTAATTACATTACATTTTACGTAAATTTTACAATGGAAGCGGTAAACAATGAAACTCAAAATGAGATATTGTTTTTAGATTACGAGTAAGGATGTATTAATTGTACATTAGAGTGGTAGAACAACATAGTAAACCTTACTACAAGGATCGTAGATTAGAATACCAGTAATAATAAAGAAAATGGTAAACTTTCCTACTGTGGTGGTGTTAAGTATATACCCAATAACAATACAAAAATAACTTTTTTTTAGGTACTTATATAAGTAAAAAAAATAAAACTTGTGGTTGTTTGACGAAATGGCTTACAAACTCTAAGGATAAACCCAAGCTGTTTGTAGGCCATTTGGACAATAGAATCAATATGCGGGGTAATAGTGAGCTTACTATCCAAAATGACGCCGAGATCACGATTTTTTTCAACCCTGTTTATGGTACAATTGTTAAGAGAATAATTAAACAGGATCGGGTTCTTCTTGCGGGTATACAAAACAACAAAAAATTTATCGGGATTAAGATATATAACTGGTTGTTGCCACAATATACCGCTAGTAATTCCATATCAGATTCCAATTTATAACAATCATCTGAAGAAGTAATTCTTTTATAGATTTTTGCATCGTCGGCGTAAAGTAAACAGTTACTATGTTTAGCACACATACCTATGTCGTTTATATAAAGTGTAAAAAGTAGAGGTCCTAAATGTGATCCCTGGGGTACTTCAGAAAAGATACGAAGAAATCCTGACATAAATCCCGCAATGGAGACAGCTTGGGAGCGATTAGTGATGTAAGATGTGATCCAACAAAGCAAATCTCCGTGTATTCCGGCCTTCCAGAGCTTCTCCAGCAAAATCGAGTGACTTATCTTGTCGAATGCCTTAGAGAAGTCTGTATACACGATGTCTATTTGGCACTTATCGTTTATAGCTTGTAATAAGAAATCTGTGAAATCTACCAAATTTGTATCGACGGAACGACCTTTAAAGAAACCATGCTGATTGGGGGAAATATAATTGCGAACACAGAAAGACAATTCGTCGGTGACAAATTTTTTCTAGTATTTTCCCAAATAAACAAAACTTTGAAATTGGTCTGTACTGCGTGATATCATCCCGTTTATCATTCTTTGGAATTGGGGTGATGAGAGCTTGCTTCCAAAAGTCGGGGAAATGTCCAGAACGAAGCGACAAAGAGAATAGATAAGTGATGGGTGGTGCGAGGTCTCTCGCACATTTTGATACCAACAGAGGATGAACGCCATCAGGCCCAGCTCCTTTAGTTATGTTGACGGACGCTAAATGTCTTAATACAATATCAGTGTTAATTTTAATGGAATTGATGCAAAGAGGGGTGTTTTGTGGCAAACTATTTTGATTAAGTTGACTGTTTATTGTTGGTGATACAAAAACAGAATTAAAGTAATGATTAAACATAATGCGTATTTCGTGATTGTCAGTGGTGGTGTGATTTTGATACGTTAATTTATATGGTATTTCAGGGGTACTTTGTTTGGACTTAACATATGACCAAAAATATTAAGAGTTAAGTTTAATTCGGTTTTCGGTAGTTTGAATAAAAAAATCATAACAGTCCCGCTCCATTCTCTTAGCTCTCAGCCTAAGAGAGGAGAAAGTGTCGTAGTCTAGCTGGTCACCTTACTGCTTCCACCTCTTATGAAACTTACGTTTCTCATTCAGTAACTTAATTAAGGGCCTAGAAAACCAACGACGGAAATTATTGGATATTTTCAATTTTCTTAAGGGGAGATTTTTGTTAATTGATTACAGTTTCTTTCTTAGAGTTATTGTCTCTTTCGCAGGTCCTAATCCTAACATAACAACCTCAACTACGGCTCCGGTGACTCCAGGTCCTGGTGAGAATAACCTTTTTGTCAGTAACTAAACAATCTATATTTAGACCTTGAGTTGTCTACTAGATACCTAAGAGCATGTCGTTGATGTCGGATCATGCTCACTGCAGTGTTCTAACGCCATTACTACAACACAAAAAAAACGCGAAAAGCAACAAGTATAAACGAATTTTATATTTCTTCTTGCTTGTCACTTAGTGTTGTGTCTCATTTGTTTTTTTTTTCTTTTATTTGGTACATTCAAACAAATCTATTTTTTTTATATCAAGCTTATTTCTTTATTAATTTTATTAAGCGCACTTTTTAATTTTACTCAGATTAAATACCGTTAACGGCAATAAATTAATTGTAACTACGAATCAATTGCCAGTTTTGGATGGTACCACATCGACCCATTAGGATTGATCATCATTGAATCATTTTGTGTACTTAATTATTAGGAAGTGGGATTTATTAAAGTTACCTACATACATACCATCACGCCTTCATTCCCAAAATAATTGTTTATAAATCTGTAACCACATTTTGCACAATTAAGCCAAGAAGTTTACCAGTCTGTTAGTGACAAGTTGCAAGCCCATCGCCTAACAGTACTACAACACTACAAGCCCTTATTTCCTTATTTACTAAAGTTATTGTTTCTTTGTCAGGTCCTAACACAACAACATCGGCTCCTGCTCCGGTGACTCCAGGAACTGGTGAGAATTACCTCGTCAAGGGCAAATAATCTATTTTATGCATTTATATTTAGAGATTGAGCTCGTCAACATTATATACCTAAACTCTCTTGTAAAGGGTGTAGCAGGGTAGGCCCTTCAAAAATTGCCTCCACAGTTTTGAGTTTATAACTATTATCAGATGGTGCCCCGTGGGGAGAAAATACTTTATACCAATTTTTAACCCTCCACTGCCCCCTGAAACCTCAAGGTATTCATTTACCTAACCCTAAAACGTTTTTTTTTCTCAAATATCAATCGGACAAATATAACATTTTCCACATTTTTTTTTTTATAAACCATAGAAACTATTTAAAAATATACACGCTCTCTACTTACTTCTTTTCCTGAAAAAATATAAAAATTAAAAAAAAAACACCCTGTATAACCATTCAGGCTCGTCGCACAAACACCATTTTTTAACTAAATATGAACCAACAACTTGTATGTTAGTTTTATATAATTCGCAAAGGTGGAACACTGTGGATTAAATGTAAATGTACTCGTACTGTTTAGTAGGTACTAATTACGTTACTTGCAAGGAAAGGTACCCAACTGTCCAGCTCCGATTTGTTTGATTTTATATATGTTAATAGTATTTTATAACGGACACGTATATTTTTAGCTACCTAAACTCAAACTATTCGGAGAAATTCTCCTCTAAAGTAATAAAAAGTGACTATACCCTAAACTTATGTGTAGAGCTTTGTTAAAATAAAAACGTAATAGGGTATTTACCGATACCGTGAGGTTCCAGGGGGCAGTAGAGGGTTAAAAATTGGTGAAGTATTTTCTCCTCACGAGGCATCATCTGATAATAGTTCCAAACTCAAAACTGCGGGGGCAATTTTTGAAGGGCTACCCTGCTACACCCTTTGCAGCAGCGTGCATAGAAGTTTTGGATAGGGTAGGCAAAATCAGTGAAGGGCCAGTCGGACGGTAGGGGCTTCCTAAATATTAAACACGAGCATAGTGCCATTGTATAAATTTAATGGTAGTTCATCTTCGAACAAAGGTACGAGTATGTAAGTACACAGCCGCGCAGAAGCCGCGCAGGAATATTAATCTGCTACTACGTGGAATTGCCTAACAAAAAGAAAATTGCAAGTTTATAATAATTAAATTGAAAAATTCGACACATACGGGTAGGGTAAGACCTTAGACTAAAACAAAAGGGGAACATATTGTTGTCCCCGTACAAAACACCAAAATAATGCGTGATGCGACACCTTCATTCACAAACACCATACACAGAGCTGTAAAAGAATGGCATATACATGCACTAAGGAGCAATAGAGTTAAATTGATGGCTAACATTAAGCGAGACGGCAATATATCTCTCACTAACTACGCGGAAGATGACAGGATGCGTATATGGGTGAATTTCAACAAGCGTCAAATTATCCTAATTTTGGTGGTATTTTTTATTTTCTTAGTAGGGTTTACAATTAAACGTTTAAGTGACGTCATTAGTCATTATAAAAACAATGTTAAAATGGCCCTTTATTATACCAAGTGTTTTTTAAGATATAACGATTTTACTAATTATGTACCACCAAAATTGTTATTATCCACCAAAATTACTTTTCTTAGAAAAACTCACGATCAATAATAACATATCGGGCTAATTAAAATATAATCGTTAGGGAATCTTCCTTGTTATTTTTGAAAAAACGTAAGTTTCTAATATAACAAATAATGATTATTTGTTGTTTAAATAATTTTGGTAGAGACCCGAAATTTTGATAATTTTGGTGTTTCGCAAAAGCCACCAAAATTGTACCACCAAAATTATAAAATTTAACATTTTTTTTTAAATTAAAAGCAAATGTTTTAGTTTAACAAAAACTTAACTCGTTACAGTTAAAAAGACACCTTAACATACTTGAAAAAACTATCACACAACAAAACTTTTTTGCGAAATAATGACTTATCTAAGTTATCACGATTAATAAAGTGTATTTCATACCACCAAAATTAGATACTTATGTGCTTAGCGGGAAGACGCAGAAAGATGGTACAAATCTTTCACCGTCTATTGCTGGAGTGAAACTGAACGAACATCTGACGCTATATTTGTTTGTTTAATCACGTTTCGTTCGATCATAAAATCAATTTCAATATTCACCACCAAAATTAACTATTTCGCTTGGACAGTTTTATTTACACTGCTCCCAGTTTCCTTTTACTTGCAAATGCAATAATTGATACATTTTAAAATACCTCAACTAATAAGGAATACAGATAACTAAAATATAAGTCTAGTTGAGGCTTAATAAGTTTGTACCACGACATATCAGTATATGCGGGAAGTACAGGACACGACACCAAAATTGATTTTGGATTGAAAATATTTTTTTACGATACATATAATAAGTTAATAATAATTTTAACTTTGGCTCAATATGGTACTTTGAGTAAGATTATTTATAAAATAAATAGTTTTCCAATACATGTACTTTACACCCCAATTATCACGTCCGCCGCTCAAAAAATGTGGTTGAGATAATTACCCATATGCAATCGTGTTACTCGCGTAAACTATACTCATGTTCATGGATACTCATACTCATTTATTTTGCATTATGTGTACAAAGGTCTTAATATTATATAATATTATGTTTATAGAAAAAACATAAACCCTGTAAGGATACTGCAAACAATTCCTTACACAATGAATAATAATATAATAAAATTACACTATTGCAATTCAAACATTACAAGACATAATAATTAGCCGCTATATTATATAGAATTTCAATTTACATTGCGTGTTATTTGTCAATATGTCATTTAAAAATCGAAATATAAAATAAGGGATGCATATATTCATTGAAATTTAACTAACCACATCTTGAAAGTATTCGTCTACTGAGTAATAAGCTTTCTGAATTAAGAATGTTTTTAAACTTATATAATTTTAGGTACTGGTCTCATTTATTATATCCGCAGGCACTTTTACATGAATTTTGATTGACATGAATTGGGGTCCAGAGCTATGTTACACCTAATGGGATACTGGCTAAGCTAGGTTGTTCTTCTTATTCTTCTTGCGCATTTACATTTTGAGATCTCGTTGAAACACGTATTGACTGATCGGTTGCGGTCGTAGGTACAACTGACTCGGATTAGGTGCTCAGCGCCTATATTGAGGCGCTCAACACATAAAATTATTATCTTTGTTTTTATCTAAGGCTACGGTACTCCTTAAATCATTTACTCTACTTCTTAAATCCGCATTTCAGTCGTTAATTGCCACCACCACAAGCAAAAGGTAGGTTCTTTTTAAGTATCAAAAATGTTTAAAACTTTGTATATTTTCAGATAAACCTGCTGAGACTGATGCTGTTCCTCAGACACCTGGTAAAATTAATAAATACCTATCATCCATTTGCTTAGGTATTATAAAACATGTTAACAAACAAAACCTCATAAAATAGTTTATCGCAGCAGAAAACTGAAACGTCAGTCACAGCTCCCCAAAAAAAGGTATTGATTGGCTACAGAGCCTGTGACAGAGCTGCGTGGTTTTATTTGTGCGCTTAGATATTATAGTAAATAAATTCCGGAAGAAGGTTAATGTGTCAAGTATTTAAAAGGGCGCCGAGCGTTCAGTGGTGTCCACATTACTTTTATTGTGTTTTCTAATAAAATAATCTATTATCTTGAGATCGAAGAGCGGTTTTCTGTTGTACAAATGAATAAAAAATATATAGCATATATGACAATGTATAATAATGTTTAACCTTTGTGTAGTCAACTTAACGGAAAAAGTTGGTCTCTTTTTTCCGTTAAGTTACTCACTCATAATTAAATTGTTGTTATGTCATATTATCTATAAATTGTGTATTTATTTATACAACTAAACACCGCTCTTCGTTTTCAAGATTATACTTCAGTTTATAGAAAAACATAACATTAGTAAAGAGTGCGCCGCACCCTCTTAACGAGTCATGTCATAGAGGGTTGTTACTGTTGTTAGTAATGGTTATGCTTATCTTTATTAATCTTCTATACCTATAGGTACATTACACGTATAAAAAGGTAAAACAGAAGCTGAATGTTAAGAAGGCAGCAGATAGATAACTGTGAAAGAAGAGACATGCTGCACTGACTCCAAATAGTTGGGCTAAGGGCAAAAATATGGTGATGAGAGCTTTTGATTTAAACTTTCGTGCCATAATACAGGGAGGAAACAATAGTAGTTTATGCAACAGTTGTATAAGAGAGGTCAAAAAAAACGAGTGGTAAGCAAGACGCCACGAGTATTTTTTGAGTTAGTTATACACCGTTGCATACAATACTTTTTCTACGACTAGGTTTCAAATAAAATGCAAAATTAAATTAACAAAATTTTATTAATATACCTAGGTTAAAATACGAAGAACGAAGCACAGAACAACAAACGAGCGGGAAACATTCGAAAACGACAAAATATGTGTCAATGGTTAACTTTGTTTTTAAATTTATGTGCACTTGACAGGTTTTATATTTTAAAAAAAAGTTGCACAATCGATTTAACTTGTGAAATAGGGACTAAAAAACACCTAATGATTTGAGAAATGAGTTCTTTTACCTGATTAGTCGATTTTAATATAGCTGCATTCTGGTTGGTTGATACCATATTTTTAAAGAGTTAAATTAGTAAAAGAGTTTACATACCAAGAAGAACCTAACGTTCCGATTGACAGTCAATGTGTATTGTGATTGGTGGATTAATTTGGTGAAGTATTTTGATTGGTCAAATTAACCTAGGTGTAGGTAAGCTTTGGCAGCTAGGCATGTCGTTTTGGCTCAAAAAAGCACAAGTGCTGTTAAGGGGAATAGACTAGATAGAGTTTTCTACGGAATGTTCTGCAGACATATTATCTATATTCTTATATTAGTGTTCGTGACTATATAAATGACAGATAAAAGTACAGGAATAGGAAAACTATATAACAAACCTGTATTTTGCAAAAAGAAATACTGTTGTCTGTAGCAACTGTATATTTTGGTTATTAGAGCTCGGCGAGGTCGCACTCCTGTCGCGTGATAACGCGGTGCGGCTGGAGCTGCCGAGCTGGCTGGCCACGGACCAGGATACGCACTTCGCGCTGTCGCTGGCGCCCATGCTGCGCGCGCGCGCCCCGCGCGACAAGCTCGACGCGCAGATGGCCGTGCTGCGCCTGTTTCGGGACCTCCCGCGCAAGTCTCGCAACTAGCGCTTTTTGTGTCTAATAAAAGAATGTTCCAAGTATAATGGTGTTTTTAATGTTATTGCTTTATAACTGGCCTGATATACGAAAATCCGATGTAGTCCTCACAGGTTTTTTGAGAACAAGAGTGATAAGTTCGAAAGAACTGCGCTTGATTTACTTAATACCAATTTAAATGTATGTCTCTCTCTATGTACCGCAATTTATGCAAAGCACGGAGTGGGTCACAAGTGTCACTTCTTACTTATAGATATGAAAACCTTCGCTGATAAGTAATTATTTTTGCACAATAGCTCATAAAATAATTATGATAATGACACTAAACAAATAATTACATTTGAAAATTATATTAGGTGTTTAATTTAGATTTTAACCGATATTTGTATGTCACATTCGACATTTTGTATGAACAAAGTAACCATACAAATGTCGACAAAAAACGTTCTTTTTTACATTACCTAATCGAGTCCCTAAGTCAAAAAGAATGCCGAAGAACTTTTTTGTCGACATTAGTATCGTTGTTATGAAACACACATTTTTATTTCATTCGTATATAATAGTAGTTTATACTGGGCAAGAGCATGTCTGACCATCTTATCTTATCTTACAGATGGGCCCTTTCGGATACACTTCGATACCTTTAGGATCTTTTGTGCAGGTTTCCACACGATGTTTCTCCTTCACCGTAAGAGCATCGGGTAATGTACTTAAATTAGAAAAACTCATTGGTACATGGTGACCGCGGGGGTTTGAACTTGGTACCTTACCATCACTAGTCGACCCCCTTAGCCACTAGGCCCCCGACGCTCTCGCATCTGGGTATTACCGACTCAAGAATACATATAAATAATTATGGGGACCTTTGTTTCACTCCGCTTTCGATGGGATTTCAATATACAACATTACAAATGCGTTAAATTGACTTGCGTCGTAATTATGGAAGGTACCAACCTTGAAAATATACTTGTAATTGGGTTAACTGCATACGGAAGTCACCGAATAACAGGATAATTAATTCAATAAAAAATGTTTTTGACCATTAGTTAATGATGTTTTTTTAACTAATATTAGGTAAAAATAATAACACTAACAAACGCTACATATACAGGGTGTCCCAAAACTTGTAAATATTACGGCATAATAAAATCCCCTCTATATCAATCCAGGATATAGTTTTAATTTTCCAGCATGTAAATTAGTTTAGGAGTGGATAAGGTTTTAATCATTTTGTAATTTAAAAAGTAGATATAGATTAGAACTCTCAATAACGTAACAATATATTGAATTATAATCTACGCATTTAAAATAAATCCATACTTTCTAAGCCACTCGAGCATTTTTCGTTTTTCATTTAACATCTCCGACTCTTTATACTGAAGAACATTTGCCCTAGACCAAGGTGACATCTTGTCTTAAAAGTTGACGCAATTAATCATGATTTTGAAATCATGGTACTCGACATGGGCAAAAAGCTGCTTTTCTTCTAAGAGATCTAATTTTGGAGAGATACCGCACCTATCCCAAAATGCGCAGAGTTTGAAAAGAGAACATGCATGAAAATCAGAATTGAGTTTCATTGATACGATTTAGGAGAAAATGTAAAAAAAAAAACAAAAAACGCAATACACTAAAATAAATAAATAAATTTTATTAATTAAGATGATAATATTCGTCTCATCTCTTTAGTTTTCGTTAATTTTAGCTGTCTGCCCTTTTTCCATATGGCTTTCATAAAATGATAATAGCACCCCTCATTTTTAACATATGGAAATACGTAACGCATACGCGTAGCAATAGCCTCATCAAAATCTGCCATTATGGACGAAGGATTCCATTGTGGAATTGCACATTTAAGAAGTTCAAACATGGTTTTATGTTTCTGTTTTTTTTTTATCTGGAGTAGTGCATATACCGTTGGAATTATCACTGTTGATTCCATTGAACTTCCAAGATTACAATGCATTGTTACCAGTTGGGTAAACGGTTCAGGGCAGATTTTGAAGGTTCCGTCTAGAAAGAAATGTTTACCCTCAGCCAACAAATGTTTCGCCCACTCACTCCCAAATATAATTATTCGTACGCTATTGTGACGATAATCAGCAATCGGCAAATCCTGATAAGCAGATGGTATTTCTAATTCATTAAAGTTGTCGAAAAACATTTTACTTGTTCCTGCAGCTTTATTCCTATGGTTATACATTGCTGATTTAACATTTTGGAATTGAGGAATATTGCCTACCAGGTCGAACTCGTCATTTTCTATCCCTGCGACGACATTTTCAAATATTGCTGGAACCGGAACCTCGACATTTGCAGCAATTTCTGTTCTACAACTATTTAGGCGTATGTCAATTACATTCTTAGCTACGCCTTTTATACAAGTTGGATTAGCCACCTCTTTTAAAATAGTCCGGTCCTAGAATAAAATAAAAATATTAATGTTGCTTTCGTATTAAAAGAAGTGTAAAATTTACCTGTTCAGACAAACAGATAAATAATAGAAAAATAGAAAAAAACATAACGGATCTGAAGATAATGCGAAGTCCGTAAAAACTTACTTTGATTGTTACCGATCCGACACATTTTGTACTAATCCTTTTAAGCAATCGTTACGTATGACACGAATGTCAATCAATTATATTATACTTGTCTGTTTTCAGAAGCGGTGCTCGTTTATTTATCAGTGATAAACCAGCACTTTCTATGACAATCAACTTAGTTTTTTACTGTTTGTCTATTAATTAGTTTTTAATTAGCTATTATAGAATTGTAATGTTATTTTTATAAGATATAAACATTTAAAAAGCCACAGTTCAGTCCCCCTGCAAAAACAGCCTATGCAATATCATCACAGCCGTTGTTCCAAGTTTAGAATATACGGACTCTATAAATAATTTTAAAAATAACTATGTTTAACCGATATCATTAAATTAAAATAATACGTAAATAAAATGAAGATGCCGAATAGTGGCGAATCCACCAAAAACGAATAACAAAAACTAGAAAAAAATACCATCAAGGGAACAATCATCGTCAAACCTGTAACATATACAAGCGTCAGTGTGATATAGAGCAAGTCCAAAAGAACATCAAACAGTGAGTGAGGCGGTAAGGAATCCTCAGTGCGCGAGTCTGACTCGCACTTAACCTGTTTTTTTATCCTGTATTTTGCAAGACGGCGTGTGAGACATCCCGAGTAGCGGTGGACCCATATATAGCCAGCGGCACGGACCCGGGCACTCAGTCCACGCTCGCCATGGACACCCTGAGGACGCTCGCCCTGTGCTGCGTCGCGCTCACCGCAGGTAAGCTCTCTTTCTTGCACAACGACGTGAGCTAAAGTAAAGGTACCTGTTGCCGAGGTACTTAAGTAAATTTTCAGGTAAGAGCAAAAAAACATGATAAAAAGACACGCCAAGGCGACCGAAAGGGTTTTTGTGTGTGTTTTTTTGTATTCATATGAAATCCCCTATTACCCAGGCTTTAGACAGGCTCTGGTCCTGATACTGCGGGAGGGGTTCCTATTACTGGAGGGAGATAATTAATGATATTATATTTGTTTGGGTTTTTCTTTTAACTTACTATTTTATGAAACCCAAATTTATTAAATTTGCCATTTTTTATCTTTTAAATATTGAATTGAAAACATCAATACTTTGCAGGATAAACAATTTAAAGTTTTAAATTTAGAACACCAGTAGTAGTTTTACTTATCTGTAGGTAAGTACAACAGTTCCCAATAGGAAAGCAAAACTATTTAAATAGTCCTGTTTTTCAAAAACGCTGTTACACAACTGCAATAATCATCATCATATCATCATCATCATATCAGCCGAAAGACGTCCACTGCTGGACATAGGCCTCCCCCAAGGCTCTCCATTCAGACCGGTCCTGTGCTTTTCGCATACACCGCGTTCCCGCGATTTTTACAAGGTCGTCGCTCCATCTTGTTGGAGGCCTACCTACAGCTCGTCTCCCGGTCCGTGGACGCCACTCAAGAACCTTCTGACTCCATCGGTCATCAGTCCTGCGAGCAATGTGCCCCGCCCACTGCCACTTAAGTTTAGCTATTCTTCGGGCTATGTCGGTAACCTTAGTTCTACTGCGGATATCATCATTTCTGATTCTATCACGCAGAGAAACCCCGAGCATAGCTCTCTCCATAGCCCTCTGAGTGACTTTGAGCTTCCTTATAAGGCCCATTGTTAGCGCCCACGTCTCAGATCCGTAAGTCATCACTGGCAACACACACTGGTCAAAGACTTTTGACTTCAAACACTGCGGTAATTTGGACGAAAAGATGCTGCGAAGCTTCCCGAACGCTGCCCAGCCGAGTCGGATTCGACGAGTGACCTCTTTCTCAAAGTTGGACTTACCTAACTGGACCGTTTGTCCCAGGTAAACATCATAGTCGTCAACAACTTCGAGCGCAGAGCCTCCGACCATCACGGGAGTTGTCGCGACATGGACATTGGACATGACTTTCGTCTTGTCTATGTTCATTCTCAGGCCAACTTGGTCGGAAACTCTACTGAGGTCAGCGAGCATTGCACTGAGTTCCTCCATGGTCTCAGCCATGACTACGATATCGTCAGCAAATCGAAGGTGAGTGATGTACTCGCCATTGATGTTGATGCCTCGTCCTTTCCAGTCCAGAACCTTAAAAGCATCTTCCAATGCAGCGGTGAACAGCTTCGGAGAGATCACATCTCCTTGTCTGACTCCCCGCTGCAGAGGAATAGGCTTCGTGCTCTGGTCCTGTAGTCGGACGGACATAGTGGCGTTTTCGTAAAGACACTTCAACACTTCGATATATCGGTAGTCAACTTGGCACCGCTGGAGAGACTGCAGCACAGCCCAGGTCTCGATCGAATCGAAGGCTTTCTCGTAGTCCACAAATGCAAGGCAAAGGGGGAGGTTATACTCTTCGGTCTTCTGTATAACCTGCCGCAACGCATGTATGTGGTCTACGGTACTATAGCCTTTTCGGAAACCGGCTTGTTCAGGAGGCTGGAAATCGTCAAACCTGCGCGCGAGACGATTTGTGATGACCCTCGAAAACAACTTGTAAACATGGCTCAGAAGTGAGATGGGTCTATAATTCTTCAGCAAGGTTTTATCACCTTTCTTGAAGAAGAGAACCACCACACCTCTGTTCCATGCTTTCGGCGTTCTCCCTTCGTGGAGAACGGAACTGAACAGCGTCTGGAGACCCCTAAGGATGGGTTTACCACCCGCCTTCAGGAATTCAGCTGTAATTCCATCCTCCCCTGGGGCTTTGCCATTTTTAAGCTGTTTGAGGGCCATACTAATCTCGTATAGGCTGACGTCGGGGAGATCTTCGGTATAGTGTCGGGTTAATCTAGCCCTCGGGTCTTTAGCTAGATTTTCGACGGGTGTTCGGTTTGTCGTGTACAGCTGTCCATAAAACTTCTCAACCTCCGCCAATAGCTCAGGTTTGGATGAAATGACTCTGCCGTCGTCGGTCTTCAGCTTCATCAATTGGCTTTGGCCAACAGACAGATCCCTGGCAAACACCTTAGAGCCCCTGTTACGCTCAATAGCCTTTTCAATACTTTTAGTATTGAATCGGCGTACATCACGCTTCAGAGACTTCGAGATCTGTCTGTTGACTTGCCGATAGCGACAAGCGTCACCAGAGGACTGCAGAATCATCTCGCGCCTCACCTCCATGAGCCTAAGGGTGGATTCCGAGAGCTTCTTGATCTTTGTACGGCGGATCTTAAAAAACTTAGACCCGACCGTTTGGACAGCTTCCACAAACCCGTCGTTGTAATCGTCCACGTCGCTACCTAGGCACTCGAAACGGTTTTGAAGTTCGAGCTGAAAGCTTTCGGGGTTTTGGAGCTGAGCGGGTGCCGGGCGGAGCGTAGACTTTATCAGTCTAGACCTTTCAAGCTTGAACTGGATATTCAATGAGCCTCGCACCATACGGTGATCACTCCCGGTTTTAACCGCACTGATCACGGAGACATCATTGAATATGTGCTTTTTCGTCGACATGATAAAGTCTATCTCATTCCTCGTTACACCATCAGGGCTCATCCAGGTCCACTTCCTATGCTCACGTTTTCTGAAAAAGGAGTTCATCATATAGAGTCCCTCCTTCTCCATAAAACTGGCCAGTATGTGGCCCCGGTGATTCCTATGCCCCACTCCAAAATTCCCCACTCTCTGCTCTTCACCGTCTCGTTTGCCCAGCTTTGCGTTGAAGTCCCCCATAACAACCGTGAAGTGAGTTTTGGAGCTATGCATGGCTCTGGAAACATCCTCATACATAGCCTCCACCTCATCGTCGGAGTGCGTTGAGGTCGGAGCATATACCTGTATGACCTTCAACGAATATCGTTGGGTCATTCTGAGCACAAGGCACGCTACTCTGCTCGACACGCTCTCGATCTTCACCACGTTGTTCACGAGGGACTTGTGGACGATAAACCCGATACCTCCCTGGGACTGGTGGTCGCCCTCCCGGAAATAGAGCAAGTTACCGGACTCCAGGGTTGTCATGTCCTCCCCCTCTCTACGGACTTCTGACAACCCTATGATTCCCCATCGTAACCTGCTCAATTCCTCCTCCAGTTCCAGCAACTTTTCGTCGGTCCGCAATGTTCGGCAGTTGTATGTTGCCAGGGCCAAAGGTCGTCGTTTCTGGTAGCCGGGTCTCTGCCGGAGATTACCTAAAGCACCCCCTGCCCCACCGTTACCATGGCCGCTACCGGAGCCAGGAATAGCGGGGCCGCCGGGGACTAGGGGTCTGGGCTGTTGTTGTACATTCATGTTTTTTTTTTTTTTTTTTTTTGATCTAGAACCGTTTGGGGGGAAAAAAGCCGTAGTCGCCACGCTTGGCAGGCGGGTTGGCGACCGCAGTCATACCATGTAGTCCGCAGAGGACGCTGCTGCCCATCCTCCGGTTTATCCCTTAGTCGCTTCCTACGACACCCACGGGAAGAGAGGGGGTGGTGCTATTCTCGACCGGCACCACACGGCACAATAATATACCAACCTAACTTCGACCCCTTCAGAATAAGGTTTTTACCATCGGTAATAGGTTTAATTTACATTATAAAACCTTATTACTGACCCCCAATAAATATCTTGAAGTATAGACAGTGAAAAGCCGGATGAGGCATAACCGAAACTTTCGTGTTCCCTCACACATTTTAATAAAATACTGAATTTTCAAGATGTTTTTTTATCCGAAACTAGCGATCTGCCCTTGCTTCGCTCCGGGTATTATACATATAAACCGTCCGTTGCGTAGTTTTAAAAATCCAAGAATATTTACATAGCGACATACAGACAGCGGGAAGCGACTTTGTTTTATACTATGTAATGTATGAAGTGATATGTTATTGACTAAGCTTTTCATATTGCAGCTTTTATTAACTGTTATTTTGCTGCAAGTCAGTTGTTGCTAAGCCGCAAAACAAGTGATGTAAAGTGAACGTTATTTTCAAAAGAGGCGAATTTTACCGATGGCTCGCAGTGTCCTGTAAACTCCCATGCTAGCAGTTGCAGTAGTGTTAGTGGTACCTAATTCAGTGTACATAGTAGAAAAACCAATAAGTGTAGGGCTGGCTGGCCCGGACATGCCTTACATGCATTAAGGGTCATCGATAAACCACACTTTTAAAGAATGTGAAGCATTTTATTAAGTTTCAGTAAAGCTCTTAGAATCCTATCATTGCATAACCAACGTTTCACAAATAATTAATTTCACATACATATCTTTTGACAACCCGCGTTTATTTCCGAAACTGTAAATAAATTTGGATTTATCTCAGGACCATCGTGTAGAGCCCTATAAAGGTTAGGTTAGTTTTATAAAAATCCTGAAATATTTGTAGTTACAGAAAAAAAGCGGGTTGCCGAATGAATAGGTCGCGAAACAATACATTTGTCAAAGATTTGTCGGCGTGGCAGAGAATCAAAGGTCTTATTAATTAATATTATTATTCAACAGTAAACGCCTGTTCGGAAGACCAATTTTCGTGCCAGAATAGGTGGGGAAGCTGCTTAGCCCTGCGGTGGGTGTGTGACGGGGACAACGATTGCGATGACATTTCAGACGAAAGCCAGTGTGGTAAGAGCAACGCGATGCATGTTCAATAAGAAAATCCATACGCCATTTATTTATTTATTTTGGATTAACAACATAGAATCCGTGTTGTGCTGATAAATGGATACATATCGTCGTCTTACTCAAACTCATATCTGCATATTTTTTTTGCAGTTGGTAATTTCATTTTCGTTCAGAAATACTTAGAGGCAATAAGTTTACCAACGGCAAACAAATTATGCAGATATGAGTTTGAGTAAGTAAGACGACGATATTATATTTTAAGGACTGAATGGTTACCTAATTAAAAGTAACCTCAATATGCGTAGCGTACATCAAAGTTACGTATTCCGATTAAATTATATTATAAACTAGTCACCCGCCCTCGCTTCGCTCAGGGTTAAAGTATTATATATATAAACCTTCCTCTTGAATCACTTTTATCTATTTAAAAAAACCGCATCAAAATCCGTTGCGTGGTTTTAAAGATCTAAGCATACATAGGGACGGACAGCGGGAAGCGACTTTGTTTTAACCCCCGACGCAAAAAGAGGGGTGTTATAAGTTTGACGTGTATGTGTGTGTGTGTCTGTCTGTGGCACCGTAGCTCTTAAATGGATGAACCGATTTGAATACGGTTTTTTTTTTTAAATGAAAGCAGCATTTCTAGTGGTGGGTTTTAGATACGTTTTATAAAAATCGGTTCAGCCGTTTTTGAGATATGGTGCTTTTAGGGGGTTAAAAGAGTCCCCAAATAACAGCGACACCTACTTTCAGAGCTGATATCTCTCAAACGGCCCAACAATTTTTTATGAAATTTTGCTAAGAACTATCCTGATTAATGTAGCTTTGTTTTAAAAACCTGCGTCCGAATTCGTTTATCCGTTTGGGAGCTACGATGCCACAAACAGACACTCAGATGGAGAAGTTTAAAAAGCGTGAAATAAGAAGTCAGTGTTCAGTTAACTATCTACTTATTAAATAATCAGCCCTTTTTTTCCAAACTATTTAGTCGGGGGTTTTTTTTAATTTCTAATTATTTTTTTATAATATGTAGTGATGTAAAAGTTTGAATGGATGTTTGTTACTCAATCACGCCAGAGTGGTTGAATGGATCTGGATCTGGCCGTATTAAGAATAAGCGTATTTTATTTCATTAGCTAAAACATTTTTAGTAAACAGAAAAGGCTGATTTAACTGTCAAAACTTGTTTCGACCTTATTTATTTTAAAAAAGATTTATGCTTTGGTTCTTTGGCGGTGTCAGAATAGCTTACTAATAAAATGTAATGAAATCTAACCCAATTATTGATTTAATTTTGACACAGTTACGGTACTGCGGCGGCCAGGCACGCAGATAGGTTACACCTGTGGCTGGCGTTAAATAAGTTGATAACTCATCTGATAGTCTGGAAGAGGACAAAGAGTTATTTTTATCCTGAAAAATTTAACAGTTCCCGAAGTAATAACTATAAACGACTTCTACGCGGACGCAATCGAACGCAAAATTTTGTAATAGTATAAAAAATAAAGTACACCCAAATTGCTACAATAGTTTTTCTAAAAGACTGTAAAGATTCGTGTTTATATCAAGGCGCGGCCTATCCTGTGACAGTTAAAACCCTGAGATTTTACAAACGGGACTGTGGCGGTTTAAGTTAATACAAATGAATGAACAGAGGTGAACTTATCCCTTGAAGGGATCTCTTTTCTTCTCCTTTAAGCGATAATAATTATACTTCACTAATTGTTTCAGAGACATTAGCAATTCTTAAATTCATTTTGAAAATTGCAACAATCTGGCAGTATGGCCAGTCAAATTTAAAAACTAAACGCAGTTTTTAGTATTATCTGTGGAAGACTAATATTGAAAAAAGATATCAATCTCTTTTGGCGAGCCGAGTGGAATTCATTTGTTTAATTATTTGTTGCTTTCTTTAGTTTTACTTGAAATAATTTCACAGACACTAATACTCAGTTTTTAAGATAGTATTGTTATTCCGTAAGCAAAGGTTGTATTAAATTACAATGTCTAATTTTTTGCTACTCTTGTTTTAACGCATTCACTGCCGACGCTGTTTTTAGCTAACATACTTTAAGAACGTACAAGGCACTGGGCGAATGTCAGGAGAATGGCAGATAATTCGTAAAACAAATTTTACGAATGTGTGCGTAAAAGTGATCGTATATTTTTAGGTTTCTTTTAATTTACTCCAGGATCCCCACGGACCTGCCCGTCCGGCTTCTTCTCATGCCCTTTAGGGCGCTGCATTCCCGAGAGCTGGGTGTGCGATGGCACAAAGGACTGCCTCGACAGCGGCACAGATGAACAGCATTGTGGTAAGGCTACCTTTATACTCAATACTCAATGCTTGATTGCTATTTATAATAGAATAGAATAGGAGATTTCCTTAGGAACTTATATTTCCAATTACCTTACAGATGACATTACATAACTTAATATTAACATAACCACTAAAATACTTTCGGGGTGACAGCAAGCCGGCGGCCACGAAATCGCCGAAATATGACACCCCTATGGCAAGAATTAAAAAGAATGTGTGCAGTTAATATAATAGTATATTTATATGTTTATTTGTATGGTTGGTGGGTTAGAATAGTGCCACTCCATGTCTTCCTGTGGATGTCGTAAGAGGCGACTAAGGGAATAAGGGCTTGTAGGACTGTTAGGCGATCATTGCAATCTGTCACTAATACACTGGTAAACATCTTAGCCTACTTGTGCAAAATGTGGTAATTCTGTAGCTCTGCTTACTTCCATCTGGGAATAAAGGCGTGATGCTATGTATGTATGTGTGTATGTATGTATTTGTATTAAATGATTATAAACTACTAATTACATTATGACAAGGCCAGAAGACTGGTATTTGGGACGGATGGAATAATATTGCCAAATAGGCTATTTTTATAAAGTACTCGTATGTATGAGACGAAATCTATTTGTATTCGCGTTTGTTAAAGAGCTCCTTGTGCATGCCTACAAACCCACATGCCTGCAGGATGTCGATACTTGGGAGTTTAAGTAGTTTTTGAAAGGATGGTCGGCAATTTAATGTGCTGGCTCTAAGCAGGTTCTACCGCTTATTCTCCTTTTTCAGGTGACATCTCCTACTATGGCTATCTTAAACGACCTAATGCTCATTCCGTATTCTCTTACTCACTCACACTCTCTTACGCGTTGGAGCCGAGAAATTATTGTCTGCCTGGTGCTCGGCGTCCTTTGATAATAAGTTGAAGAAGTTGATACTTTTCATTCCGCACGCCTTATAAGCCTGTTTCACGATTTGTGAATAATTTTAAAATACACCTTTAAACTTCATATACCTACATGGGATATTATGCTAAACCTTTCATTTTTTTTTACAGCTGGACATCAGGAATCAACGCTGCCTCCCGGTAAGCCTTTTCAACTTTGATAATTTTGACTGGATTTGTTGGCACCTATACAAACTCACATAAATAAAACATACTTAACTTAAACGGCTGACGAAGTAATCTGGTGATTTTTTGCAAAATGCCGCTATATGACAGCATAAAAGCCGTAGAAAACGCTCTGCAAGCTGTTATGTAAATACAAAACACAACAAGTAATAACTCATTTTCTATTAATTAATATAATTGAAGTGAAAGTCCTATCCAACGACAACACACACTATGGGGCAGACACAAAAAAATACATCCCCATGATACGTTTAAACTAAAAAAAAATATTTTCAATATTTTATTATACCACTTTGTTGGCGTGACTAAGAGTTTCTGAGCTGGGCTGCGGACGGAATGATATGGCGAAACTATGAGGGTTCCTAGTTTGACTACGGAACCCTAAAAGGCATTTTTTTTTCATACAGTTTAATTCAGCACGCAATGTACCGGTAACACGTTAATGTCTGAATATGACATATTCAATTATAATGTTTACCTTATTAGGTTACATTGTAACCTAATAAGGTAAACATTATAATTGAAATATTATTATAACTTTAAGAGTACTTCTCTGAAATGTCATAAATTTGCAATACATGTAACCTAATAAGGTAAATATTATAGTTGAAATATTATTAAAACTATAAGACTACTTCACTGAAATGTCATATATTTGCAATACATTGCTGCTAGAGAAAGTTTTAAATATTTGCCATCGCTATATTATCCAAGGCAAATTGTTAAATTTTAAAATAGTAAACAGTACTTAAAACTATTGTCAATTAAAATTTATGTTCGAATAGAAGACACACCGTAACTATATCGACATTTTGTTGATATAACATTATTTATTTGGATATTTATTTTAAATTTTATATTTAAATAGTATTTTTTTGGATAAAACACATTAATATAAATACTGTTATTTTACGTTGATACCTTAATATTTAACGTAAAAAACGTAATATTAAGACGTTTTTTACGTTAAAATATTAAGGTATCAACGTAAAATAACAGTATTTATATTAATGTGTTTTATCCAAAAAAATACTATACAATACAAATACGCTTTATTGAACACCTTGCAGAGAAAAATAAACAAGGAAAGACAAAAACATGATATTCTTACGCTGTAGACAGCAGGCGGTATTTAACTTTTGGGACAAAAGATTTTTTGCCAACAGTTTTTTTGTTGCAGACGTTATCAGCTTATCAAGATCAAACTAATGAGTCCCAATACGGTCTAAGTACGTCATGTAGTTAAATGAAAAAAGTTCTGATGTAGTTTTTTTTAATTGACGACGCAGTTTTTATGAACCAATTTCCAGTTTTGGACTTTCCCAGATCAACCCGTTACGATTGATCATTAAGTTGGGCATTAAGTTCGCCTTTTATATATTAAGTGTATTCTTTTGTGCAATAAAGATTAAGTTAATAAAAAAAACTTTTGGTTTCTTGACTCACCGCTTGATTAAGGTTATAATAAAGTTCTCAAAAATGTTTGCGTTCCCTAGAAAAGTTCGGAGCAAAACCGGGTGATACCCGGTATTTTGGAAACCGGTTCTGAGCCCTGTTTTTCGCCAACATATTTTTTGTTGCAGTCATTATTTGCTTATCATGACCAAACTGAGTTCTAACACTGTCTACGTCAAGTAGTTAAATGCAAATTAGTTTCAACGTAGTTTTTAAAAGTTGACGATGTCGTTTCTATGAACCAATTTCCAGTTTTGGACCTTTCCACATCAACCCATTAACGATTGATGAAAATGATGAATCTCCTTGTATACCTTATTAGTAAGAAGCGGGGTATGATTAGAGTTATAGTTTCTTTTTCAGGCCCTAGCACGACAACATCGACTTCTGCTCCGGTGCTTTCAGGAACTGAGGAGAATAACCTGGTCCATATGTAATCTCACTTGTGCATTTGGGTTAGAGTAGGCAGAATCAGTCAAGACATGCCTAGAGCTTAGTTTAAGACTTAATTTGGGTGTCATTTTCCCTCGATATTTACTTATTTATTAACGCTTGTGGATTAACCGGCTAATAGTTAGTGGTGGTTTAGTGGTGGTAGGACCCTGTGCAGGGTCCGTCCGGATCGCTACCACCATCTTATCCATTAATCACCCGCCAAGCAATAGTGTTCGCATTGCTGTGTTCCGGTGTGGGGATAAGACAACCGGTGAAATTACTAGCATAGAGGCATTCCATCTTAGTCCTCAGGGTTGGTAACGCATTTGAGGTCTTAGGATTATAGACTTGAGAATTCAAATGCCTATGGGTCTCAGATTCCACTTACCATCAGGTGGCCTGAGTGCTCGTGTGCCTTCTCCTTGTCATAAAAAAAATAATAAAAAAATTAAAGGTTATAATAAACTTAAAAATTATTTTTGCTTTCCCTAGAAAAGTTTGGAGCAAAACCAAAATAAACCGGGCACTAACCGGTTCTGAGCCCTGTTTTTTGCCAACAGATTTTTTTTTGTAGTCTTTATCTGCTTATCAAGACCAAACTGAGTGCTAACTTAAATGCAAAAAGTTCCAACTTTTTTTTTTTTAAATTGACGACGTCGTTTCTGTGAACTAATTTTCAGTTTTGGAAATTAGTTCATAGAAACGACGACACATTAACCCATTACGCTTGATAAAAATGATGAATGTCCTTTTATTCTCAACTATTAAGAAGTGGGATATCATTAGAGTTATTGTTTCTTTTTCAGGTCCTAGCACAACAACCTCGACTTCTGCTCCGGTGCTTCCCGAAACTGGTGAGAATAACATTAGATATATCGCACTTTTAGAATTATAGTGACCTAAGCAGAATCAGAATCAGAATAATCTTTATTCAAGTAGGTTTACAAATAATAAACTCTTTTGAAACGTCATAGTAGCGACTTAGCCTAAATTTGAATTTGACTGCATGTTCAAATCGCGACCGATCAGAGAAGAACCTGTAAGAAACTCTGTCAGATGTCTTTTTTTTTGACGTTCGCAACCTTTTGTCGTAAGGACTAAACATTTTATTACAAGCAATTCAGTCCCAAGCATTGTTATCATTAATATACCTAGTCTTTAATACTATAATATGCTTTAGAAATTAGTTTACGCTTAACGTAACTCTTAAATTTATTTACTGATAGTTCAGTAACATTACTTGGGAGCTTATTATAGAACCTAATACAATTACCCATAAAAGAGTTTTTTTATTTTATGGAGCCGCGTGAAGGGCACTGCGAGCTTATGTTTATTTCTGGTATTAACATTATAGGTATTTATGTCACAGTTCTTTCTAAATTTAGCGATGTTTTTATGAACATACATAATGTTTTCATAAATGTATTGACTGTGCATGGTCAATATATTAATTTCTTAATTCAAACATTTTCAGCTTTCAATTTCGAGTCATAAATTTAGTACTATAGAGACCTAAATCGAAACTCAAAATATTTGAATTAGGTCACTATAATTCTAAAGATGCGATATAGGTACCTACCTAATTTATAGGGTAGGCAGAATCACCTCAAGTGCGAGTCGGATGGAACGGGATTCATTGAACAACAAATAAGTATATCCTTGTATACGGAAAGTAAATTTGGTACCTAGGTCCCTTAAGGTGGGCGCAGACATAACTGCTCGGCAACGGACCGGCGGCACCGCCTCGACTCGAGCCGTTCAATATTCTTTGTATGAAACTCAACTGCAGCGCACAGAAAATAGCACCGTAACGGCATCGCTTAATATAAATAAAGCAAAGCAGTGCCCGTCAATTGCTGAGTGGTTATGTCTGCGCCAAACGTAACTAGGAACTCGTATAGACGATTCTCCAATTTTCGTCCTACTTGCATTATACCTCCAACGCGCACTAAGTATTAACAACCAAACTAATTTCGATAAAAGCAAAGTAAAACACCTACTCACCTTCTGCTTTTACATAGAGCCAATACATTATTATAGTAACCAAATGGCTAAATATTGATCAGCTCACATGACAACCGTCGACATACTCAGAAAAATAACAAATTCAAAAAATTAAGTCAACTTCACTTGTAAACACACTGAAAACTGCATCATTCATTACTGATTGTTACACTCCAATAAGGTGACTAAGTGCTTCATCTCTTTGCAGTCAACTGTGCATTATCCATTAAAATAACAACACTGCTAGTCAGAACATACCTATGAGAAATAATAATGACTTTTTTGAATGATTGTATGATTTTTTTATCACAATTTTCTTAAATGTAATATTAAAACCCAAACATTTAAACTTTGTGAACGAAGCGCCAACCCGGTCACAACAAACAAGTAAACAGTAATAGCGTATCCGTTCTACATTTGCAACAAAAATCGTTATAGAGATGAATGATCTCGTCCACGTCTAAATTCTTTGAACCGCGAATACACAGAGCTACGAGATGGGGCTTAATCATTAAACCCATGTTAAAGTCTCTGGCAACTCTCTTGTTGACTTAAGCCGCAGCGAAAATCATTGAGCGAAAAGTTTCACGAGATTATTTCATTATAATAGCGACACATAATTCTCTGAAGCCCGCCAAATTAAAAAAAACCGCGCAAGAGCATGTCGGAGCATGCTCAGTGTAGGGTTCCGAAGTCGTTAAGCACTAAAAACATAAAAATCAACAAGTGATAACTAATTTTCGATTTAAAGTCAATTAGTGCCATCTTAGATGATTTTAGTAGGTAGAAACACTTTAATCGCCGGTATCTCAAGAACCAATGATGTCTACTTAATCGTGACAGTTTTCTTTTAAAATTCGTTATATGCTCTTTTATTTTCAGTATCTTTTCTGATTTTTAGTATTTGTAGGTTTGGCTGGGGGGGCACTTGAGTCTAAAAAATTAGCCTATTTGCTTAATAATGTAATGATATCATTACATTATTAAGCAATAATAACATTTTCACAAATAAGAAATGTGTTCTAACAAAACAGTTTATCTTTGTGCTAGTCGTAATTTGCGGTTTTTGAACGCATCATAGAGGGTTTATGATATGTGTGTAGATAAAGGTTATATTTTCTCGCTGCTAAGGTGAATTTTTTTATGTGCAACACAAGACCAAAGTTATTTGCGTCTCGTGTCTTTGAATCCCTCGCTGCACTCAGGATTCTAACCTAGAATCACTCGCTACGCTCGTGATTCAATTCTAGAATCCTTCGCTTGCTCGGGATTCAAAATCAACACTCGCAGCAAAAATCAACTTTGCTCTCTTGTTGCACAAATAACAATTTAACATTTTATTGTACCACTTTGTTGGCATGACTAATATGCATATTCATGCCAAATTACAGCTTTCTAGTACGAAGAGTCTGCGCTAGGCTGCAGACGGATGGCGAAACTATAAGGGTTCCTAGTTTGACTACGGAAGCCTAAAAAAGGACAGTCTTGAAAATCAAAAAGTTATAATGTTCCTAGAGAGTTGTATTTTCAAATTCTGTTATAGCTTTTTTATTGTATTTATTGTAAGTGGCCAGTTCCAGAAACTTTCAGTATGCCCCACGTAAATAACCGAATAGCATGAGTCTCTTACAATTAAACTATTTAGAAAAACCCTTAATGGACTGCGATTCTACGCGGTAAAAAAGAGATATTGCCTTTTTTTTTTTTTGGCCTTTTTTTTGGGTTTTTTTTAAGTTATCTTACAAGTAAGATACAGTAAACTTAAAGAAAAAATTACATTAATTGTTTTTATTAAAACAAAGCGCTTCCATAAATTTCGTTATCTGTAACAACTGTATCTTTTGGTTTAGAGCTCGGCGAGGCCGCAGTGTCGTCACATGATAACGCGATGCGTCTGGAGCTGCCGAGCTGGCTGGCCACGGACCAGGATACGCACTTCGCGTTGTCGCTGGCGCCCATGCTGCGCGCCTTCGCCCCGCGCGACAAGAACGACGCGCAGATGGCCGTGCTGCGCCTGTTCCGGGACCTCCCGCGCTAGCTGCGCGACTTGCTTTTAGTGCCTAATAAAAATTATACCAAAAGTAATGGTGTTTTTTATCTTTAAGCAATCAAGCTCAATATGAAGGTCCGATGTAGCCCGCACAGGTTTTTTTGAGAACAAGGGTGATAAGCAGGGCTCGGACAAGTCATCGCAAAACAATCGCAAGACGGCAATAGAACAAGATCAATAGAATCGCATTATGTACAATATTATTTAATTATATTTTTCAATTACATTTATTTTTCAATTAGATTTTTTTCCTAATATAGGATTAATCAGGTATTTCCCACGGGCACCATAGATACTTTTTGAAAAATGCCCTGAAGCGTGAATTATTGAGTTGATTCCATGGAATATTAACAGAAATTAGGAACATCAACAAATCGATGCAAAAAGTTTCATAAGAAATTTCTGGCGGAGCTGTCTTCAATTTGTGATTTTTTGACCTAATATGTTTATCAATATCATCTTTTTTTAACTGTTTAATACGAATGTCACATGCTGTACATAATATTTCCTTGACATTTTCCTGATAACGGAGCTCGGGGTAGTGCTTAATCCACTTATTAATTGTATTTATTTGCACCATATTTAAAATATTTAGAAATAACCATAATTAAGCAAATAATTGTATTTGTTTAAATTGTCACCACAAAACTGTTTCAAGCCACTTTGACAAATCCATGACAGGTATGCGACTAAAAAGGTCAAATGTTAAATTATAAATTACGATAATATTTATATCAGCTTTAGATAATAATAATCTTAAGTCGCGACTCTATAATAGTCTTGTCCCATGTCCATATCAGTTTTTGCGATGACTTGTCCGAGCCCTGGTGATAAGTCCGAAAGCACTGCGCTTGATTTTATTAATATCAATTTAAGAAAGTTCTTTATTTATTATAATGTAGGGCTCAAAAACTTAGACCTAAAGTTAAAGTTGAAAATTAAAGAAAAATTACAATAGTTTTTATAAGAAATTAAATATAAAAAATAATTATACAATTACATTTTAATTAAAACTAACTTATAAAATAAAATCCTCCATTGCACCCACTTGCGGCATCGTGCCCCGGACGCTCGCAGCATTACCCCGGTGCGCTGCAATGCTCAGTCGTTGAGCAAAAAAGGAGCCGGTGGTCGCCAGAGACGCCGATTAACTTGTCTGACACTTCTTTTATATATATTTTTCGTGACAGCTGACCACGTTTAGTACAATGACGACTTTAGACCCAATTTCAGTGGGAAAGTCTGAAAATAAAAATACTCACCCAACTAGCACAATAGTGAATTGCAGCCTATTTTGCAGCTTTGAGTTGTATAATAATTGTATAAAAGTTCAGAAAGCAGTGAAACCGTTTCAACGCTATTGAGGGATATTTCCGTCATTGACAGTGCAAAATAGACCTGAGTGAGTATCTATGAGGCAAAAACGGGGTAAAGGTTGACATTCACTCTGGTTTTTTGTATGGCGTTGAAAAGGTTAAAGATGCACAATTGCTTCCGCAGCTGACTGTGGCTTCGAAAGTGACTAAAAAAACATGTACCATCCCAGCCTTTATATAAGTACATTTTAGAACTCATTTGCCACTTATACCTTTTAACGAGAGTCAAGAAATAATTCTTAACACTCTAAGCTGCAAATAGGCCTATATTGCCACTGTAATACGCCGCAAAAGTCCGCAAAACTGCATAAAAAAGATAATTACGATTTTTTAACGCAACTGTAATTAACTGTATAGATGCTTCAAAAGCCATTATTCTGCCACTGTTGCTAGAACAAGTTTGACGTAGTGACAGGTATTTAAGTAACCTTAGACTAAGAATCAGATGTATGTTGGTTGCCTTAAATTGGATCATGTTGCCAATTCCCATCCGAACAGTACCTTAATACGTTGGCATTGAAGTCACATCTAAAGTGTTCGTCACTAAGAACAAATTAAAAAGAACTATGACTAGGCTGTACGACCTAGTATGTCCTTTGCCTTTCCTATTCGGATAAAAAAGAAAGCCGCAAAACCCAAAAAGACTTAATGACATTTATGCCTAATCTACAATTTGAGGTTTTAAGCTTTGTACGTGTATTGTAATTGTGAATTTGCAAAATTTATCATGTGCAAAATTCTCTAAACAATGTCTTCATCCAGTGCAAGTGAAATAAATCTTACGCCTAAAACGAGAGCGGAGCAGAATCCTAAATAATTAGTACAGAATAGTTTTTTCGAGATTTAATTTTACTACTTTGTCCGTGTGACTTATATGTATATTACATGTTTCTAAATGACATCTTTCTTTTGTACTAAGAGTCTCTGAGCTAAGCTGCTGTCCGACGGATATAAGGGTTCCTAGTCATTACGAAACCCCGAAAAGGGTTAAAACGCAAAAAAACAAGTGACTACTCACAGCAAACAGACATCGATGAACTGATGAACAACACTTACCTATCACACACACACACACGTAAATTTATCTGCACTTATGCAGTACAACAATAGTTGCCGCGAAAATACCGTTTTTTATTTGTTTATTTTTTCTACTATGGACATCTATGTCAAAAATATGAATCTTTTTCGAACGCATGCTGAGTTATTTATGCGACTACGTTTTCCGTTATTATCAAGTCAGAAGGTTTACATTCGTTTAAAAATAAAACTTTATCTGCTCCTCGATCAACTAAAGTTGCCACCCGTATTTAGGAATGACTTCGCTACTGTCAACTAATTGTTGATACCCGGAGGTAAAGGGTTAAAGTACGTAAATGTGAAGATTAATCTAAACTAAAAAGTGAGAATGAAACTAAATTAGTACATACAAAACACGACTGCAATTAAAATATCAAATAAAAAGCATAAAACAAGCTCTATGATCTGTTTAAAACTATACGAGCAATGTACTTATTATATAACCTGAATATTGGAAAAGGTATTGCAGGCGGGGACAAGCAATGAACTATAAAATATGTTGCTTGAAGAACCATTTGCAATCTGCTGGGATTCTAGGTACATGGTAATAACAATATCGTCTTTGTCGTGTTTCCGACTAACTTTCGTGACGTAATGGGAAAATTACTGTTGATTATGTTCGTCGTTAACTAAAAGTACTTTTTTTGGAAAACACCCATTGTCTTTGCTTTTGCATCATAATTGTGTTCATAGATTAAGTTCTTTAAGTAATTGATATTTTTTAAGTGTAATTATATTTCTAATACTAAAACCGAATAAATATTAATTTTTTCCTTCCTAAAATAACATTTATAAGGATTGGATATTTTTGTTTCATCGGAAAACTCGAACCAATACACTTTTGCTTTTGACATTATTTTGTTCTCATTGATTTCCCTCACTAGACCTTTTTTACCACTTTTATTCATTTTGATTCTTATACACCCTAATTAAATACTCTAGCGTTAATTCTAAATTTCAAATAAATACCTAGAGTACTGAATTTACAATAATAATTAAAAAATAAAGTCGCAGCGCATTCAAAAACGCTCCGCAATGCGAATTTGCTCTCTTGTTTATTTACACATAATTATCTTTTATACTTATGTGATGTATATTGTAAAGATTATAAGTTTTTCGGTTTGGCTGACGTTAGCCGGCGACGGCGGAGCCGATCGATATCTTTCGCATAGACATAGAGTTTTTTGATCAGCTAACGACGATTCCGCGTCGATAGGTGTGGGGAGACCCTTAAGAAACCTCGGGTGACGCACATGGCCCTTGTATCCCGACACAAGGGGTTAAGTTTCACAAATATTAAGATTAGACTAATTATTATTTTACATCCATGCTCGTCAATTCCGGTAGTTTAACTCGTTTTAGGCTGGTCTCATATTATTATCTTATTAAATAAATAAATAACTCAATAACATGTTTAAATAAACAAGTTTTCATTCATTAAAATTATTAAATGATACCTTTAACATATAATTGGGTTACACAACTTTACGGAAGTCAACACAAAAACAGGATAATTAATTAAAAATAGTTTTACCTATGAATTAATCTTGTTTCTTTAAGTAATAATTACACTAACAAACTCCACTTATACAGCGTGTCCCAGAAATTGTCGTTTATTAGGGTTCCGGAGCCGAATGAGAAAAACGGAACCCTTATAATTTCGTCATGTCCGTCTGTCCGTCTGTCCGTCTGTCCGTCCGTCCGTCCATCTGTCCGTCTGTCCGTCTGTATGTCACAGCCATTTTACTCAGATCCTATTGGCACTATATAAATGAAATTTGGAGGATAGATGTATTCTATGAACCGCTATACGATGATGTAGTAAAATTGAAAAAAAATATATTTAGGGGTGGCACTCCATACATGTAACTAGGGGACGAAAAATTTTTTTTTGAGTTACATCAGCGTGTGGGGTATTTTTAGATAGGGCTTCCAAAATGATACAGAGGTTTTAAGTGACTTTTTACGTTAGTGAACAGTTGGCGAGATATACGCTTCTAAAGTCGTAAAAATTCTGTCCGGGTGGGTAGCTTTTGAACTGGTGCGAAAATGAGTCGCTTGGAAAAAAAGCAGCCGTAACTTTATTATTTGCCTTTGCGCAAACTTTAAAACAAAATATCACCTTGTTCATTTACGTTACGTTCTGGGACCTCCTGTAGACGAAATATTTCGTATATCCATGCGCAGGGCCTTGTACAGGGTCCGTCTGGATTACTACCACCATCTTATCCTCAAAACCTACAGCCAAGTAGCATTTGCATTGTGGTGTTCTTGTGTGGGGATAAAACAACCAGTGAAATTACTATCACAGAGACATTTGCATCCTAGTTCTTTTTTTTGCATGGCAGTCTTGGGATTTTAGTTTAAAGAAGGTAAATGTCTATGGGTTTCAAATTACACTGAACATCAGGTGGCTTGTGTGCTTGTTTGCATTCTGCTTACTATGAAAAAATACTGCCCTTTTCTTTTGGAATGAAGGCGCTACCTCTAAACTCTCTTTGTTCAGATTTTTCCCAAACACAGCAGACATAACCACCGTCGCTGTTTATTCTCCGGTGTAATTCCGCAGTCATCTGTCTCCCGTCTTTCTAGGTGCAGTCCCTAGGTTACCAATGAGTGACCTTTTTACTCCACTTCATCTGTTCTGGTCTCATCATAACGCCGCTTTGTTTCCATTTGAATTTTTCTTTTGTTTTCAGAAATATTAACGTTAGGTTATTTGTCGCACGTCTACGTTTCTAACTGTCACTCTTTCGTAGGTCAAAAACTATTCGTTAGCTAACAGCGTAAACAGGATAATTTCAAGTAACTACCTAATTATCTCAATTTATCATGTTTTCTGACTTAACCCTTCAATGTTATTTATAGAAGTTTGTAATCTTATCCTACTCACGAATTTCCGGGACATGTTGTTCTATTTTTCATAATATTATTTTAGGGTCCTGTGTGCTTTCCAGGTTAGAATAGTGCCACTCCATGTCTTCCCGTGGATGTCGTAAGAGGCGACTAAGGGAATAAGGGCGTGTAGTACCGTTAGGCGATGGGCTTGCAACCTGTTACTAATACACTGGTAAACATCTTAGCCTACTTGTGCAAAATGTGGTTACAGAATTATTAACATCTGTTTTTAGAGTTGTTGGTATTTCAGTAGCTCTGCCTACCCCACTCTGGGAATGAAGGCGTGATGTTATGTATGTATGTATGTATTTTAGGGTTTCGTAGTGAAACAAGGAGATAAGAAAATATCTTCATATTTGTCTGTTTTTCGCTCCGTATACTCAGAAATGATCAAGAATATAATTGTTGAAATTGCAGAATTAAATCAGATTAGTGTGAATTTAATTTAGAAAAAGTTGCACTGTAGTGTGAAGTCAAATAGGACTCAGCTCAGCATGAGAATAAGACAGTAGCTATCCCGCTTAATATATTTGTATATTGTTTGAACGGTTTGTATATTGCACCGAAAGACTTTTACCTGGTAGGCATAGGCCTTCCCCAACGATCCTCTTCACTTGAAGTTCGCAATTTGCTGCGCTATCAGTTAATTTGGTTCGTGGGGGTGACGTTGAGCCTTCTGTCACAAATACTGGACAAGGTGACTGGGTTTCACTTGAACCTTTTTCAGTGTTTATTGGTGATGATGGTTTCTCGTCCACTAGAAATATTGTCATATCAGCCGAATGACGTCCACTACAAATACACAAAACAACAAGTATGAACAAATTTTCTATTTAAAGTCATTTGGTGCCGTCTTAGATAATTTTAGTAGATATAATCATTTTAATCGCATTTACCTATCCCTAGAAAAAATGATATCTACTTAGTCATGACAGTTTTCCTTGTAAATTCTATTATAGAATTTACAAGGAAAACGCTGCGCTTTTATTTACTTATTTTTTCAGATTTTTAGTATTTTTTGTTTTGGCTGTAGGTGGGCGGGGGACGGGGACACTTGACTCTAACAAAAAATTGCGCTTTAAAGCTTAATATTTCTTAAACGGATGTCTTAATCGAAAAATTGTTTTCCGTAATCTTTTTGAAAGATCTATTCAACAATACTCCACACTATGCGGTAGATGAGAAAAAAAAAATACATCCCTACGATACATGCTATGCTGCGGACGGATGGACGGACAGACGGATAGACGGACGGACGGACGGACATGGCGAAATTATAAGTATTCCTAGTTGCCTTCGGACCCCTAAAAACCAAAAATGGCGGATTTGATGCCCAATGGCATTATTTACCAGTCACCTATTTAATCATACAGAAACTGACAAAAGTGGTGCGCAGAAAAAGAAAGACAGACAAAAAAGCGAAGTAGGTACAGTTACAAAATAATATCACTTTATGCAAAAAGTACCAAAAAACAAAAAATATACAAAATTGTTGACGAGATCATAATGACCAACTACTATCGGAAGTATATTCTGAGGGACCGGTCAATATTTATTTTGTCGAGCGTGCCGTCGCCCCGGCGAGTCTTTCAGACATATAATTTATCGATTAAGGGATCCGTTCATGAAATATGAAGCTTTAAGGCGCTAATTTTGCAAGTACATCCCCCCCCCCACTACAGCCAAAACTACAAATACTAAAAATCTGAAAAAAATGAGAGCGCATATAACGAATTTATAAGGAAAACTATCACGTCTAAGTTGACATCATTGGTTCTTGAGATACAGGCAATTAAAGTGTACTGCCTATTAAAATCATCTAAGACGGCACCAAATGACTTCAAATAGAAAATTAGTTGTATGTACTTAACGGCTCCAGAACCCTACACTGAGCATGGTCCGACATGCTCTTGCCTGGTTTTTCTCATTTGGTAAACGATGAGTATTTGCACAAAAATTACCTCGTGCCTCAGGATTCCATCAGCAACTTGCTCTTCAATATGGTCTTGTTGAGTCCGAAGTTCGAAATGCCTTACTATAGTACTCACCGGCGCTAGTTCTAGAAAATGATCTTGCTACGTTCTATTGGGATCGATCTGTCATTACGGACAGGACTATTGTTGCCAATAAGCTTGATATCGTGTTAACAGATTGATTTCAAGGCCGGGCAGTGCATGTCGACGTCATCATGCCACATAAAGAGAACAGGTTCTTCTCTCTGCACCCCTAACCACCGGTAGCTTGAGCCCTGCTCTGCTGCCAGCGGTAGAATTTAAAACTCGAATTCCTCATTAAGCTCTAGGGACTTAACAAAAATTGTGATGATTGATTTATTTTAAAAATGCCGTCAACATTCATTTTTGTCTAAATTTTTAAATTAATTTATTAAATTTTAGCATTAAAATTACACTTTCTATAGTATTAGCATTAAGATTATATTTTAAAATTATAATAATAATTCTTAAGTTGTTACATAGAGCTCCTCAGAATTAGATAAAAAAAAAATCGGTGTCAAAAATTAAGAGTATTCCATACACAAAAATATCGACCTTGACCAAAAACATTAATAAACTGATCTCGGCTGTAAATCTGTTTATTAATCAGGCCTTGGTCATTGAATTACACAAATTAATGTTGTATCTTGTATGCCCTCCGGCCGCTTGGTTCGACAACGTTGGCGAATGACCAATTTCAAACTCAAATTTCACTCCGCTCCGTCGAGCTCCTATTTCAGGGTTGTTTTGGCCCTCCGGGCCAGCTGAAGTACTGACAACCTAAACCTACCACAAATATGATACTAATATCAGTCAGTCAGTCGGACCACGTTGATGGACCACGAGACCTACACCATTGTATGTATGTATCTTTGTAATGTTAACACTTTATTGTACAAAACTCAGAAACTCAAACACAATATTTACAGGATAGGAATGTATAAAGGCAAACTTACCCCCGGGGATCTTTTCCAGCTAACCTTTGGGTAATTGAGGAAAATAAGAAAAGCAAAAAGTGGCAACAAGCGTGAACTAAATTTTGATCCTAAACAATGAATGACTAACAGAGACATAGATAAAATAAATGATAATAAATATCAACACAAGTATATATATAAGTTTTGTACTTGTTTTTGTGCAGTAAAGATGAAATAAATAAATAAATAAATAAACATAATTAAATACACATACATTTGTACACATCACATTCATACATACACAATCACAAGAAGTCAAGCCAGTATGTCCTCAATATTCCATTATAGTAGAGATGCGAACGTTTGCGATTTCTTGAAGTCAGATTGCAGCCGATTCCTCAGTCTTACAGAGTGCACCGAGAATAGTTTGGAGTAGGTTTTAGACTAGGAGGAAAGTGGGAAGTATGGGCTGGGAAGGCAAAAAAGAGGTTAGTACTGGACTGCAAGCGAATCTGGAAACCGCTCGCCAATCTCACCATGAAGTTTTAAATCTCTCGAAAAGATAAGAAGTTGAAAAGCAACATTACAATTATAATGAGGAACATTTCTGCGTAAATGAATTGGTAGTCATTTGACTGGGCGCGGAAGTGGAACACGTGGTCATATTTCCGCAGGCCTTAGATAAAACGAATAAACACATTTTAAAGGCGTTCCAACTTATCGAGCAGTCTTAGGAATGCAGTTCATGCAGGAAAACATATCGAATATTCTTGATGGAATTGCCGCGCACCGTCTCATTTTGTGTTTTATTCTATATTCGTTATCAGTTTGGCAAGTTTTTCCTGCATAAGTACGCGTGATAATTTTATAATTACATTTACTTCTATTTTTTATTATTATGCTAGGCTTAGTATTTATAATTGTAGTAAGAAACATGTCTAAAAATAACTGTTGGGAATCTTGTGGCATTTCTTCTTAACAGTGGTCTCCTCTTGTGATACGTTGGTAGATAATCTTGAACTGTACACGTGTCTATGCTGTGTACTTACAGAAATAAATAGTTAGTAGGTACTTGATAATTTTTGTTACTTGTATAAATCGTTGACTAGGTACCCAATAGCAGAAAACTAGAGATTCGTTTGAGACTAAATAAGTGAGAGTTGTGTCGAGATATTTTCAGGGTCCCGTACCCAAAGCGCTCTAAACAGGACTTTTAACTAAGCCTTCGTTATCCGTTCACCGAAAATCATAATAAACCACCATACAAGAAAAAAAAAATTTACGCATTCATAAGTCGTCGAGTCGCGGATAACCGCCCACCACAACCAACCTATAACCGCAAGAAAAGTTTTTCGTTTCATTTTCTATATTGTCAAAACGATAATACATACAAGCGTCAGTGTGATTAAAGTGCAAGTCCTAAAGAAAAACAACAAATAGTAAAAGCCGGCCAAGTGTAAGTGGGGCGGTAAGGAATCCTCAGTCGCACTTAACCGGTTTTTTATCCTGTATTTTGCAAGACGGCGTGTGAGACGTCCCGAGGATCGGCTGAACCATATATAGCCAGCGACACGGACCCGGGCACTCAGTCCACACTCGCCATGGACACCCTGCTGAGGACGCTCGCACTGTGCAGCGTCGCGGTCGCCGCAGGTAAGCTCTCCTTCTTGCTCAACCACATGAACTCGAGTGAAATATTCAGTAAAGGCACCTATTACCGAGGAACTTAAGGCAACTTTTTAATAAGAGCAAAGTAATAATGGTATCAAGACACGCTAAGGCGACAGAAAGGATTTTTATGTGTGTGTGGATTTAATTGTTTTTTATATCGTGTGAAAACCGGTATTACCGAGACTTTGGACAGGCTTTGACCCTGATACCACATTTTTCAGTAGAAATGAAAATCTTGAATTGAAACTGTCCTATTTTTTCAAAAACTCTGGACTGGGACACCCTAAATCGTGTTATACGGCAGCAACATACGAACCTCACTTCGACCCCTACAAATCCTAAGTAGGTCAGAAATAAGTTTTTACCATCGGTAATAGGTTCAATTTGCAGTATTATAAAACTTTATTATGACCCAAAAACTTTTTTTTTGCTTATTGGTACAATGCACAGTGAAATTCCGGTTGGCACAAAACGAAATCATTTGTATTTTCTAAAAAAAAACATAAAATATAGATATTTGAATGTTCAAGACGTTTTTTATCTGACATTAGTTATTTACGGAGCATTTTCATAATAATAAAACTAAATTGTTATTTTCTGCAAGTCGATTCTTCATATATGATAAGCCGCAAAACGAGTGATGTAAAAGGAACTTTATTTTTAAAAGAGGCGAATTTTACCGATGGCTCGCTGTGTCCCGTAATCTCCCATGCTAGGAGTACCAGTAGTGTAAGTATACATAGACATAAAAGTCAATATATTTAGGACCAGCTTGCGCGATCCTGCGTGTCCTGTAAACTACTTTTTAAGAGGACTGTGAAGCAAAAAAAATCCATACAAAGTGCGTTAACGTTTTTCGCCCATTAAACGTTGTCAGATTTTTAGAGCTTTGAATATGTTGTAGATTTTATGAAAGCTAGAAGAAAATGTAGGAAAGAAACAAATTCAAAAAATACAAAAGTGGAAACTTTAAACGATAGTTACGAACCTAGATTTCCTTGTGAACTACAAAATATTTAAAAATCGTGGAAATGAGATTAGATTTAAGGGCTAAGAAACGTTATTGCCCGGAGCTAAATTTGTATGGATTTTTGTTGACAGCCATGCGATTTTAGCATTGCTTCACAATCCTCTTAAAGGTTATCGATAAACCACAGTTTTGAACAAAATGAGGCATTTTGATAAGTATTCGTGAAACTTTTAGTAATTAACAGTATTATTCAACAGTAAACGCCTGTTCGGACGTCCAATTTTCGTGCCAGAATAGGTGGGGAAGCTGCTTAGCCCTGCGGTGGGTGTGTGACGGGGACAACGATTGCGATGACAATTCGGACGAAAGCCAGTGTGGTAAGAGCAACGCGATGCATGTTCAATAAAAACTTCCATACGCCATTTACTTATTTTGGATTACCAGCAAAGTATACCATTGTTGTGTTTTTATTATATTTTGAGAGCTAATTGTTGCCCTAATTAAAGGTAACCTCAGCATGCGTAGCGGACATCAAGTTAGCTAAATAGTAACATATTTTGATTAAGTTACTATTTAAATAAAACATAGTAAATTGGTTAAAGCGAAGCACAACGAGGCGCATAAAGCGGAGGATCGTCAGCAAATGGGTAAAATAGTTTTTCTTAAACTATTTAAAGAGCCGTAGTTAATATCAAGGGGCTGCTCATCCTGTGATAGTTTATTATAAAGCCATGAGATTTTTCTAACAGGACTCTGTCGGTCCGAGTTAATACTGTTAAATCGGGCACTCGACGGTGAGCAAGGTCCTCGAGGAATTCGAGATGGGACGTTAATGTTAATTCAGAGCATTTATTGTTAACCAGAGCAGTCAATATAGTTATTAAGAATTGTATTAATGATGCAATAAGTCTAACTTGAGCTGAAGCCCGAGGTGGCTGAGTCGGTCCAAGTACGATAATGATTTGGGTAATTTAAATTCAAATGCTAAATAACGTGGGTTTTTTCTTAACTATTTCAATCCTTTCTGAATTACTAGCATAGAGGCATTCCATCTTAGTCCTCAGGGTTGGCAACGCATTTGAAGTCTTAGGATTATAGTCTTGAGAATTCAAATGTCTATGGGTCTCAGATTCCACTTACCATCAGGTGGGCTGAGTGCTCGTGCGCCTTCTCCTTAACAGGCTATGCTGGTCAATTCTAGTACGGTCATCACGCTCCTTATCATTTTATTGATATAGGGATCCTATCATTTCGTAAGTAATGTTTCACAAATGATTCATTTCACAAACGTATCATTTGACAACCCGCGTTTTTTTTCCGAAACTGTAAATAAATCGGAATTTATTTCAGGACTATCGTGTAGAACCCTATAGGTTAGGTTAGGTTAGTTTTATAAAAATCCTAAAATATTTGTAGTTCCAGAAAAAAAGCCGGCTGGCAAATGAATAGGCTGCGAAACAATGCATTTGTCAAAGATTTGTCGGCAAAAAGGCAGAGAACCATTGAAATATAAATTGAAATGAAATTGAATATCTGCCTTTTCGAACGAAGCGTTTATAAGCATCATCGTTTATAATATGTACTGCAAAAGAGTGCAATACGTTTTCGACGTCTGTATTTCCTAGACAATGTGAACCTATTTAAAGTTAGGGTGAATAGGCATTTTCAGGATGAGCTCGCTTCATAGTCGAAAAAATTTTCGTCCTCCAAGGGCAAGAGCTAGTTGATAAAAAAAAGTCTTGAATCAAACCGAAGATCATTGAGAAATATCGTAAAGTCAACCGATTTTATTCCTAGGTCACTGTGGACTATGTGAAAATGTTGTCAACAAAAACATGTAAGAGACTTCATTTAATTTGGTTTCCAACGTCACGTTGACATAGTCTATAGTGGCCTAGGAATAAAACTGGTTGACTGTACAAGTGGCCTGTGGGTATTTTGTACATAATATACTCGCAGATAGTGTTTTCTACTACTTAATTTTATTTACTTCACGCAACCGTGTAGCGTAAATCTATGTGATAGTGCGCGCGGTTGTGGGTTGAAAATAAGTTTACTCGTATTTAAATTTAAAACATAGTTCTACTTGCAGTAACAGTACGGACACTAATACTCAGTTTATTTACGATAGTATTGTTATTGCATTGGGATTAATTCAAAGGTCTTATTAAAATGAAATGTCTAATTTCTTGATAATCTTCTTTTAACACATTCACTGCCGACGTTGTTTTTTAGATTACATACTTTAGGAATCGTATATGTTTAGGATTTTTTATTGTACTTTCGTGTTCAGGATCCCCACGGACGTGCCCAGACAGTTTTTTCTCGTGCGCCTCCGGGCGATGTATTCCCGAGAGCTGGGTGTGTGACGGCGCGAACGACTGCCACGACGGCGGCACAGATGAACAACATTGTGGTAAGGCTACGTTAATAATCAACTTTATTACTATTCACAACCGAAAAGAACAGAATAGAATAACTTTATTTCAGGCAACAAGGCCCATATTTACAAATACCTTACAGACTAACATACATCACAAATAATTTAAAATGAACACAACTACTAAAACACTTTTCGGTATCAGTGGTTTGAATACAGTAAATTTACGTGCATTACAAACTCCGCCGGGCACGCAGCAACGAGAGAGTAGGACTTATCTATTCATAATAAGGTTATAAAGTCATATTAACAACTACATATAAGTTTCGTTACTATGTTTATAATGGTTATTATTTTTAATTTACTTTAAATGTATGTTAAATTATTAATTTTATTTTTGATTTTGAAGAAAATAATCATGTCAAGTAGGCTATTACATTTTTTGATTGACGTTATGAGAGGGCCAGAAGACAGGATTTTTAGACGGATGGGAAGTAGTTATATTAAACTTTTTAATAACGTTTAATTGTTTGTATAGGTAGAGGTCTATTTAAGTCTTTGAGCTTGCTAAAGAGCTCCTTATACTCGCGTAGTAAACCAAAATACTTACTTACTTACTTGGGAGTGTATACATCCCTCATTCCACTTGGCTCCCATGGAATCGTAGTATATTTTTGTTTCATCTTGGCTCACATATTTACAGGATCGAAATATAATTGTATCGTAGTTTTGGTTCCTATAGGAACCTAGGACACAATATTAAAGGGCAATGTATGTATGAATGTATGTATGTGTGCGTGCGTGCAGGCGTACGTGTGTGTGTGTGAGAGTATGTGTGTGTGCGTGTGCCAGTACACTCGCGTGATCTGATGTATTTGTGGACATGCATATACGCGAGTGCGTGCTTGCTTGCGTGCGCGTGTGTGTGGTTTTGAAAGTATGATGATGATGGGTGAATAGGGCCGCCCGGCCGGAAGGCGAGCGGTCGATCAGTCTCCCGGTCAATCCGCCCTTTTGAAAGTATGGCCAGCAATTCAATGCAGCCAGCATTCACAGGTTCTACTCATTATACTTCCTCTTTAGTTGCATCGCCGGAGGTGTGGCTATCTTGACCTTATCTAGAGCCACCCTTAAGTTATTGAGCCAAGAAATTTTACGTGTAAGTACCAGTTGGTCGGCGTCCTTGGAAATCCTAGAATGATAAGTTGTAGAAGACGACTTTTCATCCCGCACCCCTTCTTTCCTTTCAATCTGTTTCGTGATTCGTGAATGATCTTAAAATACACCTTTTAACTTTATATGGGATATATATATATTAGAGCGTCGGTGGCCTAGTGGCTTAGGGGGTCGACTCGTGATCGTAAGGTACCGAGTTCTAACCCCGCGGACACCATGTACGAATGAGTTTTTCTAACTTAAGTACATTACCCGATGCTCTTATGGTGAAGGGAAAACATCGTGAGGGAACCTGCACATTCGTACAGCTGAGTGTGTAAGAGGGTAATTAGTTTAGTAGTTTAGTGAGGGGGTTTAGTGGTGGTAGGACCCTGTGCAGGGTCCGTCCGGATCGCTACCACCATCTTATCCATTAACCATCCGCCAAGCAACAGTGTTCGCATTGTTGTGTTCCGGTGTGGGGATAAGACAACCGGTGAAATTACTAGCATAGAGGCATTCCATCTTAGTCCTCAGGGTTGGCAGCGCATTTGAGGTCTTAGGATTGAAATGTCTATGGGTCTCAGATTTCACTTACCATCAGGTGACCTGAGTGCTCGTGTGCCTTCTCCTTAACATAAAAAAAAAAAAAAAAAAAATTGCTCAAAAGATCCTAAAGGGGTCGAAGTGAACCCAAAAGGTCCCAACTGTAAGATAAGATAAGATCGTATGAGATATAGCGCTATACTTTTACTTTTAAATTGTTTTCTTCACAGATGGAGATCAGGGATCAACGCTGCCTCCCGGTAAGATTTTACAATTTCATTAATTTTGAGTGGATTGGTCCCTACTGACTCGCACAATTAAAACATGACGTAAAGTTGACGAGGTAACCCGGTTAAACTTTGCAAAAGACAGCATAAACGCTGCAGAACACGCTCTGCAGGTCACGACTAGGACAGGCTCTAAGGCCCTTATGCAGATAGTTTATATCACTTGGTAGGGTAAAAGTTTCTCAGTTCTTAAATATGACGTGTCTTCGATACGAACATTTATTTTAAGGACTAAATGTATAAGCCCTAATGATTATAATTTTACATATTTTGTTAAAAAAGCTTTTGTTAAATTTAATTCGGCACGCAAGGTTAACATTAAAATTGAAATGAAGCTAAGACTGCTTCTAATAATGTGTTTTAAGTCATAATTATTGCAAGTTATAACGTATTAATTTAAGAAGCTGCTACTTATTCAGGATTTTTGTAAAATAAACCTAACGTAACCTAACCTTGTCTACACGTTACATATTTAAGATATTCTGAAAAGTTAACGGTTTTAGCAATATAAAAATTATGACAATCGATAATGACATTATGACCAACAAATTATAAATATATAAACCAAAACTATCAAATTGGCCAGCATAAAAATCATATGGTCAGCCATTTAATCAATTGAGCGGCGTTTGTGATTAAAAATCCCTAATTATCTTAAAATGGGCGTGGCGGAGATAAGTCAGTACATTAACATTAACATTGCTAAGTTTAATTAAAAAAAAAAAACATATACAGCGTTATTTGTAAAACACTAACAACCTCTTAAGGTTAAATTATTCACATTAAAAGCAACAACTTTTGTTCTGTGAGTTTTATTTCATTCATTCTTAAATTTCATCATATTTTATTTTCATACAAAAAATATATTAATTAAATTGATCACTCTAAATGTAAGTAACTCTACGGTAGCCAAAGAATATCGCTAGATATTATTGTCTACAAATGCAGTGGGAAAGGCAGTGGCGGGCGGGGAAAGGGGTGAGGAGGCAAGACTCCTTGTCCTAATTATCTGCGCAGTCGTTTGCCTTGAATCGCCGGCGCCGGTGCGCACTGTTTCGATTTCCGATAATGCGGGTAGGCAGATGACGATGGCGTATCAGTATTCGAATATTGAGTACACGGAAATGATGCGAATGCTCGCTAGGTGTGATGACAACTTATCGGAAGCCTGCCGCGGATATGCAAGACGATTCAGGGAATCGTGTGTACACCAAGCCGAAGGACAATGCTAGCTGCCACTCACTTCGCCCATTCACTTTACACCTGTAGTTCTCATCTGCACTTGCAACTTCACAGAGTGTAAACAAGCCTTAACAAGAAATGAGGCCGTGGAATGTGAAGTGAGCGCAAAGTACCCCCATCTAAAAATAATTATTTATGTAATAAAATTACAAATCTAAAAAAGTATCAGATAGTACAGTCAAGTTCAAAAGTATGTATACACTTTAGTACCTTGTCACTTTAATCGCTTAGATAATTTCATATGGCAGTTTAAACATGACGTTAAATAGACAAGGTACTAAAGTGTATATACATACTTTTGAACTTGACTGTACAACAAAAACTTGAAAGTATTTTTTAGGAAATGTATTAAATTTTGTAAAAAGTCTCCGAACAAAAGTTGTTGTTTATGATGTTATTTACATTTGTTATTTAACCCTGAAAGGTTGTTCGTATTTAACAATTAACCTGTATTATAACTTTGTTTATTTATCAATAATAGTTAACATAATACCGGTAGCACGATAAAAAGTAATGAAATCATCTAAAACCGGATCAGGGCCTGGGTGTTGATGAGTCAGTTCTTTGAACTGGCGTTAATGTAATTTATGTGTCAATAGGGCTAATATAGGTAACTAATCACTCCATCGAATTTCATTCCATCGAACGCTTTTTTCTGCTGAAACCATTATGTTTTCCGGGTTTCTTAAACATTCATTACGTAGGTTTGGTTAGGTTAGATATTTAAGATACCTTGAACACATTATGGTTTCAGCAGAAAATAGCGTTCGATGAAATGATACATTCGATGACAGGTGTTCCGATGAAATGATACAAACCCGAAAATATTATATGATCAATAAATAAATAAATATTATAACTATAGTTGACACCGCCTTTAGCCTAGTTGGTAGTGACCCTGCCTACGAAGCTAGTAGTCCCGGGTTTGATTCGCGATGCGCGCGAGTATTTGTCTTTGTCTTGGGTGATTTTTATGTATATAAGTTTATGTTTATCGTTGCCTCGTACCCATTTACACGTAGTTTGAGACTTAATTTGTGTGAGATTGTCCCCCGATATTGTGCACTATACCGGCCAACCAAGCTTACCTCTACCTAACAAATATCACTAGCTAACCCGACAGACGTTGTCTTGTCTTAACTATGAATGTTGAATTCAAATTTGTACAATTGATAAAAAATATGTATATTCCAAAAACATAACTGTCAGTCGTTTGACAGTTGGCACCATTAACAGAATGCGCAGCAAATGTCGTTTAAAACAGATGCATAATTAACTATGTTTTAATTTATTACGCAACTTTCTTAATTTATTATTTTACAACAATCTTCTTCTGACATTTTTTGTTGTGTTGTTTATTACAACAAAAAGAATAAGCAAAATCGGTTCAGCCGTTCACGCGTGATGCCATGACCAAGAGAAATAGAGATTATTTTTTACATACAATTATCGACTGTGGAAAGGTAAAAATACTTAAGCGCCATTAATAAGCTTAAAAAGACTGTGAAGCAAAAAATGACCATACAAAATGCGATAACGTGTATATCCCCTTAAACGATATCCGATTTTTACTATTTTTGAATATGTTATAAATATTATGAAAAACTATCTCTGTACTTTCCTTTCTAAGAATATTTTCTAATATTTTTATGGCATGAAAATAATTTAAAAAAAATAGTGTTAATTTATAGTGCAATAGTTAATAGTAAGTAATTATTACCGTGCAACAGATCCGCATACTTGTACGGAAGAGCAATTTGCGTGCCAACGAAGGTCCGGTAACTACGGCTGCATTGACCTCCTGTGGGTGTGCGACGGCAACAACGATTGCATCGACAACATGGACGAGAACCACTGTGGTAAGAACGAGATGCACGCTTCTTGTTTTTGATATATCACAGAAAACGCAAACGACACACAGGCCACGTGGTAAGTAGGATCTGTGACCCATAGACATTTGCATTTTCAAGACTGCAATCTAAAGGCTGGCAATCCTTAGACCAAAATGTGTTAGCAACCCTTAGGACTAGGATGAAATGACTCTATGCTAGTAATTTCACCAGATGTCTTATTTAAAAACTAGAGCACAAATATACGAACACTGCTGCTTGGCGGTAGTTTGAATGATAAGTTAGTAGTAGCGGTCCTGACCCGGAAGTCATCCCGACGCCATATTGCCAAAAACCAGTTAAAAGCATGTCACCTACCCCATGATCAGTGTAAACAATATGGTTTCATAGATATACAAACCCGAAAAAAAACTTTTTACTGCCAACTTTTCTAAAAGTTAACTGGAGGGCTTGCGCCCTGAGGGTTCCAAAACCATTAAAATATTTTTAAAGGGATTCTAGAGTCTTGACTATCGTGCATGTTTTTGGTCTCCAAATAGTGTTCTAACGAGACGAAACGAGTAGAAACAAAGTCGAAATTTTATTTTACAGTAGAATTAAATATTTTCTCATATAAGGATATAAGGATGTGCATTACGCGCTTAAAAAAAAGTGCAAGTAACAAAACTGATCCAGAATTGCACTGTGTTCTTCTAACGTCGTTTCATCGCGCGGTCATCAACGTATGTAGTTGAATTGACTCTATTGTATTTACAAGTTCATATCGACGGTTGAAAGGCAAAACGCTTCAAGCGACAAAGTGCGAGATATTGAGTTATATACATATTCGGAATCAGCAAATTTTTCTGCGTCGTTTGAGATGGATTTCAGATTATTCTGGCCACCCTAATGGCACTTGAACCAACCAAAAAATATGCCTCATTTTAGACCCCATTGAATGAAACGACACGAAAACACATTTTTTTAAGTCGGAGGATACTTTAACATTTTAGCCTTTTTATATCTCAATTACGTTGGCTTTTAGGCCATTTTTACTTAAGCTTGAATATTATTCAATGTGTGGTAAGCTAAAATGCAATAAAAGCTAATACTAAACAATGTCACTTGAAACATTCTCCTTTCCGTTAACCATAAACATTCATGCCACTTAACGCACTTTTCTCTGCGTTAAAATAAAAACGAATGTCACTTATTTTGTTCCTGTTCGTTTACAGTGTTTATTTTTGTTTGACTGAAAGAAATACTGTCTATGTATAAGTTGCTTGTTATGTTCCTTTTATTTGATAAAACATACAATAATAATAACACAATGATCTTTAATATCCCATGAATAAAAATGATACAATTTGCCTAAAAAAGATGGTTCAAGTGCCGGCGTAAAAAATAAAGAAAGACACTGGTGGACTTGATTCAAACAAAAAAAAAACATGTAGTCGTTTATTTCATTCTCCTTTTTTCTTCTTTAGATTAACATAAGGGTCAGTTGTTTTTCCTTACCGATATATTATGCGAAATTGTATTTGAATCATTCTTCTTCGTCTTCTTATAAGAATGATAGGCACTTCAATCATTTTACTTTCAGGCATTTTTTGGGTCAGTGGGCGGTTAAATCATTTTTCTTTACTAATAAAAGTAACAGCTTTAGCTCATTTTGATTTAAGAACCATTTATTTAAGAAGATAAAGACATTTTTAAGATAACAATTATCATAAAAAAAAGATAAAAAAATAAAAAATAAAATATTTCTCAATTTCTGTAGCAATTGGGTCATATTTTTTTTTAATGATTTTTTTTTCGTATCTTATCCATTGAAATCGCTTTACTGTGGATATCCAAAAATGTCGCTTGAAGCGTTTCGCCTTTCAACCGTCGATATTCTATGGGCAATTAAGTGGTCACCTGTATTTTTGTTTTCAGGATCTCCGCGGACGTGCCCGGAGAACTGGTTTGCGTGCGCGTCCGGGCGCTGCATACCTTCTAGCTGGGTATGCGATGGCGTCAGCGACTGCAGCGACCACGGCTCAGATGAATTTCTTTGTGGTAAGGATAATATTACATCTAATACGGGCTCTATAAGGGCCTTACGCGTATACAGCTACGACCAAAATACACTTAAATATAGCCCAGGAAGGCTAGCACAAGTGGTGCGCGACTTGTTTGTCGCTCGAATCTCCCTTTCTATCTAGTTTGTAACGATAGAGACGCACGGAGCGACAAGCGAGAAAACACAACTTGTGCTAAGCATACTACCGGTACGGTAAACGCTGAGAATATATAACGAGTATGAACATACAATACAATACAGATATTCTTTATTGAACACCACATACAAATACAGCATGAAAATTTAAATACAAATAAAAACTTACTAAGTGAGTCAATAGGCGGTCTTATAGCGATCTCTTTCAGACAACCTTACAAAGCAGAAAAGTATCAAAGAAACAGAAATAAATTGGTAGGCGGTTGGTTGGTGGGAATAAATTGGTTGGAAGATACTCAAGTTTATAATGAAGTTTCCTGTAGAGTAAAGTAGGGATCGTCATGACGGTCAAATTTATGCGCAGGCGAGGATAGTCGGGCAAGGAGAGCCAAAAACCTTTTCTATATGGATCACAAATTCTCATTAACTATCAAAATACAAGCACCGAATAATGTAAACTCGAACAACGTAACATAAATTAACGATGTTGCGTAAAACTAGACTAGAGGAAAACGCTTACTACTTACCTGCTTCACGACCCTCTCCGTCAACCGAAGTCTATAAATAAGAGTGTCAAACAGAAATGCCCCTGCGGGATCTTACTCAGAAACACCAGTTAACGGATACTCCGTTCGTTTTACTCGCCAATCGTACCAAAGTCGAAAAAAAGAGACGAAGCAAGCGTAACGTTCGAACTACGATTGTGAAGTAGAGCCCAGTGTTACGACAGAGTAAGCAACACCAAGAATATGTCTAGCTTGCTCTCAAAATCATATTAAATATAACTCCACTTAATATCGTTTTGTTTGAAATTACATTCAGTTGGAATAATAAACGAAACGTATACCGATTAAGTAAAAACATTTTGAGATTTTAGCGTATCGACCGTCCGACCGTATAGATAATGTATGAAACATTATCTATATTGTCTTATAATTATTTATGTGCAATAAAGAGTTCATATACATACATCACGAAGCCGCGAAATTATCTCTACACTCATGGTTATCGTCTAACCACCATTTCCATTTTTGGAACTTATAGGCTAGGATTCTACACGGTAATAACGATATCGTCTTTGACCGGTTTCCGTATTGTCAACGTTTTGATAACTCTTAAGTCATTTACAATAATGGCGACTGTGACATTAACGATTCTAAAACACGTCAAACGCGATATCGTTATAACTCAGTAGAATAGAGGCCCTGATTTAGTTATTACCTTAGGTACACAGCTTAGATAAATTTGACCTACAGTCAAACGCTTTTTGACATCAGCATTTTTTTATCTGTTTCCGCGGTTAAATACGAGACAGGCTTATTGTATATTAGCTTTAATTTTAAAACGCTTTATTTTACAGATCAGAACACAACTGTGGCTTCACCGATAATTACAAATGGCGGTAAGGGTCACAATAATAATATGAGCTAGTATGTTTATGATCAGGTAGCAAAGCACAAATTGCGAACATACCCAGAAGTTTGGAAGTCTTCTTAAGAAATTACTGAGAACATTTACAGAGACATTTGAGAGCATTGAGAATGTCTTTTTAGGGCTCCGTACCCAAAGGGTAAAAACGGTACCCTAGTACTAAGACTCCGCTGTCTGTCCGTCTGCCCCAGGCTGTATCTCATGAATCCTGATAGCTAAGACTATTGAAATTTTCACAGATGATGTATTTCTGTTGCTACTATAACTAAAAATACTGAAAACATAATAAAATTAATATTTAAGAGTTCCTATGCAACAAACGTGATTTTGTATTCCGTTTTAAAAAAAAGTTATAATATACTGTCTGATGAATATTGTACAGACAGATAATGGAACGGACGGGAACCCTTCATGTGCGAGTCCGACTCGCACTTGGCACATTTTATTTATCCTTATCTTTTAAAATAGTAGTGAAAATTCTTAAAAAAAATTCGACAATTCTCGGCATTTTTCACAATTTGAGAATTTTATAGTCGGTGCACGGGTCTCTATTCTATGCGGTCATACAACATTGCTTTACCTTGTTATCGTATCGTTATATACTTGACATGTATGGCAGGCGGGTTAAAAAAATACGATAACACGTCAAAAACAATATTGTTTTACCGCGTAGAAAGAGGCTTAGGGTCCACCTAATTTGAGAATGTACGAGTACGCTTGTAGAAATATTGTTTTTTTTTTTTACCAAATATGTAGTTCGACTTTTAATATAATATTTGATTTTTGTTTACGCAGCAACATATAGAAATTGTTCAGAAGGTCAATACGCTTGCTGGTCCCATTATGAGCCGAGCGGCTGCATACCGCTTCAGTTTGTGTGCGACGGGGACACCTCGGACTGTGTCGACCGCTCGGACGAAAGCAACTGCGGTAAGGCTGCATTTTTCACATTGTATCACAATTACCTTAGGTAGGAGAGCAAACATTAAATATCCCGTGACATAATAAATTAATAAATGAATCCCAGTGGACCATATTGTACAATTGACCTAGTTCCAAACACTTAGTCTAGGTTTGTACTTACTATGGATACTAGAAAAGGATAAACATACCTGTTATAAAAAAATACATAAGTACATAAATACAAAGAAATTATCTAAGATTCAGGAACAAATACTCGGGCTGATCAGATAAATATTTGCCCATACCAACTAGGCTACCGTGTGGTCCGACGCAAATGAAAGGACCCCGCAGCGAATGTATAAAAAACATGGTTTGCAGTCAAATTTACTGAAATTTTGGTATAATGTAGGTTTAGACTTCCTCATTCAAATTGTATATGGGCATAGGCACCACAAATGACTAGTTTCTGCATTATTTAGTTCAATATGATCATTACTATGAGCTGTGAAGTACTTAACTACTCGTAAAATAATTTGTAGTGTGATGTCTTGAACATGACCTATTTTTTGCACTTTAACTAATGTCAATCTTGTTGACGTGAGACGTTAGCGGATAAAGTAATCCGTACAACATAATTATTAATTACTTGAGAGCGCCCGCTCTTTAACCCCTTAGGGGATGAATTTCCAAAAATCCCTTCTCAGTGCACCCCTTGGATATCCAAGGAATATTCCCTCATAATTTCAAGTCCTGTATTTGGCATATATACGTACATAACGTGTGTTTTTAGTTAATACACACCAGCCACAATCGCTTCGTTACAACGATCGTCGCCACATGAACGAAACATGACGGTAAAAAAAAGACAAAAATAAATAAAAAAATCAGTAAGTAGGCCGTACGGGCACTTTTACTGGTCAATATTCTACCAGCGCGGGAGATCCTAGAGCTAGTGCTTACCTCTCACAAAGTTTGGGCTCGCTATCCAGAGAGGTAATGCAGCCAGTGTCATAGGGACCATGCCGCAGGCGGACCAGCTAGAGGGGGTGGTCTTTTTATACTAAACTTGTTTTTTGTCTTTTATTATTTAAGTAGCTTAGTATATTACGTTTGATTATTAGGGTCGTTTCCAAAAAAAAATACATACTTAAAGGCTTAGTGAAAACAAAAATCACGATCGCGTCTTTTGTGTAACGAAAGTTAGTTGTACAAACTATATCGGTAACCTTCGTTACACATATCAATCAAGTTTAACTGTGTAGGTAATTTTCTTTTAAAAACGTCTCTTTACGTAGTTTAGTTTTTTTTGTTATTTATGAGTATTTTATTAAAATCTATATTTGTGTGTGTTCAGAATCCGGGCGAATTTGTCCGGAGAGCTGGCACGCATGCGCGTCGGGACGCTGTATACCTCAACACTATATCTGTGATGGCGGAAACGACTGTCCTGACGGCTCAGACGAAATCCAGTGCGGTAAGTAGATAGCTGAGTTGACTTAGGTCCGGTTCCTATATTCAAACCGAGGATAGATCAGGTTACTTCGAGTCATAATTTGACAGTTTCCAAAAACTAAATGTGTCAAACTTTGAATCCAAGTAGGTAACCTAATCTATCGGCGATTTGAATATAGGAACAGGCTGTTAAACGACTGGAACTAACCCCATGTACTTCTGTAAAATACTCTCTAACCGGACAATTGTCCTCGCGTGTTACTCTAATAAGAATGTTCTTATTAGAGTAAAAAAGGAGTTACCGAGTTACATATGACAATTATTGCTATTTACCAATGTTTAGTAAGAATCTTTTAACCTTTTCAACGCCATTGACGGATATATCCGCACCAATGGTTCAACGCCATTGCCGGATATTTCCGTCATGGTTGATAGCGCAAAATAGACCTGAGTTTCTATGAGGCAAGGTTGACATTCGCTTTAGTTTTAAGCTGTCACTGGCGTGTGAGAGACGTTTTTTGTAGGTATTTAACATAGCTTTGAAAAGGTTAGTGCTTACCACCAATCAACGCCATCCCAAAAAATCTTACCATGAAGTACTGCCCTCATTAGGAAAAAAGTCTAATGTCGTATGTATTAAAGACCTTATTTCTTAAGAGGTAGAGTTAAATTTGCATTGCACATCAAATTGCGCTTGCGTTCGTTTTATTTAGAACTAGCGACCCGCCCTCGCTTCGCTCCGGATTAAAGTATTATACATATAAACCTTCCTCTTCAATCATTCTATCTATGAAAAAAAACCGCATCAAAATCCGTTGCGTAGTTTTAAAGATTTAAGAATACATAGGGATATAGGAACAGAAAAAGCGACTTTGTTTTATACTATGTAGTGAAGACAGAGTAAGAGTCGTCATTTTCCAGACTTCTATTCTAGATTTAACCAGCAAATTCGTCGGTTTATTACTTGCTCATAATTGCACTATCATACAGGGTCCACATATCATAAAAATGTACTTACCTATGATTAAAACAATATCTGTAAAATGTGGAATGCAATAAATATATTGAGTATTGAGTATCATACTCATTAATTCTGGAAAAAAGTGATTTACCGAGTGTTAAAATTAACAATAATTGTAAACTACCGCTAAGAAACGCCTTTCCACGAAACCTTACCAAGCAATAATCTATTGATACTGCAATCGAATTGATTTTCCGCAGCTTTTTCACATACACGTTACACCTATATAAGTTAACGCGACTCCATTGTCGTAAGTACAATTATTGTTTATTTTGACTCTCGGTAGATTTTGATTGGAGCAAGCAGTTAACCAAGCATTCATTGCATCCTCCAAGCCCTAAATCTTTTCCTATGTGACTAGAAAAGCTACGGATCAATAACAGGAAAGCTGGCAACACAATAATAGAAATTTAGCGGATCCATAAACCACCGTAGGAAAGGATCCTTGGGTACGGGATTGCTAGCTTAGTTAAAAATTAAGTATGGATTGCAAAATAATTTTGATCAAAATAACTTTTGGTGAGAAAAGATTTTGTAGTTTCCAAATGGTCAGCAGCAAAACACAAAGATGAGTAAATTTAAGGCCAAATAAAATATGAAATACCAGTGAAGGACACTTTTTAACATATATTTACTCAATTACTTTTTTACTACATCACTACTTTAGTACTGTTGGGTACGGGCGATGGGCTTGGAACCTGTCATGTCACTAATACACTGGTAACATCTTAGCCTACTTGTGCAAAATGTTATTACAGAATTATCAACAAGTCTTTTTAGAGTTGTTGGTATTTCTGTAGCTCTGCCTACCCCCGCTTTGCAAATGAAGGTGTGATGTTATGTATGTACTTTTTTTTTAAAACTGGCGTTAAAAGTTTTACTAAATGACTCAAGTCTGCAGCGAACATCTTAATCATACCTGATTTAGGCCCGATTCGACCAAACTTTTATACCGGGGTAAACGCTTACTCTAAGATTAGTAATGTCAAAAAATGACAGTTTTCTATGGCATTTTGACATTACTAATCTCAGAGTAAGCTTTACCCCCGTGTAAAAAGTTTGGTCGAATCGGGGCTTAGGACAAGTCAGAAAAATATTAATACGAGTATCCAAATGAAGTAGGAAAGTCATTTATTATTTTAGTAGTTTTATAGGATATATTATTATAATGCATTCGGTTTAGACAAAATAATTTAATAAAACAAAGCTTATGAATATAAAACAATCATATGTATTTCAAACTTGTGTGCTTATAAGAAAAATACTTAGCAAAAAGATACTGACCAACATACATTTTACAAAAAAACAACGTTTTCAAAGGATCAAACTACGAAATAACAATGACTTGATTCTAAGATCATCAAGGACGAATTATGGTAAAAAAAGCATTCTCTATGAAGGTGCCAAATTGTATAACGAGCTACCAAAGTCAATAAAGGACACTAAATCGTTTAAGTCCTTCAAACGCCTTCTAAAACACCATATCATCAGTAACATATATTGAAAAATGCATGCAGATAGGTTCTAAATCTAGTAAATAAGTAAATAATATATATAATGTAGAGTGGATAGCAAAATAAATATACCTAGCAATATAAATATACTAACAAAAAAAAAAAAAAAAATATATATATATATATTCTTCATTACATTACTATTAATGAGTACTAATAATGCACTAGTAAAAGCTTGATAAAAATAAAAAGATACATGCTAAATATTAATAAAATTATTTAATTAAATAAATCATTAACAAATATTACCAACTAAATAAAATAAGGCTAAATATACAATTAAGGCATGGGCCAAAATCGAGTTACAGGTTTTGTTGTTATTTTACAAACATAAGATATTATTTTATAACATATGTTCAATAGGAATATTATTAAAAATGTGTTCAAAAGGAATATTATTAAAAATATGGTTTCAAATATATTTTTGATTAAAATTATATGAAAGTATAATATTATTTAAGATAACTGTTCTTTAAAATGTAATTTATTCCATCTACATTATTTTTAATAATTATTTTTATTTATTTTTTTGATACGGAGTTATATATGAACGTACTAGTTATAAGCCACTTCTATGCATGGCATATCCGTGTTTTCTGTTATCGCTAAATAGTGCGCTCGAGCCGCGCGTTCCCACCTAGGTATTTGTTGTTCTACCCGTTAAGTTAATATTTATTTATACCAGCGACTACAAAAATTGTTATTGTAATGCGCTCGCAATTGTATAATTTTAGTATTTAAGTTTTCTCATTTAAGTGAATTTATGTAATTCTTTGAGAAAATAAATATCTTTAAACCGAACCCCAAAATACCCCTCAAAGCACTCAACACTGACTTATAATAGTTAATCATCTCTTATTTAAATACTAACTTTCGCATACAAGTCATTTATTGCATCCCCTTGAGAACTGTTGCATTTTCTGAAGTAAAAAGTTGGCTTGGGGCATAAGCTGTACACTTTCGCATTAAAAATAATAAGTAAATATATGGGTATTACAATGCTACTGTGGTTTCCGGGTTAGAATAGTCCCACTCCATGCCTTCCCGTGGTTGTCGTAAGAGGCGACTAAGGGAATAAAGGCTTGTAGTACTGTTAGCCGATGGGCTTGCAACCTGTCACTAATACACTAGTAAACATCTTACCCTACTTGTGCAAAATGTGGTTACAGAATTATTAACATGTCTTTTTAGAGTTGTTAGTATTTTTGTAGCTTGCCTACCCCACTCTGGGAATGAAGGCGTGATGTCATGTATGTATGTACAATGCTACTGCACTTTGAATAATATTTTAATTATAATTAAAATGCAATAAATTTCAGTGTTTTTTTCTTGAAATGGTAATTACGGATAAAATATAAATAACTTAATTATGGTAAAACCAAATTAGTTGGGCATGTTTATGTGGTATAAATTATAATAAACATTAACTCAAAATATTTTTTTTTCAGCCTATCAGGGTGGTACTTCACCTCCAACTCCAACCGGTGAGAATAACTTCATGAACATCAAACAAACACTATTTTACTTCATGTGCGAGTCCCACTCCCACTTGTCTGGTTTTTTACCATTCTGTTTCTTTTGTGCATATACTTTTGATTACATGAAGTATTATCGTTTTGTAGCCAATTTCATCTTTCACTATATGACATAAATATTTCTTCAAATGACTCCTTCAGCACGCTGCGCGATTGACGAGTTCACGTGCCGCTCCCCTCGCCGGTCAAACGGCTGCATCCCGAGGAGGTGGGTGTGCGACGGTGACCACAATGACTGCTACGACGACTCCGATGAACGCGGCTGCGCCAGTAAGAACACTACCAGGCCCTTATATATCTACACACGTATCATGTCCTCTATAATGCGTTCAGAACTCGTTAGCACCGATCAGCAGTACCTAAAACAAATAGTTTTCTCGAATATACTCGGAAATGTTAACTTTACTGTTGTAAAACAGTAAAAAAAGTTCTGCGTAAAACAACACAAGACAAGGAAAACTTAAAAGTAGTTTGTTCAACAAGGGACTAGAGAATTGCGACACGGAAAAAAATCCCCAGGGACTAAATGCATCACTTTAGTCCGCCTAATACATGGCTATTACAAGTCATTTTAGAGCGTGATAAGTGAAAAATGTATGTGTTAATTAATTAATGGCAGCAGCCACGAAACATTTATGAAATATAATTATATACAGAATTTCGTATTTCTTAAAAATGAATATTAACTAGGATAACTAACTCCAAAACATTCAATAACTCGTACAATCAAAGTTCTTCCATGTTTATTTTGCTTTTAAAAATGTAATTAGACTAAAAGACTTTTAACCTTTACGAACGGCGCTGCGGCTGTTACAGTGTACCTATTGAAAACGGTATCTAAAAGATTTACTTTTTTGCGGTCTACTCGTAAACAAAATAAATTGCTGAATTAACTTTACTGCGAAATTTTAAATGTTAAAATTTTATGTGAATGTCGTAATGAGTAATGTCGATATTTTTGGCAGTTGCTGGACTGGTATAAAGCGCGTGCGCGGCCGAGATGCTGTCAACTCTTACTTAATTTTTAAAGCACAAACACGAAAATTAGCGATCTACGAGCGGGCTTTGGATTTAATATGATAAAGTCATTATGATATCAAAACCACAAGGTGGGCCCGCTCGAAGATTAAATCGCCGCACAAATTGATTTCAAAGTTAGTCATTTTGTCGGTGAGCTTCAAAATCACCCCCTGTAACGGCCTTTTTCCAGCCGTCTAGAGGCAGAAGTTATCTCTGTACGCTTTTACATTTATGTCGTTTAGTTTTAGTAAATATCGGTATTAAAACGTAACTGCACTAATAATATTTTAATAATAATTAAAGTGCAATCAAATTCAAGTGTTTTTTTTAAATTGGTCTTAGGAATTACGGATACAATATAAATAACTTAATTTGATGAAACCTTATTTGGTTAGCATGCTTATGTTGTTTTATAAACAGAACTTGAAATATTGTTTTATTTTTTTCAGGCTCTCAGGGTATCACTTCTCCAACTCCAACTGGTGAGAATTACCTCATGAACAGCAACCAAGCACTGTTTTTACCATAGAAAGGGTGATGGGCAATTTTGTATGGACCCCGTCCCCCCCCTCCAACAGTAACGGGCTGCAGGTCTATATGTTCATTAGGACCCAATAAAAGACAAAATACTTATCTTCGTAGCAAAATCAATGGGAATTTTTTAATGAAAACAAAGGGCCAGGCAAGGCAAATCATCTACATACGTGTTCATTTTCAAACAAATTCCATAGTTCCATACGATAAGATTATGATTTTTCAAGAAAACCCCATATATATGGTGATCGTCGCCATAGAAAAAATACATCATATTGCCAAGATCTATAAACTGGCACATGTTTCATCACTGTTGGTGGGTGGGGACATTTTTACCCATCGTCCTTTAATATCCTTCCTTTTATTCATCAATCCCCTTATACATTTTCAATCTAGTTGTGCTCTGTCCTAATCACTGACATGTCATGTCTCTTTAAAGATATAAGTCAGATATTATTCGATGTGATAACCTTTTTGAAATGAATAGCCATTTAATCATAATAATGCCTTATCTGTCTTTCGAATAAATTGATTTAGCGTTTTCGCCTTTATTACGAATGAGTGATTTAAACAAATGTTCCGGGAAGTGGGTCCTAAATTAAAGATCGCGACTGTACATGCTTAGCTTTATTTATGTATGTATGTATGTATGTAAACACTTTATTGTACAAAATAAAACAGAAAAAAAAAATAAAAATAATACAATGAAGATACCAGAAAATAATGTACAAAGGCGAACTTATCCCTTTAAGGGATCTCTTCCAGCTAACCCTTGAGGGATTGAGAAAAGTGAAAGGTTGTGCATCGAGTAGGCAAGTTTACAAATTTCTTTAGGATCAGTTCATACAAATAAGTCCTAACTAAAAACATAAAATTAACTACATTCAAATACTTACATAAATATGCTAGACACAGAAATATATATTTATAGATCAATATACATACTTAAACTTACATAAACTACATTTATGTAAAGGACAGTTGATACAATATTTAATTTAGGAGCTAGGGTCAAGCCAAAACTTCATCAATTTGCCCTTTAAGGAGTCTACTGATTGTGACTGCCTGAAGCCGGCCGGTAGCCGATTCCACAACCTGACAGAGTGCACTGAAAAGGATTTAGAATAGGATTTTGATTTGTGAGACGGGAAAGCGAGAGTGAGATTGGCCTTTTTTTTTTTTTTTTATTTATTTATGTTATCACTTTTGTTTTACAAATTATTCTTGCCTAACATGTATAGCTTAACTATTTTTTTGACTTGGCCTTTAGTTTGATCTTCTAATGAGCATAAATCATTAGGAAGTGGATTTGAGGTACTTGGGAGTAGACACTTCCTTGCTATTTGCAATTTCAAATTTCGGAATATTTTGTAAACTACGTAGGTGTTTGGGCCTTCCTTATTTCTTTAGGTCTTTGATGTTGTTGCTATACTGTGTTACAATTGATAAATCTGTTCTGTCGTAAACCGTTAACACTTTACAATAGTTAAATAAATTTTCATATTTATTTCTATGCATATATTTAATTTTATAGGTACAATGGTTTTTAATAGCCGTATTTGCAGGTTATATATATTCTTAAGATATGTTTTATATGATCGTCCATAGCCTGCTATACTAACCGCGTTATATCTATTCATATGGTAATTTTTTATGAGTTCCAGCATAGGTCCCTGTATACCATTTTGATTTAGTTTTTCATATAGCGTATTATAATTTAGTGTATCAAAAGCCTCAGTGAAGTCTATCATTACGGCGAGTACATGATGCTTCTTATCAAGGTGACTGTTTATTTCATCATTGAATAAGGATAAAAGTTGCGATGTACTTTTGTTTCTTTGAAACCCAAACTGTTTATTATGTATAATGCCATTGCTGGATAGGAAAGTATACATTAAATTGCCAAGATATTTTTCTATGATCTTATCTATGCACTGTCTATAGTTATTTGTATCAGTATAGCTACCTTTTTTTATGTATGGGTCTCACAAGCCCTAACTTAAGTTTATCTGGATATATACGTCTCGAGATACATAGATTAATAAGGTGCGTTAAGACGGATGTCATTTGTGCAATGTATTTTGTCTTTTGCCCCTATCCCGTCATAACCTGGACTCTTCTTGTCATCTAGTTGTATGATGATTTTATGTAGAACTTGTTCATTAATGTTTTTAAGACGCAATGACAAAGTAGGCGTATTTATATATACTCTCTCATCAAGCAATGGTTGGTTGCAACTGCTCCTTACTTTTTTGACGTTGTTATCAAAGTCAGTGGCAAATTTGTTCGATAAATCTTTTGCCCTTAATTTAAATACCTTTAGAAGTACATCATCCACCGCTTTCACAATTCTACTGGTTAACTTATTTATTATGTCCCACATTTTTTTTGGGGTTTTTAAAGTTGTTACAAATTTATTTTTTCGTGAAGTTATTTCTAGCATTATATATTTTCTTATTAGTCCTATTTCTGTATTTTTTGTATAATAATTCATCCTGTTTGTTACTTGTATCTATTAAGTATATAGTTAAGAGTTCTTCCTTTTTATTACACATATTTATTAAATTCCCATTGATCCAATTACTTTCCTGTTTTTTGTTTACAAATATTTTGGCTTTGTAGGTATATTTATTATATACATATTGATATTTATTTATAATTATGTCCATTAGCTCATTCGAGTCGCTGCAACGAAACGCCGGGCTCCAGTCAATTTGACTTAATTCTAGTTTAACTTTTTCACTATACAGTTTGTTGACTACTTTATAGGTTGTTGTGCAGCCCGCAATGGTAAGAGCTAACCCTTTTATGTAATGGTCAGCTGGGGCGTCGCGCACAGTGGCACAGTGTACTAGGTACCCAGGCGCATCTCGCTTGCAAACGTCACGGATGAAAAAATTATCAATACAGGACTTTGATACGCCATTTATGTTTGATTCTACTCTTGTAAACTGTGAAATACAACAAATAAATCCCAATTCATTTAGGCTATTTAGATATGATGTTACAGTGTTATTTATACACGAAAGGTTTATATTGACATCACCTACTACTATGCAGCTGTTGTTTGTAGAACATTTTATTAACACTTGAGATAGTTCATTGATAAAATACGACTTATCTAAGCTAGGCGGTCTGTATATAATACTGTTCATATGGTTATTTTACTGACATAAAAGGTTTCCATTTCACCGAACAAACACTCAAAATATGTACTTTTCACGTAAGATTTTGTGAATGAAATACTTTTGTAAGCTTAGATAACAATATCACCTCCTTTTCTTTGGTGACGGAGCTCTGTGTACATAGTCTAATCCTTTATATCAAGCAATATCTACGTAGTTTCTACAATGTATTCTAATTGCGAGTGGTTTTTATCATTGAGCGGATGTTGACATGAAATAAAATAAATTTATTTTGTACGTTTGGTATATGGGTCATGAAGTCGTTCCAGGAATCGTGAGTAGTTTCCGTTGTGTTAGGGTCATGAGGATTCATCGTATGAATACTTTGTCAGGATGTTGACTTCCGCTCGGGTAGGTATTTTATAAAAATGCGGTTTGTACATTACCTAAGTTTGCAGTTCTTTACCAATACGCTCGATGTTTTTTCAGCTCTGACGTAGTAAATCTTTTTATCACCGTCTTCTTTCCGCACCATAATCTTCCCGTTTCTGCACCATACATATTTGCACAGCGATTTATCCCTATGGTTAGCTTTTGTCTTCCATAGCAGGTACGACGTTGTAGGCGTGAGTGCCTCATGCAGGTACACTTTCTTGTTACCTTCGCGGCCGATGTCCTGGGCTGTTATCTCTGCGACCCTTGCTGCGTGGCACCACTGGTCGCGCTTCCCCTCAAGTAAGGTGACCGTTATGGGCGAAACCATTCTGGCGCGCTCGGCTTGCGCGGAGCTAATGGCACGGTCAAATTTTTTTTTCCTTACCTCTCTGATAATGTCACTGAGACCGTTGTCGCGACTTCCTTGACATTCTCGTTAGTTTTTTCGTTTACCCCACATATTTCAAGGTCGTTACTTGCCTGCGCCTGTTCGTTTTGTTTAGTTTTTGTTCCAGGACTTTGTTTTGAAAAAATAAGTTTTTGCACGTATTTGTTATGTCCTTGTAATGGTTTTCCAGTATTTTGATTCTCATTTCATGGTTTTTTAGTTTCCTTTTGTACTCATCAATTTTGTCGGAGTAAAAACTGAGGGTTCATCTCGAATTATTTCCTTAACGGTTTGGCGTAACTGTCGAATTTCTTGGCGCATTTCTAACAACGCTTTTTCGGCCTTGTTTTGGGTTGATTCTTCGGTTTCGGAATTCTCGTCTGAGTTGAAAGAAAATAATTTGATGCATTATATTAATACCAGACGGGAACAATACGGGTTATATCATCGTCTATGTAGGGCGCTGCAAAGCCATGTAGATCTCTTTTTCAGTATTTTAGAATATCGGGAAAAACTTCAGATCCTAGATGACGTCAAGGGAGAGAGGCTAGCGATTTGTTCGTAAGTGTAATTAAATTTTAAGAAATTTCCGGAAAAATATTTTAGTTAGGTTTAATAAAACAAAAATAAATTAATCATGTTATAAAACCTCTGTTTAGTCACTTAGGTCTTGCTGACGGAAATATATTAATGCCCTTGACTGTACCACAATACTTCAATTCGTATTTACAGTAGTTCTATTTTGAACATAATCCGCGTTTCCTACATGTTCGATTCGCTAGTTTGGAAAGATATTGAAACAGATTATCGAACTACTAGTAGGACTAGATGGAATAAAGTAATAAAACCTTCCTTTACCTACTTTTAATACAGCAATCGGAACAACAGAAGAATCTAAGAAATCAAAAACAGCGCTCGTGTTTTTAAGAAGAACTAAAAAAATACAATAGTGATTTCGCTCGCCTTGACGCCATACTGAGTACGCGTACGCTACACCCTACTGTGACGCTAAGCATGGCGGCCATGTTTAATACAACTTCGCCCGAGTCTTGCGCGGCGACAGCGACGCGTAGCAGTTTGAACGCGTGCACGCCGCGTGCACGCGTTACTTTTTGATAGGCCGGGCTAAATTGATTTGTCGTACTACAACTTGCGCGTGCACATGCTTGCCGCGCGTCGCTTCTGACACGCGTTTGGTTTGCCGGAGCCTTTATTGTACGTAACCATTCGTACGCGAGCCCGACTCGCACTTGGCCGGTTTTTTTCGTTGCTTTCGCCTGGCACGCGGCATCTAAAATACACATAAAATAATACAATTTATTTATTTATTTTACTGGTACACAAATAACCATGGTAAACTGTATCCCCAAGCATTTTGGTTTATTGTGTCCCACCCACCTCCCAAAACCGTTACGCTAACATCACTTAAATGAAGCACAGTTAGTGGGTCTACTCAGCCACTCCACAATGATTCTTGTAATACTAAACAATAAGAAGTAAAGAAAAAAAAATACTCTAATATTTTTTTCAACATTTTTCATCAAAAAACACAAAATTGGGTCCGCACACAATTGAGGACTGCGCTAGCCCGCTGCAAAGTGGGGACGAGTGAGCGGGGCTGCTTGGGCACCTAAATCGCGTGGTTACATGGAATTGCAACGTCGCCTTTACGAAATAAAAGCGTGGTTGATTGTGTACGAGTGGTTAACTGTCCGATCTTAACCTAACCGAAAAAAAACCTTAAGGAGACAAGCTTTTGCTGTCGACTGTACTATTTTGGCACAGTCATTATTTGTTTATCAAGACAATTCTAACGAGCCCTAACACGACGAGTTTTTCATGTGTAATTTAGGAATTCCTATGGCCACCTTCCGTCTTTATCATCAGACCAGCTCGATAGTGACATATTATTACATTTTCATCGAGTTTACATAAGTATGCCAAATTTCAGCACGATCGGATAACGGAAAATGACTGAAAAATGGATTGCAACTTTTGACGGACATCTTAAATACTTACATAATCACTACATAGTATAAAACAAAGTCGCTTTTTCTGTCCCTATATCCCTATAGGTATGCTACTACGCAACGGATTTTGATGCGGTGTTTAATAGATAGAGTGATTGAAGAGGAAGGTTTATATGTATAATACTTTAATCCGGAGCGAAGCGAGGGCGGGTCGCTAGTATAATAATATACTTACATATGAGCAGTGGAAGTTTACAAACAAACAATGCAAGTTAAATAAAAACTTGTAAAAAACATGCTTGTGAAAATGAACTAAATGTTGAGAGAACAGCTGAGCCTATAGAGATGCGTGTGGACATTTATGATAAAATACATGAAACTGTATGGCATGCGTGTTCTTTCAGGGACCAGCGAAGCGACGGCGGTGCGGGGCGGGCCAGTGCGTCTGGAGCTGCCGAGCTGGCTGGCCACGGATCAGGATATGCACTTCGCGCTGTCGCTGGCGCCCATGCTGCGCGCGCGCGCCCCGCGCGACAAGCTTGATGCGCAGTTGGCCGTGCTGCGCCTGTTCCGGGACCTTGCGCGCAACTAGCGCTTTCGATGCCCCATAAAGCATTATGTGCAATAAAAAAATATTGTTTAATTTTATCAGACTACACCAAATTCTGAATAGGCTCTTCGATAACGTACATAATATTACATACATACATACATAGATCACGCCTGTTTCCCAGAGGGGTAGGCAGAGACCACTTCTTACCACCTGCTACGATCCTGACAAAGCTCTTTCGCTTCTTCCACATACATCGAGTCATGCATGCACGTCCATAATATAAGTGCAATAGAATTGGGTATTATTGACCGATAACTGGCTGCAGATTGATCTCGTAGATTCACTCCCATTCCATCACCAACGCGTAAGAGAGCCCTAATGTGGCAAAATTACTAATTAAATATACCTTTGTCACTTTCACAAATAAGACGAATCTAACGACACCTTAAAGGTTAACTATAGACCGGTAAAAAATGCTTTCTTATATTTACCTATACGTCAAGTTCTGGGACACTACATTATATCTATACAAATGTGACGGAGTTTCAATAGGTTTCCACATAAGACCCCTAGACAAGATACTGTTACACCCACCCCCGTTATCATACATAATATGAATGTATATAATAAATATAAGAAATGACTATGAATATTTTAGATAAGTGAAGCTTATCTAACAAGTATAGACTGTAATCATAGACATACAACCCAATTATAGAGATATTGATTTGGCCAAATAGTATAATCGTTTAGTGTTAGAACCTAATACATTGTGGAAGTTATATGTAGTAACCTTAATTATTTACAAGGTATGTGATGCTGATCTGGAATCTCAAAGGCATATTAAATATATTAAACCTAAGATAATAGTCCTAACCTACAAATTGAATAGGAGGTTGGAAAGGAAACCTATAATAACTTAATATAAAATACCTAAAATGTGTAACCCTAATAGAGAGAAAAAATTAGTGATAATTGTGCTTGCTTTGTAAGTAAATAATAGTTTGAATTATGTATCAAGTGTTCTGTAAGAGAATTTGAACTAAATGAGTTAATTGAATATACTAGGAATGGTAACTTGTGAAACAAATAAGTTGTTTTAAGTTACCTATCTCTCATGAGACCTCATTGGTCAACCCCATAAATACAATAGAATGACTAAGTTAAGTGTGCCATGATGTGATTAGTGATTAGGAGGTTGCGGCTGCTGAATGCCCCCACAATATAGAATTAAGAAATGATGAAATAATATTAAAAAACTATGTTACGGTGGCATCTTTCAGGTCTCGAGGATACCCTAGAACAATGTTCTAGGGTTACGCATGCCCAAATATCCCCGCATGAGTCCTATGAAGACCGTCCACAAAGTTGTCTTCTCCTGGGATGAGGGAAGGGATTGGTCAGCTGGCTACTACCATATGGTAGTATGGTAGTACTGTAGTATTTAGGAAAGTTATATAACTTTCCTAGATACTACAGTACTCCTAATAACTCTATATACAGTACGCAGTTAGGAATCACTAGATATTGTACTAGTGATTACGTATATTAGTCTTGGTTTTAGTAATTCCTGGAGTGTAGAACACTTACCCAAGAGATTACTAAGCTTGACTACATATAAGGGTTTACACGGCTCACTTTCACTCAGATGACTTCATCTTCAAAGCTGTAACCGCTGAAAGGCTCGCGTCTGGCTATTCGCTGCAACAATATAAACCCCATATAAATGATAGATAGTTTCCCTAGAAGACATGAATACATAGACACAAGCACAATTCAGAAAACTCAACATAGGTGGCAGGTGGCACAGAGAGGTATCAGTTTAGACTTTAAAATTATAAAGTTGGTCAGACAATAGTATTATAGGCAGCATCCAAGCAGAACCTGGAAATATAGATGGGATACTTTAGCAGTGACTCAGAATTAGACTACCCTCATTATGTTAGTTAAGGAAGATTCATATAAAACCTACAGAGCATAAAACCAATATCAGCCATATAGGAAATACCTGATATTAGTAAGAATTTCAATAAAGATGCTAAGGGCTTTAATAAAGACCCGCCTGGAATAATTTAATTGAGCAATAATGCTATTCCGATGTCACACTGTTAGTTATTCACAAACAGAATAATAATCTGAAGGGCACATGCATTAACTAAACTATTGGAAAATAGCATAGTGAAAGGTTAGATCCTTCTGCGATACTGTTCAACCACAAATCAACTTGATTAAGTCATAAACTTAACAAGCAGCCTTAAGATTGGCATCCACTCCGTTCAATTCTTTAAAGAAATTCAGTATCCCTACCATAATACAGATGATTATCAACCAATGCCTGGCATTACATATGACAGACATCAGATAAGGTCCTTCAATAGAGAATCCTGTTCAGTTTCTCTAAGGAACTTCCCTGATTCACAATATAAACATTCCTGAACCAAACCACTTTGATAGTCAATAAATTAACGTTGAAGTATGTTGAAGGTAGGTAGTACGAGGTGTATATGTTTGTGAAGTAAATGTAATTGGAAGTAGATTATGTGTGGTAAATAATGTTATTAAATTACAAAATAAATATTAAGTTGGATGAATCATGAACTGAAATATATTAGTGAACATTTTCATGAATAGAATTTTCCCTATTGTTAGGTAGGCAGTCAGCCGCCAGCCATTACTATCTAATTCCTACTCCTACACATACACACACTTCACACATATATTTAATATGGTAAGAATATCGTGGTAATGAGTCTGCCTACGTAATATATTTTCCTACCTATTAAGAATGTTCCTGAACAGTCCGTGAACCTAACTGTCCCTAAAATACCTGACGCTTGAAACATTTTCAAGCTGCAATTTCCACGACGGTTCGAACCCCATGTGCTTCTGTTTTATCCACCAAAGTAAATACTCATTAACCGGAGAAATTGTCATCGCGTGTGATATCTATGGACTTTTTTCGCTAACAAGTTCATGGTTATGGTCTAAAACTCGACTTTGGCGAAATACACTTTGTTAAAACAAGGACTGAAAGCCTATAACTAAGCAATAAAAAGAGTGCTAGTCAGTTACGAACTTACATAATTATCATTGGGAAATCAACTTAGTGTTTTTTATTTTATTAAATGCTATTTATGATCAGCTTTTATTAAAATTAATATCATTCGTTTAAAATATTTCTGTTTTTTACCGAACCTATCCTAACGGAACGTGTGCGTATATAGTGTCTGTCCCTAGTAGGAATGCCGAACTGCTATTTCCTCTCCATCTACCCGACTAGGATGTAGCATTGAGTGAGAGATAATTATTCTTATTTTTTCTGAATTTTAATGGCATGCATCAGTTCTACGTATGAGAAAAAATGTATTCGGCTCACTTTTATCTTGTTTTTCTTAATGTAATATTATTATGTTAAAATCCATAGTAGTAACCTGTGTAATTGTTTTTTTTTTTTATAATACCTGTAATGTTTGGTAAAGACACCGTAACTTAAAAAATATATAGACGCCATAGATTTATATACACAGGGAGATGATCGATGCAGATAGAATAGGACCGCCCAGTGACCGTAGGTATCTGTAAAAACCGGGCAAGAGCCTGTCAGAACATGCTCAGTGTTTTGTTCCGAAGCCGTTAAGTACCACAAACCTAAAAATGCACAAGTAATAATTAATTTTCTGTTTAAAGTCATTTGGTGCCGTCTTAGATGATTTTAGTAGGTATAAATACTTTAATCGCATGTATCTCAAGAACAAATGATGTCTACTCAGTCGTGATAGTATTCATTTAAATTTGTTAAGATTTTTTTTATCGCTTTGTTGGCGTGACTAATATCATCATCATGCCAAATTACAGCTTTCTAGTATAAGAGTCTCTGAGCTAGGCTGCAGACGGATGGACGGACGGACGGACGGACATGGCGAAACTATAAGAGTTCCTAGTTTGAATACAGAACCCTAAAAATAATGTTATCGCTCTTCAGTGTTCTTCAGTGTGTCACTGTGCGATACGGAGAACTGCAGCTTCCGCTGAATATTATAATTCAATGAGTTTTTGTCAAAAGTATTTTTAGCAAGCTTTTGTTCCCGACTGTACTTATTTGGAGAGTTATCATCTGCTTATCAACATTAAACTAACAAGTATCAACTCGTTGGGCGTACGTTTAGTATTTATTTTTAATTTAATTTCCAAATTACAATTCAGTAATATGATCTTGTTCAAAATTGACTCGCAAGCTTTGAGCTAAACACACTAACTAAGAAAAAAAAAACTTACTTATTAAATCCCATTGCTTATAAAGGGTGTACAGGGCTGGAATTCTACAAGGTAATAACGATATCGTTTTTGACCTGTTTCCGTATTGTCAACGTTTTGATAACTCTTATGTCATTTACAATAATGGCGACTGTGACATAAAAGATTCTTAAACGTGTTAAACACGATATCGTTTTAACGCACCTGAATAGAGGCCCTGCAGAGGGTTGTACAAACTTCAGGGACTAACTCAGGGTCATACTCATCAACTTTTATTATGGGCCCAACTACCAAATCGCAAAAAAAAAACAGCAGTTCCATACAACAATGGAGAGGTAAACAGCCGAAAAGTATGGAACAGCTTTGTTCAACCCTCGCCGAACACTCTGTATATTAAGTAATTGATATTTATAGCTAAGGATTACTGAAAGAGATCCCTTAAAGAGGTAGTTTGTGTAGTATGTTCATCTCTGCGATTTTTTTTTCTATTTTATAACTGTTATCTCTTTTGTTTGTACAATCAAGCGTTTACAATAAAAAATCATTCTAACGGGTAACAGAAATATAAACATAATTATACAATTACATTTTAATTAAAACTTACTTATAAAATAAAACCCTCCATTGCACCCACTTGCGGCATCGTGCCGAGGACGCTCGCAGCATTACCCCGTTGCACTGCAATACGCTGTCGTTAAGCAAACTTGTCTGACACTCCATTTATAAATTTTTTCGTGTCAGACGACCTCGGCCCGAAAGTTTCCAGTTCAAGTGCAGCAAATATGTAATTTGGATTTAAAAAAGCGTATTAGCGGCACTTGATGGTTTGGGCGTGGTCTGCAGCGGTCCCTGGCTAGCAAACAGAACCTTGGACGTGAGAGGGCGCAAGCGTATCAACGCAAGTGACGTCCCACGCCAAGGGGCGACCAAGATGCCACGGAATTAACGTGCATCCATCGGGTCTCTTTCCGTCTGAGGCAGACAGGCCAGTGGGCTCTAGCAAAGCCGGAAAAGCAACGCAAAGGACTGGCAATACAGACCGTGACGTCTTAGGTCATCAACTGCTTTCCTACAACGAGAACAAGGATGCGGCTGGCAGACTTTAAGACCGAGGCGGAGGCACACTGCAATCCTTAAAGCATTTTGTATCTAAAAGTGAGTGAGGAAGAGAGTGCAGCCAGTAGCCCGATTCTGGTTTGGAAACTGCCAATAAATAAACGGGCCTTCTCGGATGAATTTTTACTATTTTCCAAAATATTGCGATGGCAAATTTTGACAGAAATAAGGTCCCACGTCGCATGGCTAGCTTTTTCGACGGCCAAATTTTCACCAGGATTACAGACACGCCAAACATCCTCTGAAACGGACAAACACGACACCTGAACATCAGTGGGTTGGAAACATTGAGAATCTCACTGATGAGGGTGATTGTACTGTGAATGGAAGAGAGGAAAGCTGGTAGTGCCAGGTCATTGTAGCCCGAATGCCAAGCCCACCGTACTTAACGGGGAGGGTTGCTTGAGACCAACTATTAGGAGAATGAGAGACATTAAAAATTTTGCTCATAGTTTATTTTAAAATATTATCAATTGACGCTGATAGATGAGGAAATTTCCAAACTGAGCTACAGCGAAGAATGTACAGAAATTTAGAAGAAAAGTGGCACAAACGTAATATAAATATGGCAATACATATATACTTATACCATCTCTATTTTGCAGCAATCCTGGAACAAATATAAGAGCTGCAATAGTTCATGGAACTTTAGTACCTGCTTTTGCCTGCAATTGTTCTCGCTTTTAGTTTTTAAGCAAAAACTATGTGTTATTTTTATTTTCATAACCATTCGTAGGCGGAAATGATTTAAACTATCATCGTGGTAGGGACATGTTAACGACAAATCCGATAGTGAATATCATATTATTATATTGGACAACTGTAGGCACTCGGCCTATCAGAGACGGATGTATGTCTGCGTTATTCGCGTAACTATTAGCATGGTAGTCACTGTTAACCGGTTTGAATTTTATGTAAGACTAGCTGTTGCCCGCGACTCCTTTCGCGTAGAAGTCGTTTATCGCTCTTTCCTTGAGAACTGTTCAGTTTTCCGGCATAAAAAGTATCCTATGTCCTTCCCGGGGCTCAAACTATCTTCATACCAAATTTCATCTAAATCGGTTCTGTAGATCCAACCTCACAAACTCACAAACATTACCTCTGGATAATATTAGTATAGACAACGGTTTAGCGGTATGTACCATCCACAAAGTCCGGCGTCTCGTCCACTACTTTTTTTACATTGACAAGCAATGACGCAATGATATTTTAAATGTTAAAAGAGGCAGATACGTAAAGCGCTCTTAAAAAGTGGTAGGTTCTTTTTAAGCACAATAACAACAAACTATTTAAGTGCCCTATTCCTCGAAAGTTGGCGAAATAAGTTGCCTTAGAATACTGGCCTTGAAATTTTGATAGAAGGAATAAATAAACATTTCACTACTTTTGAACCTTAAAATGAATATACAAATCATATAAGGCTTATTGTTTTCAGACTTCTAAAAAGCGTTTTTTTATTGCTCATTCGTTTAAATCAAGTTGTAGCCTGCCATTTGAATGGATTAAACACATATTTATTTTGTTGCCACTACCCTACATCAGGTTAAAAAAGCAAAGTTGTTTTAAGTAACACTAAACGTGCCCGGGACATTTACTGATGTTCCCGTATGCTGTGTTTCATGTAGTCCCTGAAAAAGGCAAAAATAAATATTCAACATCGAAAGTAAAGGGAAATCTGTGTGAAGTATAGATCACTGGAAGATTCCAATTGCAGCCGTAATGTCCTTTCCTAGTAGCTTGGCGGGTGGTTTAGATACCCTCACTCCGCAGCATTTAAAAGACCTACTATGCAGTGGAAGTGGGGAAACCGCTGAGACACTTTTGAGGGATTTGTCATCTCTAGTCAACTTTATGCTATTTGGGCGAGTGAGCAATGAGGTAACCGAAGATCTCTATGGTGCTAGGTAATCTTTGTGCTCTTAAAAAAAGAATGGTGGCATCAGACCGATTGCGGTTGGAACAACATATCGCCGTCTCACTTTGCTGTAAAAAAACAGCGCCTTATTTCAGCCGATACAGCTAGGATTTGGCTTGCGAGGTCATCAACGCTACCCTGCTCGACGTTTTAACCAACCACTGTTAAAAATATAGTCAGTAAAATAAAAGTCAAGTTCGAACCAAGACGAGCTGTGTTCTTTCTCATTAAAGACATGTTCAAATCAAATCAAATTATGTATTTGTAACGCCATAGTAGATTTTATATTTATTTTTAGAAGTCATAAGTGCCTGGGCATCTTTCTTGACTTAGCCAAAGAATTTGACACCGTTTCTGGTCCCCTTCTTGTAAGTAAACTGGAAAAGCTTGGCTTAAGAGGCGTTGTCTTGGACTGGTTCGGGTCTTACCTCCGCAATCGCAGACAGTGCGTACGCATAAGTGATATACGTAGCGATTTCTCCGAAGTATCATTTGGGGTACCTCAAGGCAGTGTACTGGGGCTTTCACTTTTCCTAGTTTACATAAATGGTCTTTGTAACATGCCACTGCCCAATGCCAATATCATATCCTTTGCAGACGATACTGCAATTCTAGTGCATGGTAAAGGGTGAAGTGATGTGCAGAGCCTAGCTGAACGCCATACGGCAGAAGTGATGAGCTGGCTGGGGACAAATCTCTTAAGCTTAAATGTAAGCATAAAAAAGTGCTTGTGTTTTTCAATTAACTCTTAAGGGCAACCTGAAGACGACTTTTGTATCAGAATTGGCATGTCCTAGTCACTACAAGCACAAGACGCAGCAAATCACAACGTCTCAACAAACGGCAGAGAGACTCTTGAACGTACAGACTGCATTAAATACCTAGATGTTCTACTGGATAACCATCTTTGCTGGCGTCAGCACATTGAATCTCTTAAGAGTCGCGTTCGCAAGCTGATGTTTGTGTTTCGTACCCTCAGACAAGTAGCATACCCCGAGTTGCTAAAAAACTGCTATAATGCGCTCTGTGAATCAATTTTAGGGTATTGTAACTCTGTCTGGGGAGGGGCAGCCAAGACTCACATGGTTCCTTTGGAGAGAGCCCAACGTTCCCTTCTGAAGACTGCCTATAATAAAAAGTCTAGATTCTGCACAAAGACGCTATGGAGAGAAACCAAGGTTTCACGGTTCGTCAGCTGTTCTTCAGAAAAAATATTCTTAACTACTGTAGGGAAACAAACAAAATATTTGATGCTGACACTATGCGACGTAAAAGGTGAAAAATCCCAATGCGCCACCAGATTTCCTCAGAAATTTAGTCACTTTGTTGCTTCCTTTTCGGCAAAAAAACTCTGTGACAGGTTTAATTCATTCATTTAATCAATTATATTTAAATAATTTTACTCATTTCTTTCAGGAATTTAACCTCACTTAAATCTTTTTTTTTCTCCATAATTATTTGGATGTTCTCTTCTTTGCACAAGTATTTCTTTCGTTTCTTCTCTGGTGGGGTCCCGCATATCATTTTATCAATATCGGAAGCATTATTAATAGTTTCTTTGATCAATTCATTGACAAGTAAATAAAAACCTGGTTTTTTCTTATCTATGATTTGATTTATATGGTGGTGCCAAGCTTCAGCTGAGTTCTGAGTTCTCGGGAACCCTAATTGATTGACGGTATCGCAACTCCAATATTCTGGCATGTACTTTGCAGGGCTAGTGCACGTACCACTTACGTAGTTTTCCTCGAACCAAGTGGCTATTGTTTTTGCATCACCTATAAAAAAAGGGTTTTATTAGACACATGTTATAAAAAAACCATTGTGTAGCATTTTAAGTAAGTTATTAAAGTACTAACCTTGTAACGTTTCTGACAGCTTGTAAAAGTACAGAGGAATTTCTGTAGCAGGCAGGAAACTTAATGCAAGTAAACATTTTACTTCCTTTTTGAATACGATGTCCCTTGCGTATCGCTTGGCGAAGCCGTGTTCTTGAACTTGCCGGTATATAATTTGGCCAAGATGGAAATGGCATCCATGAAGCTGAACATGTTCATAATTACACCGTAAGCTTTTAATAGCCGCCTTTTCAAAGTCCAGTATACATACTTTTGGATTAAAAGTTAAATCGTTTTCCGTGCCATATTCGTTTAATAACTCAAACATAACATCGTATGACCTTTTGTTTTTGTGCGTGCATAATGCGAACAACAAAAGATATGTCTTGTATTTATTATTTGTAATGGATATGTTTCCATGGATGGTATATAATTGCTGAAAAATGGAAGGCACAATTTTGAATGTGCCGTCCATAATCCAAAAATCAGCGTCCTGTATTAGTTTCATCATGTTATTAGTTGACAATAGTACAATACGGTGATCTCCATCATAAATTTGATCTTTTAAGACAAAGTTATTGTTTTTAATTTGGGTATTTTTTATGTCAATTTCAAATAATATATCACTTGGTTCCTTAATTTTAGGAAGTTTCGCCTTAGCTCTGTAAATCACTTGCTTCAATGCTGATTTAGATGGTAAATTGTCCAAAACTTCGTCACTGCATGAACTTTGTTGGTTATGTAGTATTTGACACACTTTTAATCCCGTTTTTTGGCATCTTCCTTAACGCTTTGCATGAATTCTGACATTTCCTTGCGCAATGGATTTGGCTCGTGGTTGTGTTCATCTGGCAATTTTTGAATATCATGCAATTTGTCATTAGCTACGTTTGGTGTACTCACTGTTGAAACTTTGCACTTGTAAATCTTATTCCGTCGAAACTCACAAACCCAATAAAAACGATTGTTATTGATTTTGTTCCTTTCAAAAGTATAACCCTCGAAATATAGTTTCAACCCTCCCCTATTAGATTTAAATAGCTCCCCGTATTTATGTGCCATTTTATATAAACCCACACTGCAATTGTAACCTTTCTGATAAAATAAACAAATGACAAGATTGGGTTGACAATTTTATTAACTTACCCACCCAATTAATAACATTAACGCCTACGCAAATTACATTGCAAACTCATGCGATTCGATGTTTTGACACAGCGGAAAAGTAATATTTCGGAAGTAAAACTTTACGCCAAATAAATTAGTTGGCAAATGAAACTTCGGGATTTCAATAAGTGGCGATTCGAATCATAAGCGAAATGAAATTGCGACGAAATAAAAATAGGGGACATAATAATATGGGAGACGTAATTTCGGGCAAACAATAATTACGCGAAGTGGAAAAAAGGGAAACGTTTTCGGGCTAATAATATTCGGAGTAACGAATTTCGACATTATGATAGGTAACCCGCGTATTATTTAATTTAACGTATCAGAGTACGGTCGGCCTTAAGTAGCTGAACACTTTGATGCTTTGTCACTTTAACGTCATGTTTGAGCCGCTGTACTAATCTGTCAAAGGCGTTAACCCTTAATATGGCAAAAATAAAAAAAGTCGGGAATTCAAACCCTTTTTGATTTTGAATAAACGAAAAAATAAAAACACATTCCAAACAAAAAAAGTAAACGTTATGGTATGTTCGCAGTGACGAACATAGCCAAATTAAGGGCTAAAGCGAAAAGGTACAAAAGTGTGCAGCGACTTATACGGCTGACTGTACTACACTTAGCAGTAGGTACTCAAGAGTCTGGTTGTGTCTCTTTTAATGATAACAGTTAGTATGAGATTGATAGCTGATAACATTGATAACATTCGTAAAGTTGAGTAGTACATGACACTCGATAATTGAATGTACGGTGACCATATTTCCAGATTTTATTATTTTTATTGTTTGAAAAACATTAAACAAGGCTAACCTTAACAAATAAGTTAGTGTATTAAATTCTCCGTTATTAACTGAGCCCGAAACGTTAATTTTTTATAACGTCTTAGATGTCATGTCACCCTGTATAATAGTGTCTCATTTATGTAATTATACCAAATTGTCGTTTTATGTCTTTATTAATGCATATGTGTAAACAATAACTTGTCCGCTAAATTTAAATTATAGTGCTAAATTATAAACTCAACTATTACTTAAACTTAAAATTAAACTAGTAGTATACAGGAGTTGATCCGTTGATATGATTGTATATTCGCAAATGAAATGTGCCTGTTGAAGCTGGTTATGTTTGGGTCCTCAAACACAGGGAATTCTAGCGCAGGGCCCAAAACCATTGTTTATGCCCTAGTTTAAGTTTTATTTTTTAATGAATCTTGTTAAATTTTTTCATAGTGCATTTTTGTGAGTTAGAGAGAACAGGCACGTAGTTTACCTGATGGGAAGTAATCATTCACAACTTAGACAGCATTTTCATTTTGTTGCAAATTTAATAGGGAAATGAAAATTACATTACCGGATGTATTACAACAAAAACAAAGAGCCGCCCGAAGCGATGACCTTGGTGAACAATTTTTAATTTTCGTGATTCCCCCAGTGCTGCAATGAGTGACTACCGATAAGGGGCAGAATTCATATCTGCTATTCCATGCCTACATCCTGATGTTAGCTGTTGAAATTATTAAAAGTAACGCATTCGACATCGACAGTGTATTAAACAATTGGCCCGCCTGAAAATAGTCACTATAGGTAGTTTGAAAATAAAACAAGGAAGGTGTATTCTAAATTCTACCCAAAATACCCACAAAACATCATGTATTCATAACTCGGTTTCCAAATTTTAAAATCAGGTGTATAAATTTCTCAAGCCAAGTATTGTTTTGGTTTTTGGATGCTTTTCAAGGTATTATATAATAACAAGACCCTTATAGTTTCACCATGATCATCTGTCTTAAGTAAGAATTTAAAAACTGCCAAAGGATTGTTGGAAACGGAGGGCGTGATAATGGATATGAATGAGGGTGATGAAGAAGCTGATCTGGCAAGCTTTTGCATTTCATTCCTGCTTCCAGTCCTTAATCATGGGCATTCAACCGCCACTTTTGTAATCCCGTCGGATAAAAGTAGCTTCATTCGAGCCATCTCAGGTTTGTGATAAGTGTCTGCTACGCTAGGCTCCGTAGAGAATGTGAAGGAACTCAGAGGCATCGTCCAGCAAGACCTTAGTCTACATCTAGACTCCAAAACATCATTTGATGCTTAAGTCTGCATCACTTGAATTTACACAAAACTGAAGGACTATGCTTTTGTTATGTTTAAGATAAAGAATAGCACTGGGTTTTATTGGACCAGGACCTAATCAGGTCAATAAAGACGAAACGCTGTGGAAGGAATAAGTATTGAACATAACACATAGAAGAACTGTAGTATAAAGCTGTAAGGAAAAGATGATTAGAATAAAACCACAACATTTTACTTTTTTGATTTTTTATATATGAAAACGTAGTAAATCTAGAAGCTCAGGCCGAGGAATACTTTAGGAAAAGTTTAATTAATAAATCTGAAGACGAAGAATCTCAGGAACACTGTCTAAAAGCATTGATGATATATCTAGGCATCTAGTTCAAAAACTTACCAAATTAGACCTGTTTATTTTGTATTATTGTAACTGACTTATAAAAGAGAACTTCACATGGACACTGATATCAAATCTCTTCCTTATTAGGTCTAAAAGAATTATTATAGAGAATTGGAATCATGGTAGTATCTGAAAATAAGAACAACGTCTAGGCTATAACTGACTATTTTTTTAGGGCTATCTTTACTTCTCAAAGACATATGCGCTACTTTCAAATTTATAGTTTTCTAAGAAAATAATCTCCAGCCAATTACATGAATTATTTAAAGAACCCATTCACTAATCTAAAGTTGCCTAAAGGTCCTATTACACTCTGTACTTATGTTATGAAAGTACAAGTACATCATTCAACTTAAATTTGTGAGAAGAACAAACGGGTCCTGTGGGAGGGTGCCGATGGTGAAGTCTACCAGTGACGTGTCAGCTGCGGTGTTACACTGGGATCAGTTTCCGCTCCCGCCGCCCTGTGGAACATCGGCTTTGACTGGCTGCACGCTCGCGACTTCCCTTGTTTAGGCATATCGGGTGTGAGAAAAGCGGGTAAGTACCCTCTCTTATCTACTAATGAGACCTGCACGTCTTAAACTAGCATTGGGTCCTTTTACTGTCACAATTGTCATGAAATTTAGTAACTTTACTAAATAATAATTATCAATCATCAGGTCGCCTTAACAATATACGTATGTACCTAAAACTTAACTTTTGTTTAAGCGAAAGCTGTAAGCTTCGTTAATGTCTAAGTGGATTTGATTAATTTGTAAAAAACAGCTTATAAAACGAGATAAAAAACACATTTAAATTGAAAAGCGCTACGATCTAGACGAGAGTAGCGCGTGGCGCTTCGCGGTAGTGAATGTATTTATTTCTTTATACTACCTACTATTTTTTTAGTAAGTGTATAACTTCTACCCTAATAAAAGGCGTGAAAGCAGTTCATTAAATCTTCACAAAAATCTGGGCAGGAATATTTAATGGATTTTCATTACTGCCCTGTTATTAGGGTAGTAATATCGTATGAAAATTTAAACCCTGTTTTGTATTTCTTAAATTCTAGATGACGTTGACAATCCACCCGCTTAAATGCAAATGCAATCTGGACTCAGCGAATCGGGGCGTCTTCACCTTCTGTAATATTTTTGCCGCGCTAACTGTACAGCGCGCTAAAATTAACAATAAAAAAATATTGTTGCTGGCTGATGGTGCGCTCGTTCTTACTTGAGATTTTTTTTCTTACTTTTTTTTGTTCTTTTGTAAATGTAGTTTACTAATAAAATTCGTTTGGTGTTCAGTGGGCCCTCCGCTCCGCGTCGCGTCATTAATGCCTGCTCGATTAGTAATCCGTGTGTTACTTACTCCCCTTGGTAAATAAACTAATATTATCTCAATAATGGGAGCTGATATAGGGAGCTGCGAAACAAGTTGACTCAAAGGAGTTTGCGACAGCCGTACAAAACCCAGCGGCATGCGCTGGCGCATTCAGTCGACGCCGACATGAACGCTCTACTGTGCACGCTCGCGATGTGCTGCGCTGCGCTCGTCGCAGGTAAAGTTATTGTTTCTTTTTAAAAAAAAAATGTGATTCAAGTGTCGTCGCGTCGGGGGACCGTAACTTGGTTTTCTGTTTTTACACGACTGCCCAAAAAATGAGTGTAATGTTTACAGGCTTCATGAATTTGTGAAATTCTTTATTAACCCCCGACGCAAAAAACGAGGGGTGTTATAAGTTTGACGTGTCTGTGTGTGTTACACATAGATCGGTGTCGGATGATCCGATTTTAAGGTATATCAGTCGAGAGTGTTCTTAGCTATGTTTGGTGGAAATCCGTTCAGGTCTTCAAGGTCATTAGGTCGTTTGTTAGGTGTGATAGGAATGTTACACGCTCAGTTTACTTGCAAGCATATGTGGGATCTGACATTTGAAACACTTATGTCTTTTGGAACCACTGAGCTGGTCTGCTGTTAGGGCTCGAAGATAGGAGACGTAACCCTGGACTGCCTTTTAGTAAACCCATCGAGTTTGGGCTCGTTGGATTTGTCTTAACTAGTTCTCTTTATGATAGATTAATTTATTTTCAAATTCATTTGTTATTTTTAACCCCCGACGCAAAAAGAGGGGTGTTATAAGTTCGACGTGTAAGTGTGTGTGTGTGTGTCTGTCTGTGGCACTGTAGCGCTTAAATGAGTGTAACTGATAAGAATGCAGTTTTTTTTAAATGAAGGCAGGTTTTTAGCGGTGGTTCTTAGATATGTTTCATCAAAATCACTTCAGCCGTTTTTGAGATATTGAGCTTTTAGAGGGTAAAACGCCCCCAAAGTAAAGGCGATACCTACTTTCAGAGCTGATATCTCTTAAACTGCTTCAACAATTTTCATGAAATCTTGCTAAGAACCATCCTGATTAATGTAGCTTTATTTTAAAAAAAACTTGCGTCCAAATCCGTTCATCCGTTTGGGAGCTACGATGCCACAAACAGACACTCAGATGGAGAAGTAGAAAAAGCGTAAAATAAAAAAATAAATTAGAAATTTAAAAAGAGATTAACTAAAGTGACACGGCGAGGGACCGCTAAGTAAATGAAATAACATAAAATACCCCAGCTACTTAGCGGTTCACGACGGGTCACTTTAGTTAATCTCAGTGTTCAGTTAACTATCTACTTATCAAACAATCAGCCCTTAGGGCCACTACTTATTATTTTTAACTTTTTAGTGGTTTTTTTACAGAGTATTTATGTAGTCGGGGTTTTTTTAAATTTCCATTTTTTTTATTTGTTTTTATTTAGCTGTAATACAACGGTACGACGCTTGAATCAAATGAGGTACCTTTTTAAATAGTAAAGTTAAAGGAGATTTATTTTTTTACTTTCTTGGGCTTTTTGGATCTTAGGTTATTGTCTTTCCTGTGGACACACCGGAAGTTAACGTTTTTAAGGCCTAATTTTTCTGTCTAAGCCCATTCCCGCATAAACGGCGTCAGGACTGCTTTAGACCTATCATATAAAAACATAACTTAAATGCACACAACTTTTAAGGGTGTGGACCCTTTTATAGTGGGGATTTATAATTTTAAATTTTACTCTTATTTTATTATTTTATTTATATTTTTATTCTTGAGTACACTGTCACAATTTCAGGTCACACATGTTTGAAACTATAGTAAATACTCATTATGTGTCTAAGATCTCTACCGTAACTAAGAAAAGAGCTGATGACCTTAAAACAGCTGAACCGAATTTGACAAACCATGCCTAAGAACTACCGCTAGAACACCTGCTTTCAAATACTACAAATCGCATCCAAATCGGTTTGTCCATTAAAGAGCTATGGTGCCACAGAAAGACACACATATAGTGGTCAAACTTATAACACCCCTCTTTTTGCGTCGTAGCTTAAAAAATAACAATTTAATAGTGTTTAGAGGGTTTTTGCAAACGGTTTTATTTTTTGTTAAAAATCTTAGACAATTTGTAGCACATAGGATAACTGTAACTCAGGTACCAATTCAAATAATATATCGTAATATTCTTAATTTTAGGATACGCGTATTTTACATTTTTAAATACTTATGTGTAGGTTTGGTTGTTGGTGATCCGCCACGACTTACTTATCCATCCGCGCCGGTAGGCGAGGGTGGATAATTAAGTCGTGGATAAAATGTTATACACTCTGCTTTTTACTTCGATTACGAGGAAATAAGACAGTAATAATAAAAGAACCTTTTTCTTGGATTTAGATGGCAATGTCTGATCAATAAGTTCTTTTGCATTTTTAACCTTTAGTGTGTTAGCTGTGAGAATTATTTTCTCTTCACTTGACAACATTTTAACAATATTCCGTAACACAACAAGTTTTGCGAAGAAAACAACTAATTAATAGTCAAAACGAGACCACAACCTCTTCCCGCCACTGCTTTTTTTGTTTTTAATTAATATTTTGCATACAACTCGTAACTTAAGTCAAACGCAATATTGCTAGTTTTGCGAAGAAAATAACTAATTAATCCAAAACGAGACGAAAACCTCTTTCACGCCACTGTTTTTATCTTAGGTCGAACGGGATACAGCTGCCAAGTAATACGTTGATTTCGTATGTTTTTAGGGTTCCGGAGCCGAATGGCAAAAACGGAACCCTTATAATTTCGTCATGTCCGTCTATCCGTCTGTCCGTCTGTCCGTCACAGCCATTTTACTCAGAGCCTTTTTTTTTTTTTTTTTTTTTTTTTAAATAGGGGACGAAAATTTTTTTTTTGAGTTACATCAGCGTGTGGGGTATCTTTAGATAGGGCTTCCAAAATGATACGGAGGTTTTTAAGTGACTTTTTTACGTAAGTGAACAGTTGGCGAGATATACGCTTCTAAAGTCGTAAAAAATCTGTCCAGGTGGGTAGCTTTTGAACTGTTAAATAGAACATTCTAATAAAAATTATAGTAGTAGAATATACGAAATACTTCCAACCAAAATTGTTTTGAGCACGATACGCTGTGTAGTTTTTTAAATTTTAATAAAAAAAGAAAAAAAAAGAATTTCAACCATGAACGTTTATCCCAGCTACGGAACCCCTCACTGTTCGTGGTCCGACATGCACTTGGCCGGTTTTTTGTTAATAATTCTTGTTTCATTATAGTGTTAGATGAAGGCAAATAAATTAAAGTAAATGTATTCAAATAACAAGTTTATTTAGTGCAGTCACCTCGTCTGTCTGGCTGTAGGGCTTAATTGTCTTAGTCTAGATGACGACAACGCTTTATGCACTAGTGCATAAAATGCGATTTGATGCAGCCTATACCCAGCATAAAGAAGGACTTTACGAGCATGAGAAGTGAAAAAATGTTTTGTAGGTGATTATTGAGAATTATTATTTGATTTGTTGTGTAGTTGTCTATTTAGGTTTTGTTTTATATATGCGGACTCTGAGGTTTAATTTACAACTACTGTATTATTATATAATCGTATTTAATGTTGGATTTGAAATTAAGGAGAATGAGTTAACATGGTGTTAGGCAGGTCGTGTGCCAAATGAATACGGAGGGTAGGTAGGGTCACTTTAGGTTAAGTAACACTCATCCTGCCCATGGTGTTTTTTTATTTATTGCTTTAATTTTATTTGATATTTCCTAAAAGCTCACAGTTTTCTTTACATAATTTTATTTTATTTTATTTTATTTATTTGGAAAGCAAACAGAAATAAGTGAGCAGGAAATAAGGTTTCTGATTCATATTATAAACATTCACTTATTCCCTTAACAGCTCTCACTGAAACATACAAAGAAATTCATTATACTACACTTAACTTATTTATCTAAATAACAAGAATGACAAATTGCAAAATAAGTACCTACTAGACTAGAAACACAGTCTAGTGAGTTGATATCGTCCATTGTAGATTGTATACATATTATTAAACATTATTAGTGGTCAAATCCAGTATTTTCTTTTTAAATTGCTGTTTGGTGACATTAAATATATCGACCGAAATCCAGGACTTATTATATGCATCGCAAATACGGTGCAAGGGTGCGCGAACCCCGGCGTGGGTGGAGGAGAGCGGCACGGCGAACGAGGCCCGGGACTGCAGGGAGCGCGCACTGCGAGTAGGGACTCTAAAGCGGAGTTGGCCAAGAAGTTCGGAGCTTTTATAGTTGCCTCTACAGATATCAAATAGGGTGGTTGCATCGGTCATTTTACGTCGATCTTCAAGAGAGGGCAAATGGTACTTTTTGAGGAGATCGATGTATGATATTTTTTTACCCGTTAATCTCCGATGCATAGACCTCAGGAACCTTTTTTGTACCATTTCAATGGCCTTGGTATATTTACTATACTTAGGGTTCCAAATCACCGAAGCATACTCAAGGATTGGTCTAACAAGAGCCTTATAGAGCAGTAAATATGACTTAGCAGTTTTAAAAGGCTTTGCTGATCGTATTACAAATCCCAACATTCGCATAGCTTTGGAGATAATGTTATCAATATGGTCATTGAAATGCAACTTTTCATCAAATACAACTCCTAGATCACGACAGCTGTTGACCTTGTTTATAGCGCCGTTACCAATGATATAATCATATTTGACAATATTTATTCGGTTCTTGGTAAATGTTAGTTGCATACATTTGTCTACAGCAAGTTGCAGTTTGTTGAGTTGACAGTAGTTATAAAACAAATCCAAATCTCGTTGAAACATATTGCAATCATCAACAGTTTTTATAGTTTTATAAATTTTGAGATCATCCGCATACATCACAAAATTACAGTTCGGAAAACATTGCTTGATATCATTAATAAAAATTATGTACAGCAGTGGACCCAATATTGAGCCCTGAATTACACCGGATGTGACCTCGGTTTCCGTAGACTTATGACCATTGACTACAATTATTTGGGTTCTGTTAGTTAAGTAAGAAATAAACCAGCGAAGGAGGTTTCCACGAATACCATTGAACGCTAATTTCTTAAGTAGAAGCAGGTGGTCCACCTTATCGAATGCCTTCCGGAAATCAGTAAAAATTACGTCTACTTGCTCCCTCGCATCCATAGACTCAAACAAATAATTAGTGTAAAGCAACAGATTAGTAACAGTGGACTTATTTTTCATAAATCCGTGCTGCTCAGGAGCAAGGTTTCCTTCAACGGACGGATAGACGATGTCATGTATGAGTCCCTCGAATATTTTTGGGATACATGATTGGACCGAAATGGGTCTATAATTTAACGTCTGTCCTTTAGAACCAGACTTATGAATGGGAGTTACATGGGACACTTTCCAGCGATGGGGAAAGACACCCGTAGACAGACATTTATTAAAAATTATATGAAGTGGAGTCAGTAAAGCTTCAGCCGTGTTTTTAATAAAATATGGATTAATTTTATCTGGTCCAGCACCTTTATTGACGTCAATGGCCTTGATTTTTTTGAGAATGACAGATTTACATAAAGTGATATCAGCTAGATTTGCAACTGTTTCAGTAGAAGTTAAATTTTCAAGGTCACTGTAATCAATTGTTTGGCGTGGTTCGAATACTGATATAAAAAAGTCAGAGAACATTTTGACCATTTCTTCAGGTGAGTTTGAAGACTTATCACTGTAGTGCATCTGGGCTGGGTAATCTGATGTCTGTTTATTGAGAGTTTTCACGTAAGACCAGAATGACTTTATGTTGTTACGTAAGGAATTTTCAGTGTACATAGTATAAGCGTTAAAACAATTCAACATTAGGACCTTACAGCGTGTTCTTAGGAGAGAATATTCTGCATAATCAGCTAATGAGCCATACACTTTCCACCTGTGCCAAATTTTATTTTTTTTCTTAAGCGTCCTTCGTAATGCCGGAGAAAACCATGTGGGATATTTAGATGAAACCTGTTTTACAAATGGTACATTATTTTCGATTACAGTAGATAAAAGGAAGTAGAAGTGATCCGTAGCGTCATCTGGACTTAAATGGGAAAGTTCTATTTCCCAGTTTATTTTATTGATTTCGTTGGAAATGGCAACGTAGTCGGCTTTTCGGTAATTATATTTCGGCACTTGTGCCCTTGGAAATGTGGTTGGGGGTGATAAGTCCATTGTACATTGGAAAGGGGGATGGTGCCTGTCTACGTTTGATAGCTCAATTTCGGGTTCGGACACATGGCAATTAATATTACAGAGTAAAAGATCTAGTACATTATTATTCACGCTTTTAAATTTATTATATTGGTTTAATCCTAAAAATGTAGCCGCGTCAAGCACCGTACTTTCGCGTAGGCCCAGACTGCCGTTGGCTAATAGAAACTCTGATCCATTTACCGACTGGGTCCAACAAATGTCGGGCAAATTAAAGTCACCTACTAGACACAGGTCGCAATCATGATTTACAAAATTGGATTCCAGGAGTTTATTAACATATTAATTATATATATGTTGATTTGAGTTCGGAGGAATATATATCCCATTCACTACAAGTTTCCGGCCGGCTGTCGATATTTCTATGAAGATATTTTCTATGCACACCGATTCCCAATCTGGTCTACGAGTTACTTGCAGGCACTTTTTGGCGGCTATGAGTACTCCTCCCCCGTCCTTTTTCGCCGTAGCCGATAAATCCCTATCACGCCGATATACGTTATATGAATCATTAAATATTTCCGAGTCGTTTATATCAGGTTTAAGCCATGTTTCGGTCAACACAATAATGTCATAGTTACATTGTAGTATATTTAATCGTATATCTATAATTTTCGACCTAAGTCCGCCACAATTTTGATAATATAGCGTTATTTTATTACACGTCATTTTTTTTAATTATAAATAAAAACTTTGAGAACAATAATATTTATGTGTATGGGAGCGAACTTGTTTTGGCGGTGTAAAGTGAGAAGATATATAATATACGATATTTAATAATTGAATTATATAAAATAAAGCAGTGTGGACTTTAAGTAATGAGTACATAATGCACTTGTTAAGGCTATGAAAAATACAGAGAAAGTAAAAAGAAACAGTTGATACAGCAATTATGTGCAGAGAACATAGGGCGTACCATCACAGTTTAGCTAGGTCCGCCTCACAACGAATAATGAACGCACGAGAGTTATCGTCTTTACGGGCGAGAATGGTGGCATTTTTAATCCAAACGTATTTGTAGTTTTTATTCTTCGCCTCCTGGCGAGTTTGAGAATAGAGTATCTTATTTTTTAACGTGAGGTGTTCGTTAATGTAGATCCGTGTATTAGCTTGGGCGTCGTCAAGGCGCGCACCGCCCGCGCCCGCCGCGGCGTCCAGCAGCTGGCCCGCGGCGAGGCCGCGGCGCGCGCGCATCGCCGCGATCACGTCATCCCGCAGGCGGCGGGAACACAGCTCCACTACCACGTTCGTGGTACGGCCGCTAGTGGTGTTACGGGCCACCCTGTGTACCGTCTTAATGGTGTCTTTAGACATTGGCACGCCGAGTACTTGTCCGATCGCTGTAGCGACGTGGAGCAAGTTCTCAGACTTACGTTCCGGTAAATTTTGAATTTCTAAATTACATTGGCGGGACTTTTGGTCAAGGTTATTTTGCGCCTCCTGTAGCGCATTTATTTGACAACGTAGCGCCGCATTCTCTTCCTTTACTACGTTTAGGTCCGATTGTACATTGAATTGTGTATTAATTTGACCACGGAGTGCCGCGTTTTCCTGTTTTAATGTGTCCAGGTCCAATGTTATGGTACTGACTTTATTTTCCATTTCAATACATTTGTTAGACCAGGTTCGTACAGACGCAGCCAGTGACTCGAATTCGTTTTTGAAGCTGTTTTTTAAGTCCGATATTTCTTGAAACAGCTGGTCAAATTTTCCATTCATGCTTCTCATTAGGGCCTCTAGGTCAATACTGACAATTGAAGGCATATCGGTACTGGCTCCGGGGGTCTGCTCATTTAGAGCAATAATTGGTGTCGGTGTTTTCGGGGAGCCAACGGGTGCTGAAGCTGGCTTTTTTACGGCTTTGCATTTTAAACACTTCCATTTCTTGAGGTTCATAGGCAGAATCCTGTCAAAATCTGTTTTAGTCAGCCCAGCACATTTGTAGTGTTGGCTCTCGTGACATGCTGCACATTTAATATTGTCACTGGGGTCCAAGAACACATTGCATATATTGCAGATCATATTTGCTTACTCAATTTTGACGAAACCACTAAACTGAAAAAAGTGTCACCCTCTCAGAGGCTGAAGCGAGTGCTGTTAAGCAGCGTCGCTTCTGCGCTTATTAGATCTAGCGCCCGCGCGTTATCAGCAAACCGACCGTCGCTTTGTGTGCGCGCGCGCGTGCTATTTACGCCTCTACGCACTGCACCCAGCGCACACTATCACGTGCATCACTCCGCGGTAATGAGATTTTTTAAGAAACGGGTAAGCAAGCAAGCTGCAATTGTACGAGCACTTTTGTTGGTAATATAGTTTTATTTGCGATGTCTTATTCACACACTGATTAAATTCCCATTGTATATTGCACTATTTAACTGTACACTAACTTTGGTACTAAACTTTAACGTATTTCCAATATTAAATAATTGTTAAAGGTGGAACGAACAGACTGCGGTGTTAAGTGCAGTAGCGTCAAAGAATAGATAAATAAATATCTTTTTTTAAATAATTTATTCAAATTTAAAATTTAAATAAATTATAAAAAAAATTTAACATCGCAGCAAAAAGGTATTTGTACATTTTTATATCTTATGTATGCTTATTCTGTTCATATCTTATTTGCATTCCGATAGTAAACAAGAAAAAAAGATATGAGCCGACGAAGTGTGAAAATTAGAAAATTGAAGTCGTCAAGCTCACCTTTACGGCACTATTATAAAAAACTAGAAGCTTCTCGGATCCTCCAATTGTTCAAACACTTCTTGAATTTATGACCACTCTAACGGTATGTCTAGATTCACTATGAATTTTCTTCCAAAAAATGGGTTCATTGTATAATTATAGTGGCTTTACACGGTCAGTACATCCAGCCTATTAAATAGGTTATTTTTAGTCGTAAGTTGCGTATTGAACATCGTTAAAGAATAATTTGCGGTGAAAATAAAATGTTAAATTTTACTACCGTTTTTATCATTGTAGATACTTTTTTAGGGTTCCGTAGCCAAATGGCAAAAAACGGAACCCTTATAGATTCGTCATGTCTGTCTGTCCGTCCGTCCGTATGTCACAGTCACTTTTTTCCGAAACTATAAGAACTACACTGTTGAAACTTGGTAAGTAGATGTATTCTGTGAACCGCATTAAGATTTTCACACAAAAATAGAAAAAAAAACATAAATTTTGGGGGTTCCCCATATTTAGATCTGAAACTCAATTTTTTTTTTTAATCAAACCCATACGTATGGGGTATCTATGGATAGGTCTTCAAAAATGATATTGAGGTAACTAACATCATTTTTTTCTCAACTGAACAGTTTGCGCGAGAGACACTTCCAAAGTGTTGAAATGTGTGCCCCCACCCCTGTAACTTCTAAAATAAGAGAATGATAGAACTAAAAAAAATATATGATGTACATTACCATGCAAACTTCCACCGAAAATTGGTTTGAACGAGATCTAGTAAGTAGTTTTTTTAATACGTCATAAAAACATTGATCAAAGCTACAACGAACTTTTATATTATGTTACTTGCTGCTACGGAACCCTTCATGGGCAAGTCCGACTCGCACTTGGCCGCTTTTTTATTTATTTATAATTGTTTGTCAAATTCACTTATTATATTATATTTCTATCTGTGAAAACCTGTAATTGGCTTTATGTGTCTTATGTTATGTTTAAAGTAATTTATCAGCTGTTGGTTTTCCTTTATAAAATATATAAACTGATTTTGTTTAGTGCATTTATTATTTATTAATTTCATAAAGTAAGTTCACTTAGCTTTAAAGAAGTAATAGGTGATGTAAACCACCATTTTAGATGGCTTATAATTGCGTTAATATTAAATATCCAATTTAATACTAATTTTTTTAAATAAATAAGAACTAGGTACAAAAATAACTGTATCCATCACTAAAAAGATAGATGAATGTAATTATATGCAAATATAAATGGGTAAACATACTTGTAGTAGAAGAGGTCAGACCGGTATATTTTCAGATGAGATTTAACAAGACTGTGAAGCAAAAAAAATCCATACAAGATGCGATAACGTTTTTAATCCCCTTAAACGTTATACGATTTTTACGATTTTTGAATATGTTAGGAGCTAAATTTGTACGGATTATTTTCGACAACTACGATATTTAAGCATCGCTTCACAATCCTTTTAAGTGACGCTACAGATGCAGACTGCTTCATATCAACCGGGAGCGGATTCCAAGTCGCGGGAGTGCTCTGGCTCAAGAAAAAAAATAGATTTTTAAAGCTGTTATTTTGGCTGTACGACACGCTAGCCTTGTTGGGAGTGACTCTGCCTTCGAAGCTAGGGGTCCTGGGTTCAAATCCCGGTAAGGGCAGATATTTGTGTGATGAGCACGAGTATTTGTTCCCGAGTCTTGGATGTTTTCTATGTATTTAAGTATATATTTCTCTATATAACTATGTTTATCGTTGTCTAGTACCCATAGTACAAGCCTAGAGCTTAGTTTGGGACTAGGTCAATTTGTGTGAGATTGTCCTGTGATTATTATTATTTGATTATTATTTAAATAGTTATGTAGGTACTTGTTAGTTCTCAGGACACATATCAAACAGTATCAAACAGTATGGGGACGACGACGACGATGAAATGCGATCCCAGAGAGAATGACACTTTTTGAATTCAATATTCCATTAACGAAGCGAAGAGATTTTATTTTTCAACTTTGTGGGCGTCATTAAAATGCCAAATTAAAGTTTTCTAGTACCAAGAGTCTCTGAGTTAAGCCGCGGAGACACGGGCATGCCGAAACCATAAGGGTTTCTTGTTCACTACGGATCCCCAAAACACCTCCAAGTAAAATATTTACCATTTTTGCTTATGGGAGTTCGTTTCAAAAATATTAACTCTCTACAAGTGACATTGTTTTTTGTTTAGGAAGAGTAAACAACTGTGCGGACGACGAGTTCGCATGCTCCTCCCCTCGTCGGTCGAGCGGCTGCATACCGAAAAGATGGGTGTGCGATGGCGACCACAACGACTGCCACGACAACACAGACGAAATTAACTGCAGTAAGAGCAAATAGTATAGATCTCTAAGAATCTCATAAAAAAAGAGATCTTAATTTTAGTGTACCTAAGAACCTCTGGGTAAGAGAATTTTAATGTCTTGATTTTTCACCAATTCAATAGATGTTTAATTTAATAATTTTCACGCCCAAATTCTGATACTGTTGTGCTGAGCTGGGATTCTACACGGTAATAACGATATCGTATTTGACGTGTTTCCGTGTCTTCAAAGTTTTGACAACTCTTATGTCATTTACAATAATGGCAACTGTGACATAAACGATTCTAAAACACGTCAAATGCTATATCGTTATAACGCAGTAGAATAGAGGCCCTGATTTATGTAGGTGCATGGTTATGGACCCATCTGACAATAATGCATTACCGACACTGTTTTTAATAAAAGTGTTGAATAAATAACTTTATCAATGTAACTAAAAAGGAATAAGCAAAATAGGAAGGAAAGTGTACAAAACTTATTGCAAGAGAAAATGATTAAACGACAAAAGTTTATGAACGGCAATGAAGTCACTAGGGATAAGTGACATTTGATAAGATATACATACATGGTAGTTCAAGGGAGTTATCATGACATAACAATGCAGTTCTGTTTACGCTCAGAGAAAAGGACAGAGCTATGACAGTTAGATATAGCTCTGTCCTTTTCTCTGAGGTCCTGTCCGTGACTCTAGTAAACAGAACTGCATTGTTATGTCATGATAACCCCTCAGGTTATTCGATCTTAACTTGTTCATTTTTATTATGTAGGTGTAGGTAAAACATAAAAGCGAGTATGCGGTAAGGAAATAAAAAGACAATCAACAATTAGCAGGATAGCCGCGGCCAACCAAAACTATGCAAGTGTAGTTGTCCTGATAAATGAGTAAGTCTCTGCTACATTTCGATGGGTCCTACGAATAAGGGCCTAACTCTAAAATCTCAATTTTACAGCACGGGCGTTTAAAGTTGAAAACGCTCATAACTTAGAGATCCATTTGTGCTGAAACTTGGCATATGTGTTTAAAGTTCCATGAGGTATAATCTAATCACATTTTTATTTATTTAAATGTACTTAATAAAAAAACAGCTCATTTAAGCCCTTGTACGTGAATAAATGCCAATTTATTTTAATTAAAAAAACTAGTACAAAGGCCAATATGTCACTTTGATACATATACGTGTATGACTTAAAAATCTTAAATAATATAATTTTAGCTATCAAACTCACGTTACACAACTTCGTTTGTAAAAAGAAGTTATAAAATACCTTAAACATGATAAAACTATGATAATTTACGTTCAATAAGCCAGTTTGGTCTTTATACGTTACTTAGTTTCAAATTGTGCATCGTTCAGTCAAGGCCAATAAGAACAAAAAACTTTATTTTTAAATATATTTATTCATATAACAACAACCAAGGTTATACTGACAAATTAACCAAATTTAACAAAGTTAAATATTCAGGCTTCTACCTATTTAAAAATAAAACTTCTATCAAAGGCTTCTTTACAATCAGTCTTAATGTTTTTAACCATTAAATTTGGCATTACCACTGCCACTTATTACTTATTTAATAGTAAAATTAGTAAATCAGTTATTAAAATAAAAAGGAAACAATTTGGTAAATCAGTTTACAAATTAAAAAAATAACATTTGTAACAAACTTGTTCTTAATTTTTTTAACCATTATTTGCATTACAGCTGCTTCTTATAATTATTTAATAGTAAAGCAGTTAAACAAAATTAAAAAATATATTTGAACAATCTCGTTCTAATAATGCACTTGTTGAGATCAATAGTAATATAAAGTAATCACTTCTTCTTACATAAAATAATATAACTAAAACATGGAAAATTAAGTACAATCATAATTATCATGATACAACTGAATTTTAGTCGCTGTCTTCACTCTCATTAACATTATTACTATCGTTAGCCACTACCAAACCTTCATAGAAACTATGGTGAGCTTGTGGAATAATATTTTTTCGACACAAATCAAGCAAATCTTTCTTTTTTGATTGTGCAATTGGTATTAAGTTATTGTAGCATAAATCCAACGTTTCAACTGGCCTAAGTCATACTGCCTGGAATGATCACCGATAGCCCAAAAATTTTTGAATATGCTTTTTCTAGTGTCTTCGTCTAGCTTATCGAAACACTTAAGTTTGCATGTACTTTCACAGGACTTTCCTATAGTTTTGCCTGGTCTTTGTTTACCATCTCTACTGCTATAAGCTCTTCCCGAGTTCTTGAGTCTTTTTCTCTTAGAATCTATCCATTCATGCTCGTGTTGTTCTCGCATTCTTCCACTATCCTTTTTTTTCGTATATTTTCTCTTCTTGGTGCTTATTGGGCTGCATGGGCTATAAGGTTCGTCTGATGAATACGGCTGCGATGATACGGACGGAATAGCTTCTTCCTCGCCATAATATATTGTGCTTCCCTCAGGTGATGGCATAGGAGTTGTTTCGCCTGTAATACTAGCACTGTCAGACGGGTGATTCTTATTCTTACGTGTTTTTGTGTGATTTGTAAGAATTGAATATTTTTTTTAGAGAAATCAATAAATTTTATATCAATTTACTTAGTAAATTACCTGTAACATCATGTCTGAATATAATTTTTAAAATAAAATGATTATAAAGTTGTTTAAAAAAAATTACAACTCCAAAATGTCACGGACCGTGTAGTGTGAGATTGCCAAATTTGGAAATAATATATTTTTTTCTGAAGAAATTTGATTTGTTTTCGCGTAATATTACAGCAATCCCGCAAGACTAATCTATGTTCTATGTGGCTGTAAAAATTTAAAAAATAAAAAAAGATCCTTTTTTGATTTTGAACAACATAAAGTTTGTGAGTAATTTTTGTGTCACGACCATGTGCGATACTTTAAAAATGTGGGACTCGGTAGAAAAGTATCTTTGATGCTAGTAACCCTTTTTAATATTTTTTAGAACAGCAACACAGTCTTCATACCAGTTTTGCTAAGGGCTGAATGTAGTGTGTCTCACAAAAAAAAACAACTCATTTACATATTTGAAAAAAGGGACAACCTTAACACGTCAACGCCGTGTACGATTTTTAAAGGCAAGTGCCAGTTTCACGCTATTGTTTTAAACATAATTTGTACCTCATACAGTGCTTTTTAAGATAATTACTTAAGATTTGCTAAATCATGACTAGTCTAGAAATTGTCACGGCCATGGTATGTAAAAAATGTCACCACCATGGACTCTTTGAGTACATGGTCGTGACATAACAACGCGTGGTCGTGACATTCTATGTTATTTCAATAATTTAATGGTAAAAAAGGTAAAAAAACTAACCCTTATGGTAAAGAATTCGGTGGCTGTCTGTCCGTCTGTCTGTCTGTCACAGCAGATTTTCTCAGCGTATCGAAATTTGGCGTAGTAGTACAATTTGCGTGCCCGCATCTATTTACAAATAATAATAGACGATTTTTTTTATATATTAATTGGAAATGGGTGTAAAAGAGGGTTTAAAAGAATTAAAGTAAAGCGGTTATACCAAGTGAGTATCACATGAAAGGGCTTGTTGAGTGAATGAGTCCCGATTTGATACTCGATTATTATGTTTAATATTTACTAATAATACACTCGTAAGCAAAAATATCGAATCACTTTGCATTTTTTCATGTGAACCCAATATCTTTGTAAATTGGTTTATTTTTCTAAATTACTTAAATGTAATTACGTTTCTTGAAATATTAGCTTTATAAAAAGCTATGAAACACAAAAATTGGCCCAGAATTTTTCAGATTATGGGCAATTTCCCGGTTTGTGAGCCTTTACTCGTTACGACGTGCACGACTTGCACTATCCTTGACCCCTATATAACGGGGGTAGAGGGGGGTTCCTTATCAGTCACTTATCAGAAGTCGACCGGTACACATCTCCGCAAAGCCACTGAAGCTCAAGTCGCCGTAGTCGTCCAGCTTCTGCAAGAAGGGCGTAGTCAACGTTCAGTAGCTGCCGAGGTGAATCTGAGCCAATTACAGTTTGTAAACTTTACCAGAGGTTCCACCAAACTGGGTCTTTTACTTCAAGACCAAGAAGCGGCCGCAGAAGGTGCACATCAGAGCGCGACAACCGCTTCGTTGTACTCAATATCTCTCCGAGATCGTCACCAGACTGGAGTTACCATCCAGCAGCGTCTGCGTGAGGTGCGAGGAGTGGTTGCCAGCGAGTGGACAGTGAGAAGAAGACTCAAGGCAGCGAATTTAACACCCAGGAGGCCTGTGACGGGGCCGAGGTTGCTGGCACGGCAACGTACAGCCCGAAGAGCATTTGCAGAAATTCATAAGAATTGGACCCTTGAGCAATGGACCCCAATTCTCTTCTCGGACGAGTGCAGAATATGTCTGAATGGCTGCGACCGAAGGGGAAGAGTCTACAGGAGATCAGAAGAACGATATGCTCAGTGCTGCTTCTCCGAAAGAGTCACCTAGGTGGCTCTGTTATGTTTTGGGGCGGCATCTCGTACAACGCGCGGACCGAGCTGGTTTTCGTGCCTAGCGGTGGTCGTGGCGGTGGATTGACTGCTGCCAGGTACATAACGGAAATTCTGGAAGAGCATGTCGTCCCTTATACTGGTATTTCTGATTAGGGGTTCATGCTAATGCAGGATAATGCCCCTTGTCATACCGCAAGGGTCACCGCTGCCTACCTCCGCGAGGTGGGCATCGAGTCCATGAACTGGCTAGCGATGAGTCCGGACCTTAACCCCATTGAACACATGTAGGACTATCTGAAGAGAAAGGTTCGGGATCGGGATACTGCTCCTGCCACTGTTGACGAGTTGAAGATAGCTTTGCTGGAGAAATGGAATGGAATGGGATGCTATTCCTCAAGACTATGTTAGAAAATTAATTAGATCGATGAAAAATCGCTTAAACTGTGTCAGCAAGGCTAGGGGTGGCAATACCCAATACTAATTTAATAATAATAAATCGTATTGTATGTTAAACGAGCCTTTCATTCCGCCTACTTCCGTTATTCGTGATTTTTTTCAGCCTTTGGGCCTTGAATATTAAATTAGCACATTTTCCAATGCGTTAAATTATTAGCTTTTATTTGGTACCATAACTTTCAGATTCGGGTGGGAAATTACAAAGATATTGGATGCACATGAAAAAATGCAAAGTGATTCGATACTTTTGCTCGCGAGTGTAGGTAGATTCTATGTGATATCGAAACAATGCTGCCTGTGATCAAATAGTTCTAAGAATAAAAGGCTGATTTATCGTATTAAGCAGATGATTAGGTATGTACCTGACGGTATTTTGACAAGATCTCAATTGTGTGTGATTTAATTATTTGATGTTCTCAAAGAAGTCATAACAAATAAAAACTGTTGATTAAACCAATTTAGTGTCCTTTATTGTTTTCAATCACTTTAAACTGGGATGACATTAGTTTAATAAACTTAATATTAATATTTAGAGTGAAAAATATAGAACTGTAACATCCATGTCATACAGTGTCACAGCCACGATCAGTAATGTCACGACCGAGGCACAACCTGTCACATCCGTGTTTATGTACCATTTTTTTTTACCTTTCCTGACGGCATTAAGCTTGCTCATATGCATCGAAAATATGCTTTTGGTATATACTTTCGATGTACATCGCAATATGTCGTGAAAAAAAAAGTTTGATTTTTTTAAGTTATCCGGAGTATTTTTAAGAATCACCCAGACGCATTTGGAAATGTATTACCTGGATTATACGTCGATAACACATCATGTGTAGGACTTAACGGTAAAACGGTGTCATTTTGGTCTTGAATAGATATTTGATTTTTAGGACTTGCAGGAATTAAAACTTGAAGGGAGCTGTCTATGGACGGCGATATGTGTGTTATTCGAACTGCCCCCAGTGGATGGCATGGCAAGATCATCTTTTAAATAGTCACCATCAGACGCAGTCAAACTTTGAACTGATTCCTGAACCTTACCCCCAGATGGTTACGTCTTGTCTGAATTACACCCTTCATTTTCAGGCGGTAACATATCAAGAAAGTTTTCTGGAGAGATGTCAATACGTATATTAGTTTCCTTGTAACAGTAGCCTTCTTCAAGGTCTGAATGGTCGTCATTGAATATTATTTCGTTCAATAAACGTAAATCCGAGTTTTCTAATATCTCACTGGCACCAAAAGGCAACGGAGAAGCTAAAAAAGAAATAAAACAACTAAAAATGCAGTAAAAGTAACTAAAAGAAAGTATAAAACTAAAACCCGATACATACCTACATACATAATTCATACAAATATACAAACATCCATACATAAGCTGTTAAAATCATTGCCTACCCTTCTTTTCGCTTCGCATAAAAATAAGACCAAACTGTTGTTTACGTAAATATAACACGTACAAGGGCCAATCTACCACTTAATTTGATACCTTAACTACATGATTTTTCATATTTCGTTTATATTCTACATTATTTATGCTATCGTACACAAAATAATGACATTAGATAGAAGCTGTTTGTGTAAGATAAAAAGATACTCACAGTTTTCTGGGTAAAAGTTTTCGGAACCTTCGTAACCTAAACCATCATTTTCCGTGCTATTATTTTCGTGACTTAAAGCTAAATTTACTGTTACGACATCTATTGGACCTACCGCTATTATAATTGGATGCCATTTTTCACATATATCACATTTTCTTTGATTAATAGAATAATAAACGATGCACTCTCAACGACGTCACAAGCTCGAATGGCGTACAAATGCCAATCTGCCCGATAGACCCATAGACTAAAAACAATCGCGGGTAGGTACTTCACCGCGTAAAAGTGTCAAACTTTCGTTTGGCCCCTCTACGTTTAAATTCACTAAACATTGACCTTTCTACGACAGAAATAACTCGGTTATTTGATAAGATATTGGTGTTTTTGTTAGTGTAGGTTATAAAGTAAGGTCTTGTGATGCTTTTAACACAAAAAACCTAAAATTGGAAAAATGCTGCTTTGGCCCTTATTCGTAGGACCCATCGATTTATTTAAGATAACATTTAACCTAACCTCCCGTTTAGTAACAAAAAAGATCCGTGCTTCTTAAAATAACCGATGGGATAAGCGGCACCAAACAAATTCGTCAAATGAACACGAGACCTTGGGGGCGATTTTTGAAGCTCACCTACGAAAAATGACTATGTCCCCCAGGGCTCATTCGATGCAGAAAAATCAGCCGATACTCAAAACAAAATATAATATCACTAAAATACTACATTTTTTCCTTTCAAGCATCGATTTCTAAGTGGTAAAGATAAACAAAAGGAATAAACTCACTTTTCATAAATAAATATTACAGAGGACTTTAAGCGATTTTAAAAATAAACTATGCAGCTGTATTAATAAAATAATAATTACTTTTTGTCCTTTCCCGTGACTCTAGCTATCTCTACAAACCCTGAAAGAAATCAACAAATGCGATTTGGTCAAATGCGAGTTCGGCTTGCGCTAACGGTTATAGGTTACCTATCTGAAAGACTAAAAACCTTTGCCAGCTGTTTCATTTGCAATAATTTTCATTGGTCTGAAAATCATTTTTCTCTGAAACCGTTTAACTTTCCTGAATTGTTATAAAATAAACCTCACCTACCCTACACGTTCTGTACTTAAGTATATCTCATTAAAAAAATTGAAAAGCTATTGGGTTCAGAATAAAATAAAAATTATGGGAAATGAAAATTATGGCAAACGTTTGTAGTGCTTGCGATAGGATACCAACGGTTATAAGCTCCAATCAATATTCAGCCCTATTATATTTATTAGTTAACTTTCCTTCAACAGATTTTTTTAGAAATAGATGATGTCTGCTCTGGTCAGAGGGTTCGGTGCGCGAGTCCGACTCGTACTTACCGGTTCCTAAGAGGCCGTAGGTATACGAAATTTTAGCCGATGTCGCTGTTTTACCTGATTTTACAGACGTGATTATATAGTTGAAATACTTCTTCAAATTTTAATGCGCACGAAAAATAATTTTGATTTTCAACGAATTTTGATTTTTTAACGTATGAAGTGCTTTTTTGTTTTTATTATTTTATTTTGATTAATTGACCTGAAACCAGCGACTGTTATGTGAATTTTGCTGTAAGAGGTTTAGAATATCGCATATTCATGAATCGTCTTGACGTCTAAAAAGTATGAAAAATTAACAATTTATTGCTGTAAAAGTGTAAAAATTAAAGAATAACTTTTTACCACCTTTAAATACTTTTTTTGTATAAAAAATAAAAACTTGGTAAAAATTTATAGAAAATGGGCAAAAAAAAAATTATGATTTCGGCTACTTAAAGCTCTAGTTCATAAAATTAAAACGAAAAACGAAATGCACCGAGTGACAAAGAGAGTGGACGTGTCGCAAAAATATCTTTTAGAAATAAAGAACATACATATTTCAATTAGAATCAAGTGCATACGTAGACTTAAGATTGATTTTTCATTAAATCTGCGAACATTTTTATATGTTATATATTAAAGTCAGTGCGCATACTGCCAGCAAGAAGCACCCCTCTTCACCTCGGGTAATAGAGACAGTTGCTATTTTTTAACTCCCTCGCACGGCCGCGGCAACCCAAGCTTGCGGTCACCAAAATAACCAACGATCCTTATCAACACCCTAATTCTACTCTGCACCAGAAAATATTGTTAAAATGTACGTTAGTAGATCGCCAACAAGTAGTAGCTCACAACCCGACCTGTCAAAGCTAGAGGAACACATTACTCAGCGCAAAATCAAACGTAAACAACCAGAGACGGACTGTGACTGCAAAACGGAAATACTCAATTTGGGGCAAGAAATGAAGAACATGTTTGAACAATTTGCTAATAAACAAAAAGAGTATATTTCCTCTGTGCACGAAGATATGATGCAGATAAAAGCTAAAGTTGAAAACATTCAGACCACAACCGATTTCCTCGTATCGGAACACACAAAAGTTTCAACAGAAATATGCAAATTAAAGGATAAGAATAAAGACACGGAAGCAAAAATAAAAAGTTTAGAGAACAAAATGAACGAAATTAACACAAGTTCTATACGGCACTCAATCAAGTCTCAATCATCCGCAGAAGAACTCATCCACGAAATATCAGAACGTACAGAATGACAGAAGAATATAATTGTCATCGGTGTAACAGAGCCCCAATCAGAAAGCGCCAAAGACAGACAGATGAAAGACAGAATTGAAATTTTAAATATTCTCAAAACTATCTTGAAACCTGAAGAGCCACCACAACCCTGGAAGATTATGAAACTAGGAAAGTATAAGTCGGGGAAGAATCGTACCCTCAAGTTCTGCCTCAATGCAGCAACAACAGCGAAAGAAATTTTACGGAATAAACATGAATTTCAACACAACATAATAAAACTTTTCTCAGACCAAACTCCAGTGCAACAGTCATACTTAAAAGAACTACGAGATCAGCTTTCCAATGGACTGGAGAGCGGAGAAGTAGATTAAACTATTAAATACATCAAGAGACAACCTCAAATAGTGTCAAAAAACGACAATACTCAACACAATGTATAAGTAAATCTAGCGAAACCGAAGACTCCAATCAGAATCTCTTGTCATATCAGACTTTGACAAGTTACGATGACTGGAAGCCTATGGAAAATTCTTTCAATTTTTTTTATACTTATATCAGGAGCCTTGTAAAGCATGGTAAGCTGGATGAGCTAAAATGTATAATAGGACTTATTAGCACCCAATTTCATTTAGTACTACTTACGGAAACCTGGATAAAGACAGAAGAGGACGCCAACTTTCTCGCAATACCTAATTATAAACACTACTATAAATACAGGACGAACAAAAGAGGAGGAGGAGTATCAATTTTTATTCACGAAAGGATAAAACACAGCATAACGGAAACGAAATATCTAAATGGTAATAATTACTTGTGGGTACACACACAAAAATTTAACTTAGATATAGGGTTGGTTTATAAACCAGGGGATACACACATGAGTACGTTTTTAGAAGATTTCGAGAAACAGCTACCCCAGAAGAAGCAAGCTATAATTTTTGGCGATTTTAATATAAACCTATTAGTAAAATACAAAACTTCCGAGACATATACAGATATGATTAATGAGAATGGATATGAAATTATCAATAAACTTGATGAGCAGTATTCAACTCGTGAAACATCCACTATCAAAAGTATTCTAGACCACATCCTCTCAAGCGTAAAAGACAAAATGATTCAGATTTCAGTACTTGATTCCTCACTATCGGATCACAAGCAAATTATTGTCAGAATGAAAAAAATCAAGCCAAACAGGAAACAACTTTTGAAAGTGCAATACGAAGCAGTCGATTATGAAATACTCGGAAAACTAGCGGATTTAATGGACTTTGATGGTGAAAGGGTCAATAATCTAGATGACCTCCAGTGTTTTATAATAAATTTAGTAAAAAGTAGTGTTATTACAAAAACAAAAATATGCAAAAAACCAAAACAAGATTGGATCAACGGGCACATAATTCAAAATATAAACAAACGTAACGAACTGTGGCAACAAGCTAAACAAAATCCCAAAAATAACGAATTATCACAAAACTTCAAAGCACAAAGGAACAAAACTACAATTCTTACAAATAAGACGAAAAAGAAATATTATAATGATGCTTTTGGAAAGTGCAAACGCGATCCCAAAAAACTGTGGAATTTGATAAACTCCTTATCTATAAATAAAACTAAATCTAATTACGTTCCTCAAAAACTTGTCACAACCTCTGGCATTATTACAAAGGCAGAGGAAATATGTGAACATTTTAACATATTCTTCGCTACAATAGGCCCAGATTTAGCCAATAAAATACCATCCTATTACCATAATAATTGTCATGAGGTGCCAAACCAAAATACCTCACACAACAATGATAGATTATCTTATTTACAGCCATGTAACGAAGCAGAAGTTAAAATAATAATAGATAATCTAGACATTAACTGCAGTTCGGGAATAGACAAAATTACAACCAAATCCATAAAATCAATATATCATACCAAAAATTACGAAATGCTTTAATACCTGCTTGGACAGTGGAACTTTTCCTGACTCACTAAAAACAGCCAAAGTAGCGCCAATATTTAAATCAGTTGCTAAAAAAGATCCCGGAAATTATCGACCAGTGTCAGTATTACCCATAATTTCAAAAATCCTCGAGAAAATCATACATCAGCGGCTAAATACCTACTTGACGCAAAACAATTTCCTCTCTAAGAGCCAACACGGCTTCCGCCCTAAATCGAGTACACTTTCTGCAGTAATTGACTTAGTAGTTAAAATTAAAACCAACGTAGATGCCAAAAAGACTAGCCTAGGTATATTCATCGATCTAAAAAAGGCATTCAACACGGTTAGCCATTCACTCCTTTTAGCTAAACTTAAAAATATAGGCGTCACCGATACTGCACTCAAAATGTTTGAATCATACTTAAGCAGTCGTTACCAAATTGTCAAAATAGAGACCACTCAAAGCAATCCTCACCTCATCACCTGCGGCGTCCCACAAGGCTCAATTTTAGGCCCTCCCTTGTTTTTAATTTACATTAATAGCATATGCCAGTTACCTTTACACGGAGAGCTAAGATTGTACGCGCATGACACATGCATTTTTTATTTTGGTAACTCTATAGACGAGATTAAAATCAAAGCTCAGGAAGACCTTAATACTCTTCATGAATGGTTTCAATTCAACTTAATGACTATCAACATTGCCAAAACCAGCTATATAGTATTTAAGTCTAAAAATAATAAAAATAATGATGATATCTCACTAAAAATTAATGACATCCAACTGAAGAAGTCAACGTATTTAGCCTAATCATAGACAGCGAACTCACTTGGAAATCACATATTATAAACAAGATCCGAGCTAAGTTATCATCGTTACGCGGTAGACTTTCCAACACTGCACATTGCCTTCCTCGCCAGGTATGTTATACTATTTATAACTCACTTGTAAATTCCCACCTAAACTACCTCATAGAAATATGGGGTAGTGCAAATAAAACTTTAATAAAAGATCTACATATATCACAAAACAAAGTTTTAAAAACCTTTTTTCGATAATGACATTTCGATATGATATGATATGAGCCATCCATGTTTTCTCTGTGTAAGTGAAATGTATTTATATTTTCTTTGAGAAAATAAAGTTCTTAAAACACAAAACAACAGTAATAAACTTCAGTTCAAAATCAATCAATTACCTTAAAAAAAAAGAAAAACAAATAGAAAAATATAATGTTTTACAACAACCTAAATCTCGTATTATAATACTCGACAAAAATAAAAAGTAGCCTTTATTTAAGTTACCTTTTTTTCTCGACATCTTTTACTGCACATTGTTTTAACTTGAAAGAAAGAAAGAAACATTTATTCGGCTAAAATACAATTACAATTAAATAATTAATTACAAAGAACTATACTATGCACTAGGTACACAATTATAAAACAACAACAAAGAAACAAATAATCCCTTGACACCTTATATAACTTGACACCTTATCCCTTCTAAGGTTATCTGGAAAAGATTGCTAATCAGCGATAAGACCGCCTGTTGTTTACCTGGGTCTTCTAAATTGTGCAAATTCTTTGTAATGTTTTTGTTTGGTGGACAATAAAGTGTTTTATATTGTATTGTATTCTATTGTTTCTTGTCCAGGTTCGCAGCAGCAATCCTGCGGAGTGAACGAGTTCAAATGCCGCTCCCCTCGCCGGGTGAACGGCTGCATACCAAGGAACTATGTGTGCGACGGTGACCACAACGACTGCTTCGACGACTCGGACGAGCGAATCTGCAGTAAGAGCTCTACGCAATAACTAAAAACTAATTTAATGATAATGTTAAGCAAAAGATTGGATTGCATCGGTTGCGACCGACCAAGGTTATCTTAAAGCATAACGATCTCGGCCCATCAGCGATTCCTTGGGTAAACAATTGGACGGAATATTTTTATAATTTATTTTTATCGGATTCACATATTTATCTGTTCTAAACTGTTACCCGTTGAAACCATGACTGGAAAAATGTCTCATAAAATGACAGACGCAACAATAGACATAAGGTCACAGAAAAAAAATATAACGCTTCCGTTTTTATTTCCCGGTGCCTTAGGAGAGTGAGAAAGTGGGAAGATTTCTTTTAAATTGTTTCTTCCGCCGCATGTTACTTTTAACCCGTTATGCAAAAAAAACATGTCTGCCAAAACTATCCGTAATTTATTCTTGTTTAAACTTGTCATAGATATTTTTGTCCACCCCATAATATGGGGAATTAATAATACCCTCACCTCTGTGGGCGTCCATATTTGGATATCGCTTTTTCAATCGTAATTACTTCTAATAAAATTTAAATTGGAAAAAAGCGACACCCTATCGGGTCTCCCACAGACGAGACGATGTATAACACATATAACCTCAGATCATAGAAACAAGGGAGATATGTTATGGGGGCGTGATTCGTGATGCCTCGATATGGTCAAAATGGACATATCGGTTCAAGACACGTCAAACGCTGTCACAGTCACCGACCGATAGCTGTCAATACATGAACTCCTATTTAAATGTTAAAATGCCTGTTATTAGCGTAAAAGACTGCAAAATTCGAAGTACTAACGTTAATTTAAAATCAAACGGCATAACATACCACCGGTAAATTAAAATTTAAGCATTATTTATATTTTAAAATGAATGTTAATGTTTGTTTGGATTTCCGAGCGTAAGGATACGAATGTGATTTTTACCATCGATAAATGTCTTGTACAGCGATCAATAGAAGAAAACGCATAAAACACAAGGAAATAACTTTGTCAATTTTTTACGCTACAAGAAATTAGATTTCCGTTTTAACGAGCGAGTGTACATATATATTTTACACTATAAGTAAGTAATATTTCGAATGGCGTACGTAAATAGGTACTTACTACTTAAAATCGGAATTCGGTTCAAGTGTATTGCAATGCAAGTGTAATTCATTCATTAGATTTAATATGTCTATCTATCTGTCTGTACATCACAATTATAACATCAAAGAAATTTTTAAAATAAATAGAGCAGGATATTTTAGTTGTTTTGGTTGTGTAGCATTAAATATTATAAAAGGTTTATATAACATACAGTTAAGAAGCCGTCTAGGATTTTAAACCATTATACAATTAGTCTATGAATGTTTTTTTTTAATTTCTTGTACGGGGATGGGGATTTAATTTTATTATTTTGAATGATAGAGTTTATAGTAAGACGTATTCTGAATTTCTTAAAAAACCTCAGCTACCTACTACGGTTAAAAATATACCGCCATGATGTGAGCTTAATGAATCGTTTACGAACGCGCACCGCTGCTAGTAAATGACGTCATAATTCGTCAGCGCTGGTCGCCCGGGTCCTCAACCCCTTACAAAGTTTAAAATTATATATTTCGAAAACTTAACGTATTATTTGTACTTATACCTTTTTTTTTGTTTTTAATAAAGAATACATGGGCGGAATTCCTTAAATTGTTGACATTCTTCATTGTGTTTGTTACCAATGTAGATAGGAGTATTATTGAAGGTGTTAATAATTTCACAAACTACTATCATAATGATGGAGTACTTTTACGAAAAACATTAGTATAGATTTCCTACCAAAACAAAAATAAAATAAAAATGGATAATAGCTACGGGGCTCAACCCGTCACTGTAAGACATAAAGAGACAACAACCGGTTGTTCTTGGGATTCGAACATAACAAATAGTCCATAGACAACATTTTCGAAACGAAGATTGCAAGACCGCCTCGGTGGAGGTTGTATGCCTAGCTTGCCCTCCACCGTGCACTCCGACGGCAAGGGCACCATCATCAAAATAGGGGAATATGTATCTGGCTGCTAAAAAGAAAAAATAAGGAAGAAACATGTCACTTTAGCCCTAGGTATAGTAATAAATGTAAAAGTTTAAATAATGTAATCATATCACCTAATAGTGCAATAAAAATTATAATTTTGTCTGCAAATCGAATATTATTAATGTATCAACCAAAATATTACATGCTTATCGAAATATTTTTAAACAGGCATGGTGACATTCTTACTTGAGTAGCAGACAAATGACGCATGCAGCTTGAAAAAACGTTCAATTGACGTTGCTGTAATCGTAGTTCTTAAGTAGTTAGACTAAAGGACTTCCGTCTCGATGCCATCTAGCGCTGAATAGTCAAAATTATACTCGTCGATAGATGGCAGCTAAGTAAACCAGCAAGCGCTACCTTACGTTGAGTAGCTGAACTACGATGTAAAAAAACGACCTTTCAGCATATCTCGACCTTTCCAAATAAACATAAAGCTGAATTTTGTGCTACTATCAAAATGATATTATGACGTTTATATTTCGTAAACTGTAACCAATTATGAGATAGTTGTTTTTGTAGTAGTGCATAGAGCGTAAGTGTAAACCGCTCACATTTTTAAAAGTGGCGACACGGGGTTTCGTTCGAATTAGCGCTCATGACATATCTTCCTTGTTTCTATGATCTGAGCATATAACAGTCAAAACATTATTGGGCTCTCATACACCTTAAACTTCCGATCATTTTTTACCGAATTTTATTTTTTCCGAACGCTTTGTTACTTTGGAGCTATTATAAATAAAATGCATTGTTTAGTTTATTTACGTGCTAGCTTAGGTTTGATTTATAAGCGATATAAAAAAATAAAGTCTTCAATAAAAAAATGCATTCGGAATTATGAAAGTTCGGAATTTGGTTCAATTCGGAATTATGACTCTTCGGAATTGAGTAGTGTACCCATTATTCTTATCTAATACTTCACTTCCCGACTCTCCTCTTTCTCCATCCTCGTGTGACATTATTTTTGTTTAGAACCACGGCAAACCTGCGCGGACGGCGAGTTCGCGTGCACGTCCCCTCGTCGGTCGAGCGGCTGCATACCGGGTAGTTGGGTGTGTGACGGCGACCACAATGACTGCTACGACGACACGGACGAACGTCATTGCAGTAAGACAATATATACTGACGTAGATTACCTAACCACGAAACATTAGCAAACATATATAATATATTTATCACACCGGCCCGGCTCGTCTCTTTCAGCAAAAGGCAAGACAGAGAAGTTGAGCGCCTAGATGAGCTCTGCTCCATGAAGGATCTTATGAAGGGCAACCTTCCATCGTCACTCATGCAAAAACTCATTTACACGTGAATTCTGCCCGTCCTAACCTACGGTACCCAATGGTCACTCACTGAGAGTCAAAAGGGCAATAGGAAACATGCATGAAAAACAGAATTAAGTTTCATTGATACGACTTAGGAGAAAATGCAAAAATGCAACACGCTACGTTCTGACCCGTTTATTTTTTATTAATAAAATCAATTATGAATTGAAAATATAGGTATGCCTTTAAATAGTTCCGAAAAAATATCGATGTCCCTGAACGTTATAAACACCACATCAGGGCTGGAAATCTACTTGGTAATAACGATATTATCTTTGAATGGTTTCCGTATTGTCAACGTTTTGATAACTCTCATGTCATTTACAATAATGGCGATCGAGTCATAAACGAATCTAAAACATGACAAACGCAGTATCGTTATAACGGAGTAGAATAGAGGTCCTGTTCCATTCCCTAAAGCTAAAGGCCCGCTTATCTCATCGTTCTTCTCTCAGCATCTTATATCTTACATTCTTTCTCATCCAGGTTCGCAGGGTAGCAAAAATAACCATAAACGTTGTTAACACAGGGTTTTATCTTATTTTTTTTCTTGACATATTTTACCAGACGTTGTTTCTTGACCAGGTTCGCAGCAGCAATCCTGCGGAGTGAACGAGTTCAAATGCCGCTCCCCTCGCCGGGAGAACGGCTGCATACCAAGGAGTTATGTGTGCGACGGTGACCACCGCGACTGCTTCGACGACTCGGATGAACGTCACTGCGGTAAGAACACTAAACTTAGCCTGTACTGACGTAGATTATCTAACCTGAAACAATGTAAAAAAAAAACAGGGGACAATCTTACACAAATTGACCTAGTCCCAAACTAAGCTCTAGACTTTTTCTATGAGTTTTAGACAACGATTAACATACTAATATAGAGAAATACATACTTAAATACATGGGAAACATCCAAGACTCAGGAACAAATGTTCGCGCACATCGCGCAAATATCTAGAAAATTACCTACCTGTACATAGACATGTAATGTCGAACATGCGGTTCCCTCAGGTGAACTGAGGGCACGTCTTACGAAAAGTCACGTGATCTACCAGTGACGCGATTGGTTTAAAAACAAAACGAATAGAAACGCTAGTTAGCAAACGCATCCTAGCTAGGGCCTCTGGAAACCTATGGCGACAGAGGAAATGTATTTGAATTGATAAGGTCATAATGTTAGCAATAGAAAGCGATTAACTCAATTAACCCGATTAAGTCAGAAAACTAAAATTGAAGTTGTATATTCGTTGGAACTAAGAGAAGTTGTTTATGACGTGCCTCAAGGTAGCATTTTAGGTCCTTTGCTATTTCTGGTTTACATTAATGATGTCCCAAAAGCAAATGACCGTCTTATGATTTTCTATGCTGATAGAGTACTGTTACATTTATAAATAGACAAGGATCGAATAGAATAGCACTAAAGTTTCCGTATAGTTCATAACAAAAATAAGTATTTTCTCGAATCTTATTTATTTATCCTTCAGATTGTTGATCCTTAAAATTCGGAGATAAGAAGGAACGATATTAGTACATTTTTAGCTATAAATGAAAAAATACATATTTGAAAAGTTTTTTTTTTAAATGTGCAGATTGCGCTCTCCCATTTGACACCCGTTTGCTATGGTCAAATCACTTTCATTTTGCAACCCCCCATTTAAGGTCCCTTTTCAAATATTTTGATAGATTTTTACTAAAAACCGATGCCGGCTAGCAATAAATACAGCTGACAAATTTAGAGATAGTTTCAGATAAAAACCTGCTGTGACAAACAGAACCCGAAGTCTAGATTAGTGAGTGGAGGATTGTATGGAATGGTGGTCTTAAATGTAACGTGTTTTGCGAAGTGATTTTATGTAACAAGCGTACGTCTTTTAATAAAAAAATAATAATATGGTAGATCCCAATAAACACTTGTAATTAATTGATTTACCTCAACTAACTGCGCGTACCTGGGTAGTCGAAAGCTTAGTTTTAATTAGACTTTTTGTCTCCTTTTCAGTTACATCCACCACATCCACCACGACCACCACAACCACCACAACAATAGCTCCAACAACCACCACGACTACCACAACTACCACAGTAAAACCCACCGGTGAGTAAATAAACAATCATTCTTAAGTATTTGTATATAGTAATGAAATATTGTATTTAGACCTCTTTTAATAAAAAAATGTCATGAGCATGTCGGGTAGGAGTCTATCGCCGTAACCACAAACCCAAAAAAACCTCTTCCAAATCCACCACTATTAGTATAGAAGTGTGGAGACTGGGGAAGAGTACTTTTTCTCAACACGCTACTCGCAAATATTGACAAAGATGGTCTGGTCACAAAACATCACTTACATGGACTGGAAAATAATGTTTTTACCGGCCCATTTACTTACTTGAACACTAAAGAAAATTAGTCAATCAATTTTTGTATTATGCCCACTGCCGCTAATGGGCGGTCACTACATACAAAATAATCAAATAAATGGTATAAAAAACTAAAAACCGTTTTTGAAAAGCAAGAAATAAGTTCTTTTTAATTGATAGGGTCAGTCCAACTGAATTCGGCTTTTGGTTAAAAGTAGGTTGTAGGTAGGTAGTTAGTTTTTTATTCCATTTATTTTACTTCATACCTTTTAGTTATCATGATCTGTTATGTCGTCCACGTATATTTATTCCAATAACATTTGAAGAGTTCCTACGATATCTCAAGATCCCATAATCAGATCTTGACGTGCTGGAAATGGTATGGGACCAACTAGAATGTATACTTAATCGAACAAAAAATATATTTTCAAATCGGTCCAGCGGACTTTGTGTAATCGGGGAACAAACAAAAAAAAAACCGAAGAATTGAGATTTTAAAGTCAGTTAATAAGCGCTGTGCGATAAGTACCTTAACCTTAACCTTTTCACCTTGAGTACGTACGTTAACCTTTTCAGCGCCATTGACGGATATTTTCGTCATCATTAACAACGCAAAATAAATCTGATTATCTATGAGGTAAAGTTGACATTGGCCCTGGTTTTGTATTTGACATAGCGTTGAAAAGGTTAACAATATGAGAGCAGTGGCGTCGGCTTACGCGCCGATGTGTGCGTAACGTCATAGGGTTGATTCGAACGCGACTCGTGAATTTCTGGGCTACTAACTATGGAACTATGTCAAGTGATACAATCAATAACGAAAGAACGGAACCCTTATAGGATAATTTTGTTGTCCGTTTGTCGGTCCGCCTGTCTGCCTGTCTGTCAGGACCCTTTAACTCGGGAACGCGTGGAGGTATCAAGTTGAAATTCAGGAGGAAAAGGGAGGAGGTTGAAACCATATACTCAGGTCTACAATCCCTTAAAGCTGTGAAACCAATACTTTTAACCTAACGTAAAAAAAGATATGTCCGTTCATGCCACATAAAACGTATATTTCGACACTCTCAAGGGAATCAAAATTTATAGGGTACTTCCCATAGACCTAGAATCCTAAAATTTGGCAAGGAATGTCTTACAGCACCAGTAAAGGAAATAATCCAAAAATTGTTAATTTTTTGATCCATCCTAAGAAAGTATTTTTGCAATTGAAAACTTATTTGCAGTTGGTATACTAATCCCGATCTATGTCGATGTATGGAGACAACAGCTTTTCAACGCAAAGTCAAGTTAGCCCCTTAATATAACTTTTAAATTCTTATAAGTTTGTGGGGAACCCTCAGTGCGCGAGTCCGACTTGAACTTGACTTGTTTTTAATTTTTAGGATTTGACTTACTGCGGCACTTTGTCATAGTTCAAAAGTGATCTAGAAATCCATTATGTTTAATACTTTTTTGTTTGTCAATGCATATAATTTTCACAAACAAACAAAAATTACAAGCTTTGTCAATGTTGAATGCGCGAAACGCTTACCGATCGTAAATATGATATTTATGAATATAGCATTTTAAAAAGTAGGTACAGAAATACTTTCTTTGATCCTTCAGAAAACGAAAAACCTTCTGTTGCTACCGTTTTAACATGTTGATAAAAATCCGTAGGTACCTACAAGGAACATCTTAGCGCCATACTTCTTTTACAGGTTATACCAAATTTTATCTAAGGCCGCTTCCTGACTTGTTGGTATAAGTGCAGTAAAACGTACATGCGGCGTAAACGCTGCGCATTGTTTGTTAGATGCTACTGGTTGCCTAGAAACCCTTGCCGAGCTCGTGTTTTACTGCAAGTATACCGACACGTCAAGAAGCGGCCTAAATCGGTTCAGCGGTGTAACGAAAAAAACAGACACAAGAGACAGACAGAGAGAGTGTGATTTTCTACAAGAGAGCTTCATACTGTCCTTACTTTTAAGCTTTCGAAAAAAGAAAATTGAATTTAGATCCGCTAATCTTTCAGTAGGTCTATTTATCTATTCGTGTACTAATATTACAGATTTAGAAAATATATAATTTTTGGTAATTGTGATTTCAATAACGCATGATCAACTAAACGAATCTAAACTCAATTTTCTAATTTAAAAGGACTGAAGTAATTATCTTGTCTTGATATTTGTAAATACAACGGACATCAAGAACATAATTATAAGCAAATAATCATCAAGCATGCTAAGAAACCAATAATTTTATTTTAATCTTCAACCTGACACTTTGATTTCTATACAATACGGATGCGATAACCGTTCACCTTATCAAATCTATACTCAATACAAAAGTCGTCACTCACATGCCTAAACACCAGACCTAATGTCAACCTTACCTCATAGACACTCAGGTCATAGATGCTGTTAACCGTGACGGATATGTCTGTCTTTGGCATTGAACCAGTTGTGCAGTTATATCCTTCAAAGGCGGTGAAAAGGTTAATGGCAATGAATCCACCAAGAAATGTTTTTCTGATGCAAATATTTTAACTAACTGCTTCCTCCGTATCTTTTAACGCTTTATATTAATTTGTGATTTACTGCAATAAGGTTTTGTACTGCCTTATTACTTCAAAACGTTATCCTATCATTTCATAACCAATGTTTCACAAATAATTCATTACACACACATATCAAATTGACAACCCACGTTTTTTCCCGATCTGTAAACAATTCTGGATTTATTTCAAGACTATCGTGTAGAACAAATGATTAGGTTGCGAAACGATGCACTTGTCAAAGATTTGTCGGCGAAGAGGCAGAGAATCTTTCAAAACTTCCGGTTGGAGAAGATTTTAACTTAATCTGTAGATCTAATGGCTTTCCAAAAAAACAATTTTTCAGATGCCACGGACGTCACAACAGATGAAACAACTATGAGTACTGGTAAGAATATTTTTAGCTATAGCAAGCAAATCATTATTTGGTAGCTTAAAAAAGATCTAAAGTAATTTATTTGTTTTTATATATCGTGCCTCATGCCGGGCTTTCTAAATTCCATATAAAACGGATGTGATATCTAGCGGATACATCAAGAGCCGGTTTTCTTACACTAATACTGAAACTACCTGCCTCTAATTTATATTATAATATAACGTGTATTAAAATTTGGTATTAGGATGAGGGCACCAGTCTTGGACACTTTAAGCATTGTTGGGTAGGGCATATTATACTGTAAACGACTTCATTGGTGACCGAGATGTATTTAAGTAGTATCTATCATGTAAGCTATTATTAAAGTAAGATCATTTCGTAAGCTAAGCATATTTATAATATTTGTATTTTAAACACGCCCTTAAGCAAGCTGTGTATTCAAACACTACTTTTTATGTTTACTATCATGTATTTGTCCTTTATCTTTATTAGTTCTTGTACGTACGTGACGCTTTTATGAGAACACACTGTGATGTTTCTCGCCGGACAGCTGTTTCACGCAAAATTACTTCTATGTTGTCCGGCAGCTTGAGCAAGTCATGCTCGCTTAAAGGTCTTTGCTTACGGCGGCGTCGTTGATCGGGTCGCCACTTTCCCGAACACATGGTTGAGAGAGGCGATGGCTGAGATACGCGTCATACTCGTGAACGGGTGCTGTTTGTGGGGTCCGGTCTGTTCACGTTTGCAAGGACTGGTTCTTCAGTTTATTATTCTAGATATGGCTTTTGACGTAGAGACCTCGTCGTGTTGTTCTCCTAGACTTATTATTTTTAGTTTAATGTTATTAGCCTTACATTTGTATTGATTTTATTTGTTCAAGCTTTAATCATTATTATTTATTACTTTATTAAGTACTTGTAATGTAACTTACTTTTAAGTATTTCTGTACTTTTGTTTGAAAAAATGACCTTCTGCTGGAGTTTCTTGGCGCTTCTTCTCCGCAATGATGGTCTTATCTGAAGCGCTAGTAAATTCACTTCATATTACCGACGTGTAAAAGAGCCCCATGGGGGCCTATTTACTGAATAAACATTTTGATTTTGATTTTGCAGAACAATAATGCACCAATAAAGGACACCTAAGACCTAATTCAAAGCTAGTCATAAATTGATTGTTGAAAACAAATGAATAACCCTTTTCTTCTGTAAAATAAGAATAAAAGTCCGCATCACCGGTCCTTGTCCATTACTAATGTCAACCTTACCTCATAGACATTTAGGTCTATTTTACGCTGTTAACCATATGATAACGGATATATTCGGCATTGGCGTTGAACCAGTTTTAGGGACTGCGGATATATCCGTCAAAGGCCCAGTTCTGGGTGAGCTGCTAGTTGCTCGATGTTTTTAATTTAGTCTTGCATTAACAACCGGCCTAAAACAAACTCTCCTCTCAGCACGGACTATTTCATCCTCGTGCCGCCCCAGAAATTTTCTTTGTTTCCTTTTGTTTTTTTTTGTGTTTAAGCTTGTAATTTGCTTTTACACTCTTAGATTAAGCTTTCCAAACAAAATATAAATCATTTTGCAGATGCCACGGAGGTCACAACAGATGAAACAACTATGGGTACTGGTAAGAATATTATTAGCTATAGCAAGCAAATCATTGTTTGGCGACGTAAGATGATCACACAGTAATTTATTTCTACAGTTATTTATTTCTTTGTATTTGTCGTGCCTATTCCGTGCCGGGTTTTCTCATTTTCATACAAAACGGACGTGTTTCTGCAGGATACATCAAGGGCGGATTTTCTTATACAAATACCTTGCATCTACGTTGAGTTATAATTTAATATCATAACGCGTATTGAAATTTGGTATTATTATACATTTTATCTTTTTAATGTTGTCACTTTCACAAATATAAAAGTCTATTGAGATGGAGCATCAATATTTACAATTTTAACTAGAGACATTGTACCACCTCTCATTATAATATCTATATACATTTTGTACTAGATTTTAACGAAAGAGTTTTTATTTTTGATAGCACGCGAGACTTTTTCAATATAATTAATTTGGCGGAAAAGGAAAAAATATATTTTTGACGGGATTATCTTGGATTCGAATCTTGGGAAGTTTGGGGATTCTCTGGAAAAATAAGAAAAACAGGGTTCTCGAAATGGAGATCCGTTCATTTCATAACTAACGTTTTACAAATGATTAATTTCACAAATATATCACTTGATAACCCGCGTTTTTTCCGAAACTGTAAATAATTCTGGATCTATTTCAGGACCATGGTGTAAAACCATATAGCTTAGGTTAGTTTTATAAAAAAATCCTGTTATATTTGTAGTTACACAAAAAAAAGGGAGTTGGCAATAGGTTGCGACGCATTTGTCAAAGATTTGTCGACGAAAAGGCAGAGAACCCTAGAAATGAGATGGATAGTGTAATGTTGTGTTCTCATGCTCTCGGTCAGTGAAAAAAATTTCAAGATTAGACAACGATTGCCATATAACTCGCATGCAATACGGCACGGAATTAGTTCATGGAGTCTTCAGATTGTAGTCTTGGGATTCTCAAGACTACGTGTGCTCGTTTGCCGTCTCCATGCTATAAAAAAAAATAACGTTATTATTCGAATATGCAATATAAATCGCCAATTGCGTATAATTAGTAGGTATTCGTTGGGGAACTCAAAATAACTTTAAATTGATGTTGGAATTTGGAATAACATTTACAGATGCAATGGACATCACCACAGAAGAAAAAGTCCCGCTATTGGAAGAGTCTATCAGTAAGAATAATTTTAACCATAATATTAAACAAACTAACCTTGCGCCCGCGCCACTTTGTCTGAGAAGAGAGTCAGTACTTTATGGTTAAAAAATACAGAAAATATATTTTTCATTACACGAAACGGGTAGATTTTTCCACAAAAGGGTAGTACAGTCCACTAAAAAGAGAGGTATCCACTTTTGGATCTTAATACAATGCAACAAAGTGAAAAAGTAGATACATCTCTTTGTAGTCGACTGTACATTTATTTTTAACTGACTTCAAAAAAGGAGGAGGTTCCATGTACTGCGTGTTTGTGTATGTAGGTATGTTAAACGATTTCTCTGTCAGTTGTGAAGCGTTTTTTTTTTTGTATAATATGTTTTAGATGTGGTCTCATTGTCACCAATTCGGTATCTGATGAGGGGATTCGTGAAGAATTGAGGGAACTCCTCAAATATTATTAGCATACACATAGCGATTCTGGTATTTTCAGAAATAAGTCCAGGATTTGCATTCTGTAAGTATCATTTGGTGAAATGGAACTGATGATGAAGACCGCAGGTAATCACGGGAACTCCTCAATGTTACCTATTTAATGGCGGCGATAAGATAATTATCTCGATTAATGTAGTTGAGCGACTTTGATGAAGGAAATATAAATGGTTTAAATATTATGCACCATGACTTTCCCGCGGCGTTGCTCGTGGCGAGGTTATATTTCCTTTAATTTCTTATGAATTGAGAAGAGGGATTACATAATTCATATTAGGGTCACTAAAAAGTACGTAAAATTTTTCTTGTTTGTTTTTTTCAACAATTTGTTTTTTACTAAAAGTAGCCCGTACCGGCTTTGCACGAGTGGACATTTATACATAAATATATGTCCATGTGTACGTGTTTTTTTTAATAAAGACATACAGAAGGTGGACAATCGATGAGCTCAAAGTTATTTTCACACGGTCTTCTTGACAATAGAATCGTGTATAGATAATTGTGAGTTTCTCGGCTGCCCACCTTTTTCTGCTGCTGACTGTACAAACTCTCACATAGTGTAATAGTAGTTATCTTGCTGGGAATCACTTGTGCACCTAGTCGAAAACGAAAGAAGTGTGTGGAAGCAATATTGTAATATATATATATATATATTGTATTGTTGTTGTTGTATTGTTGTATTGTTATTGGTTGTTGTTTGTTCTGGCTGTCCTACTCGAGAAAGGGCAACGTATTATAACTCGCAATCGCAATTGTTTGTCCCCGGGATTTGTTTATTGTAAGGGCAGACGATACTTTTATTGTAAACAGTGGCATATTGTTAAGAACATGGGCAAATCCGTTGGTCTAAAAGGGATAAAGACTGTAGGTACACGATAAAATCCGGCTATGCATGGTCTGGTGTATTATTGCAATGAATGCATATTTTCAAGCAGGTTTTTTAATAACTTGTATAATTATAATACTATTATAATAAAATAAAATCGTATCATAATGTATGGGTATGTGTGAGATTCGCCGATTATTTTCTTTCATACCTTTCATCTCGTGTTCAGCGCTTCCTGCCACAATTTACAAGCTGTTTTACGCACATTAGAATGTCGTCTTACCATAAAAATACTGTTTAAAACTAATTTTCATTTTTAGTACTCTTAATCCAAGCACTCGTGATCTTTTTTATTAATGGCGCCGCGATATACACAGTGATTTCGCCAATATCAAGTGAGTAGAGTAAAACAGAAAATAGAATAAATCAAAAGCCAAAGCCGGACATTTTTCAATCAGCCATCTTCTCTCCTCGAAGTTACCGGAACGACCAATCCAAATACTGAAAGTTGTTTTTGTATAGGAGAGGAGGCATTTGATTTATTTTGTCAAAGGTCATATTCGCCAAAGTTAAAAAACCTCAGAACTATCTCAATCTGAATACAATTATAAAAGTTTTAACTACTATGAAAAGATAATGTAATAAGGTATAATTTGGCTTGTATAATTCAAAATATTAAAATGTTTTGAACCGGCGAAATTGATAAAGACTGTAATATAATAATACAAAAAATATATATGAATATTGGTACTGTGGATTATATAATGGACTAAGTCAAAGACGCTCTAACATTTAGTTATGATTGTATTTTTGTATGTAGTTTCATAACTACTGACTATTAGAAAAAATGGCTGCTTGAAAATTAGCATTCATTAAAAAATACACCAGAGCATGCACGGCCGGATTTTATCGTGTAGTCTTTATTCAGAATGTGAGAAGCTGTCTGGCTGCGGAGTCGGAAGTGATTATTGCTACTGACAGAACAATAGTCTCCTGCTATATTTTGTTCCCATTCCAGATTACAGAAGTAGGTATGTTATAAAAATCTGAGTGCACATAGTTGTCGCATCTAGCGTTTTTTTTGTGGAGATTTGTTCTGATGATATCTTAAAATTCATTATAATTAAATGGATTTACGATTTGAATTATTCTAAATTGATTTGGGTACAAGGGCACCTACAAATAACGTGGTCTCGTTTCTACCGGCGATGGGTTCATTTACTTTTTGAACATAGAGTATTTATTGTGACATAACTATTATAATAGTTGATAATTGTATCATGAATCCTTATGTAGATATTGATAGTATCCTTAAAACTGTACTAACCTATCAAGAAGATTATCTAAAAAGGAAGGTACTTCTTTCGTTTTTGAAGGCGATTTTTTGTTGTTACATTTAATTTATTTTATACTTTTTAGTAATCATAATATGCTGGTATGTAGTCCCACATCTCAATTAATACGAAACAAGCAATTCTGCGGAAAAGTCGTAGTCATTTATATATTAAAATCATTAAATTCAAATGTGCTTCACCATAGTCGCTCAACTATCTTAATTGAAATAGGTACCGTTGAGGAGTTCCGGTTTCCATCTCTGGTTTTACCATCAGTTCCACTTAATCAAATGAGATACTTTTTGAATGGAAATGCTGAACTTGTTACTGGATGTACTAATATCGCTACATGTATGCTACATGTACATTTAAAAAGTTTCCTCGATTTCTGTTAGATGCCATCATCAGATCCTTACTGGTACTGGTTAACAATGGGACCCACTTTTTTTCTTATCGGTCCGGCGGTCTTTGAGTAATGAGGAATAAATATCCTGTCGAATTTAGAACCTTCTGCTTTTTTTGAAGTCTGTTAAAATACTGGCCAGTATTTCAATAAAATATTGATTTAAATTTACCGTCTCCTTTCCAGCAACAAGCACTCCCGCTCCAGCTCTAACAAGCACCGGTAAGAATAACCTCATCAATTGCTTCGTTGTTAAATTAAATTTTGTTAATTAAAAAAAAAAGGTTTTAAATTCCTTTTAATGAGACTTTGCTTGACTTTTTATATGAAGGAATAAATATTTTAGGAATCAGAATAGGTTAATGCTATGATTATACGTCTTTAAAATTTAATAACACACATCGCCAGGATTGTGATTCGAGTAGTACCATGGCTTATGATAATATTCTAAGCGGAAAAAAATGACATAAGGTGTAGTTTTTAACTCGGCCACCATTAATGTCAAGTAATTATGGTCTATTTCGACTAGTTACATTATTAGTTCCATTGATGGAACTAGATGGACTTTTTATTCCTAGTAGTTATATACATTCAACGAAGATGGTTTCCGTAATGGGACTACCTGGACTGTTTTTCCGAGTAGTTACATTAATCATAAGGGGAAAAACAATGACACAAACATTGCTTACCTATGCCATCTTCACTTCGGTAGCGGAACTATTATTAATTGCCTATGAGCGAATTTCCAGCCTCCATTTATAATTTATAATAAAACGAAAAAGCCTATAACCATCGCACAAAAAAGACATCGATAGACACCTCATTTGTTAAAATCGGTTTAATAGAAACGGCGCTAGAGTGAAACATACATATATACATACATACATACATACAAATATACATACATACATATATACATAGAAACATACATACATAGGGTGTCAAAATCATTACTCTTCCTTTGCTTCGCCGTAGTCTTTTACAGCGTATTTCAAAGTGTATTAAATAGTTTTTATTTTTGTAGGTACATATTCCGTTTATGAACATTATAACACATACATTTCCGAATTAACTTAAGCGCGTAATAAATGTTATAATTATAACTCCTAATTTATTCAGATTCGATTTATTAGATTAATATTTAGTGACTTTATTTAATGGTATATTTCAGTTTCCTAGTATGTCGTACCTATTTTGAATTAAAAGGCCATTATGAGAGATGTCGAAGCTGATGGCCGTAATGTTTCTTTATGGATTTAATTTTGGTTACTGCTTTTAGAGTTCAAAATATAAAAACGCAATTTTGTTATATTTCCTCGCAATGTTGGAGCAAAGCAGTATACAAGCCTCGGCTGGGAAGGGCGGTTACTGAACTCATATATAACTTATACTTGTCCCGCAACGGCGTATTTCCCGGCCTGTGCAGTAATGTACTATTCTTAATTAGTTTCATTTTAATTACGCAAAAAACACACCAAGTAAGTATACGAACTTAATGCCGTAAGGTTTCTATTCTGTGAACCTTTGTCTATTATGCGCCGTTGCATAGAAATATTACTTACTCAATGATTTATTACGTATAATTAAGTGAATAACAAAACTAGTATTGTTGTGAATGTGATAGTGATGTAAATTTATCATATGTCAATATAACCATAAAACTGTAAGGCCGTACCTAGGTATAATGTAATTGAAGACCAATATAAACTTTTTTTTTATTATTTTTGAAAACAGGAGACAAGTAAGCACGAGTAAAACTAGTAACACATTGCCAAGTTATCAAATTCTTCTATATTTTTTTTAAACCTATTATGGGTTACTTTTGATCACGTTATTTATTTACACATAGTACAAGTACATTGTATACTTTGTAGTTTTATATAGGATATATCGTCTTTCACTATCCGACATTATTTCGTCAGATATTGTGTTTTGTCCAGCAGCACACTGCTTGGCGCACGAGTTCGCGTGCAGCTCCCCTCGTCGGTGGAGCGGCTGCATCCCGAGGAGGTGGGTGTGCGACGGTGACCACAGTGACTGCTACGACAACTCCGACGAACAAAACTGCGGTAAGAGCACTTCCAAAGTATATGTTTATAGAAAAGTTATAAAAGCAACTCGATGTGGTTAGCCAAGTAAGGTTAGGTAAGGTTAACATTATTGTCACAAATCATTTTTCAAAAATTGAATCTTGTCTAGCAGCAGGTACAAGAGGGTCTACATTAAAACGTATAAACAAAATTACTGTATTTCGATGCTGCATAATAATAATTAAATTATTTTGATGTAGGTACATTAAAATATTCTTTCATGTTGTGCGAATTTATTCATTTATATGCGGATTCAGTATAATGTAATTTAACTATGCCAGGCCAAAAAAAAGCCATGCCAAGCCAAGCCATGCCAGGGCGGTTATGATGGCGTAGCTATGCAGTTAATTTTACGGCGAGCTGGTCTAACTAGAGGCCTTATACGATTTTTTGCCGATTTCGCTGATTTACGTGATTTTACAGTTGAAATACTTTACTTCCACAAATTTTAATGCACAAGACGAAAGATAATATCAATTTTCAACGAATGTATAAGCTACTTTTTTATTATTATAATTTAATTTTGATTAATCGACCTGTTTAAATTAGTGAATTTTGCTGTAAAAGGTTTAGAATATCGCATATTCACGAATCCTTTTTTTCGTATAAAAGATATGAAAAAATTAAAAATTACTGTTCTAAATGCTGTCAAAAAATGTATGAATTACTTTTTACTGTATTTATATATCTTTTGTCAAAAAAAAATAATCAACTTAGTAATTTTTTATAGAAAATTATCAAAACATGGTTTTTCATTTCGGCTACTGCATTTATTTTAAACTTCAGTTTAAAATAAATCCACGACCTATAAAACATCCAAAATGTGAAAAAAATAAATAGCAATATATAATGTTTTAAAACAACCTAAATCTCGCATTAAATACTCGAAAAAAATTAAAAAGTAGCTTATTCATTCGTAACTCATTTATTCGATCATAACATTACTGAAATGATATTTCATGATGTGCATTAAAACTTATAGAATCACGAAAATAAGCAAAACCGGCAAAATTTCGTATACGGCCTCTTAATGTTATGCATAATTATGTTGTATATATGTTGGTCGTCCTATAAGGTAGTACCCATAGAACAAGGCTCGACTTAGTTTGGGACTAGGTCAATATTGTACACGTAAAGTGGGGATGACATTTTTTTCATGTCCACCCCATGCTGTGGGTGTCGTTGGATAGGATTTTCACACAATCTTTCGTTGACTGACTGATGACTGTTCCTGAATTATTAAGCTTTGAGGTGATAATTATTTTTAAAATCAAATGTTTAACCACCCGAGTGTAATATATGTGTGTTACTGTTTGTTGTCCCTAATAAAAAAGTGTTTAGTCGTTATAGCATAAACTACAAATACTCATAATCTGAAAAATATTTTCTTATTTGTTGTATTGGTGGGGACACAACTCTAGCTAGCTACATTTAGAGTTCAATATATCCTAATGTATCCCCCAAATCTAAAAAAAAACTTGACATACTCCCACTATTTCTGAAAAAGCTCTCTAATGACACCCCAATCAAGTAAAATAATCCAGCTAGGATATTGCCAGAGGACAAAATTTAATTTTACAACACCATTGTTCGGTGTTGTATAACTACAATACAATATAAATACTCTTTATTGAACACCAAAAATGCTACTAATGCTTTAAATAATTACAACTTCTTAATGCTTTAAATAATTTTGAACTATGTGATATTCGTAGAATCAATCATGTACATCCTCAGTGTACCGACGAATGTACGAGTATTAATAAGATATTACATTGATCTCCGGTTTTAGGCAGTCATTAACAATAAGACGAAATGCATTAAATTGAACTAGCCCGATAGAAGACTAGTGCAATCAATTATTAGTCGTTGCCAGTTTAAAGTTCATTACTTTATTATGTTTGAAATTTCGGTTGTTTCTGATCTCGTTTTAAAGCAATTTGTAAAAAAAGATTTTATGTCGTTTTTGTGATGTTATGGTTTTTAAGAAAAATAATCTAGTTTCGGACTTTCGCACATTTGGATTAATCGAAATAATCGACCATCTCGTATAGTTAATGTTTTTTATTAGAGTGGGTATTGTTTTTTTTTAGGTCCTCACACAACAACGACGTCTCCTGCTCCGGTGACTCGTAAGAATAACTTCGTCAACGTAAAAATAATCTCTCGCTTGGTTCCTTCTTTGACAGATTTCAAGCGGACTCTAAACTCGCTGCAGTAATGTCATGTTTGAAATAGAAAAATTGAATACTTGCATTTTTCCCATTCCAAAAATCATTTTAAATTTGACAGAGTTTTAGGTCGGTTAGGTTAAGTTAGTTTTTATGTAAAACAAAAATAAGCTCCGTCGACTCTGTCAAAGAAGATCTGTGTGATATTTGGAAAGGAAAAAAATGCAATTCCGAAAAAATCTTTATGAAAAACAGTAAATGAACCGACAAGTTTGGGATCCGATGATCTTGGAGTCCGTCGAGCTTGGAGTCCGGCGAAGAAAGTACCAAACGATTCTATAAATATTAAATCCGTGCATAGTGCTAAAGTATAAACAAAACAGTACGTAGTTCATATTTAAACTTGGTCGTTTTTTGCTCGATATTAATAACAGCAACAGGTAGACGCTTGAAATATTCATACGATTAGAATACTTAGTTGTATATGTCGTAGCGTGCGCAGCGACCTCTAGTAGAAATCTTTAGAACTAAGGAATGTCAAAGCAGGATGCTTGGCGTAGTCGTCGTGGAGGTTGGCAACACTGTTTATAAATTTCTGTGTAACGTTTGAGAGTGGCCACTTCTGCTGGATCGGCTAGGTTGGCCATCTGGCGGAAACGGTTGGTACACCTGACATTTGATTAGAGTTCCGGGAGCGGTTTAACATCATGCTGAATTGAGAGACGAAGGAGGTAAAACGGTTAGCCATCTTCCGCGACGAATTCACCGACATTTCATAATCCATTCCCTTCCGGCTTATTAATGTCTATTTTGAATTACATTTAATTGTAGTATTGAGTATTGATTATTGTGTGAAGTAATAAATTTGCTTTAAACTTTTTTTATTATTTCCTCAGATATACCTGCTGTGACCGATGCTGTGCCTCAATCAGCAGGTGAGTTTAATAAATTCTTTACACTCCATTTGATTCAGTATTGTTATTTTAAGTTTAATATTTGAATACTTATTGTAAAATACCTAGCCTAAATGAAATTAAATATTTACCTGGAATAATAATTTTCTAATATTTAATTACTTATTAAAAACTTAAGCTACATAAAATTAAAAAATGCATTTTTTTTCTGAAGCTCTCAGGAAAGTGCAATGAAAGAGAAGAATAAACTGTATACGCGAAGTAATTTTCGTATATTTTTTTCATAAGATAATGTTATGAAAAAATTACACGACAATTATTTCGCTGCATTTTATGAAGCTCTAAAAAATCATCGTTCAGTCCCCCTGCAAAAACACTAAACAAAATTGACGACAAAGCTGATGTTCCATGTTTAAAATATACGGACCTTATAAAGAAATTTGCATTTATTTCGTAAATAACTGTGTTTAAGCCAATATGTATTATGGTTGAATTCAAATATTACGTGAATACAATGAGGATGCCGAAAAAACAATCTAAACATTACAAGAAGTTTAAATCTTTTAACAAGTTTTTATTCTATTTAAAATCTTAAAAAACGGGTCAAAGATCCTCAATAGTATCAATGAAATTCAATTCTGAATTTCAAGCATGTTCTCTATTACCTGGAACAATAACTATTCACACTGTACAGGCGTTTCTCTAGAATTAAAAAGTAAAATTTAAATATTTAAAACATTTTACACAAATATGGGGAAGTATTCTTAAGTTGATTGCGTATGATGATGTATAATATAAATGTAAGTAAAGGTAACAGGTAAAGGAATAACACGTGATATGTAAAAAAACACGAGGAAGCAGAAAACAGAAACGTTAGTTCGACGAAAAAGTTTTATTTGTCTGTTTAAAAGAGGTTTAGTTTGGTTTGATTACATTTGTTTACGTTCTAAAACGAATGCATTTGCTTTAAGACAAAAATCACAATGCCTTACTAGTTAAGGAAGATATGATTCGGACTATTATTCTATGGGGCTGTATCATGAGACCAAAAAAATACCTTGGTTTTAATAAGGTGCAAACAGTTTGAGTGTACAGTAAGGACAAAAAAGTATTTTAATGGGATTATCTCTCGGTTTTGGCACTTTCTACATCTCTACATATCACTAATCTGCCTACTGCCTTCCTCTAGAACAATGTGCAGTCGAGTTCTTAAATATGTATACACTTTTGCACCTTATTTCAATGGGATAAGGTGCAAAAGTGTATACATATCTGAGAACTCCACTGTACGTAAATACCAAATGTGGCGTCCAATATACAAATTGATGGCACCAAGTGATTGTAGAATTATCACCTCTAAGACCTTGTAATTAAGTTAATGGTGCCAATAATAAGAAGGGTGCCAACAATAAGTCCGTTTGACTTACTAACTATTTATTATAATTAACATATTACAGGGGTAAAATATGTGTTCCCAATTCTATATAATACTCCAAAAGTCCAAAGGACTCGCGAAATCAGTACTTACTCGCAGAAACTTTTTGTATGTAGGTATAACCCAGCGACTCGCCCTGGCTTTGCTTCGGTTATAACAAGTTTTTTTGTACAACCCGTATGTAAATCATAATAAAGCTTATATAGTAAGTAGCTTCCTGTATGAGTTGAATTATTAGAAAATTGATTCAATTGCTCAAAACATACCCAACAATACGAGGGGTGGCTGAAAAGTTCTAAGCCTAAGGTATTTTGAGGTTGCATATGCGTTAGCGATACTGGCCACTAAATAGACCATTTAAAAATTTAATAAATAAAATAAAAAAGGGCCTCTTTTGTTTATTACATCTCGAGATATCCGACGCTAAAGGTCATCATGTGTGAATTATCAACGCATATCACGAAAATTGAGCACCGTGCAGTCATTAAGTTCCTCACGAAAAGTGACAAATCGCCGAAAATAATTTTTGAAGAAATGTCTAGTATTTACGGTGAATCTGGCCCTTCTCATGCCACTGTTAAAAAATGGAGTCGACTTTTTAAACTTGGACAGGAGTCGATCGAAGACGATCCTCGCTCAGGAAGGCCAATATCGGTTGTGACTGAAGAAAATACTGAAAAAGTCAAAAAGTTAGTATTAGAGGATCGGAGAATTAAGGTTTGGCAAATAGCTGAAGCCTTAGGTAAGGAAAGAGTTGGAGAGATTTTGCATCAACATTTGCATATGACAAAAGTAAGTGCTCGTTGGGTGCCGAAAATGCTTACAGCTTTCGATAGAGAAGGTCGTGTTCAAACTTCTCAGGCATTTTTAGAATTATGTGAAAAAGGTTTAGATGAAGTTTGTTCCCGCATAGTAACTGTTGATGAAACATGGATCAGACAGTATGATCCAGAGTCGAAGTCTGAATCTATGCAGTGGATCGAAAAGGGTGAAAGGCCGCCAAAGAAATTCAAGGTTCAAAGATCGGCGTCTAAGCTAATGGCCACCGTGTTCTGGGATTGCGATGGCATTCTTTTAATAGACTATTTGGCGAAAGGCTCTACAATAAATGCAGTTTATTATGCTGAGCTATTAAAAAAAGTGCGACAAGCCATAGTCGAGAAACGAAGGGGCAAACTGAGCAAAGGCATTTTGTTTTTGCAAGACAACGCCCCCGTTCACACCGCTCGTGTTGCCAAGCTTGCTCTGAAGGAAACTGGCTTCGAGGAAATTGATCATCCACCTTACAGTCCAGATCTGGCCCCTAGTGATTATTTTCTATTGAGCAATTTGAAGAAAGATTTAAGGGAAAGCGATTTGGCAGTGATGAAGAGATGAAGGCGGCTGTACAGGAACATTTCGACAGCCAAAATTAAACTTATTTTTTTAACGGTCTAAAAGCATTATTTAAAAAATGTAATAAATGCATTGAATTAGAGGGAGATTATATTGAAAAATAAAAATAGTAAAAAAAATCTGACCATTTTTTTTCTACCTTAGGCTTAGAACTTTTCAGCCGCCCCTCGTATCTATACTAATTATTATTTACAGAAAATAACCGATCTGGTTATTTTTATGAAAGTAAACGAAATAATTAGAATTGTATAAAACATCTACTTATCTACACTCTTTATGAATTAAATAAGAATGTGTTATGCGTTACAATCTTCCAAAATGAAACCCCATTAAATCCATTTTGCGTAGTTTAGAAGGTGTAAGCAGGCAGACAAACGAGGTTAAAGACTTAGTTTTATACTAATTTAAGATAGAGAAGGATGTACTGCGTTGATCGAGATAAGAAAACGCTTGAGCAGACAGACATAGCGATATAATTGAATATTGAAGACAAAATTTTAATAAAAAGCCGATAGAGATGCGTGTGGGTGGACATTTATGATAGATAATAAAAATGAAACTGTATGCGTGTTCTTTCAGAGAACGGCGAAGCCACGGCGGCGCGGGGCGGGCCGGTGCGGCTGGAGCTGCCGAGCTGGCTGGCCACGGACCAGGACACGCACTTCGCGCTGTCGCTGGCGCCCATGCTGCGCGCGCGCACCCAGCGCGACAAGCTCGATGCGCAGATGGCCGTGCTGCGCCTGTTCAGGGACCTTGCGCGCAACTAGCGCTTTCGATGCCCAATAAAGCATCGTGCCCAATGAAAATTGTGTTTAATTTTATCAGACTACTCCAAAGTCCAAATAACGCTAAATTTATTACATAAATACGTATGTTGATGAACGTACATTAGGTATCATTTGCATCTTCGCTCAGTTTTTATTAAAATTAATATCGGTCATTTAAAATATTTCTGTCTTTTATCTAACCTAACGGAACGTGTGCGTATATAGTGCCATATCTGTCCCTAGCGGGATCCTTTTGTCACCCATGAAATTATTATTTCGAATTTCGTAAGTAGAATTTTATTTCCGCACTATTAAAGGTCATAAGTATCGATGATCATAAAAATTCCGCATAACGTTTATCATCCATAATGTCGTACAATATTATTATATCATTAAGTTATAAATTTGATATATAATGTTTAAGGGCATATTGATAATTATTCAGAAATGTTTTATGGCATAAACTTATTCATAAGTCATAATTATTTTTATTCATACCATTGAATTGCCTAAAGTTTCAGTATTGTGAGGGAACAAGTCTGGTCAGTGTTAAACGACTCTGTCAGTTTAGGTTGAGAAGAATAAGGCGGGAGCGTAGCGAAGTTTAATTTTATGACGGACAATATGGACCCGCCCCTAGCAGAAATGCCGAACTGCTACTTTCTCTCCATCCACCCGACTAGTGGGTAGCATTGAGTGAGTGATTCCTATTTTGTTCTGAATTTTGTAAGCAACGGATGTGCGTAATAATAATAATAAATATCACAGTACAATGTCACACAAAATTACCTAGTCCCAAACTAAGCTCTAGGCTAATCTATAATTAGTTCTACGTATGAGAAAAATTGTGTTCGGTTCACTTTTATCTTGTTTTTCTTAATGTAATTTATTAAAGTCCATAGTAGTAACCTGTGACATAGGTTTTTTTTTCTATAATACCTGCAATGTCTCGTAAAGACACCGTAGCTTAAAACATATATAGACACCATAGATTGACACAGGAAGATAATCGATGCGGATAAAACAGGACTTAGAGCGATTGCGAGTGGCCAAGTGGCCGTAGGTATCTGTAAAAACTGGGCAAGAGCATGTCGGAGCATGCTCAGTGTAGATCAACAAGTAATAACTAATTTTCTATTTAAAGTCATTTGGTGCCGTCTTAGATGATATGCGGACACTTGACTTTAAGAAAAAAATGTGCTTTAAAGCTTAATATTTCATAAGCGGACCTCTTAATCGAATAATTGTTTCAACAAACTCATATTATTTTTGAAAAACTTATCCAGCGACATCCCACATTATGGGTAGGGGAAAAAAAATATCCTCACGTTACGTAACGTACGGAGGTACGTTTTTTTTTTCAAAAATATTTTATATTTGCTTTGTTGGCGTGACTAATATGTATGCAATTATATTCTTGCCAAATTATAGCTTGCTAGTATTCAGAGCCTCTGAGCTAGGCTGCGGACGGATGGAAATGGCGAAACTATAAGGGTTCCTAGTTGATTACGAAACCCTTACAAAATAAGGGTATCGCTCTTCGGTACTCGCCCCGGTGTCACTGTGCGATACGGAGAAATGCAGCTTCCGCTGAATATTATAATTTAATTAGTTTTTGTAAGAAGTGTTTGAGCAAGCTTTTGTTTCCGACTGTACTTATTTGCAGAGATATCATCTGCTTATCAACACCAAACTAACACGTAAGTATCAACTTGATGGATCCACGTTTAGTATTTAGTTTTAATTTAATTTCAAACATGAACTTGTTCCAAATTGACTCGCAATCTTTGAACTAAACTTACTGACTAACAAGCAAGATCCTAACTAACTTAATATTGTGCTTACTTATTAAATCTCATTGCTTATACTTTAATTGATATTTATATCCTTTTCAATTTGGGAGTAATATTCCATATTTAAATTTAGCGTTGTAATTGTTTGGCTCATAGTTGTCATGAATTATTTCTGAATCACTCAATGGTTTACTGAAAGAGATCCCTTGAAGGGATAGTTGGCCCATGTCCATCTCTGCTATATTTTTGTCCATTTTATAATTGTTGTATCTTTTGTTTGTACAATCAATTGTTTACATACATATATGTATAAATACATTAATACTCATACAATCCGTATTATGCAGCAATCCTGGAACTATAGGCAGCATAAATTAGTGCAACGTGTTTAGTGCTATAAAAGCTGCAATAGTTCATGGAACTTCAGTACCAGTTTTTGCTTGTAATTGTTCACCCTTTTTAGTTTTTAAGCAAAAACTTCGTGTTATTTGTGTTATCAGAACCATACGTAGGCGGAAACGATTTAAACAATCATCGTGGTAGAGACATGTTGACAACAAATCCGATAGTGAATATCATATTATTATATTGGGCAACTAGGCACTCGGCCTATCAAAGACGGATGTATGTATCTATGCGTTATTCGCGTAACTATTAGCATGGTAGTCACTATCAACCGGCTTGAATTTCATGTAAGACTAGCTGTTGCCCGCGACTCCTTCCGCGTAGAAGTCGTTTATCGCTCTTCCCTCGGGACTGTTCAGTTTTCCAGAGTAAAAAGTATCCTATGTCCTTCTCCGGGACTCAAACTGTCTCCATACCAAATAAGTAGATCCAGAGATTTACTGACAACCTCACAAACTTTACCTTAATTAGTATAGATAACGGTTTCACGGTTTGATTCCATCCACAAAATCCGGCGTCCCGCCCACTACTTTTTTTTACATTATTCCATTCGTGCAACGTAAAATTGACGCGGGATGAAAATACTGTAGAAAAAACTTTGGGGTGGAAAGGTGACGGTGAGACTAGAATGTGATTCCACTGCTGTTAGTAAATTTGCTAAGTTACTTGCCGCCATTCATTTGTAATTACTAAGACCCTCAACGCTCACTGTAAGTCCCTGCTTTCTGGCCGTCTCCCTGGACGTGAGGAACGCTTTTAACAACATGCTGTTTGAGGAGGTGCTTCGTTATTACGCAGTGCGGGTCCCATTTGTTTTATGGAACATGACTTCATAGAACAAAATGACACATTTTGTCCTTATTTTACCCATAGAACTACGTACTAGCTTTTCATCCGAATTTCATGCCATAGAACAAAAAGGGAATCATACTCTCTCAAAATCTTCCATGAGAAACTTGACAAGTGCCTAAATCACCGTTATTATTTTTTGTAGTGGTCAGTATGATAAGATAATCGTAAAGAGGTTTTATTTACATTGTCCTTTAGAACAAAATAAGAAATAAAAGTATTGCAGGTTCCGTAGTACAAAATAGGAAAAAAAAAACTTATTCTGTCCAATGACATCACGCTCTATAGAACAAATGGGAACTACCCCGGAGTGCCACTACCTCAGGCTGGTGTTGGGGTTTACCTCTACGACAAACGGGTCCTGTGGGAGGGTGCCGATGGTGAAGTCTACCAGTGACGTGTCAGCTGCGGTGTTACACTGGGATCAGTTTCCACTCCCGCCGCCCTGTGGAACATCGGCTTTGACTGGCTGCACGCTCGCGACTTCCCTTGTTTAGGCAAGTGAGGAATGAGAAAAGCGGGTAAGTACCCGCTCTTATCTACTAATGAGACTTGCACGTCTTAAACTAGCATTTTTCATCTTTTACTGTCACAATTGTCATGAGATTTAGTAATTTACCAAATATTAATTATCAATTCTCAGGTCGCCTTAACAATATACGTATGTACCTAAAACTTAACTTTTGTTTAAGCGAAGGCTGTATGCTTCGTTAATGTCTAAGTGGATTTGAATCATTTGTAAAAATCAAATTATAAAAACCGGGCAAGACCATGTCGGACCATGCTCAGTGTAGGGTTCCGAAGCCGTTAAGTACTATAAACATAAAAATCAAAAAAAAAAACTTATTTTCTATTTAAACTCAATTGGTGCTGTCTTAGATGATTTTAGTCTTAGATCTCAGGTCGTGATAGTTTTTCTTTAAAATTCTTAGTTTTAGCTGTAGAGGGGGCGACACTTGGGTCTTGAAAAAAATAGCGGTTTAAAGCTAAATTTTTCGTAAACGAACCACTTAATCAATTTTTTTTTTCACAAACTTGTTATACTTTTGAAAGACCTATCCAACAACAACCCACACTAAAGGGTAGACGAGAGGTAAAAATACATCCCCACGTCACGTGTAGGGGACGTACACTAAATATTTTTTATAACATTTTATGTTACCGCTTTGTTGGCGTGACTAAGTTAGTGTATGTATATTCATGCCAAATTACAGCTCTTAGGTAGGCTGCGGAAGGACGGACGGACGAACAAGGCGAAACCATAATGGTTCCTAGTTTGACTACGGAACCCTAAAAACGTGATAAAAAACATTCACATTGAAAAATGCTAACATATGCTACGAGAGTAGCGCGTCGCGCTTCGTGGCAGGGAATGTGTTTATTTATTTATCCTACTACTTTTTTAGTAGGTAAGTGTATAATCACTACCTTAATAAAAGGCGTGAAAGCAGTTCATTAAATCTTCACGAAGATCTGTGCAGTAAAATTTAATGGAATTTCATTACTGCTTTGTCATTAGGGTAGTAATATCGTATGAAAATCCATTAATACTCTGTTTTGTAATTCTTAAATTCTACATAGATGACGTGGTGAATCAACCCGCTTAAACGCGCGTGCAAGTTGGACCCTGCGAATCGGGGCGTCTTCACCTTCTGCAAAAAAATTTGCCGCGCTATCTGTACAGCGCGCTAAAGTTAACAAAAAAAAATTGCTGGCTGAGGCCCCTGAAGTTTGTTTCTAAATCCTTTTGCTTGAAAGTGAGTTCCGCTTGCAATTAATAACTTGAAGCTTCGTGAAACGGGCAACTAATGGTGCGCCCGTTCTTCCCTGAGAAAATGCACACTCGATTAGTAGTCCGTGCCTTACTCCCCTTGGTGAATAAACTAATATTATCTCAATAATGGGAGCTGATATAGGGAGCTGCAAAACTAGATGACTCATAGGAGTTTGCGACAGCCGTACAAAACCCAGCGGCGTGCGCCGGCGCACTCAGTCCACGCCGACATGAACGCTCTACTGTGCTCGCTTGCGCTGTGCTGCGCTGTGCTCGTCGCAGGTAAAGTTATTGTTTTTTTTTAAATATATTTTTTTATAACAAAATTTTGGGATTCAAGTGTCGTTGCGTCGGGGGACCGTAACTTGGTTTTCTGGTTTTACACACTGCCCACAAAAGGAGTGTAATGTTTACAGGCTTCATGTATGTATATTTGTGAAATTCTTTATTATTATTTTTATTTAGCGGTCCTCCAATTCTATGACGCTTGAATCGAATGAAGTACCTTTATAAATACTAAAGTTAAACTTGATTTTTTAAGGTTTTTGGATCTTTCCTGTGGAAACACCGGAAGTTAAAGTTTTTAAGGCCTAATTTTCTGTCTAAGCCCATTCCCGCATAAACGGCGTCAGTCTGCTTTAGACCTATCATATAAGATCTCTACCGTAACTAATAAAAGAACTGATGACCTTAAAACGGCTGAACCGAATTTGATAAACCATGTCTAAGAACTACCGCTAGAATACCTGCTTTCAAATACTACAAACCACAGCCAAATCGGTTGGTCCGTTTAGGAGCTACGGTGCCACAGAAAGACACGCACATATAGCAGTCAAACTTAACACACACTTCTTTTTGCGTCGGAAGTTAAAAAATAACAATTTAATAGTGTTTAGAGGGTTTTGCGAACGTTTTTATTTTTTGTCAAAATCTTAGATAATTACAGTACATAGGGTAACTGTAACTCAGGTACTAATTAAAATAATATATCATAATGTTTTTTGTTTTTTATTTTTATTTGACCACACGCTGGCCTAGTTGAGAGTGACCCTGCCTCCGAAGTCAGCGGTCCTGGGATCAAATCCCGGTAACCCTGTATACCTAATAATTACACAAAATATTTTTAACACATTGCAATGCCTTTCTAGGTGATGTTAAATTAAATAAAACACCCACACTCATTTCATTTCATATTTTTTTTATAAGTGAATTTATTGTTATGTGATTAGTTTGTACAAATGTATTTTATTTAAATATTTTTTATTTGGGGCTTTATCTGAAATAAATAAGAACCAATATGTATAATATACCTGTATATTATTAAATTGTTTTTTGTGCGCGGTATGAATATCTACAGGAATACCAGAATTTAACTGATTCTCTCTTGGAGAAAGTGACTATGGAATAGAAACGGACAGAAAGGTACAGAGAAACAGACAGACAGATCTGATGGCCGGACATGGCGAAACTATAATTTATGCTACAAAATAAATATTAAAAGATTTGCAAAATTAAATTCAAGATTGTATGTATAAAAATATGAATATTACTTTCTAGTATTAAATCTCATTTACCTACAATTATTTAAACAACTTAAAATATTGTGTGGTTGCCGGTTGGAATAGTGCCACTCCATCTCTTCCTGTGGATGTCGTGAGAGGCGACTTCGGGAATAACGGCTTGAAGTACTGTTAGGCGATGAGCTTGCAACCTGGCACTAATACACTAGTAAACTTCTTGGCCTGATTGTGCTAAATGCTGTTACAGAGTTATACAGAAGTCTTTTGAGAGTTGTTGGTATTTCTGTAGCTCTGCCTACCCTACTCTGGGAATGAAGGCGTGATGTTATCAATTAATAAAGGTCCTTAACTATCAATCTAAAAATAATAAGTCACATTTTATATAATTGTTTCCTTTTGAATGAACCCATAATTTCTTTCTTTTTTATAAAGAGTTATTTTGAAATAAACTTCGTTTTGCCGTGGGATGGTATATGTAGAAGTTTGTGAATAAAAATAGTATTCCTGGACTGACACCTTGCTCCAGACATAAATTATGTACCTATTTATTTTTATTGGAAATCTAACAGCTTCAAATATAAAACAGGATACAAATACAAATTTGCTTAATACATGAGCCAACACAGTTTTGATTAATGATAAAAAATTGCTTGGAAATCTTTAAATTTTATGTATAATTAATTGCTAACAATTAATTATACATAAATGTATCTAAATACATTTTGATTATGATGAAGCAAAACAAAAAAAAAACAAACTAAAAACGAAGAAAATTCTAACAACACATTGACATCTTAAACTAGCTAGTATTACAACTTTTTTCATCATTGCAGGTACAATTTCATTGAGCTGCATACTAAACAAGTCGATATGGCAATACTTTTTGTATTAGGTTATAAATTTATAATATAATTGAAAAGTAACATAAACGTTTCGCAATAGAGCTTGCTACACATTTCAGAGCTTTGGTATTTATTTTATCATATCATAGCCAACGGAACTGGTGTTGCGCAATTTCATCAATTTAAAAGCATACTTCTCTTCCTTGTTGGTTTTATAAATATATTAAATATAAAGTTCATTCATTCATCATTCATAACATCACATCACGAATTCATTCCCAGAGTGACGTAGGCAGAGCTACAGAAATACCAACAACTCTAAAAATACTTGTTTATAATTCTGTTTACCACATTTTGCACAATCAGACCAAGAAGTTTACTAGTGTATTAGTGACAGGTTGCAATACTATCGCCTAACAGTACTACAAGCCCTTATTCCCTTAGTCACCTCTTACGACATCCACGGGAAGACATGGAGTGGCGCTATTCTAACCCGGCAACCACACATTATTTTAAGTTGTTTTTAAAATTGTGGGTAAATGAGATTTAATGCTACAAAGTAATATTAATATTTTTATACATACAATTTTAAATTTTATTTTGCAAATATTTTAATCTTTATTTTGTTGATCACATAGCGAAGAGTCTCGACTAACATCTTACTCTGGGTTCCTTTATTCAAAACGTCTCGTTAAAATTTGACCAATTTTGTATGTAGCAAATGTCAAATTGCAACGAGACGTGACATTTTGTATAAAAGAACCCATCGTTGAGAGACTTTAGCAGACGACACGCTAGCCTACTTGGGAGTGACCCTGCCAAGCCAGCGGTCCTGGGTTCAAATCCCGGTAAGGGCAGATATTTGTGTGATGAGCGCGAATATTTGTTCCTGAGTCTTGGATGTTTTCTATTTATTTATGTATGTATTTCTCTATGTAAGTATGTTTATCGTTGTCTAGTTAAATTTGTGTGACATTGTCCTGTGATTCCTGTATGATTTAAGCATTTAAATACCTACTCCTCGACAGTGCGGTTCTGTCAGAAAGTTCCTTTTTCTATGTACATCGGCAGTTTGGCAGCCTTAGGGTAGTTTTTTTTTATAATGTCAAGCTTTTTGTTTAAATATTGTTATTTTACTTTTACACTGAAATAAGTATAAGTTATTTAAAAGAAATCATATTTGAATAATAGTTATAGATCTGCGCCTCCTGTGACAAGTTATATATCTCGAATTGTAGCAAATTATAGTATTCTTTCATGAATCAACTTAAAAAAATACGCATCTTTTGCTCCAACTCCCGTATTCCTAGACCTTCTAGTTCCTAAGATAATTTCGTGTCTTTTGATACAACTTGAGTTGTACACACGAAGACACTGTTAACTGACCACCCCTAGACGTTAATACGTTGCGATAAAGTTTATGTTCGTTTGTAAATGTACAGTTAACAGTGTCTTCGAATGTACGATCTATCACCAGGGGCCCGAAGCTATAGCTTGTATTACAAATGGAAATCCCTTTTCAACAATACGAGGGGTGATCTATAAGTTTTGATAATCGGTATGAACCATTCCCATAGTGATATGTATTGTATGTATAATCGATGTATAATATATATGTGTGTATGAGCGAGCAAGACCTTCCTGGGCAAAACCGATTCGGCAAGGTTAGGTTAGAAGGCTATGGCGGGAGCGAAGCGCAGCGAGCTCCCGCCTTAGCCTTCGAGGTTATTTTTTTTTCACATCCCTTGAAAAAACTATGCTAATATTCTCCGTTTTTGGGGCTTAAAATAAGGCAGGGAGTACCTATAGTGCAAGAACAAAACAACTTGAATTTACCTCTGTTTGAAATTTTACATTAATAACTTGAATCCGGTCGTGCCAGACTTAGACGACACGGATGACACATGACTATTATGGCACATAACGTTAGGATGAAGAATCAATATGTCAAGTGATGTTAGGAAATAAAACATTATGGAAAAAAAAAACATCCATACGATGTTAGGAATCCTAAAGATAGGCCATGTGAGCGTTAGGACAAGTGATCATTATGACATACAACGTTAGGGAAAATAAAAATAGGTTAAAAAACTTTAGGGATTCAGATAATAGATCCATTCTTTTAATGAGATCAACCTTAAATTAGAGAATATGTATATTATTATATACATTATTCATTTTTTTTTATGTGATAGCTTAACAAAAAACATATATGTATGAACAATTGTACAAATCGGCAAAATAAGAGTGAGTTTTGTAATTATTTGGAGCGGTGTGAAGGAAGTCCTGATGCATTAATAAAAAATGTTTTTACTGAAAATGAAACCTCTTTGGTTTGTCTTTATGATTAAGGATAAATAATTAACTTTGTAGTAGTTCTTTTTTATCTCCAGCTCTGTCACCAAAATGTAGGGTAGATTTTTCGGCCTTTTTCAGGATTATTGAGGCCTACAAATAATAACTGTGACATTAGCTTTTACTAATAGAGCTCAAATAATATACGAGAGTTATTAAACATTATTCTTTCAAAGTTATGTAAACATATTAAAAATGAGAATTGATGAATGATGAATTTTGCTTCAGAGCCTTCTAATTGACAAGGGTGCTGGATCTTCGACCAAATTTCACAACTGCAGATAACCGCTTCCCCTGTTATGTAGCCCTTACTTTCGAACTTGAGTACTTAAGACCAAAAATTAAACCTATGTTTGCTTCTTTTGATTTGTGTTAAGTGATACAACTTTTATGTATATCAAATATCATTAAATATTGCCTCATCTGTGCACATGTGTCTACATGTCATTAGTTTCAAAATGTTACAATGTTACGTACATTTAGAACTTGTAAATTTGGTGCATAGTGATACAATTAATAATCGGCCCTTACATCTAATTGATCGTGGTTTTTTTGTAAGTACCGCTTATAGTGAGGATTATTTATGCTGAACATCCTAATTTTGACTGACTGACTCACTAATGTTTTTGACTTATGAAATTTAAAGGCTTTTTTAAATATTTTTTAGATATTATTATGATTCGCGTCACCACGAAAAATATTAATACTGGTTATTGTACAAGAAGAGAAAAATATTATATTTTAATTAAGAACACCACCATGTTTTTTTTTTCAAAGAAACAAGCCTATTATTGGCCTGAATATATAAATTTCCCAGGCTGTACTTCCTGTCAAAAAGTAAAACAATTTATTTCCTCATACAAATATGAAAAATAATGTTAGTGATGTATGGAGTAAAATTGGTTGTTTTGTTATGGGCAAATAAATTTATGATAACTGTTAAAAATTTTACTAATTTTTAAAAAGATGGCTGTAGAAATGTGTCCAGAAAGGTTGAGATTTCTAAGTATAACTTTCTAAGTATGTACCAAACATACAAACAATAATCAAATTCTTATTATGAGTTTTTGACAATGTAAAGTCAAAGAAATAGAATTATATTGTACTAAGACTTGATTAGTTTTAAGGCTGTGATAAAGTTAGACTTATCGTTAATTTGTTACCTACCGGAGGTTAATTTATCATTATTTTCCGGGACAGAAGTCACAAATAGTAGATTGTACAACAAAACATTTCATCAGGACTTATGGTATCCATCCAAGCCGGTAGGCGAGGGTGGATAATTAAGTCGAGGATAAAATGGGTTTTAAGACCGAATTATATACTCTGCTTTTCACTTTGATTACGAGGAAATATAAATAAGTTATAAAATGAAAATAAACTTTTTCTTGGATTTAGGCGGCAATGTCTGTTCAATAAGTTTTTTTGCATTTTTAACCATTAGCGTGTTAGGTGTGAGAATAATTTTCTCTTCACTTGACAACATTTTAACAATATTCCGTAACACAACAAGTTTTGCGAAGAAAACAACTAATTAATAGTCCAAAACGAGACTACAACCTCTTCCGCCACTGCTGTTTATCTTTTTTTAATTTTTTGCATGACACTGGTAACTTAGGTCGAACGCAATACTGCCAGTTTTGCGAAGAAAGCAACTAATTAATAGTCCGAAACGAGATAAAAACCTCTTTCTCGCCACTCTATATTTTACACATACGAGTAACATCACCAGAGTGGGGTAGGCATAGCTACAGAAATACCAACAACTCCGAAAAGACTTAATTTGATGATACTAGTAGGCTAAGATGTTAACCAGTGTATTAGTGACAGGTTGCAAGCCCATCAACTCGTATATTATCGTATTTATTTTTAAACTTTTTTTTAAATTTTTTGCATGAAACTTTTAACTTAGGTCGAACGGGATACTGCCAAGTAATTTGTTGATTTTGTATGTTTTTTGTTAATAATGCTTGTTTTTAGTAGTTTAAAATTTAATTAGTGTTAGATGCAACATTGAAGGCAAATAAATTAAAGTACATGTATTCAAATAATAAGTTTATTTAGTGCAGTCACACCGTCTGTCTAGCTGTAGGGCTTAATTGTCTTAGTCTAGATGACGACAACGCTTTATGCACTAGTGCATACAATGCAATTTTATGCAGCCTATACCTAGCCTATGCATAAAGAAGGACTTTACGAGCATGAGAAGTGAATAAATATTTTGTAGGTGATTATTGAGAATTATTATTTAATTTGTTATGTAGTTGTCTATTTAGTTTTTGTTTTATATATGCGGACTCTGAGGTTTAATTTACAACTATTGTATTATGATACTGATAGGCAGGTCGTGTGCTTAATGAATACGGCGGGTAGGTAGGGTCAGTTGCTATACACTTTAGGCTAATTTACACTCATCCTGCCCAGTGTTTTTTTTCATTTTTTTTTTGATTATTATTACAGTTTTCTTTGCATATTTTTTTTAATGTCGCGGCAAAAAGGTATTTGTACTTTTTTCATCTCACATGTATGCAATTCTATTCACATCTTATTTGCATTCCTATAGAAAACAAAAAAAGATATGAGCCGACAGTGTGAAAATTAGAAAATAAAAGTCGTCAAGCTCAACTTTACGGCACAATTAAAATATAGGAGTTTCTCGGATCTTCCAATTTTACTAAAACTTCTCCAATTTATGACCACTCGAACGGTATACCGCATGTCTAGAATCACTATGAATTTTAACTGGGGTTAACTCTATAATAGTGGTTTTACACAGTCAGTACATCCAGCCTGTTAAATAGGTTCTTTTTGGTCGTAAGTTGCGTATTGAATATCGTTAAAGAATAATTAGCGGTGAAAATAAATATTAAATTTGATTACCGTTTTTATCACTGTAGATACTTTTTTTTTATAATTACGAGTATTTGTCAAATTAACTTGTTTTATTTTAGATGCTTTATAATTACGTTAATATTAAATATTCAATTCAATACTAAATTAATTAAATAAATAAGAGCTAGATACAAAAATAATTGTTTACATCACTAAAAAGATAGATGGATGTATAATTATATGAAAATATAAATGGGTAAACATAGTAGAAGAGGTCAGACCGGTACTTTTTTAGACGAGATTTAAAAGGACTGTGAAGCAAAAAAATTCATAGGTATTCCGATAACGTTTTTATCCTCTTAAATGTTATCTGATTTTTACGATTTATGAATATGTTGAAAGCTAAATTTGTACGGAATATTTTCGACAACTACGATATTTAAGCATCGCTTCACAATCCTTTTAAGTGACGCTACAGATGCAGACTGCTTCATATCAACCGGGAGCGAATTCCAAGTCGCGGGCGTGCTCTGGTTCAAGATATTTTTCAGATTTTAATTGCTGTTAGTTTGGCTGTAGGGGGACGACGACGGCCAAGACATGCGATCCCAGAGAGAATGACACTTTTTGAGTTCAATATTCCCTAAATGAGGAAATGAGAAAAAAAAAGTTTTTATATTTCAACTATGTCGTAATTAAAATGCCAAATTAAAGATTTCTAGTACCAAGAGTCTCTGAGTTAAGCCGCGGAGACACGGGCATGGCGAAACCATAAGGGTTTCTTGTGCACTACGGAACCCCAAAACACCTTCAAGTAAAATATTTACCATTTTTGCTTATGGGAGTTCGTTTCAAAAATATTAAACTCTACAAGTGACAATGTTTTTTGTTTAGGAAGAGTAAACAACTGTGCGGACGACGAGTTCCCGTGCACGTCCCTTCGTCGGTCGGGCGGCTGCATACCGAAGAGTTGGGTGTGCGATGGCGACCACAGAGACTGCTACGACGACATAGACGAAATTCACTGTAGTAAGAGCAAATAGTATAGATCTCTCAGAACTTCATAAAAAATAGATTTTAATATGTATACCTAGGAACCTCGGGGTAAGAGAATTTTAATGTCTGGATTTATCACCAATTCAATAGATGTTTGTTTAATTTAATATTTTTCACGCCCAAACACTGATATTGTTGTGCTGGGCTGGGATTCTACACGGTAATAACGGTATCATATTTGACGTGTTTCAGTATCGTCAAAGTTTTGATAACTCTTGTCATTTACAATAATGGCGACTGTGACATAAACAATTCTAAAACACGTCTAATGCGATATCGTTATAACGCAGTAGAATAGAGGCCATGATTTATGTACATTGCGTTTGCATGGTTATGAACGCATCTGACAATAATGCACTACCGACACTGTTTTTAATAAAAGTGACTTTATCAATCTAACTAAAAAAGAGAAATAAGCGAAGAAGTAAGGAAAGTGTACAAAAATTATTGTAAGAGAAAATGATTAAATGACAAAAGTTTATGAACGGCGATGAAGTCACTAGGGATAAGCGACATTTGATAAGATATGGTAGTTCTGGTTATTCGATCTTAACATGTTTAGTTTTATATGTAGGTGTAGGTAAAACATAAAAGCGAGTATGCGGTAAGGAAATAAAAAGACAATCAACAATTAGCAGGATTGTCGCGGCCAACCAGAACTATGCAAGTGTAGTGGTCCTGATAAATGAGTAAGAATCGGCTACATTTATTTAAGATAACGTTTAACCTAATCTACCGTTTTGTAACAAGAAAGATCCGTGCTTCTTAAAATAACCGATGGAATAAGCGGCACCAAACAAATTCATCAAATGAACACGAGCCCTGGGGGCGATTTTTGAAGGTCACCGACGAAAAATGACTAACTTTGAAATCAATTTGTGCAGCGATTGAATCTACAAGCGGGCCCACCCTTTGGATATCAAAATATCATTACGTCTTTATCATATCAAATCCAAAAGCTGGGCCCGCTCGTAGGTTAAATCAGTGAGCTACAAAAATTGCCCCCCAGGGCGCATTCGATGCAGAAAAATCAGCCGATACTCAAAATAAAATATAATATCACTAAAAATGTCACCTTACCTTTTTACTTTCAAGCATCGATTTGTAAGCAGTAAAGATAAACAAAAAGGAGTAAACTCACTTTCTCATAAATAAATATTATAGAGGACTTTAAGCAATTTTAAAAATACACTATGCAGCTGTATTAATAAAATAATAAGGCCCATAATATTAAAAATGATAAGTACTTTATGTCCTTTCCCGTAGCTATCTCTACAAACCCTGAAGGAAATTAACAAATGCGATTTGGTCAAGTGCGAGTTCGGCTTGCGCTAACGGTTATAAGCTTTAATCAATATTCAGCCCTTTTTTATGTTAAGTAGAAGGCACACGAGCACTTAGGCCACCTGATGGTAAGTGGAATCTAAGACCCGTTGACATTTGAATTCTCAAGACTATAATCCTAAGACCTCAAATGCGTTGCCAACCCTCAGGACTAAGATGAAATGCCTCTGTGGTAGTAATTTCACCGGTTGTGTTATCCCCACACCGGAATACAACAATGCAAACATAGTGGATAAGACGGTGGTAGCGACCCGGACGGTAGCGATCTGCATAGGGTCCTACCACTATTAAAATAGCCCTATAATATTTTATTAGCTAACTTTCCTTCAACAGTTTTTTTTTGTAATAGATAATAATTATCTGCTCTGCTCCGAGGGTTCGGTGCGCAAGTTCGACTCGTACTGACCGGTTCTTAAACTTCGTATTTTGTAGCAAAAATAACCATAAACGTTGTTAACACGGGGTTTTATTTTATCTCTTGATTCTCTACATCTTTCGCCGGACATTGTTTCTTGTCCAGATTCGCAGTGGCAATCCTGCGGAGTGAACGAGTTCAAATGCCGCTCCCCTATCTGGGAGAACGGCTGCATACCCAGAAAATATGTGTGCGACGGTGACCACGTCGACTGCTTCGACGACTCGGATGAAAGAATCTGCAGTAAGAGCACTATGCAACATTTAAAAACTAATTTAATGATAATGTTAAGCAAAAGATTCCTTATGTAATCATTGAATCGCATCGGCTGCGACCGACCAAGTTCATCTTAAAGCGTAACGATCTCGGTCCATCAGCGATTCTTAGGTAAATAATTAAACGGAATATTTTTCATATTTTATTTTAATTGGATTTACAAATCAATTTATACCAAATTGTTACCCATTAAAATCATAACTGGTTCAACATTGTCTCATAAAATGTGTGCGCAAACATAAACAAAACGTCGCAAAATAAAACAAATAACGCTTCCGTTTTTTGTTTCCCGGCGCCTTCGGAGAATGAGAAAGTTGGAAGGTTTCTTTTAAACTGCTTCTTCCGCCGCATGTTACTTTTTACCAAAAAATCATGTCTGCCCAAACTATCCATAATTGATTCTTGTTTAAACTTGTCATAGATATTTTTGTCCAAATAAATAATATCCTCACGTCTGTGGGCGACCCGATTTGGGTATCGCTTTTTCAATCGTAATTACTTGTGATTAAATTGAAATTGTAAGAAAAAGCGACACCCTACTGGGTCTCCCACAGACGAGACGATCTATAACACATATACAGTAAAAATATTATTGGGCTCTCGTACATACTAATTCTTGGAAACGCCTTAAAATTCCAAACTATTTTATACCGGTTTTTTTTTTCCGAAAACTATGTTACTGGGTGAATTTCAACAAGCGTCAAATTATCCTAATTTGGTGGTATTTTTTATTTTCTTAGTAAGGTTTATAATTAAACGTTTAAGTGACGTCATTAGTCATTATAAAAACAGTGTTAAAATGGCCCTTTATTATACCAAGTGTTTTTTAAGATATAACGATTTTACTAATTATGTACCACCAAAATTGTTATTATCCACCAAAATTACTTTTCTTAGAAAAACTCACGATCAATAATAACATATCGGGCTAATTAAAATATAATCGTTAGGGAATCTTCCTTGTTATTTTTGAAAATCCAAAACGTAAGTTTCTAATATAATAAATAATGATTATTTGTTGTTTAAATAATTTTGGTGGAGACCAGAAATTTTTATAATTTTGGTGTTTCGCAAAAGCCACCAAAATTGTACCACCAAAATTATAAAATTTAACATTTTTTTAAATTAAAAACAAATGTTTTAGTTTAACAAAAACTCAACTCGTCACAGTTAAAAAGACACCATAAACTTGAAAAAACTATCACACAACAAAACTTTTTGCGAAATAATGACTTATCTAAGTTATCACGATTAATAAAGTGTATTTCATACCACCAAAATTAGATACTTATGTGCTTAGCGGGAAGACGCAGAAAGATGGTACAAATCTTTCACCGTCTATTGCTGGAGTGAAATTGAACGAACATCTGAGGCTATATTTGTTTGTTTAATCACGTTTCGTTCGATCATAAAATCAATTTCAATATTCACCACCAAAATTAACTATTTCGCTTGGACAGTTTTATTTACACTGCTCCCAGTTTCCTTTTACTTGCAAATGCAATAATTGATACATTTTAAAATACCTCAACTAATAAGGAATACAGATAACTAAAATATAAGTCTAGTTAAGGCTTAATAAGTTTGTACCACGACATATCAATATATGCGGGAAGTACAGGATACGACACCAAAATTGATTTTGGATTGAAAATATTTTTTTTACGATAAATATAATAGGTTAATAATAATTTTAACTTTGGCTCAATATGGTACTTTGAGTAAGATTATTTATAAAATAAATAGTTTTCCCCAATTATCACGTCCGCTGCTCAAAAAATGTGGTTGAGATAATTACTCTTTGGAGCTATTATAAATAAAATGCATTATTTAGTTTCTTTACGTGTTAGGTTAAGTTTGATTTATAAGCCATATCAAAAAATTAAGTCTTCAATAAAAAAATGCATTCGGAATTAGTATGAAAATTCGGAATTTGGTTCAATTCGGAATTATAACTCTTCGGAATTGTGTAGCGTACCCATTATTCTTATCTAATACTTCACTTCCCGACTCTCGTCTTTCTACATTCTTGTGACATTATTTTTGTTTAGAACCACGGCAAACCTGCGCAGACGGCGAGTTTGCGTGCACGTCCCCTCGTCGATCAAGCGGCTGCATACCGAATAGTTGGGTGTGTGATGGCGACCACAGTGACTGCTACGACGACTCGGACGAACGTTACTGCAGTAAGACAACATATACTGACGTAGATTACCTAACCACGAAACATTTGCAACCATATATTTATAACACTGGCCCGGCTCGTCTCTTTCAGCAACAGGCAAGACAGAGAAGTTGAGCGCCTAGATGAGCTCAGCTCCATAAAGGATCTTATGAAGGGCAACCTTCCATCGTCACTCATGCAAAAACTCGTTTACACGTGAATTCTGGCCGTCCTAACCTACGGTACCCAAACATGGTCACTCACTGAGAGTCAAAAGGGCAATAGGAAACATGCATGAAAAACAATTAAGTTTTATTGATACGATTTAGTAGAAAATATAAAAAAACATATAAGACGCAATACACTAAGTACTGACCCGTTTATTAAGAATTAATATAGTAGAATCAAAACTTGTTAAAATTTTAAAACTTCTTTTCGGGCTTAGATTTTTTTTTTCGGCATCCTCATTTAGATCACTTTTCTCAATCTCTCAAGGGTTAGCTTAATCTTTAAAGGGATAAGTTCGCCTTTGTACTTTCTGTCTTATCTTTACTGTATTGATAGATTTTTTCTTTTTGTACAATAAAGTGTTTACATACATACAAGAAAGCAAATAAATCATATCGGCTTGAAAATAAACCACACACGCCAAACCATAGACAAACCCCACTTTTAGTTATCTAGTATGAATGATGACTATACTGAACAATTTATTATTAACTAGCGACCCGCCCTCGCTTCGCTCTGGAGAACCTTCCTCTTCAATCACTCTATCTATTAAAAAAAACCGCATCAAAATCCGTTGCGTAGTTTTAAAGGTTTAAGCATACATAGGGATATAGGGACAGAAAAAGCGACTTTGTTTTATACTATGTAGTGAAGGTAAAAGCTTAATTTTTGCACAAACATACGAGAGTCAAGGTCATAAATATGTATACACTTTAGTACCTTGTCTATTTAACGTCATGTTTAAACTGCCATATGAAATTGTCACAGCGATTAAAGTGACAAGGTACTAAAGTGTATACATATTTATGACCTTGACACTTTAGGTGTGTATGCGTGTGCGAGAGGTAACGTGCTAGTTAAATATTATTTTTAGAATTAAAATTTTGTATTTTTTTAGTGTTAAAAGTGAGCTGGACGTTCTAGCTGCAGCAGACCAAGAATTCCATAATCATGCATATTATGTAGCATGCATGGGTGTTTGAAATTTTAGGTTAGCTTGATGATGACCTTGAAACGGCTGAACTAATTTTGAAAAAACATGACTAAGAACGATCGCTAGAAAACCTGCTTTCAAAAGAAAAAATCCAACTTAGCTCACCCATTTAAGAGGTACGGTGCCACAGATAAAGTTCCACACACACACACACACATGGGTACGTATCCTAATACTGGGTCATAAATCATAATACTCGTACATAATGGTCATATTTATATAACGTTTTTTTTCTATGATATGATACGATCCCCACCCACACACACACACACACACTAATAAACTAATAACTCCCCTCTTTTTGCGTTGGGATTTAAAAAGGATAGATCGCACCCGAAAGACCACACTGCGCTCCAAAACACGCATGTGAAAAAACCTCATTCACTTGAGCTTGTCTATTTTTCCACCTACGTCGGATTGAGCCGGTCACCCGGCTCTGCATGCGTAGAGAGCTAGAGTAAATAGAGTGGGCCTAGAAAGAAATGGCGGAACGACTTGTACGCATTCCTCAGCCACAGGCTGGAAGCGGCACCAAATGGGGACTCATGCAGATCAAGGGGAGAGCAATTGGACACTCAAAATAGACTAGCAAAAAAATGCGGGTAGAGAGGCTTATTAGACCGACTTCAAAGAAGGAGGAGGATCTACGTTTGACTGTATGCTGTTAACCCTTTATCACCTCAATTTATAGTATCAAATTTTGAAAATCAGAAATTGCTTTTTTATCGTCGATAATCAAAAATATTCCAAAGCATAACGCTTAAGCATTCTAACGCTAATGATCTATAATGGTAATAATTATACTTAATTGTAACTTTCTCAAGTTATAGATGTGGTGTTTATAATGTTCAGGGACATCGATATTTTTTCAGAACTATTTAAAGGCATACCTATATTTTCAATTCATAATTGATTTTATTAATACAGGGCTGGAAATCTACTTGGTAATAACGATATTGTCTTTGACTTGTTTCCGTATTGTCAACGTTTTGATAACTCTCATGTCATTTCCAATAATGTCGATCGAGTCATAATCGAATCTAAAACATGACAAACGCAGTATTGTTATAACGGAGTAGAATTAGAGGTCCTGTTCCATTCCCTAAAGCTAAAGGCGCGCTTATCTCATCTTTCTTCTCTCAGCATCTTATATCTTACATTCTTTCTCATCCAGGTTCGCAGGGTAGCAAAAATAACCATAAACGTTGTTAACACAGGGTTTTATCTTTTTTTTTTTCTTGACATATTTTACCGGACGTTGTTTCTTGACCAGGTTCGCAGCAGCAATCCTGCGGAGTGAACGAGTTCAAATGCCGCTCCCCTCGCCGGGAGAACGGCTGCATACCAAGGAGCTATGTGTGCGATGGTGACCACCGCGACTGCTTCGACGACTCGGATGAACGTCACTGCGGTAAGAACACTAAACTTAGCCTGTACTGACGTAGATTATCTAACCTGAAACAATGTAAAAAAAAACAGGGGACAATCTTACACAAATTGACCTAGTCCCAAACTAAGCTCTAGACTTTTTCTATGGGTTTTAGACAACGATAAACATACCAATATAGAGAAATACATACTTAAATACATGGGAAACATCCAAGACTCAGGAACAAATATTCGCGTACATCGCGCAAATATCTAGAAAATTACCTACCTGTACATAGACATGTAATGTCGAACATGCGGTTCCCTCAGGTGAACTGAGGGCACGTCTTACGAAAAGTCACGTGATCTACCAGTGACGCGATTGGTTTAAAAACAAAACGAATAGAAACGCTAGTTAGCGAACGCATCTTGGCTAGGGCCTCTGGAAACCTATGGCGACAGAGGAAATGTATTTGAATTGATAAGGTCATAATGTTAGCACTAGAAAGCGATTAACTCAATTAACCCGATTAAGTTAGAAAACTAAAACTGAAGTTATATATTCGTTCGAACTAAGAGGAGAAGTTGTTTATGACGTGCCTCAAGGTAGCCTTTTAGGTCCTTTGCTATTTCTGGTTTACATTAATGAATGACAAAAGCAATTGACCATCTTATGATTTTCTATGCTGATAGAGTAGTACTGTTACATTTATAAATAGACAAGGATCGAATAGAATAGCACTAAAAATTCCGTATAGTTCATAACAAAAATAATTATTTTCTCGAATCTTATTTATTTATTTAAGGCAGGCCTTCAGATTGTTGATCCTTAAAATTCGGAGATAAGGAGGAACGATATTAGTACATTTTTGGCTATAAATCATAAAATACATGATTGAAAAGTTTTTTTTTTAATGTTCAGATTCAGCTCTCCCATTTGACACCCGTTTGCTATGGTCAAATCACTTTCATTTTGCAACCCCCTATTTAAGGTCCCTTTTCAAATATTTTGATACATTTTTACTAAAAACCGATGCCGGCTAGCAATAAATACAGCTGACAAATTTAGAGATAGTTTCAGAAAAAAGAGAAAGAACCTGCTGTGACAGACAGACAGACAAACAGAACCCGAAGTCTAGATTAGGGAGTGGAGGATTGTATGGAATGGTGGTCTTAAATGTAATGTGTTTTGCGAAGTGATTTTATGTAACAAGCGTACTTCTTTTAATTTTATAGGAAATAATAATATGGTAGATCCCAATAAACACTTATAATTATTTGATTTACCTCAACTAACTGCACGTACCTGGGTAGTCGAAAGCTTAGTTTTAATTTGACTTTTTGTCTCCTTTTCAGTTACATCCACCACGACCACCACAACCACCACAACTACCACAGTAAAACCCACCGGTGAGTAAATAAACAATCATTCTTAAGTATTTGTACATAGTAATGAAATATTGTATTTAGACCTCTTTTAATAAAAAAATGGCACGAGCATGTCGGGTAGGAGTCTGTCGCCGTAACCACAAACCCAAAAAAAAATCTTCAAATTCCACCACTATTAGTATAGACGTGTAGAGACTGGGGAAGAGTACTTTTTCTGAACACGCTACTCGGAAATATTGACAAAGATGGTCTGGTCACAAAACACCACTTATATTGACTGGCAAATAATGTTTTTACAGGCCCATTTACTGACTTGAACACTAAAGAAAATTTGTCACTAAATTTTTTTTGCTAGTAGACATGATGACGATCATAATAGATGGAGTTCCACTCAGAAGTGATGACTGCTGCCAATGTGTTGAATTTTCCTAAATTTGGACTCTACGTGATCATACGAACACTAGGAGAGGTTCTATTCTCTATCAGATAGCGAATACCACATTTTGGTAAATACTCGTATGTACTTTAAAACATAACAAAGGTCTAAACTTGTTTCATTCTTTTTTACAGTCGGGTTTTAGTTTTTAAAACTTTTTTTCTTTATTTTGTACTTTTTGTAGTCGGGTGTTAGGTTTTTTAAACTTATTTTTTTATTTTTAGGATTTGACTTACTGCGGCACTTGGTCATATTTCAATAGTGATCTAGAAATCCATTATGTTTGATAGTTTTTTGTATGTCAATGCATATAATTTATCCAAAAAAAAACATTACACGCTTTGTTAATGTTTAGAGTGCGCCAAACGCTTACCGATCGTAAATGTGATATTGATGAGAAAAACCTTCTGTTGCTATCGTTTTACCAAGTTGTAGACATCCGTACAAGGAACATCTTTTCATCTAAATCGGTTCAGTGGCGTAACAAACAAACAGACAGAATTACTTTCACTTTTATAATATTAGTATAGATTTTGTGTTGTGATTTTCTGCTAGAGGGTTTCACACTGCCCTTACTTCTAAGCTGTCAAAAAAAGAAAATTGATCCGCTGATCTTTCAATAGGTATTTTTATCTTATCGAATAATATTGCAGATTTTTTTTTTAAATGTTGTGATTTTAATAACGCATGATCAAGTAAACCATTTTAGACTCAATTAGGTATCTTAAAAGAACTACTGTAATAATCTTATCCTGATATTTACAATTACAATATACAACGGACATAAAGAATATAATTTTAAGCAGATAATCATGAAGCATGTTAAGAAACCATTTATTTTATTTTAATCTTGAACCTGACACCTTTATTTCTAAATAAAACGGATGCGATAACCCTTCACCTTATCAAAGCTATGCTCAATACAAAAGTCGTCACTCACACGCCATTAACAGCTAAACACCAGACCTAATGTCCACCTTATAGACTCAGGTCGTTTTGTTAACGCTGTTAACCATGACGGATATATCCGTCGTTGGCATTGAACCAGTTGTGCAGATATATCCGTCAAACGCGCTGAAAAGATGACTAGATCGACCAAGGAATGGATTTCTGATGCAAATATTTTAACCACCTGCTCCCTCCGCATCTTTTTATGCTTTATTTTATAGTGTGATTTAACGCAATAGGGTTTTATACTGCCATATTACTTCTAACCTGCCAGTTGGAAAATATTTTAATTTGATCCGTAGATCTATCTAATACCTTTCCATAAAAACAAAAAAAAATCTGATGCCACGGAGGTCACAACAGATGAAACAACTATGGGTACTGGTAAGAATATTTTTAGCTACAGCAATCAAAACATTATTTGGCAGCTTAAGAAAGCTGTAAAGTAATTTATTTGATTTTATATTTCGTGCCTCATGCCAGGCTTTTTAAATTCCATATAAAACGGATGTGATATCTACCGGATACATCAAGAGCCGGTTTTCTTATACCAACACTGAAACTTCCTGCCTCTAATTTATGTTATAATATAACGTGTATTCAAATTTGGTATAAAGGTGAGGGCACCAGTGTTAAACACTTTAAGGTGAACAATAATGCACCAATACAGGATACCTAAATCCCAAAGCTCGTACGGTGATAAAGTGATTGTTGAAAACAAATGAATAACCCCTTTTTTCTGTAAAATAAGAATCAAAGTGCGCATGATTGGTCCTTGTCCATTACTACTCGATGAGCTATCGGTACTTGCTTTGCAAATAAAGTCACAGAATAAGTAAAAGTACAAGTGCAGAAGTTACACTCCCTAAAAAAACGCTGTTTAGGCATGACAAACGTGCCTACTCGTACTCGATGCCTCTGACTATCCCATAACTTGTATTCTTTCGCACGCAGCACGTGTAGTGCTAGGGTTGTCACGCCAAGAATACATCAATGAGGACAAATAAAACACTAGCTCACCAGAGATCGCTTGAGTAAAGTGAGTCGACATTACGAAGCCGTATACAAAATGTTAACGGTTTTGCTTATTTTCGTGATTTTGCATTTAACATACTGCTTTTCTATAAGTTTAAATTTAAATGCACATCATCACTAATTTGATCGAATAAATAGGTTACGAATGAATAAGCTACTTTTTTATTTTTGTCGAATATTATAATGCGAGATTTAGGTTGTCTTGATATTTGTAAATACAACGGACATAAAGAATATAATTATAAGCAATCCATCATGAAGCATGCTAAGAAACCATTAGTTTTATCTCAATCTTGAACCTTACAACTTTATTTCTATACAATACGGATGCGATAACCTTTCACCTTATCAACTAAACTAAGCTATACTCAATACCAAAGTCGTCACTCACTCGCCAATAACAGCTAAACACCAGACATAATGTCAACCTTATAGACACTCAGGTCCTTTTTACGCTGTTAACCATGACGGATATGTCCGTCGTTGGCATTAAACCAGTTGTGCAGATATATCCGTCAAAGGCGCTGAAAAGATAAATGAATCGACCAAGGAATGGATTTCCGATGCAAATATTTTAACCACCTGCTTCCTCCGCATCTTTTAATGCTATATTTTATCGTTTGATTTATCGCAACAGGGTTTTATACTGCCATATTACTTCAAAACTACCAGTTGGAGAAGATTTTAACTTGATTCGTAGATCTATCTAATAGTTTTCCAAATAAAATTAAATATAATTTTCAGATGCCACGGAGGTCACAACAGATGAAACAACTATGAATACTGGTAAGAATATTTTTAGCTACAGCAAGCAAAACATTATTTGGCAGCTTAAGAAAGCTCTACAGTATTTTTTTTTTTTTTAAATGTCGTTATTCATGCCGGGCTTCCTAAATTCCATATTAAACGGATCTGACATCTACCGGATACATCAAGAGCCGTTCTTATTACACCAATACTGAAAGTTCCTGCCTCTAATTTATATTATAATATAACGTCTTTTCAAATTTGGTATTAGGGCGAGGGCAACAGTGTTAGACACTAGCTGAACAATAATGCACGAATAAAAGATACCTAAGTCCTAATTTAAAGCTCGTACGGTCATAAATTGATTGTTGAAAACAAATGAATAACCCATTTCTTCTGTGAAATAAGAATCAAAGTGCGCATGATTGGTCCTTGTCCATTACTAATGTCAACCTTACCTCATAGATACTCAGGTCTATTTTGTGCTGTCAACCATGATGGATATATTCGTCATTGGCGTAAAACTAGTTGTGCAGACTGCGGATATTATATCCGTCAAAGCCGCTAAAACAGTAAATGGTACTTAATCCACCAAGGAATGGTTGTCTGATGAAAATACTTTAACTACCTAGTTCCATCTCACCTTCAAGCGTATGTTGAAACTAAATACATAGGCATATTGTACCTTTATTGTATACAGTGATTTACTGCATTAGAATCAGAATCAGAATCAGAATAATCTTTATTCAAGTAGGTTTACAAATAATAAACTCTTTTGAAACGTCATAGTAGCGACTTAGCCTAAAATTGACTGCAGGTTCAAATCGCGACCGATCAGAGAAGAACCTGTAAGAAACTCTGTCGGATGTCTTTTTTTTTTTCGACGTTCGCAACCTTTTGTCGTAAGGACTAAACATTTTATTACAAGCAATTCAGTCCCAAGCATTGTTATCATTAATATAGTCTTTAATACTATAATATGCTTTAGAAATTAGTTTACGCTTAACGTAACTCTTAAATTTATTTACTGATAGTTCAGTAACATTACTTGGGAGCTTATTATAGAACCTAATACAATTACCCATAAAAGAGTTTTTTATTATATGGAGCCGCGTGAAGGGTTTCATACTGCTTCATTACTTTAAAACCGCCGGTTGGAGAAATTTTAATTTGATTCGATGATCTATCGGTACTTGCTTTGCAAGTCAAGTCTCAGAGTAAGTGAAATACAAGTAGGTACAGAAGTTGCGCTCCCAAAATAAAACGCTGTTTAGGCATGAGAAATGTGCCTACTCGTACTCGATGCCTCTGACTATACCATAACTTGTATTATTTTGCACGAAGCACGTGTAGTGCCACGCTAAGAATTAATCAATGCTTCGTCGCTTGAGTAAAGTGAGTCGACACTCGACATTTAGAGGCCGTATACGAAATTTTGTCCGTTTTGCTTCCTTTCGTGATTTTACAGTTAAAATACTGCTTTTCTATAAGTTTAAATGCACATCATTAAATATCATTACAGTTATGATCAAATAAATGGGTTACGATCTTTTTTTTTTTTGTTAAGGAGAAGACACACGAGCACTCAGGCCACCTGATGGTAAGTGGAATCTGAGACCCATAGACATTTGAATTCTCAAGACCATAATCCAAACACCTCAAATGCGTTGCCAGCCCTGAGGACTAAGATGGAATGCCTCTATGCTAGTAATTTCACCGGTTATCTTATCCCCACACCGGAACACAACAATGTAAACACTGTTGCTTGGCGGGTGGTTAATGGATAAGATGGTGGTAGCAATCCGGACGGACCCTGCACAGGGTCCTACCACCACTAAATAATAAGCTATTTTTAAATTTTTGATGAATATTATAATGCGAGATTTTGGTTGTCTTGCTATTGTAAATACAACGGACATAAAGAATATAATATAAGGCAATCAATCATGAAGCATGCTAAGAAACCATTTATTTTATTTCAATCTTGAACCTGACACCTTTATTTCTATACAAAATGAATGCAATAACCGTTCACCTTGTCAAAACTATACTCAATACAAAAGTCGTCACTCACACGCCAATAAACACCGGACCTAATGTACACCCCATAGAAACTAAGGTCGATTCGTACGCTGTTAACCATGACGGATATGTCCGTCGTTGGCATTTAACCAGTTGTGCAGATATATCCGTCAAAGGCGCTGCAACAATAAATAGATCCACCAAGGAATGGATTTTTGATGCAAATATTTTAACCACCTGCTTCCTGCGCATCTTTTAATAAGATATAAGAGAAGAGATAATTTATTTGTAACACATGAGTAAGTTGACATAATGTTCACAAGTTTTTTATAATATCCGTCATGTTTTGCCTTTCGGCGTACTAATTTTAAATAACAATAATAATATTATAGAACAATTTATTGAATTAAATGATACTGTTTTACAAATGGATTATAAAAACAATATATATGAAATATTTATACTCAACGCTTAAAAAATGTTATTTATAAAGTCATTTCTATTATAGTAACATTTTTCCAATAATTATTTCACTTGTTTACTTTATTTTAACTTGATTCGTAGATCTATATAATAGCTTTTCAAATAAAATATATATAATTTTCAGATGCAACGGAGGTCACAACAGATGAAACAACTATGAGTACTGGTAAGAATAATTTTAGCTATAGCCAGCAAATCATTACTTGGCAACTTAAGAAAGCTCTACAGTAAATTTATTTGTTTTTATATTTCGTGCCGGGCTTTCTAAATTCCATATAAAACGGATGTGATATCTACCGGATACATCAAGAGCCGATTTTCTTATACCAATACTGAAACTTCCTGCCTCTAATTTTTATTATAATATAACGTGTATTCAAATTTGGTATCAAGGTGAGGGCACCAGTGTTAAACACTTTAAGGTGAACAATAATGCACCAATACAGGATACCTTAATCCTAAAGCTCGTACGGTGATAAAGTGATTGTTGAAAAAAAATGAATAAACCCTTTCTTGTGTAAAATAAGTATTAAAGTGCGCATGATTGGTCCTTGTCCATTACTACTCGATGAGCTATCGGTACTTGCTTTGCAAATCAAGTCACAGAATAAGTAAAAGTACAAGTGCAGAAGTTACACTTGCGACGACCTCCCTTACCCGACTAGATGAAGGGAGCACGTCGTAAACAAAATGAAACAAAATGTCGAAAAAAATAATAAACAAAACTAATGTCCGGCGTGACCTTTGGACTAAGAGTGGATCTATCCTATGGAGCTGAAAGAAACCAGTTAGTAAGTTTAACACATTCTTTATTTCTACGTTTTCTTTACAACCATTACATACTTAATTGTAAACCTTGAAGTCCTGAACGACCAGACATTTGATTCTAAATTAATTAACAGCTCAGTAAAGCATGGGTCGTGTTTAAAACAATATGGTTCTTAAGATAGGTTCACAATTATCCATTCCAAAGTTGGTTAGTCCCTAAGGAACCTAATGCCATCAATTCCAATACTTAATTTGCTCTTAAATCCTACTTCCCTAACTAGTAATTAATTCACAGACCTCGTTCTGAAGAAACCTTCCTGCAAAGGGCTGTCCGGCTGCAGACTGGATCTGGGCAGTGTGAGTCGAGACGCGATGGTCTGGGCGTCGACTCTATGCAAGCTCCATTTGCAAGCCACACAGTAAGCGCGTGAAGATAATAGAAAGGTCCTCTAATATTTGAGGGCTTTAAGAAGCTTGGTGCAGAAGGCTTTATAAAGAGACAGTCATGGGCTTGCAACACAAAATGGCGGCTGGTGAAAGGTACCTAGCCCGCACTACTAAATTACACAAAATAAAGCAAGCCTTAACTTAATCATTCACAAACTAAATCTCTAGTGGAAAGTGAAATTTACTGAACATATGCTTATTTCTTTCAGGGTCAAAGAAAGGAAGCCAAATACCAAGATTGGACCCCAAAATAGAAGGTCTATATCTAAATGTGTTTTCTAAATCCCCTTCTAAATTATATTCGAATGAAATTGCTTTAACTTCTTCCAAATTCTTTAAATTCCTAAACTATTTAAATTCTTTAAATTTCCAAACTATATTAATTTTTCCGAATTCCCATCCAGCTGGAAAGAAGCAAATAGCCTCGATTAGGATATGCACATGGCAGAAATTACGCGAAGAGCAGAATGTAACAGATCAAGAGAGCTTACCGGAGATCATCCAATAAAGATTATCTCAAACGCTGTATTTCCCTCCGTCCCGGCATAAAGAACCCTCTGGTTTCAAATAATTTGAGTTTGAAGAGCTGAAAGTTAACCACGAGGTTAAGAAACCAGTCTACATGATGCACATGTCTTATTCAGACGGAATATCTACTTACGGTTTTGTTACTGCCACAAAATAATTCTTAAATCGGCTGCTACTTTGCCACATAAACCACTGGAGACTTCTATCAAAACTAGGACCTCCGTCCTGCACAAGATGTTCAAAGCTTCTGCTCGCACTCAACTTGGAGCTGCAGTTGTAAGCAACCTCTAACCAATATGGCTGACGAACGGAGCACCCTGGAGCACCCTCGGATGAAGAAATTCTCCCACAATATTTACCCCAGAATTTACCCCGAAAGTATTGACTTTCAAATTGTGAAATTTGTATTTTAGAAAACAATTAAACAGTTGATTATCGTAGAAGACATTCATTGTTCCTCCTGAAACCTAAATTCCTACAAAACCTTGTTTCAGCAAAAGCTTCCTATACATTTTTCCTAATAAACATACAGTAATAAATCATGAAGTTGAATTTTATTTCCCTACATACGAGTAGAAAATCTAGGGCTGACAACCCTATGCAAATCGATACCGAATGTCAATCTAGTGACCAGCCTTTAAATATATTAAAGATTGTTGCCAGTACTCAGAGTTTGGGTTTGTTCCAGTCAATGATAAAAGCGCAACGTTACACACTCCCTAAAAAAACGCTGTTTAGGCATGACAAACATGCCTACTCGTACTCGATGCCTCTGACTATCCCATAACTTGTATTCTTTCGCACGCGGCACGTGTAGTGCTAGGGTTGTCACGCCAAGAATACATCAGTGAGGACAAATAAAAAACTAGCTCACCAGAGATCGCTTCAGTAAAGTGAGTCGACATTACGACGCCGTATACAAAATTTTAACGGTTTTGCTTATTTTCGTGATTTTGCATTTAACATACTGCTTTTCTATAAGTTTAAATGCACATCATCACTAGTTTGATCGAATAAATAGGTTACGAATGAATAAGCTACTTTTTTATTTTTGTCGAATATTATAATGCGAGATTTAGGTTGTCTTGATATTTGTAAATACAACGGACATAAAGAATATAAATAAATAAATAAATTATCACAGGACAAAGTCACACAAATTGACCTAGTCCCAAACTAAGCTCTAGGCTTGTACTATGGGTACTAGACAACGATAAACTTACTTATATAGAGAAATATATACTTAAATACATAGAAAACATCCATGACTCAGGAACAAATACTCGTGCTCATCACACAAATATCTGCCCTTACCGGGATTTGAACCCAGGACCCCTAGCTTCGAAGGCAGGGTCACTCCCAACAAGGCTAGCGTGTCGTCAAATATAATTATAAGCAATCCATCATGAAGCATGCTAAGAAACCATTAGTTTTATCTCAATCTTGAACCTTACAACTTTATTTCTATACAATACGGATGCGATAACCTTTCACCTTATCAACTAAACTAAGCTATACTCAATACAAAAGTCGTCACTCACTCGCCAATAACAGCTAAACACCAGACATAATGTCAACCTTATAGACACTCAGGTCCTTTTTACGCTGTTAACCATAACGGATATGTCCGTCGTTGGCATTAAACCAGTTGTGCAGATACATCCGTCAAAGGCGCTGAAAAGATAAATGGATCGACCAAGGAATGGATTTCCGATGCAAATATTTTAACCACCTGCTTCCTCCGCATCTTTTAATGCTATATTTTATCGTTTGATTTATCGCAACAGGGTTTTATACTGCCATATTACTTCAAAACTACCAGTTGGAGAAGATTTTAACTTGATTCGTAGATCTATCTAATAGTTTTCCAAATAAAATTAAATATAATTTTCAGATGCCACGTAGGTCACAACAGATGAAACAACTATGAATACTGGTAAGAATATTTTTAGCTACAGCAAGCAAAACATTATTTGGCAGCTTAAGAAAGCTCTACAGTAATTTATTTGTTTTTATGTGTCGTGACTCATGCCGGGCTTCCTAAATTCCATATTAAACGGATCTGACATCTACCGGATACATCAAGAGCCGTTCTTATTACACCAATACTGAAAGTTCCTGCCTCTAATTTATATTATAATATAACGTCTTTTCAAATTTGGTATTAGGGCGAGGGCACCAGTGTTAGACACTAGCTGAACAATAATGCACGAATAAAAGATACCTAAGTCCTAATTTAAAGCTCGTACGGTCATAAATTGATTGTTGAAAACAAATGAATAACCCATTTCTTCTGTGAAATAAGAATCAAAGTGCGCATGATTGGTCCTTGTCCATTACTAATGTCAACCTTACCTCATAGATACTCAGGTCTATTTTGTGCTGTCAACCATGATGGATATATTCGTCATTGGCGTAAAACTAGTTGTGCAGACTGCGGATATTATATCCGTCAAAGCCGCTAAAACAGTTAATGGTACTTAATCCACCAAGGAATGGTTGTCTGATGAAAATACTTTAACTACCTAGTTCCATCTCACCTTCAAGCGTATGTTGAAACTAAATACATAGGCATATTGTACCTTTATTGTATACAGTGATTTACTGCATTAGAATCAGAATCAGAATCAGAATAATCTTTATTCAAGTAGGTTTACAAATAATAAACTCTTTTGAAACGTCATAGTAGCGACTTAGCCTAAAATTGACTGCAGGTTGAAATCGCGACCGATCAGAGAAGAACCTGTAAGAAACTCTGTCGGATGTCTTTTTTTTTTTCGACGTTCGCAACCTTTTGTCGTAAGGACTAAACATTTTATTACAAGCAATTCAGTCCCAAGCATTGTTATCATTAATATAGTCTTTAATACTATAATATGCTTTAGAAATTAGTTTACGCTTAACGTAACTCTTAAATTTATTTACTGATAGTTCAGTAACATTACTTGGGAGCTTATTATAGAACCTAATACAATTACCCATAAAAGAGTTTTTTATTATATGGAGCCGCGTGAAGGGTTTCATACTGCTTCATTACTTTAAAACCGCCGGTTGGAGAAATTTTAATTTGATTCGATGATCTATCGGTACTTGCTTTGCAAGTCAAGTCTCAGAGTAAGTGAAATACAAGTAGGTACAGAAGTTGCGCTCCCAAAATAAAACGCTGTTTAGGCATGAGAAATGTGCCTACTCGTACTCGATGCCTCTGACTATACCATAACTTGTATTATTTTGCACGCAGCACGTGTAGTGCCACGCTAAGAATTAATCAATGCTTCGTCGCTTGAGTAAAGTGAGTCGACACTCGACATTTAGAGGCCGTATACGAAATTTTGTCCGTTTTGCTTCCTTTCGTGATTTTACAGTTAAAATACTGCTTTTCTATAAGTTTAAATGCACATCATTAAATATCATTACAGTTATGATCAAATAAATGGGTTACGATCTTTTTTTTTTTTTGTTAAGGAGAAGACACACGAGCACTCAGGCCACCTGATGGTAAGTGGAATCTGAGACCCATAGACATTTGAATTCTCAAGACCATAATCCAAACACCTCAAATGCGTTGCCAGCCCTGAGGACTAAGATGGAATGCCTCTATGCTAGTAATTTCACCGGTTATCTTATCCCCACACCGGAACACAACAATGTAAACACTGTTGCTTGGCGGGTGGTTAATGGATAAGATGGTGGTAGCAATCCGGACGGACCCTGCACAGGGTCCTACCACCACTAAATAATAAGCTATTTTTAAATTTTTGATGAATATTATAATGCGAGATTTTGGTTGTCTTGCTATTGTAAAAACAACGGACATAAAGAATATAATATAAGGCAATCAATCATGAAGCATGCTAAGAAACCATTTATTTTATTTAAATCTTGAACCTGACACCTTTATTTCTATACAAAATGAATGCGATAACCGTTCACCTTGTCAAAACTATACTCAATACAAAAGTGTCGTCACTCACACGCCAATAAACACCGGACCTAATGTACACCCCATAGAAACTCAGGTCGATTTGTACGCTGTTAACCATGACGGATATGTCCGTCGTTGGCATTTAACCAGTTGTGCAGATATATTCGTCAAAGGCGCTGCAACAATAAATAGATCCACCAAGGAATGGATTTTTGATGCAAATATTTTAACCACCTGCTTCCTGCGCATCTTTTAATAAGAGATAAGAGATAATTTATTTGTAACACATGAGTATGTTGACATAATGTTCACAAGTTTATTATAATGTCCGTCATGTTTTGCCTTTCGGCGTACCAATTTTAAATAACAATAATAATATAATAGAACAATTTATTGAATTAAATGATCCTGTTTTACAAATGGATCATAAAAACAATTTATATTAAATAATTACACTCAACGCTTAAAAAATTGTATCATTTAAAAAGTCATTTCTATTATAGTAACATTTTTCCAATAATAATTTCACTTGTTTACTTTATTTGCCATATTACTTCAAAACTGCCAGTTGGAGAAGATTTTAACTTGATTCGTAGATCTATATAATAGCTTTCCAAATAAAATATATATAATTTTCAGATGCCACGGAGGTCACAACAGATGAAACAACTATGAGTACTGGTAAGAATAATTTTAGCTATCGCCAGCAAATCATTATTTGGCAACTTAAGGAAGCTCTACAGTAATTTATTTGTTTTTCTATTTCGTACCGGGCTTTCTAAATTCCATATAAAACGGATGTGATCTACCGGATACATCAAGAGCCGATTTTCTTATACCAATACTGAAACTTCCTGCCTCTTACCTTTTACCTTACCTTTTACCTTATCAAAGCTATACTCAATACAAAAGTCGTCACTCACTCGCCAATAACAGCTAAACACCAGACCTAATGTCAACCTTATAGACACTCAGGTCCTTTTTACGCTGTTAACCATGACGGATATATCCGTCGTTGGCATTAAACCAGTTGTACAGATATATCCGTCAAAGGCGCTGAACAGATAAATGGATCGACCAAAAAATGGATTTCTGATTATAATATTTTAACCACCTGTTTCCTCCGCATATTTTTCATGATTTCTTTTATCGTTTGATTTATCGCAATTGGGTTTCATACTGCCATATTACTTCAAAACTGCCAGTTGGAGAAGATTTTAACTTGATTCGTAGATCTACCTTATATCTTTCTAAATAAAATTAAATATAATTTTCAGATGCCACGGAGATCACAACAGATGAAACAACTATGAATACTGGTAAGAATATTTTTAGCTACAGCAAGCAAATCATTATTTTGCAGCTTAAGAAAGCTCTGCAGTAATTTATTTGTTTTTATATGTCGTGCCTCATGCCGGGCTTTCTAAATTCCATATAAAATGGATGTGATATCTAGCGGATACATCAAGACTTTCTTACACCAATACTGAAACTATCTGCCTCTAATTTATATTATAATATAACGTCTATTAAAATTTGGTATTAGTATGAGGGCATCAGTGTTAGACACTTTAAGCTGTACAATAATGCACCAATAAAGTACCTAAGTCGTAATTCAAATCTCGTACGGTGATAAATTGATTGTTGAAAATAAATAACCCCTTTCTTCTGTAAAATAAGAACCAAAGTGGGCACTATTGGTTCTTGTCCATTTTTAATGTCAACCTTACCTCATAGATACTCAGGTCAATTTTATGCTGTCAACCATGATGGATATATTCTTCATTGGCGTTAAACCGGTTGTGCGGACTGCGGATATATCCGTCAAAGCCGCTAAAACAGTGAATGGTACTTAATCCACCAAGGAATGGTTGTCTGATGAAAATACTTAAACTACCTGGTTCCTTTATACCTTTTACCGTATGTTGAAACTAAATACAAAGGTATATTGTACCTTTATTCTATACAGTGATTTACTGCATTAGGGTTTTATACTGCTTCATTATTTTTAAACCGCCGGTTGGAGGACATTTTAATTTGATTCGATGATCTATCGGTACTTGCTTTGTAAATCAAGTCTCAGAATAAGTTGAAGTACAAGTACAGAATTTGCACTCCCAAAAAAAACGCTGTTTAGGCATGAGAAATGTGCCTACTCGTACTCGATGCCTCTGCCTGTGCCATAACTTGTATTATTTAATATGCAGCACGTGTAGTGCTAGGGTTTTCAGGCCAAGAATACATCAGTTAGAGCAAAAAAAAAATGACTCACCAGAGGTCGCTTGAATAAGTGAGTCGACATTAAGTACATTTTACTTGACAGATGTCACATCGACAATTCGGCAGTTTTGAAGCTTACACGAGTAGCCGAGCGGGAAGGTTGATAACGTGGCACGCCCCGCCTACTGCAAACCCACTGGTCAAGCCCGAATATTAGTTAGACAGTTCTAGGTGATATTTAGTTGCTCGATGTTTTTAATACGCGTCGTGAGCATTGGGCTGTAACCTATCTAGGAGAAGGAAAACTCCAAAATCAAATCCGGCGGGATAGGCGTCGTTAGCGTTGGGCTGCTGCCTATCTAGGAGAAGGAAAACTCTAAATCCAAACCCGAACATGCATCATGGACCATGCAAGCCGTATTTAAGAGAGTTATACCCCAGAACGGTACTGGCAATGCCTGAGAATCCCTCCCTAGGCCTAGCCTGAGCAGCCCTTCGTACTCTGGGGGGGGCAAAATGCTGCAAGTATGTCCAGATCCCTCCGGGGATCGGAACGTTGGCAATGCCGTTTGCCACGCATCAGCTTTGTCAGGATCGCCTACCCCTCTGGGAAACAGGCGTGATTTATGTATGTATGTATGTTTAGTCTTGCATTAACAGACGGCCTAAAACAAACCCGCCACTCAGCACGGACTATTTCATCCTCGTGTCGCTCCAAAAAAATATTTTGTTTTCTTATGTTTTTTTGTAATTTGCTTGCACTCATAGTTTTAGCTTTCCAAATAAAATAAAAAATATATTTCAGATGCCACGGAAGTCGCAGATGAAACAACTATGAGTACTGGTAAGAATAATTTTAGCTATAGCCAGCAAATAATTATTTGGCAACTTAAGAAAGCTCTACAGTAATTTATTTGTTTTTATATGTCGTGCCGGGCTTTCTAAATTCCATATAAAACGGATGTAATATCTACCGGATACATCAAGAGCCGATTTTCTTACACCAATACTGAAACTTCCTGCCTCTAATTTTTATTATTATACAGGGTGTTAGGTAATGAGTGGATAATCCTTGAACTACGGATAGAGGGCACTTAGGACGTTATGAAAAAGCTAAAATAGGTCTTGTAAAAGTCGCACGGTTTACGAGATATTTGGACTTTTAATCGGATTTTTTGTCATTTTTCCTTATGTCCGTGTTACGATAAACCCCTAAGTTCATGTATTAATTAAAATTTTTTTTCGTTGTTTCTTGCATGTTTAGAATCACTATGAACTAAGGAAGTTTTTAAAGCTACATGCCTAGTTTTTTTTCATGACAACTTTTTGAGTAAACGCACAAAGTTTGTTTTTCCATACTACGTGAAAAACAAACGCGGGGATTTCTTAGTATGGAAAAAGTAACTTAGTGAGTTTACTCAAAAAGTTGTCATGAAAAAAACTTGGCATGTAGCTTTAAAAACTTCCTTAGTTCATAGTGATTCTAACCATGCAAGAAAAAAGTGAAAAAATATGAATTAATACATGAAATTAAGGGTTTTTCGTAACATGGACATAAGGAAAAATGACAAAAAATCCGATTAAAATTCCAAATATCTCGAAAACCGTGCGACTTTTACTAGACCTATTTTAGCTTTTTCATAACGTCCTAAGTGCTCTCTATCCGTAGTTCAAGGATTATCCACTCATTACCTAACACCCTGTATAACGTCTATTCAAATTTGGTATCAAGGTGAGGGCACCAGTGTTAAACACTTTAAGCTGAACAATAATGCACCAATACAGGATACCTAAATCCTAAAGCTCGTACGGTGATAAAGTGATTTTTGAAAAAAAATGAATAAACCTTTTCATGTGTAAAATAAGTATTGAAGTGCGCATGATTGGTCCTTGTCCATTACTACTCAATGAGCTATCGGTACTTGCTTTGCAAATCAAATCACAGAATAAGTAAAAGTACAAGTGCAGAAGTTGCACTCTCTAAAAAAACGCTGTTTAGGCATGACAAACGTGCCTACTCGTACTCGATGCCTCTGAATATCCCATAACTTGTATTCTTTCGCACGCAGCACGTGAAGTGCTAGGGTTGTCACGCCAAGAATACATCAATTTATTTTATTTATTTATTTTCAAATTTATTTCAGAACAAGTTCCATATGTTGTTAGTAACATCAATTCTTATTCTATATTAGTAATTATCAAATATTAACAAATTAAGAAATATATTATTTTATTCCTATGGCTACTGCTACCCAATGTCGCACCATGGGGCAGTCAGGCCGTGTAGCAATCATGTTCAGAATGCTGTTGTGGCTGCTACGGATGCGTTGAAGCAGCGACGCTGCTTTCTTCCGCATGTGCGCCGGGAACCCGTCCGTGCGGGCCGCCGCGAATATCGCTGACGCGCTGCAGTGCCGCGGCAGCCCCAACACCATTCTAAAGGCATTGTTATATTGTACGCGTAGGGCATTATAGGCTTGCTTCGTGTACTTAACCCAGAGACCGCTCGAGTAAAAGGAAATACAATACGCCTTAAATAGCATTATTTTAACGCTAACAGAGCATCGAGCAAATCTCCGAGCCAGTACATTGCATCTCACCGCAAACGCCCTGCGCTCCCTCTCGATATCTTCAGTGTCGTTAAGGTCCTCGGTGACCACATGCCCCAGATACGTGCACCTGCTAACGACCCTGAGCGCAGTACCCGCGAGCACTACGGGGGCCACGTAATAGGGCTTTACTTTACCGGCATTGAATACGAGCAGCTCGCTCTTCTTGCTATTGTATACTGCTTTTCTTTAAGTTTAAATGCGCATCATGAAATATCATTACAGTTGTAATGGAATAAATGGGTTACGAATGAATAAGCTACTTTTTTTTTCAAATATTATAATGCGAGATTTAAGTTGTCTTGCTATTTGTAAATACAACGGACATTAAGAATATAATAAGAAGCAATTAATCATGAAGCATGCTAAGAAACCATTTACTTTATTTCAATCTTGAACCTGACAACTTTATTTCTATACAATACGGATGCGATAACCTTTCACCTTATCAAAGCTATACGCAATACAAAAGTCGTCACTCACTCGCCAATAACAGCTAAACACCAGACCTAATGTCAACCTTATAGACACTCAGGTCCTTTTTACGCTGTTAACCATGACGGATATATCCGTCGTTGGCATTAAACCAGTTGTGCAGATATATCCGTCAAAGGCGCTGAAAAGATAAATAGATCGACCAAAAAATGGATTTCTGATAAGAATATTTTAACCACCTGCTTCCTCCGCATCTTTTAATGCTTTATTTTATGTAGTGATTTACCGCACTAGGGTTTTTTATACTGCCTTATTACTTCAAAACTGCCAGTTGGCGAAGATTTTAATTTGATTCGTAGATCTATCTAATAGCTATCCAAATAAAATTAAATATAATTTTCAGATGCCACGGAGGTCACAACAGATGAAACAACTATGAATACTGGTAAGAATATTTTTAGCTACAGCAAGCAAATCATTATTTTGCAGCTTAAGAAAGCTCTACAGTAATTTATTTGTTTTAATATGTCGTGCCTCATGCCGGGCTTTCTAAATTCCATATAAAACGGATGTGATATCTAGCGGATACATCAAGAGCCGGTTTTCTTACACCAATACTGAAACTACCTGCCTCTAATTTATATTATAATATAACGTCTATTAAAATTTGGTATTAGTATGAGGGCATCAGTGTTAGACACTTTAAGCTGAACAATAATGCACCAATAAAGGATACCTAAGTCTTAATTCAAATCTCGTACGGTCATAAATTGATTGTTGAAAATAAGGAATAACCCCTTTCTTCTGTAAAATAAGAATCAAAGTGGGCACTATTGGTTCTTGTCCATTACTAATGTCAACCTTACCTCATAGATACTCAGGTCTAATTTATGCTGTCAACCATGATGGATATATCCTTCATTGGCGTTAAACCAGTTGTGCAGACTGCGGATATATCCGTCAAAGCCGCTAAAACACTTAATGGTACTTAATCCACCAAGGAATAGTTGTCTGATGAAAATACTTAAACTACCTGGTTCCTTCATACCTTTTAGCGTATGTTGAAACTAAATACAAAGGTATATTGTACCTTTATTCTATACAGTGATTTACTGCATTAGGGTTTTATACTGCTTTATTATTTTTAAACCGCCGGTTGGAGGACATTTTAATTTGATTCGATGATCTATCGGTACTTGCTTTGTAAATCAAGTCTCAGAATAAGTTGAAGTACAAGTACAGAATTTGCACTCCCAAAAAAAACGCTGTTTAGGCATGAGAAATGTGCCTACTCGTACTCGATGCCTCTGCCTGTGCCATAACTTGTATTATTTAATATGAAGCACGTGTAGTGCTAGGGTTGTCAGGCCAAGAATACATCAATAAGAGCAAAAAAAAAAATGACTCACCAGAGGTCGCTTGACTAAGTGAGTCGACATTAAGTAAATTTTACTTGACAGATGTCACATCGACAATTCGGCAGTTTTGAAGCTTACACGAGTAGCCGAGCGGGAAGGTTGATAACGTGGCACGCCCCGCCTACTGCAAATCCACTGGTCAAGCCCGAATATTAGTTAGACAGTTCTAGGTGATATTTAGTTGCTCGATGTTTTTAATACGCGTCGTGAGCATTGGGCTGCAACCTATCTAGGAGAAGGAAAACTCCAAAATCAAATCCGGCGGGATAGGCGTCGTTAGCATTGGGCTGCTGCCTATCTAGGAGAAGGAAAAATCCAAAGTCAAATCCGGCGGGATAGGCGTCGTTAGCATTGGGCTGCAACCTATCTAGGAGAAGGAAAACTCCAAAATCAAATCTGGCAGGATAGGCGTCGTTAGCATTGGGCTGCTGCCTATCTAGGAGAAGGAAAACTCCAAATCCAAACCCGAACATGCATCATGGACCATGCAAGCCGTATTTAAGAGAGTTATACCCCAGGAGGGTACTGGCAATGCCTGAGAATCCCTCCCTAGGCCTAGCCTGGGCAGCCCTTCGTACTCTGGGGGGGGGGCAAAATGCTGCAAGTATGTCCAGATCCCTCCGGGGATCGGAACGGTGGCAATGCCGTTTGCCACGCATCATGCCGTGTTCGTAGGAGGGTTGGCAAAAAGCGGGCCGCTGAAAGCCGCCTTGCTACATTGAATGTTTGTGGAGGGATAGAACATAAGTTAGTTGAAGTATGTATGATGATGAAAGAGAGGAAGCTGGATATTTTATGTGTGACTGAGACGAAGAAAAAAGGCGTGAGTACGTCTACACACCTTGCCGGCATTGTGGTCCGCGGTCCCGGCATCTGAGCACGGTCGTCAGGGAGTTGGTATCATACTCACAGAATGAATGGATGAGTGTATGCAAGAGCATGAATGCGTGAGCCCGAGACTTCTCTGGGTGAGACTCAAGGTAGGTCTCACTCGTTTGTTCATTATTGGGGCTTATGCCCCAGATATTAATAAACCAGAAGAAGAACGGTGGAAGTTTTGGGAAAGTCTGCATGAGGTTTCAAGAAAATGCAAGGAGAATGAAAGGATTATTTTATTAGGCGATTTTAATGGTTGGACAGGCGTGCAAAGGGATGGTTATGAATCGGTACTAGGAAATTATGGTGATGAGCGAGTGAACGAGAATAGCAAATGACTTCTCAATGTATGTTTGGCTAAGAATCTCTGCGTGACAAACACTTGGTTTGATCACAAAGAGATTCATCAGTATACGTGGAGACGTCAGAATGAGAAGTCTATGATAGACTTGATGATTATGGATGAACGTTTGCGTAACAAAGTTGTAGATACTAGAGCATTTCGGGGGTCAGCGTAGCCTCAGATCACTACTTAGTGGTAACACGAGTAAGGGGTCTGTTCACACGTTGGCGCCATCGTGTTTCCGTACCGACAACTGCGTTAGAGAGGATAAAAGTAGAAAAACTGAATAATCAAGTTATAAAAGATGAGTACGAAAGGAAGCTGAAAGATTATTTTGAATGTGTTAATAAGATGAATGATAGTGAAGTCGAGAATGATGTAATAATGTATAGGAGACTATGAAGAATGAAATGGTTAAATCGGCCATTGAAGTATGCGGTGTACTAAAAAGAAAAAACAGCAAGAATGAACGTCGGGAATGGTGGGATAGAGAGGTAGATGATGTAGTGAAAGAGAAAAAAAGGGATGGTTGGATTTTGTAGCTGTAGACCCAGCACAAATCTAAGTGACAGGGAAAAAGGAGATTATATTAGATCAAAGAAAAGAGTGAAAGAAGTGGTGGCTAGTATGATAGGAGTTTCTCTGACAACTTCCCGTCGAATATTAAACTCTTTTGGAGTTTGATAAAATCGGATCGGGGGAAATCAGAGAAAACTAAGTTAATTGCGTAGAGGGATGAGTCTGGACACTTTATATGTGAGGAAAGAAAAATGCTTGATAGATGGAAAAACTATTTTGAAAGCTTTTTTGAATGCGAAGATGTTTGCCTTGAGCCAGAATGCAAGAATAAGGATGCAACTACAGAAGATGAAAGTGTGATTAGCATGAGTGAAATCGTGAAAGCTTTAAAAAGTATGAAAGCGGAAAAGTCTGCTGATTGTGATAGAGTGTCAATAGAAATGCTGAGGAGAGGAGATGGCGTGGTGGGTAGTCTATTGTACCGCCTTTTCAATGCATGTTTGAGTAGCGGCCAAGTCCCGGAAGATTGGATCAAGACCGTTATCGTCCCTCTGTATAAAAGAAAGGGGTCACAGCAAGACTGCAAAAACTACCGCGGTATCAGCCTCCTTAGTGTTGTCGGCCAAGTATATGCAAAGATTTTAATTGAAAGGGTGGTGAATGTTACAACAACAGGCTACACAAAAGGGTACAGGGTGAAAAAAAGGGTATGAAAGTAAATGTTGCTAAGACCAAGGTCATGGTGATAGAAAAGGACGAGGAGATTACCGAGTGCGTGATAAATATAAATGGTGAACTAGTAGAACAAATGAGTGAATTTGTGTATCTGGGAAGTATGTTTACAAGAGATGGAAAGTGTGAGAAGAATGTTGAGAGGAGGGTGAATGCAGGAAATCAGATAAATTGAGCCCTGCACTCCTTTGTGAGCAGAAGGGGCGTTTCACAAAAAGCCCGACTGGCTGTTCACAATGGAGTGTTGGCCCCTACTCTGATGTATGGTAGTGAATGTTGGGTGTGGCAGGATAAGCATGAAAGTCGCATAAATGCAGTAGAAATGCCCTCTTTGCGTAGTGTGTGTGGTGTGAAACTGTGTGATAGAGTAAGGAATTAAAACATCAGAGAGAAGTGTGGTCTGAAAGAAGATGTAGTGACTAAAATTGAAAAGGGCATGCTTCGATGGTTCGGTCATTTGGAAAAGATGGATGAAAAAAGATTGACGAAAGAAATATACAGTGCTAAAGTGAGTGGAAGGGTTGGAAGGGGGCGCCCTAGGCGTACTTTTTTGAATCAAATCGGGGACCGACGTGCATGCATGACTCGATGTATGAATGTGGAAGAAGCGAAAGAGCTTTGTCAGGATCGTAGCAGGTGGAAAGAAGTAACGTGGTCCCTGCCTACCCCTCTGGGAAACAGGCGTGATTTATGTATGTATGTATATATGTTTTTAATTTAGTCTTGCATTAACAGACAGCCTAAAACAAACCCGCCACTCAGCACGGAATATTTCATCCTCGTGTCGCTCCAAAAATATATTTTGTTTTCTTATGTTTTTTTTTTGTATTTTGCTTGCACTCATAGTTTTAGCTTTCCAAATAAAGTAAAAAACATGTTTCAGATGCCACGGAGGTCACAACAGATAAAACAACTATGAGCACTGGTAAGAATAAATTTAGCTATAGCAAGCAAACCATTGTTTGGCAGCTTAAGAAAGCTCTACTGTAATTTATTTCTTTTTATTTGTCGTGCCTATTCCGTGCCGGGATTTCCAATTTTCATACAAAACGGACGTGTTTCTGCCGGATACATCTAGGGCAGATTTTCTTATACAAATACTAGAACTACCTTGCATCTACTTTGAGTTGTTATTTAATATCATAACGCGTATTGAAATTTGGTATTATTGTACATTTTATATTTTATTGTCAGATGTTGTCACTTTCACAAATATAAAAGTCTATTGCAACAGAGCATCAATATCTACAATTTTAACTAGAGACAGTTTACCGGCTGTCATTATAATATATACTTACAATTTTTAGTAGATTTTAACGAAAGAGCTTTTTTTTTTACTAGCACGCAAGACTTTTTCAATATAATGAATTTGGCGGAAAAGGAAAAATATATTTTTGACGGAATTATCTTGGATTTGAATTTTGGGAAGTTTAGGGATTCTCTGGAAAAAAAGAAAAACAGGGGTCTTGAAATTAGAATCGTTTCATTTCATAACTAACGTTTTACAAATGATTCATTTCACAAACGTATCACTTAAAAACCCGCGTTTTTCCGAATTTGTAAATAATTTTGGCTTTTTTTTCAGGACCATCGTGTAGAACGATATAGGTTAGGTTAGTTTTATAAAAATCCTGAAATATTTGTAGTTACAGAAAAAAAGCGGGTTAGCAATAGGTTGAGACGCATTTGTCAAAGATTTGTCAACGAAAAGGCAGAGAACCCAAGAAATGAGATGAATAGTGTAGTGTAGTGTTTCTCATGCTCTCGGTCAGTAAAAAAAAAATTCAAGATTAGACAACGATTGCCGTATAACTCGCATGGCATACGGCACGGAACTAGTTCATGGAGTCTTCAGATTGTAGTCTTAGGCTTCTCAAGACTACGTGTGCTCGTTTGCCGTCTCCATGCTATAAAAAAACAATAACGTTATTTTTCGAATATGCAATATAAATCGCGTATTGAGTATAATTAGTAGGTATTCGTTGGGGAACTCAAAATAACTTTCAAGTGATGTTGGAATTTGGAATAACATTTACAGATGCAATGGACAACACCACACAAGAAAAAGTCCCGCTATTGGAAGAGTCTATCAGTAAGAATAATTTTAACCATAATATTAAACAAACTAACCTTGCGCCCGCGCCACTTCTTCTGCATTAATCGCAATTGTTTGTTCCCGGGATTTGTTTATTGTAAGGGCAGTTGATACTTTTACTGTAAACTGTGGCATATTTTAACGAACATGGGCAAATCCGTTGGTCAAAAAGGGATAAAGACTGTACATGATAAAATCAGGCCATGCATGATCAGGGCCTCTATTCAACTGCGTTATAACGATATCGTGTTTGACGTGTTTTAGAATCGTTTATGTCACAGTCGCCATTATTGTAAATGACATAAGAGTTATGAAAACGTTAACAATACGGAAACAGGTCAAATACGATATCGTTATTACCGTGTAGAATCCCAGCCCTGGTGTATCATTGCAATGAATGCATATTTTCAAGCAGTTTTTTTTAATAATTTATATAATTATAATAATAATAATATAATTATAATAATAATATTATAATAAAATAAAATCGTATCGTAATGTATGGGTATGTGTGAGTTTCGCCGAATATTTTCTTTCATGCCTTTCATCTCCTGTTCAGCGTTTTTTGTCAATCTTCACTTACTTCCTGCAATTGTTTACAAGCTGTTTTACGCACATTAGAATGTCGTCTTACCATAAAAATACTTTTTGAAAGTCATTTTTATTTGAAGTAGTCAGGAAGACTTTTAATCCAAGCACTGAAAGTTGTTTTTGTATGAACTCAAATTCGCCAAAGTTAAAAAAAACCTCAGAACTATCTCAATCTGAATACAATTAGAAAAGTTTTAATTACTGTGAAAAGATAATGTAATAAGGTATAATTTGGTTTGTATAATTCAAAATAATAAAATGTTTTTAACCGGAGAATTTTTTAAAGACTGTCAGAAGACCGTGTACAAATAAATATTGGTAATGTGGATTATATAATAGACTAAGTCACAGAACGCTCTAACGTTTTACTATGATTGTATTTTAACTATGTAGTTTCATAACCACTGACTTTAAGACAAAAGGTTGCTTGAAAATTAGCATTCATTAAAAAATACACCAGAGCATGCACGGCTGGATTTTATCGTGTACATTCTTTATTCAGAATGTGAGAAGCTGTCTGGCTGCGGAGTCGGAAGTGATTATTGCTACTGACAGTACAATTGTCTCTTGCTATATTTTGTTCCCATTCCAGATAACAGAAGTAGGTATGTTATAAAAAGCTGATCGCACATAGTTTTCGCATCTGGGATTTTTGTGAAGATTTGTTTTTATAAGATCTTAAAATTCATAATCATTTTTTTGTTGTTATTTTGTTTGCGTTGAATAAACACTTTCTATTCTATTCTATTCAGTGCCATTCCTTGTGTTCCCATGGATGTCGTGTGGGGCGACTAAGGGAATAAAGGCTTGTAGTTCCAAATTTTGCCAGACTGTGCAAAATGTGGTTACAGAAAATTATGAACAAGTTTGGAGTTGTTGGTATTATGTAGCTCTGCCTACCCCACTCTGGGAATGAAGGCGTGACGTTATGTATGTATGTATCATTTAAATAGAGTTACGATTTGAATCATTCTTAATTGATTTGGGTACAAGGGTACCTACAATTACGTGATCTAGTTTTTACCTGCAGCGGGTTCATTTACTTTTTGAACATAGAGTATTAATTGTGTCATAACTATATAAAAGTTGAAAATGGTATCATGAATTATTATGTAAATATTCATAGTATCCCTAAAACTGTACTAACCTATCAAGAAGATTACCTATAAAGGAAGGTACTTCTTTCGTTTTTGAAGGCGGTTTTTTGTTGTTACGTTTAATTTATTTTATACTTTTTAGTAATCATAATATATGTAGTATGTAGTCCCACACCTCAATGAATAAGGAACAAGCAATTCTGCGGGAAAGTCGTAGTCATTTATGAATTAAAATCATTTAAATGTGCTTCGTCATAGTCGCTCAACTATCTTAATTGAAATAGGTACCGATGAGGAGTTCCAGTGGACACCTGTAGTTTTACCATCAGTTCCACTTAACCAAGTGATACTTTTTAATGCAAATGCTGAACTTGTTTCTGGATATACTAATATCGCTACATGTATACTACATGTATATTTAAGAAGTTTCCTCGATTTTTGTTAAATGCCTTCATCAGATCCTTACCTGCTGGTTAACAATGGGACCAACTTGAAAGTATTTCAAACAAACATAAAATATTTTCAAATCGGTCCGGCGGTCTTTGAGTAATGAGGAATAAATATCCTGACTGAATTAAGAACGTTCTGCTTTTTAAAATACTGAAGTCTGTTAAAATAGTGGCCAGTATTTCAATACAATATTGATTTAAGTTTACTGTCTCTTTTCCAGCAACAAGCACTCCTGCTTCAGCTCTAACAACCACCGGTAAGGATAACCTCATCAATAAGATATTTCGTTGTTAAATTATTATTTTTTAGTTCGTAAAAATATCTTCACATTCCTTCTTTTAATGAGAAGAATCTGCTTGACTTTCTATATGCAGGAAAAAGAATTCTAGGAATCAAAACAGGTTAATCCTATGATTATGTCTTTAACATTTTATAACACACATCGCCAGGACTGTGATAATACTATTTTATTTGTAGAAGATTAAAGCTGAAAATTAAATGAAGACAATCCATCTGTCAGTGATAAACTCAAAATAATTCTAGGTCTATGGCCATGGCCTATATTCCAAACGGTGAACAAATACTACTTTTGATAAATGGTGTTGTTTTTAACTCGGCCGCCATTACTGTCAAATAAATATGAGTTATCATAATTTTGACTATACGATAATATGTCATGTTAAAAGTAATATTGTTTAAATGCGTACAATGTAGGTCCAGGGTTTTCACTTGAATTTTTATGCCGCCTCGCTTCGCCTCGCCGAAGGAAAAGTACCCTTATGTCGTCGGAGAGGGCGGTGGAGGGGAGGTTGGCCCTACACGACGTACACCTCCACCGCCCCTGACGACAATAGGAAAATTGCACTAGCTGTTTGTGGATTTTTGGGATCCAAATCTAAGGTATACATCCATATAAATTAATTTGTAAATTAAATTTAAATAATTCTTATGACAATAACTCTCTTAAGGTTTCGTTGAAAACCAAAAAATACTGGGTCCTGCAGTTAAGTAATCGTATTTATAACTTATTCCATTAACGAGCTAGAGATCTGTCGCATGCGCACGGACGAAAAGACGGAGGGACATGTCAGCCAATAGAGCAGGGCCTCTATTTTGCCTTAATACACAAGAAGGCGGCTAACTACAATGTAGTAGTCGAAGCATCATATACTCTATTGGTAATCATAAAAGATTAAATGCTTATACTATTACAATGCAGATAGCCGCTTTCTTTAGTATCACGGCAGTATTATACTGCGGTATTACGATATCGCGTTGGACGTATTTTACAATCGTTCATGACTCGGCCGCCATTATTGACAATGTCATAAGAGTTATGAAAGTCAAAGGCAATATTGTTTTTAACACGTAGAATCTCGGCCCAGAACTCTTTGGGTACGGATCCTAAGTAGTAGTAACTCCTATTCATGCGGATGTGTAGTTTCGAATATCATTGTATTTAAGTTAAACTTGTACTAACACTTGTCTTGGTCCAGAAGCTGGTCCCACCTGCCCCACGGGCTGGTTCGCGTGCGCGCCCGGGCGCTGCGTGCCGCCGGCGATGGTCTGCGATGGGAGCAGCCAGTGCCCCGACGGCGCGGACGAGCGCCAGTGCAGTGGTGATCATACAATTATTTATTTTCACACCACCTGCTCGACAATGCCAAATTACATATCATGCAAACCTTATGCAAATATTTAATTAATTATAATTGTAATATTTTCACTTTTCATAGTTCTTATTACAATGTCCTTAAAAAAAAATGGCAATGGCAAAGTCTAATTTCGTAATAAAAGATCAACTAATACTCGAAGGCCGGGCGCGGCGCCGCCGCCACCGCCGCGTCGAACCTAATTTGAAAATCGAACATTTTCTAAAATCGAGCTGGCCACGGCAAGCTGAATGGAACACATTTGAAATTAAACAAAAGCCGCGAGTATTGTAAGACGCTGCAATAAAATACATTTGTCTTTCCACAACTGGACTAATGTCTCAAATATCAATTTTCACTTTTAATTTTAATTTACTATAATAAAACGCTGTTTTTAGTAGACTCGCTTTTTTATTGTCTCGCAAAAGGTGAGAAAAGTAGAGTACACTCCTCGGGGATAAAGCTGTTTTCGTCTTGGGCGCGCTTGAACCCCTCACTGCGCTCAGGTCTCTTCTTAATTCCCTCGCTTCGCTCGGGAATTAACTCGTAACACCCTCGCTGCGCTCGGGAGTTAAATCTGGAGTCCTTCGTTACGTTCAGGATTCAATATCGCGCCCGTGACATAAAACTGTGCTTTATCCCCTCGGTGTATAATCTACTATTAATCATAAGCGTAATGTTTTTGGTAAAACTTGTAGTATTATATGTCACAGTGAAAACATAATGTATAAAAAAACATACATATGTAACATCACGCTTCCATTCCCAGAGCAGTAGGCAGAGCTAAAGAAATAACAAGAAATCTAAAAAGACTTGTTTATAATTCTGTAACCACATTTTGCTCAATCAGACCAAGAACTTTCAGTGTATTAGTGACAGAATGCAAGCCATGCCCTAACAAGCCCTTATTTCCTTAGTTGAATGTCCTTAAAAATAAATTATGTTCGTATAAAATAATGACCCCCTTTAATGATCTTTTGTGACTCTTTAGCGGTCGGTAAAATATGTGATTGTTAGTAAAAGTTACCTTGAATACTGAAATATTGCATAAAATCAAAAATAAAAGCTTATTCTATTATTAAATTCGAACTGGTCCCGCGGCACCAGATAATGTTTACATGCTATCGTATAGAGCCCAATAGGTTAGGTTAGGTTTGTTTTTATTACAATTCTTAATAGTTCACGGTAACAGACAAAAATGCCTGTATGGCAAATTAATATTATGGCAAATAAATATTATGGCACATGATCGTTATGGCATATAAAATTATGTCATATGAAATTCGGTCAAAGGATAGAGAACCGACACGAGTATCGAGATAATAATGCTCGTCTCCAAACTGTTAACTATTTCTGTCTACTCAGTATCATATTGCTCTCGTTAAGGTTTTTTTAACAGTTGAGCCAAATACACTATTCAGATATTTTTGGTGGGCTACCGACCAAAGAAGCAATTATATTTTTTGACATACATTGAATTTTAAGGTAACATTTGTGTAGTGAGTCCTATTTTTATGTAACAAGATTCATATAAGGTCACAAATAGACAGTATGTAGCTTACATATTTTATCATCGTTGGCATTAAGTACATTCACCTATTGTATTCTAAGCCCTTTATTCATAAACGCATGGAGTTACTTTAGTTAAAGTATGCTGTGTCATTTTCTGTCCTCAGATATATAAGTAATAGTCAATTAAACCAATTACGATTATGTACAATAATCTAGGTCCACCCCTTTTCACAGCTCGTACTTCGCAGTACCTCTCCCCGACCAAGACTGCCTCTACCCGCCATCTTTTTTTCTTTTTGTTCACCTCTGCCGGAAACGTTAACACTTTCCCCGTTTGAATTATATAGTTTTTATAACAATAATTAAGATAAAATATAAATTGATTACGAGAATTATACACCGATAATAATATATTATTACTAATAAATGAAATATTTTTACCGAAGTGAACAAAAAGCCGTTAAAATGTTTTAAACCTTACAGATACAAATGTCACAATGACAGATAAGGACAAAGCAGAATATTTTAAGCATATTTTAGTCATAGTGCATTTTAGGGTGAGTGTATTCTGCTGTGTAATAAAATTCAAATATGAGAGTGACACTGAAAGTTTTTAGAACTGGCCACTTGTAAACAAAATAATTAAAAAATAAGTTAAAATTTTGAAAATGGAACTCTGCCAATATTATTAAGAATGATTTTTTTTCATTTGCCATTTGTTTTACGATTTGGCGGCAAATTGAAAATTGTCTGTGTCACGTAAGCATGAATTTAACGCGAGAAAAGTTTCGTTATGTTTTTGTTATGACTTTTGTTATAATTTAAGTCTACAAGAAAGTTATGATAGACTACGATTGGCCTTTCCCAATGAAGCCCCATCTCGTGCCACTGTTTACAACTGGTTTAATGAGTTTAAACGTGGTCGCACTAATCTCACCGATGATCTGCGTAAGGGACGGCCTTCTACGGCGACGACTGAAGATAACATCAGTGTTGTGCGGCGTATGATAGAGACTGAGTGACCTATCAGCAGATTTGGACAAGCTTAGGCATCGGTATGAGTCAAGTGCACAAAATCCTACATGAACATTTAGCGGTCAGGAAGCTTTTTGCCCGGTGGATACCTCATAATTTGATCGAGGCCCAAAAACTGTTGATTGGTGCCGTGAAATGATTGAAAGATTTAACGCAGATGACTCAAATAATGTGTTCGACATACTTACGGGTGACGAAAGCTGGATTTACTGTTATGACCCCGAAACCAAAAGACAATATGCTCAGTGGGTGTTTCCTTCCGAGGAGTTGCCAACTAAAGTGAAGAGAGGTCGAAGCGTGGGAAAAAAGATGGTGGCCTCGTTCTTCGGAAGGACAGGTCATTACGCGACAATTGTTTGATCAAAAAACAGTTACTGCAGGGTGGTACACTAACAATTGTTTGCCACTTGTATTGGAAAAAGATCGGGAAAAACGACCTCGCAGTAGAATCCTCCTTCACCACGACAACGCCTCGTCGCACACCGCCAGGCGAACGATCGACTGTTTAGCGACGTCAGACGTGGAATTACTGGGTCACCCATCGTATAGTCCCGACCTCACACCTTACGATTTTTATTTATTGCCGAAAATAAAAGAAAAACTTCTAGGAAAACATTTTGTGGACGCCGAGGAAGCTGTGGCTGCGTTTCAAAAGGCTGTCGAAGAGACCCCTAAGGACGAGTGGGCAAAGTGCTTTTCTCAGTGGTTCCATAGGATGCAGCGATGTATTGACATGAATGGACACTATTTTGAAAAGATATAATAAAACTGATAACTTGCTAGTTTACTCGGTTTTTTATTTTCTTAGAACTTTCAGTTGACCCTCGTAATAGAACATTTTGATGCAAGTGCGGAAAGTTCGTCATTCTACACGAGTCCCAAGGTCTCTTGGCCCGAGCTGTAAACGAGGGACAAGACTTGAGAAAGGTTAAAATGACAGTTCCGCACGTGTATCAAACGACGTTTTTTAATACATTTGCGAAAAAATATCAATGAAAAAATAATAATCAGAAAATAAAACTATTACAAGAGACAATTTACTTTTAATTGACACAGACTTTATAAAATAGCAACGGTTGACCATTCAGCCAAATGAAAAAATATGTCACATAGTAATTAAATAACCGATATTTAAAAATCAAAAAGTATAATCCTCTATTAACGAGCGGCAATGCATAAAGGTGGATTTGCATTACGCCATGCTGGGCTGGGGCCGGTTTTGGCATAGTGTAATGTGAATCCACCTTCATACCCAACTATCCGATCATTCGTAATACTAATTCAGATTCAGCCATCTTGATAAGAGCTGTTTTTTTTTAATATTACTTTGATATATTTTATGTGCGTATGTATGTTATTATGTAATTTTAGTATTTTAAATTATATAACCTGGTTGAACTACGACGGTATTGAAATATTGAAAAAAAAGAAGATTTGGGCTTAAGTAATTACATCTCACTCACTTTTTCCATAGGTTTTGACGGCTCCTGTCCCGGGACACTTTCACATCACTCTCACATAAAATCCATTGGTAAATTCACAGTTTTTGATTTTTGAAGATAAGACGCGCGCCGGCCGGCATTAGCGCAAGTTGAGAAGAGAAAAAAAATATGGCCGCCTTCTCGCGGCAGAAGACCAAGAGTGGGAGGTCATTCAGCCGCTCGGTTCGTTCAGTTCAGGAACGGATTCAAGTTATGCGCGGGAAATTTGAACGCACATTTACGAGAGAGATTTGGTCTCAAGCCCGAAATCGTACATAAACCCCCCACCGGGAATCTACCCCTGATTCCCCAGTTTATAAGCCAGGGATGGGTGTCAGTGTATATGACAGTGGACTGTAAAATATATATTATATATAATAATGTAGGTTGTGTAACCGCGATTAGACACAAAAAAAAAAAAAAAAAATACTTACCATAAACTTGACACTTGCGTCGAATTTATGCAACAAATTAAACTTTTTACTCAAGAGTCCATTTCTATGGGAAGAGGACTAAGTTTTACAACGGGTCGCGTATACTCTCCATGTTGAGTGCGTACCTTGACTACACGGACTACCCCGTCGGGGCCCGGATGAAGCTCTGTCACACGGCCAAGGGACCATTGAAGTGGAGGAGCGTCGGAATGTATTAGAACAAGTTCGCCAACGTTAAGGTTTCGACATTTACTAAGCCATTTCTGTCGCTGTTGGAGTGTGTGAAGATAGTCGTTTTTCCACAATTTCCAAAATCGTTGCGATGCCTGCTGCACTAGTTGCCAGCGAGTCAATCCGTGAACTGACTCGTCAGAGAGATCATACTCAGGAACGGCTAAGAGTTCGCGACTGACTAGAAAATGTCCGGGAGTGAGCGCCTCGTACTCAGAGGGGTCGCTCGAGATATTTGTTAAAGGACGGGAATTTAACACGGCCTCTACGCGAGCGAAGAGGGTGCTAAGTTCCTCGAATGACAGAGGCCGGTTGCCAATTACACGCTTCAACATCTGTTTCGCAGATTTGATACCACTTTCGTACATTCCGCCAAAATGGCTGCCAGTGGGTGGGTTGTACTTCCAATTGACACTGCGATTATTGAATTGTATTGACATATTACTCATGTTTTCATTATAAAATTGATTTATTTCAGCAAGTTGTTTGCCGGCAGCTACAAAGTTTCTACCATTATCCGAAACAATAGTGTGACAAAGTCCGCGCCGAGCCGAGAAACGGTCAAAGGCTGCGAAAAAACATTCAGTTGTCAGCGCACTCAGAACCTCTGCGTGTACTGCTCGCGTTGAAAAACAGACAAAGAGCAGTAAATATGACTTTGAAATCTTTGCGTTGCGCCTATTACTCTCTCGTGTGTAAAACGGGCCTCCGATATCAACACCCACAGTGTGAAAAGTATGTATATCTTGAATACGAAATTTCGGTAAGTTACCCATGATGGGTTGTAGAGATGTCGGTGTGACTTTGAAACATTGAAGGCACTTAGAAAATCGCGATCTTATAACTCTCCTTGCTGAAATAATCCAATATTTTTGACTAATTAGGCTATGAATGAAGCGTGCGCGGTCCAGCATGTAAATATATTTTATGAAAGTAATCGATTAAAGTTTTAATAAAATTACCGTTTTTGGGAAGCAACGACGGGTGTTTAATTTGATATGGCAGGTCCGACAGCGACAGTCTACCCCCCACCCTGAGGAAACCAAGGGGGTCCAGAAAGGGTGCTAATTTTTTAATTGACAAACTACAAGTTTGACCGTTAGTAAGTGCGTCAATATCACTTAGGAAATGTTGTCGTTGAACTGCCTTGACAAGAACATCGTGCGCTCTCCGCAAATCGGATAGGAGTGGCGGTCCAGAGTTGCGTTTTGATTTAATTGACCTACAGTTATTGATAAATTGAAAACAGCGTGCTACTACATTTCGCAGCTTGACAAAACTGGAATATTTTTCAGTCAATGTGATAAGAAAATTCGACTCGGTGCTATCACTACTAGACACAAACGTTTGAACTGATGACTTACCGGTGACTTGTAATTCCGGTACATTGTTAGATTTAAATTTGTCTATTGATTTTATCGGCCAGCTCCCCTGCGGCGCTTTGAGCCAGCTTGGGCCTGCTAGCCACTCCGGCGCTGCGAGCAGCGCGGAGGGTAACGCGCCGCGCGAACACACATCGGCGGGGTTGGACGCACCGTTCACGTGGTACCAGCTTTCGCTAGACACGGTATCCAAAATCTTAGAGACACGCGTAGCCACAAAGGTCTTTAGTGTATAGCTGGGTGTGTTGAGCCAGCTCAACACCACAGAAGAGTCGGTAAACAAAAATATGTCATTTATAGATATTTGATCTAGTAATGTCGACTTAGTGTATTTGACTAATTTTACCAATAAATGCGCAGCCATGAGTTCAAGACGAGGCACGGATACGGTTTTTAAGGGGGCAACCTTAGACTTAGCAATAACCAGGCCGACCTTCGTCTGACCTTGATCGTTGAAGCTACGCAAGTAAATCACCGAAGCTATTCCTCTGGTAGAAGCATCGCAGAAACATAATAGCTGATAGTAGGTGTGATGGTTGACAGTCACTTGACGATCATGCCTAAAATTTGACAACAGTGGAAGTTCAGAGACATAGGTGAGCCACTCTTACTCCAACTCTGGGGAAAGTTTCTCGTCCCAGCCGAGTTTTTGAAGCCAGAGCTTCTGCATAAAGCATTTCGCGTAGAAGATGCATGGGGCTACGAAACCCAGTGGATCGAACTGACGACCTATTTGTGACAGAACACTGCGTTTAGTAATCGCCTGTGATACTGGAAGTAAATTTGTCGCAAATGAGAATACGTCCTCAGCAGGCCGCCACTGAAGACCTAGAACTTTTAAAGTTAGATCCTTTTCATCTTTGAATGCAACTGGCGTTTCGCGATGATCAGCTGGCACACGTTCTAGAAGCTGAGGACAGTTGCTCGCCCATTTACGAAGAATAAAACCTCCTCCTTTCAGTAAATCTATCAACTCATCTTGAAGCTGAGCTGCTTCTTCGAAAGTACCTACGGACCACAGAAGGTCATCGACGAAGAATCCTTTTTTTAGAACCTTGCTCGCTAAAGGATACTTCTCGGCGTCGTCGTCTGCCAGCTGGTGCAGGACACGAATCGCTAAGTAAGGACTACTAGCTACCCCATAGGTTATAGTGTTTAAGGAATAAATTTGTATAGGTTGATCTTGAGAAAACCGCCATAATAGTACATTACTGCACAGACCAGGAAGTAGGCCGTTGCGGGACGAGTAGAGTTAGCGTGGCCGAGACGCAGTCGAGGCCACGCTATATACGAGTCCAGCAACCGCCCTTCCTGGTCGAGGCTTGTATAGTGCTTTTCTCTAACAATGCGAGGAAATTAAACAAAATTTCAGTTTTGATATAATATGTATTCAAATGTATTAACAAAATCAAGTCAAATACGATGTGATAATATGACGAAGGCAAATGGCAGTAAGTACTTAAATAAAAAGGTTTACTTAAAAATTAAAAGAAATATTGCTCATGTTAGGGCAGTTTGTAAAATTAAATGTAATGGTTTTTCTTGGTACGTTAATGTTTGTTTGTTGAATATTTTCAGTGGACGTAGATGGCGTATTAGTTACATTGAACTGTTGATTCGAACGGGATTGCACAGGACTTGTTTCTATGTCAGGCATGAATGCTTCTGGACCAGATTTCTGTTGGGAGAAGGATTGTTCATTTACTAAATGTTGTCTTGACGTAGAAGGCTGTGGGTCTTCGTTGTTAGTAGATTGAAGCTGGTAGTAATTTGGTCTTAACCGACTTTGCTTCTTCTTTACACTCTGGTGGTGTGCCGATAAACATATCTTCATCACTGGAATTCATTTTACTTTTGTATTTTCGCAAAACAAAAATAATACGTACTGTACTTAAACTTCCCTAAGAAAAAAGTATTCCCGATTCCCGCCTTAATTTTTTAAATTCTAAACGCAAAATGTTTTAAAAAAAGTAAAACTATTTGACACTTTGGTAAATACGCTGTAAACGCGATAAACGGCGTTTACCTTTTTAGTCTATGAAATTTAAAAAGTAAATAAACATGGAAGAATTTTGAATAGTACGAATGTTTGGCTGTTTGGAGTTAGTTATCATAGTCCAAATATGGTTTTAAAAAGTAGAAAACCGGGTACGTTATGAAATTTATATACATTTTCGCGGCCGCTGCCGCTGGTAAATAATATTTTTTTTTTTTAAATTTTGCCTGGGCCTGGAACTCGGAACTTTGCGGGCTGATTTTACAACAGTAAGGTTAACATTTCCGAGCATGTGGGAGAAAAATATGTTGGTACTTGCGCTGAGCTTCCGCAATCAAGGTCATACGAAACATTTTACAGATGTCACTTGACAAGCAAATTTCGTGAATACGAAAATTGGTTAATATTTCATTTATGTCCGCTTGCAACTTAGGACCCGCATAGACAATTGAATTTAATGAATTATTATTTGTCGTCTTACTTGAAGCGTCAAATACAACACGAAGTTTCGTGGTTGTACTTGATGGCCTTAAAACACAAAAATGTGGAATTATATACTTCGAATCGACGGACCCCAAGTCACCAACATAAGTCATATGACCGAGGCCTTCATATTCGGACATAAATTTGCCATACTCTTCTTTAAGTTCCGGAATACGGTTTAATTTAGTTTCTAAATTGCTGAAACGACGTAACGCTTGTTGACTTGAATCACCGAGCTCACAGTTAGATTTGAATGGGTACGTCACTGTGTAGCGCCCCGTGCTGTCACGGCTGTGTTCCTTTTGAAAACACTCCTCTACATAAATGTCCTCTGGATTTTTAACTAAGTCACAAGGCACGTTTTCAGTCTCCCAAAAAGAGTTCATTATTTTTTCGATACTGCTATTAGCCGAGAATAAGCCGAGCGAAGGATTGAACGATTCGCGATTGCTATTGAGTACTGTCTGGCCAGCTATGATGTAACCAAATATCGAATGCATCGCGACGGGTAAACCCGGTTCACGCGGTAGTATGTTTTGTCCGTCATAGATGTACGGAAACAAGTCGCCCGCCAACAATAACTCGACAGGAGCGGCCGAAAAGTAATTGGGGTCTGCTAACTCGAGATTTTTAATTGTAATTTTATTTGAAAGCGTCATTGTAGGTAAATTACTAGTAATATTACCTACAACCACAGTCTCGGTGCTCAGAACTGGACCAGATGAGGTTCGCGGCTTAATTGAGCATGTGACCAAACCGAAATCTTGCACTGGTGCACCTCCCAGACCCATGGGTTCAAACGGACACTTGCGTCGTGACAGACCTAGGCGCTGAGCACACTCGTTTGTTATATAACCGGACATGGCACCGCTGTCAATGACTGCACGCACGGCGTGGTAGATTCCCCATCGATCTGCGACGTGCACCAAGGCAGTGCCTAACAACACAGTAGAATTTGATGAACAAGTCAAGCCGACGTTGGGAAGTTGACCTTGACCCTTGGACGGACCTTGACTGCTACTAGGGCTTAGTACACTTGAAACTGTGTCTAAGTGTAGACTATGATGGTGCGGTTGTTTACACAAAACACATAGGATCTTTGAAGTACACTCTGACAGCTGATGCTGACGTAAGCAATTTTCACAAAGTTGAAGCTGTTTTACTTTGTTAAGACGCTGTGCGGGTGTTAACTCTAAATATTCGTAACACCGATAAATTGAATGTGGTTTGTCACAGAATAAACACTTATTTGATCGGTCATTGCTCCCTTTGCTAACAGCTGATAAGCACGGTTTTGGTGTCTGTTTATTTGCGCCGGTGTAAAAGTTATTGTTATTCGGTCGCAAAACGTTCGGTTTCGATATGACGCCAGAACCAGCCCTTGGTGTAAACTGACCTTTCTGTGAACTATTTTTAACTTCGGACATTTCTAAAACACGCGCTTGCTTTTCTACAAAGGCGATCAGCTGCTCGTAAGTAGGTATTTGAGTTTGTTCGACAGATTGTTCAAACTCTCGCCTAGTAACGGCGTCCAGGTTGCGCAACCCCACGTAAAACAATACGAAGCTCGATAAATTGTCGATATTCAAATGGGTTAACGCTTTAACACATTCCTGATAGGTTTGCAAAAATGCGTTTAGCCCGGAGGCCGATTCCACCAACAACGGTTTAAATTGAAACAGCCGGTCCAAATAACTGGTAGCTAAGGCGCGTTTATTTTTTAATTTGTTAACTAACAATGCCCATACAATTGGATAATTATCAAAAGTAATCGGCATCCCCTTACGACGGTTAACGCGGAACCGCTAACGGCAGAAAGTAGGTAGTAATATTTTTCAACATTACTAATGCTCTCGTTATTATGAATCAGACTCGTAAATGTATCATAAAAAGTTTGCCAATTTTCCAATTTACTATCGAAATGAAACAGTTCGAGTTTAGGTAAACGCGGTTTAACCGAGCGCAAATCATTGTTGGTGTTACCGAGCCCGCCACGGACGCCGTCGGTAGGTAGTGAACTGCCGCTCTCGCACGACTGCCATATTTCGTTAATAGTTGTGGCGACGCTTAAAATTCGATAATACATGTCGTCCAATGTTTGAATTTCTTGATAATTAGACTTAAACTTGGGAGATTCTTTCTTTTTTAAATTATTTATTTCGAATACGGTTTGCTCGAAAACTTCTCGGGTTGAATGAATCTCCTTGAGACGTAAATTAAATTCCGCTAAACGTGTGGAATCTGTAACAACGAGTTTGGATAATTCGAAAAGTGTTTGAACACGTAAAAAACACATCTCCTTTTTATCTATAAGTTGTTCGCGCGACGCGTTGAAATTATTGAACTTATTGAAATTAATTACGTAGTTACACAAACTTTAGATTCGAAATAAAGTCTTGTGTTTACTAAAAACTGTACCTACTAGAAATATATATGTATATGTATGCTTAAGAGTGTGTAAATGTGTATCTGGTTTACAAACTGGAGAATCCCGGTCGAATGACCAAAATGGTTGAACTACGACGGTATTGAAATATTGAAAAAAAAAGAAGATTTGGGCTTAAGTAATTACATCTCACTCACTTTTTCCATAGGTTTTGACGGCTCCTGTCCCGGGACACTTTCACATCACTCTCACATAAAATCCATTGGTAAATTCACAGTTTTTGATTTTTGAAGATAAGACGCGCGCCGGCCGGCATTAGCGCAAGTTGAGAAGAGAAAAAAAATATGGCCGCCTTCTCGCGGCAGAAGACCAAGAGTGAAGGCTGTGGAGGTCATTCAGCCGCTCGGTTCGTTCAGTTCAGGAACGGATTCAAGTTATGCGCGGGAAATTTGAACGCACATTTACGAGAGAGATTTGGTCTCAAGCCCGAAATCGTACATAAACTAGTTTCAATGCTAAATGACGTAATCAAAAAGTAGTTGAACATGAAAACTCTTTGGTTGGATGCACTGGAAGTTGAAACAAAATTATATTTAAAAAATTGGAACCGTATAACGCACTAGTGTGTAATATCCAACTTTCTGCACGATATACAGCTACCAAAAGTACCACTTTTTGAGCAACTGTATTAAAAAAATAATTATAATCAATACATGTGTTACTTATACAGAGCTCGGCGTAGTGTCGCGGGAGGTGCGCGATGACGCGGTGCGGCTGGAGCTGCCGAGCTGGCTGGCCACGGACCAGGACGTGCACTTCGCGCTGTCGCTGGCGCCCATGCTGCGCGCGCGCGCCCCGCGCGACAAGCTCGACGCGCAGATGGCCGTGCTGCGCCTGTTCCGGCAGCTCGCGCGCAACTAGCGCTTTCAATGCCCAATAAAGCATTGATATACATAGAAGAAAATGTTTTTTTTTTCAACTACCCACGTAATATGTTCGTCACCACTGTACAGTGTTTTTAGGGTCCCGGCCGAATGGCAACAACGGAACCCTTATAATTTCGTCATGTCCGTCTGTCCGTCTGTCCGTCTGTCCGTCTGTCCGTCTGTCCGTCCGTCCGTCCGTCTGTCCGTCTGTATGTCACAGCCATTTTACTCAGAGCCTATTGGCACTATATAAATGAAATTTGAAGGATAGATGTATTCTATGAACCGCTATACAATGATGTAGTAAAATTGAAAAAAAAAAATATTTAGGGGTGGCACTCCATACATGTAACTAGGGGACGTAAAAATTTTTTGTGAGTTACATCAGCGTATTGGGTATTTTTAGATAGGGCTTCTAAAATGATACGGAGGTTTTTAAGTGACTTTTTTACGTAAGTGAACAGTTGGCGAGATATATACGCTTCTAAAGTCGTAAAAATTCTGTCCGGGTGGGTAGCTTTTGAACTGTTAAATGGGTATTTCTCCACTATTTGGAAATTTTAACAGTCCCCTGCCAACTTTCTCTCCAAATAATAGTGAATTAAATAGTAAAAATGGTTTTGCATCATAACTTCAGTGTTGTTCATACCAATATCAATTTGTGTACAAGAGTCAATGTTATCAATTATTTGTATGTTAATCACAATCTAGCGTCAGGGGACTGTTTTTGTACTCTTGGGACAAAGTTTGATTAAAAATGCTAATAAAATTACTTGGACATTAATTGAAATACTACTTTATTATAATGGGTTATGTATTCACCTTCTTAAGTCAAATAGAGAAATCTTGTTAAATTCTAGCACATTATTAATATTATGTGATAATTATCAAATTCTGGGTTTGGGGCAGGCCAGGGTACTGTTTTTTTAGCTATTTAAATATTTATAATTAAATAGGCAGCCTTATTCTTGGCATAATATCAGACAAGTTAAAAAATATGGCTATTATTTAACATGAAAAACTTTTTATTTCACATTTATCTAAACTCATTATTCTGAAAAAAGCCACGGACGGCAAGTTTCCAATTAGTGGAGAAATGCTCATATAGAACATTCTAATATGTAAAAATTACAGTAGTAGAACATACGAAATACTTCAAAGTGATTTTAATAAAAAAAAAAAGGAATTTGAACCATGAACGTTCATCCCAGCTACGGAACCCTTCACTGTGCGTGATCCGACATGCACTTGGCCGGTTTTATTTTAAACTTGGACCGTATGGGGAAGTCCGATACCATAGGAGATACAGGAGGTAAACCGTCTTAGAAAACATTAGGTCATTTTATGTTGGAACAGTTTTGGCAAAGTATTTTTTTTGGTCAAGAGTGAGTTATTAAAATGAATAGGTACAACTGTATTTTTTTTTTGTTTATTGATTCTGTTTTTTGTTTTCATTTCATTGGTCAACAGCAAAAGTTGGTCAAATTTACTAATATGTTCTGTTAATAACACTATTTCTTTCTAGAAAAAAATAACTTCAATTTAATAATATCATACCGAGGTTTTACCGAGCAGCATAGGCTCGTGTTAACTTGATAGTAATGGCAGCCAGGTCGATAATAATTCAAATACGGCAAAAGTGAATGCGGAAAGAAATTATAGATTTAAAAACTTAATAAAAGTTATCTTTTTTCGCAAGGCTTCGCTGGCGTGGTTACTGGAAGCATACCTAAGCATTGTTAAGAAGTCACCTGTGTGATTTTGAACAGAGTGCGTTAGAGCAGCATTCCTCATTTTTACCCGACTGCTGAAGGAGGAACGTAATGTTTGTGACCTGTATGTATGTATGGTTCTTTGTTCCCTCGTAGAGGCTGGATGGATAGGCCGATTTAAACAAGCGAGGTGTCGTTAGATTCGTCTTAACACCGCAAACGTCACTGGGTACTTCAATTAAAACGGAAAACAATATGGCGATACAAAAAATAAATAAATGGTAGTAACGAACATTATATCGACGACATAATCAAGACATGCTGTTGGGTTTTGAAAATTTGCTTTTTGTTAGACTTGTTTCAGTAATCATATGACATTTTTGAAAATTCTTGATCATATATTTATGTTATAAATGGGACTTGAAATACTCTATGACTGCCTCGATGTAACAGACTACATACATTCCATATTAAATGTAAATCTATTGAGTAACGTGAACTTGTAATAGAAACCAACGATAAATATTAAACCTTTACATTTATGATATTAGTAAGAGTAGTTTGGAGTCCTTACTACGCAATACACATTAAAACAATAGAAACAATTCAGAACAAATTCATCAAACGAATGCAACATAAATTTAAAACATTCACAGGTAAAATTGAAAGTCTACAACTGCGTAGGGAAATCAAAATTCTATCGTTTTTACATAAATTACTGCACAACACTATTGATTCTCCTTATCTCCTTAGCAAACTGTCTTTCCGCTGTCCGAGTTTTAGAACTTGGTCCACCAATTTGTTTGCCATTTCATCTTACCGTACAAATTATGCAAGAAATACATATTTAGCTAGAGCGTGTACAAATTATAACAAGAAATACTCAAATGTTGATCTCTTCAACAAGCGTTTTAACCAGTTTGTTTCTGCAATAAGAAAAGAACAACAACAGGAAATCTAATCATAAATTTAAAATTAAAAAACTAATTGAGTAGTATGTAAGTAAAGGAATAATAATAAGTCTTATAAGTCTCGTAAGTTATAATTACTTAGTGATTAATATAGGTAAGTATATCACACTATAATACGTTAAATCTTAATCGGTAATTAGATATATTTGTATATAAATACAGATAAAATATGTAATATATATTACATATATGTGTATTTTCAACTTAAAGATAAGTATATACAAAAGCACTTGTTACGTTGGTTATGTTATGGATAAATGCAATGTTATTGTTTTTATAATTAATCTCTCACTAGAGCAAATTTATTACCCATTAGTGGAAACTGTTTTGGCTAGTGTGTTAACTTATATTGTTTTGTTCTATTTGTAATATTACTGCTGTTTGTTTCCCTTGAAATAAATAAATAAATCATAGTCGATAGGGTAAGTTCGCCTGATCGCGTCCGCAGACCAGTTCGCGTCCAAAAAACGGACCACTCTTTAAAAACAGTGGAAAATAACCATACCGACACAGTAACAAAAACAAAAGCCATTTCTATGATTACCTGGATGTATGAAAGGTACACACACATAAAAAAAAGATCCCTGCGCGCCACCCTTATCGCGTTAAAAATAAATTAGTCTCGTGTGAGAAACAAAAGAGTGCGGACGTGCGAAATGTTAGGAAAAAAATAGTGAGCAGCCTCGCGTTTCACGGTAAGTTTTTAATTCATTTATATCAATTTTGGGACTTATTGGTGTTTCTAGGTCTTAACTATCAACTATACAATAAGGATAATGATGTTTGCGCTTGTATTTAATTACATGACAGTTAAAATAACGTGGACGCGAATTGCTATACTAAATTTATGAAACATCCACTTTGCGTCCGCAGTGGACGCGGTCTGGTCTAATTATCTCTATGTTGGACCTTTATTATAATACGATAAAATATGAAAAACTATTAATGTGTTATATTCATTTTAACATTATTCACATGCATATTCTAATGGCCAATTTGCGTCCACATTATTACGATTATAGAAAAAGTTACAGATGTTGAAAATCATACTTGGACGCAAACTGTCCCTATAGTAGAGACCATAGAACAGATTGCGTCCATCTTATAATGAGAATTAACCAATGATGTATTTGAAGTTTAGAAAGAATTCATTATTATTTCTTGATCTTAATTATGAATCATATATTAAGGATAATGATGTGTGAGGTTGAATTTTACTACTAATAGCTAAAATAAAAGTTGGTTGTTCACTATCATACGATATGATATGATGTTTTTTTACGTTTAATATTAAATTAATAATTTTTTACATGCATATTTTAGTGACCAATTTGCGTCCTCATTATCACGACTATAATAAAAGTAACAGATGTCGAAACTCACACTTGGACGCAAACGTGCCTATAGGAGAGACCATGTAGTAACAAATAGCGTCCACATTTAAATCACGAGAAAATATTATTAAAAAAACAATAGTTTGCAACAGAAACATCATTATTCGAATTTTATATTACAATTACAATGTAAGGTTAGAAGAAAGATTTTAATCGAACATTACATTACCGTATTTTATTTTTATTTAAGATGAGTTCTGCACAAACTACAAATAAGAAGAAAAACCAAAAATATACAGAAACGGATTTAAAGAAAGCGTTGGATGACGTTCGTGAGAACAAGAAGTCAATAAGACAAATATGTAAAGATTACGGTATTCCTAAGACAACCATATTGGACAAAATAAGCGGACGCAGACCTGAAGGAAGAAAGAAACCGGGGCCGGAACCAGTGTTAGGAGCTGATGGCGAAAAAAAGGTAATAGAATGGCTTGTTAACATTTCAAAATGCGAGTTCCCAGTAAAAAAGAATGAATTGTTAGATACAGTTCAAAAAATAATTAGAGATGGACAGATGAAGAACAAATTCAAAGATCATCGCCCAGGCCAAAAGTGGTTTGATTTTTTTTTAGCAAGAAGTAAGGAGGTTTCGCTTAAAAATGCTGAGGGTATTAATAAAGCAAGAGCTCAAGTTACAGAGGAAGATTAAAAAGAAAACTTATCAGCTGGTGATGCAACGAAGTGTGCTGAATGTGACGACATCTTAATTTCAGATGTAGAAGACGACAATGAAAAAAAACATTGGAAGTGATAAGTGTGTCAGATGGTTCCACCTAAAATGCACGCAGTTTGTAGGACTATCCTATTTAGTCGTCAAAGACAAGTCTTTCGAATGCAACTTGTGTCATTAATAAGATCTAATCTTATTTCAACACTGATTTTAGTCATTATTACAAAGTTTTAGAGATTTAATTAATGCTAACAAGAGTCATTTGTATCTATGATTGTTTTAAGAGTTATTTTGTGTTTTTTTCTATTATATTTTCTATTTAATAGTACGCTTTGTGGTGAAGTAACCTGGACTGATTATTGTGCATTTACAGAGATTTAAATAATGTTACGAAAGATATAGTGATGTTGTGCCAAACCAATAAATATTTTACTTTACTTTTAAGTTTCATCAATATTTAGAAGTATAATTCATGTTAACTTTTAAATATCTGCAATTATTCAATAAAGGATTTGATTATAATCACAAGCTTTCTTTTACAATCATGATACTTATCTCTCCTATATCCCTCTTCTAAATTGGTGGACGCTAACTGGTCCACGGGCGGACGCAATCTGGAAATTATGGACGCGAACTGGGTAAATCGCCTGTTTGAGCTATTTGTCGATTTATAAAAAAATAAATGAGATGTTTTGATCTAAAATGTGCAGTAAACTTTAATAGACTATATAAGGAATACATGACATCAATTTTTCGTTCAAAAATATTACTCAAGTAATTTTATTTTTGGTCTCAAACTTACCAACTCCACTAAGTGGACGCAAACAGGCGAAATGACCCTATTTAACGTGTAAAAGTGCCCGTGCCTCTTCTTACTGCACATCTGAACACCTAAATCTATATCTTTTTTATCCTTAAAAGTATAAACGGATGTACCAAGACAATGAGGATTCAGTGTTACTGACCTGTGGATAGAACCTTCCATAGACCTCGGTCATCTCCGATGCTCCTAGCGGTGATGGTTTTTTCTGCTTCACCATATTCTTGTTACAGACCTATGTCAGATGCACAACATGAGTAGGTAGGGATTATTCTAAACATGACCCACACCGGATTAAAAATGAAAATCAATATCACTACTTTTTATTTAAAATATTATAACAAACGTAATACCTAGCTGTATGCAAATACTTCTACTACTTTTTCTTTTTTTATTAATGGCGGTCCACCGCGATATTCCGCAGTGATTTCGCCAATGTCAAGTGCGTAGAGTAAAACAGTAAACAGAATAAATTAAAATCAAAAGCCGGTCATTTTTTAATCGGTCATCTTCCCTCCCCGAAGGTTAGCGGCTGGCACTTTCAATGTTGAGAGTGAAAAAAAACAAAAGCCTATCAGTACATTAGAAGTGTATTATGAGTGACCAGTACCTAATGCAGCAAGAAGGTTGCTATGCCAGTGCGTAACATATCTGTCAGAACTTCAAGAATTTTTTATTTTTCCAACTTGAAGTACCTTTTAATACATCTTACTCCAATTGACAGATGGGACTTCTGAGGCGTAAATTTAACGATTAATTTTAACAATTGCATTATTAGTAAGCTAAATGCTAACGGCCATATTAAATTTACTTACTAAAGTCAAAAAGCAGAAAATAAAATGATACAGCAAAACTATCATACATGTTTACGCTAGGATAATAATTATGTCTTACCTTGTACCACCTAAGGTTAATGCGTGAACAATTCGTGTGGCGGCGCATCATTGGATGGGACTTTGTAAAAATAACGTTGAGGTTCATTTTTAACTTTATTAATTCACAAATAACAACGTTTTTTTAGTGATTTCTGAATACGAACTAATAAATAAAATCAACTTATAATAAGAAAATTAATGTGGACTACTTTTCTGTGTTTGTTCGCGGTCTCACTGATAGGACTAACAATTGTTTGATATGCAATGTACCTTGCTTATATCTTTTTTCATTTACTTTTAATAGTATTATCATATTAACACGCTACCATGTTTTTAGGGTTCCGTACTTCAAAAGGAAAAACGGAACCCTTATAGGATCTCTTTGTTATCCGTGTGTCCGTCCTTGCTTCCGTTCGTCCGTCTGTCTGTCAAGACACTTTATCTCGGTAACGCGTTTAGGTATCAAGTTGACATAAAAACCATAAACTCAAGTCTATAATCAATTGAAGCAATGAAAAAAAATATATTCTAAGTTAACGTAAAAAAAAAAATACGCCGCTAAAACGTATATTTCGACACTATCAAGAAAATAAAAAATAATAGGGTACTTCCCATAGACTTAGAATCCTGAAATTTGGCAAGAAGGAAGGTCTTACGGCACAAGTAAACGAAAAAAAACGAAAATTGTTAGGTAGATATGGGTGCCGAGATTGACGAGCAGATACCTACTGGAGCTACGTCATTAAACTATGTAGTCAGTAAATCACTTATCTTCTGGACTAGGATTCTACACGGGTTACATAAACAATTCTAAACTACGTCAAATGCGATATCGTTATAACGCAGTAGAATAGAGGCCCTGGTAGTATGAATCTAATCATAATATTTATAGGTCTCGGAGTAATTATCACATCTAATATTTTCGTCACAGAAATAATCATTTGTTAGTCCTTTACCTCAAAAGCATAAACTTGTAGCGATTCACCGATTCGCATTTCACCTCGATCGTGTATTCTATTTTCGCTTTGTGTCAAAGTCATCAGTTTTTTTGTTCGCTAATAGCTTTAGTCGCATTTCACCTTGATCGCTAATTTTACTGTTTCATTTGGTCTCGATCGTTAATTTTATAATTAGCAAATATTTTAAATCACATGTTACCTCAATCGCATATTTTGTAATTGCATTTCGCTGCGATCGCTACTAATGTAAAAAGCCACGCAAAAATTTGCTTCAAGTAAAAGATTCTATTGAAGTTTTGTTCATTCGAGGTGAAATGCGATTCGGTGAATCGCTACAAAGAATTTATGCTTTTGAGGTAAAGGACTAAGAAATGGAAAGAATTAATCTGAGTCGCCTTTATGGCTTCACACGGCACCGCTGCCGCAGCGCCCATTCAAGCTAACAAAACACATAAAATTATCACTTTCACTTCATTGTTACGTCGCGGTAGCTTGGTTGGTATGGTATGGGCAAATATTTGTGTGGTTATCGCGAGTTCTTGTTTCCCTACATAAGTAAGTATATCGTTGTCTTGTACCCATAGCACAAGCCTAGAGCTTAGTTTGGGACTTGGACAATTTGTGTGACACTGCCCCGTGATATTCATTTATTTATTTATTTATATGTATTTATATTTTTACCTATAAAAGTATTTATATCGTTGTCTAGTACCCATAGTAGAGATTAGTGTGTGACTGGGTCAATTTGTGTGAGATTTTACCCCTGATATTTATTTATTTTATATTAGCACCGCTTGCGTCTGCTGAATTTGTGTCGCATGTTTTACACCGATTTCTAATACGGAGCTCTTTGCTCGCACAAGCGGTAGGCAAAAAACCGTTTTTAGGGTTCCGTAGTCAGACTAGGACTTACCTTATAGCTTCACCATGTCCGTCCGTCCGTCCGCAGCCTATCTCAAAGACTCTTCAAACTAGCAAGCTGTAATTTGGCATGATGATATAATATATTAGTTATGCCAACAAAGTGGTAAAATAAAATCTTGAAAAAAAAATGTTTTATTTACTTTTCTTACACGTAACGTAGGGATGTATTTTTTTCTATTCTACCCCATAGTTAAGGGTGTCGTTGGATTGGTCTTTTAAAAATATTACGGGTTAAGGGATCCGTTTATGAAATATTAAGCTTTAAAGCGCTAATTTTTGTTAGAGCCAAGTGTCCCCCCTACAGCCAAAACTACAAATACTAAAAATCTGTATTTTTATGAAAGCGCATATAACGAATTTAAAAGGAAATTTATCACGACTAATTAGACATCATTGGTTCTTGAGATACAGGGCAATTAAAGAGTTTATACCTACTAAAATCATCTAAGACGGCACCAAATGACTGTAAATATAAAATTTGTTATTACTTGTCGATTTTTATGTTTGTAGTACTTAATGGCTTCGGAACCTTACACTGAACATGGTCCGACATGCTCGTGCCTGGTTTTTTAAAAGTATAACTTCCCTGGGCTTCTATTGAACTGCTTTATAACGATATCGTGTTTGACGTGTTTTAAAATCGTTTATGTCACAGTCGCCATTATTGTGAATGACATAAGAGTTATGAAAACGTTGACAATACGGAAACACGTCAAATACGATATCGGTGTTAACGTGTAGAATCCCAGCTCTGTACACTTGTACAGTCAATTCCGACGTGTGTTTGAGAAGAGTCACTAGTCTCTTAGTCTCCGCTCGAGATGGACGCGCTACTGTTGTGGACTCTTGCACTCTACATAACATTTATCGAAGGTAAGTTCATTTTATTTAAAACACTGACGTGTTCATCTGTTATTTTTTAAGGTAATATTCATACTCACATTCATTTATTCAATGTCATCACATGATACAAAAGTTTAGGTGTTAGTGTCTATAAGACTTATATCTATTTAAGTCAGTTTAGGCGATACCCTGCGAGGGTTTTACAATATAATTATCTAGAAATCAGTGTAAGATCTAATTTAGAATCTTTTTTTTGTAATAAATTCAAAATCATAAAATGTCAATGGTTAGTATACGTGTGTATGGTTACCTATTACGTCTAATAATGTTTTTGTCCGACATAAATTGTTCTATTTTATAATAATATATGTTCGTAAGAAATCTCCAGACTACTTCTGCTGTGGCTCCGGCTGCAGCACATGCTGAGCTGAGTCATATTTGACTTCACACTACAGTGCAACTTTTTCTAAATTAAATTCACACTAATCTGATCATGTTTTTACTTTATATATTTGTTGTATTGCAGTGTATTTTTGTCAAATAAATGTTATGAATTTGAATTTTAAACATAGCTGTTTTCGATTTTGGTAAAACTACAATTTTTCGATGTTTATTAGGATGAGAATACTTATTTTTTCGTTACGAATACTAGGTCGTGTGCGTTGGCGCTGGCTCCCCACAGCACCACTCCGTATGGAAGCCAAGCGTATTCGTACGCATAATATTTAAACGTTTTTTAATAAACACAATTAATTAGTACCTACTAATTATCTCGTGAGCAATATTTAGTAACAGGAAAATAAATACATCCCGCTCGCTGCTATAATATACACATTATTTTATTTTCTTTCATATTACCTACTATGGTATTTTTTGACGTGTTATTGGTTGGTGGCCGAGATTATATTCGGGTTAAATACGTAGCCTCTATACATTTTTCCAATAAGTCGCGGTCAAAATCTTGTTGGAAATAAGCCCAATATAACCAACGGTCAGTCATTTCAATGTCTGTAATAATAACTGTGTTCCTTACAAATGAGTTAAGTATGTTTCCATGACTGTTGAATAGATAAACATCCGATATCTGCCCTCCTAAGACTATAGGCAGTATCTCAGATACAACTTCTTTAACAATATCAACCTTATTGCTAACTGAAAAGAATTTAAATTTAATTTCTTTGGTAATTAAATTTGAGATATTGCTAAGGCAGAACGGCGACTTTCTTTCAGAGTAAATAGCTGGCTATGTCTGGCCTTTAACTTTTGATTTCATTTTATTCTGTTTACTGATTTACTCTACTCACTTGACATTGGCCAAATCACTGTGGAATATCGCGGTGGTCCGCCATTAACGTCACCATTAAGTTTATCAGAACACGAGTGTGTTTGTCAGGTACTTACCTATTATTTCATCGAAACTCCTTTCAACGAACGCTTCATTACGCAGAATTTTCATTTAATTGAAAGGCACTTCTCGCCGCATGAGTACCTATTGTTTTTGGAACTCACAAGGCTAAGCTAACCCAATCTACATAATTAATGTTCAAGATATTCTGAAAACGTTCGTTAGTTTTAACATTGTAATGACATCAATAAAATTTTTAAAATCGTTGAAGTAAAACTCGGTAAAATAAAAGATTATCGCGAGTAAACTATTACTTTTTTATTAAATTGTATGCATCAGTTCCAAATTTTGCTTGGTGTACTATGTAAAGCAAGGACCCCTTATAGTGTCATCATGAGCGACTAAATACAAGACATAGCCAGCAATATCCTTAATGGTCCCTCTTGCAAAGCGCTAGTATCTTCATCTACATTTTCTTGCCCCTATCCCATTTACATGGAAAAGACAGAAAAAGACATGCTGTGCCGACCGCACAGCATGTCTTTTTCTTCCATACCTTCCTGTCACTCTTCATCTCGTTACTTACTTCCCTCCTCTTCATATCGTCTCTCATACAGTCCACCCACCTTTTCCTTGGCCTACCTCGTCTCTTCCATCCCCACGTTCGTTCATACCCAATACTCTTTTGGTCACATTACTGTCATCCTTCCGCAAAATATGCCCATACTACGCAAAGAGAAATGCGAAGCGCTGCTATATTTTAGACGTAATCTTGCCTAGTTGGATTTTAAAACATACATGAGGCATACCTCGTGTTTTGTTTGTATGTTTAGTTGTTCAGTGCCATAGCACTTCCTGTTTTATTTTATCATGTGTTAAATTCTGGACCAGCTACAAAGCAAACTTGCTCGGAGGAGCAGTACGCGTGCGCGTCCCGGCGCTGGCGCGGCGGGTGCGTGCCGCTCGTGGCGGTGTGCGACGCGCGCGCCGTCGACTGCGATGACGGCTCCGACGAATCCCACTGCGGTGAGTTATTAGCGTGTCGATAGCGTAGGTATTAGACGAAACTGACCATTATTCTCTTAAGCGAAGGGTACTGCTAGTGCATATACTTAGCTTCCGTCACGTTAGCGAGTTAACTACGTACATATTTGCGACATTGAGATGCCATGGCGTCAAAGTGTTACCGAAAATTACGAATGATCATTTTATACAGCATGTCATAAAATTACAAATTCAAACACTTCTTCTGTCACTCCTACTATAAACTGTTATTTTACCTTATTTTACATAGTAAGTACTAGTCTTCAAAATATATGTATAGGTAAAAGTATATACCAATACAAAGAATAATATTTAAGTTAAGTACCTGCTCGTATTAAGAGAACAATCGGTAAGTCTGATCAACGCCGCAGTATATTATCCTGTAAACAACAAGATTTGACAAGAAAATGGTAAATTATACATTGGGCACGAGTATTTGCCTGTCTTGATTGTTTTTTGCATCAGTTTGCTTATTCTTGTCGTTACGCAGCTCAGTTAGTGACTATCAATAGGCTCAATTGTATTTAGATGAGTTTGTTTACAACGTTCTTATGTTTATTAACGTTTTTTTCCTCATGCAGGAGCACCACGTACTTGCCCGGAGCATTGGTGGGCGTGTGCGTCGGGGCGCTGCTTGCCGCCTGCGAAGATATGTGACGGCGAGCACCAATGTCCCGACGGCTCAGACGAGAGCCACTGCGGTAAGGGAGTACCAATCCTCTTTTGCAAACATGGTTAGAAAGGATGTCCTTACTTTTGAAAAACGAAGACGCGAAGGGCCTCATTTTCTTCCGAGGGATAAAATAAACGTATAAAAACCTATTCCTGTCAGCTCCGATTTTTTTTAAAGTGCTGTCAAATCCATACTGATTAGAAAGGGCCAAGAGAAAATTTTCATACAGCATCATAAAGGTAACTAACTGCTCTTTTATTAGCAGCGTGCATGTGTTTTTTTCTTAATTTTGTCATGTTTTAAAATATATATAAACAAAATCTTACTGAAATTTAGACGTAGAACTTGTTGTGCAAAAATAGAGGAATAATTCAAAGAATTAACTCGAGTGATGATGAAAGTAGTGTGGAAATGTAGTCACATCGCGTTATTTGAAAAATTTAAATTTCTCGGTTAGACGATACTTACTTTCTGATAAATCAAGGGATGTATTTGTATCATTTTCTCACACGTTTGAGAAAAGCATTATACATGCCTCGGCGGAAACGGTGGGGATTTCCTGATTACTATTTTAGCAGGCCTAGGTATTGCTCGGTCTGCTAACCACCTTGTCAGACAATCTCTTACTTTTCGCACCTAGGCAACAATGTACTATTTTTTTAATGTCATGGAGAAGGCAAACGAGCACACAGGCCACCTGATGGTAAGTGGCATCTGTGACCCATAGACATTTGCATCCTCAAATCTACAATCTTAAAACCCCAAATGCGCTGCCAACCCTTAGGACCAAGATGGAATATTATGCCTCAAAGCTAGTAATTTCAGTGGTACTCGTACCCTTACACCGTGACACAACAATGCAAAGACTTTTTTGTACTATTCGAAAATGAGAACAATAAAATAATTTAATTAAAGTAGCCCATTAGCGGTTTTCAATTGTAACACGACAGTCAATTTGTTTAAGGATCCGTTGATATAACGGGAGCTGGGCTGCAACTTGCGCTGAACGCCTCTGATTTCAAGATATACAATTACAAATTCAGCGAAGCGCAGAAACACTTAAAACTGACGTGCGCTTTCAAATCCATAGTAGGGAAACCTTTGCAAGACTATGTATTAAAGATGCGAGATGAATTTGGTTCCGGGCTTACTAAGCTAGGTGAGTATCAAGATTTCTGAAACCTTTTGAATAACATCTCAAAAGTGTGAATTTAGCGTCATTTAATATAAATACTAAACCGTGTGTAAGTTAATTTATTTAATTAATCGAACCGTGTATATCTTAGTTACTAAGGACATCAATATTTAGGACAAAAATTGAGATTTGAAATTGTTTCTGATTTTAGGTCATGCTGATGAAACCATCACACTTGCAATGTCAGTGTCACACAGATTTAAGATAAATGCTAAGTCGAAAACAATATATTGCACCGCAGTCGGCTTGAAGGGACAAAGTTACCTAAGTTTGGTTAATCTGGAATATGAAGCAACACCAACCGGAACAGATTGTAGCCCAAATTGTAAGTAAAATGCCGTAATGCCACTCAAACTATATCATTATGGCATATTTTAGTCCCTCGATAAACGAAGAATAAATAAAAACTTACTCAAATACTTATCTACATTATAGTTCTCAAAATTTATATTGTTTTAGTTAATTACGGCCCAGTGAGTCGTGAAAAACTTTTGTGATGCATCTCTACATAACTAGTGAACTATTATCAAGGAGCGTCCTCACTTAGAGCATTTGCGTGCAATGAGCATTCGTCGTCGAATAGTCAAGTGGTTTGGACCATAGTAACGCTCCTCGGCTCAACGGCCACACCACTCGATTATTACACACGAATGCTCTCAGTGAGGACGCTCCTTTATGACATTGAAAATTGTTAGCCGCACTAACAATTTTCAATGTCATAAAGGAAACCACCAAATAAAATAGGTTTTTTTACTTTGTTGTAGCCCATCACGTGTAGTTTCATACAGTAAGAGATGACATGTGATTACAATTTCTAAATAAAATGGACTTGACACGGCTTACTAAGAAATCAAGGCTCACCGCCGTACTTAAAAACATTTTAGAGACAATGTACTTAGTTTCTTTTTCAAATTGTGCATAAAATTCGTCACTAAGAAACGACTTAATCGTCGCTAACTGAGGCCCTAGCCAAGATGCGTTCGCTAACTAGCGTTTTTATACGTTTTGTTTTTAAACCAATCGCGTCACCGGTAGATCGCGTCATACAAAAAGTCACGTGATCTACCAGTGGCGCGATTGGTTTAAAAACAAAACGAATAAAAACGCTAGTTAGTTCAGGAGTGCAGTCGTCAGAGTCTCAGACGGTTAGAGATTGGATTGGCGATCCGATTGTATTGTGTAAAGATTTACTTTGATTGATTTTTACCGGTTTGTTGAATCGATTGATGAAATCCGGTATTATATATAGTGTAACTTTAACCTCGTGAGGCCTACCATATTATAAACTGGTAGATTTTATGGGAATTAGAGTCTACCAGCAGCGAAATAAAGTTCAGTTACCTTTGCTCTTAAATGCCATTGTCATTTGCCTTTGCCATTTCAAACAAATAAAAATCAACTTTATGCGTATTATGATATAGTTTACACTAAATTGTCTTGATTATGTACCTCCTATGGCATATTGGATCTCACGAAGTTAAGCTGTGCATCGTCATTTAGTCAATCAGTAATAGAACAGTTATTAAGATCAGGGAGAAGACAGGCAGATAGATTGAAATCAATTTTATTTTGATTGGGAAAGATTTTTACTGGAATCAATGGAGCTCGAAAGTAAGCGTCGCTATTATGTCGCTTTTAAATATAAATTTAGGTATTAATAAATAGTAATAATAACATATTAATCATAAACGTTATTCAACAGACAATGTGAAACAAAACAGTCTTGTAGTGATTAAGAATGAAGACCACCCGCCGCCCATGTGGCTGGTAGGGTTTGTGAAAAAAGTATTTCCGAAGAACGAACAGGACGCTGCGAGCTTTAGCGTCGCAGAAATAGTTACGAGAGAAGGCGTCATGATCAAAGGTTTCGACGTCCTTTGCTCGCTGCCTTATGCGTAAACCCCAGAGATGCGGCTCGGATCAGGAGGCGAGTGGGTGAAGTGGGGCGGGTGCTTTAACATGGGGTTATATGAACGCGGGAGCCGCGCCTGCCACATGCCTCTACAAACAGCGCGCGGTTAACGCGGGTCTGGCACGGGCGTCAGCGGTACGTGCTTTATAGTGGAGTTGTAATAGTAGTTTATGCAACTGATGCATAATGAGAGGCCTTAAAATACGAGTGTCGTTTTATGAAACAAGCGTCAGCGAATTATGTACAGTTGCATTCACTACTTTTGCTACACACATATACACAACAAACAATCAACTTTTCACAATCTTACTTTTGCAACACCGACCGAGTGGTTGCCGGGTGAGAATAGTGCCACTCCATGTCTTCCCGTGGATGTCGTAAGAGGCGACTAAGGGAATAAGGGCTTGTAGTACTGTTAGGCGATGGGCTTGCAGCCTGTCACTAATACACGAGTAAACTTCTTGGCCTGATTGTGCAAAATTTTGTTACAGAATTATAAGTACTAAATAAGTCTTTTTAGAGTTGTTGGTATCTCTGTAGCTCTGCCCACCCCACTCTGGGAATGAAGGCGTGATGTTATGTTATGTATGTACTTTTGCAACAGCAACAAACGAACAGTCAAATGACAACAATAATGACGGTAATTCGATCCTCCGTTAAGACGAATGTTTTTGATAAATCAAACGAATGAAATCCCTATTCTCATGTCAGTCGAGATCAAATATCGTGTGGTTTATACAAAAAACATACTGAATTGAATTGGCGCCCGCCTGCGCGTGGCCCGCCGCGTTTCAGCACGCCGCATCAGCCAGCGCGTGGCTCTTATATGTAGGTTAGTTGGGTGTCTATCAATTCGTCGAATGTATTATTTCATCGAACGTAATTTTCTGCTGAAATCATAATGTTTTCTGGGTATCTAATGAAATTTGATGAAATGATATACTTATTCGATAAAATGTTGAGTTACCAGGTTATTTATATGAAGAATGAAAAACTATACACCAAGCAAAGTTACAGGAAAACAGTATTTACATTTTAGAAAAAAATATTGTAAAATTACTTTGGTCGTGCGGCGCAGCCGCGTCAGCGCAGCGCTGGGTTTCAGTCTACTCCTTTCCCACACACTATGCACATTAACTACCTACCACATAATAGTACAATATTTAAGAATTTATTCAAATATAATTGTTATATTGATATTGAAATAAATTATATAATTAATAAGCGCAAGTGTTATTATTTGCTTTTGCTATTATTTTCGACTAACCAGTCTAAGTTCACATATACGCAAGGTTGTGTATGCCCTCGTTTTGTTAGTAAAGATATGCTGCGGTACCAAAGGCAGAGACACGTATCATCATGCGATTCCTACGCGCGGTCACATAACGGAAAGCTCGGAATATTCGCGTCAGATAAATAATAAACACTGTATTATAAACTAGCGACCCGCCCTTGCTTTGCGTCAGTTTATGTGAATTTTCTGTAATGCAGAATTTATCCTCTTGAATCATTCTATCTATTGATGAAAACCGCATTAAAATCCGTTTCTTACCTAGTTTGAAAGATCTTGGCGACTTTATTTTATAGTACGTAATAAAGAACATGTGTATTTTAAATGCACATACCTACTTCCTTATTTGTTGTCCTTATTGGCATTAGGGAAGTTTGTATATTTAAGTCATAACTTAGAATTAGATACCTACTGTTGGTTTAGTTAGGACAACCACAGTAATAACGCTGAAGGGGATAACGTCGTCACGGGCATCCTATATACAGTGTGTTACTGGCATGAGGGCTTCTGCTTTAACTAACGATAATATGTTTTTTAAGTAACTATTTGCAGGTATAATTAAGTCGAAGTTAACTAACGTAACGCTGCAATTTAAATTTCTTAGAATTTAACTATCATCAACGTACTGGAGCTGTGTAAGTATCGTAATCAATATCGTTCTTACTTGGTACAAGGCAAACATTGGTACAGGGGCAGAACATAGAGAGTTATTAATACTCCTTGAATTTGTAAGATTTGAGAAACTAAAATGACAGAAAATCATCGTTGTCAAATACCCTTCTAATCTGTGGTTGTCAAACTTGAACGAAAGTCATTCCTTTCGTAATAATTTAATGTTTAATAAATAGTGAGTTTACCTAATGGCCTACGACGCTCGTGAAATGTGCGACATTATTTTGTTGTACGGCAAAACACACGGCAACGCAGCAGAAGCGTTGAGGTTGTATCGTGAAAGATACCCGAACAGGCGACATCCTCACAATCCCAGATTCATATTACGAGTTCAGACGTCAAATGGGGCTGCTATGGTCACTTATAAACAAGTCTTAGTTTGGTCACGTGACTTTATTAATTAACTTTAACGCACAGTGTAAATTGCTTGCAATTTATTTTTTGTTAGAAAACAAGCGTGTACTGTTTTAACTTGTTTTAATTAAAATAAACATGTAGGTACATTAAGGAGTTGCCCATTGTTACTCTATATCAAGGAAAGCCCTCAAGCCGGTAACACACTGTATATGGTTTAACATCCCGGTTGAGACGATCTTAGTATCATTCACAATTGGAAATCTGCAATCAATATCTAACATATAAAATTCTCGTGTCACAGTGTTAGTGACCATACTCCTCCGGAACGGCTTGACAGATTTTTATGAAGTTTTATATGCATATTCAGTAGGTCTGAGAATCGGCTACTATCTATATTTCATACCCCTAAACGTCATAATAGCAATAAAGAAAATTGCGAAATGTGAAACAACTATAGTTTATTTATTTGCGTTGTTTTTTTTTTATAATTATTTTGATCTGGCAGTATTTACAATCCAAACTGCGTAATGTGATACTCTGGTGCTTAGACTTGGAAAATGCTTCTCTCCGCAGCGATGACTGAAGGATGCCACGCCCACCAGCACATCGTTTGAAGTGTGCACTACAGGTCCTCCATAGTCCCCCCCGCAGAACTCTCCTCCGGTCCGCCTTGTGCAGACCATACTATCAAACACTGTCACCCCTTCGTATCCAAGCACAGCTTTGCAGTAAGACTGGCTGATAACGTTGGCCATCGTATAGCGAAGTGTATCGCGTAACTCGCTAGCCACCTGAAAAACGATGGTTCAGTCGGCGTTATATGTAGCTGTACATTTTTCTTGCTTTAACGCCTTTAACAGATTTGTACAGCAGTTGAAACACGACGTTAGTTCTAAAGCTATAGAGAACAAGTACATGTGAAAATATGTCCACTATGATTAGCTCTGTGCTACTCGCGACTAGTCGTTTCTCGCAGCTTCGGTCTACAATGCTTTACTTAGTAAAGAAAAATCGCGTCATTGGTAGATCACGATCAAAGGTCACGTGATCTACCAGTGACGCGATTGGTTTAACAACATAACGAATAGAAACGCTAGTTAGCGTACACATCTTGGCTAGAACCTCAGTTAGCCTCAATTAACAGAAAATTGGTTCTTCCCAAGCTTTAAATTCTAGTTGCCTTTACATTTCATGATGGCTTTATAATTAAATATTTAGATAAAACAACCATAATTTCTCTTCTTGGCTCTATTAAAGCAATGATATATCGATTAGATCAGTCTGAGTTTTATGCTATATTCTGACTATTTATGTAAAGTATTTTCCTATTGTTGATTTATTTATTTACTCATGACATAGCTGACGAAACGTTGGTCAAGTTGGGAGTGAAACTGCCTCCGAAGCCAGCGGTCTTGTGTTCAAATCCCGGTAAGAGCAGGTATTAGAGTGATGAGCGTGAATATTTGTTCCTGAGTCTTGGATATTATCTATGTATTTAAGTATGTATTTCACAATATAAGTACGTTTATCGTTGTCTAGTACCCATAGTACATGTCTAGAGCTTAGTTTGGGACTAGGTCAATTTGTGTGAGACTGACCCCTGATATTTATTTATTTTTAGCTTCCGCATATTACCAACTTTATAATTTTTTAAGAACAACTCACGCTTGACCAAAAATTTTAATGAGCCAAATTTGTTTACATAAAAAAACACCTAATGTCTCCTTGGACACTTTTCCTCTATTTCCTTTAGATTCGGATTTCCCCATACTGTCCCATTTAAAAAAAACACTCTGTATAAATAGATGTATAAAGTTTCTTACAGTTTGATTCTGCCCCCATCCAATTACAAAGACTGCGTCGTTGTCAGAGACGTTATAGTTGATGCCAGCAATTACGACAGGTTGGACGGTAGGCGAGTACGTTAAAGTCGCCACACGCAGCATTGCAATATCGGCCTGTTTCGTCATGTAGTTGTACCCTGGATGTAGGGTGATCTGGCGTACAGCGTGCACTGATCCGCCGGAATTGGGCCGAGCGGAACCCACGCGGACTCTGTACTGGGATGCTGGGTTTGGCCTGCGACCGGAAAGCTTGAAGTCATTACACAAAGTTTAGAGCCTTGGCTAGAGTAAATAGATCAAGGAAAGCTTGGCCCAGAAAGCGGACACTAATTAGGCCTATATATATTTTTATATATTTTTTGCGCGTTACACAAGTATTATTTACCAACTCCAATTAACCAATGAAAATTAAATAGGTACCTATAAGTATACCAGTGTCTGAGAAATTTCAGACAAAATCGTTGCCCAACTAATAAGCTAATAAGGAGAGTTAAATACTCGTACAACATTTTTTCCCAGTTGGCCTTTGTTGGGTTGGTTGGGTTGGGTATTTTTAGGGTTCCGTATCCAAAGGGTAAAACGAGAACCCTATTACGAAGACTCCGCTATCCGTCCGTCTGTCATCAGGCTGTTGATTCATGAACCGTGGTAGCTAGACAGTTGAAATTTTCACAGATGATGAACAACGGGAACAGGTAGACGCTTGAAATATTCACAGAATATTTAGTATATAATCGCTTCAAAAATAAATAATTAAATTAAATTAAAATAAATAAACGAGGCCTCCCGAAGAACAAACGTGATTTTTTGGCGTTCTTTCTCGATCTTAATACTGCCACCGTGGTTGTATAGATAATGAATGATACGGAACCCTTCGTGCGCGAGTCCGACTCGCACTTGGCCGGTTTTTTAACAGATTAATACCTGCCCCGGTTGTCGAAGCAGCTAGCGGCCGACAGCACCGCCGATGTGGTGAGGACGGATCCTCCACATGTCTGCAAGAAGGTCAGCTCGGTTGGACCGTACAAGATGGCCGCTGTGAACGGAAACCGCTGGATCGCTGCTGAGGAGTTAGACGCTACTCGCAGGTGACCGAAGGCATCTGGAATCGTTATCGCTAAAAAGACCTTGTTCAACATCGAAGTCAGTGATAAGATCAATTGTAGTTGTTTGTGTCAAGTCGTATCCTACTCTCAAACAAATAAAATAAATGTTTTTTTAAAAAAAAACACCTTCAAAAATGCAAAAAATAACTTTTTTCAAATTGAAGGCACCTGCCTAATAGGTTAGTCCAACTGAACTTTTTTTAAAACATTTATTTTATTTAATGCTTTTTAGTGATCATAATACGTAGTTACGCAGTCCCACTTCTTAATTGATATGAAACTTTGAGTTATTTCAAGGGCGCCGCAAGCAACGCCGCGGGAAAGTCATAGTCATATTTCAACAAGTAAATATTCTTCGTTGTAGTCGCTTAACTATCTTAATCGAGATATCATATCGCCACCCTTGAAATAGGTGTCGTTAAAGAGTTCCGGTGGCTATCTGTGGTCTTCATCATCAGTTCCACTGCACCAAGTTATACTTTCTGAATGCTTTTTTAGACTTGTTACTAAAAATACTAAAATCACTATATATTTGCATACAATATTTGAGGCGTTCCCTCAATTCCTCACTGATACCCTCATCAGATTTAGATTTTGTGACAGTGGGACCACCTCAGAAGTATACGCTATCAAGTCAAAAATAATTTTCTAAATCGGTCCACAATTGATGGAGTAATCGGTGAACATACATAAAAAAAACATACCGTGGAACGTATAACCTCCTCCTTTTTTTTGAAGTCGGTTAATGAGAGCCAACCAAGAGATTTTCTCTTAGTTGACATAAAATGAATACAATAGTCATGATATTAGATATATCGACCAAAGATTATAAATAGTAACAGCGTCAAGTTCTTTAGTTATTCAACTAAGATCTTAGTTGATATGTCTAATGTCTTGTTGGGCTACTAGTATGTAATCAAGACGCTTAGGCACATTAATCATAATTTTGTTAGATTCGACCAAGATTTTTTTCAATAATAATTTTATTAATCTATCTAGGTATATAAATATAAAATAAAATTTGATGGTAAGCGCCTAACTTGATAAAGTTACGACAGGACTTGTCTTACCCTTGACTAGATGTATGAATTGAGATAAAATATCTCCGAATACCTACTTACTTCAAAATGCCTGAACAAATTTAGATGATTCATTCACCGTAGAAACTATACTCAAGACGCAACAACATTGTTCACAAGTAATGTCCAACTTTTATAGTAAATTATTTAAAAAACAAACAAGGCGCAAACTGCGAGTTTGCGTACCTATTAAGTTTGACATAGGTATTAAAAAAAAATTCTTACTAGAACATAACGTCGCAAAAATAACAGTCAAAACAGAAGGCACGTTCATTTTCACTGTTTAAAAGTAACTAAGAACTAGTGCAACTATCGTGTTTAATTATATATCGATTCTTTTATCAGTCGTATCTTTTAGAAGTAGTTCATGAAGTGCTTTGCGAAAATGTAAAACTACTTACGAGAATTTCAACGCAAGTTTATCTAGTTGGACGCACGGCACAACACCTGGACAAGTTCGAGGAAAAAGCGACTCGAGTCAGTCAGTCAGTCAAAGACCCTTTTTCTAACCCTCATATACCTACCGACTTGTATGTTGGTGGGATATGAACACGTGATCGCTTTTTTGTACATCGTCACTTTAACGGTATATTTGAACTGCTATACCAAATTTACAAACATGTGAAAGCGAGGCTTGACAAAAGCGCGGGAAGCTAACCCCATATTCTTCTGTTAAGTCCAAAAAATCGGACAGGAAAGAAAGAAAGAAGGATTTTTTTTGGAACTTGTCGGACCGTTAAATACTTTAAACACGAGTAAAAAGTAGTGCAAAGTTATCCAACAATTGAATAGGTAAAATTTTAGACTTCTGAGGTCCTAGCCAAGATGCGTTCGCTAACTAGTTTCTATTCGTTTGGTTTTTACTATAAAGCTCAAGATGCATGCACTTAGATGTATCCTGTGACGGGCCTCAATGCGAAGGTGAGTTTATTAATACGGCCCATGGTTACCCAAGTTAATTAGAAGAAATGGACTAATCAAAAACATTTTTTTTTATTGCTACATTCAAAGTGTTTTCCTACACGTTATTGGTTGATATAAACACGAAAGTAATGGTATTTGTATCGATTTATTGGTTTAAATAAGTCTAACTAACAACATTACAGCTTCAAATATGAACTGGGCCTCTATTCTTCTGCGTTATAACGATATTTGACGTGTTTTCGAATCGTTTATGACTCAGCCGCCATTATTGATAATGACATAAGAGTTATGAAAATGTTGACAATACGGTAACACTTCAAAGGCAATATCGTTTTTACCGTGTAGAATTTCGGCCGTGATCAAAAATGTTTGTATAATCTGTAGTAAAGAATATGATCTATTAGGTATTTTATCAAAACACATAAAAACAACCTGCTGTACTTGTCAGAAAGTGATAGATGTTTAATCCACGTTTAGTCACGCAATAAACACGGTCATAATAAGCAAAGGGCGGAATATGGATGCAATATGGTGACAAGATGGAGCGACGACCTTGTAAAAATCGCGGGAACGCGGTGGATGCGAAAAGCACAGGACCGGTCTGAATGGAGAGCCTTGGGGGAGGCCTATGTCCAGCAGTGGACGTCTTTCGGCTGATATGATGATGATGATGATGGTGACGAAACCCCCCTCCCCTTCTCTAATACTTGTGTTTTAGTGAGAACTATCAAGGGGGTAAGTGCATGATTAGTTTATATAAATCTGTATTCATTTTTGTTTGTACACTTATTCCTGTTTGTTTCTCCAATAAAATAAATAAATAAATAAATAAATAAATAAAGCATAAGATGGATAAGACTTTTTATGAAATTTCGAGTAATATTTATATATAAAAATATATGCAATTTTAGATATACATAATCAGTAAGTGCACAACACCCTTATCCTCCATAGTACATAATAAATTAATATATTATGAAACTACTGGCCACTTGTAAATTTTCCCTGTATGGATATTGAACCATAAAAGGAATGGACTGTAAATCTGTTATATTGAAAATGGTATGGCCGACAAATCTTTGACAAATGCATCATTGCGCAACCTATTCATTTGCCAGCCCGCTTTTTTTTCTATAACAACAAATGTTTCAAGTTTTTTATAAAACTAGCCTCCAGGAAAACTTGAAACGACTTATAATATAAACAAACCTTATTTATTTGTTATTAGTCAGTTCGTGACTACGAGTACGTAATAATATTTTGTACCTATACACACTTTGTTAGAAGTGTTTATATCACTTATTGAGTGATCACTAACAATCAAGACCCAGATAATACGTTGTTGAGTGAGTTCTGTTGAATTTACAATCGTTGTCATATTTAGCGTGCACTCTTAAACTACTTGTTTATATTAAATGTTGGTAAGTTTTGGAACTAGATTAAGATATAATAATTTAAATATTATGTGTTGTGCTATTTCTAATAATTATTTGCTCTATTTCTAACCTATAACAACGACTGTGTGTATATAATGCTTATTTCTTCCTTTCTTTATATTAAATCTCTTAATGATATATTATTTATTTATTTAATCTTTATTGCAAAAAAACAAGTACATATGGCGGACCTAATGCCTAATGGCATTCTCTACCAGTCGACCAAATAACCAATCAGAAATTTACATAATTCAGTGGGTGCACAGAAAAAGAAGACAGATAAAACTAGAAACTTAACAAAATTATCCTATCCATTGCTTGTACCTACTTACGAGTAAATAATACAAAACATATATACGTCATATACTTGTACATATAATACTCATACTAATATATTACTTAGGTATATAATACATAAATATAAAGAATTAATATACCTATACAAACAAAAGCGGAGAATGAAATGTGATGAGATAAGGCTAATTGTCTTGTTCAAGAAAATGCTTCCGGAGCATTCCCTTGAAAGAAAGCTTGTTAGGGGCTCGTCTAATATGGAGTGGGAGCGCATTCCAGAGACGAATTGCCTGAAGGGCGAAGGAATTTGACATGAAACCAGTACGGTGAAAAGGAATAGTGAGTTTAAGAAAACGGGAGGAACGCAGTTCACACCCTGCACGGGGAGTATCGAAAGTAAATTTACGTTTGATAAAGGGGGGTTGATGGCTCAAAAAGGATCGGAAAAAGAGTAGATAGAATTCTAAGAGACCTACGATGCCGAATAGGAAGCCAGTTAAGCTGACGCCGGAAGGAAGAAATATGGTCATATTTTCGAAGACCAAAAATAAAACGTATGCCATTGTTAAGGAGACGTTCTAATCTGTTGAGGGAATCCTGGCTGATGTTACTACAAGTGCAGACATCAGCATAATCAATGAGAGGCAGCACCAGCGCCTGGACAAGTAACTTCTTGGTACCTACTGGGAGAAAATATTATGTTAGTCCACCGTTTTTTTTTTACTATTAACTAGTTAAATGTTAATCTTGGGCGCATTTTATGTTGTCGCGACGCCTAGTAGATTGGATGACAGTTGAAACATTCATCAACATCAGTTTGCTACTCGAAATATGAAAGTTACGTTATAATCAGAGATTGGATGATCGGATGCATATTTACCCAAAGTTGTCAAAATCACGGATGCAAAGTAAATGTGTAGTTAGCTTGTCCGTTGATTTTAGGATGCTTACAGGCGTACATAATATGTGTTTTTGGTCGCAAAATACGTAAATTATGAGAATGCACGCCCTAAAACTTGATAACTTGTATGTGCGCTATTATGGGACCTCTTAAACTTTCTGATTCATTCGTCAAATACATTCTGCAAAAGTTCTAGAGGTTTGTCAAAATGTTTAGTTATGAATGTTATGATAGAGTGATTTTGGTTATCGGTACGCAACAGTTAAATTAAAATATTCTTGTTTGTAATGTAAAACGTGATTATATAGTAGAATTCATTATTATGGACATCGAGTGCCGCATTGTTTTCACAGTGCAACAAGTCTTGATAAGACCTTCGAATTTGCGTTGCTTTTTCGCTCGCTCTCACGCACTTGAGATAAGTTGATACCCGATGTTAATAGAACACAAAGATCTTTTTTAACGTGTCGCACTGCTTACTTTTTTGGTGCAATGATCCATTCTAACTGGGTCCAAAAAGAGTGCACGTGCATGGTCCTAACTAGCTAGAACATCTAGTACTTTGTCACTGGCAGCTCAGGTAGTCTCTATCATTATAAACAAGCTAGAAAGAGATACTTGAACAAGTAAGACACAGATCACTCGTGTTAACCGCCATGCGGGTTGATTTTTGAGAAATTCAGTCCTTCCAAAATAATTCACATGCGAAGGATCGTCACAAACGATCCCAAAACGTTTTAAAATACGATTTCACTGTTTCACGTTCATTTTCGAGTAAAAATTTCAAGGAAGTGATTCTCAAAAATTGTCTCATTGTAATGTACGGTTTATCGCAAAAATAATAAATAAAGAATTCACACACACATACACTGACTCATAACTCATAAAAAATCACTACGTATAATTCTGTAGATTTGGGGGACCGTTTACGAAATATAAAACTCGAAAAGTGTAATTTTCGCTGAAAGAAGCTAACGCTATAAGGCTAAAACGCTAGAAGTGCAATTTTCGCTAAAGTGAGTTAATATTTTTGTAGTCGTTTACTAATTTGGGCTTAATTTATTTGTGGTATAACAAACTTTTCACTATTATTTTAAATTAAAATCCGTTGTAAATTTTCGTGGTCATATTAGTATTAGTGGTATTTCTGTTGATGTATTTTTTGTGCGTTATTTACAAATATTAATTATTCTGGTGATCTATTAAGCATATTGGCGACACGTTGGCCCAGTTGGAAGTGACCCTGCCTCCGAAGCCAGCGGTCCCGGGTTCAAATCCCGGTAAGGGCAGATATTTGTATGATGAGCACGAGTTTTTGTTCCTGAGTCTTGGATATTTTCTATGTATTTAAGTATTTATTTATCTATCTAAGTAAGTTTATCGTTGTCTAGTACCAATAGTACAAGCCTAGAGCTTAGTTTGGGACTAGGTCAATTTGTGTGACATTGTTTTGTGATATTTATTTATTTATTTATATTAATAAATCCGCCCGTGTGGTTGCCGGGTTCGAATAGTGCCACTCCATGTCTTCCCGTGGATGTCGTAAGAGGCGACTCAGGGAATAAGGGCTTGTAGTATTGTTAGGCGATGGGCTTGCAACCTGTCACTAATACACTAGTAAACTTCTTGGTCTGAAAGTGCAAAATTTGGTTACAGAATTATCAACAAGTCTTTTTAGAGTTGTTGGTATTTCTGTAGCTCTGCCTACACCACTCTGGGAATGAAGGCGTGATGTTATGTACGTATGTATGTATGTATTTATATTATAAGCCGAGAATAAATTATTACTGTTATGAATGAATGTATTTATTTATTTCCTAACTTTTAAATCCCTATACAAACAATAGCAACAAGTTATTTGTGCAATAAGAGAGCTGGTTTTCGCTACGCTCGTCATTCTAGGTTAGAATCCTGAGTGCAGCGAGGGATTTAAAGACGAGATGCAAATAACTTTGGTCTCGTGAAACACATACAACTTTTCACTTCAGCAGCGAGAAAATAAAAAAGATAACAAACATATGGTAAAAATTAAACGAAATTTATTTACATTGGTCCAACGTGGTGCCGCACCACGACCTCCTTTGTATTGTGAGAAAAAAAGTTACTTTGTCTCACGCTCGGAGCAAAATCTAATTTGGCTCACTGTCTTTAAACAGCAAAACCTGAGTGCAGCTAGAGATTCAAAGACACGAGATGCAAATAACTTTGGTCTTGTGATGCACATATATTTTTTCACCTTAGCAGCGATAAAATATAAGCTCAAGGTAAAAAAGACAACATGGTAAAAACAAAACAACCCTCAGCCGCCTGCGCTCCGCTCCACAACCACCTTTGTATTGTGAACAAAAATTAAAAGGTTACATTGTCTCACGCTCGCAGCAAAATTGACCTTTGCTCACTGATTAAGGTGAAAACAATATTTACTGTGTTAATCTTACAGGCAACCAAATAAGTAGGTAAGTTAACAATAGTTATTTGTGCAACAAGAGAACAAAGTTGTTTTTTGCTGCGAGTGTTGATTTTGAATCCCGAACAAGTGATTCTAGGTTAGAATCCTGAGTGCAGCGAGGGATTCAAAGACACGAGATGCAAATAACTTTGGTCTTGTGTTGCACATACAATTTTTCACCTTAGCAGCGAGAAAATATAACCTTTATCTACACACATATCATAAACCCTCTAAGATGCGTTGAAAAACCGCAAATTACTTACGACTACCATTAAGTTAAACTGTTTTGTTAGAACCAATTTCTTATTTGTGAAAATGTTATGCGTTGTTTAATAATAACATCAAATTTCACATCAAACTAATTACATTCAAATTTAGAACATCTTTGAAAAACAAAGCAGTTTTACTTGACCTCGATTCTAATTTCACTCGAGATGACATTTTATTCCAAATTAAATGTCTATTGCATACAATTTTGACAAATCTCGCTTGTTACTTGATATCGAACGATATGATAGTAGAGACCGACTCTAGTTTGTCTCTGATATAAAAAAAATAACTACGGGTGCCGCCATTTTTGACGTTATATTTGTTTTGTCGCAAAAAATGGTTTAGTTTGTTTTGTTTTTTACAATCATACATGTATGCAAATAAATAAATGTATGTAACTGTATATAATTAGGCATTTAAACACTTGTGTGATGTAATTATGTAACAGTCACAAACTACTATAATAAGGTAAAAAAAAACATGGTAAAAATAAAACGACTTCTCCAGCCGCCCGTAAGCCGCACCATGGCCTCCTTTATATTTAAAAAAAATATTTAAAAAGTTACTTTGTCTCACGCTCGCAGCAAAATCGAATTTTGCTTTTGCTGCTAGCGTGAGACACAAGTAACTTTTAATTTTTGTTCCGTGGCCGTGGTGCGGCGCACGGGCGGCTGGGGGATGTCGTTTTATTTTTATCATGTTGTTTTCTTTTTACCTTATAGTAGTTTATGTGACTGTTACATAATAACATCACAAAAGTGTTTTAATGCCTAATTATGTACAGTTACAATCTACATACATATATTATTTCAAAAAATACAAAACAAACTAAACTATTTTTACGACAAGACAAATAGAACGTCAAAAATGGCGGCACCCGTAGTTTTTTTTTTAATTCAGAGACAAACTAGAGTCGGCTTCTACTATCATATCGTTCGATATCAAGTAACAAGCGAGATTTGTCAAAATTATATGCAATTGATGTTCCATTTCGAATAAAATGTCATCTCGAGTGATATTAGAATCGAGGTCAAATAAAATTGCTGTTTTTCAAAGATGATCGAAATTTGAATGTAGCAGGTATTGATATCGAATTTGATGTTTAAGCAATAACAACATTTTCACAAATAAGAAATGTGTTCTAACAAAACAGTTTATCTTTATGCTAGTCGTAATTTGCGGTTTTTGAACGCTTCATAGAGGGTTTATGATATGTGTGTAGATAAAGGTTATATTTTCTCGCTGCTAAGGTGAAAAATTGTATGTGCAACACAAGACCAAAGTTATTTGCGTCTCGTGTCTTTGAATCCCTCGCTGCACTCAGGATTCTAACGTAGAATCACTCGCTACGCTCGTGATTCAATTCTAGAATCCTTCGCTTGCTCGGGATTCAAAATCAACACTCGCGGCAAAAACCAACTTTGCTCTCTTGTTGCACAAATAACTATTATCAGCAAAAAATAAAGTGAATAAAACACATACAGTAAAGAATGTATTCTTGTGCCTGAAATTGAACAAATTAAAAACTTATACGTCTATTATCTCTTTTTGTTTATTTAATTTATCTTTTTGTTACTTATTTTTGCCGATTTATTTGTATGTAATATGAGTCGTGTTATATGATTTGTAATAATTATTACAAAATAAATAATTACTAAAACAATCGCAATAACGTCTAAGAATATCTTCTGGTACCAGGGCATCAGCGATGCCGGGGAGCGCAGATGCGGCGCCCCGCGCGTGCGCACCACGTGCTCCACCCAGTGCACCAATTCCTTGCCGGGAGAAACCACGCGGTCGTGGTATATCATTGAGATTTCCTTCGCTTTTTGTTTGTATCTGTAAAAAATAAACCATACGAGTATCTAAGCATACAAAAGAAGAAACTGACTGAGAGATTGACTGACATAATACCAACCCACAGCCAAACCGCTGGGTCTAGAGATTCCAATTTTAGCACGTACGTTCCAATATAAGGTGTAGGGGTCACTAAGAAAGCATTTTTGATTATTCATCCCCTAAGGGAGTGAAACGAGGATCCATAATTTTTATGGGAAAATAAAACTACTTAGAGTATTTTATTTGAAACTTCACAGGAGTACTCCGTTAAATAAGTAATTAGGTGTTTCAGGTTTTTTCAGAATTCAACCCCTTAAAGGGGTAAATGGAGAAAATCATCATGGGCATGGTTTATCGGGTCGCTGATTACGAAAACAACGATTTTAAAATCCAACGTGGTGGAAGTGATATACCATCATCTTCTATTGGGGTGCGATGCCGTTGAAATGTCTAAATATCAATATAGATGTCCTTTTCATGGCTTCGGAGCAAATCGGATGGAACAAACGGACCGAAAAACAGCCACACAAGTGATCCTATAATGGTTACATTTTTTCCTTTCTTGTGCTATTAAGGGATGTCATACATAAACTTACGTTGAGTCTGCTAGCATTTTCTTAATTGCTATTCCTAAATTCTTCGGCAGTTCGAGTGTCAAATCCACTCTAATCGCACTACCCCTGGAGACTCCCCTGTTGATGTTGGAAAACTGATCAAAATATATCGGCACCCCTATGACAGGTACACCGAAGTGAACGGCTTCAGTGGAAGATAATAGACCTCCATGAGTTATAAAAAACAGAATATTCGGGTGCGCTGAAAGAAGAATTTAAAATATGGTTAGGAAATTCACACCTTAACACCGTCTGAAATGTTATAGACTGCATTTAGAACTTTCATTCCACGAAGTACATAATGTGATGTCAATTTGATGGGTAGGTCTGCCCTTGTAGTTATGTTAATAAATATTATTATCTTAGATTTGGTCAAAATTTGTTTATAATTTTCATTTACTTGGTATTAATATAACAAATATATAATTAGATATAAGATGATAAAAGTGAAGCCCTATTGAAACCATACAATTGTATGGTTCCAATGGAGCTTCACTATTGCCATCTTCTTCTTTATCTTAATTAACATAGTATAAAACAAGACTGCTTTCCTCGTCTGTCTCTCTGTTTTTTTTGTATGTCTGTGACTCCTATACCATGGATTTTGATGCAGTTTTCACCATCAGTTACATATATTTTACGGTACGTTTGACGTATAATCAATTCTGGTTTATGTGCAAGTGTTACTGAAAATTGTTATAAAACAGAACAAAGCAAGTGCGGGTTGCTAGTTAATATTATGATTGTTTTTGTATATAACCTGTGTTTAATTAGATAAATTTCCTGTGTACTTACCTAATATACTTGTTTGCGGTGCCCATTTAAAAACATGGACATTTTTTGGTACATTTGACAAATCCTCTTCATATTTCCATATAACAGTTACTTTCAAATTTCCAAACATTTCTAAAAGACCTCTAGTAACCTCTTCAGGAATATCTTTACTTTTCCAAGTAGAACCCATACTGAAGTATATGAAACCATGCGCTGCGTTATCCAAAATTGATTTGATTTCCTAAAATCAGTAGCTTTTAGTTAAGACCTTAGGTCGTAAATAACAGTCAATATCAATAGTCAATGTCAGTAAAGAACGATATCAAAATTAGTAACCCAATCGCGCTTTGTGGTAATGAATGACTTTAGAAGCATATCTTACGTTCGTTACTAAAATCATAATAGAAAAAAATCATGAAGAGAATTCTTTACCTTACTTTACGTCTTAAAGGTGTCTACATAAATATTATGTTTGATGTGTCTAAAATCAGTAGCTTTGAATTAAAACATTTTCACGTACAACCTAAATAATTAGTCAACCGTTAATTATGGAAAGACATCGAAATTAGTTATTCAATCACGCTATGTGGTAAAAAGTGTCTTTAGAGGCAATTCAAAATCTTAAATTCACCCTGGTGTGACACGCAAGCGGTTAGGTTAGGTTATAATATATTTATTGCTGTACGTCTGTTTAAAAAAAGAAAAAGGTTAGTTTAGGTTAGTTAAATAAAATAAAGTAAAGCAAAGTAGCGAATACATCAATTAACTTTTAACAAATTTATGACTTTTGTCAGTTATGCTTATGATAATTATGACCAGACCCCGCAACGAAGGTAGCAAAACCCTTGCATATGACACGTTTATGTTAAGGTTGGCGTTTACGATGAATCATTTTCTTACTTTATTGTACATTATGATTGATACAATTTAATGATAACCTTTCGAACCCTCTTTAGATATAACCTTGTTTAGTTTTATATCAATGTTAAATGCGTTTCAATGTGTCTTTCATTTTGTTTATGAAATGGGTAAAAACCAAATAGTTGGACCGTATTTAAGCGTAGTTAACCATACAAACAACAAAAGTGAAAAAAGCTCCGTTGTGATACGAAAATTAGCCAAACATTTGTAGGGGAAAAGTTTCATAGAAAATTTAATTAAGTGAAATAGCGTGGCCAACTTTTTGGTCCTTATTACCCAAATCGCGTATTTTCCGTATTAATATTCCATATTAATATTTGAATGAAATACTAATAATTATTTTTTTGTACTGTATGTACAGTGAATATAAGATCAAAAAAACACAACGTGGTCAAAACATTTAGCAAGTAGAATCCACCGGGAAAAGAAAGATGCTATCTCTTCACGTTGAGATTTTCTTTCAACAGATAAACCAGGTTTACAGGTACAATATACAAAAAAAAAACGGTATTGATCTTCATTTGGCAACAAATAAACATCGCAATGTTTGAAAACTAAATGAATTCAAATTTAACAAGGACCTAACAGCTTTTTTAGTCCATTCCAACATTTCGTGGAATCAGCTTTAGTTTGTTTCAAAATGATGTTGAAGTAAACAAGACATATTGAAAAAAAATATGATGATTAAAATAACATTGTAGTTTTATTTGTTCGTAGTTTATAGCGACAACCCTGACGTACATTTGCTACAGATTTGCTAGTTCGATTGCGGGGTATGATTATGACACAGGTAGTTATGCCTATCCAAAACTATGACACAGGTAGTTGTGCCTATCCAAAATTATGACACAGGTAGTTATGCCTATCCAAAACTATGACACAGGTAGTTGTGCCTATCCAAAACTATGACACAGGTAGTTATGCCTATCCAAAATTATGACACAGGTAGTTATGCCTATCCAAAACTATGACACAGGTAGTTGTGCCTATCCAAAATTATGACACATGTAGTTATGCCTATCCAAAATTATGACACAGGCAGTTATGCCTATCCAAAACTATGACACAGGTAGTTATGCCTATCCAAAACTATGACAGGTAGTTATGCCTATCCAAAATTATGACACAGGTAGTTATGCCTATCCGAAATTATCACACATGTAGTTATGCCTATCCAAAATTATGACACAGGTAGTTATGCCTATTCAAAACTATGACACAGGTAGTTATGCCTATCCAAAACTATGAAACAGGTAGTTATGCCTATCCAAAACTATGACACCGGTAGTTGTGCCTATCCAAAACTATGACACAGGTAGTTATGCCTATCCAAAACTATGACACAGGTAGTTATGCCTATCCAAAATTATGACACAGGTAGTTATGCCTATTCGAAATTATCACACATGTAGTTATGCCTATCCAAAATTATGACACAGGTAGTTATGCCTATCCAAAACTATGACACAGGTAGTTAGGCCTATCCAAAACTATAACACAGGTAGTTATGCCTATCCAAAATTATGACACATGTAGTTATGCCTAACCAAAATTATGACACAGGTAGTTATGCCTATCCAAAACTATGACACAGGTAGTTATGCCTATCCAAAACTATGACACAGGTAGTTATGCCTATAAAAAATTATGACACAGGTAGTTATGCCTATCCAAAATTATGACACAGGTAGTTATGCCTATCCAAAACTATGACACAGGTAGTTATGCCTATCCAAAATTATGACACAGGTAGTTATGCCTATCCAAAATTTGACTTTAATTTTTATGCAACCCAATATGGACCCATGTTTTCAGAGCACCTGTTAAAAAGTTTCTGTTGACAATAATTATGAGTAACTTTGCGATCTTACTATACCTACAATTACAGTGGTATACTCACGCTGATTAGTGGATTAGGTGGTGTTTTGATGTGGTACCCTCCGATAAATTTTAAGTTTTGAGGAACACTCGGCATAAGACCATTTCCTGGAAAATCGTTCGACATAACCAAAGACGAATTGTAAATAATCTCGTTGTAGTCCGGTAAAGGCTTGTTTCTAATTGCAAATAGTTTATGGAAGTATTGTTGGTAAAAAGCTTCTTCTTGGGGTTTGGTGTTTGCCCTGAAATTACCAGAATGTCTTATAATCTATACATATTATTATAGAACCCCCCGTGACTGATTGGCACTGAACTTAGGGACTCAAATTTGGAGGGAATATGCTTCGGATACCCTCGAGTGCACTAAGAGAGGGTTTTTCAATAAGCGAACCCCAATAGGAAAAATAGGTGAAGTAGTTGGTAAATAATTGTACGCGTACAAAGTCACGGGCGTTTTCTAGTTCACAATACAGTTTACGCTGCAAATAAGCGAGCCGTACCACTTCTAACATTTCTACGCGTATATGTGTGGCATGATTTGCATTTTTCTTCAAGTCAAACAGTTTATGAAAAAAGTGGCTGTATTAAGCAGACTGGTATATTCAGAAACTTACATATATACATAACCTCACGCCTTCATTCCCAGAGTGGGGTAGGCAGAGTTACAGAATTACCAACAAGTCTAAAAAGACTTGTTGATAATTCTATAACCACATTTTGCAAAATCAGGCTAAGATGTTTACCAGTGACAGGTTGCAAGCCCATCGCCTAACAGTACTACAAACTCAGAAACTTATTACAATTAAATATTGCCTTTAAAACTGTTAATAACAATATCCCAGGATATTGAAACATGGTTTTATTCCATATTTATCTAATTCTCATAGTAAATGGCACTAAATCGATTTTCTTGAATTCTTACTCACATCTGTTAAGCTATAACTTACCATTTTTTATACATCCATTTGATCTGCGTCCACATTTTATTGATTCGCTGATAGATCGATAGGAATGGCGGAGTGTCCGGTGTTAGGTAATCGATCGCGTATGCAGGATTGGTGGTCTCGTCGATCAGCCGCAGGGCCTGCCAATGGGCGCCCATCGAATAGCCCCAGACCATTGGACAATCGTACAGTGCTGCTAATCTAGAAACATTTAAGTCACAGTTAGTTTGCATATGTAGTTATTTGAGCTTTAAATGTAGCTTATAATGCTTAGACCCAAATATGCTAGGTGCAGACCGACTATGACATACTATGCCCGACCCAAAGTGACCCCAATCACACATTGCTATGTTATTATAATATATTTTTTTTTTTTTAATAATCATATGTGATACTTGCGCAGAAAACAGTTCCGATTCAAAAAGATCACTTATAACAACATCAAATTGTTCATTAGGGTCAACTAAAAACAATTTGACGTCTTCATTTTCTAATGTGATGACAGCAGCATTCATTCCCATATCTTGTATGTAACCTATGTCAGCATCTTCTAATGGTGGTTGACGGATTAAGACACTTATATTTAAAAGGTCATCGTCTGAAAATAGAAAAATTGTGCCTAGTTAATTAGGTAAATATTTTTCTTAACCAAAAAGAGAAACTGTTCGATATCCTTTATATCGAACAGTTTCTCTCAATACGAAAATATTTACACCTGAATACTTGTGAGTGGACTTTCAACTAAGGAATAACATTATTATATAGTCCATATGATATAATTTTATTAGAACACAGAAATGCGTGATATAAAAATGTCACGAATTATTTTAAATTTCATTAGAGTAATTAAAACTTGTATTACTTTACTACAGTTTATCTTTACCTTAACATTCAAGAAAGAAAGAAAGAAATAAAACAATTTATTCGAGCACACAGAGCGCATTTAACAATATTTTACCAAGCAGAGCACACGCGAGTGTGCACTAGAGCCCAGCAATGTGTGCGGATGAATAGGTTCCGGCTCAGCATGTGTTCTGACAGGAGATCACAACGCTGTTATTCTGCCAGCACCTCAAAAAAACGGGGGAAGTGCGAAAAATTCAGATTCACTAATTACACAACTTATTTTTACACTTACGCTGGATTAGATCCATGTGGGTACTGCTGAGATCGATTTGACGAAAGCGGTTCTGTGGTTTATTTTTTAAAGGATACACTGACATATAAGTCACCTAGAAAAGTAAACAATGAAGTTATTTTTTTGTTTTAAAGATTACATTATAAGTGCTTGAAATTTGAAATAACTTACGTTGTGTCCAGCAGCATGCAATAACCTTACATATCCTTCGCCTAAAATATTTAAACTTCTTACTGGCATATGGGCTATCACCAAAATGTTATAAGCCTCAGCAGTCATTAAAAACAATATCACTAATAATAATCTGACGTCCATATTTGATAATAATAACGCGCAGCTGTTGTTGTACCGGCCGGCTCAAGTATAAAACTAAACGTAATTATGTTTAGCTATCCTTGAAATCGCAGTCGCTATCAGCGATGTTATTTATGAAATATCATCATTACTCGCCTAAATGGTACCTGTACGAGTAGTTTGTAACATTGATCTTATGGAATACCTACTCAAGTGAGTAAATGGATTTGAAAAGGTTACAAATAAAATTTTACAATTAAGTTAGGATCTTGACTTAACAAAAATCCGTTTACACCCCAATTTTCATTTATTATTTCGTGATATGTACATAGTTCTTATTATGGAACAACACCATTGAAACGAATAAAAAGCATTTCCAGACACGTTCAATGTACGTTTATACTGATACAATTACTATTTTTCCTTCTTCTTTTTACCGTCTATGGTGTATTGAAAGAAAGTCGTGCTAAATGATTTTTAACTTCTATAAAAAGACAAATCACATAGTCAAGTCAGTCAGTTTGTTTGATCACAGTATCCAAATGTTGATATATACATTTATTTAGTTTATGTAAGTTTAAGTATGTTTATTTATGTATAATTACATATCTTTCTATCTATTTATGTAAGTATTTGAATGTAGGTAATAGTTTTGTTTTTATTCTATGGTTTTTTTTTGTTTTTATAGTCTTTTTGGTTAGTTTTTGTTTTTTGGGTGCTCTAAATAAATTTGTACACCTGTTTACTCGATGCACAACCTTTCACTTCTCTCAATCTCTCAAGGGTTAGCTGGAAGAGATCCCTTAAAGGGATAAGTTCGCCTTTGTACATCTTTTTATTTTTATTCATTGTATTGTTTTAGTTTTTCTTTTGTACAATAAAGTGTTTACATACTTACATACATACATACAATGACAGTCAAAACAACAAGGTTCCAAGTTGGTGACTGTTTTAATAGTATTGTTAGGTTAAGAAGGCGCCGAGCGTCCAGAGGCGCCCTCATGTCATTAATTGTGTTTTCTAATAAATTAAAGTATTATCTTAAAATCATAGAGCGCTTTACTGCTGTACAAATGAATACGCAAGACTATGACATAACAAGAATTGAACGAGTGAGCAACTTAATGGAAAAAAGTGGCCACCTCTTGCCACTCTTTTAAATTAATTTATTTTACTGGCCTACTTTAATTTATTTTAGTAGGTGTTCGAAGTGACCACTGTTACAATATTCAACAAGTTCAGTAATTTAAAATGTCTCTACTAAAATGAACACCTACTAAAATAAATTAAATTAAAGTATGTGAAAACAATGAAATACACACTCTTAAAAACAAAAGTTGTCTCTCCTGTGGTCAATAGTTAAAAGGTTGTGTGCATATAAGTTATGTTTTTATATGATTGGTCTAAAGCAGTCCTGACGGCGTTCTTGCGGGAATGGGTTTAGCCAGAAAATTAGGCCTTAAAAACTTTAACTTTCGGTGTGTCCACAGGAAAGACGGTAACCTAAATCTGTGTATGATCCTTAAATATTTTAAATGTAATGTGTTTAGCTATTTCAACTTATTATTTGCTTTATTCCTAACCAATAAAAAGTATTGTTTGTCAAAAATGCTTGTTTCTTTCTATCTTAACATTAATTTAAATAAGAGAAAATATATAGAAATAGAGAATTACATTATTAAACTAACGCTCTGATTAAGTCGATACAACAATGCAAATTTAAGTTAATATTATCTATTACATAAAACTTCATTACAGTAAAAGTGTAATAAAAAATACATTATTAAGTTTTATTTATACTTAGTGGGAATTGGGAAATAAATAACAATTTAAATAAATGCGTTTATTTACAAAACAATACAATACAAATACTCTTTATTGAACACCAAAAATTAAAAAATAAAAACAGAACACTAAAATTATTTCTGATTATTTCTGTCCTTAATTTAAAATCCTTATGCAAACAGTAGCAATAGCGAAATGGATAAATATTTACTCTGCTAATCTTACAGGCAATGTAATAAGAGAGTTTAAAAAAATCCTTTAACAGCAATAGAAGACAAATATGGAAAAACACGATTGAATTAATAACACACAATATTATTATTATCTTGCGACCACACGCACTCATAGCAGCATCTTCAACTCTGACCGTCACATGGAAATGTTGCGGAAACGTAATTACAAAGTACCAACCCCACAGTACAGATCCGCCCTAGCTAGGAGATCACCGTCATACTCGTATTGCTGCATATATAATTATGTCTGCAATGTATGTGACATAAAACATCAGTCAGTTCTCAGAGCTAAGAGAGTAGTGAAACAGTGGTTACTCACGTTATCTTACGGTCAAACAGAAGAAATTATTCAAAGCACAAAGACAAAATAATGTTAACCCTAGTAACTGATTTATAAAAATGCGGGCTCACTCACACACACACACACACACACACACACACACACACACACACACACACACACACACACACACACGCGTGCACACTAACACATAATGATTGATGTAATGTAACTAATTTTACTATTATTATTTTACTTCATTTTCCCTGTCTGCTCGAAATTTCATTGTAACCCAAGTACTATCTCTTAACCGCACTCGCAGTTGGCCAAGATACAGGCTCAGCCTAGTTTGGTCACTGACGGACAGCCTCGATTTTGTTTTATTTGATTTTGTTCAATAAACTATTTTGTATTTGTATTTTGTATATCTATTTTTTCTTTTGACTATTTAATCTATCTTTTTGTCACTTATTTTTACCATCTTAGTTGTGTGTGATATGAGTCGTATTATATGATTTGTCATAATTATTAGAACGTAAATAATTACTAAAACAATCGCAATGACGTCTAAGAACATCTTCTGGTACCAGGGCGTCAGCGTTGCCGGGGAGCGCAGATGCGGCGCGCCGCGCGTGGACACCACGTGCTCCACCCAGTGCACCAGCTCCTTGCCCGGTGGAACCACGCGGTCATGGTATATCATCGAGATCTCCTTCGCTTTTTGTTTGTATCTGTTAATTTATAATTACCTATGCAGTACATAACAGTTTCTGACGACCCTCTTAACAGAGAGAGCCCTTGTTAGTTTTTCTTTTTCTCGGTGTTTCTTATTATTTTTGAAAAACATAATCGTTTGAATATAGTTAAAGTAAATACTATAATTGTTATTATAACTGCAATGAGGTCGAGGTAGATCTTCTGGTACCAGGGCGTCATGAATGCCGGGGAGCGGAGATGCGGCGCGCCGCGAGTTTTGATCACGTGCTCTATCCAGAAAACTTGCTCTTTGTTTGGCGGAGCCACACGGTCGTGATATATCAGCGATAACTCCTTCGCATTTTCTTTATACCTGGTACATAAGGACCGTATCGTTAATTATGGAAACCAGTTTGAATTATCTAAAAAAAAAGTTACAATATTTTGTCTTTTCTGTCATATGTCAATCTGTTAAGCATACAGTCAAGTGTTAAAACTTACTATAAAAATTGTATAATTCGTATACATTGCAAGATGAAGGGTCTCTCAGAGAAAAAACGACATTCAATTGTGACCAAATACTGTAAAGAATTAGGTATAACTATGAGAAAGATTGCTTCAGAAGAAGGGGTTAGCCTGAAAGCTGTTTACAATACGATAAAAACGTTTAGTATGAATAATAATTTAAAAGATTTACCTGGCCGAGGTAGAAAACGAGGCCCTTCATGTCCTAATTTGGACAAAAAGATATGCGAATATTTTTCTCAAAAAAAGAGATATCGATTCGGGATTTTGCGAAAAAATGTCGTACTTCTATTGCAATGGTTCAGCGTGCCAAGGGACGTAACTTGCTTGTAACGTATAAAAAGCAAAAACAGCCTAAACGCAGCAAAACCCAGGAGTCTTCTGTCAAAACTCGGGCTCGGAAATTGTACGACCAAATTTTAACTAAAAATGAACAATGTATTATAATGGACGATGAAACCAAGTCAAACTTGACTATAAAACCCTACCCGGACCGCAGTTTTACACCGTAATAAAAGGTACGAAGGTCTCTAAAGACGACAAATCCATTTTTTGCGCGAAATTTGGGAAAAAAGTGATGGTTTGGCAAGCTATTTGTTAATGCGGCATTAAAACGTCTCCGTTTTTCGTAAGGGGAAACTTAAATTCAGATGTGTTCAAGAAGGAATGCCTTCAAAAACGGGTACTACCACTCATTCGAAAGCACAGGAGTCGTACATTATTCTGGCCTGATTTAGCTGCGTGTCACTATGCTCGCCATGTGTTGAACTGGTATCGAGAGAATAATGTCGAATTTGTCGCGAAATCATTAAATCCCCCGAATTGCCCTGAGATCAGGCCCATCGAGAAATTTTGGGTTCTGATGAAGGCACAGCTACGAAAACAAGCTAAACCAACAGATAACATGGACTAATTAAAAAAAGACTGGATCCGTACCCACAAAACTTTCAAAACAGTCGATGTCCAAGGGCTAATGAAGAGCATCAAAAGCAAAGTGAGGAAACTGGCAAAGGGGATCAATAAATAACTAAAAGTAGTTTTTATGGTTCACTTTGAAGATCTAAGAATCGCGTAGTTTAAGTTTTTTTTTTGTAATAAAAAGTATTTATACAGATTACACCATTTTATTTGTTTCCATAATTAACGATACGGTCCTTACATATTAATTAGCTGACGCTAGATAAATTAACTCTTAATTACATTTGTATTTCCGTATTAGTTATACTCACTTAGGGTTTGCTAGCATTTTATCCATAGCAATCTTTAAGTCATTGGGTACATTGAATGTCAAGCCTACTTTGATTGCATATCCTTTAACAACAGCCTTGTTAATGTTGATGAACTGGTCGAAAAATATCGGAATACCAATCGTAGGGACACCGAAATGAATAGTTTCGATGGACGATAGGTGGCCGCCGTGGGTGATGAAGAACAAACATTTAGGATGAGCTGTAAAATATAAATTTATTAGTTTAGTGTTAACAAAATCTACAGCAAAAACCGGGCAAGAGCATGTCGGACCATGCTCAGTGTAGGGTTCCGAAGCCGTGAAGTACTACAAACATAAAAATCAACAAGTAATTAACTATTTTTTTATTTAAAGTCAATTGGTGCCGTCTTAGATGATTTTAATAGGTATAAACACGTCAGTCGCCTATATCTTAAGAACCAATTTCTACTTAGTCGTGATAGTTTTCTTTTAAAAATTCGTTATATTATGCACTTTTATTTAGGATTTTTCTCAGATTTCTAGTAATTGTAGTTTTGGCTGAAGATTAATTAACGGATTAATTAATCGAAAAACTATTATCAAAAACCCATATTTTTGAAAGATATAGGAGACACAAAAAAAAATATTTTTTACATTTTATTATACCAGTTTGTTGGCGTGACTAATGTGCATATTTATACCAAATTACAGCTTTATAGTACTAAGACATGGCGAAACTAACCCTACCACAAATAAAAATAGATGATAGCAGGTTATTTGTAGTAATAACAGGATATTTTTACAAAACAAACCTAAAATGCTAGGTTGCGGTGCCCACTTCAAAATGTGAACATTCTTCGGCAAATCTGACAAATCATCCTCAAATTTCCAAATAACAGTCTGCTTGAGTTCGCCAAAGACTTTCAATAATCCGTTTATTACACTTTTAGGCATATCTTTACTCTGCCAACTCGATCCCATGCTGAAGTAAATAAAACCATGTTGGGCGTTGTCCAAAATCGATCTAATATCCTGAAATATTAAGATTTAAGTTTTTTCTTGTTAAGTGTAAAATGAGGAATCGTGAATACTGGTAACCCATATTCGTTAGAAGTTATCAGTCTACGATATCTTACATTCTCGTGCTGATTGTCTTATAATATTGCGATAATCACAGATTAAAAATACATTGACTAATGTTTTAAAATGAAAAACAAGTGACAGTTGGTTTCTTTGCGATTTCAGATTCAAGATTCGAGGGATACTAATTCTCTTGATCAAGTCGCTTTTCATTTTGTCAATTAAATTTTAGTTGCATGCATCTAAGCATGTCAAGCAAAGCTATGAATCTACTGCTAAGGCTGCTAAGGGTCAACGAAACCTCTGAACAAAAAAAAACACACGCACTAAAATGTTAATAATGCTCTGACGCGACAAATGAGGCTCGAAAAATTGTAAAGTGGGTCGTTTAAGAGAAACATCTACCTGGTATCTGCCCAAGCATTTCAACCCGCTGTTACTTTTGCTACCTAAATTTTACTACGAAATCGCTTGAAAATTCTCTCAAAATGTTTAGTTGATTTCCAATTGATTACTCAATAGTATTAAATAATGGCTAAATATATTATTGATCAATAAATAAATCACCGATACGGTCATATTTAATTAAATTTATCAAAATTTTATATCGCTAGTTAAAATAAACACCCTTCAAATCTTTCTTCCTTAATTTAAAGCTTACATTTGGAAGAGGTTTCGGAGGTACTTCTACATGAAATCCGCCTATAAACTTGAAATTCTGCGGCGTGCTTGGCACGAGGCCATTCCCTATGAAGTCATTGGATAAAATCAGTGAAGCGTTGTAGACGACATCATTGTAGCTGGGCAGAAGTCGGCCTCGTTTGGCGAATAGTGGCTCAAATACTTTGTGATAAATTGTATTTTCTTTGGGTGACGTTACAGCCCTGAAATGTTTTAAAATATGTAACGTAATAATAATCTTACTGAGTTCCAGCTTTTGTTAAAGTGGAAATTGTTTACTAAAATTGCAAAAGTACGAGAAATTAACGGGTTGCAAAATCAGTTTTTCTTTTTGTGTCCATTTAAAAAACTTTTAGGTTTAGCTTCGTTTCTAAATTATCAGTTATAAAGTTATTAACAGTTAATAATTTGAACTCTAAACTCTAATTTATACCATTTAAGATAATTCCATTTTATTTGAATCCACAGCTTTTTTAGTCTTTGCTTAAAGTCAAATGGTGGTACATCTGGCGACATATAGTCCGTGGCGAAGGTTGGATTTGTTATTTCATCAACCAGTCTGAGGGGCATCCAGTGAGCTCCTATGGAGTAACTCCATACCATGGGGCAGTTGTATAGTGCAGCCAATCTGTAAAAATTACCACAAATATCCATAGGAGTTTGTAGTACTGTTAGGCGATGGGCTTGCAAAGGGTCAATAATACACTAGTCAACTTCTTGAACTGATTGTGCAAAAGTCTTTTTACAGTAGTTGGTATTTCTGTAGCTCTGCCTACCCCATTCTGGGAATTAAGGCGTGATGTTAAGTATGTATGTAAATATTAATAGACAGTGGTACCTTTTTGGTAACCACTAATAGGTAATTCAGTTTCCCATTATATCTACCGTGCTCGATCTGTCAACTTTAACAATTGTTAATGAGTTGAGCTGTAAATATTTCCCAGGTCTAAATCTTGGTTCTTCAAACTATTCTTTAAAATCAATCAAATTAAATAAACATTTTTTAATATTATTCAACCAATTACTTAACAAAATGCAATCGCTACATCCCAGAGTAAACAGGGATTGCAAGCATAATCTAAACTCTTCCGCCTTGCAAAAACAGAATCTGACATTTTGATTTTCACGAGTTCAATAACTATGGAGTATACAGAATAAAAGACTTACGCCGCATATAATTCCGTTTCATATAGATCACTGACAACAACATCGAATTGTTCCTTCGGATCTTGAAGAAACTTCTGGACGGCATTATTTTCTAAAGTAGATACCGCTACTGTATAGGCACAATCCTGCAGAAGCTGTATGTCACTGTCCAATTGATCAGGGTTCTCCATCATCCATGCCATGTTAATTTCAAAGTCCCCTGGAATTGACAAAATATTACAAAGCGATCAAAAATTTAATATACATGTAATTAAATAATAACAAGGCATTTTGTGATTCATTAGTATTAGAGTAACCTAAATGCAATAATAGGGGCGGCATAGAAATCGAATAAATCATGATCGTAAGGAAACAATATAATATGAAATTATTTTTAATATAAACTGTGTATTCTATCACTATGGATGGACTTGTTTGGTATTTAATTGGGCACTGACCGAATATAACATTCCTAATAAGATGCAAAACTACCGCGGCTTCTAAGGTTTACTTTAAAATCGTAGTTATTTGGTTTGCTTACCCTTCAAAGCTTGTATGTTGCCACTGACATCAATTTCGCGGTATTTTTTTGGGGGTTTGTCTTTTTGCGGAAACGCCGTAATAAAAGTTACCTGAAATGATGTATTTAACTACTAATGGTAGGAATAGGAAATGTTCACAATATTAAAATTAACCCTGTTTTCATTGTAATTATTTAGATACTACCAGTGTTTGATTATACATCGCAATTAGCAGAATTATTAAGAAACAAGAAACCCGACTGCTGTAAAAATATCAACTAAAAAGCAAAAACTCGAAAAACGTAACCGCCATGCGGGCAATCGAGTAAATATGAACGGTGTTGACACAATTTACCCAAAATAAGTCAATTTTCTTGAAATAGCAATAAGCTATACAAAGATCAATAACGACTAGTAAAGCTTCTGAGTTATTCATTGTAAACCAGTAAAACTAAGTCTAGATGTTTGTATTTTTCCTTCCATAAGTACACAATAACCTTCAACAGAATATAATGATAGGGTATTCAAATTGATACTTCATATAATATAAATTACAGACCATCTTTTATATACGTAAGACCCATCAATCATCAAGTATTAAAATTACCTCATGTCCTGCTTCAATCAAATGCCTCACGGTTGCTTCCCCCAATATATTCAGACTTCTCACCGGGAATGGAGACAACACCAAAACTTTGTATGCCTCCGAGTAGTATACAAAACACCATAACAACAATAATTTTATTTCCATAACTGCTTCAATAAGTGAATATTTAACGTGTGAATTTGTATTTAAACATTGATAACTCGGCCGACTGTCAACAATACATATCTGAGACGCGATTAGGAATGCACTGACTTGTTTAGAGCTCGCGCTACCAATTACTTAATAATCGTTGTACCTGGGCCCCACAGGCAATATACATATCAAGGTATACATATTATGTATAAGCACATTATACGATATCATCCAAATATAAACAGTGTACAGTCAAGGTCATAAATATGTATACACTGTAGTACCTTGTCACTTTAATCGCTGTGACAATTTCATATGGCAGTTGAAACATGACGTTAAATAGACAAGGTACTAAAGTGTATACATATTTATAACCTTGACTGTACGTAGTCACGACTGTAGTCACGACCTTATTTTTTTTTGTTAAGTCTCTTTGCTCGTCCGGTGAGTGACCTCAGTAGACTATTGTTTTTACAGTTGTACACAAAAGGTACAATAAATGCAACTAATACGGTCATATCCATTATTTATTTTCCAGATTTATACATTGACGAGGTCATTGACATTCATGCAATTCAGATTAGTAGGTAACATACGTCGAAAATCAATCACATTATTATAGTTAGGTTAAAATAAAATGATGTGGTTGCTATGGAAACATTCAAATGAATGCTACTTCACGAATACAATATAATAATTTCGTCTTGTTATGAAGTTACCTTGGTGATCAGTGATCGATATATTGCCGACGAGTTAATTTTTTTTTTATAAATTGTTTGTTCGTCGGTAACCATTGCCCGGTTGCCCTGGTTAAACAATTGAAGTCCCTGACCGCACCTAATACTGTCGTTATGTTATCACAGTTAATAGTCTGCGACTGCGAAATATATTTGTCCTCCGCACAATAAATGACCGCGCCCTCCAAGATCATTCGGGCGACGGAAATAATTTTATAGCACGCTGTCAAACGATCCGTATTTGGAATAATAAGAAAACAAGCTTATCATCGAGATAAGTTACGTACCAAAAAGCAAAATAGTAGTATACGATAATGGTGTAACGTTAATTTTTGGTGTCGTATATAACTTATAAAAACAGGGCTGGAATTCTACAAGGTAATAACGATATCGTTTTTGACCTGTTTCCGTATTGTCAACGTTTTGATAACTGATATGTCATTAACCATAATGGCGACTGTGACATAAACGATTCTTAAACGTGTCAAACACGATATCGTTTTAACGCACCTGAATAGAGGCCCAGGTGACAATATTTCTATATTGATGAATGATGACTACAGACGTGATTTTAAAGTCGAAATACTAAACTTCTATAAATTTTAATACGCTAGACGAAAGATAATTTCAATTGTCAACGACGTATGAGCTACTTTTTTGTCTTTATTATTTTATTTTGATTAATCGACCTGAAACCGGCGACTGCTTTGTGAATTTTGCAGTATTCGCGAATCGTTTTGAAGTCTAAAAGGCATGAAAAAAATTACAATTTATTGCTGTAAAAGTCATCTAAAAATTTATGAATCACTTTTTACCACCTTCATATATTTGTTAGTGTCAAAAAATAATTAACTTAGTATTTTTTTATATTAAATAAGCAAAAAATTGTTTTTGATTTCGGCTACTTATAAATCTCGTTCATAAAATTAAAACATCAGTAGTAAACTTCAGTTTCAATCCATTACCTTAAAAAAAACTGAAAAAAATAGCAATACCTATATAATATTTAAAACAACCTAAATCTTGCATTATAATAATACTTGACAAAAATAAAAAGTAGCTCATTCAAAACAAACTATAACGTTCACCGGTACACCGAAATGACGGTATACCGCCTCTGATGTTGACAACACAGACCTCCATGGGTGATGAATGGTTTTAGTTAAGGATGATTTGAAACAAGTAGAAAAATTATTGCAATTGTTGTCATTATTGTTTGTTAAAAAATAAAATATGACAAAAGAAAAATGCATAAATATAATATAACTTTTTATTATTTTCCAACAGCACACTAGAACCCTAGAGCTTAGTTTGGGACTAGATCGATTTGTGTCAGATTTCCGTTGATTTTTTTTTAACTACTTTATTAACCTTAATTTTAATGGCGACTATGCTATCCAACCAGTCAAGCAATAGGTCATTTAATTCGTATTTTTGCAATTTTAGGTTATTTAATGAAATGTAAAGTTAAATTATAATTAAAGTTTTATATGTATTAAGGTATTGGATATCCTAGAAATAAATAAATAAGTAGGTACCTAATCAATGCCATTTAGTTACACTTAAATTAACACAGGTCAAACATAAAAACGTCAAATTTATAATAAACCAATCATATTCGAACTTAGATATAAAATCTAAAAAATATAAAAAAAAAACATAAATTTCTGCAAATAAGCTGTCTACTGTTTACTCGTACCTCCTAAAAGGAATGTACCGAATAACCAATCACCTGTAGAAAATCTTGCAAAAACGACATCTATTAGTCGCTGGTAAAACCTTGTCCTTTCCTCATTCAACGCACGTATGTGACCTGACCATCCGCTAACGTGTCCAACAAGTTGCGACAAAGTACGATAGATGACGCTTTTATCAATTAAACAAAAAATGTTTTAAGGGCAGCGTGCAGGTGTGAAATGAAATATTTATCTTTTTTTTTAAATTGTTTGCTTCGTGTGGTTGCCGGATTAGGATAGTGCCACTCCATGTCTTCCCGTGGATGTCGTGAGAGGCGACCAAGGGAATAAAGGCTTGTAGTACTGTTAGGCGATGGGCTTGCAACCTAATACACTAGTAAATATCTTAGCCTTACTGTGCAAAATGTGGTTACAGAATTATCTCAAGTTTAAAGTTGTTGGTATTCCGTAGCTCTGCCTACCCCACTCTGGGAATGAAGGCGTGACGTTATGCATGTATGTATGTATGTTTCATAATTTCAAGTCGTCCCTTTTAAAAACAAAACAGATAATAATGATTCATGATAGTCTTTGAAACAAAAATGAGCTTAATTAATTTCAAGTACTAAATAGAAGATTGTGATTATTCAGCTTTAACGAATTGTAACAAAATCCTTGTACATGTTTTAATATCGTTTAAAGATTTTAAAATTCGTTCTGATCCATTACGACGCGAGCCGTTTAGTGGAAATCATCCTGAAAATCATTTAGACGGTACGTGACTAGACGTCACATTTTTTGTTATTTACAAGGAAAGGTACCCTACTTGATTTGATTTATTTTGATACTACCTAGCTGTTCTCCGCTACTCTGTCCATGTGTAGGAAAAAATGAAATACAAAAAAAGAGAATTAAAAGTATTTTATTGCCAAGAAGTTTGAATACAAATAGACAGAAACAAATTTACATTAAAACAAGATACAAAATAAAGTAAAGTAACAAAGAATGGGGCCTCAGCATGTGCTGGGGCCCTAAAATGTAGGTACCCTATGACCTTCCCCGGGACTCAAACTATCTCCATACCGAATTTCATCCAAATCGATTCAGCAGTTTTAGCGTTAAGGGGTAATAGGGTTACCTAATGATTCGCCGACAATTATTTGGCAGATTATTGATTGGCAGACAACGTTTCGCCGAGTAACGGTACGCCGATGGATTGGTTCGTAGATGTATTGTTTCGCAGACTAACGTTTCGTAACTCAACCTTTAGCAGCTGTTTTAGTTGGCTTATGCGTCAGTAAGCTGAACCACTATTGGCAGAAATTCGTTTAGCCTATTAATCACTACACATTTTGAATGTTTGCTCGAACAACTGTTCGCTTTTAAACGGTTCAACTATTATTCATCATCATATTAACTGCTTGCCACCTTTTCGTTTTGCACTGGGAATGGCATCAAATACTGCGAATGTGTCTGGATTACGCTATGACATCATTGGTGGTTTTATATGCCGTGTAATAAACACTGATTAGTGGCGGTATAAATTCTTCGTGATTTCCTTATGTACCCGCATAAGTTTTGGTGTTATTATTGTTGTCATTTAGTCAAGCACTTGTATTAGTTACTTAGCCATAAAAGTAAGTTAAGTTGCTATAAAAGTTTAAAAATGTTCAATTGTGAAGTATTTAAATCTACAAGGGGGGCAGATAAAAAAAACAACAGAGGAGCTCAACCCTGGCAACCAAAATTGTAATAAATATAAGGACAAATTTAGCAGCAAAGTATCTAATTATATCACTCTGGTTCACCAGAATATTCAATGTATAAGGAGTAAAGACCTGCAAGTCGAGTTATTTCTTAATAGTAATAGCATTGATATTTTATGTATAACGGAACACTGGCTAACTAGTAACGAAGCTATGTTTAATTTTATCAACCACCAGGTCGGCAGTTTATTTACTAGAAATAGCTCGATACATGGCGGGTCGTTAATCATATTAAACAATAAATTAAAATTTAAAGACCGTAAGGACATTGTGTCCTTATCTGTTGAACGAATATTAGAACTCGCTGCAATAGAGTTAGAGCAATTCATAGTTGTATGTGTATATAGGCCACCATTAGGCAATTTCGAAATTTTTGAGAAGATTATGGAAACTGTTCTAATAAAATTATCTTATTCGAGAAAAAAAACAATTATATGTGGAGATTTTAATGTAAATATTTTAGAAAACAGTCCACTAACCAAAAGATTAATAAATCTTTTCAAATCTTTCGGCCTGACACATACTTTTTTGGAGCCAACTAGAGTTACTGACACTAGTGCCACGTGTATTGATAATATTTTTACTGATATAATTCCTATTGGTAAGAGTGTGATCAGCAACCTGGAATCGGATCATTTGGGTCAATTAATTAAATTCAAATCCGTATCGAATAATATTCCAAAAAAAGAAATTACTTTTGTGCCAATAACTGCAGACCGTGTGGAAAGAATGAGACATAACCTAGTGCATAATTTGCCCTTTCTAACAACTGATAAGGGACCCAATGACATGTACAACTCATTCTTTCACACATTCATAAAACAATTTAACGCAGTATTTACATCCAAATCGGTTGTGGTTGGTGGTGCAAAGGTTTTCAGTGACTGGGCTACTGCGGACTTACATAAGCGTAGAAGAATACTGTATCAACTATATGAGGAACGGAGGTATAACGCGAGTGAGGAGTTTAAGGAACATGTCAAACAGTATTCTAAGCAATTCAAGATAGACTGCCGTATAACTAAGCGAAATTTTTTAAGTAACAAAATCTTGAATAGTTCTGATGTTATTAAAACGACCTGGAAAATAATTAATGAAGAAACAGGTCGCCGAAAAAAGAACATTAACGACTATCGTTTAAAAGTAGATGGTAAAATAATAGATTCCAATCCAGATATCGCAATTGAATTTGAAAAGTTTTTTACCGATATACCAGTGTCCACGACTAAGTGCTTGAACTCTTCGCCTGCGTCTGCCATTGTACTTTTAGAAGATAACGTGCCTGAATGCAGTATATACTTTGAATTCAAGCGCGTTACTGCCTTGGATGTAATTAAGGCATTCAACTCAATCAATATAAAGAAAACCAGTGACCTTTGGGGAGTGTCGGTCCATGTACTCAAATCCTTAATTGAAGTCATAGCATCTGACTTAATGGTCGTATTTAATCACTGTGTTGATTGTGGTGAGTTTCCTGATCTTATGAAACATAGTAAGATAATTCCATTATTCAAAACGGGTAGTACTTTTGACCCCACAAATTTTAGACCAATATCCATACTACCCACTTTCAGTAAAATATTTGAGAAATTGATTTTGTCACAGTTAGCGGAACATTTTCGGTATAATAATTTATTACACAATAAACAATTTGGTTTTACTCGGGGTCGCTCGACAACCGAAGCTGGTGTTGAGTTGATTAAAAACATTTTTAATGCCTGGGAAGGGTCACAGGATGCTTTAGGTATTTTTTGTGATCTGTCCAAGGCCTTCGATTGCGTTAACCATGACACATTGATCAGGAAACTACACCACTATGGAGTTAGAGGTACTGCGCTAAACTTAATAAAAACGTACTTATACGGGAGAATACAAAGGGTAGACGTGAATGGAGTACGATCACCAGGGTCATTGGTCTCAATGGGCGTACCACAGGGCTCAATATTGGGTCCATTTTTATTCCTCATCTACATAAATGACTTACCTTACCTTATAAAGGACAACCATGATATAGTCTTGTTTGCTGATGATACGTCACTTGTGTTCAAAGTTAAACGACAACAGCAGTTTAATGTCAATGTAAACAATGCTATATCAAAAGTAGTCGATTGGTTTAGTGTTAATAATTTATTACTGAATGAGAAAAAGACGAAATGTATAAAGTTCATGACTACTAATGTGAAAAATAGTCAAACTACTGTAACTATTAAAAATGACAAACTAGACCTAGTTAATGATACAGTGTTTCTTGGTATAACGTTAGACTCCAAGCTCCAATGGGGTCCTCATCTTGCTGGATTGGCGGGTAGACTCAGTTCTGCAGTTTTTGCAGTTAATAAGATTCGGCAATTAATAGACTTAGATACCGCTCGATTAGTTTATTTTAGTTACTTCCATAGTATTATGTCATATGGTATTTTACTGTGGGGTAGTGCTGCTGATGTAAATAGCATCTTTGCTCTGCAGAAGAGGGCTATTCGTGCTGTCTACAAGATGGGCCAGAGAGACTCGCTTAGAGATAAGTTTAAAGAAATTAACATATTGACCATGCACAGTCAATACATTTATGAAAACATTATGTATGTTCATAAAAACATCGCTAAATTTAGAAAGAACTGTGACATACATAATGTTAATACCAGAAATAAATATAAGCTCGCAGTGCCCTTCACGCGGCTCCATAAAATAAAAAACTCTTTTATGGGTAATTGTATTAGGTTCTATAATAAGCTCCCAAGTAATGTTACTGAACTATCAGTAAATAAATTTAAGAGTTACGTTAAGCGTAACCTAATTTCTAAAGCATATTATAGTATTAAAGACTATATTAATGATAACAATGCTTGGGACTGAATTGCTTGTAATAAAATGTTTAGTCCTTACGACAAAAGATTGCGAACGTCGAAAAAAAAAGACATCCGACAGAGTTTCTTACAGGTTCTTCTCTGATCGGTCGCGATTTGAACCTGCAGTCAATTTAGGCTAAGTCGCTACTATGACGTTTCAAAAGAGTTTATTATTTGTAAACCTACTTGAATAAAGATTATTCTGATTCTGATTCTGATTCTGATTCTAACCTCGAAAACAAAAATCGACCGAACCTTAAATCTACTAAACAATAATAATGCCATGTCACAACTCTGCTTATCATGTTTCGACGAACAGTTGTTCGGTAAAATGAAACAATTACGAAACAAACAATCGACTAGACGTAACTCTGCGTATCGCTTTACTGTCTACCGACTATTCGGCGAAACAAATAATAGGCGTAACGAAATTATACCAAACGTTACTCGGCCAAAAGAAAGGTCTGCCAATAGTTGTCTGCGAAACAAAAATCTGCGTAATTAAACTCGGCGAAACGACAGGTCACTTGTTTCGCAGACTAACGTTTCGTAACTCAACCTTTAGCAGCTGTTTTAGTTGGCTTATGAGTCAGTAAGCTGAACCACTATTGGCAGAAATTCGTTTAGCCTACACATTTTGAATTTTTGATCGAACAACTATTCGCTTTTAAACGGTTCAACTATTATTCATCATTATATTAACTGATGCCAAGCTCCCGCCTTGACCTTCTAACCTAACCTATCCGAGTCGGATCTGCCCTGATTAGTCTTCCATAAAAATGCATCAGTTGTACAGTTACTTAACTAAAAAAATGCCGAAACAAAAATCGACTGAACCTTAAATCTACTAAACAATAATGATGCCATTGTCACAACTCTGCTTATCATGTTTCAACGAACAGTTGTTCGATAAAATGAAACAATTACGAAACAAACAATCGACTAAACGTAACTCTCCGTATCGCTTTACTGTCTACCGACTATTCGGCGAAACAAATAATAGGCGTAACGAAATTATACCACACGTTACTCGGCCAAAAGAAAGGTCTGCCAATAGTTGTCTGCGAAACAAAAATCTGCGTAATTAAACTCGGCGAAACGACAGGTCACCTTTAAGCTGACAGGCACTAATAATAGACTTTTACCTACTCCTTAATGTAAATAGGAATAACTTTTTTTAAACCACCGCTTCCCAAAATGAGACTACGGTTGAGGAGCGAGTTCCGCAGGATACTCAAGATTCGTTCCTCATAAATATTACCACATGTATATTTATTTAGAGAATTTTAAAAGGGTTTGCAATCCCAGACTGAAACTACAGCAAATGCATCTTCTTGAATCCCAACGGGTTGGTGCTGTTGCAATTCTTCTATTGAATTTTTGAAGAACGAGTATTCAACTTTTCCTTTATTCATTACTCTAGTGAGATCTAGTTTTTAAACTAGTTTTCGTTATTTTTTTGCCTTTGGGCCGATTTTACTAATTAAATTAAACGCGATCAATTTACAATAAACTCAGTTCACGTGTTCAAAACCTAGTTCAATAAAACTCGATCAAGATCGGATTTTGCAATGCAAACCTACGCTGTAATCTCAGTTTAACACGTGAACTGAGTTTATCGTAAATTGATAGCGTTTAATTTCATTGGTGAAATCGACTCTTAGTTATCATGATCTTTAACAAAATATTAGTATTTCTAATAGATATGTTTTGTAATTTTGGAGCCTGAGTATTTTTATGTACGTTTAAGTTGTTCACTGTCCTCAGGTTGCTGACATTGCACCAACTAATCTTTTTATCTATCTATACAAATAATGAAATCGTAGGACGGAAAAACCGTTCCTTAGAGACATGAACTCAAAAATAGTGGGCATCAGAAATAGCAGCAGATCATGAACAAACAGTATACACATTTATGGTATTGTAGGTATTTTCTGAAGTTTGTATGTATATATGTAAAATAAAGTAAAAAACGAAACAGAAACACAAAAGGTACAAAGGCGAACCCATCCCTTTAAGGGCTTTCTTCCAGTTAAGAGATAAACAAAACAGCGGATGACTAAACGTACAAAAACTAAATAGCAATCAAATACGTATAAACAACATAATAATAAATAGGAGAAATAAATACATTGTAGTTTATTTCTTATTAAATATATTACTAAATAAATAAATTATAATGGAGTAATATTGATTAACAAATTCTACGCGGACAAAGTCGCGAGTGAAAGCTAGCTAAATAAATTCATAAACATCAACGAATGATACTTTCGATTTCTTGCATTTATATTACAATTTTGAACATTGTTTTTGCTCACTTTTTATCGGGCGATCCTGAAGTTCCCCTCCCTTATCTGTTTTCCGGGAATATGAAGATGTAATGAAATTTCTTTCTGAAATTTGATTACGCATACGAAATTCAGGTGGGATGTTTTCGACAGCACTAATGAATCAGACGTGACTTTTACGCTGATTACTCGAATATCCTCGAAAATGTTACAAATTTAGCAGCTGAGTTACGTATGAAAACATTATCAACTTCTCGAGTTTTTACAATTTTAAAAGGGTCAGATACCTACTACGTAGAATAGAATTTAAAATGAAATCAAATTCATTTCATTTAGATGTTTCATGTTGATGATTTGTTGTTGGCCATTGTTGGTGCCATCTGGCGGTGCTCTCACAAGACGGTGCGTTGGTCTTCACGTGTGTCAGGATTCACGAATGCTCGAGGCGCTAACCAATCACATGAGCTTGGTGGCCTTGGGGAAGCCAGCCGCTGCCACCGGCATCTTCTGTTTTAACTACCGAACATACTACACTACTACATGCTTACTTATCTATTCTATAACTAGACAAAGACCACCATTTGTAATGGTAAGTAGAAAATATTGGTTTTCATTCCATGCGCGTATAGGCTGAGCACAGCTTACAAAAATTTGAGCTCACCCGTAAAGCCGTGGTCAGCCATGAAGAAGATTACATTAACAAAGCTTATTGATAACTATCAATGTGAATTGATAATAATAAATACTTACACCTTTTAAGTTTATAATGTATTTTTTGGACGCATCCTCCAGTTTAGTTAATTATTTTATAATAGCTTCTGCCCGTGACTTCGTTCACATAGATTTCGTTGGAAAGCCTGAAAAGTAAAAGGCTTTAACTCTAAAACTTTTCCAAAGACTTATCTAATGAAACAAGAGCGATTTGTAATAAGATAACTAGTTTAATTAATAAAGTACGTTAACACAGTTGACAATATGAAAAAGCAGTCGTTAGTTACCACCAGACGCCGCGAGAGGCGCGCGCATGTCAAAGTAAAGTAACGTTCCGATTTATGCAGGTTTATGGCTTCATTCCAATATCCTCCCTAAGGCATAAACCCATTTTTGAAGAGCAGTAATCCAGCTTCAATTGAGGAGTGCCTTTTGTCAGAGCATCAGCGACCATTTCGTTTGTTTGGACGTACTCGATGACAATCTTCTTTAACTGCACCTTGTCGCGTACAAAGTGATGTCGTATATCTATGTGCTTGGTTCTGGAATGATAGTTTACAGTACCTGCAAGTTTAATAGCACTTTGATTATCACATAAAATAGTTATAGGTAATGTGGCTAATTGGGGCCAAAATTCTTCCTGCATCTGTTTGAGCCACATTGCTTCTTGTGTGCAGCTTGACAGAGACATGTATTCAGCCTCGGTCGTAGATAACGCAACGGTTGGTTGCCGACGTGAGTTCCAAGTGATTGCTCCGCCTTGATGAATAAAAACATAGCCGGTACATGATCTTCGGTCGTTCTCATCGCTACACCAGTCTGCATCACAATAACCATGTATAGTCTCTTCTTGGTTTCTTTTATACACAAGTGAATAGTTTTCTGTAAATTTCAAATATCTCAATATTCGTTTCAACGCAATCCAGTGCTGCATTTCAGGCCTAGAATTAAATCTGCTGAGTGTATTTACAGCATAGGATATGTCGGGGCGAGTCCCTTGAGATAAATACAAAAGACAACCAATTATTTCCTGATATGGGTATATATCTGCAATTGATTTTTCATTCTCATTTGTATTGAACTTCATTTTCGGATCAATTGGGGTTTTCACACTCTTACAATTCGACATTCCATATTTGCTCAGTATATCTTGTATATACTTTGTCTGATTGACACACAAAATCCCATTATTTTTATTTCGTTGTACATGCAGACCCAGACAGTATTTCAATTCACCCAAATCCTTCATCTCAAATTTGGCGAATAAATAATTTTTAATATAATTTTTAGTTTGTTCAGAGCTTGTAAACAAAATTATATCGTCTACATAGACAGCTAAGAAAGTTATATCTTCATTCCTTATTCTGTAATAAATGCAGGGATCAAGTAGTGACTGAGTCAAACCAGTTTCTTTAAGTGTACTATCCAGTTTTTGGTTCCACTGCCTGCTGGCTTGTTTCAGTCCATATAGGGATTTTTTCAGCAAACACACTTGAATATTATTTTCTTTAAAGTTCGGAGGTTGAAGCATATATATATCTTCTTCTATATCGCCTTGCAGGAAGGCAGACACAGCATCCATTTGATGCATATCTAAATTGTATTTCACTGCTAAGGAAAGCAGGTATCGCAAGGATGAGTATCTAACTACCGGTGAATAAACTTCATTGTAATCATATCCTTTCCTTTGTGCGCATCCTTTAATTACCAGTCTAGCCTTATACTTTTCTATGTCACCTTTCTCATTCACTTTGGCTTTAAAAACCCATTTGCATGATATAGCTTTTTTCCCTGGTGGCAAATCACATAGCACCCAAGTGTTATTTTTCCTTAATGATTTGTATTCCTCCTCCATGGCTTTCTGCCAATGACTAGACTCAGGGCTAGATAAAGCTTCTTCCAATGATGACGGATCCTGACTTAAAACCAAACATGCATATTCATTTTCATCTTCATTAACATCTTTTGTATACCTTGGTTGCCCGCCTCGAGGCCTCAGGTTTATGTAACGTTCAGGAGAATCAAATGTACAATCGGTGCTTGGTTCATACACTGAATTTTTATCCGTCTCAACAGACTCAAAACTGTCACATAAGGTTGTGGACGCGGTAGAGTCTTCCTCATTATCATGGGTAGAGACAGAGTCTTCTGGTTCAGTGATATTGGCAGCAGTCTCCTCTAATGACATAGGTATCTGTAACATAGTAGATGTGTTTACATTTGGCAATATGGCATTTTCATTCTTATCACAATCTTCTAAAAATATGACATTCCTGCTCTTTGTAACCTTCTTAGTGTGCGGATCCATCAATCTGTAGCCTTTTGTATTTTCGCAATATCCAAGAAATATCATTTCTGTAGATTTCGGATCCCACTTTAATCTCTTCTCCTTCGGCACATGCACCATGGCTCTACACCCAAAAATTCTTAAATGAGAAACATTTGGTTTTTTACCTGTTAATTTCTCGAGTGGTGTCATGTAGTTAAGGACACGAGTCGGAGAGCGGTTAATTATATGAGCAGCTGTCTCCACTGCCTCAGCCCAATACTTCTTGAGTAATCCAGCATCCTCCAGCATACATTTCGCACGCTCTACTAAAGTGCGATTCATCCGTTCAGCCAACCCGTTTTGCTCTGGAGTGTACGGTGCTGTTGTCTGATGCTTGATGCCGTAGCTTGTCAAGTATTTTGACATTTGATTATTATTGTATTCTAAGCCATTATCTGTTCGGAGAATTTTTATCGTGCAATTCAACTGATTTTCCATTTCATTTTTGTAGCTTTCAAATACTTCTTTTATATTGGTTTTATTTTTTAGAAAATATACCTTCACGATTCTAGAGAAATCATCAATAAAAGTAATAAAATATCTTGCTCCGCCCATTGATGGAGACTCCATGGGACCACACAGGTCAGAATGCACAATTTGTAATGCTTCTGTTGCCCTTGTACCAACATTTGTGAATGGGAACCGGATTTGTTTACCTTTTAAACATGGAATGCATTTATTATTTGCCTCTTTGCAATCTGATAATTTCACACCTTCAGTACATAATGGCAATTTGCTTACATCATTGTAATTCAGATGTCCCATTCGCCTATGCCAAATATTTATGCTTTGGCTTTCTGAAGTTGCAACAAATGCATTCCCACTAAATGTATTTAACTTATACATGTTATTTATAAGTTTTGCTGTTGCTACTAATTGCTTCTGTCTATTTAATATTTCACAGCCAGTACCATTAAATATTACTTCACAGCCATTCTTTACCAGCTGGCTAACTGATAATAAATTGGTACTTATTTGTGGTACATATAAAATGTCTTTCACTTGTATATGGTTTAATTTACCATCTTCACCCAGGAGATCTAAATCAACATTGCCCATATGTTCCACTGCAACTGATGCATTGTTAGCAACCGTTATACGTTGTATTGGTGGTGCCCGGACATCATACATCCCATCTGAGACATTTGTCATGTGTAAAGATGCACCAGAATCCACAATCCATGAAACATTGTCCATTTGTTCTGGAGTTGCTGAAAAAACTGCAGCATAACCTTTCACATTGTCATTACTCTTTTTTTTATTATTGCAGAATTTACTCATATGACCATAACGATTACAATTGTAACAACGTGGACCAGGTGACTTGTTACCTTTATAATTCTTGGGAACATATTTATTTAACTTTGTATAAAGAACGGATACATTAGACTCCTTAACTTCTTGAAGTAACTTCATTTTTATTGAATCTGTAGTTATCTTTACACCTGAGCTTTCAAGACCCATAATCATTGGTTTGTATTTCTCCGGCAAACCAGCCAACATTAAGGTACCAAGCCACTCATCATCAACATTAAATCCGATATTTCTTAGCTTGTGGGCAGTGGTTACTATTTTGTTAACATATTCCTCAATAGTTGTGCAACTTTCTAAAGTGGTATTAACCAAATCTCGGAGTAACCCAACTTTTCTTGTTAAACCTGAATCTTCAAATGCATTTTGTAGATTAATCCAAACATCCCTGGCCGTCTTTGCCTCTTGAACGTGTATATAATTTATCGGATCCACTAGCAAAATTATTTTTGACTTTGCCTTGACGTCGAGCTTTGGATTTACGGAACTGTTTTCGGCAGGTTCAACACACTCCCACAAGTCTTCGTGTTGTAAATACGTCTGGACTGCAAATTTCCAGGTGTTATAATTCTCTCTTCCCAATAATTTGTCTATATGAACGTTAGACAAAGCCATTTTACTTCGGTACAAATTCAAAATTTGCAATGTAATAACGGCTAACCTAAAAATCGAGAAATCACTCGCGGAACTAGCGTTACTGTTATTACCGGAATCACTTTTCAACAATGACTTTTAGTTTAGTTATTTAACGAGTCATTTGCCCATAACCTAATGAAACAAGAGCGATTTGTAATAAGATAACTAGTTTAATTAATAAAGTACGTTAACACAGTTGACAATATGAAAAAGCAGTCGTTAGTTACCACCAGACGCCGCGAGAGGCGCGCGCATGTCAAAGTAAAGTAACGTTCCGATTTATGCAGGTTTATGGCTTCATTCCAATATTATCAACTCTCTTTTAATAGTTCAAAGGTGTAAAAAAAAACTTTGAGTTTTTTTTTTAATTCGGTTGTAAAGTGAGAAATCTTTTTATAACAATTTTACTTTACAACTCTACTTTTCTATTTTTGTCGCCTACGGATATAAAGGAAAACGTTATTAAATTGAATAGTTTATATAAATATGCGTGTTGTGATTACTTTGTTATATCTATTTAAGTATCGTAATACTCTTTATTGAACACAAAAAAACAGAACACGGAATAATTAAATTAAGGTAGGTAAGTTATTCAAAATTCCTAGTTTTTGCTACATTTTGCCGTCCGAATTTGCTTTAGTTAGCATCAGCTCGCAATATACATCGGCTGATGTTCGCAATAGCTTCACATTACAGTTATAATATTACTTTTATAGTCTTTAGGGCTTTTCGGTAATTATCCTGAAGAATCTCGGTACAGTATAGTGTTTAAAACTGGTTATGATCATTTTGTTTTAAATATCGTTCTACCTTGGTTCTCCGCAATGATTTCGCCAATTTTAAGTGAGAGAGAATAAATTAGTAAACAGAATAAAACAAAAGTAAAAGACAGACATCTTTCAATCGGCCATTTTCCTTCTCCGAAGGTCCGTAAACCATTTATAATATCATGAGAAATGTAGCTGCCAAAAATAGTGGGATTCAATCCAGTTTTGATAATATACAAATATATATTTTATCATAAGAATAAGTAAATAAAGTAAAACCTCAAATAAAGGGAACTTAGGAAGACCATGTAGTCACTTTGTTAACTTTTAGTGATATCACAATTTGAAAGTTAAGAACCATGCAGTTTCATACGTAACTTTCACGTTCAGGTTTGTAAACATTTTTTTTTAAGATTTATGCCTGTAAATAAAATGAAATGAAATATGAAATTAAATGAAATACATTTATTCAACAAAGTCATGAAACAAATAAATCATGGCTTTAGGGTCCTGAGCTAGGATTCCCTGCGTTACAGGACCCAGTGAGGCATCAACATTAGCTTGATACATGCCTTCGTCAAATGAGTGGATAAGTAATAGTTAATAATACTGAATTTTACTGCTACAAATGCTGAATTTTACTGTTACAGCAGTAAAGCCTTTTCTTCACACAAGACAATGATGCCTCATTTACAAAAAAACTGAAGGCACTCCTTATTGGCCTTGCGTGCTACAGCGTGAATGAGTTTCTGCAATGTGATCATTGATCCAAACACAGTCCAAAAACTGTAAATAATAATAATAATGATTATATATTTTCTAAATTTAATGTAATGTATTTTTGTATTTGACATGTGAATGAAATGTACATTTATCAATAAATTAATCTAATCTAATCTAATCTAATCTAATCTATTGTCTTAAAAAAATAAAGTTTTAAATTAGAGCATAGTCAATTTATAACCACACGAATGTGACACCATACTGGTTTTAATATATGTTCATGTTTGTAATCAATAACTTGTTGATTATACGGCTTGTGATACGTATTCCTTTTATTTTACGTATTCAATAATAAAATATATGAACTCGTAATTTTTCATGATAAAGCAAAATCAAGTCGTCTTTTGTGGTAGAATCTAAATTACACATTTATAGTTTACATTGTTCATTGCTGCCGGTTTTACCTCTACTAGCAGTCTTTCTCTAGACAATATAGTAAAATTCTAAAATAAATTCTTTTTGTCTCTCATTTCACTCGTAGGTATAGGAACTCAATCCTCCGTGCGGCTTTTAATTTCCATCCCGATCGCATCTAATGGTTTTTGGATAAATGCAATTTGAACTGCGCTCGGCGTGTTTTTTGCTCCATCTAGGATATCCCCGGATTGCCCGTGCGGCTGGAAAGTTTTAATTAGATAGTTCCAAGCGCATCTACCGAAACCTGCTTGTTTCGGAAACAAAACGAAGTGTATAATAGTTGTACAGATATTATTTTATCTCTCTAATTCTAATATAAAAAAATGAGAAATTTTGCGTCGGTCGCCTAGTTTTTTTTTTTGAGATACATTTTTATCATTGTAACATTTTCAATCCTTTAAGCGCTCTTATACTAAAAAAATATAATGCCATTATGATCAGCCAAATTATCGTTTAACAAACCAACAGTTGTTCGGTAAATTTAGTCAGTTACAGTTTATCGTGTGTATCGATTTTCTGTAACACATTTTGCTGTAAACATCTGCGAATTGATGTCGTCAAAACGAAAATCGGTGAGATGAAACTCTGCAAATCGATACCGGTTTAAAGACTTCCTAGACAAAATAGAATTTCTATGCAGAATGCATAAACATCGTAACTATTCATATTTATAAGGGCTTACTCTACTTTATCTCTACACGTACTAATTTTAACTCGGCCGCCATTACTGTCAAGCAAACAAGATCTATCATCGAATAGTTCCTGATTCGCCGGATTCTTGATTCGCCGGATTCTTGTTTCGCCGGATTCTTGTTTTGTCGGATTCTTGATTCGCCGGATTCTTGATTCGTCGGAAATATTAATATACAAAAAAATCACCATTGTAAAGGAAACGTATGGTGATATTTTCTTATCGTATGAATTGCTATTGATTTCTTTTTAATATGCACGTACTCATGATTAAGTATGTGTGTATGTAGATAAGTGCCTACTACCGACAGTCGGCACCTACGATCAAAATATTCTAAAGAGGTTCTTATCATTGTACGAACAATCTGATGTACCTACTGGCCACTTGGACACTATTTAAATACTTAACTCGCTGTCTAAGATTCATATTCATTTGTTTTCATGTCATTTCTTTTCAAAGTCTTGGTGAAGTAAAATACGTTTCATAAATTTAATACAAGTTTTGATTGAAAATGGAAATTGACGAAACTAACAAGATAGTCTTTATCGACAGTGAAAGGCGTCCAAAGAGTATCTTACTAAGGGGAGGATTTAAATACAATTTCGAAAAAGAGAATAAAAGTGGTTCAAGAAATTTTAGGTGTTCGAACAGGCTTTTGTGCTCAACTTCAATTACGTTAGATAAAAACGACAAAGTAATTAGAGAATCCAACCATAGTTGTCAGCCAGAATTCATGAGAAGAGAGGTCGAGGTTCACATAAACGTGTTGAAACGGAAGGTATGCGAGAATTTGGGTCCAGTAAAGCCAATATATGAAAATACTCTTCAAGATTTGGTGGAAGAGTGTGATGCTGAGTTCGATTTTTCCCTTATACCTAGCTGGAATAAACATAAAACATGCTTATATAATGCACGCAATAAGTCGCTTGGAGTCGGAAAATGTACATTTAAAACTTTAGAGGAAGTGGTCGTTCCGGATGTGCTATCTGAGAGCTTTTTAATTTGCAACGACGGTAGCAGTGACAAAATATTGATATTTGCTTCGTCAGCTGCTTTAGATGTTATGTCTAAAGAAACGGAGTATTTTGGAGATGGCACTTTTAAAGTCGCACCACCGCCGTTTTTGCAGTTATAATATATTTTGCTAGCAAACTTAAACAAGTCACCGGAAAAAACGTGTTTTGTGCCAATAATATATGCACTCCTTCCCAATAAAGAAGAAAGAACATATAAGAGATTATTTTCCATATTAAAGCACAGATTTGCCCTCGATGTAAAAAAATATAAATGCGATTTTGAAATCGCCACAATAAATGGTTTGCAAGCAGAACATCCAGGTGTTATGGTGAGTGGATGTTATTTTCACTTCAAGAAAGCTCTGTGGAGAAGGACGAAGCAAGAGACTGAAGAAGGAACAGTGTATACTAAATTATGCACACGCCTGGCATTATTGCCCAAGGAAGCTATTCCAGGAGCTTATATGGAGATTGCGGTATCGTTATCAAACTGGAATCCCATAGTCCAATTCCATAATTACTTCATGGACTTCTGGATGCGTAAAATTACGAGCTCATTGTTTTGCGTTAGTGAGGAAGAATTCCGAACCAATAACGCCGTCGAGGGATGGAATAACAGGATAAACCATAGGATCCCTAAAAAACCGTCCGTCTTTCAATTTATACAATTACTCAGAGCCGAAGCACAGCAGCAAGATGTTGTTATAAGAAAAATGCAGCTACATTGCCCCGATGTAACACGGGTGCGTCGAATTAATATATCAAGATATCGACAAGAAAGGAACATAGTCAATGACTACGTCGAAGGAAGAATAACAGTCGTAGAATGTTTGAGCAGGTTATGCCAATTATCTTAATTAAATGTTACTTCATTAGGTATTTAAATAAATGAATAACAAATAAATATTTTAATGAATGTAACGAAGTGTCTGCCTTTTATTTAATAGATAGGTAAAGCCGCGATATTTCTATAGTAGTTCTTAATCAAAAAAAAGTGGCGAATCAAGAATCCGGCGAATCAAGAATCCGACAAAACAAGAATCCGGCGAAACAAGAATCCGGCGAATCAAGAATCCGGCGAATCAGGAACTATTCCTATCATCACGTTGTCAACCCAGGGGTCTTTAGGGTGGGATCACCGATTCGCATTTTGTCTATAGAAAATGTCTGTTATTTATGAAAATGCGTACGCATGCGAAAGGAAAAAAGATGCGTACGCATCTTCATACAAATACTTAAGCTATTTTCTATAGACAAAATGCGAATCGGTGCTGATGGATGTGATTCCACCCCCATTCTACTCTGGCTAAACCTTATTAGTTTTGACATGTCATATTGTCGACGTTATGATAACTCTTATTAACTTAAGAGTAATGGCGGCCGAGTTAAAAAGCCCGATATTCTTTCATTTCAATCTACCAACGTAATTTTTTTACAACGTGGCGACGTGGTGACGTGGTGAAGTTTGGCGGCGGAAACAAAATACATTTTTAAACCGCTTCATTATTGCCACGGTGACTCGTGATAGGTTCCATTTCGCTGCATGTATTTGCATATTGTGACATGTTCCATAGCGCTGTATGCATTTGTATATTGCTGATCACTGCACGTCGCCGCCGCTTACGCTTACGCTGCGATGCTTGTCGTAGCATCAAACGAGCGAATTATAAGAATAACGCAATTTTGTAACTTATACGTAAATCAAAAAAAAAAACAATAACAAGCATTGCAATTAATGTGATACCAAACATTCCAAACAGAAAAGGGAATCAAGAGATAACCAAAAATATGTATCGCAGTCGGGGATTTTCTAGTTAATGTTCCACAAAACTGTCCCCGACTGCGATAAAAATTTGGTTTTCTCTAGATTCCTTTTTTAGTTTGGCATATTAGGTATCACATTGATTGCCATGCTTGTTATTGTTTTTTTAGACTCACTTTAAGGCATGGCAGGCGTGTTTGTTTTTTGATTATTTGTTTTTATTTGGTTCCTTAAGTGTGATAACCGATAATAACTATGAGACGAAAGTTAAAAAAATATGCAAATTCGATTTTATCTTCAATACACACAAATATTTACAATAACTACCGAATAGCGGAACTATGCAACATTATCTATGAGTGTCTCAAAATAGAACCCTAGTGTTCTATATTTTTGGAGCCTTCTCTTTAATTTCAAGAAGATTGTTGAAAAACTATTCAGTTTTGGATACTTTTTTTAAATTTTGCAGTTTTGTATTTTACATGATACCCCGTACGCCTATGTTGTGTTCAGGTATTATGAAGCCTAATGTTGCCTTCGATTTCCGCGATTGTTACTCATTAAATAAAAAGATTTAAACGGATTTTAATCGCGTATATTATTTTAACTAACATCCCGATATTATTTTAACTAACGAACTTTTAAATTACATTGTGCAAACTACCCACCAATAAATTTCTTACAAAGCTTGTTTTAGAGCCCATCAGGCGTGTATGTAACAGGCTTTGTAAGAAATTTATTGGTGGGTAGTTTGCACAATGTAATTTAAAAATAAAAGGTAAATTTATTTAGTTCCGCTTGAAAACGAAACCTGTAAAGATCTCGAAACGTCCGGGATATTAGTTAAAATAATATCGGGATGTTAGTTAAAATAATATACGCGATTAAAATCCGTTTAAATCGTTTTATTTAATTATGAAGCCTGATGACATTACACTCCTTTTTTTGGGCAATCGTGTAAAAATAGTAATCTGTTGCAAGGTAATATCATTCACCATCAAAAAATCTATTAGGAAGTTACCTCGATCCAGCATTTTTACGTCAATTAGGTAACGTGATAATTTCCCTGTTTACTCCTATCAACAGTGGCTACAATTTCGACCTTTATACTGTAGTTGGACAGTACACATTAGCGTAAGTTGATTCAAGATGCGCGCGAGCAATGCGCATGAGTAATGATCTCGTAAGTAACTCAAATTGGGTTCAGTAGCGGAAGGAGCGTTAAAGTGTTGAGATGGGGATGTAGTGGAGTGAAGTAATAATTTATGTGGATTTTGCCAAGTTTTTTGTTATTTCTTGATGAAAAACAGAGCAGGTATATTTATTGTGTTTTTTAAACTGATTGTATTATTTTTTATTTATGATAAGTAGCGTTTTCCAGGACTTTCTACAAATATTTTGGAATCCTGGGCCTCTATTCTACTGCGTTATAACGATATCGCGTTAGACGTGTTTTAGAATCATTTATGACTCGGCCGCCATTATGTCAATGACATAAGAGTTATCAAAACGTTCACAATACGGAAACGGCCCTGTTCTCATGAAATATCGACAATTACGATGGTATTTCTAAAGTCAGCTATTTTTTTTTGTCGGAGGTTATACCAGTGTGCATCCGTGAAAAGGTTTATTAGTAATATTAGTAATTTAATATAAATGAAGGCGTCATAAAAACTCATAAATATCAATATATCAATTATCACGACGTACGCTCTCTTTGTTTGTCAAGCATGAACTTTTAAGAGAAAAAAAGGCATAACTTTCTTAATTAATATACAAGTTAGAAAATCGCTTACATATTTGGCTATTTGCATGTATGGCTTAAGTTAATCATGCGTTTTATGTACTAATGGTAATTAAATAAATAAAAAATGTTTTGATTTATTAGCGTTTTGCATCTTGTCTAGGGCCTAGGGTAGGATATACAGGATGTTTTTTTGGTCAGCAACTTCCACAATAGGGGTTACTATATTCATGTTTTTGAGCTCAAAAAAAAAAAATGTTTGATACTACCCTCACAAAATCAGCGCAAGCGACGTCAGTTCCATGTTTGTTTCGAAGCGAGTGCTTCTTAAGTAAAGTGTTACATCATTAAATTGATAAAAAATTGGCATGGCGAGAAAATTTACTTCTGGACAATCGTGAAATGTTTGATGTTTTGAATATATGTATTTATGTTATTATAGCTTATTGATATGTAAGTGTATGTGTATTAGTTACACCTTATGTTGCACCGTCACTACAATCTCTGCTTTGCCCAAAGGTCAACTGTATTCTTTTGTGCAATAAATATTAAATAAATAAATAAACATTTACTTTGTGAGTGGTCAAAACATTGCTGAATCGTTGTACAAAGCTGATTCACCCTTTTAAATACGCCAAAGAAAACTCTTGCGGTTTTGTAATCCATACCGTTATCTGTAGTTTAATGCCATTTCAGAACGTCTTTAACAACAATAATCTACAATTTTTTAACCTAAACCGTGTTTGTAATCTTTGACGGTCCTAAGCCAAGAAAGAAAGAAAACAAGTATGAAGGGAAAGATGTATCATAACAATGTGTGGTGATTACGTCATTAAAGTCTCGGTAAACACGGCGCATGGTAACCACAATTAAGTAAAATAATGAGAAAAATTGAAAATGCTATTTCTCTGACCTCCTTAGGTTTTTTATTTTTTTAATAAGATATTCGGATTCGGCATTAATTGTACTCTCTTCTGTTTTGGTAGTTGTGGACCACAAAAACACCCTGTTTAGCTTGTGGATGCTAGTTTAGTGTCAATTAAGAAGCTTATCTGATGATGGACTCGAAAAGATGGTCACATCATGACGATAACTCGTCACTTCATAATAGGTTAGGTTAGGTTATATGTTTAAGATTCCCTGAAAACATTATAGTTTCAGCAGAAAATAGCATGCATGAAATTAATGATACATTCGATGAAAGGTGTTTAGATGAAATGATAGACACCCCATCATGACGGATGTACTTAACGTAGATTCGAAGACAGGATTGAAACATATCGTCGTCTTACTTACTCAAACTCGTATCTGCACCTTGTATGAATAAAAATGAAATTACCAAAAACAAAATGTTTGAAATAAATTTCTAAAATATATTGTTAGTCAAAAGTAGTCAAAACGTCGATGGTTACGTCAAAAAACTTAAAATAATATTCCTTAGTATTTTTTATAAAGCATTAAATCAGCCATAGTCTTTGCATTAATTGTAGAAGATTGGTTATTCACCAATGTTTCATCCATGTCTTTATCAAGTCCAAAATTGCACTAATACAAAAGTTTTTACGGAAACTACTAACGTTTATTAAAAAATATATCTTATAGCCACAAAAAAAAAATGCAACAACAATCCATTAAAAACAAGTAATAGAAAAGGCATTAAAAAAACTGTACCAAGATGAAAATACATACATACATACATAACATCACGCCTTCATTCCCAGAGTGGGGTAGGCAGAGCTACAGAAATACCAACAACTCTAAAAAGACTTGTTGATAATAAAATTCTGTAACCACATTTTGCACAATCAGGCCAAGAAGTTTACTAGTGTATTAGTGACAGGTTGCAAGTCCATCGCCTAACAATAATACAAGCCCTTATTCCCTGAGTCGCCTCTTACGACATCCACGGAATGACATGGAGTGGCACTATTCTATCCCAGCAACCACACGGGCTAGTGATGAAAATAAGTAATCGAAATTTCCGTAAGTTGCTATTATCCCAAAAAACCGTTATCGTTAAAACCGACTTATTTATGTAGAACAACTTTCGTATATATACAGGTTAATTTTCGGATCGTAAATACAGGACACTCTGTATAAAGTTATGATTATAAAGTAGCGTAAAACGAATTGACAGTTATTTATTTATTATTTCTTTATTGAATATTTATTGCACAAAAAAGCACGAAAGGCTAACTTAATGCCTAATGGCCAGACCCCGCACGTTTGGTGCCGCTGACGTAAAAATGACGTAGTTTTATAAAAATATTACACTACGAGTACCGTTAGAGTTACCAAATTGATATTTAATTTTCTAAAACCTATCAATAAAAACTATGCATGTAAATAAAAATACATACATATAACAATTTCAGTTTACATAATAATTAATTGGCTGCGTAGGTGAAAGTCCGACAAAAATTAATTAACTTTTCGAACGCCACGGTCGGCTGCTACTTTGCGTGCCCCCGACGCCAACGACGTCATATGCCGCAACCGCGCCGATACAAAATGTATGAGCGTGCTGCGCTCGGCGATCCGGCGCGACAATCCGATGACGTGATTTGCCGGCTTTGGCGGTAAAAATCAATTAGATGTTTTGCATATCTTAGCTTATTTTTAATCTCGATAAAGATTAACTAAAGAAATTGACATGTACGTAATAAATGATTACGATAATACTAATTTGAATCAGCCTATATGCACCGTGACGTCGATTTTGTGTCAACGGCACCAAATGTACGGGGTGTACTAATGGCATTCTCTACTAGCCAAACAATTAATCGTGCAGAAACTAACAAGTGGTTCACACAAAAATAACGACAAAAAACATAGCAAAGAATATTATAATTTACAAAGTGATAATAATTTACGCAAAAAGTACTAATAAACCTATAAATATACATCAAACACGTACGTGAATAAACCTATAATAAACAGAATCCAAACCCTTCTACAAAAGTTTCACAGAGTCCATTACTCTCAAGTAACGCACAAATCCTAGCAAAACAAATTAGTAACTCACTTTAATAACACTCATTTGAATAAGTCACATCTGTCATCGCTATCTGGCACCATACGAAAATTATATGCCATGTAATAAACTGCTTAGAATAAAATATGGGCGGCAAGTATGATAGTTCCCATTTTCAGCACATAAAACTCGTGTTCTGGCGGAGTGCCATGATTAGGGCTGACTTGCTGATGTCTTTTATTTATGAATGTGGAAAGAGGTGTGAATAAACCTTATGATATAAGTTTGTTGTAGTAGTTAGCGTTATGTAAGTAAGTAAGGAAGTGTTTAATTTATTCAGCGCAAACAAAATATGACAATATACAATGTGACAAAAGAAATAGAACATGCAAGTAAAAAGGTTACATTTGCAGTAGTTATCACCTCTGAGTGGAACTTCATCCATTATGATCGTCATCCTGTCTGCTAGCAAGCTATTAAAAATATTGTTTGTAGTTGAAGGCTAGAAACTATTATACCTAGCAATGTGCAAAGTTTGGCCTTCGACTACGAACAATATTTTTAATAGGCTATTAAAGTACTGATAAATAAAAAACGGTAATTAACTCGCGGAGAGCTCGGCTCTCGAAAGCCAAAATGTCCTGAGCGCCCCGTTATTTTATAAGCTTGGTACTTTTTCGGTACAAACTTGAGAATAAAATGACACAAACATTGCTTACCTATGTCATTTACAATCCGGTAGCCGAACTATTATTATTTGCATGTGAGCGTCATCTATCGGTATAGTTGGAAATTAATGTTTTCTATGCCATTAGATTGATAACTAGCGACATAAGATAGGTATTTCCCGTAGACCAAGAACTATGGAATTTTTCAAGTAATACCGTCTTATATTACAATTATATGGAAAAGTCTAAAAATTATACATTTGTCGTAAAATCATGAAAATATAGTCTTGTAACAAATTAAACAAACATTGCTTACCTACGCCATTTTCTATCCGGTAGCGGAACTAATTACTGGACATATCACAAGCGTAGTACCGCCACTGCCCGCTAGATGGCCCTCGAAGTCTTATGATTATATTTTTTTAATATCCAGCCGCCATGTTTAATTTATAATAAAACAAAATAGCTTATAACCATCGCACAAAAAAGACAAATCGATAGACACCTCATTTGTTAAAATCGGTTCAATAGGAACGGCGCTAGAGTGGAACATACATACATACATACATACATACATACATACATACATACATTCATACATACATACATAGAAACATACATAGGGTGTCAAAATCATTACCCTTCCTTTGCTTCGCCGTAGTCGGGTAACAATACAGGGTAGCCTATTTAGATCGATCAGTATGGATTTTAGTGACAACAAAAACTGTATTCATAGATTTAAAAAAAAACGAATACTCAGTTCGGGAATCGAACCCGGAAATTTGAAAAATAATGCATACATTATTTCTATTTAGATATCGATTGTGTGCTGTTTAAGCATATATATATATATATATTACATGAAAAAAAATACACTATTAGCTTGTCCTTGCCTGAAACTCCTTTTCCAATAATAAGTTATATAAGTACACTGCTCTTAAGTTTTTGTATACATTATAGATCTGATTTTCCGCTTTTCAGTCGATATTTTTATTGCAGTCGGGTTTTTTAATTCTTTTAATACGTTTTTGGGTTTTAGCATTGACTGCGAAGACGTTGATCGACCGTAGCCTAAGTAATATAGGAGTTAAACCAATTGTTTATTATTCATTTCGTGTGGTTGAACTTATTAGTATAGTGGTTTCCCCTTGGATCACCCACACTTTTGGTGTGCCTTATCAGTATCCCATTTCAATTAACTTCTGTTTCACCGTAAGGCCTACCAGCCGTACGCCTTACCAGCGTATATGAAGGTGTACCTACTAGTTACTCTATTAATCATCAATCAATCAAAATCAAAATCAATAACCCCAGCACATACTCTTTCACCATGATTAGATTATTAATTACTTACTTTCTATGCTTCAGCTAGAATTAATTTGGTAAGTTGTATATAACAAATCGAAGAATTCACTTACAACTGGTATACTGGTTTTACGAAACCAATAAATGTTTCTGTTTACTGACATTAATTAATATTCCTTTAAGATGAAATGGCTTCTACAGTTGTCATGTTGCTGATCATCATGACGTGTTCAATCATGGAAAGCTGCAAGGGATATGACATCCTCGTGATATTTCCTGAGCCCACTAAAAGCCACGGGATCTTGGGTGACGGATATGTTCGACTTCTACTCGATGCCAATCACAAGGTAACATTTGATTACAATTCTTAAACTTTTGGAATTTAAAACGATCATCCGTCTTGATGTTATTTATCGAAAATTAATTAAACCTTATTATAAAGTAACCACGAGCAAGACCGATGTTAGTTTTACGATCTCACGAAGTGTTATGTAATGACTAACCGTATAAAGTAATTGCGCCAATCAAGGCTTCGCGACATTAATGTTTTTGTCTGCTCATCCCAAGGGCGTTTTAGTCGTTTCCCGTTATGGGCTATAATTGTACACATTAACAGTAATCAAATCAAATAAATTTATTTTGTAGATTATGAACAGTAACCAGTGTGTTACAAAATAATGTATACAGTGTATTCAGCTGTATGCAAGCGTGCAAATAATTATAATATTTAATGTGCAACAGCTGACTAAAAATGTGGCCGATACGTCGAAGTTTAAGTATATAATTATTATATACGCTTCGGCTAGTTCCCACTATAAAATAATATAATATTTGGTATGAGCACAAACTGCCCTGCTTAGACAAATAGCGGAATCTCAGACAAAACTCCTGTAGTCATTGCAACCTTATTACTGACTAGAGAGGATTGAATCTGCTATTGAATTTAAGATACCGCCTATTGCCTTATGAGGGCAGAAGCTTTCAGCGGTGCAAGATGACAGCTCATGTTGTCATCACGGTTACCGATTGTACGCCCGACTGGACCTAGGTGAACTGTGCTGCTAATTCACCACTAATTCTAAATTGTGAACCTAATGTGAAAAATTTATTTATGCAAAATATTGTTAAATAATAACTAATGACTCACAGCGAGCCGCAATTTGTGATTAAAATGGAAGTCCTTAGTAGAACTTCATGTTTTCAGGTAACATATATAACACCTTTTCCCTGGAACGAGCCGCCAAGCAATCTCGTGCAGGTGGACATTAGTTCCAATTTGGAAATATCTGATGGTGAGCCTCTTCATATCTCTATTTAGTTGATACATACATATATAAACGCACGCCTTCATTAGCAGAGTGGGATAGGCAGAGCCACAGAATTACCAACAATTCAAAAAAAAAAAAAAGTAATTCTGTAACCACATTTTGCACAATCAGGCTAAGATGTGTACTAGCGACAGGTTACAAGCTCATCGCCTAACAGTATTACAAGCCATTAGTCCCTCAGTCACCTCTGACGACACGCATGAGAAGACATGGAGTAGCACTATTCTAACCCGGTAACCACATAGCTAAATTTATTTGATATACTAAAAATAATCAAAAATAATTATCATACCTACTTAAGTTCGACGCAATAAAAATTACTTGTAATGTCTTTTTTTTTTAATCTAATGTAGTAACTTAAATATTAGTAGTTAATAGAACTAATGGTTCAAATCGTAACCAATTTGAAACAAATTTGTCAAACATCGGCGCTTAATTATTTAAAAATAAATCGTTCACTGTATTAGAAAAAGAATGGTTGGTATTTCCAGCATACATGAAAAACCTGTCCACGGAATATCCCGACCAGGACACCCGTCTACAAATGCTTTCTTACACCATGGGCCGTCTGGTGGTGACCCATGGAGCGGTGCAAGCGTTCCTGCGTCAACCCGCGCATTTCGACGTCGTCGTCGCCGAATGGATTGACTCTGAAATGTATTCAAGGTAGACATTTGACAAGGTATTTAATTTAAATTGGGATACCGCCGTTTGTGCTCAGGAAAATGTACTAAGAGGCTTAAAAATGTCAGGTCTTATAGTTTTTAGCACGAATCGTTGTCAAAATAATAGTAAATATCGAGAGACAATCTCACACAAATTGACCTAGTCCCAAACTAAGCTCTAGGCTTGTACTATGGGTACTAGACAACGATAAACATACTTATATAGAGAAATACATACTTATATACATAGAAAACATCCAAGACTCGGGAACAAATATTCGCGCTCATCACACAAATATTTACCCTTACCGGGATTTGAACCCAGGACCGCTGGCTTCGGAGGCAGGGTCACTCCCAACTAGGCCAACGTGTCGTCAAATAATGATTTGTCACTGCGGAAAATATTCATTTAACGAAAGTAATTAAATAGCAATCACAATGTTGTGCTGTCTCCGCGCGTGGCATAAACGTATGCTTAAATTCCTGTTACTATGTGCCAGATGACAGACATTATTATGGTTCTGTGCCATATCTATGTTGATCAAAAGAAAGACGCTTTTTTAGGGTTCCGTAGTAAAACTAGGAACCCTTATAGTTTCGCCATGTCCATCCGTCCGTCCGCAGCCTAGCGCAGAGACTCTTAGTACTAGAAAGCTGTAATTTGGCATGAATATGCATATTAGACCACGCCAACAAAGTAGTACAATAAAATCTTGAAAAACATTTTTTTTTGTGTACCTCCCCTACACGTAACGCGGGGATGTATTTTTTTTCTCATCTTTCCTATAGTGGGTGTCCTTATGTCAAATTTCAAATAAAGAATGTCAAACGGTCTAAACAGGTGTGTTACAACTACATACAACAGGTCCTTTTTTAAGTTTTTCACCTATACGCCAACTAGCGTTTCTATTCGTTTTGTTTTTAAGTCTCTAGCCAAGCGGAGTACCAAACCAACCAATCGCGTCACTGGTAGATCACGTGACTTTTCGTATGACGTAGATCTACCAGTGACGCGATTGGTTGGTTTGTATGTAGCCTTAATCAAGTACGCAGGCGCATCGTTACTCACTTGACACACGTACGAGCATAAATAAGTATAAAAGTAGTATTTTTTGTGGCGTTTCTACGCAACGCAGATTCTCAAAAATGCAACCAAACTGTATGTGTGTATGCTTCTTGCAGAATAAATATACTTTACTAGCGCAGTAGCCCGCCAGCGGCTTCACCTCGCTGCTAATTTCCGACTTTCCCGGTGGATTTTTCTTTTTTTCAGTCATTCGATTACGTTCATTACAATAACGAAAACAAAAAAAAAACTAATTTGGTGGAGTCGTGCGCGCACATACATTTAGACGATTAATTTTTATATTATGTCCTTGTAAGACCCAGTATGCTATAACAGTATGTTACTGGCATGAGGGCTTCTGCTTTAACTAACGATAATATGTTGTTTAAGTAACTATTTGCAGGTATAATTAAGTCGAAGTTAACCAACGTAACGCTGCAATTTAACTTCTTAGATTTTAACTATCATCAACGTACTGGAGCTATGTGTAAGTATCGTAATCAATAACGTTATTACTTGGTACAAGGCATACATTGGTACAGGGGCAGAACATAGAGAGTTATTAATACTCCTTGAATTTGTCAGATTTGAGAAACTAAAATGACAGAAAATAATCGTTGTCAAATACCCTTCTAATCTGTGGTTGTCAAACTTGAACGAAAGTCATTCCTCTCGTAGTAATTTAATGTTTAATAAATATTGAGTTTAACTAATGGCCTACGACGCTCGTGAAATGTTGGACATGATTTTGTTGTAAGTACGGCGAAACACACGGCAACGCAGCAGAAACGTTGAGGTTGTATCGTGAAAGATACCCGAACAGGCGACCTCCTCACAATCCCAGATCCATATTAAAAGCCGTGCAACGAGTTAAGACGTCAAATAGGGCTGCTATGGTCACTTATAAACAAGTCTTAGTTTGGTCACGTGACTTTATTAACTAACTTTAACGCACAGTGTACATTGCTTGCAATATATTTTTTGTTCGAAAACAAGCGTGTACTGTTTTATCTTGTTTTAATTAAAATAATCATGTAAGTACATTAAGGAGTTGCCCATTGTTACTTTATATCAAGGAAAGCCCTCATGCCGGTAACACACTGTAAAAGGGGGTACATAATTGAGCCAATTTAGTTTAAACTATATTTTAATGAGCATACAGTTAATTTTTGATTGGTTCGTAATTGAAATTGGTGTTTTAGAGCAAAGCTAATTGAGTTTGATTCCCTTGATGGTAGATTCAAATTTCTACTCACAGAAATCTGCCTTACCCACCATACTGGTGGGCCTCACGAGGGTAAAAATTCACACAAATTAATTTTAAATTATGCTTGTTTTATGTTTTGCAGTTTCGCCGGCTACTTCTCAACTTATCTCATCTGGGCTGTTTCAACCCAGCTATACTGGCAGCCCATGCGTTTGATGGACGAAGTGCCGAACCCCTCGTACTCGACTGATGTCAACTCGGGGCATATACCGCCTTTAAAATTTGTTCATCGGTTAAATGAGCTCAAAATTCAAGTTAAAAAGCGCTGGACTTTAAGGTTAGTTGCGTAGGCTCGGTATCTAAGTAACACAATCTCAATGATATTAATTGAAAGAAAATATTAATTATACGAAAAAAAGCACACGTTAAACTGTTCAAAAACAGTCGCCTGCCAAATTAGGTCATTTGAAAAAGTACCTTTTTTATATCATATTTTATGGCACAAACACACATCCGCGTAGAAGTCGTTTCTGGCAGAAACACACTATTGAAAAACCATGCCACCCGACGAAATGCGACGCGTGGTCAGTCGAATCAAATGTTAGTATTTTCTATAACCAGAAACACACTATAAACACCCGACGCGATGAAATTTGCTTACAAGCCACACGACGCAGCACACGCAGCGTGTTTCTAGTCAACACCCGAAGTTTCGCAGATCGTGCACGCGTGGATACCATTTAAATTTGCAAAATCAGTAATGAATTTTGAAATTCATAGAATTAGTTAAGCGATAAATAATCTAAAATTTGCATTAAATCTTCTTCAAAATCTTCATCTGACTCGTTATTTATTAAATCCATAGAACACGACCATACACTTCCATTGCTGTCAGCTAACTGTATTCAGAAATTGCTAGCGTGTCGAGGCGTCTCGCGTGTTGGCAATGTGTAGCTGTGCACGTCGGGCTTTATTGCTGCTCCCTCGGGAACTGAGCAAATTTTCCGGGATAAAATCTAATGTATGTCCTTCCCTGGGACTCAAACTACTTAGAAAATTTTAAATCAGTTAAACAGTTTGAGCGTGAAGAGGTGTCAGAGAGACAGACACACTCTCGCATTTATAATATTAATAATATGGATTATTTAATCCTTTCTTTTCTTTTGAATCTTAGGCTTTAAGTATACATAAATGTGGTTGCGGATGACACTTATTATAAGCCGTAGTAATTCCAATCATTAATAGTGTTATAGCCGCGTTTCAGCAAAGTTGTGGAACTTAACTCGAAAACGGAAGCCCCCGTCTATTCACAGCAGTTGACTTAGTTACGAACTTGCTCCACAACAGCGATCTCCGACCTTTGGCTATCTTGCGGTCCGTCCTTAAACTTGTTAGAGAATAAACACGTTACGGACATACGATTTAAAAACATTTTGCTGTATTTTTTACAAAATTTAAGGAGACAAAAAGGAGGATCCCTCTTTGCCGTTTGGTCCGTAGATTACTACTACTATGTTAGTTACTACTGCACCAAATTTACACACTAAAATTACACTTTTCAGTCATAAAACCCATGCTTTAGAACTAGAGCTCTACGACACAGTCTTCACATCTGCTGCCATGACCACGGGCAGGAAGCTGCCGCTTTACTCCGAAATCCCCAAGAACTACTCCATGATGCTGGTTGCTACCCATCCTTCCTTGGCTACGGCCTGGAGGGTTCCACCTAGTATTAAAGAGATAGGTGGATACCATATACAATTACCCGTGGGCGATATGGACGCGGTGAGTTCCAAATAAATTGACAGTTAATGGTTAGTAAACTCTATAGGTGTCTATCATTTCATCGATACACCTCTCATGGAATGTATCATTTCATCGAACGCTATTATCTGCTGAAACCAAAATGTTTATATATATTTTAAACATCTAACCTAGTCTACGTAATTAATGTTTAAGATACCCTGAAAATATTATGGTTTCAGCAGAAAATAGCGTTCGGAATTCGATGAAATGATACATTCGATGAAGTAATAAGTTACCAAAGCCATAGACAATGGGCAGAAAACTGCCGCTTTACTCCGATATCCCCAAGAACTACTCCATACATGGTTTAAATATGACATATTGTCTTAATTTTTTCTAATCGTTTTCTACTGTTTTGTCTGTATTTTCCATTTTTTTGTAAGAGTAAATGAAAATTTTGCGATATAGAAAACGGGTCCGTCAGTATAGTCTAGTAAGTTTATTGGTTCTAATGGACCGGATAGCCACACTAGATTACAGCTAGTGCACTCCGTGTGTTTAGATCTGTTTATGCTGATGGCCTGATGGGAACAGAAAGTGATTGGGACATGAAACGATTCAGTTAAATTTTTTAAAGTCCTGTAAGGGGGAAAATGAAATGAAAAAAAAGGAAAAGGCTTGGTGAAACTGTCACGTATAAACGACTACTGGTCTAGCAATAAACTTTACAGAAATTAATATTATGTTACTTCGCTTATGAGCAAAAAAGGAAATGGTGGAAAAACATATTTATCTATTGGACTAAGTAGAGGCTCTAATTACAAACCATTATTTTCTGGGACTTTACGATCTGATAGAAAAATGATAAATATTTATGCATAATATTGAAAAAAGGCAGATTTGCACTTTACTACAACTGTTGAAAGTGAAATCCTGCTAAATAAAAAAAATATATAATCAAGTTAACGCTAAGTTTATGTGTTGTGTTTTTATGAATATGAATCCCTGGGTTCTCTGCCTTTTTGCCGACAGATCTTTGACAAATGCATCGTTTCGCAACCTATTCATTTGCCAACCCGATTTTTTTTCTGTAACTACAAATATTTCAGGGTTTTTATAAACTAACCTAACCAAACGTATAGAGTTCTGCGCGATAGTCCTGAAATATTCCATCCAGAATTATTTACGGTTTCGGATATTCGAATGATATGTTTATGAAATGAATCATTTGTGAAACATTGGTTATGAAATGATAGGATACCGAAGCACTGATCAGCGTCTTGATGTCGCGTTGAAATCTCATAACTTTATTTTGTAGAAATTGAAATCGATAATGGACGCTTCGCCGCAAGGCGTGATATACTTCAGCTTTGGGACCACCAACTCTGGAAAGGACATGGAAGAGTGGAAACGCAACGAATTCTTGGAAATATTCAGAAATATCAACCAAACAGTTCTTTGGAAGATGGAGCTGCCTTTTGAGAATCTCCCGCACAATGTACATTTAATGCCATGGTTCCCTCAGACTACCGTGTTGAGTAAGTTAATTTTGGCTTCAACGTGAAATCCACGGGAAGACGTGGAGTGGCACTATTGTAACCCAGAAACCACACCATTACCCTTGATTCTTATCATGTTAGCAAAAAACAAGTCTATTGTAGGGTACTACCGTTAGAGCTATCTTTCCTTTTATAATGAAGAAAATGCAACGAGCCTAATGCTTATTTTTAGAAAACCTTGGTAAATACGTTAAACTGTAAATAAGGAATTGGAAACACCCTAAAACTATGAAATTATTTGATGTCTATTATTATTTATGTTTGTGCTATTTTATTATCCAAAATGTATATGCTATACTAAGGTTTGATAAGGTTAGAACCAGTAGAAATATTTACCAACAACATAACATATGGTTGTGATGTCAATACAAGTAACAGTAGACTTTCAGATCACCCAAATACGAAACTTTTTATAACCCACGGCGGCTTACTGTCACTCACAGAAGCGATCCATTTTGGGGTTCCCATGATCACGGTTCCTCATGATGGTGACCAGTTTAACAATGCAGAGGTCGCTGTAAAGAAAGGGATTGCCATACGATTGGAAAACGATGGTCAACTGCCAGCAGCGCTGAGAAAGGCTTTAAAAGCAATTTTTACGAACACGAAGTAAGTTTTCTTGCTAATGTTATTAGTTAAATAAATATCAGGGGTCAATGTCACATTCATTGATCTAGTTCTAAACTAATGTCGGGGCTTGTGATGACAGTTATTGATACAAAAAATCAATTACATCTTACTTGTCGATACAAAGATATTTTTTAAAGACAGGTTAAATACAATGGTTAAATTTATTGCTCTTACAGCAAATACCTTTATGCTTCAATTAATTAAAATGACATTTTCTACTTTGGATATTAACCAAAAATCAAAAATTTGTGAGATATACAAATTACACAAAATATAAACATTTGACCTAAAATTATTATATGTGTTGCATCGCTTATTCCAGTTATTCGTGTTATTTTTTCATCAACTTTGATGACTTACATTGTAGTTCTTAACAAGTAAAGAAAGCATTTATTGCTTATTACAGATACCAGGACTCCATGAAACGTGTATCCCGCACATATCACGACCGACCAGTTTCCCCAGCCAAGGAATTAGTGCACTGGGTAGAACATGTAGTGAAGTCTAAAGGCGCGACATACCTACGCTCCCCTGCGCTCCTAGTACCTGATTATCAGAAAGCATATCTCGACCTAGCTGCGCTGATAATAGTTGTGATTATTACTTTAGTATTGTTGCTATACTTTAGCATTCGCTGGTGTTTTAGGAGGATGAAGCAGAAGTGCGTAGAATGTAAAAAGTAAACCACTGGTATAGCTAACGACTAATACGTATGTTATATGACTGTAATCTATTAATTACAAGACATGTTTGCATAATGTACATAGGCAAACTGATTTCATATATAATTAATAAGCAAGGGATAAGCAAGGACGATGCAATGCAATGCAATATTTGTAAAGAAACGAAGTAATGAAGTCTTACTTAAACCTAAAAAATCATGTCAATTTAATTTATAGCGCAATGTACTGCCACATTAAGTTCTTTTTACATTCGCATTTATAACAGAAATTTTACTTTGTTCATTTTTTTATATGCCAGCGACAATGAAAGGTTCCTAGGTGTATTTATTCGAACAATTAAAAACCTTTCTTCGATTTCAAAATAATACTTTAGTTTATTAGAAAACATAATTTATTTTTAGTAATGACAAAAGGAACTGGACGCTTGGTACAGTCTTTAGCTGAAGTCAGCTTTAGTCCTTCGCGACCCCAACTGGTGCAACCCAGTCGGAACATCTAATAGCCAGGGTAATCAAGTCCTCAAATTTTGTTAATTTTAATTGTATCAATAATAATATTATATTGTATTTTAATTGTGTTGTATTGTGTTTGTGTTGTATTGTATTGTAGACCGGCTTTTGATTATAATATTTATAGCGATATTGTTTCGTTATGTAAATAAAAAAGCTAAGCTCTGAAGCCGACAAACATCAAAATATGAGCCTCTAGATAAATTGTGTTGTACGGGTATGGCATGGCCGCACTTCCATTGGCGGTTATTTGTCAGGTAACAATATCAATGTGCTATCACGAGATCTCCCTATAAATTAGAGTCAAACTACCCAGTAGGGCTAGACAAGTTGCATTCGACAATCGTTAGCGATTATGTTTCGATAGACAAATGTATGGAATTGACGTAAGCCACCGAGATAGTCACGTGGTACAATTTCAATTCCATATATTTTTCAATCGAAATATAATCGCTAACGATTGTCAAATGCAACTTGTCTAACCCACTGTTCTGTAACCGTAAATATTTCAGGATTTATAAAAGCTAACCTAACCTATAGGGTTCTACATGATGGTACTAAAATAAATTCTGAAAAATTTATGTAACAAAGGTATGGCAAATGAAAAATTTGGGAAATGATACATTTGACCAAAAATATTTTGGCCAAACGGCAGACTCCCGATCACGGGACATTGGCGAAATACAAATTTAGCGACCATAAAGAAAGAAAATTGTATTGAATCACATTATCAATATAATATGTTGTTTGGTATTTCAAAAGTGGAAGATGTAAAGCCAGGGGCCCTAGCCAAGATGCAAACGCTACAAAAGTTTCTCGTTTCTGTCACTCGAAATGTATGGGATGGCATCTCGTGCGTTTCGATAACTGTGATTGCATACACGTGAGTGAGTGATAGAAAAGAAAACGATAGGAGCGATTACATCTTAGCTAGTGCATCAGTATTTAACACCCTAGTTAACTGAACTAAAGATTAAAATTCGAAAAAATATCGAAAATATGACACATTTCCTTGAGATTAATGATTAGTTATGATTTTTAACATTTTTTTAACTACTGATCAAACAACAGGCCCTAAGTGAAGCGTCGCCTTTAGGTAACTAATATGAACAAAAAATAAACAAGACTAAATGCGAGTAGCTCAGAAAACGCGCATCGATTCGCAGAGTTTGAAAGCCATTTCAGTCGCTTAAATATAACAAATACTATATGGCAAAAACTTCAATGTAGAGTAAATCATACTATTTTGCAATTTGAAAATCGCAAAAGTTTAACCAAAATGTGAACTGTAAAGCTCTTCAGTAAAATAAAATAAAAATAAACCAGCTTCATTTGTTACTTCTTTTTTTTCGGTGTGCCAGCCCTTAGCTCGATCGATTTCAATCTTCGCTTCTAAACGGTAGTAACGTGCTTTTGCATTTCAAATTAGGAACAGACGTTTGCTACGTTGTTTTGGGACGCCCCTAGTTTCCGGGTACGGTGGGAAAAAAACTAAAACCTTTCAGCGCCTTAATTGCTTTTCGTTGACGTACATTTAGTTGTTTACAAAAATGTTGGTGTCATGAGGCTTTATTTTATTAATAGGTACTTACTGTAGAGGGTTACTTATTTTATATTTTCTAAGTTTTGAGTAAGGTCTTCCCACGTATATCGACGCGGAATCAAGCCGTTTGAAAAAAACCTTTATGTCGATCCTATTGCATGGACATAAAGGCTTTTCTGTTCAGCTTAAGCCTACTCTACGTCGTCACATAAGGAAAGATCCCTTACCTTTTGCTAACACACGGGTAGACCAAGAAAATCTTAAATAGTTTTAGTGATAAATATAAAATATTTCAAGTATCTACCAACTCTTTTCACTATTACTTACTGTTTATAATATATACATATATTTTTAACATAATATACATTTTGTAGTGGTTAGTTACGATTTATTTTTGTTTAAACGAGATGTGTAGATGTTTCCCATATGAAGTAGGTCGTAAAGATAAGTACTTGGTTTACACAGTACACATTTATTAGGTACTAGATGACGCCCGCGACTTCGCACACGTAGAATTAGTTTCCCGCTACTCCCCCTGTGTATGTAGACGACACTATTAAATCACAATTTGATAGTGTTGTCTATAGTACGTCAAATACCTCGTTTATTGCTATTCCCTCGGGAACTGTTCAATTTTCCAGAATAAAAAGTATCCTATGTCCTTCCCCCGAAATTTAGTTTTATGTCCATGCCAAAATTTATCTAAATCGGTTCAGTAGGTAGTTCCTGAGATTATTGCGTTCCAGCAAACAAAGAAACAAACCCTTCAACCTTATATTAGTACTAGCGACCCGCCAGCGGCATCGCCATCTGCAATATTTTTTTCTTGGTTTTTTTTTTTTTTAAATAAAGGTATCCTATGTTACTTCTAGTACCTCCCAGAATATGTGTACAAAGTTTCATGATGATTCGTCAAGTACTTTTTGCGTGAAAGCGTAACAAACATCCACGCTTTCACATTTATAATATTAGTAAGGATATATATAGATTAAACGACTCTTATTTGACTGGTTTTTAAATTATACTAGGCAACGTGACGCCTATGTATCATTATACATAATATACATAGGTACAGACAATACAGGTAGCTAAGAGGTAAATTTTCAGTGTCGTATATTTTAAAGATCCTCTGAATTTACATATGGCATTAGCTTTTTTAGCTAGTTAATAGCTTTTAATTAAAAAGAAAACAAATTTAAATTTCACGGTTTTATTTTGCAGTCGGTACGTTGACGCTGTCTCCTCACAATGTATGGTTAGACGGCAAATTGGATTAATTTAAAGAACTTATTTAACAGGACCAAGTTTCTAATCCCTTTTGGTGAGAGGATTATGAAAGTGAAGGATAGTTAGCCAAGTAAGAAAAGTACGTTACGGAAAATTCTACCCGGCCCCTTTTATAATCAAAAATACATCTGCCTTAATTTATTTACAGGAAAACATTTTGAATTGTTTGTATTTTCTTCAGGCTTTATGAAAACAACAATAAAATGAAAAATCACCTTCCAATATTGAGGTATATGTTTTTTTTCTTATTACAGATAAAGGTCTTTACCTGTATCTGTATATGCCTTCATATAGACTTGTAAGGGAAGTTTAAGGTACTTACTTAAGCTGCATCATAAATCATATCTTATCCATAATTATACCGGGTGACATCGAAGACGTGATCAGAAACCAGTTTTTCAGAGTCTGTAATTGATTCCCATTTTCATGTAAATTTTGTTTGATGCCCATTGCAAGAAACAAAAGCTATTTCTTTTTGTTAATTTTCCACATAATTAAATCACCGATCTAGTAAATTATGGTTACTCTATTTTTAGAATCATACTCTCTATGGATCCTATTCAGACTATTTTACTTTAATTACACTTCAGTCACAGTGACAATGCATGTCAGTCATTGTCAATTATTTGTTTTGTTGTTTCTATGTATATCTTTCCATCTCTTTCTGTCAAGTCAAAGACACTGTTTACACTAAATTATTTAGTTTTGATAATTGCGTGATTAAGTCTGAATACTACTTCTAAACACTTACCTATATTGTTAGGATCCCACTTTAATGCTTAATTAAGACATATCACTTTTGATCACGTCTTTGATGTCACCCTGTATAGAATTACAAATTTAGTGATTTTGCTTTGATGAACATGATGGATCACTATTTTTTTATTACGTTGTATTTTTTTTAAATTATTGATCAGGCCAAGTATATAAATTAGTATTAGTAGGTATACACTAAAACGACATCTCTTTCTGTCCGTTACTTTATAGAAAGATGCTTTCACAGAAAGTTATCGTCATCGAAAAGTATCGACACGTTATGTCATTTCCCCATATTTTGAAAGATTTCGAAAATTATTTACGTTAGCATTAAGTATCGTGGCTTCAGATACGAGTATACCGTCACTAGTTTCAACGTAGTCTGTATTGGAAACCGCTTAATTGTTTGACTGCGCCTCGCTTGGACTGTGTCACCATTCTGAGTGACTGATTTGTTTACCAGCATCCGCACTTGGTTGCTTAAGGACTGGGTGCGGAGAACAGATTTAATTGTACGGACTGTTATTAGTTTCAAGGTTCAAATTTTCGTTTTTTCGCTGACACTGATTGGATGAAGAGACATTTATTCGCAACAATACAAAATTACATAGATACAAAAAGAACAAGTCACAGAGATTTTTTTGCGAAACGGTCCTAAATCAGCATTAGCTAGCCGTAAAGCCAGCGCTGGTCTTCCGTTGGAACCGCTTGGTGAAGAGACGGAAAGTGACATTAACAGAAAACAACGTAAACATGGGTTATTATATTTGCAATTAGTTTAATAAAAAATGATAATTATTATGTAAATCAAATAAAAAACGATTGTCTATGGGAGGTCAAGTCAAAGTATAAGGGTTGACTTGACCTTATAATCTGTTAGGATAATCGTTTCTAGATAGCTTTCAAGTTGGATAATACCGTTTTATTTTCAATCAAGTTGCAATTCGTACAATGACATCATAGAATTGAAAAGACTTATTCACCAAAAGTTAACGCCGTATCATTTTTTGGTCGTTTATTTCATGATGCGAATGTCGATAAATTTGTCAATTAACCGTTGACCGAATATTTGTGCGAACAACGCTCCTTAAGCTTCAGCTGGTAGGTCCAATGTCCTCCTAGACTTATTAACTAATCGTTTTAATTTTACCCGACTTTGTCAAAAAGAGGTTTATGTATTTCAAGTTAATACTATCGATGTCTATTTCTTTGGTATGCTCTGCAGCCTAAATGGCTTTGAATATATCGGTATCGTTAGATTCGTCTCGGTTGTGGAAGTGACATAGGCTATATTCAGATCAATTCAATGAGGTTTTTTTTCGTATGATAAAGTAAAATGTTTACAATATCAAAAAATACAGTCGGATATTAAAGCTTGCTTATAGATATTATTAAAATAGTATTTAGCAAACTAAGCAGCATTACATATACAGAGAAATATGAATAGCAGAAAAGTGTTTTTCCTTTTTTAGTAGCAGGGGGGCCATAATTCTTTGGTTGCCTAAGGGCCCCGGCATGATGACCTAAGATTGCTCTGAGTCGAGTAGACATTTAATTACTTAGGGTTCAGGTAAAATAAACCTGATTAAATCAAATTGATATGTCACATTATGATTCATCAGTTCAACAATAATTGAACCATTATTGAAACATTATTTCAGTCTTGATTCTGTAATCGTATATCCAATACAGATGTTGTCAAGATCGAACAGCGTCGTGAAATATGCGAAGTTGTGTCTCGGAGCGGAAGATGACTTCAATTTCCTGTCTCGGATAGATTTGTACACAATATTGGCTTCGTAAAGATGTTTCTGTTATTCTGAATTTACTGTATGCTCGGGTACTGTTACAATGAAATGGTGAAATAAAACGGTGCTTTCCTTAGATTTTGTATAATACTAATAGCGTTTATAACACGTTTAGAACATGTCGCGCTTGAATTTTTCGCTTTAATAGGCCGTTTATAGTATAAATAAGTTCTTTTTCTATTTTCCACAAATCCAACTTCTGTTGCAGCAAATTATACCGGTAATCAACTAAATCAGAATCAGAATCGGAATAATCTTTATTCAAGTAGGTTTACAAATAATAAACTCTTTTGAAACGTCATAGTAGCGACGTAGCCTAAATTGACTGCAGGTTCAAATCGTGACCGATCAGAGAAGAACCTGTAAGAAACTCTGTCGGATGTCTTTTTTTTTTTGACGTTCGCAATCTTTTGTCGTAAGGACTAAACATTTTATTACAAGCAATTCAGTCCCAAGCATTGTTATCATTAATATAGTCTTTAATACTATAATATGCTTTAGAAATTAGTTTACGCTTAACGTAACTCATAAATTTATTTACTGATAGTTCAGTAACATTACTTGGGAGCTTATTATAGAACCTAATACAGTTACCCATAAAAGAGTTTTTTATTTTATGGAGCCGCGTGAAGGGCACTGCGAGCTTATGTTTATTTCTGGTATTAACATTATGTATGTCACAGTTCTTTCTGAATTTAGCGATGTTTTATTGAACATACATAATGTTTTCATAAATGTATTGACTGTGCATGGTCAATATATTAATTTCTTTAAACTTATCTCTAAGCGAGTCACTCTGGCCCCTCTTGTAGACAGCACGAATAGCCCTCTTCTGCAGAACAAAGATGCTATTTACATCAGCAGCACTACCCCACAGTAAAATACCATATGACATAATACTATGGAAGTAACTAAAATAAACTAATCGAGCGGTATCTAAGTCGATTAATTACCGAATCTTATTTACTGCAAAAACTGCAGAACTGAATCTAAAAAGACGCGTAAACTAGCCGAGCTAGTAACATGACAAAGACATAACTGTAAGATCATATGATAGTTGAACCCTTGAACTACTGAAGCCTAAGTTCTGTATGAACGTTGTCACAGCGACGTGACGGCTGGGTCCCGCCACGTGATGGCTAGACTCTGCCACGCGAACAATGGTCACGGAAGAGGCGTCACTTCGCACAGAACTAATTAAACAGCGACGACGCGACAGCCGCCGACAGGCGAGAGCTGAAACTATTTTATTTACATAAAAATATAGATACTAATTACATACATGCTATAAAAAGAATGCTTGCAGAGTATAAGTTTCATCATTTCATCTGGGACCCTAGACAAAATGCATAACGCTAACGTAAGCAATTATTAAAATCAAAGACTTTTATGTATATTTATAGACCAGCTGTCCAGTGTAGAGTAAACAAGTCTCGTTTAAACGCCTGAGGGTAATGGTAAGAACCCAGTCTTCTGCTAGTAAAAATTGTCGATTTAGCCCTTTTGGCACTAAAAAAAAAAGGAAAAATGAATAGGTGTAAAAATTACTAGAAAGAAAACTGGAGAGAAGGATAAGTATAAAAATTCCGACATTCAAATACGTAATTATTTGAAATTAGGTAGTGTCGACGGAGTTCCGCAACCGTGGAGCTCCTATTCCCGGTGGTTTGGCCCTCCGGGCCTGCTGCAAAACTGACACAACCTACACCTACCTACGTATTTAAATGTCAGCATTTTGATGCTTAGTCAATAAATACTTCTCTCCAATTTTCATTCTAGTCATTTTTATACCTAGTATTTTTTTCTTATAGACCTTAGTCGCCAAAAGGGTTTTGCAGACGAACATACTAAATAAGCGTCGCTATGTTAGCGTAATTTAAAATTGACTATACGCCAATCTTATAATTATTCAAAAACGTTAACGTTCGCCAATTGCATCTTGTCTAGAGCCACGATCTGTTAATGTGTGGATGTACTGGTTGTGTTGTCAAACTCGTTCCTCACGACCTGTCGTATGCTATTTTGGCACGATCTTTCTTAGAAAAGCCAAAAGAAAGTGGAAGAAAGAGACTCCATCTATGAATTCATGGAGAAAAAGGGAGGTTTAGTGCTGGATTTTAATAATATTGTACCTTATTAAGATATGATAAAGAAGAAGTTAAACATTTCCATTTTGCAATAATAAAGTCATTTAGGGTTAAAACAATGGAAGAGTTCAACTTTCTTAGTGAATTAAGTACAACATTTTGAATTTCACCTATAAAAATGTGCAATAATGGACTAGATGCGTAAGATAATTAATTGACATTAATATTAAGGCACGGTTCGACGACTCAGCTCCCGTGCTTCGCCGCTCATGTGGGACAGAGAGCAAGTTGGAAATTGCTCGTTGCCGTATTTTCTAACAGGACGCAGGAGTGTGTTGGCGAGCTCCGTTACATACCAGGCTTGCAGAGTGGTGACATCGTGCAGGGTCCGTTGGGATCACTACATCTTACCGCTAACTCTTTCGTTAAACAGCTGTTTTCGAATGGTTGTGTTCCTATTTACGAGTATTATCATGTAAAGCCATTATTCAATTGGTGTAGCAGGATCACGTCACAGTACTTAGAACGTACGTAGAGAGCTTTCTTTCTGCCAACAAACTGCACTGCAGTTTGGCAGATAATTATTTTTTTATAAAAAAAAATATGTAATTTTATAAAATAAATAAAAAAAAATAAAAAAAAGAAGAATATTGAGAAGTTTAAATTGCATCATTCATTTAGGTCGCCGTAAATGATGCAGGAAAAAGTTACATGGAGTTTTGGTCTTAAATCTGGACTTCAGACTGACATAGCTAAACTGAACTTAAGGCTAAATATAAATTTATCTTTTTACTTAAACCAGAAAAGGTTTTCTAAATAACCAACTCAAATTATTAAGAAGACGAAGATATGATTTAGTTTACATAAATATGTAATATTATTTTAATTACAACTGACCTGAAGATGTAATCGTCTTAAGTCACCTGCAGTAACATTACAGCTGATTAATTTATCGCATAAATATTAAAATTTCCAATGCTGTTACATGGCTATTAAATAATCATTTTTGTACTCGTCGATAAAAATGTGTGTATTAAGATTTCATAGAGAATACTGTAACGTCACTCTTTTCATCATTGAATAGTCTATGTTACTTCCAAAACAACCGAAATAACTATTTCGATAAGCTCTAGACAACCGAAAAAAAATTGAAAATAGAACTTTGTATTTAAATAATATGTGCCCTTGTTTGTTTAAGGACACTCGATGCGGTACAAAATTGTCAATGTATGGCGTTTTGGAACGTAGCAGCATTGCGTCATCTGTCAAAAATATACTTAAACTTGCTGCTGCATCCAGGCCATAAAAAAAAAGTAAGGCACAGTACTGCAACATTACGGACGCCGGTGGTGTGATAACTTTTCTTTTCAAAGCTAAGAAGTTTACGTTTTTTCTGTGGAAATAAAAATCAGACCTTAAGCTTAAAAAGCTAAAATATAAAATAAGAAAATGAGTAGTGACATTGACGAAACATCTTTACCTACTCAAGAAATAACTATTTCAATTATCTTGTGTAAAAAAAGTCGGATAGTAGAACTAGACAATATAGTACTTACGATATTTAGTTTTCTTATATAGGTACTCGTATTAATGATTTAAATTATTAATTTTAATGAACTCGTACAAAAAGTATTGTTCACTATAGTGTCATAATCAAACTTTTTAATCTCGTACCTTACTTAGGCCACTCAGCAAGCTTCGTGGCCTAAACACAGTACTCGACTAAAAAGCTCTCAATTATAACACGATTGTGAAAAATACTATTCTCATCTATCGTCTAAAATTATCTCTGCTATTTGTTATAGTTATTAAAATATAGTATACTATATTTGAATTGGAATGTATACATTCCAATTCGAAGATTCTTTATGACTATTCCTTCCAATTTGGGTAATGATCTTGATTGGTGGAAAAATAAAATTAGAAATTGTAACTGCAAAATTAAAAACGACCATTATGATCTAAATATTTACAAAGATTCTTCAACAACGGGGTGGGGGACAGCGGGTGGAGGGGGAAGGCTAGTGGGCTATGGACGGACGGGAAACGTAGCCAACGCATATTTGTATTAGAAATTATGGCTGCGTTTATCGGACTTAAGATAATAGTGGTGGTAGGACCCTGTGCAGGGTCCGTCCGGATCGCTACCACCATCTTATCTATTAACCACCCGCCAAGCAACAGTGTTCGCATTGTTGTGTTCCAGGGTGGGGATAAGACAACCGGTGAAATTACTAGCATTGAGCCATTCCATCTTAGTCCTCAGGGTTGGCAACGCATTAGGATTTAGAATTTATGATTATAGTTTTTAGAATTCAAATGTCTATGGGTCTCAGATTCCACTTACTATCAGGTGGCCTGAGAGCTCGTGTGCCTTCTCCTTAACACAAAAAAAAAATGCTAAGGATCTGTCTCACGCTCAAATCCTTCTTCGCATAGATAATTCTACTGCAATTGCCTACGGTAGACGTCGTAAACCGTATGGGAGGCATTCAGTACCCACATTTAACGGAAATTACTAAACGGCTTTGGCAGTCTTATGAACTGCGAAATTTGTTTGTATTCGCTTCATGTATCCGCTCGTCAGATAACGTCATAGCAGACCAGGAGTCGCGGCGGGTACACCCTGACACTGAATAAGAGCTAGCAAACTACGCATTTCAAAATATTCGTTTAAAATTTGGAAAACCAGTAATCGATATTTTTGCAAGTCGAATCAATAATAAATGCTTGGCTTATATTTCTTAGCATAGAGATCCGGGTGCAAACGCCGTAAATGCTTTTACTGTTTTCTGGTCTAACATTTATTTTTTCGAATAAAGTCGGGTCAGGCGTCAAACCTAACGTTCAAAAGGAGAAAATAAAGAAAGAGTTTGAGGTTTCATCTTTCCAGATATTCTCAAAATAGTGTGAAATGACATAAACTAGACGTAACATGTTTATTGTTATTCCCTCAGTAAATATTGTTTTAAGATGAAACATACCCTGTTTTCATAAACTCATTAAATGTTAATTTTGCTTCAAAATCGGTTCCTTAAATAATCTTTTTACCTATTTAACATCAAAAAATAAAGTATATTAAACAACCTAATGACGCAGTTTGCAATTTATAGTTATAGGGACCCTGCCTACGAAGCTAGCGGTCCCGGGTTCGATCAAAGGTCAGGGCAATTATATGTGTGATGATGAGCACGAGTATTTGTTTTTGAGTTTTGGGTGTTTTGTATGTATGAAAAAGGTTACGACATATATAGATTATGCTAATCTCTTCGGACGAAAAAAATATCAAAATAAACTAAATATCACGGGACAATGTCACACAAATTGACCTAATGCCAAACTAAGCTCTAGGCTTGTACTATATGGGTTTTAGACAACGATAAACATACTTAGACGAGAAATAAATACTTAAATACAAAGAAAACATCCAAGACTCAGGAACAAATACTCGTGCTGATCACACATATATCTGCCCTTACCGGGATTTGAATCCGGGACCGCTGGCTTCGGAGGCAGGGTCACTCCCAACTAGGCCAACGTGTTGTCACGAAAAACGTACGTAGTGAAGAATAATAATAAATAATAATAATATCACGGGACAATGTCACACAAATTGACCTAGTCCCAAACTAAGCTCTAGGCTTGTACTATGGGTACTAGACAACGATAAACTTACTTATATAGAGAAATATATACTTAAATACATAGAAAACATCCAAGACTCAGGAACAAATACTCGTGCTCATCACACAAATATCTGCCCTTACCGGGATTTGAACCGAGGACCCTAGCTTCGAAGGCAGGGTCACTCCCAACTAGGCTAGCGTGTCGTCAAGGAGTATAATAGTCCATAGTGGCCTAGGAATCAAATTTGTTGACTGTACACCTTATAATAAACAATCTACACCATCGTATAAAAATACACAATAAAGTCATTCCTGGATTTTCTTCATATTTTTATGAATCATCAGTAGTTACATGTTTGTTATGTATCCTTCTTGTTAATTTAGATATGACCTGATATGACCAAAACAGGGTAGTGAACAGAAATACAATGTGTAGGCAAAAATGGACTCTCTGCGTTTGTTGGAACCATTTCTCTTCCTTTTACTACAGGGAATCCTGAAGAATAAAATTGTTATTTACGTTCCCTGTATGAGATGTAAATAAAAACAACAGGATACTCAAAGGAGTAGAAACGAATGTTTACGGATCTGTGCTATTTACATGTAAATTGAGTTAGAGAAAAATAAATGTGGGTAGGTATGTCTTTTAGCCTCATGTATTTTTTATGAACACAATTCAAAAAGAAGAAATTAGGGCAGTTTTTGGAGTAAAAATCTGGCCGATTATAGAAATAAAAATAGAAATTAAAACCTCTATATAACATTTTCTTTGAAAGACAAGTAATGACCCAGAAGCCCTAGACAAATATAAAGCTAACGCAAACGATTTTCGAAAACTGTACAAATGTATGAAATTGACAGAAGCACTCGAAGCGACCGTCCGACAGCTCACGACAAGTTTACACATTTTCGATAAAGATACTCGTTACGTTCTCTTAATGCATTTTGTCTAGGGCCACTGTTCTGTAACACAACAGTTTCTCGGAAGTATTGTACGTTTGCGGATTATTATTGTAGAGTACCTATCTCCACAGATATTCATTCCAAACAGTTATTTTCTCCGAGGAATTACAATGTAATGATGACCACAATTTTAACGTTATAAACATGACCGTGTTTAATGCAAATATAAGATATTTTAAGAATTGCTTATCATCAAATTTATACGCAGATCTTTTTTAATTACTAAAGATAAAAAAATTATTTAAAAACCTTACATTTAAAATTTTCTATGGTAATCAGTTTATACAAGTCACCACTGAAACTGCTTTCGTATGCAAAGTCTATTAAAGTTTCGACACCGTAAAAACCAGAGATAATTTTAATACTAATATGTATGAAGTGCAAGTAAGTCCATCACACTTTTAAAGCAACTTTAACGGTTAGTAACACCTTGTGAAGGGTCCGTTAGGATGGTTACCGCCATCTTAACCGTGAATCTGACGCTAAGCAGCAGTGTTGTTGATAATACTAGAAAAGAAGCATTTAGCATCTTATTGTCTTATCTGCATGATATTTTTATTTTTATATTCATAACTGGGTTCAGTTCTATCGTTGTCGTAAGCAATATTTAAAAATGGCTGACTGCTGAGTTTCTTGCGGCGTTTCTTTTCAGCAGTGGTCTCCTCTTGGGAAGCGCTGGTCAGGGTTTGACGTATAAAAGTGCCCGTGCGGCCTTCTTACTGATTATTAGGCGGCTGAGTTAAAAGGAATACGATGAATACGACCCAAAACAAACATTATCAAAACTAAACGACTCAGAGGCAATGTGTAAGTTGTTGAATATTTTCATAAATTTACGATGTACGTTCTCTGTAAAACCCCAGAGTATTTAGAATGTTCTCAGCATAAAATGAAGAATATAATTTAAAATCACCAATAATTTTACTTAAAGAAGGATGCTCGGAAAACAACAAACTGAAACATATACCAGGCCCTATATATTATTAACACAAAACCCAATAATATAACACGTATATATTACAAAGTCATTAAAGTCGTTCGTGTAACTCTTTGATGTTAAGGCGTTAGTTCGCCTAATTAACTCACTTTGAAAGCGAATTTGCCTGCCAAGCGAAGTAATGAGTGAACTTGACAAATTACGTCTTATTAATAACTAGCTGTATCAAATAACATGTTTATTGTTATTCCCTCAGTAAATATTGATTTAAGATAAAACATTCCTTATGTTTTTCATTAAGACGACATGCTAGCCTCGTTGGTAGTGACCCTGCCTTCGAAGGTGGAGGTCCTGGGTTCAAATCCCGGTAAGGGCAAATATTTGTGTGATGAGCAAGTATTTGTTCCTGTGTCTTGGATATGTATTTAAGTATGTATTTCTCTATATAAGTATGTTTATCGCTTGTACCCAAAGTACAAGCCTAGAGCTCAGTTTGGGACTAGGTCAATTTGTGTGATACTGTCCCGTGATATTATTATTATTAACTCAACCAAGATCAATTTTCCTATAATATCGCTTCTTTAAATAATCTTTTTCTATTAACTCAATCAAGATCAATTTTCCTATAATATCGCTTCTTTAAAATAATCTTTTTCTTTTTAACATCAAAAATGAAAAAGAATTTAATGGTGCAGTTAGCAATGTATAGTTATATGGACCCTGCCTACGAAGCTAGTGGTCCCGGGCAGTTAATTGTGTGATGATCTCGAGTATTTGTTTCTGAGTCTTGGGTTTTTTCTATGTATGAAAAAGGTTAGTTTAAGACTAGTTCAGTTTGTGCGAGATTATCCCCTAATTATTATAATATTGTCAGTCGAAACAAAACGTACAAGCAGCTATACAAATGAATATCCGAAATGCCTAGAGCCCATACGTGCGCACATAGTTAGAAATAAAAATTTACAATGCTAGTTAAATATAATATAATGTAAAAGTTACGTTGACAAACCATTTCCAGAAATATACTTCGGATAGGGAATACTGGCACAATGTGTCAGTGTCATATATTTAATATTCGGTATGTGGTTCATATTATACACCGTGTTTTTTTTGATTTACGATAACTTTAAGGGCACGTTCTTCAAGTCAAATTAAGCTAATTTCCCGAAGACAGACATATGATAACTCGTACGGTTATAAAGATATTCAATTATTAAAATTAATCAGTTAATCACGTTAAACTAATGTAAAAGGCTCTTAATTGATACCTAACAATTTTCTTTTAATTACCTATTATGAGTAAAGAGTTTTCAATTGTTAGGTCGTGCACCTGTCAAGTGTTATCTTTACTTGTGTGTGTGTATGTCACGCTGACTTGACGTATTTGACACTAACTATGAGTTAACTCTAAAGACCCTTTTAGAATGATTGAAGACACAACATTTAATTACTTTGTTCTAAACATTTTTTTTTTTTTTTGCAATATTTTAAAATCTAATGTACCACGTAGTTTCTATACGTGTACCTAACAATATGCCGAAGTTATCGTAAATCAAAAAAAACACGGTGTATTTAACATTTACTTTACCTTGGGGTTCTTTATACAAAACAAATGGCGAAATACTGTACAAAAACCGGGCAAGAGTATGTCGGACCATGCTCAGTGTAGGTGTCCGAAGCCGTTATGTAGGTACTTACTACAAACATAAAAATCAACAAGTGATAACTAATCTAAGATGATTTTAGTAGTTTTCCTTTTAAATTCATTATATGTCCTTTTAACTAAGATTTTTTTTTCAGATTTTTAGTATTTGAAGTTTTGGCGTTAGGGGGGGGAAACTTGACTCTAACAAAAATTAGCGATTTAAAGCTTAATCCTTACTAATGTAAATGTGAAAGCGTGGATGTTTGTTACGCTTTCACGCAAAAACTACTAGACGAATCATCATGAAAATTTGTACACATATTCTGGGAGGTACTAGAAGAAACATAGGATACTTTTTATAAATTTTTTTTTTTTTTACAAAAATAAAAAATAAAATTGCAGCGGGCGAAGCCGCTCTCGGGTCGCTAGTATTTCATAAAATAATCTCTTGATCGAAAAATTGTTTTGACAAACCCACCATATTTTTGAAAGACCTTTCCAACGACTTCCCACACTATGGGGTTTACGAGGAAAAACAACAACATCTTTCTAGTACTAAGAGTCCTAGACTGCAGACGGAAGGATGGACAACCGGACGGACGGACATGGCGAGACTATAAGGGAGCAAAATGTGTGAAATAAGCTGTCTACCTCGGTTTATTAAAAATAAAGTTTTAACTTGTACACACGAAGACACTGTTAACTGACCACCCCTAGACTTTAATACGTTGCTATAAGGTTAATGTTTGTTTGTAAATGTACAGTTAACAGTGTCTTCGACTGTACAGGTAATTATCCTATTTTCATAAATTGCTTAATGTTATCTTCTATTACTGTTATTCTTCATTATCCAGAAGATTACACTGGTATAGTTCAGCAAATATGATTTGGCCGTCTGATATCTTTTTGCGATCTTTTGTTATGCGTTAACATACATAATATCCACAATGTGACTCAAGTAAAAATATTCAAATAACAAAGGGCAGTTTTACGATTGTTTTTTTGTTTTATGTTAATAAAAAGATCTCAATGAACATTACAGACGGCTAATTCATATTTCCTAAACTATAACCTCCCCAATGATTTGAAACCTGACTCTTTTTTTTCATCTACACACAGGAAATCTGTGACCAGCTAAATTCGAAGATCAGCAATCCTTTAAAAGTACATGCAAAATAAAATCCCGTATTTATATTTCCCTGCCGCGGAGACGTTCGCGTGCCCCCGCTCTCCCGTGGGACAAAGAAACAATCTCACTGAATCTAAGGATCCGCACAGCGTCAGACAGTAAAAACATTGAAAGCATAAATTTATACAGTTTTATAGAAACGTTCTTCTTTCATTGAAAGTTGAAATAAGTTACGAGATGCACTCACAATGTTGCAAACTAATCCTGACGACGCTTAGAATTCGTAGTAATTTTCGTTAACCGCATTAGATATAATAAAATACATGCTAATAGCATTTTACATCCATATAATCTGAGTCCGATAAAATAGGGATTGAGAACAGCTTTTACAGAAAATACAATATGACTACGGCTACAATAGACTTCTCGGATGCGATGCGAAAACGCTCTTAGTAGTCTGTATTGTTACATATAAATCTATTTATTACCTGGACTATATATACCTTTGCTACAATTATTATTTATTTGCATGAATAATATGGTCATTATAGTTGGTAACTTATTAACATAACGCGTACAGCATATCGTAATAGTATACGAGTAGCATAGCTAAAAAAACAAAGAACCGCCTTCAAAAGCGCAGAAAATATCTTCTTTTAAAATTGTAGGCACCTACCTAATAGGTTAGTCCCACTGAAGTCACCTTTTTTGGTGAAAATATTGTGGCCGCCGAAACATTTATTTTATTTTATACTTTGTAGTGATCATAATACGCTGTTCCGTAGTCCCACTTACTAGTTGATATGAAACTTTAAGTTTCAAGCGCGCCGCAAGCAACGCCGCCGTGAAGTCATAGTCATATTTCAACAAGTAAACATTCTTCATTTTAGTCGCTCAACTATCTCAATCGAGATATCTGATCGCCACCCTTGAAATAGATACCGTTGAGGAGTTCCGATGGCCATCTGTGATGTTGATTGATGATCAGTTTTACTTCCCCAAATGATACTTTCGGAATGCAAATGCTAGATTTGTTACCAAAAATACTAAAATCGCTATATGTTTTTTTACAATATTTGAAGTGTTCCCTCAATTCCTCACTGATCCCCTCATCAGAATCAAATTTGGTGAAAATGGGACCACCTCGGAAGTATACTCCATCAAACCAAAAAAATATATTTGAAATCGTTCCACAATTGACGGAGTAATCGGTGAACATACATAAAAAAATACATACAATGGAACGTATAACCTCTTCCTTTCTTTGACCTAGTTTAATGATAAAATACAGTTAAACTTTATCTGTGGTAATATTATACAAGTTTGCATTTAATCTAAAATCACGAGAAGAACAACAATCTAGGCTGTTATTGCTAGTAAACAGTAAAGTACTAACTCCGCCTTAGCATGATCTAGGCTTTAATAGAGGCGGTATCATAACATATTGTGGCGTTTCTCAGGGTAGCTTACTTGGTAAAATTAATAAGAAGCGCATTATTGTAGATAGTTTTGTTTAATATAAAGATCATTTTGTTTCTGTTTGCAATCAGGTAGTTTTTTCCGTTTTACGAAAATCTGAACAACAAACAAAGGTTGAATGTTTAATTCTGTTGCATTTTGCATCATAATTATTTCATTATTACATAAAGTTTCTCCATAATTTTACTATATGAATTTTGATTAGGTCACTAGTGACTTATTTATTAGAGGTCTCCAAAATCGAATTAACCGACCATTATTCCGTAAACTCAATTTAAACTTTTACCACTTCGACTACGACCCACAGTGAATTACGGTTCTTGGGAACTATTCCTAAAATCTTATCTATTACTACGATTTTTGATCTTTAATGCTCAAACCCCGTGTTTTAAGATTACAAATAATTATGACGGCAAATTACAAGGAATCAGAAGTGTTTCTCAGTTTTATCAGATTGATTTTTGAAAATAAAAAAGGAAGCTTTGACGGCAGCAAGTACCTTGAACGTATATGTCAAGTCTTTTTAAAGGCCTTTGTCCAGCGTGATACAAACTTTGTTTATCCCTCCATCTTTTTTTCTACGGGCGGGCTTAAACTATGTCTCCTAATTAAAAACAAAATAAAAGGACATTAATTTACAAACTTAAACAAACGGCCAGGATAAGTTTTTAAGTATTTCATTTCAAGGTGCAATTGAGGTGATTGTCGTATGTGAAATCAAAACAGGGATGGCCTTTTTTTGAACAGCTACTACTAGTGCTGGTGATGGAAATGAAGGCGAAGATGATAATAGCGGGGCAAGACGTTGACAATGTTGATGAGTGTGACTTTGATGATGATTTTAGCAAAATAGCGCCAATGAAGGTAAGTGGAATTAATCGTCTCCTTTAAAAAATGCTTATTTACTAATAATTATAAATGCAAATGTGTTTGTTTATACGCTAATAAGTAAAATGTATAATTATTTTTATTTACATTTTAGCAAAATAAGCAAACATTTAGTATTTTTTCAGATCTGTTTGACTGAGTTAGTTGATTTTGGGAACTCATTTTAGGATTTGGTACCCAAAGGGTAAAACGACTATTACTATTACTAAGACTCCGCTTTCCATCCGTCCGTCTGTCTGCCCGTCTGCCACTAGGCTGTATCTCATGAACCGTGATAGTTAGACAGTTGAAATTTTCAAAGATGATATATTTCTGTTGCCGCTTAAAATATGGATAGAATATTTAATTATATATTTACTGTTAAAATAAATAATTAATTGAAAATATCAAAAAACCCAGATCACCGATCAGTGGACAGACCACCAGCCCGGCTGGTCGGACGACGTCGTCAGATCGGCGGGCAGACAATGGATTCGTGCAGCACAGGATCGTGGTGAGTGGCGCGACAAAAGGGAGGCCTAACCCAGCAGTGGGAAGATACGGGCTGATTTGATTGATTTTCATCAAAAAATACTTATGGGGGCTCCCATACAATAGGTATTATTTTCAAATTAAAAAAAAAGATTATTTGCACAATTTATACTTAAAAGCCGCTGTAGTACATTTCCACAACAAATTACATTTGCTAAACATCGCTCGCGAAACTCAACCTAAAGACGATTGAGTAAACAGTAAGCACCCAGTATTTAATTAACCTAGCAGGCTTCATTAATTAAGTAACGCTGAAATATCATCTTGACCTATGAAATAATTGGGATGGTATTTACTTGTGGCACTTAAATATTTACTCTTACACAATGACATATACATACTTATATTACGAGTAAACTACGAGTAGTGGCCCGTGTGGTTGCCGGGTTAGAATAGTGGATGTCGTAAGAGGCGACTCAGGGAATAAGAGCTTGTAGTATTGTTAGGCGATGGGCTTGCAACCTGTCACTAATACACTAGTAAACTTCTTGGCCTGATTGTGCAAAATGTGGTTACAGAATTATCAACAAGTCTTTTTAGAGTTGTTGGTATTTCTGTAGCTCTACCTACCCCACTCTGGGAATGAAGGCGTGATGTTATGTATGTATTACGAGTATGAATGTAAAAGTTACTCAGTCTGTTTGGTTGTCTTGGTAATGTTTTAGCGGCCAAACCGCTGAACAGATCAAAATTTGGTATGGAGATAGATAGGAGATAGAGTCCAGGGGAAGGACATAGGATACTATTAATTTTTGAAAAAAAAAAAAAAACTGGAAACAAGATGACCTATTTTCATTTCTTTCTGCAATCCTATACGCCCCATAGGTACATCCTAAACCGAGATTTGTGCCCATTGGCTGGTTATCCCTAAACTTATTCTGCAGAGAGTACCATTCTTAGTCGCTTACATGCTAATTGAAGCAGTAAAGAACAGTATATTTTTTTCAAGAAATTGTTTGTTAAACTGAATACTATAAACAATCTTATGCAATGTAAACAATTAAAAACTGATTTTATTTTTGTCATGTTATTAATTAGAAAATTTGTTATTTGGTTCCAAAAAAGTTGTTTTTTTTATGTATTTTTTTTAAATGTACGTATGCTTACCATGGGAGAGCGAGGTCTCCTAACACAGGTACTCTCATACTTAAAAGACTTACACATACTTGACGACACGTTGGCCTAGTTGGGATTCATTCTGCCTCCGAAGCCAGCGGTCCTGGGTTCAAATCCCAAGGGCGGATATTTGTGTGATGTGCGCAAACATTTGTTCCTGAGTCTTGGATGTCTTCTATGTATAGTATTTATTTCTCTATCTCAGTAATATTGTCGTTGTCTAGTACCCAAGGATAGTACAAGCCTAGAGCTTAGTTTGGGACTTGATTAATTTGTGTGACATTTTCCTGTAATATTTATTTATTTTAAAGGAGTTCTCGAACTTGTTAGTAGTTATGTAAGAAATAAAATTATTTAACATTTTATCATTATTATTATCATGCAGTCGGAGGCATCTCCTAAAATTTTACTATAAAGAAAGAATAAGCCTCCGACTGCATGCGATTGTTTACATTAAGTTTAACAATCCACTTTTTAAAATGTTTTTTTCTGTTTTACATACATGTTCTACATAGATTTTCTGCTCTTCTTTGTATTGCGATCGCCTCGAAAACTGTTCTTGTTTTTACCCGACTGGTAAAAAAGAACAGTTTTCGAGGCGATCGCGATTAACGACTTCTACTAGTGATAAATCGTCACTACTTTGGATAAACCTCCTATCTCATAAATCGTGATGCACGATTTTAAACTTAAGCATGAAAAGGATAAAATGTAAAATCGTACATCACAAATTTGCGAGATATGGTACTATTTATCTCGTAAAATTGGTCATCTAAGGGAATAGCTATAAAAAACTTCTAAATGAGTCGTGGGAAACGATTAGTTATAAATATCATATTTAGTGACTAGTAAGACAGATGCAATAACGATTAATTTGTATCATCTGCCGTACAAAAAAGGTCATTTTAGTCTTGGGTGACTTATATTTATCACAATTGAATAATAACCTATCAAGTAGTTTTGACAAAAAAGGTAAGAAAGCTAATAAATATGTGTTTAAAAAAATACATATATCGAAATCGATTGATTTATGTATGTATGAATGTAAACTCTATATTGCACAAACAAAAGATAACAAAGTAAAAAACAAAACAGAAAAAGGTAGGGACAAAGGTGAACTTATCCCTTAGAGCGATTGAGAGAGAAATAAAACAGCGGATGGCTAAACGTACAACAATGAAAGAGACAGAAGATAAAGATAAAAATGGCAATTAAATACGTATAAACATACACATGAAATAAATAGGATAAATAAACAAATATAATTCTAATTAACTACATTACTAAATAAATAAATAGAAGAAATGTCATACACTCAAATCATAAGTCATAAATCAAGAACAATTAAGAGTCAAGCCATTATTTCGGCGGTTGCGACATACCTTTAGTTTAGTTTTAGTTTTTAATTTTAGAAAGAAGAAAGAAAGAAAGAAAAATATTTTATTGGAATCAAAAGCGCACCTCCACCAACTTAATTAACTTAAACATAAGAAATTTTACAGTATATTGGTGGTATTGCACCCTGACGCCAATAGGGGCCCACTCAGCATGTGTTGCGGCACATGTGCTGCAACGCTGATTTTCAGTGGATCCCTAGTTTGCGTGCGACGATAAACAATCATCCTAAGAAAGTAATAAAATAATAATAATAAAAAAAAAAAAGGTTGCAACTTGGTGTCTTGTTGAATGCGCACGAATGGTCTAAAAAACTGAATGTGTGTAAGTGAGGAGGTAAATAGGTATACATAATACAGAAAACATATTCATATATTTATATAAATAAGTGATATAATAATAATTGTAGTTTACTACTGCGTATCTTTCAATGCTAGAATCAATCAAATGTACCAAATTAACAACTGCAAACATAGTTTGACAATGCACGAACTGTCTATGGTTGGGATTTCTGAATGTTCTGAATTTTAGGCTTTAGTTAAATGGGCTACGCTGAAAACCAGCGCCGAGCTGTGGACGCGAACCCTGGGCGGGATATTGTGCGCAGCCTGGCATACGCTGACGCTGTCTTTTTGCTACGAAGCATGTTATTTCATCCCTTTATTCTTACATGTTTTTTGTGGCAATAAATATATTTTATTTCTTTTTTCTTTTATTTCTCAGCCTAGATTTAAGTGAAGCAACAGATTGAGATTGCCTAATATCAGTTCCATACAAAAACAGGATATACCGAGAAGGATTTGGAATAATAGTTGGATTTGTTAGCAAAACAAGCAAGAAGTCGATTGGCACTCGAGCATAAGCGGTCCTCGGAGCCAGTACTCGTAGCCAAATTAAATAAAGAAAGTAGATTTAATATAAACTTACTCAATTTCTTAGGTGATCATAAAAAAAGATATTGTAACACGTTGTTGTTAGCTTCATCATTTAAAATATAATTTTAAATCGTACGTAATATTCAGACACGCTGGCGTAGTTGGTAATGACCCTGCCTTCGACGCTAGCAGTCCTGGATTAAAATCCTAGTAAAGGCAGATATTTGTGTGATGAACGCAAATATTTGTTCCTGAGTTTAGGATGTTTTCTATGTATTTAAGTATGTATTTCTCTATGTAAGTATGTTTATCGTTGTCTAGTAGTTCTAGTACCCATAGTACAAGCCTAGAGCTTAGTTTGAGACAATGAAGTCAATTTATGTGAAAATGTCCCGTGATATTTATATTTTATATTATATTATATTAAACCGCGGATATATTAGGTTACTTCGTGATAAAATTAGTCATTTGCCGCGTACCAACTGTTAAATTTAATTCGATGTATCAAATTAATCCGGACTACTAAATACTCCTTCTTCATGGGTAATGTGTTATTTACCTTCAGTTTGAGCACGGAGACGAGCGGGTCCTTGTTTATTCCAATCAAACAATGTTAATTCAAAGCAGTTGAAGACGAATTTCATTTAAGTCTGACACACTCAAAGCATCCAATCAGCCGACATCAAAAGTTTATAAATAAATCCTTTTAAGTGGCCTCATGTACTGCCCCGTCCACTCATTTTTTAGGGCCCATTCTAAAAATATATAAATCCCATACCTAAAAAGGAAAAAGACGGAGCCCTTAGGATCACTGCGTTGTCCGTCCTTTTGTCTGTCCGTCTGTCTGTCTATCAAGACCTTGAAAACTTGTGGAGGTATCTAGTTGAAATTAAAACTCAAGTCCTTTGAAGCTGTGAAAAAATCAAACTACCAAGTTAACTTAAAAAACGTTCATTTCATCACTTTTAACGGACTTTCGGTACTTTTCATCGACCTAAAATTCTGAAATTTGGCAAGAAGGAAGTTCTTAAAGCAGCAAGTAAAGGATAAAACCCGAAATTGTTAATTTGTAGCTCCACACAAATTATCTTTTTTTTTGCAATTGTTATTGCAAACTTATTTGCAGTTGGTAGACCAATCGCGACCTATGTCGATGTATGAAGACAGCAGTTTTTCAACGGTAAAGTCAAGCTTGTCCCTCAATACAATTTTACATTCTTATAAGTTTGTTCGGAACCGTCAGTGCGCGATTCTGACTCGCACTTAACCAGCTTCCTGTATCATGCAGGAAACCTTCTGCATCAAAATCTCGTTTTACCAAAAAAAAATAGTTACGAGGTATCGTCATCTAGACCGACGTTATGCTCTTGCCTGGTTTTTGACAATTTAATTGGAGTTAGGGACATCTAAACTCCATCCTGTTCACTCACACTCGGCTTTATAATTGTAATAGTAGAGGTTAAATGAATAAATATAAGTACGTAAAACCGATTGATTGCATAATCTAGCTTTAAAAAAAGCCTTGAATCCTGTACAATGTAGAGTGAGGTAGGTTCATGTTACCATACATCGTCTATACTTCGAACAAGCTCACAGAACAGATCAAATTCAACCCTATCTTTAAAGCAAGAAGTTCCACAATTCCACATTGTTCACTTTGTTAACATATAGACACGTATGTAAATATCCCGTCGTTCCTCAATCCTCAAGTAGACCTCAATAAAATGCCCGATTTACTTTTTACGACTGTACCCTACTAACGTCGAGTTTGAGCGAATGGGTTTTTACGTTGGTCAGTATACTTTTTGTACTAAGAAAATGTTCAGGGTTCATTTACCCCGTTTTGGTCGTAAGCGTGGAAAACATGGATCATGAAATACAGGGTGGGCGGACAAAAAAGATTTCTCATTTTTGCGTGATATTATGTGAGGCTGTGTTGTTGCTATTTTATAAGCCACTATTTTATCGTACCCACAGAGAGGTTGTTGAAGTGCAATGCCATAATAACTTTACTGGTTGCTTCGTGATATTTACAGAGTCCAGGGGTGTATAGACTGCAGAGAAACTTGCACAGACGCGCATAATATTAATGGAATTTAGTAACATTAGTTAAATAAAGAAGTAAGTTACTTACTTAAAATGTACAGTTATTTAAATAAAATATAATATATTCGATCAATGGATTGTTTTTTTTAGTGGTGGTAGGACCCTGTGCAGGGTCCGACGGATCGCTACCACCATCTTATCCATTTACCACCCGCCAAGCAACAGTGTTCGCATTGTTGTGTTCCGGTGTGGAGATATGACAACCGGTGAAATAACTAGCATAGAGGCATTCCATCTTATTCCTCAGGGTTGGCAACGCATTTGAGGTCTTAGGATTATAATCTTGAGAATTCAAATGTCTATGGGTCTCAGATTCCACTTACCATCACGTGGCCAGAGTGCTCGTGTGCCTTCTAAATAACATAATAATATTTTTTTTATTTTTTATTTAAAGTGGTTTTATTTAAAGTCTTATACTTTTGGGTTCTGCTTTTTTTCCGTAAACACGTACACAACCACAAAAAAACGGAGTCTTTCATAGATTTTTTTCTTTTAATAACTTGTGGATCTTGGTGTTTCCTGAAGCCGGCGATCCCTATTTGATTAATCATGCAACAATGCATCATTAGGTCAGCGTCCATTATCTCGGTAACGCGTAATGCGTTGATAAGGCCGCAATCGTGGCTTAATTGCCAATATCAGGACCGCACTATATAGTGGTTTATAGGCCAAGATACGCATGACTCCAAAGCGCCATGAAAACTGCCAACTATTGCTTAATTCATTGTAACTAACAATATATGCTAACTGTCAAAATAAGCGAGACTAATTAATACACGTTAGTTTTTTTCTCTTTTCTCCGGTAACTAATCACTACATCGAATGTATCATTTCATCGAATTTCATTTCATCAAATGCTTTTTTCTGCTGGAATCATAATGTTTTCAGGGTATCTTTTAATTAATTACGTCTGTTAGAATAGGTTAGATGTTTAAGATACCCTGAAAACATTATGGTTTCAGCAAAAAAATAGCTTTCGATGAAATGATAGACACCTCTTTTTTCCATCTTTAAGGGTAAACTGGTAAATATCGCTTCTAGATGTTAGTTCGCCATTATGATTTATTTTGAATTTTCATGAAGGTACCTATAATTTTTGTTCAACAGCGACGACTTCAGGTTTACTCACCTAGGATGATTTAAAAGGTTTTTTTTTTTTATAATTGTGAATGCGTCTAAATAAGACTGACTGTGTTTGTAGCATCAGCTCCTAGTATACCTTTTGTAGCCTTTATAGCATACCTGGCCGTTATCACGTATTATTAATTGGCTGGGGCATGCATTACGTGTGAACTAGGCTTTAGTGAGTATTCATTGAGCCATTCATTAAGATATTTCTAGGAACATGTCCCGTTCTTAAGGATTAGTTTTCCAAGTTATGTAAGACTATTAAATACCAAAATTGTTTAGTGTTATGCTTTGTTGAATATATTGTTATGCACAGTTGCGGGAAGTGAAGGTTAAGGAGAAGGCACACGAGCACTCAGGCCACCTGATGGTAAGTGGAATCTGAGATCCATAGACATTTGAATTCTCAAGACTATAATCCTAAGACCTCAAATGCGTTGCCAACCCTGAGGACTAGAAATATTTAGTTTATAACCATATTATTGGTACTAATAAACCCAAAATTTTGTTCAGCTTTATTCGCGCATGCATTATGTTAATGACCAATTAGTGGTACGAACCAACAAACTGCCCTCGACTTTGTTTATATGCTGCGGTTCACTATTTATTAAACTTACTAAACAGTATTTGACACTGAACAGTAGTTTTGCTCGTGCAATTTGTCCTTGAACACTTAAAGAAAATTACAATTCACAAACAAAACATATTTATGACTTTTCTACCGGTTAATTAACCAATGGACCTGGACCAATTATTTACTTTCTTTGTCAAAATATACATTAATATCAAACATTAGTAACTTATTCAATCACATTTCTAAACAAAGCGGACTACTAAAATAATCACAGTGTATAAGCTACAGGATGTTTCCTATTTTCCTAAGCGCAGTTTAACTAAAGACTCTTTACTATAACTCCGCTTTGCAAAAATATGAAGCATCCTGTAGCTTATAAAGTGTGTTTATTTGTAATAGTATGCTAGACGCTAGAGCAAATTGAATGGCTGTAAGTAATCGTAAGCAGCGCCGAGCGCGGCCCGGCCTTGCGTAGCCTAGATTGCTCTCTAATCCCTCGGGCGCATATATTTGCAATACACGACGTTCTTGCCTTTTTATCGTTTTCACAAATATATGTAATCAAATTCAAACTGTTAAGTACTACAAACATAAAAAACCGGGCAAGAGCATGTTGGACCATGCTACGTGTAAGGTTCCGAAGCCGTTAAGTACTACAAACATAAAAATCAACAAGTAATAACTAATTTTCTGTTTAAAGTCAATTGGTGCCATCTTAGATGATTTTAGTAGGTATAAAAACTATAATCTACTGTATCTCAAGAACCAATGATGTCTACTTAGGCGTGGTAGTTTTCCTGTAAAATTAGTTATATTCTCTTACATTTAAGATTTTTTTTCCGATTTTTTGTACTTGTAGTTTAGGCAAAAATTAGCGCTTTAAAGTTTAATATTTCATAAACGGATTACTTTATCGCAAAACTGTTTTCACAAACCCGTACTATTTTCAAAAGACCTATCCAACGACACCCCACACTATAAAAATAAAAATACATCCTCACGTTACGTGTAAGGGAGGTACCATATTTTATTTTATTTTTACATTTTGTGATACCAATTTGTTGGCGTGATTAATATGCATATTCAAGCGAAATTATAGCGTTCTAGTACTAAGCCTCTCTGCGCTAGGCTGCGGACGGACGGACGTACGGATGGACGGATGGACATGACGAAACTATAAGGGTTCCTAGTTTGACTACGGAACCCTAAAAACCGGGCAAGAGCATGTTCAGCATGCTCAGTGTAGGGTTCCGAAGCCGTTTTAGTACTATAAACATAAAACCGGGTAAGAGCATGTCGCACCATGCTCAGTGTAGGGTTCCGAAGCCGTTACTTAGTACTACAAACATAAAACCGGGCAAGAGCATGTTGCACCATGCTCAGTGTAGGGTTCCGAAGCCGTTTTAGTTCTATAAACATAAAACCGGGTAAGAGCATGTCGCACCATGCTCAGTGTAGGGTTCCGAAGCCGTTACTTAGTACTACAAACATAAAACCGGGTAAGAGCATATCGCACCATGCTCAGTGTAGGGTTCCAAAGCCGTTAAGTACTATAAACATAAAACCGGGCAGGAGCATGTTGCACCATGCTCAGTGTAGGGTTCGGAAGCCGTTAAGTACTACAAACATAAAAAGCGGTAATGAGCATGTCGCACCATGCTCAGTGTAGGGTTCCGAAGCCGTAAAGAACTAAAAACACGAAAAAAAAAAGATATCATAGGTGATTTTCGGCAGGTATGAACACTTTTCACCTGTATCTCAAGATTAATTAAGTAAAATCTACTTAGTCTTGATAGTTTATCTTTTAAATTTGTTACATGCGCTTTTATTAAAGATATTTTTCAGATTTTTGGTTTTGTAGTTTTGACTGTGTAGGTGGGAGGAGGGACAGTTGACAACAAAAATTAGCACTTTAAAGCTTAATATTTCGTAAACCAATGCCTTAATTGATAAATTGTTTGACAAACCCTTTTAAAGATCTATCCCACGACATCCCACACTATGGTCGACGAGAAAAAAAAATCCCCACGTTCGACTACGTATCCCTATAAAAACGAGGACACTGCAAAACTGCCAAATAGCTCTACTTTATTAAACTGTTTTTTTTTATTATTACAGACGCTGTATGGCAACACTTCTGGGCCTTTATGCTACTTGGGTAAAACCATATTGCCTTTGACGTGTTGTCGTATTGTCAACGTTACGATAGCTCTTATTTATTACTGACAGTAATGGCGACCGAGTTGAAAACAATACCAGGGCTAGGATTCTACACGGTAATAACGATATCGTCTTTGGCGTGTTTCCGACTGTATTGTCAAAGTTTTGATAACTCTTATGTCATCCACAATAATGACGACTGTGACATATACGATTCTAAAACACACGCGACAATATCGTTTTACCTAAGTTAAATAGAGGCTCTGGTATTGTTCCTCACTATAATTTCAAAGTTAATTTACTATTACTAAGTCTTCTTCAGTTCCTAGGATTTATGGGAAAATTACGAAGTGTTGTTGCGCAGTAACTCATTCTGGTTTTACAGATACTAAAAAATGTATTCGCAAAAGGACGATATATTCACATTACCTGAACAAAATAGTTAGCGGTAGTGTAACATAAAATGTTGCTAACTTATAATAATATTGTATTGTTGTTTTGTGTTTTTGTGAGGATGATTGGCTGTATAGTACATATCTGTGGATGTCGGGTGCGCTTCAATCAGTCCAAAAACTTTTGCATAATTTCATTTAACTACCAACGAAATAAATACACGTTTAGCATATTGACAATGTCTGTTTTTTTGGTAGCATATCAGTCGAATAATATAACACTCGTTTATCATAACAATGTCGAATAATTTCATATTTTGATTTTAATCTAAAATAAACACTTTTTTCTCATGGATGCATGCATGTTTTCTTTTGGCATAAATTTATGCCCTTACCATTTTCAAACCGGGGATAGACCGGTACTTCCTGATAAAATTTCGATGTAAGTGAATTTATTGGACAACAAGACTAATGAAATGAATTACAACTTACCTCGTAAATTAAATAAATAAATAAAGGGGTTAAATTATTACCTAAAACAAGACCACAAAATATAGCTTCCCTTATAGCCCGTGTGGTTGCTGGGTTAGAATAGTGCCACTCCATGTCTTCCCGTGGATGTCGTAAAAGGCGACTAAGGGAATAAGAGCTTGTAGTATTGTTAGGCGATGGGCTTGCAACCTGTCACTAATACACTAGTAAACTTCTTGGCCTTATTGTGCAAAATGTGGTTACGGAATTATCAACAAGTCTTTTTAGAGTTGTTGGTATTTCTGTAGCTCTGCCTACCCCACTCTGGGAATGAAGGCGTGATGTTATATGTATATGTATGTATATAATATATATAGTTACAAAATAATAAATAATAAATAATCACAGGACAATGTCACACAAATTGAACTAGTCCCAAAGTAAGCTCTAGGCTTGTACTATGGGTACTAGACAACGATAAACATACTTATAGGTATAGAAAAATATATACTTAAATACATAGAAAACATCCAAAACTCAGGAACAAATACTCGTGCTCGTCACACAAATATCTGCCCTTACCGGGATTTGAACCCAGGACCCTTAGCTTCGAAGGCAGGGTCACTCCCAACTAGGCTAGCGTGTCATCCGTATAGTATTATGGTTACAAAATTATGAAAACTTTTAAAAATATTAAGTTAAAATAGTTTTTTATATACTTAACTCGTTTCGTTCATCAAATCATTTGTATACTGGCTTACTAACTGATGCGCCGGCCCACAAGATCCATAATAAGCCCGATTCTTGTTAGCATCACAACATAATCCATGCTTTCATTCTAATAATATTTATAATTGTGAAAGTAACTCTGTTTGTTACGCTTTCACGGATAAACCTCTGAACCGATTTAGATGTTACTAGCGACCCGCCCTCGCTTTGCTCCGGGTTAAAGTATTATACATATAAAACCTTCCTCTTGAATCACTATATCTATTATAATAAACCGCATCAAAATCCGTTGCGTACTTTTAAAGATCTAAGCATACATAGGGACAGACTGCGGGAAACGACTTTGTTTTATACTATGTAGGGATTTGGTATGGAGATATTTTAAGTTCCGGGGAAGTTCATAGGGTAAGCCATGAAATTTTCCAAGATAAAAAACACTCTTTGTCTCCGGTCAAACTAGTTTATCTCTGTACCACATGTAAAATCGATCGGTTAAGGTAATGAATCCTGAAGACGGAAAAAGAAAGAATAATAATTCAAACATCTTCGCATTTTTACTTTTTCTTTAATTATTTTATATACATTTATTTCAGTGCCAAAATAACACTGTAAACTAACCTAAATAAGAACAGTAAACTGGAACACAATCTCAATTAATTTCCAAATTCATGCACGCTTATTTCGACACCAACTTACTGTTAGCATTTTTTCAAAATTCTAAATTCAGTGTTCATCAGAGTTCCTTAGCCGCGAAACCTGCCAGGATTTTACCAGCCACTGAACTGTAATGCAATTAGGTTTCCGATAATTACTTTATTGGCGAAACTTGGATTCAGGTCACGTGCTGTGGAATGGCGAAATTACTCAGAGGAATCCAGGGAATTCTCGCTGAAGGTTCAGGGACAACGCGAATAGAGGAACAGAAGGCTATATTGTTATTTATATAACATAAGTAACAGTCCTGTAGGGTTAAAACAGATTGGCATATAGAAATTGACGCACGCTATGGCGTAAATTTATCTGAAATATAATCTTTACGATTAGAGTCAGAGTAAGCTGTACTACCAAGAATAAAGTTATATATTTTAACGCCAATCCTAAAGCTTTATTTCATTTAGTAAGACATCTTATCCTGGAACCTATCGCTAAGCAACAGTTGCATTGTTGTCTTCCGGTGTGGGGATAAGACAACCGGTGAAATTACTAGCATAGAGGCATTTCATCTTAGTCCTCAGGGTTGGCAACGCATTTGAGGTCTTAGGATTATAGTCTATAGTCATGTGCCTTCTCATTAACATAAAAAAAGATAGAGAACGCGAAACAATATTGTATTCAATAAACTTGAAGGTATTGACTACAAGTGGATGCTGTTTTTTCCTCCAAATAAATTTCTTTGCTCAATACACATAGAGGTCCAGTTCCCACTGACCTGTGAACTTGAAATTTGGTGATAATGTTTATTACTATGACATTGTATGTTTTACTAACAAATACTAATAATATTTCCGTGTGGTTGCCGGGTTAGAATAGTGCCACTCCATGTCTTCCCGTGGATGTCGTAAGAGGCGACTTAGGGAATAAGGGCTTATAGTACTCTCAGGCGATGGGCTTGCAACCTATCACTAATACATTAGTAAACTTATTGGCCTGATTGTGCAAAATATGGTTATTTATTTATTTATTTTTATTTATTTATTAAAGGGAAACAAACAGCACAAAATAATACATAAGAAGATAATACATAACAGAAAATACATTGGCCAAAGAAGTTTCCACCGCTGGTTCAAATTAAATTAGTTGCTCAAATTGGAGTAACATCATATCTTTAACTTAAGTAACAATGAAACTGGATAACAATTAACAATTGTAATATATAATTGTCCTTTTTTTTTACTTATTCCTATTCAAAATAAACTTATTAAATAAAATAAATGTATTCAAAAGTAATCTATTTGCTATATAAAATCCATTCTTTCTTTATTATCTACTTCTTCTTCTTCTTCTTATTATTTATGGCGGAGATAAATCTGTTTAGCGACATGTGGAATATGTCAGTATGTACAAACTTGACGTTATGATTTTTACATGCTCTTACAGTAAATCTATTCTTTGCATACACTGTTCGAGTAGATGGGACTGCAAAAACATTTATAGAACGCGTTCTGCGATCAGGGCAACGTAATGAAATTTTAGAAAGAAGATTTTGAGAGTCTACGGAACCATTTAAAATTTTGAACAGAAACACTTGATCTCTTAATTCGCGTCGCGCCTGGAGAGACTCAATGCCATCCGCATTAAAGGATTTAAATTTAAATTTCATTCGTCTAACGAATTTCTTTTGTATTTTATCTAACGAATAGAATTATAAACAAGTCTTTTTAGATTTATTGGTATTTCTATAGCTCTGCCGACCCCACTCTGGGAATGAAAGCGTGATGTTATGTATGTATGTTCTAATAATATTGATGAATCGGACACGCACTTGACCGGTTTTTTCTTTTTCCTTTGCTTCCCTTACTGTGGGACACAACGTTGTGACAAAACGTTATAGCAGCACTTATAACACGCTCGTTGTGATCTTTATTTCGAGCAGGCAGGTGAGTCGACTGCGCGGCATGCCGGTGGTCGGCTAATGGCCTTTTGTAACTTATTAAAGTATAACATTGACATGTATGAGAGTTTAATTATGCATGATGTATTTTTAGTTTATCTGTTAATTGTCACGTAATGCGATCAATACAATTCATTTATCTTTTCGCGAAGCAAAAATCAAAGTAACATAATTTCGGCAATATGTAATAAACATCTGTAATTCAAGTATGAAAATTTAATTTAAATGTTTTTTGTTAATAGTACACTCGAACACACTTAAACCGGAGTATTATTTAGAAAATAAAACTATGTCACAAAATTTCATATAATTCCGTAAACATCGTAAGTTTGTCTGGTTATAAGAGATTGTTCAAAGAATTCGTATTTAAAGTGCTGTTAAGGTTATGGTTTCTTTAATACAGAAACTAGTTGATAAGTTCAATAAACGTTATCATACCAATGTATTTAAATGTTCTATAGACAAGTTGACTCTAAGAAACAATGTAAGCTATCCTACGTTTAAACTGTAGACTTTGTTAATTCCCGTCTTATAAGCTTTTATTAAAATAGCTTTATTTGCATGTCTGTCATTTTTGTGCACACGACAAAAATGTTTTTCTTGGAAACCCATATTTTTATCGAATTTCACTTCGTCGATTATGTCATTTCATCGAACGCTATTTTCTGCTGAAACCATTATATTTTCAGGGTATCTTAAAAAAACCCTTTATTTACACACACCATAACAACTTTTTTTATAAATTTTCACACCTTTTTTTTCTGTTTTAAAATCTAAAGAAAGAGGCTTTCAAGATCTTTTTTATATTTGTTAAATAAAGGGTTAATTACGTAGGTTATTTTAGGTTAGACTTGCGACTGCCAAAGAAAATATCTCGTATGGTGAGAAATACATCTCGATGAAATTAAATTCTGCATCATTATACGTCTGTTAAAAGATATCTCGATAAAATAATTTGTACCCGTTTTACGTCCTTTTCATATATAGGTATACTACAGTACACAGTATAAAGTCATCGTAAGTGTTATTTTTATACAATGTCTAACATTATCAGCATAAAGTCATGTGATAAACATTCGCTAAGCGTATCAACGCTTTATACGTGCTCCAGAATAAGAAAGAACAATCATTATTGCAACGACGTTTTGATCACTTTGTATTTTAATGGATATAGTTTTCAGTACAAAATCGCTTCGAAACTCTCGGCTAAGCCATAATAGCGTCGGACGTGAGCTCCATCAATACCTATTTGTACCCTAATGGCTTTACTTAACGTCTTTTGGGTGCATCTGTGCATCATTCGCGAAGAGGTAGGTGGTAGGACCCTGTGCAGGGTCCGTCTGGATCGCTACCCCCATTTTATCCATTAACCACCCGCCAAGCAACAGTTTTCGCATTGCTGTGTTCTGGTGTGGGAAAATTACAACCGGTGAAATTACTAGCATAGACGCATTCCATCTTAGTCCTCAGGCTTGGCAACCCATTTAAGGACTTATGATTTTAGTCTTGAGAATTCAAATGTCTATGGGCCCAAGATTCCACTTACCATCAGGTGGCCTGAGTGCTCGTGTGCCTTCTCCTTAACATAAAAAAAAATACACCATAATATAACATTTAATTGTGTTTAAAGAACTTTATATTTTCTCAAAGAAATATAAATAAAACATAGATGGCTTAAAGTTAACGTTTTGAGTGTACAAAGATTAATAATAACAACGTCTACATAAGTCAAATAAAAGGTTAAGTATATAAGTAGTATTAAGGCGTAAAGGTTTTAATCCTTTTCGTAAATTGGTTATTTTTGTAATTTAGCTGGGAAAAGTAGCTACACAGTACTATTTTGTCATAGTTACGGCAGTACCTTAAGTCTTTGACGAATGTGTGTAGCCAGGAACAGTCCTCTCAAATGGGCCTCATAAGAAGGATTGAGGAGGTCACTCAAGTAGGCAATGTAAAGTTCTAAACTCATAGTTTTTTTGCGAAATCGAATGAGAAAAGCGGAGGTCCACGGAAGAACTAAAGTTACCGACATATAACTCAGCAAATTTCAAACGTCCAGTCGCAGTGGGCGGGGCATTGATCGTAGCACTGATGGTCGTTGAGGCGGGAAGTTAGATCGGCGACCACGAGTGTGTATTTCATAGCTTTTAAACAACATAAAAAGGACATTAGTCTTTAGTCACAGGATAATTTTCAAAGGTACGAATATATTGTACTCATAAGTTAACTTTCACGTCCTCATCCCAAGCTTTTCATGCACGCTCGTCGGTTTTGGATGCTTTTGATTTGACCCTTATTCAGTATATCGCGAATTTGATCACTGTATTTGCGTCTAGGCCGTCCCATACCGACATCCTTCGCCTTTATACTTTCTGTTTTATCTTCACTGTATTGATTTGGTTTTTCTTTTTGTACAATAAAGTGTTTACATACATCTCCACTCACTTTCGCTTGCCACATCAGTTTCGTAACTCTTATTTCATTCATCCTTCCTATGACCAAACCACCCTAAAAAAGCCTTAATGCTGAGAACATCGATTTAGTATTTAACTCTAAAATTTTAAAGGAACAAAGTAACAACGTGGCTCTTCGTTTACTGGCCTGGATAACGAGGCAAGGCACTCTCCTTTACAGCCGCGTGCTTTTAACTAAGCGCGGAATAACTCAAAACGCGGTGTTTAATGAAAGGTGCGCGAAAACAGATCTCAAGATATTGGGGTTATTTTTCGTGAGAGATTTTACTGCTGCTTTGGCCAAGGTTCTTCAGTAACAAAAACGTTAACGGGCACTAAACGTGTAAATAAGTATATTTTATATCCATAAGTTTTGATAATCATTAAGAACCATTACCATAGTGATATTCTTTTAATGAGAACTATACCATGGCACTAATCAACCTTAAATTAGAGAAAAAATATGTACACATTATTCATTTGTTTTTCTGTGATAACTAAACAAAAACATATGTATGAGTTTTGTTAATGTTTGGAGCGGTGTGGAGGAAGTCCTAATGCATTATTAAAAAATGTTGTTACTGAAAATTAAATCTTCGTTTATCTTTATAATTAAGGACAAATGAGTTAACTTTGTAGTAGTTTTTTTTTTATCTCCAGCTCGGTCACCAAAATTTAGGGTAGGTTTTTCGGCCTTTATCAGGATTATTGAGGCCATCAAATAATAACTGCGACATTAGCTTTTACTAATGAAGCTAGAATAATCTACGAAAGTTATTTAACATTATTCATTCAAAGTTATGTAAAAATATTAACAATAAGCTAATGAAAAAAATACAAATTCGCGGCAGGAATTTTGTTTTAGAGCCTTCTAATTGACAATGGTGCTGGTCATCGACCAAATTTTATACCTGATAACCGCTTCCCCTGTTATGTAGCCTTTTTTTATTTTCTTATCTCCCATTTTCTATACCTATTATCAAAACTTATGCGTTACCTACGTTACCTGCGTTGGGTGAATCTATTATTGAGGGCGTGTATTTGTTACTGGGTCTTGGATGTGATCTATGTATTTATTTACATAAGTGTTATAACTTTTTACATAAGACGTTGTCTAGTACCCATATTACAAGCGTAGAGAATATTTTGGGACTAGGTATTAGGCTATAGTATTTTTTTTATTAAATTAAATGGTGCAAGCCGACCCATAAAGTCATGTTACATAAATATACAAAGATCAGGGAACAATCTCACTAAAAAAATTGTACTCTAAAGCTAAAGCCTTGTACTATGGGTACTAGACAACGATAAACATACTTACAAAGAAAAATACATACTCGTAGAAAATATTCAAAACTTAGGAACAAATTCTCGTGATCAAATATTTTCCCCTACCGGGAACCCAACCCAGGACCGTTAGCTTCGTACGTCGTTAAAACACTAAATATTATGATGCTTCGATCATTTTCATTTCAAAAACTAATATTTAGTAACAGAATCAAGCATTCACTCACATCAGGAAATAAAAATATTCCTTTAAGAAACAAGAATCTAATTTAGTCACCGTTTACTTACCCGTGTCCCTGGCATTAAAGCTCTTGGTTTAATACGGTGCGTAGTTGCAGAATGTTTACGTTTACTCAGCAAAATGGACCCCTTTAGCGCCTGCGTGTGCCTTTCAAGAGATAGCTTGGTGTCGCAGTAATGAACACGTTATACTGATCGAGATAATGGGCAGCTGGTGGATAATTAAGTTTGTAAAAGAAGGGGTTAAAGGCATTTGAGATTTTATGGGATACTGGAGACAAATGACACAGGACACCAAATGGTTATTATGATCATAGACATTTGCATTTTCAAGACTATAATCTTAAGACTGCAATCTCAAGACTGACAAGGAGTTGTCAACCATCAAAACTAAGATAGAATGCCTCTATGCTAGTAATTTTACAGGTTGCATTATCCCCATGCCGGAACACAACAGTGCGACTACCTACTGCTGATTTTTTTTTATGTTAAGGGGAAGGCACACAAGCACTCAGGCCACCTGATGGTAAGTGGAATCTGAGACCCATAGACATTTGAATTCTCAAGACTAATCCTAAGACCTCAAATGCGTTGCCAACCCTGAGGACTAAGATGGAATTGCCTCTATGCTAGTAATTTCACCGGTTGTCCTATACCCACACCGGAACACAACAATGCGAACACTGTTGCTTGGTGGTAGGTTAAAGGATAAAATGGTGGTAGTCCTATTTAAACAAGTACGTCTTATGTATTAGTAACCACTAGCTTTATAAATATTCCTCTTACAAACACGAAGGACAAATAAAGTAGGTATCATATACGAAAGCGAGATAGATAACCGATGTCTTTAAGTAGCGTTGACATATTATTAATACTTGCGTAGTATCGTGTTAGATTCTGTCAATTCTATATTGCCGGTAGGCCTTTGGTTAGTTATCCTAGAAAACGGCAGTATAAGAGTATAAGGTCCATATTCGCATGTAGGTGAAATACTTTGGTAAAGGACCTGGGGCCCTAGCCAAGATGCAAACGCTTCTAACGTTTTTCTTTTCTATCGCTCAAAATGTATGGGATGACAGTCGACCACGTGGTTTAACGAAACGCACGAGAATGTCGTCCCATACATTTTGAGCGATAGAAAAGAAAAACGTTAGGAGCGTTGGCATCTTGGCTAGGGCCCCTGGGCTGGGATTCTACACGGTAATAACGATATCGTATTTGACGTGTTATCGTATAGTCAACGTTTTGATAACTCTTATGTCACTTACAATAATCGCGACGGTGACATAAACGATAGTAAAACACGTCAAACGCGATATCGTAAGTAGAATAGAGGCCCTGGGCCTCTATTCAACTGCGTTATAATGATATCGTATTTGATGCGTGTTTCCGTATTGTCAACGTTTTGATAACTCTTATGTCATTTACAATAATGGCGACTGTGACATAAACGATTCTTAAACGTGTCAAACACGATATCGTTTTAACGCTCCTGAATAGAGGCCCTGTTATAATAATATGTAGTTGTAACACATCTGAATAGACCGTTTGACATTCTTTATTTTAAACTTCGTAAACGTTTCAACACAACTAAATAAAACAGTCCTTTACTTAAGTTTTTCACTTGTACAGCCTTTTTGTTCTCATTCGTAGTTTTATAGGGTCACATACCTACTATAGATTTTTATGCATATTAGATAACGGCGATAATTGATTCACTCAATTGGTGGGTTTTAAACAAATAAGCAGAACAAAATTAACTAAAACAGGCACAAACCCTCTAAAACCCCCAAGATAAATTACTCATCACGAAAAGATCTTACGGAAACCCTCAAAACCCGTTTTTTTCTAAAAGCAGTAATTAACGAAACTTTGTTAAGCAAATGCGGGCTTCCACTTAATAAGCGGCAGATAATTTAATTTTTTTAACCAAAGCTTTGAGTAATTAATTCATTTAGAAATGTGGGAACGTTGGGTTTCGGTCGCAAAGTTTGAGCTTAGGAAGCAAATGAAGGTTGGAAATAAAATGTAATAAAGTAAACCGAAGTAGGTATATTACATAATTATGATGTTTAAGCTGCCTGTGATACTAACCGAACGCACGTTGTTTGATGCGTTTATAAAGAGTTCAACAGAAAGTAAAAACGCAGTCTAAGATGAAACAACAATATTTTCAAGTAGTAATGACTGGATAAAAATGCATGCGGTAATGACAACTCAGTTGGCTTAGTTAGTACAGTAGTGACCCTGTCTACAAAATTTACCTTTAGATCAAGTCTTTAGCTCAGTTTGAAACTAGGTCAATTTGTGCGAGTCTTTCCCGTGATATTTATGAACCTGGGACGAATCTTAGCGGCGCAACCTGAGGCATGCCCGACCCGCCTTGCTCACGAGCCAAATTGTTACGCATAAACATGCGAGGGTGAGGCAGCGTGCTCGCCGCGAGCCTACATTTCAAAATGGCGTGGCGTGGACACCATGACAGCCACGGCTGCGTTTATCATAGTGCATCGAATTATTAACAAAAAGAAGAAGAAATCGCCTCGGTGGTGGAACGGCTCAGCAACTTTATCAAATTTGTACAGCCTCGCCCACCGACAAGTTACAACTTGGTGTTCTGCCCGCGGCATGCTCGGATACACGTCCAAATTACGCGAGGCACGCAAACTGAGGCGCCATTGAGCACGGTCAAGAGGCTCGTCCGCTGCTCGCGCACAACGCGTGAGTGCGTACGAATTTGAGCAAAATAGGTGAGCCGTGCGTGCCTCAACCCGAGGCTGCTCTAATTCGTACCCACCTTTACATAAAACATAGATAACATCACGCCTTCATTCTCAGATTGGGATAGGCAGAGAAAATACCACCAACTCTAAAAAGACTTGTTTATAATTCTGTAACCACATGTTGTACATTTAGGCCAAGATGTTTACCAGTGTATTAGTGACAAGTTGCAAGCCCTCGCCTAACAGTACTACAAGCCCTTATTCCCTTAGTCGCCTCTTACGACATCCACGGGAAGACATGGAGTGGCACTATTCTAACCTGGCAAGCACATGAGTTTTAGTAAAAAATGATTTAGTTTTTTCAACAAACCTTTAGCTACAATAACAATGAGCTATTTTAAATAACCATAGCTAAGGAAGGAAACCCTTTTCGTCATATAAATCGTAAGATTGTTGGTCAAAAGTCTCCTCTGTGGATAATCATAAGGACGTTTATAAATAAGGCACAAGTTATAATAAATCGTCACTAATTTGAAAAAACCGCATATCTCATATTTCGTGATGTGCTATTTTAATCTTAAACATAAAGAGCAATAAGTTTAAAATCTTACATCACGAAATATTAAGTACTAGGTTTTTTAAAAGTAGTGACGATTTATTATAAAACTTGTGTCTTATAAACGTACTCATATTGATATGTTTAGTAAGATTTTATACGAACACAAAAATGAGGTAACAAAATGTTTTGCTATGTTTCAGTGGTGGTAGGACCCTGTGCAGGGTCCGTCCGGATCGCTACCACCATCTTATCCATTAACCACCCGCCAAGCAACAGTGTTCGCATTGTTGTGTTCCGATGTGGGGATAAGACAACCGGTGAAATTACTAGCATAGAGGCATTCCATCGTAGTCCTCAGGGTTGGCAGCGCATTTGAGGTCTTAGGATTTTAGTCTTGAGAATTCAAATGTCTATGGGTATCAGATTCCACTTACTATCAGGTGGCCTGAGTGCTCGTGTGTCTTCTCCTTAACATAAAAAAATTGGTGTATAAGCTACAAAGGTTCATAGTAAAACCGTGTACTGGCTCATTATTTTTTGATTACGTATCAAGAATCGTTAATGTTATTTTTAAGCTACTTTCTACCTAATAAGTCCTCTTTGAAAAGGTTTATTAGGAAGAACTTTTTGCTGATACGCTGGGGGTTTATTCATAACAAGGGGGTTACCATCACATGGCTAACCAATTCAGATTACGGTGAGAGAAAGAGACAGAGCCGTGTAACTGATATAGCTCTGTCCCTTACACTCATCCTTTCCCATTAATACAAAAAACTACCAGCTAATAAAGAAAGAAACGGTAGAGACAATCAGTCAATCATCGGGCTGGTGGTTAAATCTACGTAAAGACACGTGTATAATAGTTGCCTGTGACTATCCTGTGGGGTTAGACAAGTTGCATTCGACAATCGTTAGCGATTGATTCGATTGAGAAATGTATGGAATTGACGTAAGCCACCAATATGTTACCACGTGACTTTCTCGATGACTTATACGAGATGAAACATGAGCACAGTAATTAGAGGTCTCCTATTAGGTCTAAGGAGTCCTGTACAAGGAGACCTCGCTCTCCCACAATCAGAAGTGATTGAGGTTGCTAAAAGAAACCAATAAAGGGTAATTAGGATTACTTTACATTAGGTTACTTATCCTATGGTTAGTAGTGTGAGCGCATGCAAATGTGTGTGTGTGTGTGTGTGTGTGTGTGTTTCTGTGTATGTGTGAGTTTGTGTGTAGTTGTTTGTTTAGAACTAGCGGTATAACAGTGCTTCACACTCATCGTAACTTAGCCCAATTACCCAATTAAACACCGTCCTTTCACATTCATAAGTTTTCAGGGAGTGAATATTTAAAACGAGGGGTGATCCTTGAGTTTTGATAATCGATATAAAAAACGGGAGGAAAGTAAATCGTTATACTTTTATTGGAGCATGCACACTTTCTGTGTTTGCCAAAACTTAATAACTTGATTCAATTGTTTTATCTTACCCCTTTAAAAATATTTTTACTTTTGGAGCTAAAATTTTGTACCTTCACTAAGTCATCATCAGCTGTTGATTTTTATATAGTGGTTTTTGAACATTTACTGAATAAGTAGTAGGAGTCGAAAGTAACGGCTACATAACAGGGAAGCGAGAAAGCTCTCTACAATATGAAATAGGTACGCAAACCGCATCTGATTACACTCAAGAAAGAAAGGCAGATTAAACATGCAAAAATAATCCACGGATGTATTTAAATATATTTTCTTCCCTTACTTAATGTATCTAGGATTTTTTTCTCTGCGGCCTTTTACCACAGTCGAAATATCTTTATTTTTACAGAAGGATTATTTGTTCAGAAAGACAAACGGGACAATCCGAGCCTGATAAAATGGATATGTATCACACCGTGACGTTAACAATATGATATAACTATGTTCCTAAACCCAATATCTTTACTATATATATGAGGAAATGTGTTTATTTCGTCTTCATGGAGCAACGTGTCAACTAATCGACAGTAATTTTGGTACAAGGGTGGTTTATAGACAGATAATAGGGCGCTTTAGATCGGAAATTGGATGGAGTCAAAACCAAAATACGGTATTTAAAAAAAAAAAACATTCATCATCATTTTTGATTATACCAGCCGGCCGTAAGATGCCAACTTTCACTGCTAAATTTTTACTATGAACCTTTGTAGCTTATACACCAATTTTTTTATGTTAAGGAGAAGACACACGAGCACTCAGGCCACCTGATAGTAAGTGGAATCTGAGACCCATAGACATTTGAATTCTCAAGACTAAAATCCTAAGACCTCAAATGCGTTGCCAACCCTGAGGACTATGATGGAATGCCTCTATAATCTATAATTATATAATGTCGTTGCAACGACCTGTCTTATGGAGGCTGCATGAGACAGGTCGTCATCGTTTTTTTCCAGAAACTTGCTTTGTCTTATAGGGCTCTCATTCCAGGTGTACCATGGGGGCATGGTAGTGGTTCTTCAACCCTCATATCTTGGGTCTGGATTATATTAGATAGACATAATTCTCATGATTTGATGACAATAGGAGACGTGTTAAACATAATTATAAAGTTTCAATTACATACCTTTTATACTTATGATTAACGTATGACTAAAAAAAACCCATTTCGTCACTGTTTCATTGATGATCATCAAAATTCTTAGAGTACTTAAGTCCTAGAAAGCTATAATTTGCTAAATTTATACACAAACAACAAAATCATTCAAAAACATGACAAATAAAAAATAAAAATACTCGTAACTGTTATAATCAACTTGCAAAAAAAAGAGTAATTCCACCAAAACATTTTCATGTAAAATGTTTCCAAGACTGGCTCGCACTGTCAAAACGTTATCAGGGCCTCTATTCTACTGCGTTATAACGATATCGTGTTTGACGTGTTTTAGAATCGTTTATGTCACAGTCGCCGTTATTGTAAATGACATAAGATTTATTATAGGTTATCGTTATTACCGCCTAGAATCCCAGCCCAGGGCCTCTATTCAGGTGCGTTAAAACGATATCGTGTTTGGCACGTTTAAGAATCGTTTATGTCACAGTCGCCATTATTGTAAATGACATAAGAGTTATCAAAACGTTGACAATACGGAAACAGGTCAAAAACGATATCGTTATTACCTTGTAGAATTCCAGCCCAGATCTCATGTAGAGCCAGCCTTCTAATTTTACACGCCCTAACTCTACAAGCCCGTAACTTCACAAACTCTACATCTTAGTCAAAACATGTGTTTTTTCTTTAATTATCAAGTAAGTATATTGAGAATATGGTAATTTAGTATTTCAGTATATTGGGTATCTACGTAAATAGGTAAAAGTCACGTTTCAAAATATCTTTAAATAAGTACCTACATTGCGATTGTGTAAAGAAAGAAAGAAAGAAAAATAATACTTCGTGACATAAAAAAGGAACAAAATTCTGACATAAAAAAAAGACCTACCTATGGAAATAATGTAATAAAAATCGATCTAATAATATTATGTTTCAGTTTACATTTGCGAATAAATTAGTGTTATTTATGCACTTTAAGGGCTCAAAGTGGAGTCATAAACATTAAGAATTAAGTTCATTTGTACTCAAATCTGTGTTTTTGTGAAATAATAAAGATTAGATAAATAAAAAAACGCGACCAGTTAGTAAAGTGAACTTTCAAGTTTTAAAGAAAACAAGTAAAAAAATGTCTGTATGTTTTCCCTAAGGCCTTAATCCTCTGGACGTCACGATCTTTTTCTGCCACTGAAAGTCACCAATTTTTTTATTCGTTTTCCATTCCTTGTTTTTTTTCACTTCAGTGACGGTGTAATAGTCAGTTTTCCATATCATTGAAAACGCTCCCTACAGCTCATTAAACAAAGACCTTTCGACATGGAGGAACTTTCAATTTCACGATTTCTCACACGAATGCGTCGAAAACAAGCATTTGTCATTTTCCTCCAGCAAAGGAAGTCCTTAATCGCTCTATTTACAAATGAATTCCTTTGGATATACGCAATTCTTTGTATTTATTTGGGTTTTTCGCATTTGCTTTCTAAAATGGCCATGTTTTAACAGCATGGCACTTACTAACAGTTTGCTGACATCGTCACGTACAGTTTTAACTACCTACTAATTAAAAGTACAGTCAAGGGCATAAAGATAATATATGCGATATACGGACTTAAGACGTCAAAAATATCTATACACCTCTATGCCACTAGCAATAAGGTCATGTTTCGCAATAGCTGTAAAGATATAAATACCTTTGACTGTACCTACCTAAAAACATAAAATTCTTAGTATGATGATGTAAGTATGTGCAAGGTTTTCCTGAAAAACTATTAACATATGTCATTATTGTCCTGCCCCAAGCCATAGGTAGTACATACATACATAAAGTCACGCCTTCATTCCCAGATTGGGGTAGGTAGAGCTACAGAATACCAACAACTCTAAACTTGTGGATAATTCTGTGACCACATTTTGTACAATCAGGCTAAGATGTTTACCAATGTATTAATCATAGGTTGCAAGCCCATCACCTAACAGTACTACGAGCCTTATTCCCTTAGTCGCCTCTTACGACATCCACGGGAAGACATGAAGTGGCACTATTCTAACCCGGTAACCATAGGTAGTATTTCAGATAAAACTTATAATATCGTCCACAACACTAGCAAAAGAGAATTAAAATTGCTTTAGTTAATAATAATAATAATCACAGGACAATGTCACACAAATTGACCTAGTCCCAAACTAAGCTCTAGGCTTGTACTATGGGTACTAGACAATGATAAACTTACTTATATAGAGAAATATATACTTAAATACATAGAAAACATCCAAGACTCAGGAACAAATACTTGTGCTCATCACACTAATATCTGCCCTTACCGGGATTTGAACCCAGGACCCCTAGCTTCGAAGGCAGGGTCACTCCCAACTAGGCTAGCGTGTCGTCAATACAGTTGAGATTTTGCATACGAGCTTAGGAGGGCAGTTATATTTAAAACGTTAGGATTACTATTGCATCGTAAACATACGAGTATGACTTATTTCTCAGAGATAGCATACCTAGCAGTAAAATCGCAAGCCAGATTTTTTTGAGACTTCACTAAAAGTTTTACCTCACTTACCTGTGCGACGTTGGTTTTTTTATATAAGAAAACGAAAAGTATGACATTGATGAGCAAGGATCGTTAACTGCGAGCGAAATCCATTGAAGTACTAGGGTTGCTACCCAGTCAAGTCAAGTCAAAGGCAAAAATTATTTATTTTGTTTGGATGAAGTTATGGCGGTGTTTACAAAATTTCAATGCAACCTTGATCATTGAGGTACCTTTGTTCTCCGCCTACCTAAAACGAATTGTGCCTATGTGGCTACAAAGTCTAAGTCGTACATAGTATAAAACGCTAACTTCCTAATTAGCAATATGCGTTCATCTCTGTTGAACTAATCGGTAATAAGACTAAATTGCTGTCAAGCTATATCGCGTTATGACTAACACGCATTTGGACTATAGTGGGATTAAGACTGAAATGCATTTAGACTGCATCAGGATTGAGACTAAAACGCATTATGCCTAAAACGAATAATCCCTAAAACGAAGTACTTAGTAGAAAGGGTGTAGAAAGCTACTCCCTTATCTTTTATTTATCAAGTGAAAAGTCCTGACTCACTCACTTACTGACTCATCCAGCAATTTTATACGTTTAGTGTCATTATTGAGCGATCATGGTGGCTTGATCAAGATGGCTTGAGTGACAAACAGGCGATCAGACCTCTTACTTACTCTCCATTGGTAATATTCAAGCAAAAAGTTGGAAAAAAGTTAAAAAAATATATGAAATGAAAAGCAACGTCAAATTAAAAACTATATTAACAATTTTGAGACACTTATTTTAAACAAAAAAATAACATTCTTCATAATAATGAAGTTTAGGCAAAACGCGACTTAGTCAAATGGCGGAGTAGGTACAGTACTACATAATAATGAAGTTTAGGGCAAAATGCGACAAAGGTATAATGCGTTTTAGGCCGACGTAGAACAAAGGGCTAATCAGAAACTATTGCACATAAAAGGACTGTATTATTTAATTTAATTATTTTGTTTGTCAGAAACGAAGTAATATTTTTCGTTCTCCATAAAAACTTTAGATTTGTGGGATTACAAGCAATTAAGTCTTTTTTTTTCAGGTAACTGCAAGGCTGATTGTATTATTTGTGTTGTTTCGCCATCGTATTTGCGAAAATTATTACTCACTGTCCCAAGTGAAAAATTTGGAGTTTTGGATAAAAATTGTAAATACAATACAAAAATTTACCATTTAACTGTAATAATAACATTACACTGAGATTCAGATTCTGTTCAGTTATATTTATTTGTATTATTTTAGTACATAATATTTTAGTTCATCAATTTAGAACCATCGCCATCCCTAACTGGTTGTCATACGTCATTTCAATGGATTTCGCTCGCAGTTAACGATCCTTGTTGATGAGTCAAAAAATGATCACAGTAGACAAGTTTGCTATATACCTGCTGGGTCCTTTTGCATGGAAGCACGTAAGCCCGACACTAAATCAAGTTTCAACGTGGTTTGACAAACGTTACACTTCATGAGTAATATTGCTAAGGTCTTTGACCCAGAATATACTTTACTACCCCTAGAGACGCTAACTTGAGACCGTGAGTTACGCCCTCATTAAGCTGTTTTACCTCAAAGTTTTGAACTAGCAAACTTCAGTCAAATTTAACTCGGTTAGGCAGTGATGAGAAAAATATTTGTAAACCTAAATTTTGCTCGTGTTAGTTTTATCGACTGAGACAATGCAATGTGACGTTCTTCGATAGAAGCAAGTTAAACCGTAATAATAGTTTCATAAGATGGTTAACAGCCACTCATTTACAGCCAACCTTACCAACGTAGTTGGGTGACAATAATCGTTGTAAAAACACTTTTATTAAGCATCGGATCAAGTTATGGTCAAAATAAAAAAAAGTTATACAATTTAAAAATTGGTTCAAGGATTTCATTTTCTCCGCACTGTTACTGAGTTGGAAACTTAACTCCATCTGACACCTTGTCATATTGTATTAACGGTGACTTTTTGTGACGCTCGGGACAAAATTTAATAAAAAAACTTTCTCAACTTTTCATCACAGTGCCAGAGTTTTGTGAACACTTGTAATATTTCCTGGTTACCTACTAATTTTCATTTGCTTTATAAATTTTACTTTGTCAAAATTTATTTTGAAGATTTAATTACAACTTGTTTTATTTGTGCAGGTTGCCATGACAGTTCAAGACTCAGGGAAAAAAAATCATCTTTTGAAAATAAGCCAGCATTCCGGGTATTATGTTTTTAGCAATGCACAATCAGACAGAATAATTGTTAAAGAAAAGGAACATCTTTAACAGTTTCTTAAGTTTTTTGTTTTAAAACCATCGTTTTAGGTTAGAATCAAAATGTGGAAAATATTACATCATCATTATTTGGTGTCGAAGATATTAATTAAGATAAATGTAAAACAACTTTATTTGTAAAATAGTAGACTTTACTGCTTAAAGCCTACAGTTAATTTGCAAAATAATTGAAATAAAATAGGTTTGAAATGACACGAAGAAGCCTAACAAAAAGCTGTGAATAAGTTACTTCAGTGTTAAAATGAAAATCTGTAATTTATTCCACTGAAGTCAATTAAGTGGAGGAGGGAGGGTTATTAACGATTTCATTAAGTATTTTTTCCCTTTGGAGTCAGTTATATTTTCATTAGTCTGCTAAGACTTATTTATGGACTTAGTTAATGAAAATGAACTTTTAAATCTTAAGTGAAGGAAGATACTCGTTGGGAGAAGTTTTGGCCAATTATAAGTCTTAATTACCGTATTAGATTTTCAACTGAAATGAAGGTTATAATAATTAAAATTAATTAAAAATCTCAATCATCGTTTAAAGGAAAGATTTATTCAAATATAGCATTATCGTACTATTAAATCTCAGCTGATCAACGTGCTGTAGTAATACAGCAATAAGTTCCAGCGAACAACTTCACTCTTAAATCTTGCGTTGTCATCTTTTTTACATGTACTTATAACTTACATGAATATTTAGTCCATTACAAAAGCAAAAACTGATAAATATTTAGTCGTAAGGTTTGTCTTAAGACTGCATCGAGCGTCCAGTGGCGCCCTCATTGCTTTGAGTTTTCAAATACACTAAAGTTTTGTCTTGAAATGTAACATTACTTAACTAATGAACTATGACTACTAGAAGGCCAAAAGTAATAGGGAACATGCATGAAAAACAGAATTGAGTTTCATTGATTCGATATAGAAGAAAATGTTGAAAATAGCATATAAAACGCAATACACCAAGTTTTGACCCGTGTTTTAAAATTTTATATAGAATCAAAACTTGTTAAACCCACTCTTGGAATGAAGGCGTGATGCTATGTATGTATGTATATATATTATATGCATTGTGATACATTGTGTATTCATTTGTACAGCAAAAAACCTACTCGTAAGTACTAATCAACAAAGTACTAAGTACAAAGTGTGGACCTACATATAAGGTCGACTGTATAAGAAAAAAATGTAGGTGCCTTTGTTTTATTTTCAATCCAGCTTCGGAATAAATTTACAACCAATACAAGAGTAAAATAAACAGTATTTTATTTACAAAGGTAACAATCAATAAAACCAATGATTTGATTAATATTTCGGAGTAAGTACCGTTAGTATGAAAATTACGAATATTCTTTGTCGTCGGCATCGTAATGGACCCCCAGTTGTTTCCGCACAGTGTCTTCGAGCTTGGCCAGGATCAAACTGTCACTGTGACTCATACGAGGAGATTCCAACAGCCCTGAAAGAGTAAAAAATCAAGTTTTATTATACGAGCATGAACATGGTTGAGCTGATTTGTTTTGGATGGAAGTTATGTTACAGAACGTAAGTGTAACCCCGAGAACTACAATAGCATTGAACCCATTACAAGACCTTTTTGGTCAAGAAACAATCAATTGGCCGTAAAACCCGGTTTGTCCATCGTAATGTTGAGTATTTGGGACTCTCTTTAAGCCCCTTTCCAATTTAGCTTAATCTTGCATGGTTCATAAATTAACGCACTGTCAAAAGAACAAAGTTGAAAATTCTCCTCGTGTAGTTTAAGAGCCTCTGTACTACACTGTTGAACCATATTGCCTTAGTCATGTTATCGTATTGTCAACGTTGGAATAGCTCTTATTTACTTGTCAATAATGGCGGATAAGTTTAAAACTATACCATAACACATCAAAAAACAAAAAAAACCGCCTTAAAATCGCAATAAATAACTTCCTTTAAAATTGTAGGCACCTACCTAATAGGTTAGTCCAACTGAAGTCGGCTTTTTTGGTTAATATATTGTGGTCGCCGACTTCAGTTCGACTTACCTATTAGGTAAGTGCCTACAATTTTAAAAGAAGTTATTTGTTGCGTTTTTGAAGGTCAGTTTTTTTTAAAAGATTTATTTTATTTTAAACTTTTTATTAATCATAAATACGCTGATCCGTACTCCCACATATTAGTTGATATGAAACTTTAAGTTTCAAGCGAGCCGCAAGCAACGCCGCCGGAAAGTCATAGCCTTATTTCAACAAGTAAATATTCTTCGTTGTAGTCGCTCAACTATCTTAATCGAGATATGTTAACGCTACCCTTGAAATAGGCACCGTTGAGGAGTTCCGATGGCCATCTGTGGTCTTCATCATCAGTTCCACTTCCCCAAGTGATACTTTCTGAATGCAAATGCTAGATTTGTTACTAAAAATACTAAAATCGCTATATGTTTGTCTACAATATTTGAGGAATTCCCTCAATTCCTCACTGAGCCCCTCATCAGATTCAGATTTGGTGACAATGGGACCACTTCGGAAGTCTACTCTAACAAACTAAAAAAAAAACAAAATCGGTCACACAATTGACGGAGTAGTTGGTAAGCATTATATAAAAAAAAACATAAAATATACCAACCTTTTTTTGAAGTTGGTTAAAAAGCAATATTGCTTCACCGAATGAAATAGAGCCTCCGACATTTCTTTACTTATTAAACCTCTTTGAAGGCTCACTCAATATTGTAATTAAAATGGCCTCATAAATAAGGCCTACCTCAAATTTCATTGATGAAAATGGGATCATTTATACGTGAAATGTCAGCTAAAAATCTGTAATCAAAACCTTGGTCCTTACGAATAACAATCATTATCTTGCTCAATGTAGACGTTGAACATGATTCATGAACACAAACATTAATACTAATTCAGGAAATGTCCTTCGGCTAACGGACCTAACATAACCTTACCTCGTAAGGCCCGGTGTGCAATAGGTATATACATAATCAAGACAAAATACTAGTCATTTCAACTACATTACAATGGGAATAAAGAAATTTTTCTTTGTTCAATCATTGAAAACGGCATTATAGAGCAAACGTATTTGAGCTTTATTTCCTTGTAACTAAACGTAAAATCGCATTGGGCAAAGATAATGGTGATGATACTAACACTGTTAAACTAACTATCTTAAGAGCTATGATGTCTTAATTAAATATAACTAGACATAGTAAATATTTGTTGTACTTTAACACGTATTTATTACGAGACTTTCGGACTTAGTTTAGGCACAAAATCTCTAGTCTAATCAGTTTGTCCAAAATAAATATTGCATTAACAATCGCTTCTCCGAAAGACGAAACATACTGTACCCAAGACCCCGGTACAAATGCACTTACACGAGCAAACCATACTAAGTTTGATTGGTGACTTTAGGTATATTTAGCAGTTTGATTGCGCTGTACTATCTATCGATTGTGATAAACTCACCTTCTCGAAGACACCTCGCCACCTCCATGGCCTCATAAACGAGCCCAGCGCTGTTATTGAAGTTGTACGGCAATTTGGAAGTATGCAGCGAAAATTTCTCCACCTTGCCATCCACGTGAATCAACTGCTCGGGGAAATGGAACGGGTCTTCAACCTGTGAGACCACAAACACTAAAATGAGCTACATGGTCTTTGAACGATGATATATATTTTAAGGAAAATGTAATGAATACTAAGATGACGGTGATTGGTATAATTTGTGTCTAATATAATGCTATGGTGACTCCAGCAAAAAAGGGAAAAGTGCAAAATTATACTTTAAATGTAACAACGCATTCAATATTAGCACTATGAGGAAAAACTAAGGTGGGGTGGAAAAAAGCGGTAGCACAATAACTTCACGTATATTTTTTTGTGCAACAATGGACTGCGTGATACAAAGTTGTTACTACAGTGTGAGAAGGAAGCGCATAATAATTAATAGAGAGGGGCATTTAACCAATCACAATAGTCAGCTGACCCATTAGTGGTGCAATTAGTAACCAGTCTTTTTTTATTTATAGTAAGTCCCACGAGAACTGAACTGGATGAACCACTACGCACATAAAATCATTCGTGACATAATAACAGAAGCCATTTAATCTCAAGTACCAACTTGATGTTTATTACTAGTATATCTTTTAATTAGCTCTTATGTCACTACTTATAATTGTCGATGATTAAATATACTCGGTCTCTTAAGTTTTTTACAATGGATATGCTTCTTAACAACAGTCAATTGAATGAGATAATATTGATAAAGGTATTTGAAGTAAACATCGGAACAGTGAACTATTTACTTACACACATACTCGTACAGTAGATACATACAATTAGCAACACCGTCAACTGACCATTTTAAAATCCTGTCACCTTACAACAGTTAACAGTGATGCTGTTAGGGCATTAATTGACTAAAATCATTACCCTCCTTGAGGCTTAGCGTAGTTCGATCGGTAGCTAAGGGACTAATCAAGTTGCGATTTTAAGGCATTGAGTTTATTAATTGAAACATTAAAGGTCGTAACTTGTTTGTTAATGGAATGGAGGCGCAAACAAACACAATCCACCTGATAGTGAAGTGGGCTCTGAAAATTATAGACATCTACGTAATCAATTTATATTTTTTATATTTTATTTATATTAATTTTTTTATCATCAAGACAGCAAGCCCAAGATTGCTTTTAAGCTGCCAACCTTAAAGGGATTGAGTTGGTTTGACGTTATGCTAGTCATTTCACCAGTTGTCTTATCTTCATACAACTATTGAAACACTGTTAATCAGCGGCAGATTAAGTACCAATTTCACTATACGATGTTAAATTTAATCAATGTTAATCAAATGTTAGTTCATACATTATGACAATTGTTAACGCTCTAATCTTTTGTTAAGTGGTTAACATTGTACGGTGAAATTGGTACTAAAGGGTAGCGATTCAAATAGATCCAGCAATAGTTCCAACCAGGACTAAATCACCTAAGGTTGGTATTCATACTAAGGTGGTAAGTTATCATAAAATAAGGTGTAATAAAGAAAGCCTCACCGACGCGTATCCCTTCGTTCCAGACACAGTGGCTTTGTTCCACAACTTGATAGTGCCATAAGCATTTAGAACGGCCCGTCGTCCGCCAGTGTACTCCAAGACGATGTGGTTCACGATGTCCACGCCCTCTTCATTGAGATCGCCGAAGGCAGTCACTTTGGTTGGCTCATCTTTGAAGATGAATTGTGCGAATTGAAGAACGTACACACCAAGGTCGAGGACTACGCTACCGCCCAGGTCTTTTTTGCTAGAATGGAAAACAATAGTTATAATTAGCTGACATGTGGCTATTTTTAAAACAGGACAGCAGTTGACATCTTTTAACTAACATAATGATTGTCCTGATAGATATATAAAAACGCTACGGTGAAAATAATTATTTAAATATTAAGTAGTTTAAGCTAAAAAAACAAGTATCTCTATATCCTATTAAAAAATCTATACGTTTTACTCGCAAGACAGCGGGTGATAAGTATTTTCCGAAAGATGAGAATATTATTTTATCAAATAACTCACGTCAATCTATCCACCGTGACCACAGGTACTCCAAAATTAGCTTCAACCAATTTAACATCTCCCAACTTTCCAGAGTTAATCTGCTTCTCCAAGCCAAGGTACGCCGGCGCGAACCTCGACCACACTGCTTCCATGAGGAACAGCTTCTTCTTCTTGGCGAGATTGATAAGGGCCTGGGTTTGCTTGAGGTTGAGGCTCAGGGGCTTCTCGCAGAGAACGTGTTTGCCATTCTCGAGGAAAAGCTTTGTGAGACTAAAATGATCTGGATTCAAGGCGCCAATGTAGACGACGTCTGTAAGTAGAAAGGTTTAATTGAACTTGATCATTTGTTATCTTGTTCTTGTGCATGCTCTTTTGTTTGAAAAGACACATGATACACATTTTATTGTTTAATTTTCCAATTTGCACCCCAAACTCTAAATTATTTTATCTACGGTTCACGTAACAGGCATAAATAGAATAATGAATGTAGAGTAAGCGAAAACGGTACGTTTGGTCTGGTGCAACTAGCGATTCATAGTCTCAGCTTACCCCATATGGAGACAGGTGTGAAGATATGTATGTATGCTTTACGGTTGTGATTGAGTAATCATTGAGCAACTCTTTATTCGTATCCAATTACATGATGATGATGAGTGGAGCAAGGGTTGGGGCAGATTTATAGCGGGGGAGGGGTTGAGATAGGAAAAGAAGAGTTGTAGAGGATTTATGTATGAAAACCCGATGATAATACAATAATATGGTGTCCAAGAGTTGATCTTGTAATGACTCGCTATATTCAGATTTGTTAGTTTCGTCTCGATAGTCATAATAAAATGAGTACTGTGCAAAAAAGAACCGAAAGACCGTCGGTATCGAAAGCTAGTCTTAAAATGTCTCTTTTTGTCAGAAACTAATAGTGAACACTATTCGGCATTGTGCACTCGGTTACTAACCAACAACTCCTTGACTTTCAGCCATGGCCTGGTAGGAATCGAATACGGTCTTGATGCTGTGCAGCTTCGCGAACGCCTCCGCGCGACTCCTATCCCTAGCAGCAATAGCCGCCACCACCTGGTCTCCCTTCCCCGGGAAGGAGTTGATAGCATTCACGAAGTCATTGGATATCTTGGCTGCGCTCACGATTCCCCAGCGGATGGTCATCTGGTAATTATTATAGCTGAATTAAGGCACAATAGTTGAAGAAAGGGCCTCGTAGAAATGTCAAAATGTATGGAATTGACAAAACCAACAAAGAAGCAAATAAACGCACAATAGTTTACGTCATTCTATACTTATGTATTTTATATGTTTATACTTTTGTAGCTTGCAGGATGTAAGTTGTAAGCCATGGAGTAAAAATAAGTTACCTAGTAGCCATAAGCTAATTTTATTCTATGATTTATTTTAAAAACTGAACTCTTATTGTAATACTTGCGTGTTTGTTTGTTTCTGTGTCTGTTACAGCCTATTTTCATCACAACGGAAGGAGTAAAAAGGTTTATTTATTTAATATTTATTGTAAAAAAGAATACACTTAGTATACAAAAGGCGACCTTAATGCCGTAAGGCATTCTCTATCAGTTGACCTTTGGGCAAAGTAGAGATTGTGTGGCGGTGCAACATAAGTACAGATATAGTGCTATGTAGCTAGCAAGTTAAAAACAAAATGTGCGACATATCCAAATAATAAATAAAATAAAATAAATAAATATCATGGGACAATCTCACACAAATTGACCTAGTCCCAAAGTAAGCTCTAGGCTTTTACTATGGGTACTAGACAACGATAAACATACTTATATAGAGAAAAAAATAATGTTTTATGATAAACAATCTATGAATTCTTAACAGATTTTTTTTATAAAGTATCTGGTCTAAGTCTTTAAGGTTTTTTGTTTTTCATTGTGGACGGTTTTTATCCTTCGTTTTTTATTAAACCAGCAAATATTATTTTACCTCAACTAAAAAGTAAATCGTTATTTAATTTTGGCAGAATTACATCGTTTAAAAAATATGAATAAGAATTGCAGTTCACAGTTCCGAAGTTCTAATTACTTCTGAATTATGATTACGAAATTATAGTTAATTTAAGATGCCCAAATAATATAAAAATAGTTATTAAAGAAAAGCATGAAGGTAGTAAAAACAAATAAAACCCAAAGTGTGTAGGGCGGTTTTTTAGCCACGTTAAAAATAAAGCCATACAACAACCAAGATGATTCAATTTAAACTATACTCAAATCTGAGACATCATCCTCCTAAAGAACTCCTAAACAAGTGCGTACAAAAAGCAGGTAGGTACTCGTTTTTAATTTTACATTAAAAATATAGCATAACGTATCCTTATGTTTAAAATGTAAATTAGGTATATGGATTATCAATAGTCAACTGCGTGGACAAAGATGCGGGTAAGACCTCGTTGCGTAAAAGTACCTACCGCTCTGGCCGAGATAACGTACTGATTTATTTAATTGACATGCCAACAGCACATAACCATCACAAATAGAGATACACATATGTTGAGGATATAATTTAAATTTAATGCGGCAATAACGCTTAAAGCTAAAACAACACATCTTGAATGTATGTCACATTCCAAAAACATTATGTAAATTTGACAAAGAAGCTAACAAATAAAATAACATGTTTTAGTTTTTTAGAATATTTGTAAGAATTACTAGATCAAAAAAACACACTAGGTCAGAGATGTATCATCACTAAGTCATTTTAATTACTTATAATGCTCTGAGCATTATAAGTATTTTGAATACGATTAGCAAGGAGTTTCCAAGTTTGATTCTCATAGTAACAGGATCTGTATTCTAATGTGGTGAAACCATATTGTAACGAGCGCCGCCGGGCACCGAACGCACCGCTGACGTCACACGCCGCGCGCGCCTCCACGACAGCACGGCACCGTGTACGGCCGCCACCCCGCGCGCGCGACCCCCGGCTTCGCTCGATGGCCTTTATAAGCGGAGGCACTCCCGTACTAATCAGCACTGCGTTTGAAGGGTCGTCTCCGGGCGCCCCTGAAGCTTGAGAACACTAAGTAGTGTCTCCCTCTCGCCTCCCCCCTCCTCCCCTCTCGCAACCTAGGTGCGGTGCTGTTACCCAGCGTCTTAAGCACTAGGAAGCGATCCGACCAACCTGGTGCGGTGCTGTTACCCAGCGTCTTGAACACAGGAAGGTATCCTAAATCCCGTGACCTAGGTGCGGTGCTGTTACCCAGCGTCTTTAGCACTAGGAAGCGATCCAACCAACCTGGTGCGGTGCTGTTACCCAGCGTCTTGAGCACAGGAAGGTATCCTAAATCCCGTGACCTAGGTGCGGTGCTGTTACCCAGCGTCTTGAGCACTAGGAAGCGATCCGACCAACCTGGTGCGGTGCTGTTACCCAGCGTCTTGAGCACAGGGAGGTATCCCATCCCCCGTAACCTAGGTGCGGTGCTGTTACCCAGCGTCTTGTGCACTAGGAAGCGGTCCTGCTGACCGGGTGCGGTGCTGTTGCGCAGCGTCTGAGCACCGGGAAGCTTCCCGACCCATTTAGAATTAAGTACTAACAATTGAGCACTAACCGCTACTGTTATTATTGAATAAACAGGCATAAAGCCTTCATATTATACTGGACTGTGTTTACTATTAAAACCTTAATTCCTGATCCCCCTGAGCTATCTATAAATGCCTCCAGTCCAGTAGTAGATTTGCCCAGGACGAGGTGAATGTTGACGTGGAGCCAAAGCGCCCCGTTACAATATTACCTTTGCCGTCTTTCCGTATTGTAAGAGTTTTGATAGCTCTTATTTACGTGACAGTAATGGAGTTAAAAATAATGCTATAATATGTCAAAGACAATATAATTTTACCGAAGTTGAATAGAGATCCAGGACAAAACATAGTGCACCGACATGTTCATGTATTCGTTTTAGGTAGGTACTGTAAAAACTACCAGATCCTATACTAGATAGGGGCCATCGATTTTTCTATTATAATTATTTTTTTATTTTAAAATCAGATGGAGAGAGCGGCATCTGTCTTGGGACAACATTGGTTAACCGTTTATTAATTCGTCAAAGACTTTAAAAATTACTAGGTAACCTAGAGAAAATTGTCTAACAGCTTATTTATCTTTAAATTAATAATGTAAAAGATTAAAACTTACCGTGACTGCACGTCCTCTTGGGCCGGAGTAGAAATGTAAATAACTAATAAACCAAGAGTTGAGTTATATAAGACGCAATACAGCGTAGAGTGTTTATAATAACAAACAGTATCGTACTGCAAGTGTTTTTTTGATATTGATATCGTCGCCGGCTGGAAACATACTTGAACCTTGTAGATAATAATGAAATAATCGTCGTTACTCCTGTTAAAGTTATTGTGGTTTTATTTTTATACCAAGACTTTAGAATTTTGATTTGACTATTTACAATGTAAAAAGCTCCATAAAGAAGGATTTTGTCTCACGCAAAAAAAAAATCTTACATTGTTTTATATTTTTTCTCTTTTTCTTTCGTGTGCTCTTTTTCCTTCTCGATGCCACAAAAAAAAAGTCAGACGTTAAAAAACCATTCTTGCCTACTATTATTATAAACCGCTAAACATTACCATCGATAACGGTATCAGGGGCCCTAGCCAAGATGCAAACGCTCCTAACGTTTTTCTTTTCTATCGCTCATAATGTATGGGATGACAGTCGACCACGTGGTTTATCGAAACGCACGAGAATGTCATCCCATACATTTTGAGCGAAAGAAAAGAAAAACGTTAGGAGCGTTTGCATCTTGGCTAGGGCCCCAGAATGCGACCCACAAAGCGTTGTAATCGTTATAAGCGTTGCATAGTTTTGTTATGAGCGTTGCCAAGGTAACAATAGTGCGCATTTGTATGTAAGTAAAATAATGTTTTGTGCATACAGAAAACCAACAAACAACAAATTAAACACAGTTTTGATCTAACCATTGCAATATTGTTTGCCCGTTACGCTGATCACAGATATCATTAATGCGTTCGGTGAACAAATCAACATCCAATTATAATATTACTAGCAAAAGCCGCCGTCGCTTCGCTGCGGTTTATGTGAGTGTTTTGTAACCCTCGTACATAAACCAGAATTTATTATTACATAAAAACTGATTGACAAAAATCTAACAGATGGTCATTCATCAATATCTGTTGCAAGGTTTAGAAATAGTTAGCGGATATACAGAGAAACAGTCCGTGTCTGTTTGTCTGTTTAAACGCTAACTCCTCCTAAACCAATGGACTTTGTTTTATATTGCCAATGAACCGGAGGAACGTAGTATTAATACACCTCCAGAGGCTCGTTTCACGAATCAACACGTTACAAATTACAAGCAAAACTCACTTTATAGCAATAGGAGTTAGAAAGAGACTTTCGCTTGTAATTTGAAACTTGTAGCTTCGTGAAACGGGCCTTAGCTCTATTCCGATAATTTAAAAATCGATTTTTATCGTAGACTTGTGATCTGCCAACTAATATTTTAACTCATATAATGTTGTGAAGCTACATACATTTTGATCTTGATATATAGCTTTTGCCCGCGATGTTAGCATCCACCCTTCAAAAGGAGGATCAAGATGACGGACGGAAGGATATTCACTGCGGGAATAATTACGTGTCCGCACCCCGCAAAAATATCTGAAACACCTGTAGTTTTATTACTTCTTAAGAGTGTTTTCTTCTTTTTCCATACAAAATGTAACCCCCTTTTACCCCCTTATAAGCAGAAATGCGTCATAAATCGTAGCTTAAACAATAGAATTCAGGGTCTTAATGTTTATATATATTTAATTTCATGTAACTGTCCAGTAGATTTTGAGTCAAAACTGTACAACCAGAAAGACAGAAAACAATTCTAATAATCATTGATTCGATTTTAGTATTATTTTATGTAGTCTTTTCCACTCGGTTTCTTTTAAGTTTTGCACTTACAGACACGACTCTTCTACAGACTTTTTAATGTATAGATATAAAAGTAAAGATTACATTAGCTCTGTGTGTTAGTTAACCCTTAACCACCTACCTCCCGTCTCACAGACTCATTCACATTATAAAAATGTAATTTACTCAAGTGCGAGCATCCTAGAAACGTCTGTGTCGTTGTACCTTCCCCCCTCCTGCCTCAGTGCCGCGTCACCGCTCACCGAGGTCGGTCGTGCACGCGTTTAGTTTTGGTGAGTATATTTCTGCCTCCAACCGTCTCTGAGACGGGTGGTAGGTGCATACGTATTATTTTCTTAGGGGTCCCGGAGACGGGTTGTAGGTGGTTAAGTAATTATGCATTCTTATTTTCTTTACAGAGTCAACCAATCGCTTGGTCTAGTAGTCGGTGACCTTGACTACGTACGTAAATGCACTTATTAATTTTTAAGAGCGATAAATATTAGGTACTATAGAAGTTTTGAATGGTTTTCTACGCATTTAAGTACTTATTTCAATAATAATGTGTAACATACGTGTAGCACTTTTAACACATGAGTTTGAGTAGGATTTTCATTGTTTATTTCATGTTCTCGACTAATATTTCTAATGTTTTTTTTTAGTCAAAAATGCTTCCCAGTGACGAGGTCATCCAAAGGTGGCTACAAGAAGTGTCATCAGATGAAGATGAATTCTTGAACGATGACTGTAGCGATATAGAACCAGATGCTGACCCGCAGAATGTATTAGAGGAAAGTTGTGAATCAGATTCTACCATCGAGGGACTTGCAGATGGTCATTGGCGGTGTTTTTTAGGCTACTTGACATTTCGGCCTCGAACAGTTATGTGGTAAGAGTATCTACTGAAACAGGAAAACCGGAGAGCAGGTTCAAATTCATGAAACAACTCGCCGACAGCTGGTCGCCACACTTAGAGCACCGTGTAACTATTGTTACTATTCAAAGGGACCTAAAAAATGCTTTAAATCGTATACTTTTCCACAACAATAACGATCAAAGTACTAGTGGTGTTGAAGAACGGTTGGAAGTACGGAAAACTTGCTCTACTTGTGACCCGAAAAAAAAACGCAGAACCCAGTACATGTGTTTCGAATGCAAAATACCAATTTGCCTAGAATGTTCGAATAAATTGTGCATTCACTGCCGCGAAAAGCAGTAACTGTCTGTCTGCAATTTTATCCAAATACTGCCTTTTTCATATTGCTATTTTGTTAATCAGCTTCGTTGATTATTGAATAATAAGAAATTACTACTTGGATCTTTATAGAAAGTTGTAACTTCCACATTCCATCTCACCTTCCAAAGGATATAGTTCCTAGATTAAAATTTAAGGACCGGTGCCATATGTTTTAAGAAAAAAAAATGTTATGTTAATTTTTTGATATTATTATTAGATTAATAAATAATTTAATTTGTGTATTCTGTTGTTTCTATTTCAAATTACCTATACAATCCACAATATTTAATATATAAGGGCGATATTATGTAGCCGTCCTAAGGACGGCAGGTAGGTGCATGTGTGATAAAAATAGTAGGTAGGTAGTTAAGGGTTAAAATTTACTACGGATAACATTCACTTTGGTCTTGATGGGTGGTCTGGGTGGCATTTCCTTTAAAACCCCCTATAGATGTATAAAGAATAGCGGTTTCCAGCGACGCTGTCCGCGTATTAAAATAAAATAAAGCCCATCCTATTCAGGGATAATCTAGCATTCTAATAGTAAGAGAATTTTTAAAAATTTTGACAATAATAAATTTGGTTAAAAATATTATTTAACACATTTTGTCAAAATTTCCAACTGTTCCTTTCAACTTGTAAATGCTAGTGAACCAACTAATTTACTGAAAAATATATCACGGTGCTTGTGACACAGATATTTATTTCAGCTAACAAGTATATATAGGTCATACTAGTTTGTGGCGAGTCAAGTCCAGTCCAAAGTATACCATCAAACGAATTAACTGCTCATCAAAACTGGCTAACATTCATAATTACTTAGTCTCCTTAGGGAGGTCTCACGTAATAACATGAGGGAATAGATAACACGTCTTATATTTGCTGTGTTGTCACCGATATTATCGATGTTTCACAGAATTCCAATACCAAAATTATCAATCTTGAAAGGGAGGTCAGGTTAGTTCTCTCTTCCAAACTTGTCATCTATTAGGATTGATTAATCATTTGTAAGTTTTTGCTATAAGATCAAGCATCTCTTGCAGTAAATACCGCTTTTTATTTATTTATTTATTTATTTATAAGGTACAGTAACAAATTACAGACTTAAATTTATTACAATAGTTGATTTATGTTACATTCACATGTCTGCAACTTAACAATAACTGTACACGACACTCATAGGCGACAGTTTTGTTGTTGTGTTATAGATTGAGTGATGAGTGTTCCAGTAGACCTACATTATTAACATCACTCAAAAAACAACCAAAGTTAATCAGAAAAAATACAAAGAAGATATTTAGAGTTCCGTACCCAAACGATACCAAACAAAGCCCTATCACTCCGTCCATCCCTCGGTCCTAATTCTACTAATAGTATGCATTTGAGGTCTTAGGATTATAGTCATGAGAATTCAAATGTCTATGGGTCTCAGATAATACTTACCATCAGGTGGCCTGAGTGCCTGTGTGCCTTCTCCTTAACATAAAAAAAACATAAATATCTGGTAATATTTCATCTTTTAAAAAGTTCAAATGCAGGGTGTAAACCAAACTTAATGCTTCATTTACGTTTTATCGAAGGTCATTTTAAATTGACGCATCAAACATGGCTGTAAAATCCTTCGAGTGATTTATGAGGGTTCTCATAGCAGTTATCTAGCGGACAAGGGACTGCTGTTACACGACAGATTTTATGGTCGCAAACAACCCCACAGTTTGAGATTTGCATCACACAAGGTTTCATCATGTACCTACACTAGAATATAAGTAGTATGTAGATACTAGTGATTGATTGAAAACTGAGATTTAGTGATTCCAGTTTTAAGAACGATTATTCAATCTCCAGATAATAGTATCTGCTAGATAAAATTAGAATGTTTCCTTTTATTGAAAAATATTGTAAAATAAATGCACTGTTACCAAATCAGATTTCCACATATACAGCTTGTAACACATGTTACACACGACTTTAATAAAGCATCAGCACGTATCAAACGACGAATAACATAACCACATGATTCTTTCATTGCCAATAACAGCCGGCCGGGACAGAGAAAAAATAATATCTAACGGGCTAGCACGGTCCGTAACATAAGAAATAAAAGAACCAACCAATTCATACCTATATTTTTAGTGCGAAGTCCAATAAACAACCGCTAAGTGTTGTTACATTAACCTTAAAAACTGGGCAAGATGTCGGACCATGCTCAGTGTACGGTTCCGAAGCCGTTAAGTACTTCAAACATAAAAACCAACAATAATAACTAATTTTCGATTTAAAGTCAATTGGCGCTGTATTAGATGATTTTAGTAGGTATAAACACTTTAATCGCCTATGTTTCAAGAACCAATGATGTCTACTTAGTCGTGAAAGTTTTCCTTTAAAATTCGTTTTATGCTCTTTTATTTAAGTATCTTTTCAGTCTCTGCGCTAGGCAGCGGACGGACGGACGGACGGTCATGGCGAAACTGTTAGGGTTCCTAACTAAAAACCGGTAGTTTATATTACATTTACAAAGGTTACATTTAATATTAAAGTCATCATCATCATCATCAGTCCACTTACGTCCACTGCTGGACATAGATCTCTCTCATGGTATGCCACTGAGCTCAGTTTTGTGTTTTTTGTTTCTAACTGCTCCCAGTCACTTTTAGTATGTCATCACTCCACCTAGCTGGAAGGCGTCCTACACTACGTTTGCCAAGCCGTGGTCTCCACTCTAGAACACGTCTAATCCAACGGTTGTTGGTTCTGCGACGGCTCTGACCGACCCACTTCCACTTCAGCTTGCTAAACTTCTGGTCTATATCGATAACTTTGGTTCTCTGTCGGATCATCTCGTTTCGGATTCAATCCTTCAGAGAGACTCCGAGCATAGCCGTCTCCATAGCCCGCTGAGCAACTTTAAATTGGTGAAACTATCGCACCGTGAGTGTCCACGTCTCAGCACACACATACGTCTCTGTTAAAAACTTTCGTCTTTAGACTTGAATATTAACGTGCAATTCAGAAAATAAAATTAACTGGTTTTGTCATCGTATTTGAAAATAAGTATAAAAAGTGAAACACACGAGCAGCCATTTCAGCCGAAAGACAATCCAGTGCTGGACATGGGCCTCCCCCAAGGCTTGCACAAGAACTGGTCCTGCGCCGTTTGAATTCAACGGTTTCCCGCAACCTAGACATCGTCGGTTCACCGTATTGGAGGCCTACCCACGCTACGTCTTCCGGTAAATTATAAATTGCACAATATTTATAGCAAAAATGTGAAGAGTGAACAAACGAAGTAATAACTTAACGAGTTAGTAAGTCTCTGACATTTAGACGGACGAATATTACAAACCGTAAAAACGAAACTGAAATGGAACGTTCTTGTCCCTTTTATCTCTGAGTCAGTTAATGACACTTAACTCGTTCGTCAAACTTGTATAAGAAAATTGTTACTAAAGAACGACTTAATTGTCATTGACTCTGAGTGCGGCAGTAGGTATTGTATATAAATCAGGGGATTAACATGACATGCCTAAGCAATTCAGTTTATGGATGAGCGTAAAAAACACAGCTATAGCAGTTATATAGCTCTGTGTCTTTCTCTTACCGTAAACCGAATTGCTTTAAGGTGAAATCACATCTATCAGCACCGATTCGCATTTTGTCTATAGAAAATACCTATAGCTAATTTATATGAAGATGCGTACGCATCTATTTTTCTTTTGCATGCGTACCCATCTTTATAAATAACAGTCATTTTCTATAGACAAAATGCGACTCGGTGCTGATAGATGTGATTCCACCCTAACCATGACATGGCCCCTTACACTGCTTTCTCGCGTTTTTTTCCAAAACGTACGTTTTTCATGCTAGTCGTTTTGGTAGCAACATGGCTACAATAAAAGTGTTAATGAGGGAGTAAGCCGGTCCCTGTCCCCTCGTCTCGTAAAAGATAATGAAACTCCGTTATTAGGTGATGCGTCTTGTCTATGTCTATTGACTGGTCACTGGTTTGAGAGACAAAAGCCAAAGTTGTGTTGATGATGTAACGAGTAAAATGGAGATTATACGCAGAAACTACTATTATTACTATTATATCGATGGGTCCTACGAATAAGGGCCTAACTCTAAAATCTCAATTTTACAGCACGGGCGTTTAAAGTTAAAAACGCTCATAACTTAGAGATGTCTCATCCATTTGTGCTGAAACTTGGCATATGTGTTTAAAGTTCCATGAGGTATAATCTAATCACATTTTTATTTATTTAAATGTACTTAATAAAAAAACAGCTCACTTAAGCCCTTGTACGTGAATAAATGCTAATTTATTTTAATTAAAAAAACTAGTACAAGGGCCAATATGTCACTTTGATACATATACGTGTATGACTTAAAAATCATAAATAATATAATTTTAGCTATCAAACTCACGTTACACAACTTCGTTTGTAAAAACAAGTTATAAAATACCTTAAACATGATAAAACTATGATAATTTACGTTCAATAAGCCAGTTTGGTCTTTATACGTTACTTAGTTTCAAATTGTGCATCGTTCAGTCAATAAGAACAAAAAACTTTATTTTTAAATATATTTATTCATATAACAACAACCAAGGTTGTACTGACAAATTAACCAAATTTAAAAAGTTAAATATTCAGGCTTATACCTATTTAAAAATAAAACTTCTATCAAAGGCTTCTTTACAATCAGTCTTAATGTTTTTAACCATTAAATTTGGCATTACCACTGCCACTTATTACTTAATAGTAAAATTAGTAAATCAGTTATTAAAATAAAAAGGAAACAATTTGGTAAATCAGTTTACAAATTAAAAAAATAACATTTGTAACAAACTTGTTCTTAATTTTTTTAACCATTATTTGCATTACAGCTGCTTCTTATAATTATTTAATAGTAAAGCAGTTAAACAAAATTAAAAAATATATTTGAACAAACTCGTTCTAATAATGCACTTGTTGAGATCAATAGTAATATAAAGTAATCACTTCTTCTTACATAAAATAATATAACTAAAACATGGAAAATTAAGTACAATCATAATTATCACGATACAACCGAATTTTAGTCGCTGTCTTCACTCTCATTAACATTATTATCATCGTTAGCCACTACCAAACCTTCATAGAAACTATGGTGAGCTTGTGGAATAATATTTTTCGACACAAATCAAGCAAATCTTTCTTTTTTGATTGTGCGATTGGTATTAAGATATTGTAGCATAAATCCAACGTTTCAACTGGCCTAAGTCATACTGCCTGGAATGATCACCGATAGCCCATTTTTTTTTGAATATGCTTTTTCTTGTGTCTTCTTCTAGCTTATCGAAACACTTAAGTTTGCATGTACTTTCACAGGACTTTCCTATAGTTTTGCCTGGTCTTTGTTTACCATCTCTACTGCTATAAGCTCTTCCCGAGTTCTTGAGTCTTTTTCTCTTAGAGATCTATCCATTCATGCTCGTGTTGTTCTCGCATTCTTCCACTATCCTTTTTTTTCGTATTTTTTCTCTTCTTGGTGCTTATTGTGCTGCATGGGCTGTAAGGTTCATCTGATGAATACGGCTGCGATGATACGGACGGAATAGCTTCTTCCTCGCCATAATATATTGTGCTTCCCTCAGGTGATGGCATAGGAGTTGTTTCGCCTGTAATATTAGCACTTTCAGACGCATTTGGAAATTTATTACCTGGATTATACGTCGATAACACATCATGTGTAGGACTTAACGGTAAAACGGTGTCATTTTGGTCTTGAATAGATATTTGATTTTTAGGACTTGCAGGAATTAAAACTTGAAGGGAGCTAGCTGTCTATGGAGACGGCGATATGTGTGTTATTCGAACTGCCCCCAGTGGATGGCATGGCAAGATCATCTTTTAAATAGTCACCATCAGACGCAGTCAAACTTTGAACTGATTCCTGAACCTTACCCCCAGATGGATACGTATTGTCTGAATTACACCCTTCATTTTCAGGCGGTAACATATCAAGAAAGTTTTCTGGAGAGATGTCAATACGTATATTAGTTTCCTTGTAACAGTAGCCTTCTTAAAGGTCTGAATGGTCGTCATTGAATATTATTTCGTTCAATAAACGTAAATCCGAGTTTTCTAATATCTCACTGGCATCAAAAGGCAACGGAGAAGCTAAAAAAGAAATAAAACAACTAAAAATGCAGTAAAAGTAACTAAAAGAAAGTATAAAACTAAAACCCGATACATACCTACATACATAATTCATATAAATATACAAACATCTATACATAAGCTGTTAAAATCATTACCTACCCTTCTTTTCGCTTCGAATAAAAATAAGACCAAACTGTTGCTTACGTAAATATAACACGTACAAGGGCCAATCTACCAGTTTACCACTTAATTTAATACCTTAACTACATGATTTTTCATATTTCGTGAATATTCTACATTATTTATGCTATCGTACATAAAATAATGACATTACATAGAAGCTGTTTGTGTAAAATAAAAAGATACTCACAGTTTTCTGGGTAAAAGTTTTCGGAACCTTCGTAACCTAAACCATCATTTTCCGTGCTATTATTTTCGTGACTTAAAGCTAAATTTACTGAGTTACGACATCTATTGGACCTCCCGCTATTATAATTGGATGCAATTTTTCACATATATCCCATTTTCTTTGATTAATAGAATAATAAACGATGCACTCTCAACGACGTCACAAGCTCGAATGGCGTACAAATGCCAATGTGCCCGATAGACCCATAGACTAAAAAGAATCGCGGGTACTTCACCGCGTAAAAGTGTCAAACTTTCGTTTGGCCCCTCTACGTTTAAATTCACTAAACATTGACCTTTCTACGACAGAAATAACTCGGTTATTTGATAAGATATTGGTGTTTTTGTTAGTGTAGGTTATAAAGTAAGGTCTTGTGATGCTTTTAACACAAAAAACCTAAAATTGGAAAAATGCTGCTTTGGCCCTTATTCGTAGGACCCATCGATATATCCTACTTATCCATCAAGAAGGTATTGTGAATTGGAGTTTTGAGGATCTTTGGATGTCTAGATGTCGGATGTTTGGCTTCTAATTACTTAAAGACAAAAAGCCGTGATAAACTTTAATTCCCTTGGTTTTAAACATTTTTAATAATTTTGAAAAAAAAAAAGATATTCTCAGTGTTGTCATGTTTTGTGCCAACACTATCTATTGGGGTGCTAAACTTCCAGATGAAGAACTACCTAAAGATATATTAATCTCAGGATAAATTTCTTCAGGTAGCAGGTTTTTTTAAACTTATGTTTGTGTACGTATGTATTTACTTGTAATTTTTGATATGCAATGAAGAATTTACATAAATATATATTTAAATGCCTTTCCAACACTATTGCATAATAAATAACAAACTAACTAACGTTTAGACACTGGCATATTACCTTACCAATCATGTCAGTCTACCACTTTGCGATTCATTGCATGCAACCACGTAAAGTGCTTGTTTTAATAATAATGATGAGATATTTAACGCCGGAGGCTGTGGGAACGCTGTGTTCGACCAGCCGACCGAGAAATTGAGTACTCCAACACAAACGAAAGTGTTAATTGAAAATACCTATCCACAAATTTCCTTTGGGGAACGCACTGAGGCCGAAATGCCGCGCTTTTAAAACGACTTACAAGAGGTTCTGTACAAACGCTGAGAACAGAACCGAGTACGTTTTGGATGAAAATCAGGGAGTATGGTAGCACGCCCTTATTATTATTATTTTATTTTGGACAGGCAGTTGACACTGATATGTCCAAATCACAGTTCACTTAGTAAACATATTTTAAAACTGGTTCTACAAACATACATACATACATACATAAATCACGCCTGTTTCCCAGAGGGGTAGGCAGAGACCACTTCTTTCCACCTGCTACGATCCTGACAAAGCTCGTTCGCTTCTTCTACATTCATACATCGAGTCATGCATGCACGTCGGTTTCGGGTACTTAAGATTCGGTTTTTTTCCAGTATTTCCCCGATTTTATTAAAAAAAGTACGCCTAGGGCGCCCCTTTCCGACCCTTCCACTCACTTTTGCACTGTATATTTCTTTCGTCAATCGTTTTTCATCCACCATTTCCAAATAACAGAACCATCGAAGCATGCCCTTTTCAATCTTAGTCACTACATCTTTTTTCAGACCACACTTCTCTCTGATGTTTTCGTCCCACACAGTTTCACACGACATATGGTTCTATAAGTGTTTTATATAGTTCACAACATCAGATTGTAATTTGTTCTAGAATTTTACTATCCTGTTTGCTATACATGCTGTTTTTGCCGATATTTGTGTTGTTTTTTTGTGCAAGGTCCGGATGTGTACTGCCATCTTATCTTTAACTCTACCGCAAACCAATATTCGCATTTTTGTACGCATGCCTATGAAGACGGTGACGAATTAAAAATAGTTGTTAATAAGGTTCAGTCAACAATTTAACTGACTGACTGACAACTGACATACATAAAACATTGCAAGTTATAAAAGCTTGTAAAAATAACAAAATCCCTGTACTCGAGGTCCAACGCAGCGGTTTAAATGGGACTAAATTTCTAAACTGTAAAACTATCATGTTAATAGTGGCGCTTCTATCGTGTTTCGCTCATTTAGGTTACTATAAGATGATCATACTCGTAAACGCAACTGGGCCTCGATTCTACAGCGTTAAAACGATATTGCGTTTGTCGTGTTTTAGTGTCGTTTATAACTCCGCCGTCATTACTGTCAAGTGCATAGTTATCAAAACGTTGACAATACGGAAGCACATCAAAGACGATATCTTTAAGCCCTAGTATACATAATAAAATCATCTCAAAATCATTTGGACATATTTGTAACTAGGCTAAAAAGTGACCCGTCTGTTAACAACTCGTCAAAAGATTATTTTGTCTGCTGCCCTATTATCAATTCGGCTTAAATCCGAGTTGGTTGCCTATGAAATAACTCGTCTTCAATTTATGTCGGGTACAAACGGGTTTTTATATCTTACCTGAGGGTTCCAAGCTTAACCGGTAAAACTGTACATAAGTAAAAATTCGGAAATTGTGAAGAAAACAAACATAATTCAGACTTTCTCCATGAAGTTTGGGCTAAGGTATCAAATTAAAAAAAAAAAAAACTCTTTCCTCTACATATGCTAACAGTAGAATTAGATAAATTCTTCTTTAATCTTAGGTCTGTAATCCAACTTTGATTCTATGCATAATCTTTGTAGAAAATATAGCAACGTTGGTTTTGGTAGAACACGGGCTTTCAGACAACGGTGCCATGACTCCACGTAATAGTTATTCGATAGCTGTCATTTGACCAGTTTATTGATATTGGACATAACGTCTATTGCCGGGTCACGTAGTTCTGAAATACTCTTAGCTCTGGTGTGTCTACATTGTCTCCGCTACTGTGAATAAAAATACATTGATTAATTATTTATTTCTGGTTTTAAAGCCTCATTCACATTAACAAATTTGTTATTTTTACACCTAAAATTGTCTTTGAGCTCTCTACACGGTGATTTTTTTAATGGCTGGTAGGTAACTATAATAATATTTTGCAGTACTGTTTTTTGCAAGAATCCATAATAATATAGATGATTTGTTTTTTAATCACCCAGCAAATTACATGATTATTGTAACATACAATTAAAAAAAAATGCCAAGTTGAGCTCACAATGCATCGAATGGTAATAAATGGTTTTAGTGTCTCCAATCCACTAGTCATCGTTTTACTAATACTTATTAGTGGCAAGAAATTGGTTATATTGTTAACAATATATTTGATGCTAAGTGATTTTTCAGAAACTACTACTTTTGGTGGCAGGTGATGGCCTATTTTACCTAACTTCCGAAAAAGGAGGGGGAGTGAGGAAATGTTATTACGACAGGTTACTTATCAGATCAATTGCTTTTTAACTGAATTGCGAATTTATTTAGATGTTTTTTCAGTATCCTATAGAGTCGAGTTATCTGATATTTTTGTCTATTTTTGTATACTATTCTGAATTAGATTGCATAATTTCATGATCTTGAAATGTACCAATTTGGGAAACCTATTATTACGATTACTTAATAAATATTAACTGCAACCAGGAGGGTACAAACGTTAGTGTTAGGCCCCGTACCTAATGACGAAGGATATTGTCATACATAAAGATCATTTTTATCAATTTACAATTTGTAAAATTATCAACCTATTAAATATAAAAATAAGAAAAAAGCACAGTGCGTGACGAACGTCAACTTACACGACGAGCAGTCGAAATTATTTCCCGAACTCCCATTATCGAGTCAAAAAGCGAATTCATTTAGCGTCGAATATTTTGAACGTCTCTATTTCGCATTAATAACTGAATTTATTCGAGTCTTCCTCTTTAAGCAGAGTATCTTGGGATTTAACTGGAAACTTTCCGTTTGCGTAATAACTTTATGACAGTGTTTTGGCCACGGTTATAGTTCGTTCATTTCCAACGATGTAATTTCGAAGTTAAGTGAAAAAAACGGTTCTCTTATTTATCGCAGAAAATATAATTGCCGATTATCACTTCCCAACCAATTATTCGCAGAATTTCATTTCGCCGAATGATCCAGATGCCGGTGAAGTTAGCAGAGCATTTTTCATTTCGGCATATCGCCAGAACTATGTTTAAAAAGTACTTATCGGGAACTATAGAAATATTCTGCATGTCAATAGAAATTCGGTTTTTTTTTTCAGAAAAATGCTCTGGTAATTTTACAGTCATATGATCAAGTGTATAACTTATCAAAAGATTTCGTTTTGTTTCCCAACCTCACGGTTAGCAACTGTATATATGGTATTTTTTTTCATAAATTCACTTTTTAAAATGTCATCTTTCGAGTAGTAGAATGGTTTATTTAGACCAATATAATACATGTCTTTCATTTTTGTAAAGTCACTTTTTAAAATGCCACGTGTCGAGTAGTGTTTACCTAAACTAATATGTATACATCAATTTTAAGATTTTGAATAAGCTGAATTATGACTTTTTGAAGATATTCATTTACAAGGATAAGTAATTTTTTTTCGGGTTTTTTTCACTGTACTTGAGTTTTGAAATGTCTTTTACATATATTAAAAAAGTTGATTCTTTCGCTGTTTGGTCACTGTTAACTTCACTTCGCTCGTCGTCGCACCTAATAATAGATAATACAAATGAATCAATTCGGCGAAATGATATTCAGAGAAAAGGCTGGAAGTAAATAAAAGTTGTTGCACTGACGAAACATTATTCATTTAATCGTTTTTTGGCCAAGTGAAAGATTTGGCAAATAATAGATATCCCAAAAGTTTCAAGTCATTATAATAATCGGCTTTAAAATAATTCGACCAAATAGAACGTTGTCATACAAAAACTTGCCAATAGATAGTTGTCAAAGTGAATCATCGGCAAAAGTTGGTAGGCAGGTGAAATTTGGACAAAAAAAGTTCGGCGAAAAGGCCGGACAACAAAAAAAAACAATAGACTGAGAATTATTTTTATGGAATGTATAAAGAGCTAAATATCTGACAAAGTTTCTACCCTAGACCAAATAATAAAAGAAAAATGGATATAAAATGTAACCAGCTTTAACGAATTGATACTCACTGTATAAAACAACCTTATGAATGTAAAAGTATAACCCAGACTCCGAAGAAAACTGTGTCCGTTACTACTGAACTAGATTTAAAAATATTTTCCATTTCCTCAAATCATATTTTTATACCAAGAAACTTTCGCCCGCTAAAAGCTTTTTCAAAGTATCAAGTTACAATAATCGACTGAATAAAGAAGACGGAATTATTAAAATATTTTATAGAACTAGTGTAACAAGAACGTTAAGACATGATAAAAGTTAAACAAAAAGGGGATTATTTTCAATTTTTACTTCGTCTTTTTAATTTCTCTCCACTTCTGGAGGTTGGCAGTCAGCTTCGCATACAACTGCAATCAATCTCTTTAAAATTTTAATAACATTAATATAAAAACCTAAAGTGAAGTTAGAAGACAAAAAAAATATAGTTTCAGTAATAAAACCAACACACTTTGATCAAATATTTTTTTACTAAGCTAAGTGAAGTTGTAGGCTTGAAATATTGTGAAACTTAATTACCATTAAAGGTAACCCGAAAAAAAAAAACTCTAGATAATACAGCTTTTTTTCTTTCTCCAAGTGGCGTTTACTACATTGAATCAATCATTAAACGTAAAATTAGGTGGTGGGGCGCGATGTGGAGCTTCAATTCTCAAGGAATTATTTATCGCTATTCAATAAACAAAGAAATGTACTTATAATAATTCTAAGGATAGAATGATCAGAAAGTCACTCGTTTTACTGACTGACTGTGATATTAGTTGTTTACGTAGCAAACTCGAAACTTGGTTAAACCAGCGTCGTTAAAACGTCACAAGAATTGCTACATTATTGCATGGTAGAAGCCAAATTTTGCAGGTCTGAACAAGTTTGCCAAGAACCACAGAAAATGGAACAAACCCGGAAACTAAAAATGAAACAGAATCAACTGCATGTCCGCAGAAGTCCATAGTTCCATCATTTTAATTTTACTGAAAAATCAACATTTCACTTTTTATTTTAGTACACGCCCTACCAACACAGTTGTCTTTTTCCATTTATACGCCCAGGAGCCGTAAAACCAATAGGTAAAAACACTCCATCAATCCTCGGTCGAATCACAAAAAATACACCGGGAGAAATTTAATACCTGGGATTCGATTAAGGCCTCCACGAAACGTGATAAAAAGCTAACATTTTCTTTTCCAAACTCCGCGTGTCGTTATTCTTTTACTACATAAAGTTAGAGCTAAAATAATAACTTCCCTTCATGGTCTTAATCACGCATCTCACCCTAGAGGATCCTTATTCCTCATTACTACCTAAAGACAACATCAAGGACGTATAAAAGTAGTTAATCTATGTTTATTAGTTATCAAGCCAATAGCTAGTGGACCCTAGGGTATTTAGTTAATATGTCATGATTATCTTTATGGTTCATTAAGTTTAATACTCGCATAAAGTGTTTCCGAGCGGCGTGAAAAACGTCCAGCTTTACAAAGAGATAGATTCTGTGGGAAGCGGCGTTATGTGACGCGATTGGTATTCAATATCGGTAGCATTTTCGGTAGCTTGAACTATTGTATTCTAGTCAAGAGGTTAGAAAGCTTGCAATACTTGTAGCACTGAGTTATTAGTACTCAGGGTTGACAACGCATATAAAGGTTGCCCTGGCTCTGGGAGAACACTTGCAGTAGCTAGTAGTGGCCTTGCATGCCATTAAAAAAACATGTAGGTATGTATAAGGGGCGACGTTTAATTAACGTAGTAGTTGGACGAGTAGTTAAGCTTTGCTGCACGAAATGGACTGAAACGACTTGAAAGGTGGCCTGGCTGGTTGGCACTCACTCGTGGAGGCTTCCATTCACATTGGTTAACTATCTAGTGAATCATTTCAATAGGAATACTTTTCACGTTACGACCTCGATTCATCAAAGGCGTCGTTGAAAGGTTCATTTCTATCTAGTAGTTTTATTACGCTAAACTTTTGTATTTCCGTTAGTGGTATTTTATGTTTCAATATTATTTTGAAATGTTTAGTTAATAGCAAGGAAATTCAACGCTTCAACGCAACACATTATGCTAAGGTTTCCTCGAATGCGATGCGGCAACGCGCTTCTTGAGAGATTTGTAGTTATTTTAACCTGCCCTATCCAGCGAACTAGCCACTCTTAGCGCATGTGGCATTAGGCTTAATTGCCTTACTAAACGGCTTTTAATTATAATGATAAGCTCTCGTTAATTAACTAAAGCGATAATTCACTTTAGGGTCGGTATTTATCATCCCATTTTTATCCGCGGCTTTATCTTGGTTGCTTGAGGGTGGCAAAGATAATGGGATTTTATTATGTTATCCAGTGATGTTAATTAAAATTTAAAGGCGATTTAAAAAGTAATTATATGGCCTATATTTAAAAAGGGTTCTTTTAAAACCTTTTGGTATTGTTTATATCTGTTTTATGTTACGATTTCAATAAAATTTGTAAGTCTGTTATATTGTAATCATCAGTAACTAAACTGACATCTGGGTGTAGTTGTATCTACTGGTTTTATTTTATTTAAAAGGAATAATTACTGGTAAGTTACGTTAATACCGATCAGCAGTAAATTCATGATATGAATAGATAAATGTATAGTATTTATAAAAATCCAACAAAAGCTAAGAGAGGTTCAGTTTGCAATGACTGATGCTTTACTATTATAAATCCAAAAGTGTGCAGGTACGTTTGTTTATTTGTTTCGTCATCAAGTTCATCATCTCAACCAATCGATTTTGATTATAGATTAGTTCCCGAGGGAATATTAATAAACAACTTACGCACTTACGAAGTTGCGGGAAGAAGTCATTTAAAAATAAAGCTACTTGCGACTTGTATAAATCAAATTACTATCGTGGCTCCCTAAAGTATAAGTAACAATCGCACTTCACCCCTTTGTGCTGTATATTGGACTCCTAAGTAAAGTGTTTATTCCCAACCCGACGTGGAAAAGCGTATTTTATCTTTATTCCGAGGTTTAACGTAAAACTGTTCCAACCTAAAGGCTTCTCGGAAATGTTTTCTGAAAAGATTACTTATAATGCCGTAACAAATTGTGCAATCTTGCGTAGAGCCAAATTTCTATTCGTCTGAAAGCTAATACTCGTACTTATCGTCTTCTAATTTATTAGCAAAATAAATGACTGCCGTATATTTATTTCATCTCATTATGATGTTATTATTTCACTTGATCCAAGTGTATGAATGAATCTGGAAGATCACGCTGATGATCTTGAGAAAGTTTTTGAAGAGTACCAGATAGGCATTATAACTTGCCTACTTATTATCTTGCTTACCTATGGGAGACAGGGATAAACATACACTGTAGTTCTTGATTTTTTTTTAGTGTTCATTCATGATTATTATTTTCAGCTATTTTCATCAATAAAAGAAGGTAAACCTAACTTTACGCAGATAATAAAATGAAATTCGTGGCCAGAAAAACGTTTTGATGGTTACATTTTAATCTTGTTTTATTGAAGATACATTCAATAAACAAAACTATCGCGTATAAAACTTAAAATAACGTGATACTTATCTTAAAATGAAACATTTAAGTTTAGGTTTAGTAGAATTAGATTTGTTCTATTATTCTTAGTCCTTGCTAATGGTAAGGTTACATTTCATCTTGGTGATTCAGTTTTCCATAATCGTTATCTTGAGATAAAGATCGCCATTGATAACATTCTTAGACGGAGATGCGATGAGAATTTTTGCTCAAATAGGTATCCTGGGTGCGCATTTTCTCACATAACTTTTTATTTCCTATTATAGGAAGTTCGAAAATATTTCTCATACCATTTTACATCATAATGATCACTCTTCATAAAAATATTTCTCATACCATTTTACATTATAGTCTTCATAAATACATCACGCCTTTATTCCCAGAGTGGGGTAGGCAGAGCTACAGAAATACCAACAACTCTACAAAGACTGGTTAGCAATTCTTTAACCACATTTTGCACAAACAGGCTAAGATGTTTACTAGTGTATTAGTGACAGGTTGCAAGCCCATCGCCTAATAGTACTACAAGCCGTTATTCCCTTAGTCGCCTCTTACGACATCCACAGGAAGACATGGAGTGGCACTATTCTAACCCGGCAACTACACTAATAATCTATAATCTTCATAATCATTATTAATCATACACCTGTTTATTTTCATGATTTTAAAAATATGTAACAGGTAAATAAGGTTAGGTTAGATTTGTTATATAAACGTCCTAAAATCAGATAAGATTCAGAAAATTTCACTTTAGGAGTTGCAATGATTATTAAAAGAAAAATTTTGAATAAAAAAGTATGATGAAAATAAATAAGAAGAGTAATTACTATAAATACAAAACGGTAGTAAAACAAGAAATAAAAATAACACTTTAATGTAATCCTTTATGGACCCAGGTATTCTATATTCTTTTTATTTCTTTATATCTCGTTTTTAATTTATATCGCAAGTTTAAAAGCGTCTGTTTAAGAACAAACATCACTGAACTGCAGATATTTTTGCAACGAATATAATGTGTATATACGAGTGTGATAGACTAGAGAAAAGGATAAAAAAAAAATTAGACGTAAATACATTGCCACTTGCATAAATTTGTATAACGAGTTGTTTCCGACTCTTTTGTCACTCCAAAATCAATGTCTTATTAGTCTGTAGATATTCATAGAGATGCACTGAGTGACAAGTGAGAAAATGCATGTGCTAGGCACTTTAGGGCCTTGACAAGTTGCTGATCTTTTCTTATCTTCAAATCGAAGGGTCTATTGGATACACTTCGACCCTTCAAGTAGGAACTTTTGTGCAATAACCCTCCTACACACCTCGCTGTTCAAATGTGCCAGTTTTCGTACGATATCTTTTCTGTTATCTTAAGAGCATCGAGTAATGTCCTTAAGTAAGAAAAGAGCATTAGTTTGAACTTGGTACCTAAAGCACTGGTTCCACCGCTGAGGATGAGCTATTAATATACAAAACATATATTATATAATATATATAAACAGGGTAATTTTTTAATAGGTGCACAAATTTTAATATTTGCTTCGCTATTGTTAATCAATAACACATGTTGTGTTATTTTAACTCTAGCTTAAAAAATATTAAAGATATTGCCGATTCAATGATTCCACTAACTTAACGATATTCATGGACCCTCTAATGCAGGGGTGCGAGGAGAGGGGAGTGTTGTTAAGTAAGTTAATAAATGAAATTTCAAATTTAGAATATCAGTAGGAGAGGGGCTTGTTGTCTGATAAGCTGTACATGAAATTTCAAATTTTGAATATCAACACAATGTATCGCATACCTACAGCTTGACAACCCATGTCATCATTTCTAGTGTGACTTTGTGTCAACACGAGAAGGTAAAAGAGAGATAATTTGCAACAAAAAAAAATTGTCGTGATAATTAACGATACAAAATCATATGTTAAAATTTGAGCACTGATAAAAAAATACCCTGATATAAATAATATACATATATGTATAATATACATATATGCATCATATTTTTTTTTTACTTTAAATCTATTATATTTTGTTCGAGAGAGAGTTCTCGCCAGCAGTGTCCAGCCAGCAATCCACTATTAATATATGTGTCTCTTCTTTCGTGTTCTTTTCTTGAGCGAGAAATTAGTCGATAGCTTTTCGCTTTCTCGCCCTTGGTGGGACTAGTGCCTAACGATCACGAGTCGACACTCAAACCCACTAGACGAACGACTCTCTTTATTGTCTATAAGCTAGCGAGTGGAAATTTCTCAACATCTATTCGACACACGACACGATAGTACTTCTATGATAATAGCATTTATCGCTGCCAATAAATGTGGGTAAAGCATCTGTCGTTCTCGCACACTCACATACACATAACGTCACGCCTTCATTCCCAGAGTGGGGTAGGCAGAGCTACAGAATACCAACAACTCCAAACTTGTTGATAATTCTGTAACCACATTTTGCGCAATCACGCTAAGATACCAGTGTGTTAGTAACAGGTTGCAAGCCTCTTACGACATTCACGGGATAACATGAAGTGGCGGGTGAATTACAAAAATATTGTACATACTTGTAGTTAAGGACCTGAAGATTAACCATACGATTGTAGGAATAATTATCATTAAACAAAGGAAAAATAATTTATTTCAATTAAACTTTGACATCAATAAAACCCTTAACTATGTACAATATTTTTGCAATTCACCCTGGCTCTATTCTAACCCGGCAAACACATGGGCTAACTAATTCTTGTTACAAAATGTATATTTTTCAACGGCTGTAAGTGAACCCGTAATAGCCTCACACGTAACGTTTGACACGTAATCCTTTACTAATAAAATATATTTCTTTCTTGCCTTCTATACAAATTCTTTAGTTTCTGCATCATTAACGTTTACAAGATTTAGATGTTGTTTTTGGAGTTATCTGTTTTATTATTAAAATAGGTTTTTTTATATTCTAAGAGAGATTTCTATGTCAGTTAATATAATTATTTCGGCTCAAATACATACCGTGGATAGTGTAAAAAAGGCAAGAAGTATCAGTTTGTTTACTTAATCATCTCCATTACAATATATTTCAAAGCCCCCTGGCGCGGCGTCTTGTTTCGAATAGGTTTGAAAAAGGGTTGTAATTATGCCGGGATTGGATTGTTTCTCTTTGTTGCCGCTTTAATCTAACCGAGTAATTATTCCAATAAAACAGGAAACCTGAAAAATATCTCGTTTGTGGAGAAAAAAAAGCGCGATCTGAATAAAACAATGGACATTTTAGTATTTTTTTACTTTTAGTAAGGGTACATTCACTAGGTAGTAATTATACTTTTGATTTCATTTGTGTTTAAAATCACTGTGGATTTTTACCTTTCAAATGAATTAGCACAATATTACTATTATCATAAACTATAGATAAAGAAAGTATTTTTTCTGTTTCTTTTAGCACAGCCTTTCAAACCGAGTTTTATTGTAAATAAAAAAAAACTGCCTGAATAATTCCACTAATCAGATTTGTTACATTAAAACCACTTATTGTTAGAAAAACCCAAAAAAATATTGACACGGCAAAAACTTGTAGCGCAAATAAATAATTACGAACCTACGATGCATTCAGATTACAATAATTAGGACAAATTATTCTTAGCGGTGCCTAAACTGCGTTAGCTTAACCGCGGTCTCGAAATTCCACTCAAGATCAAAGTTTTAGCGGTGGTAGAACCATGTGCACGGTCCGTCCGGATCGCTACTACCATCTTATCCATTAACCACCCGCCAAGCAACAGTGTTCGCTTTGTTGTGTTCCGGTGTGGGGATAAGACAACCGGTGAAATTACTAGCAAAGAGGGGGTTAGGTTCGTAAGGACTAGATTGCATAACGACTATATAAGCAAAACGTCTTAGTTGCATAAGGTCTTGGTAAGCACAATTTTTTTTTGTAGAATGCCCTAGTGAGTAGAATGTCTTAGTTGTTCGATCGACAACTATAGCATAACGCCCGAAGTTGCAAAATGACTAATAGAGTTTACGTCCAAGTTATTAATAAGTCTTGATTGTAAAACGACGCATAAGGAAAAGTGTCTGGATAGCAAATGGTCTTGGTAGCAAAACGTCATGATTGCATACCGGCTAGGTAATATTAGATAAATTTTAATCTCTGTAGGGACGACTAGTTATTGTCTAGGTCTCGGACGAAGTCGCCGGCAGAAACTAGTGTTTAAATAATACAAGCTTTTGTAAAAGAAAATCTTTTATTCAATCAAGTACAACTTAAAACATCTCTTCTTAAACTCAAACATTTTTTTTCTTAATGTAAAATGCCATATATTATTTAATTCGTATTACGAAAGAGTGATCGCAAAAAAACGTGGAAAACCGTTATATTTTTCCTGTAATATTTAAAATGACATTAATAATTTTTAATAATTACAGATTTTTCTGTTCAGTAACTTAAAAAAACACGCAGGGCAGTTTAATCCTTTAATGATTTTAAATTATCAATCTTCTGCAAGTACTCAATTATTGTAATCTCCCTTTCCTTCACAAACTACGTTTGAGTTCTTCTTGTCATTCAACCATCTAGTCAAGGATCGTTACCGGTATTCTGACTACCGGTTTTAAATGAGGTATTACCGGTTATAATTGACTTTCCCTATTTATACCGCTAAAGGTCTGATTAGCGGTATAATGAATACCGGTATTCAAGTTTATTATCGGTTTAGACAATTGACAACAATACCCCTTTTTGATACTTTACCCCTAAAAACCATAACCAGTAATACCTGTCAGTGTCAATATTCTCGTTTATTTTTATATGTAAATGTTTTCGGTGCTCTAACAAAAAACTTAGACTCGCCTTAGACAAGTCTGAAATTACAGTTCATTAAAGTCTAATTGACATCTCACTTATCAGGTACAATGAATAGCGGTATTCAATACAGGTATTTAATACTGTTAATAGTGAATACATAGCGATAAAAACAAAAGCGGAATGACAACAATACCTCTAATTCGAATATAGGTATTATTTTTTAGCGGTAATAATTTGACAATGTAAGTACAGGTATTAAATAAAACCGGTTTTACAATCCCTGCATCTAGTCGTTATGCCATTTAGACGTTATTAATGTTTGACGATATGCCTACCTAGTCGTTTTGCTATTACAACATTTTGATATTAGGGCGTTATACAAACAAGACGTAATAGAACTAAGTCCAATCTTAAACCCGGGCATTCTACTATTAAAACGTTTGTACAATTAGACATTTAGCTACCAAGACCTTATGCAACTAAGACGTTTTGCTTATAGAGTTGTTATGCAATCTAGTCCTTACGAACCTAACCCCAAAGAGGCATTCCATCTTAGTCCTCAGGGTTGGCAACGCATTTGAGGTCTTAGGATTATAGTCTTGAGAATTCAAATGTCTATGGGTCTCAGATTCTACTTACCATCAGAGTGCTCGTGTGCTTTTTCCTTAACATAAAAAAAATAACAACTCCAACGGTTATTGGTTCTACGGCTTATTAGACTGGTCCATTGTCACTTCCAATTCGATGAGCTACGTCAGTGATTTTAGTTTTCTGTCGGATTAATTTTGGGGACCTATACAAATCCTACTAATTTATGAACGCGAAAGTTTGTAAGTATGAATGGATGTTTGACTCGCTAGCGAGTGCGATCACTGTATTGTCCGACAAATATAAAAAAGCTCCAGATGCTATACAAAATGTATGCAAAGCGGTTTTTTTATGTTGGTCTTTGAATAACTCATGGTAGGTTACAGCCCTATCGTGATTGTCCACGTTTCGGCTCCATATGTCTTGACAGGCAGGAGGCACTAATTAAAATCTATTGTCTTTAGACTTTGCGGTATAGGCAAAGTTGCCCATCTCAAAGTTGTTCTTATCCAACTGCAGAGTTTTCCACAGGTAAAAATATTCTTGAACAATGAGAGCAGATGAAGTAAATTCGTTGAAGTACCTTGGTATTTGTCTTAGTTCATACGAAGACCGGTGTATTGCGTAAAATCAGCTAGGTTGTTCAGCATGAAATGTAGATAGAATCAGAATCAGAATCAGAATAATCTTTATTCAAGTAGGTTTACAAATAATAAACTCTTTTGAAACGTCATAGTAGCGACTTAGCCTAAATTGACTGCAGGTTCAAATCGCGACCGATCAGAGAAGAACCTGTAAGAAACTCTGTCGGATGTCTTTTTTTTTTTCGACGTTCGCAACCTTTTGTCGTAAGGACTAAACATTTTATTACAAGCAATTCAGTCCCAAGCATTGTTATCATTAATATAGTCTTTAATACTATAATATGCTTTAGAAATTAGTTTACGCTTAACGTAACTCTTAAATTTATTTACTGATAGTTCAGTAACATTACTTGGGAGCTTATTATAGAACCTAATACAATTACCCATAAAAGAGTTTTTTATTTTATGGAGCCGCGTGAAGGGCACTGCGAGCTTATATTTATTTCTGGTATTAACATTATGTATGTCACAGTTCTTTCTAAATTTAGCGATGTTTTTATGAACATAAATAATGTTTTCATAAATGTATTGACTGTGCATGGTCAATATATTAATTTCTTTAAACTTATCTCTAAGCGAGTCTCTCTGGCCCATCTTGTAGACAGCACGAATAGCCCTCTTCTGCAGAACAAAGATGCTATTTACATCAGCAGCACTACCCCACAGTAAAATACCATATGACATAATACTATGGAAGTAACTAAAATAAACTAATCGAGCGGTATCTAAGTCTATTAATTGCCGAATCTTATTAACTGCAAAAACTGCTGAACTGAGTCTACCCGCCAATCCAGCAAGATGAGGACCCCATTGGAGCTTGGAGTCTAACGTTATACCAAGAAACACTGTATCATTAACTAGGTCTAGTTTGTCATTTTTAATAGTTACAGTAGTTTGACTATTTTTCACATTAGTAGTCATGAACTTTATACATTTCGTCTTTTTTTCATTCAGTAATAAATTATTAACACTAAACCAATCGACTACTTTTGATATAGCATTGTTTACATCGACATTAAACTGCTGTTGTCGTTTAACTTTGAACACAAGTGACGTATCATCAGCAAACAATACTATATCATGGTTGTCCTTTATAAGGTAAGGTAAGTCATTTATGTAGATGAGGAATAAAAATGGACCCAATATTGAGCCCTGTGGTACGCCCATTGAGACCAATGACCCAGGTGATCGTACTCCATTCACGTCTACCCTTTGTATTCTCCCGTATAAGTACGTTTTTATTAAGTTTAGCGCAGTACCTCTAACTCCATAGTGGTGTAGTTTCCTGATCAATGTGTCATGGTTAACGCAATCGAAGGCCTTGGACAAATCACAAAAAATACCTAAAGCATCCTGTGACCCTTCCCAGGCATTAAAAATGTTTTTAATCAACTCAACACCAGCTTCGGTTGTCGAGCGACCCCGAGTAAAACCAAATTGTTTATTGTGTAATAAATTATTATACCGAAAATGTTCCGCTAACTGTGACAAAATCAATTTCTCAAATATTTTACTGAAAGTGGGTAGTATGGATATTGGTCTAAAATTTGTGGGGTCAAAATACCATAGCAATATTATTTTATTTATGATTCTACAATTTATTACTTATATGTTAGTCTATTTATCTACGCATCAACCCACATTACTCGTAGTTGCAACACTTACAATATGATAATGATATAAGAGGTATGATTTTATTTTATACATACCTATATAATGACCAACCTTTTGAATTGTATTTACGTGTATTATTTTCGCCACCGGCGAAATTTCGTAACTAGCTACGTCCCACATTTTAATTATTTCGCTACTCCGCGCAAACTCTTTTTGTCCTCGTACTATGCAATAGGGAAACTACTCCTTTGTAGTACAGTCGAATATTTTTTTAGGTAAACTGTGTAAGTATTTTTGAGATAAAAATAACTCATAAAACCTAAGTATACGAGTCGGGTTCGTATTCACTACTTGTTGCTTAAGAACTGGGTTTATTATTATTTAATACTACCTATATTTACTTTAAAAAAAACTTGCTTTGTTAGGTTTTTTTTTGTGACATATGACAATAGATACAAATGCTACAATGTTAGCCAACTAAATAAGGATTGGTACTTTTTTACGTAGGTCGACAAGTTTAATCCTACTAATATTATAAACGCGAAAGTTTGTAAGTATGGATATTTGTTACTTTTTCACGCAAAAGCTACGGGACGGACTTTGGTGAAATTTGGAATGCAAACAGCTTATACCTTAGATTAGCACATAGAGTAAATTTTATATCGCTATTCCCTCTGGAACTGATTTATACGCGTAAGAAGTCGCGGGCGGATACTAGTTTCAAATAATTTCATTACAAAAATACATTTTACAACATTGTATCGAAAAACATGTCACTACGAGTAATTTATTGCGAAATATTAACCGGTGTCAAAACGCCACCCCCTGTCCAGATCCAATACGACTGCCGCCCGGCTATGTTTTGATTTAGTGCAAATATCAACACTATGTGAAAACAAATCATTAAGTACTATTTTTGACTAATAACAAGGAGAGAACTTGACGTAAATATTGGATAAGATATCTTTTTTATACATTCATCATGAAATATACGTAATACATTAATACCTAACATCACGCCTTCATTCCCAGAGTGGGGTAGATAGAGCTACAGAAATACCAACCACTCTAAAAAGACATGTTAATAATTCTGTAACCACATTTTGCACAAGTAGGCTCAGATGTTTACTCGCGTATTAGTGACAGGTTGCAAGCCCATCGCCTAACAAAATTAACTTAGTCGCCTCTTACGACATCCACGGGAAGACATGAAACATGGACATGGCTGTGGAATGCCTGTGCCTAGCTGTGGGATACAATAACACTCCAATAATAATAAAAACATCACATTTCTCAATTTTAGTTTCCCCTGCATCTAAAGTAAAGATTTTTTTTCTATTCACTTTATAACCTCGAGTATAGTATCATTGAATAAATCTTAAAAAATAATTATCTTATAATAAACTATGCATTTTTAGATTTGGGGGACCATTAGCAAAAAAATTAACTCGAAAAGTGTTATTTTCAATAGACTATAAAAAATCTGAAAAATACATTTAAATAAAGCGCATATAACCAATTTAAATAAAGCAATAATCAAAACTAATCACACTTTTTTTACCTACTATAAATCATCTCTAAGACTGTTGTCTAAAACTTTAAATAGACAGTTTAGTCAACTTTGTTGTTTTTTGATAAACATTTTTGAATTTGCTGTAACAGCTATGAAACCCTACACAGAGCATAGTCCGACATGCTTTTGCCCGGTTTTATGATACATTTTTCTGTTGGGTGTATTAAAGAGTTCGGAAAACTCACCCATCCGGCAATATTTTGTGAACTCCGCTGACTGTACTTCTAAAACATTTTTGCCGTTTCAATTAAGCGTGCGTAATGCTCCTTTCCCGGAGCGTCTCGTCCCGTGTTAATGTTGTTTGTTTCGTCCTCTAGCTACTACTTTTGGTGCCAGCCTCTCTTAATTCCGAGCAAGCACGGCGCGATATCATGTTCTTGGCCCTGAATGTTTTAACTGAACTGATGAGCAGTAATGTCCTAACCACAGAGATTTTGGAACAAATTGTAAACCTAGGATGAGCGGCACAAAGTTGATAGTTATTTCCTTTATACTGAGAGATGTTGAATACCTATCACCGTCCAACTGACAGCACAATGGAAACGTCGGATATTCACCACAAAAGAATACTGGGAGAACTACTTTTGGCCATTTCCAACTTTAGCGACAAAAATCAGAATTTTATTTACTCTAATGATGCTTGTATATAATTTTATAAAATTTGCGACCTCTTTTCTAGGGACAATTTAATAAGAAGAAAAAGTTGTGCATGACAAAAACTACTTTACTTCCTTTGTTACATAAATTATTGTAGAAAAAAATTGGTATTAAACTTCTGCTGATCCCCACCGCGCTACTAACAAACCTATCAAAGTTACAAAATCTGTTTGAGACCTGCATGCAAAAACGCTCCTGACACCCTGGACAAGATGCATAATGATATTGTAATCTATTTTTGAAAACGGACAAAATGTATAGCATTGTCATTAGCTCTCGACGCGACCGTCCAACAGTTTACGTCAATCCCTACGTTTCTCTAGGGCCACAGGTTGCTTTGAGTTACTCATCTCTTAATTGAATGTATCATTTCATTGAACGCTATTTTCTGCTGAAACCATAATGTTTTCAGGGTATTTTAAACATTATTTTCGTATGTTAGGTTAGGTTAGATGCTTTAGATTCCCTGAAATCATTATGGTTTCAGCAGAAAATAGCGTTCGATGAAATTAAATTCAATGAATCGATAAATTCGATGAAATGATAAACGGCAGTGAACACTTTCAATGAGGTCTTTCAAGGAGGTTACCTACTTGTCTAAGGCAATAAAAAGAACGCGAAATCTATGACAATCCCTAGTTATAACTACAAGTACCACAGTGTTTTGTGAATGTCGGCTAATTTAGACACGGAACGCGAATATTAGTCGCTTCGCGTTAATTCTGTTTGCTGGGCCGTTAATTAACTCCGGGTAGAACGGAACGTCGAACTGGTGCTGCCGACTAATATTGTGTTACTTATTTAAGCATTCGGTGCTAAACTTCCTAGATTTCATGAGAAAATATAGTAACAAAACATTTAATGCAAATTATTAGACATTTTAGTTTTTGGATTTGTTTGCAGTTAAATTTTGCATTGATCTTGGTTTCTTGATTAGCTTCAATACCTATCGATATGCTGATACGGTGAGATAACTACGAACTAGCCCGACAAATTGTGATGTTCATTTTAATTATTTACCACATCTATAAATAAGTGTAATCAATTATTAACAAGGCGATTCAGTATAGCGCAAAGCTAAAGCGCAATTCAACAACTTAATACCGTAATAAACATAGGTATTATAGATACATTTACTTACAAATATTTTGATAGTTAACATAAACGTTATATTCGCAGATTCTGTGTCGAACAGAGGCCACGAATAAACATTTATTGCTTTCAAGAACACGCCAGTTCTCTAAAAGTTCATTTAAAACCGTACCAAAAATGCGAGGACTGCCAAAATTGAGGATAACGCGGCCAAATGACAATTTCAACGCGAAAACCGAATAACAACCGAACTTTTGAGGATCGCACCGCTGCATCTGATACTTTTTATTTAATCTGCTTTGGTGTTTCTCCCTTTTTGCGTTTGTACCTGCTTGGATTTCACGCTGAAACTGCTGTTGATGTTTGTTTTGTACACATTAAATTGGCACAGAGTCTGGGAAAGTTGGAAATTTTGTGCGGTGTTACGATTTTCGGAAATATTTGGTAACAAATTTATTTGGTACAGGTAACTGAAGTTTACTAATACAAGACGTTAGATTAGTTGTAGAATAACAGCACATCTAAAATATAAATCTTGAGAGCCCATCATCTATTAGCATTATCTATGACATAAAAAGTTTATCTATCAACAGAACAAAAAATAATCTCAACACAAACTACGATTTATCATCGACCAAATACTAACTTACGTCAACCCTCAAATAACCTTTCACTCCATAAAACTGTTTACTTTCTATTTACAAAAACAAAACGCTCAAATAAATCAGAGGAACAGGGCCATCTGTTGGCTCTTATATAAATTCATAGCACGTCATACGAGCATGTGACATGAGTAATGGACCTAATATTTATAGTGAACGGCCTAGGTTGTGAGCGATGTGTCAAAAATTAGGATAACTTGAAAGAGGTTGTGGTTTATTTCTTATCTCTGTACATACTCATATTAATATTCTGACCAAAATACCGGCCAAAGATGGTTAATCATTTTATCATTAGTGTATATTTTTGAAGATCCCTTTTTTATCATTGACTTTACAAGATTTTTTTACCAACTATAAACTTACATTTAGTTTCTTTTACGAATAAGGCCAAATCATTTGAACTAATTGAAAGGATTTCAACGATTAAATGTTATAAATTGTGTTGAAGATGTACGCTTCCTTGACAAAATGTAAATGCTTTTTTTTGTTAACTTTGACTACGGTGGACTACTAGCGGGAGCAACAAAAAAGCTTTTGTAAGAGATAACGAACAGCTTATACTCAGTTGCACAAACAATAATTAGCAGGAAGTCCCGTTAGATACCTGCTGTCACTTGTTTATTTACTAAGGAAGAAAGTAACAGACCACAAATTTAAGCAGCATTTCATTGACTTAACAATTACGAATATGCGCATATCCATAAACGCACAATTTAAAACGATGACTATAAAGGACTCTCAAAGTAGTCTTGAGAATGCAAAGTAGTTTTACGGGCCCATTTTGAATAGGGTGCTTTCCCTTCTCTGTTAAAGGCGCCCCAGAACACTTCTAATTGCGACTTTACAATACAACAATACAAAACACTTTACTGTGTTGCTAAGAGTTACTACCGCCTGCCACGCATTTTTGCTTTCAACCATGGCTTTAGCGAGGTACTACTCCTTTGGACAGAGCAGCGCGAGGCACCGTCCTGCACGCGCGTGCTGAGGAGTTTCCATGGAACATACTCCGAAGTGGTGACAGGCTGCCGTGCCCGCCTGCTATTTCAGAAATATAATTTCCGAAGCAGCCGTGCCCTGTTAGAAGATGCGTCAGATGGTAGGATATTGGTAATCTAGCCATAACCTAACCTTAGTCATACATAATTTACAGGCTGTCCCACGTATGATACTAATGTTGGTTTTCACCGCCATTTTAGTAACAGTTGACATATCAGGTATATGATACATGAATAATAGTTTAATTGCTTTAATTCTGGGTCAACAACACAAAAACAACCTTTTCCGAAAAATCACCCTGTTTCCGGGAAATAGGCAATAATTAATTTCATTTCTTAAAGAAATAGGTAAAAATTAAATAAATTGAAAAAAGTACAAATAAGGTTTTTTACAACCTTATTTTTTTATTATTACAATACACCTAGTTAATTTTGCCATGCCGTTTTTATATCTCAGTCACACTAGGTGTAGGATTTCACATACAAAATATGTTTCAGAAAGTGCTAGCGTTTCAATATCAAGGATTTCCTAAGCGTCAGCGTCCCTAAAGCCCTCATTTTTCCTATCTTAATCAATTTTCACGCTCAGCAAGCCTAACCGTTTCTCTTCACTTTTCTATATTCTGAGCCTCCGAATTCCGTTTCACACGTTCTTGGACTAAAAATAGTTCTTCCAGTTCAGAAACTAAATTCAATCGAGCGTTAAATCGATACTCCCAACGCTAGCCTGCCTCGATTAGAAGGCGACATACTGTTGGTGAAATGCGTAAAAATATGTGCTTGAAGAATTCCATAATTAAAATGGCAACAATAAAACTCTTGAACATTTTTCAGGTCCGCCCGTCACAAAGCATCTTTTAAATTGAGTCTTGTAACGCTTTGTTGCACTACGCTCGGACCATGAGGCAGTTTAGCTTTTTGGCAATAATTAGGTAGGAACTAGTGTTTGCTGGGCTCTATAGTAAAAATGTTTACAAATGCAAACTACTCCGACTATTGTTCTAAGGCAGAAGCCCAATAAGCTAAGAAGATTCGTAGACCACCACAGAACTCTATCACAAAGATAAGCACGTTAACTGAAATATGACTTGCATATGGCATTTTATAATGTCACTTCACTGAGATAAGATTCACGGCTCTGCTAGTGAATATGCCCAAGACTTGAATTCCCGCGGTCCTTATAAGATCATTGGTCCATTTTTTGGGATAACTGCCTGAAAAACCTCGTTCCGATAGTAGGACTCCTGAAACTGTCCGCCCTCAGCCTTTTAGTTTAGTTCTACAGGAAATTCCGAGTGCATGATCACATCACTGACATTAGTAATAAGCTTGCTGAACTCTCTGACGCTGTGTATACGAATAAGTCAAAGGCTAGCAAATTAGCGTCACGTGTGCTCGGCAATTTGGCTCCCCGTTATTTATTTGAGCACCCTGTAGATGAGGGACAGGTTAGATAAATACATTAAACGAGGTATTAATGGTTTTGCTTGCATAGTGAATGGATTAGATTTGACAAGTTAAATAACAATTTCACCATACGATGGTAACCACTTAACAGACGATTAGAGCGTTAACAGTTGTCAAAATGTATGAACTAACAGTCGATTAACATTGATTAAATTTAACATAGTATGGTGAAATTGGTACTTAATGTCTTTTACTGTGTTCATGACATACTTTAGTTCAAGCATCTATTAGTATTTTTTTCTTAAAGACGACATGGGTAGTGGAGTTAAAACTTATTGTAAGTTCTGTTATCTCTTTTGTGATATGAGGAAACTGTATCGCGCACACGGCAATTCACAGAACTCAAGGTCATGAATTGTGGAAGGGCCATGGACCTTGGCAGCCTCGTGAATTCATAACCTATCAAAATACGGAAAACGGAATAAGCCATTTATTTAAGTCTATCCTATGGCTGTATGATGACCTTGCTCCTCTATACCTTCATTCCATATGAAATGTTTCCAGTGCCGCACGTCAAGTTAAGAAAGAGGGATAAGTATTTTACGTGTTTGTAATACATATCTGTATTTTGAAGAATTTTGTAGACAACGTTGGAGTTATCTTATACCAGGAATATCATTGTTTGCTTGACACATTTTTACAGTTAAACTGCTGAACCAATTTTGATGAAGTTTGGTATGGAGAAGAGAGTTTCATCTTATCCCGGAAAATAGTCAATTTCTGAGGAAATTGCAATCAACGACTTATATTCGGACTGTTGCAAGTAACAACTTGTGGACTATATTATTGCAAATAAATACATTTTTAGAAACACGGGTAGTTAGGTTTATAAGGCTTGCTTTTTGAGACTTGACTTTATAAGACTTGATAAATCTGTTATATAAAAACTAAAGACTCCCTCGCAGCGAGACGTGTCTATTAAGAGCATTGCCGTGTAGAGTAGAGATGCCGTATGGACCCCTAAAAGTGCTGTAGTACCTCGTTGGTGTAAAAACGCAGCATACGGCTACGGTTTCCGCGTACAATTGGATCGGGTGAGGCTATAAAGAGAGCAGTCGTAGGGTTGTCCCGGACGCGAGTCACTTTTGATAACTGTTTGAAAAAATTAAAAAGTTCTTAGTTTTTTTTGTTTGTTTTTAACCAGGGCCCTGTTGGCTCTTCTATTGTATTGCGTTTAAGGATTGTGTAGTCAAATAAGGAACCCTTATAGTTTCGTTTCCATGTCTGTGCGTCTGTCTGTCCGCACCTTAGCTCATAGAGGCTTTTAGTACTACAAAGCTGTCATTTGGCATGCATATTATACACTATTTAGTCACGCCGACAGGGGAAAACTCTAATATTGAGTTTTTTTTTCTGTTATCTTTCGACACGAAAAGTGGGTGTGGTTTTTTTTGGTAAGTGTTTATACCTACTGAAATCATCTAAGATGACACAAAATTACTAAAGAGACAATTAGTTATTACTTGTTGTGTTTTCGTGTTCGTAGTACTTAACTGTGTTTCATCATAATATGATAGCTGAACGGGCTGTTTACCCGTGGATGTAAGTTGTAAGGGTTGTTAACAGCAACAGCCGTTTTGTATTGATAAAAACGTATGTTTTGTTCGAGTGTTTTATTCACACTACTTAAAGATAAACCTATTCACATAATATATATTAAATATTTCGTAAACAACTTAATTAGTCCACGAATGCACTATGTTAGCATAATTGGTAAGTTATGTTATGTGCAACTTGCTTGTACATGCTGCCGACTTAAGAAAATAAGAAAAGATAAGAGATGAAAACACGTAAATTATAAGTTTAGAGTCTGCACGTATCTCTGGTCATTGTAGGAGAAGTTGCAGCATCCACTTTAGCTTATCTCGGCTTTGCTGATCCAGTTGAGGTCGGAACGCTTGCCAGGTTACAATCTGCGTTTACCTTTACTGTTTGCATTTCAACGCTCTGGCTGTCTATCTCTGGTGTATGTTTCTTCTGATCACGTTGAGCTCGGAACCATCTTTCCTTAATCTTGCGAGCTCCTCTATATGTGAGAATCGCCAAGGCCACTGACATTGTAATGTAAATAAGTGCATATTGATGGATGTCATGGAATGATACAGTTTCATCACTGGCGATGTCTTCCTGCTGTTTCTTTACGTTGTCGATCTTCTTTCGTAACTCATTAAATGTTCCAGCATGACTTTCTGGTGTTATAATGCGGAATGAAGCATTATTGATTAGGTTATTGATCTCCGGAAGTTGCGGTACAATCATCTTCATCTGTTCTTCACTGCCTTTAATCAATGTGCTTTGATAACTAAAATGGGCCGGTATTGTAAATGTGTCATGCTTAAGTAGGCAGCCTTGACCTAGAGTGATAAGGCCTGCACCTTGCAATGACTTGACCGTCACACCAGCTGTGCAGAAAATGCGCACTGCGCATTCCTGGCAACACGAGAATAGCCACGCGCCGCCATTGTTATGTAACTGGACCCACTTGTCGCCACACATTGTTATCTCGGTTTTGCATTGAGTCATGTTATCATTGTTTATAATTTGTGCCTCGCAAATTGTTTCGGTGCCTTTCAAGTTATAAATCGGCTGTCTTAGGGGACATAATAAATGAACTTCGTCAATTATTAAACATGTTTGTAACTGAGTTGAGAACATTGTTATAAACATATCCTTTCGTAGGTTAATGGCTACGTATTCTGACGTAGGTATGACAGTTACACTGTTGAGGCCCTTCCTTTGTGGTATTGGTATGGTGCGGTATAATTCGTACTCATCATTGTTGAGAAGCGGCATCTTGACTTCAAACACCAAAAAATTTTCTGTTAATCTTGAGTGTACACGAAGTATCTTGTATATGTTTCTGACGTTTTGTTCATTGCTGAAGTTAGGTAAGGACATGTCGCTCGGTAGCTGGCTAGTGATTATGCGTAGTTGTTTTAGTAGCTCAGCCGGTCTCAATAAATGTATGTCTACTTTTCCATTGCGTAGGTCAGTTATCATGTCTATCAAGGCCGCCTGGATACGATGTAGGTTGGAAATGATGACTGTAGCTGCTAGTGTCCCTGACGTGATGTACATGGTGTTTCGTTCAGTTATTTCCAGTCGAACTTGTTTTGTTTGAAGATCGTTTAAGTGATTGTTTATGAGTAGGTATTGTTTATTCATTACTTCTTCGTTACGTTTGAGTAGGTTGTATCCACCTTCAATTATAGATGTTTGTTGTTTATATAAGTTCACAGAGCTCAAGTCAGAAACAAGCTCAAGATGTATCGCCTTCGTTGACAAACAAACAAACACTGCGATGTATCCCAGGGTAGTTTTAATTCCTCTACCCTTGTTGGCCTTGACTTCGACGTGTCCGGTAAAATCCACCCCGCAATGTGTAAATGGGCGGGATGGGTTCACTCGTGGCTCCGGCAGGTCTGCCATTAGTTGATTGTTGTTACTGGTTTTGTAGCGTATACATTTCACGCATTGTTTTAATTGTTCTTTAACTCTTCCGTATCCGCCCAAGATCCAGTACATGTTGCGTAAATATCCCAGGGTTAGCTTGGCTCCAGCGTGTAGAGTCATCTTGTGAGCTTGGTTTATCAGCATATCTGTCACCTTGTGCTTCTTGGGTAGTATGATAGGATGTTTAGATGTTTCTTGAAGGTTTGAATGTTTAAGTCGTCCACCAACCCGTAGTAATGAGTCAGTGTCTAAATACGGATTCAGTTTAAGTAAATTGCTTTTACTGCTTACTGACTCTTGTTTACGCAATCGCGAAACGTCCTCATTAAAATCCAATTGCACTGTCTTTATGATTGCTATGTGTGCTTCTCGGATTTCCTTCGTCGTTAGGTATGTAGAGTGCTCGGCGTTCGATTTGTCACGTAGGTTATTTATAAAACGTGTAATCCAACACGTGACTCGAACTAATCGAGTTATTGAACTGTATTTCTGTATGAGTTCTTGTAACAGGTTCGATTCTTGACTTGTTTGTGTTGCACATGCACGTTTAGGTTTTTCCTCTAACTTCGGGGCTTCAACTATTTGTTGGTGCGGGGTTACTTCCTCCTGTAGCCATGTGGGGCCCTGCCACCACAATTTGTGTTCAAGTAGCTGGGATGGCGTTAATCCTCTGCTCGCGCAGTCAGCAGGATTCTGTTCTGAAGCAACGTGTCCCCAGCATGTTGATGGCATAATATCGACTATTTCCGTCACGCGGTTTGCAACAAATGTCTTCCACCTGGCTGGGTCACCTTGTAACCAACCCAGGACCACCATGGAGTCGGTCCAGCCATATGTTGTTATGTCGTGTTCAGCTATCGCTTTTGTTACCTTCTTCATCAGCTTTGACAATAGTAATGCACCACAAAGCTCTAATCTGGGTATCGAAACAGACCTTTTAAATGGGGCGAGCTTAGTCTTAGCTGCGACGATTCTTACGTCAGCCTCTCCACTTTCTGTCCTTGTCTTGCAAAATATGACGCAAGCCAAAGCACGTTCGGATGAGTCACAGAATCCGTGAATCTCTATGGGTTGTGTTGTGTCTCCCAGCCATCGAGGTACAATAACTTTTTCTATGTTCGGCATGTCGTTTCTGAGCGTTATCCACTCCTTTTGAATGTTATCAGGTAATGAGTCATCCCAATTGATATTGGCTTCCCAAACGCGTTGAAAAATCATTTTTGCTTTAATGGTGACTGGTGATAGCCAACCCAAAGGATCATATAATGTTGATATGTCGGAAAGTAATGATCGCTTTGTAATGTTTTCGATGACGTCATCCTTGCGATACATTTTCTGTTTAAATGTAAATTGATCGGTTTGCGGGTTCCATCTTAATCCTAATGTTTTGTTTGATTGTGTGTGTTTGAAATCCAGCATGCTCACACTAACTTGTTCTTGAGATAATTTTTCAAGTAGCTTTGGGTCATTGCTTGCCCATTTGCGTAGATTGAATCCACTGGCTTGTAAGATTTGAATCAGCTGTTGTTGTGTTTGTTGTGCTAATTCAAAGTCGTTTTGTCCACCCAACAGATCATCGACGTAGAGTTGATTGTTCAATGTTTCGCATGCCATAGGATATTTAGGGCCGTCGTCCATTACTAGCTGTTTAACTGTGCGCATGGCTAAGAACGGCGCAGCTTTCGTTCCATAAGTAACTGTGCATAGTTGATAATCTTTTAGTGTCTCGTTTTCAGTGTCTCTCCAAACTATTTTCTGTAAATGCTGGTCGTCTTCATGTATCATAATTTGTCTGTAAAACTTCTCGATGTCCGCTGTGTAAACAAATTTGTATTTCCTCCAGCGCATAATCATGGCCTGAAGATCTTGCTGCAGATTTGGTCCGCACAGCATCAATTCGTTAAGACTTTGCCCCGTTCGTGTTCTGCTTGAACCATTAAATACGACTCGTAGTTTAGTTGTGCTAGAGTCTAGTTTCAGAACTCCGTGGTGAGGTAAATAACAGCTTGGATTTCTAGGTATTTTGCATAACTTCATGTGACCCAGTTCTATGTATTCTTCAATAAAGTTTTTATATTGTGAATGAAATGTTGGATCCTTTGCGAGTCTTTTTTCCAAATGTAGAAATTGCGCGACGGCTTGCGCTTTTGAGACCCCTAGGTGTCGTTCAAAGTCCTGTTTCATAGGAATCTTAACTTGATATTTGCCGTCGGGTAATCGTGTTGTTGTTTCTTTGTACAGTCGTTCACAATATTCTTCTTCGGCTGTCAAGCTTGTTTTTGTATCATTGGTTATTTCTTCCGCCTCCCAAAATCTTGATAGGTCGTCGATGTTGTTAGTTACTACATGACAGTTAAATGTTTTCACATTGCCAAAGAGTATCCACCCAATTTTTGTCTGTTGCGCAAGTGGAGCCTGTGCTGGACCTCGAAGTATTCCATCCATTATGATGTCAGAATACACACTCGCATCTAATAGAATGTCTACCGCTCTCGAAATATTGTAGTCGGGGTCCGCCAGCTGTATTCCTTGCAGATGTGACCATTGTTGTTTTTCAAATGTGCTGTTGGGTAGGTCATTGAGGACCGTTGTCATTATCAATGCTTCAGTTGTAAATTTGTAATCGCTGTATACGGACTTGCAGGAGAGTTGTACGATTCCTTTGCTTCTGTTTAAAGAAGTGCCGACGCCAGAGATAGTTCCGCTGTGGTGACGTCTTTGTAGGCCTAGTCTCTGTGCGGCATTCTGACTAATGAGACTGATCTGTGACCCTTGATCAATCAGAGCTCTCATTTGCATGTAGGTACCATCTCTCGCTTTTATGTTTAACAGTACCGTTGATAATAAAACTTCATTGTCTAAGTTCGACACGTGATGCGATGACGACACTAAGTCTTGCGCACGCGATGTATTTTGCTGCGTCTGCGTAGGCGGTCTCGGGTCACGTTGATACAAGTCATGTAGAATTGTGTTATGTTGACCCGTGCAAACTTTGCACCTTTTTCTTGAATTGCACGGTTTTTCGTCATGACAATATAAACAATTAGGACACACATGTAATTGCTTAATCTTGCTGAGTTTTGTGTCTGGTGTCATGTCGTGGAATTGTTTGCAATGGAAAAGTATGTGATCCGTTTTGCATAATGGGCACTTCCTGTCACCAGCCGCGTGATACGGTGTATAATTTTTTCCTTTGAAACTATTATATTTTGAAGATTTGTATGGAGCTTCTTGTCTGCTGTTGGCTGGTTTCGATGTAGATGAAGTGTTAGGAAGGTTGGTTTTCTTCACTTTGTTGTTCAAGGGTTCCAGAGCTGCAAATTTACCCTCTAGAAAGGTCATGAGCTCATCAAAGACCGGCAGGTCCCTTGGACTCTTTCTAGCCTCCATGTATGATGAATATGTTTCGGAATCCAGTTTTTCGGCTATAATGTGAACCAAAATAGGGTCCCATGTTGTTGTATCCACGCCGAGGTTCTGTATGGCGTGCACAGCTTCCATGCTTGTATCATAAAGACGCTTTAGTTCGTACGATGTTTGTTTATTCACTGAGGGTTGATTCATAAGTAGTTGAACTTGCTTCGTGAATAAGAGTTGTATGTTGTTATAGCGATATGAAAGCAACTCCCAGCATGTGTCGTAATTTTCAGCAGTAATGTACAGATGTTGCACCAGACGTTCTGCTTCACCCTTCAATTTTCCTTTCAGGTGCTGCATTTTTTGTGTCTTCGTTAGTGTTGGGTTGTTGTGGATAGCTTCAGTATAGAGATCCATAAATGTAGGCCAATGTGTATAATTCCCAGAAAATGTAGGAATCTCAACTCTCGGTGTAGACTGATTTTGATGCGATGTGGAGCTCAGTTTTTTGTTAAGCAATTTCTTAGCTGCTTCATAAATTGCCTCATGTTCTAAATACTCTTGTTCATAGGATAAGTCAGACCCTTTAAGCATGTTATCAATTTGCCAATGCAAATCATCAACTGTCTTCCATCGCTGCTGTAACATCTGAAGTTTGTCTTCAAACTCCCACTTTTCTGTCATTTTGTTAACATCTATACCTCTGACGACTCGTGAAAAAGCTCGGAAATTTGTCGCTTGTTGATCCTTAAGGTCATCAGCCCTTGACGGCATAGCTTTCTCTTCTGTGTTTGCCATAGTTTTCTCCTTTGCAGATGTTTCAGGCTTAAATGACGTCATTAACTGTCGTGTAGCTTCGTAACGCTGTTTGACCTTGTCATACATGTTTTGGTCATGATAGTCAGGTACCTTCATCTCCGCGGCTGACAGTTTCATGTGATTCCCGACAAACTCACCCCATAGCTTGTCGAGTGCTTCTAACTTCTTCTGGATGTATTCTTCAGTTTTTCTGGTAATAGAATCCTTACCAAAGTTGATTGCGGCCTTTTCAATTTGGACGAAAAGGTCCTTTTGACGGTCGACTAAATCCTCCATTTCTGTAGGTGTTGGTATCCAATGTATATTAATGTAGGGTTACCAACACGTTCTGTTGAAGGTGTATCCTTGTTGTTGATCGCTGTTGTCCACTTTCGACGTGGTTGTTATTCCGGTCTCTGTGCTCCCGCGCGTGATATGCACCTTCTCAATCCACTGGTGAGACCTGCTTGTAGGAGGCCAGTGAACCGATTGCCGACACACTACGTACACACAAAGATCCAGAATCCGGTTCGAAGGACCAAAATGAACGGGCTGTTTACCCGTGGATGTAAGTTGTAAGGGTTGTTAACAGCCACAGCCGTTTTGTATTGATAAAAACGTATGTTTTGTTCGAGTGTTTTATTCACACTACTTAAAGATAAACCTATTCACATAATATATATTAAATATTTCGTAAACAACTTAATTAGTCCACGAATGCACTATGTTAGCATAATTGGTAAGTTATGTTATGTGCAACTTGCTTGTACAATAGCTCTTATTTAATTGCAGGTAAGAGTGATATTTACGTTGACAGAAGTTTTACGACAGAGAAGCAAGATGTTTTACTAAATACTTAAGCATTTGTGGCGACCTAGCGACATCTAGTGACAACTTGTAACAAACAACTCGCCAGCGCCACCAGCGTCAGACAACGCAACTAAATCTGACAGTGCGCTACATCGCGCTAACGAAGTTTCTTCAGTCGGTTGACTTATATACCACTTCCAACTTCATCCAAACGGACTTCGGTCCCCAGGCATAACACCCGCCTGGAGAGAGATCTCTCTATTTGTCCTCTCTACCTACATCGGTGACCCACGACAATGGACATTTACGCAACCTGACGACCTTCAAGCACTATGACGCAGTCTCACAGCAAGCCAGACAACCCGCACTGTGCACCACTAGCATTCTGATATATCTCCATGCCTGGTGTCTACAGTGTGCACAATACTCTCATTCAGCAACGCGACTCACTGCGTCCTACTACGAGTACTTCACGGAGCAGATACACGACTCACTGTGTACTCTCCACTCCACTCCTCTTCTCCTGCTACGCTCGCCAACGCGGCTCTGAGCTCTACTGGAGACATCACATCCACTACTGGCACTTGCAAGCGGCATTTTCAACGCACAGACTGCACGTCATCCATCACCATCAACCTCCGGTCTCAAAGGGGGGCTGGTGTGGCGACCTAGCGACATCTAGTGACAACTTGTAACAAACAACTCGCTAGCGCCACCAGCGTCAGACAACGTAACTAAATCTGACAGTGCGCTACATCGCGCTAACGAAGTTTCTTCAGTCGGTTGACTTATATACCACTTCCAACTTCATCCAAACGGACTACGGTCCCCAGGCATAACACCCGCCTGGAGAGAGATCTCTCTATTTGTCCTCTCTACCTACACATTCCATTTGAGTTGTCAGGGATGGCAATGCATTTGAAGTCTTAGGATTGCAGGCTTAAAGATTGAAGTCTTGTATTCTCAAGACTGTAGAAGCGTATGGGTCACAGATCCCACTTCCCATCAGGTGATCTGGGTGTTTTATATGCCATGAAAAAAATAAGATTTACGAGTTACCAGGCGGACCAGGGCCTGTTTTCTATAATGTCTTTATTTATACATGTCATGTCGTGTCATGTAATTCGTTTTAAAATTGGTAACGTTAAGTCAGTTACGAAATAGATGGCGAAATAGTAACCATAAAATAGAATAGAGGCTTGTGGACGTGCAAACAATGATCAAGTAAGCCGTTTCCCGTATGCGTGAGCCGCTATTGGTCGCTTACATTATCGAATCAAGTGGGATGACACGGCGTAAAGCTCACCGTTGTCGTCGTGATTTAGTCGTCGATGCAGTTAGATAAGTTTAGTAATAACTTGCTTGTAAATTGACGACGCGGTTAGCCTGCCTGTGAAACCTGATTCCCGGTAAGAACACATATCAGTGTGTTCAGCGGGAGTATGTGTTTTTTACGTTATTTTTTAGGACATGCCGTGCGTTTTACCAAGAATTAGCTAATCTTAACCTAGGTAGATAGTTTATAAAATCTTGGCTTCATCTGATAAAGGATCAGCAAGCGCAGGCGCAGTGTTACATTGTCCGATACTATAGGTTAGGCAACTTGACTGGCCTCGCACGCACTCCATCACATGCACAACTCAAGAAAATAAATTTATTGGTGAAGCGTGTCAGAAGCGGAGTCTCATCGCTCAAACCAGATCCTGCTGAGAAAGGGAACAGGGATACCCTGTTACGCGTACTCTGCTACGCGTAGTTGATTACGCGTGTCCTGGAATGCTCTATCTGTACCTGCAGCTACGCGTACACTTTTGGACTTGTCTGCGAGCCGCCAGCAGTCGGTCTACGTCGCGCGTCAAAGAAGACGCGCTCGTTCCAATGTACGCGTAAACACACGTGTAACCGACTACGCGTAACAGGGTACGCGCTATCCGTAGGTACGCCTTGATATTATCGTATCTATCATTGCACAGCCCTAGCTAATGTGCCGCGGACACAGCGCAGGGCTGCCACGTCTGGCTCGTTATGGCCGCGTCTGCCGGACGCTACGTGCCCCGCGTGCACGTTCTACATCTGATACTCTACGTGTGTCTCCTGTTTTGATGACCCTATTGCAGCTTCGGACAATGCTCAGTAACCGACCTAAAGGTGAAACGATGCCTAATTGTACTACTTAACTTAATGTTTCTAACGATCGCACTTACAGTCAGTTAACGACGATTAAGGTATGTATGTATGTGTATGTGTTTAAACTGTTTATAGTACATAACAAAGAAATTATAAATATAATAACTAGAAATATAATATTTACAGGAGGATAAGAAGTGCAATGGCGAACTTATCCCTTTAAGGGATCTCTTCCAAGATTTTAAGTCGTTCCTTAGTGACGATTTTTCATACACAAGTTTGAATAAAAAATTGAAATTTTTAAAATCGGACTGCGTGTTTTCATTGTATCGTGTATATATTTCAGTCATTTACCATTTCTTTATATTTTATTCCACCATATTTTTATTTGTTTTAATTTAAGTACCCAGTGACGCTTGTGACGTTAAGACGGATTTAACGAAATCGGCCCATCCACCCAGTTTCTACGATGGCACAAAAAAACATATTATATACATGCATATCATTGTTAACCTTCGATCAACAGTTACTACTAGATTCAACGTGACAGCTCTACAAACGGCCACAGAAATCACAAAATAAGTTTGTGCTCTTATTTCTGACAGTACACGTCAACAACAGCCAACGTAATTAATTATAATATGGATCTCTGTTGTTTAGACTTAAGGTATATTTTAAAATAATTTAGAAGGTTAAACAGATTTAGATATAAGTATAAGCAACACGGCCACTTTTACGCTTTGATTTTGTATGGGACATTGAATCTATTAGTAATTGTTGATTGAAGTTGATAACCAACTTTAAATCGCTATAAATCCTAAATGATCATTCAAAATGAAACATAATGAAACAAACCTAAAGATGATTTTTAGATACCTATTCAATGATTTGTCATACTTGCTCGACTATTTTGTTAATTTTCACAATATGGCGTCTGGTTGCGGCCATATTGAATTTTGATTACCGTCAAATTTTTAGTGACACTCGACAGATTACGACAAATCGATTGACATAAGAATCATCAAAATCGGTCAACGCATTTTGTTTTTAGAGCGCCACATAGAAACAAATAACATACATGTATAGGGTGTGAAACACATTATCCTTCTTTCCATCGAGCGGTCGGTTAAAAGGAACGAGTTAATTGCCTTTAAAATGTCTTTGAGCACGGTGGTTAATCGTTCCACTTTCGATTCCGATTGATTGAACTTTATGGTTTTACTTGAAATATAAATCTTCAGCCAGAAGCCTAACATTATAATTTAAAAGTGATTTATAAATAATCACAGACACATAATCACTCCGACAATCTGTCAGTCATTCGGTCAGAATACGAGTTAAGTACAATTAACGTATAACTATTTAAATTATTGAATACTAGCATAATGGCCACACCATTATGCTAGTATTCAATAATTTAAATTTCTGTCCATAATTAAAAAATAAAACACCTTTTTTTATATATCATCTTATAGGTATTATGATTGTCGCTGTCATCGTTATGCTAGTCGTACACCTTTTTCATGATTCCGATATAAACCACGTGCTAGTACAATCGAAGACACTGTTAACTGTACATTTACAATCGAACATAAACCTTGTCGTAACGTATTGAAGTCTATGGGTGGTCAGTTTACATTGTCTTCGTTTGTACCTACTCATTTCTTCCATTAAATACTTCCCAAGCCACTTAGCCCGTATTCTCGGTACTACTCGTAAAGACCCAGTCCTTTAACAAGGTAACCTAAATTTCTCACATAGTTTCTACCACGTTAGTTCCATTAAAGTCTTGTCCGAAGTACAATACGTGACACCAAATGTGCAAACTCGGACAAACTTATCTAGTTTTACTTAGCGTAGATAAATAGTGCCTCAGGTAGAAGTTAAAACACGTGAGCAGTTTGTTGTGTTAGTTTCCATTTTAAAGGAACTTTTGGATTGTGTTAGCAGTTGTTGAGTTAGTTTTTATGGAACAAGAAGCAGCGGCATGCGAGTTTTGGGAAGGTAAGAATCGGTTGCCTATAAAAACCTTAGAGGCATTATTAAATACTAGCTTTTGCCCGACTTCGTACGCGTATAAATAAGTTCCCGAAGGAATAGCGATATGAAAGGTTGCCTATGTGTTATTCCAAGGTATAAGCTGTTTTCATTCCAAAATTCAACTAAATCCGTGAGTTTTTGCGTGAAAGGGTAACAAACATCCATCTATACTTACAAACTTTTGCGTTTATAATAATATTAGTAGGATATTAGCACCCTTTGATGAAGGAGAAGGGAAGATTAGAGAAGAATATTAGAAGTAGGAGAGAAAGAAACTAAAACTTTTTTAGTGAGAAGAGATTTAAATTATTCATACAGTTTTTAAATCGTCATGCAAATAGTTTTTTTACATACACACATGTAGCTTCTGGGTTTTAAAATAAATACTGAAGAAGTAAGCACTAAGTTTATTTTTGCATAAAGGTAAACTAAATTATTAAAAAAAAAAATAGCCTGGCACACACGGTCTATCACTAAACATCGGCGACTCGTGGCAATTAGGGAGTACTAGTGATGAGACACGTTTTTCAAATATCTTTTCAGATTAAAAAAAAAAACTTAATACTAAGGTGAAAGTAACTTCTGTACCGAGATTGCCTCCAAAAGGTAATCAAAAACTAGAAATGGTATTATCGAAAAATCCAGGATATCTTACAATAAAAAATGTTAATAACTTATTACAAAATAAAGAAGTTTAAATCAAAGAGAACACCAACAAAAAGTACGCTGCAACATTACAGAAGAATGCATCCTATGAAATGATAGACACCCCAATAAAATAAGAAGGGCTTTGGTAATGTGTCTCTGTTTTTGTTTTATTCATTTTATTTGGTAAACTTGGTAGCTATAGACATTATGCTTTTGCTCTAATGTTATTATTTAGAGAGAAAATCAAATAATTAAAAATAAATAAAAAACAAGCCTGCCATGCCTTAATAAAGCAAATTTAAAAAAGCAATAACAGGCATTGCAATATTTGCAATCAATGTGATAATATGCCAAACAAAAAAGATAATCAAGCGATAACCAAATATGTATCGCAGTCGGGGACTTTCAAGATAATGTTCCACAAAACTGTCCCCCGAATGCAATACAAATTTGGTTATCTCTGAACTTAGGGGTTTTTCGTAACAAGGACATAAGGAAAAATGACAAAAAAAACGATTAAAAGTCCAAATATCTCGAAAACCGTGCGACCTTTACTAGACCTATTTTAGCTTTTTCATAACGTCCTAAGTGCCCTCTATCCGTAGTTCAAGGATTATCCACTCATTACCTAACACTCTGTATACAATGACTGCTACCGCCATCTATTATCGAATAGCCGAACTATGCAACATAAAGTTTAAATAAGTGTTACTCGTAAAGAACTCAAAATTGAACCCTAGTTTTATACATTTCTGGAACCTTCTCTTGAATTTCTAAACGATGTTTGAAAACAATTCAGATTCGAATACTTTTTAAATTTTTAGAGTTTGTGATTTTGATACCTCTTCCACCACCAGTATTTTTTTAAGACAAAACCTTGTCTTTGTTACTCGTCGTTATACGCCTATGTTTGGTTCAAGCTTTAGGGCGTTATTGTGGAATAAAGAAACTCACAAATATACATACACACACTCACATTCCTTATTTTGGGCTGTCGTGTAAAAAGGGACACGTTGTACTAGAACCCGCCAGCATATTTTCTAAATGCCTTGATTGCTGTTTCCGAGTTCTTAACGATTACTTATATTACTTTATATACCAGAACGCGTTGAAATACTATATAATATGCATGTAGAACTACAACAACACAACCGAACGATTCAGCACTGCATATTCAGTGTTAAACCGAACGTCAAAGCAAACGTACGTCTTAATACTGACTGAGTAAAAATCAATTAAGTTTGATAAAGTCAGTCACAGGAAAATGGTTTTAAAATTAACTGTACTTGCGTTCAGTTTTGTGTGCTGTGTGTCCGCGTATAAAATCTTGGTAGTGTCTCCTATACCGATACCAAGTCTTAATTCACTTGGTGTAGGTTATGTAAGGCATTTGACTAATGCAGAACATGAGGTTAGTTGAACACACAGAAAATTAATATAGATCACTGTATGTAACATCTTGACTAGATTACAATGTTTGTGGGTTAATTAGGTTGACTTTAGCATTGATTAAATGTACTGATCCTAATTATGTAAGTGTATGTACCAGAAAGCCGAGCAGCGCAGCGTTGAATTTGTCGTTATCAATTTTCGATTATACGTAATTTGGAAACTGTGTGGATCTTACAATATAATGTCTCTTCTGATAGTGTCAATTCACTACTACATTCAAATAATGACTGGATTTTGTAGTCTAGACCCATAACATTGTTTAGTCACTACGTTAAGTAATGCAATCGGTTTAAATTATTGTTTTACTCCTAACTTGATAATCTTCACATAGTTATTTTTTTCTTATTACTATGACTGGGACACTCTTAAAACGAAATTTGTCTCTCCTGTGGTCAATAGTTAAATAGCTCGTGTGCGTATAAGTTATGTTTTTATATGATAGGTCTGAAGCAGTCCTGACGGCGTTTTTGCGGGAATGGGCTTAGCCAGTAAATTAGGCCTTAAAAACGTTAACTTTCGGTGTGTCCACAGGAAAGACGGTAACTTAAATCTGTGTTTGACCCGACTGCCAAACAATGATCGTCCATTTTTTACAGGTGACTTTTATCTCACCTTTCCCTGTGGTGGAAGATATACCTAAAAAAAACTACCGGCATATTGACATGAGTGATACACATTTTGATATTTATAAAGGTAAGTTGGAGAAATAAGGTTTCTTTTTTGCATTTGCAGTACTTGAATAACCTATTTTATTTATTAAACTGGATTTTGTTTAATGTTTCTACTTTTTTTTGGTAAAATATTCCTAGGTATATTATGTAGGCGAAGTATACAAAACCATAAATAAACTATTATAATTGCTACTGGGACTCTGTTTCTGATGAATCTTTGTTTCTGCATAAATCCCTTAATACAAAATGTCCATAAGCGTAATTAAACCCAATAAAACATTAAGGTGATTTATTAAGACAGACAACATTTTAAATATTGCATATTACGGTATTTTTTCGTTTTGTTATATTTCCTTAGAATGGTGAATAGTAAACCTTGTCATGACAGCAAGGGAAAGATTTAAACTCATAATTATCCTAAAACAATTTACCTAAACATTACCATTACTTGACCATCTACAGCAAATTTGTTTTACGAGTATTATAATGTCGGTATCACACTTACCAGTGTTATATTTTTATTTCAGGGGACAATTTAGCCAATACTGGTTGGCTTATGCAACAGCCGCTGAATGAAGATGGCCATATAGATTATTTACAGTTAAGCAGTATTGAAACGGCCATAAAAACCTTTGGAAATAAAGGCGTGCAGGCGCTTTTAAATGATCCTAAAGTAACATTTGACGTTGTGATTGCCGATTTTGTTGAAACAGAACTATATGCAGCGTAAGCTAACACTATTTTTAGTGATCGTATTTTGGTATTGGCATTAAAAAAAAAAACTGGGCATAAAATATAAATGTCAGAGGATAATCTCACAAAAACTAATCTAGTCCCAAACTAAGCTCTAGGCTTGTACTATGGGTGCGAGACAACGATAAACATACTTAAATAGAGAAATACATACTTAAATACTTAGAAAATATCCAAGACTCAGGGACAAATATTTGCACTCATCACACAAATATCTGTCCTTACCGGGATTTGAACCCAGGACCGCTGGCTCCGGAGGCAGGGTCACTTCCAGCTAGGACAACGAGTCGACTAAAATGCTTTAATACCTACTTCTTCCCATCTTTTAGTTTTGCCGCATATTATGAGTGCCCAATGATTTGGGCATACTCCCTCGGTGGTCATTGGCAAACATTACAACTTATCCACGGAACAACCAACCCGGCATACGCATTCGACTATCTAACATCAGATATTCCTCCACATCATTCTATAGGCGTTCGAGTCAAAAAATTATGGACGCAGATCAAATGGAACCTCAACAAATGGTATATTCGGATCGTAAATCTATTTTCTTTTTTTAACAAACCACAGTTGCTTATGCTTTTTCTTCATTACAGGTTTAAGACGTATCCCAAAGAGAAAGAATTTTATGAAAAAACATTCACCCCACTATTTTTAAACAAGAATAAGCTGTTGCCGGGTTATAGCAGTCTCCTGTACAATGCTTCGTTTGTGTTATCCAATGATTTTGTCGGAAACGGTCCTATCACCAGCGTCCCTCAGAACTTCAAATTTATTGGAGGGTACCATTTGACAAATCCAACAAAACCACTTCCACTTGTAAGTTTTATGACCTGAGTTTCTTTACATTTCTTCGCTTCAATTAAATAAATAACTAAACTTTACCAGCACATCAAATCAATTTTGGACAAAGCGGAACATGGTGTTATCTACTTTAGCATGGGTTCTAATTGGAAAAGTACTGACATACCTGTACATGTTACGAAAGGCTTACTAGAGTTATTTGGAAGTGTTAGACAAACTGTGATATGGAAATATGAAGATGATAGCCTTAAAACACCTAAAAATGTACACATTTTGCAATGGGCTCCGCAGCAAAGTATATTGGGTGAGTGGTTTGTAATTTTCCAATAACATCTTAAATTATATGACGACAGTCCAAGTACATAATGTTTCTAATAATTTTGTTTCAGCACACCCTAAGTTGTTATTTTTCATATCGCACGGAGGTTTGCTATCTACGATTGAATCCATTAGTTTCGGAGTACCCAATATTGGAATACCAATATTTTTCGACCAGTTCATTAATGTCAATAGAGCTGTCCAGTATGGGTGGGCTGTTAAAGTCAGCTTGACATTAAATATAGTTGAAGACCTTAGAGTTGCGATCCAAAAAATGTTATCAAATCCCACGTAAGTTTTTAAGAGCCGAGTCAATACGGATTAACTATTTTTCATGAAATAATGCAAAAGTGTATCTAAACACCAACGGTAACCACCCTAACAATGATAACAGTAAGCCTCATAATAATTTTCCATGGTAACCATGGACATACGACGTCTGGATAAGCAACATAAGGTTAATAATATGATTATATCTCTTCTGTTTTAGATATAAACAACGGGGAATGCAGTTATCACAGATTTTCCACGACCGCGTGGTTCCCCCGGGGACGGAGCTGGTGCACTGGGTGGAACACGTTGTGCGCACGCGCGGCGCACCGCATCTGCGCTCCCCGGCATCGCTGATGCCCTGGTACCAGAAGATGTACTTAGACGTTGCACTTATTATTTTAATTGCATTATTAATACTCAGATTTCTAATGACAAAGTACTTAAAAACAAAGATTAATAGAAGTGGAAAAAGTAAAAAAGATTAAAGTGACTGAATCATTTTAATCATCTAATTCAGATAATTTATATTTGTAATGTTACAGTATAAAGTGTGTGTGTAGTAGTCCCTGTCAAATCATCATAAATTCCATTAAGGTCATCATAATCGTAAAACAATAAACTAAAACAGGTGTCACTTTTTTTACAAACTATTAACAAGGTTCCTATTTATTTTCTCCGTTCGGGTTGTCATTGTAAGCATTGCCAAACCAGTAAAATAACATAATAAAGAAATTAAATAACTAAACTACAATAAAAACATGTTATGACTTGGTTTAAATTGGCTGTACTAGTTTTTTTTTTACTAAACAATTATACAGTACATTATTATTATTTATGGCTTTTTTACGATAAGGCCGCGCTACACTTCTACTTAAAATTCAAATAAATTTCAACGTTAGCAATAAAAAAATAACTATTATGTTTACTTCAGTTATTGAATTATCCCTCTTACAGTTATCATGAATAGGTATTATTACTTAACGAAGTTTGGTTGGTTCATAGGCTCAATGAGAAATCATCAAACTAAGTTTAAAAGTAAAGCCACTATTGTAAGTAAAATAAAGTATACCCAGTATTTCCTCAAACGCCAAACCATAGCGACCTCCCAATGCTCATAAAACCAGTTTACATTGAGTGAATATTAAGAAAATCGGTGTCAAAACAATAATTATGTCTATAAAAATTTGCGTTGTTTGTTTCTGCGTATACAATCTTACTAGTGTCTTCTATGCCGATAAGAAGTCTGAATTTACTTGGTGTAGGTTGTGTTAGGCACTGACAAGCTGTCGGCCCGCAACAGGGCCCTACTAAGGAGGCCCCAGCGGGTGGTGGCCCTCAGAATAGTGAGGGCCTATATGACGGTAGCCCACGCCGCGGCCTGCCTCCTTGCCTGCACCCCACCCTGGGAGTTGGACGACGACAACCTGGGAGGTGCAGGCAGAGACTTACCGACTTAGGTCCAGGGCCCGGGCGAGAGGTGAACGTCCGGACCCTGAGGAGATAGAGGAGACGCGCCGGATGACGGAGCGCCGATTGCGGGACAGGTGGAAAGAGGACCTGGGGGACTCCCCCTATGGGACCCGAACTATAGGGGCGATCCTCCCGTCCCTGGACACCTGGTTGGAGAGGGCGGTCGGCGCTACGTCGTACCGGCTTGTGCAGGTATTGACCGGACATGGGTGTTTTGGTCATTACCTGCACAAAATTGGGAGGGAGCCTGGTGTAGTGTGTATTAGGATGTAAGTATATATAAGGGGCTTCGGGTCTTAATAAATCAGTGTATACTCAATCATTGACTTGTTTCATTGTCTCGCCTGCATCCCTCCTTACATGGCGACCCTGCCTAATTTGGAGAGGCGCGTGCCATTCAGCGCTAGTCGGGAGAATTAATTATTCGGGATTATTAATTATTCAAGTTTTTTTTTTTTAACGGTTAGTACGATTTTTACTATTGTGAGCACAATGTGTAATTCGCAACCACCGCAGCAACAACCGCAGAAGGCTGATAATTACAACACCCAGATAGGTTACAAAAACAGCATAGAGCAAAGTCAAGCTACCACGCATTTGGAATACCTGAGCCAGACGAATGGGTATTTGTTCCTGCTGTTGGTCTTGGTTATCGTCGTGTTGATCTTCTTGTGCGTCCGCTATGCCAATAACTGTTTCAACAAGAAAATAGAACGGAGGGCGCATGCTAACATGATCGAGATGAGGCGTATTAACGGGAATCCCGTGAGTGCGTGCCAAGGCGCCGCTCGGAGGGACGACGGGTTTTAGTGCCGCGACTGCCGCGAGTGTGGTTGTGCGTAAAGTGCGTCTAAAGTGCGTAAATTGTTGGGGTCATAAACAGTTTTTTTTTTTACTAGGCATGTACAATTGACTCATTAAGAGATAAACCTGTTATTAAAACATGAACTCTAGTATGGACCGTAAGATGAGTAATTAGTGAATGGACAGAGAGTGCCGCGTAAGGTATCACGTTTCGAGCGATGAAGGTATGTAAATTGATTATAAGTATATCTACACCTTTAACGTAAATATTAAGTACAAATGTAAGAATGTGTAAGTTATGGCAGAAGATTTAACTTGTCTGCATAATGGATTGAAGGAAATACGAACATATTTAATTAAAATAGGCCCTAGTAGGAGGCAAGGAAGCATTATTATAACAAAGTTAGAGGAGATTAACGAAAATTATACACATTATAATCAACTAGTTACTAAGATACGAGAACAAATTAAGATAGGAAAGATATCGTCCAAAGAAGTACCATTAATTGATAGGGTGTGCGCTAGTTATGCTATTCTATATAGAGAAGTGATAGATCTGTGTACCAAAAAGACCAAAATGGAGGAATTTAACATAAAGACCGCTTTGAGTTTGCTACCAGTAATGACCGATTCCGAAGAAAATACAAAACAGTTAATTGACGGAATCGAATATTATGCTTCTGTTCTGACAAAGCCAGAGTGCAAGAAAAGTCTCATTCAGTTTGTCCTTAAGAGTAGATTGTCGCAGGGTGCAAAGTTGAGGTTGTCACCCGGCTATGACGCGGTCAGTGAACTTCTCGATGACATGCGAGCGGAACTGCTGCCTAAGCAGGCTCCGACAGCGATCCAAAATAGGCTACAAACGATTTTAGGTATAGCTGTCACCGGTACTCCACGTGGAGGAAGACCATATTTTAGGAGTGCACGTTGGTTACTACAACCCCAGGAGACAATCACGGCCGCAGATGGCGTATGGACAGCGGGGGCGCAGTAGTCACTACTCTCAAGGAGGTCGCGGGGCTCCTCATCGGTCATTCAGGGCGGGCCGATCACGATTTTCAGGTACGTATAATCAGCGTACTTTTGGAAATCAGTGGAAGCGAAACGGAACAGTTCGCACAATGTCTGAAATCAGGCCGGGAGAAAATACAGTCACACCGTCCAGCGAGTTTTTTCGTGACTAACGAAACAATATTAGCATGTAACAGTTCTCTTTTCGTTACACTTAGTTTAGGAAATCGAGCATCATCATGGCTTATAGATACAGGGGCGAGTATTTCAGCTGTAAAACATAATTACGTGGTTAACAACAACATTCCGATCCATAAAAAGACGACCACTATAAATGGTATCGGGGGCAGTGTACAGGCAATCGGGTTCGTATACTTAGAGTTATCTGCGAATGGAGAAGTGTTTAATCATCCATTTTATGTTTTCTATTCCCTGCCATGTACATCAGATGGCATATTAGGAAATGATTTCTTACACAATCATCGCTCTATTTTAGATTATGGTAGTCAAACTTTAATTGTGCAGAACGACAAAAACAGCCGTGTCACTTTACCGTTTTTAAGGATGGTTACAAAAACAAAAACATCACTCCTTATACCGCACAGGTCAGAGACCGTACATTATATTACGACGAATGCTACAGAGGAATGCCTAATTTGTACAGAAGAAATTAAAGAAGGAATCTTTATTGCTAGTATATTAGTCAAGCCATGTGATGGAAAGATACCTATAAGAATTTTAAATACAACGGACAATGACGTAATTTTGGACAGAGTCGAACCAACTTTACAAAAAATTGATGATTATCAGTTATGTTCTTTTGAAAGAAACATTACGAATGCGAATAGAGTAAAAAGTTTATTTTCAGCGTTGCAGATGAATCATTTAAATAAAGAGGAACAAAATAGTATTGAGAACATTTGCGCAAAATATTCCGATGTTTTCCATCTGCCGGGAGATAAATTAACAACAACTAACTTAGGGACTCAAAAAATAAATTTGAAACCAAATACGGGATCAGTGTATGTTAAGCCGTATAGATTGCCGCATACCTACAAATCAGAAATAGATACCCAAATTAATAAAATGTTACATGATGGAATTATAGAGCCAGCGCGGAGTGAATGGTCCAGTCCGATCTTGTTAGTCCCGAAGAAAGCAGATAGCAGTGTAGGAAAAAAGTGGCGTTTAGTTATAGATTATAGGAAATTAAATGACCGTATACAAGATGACAAGTTCCCACTTCCGAACATTACGGAAATCTTAGATTCGTTATCAGGAGCAGTCTACTATACACATTTAGATTTATTTTCGGGGTACTATCAGGTAGAATTAGAAGAAAGTAGTAGGAAGTATACAGCATTTTGCACAGCTAAAGGTCAATATCAGATGAAAAGGTTACCAATGGGGTTAAAAACTGGTCCAAATTCATTTTCTAGAATGATTACGTTAGCCATGTCCGGGTTAACATATGACAAATGTTTCGTATATTTGGATGACCTTATTGTTTTTGGCAGAAATTTAATAGATCACAACAAAAATTTACTCAGTATTATGGAACGGTTAAGAAAAGTGAATCTAAAATTAAATCCACAGAAATGTGAGTTTTTAAAAAAAGAAATTTTGTACTTGGGTCATGTTGTTTCCGGTGAAGGTATTTTACCGGACCCCGAAAAAATTAGGGTAATGAAAGAGTATCCAGAACCCAAAAATATAGACGAAGTAAAAAGGTTTGTCGCTTTTGCAAACTACTATCGTAAATTCATTCCAAATTTCGCTGAAAAAGCCTATGAATTAAATAAAATGTGTCGGAAAAATCAAGTATTTAAATGGAATAAAAATTGTCAAAAATCGTTCGAAATACTTAAAGAATCACTTGTCTCGCCACCAGTTCTGCAATACCCAGATTTTTCTGAAAGTAATGAATTTCAGCTCCAAACAGACGCATCCGGGTATTCATTAGGGGGAATATTATCAAATTGCGATGGCAAGCCAGTAGCCTACACTAGTAGAAGCCTAAATAAAGCGGAGTTGAACTATCCCACTATTGAGAAGGAATTACTTGCAATAGTGTGGGCAGTGAAACACTTTCGCCCATACTTGTATGGTAGAACTTTTACAATTTTAACGGATCATAAACCTCTTATTTATTTATTTAATATGAAAGATCCTTCCAGTCGATTAATGAAATTTAGAATGGCCTTAGAGGAATACGATTTTGTAGTGAAATATGTTAAAGGATCCGATAACGCAGCGGCAGACGCTTTATCAAGAATATCGTCGAAGGACTTGAAAGAGATGAACGAAAAGGTGATGAATATCATGACGAGAGCGCAAACCAAAAGACTAAGGGATAATTCTAAAGACAACCCGGTCGATATGGTTTCTAATAACAGCTGGCCTGATCAACCAAAAGTTGTAGAAATTCATAAAAAACCGAGGGAGTCTCTAGAATTATGTTTCACTAGTACGGAGAGGTTAGGAAGTCTAAGGAAAAATAAAGAAATTAAAAATGAAAACGAAACGTTATCATATGTCCCAACAAAAAAGACAATATACATAAACCCAAGTTCTCAATCGCATAGGACGCGAGCCGACTTTGTGAGAGAGCTAAAGGAGTTTTGTAAGGATATTAATGTAGAAGAGTTATGTATCATTAAAAATAAGGAAAATAAGGTGTTCGTAGAGAAGTTAGCCAGACAAATAAAAATCACGAAAGATTGGACGGGTCCACGACTACGTGTATTAAAAGATATTGAGAGAATTGATGACAAGGATGACATAAGGGTAATTCTAAACGACTTCCATCTTTTACCTACGAGTGGCCACGCAGGTATAAGACGGATGTTCAACAATGTTAGGAAATATTACTTTTGGGTAGGAATGGAAAACGATATCAAGAACTTCGTAAAAAGGTGTAGTAAGTGTCAAATGCAGAAGCATTCCATTCCAGTTAAAGAACCTATGGTGATAACACCGACTGCTGAGTCAGCGTTTGAGAGAGTGTTTTTAGATATTGTGGGACCCCTACCAAAAGATACGCAGGGATATTCATACATACTTACGCTACAATGCGATTTATCAAAGTATATAGAGGCGTATCCACTTATTTCCAAAGGTACAGATGAAGTTGCTAAAACATTCGTTAATAATTTTGTCCTTAGGTATGGAATACCACGGTATTTCGTGACTGACAGGGGCACGGAATTTATGTCTAAAACAATGGAACAGGTATGTACGTTATTGAAAATAAACAAATTAAATTCAACCGCTTATCACCATCAAAGCATAGGTGGGCTCGAGAATACCCATAAACATTTAGGTGCTTATTTAAGAATACAGACAGACAATCACCCAGAAACATGGAGTGATTGGCTACCATTCTGGTCTTTTTCGCATAATACTTCTGTACACTCAGAAACAGATTATACTCCCTTTGAACTAGTGTTTGGGAAAAAATGTAACCTACCAAGTAATTTAATGACATGTAAAGTTGATCCATTATATAATAGTGATGACTACACTTTAGAGCTCAAGTATCGGCTACAAGTAGCACAAAAAGAAGCTAGGGAAAATTTGATTAGAAATAAAAATGTAAGAAAGCTCAAATACGATACATATATCAACCCAAAAATGTATAAACCTAATGATTTAATTTTAATTAAAAACGAGGACAGGAAAAAACTGGACACTATTTATAAAGGTCCATTTCTAGTATTAAGAGATTTAGCTCCTAATGTCGAAATACTTAACAACGGTAAGATAGAATTAATACATAAAAATAGGACAAAACTATATTATCCTGTCATTGACGTGTAACTTGAGCAATGTTTTAATTTGTAATAAATGAATTGTAGGATATAAAAATAACAGTAGAAAAAAAAAAAAAAATGTTATTAATTTTTTTTCTCTCTTTGGATGGGAGATGTAGTGTGTATTAGGATGTAAGTATATATAAGGGGCTTCGGGTCTTAATAAATCAGTGTATACTCAATCATTGACTTGTTTCATTGTCTCGCCTGCATCCCTCCTTACTCCGCAGTGCCATGAGTGCGGGGACCCAGACGACACGGCCCAGCACACCCTGGAGGTGTGCAGTCGCTGGAGTTCGGAGCGCGGAGCCATGGCACTGGCCATAGGGCGGTCGGACCTCTCCCTGCACAGCGTCATTTCTGCGATGCTGTGCAGCGACAGGTCCTGGAAGGCGGTGGCCTCCTTCTGCGAAAGTGTCATCTCGCAGAAGGAGACGGCGGAGCGTGAGCGCGAGGAGTCTCCTCTCGCGCATCCGCTCCGGCGCAGACGGCGGGGGTTGAGGCGTAGGCGTTTTGCCGCCAGCCTCAATCCTTAGTGGCTGCGGGCGGGGGATGGGAGTCCCCTTTCCGCCGTAGGTGATAGCCACTTGGCGGTCTGGGAGGGAGGCCACGCGTGCTCGGCCTCTCTCTCCTTTGGCGCGGGTAGCCCCAGTGGTTGGCTGGGGCTGCCGGTAGGCGTCGTGGGCAATGCTTCGGCGGTACCACGGCGCCTTGCCTAACCGGCAGGAGGGTACGCCAGGGTGGTTTTTAGTGGGTAGCACTCCTCCCCCTCTCGCTCTGAGAGGGGGGGCACATAGAGGTGAGTCCCACATACCCCCCCGCCACTCCCATGGTGGGGGAAATGCGTAACGCATTTTCCATCCTGACAAAAAAAAAAAAAAAAGGTTGTGTTAGACATTTAACTAATGCAGGGCATGAGGTAAGTAAAACTTTACAAGTATCCTTGACTTCTGTATGGAATTTCCATGTTTATTCATAACTAGCGGCCCGCCAGCGACCTCGCCCTGCTGCAAATTTCTGACTTTCCCGGTGGATTTTTCAGTTTTTTTCTTTCATAAAAACCTTCTCCTGACAGTAGCAAACACAATAAAAAAATAATTAGCGAAATCGGTTCAGCTGCTCTCGAGATTTGCGCTTACCAACACATTCAGAGATTCATTTTTATTATATAGAGTAATAAACAGGAATAATTAATAAAACAAACAATAACATATACGTATAAAATATGACATCTTGGTTGTTAATTTCCTTTCCATAGTCATTGATAGTGTTATTAGTAGGTATGGTCAGGTAGGTAGATTAGAATCGAGGCGCCGAGTAAAGTACGTCCCTATTGTTAACGGGTTCAACCGAGTTTAAGGCCAATGAGTAGAACCTCCCATTATCGAAATATCTATATTGTCCCAGCTATTGATAATTAGACCATAGTTAAGCGTAGTTAACCATACGAACAACAAAAGTGAAAAAAGTTCCGATGTGACACGAAAGTTATCTCAACAAATGTATGGCTAATTTTCGTGTCACAACGGAACAGTTTAATAGAAAATTTAATTGAGTGAGTTAGCGTGACCAACTTGTTGGTTCATAACCACTTACTGCTTATGAGTTTGAATGTACGTTTAGAATTTTTATGAACAAACAACAGTTGCAAATAAATAATTTTAAAGTGACGTCGTTAATTAGATATCATAGGGTTTAAACCGTAATAAAAAAGCGGGTAAATTCTAGAAAAAAAAAAGTATATGAAAAACACTATACGTTAGTATAATTAACAGCGATCTTATCTCTTAGATATAAACAACGGGCAGTGGAGCTGTCTCAGGTATTCCACGACCGGCTGCTAGCCCCAGGCGAGGAGCTGGTGCACTGGGTGGAGCACTTATTGTTTTAGTTTTTGTTCAAATAATTAAGTTTATATAAAGAAGAAAGTTAATTAAATTTGTAGTGAAATAATAATAATAATAATAAATAAATCACAGGACAATGTCACACAAATTGAACTAGTCCCAAACTAAGCTCTAGGCTTGTACTATGGGTACTAGACAACGATCAACTTACTTACATAGAGAAATATATACTTGGATACATAGAAAACATCCAAGACTCGGAACAGATACTCGTGCTCATCACAGAAATATTTGCCCTTACCAGGATTTGAACCCAGGACCCCTAGATTCGAAGGCAGGGTCACTACTAACTAGGCTAGCGTGTCGTCTGGAATGTCTGGAAATTGAGTAACATCTTATAACGCAAAAGGATATTATACCGACCATGAAATAGGTCATCACTATCTTTAGACCTTATTCATCGACAAGATAAAAAATATAAAAATTGTTTATTGACTTAAAAATCTACCAGTGCTTCCTAAGAGACCACTGCTGAGAACACAGCAATAAATTAAGAAGTATTGTCATAATCTTTCCTTTAATATTGAGGACCGAGTCATCGTGAATTACTCGTACTTAATCAAAGTGAAAGGTCGACTTTAAAATTTCCCTCTGTGAAAGACTGCTAGCCAATAACGGCATTATTATCAAACGCTATGTAATTTCAAGATGAATGTTTAACTACGTGCACAATAACTTATCTTTATATCGAGATATAATTATTTGATAATTTAAACAGCATGTTAACAATAATACACGAGATAATGATACGTTGAGAGCCGTAAAAGTTTATTAACAATATAGTGAAGTATTTCTTATCCTATTAAGTTTCATAGTTCCTGAGGCAATAGGAAAAATGAGTGGACACAAAAAAACATACTTTCTGCTCTTCCCGATTTTTTTTCTCAAACTGAAGCGAAACACACTCACGCTTCAGGGTCGATACGAATTTCGTAAATGGATCCCGCAGGCACACTTCGCCTCGTTGCTCATACGAGGGCAGATTAAAATTATAATAAAATGTTAGCCCATTTCGGAAACGTAGAAAACTAAATTTACGAAGCCTCGGGAGTTTTAAGTTTGTTTTGTAAATATATGAAAGAGTTTCGCGGTCGCATTTGACTTTCAAATGAAAAAGCTTCGTGTAGTTCTGTTTGAGAGACTCTGAAATTGAGAATCCTGTTACTTGCTTTCGGCTGCTTTGGAGGTTTTTCTTTTCTTTTCTAATATTTTTTATATCAGAGTCATAAAAAAGTTATTAGAAATGGCGGTAATAGAAAGCCAAATTTTAATGGCATAATTTGGTAGTTTTATTTTGCACATTAACCAACACCGGTATTTAATTACTTCTAATTTATAGCTATTGTTACCAAATTTTTGTCCTCAAGTGTAGGGCAGGGCGAAAATACTTTATATACTTGTTACAGAACATTCTATATTTATATAATGACCATTCACAAAAAACCTTGGTGTTAATTCTCTCGAAGTTGAATGGTACGCGTATACGCCTTTCCACTCAGAATCGTAACTAACCTAACCTAACATCAACCACACCACGAACTTAACTAGATCAAACCCCATCGCACAGGTGAGCAATGCGTTACCGCATTGCAGTTTCCGATACATCGCCATTGGGAATTCGGGGCATTAAATCAGCTCCGACTTAACGCGGTCGCCGTTAATGCAATGGGCATGCAAATGAAAGTTCAAGCCTCATTCGCTGGTTTTTGGGAAACAATGCGGTGCTTAGCGTATTTACGCTAACGGGTACACGCTTAATGGCTTAAGGAACGCCTGTGTGTGAAGGGAGGTATAAACGTGACGGGGCGCAGCGCATGGTGTGCCTGCGCAAGTGTAAAGCGTCCCCCAAGGGTATATATAATTTCATCGAAACACCTTTCATAGAATGTATCATTTCATCTAACGCAATATTTTGCTGAAACCATAATGTTTTCAAGGTATCTTTAACATCCAACCTAACCTACGTAATGAATGTTTAAGATACCTGAAAACATTATGGTTTCAGCAGAAAATAATGAAATTCGATGAAATTTAGTGATGAGTTACCGTCCCCCAGACTAACAGTTTACCTGAAGTTTCAAGTGTATTAATGTGGCCTACTGTTCGATGCCCCACATACAATTACAGTATCGGTGCTGTATGGCCTCCCATTTTGATAAGGAAATTTTTACCACGATGTTAATAAATAATAGTTTTGAGAAATATGTCTAGTTTACATTTTTCTAAGCAACTACATTTAATAATAATATCGATGTTAATATCAATCAAACCAATGTATCCAGTCACAAGTTTAAAAAACCGGGCAAGAGCATGTCGGACCATACTCAGTGTAGGGTTCAAAACAACAAGTAATATCTAATTTTCTATTTAAAGTCAATTGGTGCCGTGTTAGATGATTTTAGTAGTTATAAACACTTTAATAGCCTGTATCTCAAGAACCAATGATGTCTACTTTGTCATGATAGTTTTCCGGGTTACTTATTCGAAAAATTGTTTACACAAACCCATAATATTTTGGAAAGTCCTATCCACCAACACCTCACATTATAGGGTAGACGAGAAAAAAATACATCCCCAGGCTACGTGTAGGGGAGATATCGTACAAAAAAATTTTTTTTACCTCTTATTGTACCACTTTCTTGGCGTGACTATATGCATATTCATGCCAAATTACAGCTTTCTAGTACTAAGAGTCTTTTTGCACGAAATTTACACCAACACCAACAAATAAACACCAACTTAAAGACCGCAATTTGTGCTTATCACGTCTTTGCCCAGGCTTGGCTACAATATGGATGGAATAATATTGCGGGGCAATAGTGTTAACATAAAAGATTTATTTTTACTGCAAAAGAGATGCATAAGAGTACTAACTGGCAAAAATAATGACGTAACAAGCAAACCGCACTTTATAACATTAACAATTATAGTTTCATATTTATTAGCATCCTTATATATATATTAAAAACTTGCAAATTCGATTCAACCAATAATCACGTAATTTAAGACTTTAAGATAGGTTAGTTCTTCCTGCTCCAAGTAGGCTGCAAATGGACATAAAGATCCCCGTGAAGTGTCTATACGATTTTTTTTTTTTATGGAATTTGGAGGCAAGTGAGCAGACAGATCGCCTGATGGTAAGCGAATATTGTCACCCATAGACACCTGCAGCACCAGAGGAGTTACAGGTACGTTGCCGGCCTTTTAAATGAGAGTACGCTCTTTTCTTGAAGGTTTGAAGGTCGTATTGGTCCGGAAATACCGCAGGCGACAGACCATTCCACAGTTTAGTTGTGCGTGGCAGGAAATTCCTAGTAAAACGCACGGTTGTGGACTGCCAACCATCTAAATGATGGTGGTGGAAGTTCTGTCGCGTAGGACGAAGGCGGAAGGATGTGGCAGGAATTAATTCGAACAGCTCCTCGGAGCACTCTCCGCTATACAGGCGATAGAGAATGCAGAGCGATGCTACATCTCTACGCAGCGCCAAAGAGTCTAGCCGATCAGAAGTACGCTGGCAGCCGACAATTCGAGTCGCTCTCCGCTGGATGCGGTCCAGAGGGAGAAGCTGGTACTTGGGAGCCCCAGCCCACAGATGAGAGCAGTATTCCATATGTGGCCGAACCTGCGCCTTGTACAGCTGCAGGCGATGGGCCGGAGTGAAATACTGTCTCGATCTGTCGAATACTGTCCGACATCACTCGAAATGTCGACACCAAGGACTCCGATACTGGCTGTGGCAGTGAGGGGAATGCTCTCAAAACGAGGAGATGCAACAAACGCCATCTTTTTTGTGGTGAACGCGCAAACTTGAGTCTTTGTGGGGTTAAAGCTGACTAAATTAAGTCGACCCCATTCTGAATTTTTTTTAGGTTGGTCTCAATTTCAGACACATGTTTTTTGCGGCTCTCGACGACGTTGTAGTAGTAGTAGAAATATTGGCACGGCCGGTGTAAAAGGTATCGCCCGTGCTATCATCTGCATAACAGTGAATGCCGCAGATTTGCAGCATGTCATTGACATGCAGAAGGAACAGCGTGGGCGATAGCACACAGCCTTGAGGAACACCAGCATTAACAGAGATGGAGTCAGAGCATGCACCGTCAACTAAGACTTTTATGCTTCTACCTGCTAAGAAGCTGGTGACCCATTCGCATAATTTCTTGGGAAGCCCGTAGAATGGAATCTTAGACAGAAGTGCTTTGTGCCAAACCCGATCAAAGGCCTTCGCAATGTCCAAACTAACTGCCAATGCTTCTGAAATTATACTTTATTGCGTGTAGATTAATGTTACAAATTGCAGATAGTCATGCTTACATCTAAGTTTCATTTAACCCTACCTTTGCAGGTGTACACGCAGTTACACAAAAACTACTGCCTTTATTGTGCTCTGAATGTTAAATATACAATATAACAATTATAATAATAAAATTAATTAAAAGAAAAGAAATACCCTATATACTATCAATATTAACAACTCATCAGCATGTTTTATTAATACATTTTTTATAATACGATAGAAGAAATGTCTTCGCCTTTAGTCTTGATCGCCCGTGCCCAACGATGTGTGAGGTAAACTAGAAGATCACCAGCCGAGCGGCCCCTACGGAAACCGTATTGTCGGTCACTAAGCAGCTGGTGGTCCTCTAGGTACATTAAGAGCTGGCAGTTGATAATGGCCTCCATTATCTTCGAAAACAGGGAAGTTATGGCTATCGGCCTGTAGTGGGACGGATATGAGCGGTCACCTTTTTTAGGGATCGGGTGCACCAAAGCTGACTTCCATGAAGTCGGGACTACGCCAGAGGAGTAGGAGAGTCGAAAAAGGCGTGTTAGAGCCGGTGCCAACTCTGGAGCACACATCTTTAACACAATAGGAGGGACTCCATCGGGCCCACTTGACTTATGAACGTTGAGGGAAAGAAGTGCTTTTCGCACTGAGCTTTGGAGAAACCGGACATCCGGCATGCTGCTCTCGCACCGCGGTATGGTTGGAGGTTCATGTCCCCCATCGTCCAATGACGAGTTGGACGCAAAGAGTTTACCAAGAAGATCAGCCTTCTCCTTTGCGTCGTAGGCCAACGAATCAGTTCCCATGAGCAGGGGTGGAAAAGATGGCGTGCAGAAATTTCCCTGGATAGCTTTGGCAAGAGACCAGAACGCACGAGTTTCTGAAGGGAGGCGCACGAGTCTCTCGTCAATTCTACTAATGTGCAATGACTTCGCCCTGGCAATAACCCTCTTGAAGGACCTGGAGGCAAAGTTAAACTGTTTTTTAATGCGCTGGCCTGATCATCCCGTGCCGTTGCCGCAGTTACCCAGGCTTGGTAACATTCCTGCTTCCGGCAAGAAGCCTTTTTGCTGGATCGTCCAAACCAAGGTTGGGATTTGCCACCAACTGGGACTACAGAGGATGGAATAAAAAGCTCCATTCCCTGCAGCACCACGCCAGCAACGGAATCAGCAACGACGTTAGGATCATCAGGCGCGAAGCAGACCTGCCTCCAAGGGTAGGACGAAAAGAATGTCCGCATCCCATCCCAGTCTGCCGACTTGTAGTGCCACACACGGCGACTACGAGCAGCTCGCCGACGCAGCGGGCGCGAGAGTGGCATCGAACTCCGGACTAAGCAATGATCCGAGGACCCGAGTGGGGCTTCAACGGATATTTGGTCGCCAGCCGGATGCGAAGTCAGCAGAAGGTCCAACAAAGATGGCTCCTGGCTCTCCACATCTGGGATTCGCGTGGGCGCAGTAACCAGTTGCGTCAAGCCGTATGCCAGAGCAAAATCGTGGACAGATCTCCCCGCATGATCGGTTTTAATAGAACCGAGCCATTGGGCCATATAGCATCGTTTTTAAATATTGGTTATCTCTGTTCTTTCCAGACAGCCGTTCCTTTCGGCAACAGCTAGGCGATCCACTTAAACCAGGTTATCAATAAATTCGGGCAAGAGCATGTCGGACCATGCTCAGTGTAGGGTTCCGAAGCCGTTGCGTACTACAAACATTAAAATCCACAAGTAATAACTAACTTTATATTTACACTCAATTGGTGCCATCTTAGATGATTTTAGTAGGTATAAACACTTTAATCATCTATATCTAGAGAACCAACTATGTCTTAGTCGTGATAGTTTTTCTGTAAAAAAAACGTTGTATGCTCAAAGCTTAATATATCATAAACGAATTACTTAACCGAAAAACTGTTTAAATTTAAACCACACTTTAAACAAACCTATAATATTTTTAAAAGACCTATCCAATGACACCTCACACTGTAGGGTAGACAAGAAAAAAACATACATTCCCAGGTTACGTGTAGGGGAGGTACCCTAATTTTTTTTTACATTTTATTGTACCACTTTGTTGGCGTGACTAATATGCATATTCGTGCCAAATTACAGCTTTCGAGTACTAAGAGTCTCTGCGCTAGGCTGCGGACGGACGGACGGACGGACATGGCGAAACTATAAGGGTTCCTAGTTTGACTACGGAACCCTAGAAAACTACCATAATATTATTGTATAGTTAACGCATTTGCAGTCTTGAAATTAAACATGATCTAACAGATTAAGCCCCCTGTTTCACCATCCTCACAATAACTAGTGACAGGAGTTGATTCAGCATACATTGCAAAGGTAACAAGTGCCTACATTAATGGGATTCATCTAAGTTGCGCAATGTACACTGAAATGTCACCTGTCTCGTGTCATTAAATTAGGATGGTGAAATAGAGGGCAAATGGTCTGTGGGTTTTTTGCCTTTAAAATTTCGTATAAAATAAAACATAAAAGTAATTATTTTCAATATATTATAACCTCTTCAATAGGTAATTTTAGGTTCGTCATGTTTGGACTCATAATTGAGTGTATTTGACACTCAAGGACTAGCTAGTCCAGCTTCCAACCCTGACATAACTTTTTTACCTTTGCGCCAAGCAAAATTGAATAAAAAAATCAGTTGTTCTTACGTCACGTTGCAAATTGTTTTGCTATCTAATATCGCGGGCTTGTCATACCCGTCTCAGAACGGGTGACAAATTGCGTAGCTAAGGCTTAAGCTACACTCTTCCTTTGCTATGACATTGTTTCCTGTTTAAGATCCCGCACCCAAGGGTGCTAACGGGACCTTATTACTAGGTTTTGGATGCAGTACTCCGCGGCTTAATTGTCTTGCTTTGTGTTGGTATCTTGTTTATTTTAAATTAGATTTTAACTTAGACGACTTTAAATTACATAACCGTCAACAGTTATTTGGTTTGTATAGCTGTGTTAAAGCGACCAGACTCCAATGTGTGTGGCTGAATGTATCTTTGGGATTGGAACTCGGTCTTATGATCTCAAGTCGTTACCCTAAGCCACAAGAGCGTCTACACTCTTTACCTGTGCCTGCTGCCGTTGATGCAATCTAAGTATCATTCTGAATTCAAAACTACTGACAAAAAACTTGAAAAATTGCTCTTTCTTATCTGTGCGTACTTGACAGTGCAGTTTTCAAAGGAGTTCTCGGGCATAATCACAAATTCTCGACCTTAATCTCCTGTAAGTGTATAACGCACGCATGCACTCACACCGCACACACACACACACACACGCACACACACACACACACACACACACACACACACACACACACACACACACATACACACACACAGCGATTTCCTTTGATGTTAAGTATTATTTTGGTGAAACTTCTTCAGTACTTTTGTTTTTTTCTTTATTCTCAAGCCGACTTGTTTAAGGGTAATTCGTGTCAGTCATGATTCCCACGATACAGGATCTGCCTAGTGTGGGGGTCGCCGATTAATTGTTAAACCTTGTTATTTCTTTATATGGCAATAAAACATTTTTACTTTTTACTTTTACTTTTACTTTAATGTCCAAACAACTAGATCGCTTTGGTTACTATGGTGCCTGTGGCTTGGATAGATTTTTTTTTTTTTGGTTACTTATTTTTCGAACTTTATCATAATCCGAAGAGACTAGAGTATGGTATTTTTTCCCCTGTGACAGACGAGGTGTTAATCGATTAAATTCCGTGTATCCTAAGCCTTAAATCTGCACCAAGGACGATATTGATAACCTCGACTAACCATGCCTATCCCAAACCTTTTATTGTGATTGCACAACCAAACTGCAAACATGCCATCGGTTGAACCTATGCTCATAGAATAAGTTTTAAGACAGTTCAGTTTTGCTCGCCACTCCAACCGTGTAATAGTCATTTATCGCATTTCCTTCCAGAAAATGCTTTGTGCCAATCCAAGATAAGGTCTATGGAATATACATGACTCGACGTATGAATGTGGCAGAAGTAAAAGAGATTTGCCAAGATCGTAGTAGGTGAAAAGAAGTGGTATCTGCCTACCCCTCTGGGAAACGGGCGTGATTTAATGAATAAATTAATGGGCACATAGATGTTCAGTATCCTGGAAGTATCCATTCTTACAACCGTGTAGACGTAATTAAACACGAACATCCATATACAAACTATTAAATTTGTAATATAAGAAGGATATAAGTGTTAAAAATAAGCGATTACAAAACTGACCTCCAAACTTCCCTTCAAATTTTCCTTTCCCTATCCCTCTCTTTCTGCACAGATTTTTTATAATTATTGAAACAGTAACACTCATTACTGCTTGAGCAACTTTATAGCTGGTTTGCATTCAGTATTAACGTTTAGTGATTCTCTTATAGTGGAGCAAAAAGTAAGGTTCATACGTGACTATCATACGATTCGCCGTAACTCTGGAATGGAGGCTAAGCCTGCATTTTATAGCTAAACGTAAATTGTATCTAAGAATGTATAAATCTGAAACGATTAGGTCTTATTTTGGAGTTAAAGATTATAGTTTCGATTAGGTTAATCAACATAGACTACTTTGTTTCATTGTTCATTGATAATAGGTCCTGTCTCTTATAATTATACTCGGACTCTCTGGGACGTTTAATTCAGTGGGTTTGATTTAAAATAAGCCTGGAAAAGTAAGTTTCTTAAAAAAGAACGTTACTACTTGCGGTAATTACCTATGACCTTAAACGTTGTCAGTCAATATGGACCTTTCTTTTCTCTTATCATGAACAAAAAGAATAAAACTCAAAGATTTCTGTTATTTGGCGATGGATATTTCAGCCTTAATCAGTACGTTAGCATGTAAACATATTGCTTTTGTGACGACCGTTCTAATAAAAGCTCAACAAATAAATTCAGTAACCGAATACATTCGGGAGTTTGGCAGCATAATCATAGGCAGTGATTGATTAAAAAAAGTTAAATAGCTTTTGAGCTTGACCGTTTGCCCGCAATGGGTATTTTGAGAGTCCGTTCGAATCGTAGCGAATCAGTCAGTGCGAGCCCATCTCACACTTACCATTTATTAGTATTTGTTATTTTTCAATATACTTATTAACCATACCAAATATTTGACGCCTGTATTGTGTCACCGTTATTTACGACAAGTGCAACAAAATAAAAAAACGTTAAAAAAAGGGTTTTTGTGTTTACCCCCTTTAATTTTTGACTCTATTTATTTTTGTTCATTTTTTAGGTAATCTGTAAGTAAAGTTATGACGGACGGACAGACAGCGTGCTGCTTAGGCTTAGTAACAGGATCCCGTTTGACAACCTTCGGAAAAGGAACCCAAAAAACTAATTGTAATCCTTTTAAAATTGCTATCATGATAAGATTACGCCCAGCAATGTAAGGTGTAATATATTTTTACAGAACTGCTGTAACCCATATCCAATTTTATACAGATGGGTTCACTCAAGAATCGATTTATAAAGAATTTAAATGAAAAATGGACAGTTGAGCATTGCTGACGGCTTTATAAAGCCCAGCTTTGCATAATCGAAGTTTCACGAAGGAAGTTGGGCATGCTCGAAAAGAAACCATCCCTATTGCAAATAACATCTTTATTAGCATGCTGTTTGATTTACATTCTGTAGTGATAGAATAATTTTATGGTCGGAGTAATTTATTAAGAAGCATTAATATTTGTGACGTCAAATACCGATTAGTCTGAAGCCATTGGACAGCTATTTCACAGAAATTGACGTTTTCTCGGACTACTTGTTCTAATTATATGGCCTGGACAACGATAATTTAAATACTTGTTACTTTAAGCTAACAATGTTTTTATGTTGTCACACCGGATTGTCGGAAACGGCTCTTAGGATTTAGATGAAATTTAGGTAGTGTTTCACTTTCCGAGTTTATTAAAATAGGTTTTAAACCTTAGAATATTATCTAAAATAAAGGAGCCAAGTAAAACTCGATTGCCTAGGTGCCATGCATGTTGTATTGTAAACAATTTATTGTACACAATACAGTAATAACAAATGATACAAGTGCAAAGTCACTACAATGCTACCCACTTTTAAATACTTAGTGCTTAACTACATAATCCTTGATACTGCTTATTATTTAATGTCTGGCCACTTGAAATAAAAACTAATAATTTTAAATAAAACAATCTAAAGATGCACCGTTGATTTTGAAATTCTCTTGCATTGTCATATTTTTGCTAAAACGCATTCCTTTGCATATGTTTGATGGATTTCGAATGATAAAAATAGATCTGGGCTGGGATTCTACACGGTAATAACGATATCGTTTTTGATGTGTTTCCGTAGTGTCAACGTTTTGATATCTCTTATGTCATTTAAAATAATGGCGACTGTGACATAAACGATTCTAAAACACGTCAGACGCGATATCGTTATAACGCAGTTGAATAGAAGCCCTGCTGTGTTATGCGATGGTTACCGCTACAATTGGGTCAAAGATAATGTGTCGGGAAAAACATTTTGGCGATGTGCAATTCGCGAAGAGTGCAGTGCGTCAATCACATTGAATGCCAAGAAAACTTAAATAGTCCGTGGAAACCTTCATAGTTGTGTGCAAAAACATCATTAAGTCATAAGAGACATTTTTGTAAATGCGGCTAAAACCAAAGTTTATGAAAGTATGGCACCAATGAAAAAAATATACTGGAATACGTTCAAGATAAGAAGACGATTGAGATGCCATCTTTTGAATACATTGTGTGATACATTGCATAAAACACGAAAACGTTTTCTGAAAATGCCGCCAAATTTCCTACCAACCACTTTCATACTGGACTTTTCAGTCGCTGAATATGAGTTGGATTCTGATTGCAAGATTTGCTTGTTTGGCATTGCCAGCTTTCTACTAGCTCTTTTTGTCACGTAGATGGCGCGAGTGACGAGAAAAATAGGAACGCCTTTCCTATTCTGTACGCTTTGCTACCAAATAAGACGCAAAACACATCTAGTTTTATTTAAATTGATTAGCTTTATTTGCATTAGAAATCAAAATGTCTCAAACAGAAATTTGTTTGTTTTGTTTTTGTTGAATTGTACCATAATAATATTAATGCGTTCCGAGAAGTTTTCCCAAATGAAATGGTTACAGGATGCTATTTCCAGTTTTCGAAAGCCGTCTGGGAAAATTTGACGATCTGGACTTGGCAAATTCCGACAAAAGAAAGCATATTGTAAGAATGGTATCTAATTTGCCATTGTTACAATCATCTCTTTTATATGATGGCTGGAGCAACCTATGCCATGAAACATTTCATGGAATAAGTGCGTTCATAAAATATTTTGAAACTCAGTGGTCAAAACAAACAACATTAATATTGTGTTGTCAAGAGAGATACAGGACCAATAACGCCATGGAAGCTTGGCACCGGCGTTCGGCGTTCGAATACACTCAAAAACAATATTGTTCAGTTCTCTGTACAAATTTAAAAAAGAGTCCAGTTACCAAAATATAAGAGTAAAGGGTTTGTTTACCAAGAAAGAAAACGGAAATAATATATTATTTTTGACAAAGAATATAACCAACAACTTAAAAAAGTGGAGGAAAAAACCCCATACTTCCGTGTACAGTGACCGTTGCATGCAGGAATAGCCAAAACTTGACTGTGTACACCAGATAAGAAGCCGCTTTGGTTTGCACAAGACATCTTTGAATAGTATCTAAGCTGAAGCAGTTTTATACTTATATTCCTATCTTTATTTGCACATTTTATGAAACATTTCCCCATATCATCCCTATTCTTCACTGTACCTACAAACGTTATTTGTTTCAGGATGCTCAGATCTTCTTTATAAGTCCCAAATATCGAGTGAAAGGCTACCTGACCGGCGGTTTCTTCAGTCATACTCCCGGTCAAATTCCATGCATAGGCACTTGCTATCTTGTAAACTAAGAAAGCACCTGATCCTGCGGTGTTATAGAACTCCAACAAAGATTTCTTGTCCTCTTCTGTTTTCATTTCTACCCATGCTGTATAGAGCATTCCCATCGGAAGAAATATTCTTGACGCCTGTCGGGAAGTGGTAGGTAATCAATAATATTTCTGCCAACAACCCTATCATTATGCTCGACCTGCTGCTTTTCTTTGTGTCTTTGTAACTTCTATTATGTCATGATATGATTGAACGCTCTTTTGATAGCAGCAGACCACTTCGCTCTATATATCCCATCGGAGCTTGTCATACTTAAAAGCGCTGTCATAGGGCTCACACTTTGTGCCATTGATGACCTATTTTCCGTAGAGAACGTGTTTCCCGGTGAGCGCCATTTAGCCCGTATTTCCTTAAGGGGACCCCTAACATTACATCCCTCTTTGTTATAGGCATCTTATCATGCCCTAGTCTGAGTTCCTTCATACGAAGACTAAATCCTCACAAAAATCTTTATTTATATATATATATATATATATATATAAAGATTTATATATATATGGTCCAAATGTCCCATACCAATTGGCGTCATCTTCGGATTTGTCCTTATACACTAAGCCTACTCTTTCTTCAATTTTCTCCCTGATTGCTAGCAGCTTTAATCTTGCTTCGGATTTTGACGATGTCAGTGTAAAGTCTGTAAAAATTGACTTTTTGATAACATTTGTACTCAAATTTTCAGCTGCTACTCGTATCTGTCGCTTATATACGTAGGTGTGGAGTGTGAAAATGATATTTGAAAGTTGAATAGAAGTTTGTAGTGTACTGCGGGCAGCGCTCAAATCTGGGTTCTTTAACGGCTTTCCTACATTACCTTTAGAGTCTGGAAAGAATGCGCTTAATTTACCCTCATACCTAAGCATCTTGCAGTTAGACACTTGATTTTCTTAGTTGAGTCCAATTGGATTTTTGGTTTCTTACTTTCTTGGAGCACCTCGTTGCTGTCAGGATCAATTGCAAAAGACCTTTTCTCTCCCGCCTTATCTTTAATAGTATCCCAGTCCATGCTTGATGATCCAGAGTTTGCCATTTTTATAATTAACTCAGCTTCTTATTTATTATATTTATATGACAATACAATTTATTTGTTACTTCAAATGAAAACATTACATATATCGTTAATTAGGTGAAATATAACTAAACTAAATAAAAATACAAATCAATTAAAACTAAATAAAAACTACAAAAGTGAGGGCCCCCGTGGCAAAGTACCACAGATGCTGGCAGCATTTCCTCGTTGTATAGCAATGCTAATACGCTGTCCGAGGAAGCTACCAGCTCTGTGGTCACCGGTTGTTTCAATTAGCCTTTTTTTCATGTCTTTAAAAAGGCTAATGGCACCGGGTCCCCACGGACCAAGGGTCTCGACGACAAAAGGAACAAAGTTATATTCTGCGCCGAGACCCTTGTACTTATTCTTTTTCATTGTTTCGGCCGCCTCAGCAGCCGCGCCTGGTTTACTTACTGTTCCACGGAGGTGTGACGAGGCTAGGGTGTCTACACAAGTAGCGTCCCACAATATAATACAATTACTTTATATTTTATAGGATCTGTAGATAGTGAAAACACAACGACATTGGATTTTCTATGAAATACTTCAAAGTTAAAATACAAGTTAAGTTTATGTAATTCACTAATAAATTATTAAGTACAATTAATAAGAAACAAATAATAATAAGTATCAAATTAAAATAATTTATTTTTATTTTCACAAGATGTGATTTTATTTTGACTACAGACTAAACAATATCATTATGGTTATATTTTAATAGTAGTAATGACTAGATAGTAAAATGATCACATTGCTGAAGTCTTACCTAACTGACTGTACGAAATAGGTATAATTTTACGACATGAACTTTTTGTGACCCAGACTTTTAGCTTTAATAGTCACTAGCGACCCGCCAGCGGCTTCGCCCGCTCATTTTTCTACACCTTCGGTTACATTGTTCAAATTTTACCAAGGATCCCTATTTTTTTTCAAAATGAAATGTAGCCTATGTCAAATTGGAAGAATGTAGCATTCTATTGGTGAAAGAATTTTTTAAATCGGCCCAGTACTTTTTGAGCCTATTCATTACAAACATACAAACATACAAAAATAGGTACAAATCTTTCCTCTTTATAATATTAGTGTAGATATAGCGATTTTGGTATTCTACGATGAGCCGATGAAGCACGTTTGCGATGTGGCCGTTACGCGAAGTAGCCATTTTACGATCTAGCCATTGTAGTCATTTAGCTATTTAAGATATTGGCGTTGAAGCACATTTGCGAGGTGGCCCTTATGCGATGTGGTCATTTTGCGATGTAGCCATTCTACTAGTGACCCGCTCATTTTAAAATAATTATTAAAATCGGTTGACAATTGGACAAAGAAATCAAGGAACATACACACTAAAATAAACTAACGAATTCAGAAGTCCCTCCCTCCATTACTTTTATAAATTGAACGAATTTTGGTATTATTTTACGGATGTGAAATTATTTTCCGAATATGGTATTAAAATGGAAATCAAACACCAAATGATTCGCTATTCCATACTTATGCAAACTCTGCAGTCGTTCGCCACCTACCGTGAAGCAATATCGAAATATTGGAAACTATGCTTCGGATACCAGAAGTTTTATTTTTCAATGCAATTCTCCAATTTTCAGCGCGCATTGAAAACAGATTTGCTTTTATGTTTGAACATTTTTGTTATTCTTTTGGTGTGTTGAATGACTGACGATTGTGGTAGACTTGTTTATCTTTTGTAGTTTTGAAGTGGACGCTAATTCGACAGTTACGGAACTAAAAATATCATGTTATACTAAACCCGTGGAGAGCTAAAACTGAGATTCCACCACTTTTCCAGTCAGGATTATGTTTTTAATATATTTTCATATTCATCTTGTAAAATGTATTAATTGTATTTTGTATTGCATTCTAATATATTATAATTATTCATAGTTTTGCATATGAATTGCATGTAATGTATATATTTATAGATATAGTCGACACGAATTACACAGAAGTGAGGTAAGGCGATGATACGGCGAAGGCGCGACTTTTCCTATGAGCAAGTTTTCAAGCGGTTCCCTTCCGCTTATACAAAGTCGCTTCAGTATTATTCCCGCCAAAGATATCATGTTTACATTTTTTGCCCTTATTCCATTGGGATAGGGTAAAAAAAATAAACATAGACGTCGAAATCTTAGACTTCGACCGTACAATATCTCCCAGATAAAAAATAAATGTAAAAACCGGGCACGAGCATGTTCGGTCCATGCTCAGTGTAGGGTTCAGAAGCCGTTAAGTACCACAAACATAAAAATCAACAAGTAAAAAATAACTAACTATTTAAAATCATTTGGTGCTGTCTTAGACGTTTTAGTAGGTATAACCACTTTAATCGCCTGTATCTTAAGAACCAATATGCACTTTCATTTAATATATTTCTGATTTTTAGCTTTTTGTAGTTTTGGCTGTAGTGGGGGGGGGACACTAGACTCTAACAAAAATTAAATTAGCGCCTTAAAGCTTATTTCGAAAAGGGATCCCTTATTCGAAAAATTGTATTTGCAAACCCGTAATATAATTTGAAAGACCTATCCAACGACACCCCGGACTATGGGGTAGACGAGAAAAAAAAACAAAAAACACACAAAACATCCCCAAGTTAAGTGTAGGGGAGAAACACTAAAAAAATATTCAAGATTTCATTGTACCACTTTGTTGGCGTGACTAATATGTATATTCATGCCAAATTACAGCTTTTTAGTACTTAGAGTCTCTGAGCTAGGCTGCGGATGGACGGACCGACGGACATGGTGAAACTATAAGGGTTCTTCTTTTGACTACGGAACCCTAAAAAAGACCAAATGAATCTAAGAAAGTACCAAGTTGGGTACTAGATTGTTTACAGTCAGATCAATTTACTGCCAGTAGACGTATTTTGAGCCCTACATGACATTTCTCTACACTTACAGTATAATAATATGACAATAGTTAAAGGATGACCTCTCCCTTGCTGTAAATAAGCACATTTATTGCACAAATATAAATCGTATCACAAAAACACTTTCATGAAAATAAAGTATGTACAAAGGTGAAATTATCCCTTGAAGGGATCTCATCCAGCTAACCTTGGAATGACCGGGTGAGGACTATGCATGAGGAATAGTATGTATGAATTTGAATTGCGCTTAATTTTCAATTCGCCTAGACATAACCTTTACGAATTTATGAGCTCCTAGTACTTGAACAGAAAAAGCATGACCGCGTCTTGGGCGACCTACGGCTCTCATAATATCTTTCATTCAACCGCTAATGTTAGGGAGAAATCGACTACAAAAGCGCGCGCAACTTGTTTGCTTTACCGGACAGGATGCGCACCCGACACGCCTGCAACTCTCCTACTACCAGACCGATTGCGCTCCTCAACGAGTTCCTTGCTTAGATCCCTCCGGGAGGCTGTAATTTTTACGGCCATTAAATATACTCGTACTGCACTATTTTGCCTAGTTGTCATGTGTGCATCTGTGCATTATGGACTCTGATTTATATCTGCATTTAGGACCCTATTTATTGTAAATGTTATTCCTAGTCTTAAGTTTTCTTAATGACTATATTAATGACTAGCGACCCGCCCTCGCTTCGCTCCGGATCAAAGTATTATACATATAAAACTTCCTCTTCAATCTCTCTATCTATTAAAAAAACCGCATCAAAATCCGTTGCGCAAGCTTCGACGAAAGACATTTTAAGACTCATTTTTCTACACCTTCGGTTACATTGTTCAAATTTTACCAAGGATCCCTATTTTTTTTCAAAATGAAATGTAGCCTATGTCAAATTGGAAGAATGTAGCATTCTATTGGTGAAAGAATTTTTTAAATCGGCCCAGTACTTTTTGAGCCTATTCATTACAAACATACAAACATACAAAAATAGGTACAAATCTTTCCTCTTTATAATATTAGTGTAGAAGTGTAGATAACAATGCTTGGGACTGAATTGCTTGTAATAAAATGTTTAGTCCTTACGACAAAAGGTTGCGAACGTCGAAAAAAAAGACATCCGACAGAGTTTCTTACAGGTTCTTCTCTGATCGGTCGCGATTTGAACCTGCAGTCAATTTAGGCTAAGTCGCTACTATGACGTTTCAAAAGAGTTTATTATTTGTAAACCTACTTGAATTAAGATTATTCTGATTCTGATTCTGATTCTGATTCTTGCTGGGCGCCTTGGCGAATGCTGTAAGTTCACAAAAATTACTAATATAATAATACTTACGTGTTTTTTTTGCCTGGAAGAAGTTGAAGCAATCGTAGTCTGTCATTCAGCTAGCCAGACATTAGAAAAGAAATATTACCATAAGTCGTATAAAAAGTCGTCCGGATCGCTACCACCATCTTATCCATTAACCACCCGCCAACCAACAGTGTTCGCATTGTTGTGTTCCGGTGTGGGGATAAGACAACCGGTGAAATTACTAGCATAGAGGCATTCCATCGTAGTCCTCAGGATTGGCAACGCATTTGAGGTCTTAGGGTTATAATAATCTTGAGAATTCAAATGTCTATGAGTCTCAAATTCCACTTACCGTCAGGTGCCCTGAGTGCTCGTGTGCCTTCTCCTTAACATAAAAAAAAAATATAAAAAGTTTTCTTAACAAGTCTTTTGACTGACAAACTGGGTACCTACGTTAATTAGAAAAATATTATTTGACTAGACTCTTCAAACGATAATTACTTTAATTTTCACAGCGTCGACAAGATTTTTTCCCCACTTAAGGCTATTTGTTGTATAGTCTTAATAAAATATTAACTTGTTTTTCCGCTTCGCAACAAAGACGCAAAAACGACTAATTTGTTTCTAACGAGACTTGTAGTAAGGAGAGCATCGTCTGCGCTCGCTTTATACATCCGAGGATTTCTGCCTTTATAAAAGCATTAGGTTAGGTCTAACCTGATGATTCGATATGGCATTCACTACTCATTCCCAAGCGTGTATTTTTCTTTTGTAACGTGTCTAAGGACCAAATAGTTGGACCATAGTTAAGCCCATACAAACAACAAAAGTGAAAAAAGTTCCGTTGTGCGATGAAAAATATCCCTACAAATGTATCGCTTAATGTTCGTTGCACAACGGAAAATTATAGAACGGTTAACGGTTTCATAGAAAATTTAATTAAGTGAGTTAGCGTGGCCAACTTTTTGGTCCTTACCCTAGTATCAAAGTTATAGTTTTAAAAAGTCAATTCTTAAATTTTCAATATTTTGTTATTGCTAATTTATATTCGATCTTGTGAAATTTCTAGTAAAAAATTGCTTTAATTAAAAATCTTGAGTATATCGAAACTTTTTTTTACTTTACCGAAGTAGCTTTTCTTCGTGTTAGTTTTTCAGCACTATAAGGCGTGTAGATATTTTATCGATCGCAATTTCGGCAACCATAAAAAGGCGATTTAAGCAGAATGATGCCCTAAAGAGATCCTTTCTTGCTACCCTAAAACATGTTAATCCAAACGATCTTGCCAATATACGAATAAACAAATACAATAAGACAAACTTGGAGCAGAAGATTGGTTTACAAGAAAATATTGGATTAAGATATCTATGTTTAAATCCTAAGATTGAAATAGGGTGAATAAACTCAAATTCAATCTTGTCAAATTGCATGTCAATCTGACATAAAATAGCCGAATACAAAAAAGATGGGTTCATTTAAATTTCCTTTTAGGTTCATTCCTACGTGTAATATACTAAAACGTTGGAAGAAGCAATCTAGCCTCTAGTTTTGGTAAAAACTTTTGTGTACTTTACGTTGCGGAGCTTCCTTTCTGAGTGCTTTTGGCCCTTGGGTCGGACGCAACACTAATCTGATTTAACCTATTCATCCAGCTACGTCGTAATAAAACTCATAGTAGGCAGAATCATTATTATTTATTAACCAAGCTCTCCAGTCAAACGTGGCAAATTAACTTTAAAATCATTGTTTTAATAAAACCGTTACATAATAAATCTTTTGTTAAAACAAAACCGATAACCGAACCGCCGCGACCGCAGGAAGTTAAAGTCGATTGAACTCGTTTAAACTATGCCCGTAAAACGGGCTGTAGTTAGCAGAAACAAAGAATTTGCTGAAACGTCAGAGTACTTTTTGTACTTTTTCAAGTGGTCTGATTAATGGCCGCGCTAGGAAGATGCTATTTGTTTAAGTATCTTGTTGCCTTAAAAAACATTTAGCAAGCACAAGAGCTCCGGTTGTTTATTAGATGAAGTAATTAGCGGTCAACTTCAAAGTAAGTGGTGGGATGGGTAACCCACCACTTCATCGAATTTCATTTCATTGAACGCTATTTTGTGCTGAAACATGTTTTCAGGGTATCTTAAACATTAATTACGTAGGTTAGGTTAGGTTAGATGTTTAAGAAACCCTGAAAACATTAAGGTTAAGGCAGAAAGCAGCGATGAAATAATACAATCGATGAAAGGGGTTTTGACGACTATCATTTCATCGAAACACCTTTCACCGAACGCTACACTCGGTGGAATGCGACCTTGTTAATTGACACTAGTTTTTTTTAAACTATGTCGACGTAGTTTAAACTTTTAACTTCGCCAAAATACAGCTATTAGTACCAAGACTTTCTGAGATTACCCACAGACAATCGGACATGACGAAACTATGGTCACATTCAGGGTTCCTTGTTGACTAAGAACCCCTAAAAAATTGGTAATTATGTGATTATACTAAAATTTATTCTTAATTTATCTGATGATGACCACGTGAATGTAGTGTACTGGCTTCTGCCCGCGACTTCGTCCACATAGATTTCGAATATCGTTATTCCCTTGGAACTATTTCAATTTTCCGGGATGCAAAGAAGTCTATACATTTATAATACAGGGTATGAGCAATCTCCATCTCAAAGTCAACCAAATCCGATAGTCGATGCAGTGTGAAGAAGTAATAAACTAACACACACAAATTTTCACATTTATATAATAAGTATATATATTATTTGTTGCTCAAAAATTGTACATAACATTTATAATTAAACAACTACCTCGCTAAACTGACAGTACAGTTTATTGGCAAGAACACGCACATGTTTCACTTAAATTGTTATGCACCTAAAGAAAAAAAAAATAACTACTTATTGTTTTTTTTTTGGGAAAGCTTTTCCTAAGTCAGTCTATCTAGCAACATCAGTTTTGGTGTCGTTTTAACAACTTTTATACTACATTTTGGTTCCTCCCTTAACCACTCAATTTCATTACATAGTTTGGGAATCATAAATTTATCTGTTATTCTACCTATCTTCTAATAATATTAATAATAATCTTTATTGTATAAAAAATGATATTTTTTCACAAACGGTGCTTATGCTATAGTAACAAATAAATAATTAATATTTTAACAATAACCCTCACACTAGGCCTAGACTGTGTCGTGAGATTCATTTCTCAATAAACAGATTTTTGCTCGTTTACTCACCATTCCACTTGGTAACTACATGTATTAATATAAGAAAAATAAGAGATAATAATATATAAGAGACATTTAGGTCAATTTATAACTTTTCCTTTCATATATCTACCAAAAACTTGCACGTAGTTAATGAACAAGTCCTTAATAGCAAATGTACATAAATAATGTCCATGGTATAAGTGTTTAATACAAGTTCCCATAACAAGCACGGCTAAACTTCGTTATTTCCCAAGGTGGGCGCGTGAGTTGAATCGGGTTTAGTTCGACCCCAGGAAAAACTATTTCCTCAGCTAATTGCTTCCATGCTGACTCGAGTTACGGAAAACGCGACGAGAATACCGATCAGGGATTTGTATGAGTCGCCGGCTCAACTGTGCTCTTTTTTGAAATGGCGTGATTAGTGCAAATAGTTTGAGTTATAGTATTACGCTGTCGAAAGTACGTTGACATAAAAAAGTAAAATCATGCATTGATTATCGTTGTTTAATAGAATATCATCATGGTGTCTCCTTTGGGGTGATTCTCTCAACACAGCACTACGTCGATCTTAATGGTGAAGTTTTATCTGGCAAGTTTAAGAAGTCCCGTTGGAGCGTACAAAACACATTTTAGCGCGTGCCTTCTCAATTAGGCAGCAGGCAGGTTAGTCGTGTCCAGTGTCGTATAAAGCTGCCTAATTGAGAAGACTCGTGCTAAAATGTGTTTTGTACTCTCCGACGGGAATTCTTAAACTTGCCAGATAAAACTTCACCATTAAGATCGACGCAGCGCTGTGTTGAGAGAATCTCCCGGTCCTATAACCCTAATTAGATCGTGGATCTATCTCTTGCCTATCACGAATACTCACAATGATCTGCTAATTACATAAAGTTAATATAAAATAGTGTAATTAAATGATTTCGCTGGTGACATTATTACTCAGCCTTTTAAAATAATCCCGGAACAGTTCAATTTTATAATAAACATGTCCGGTCAAACACTCGCTGGAAATCCAATTACTCTCAGAAAGGCTATTTGCGAAGATCGTGGAACTATACATCCGCCAACACTATCCCGATCAGATTAAAATTTAAACCCATTACCAATGCAATCTTTATTAATGGCGATTCATACGAGCGAGATTAATGTTTCATAGTTAATTATCGTCAGAACAAACAGATTCTTTATTTTTAAAAGGTTTTTTTTCTGTATTCGGTAATGTTAAGTCTGAATCAAGCCAAAAGTACGATATTTTTATATGTTTTCTTTCAGTATTCGTGATTTCAAAAACGCATTACTCAGTAATCAGCAGAGCCACCGTCTATTTGGTATTTACCCAATAATGTCAAAATTTTAACAAAATTAAATAAATTTTGTTACCCTAGTAAACATTTTAAAATATTGTACTAGTACTTCTCTACTTCCTTTCCTCGATAATATAACGTCATTACAAGTCTCCTGACCACCGCGGCCCTGACAGTAAACAGAATAAGTCAATAGTCATCCATAATTAGATCTGCTGACTATTAGCGAGTTGCTAAGGGAATTGGGGTAGTGAACGCACAACATCATTTCGGTATATTGATCCAGTCGTATGGCACTTATTAACCTATATAAACGTTCGTTATCCAACAACTATTATATTTATTTTGAAATTAGAGACATTTTTTAAGAGTCTTGCTTTATTAGTAGTTTTGTAAAAGCTCCATTTTTACGATTTAAATGCTATAGATATAACCTAAACATTCATACCCTCGTGCCGCCCAATGTACATCACATTTAACAAAGTGACACTTAAGATAACCGCTTAGACTTAAGTCATAATTATTTTTTTGGCTTATACATTGCACACTGGGCGTTAAGCTGATGTCGCGTTTTTTTTTGGGGACGAGAATACATACTTTTTTAATTTATTTATAAGCTAAAGAAAATCAACGAATTTATATGTTACGTTTTATCCTGCAATTGTTTCAGCAAGGAAAAGTAGATAATCTCACGTATGATAAGTATATTAAGATTGCCTTAATTATTCCAGAATACGCCGAAAAATTCAAGTGGTGGTCGGACTCTGCGCAGGGTCCGTCCGGATCGCTACCACCATCTTACCAGTTCACTTTTTCTTCTTATCTGCTTCTCGGATGTATGTTGAAGTTTTCTTTTTCAAATCGATGACAAAGTTTTTTAAATATTCGATAGCAGTCAAAACACGTAGGTACAATATTACTAAACATCATTAATACGGGTCAAACACCGAACCTCTCTTCTTTGCTGTCGGTTAAAAGAGGTGGTATGTTCTTGTATGTACAATTTTTTACTTCGTATTAACAAAAAATACGCATCAAATCAGGCATATGAAACAAAAAAAACAACGTCTTCCTTACAATATTGTATTAAGCTAATTTCATTTGTCGCCTGCTACGTTTTCTTTACTGGGATTGGGGAAAAAGTAAGCTAGGGCCGCAACACCTACAAAAACAGAAAACACAGAAATGTTATAATTTATATATTAACCCCCTTACTAATAAACGTTGAATAAGCTTGGAATAGTTAAACTATGCGTTGAGCTTATCTTTTATGGTGACATTTGAATTCGACAGATAAGGACAAAGCATGGTATAACTATTCCAACATTATTGTACGTTTATTATTAAGAGGGTAAGTCAATATATCATTTGTACCAAACTTGACTCATGCATGAGCGCCTATGAAGGTATTATGCGGAGTTAGATGACCTATGAGGCTATAGGTATTCAACTTCGGAGAAATAATTAGATTTAAGTAAGGCACGCCGATGATAGTGGTAGTAGGACCCTGTGCAGGTTCCGTCCGGATTGCTACCACCATCTTATCCATTAACCACCCACCAAGCAACAGTGTTCGCATTGTTGTGTTCCGGTGTGGGGATAAGACAACCGGTGAAATTACTAGCATAGAGGCATTCCATCTTAGTCCTCAGGGTTGGCAACGCATTTGAGGTCTTAGGATTATAGTCTTGAGAATTCAAATGTCTATGGGTCTCAGATTCCACTTACCATCAGGTGGCCTGAGTGCTCGGGTGCCTTCTCCTTAACATAAAAAAAAAATAAAAAAATAAAAAATGAAACTAGTGAGGAAATCTTATACAGAGCTTGTCCCAAAATCGTGTAGGTGACACAAAACAATCTCTCACTTTATTTCACATAGGGGTGACAAAAATCCCAAAAAATAAATAGGTATAGGTTTTGGAGTTGTATCACTGTAAATTATAGATTTTTTTTAAATATTATTTAAAATAATCACGTTTAACTCTGACGACGGGTTATCAAAAAAAGTTAAATTCTGAGTGCCCCTAATTATTTCCTTCAAATTTCAAGTCGCTGGCGTCGTCGTCGTCTATTCTCTCGGAAGCTCTAATTATTGTAAATTAATAAAATAAACTTACTTAATGTAATTATAGATAACGTCATGAAAGGCACCATACAACCTCCTTCTAACATAACTGGGAACAAAACGCTCCCAACCAGAGATCCGATACGTCCTATCATTATTATTAATGATAACGCTAATGATCTGAAAATAAAACAAAGCCAATATGTCCTGAGACCAAATTTAAAAATCTCCGTAAGTTTTGATTTTAATAAAGCGTAATTTGTTGGTTTGGTTTTGTACCGGTAGATAATAAACTTGAGATTTACCAATATGTAAGATCTAATCTAATTATGGAGCTAGAAGGTGATCACATGATATAAGCCTTGCAGAGCTGTAATAAACTTCAGTAATAAGTCATACAAGTAGGTAAATATATCAATGGAATATGAACTTTTTATCATAAATAATGCTACATTCAACTCTATGACAACAAATAACAAATTTAGCCTTATTTGATACTTCTTGCGAGATATTAATACTCAAAAAATAAGTAAGTATCAAATAAGGCTAAATTTGTTATTTGTTGTCATAGAGTTGAATGTAGCATTATTTATGATAAAAAGTTCATATTCCATTGATATATTTACCTACTTGTATGACTTATTACTGAAGTTTATTACAGCTCTGCATGGCTTATATCACGTATTCAGCTTCTAGCTCCAAAATTAATTGATTAGATCTTACATACAAAATTATATCACAGTCACTGGTTTACAGACGAATACTCAATTTAAATTTATCTCTAGGCCGACAGCGAGAATTAGTTTTAAATCAAACCTTATTTCACAAAATTTTAATTATCGCACACTAGCTAACAAAACAATGCTTTTTTAATACTTATGAATATACATACCTCACTGAAGTAGGGACTACTCTAACAAGCATGTTATTCTGCAAACTCAATGCACATTGCATTAGAGCACACGTCCCTGCCATTAACAAAGCAATGGGAAGAGAAGAACTGGTCCAATATACAGCGCTGGAGCATATCGCGCATAGTATGTAGAGGACAAACATTAGTGGTTTCTGTCCAAAGAAATCGACCAAAGTGCCACTAATTCCGATGAGACTGAGGGACAAGAAGCCGAGGATGAGACCATTGATGTAGGTATCAGGACCAGCGGGATGCTGAAATTAAATATTAAATAAATATCATTAATATGAATAATGGTTTCTAGTTCGAAAGTGAAGGCATACACTTACTGGGACACATATATCAGTAATATTGCTAACGGTAGCAAGTGACGCATTTCTGGCTAATTCTGAAGTGTATCCATCGATCATAATGCAGAAGCGTGCAGTCTCTCCACCATTTTTTAGTTGGAAGTTCTCTATAATTGTGGAAATTTGTGGAAACCAAAGCCTTAATGACGTGTACCTGAAAGAAAAAAAACAGTGAAGGACTTTGCTAACGTTGTCTTCATATTTTGCCATTTTTGAAATAAACGGCACGATATAGCGCCGCATCGTCCAAGAAATTATAGTTTGCTAATGAAGAATTTTGCTAAAATAAAAAGGTTAATGAGAAATGGAATGGGTTAACAAAATAAATTTATAGAACAACTTACGCCAGTAAACAAGCAAATGTGGAACTTGAAAATAATAAAATTTGATAAATTAAAGGTCTTCGAAATAACTCTTTTGATAAAAAGAGTCCGTTTGTTATTTGTTTCTTCATACTTATTTTGTCCGGTGTCACAAATGTTCCCTTTGAATTTAAAGATTTTATCTAGAAAGAAGTAAAAGAAAACATAATTATAAGTATGATGTTGAGAATGGCAAATTGTATGTATTGTAAATAACCAAAACAGATCGCTATTGGTAAAACTCCTGAGAAAATAGGAATAAAACCAAAAAAATCTCTTAGGTCTTTAGTAAATTACGTAATGTAATATGACTAGAGAAAAGTAAAAAAAATGCTCGGCGACCGACTGATATCATATCACATCCTCACTAATATATAATAACGAGCATCAAAAGGATCCAAAAAAATATCCAACGAGGAACTAGGAGTAAACATAAAACTAACGAGACGGCAATAGACGGCTTGAAAGGGTTCCGTTATTAGGGTTCAGTCATTAACCGTCACTCGTTACGTGTTCTCCCAATTTCAGACCGTATTCGAAACTAGCAGGGCGAATTTCAATTTGCCCTACAACTATGTTTTAGAAAACAGATTGGAAGGTCCGAAGGACATTTTGGACGCCGGAAAAACTGATTTTGAGTGCGGAATAACGAAATGTGTAAACTTTTTTTTAAAAATGGTGAAGAATAAAGAAAGATGGCAGTAGAGAGGACCATCTTATTAAGTATGGCAGTTATCGCAATTTCAATGAACCTGAAAATAAATTTTAGTGGACCTGATCGGAGGTATACTCGTAATTTTTTTTTTTTTTTGGATTAATATAATTGTAGAATTTGGTCACGGTATGGTAGCATTACATACGTTACTTAAAGTTGAGGATCTAAGTCAAAAATGTATCAATTATTATAATCAAAGTTGGTTTAAGTTTTTCGCTATTCAAGTTTCATTGGTAACACTCTCTGGAGAGCAAAAATAACCTAATAAAATGTATAAGTGTGATTCTTTAGCCGATAAATCCTCAATAAAATAAACATAATATAGATTTTGTCACAACAAAATTACAAGATAAAAATTACCTGAAAAGAATCTTTAGGCTGGCCAGTATTTTCGTGGTATATTCTTGTTATGACCTCCAAAGCTTCAGATTCCCGGCCCAAGGATAAGAGGAATTTAGGGCTTTCTGGCAAATGGTTGTACATCAAAGCCGCTGCCAAACTCCAAACGGAAGACACGTACAAATAAATGTTCCATGAATGGATTTCTAGAAACAAAAGTCGAATGTGTACCTATTAGGAATTAATTATTTGAGATATCTCTCTTAAGCGAACGTTATTGTTTAAAGACATTATGTAAGACGCATTTTTAATAGTAGATTTAAAAAAAACTAGTAGGTTCAACAGCTCATGGGCCCTAGCCAAGATGCAAACGCTCCTAACGTTTTTCTTTTCTATCGCTCAAAATGTAACTGATTCACTTTAAAAAACATTGTTTGGCACTAACTCGTCGCAGTAATAACTGATTCTGGACTAATACTTGACTCTAAGAAAGGCAGAAATGGACGGAGCATATGAAAAATACACTAACCAAAATATCCCTCGATGATTACGAAGTCCCATGGACGCGGTAGAAATCCCCAGGCCACCAGAGCGCACACCATGAGCGAAGTGGACATGAAAGACGAGTACAATAGTAACACTCTGTCTCTGACGCCTTTGTGGGTGAACTCGGAGACCATGACCGCTGTGCCGCTGAAGACGAAACTTAAACTGAAATAAAATAAAAATAATGAAGACTTTACTTTTTCAAACAGTTAAACAAACAAATCATTTTGAAAACCACCATCTCACCTAAAGCGATTAAAATAAAAGAAAAATAGATCAAATCACTGCAAATACGAAGGCAAAATTAGAACATAAAAAGGGGTAAATGTAAAACAAACGTGAAAGCATTTTTTTTCAAAACATCGCATAAAATGTCAATGTTGTAAGGTAGCTCTAACGATTATTAAAATACATGTTTAGATTTTTTTATTTAACACTCGTATGACATGTATTGTGTGTTGGCTGTATAGGCCTCGTAGTAAGTTTTGGTGCTGTGTTAAGTTTTGATGTATAATATTTTACGTTGCGATGTAATGCAGTATGCCCTTAAGGCTTACGTTTTTACTCATTGAGAGGGAGATTACAGGCTGAAATAGCGCTTTGGAGACCTCAGTCTCACAGCATGTTTGTGGTAGGACCCTGTGCAGGGTCCGTCCGGATCGCTACCACCATCTTATCCATTAACCAGCCGCCAAGTATCAGTGTTCGCATTGTTGTATTCCATTGTGGGGATAAGATAACCGGTGAAATTACTAGCATAGAGTCATTCCATCTTAGTTCTCAGGGTTGGCAACGCATTTGAGTTCTTAGGATTTATAGTCTTGAGAATTCAAATTTCTACGGGTCTCAGATTCCAATTACCATCAGGTGGCCTGAGTGCTCGTGTGCGTTCTCCTTATCATAAAATAATGTGCTGAGTTTTGAGCCTTTTGGCATAACATTGATGAGATTTTATTTATTATATAATATCTTTTTTTGTTTATTTTTCTGTACATATTTTATTTTACATATAAAAATATCAGCTCTGTGTTTTTTAAACAGACAGAAAAACAGGACAAACAGACAGACAGAACCCCTTAAAAAGCATTCCCCATATGTATAGACACATAGTAGTACCAAGTACCTATCTACATAGGAGTCCGCTTATCGTATTACGTGGCAAGCACAATGTGGGGTGTCATGTTGTTGACAAGTATAAAATCTGTGCACAGTGATATGATTTACTGTCATTTGGCTTTATATACACAGATAAGAAATACAATCTTTTCCTTTACAACGTTATGGTTATTATACTTGTGAATGGGTAATTAGATAAGAATATATCTTTAATATAGTTGTAGATATACAGCATGATTCAAACGATATAATGATAAAGTATCGTTTATACTTCCAACAACTATCCGTAGTCCGTCGTGTCTGTGTAGTCTTTTTAAAGTTGTTGGTATTTCTGTAGCTCTGCCTACCCCACTCTGGGAATGAAGGCGTGATGTTATGTATGTATGTATGTAACCATCTGTATATTAGTTTTCGTTTACAATATGTCACATTTCTGCTCCTGCTGTATATGAAAATGTGACATAATATTATGTGGCCAAGTGATAAAAGCGCCAGCCCCCAGATTTTTTTTGCAAGCTACATCGCATAAAATTGTATCATCTCACAGATTCCATAACAATATAATATTGTCTTTGATTTTCGGAATTGCTATTCATTAAATAAAACGATTTAAACGGATTTTAATTGCGTCTATTATTTAACTCACATCCCGACGTTTCAAGACCTTTACAGGTTTCGTTTTCAAGTGAAACTAAGGAAAAAAAATACCTTTTATTTTTAATTACATTGTGCAAACTACCCACTTATTAATTCCTTACAAAGCCTGTTGCATACACGTCTGATGGGCTCTAAAAACTAGTTACACATGACCAGAAGGGTATACTAAACTTGACAATAAACAACAAGATAATTTTAAATAATTTACAACCCCGTGGGTTTGGGAGTCTGTGTGGGATTGAGCACGTTGTCACTGTAACATTGTGAAGTTGAAGCTAAAGTTATGACACCAAATTGTCCTAGATGTTAACAAGCAATTCCATTCGCAGTTGTATATATTATATCTATTTGTAAAACGATTTACATACACCATTTTAACACATACCAAACTCTTAGAACACTCTTAAGTCTTCAAAAACAATACAGCTGCAATGTACTGCTATCATTATCCAGTTACGTTTAAGTTAAGGGATTGATGCCCGATTTTACAAGCACTTGTCTTAAAGAACTTGTTATGACTTTTAAATGTTGTTATCGATATGTTAAGTTAAACTTGGAATACCAAGCATAAAACATTTAAGCTATCACTTCGCCAACAAAAAACCGTCACAAGAATACACCATGTGTGATTTACGTACTTTGTATTGTACTCCACAAAGAAACGAACCAAAAAAATACTCACAATATTCCGTCCAATAGTTTGCCAAACAATAACATCCAGTATGTTTGACTAGTCCCTTCAATAAGGGCACAAATAAAAAGACCGACGTGGCCCCACACCAAGAATATCTTCCGCCCAAACGCATCCGTAGCGAACCCTGAAAACAGGGCCGAGCCAACTTGCCCTGCAAAGGTTTATATACTCGTTACTCGTATTATAATGAAATAGTGGCGAAAAGACCTTGTGCAGGGTCCGTCCGGATCGCTACTACCTTCTTAATCTTTAAATGCCGCCGAACAACAGTGTTCGAATTGTTGTACAACCGATGAAATGACACGAACAGAGGCATATCCATCTAAGTCGTCAGAGTTGGCAAGGCATTATCGTCTGATTGCAATCCTTAGATTGCAAATACTTATCTATGGGCTAACAGTGTTCAATCACCATCAGGTGTCCTGTGTGCTCTTTTGCCTCCCCCATGCCAGAAAAAACCCTGCGATTTAAACGCTTGGAATTATTTCTAGATACTTATAGGTTTGTGATATAATTATAGCTTCTGCCCGCGTCTCATCTGTTTTGAATCAATAATTCGATACCCATTTTGTTGACAAATTAATGGGATAAGTGTCAAACATCATCATAATAAACACTATCATCAAGCACATTATTTTCGGAACAAATAGTAATTTACGGGGTAATTCAAGTTACAAATATTCCATCCCAAATTTCATTGTCATTTCAGTCATAGTGTTTCAGAAGAGGTAACACAGAAACACACATCTACTTCTGTAATATTGGTGTGATGAAATCTGGTGCGTTGTGGAATTGGAAAAACAGCTAATTTGAATACGTACCAAAAAACGGCATAGCGTTTAATAATCCTTTTTGTATAATGCTCATATTAAGATCGCATTCTGCGCTGGAGAGTATGTAAGAAGACGTCGTGGTAACACTTGTGAATGCTAAAACCGCCATTAGAGTACCGAACATTAGCTTGACGTTAAACCAACCGAATTTACACGTTACTAGAGCATCTTCGAGTATTTGCATTGGAGTTACTGCAACTTCTTTTTCTGGAAATGAAATTTTTGGAACTTTAGCATTGACAAGGTGAGATAATACACAAAGAATAATACCTAGAGATAATTAAACACAAAATGAATAAATGCTATTTAGACATCACAATTCAAATACTTACATTTAAAAAAATGTGATACTAAATTTTGTATAGTATATTACCGTTTATTACAAGTTAGCAGAAAGAAATGATAAAAGGATAAGGGTCTGATACTAAAAATGTTAGGTAGTTAGAAAAACAACAATTTCATACTTACGAGCGACAACAATGAAAAGAAAAAATATTGCAGCATGATGCATGGGAATAATTCGATATCAGGCTAAATGTTTTGTAAACAGTAATGTACAGCGTCATTTTGACTTACTTTACCTATTATTGAATCCACCAAAATATCATACCGGAAATAGCTAAAAAAAAGTCGCACCCAAAGAGAGCTGAAATTTTTAAGGAAAAATGCTATAACTGTTTTTATGGTGAAAATGTATTGTTTTACATCCGATAAAACGACCAAAATTAAAATCCAAAAACAAAGTAAACGGGAAATGAGCTAATTTTGTTTTCATAGTTAAAATTATTTTCAATTATCCTGTTCATTTTCTGTTGGACTCAGTTCAATATATGACAAGAAGCGTGTATAAAACATTAGCGTCCCATAACTGGATCGATATGATTTAATTTACTTGAGTTATGCAATTAAATAAATAAGTATATTTATTTATGACGCAGGAACAAAAATAAGTGTATTCCTTATGTACTTGAAAGAAAATGAGTTATCTAGATATTTCCAAAGTAAATAATACTCTTATAGCATTTTTATACGTTTAAAAGAACTTTATTTTTACTTTTGCGGCCATTAATTTTGGTGGATTAATACAGAATATGATTATAGACTTGCCATAGTATTTTGTGACATTAAAATTACTGTTATAGATATATTATTGAGTCTCCATAAAAAGAAATCGTAACTTTCCTGGGGTAAATGATAAGAAGTAACAGTTTTAAAAATAAAACAGTACATTAAATATAACAAAGAAAACTCAGACGATTATTGAAATGCGAAATCATCTACAACTTACCTTTACTAATGACACTGTCTTCCTTCATTTTAAACGTGAACTTGAAACAACAATAGTCACAAAAGCACTAGTTACACTTAGAAAACAAACAGTCGCCTTATTAAGTTGCAGCGGTCCACGTAATTTAATTTTTCACACAACAAATACTCTCTGGAGGAACTCTTGTGCACTAGTCGGGCGGATTTCTTACACCGTATTTTATCTCAATTCATACAGTTGTATGTAAACCGTATGTAAATATCACTGACTTCAAGTAAATATTAAGAGAATGATATAACGGAATACGTCATGAATGTGGTGAAATCTGATCATTGATTAACTAATGATCGTTCCTCAGAACGCCGATGGTTTAATCAGGAACTGTATCCTACTCGATGACACCTAATTGCTATAGACATGTTATCGTATTGTTATTAACTCGACGGCCATTACTCACAAGTATATAAGGGTAATTACATCGTTGACAATAGTAAAACATGTCAAAGGAATAAGGTTTTCCTGGGTATAATAGAGCCCTAGGTTGAATTTTTACCCCTTTTTAATGATGCATAAGATGTCAATAAATATTTATATTTGTTTACCGAATTTCAAATTTACATAGTATTATTTTCGAATTAAAATTTATATCGACTACGTAAAGTGGTTTCTGTCGAGTGTGCTTCTGTCCGAATACCACATCTTTATACAAGTTGATTTATGTGGAATAGGATCAGGTAATTTGTGCTTTTGATATTTGGACTTAATTTTAACTATAGGGGGTTTAAGTTCTGCCTTAATTAGTAGTCTTATGTTTTGGTTCTTCGTATAGGTCAGCCACATTAAGATTTTTTTAATGTAAAAATATCGATTATTCCAAATTAATGTCAATGAGGTCTTCAAAGTGGAAATATAATCCAGATAATCCGGAGTCATAGTTTGTAAAAAAAACCTTTTGAGAAGTTCTTGACTAGTGACAGCATGCCAGTGGTCACTGCACTTCCTAATCATCGAAGTGCCTCTCTAGAGAGCTTGGGCCGAGTTGTCGTTGTGTTTTGGTAGATTTCTTGAATTTTCATTATGTATTTCATTTAGTATTATTCGAAATAAGCATGTTTATATTGGTCTAGTAGCAATGATGATGATAATGATAGATAGGGTGAAACTACCAGAGATTTTTTTTTTATTAATTTTTAGATATTATGTGTACAAACGGTTCTACTCGTAGATTTATTTTAGAAATTTAGGTTGAGATCATTAATCTGACAAATGTAAATAAGTACCTTATTATTTTCACCAGTAAACAGGTAACAATGCAAGTCATTGTGAATCTTTTAATCTACGAAACCGAACAGCAAACACTGATGAATACTGATGAAGCTACAGATAAGAACACAGGAGCTCAGAATCACTTTGTCTCTTTTGCATCGACTACATTCTACACAAGAACGTTCTATTGTTAACGTTTATTAGAACACTTTGTTTATCCTTACTTTTCCATTAAGTTAACGAAATTATCATTTAAAATAATGTTTTAGACTGCAAGCAGCAAGCAGTTAATCCTACTAATATTTCCATGGCTAAGTAAATTTTCATAAAGTTACATTTGGAGGTACTACCTAATAAGTTTTAACTTTTTATTTTTTCTTTACTGTGTAGAATATTTTATTCAGGCGTAAGTGGTTGTTCTCTTTTTCTCTTTGTGTTGCGCGGCGTGCGCCTGCGTTGGCTGTTATTTCTGCTATGTTTAAATACCTTGTCTCTATTGGTAAGAACCTTTAATTGGCTTTTTGTTATACAATTTATATGCTACCGAGTTTTGTAAGCTGTTGGATCTCCAAGAAATCATAAATAAATAAACATTTATTCGTTGGTTATCAATATGTTTTAGTAGGTTCCTACGTTAAGTACCGATTTCACCATACGAACCGTTACTTCATACATTTTGACATCAAATCTGTTAACGCTCTAATCTTCTGTTAAATGGTTAACATCGTATGGTGAAATTGGTACTAAATGTGGCTCAACGCCGATAAAATTGTGACCAAAAGCTGTTGTTTTATTCTGGGTAAATGACATCAAGCTCGTTTATTACCTATGTTACAATTGATTTTGTCTTTTTATAAGAGTATCAAAAATGTTTTTCATTTATTTAAGATGACAAGTTTTCAGTTATTTTGGTGATGAGCACGTAATTGCTTACGAGGTGATAGTGAGTACAATTAGCGACGACGAACATCACGAGAATCATTCAAATATGTGTTATTAAAAGCATTATATGGGTTATAAACCGGGACCAAAATTATATTCGATATTGTCTAATCAATATTGAATGTAAAATACATTTTCTTTGTTTTGCCTTTTTCTTTCTGATTTTTGTACCGCCAGGCAAATAATACAAAAAAAAGATTACGTTTCACTAAAACAAAACAAAAGAAGCACTGAGATGAAAAAATCAACACAGATAAAAATTTATTAGTAAAGTTGTAAACATGAAATCAGATAACAGTTGTACGTCTCTAGTTCCCGCACCGTGTTTTTGTAAAAAACTAGATAGCGATAATTTTACTTGGCACAACAAAACGAACACTTGCTTTTTTAAACAAAAGTACCGTTCCTAAGATGAATACTATTTTAATTGAGCAACTGAAACTTGAAATTCCAACGTTCCCATTCTGTACAAACACTACCAAATTACGGGCTCACTTTACTCCAATGACACTGAAACTAATTAGCAGATTACAAATTAAAAAGTTACAGCATTAAAATAAGGTTTTTTTTTTTTATAACAGGACGAGTCAGTGTCATCGTCGATGCTAGCTAGTTACTGAATTGAATTGTATTTGCGCGATGGAACAATAATAACACGCGAACCCAATCTAGCGTCCATAATAACATTAAAACGGTCATGTGTGTTTGATTGCTTACTTGCTTGCCATCCGAGTCATTATCTTATGGGACTTCTAAACGGGACATATCTTTTTCTTACTTTGTATGTTAGAGCAAGATGTGTATGTATATGTCCGGCCACAAATTGCAGAACAACATGGCCCGTTTACATGCCCAATAAATTATTTGTTGACAGTAACTATAATTATTCGGCAAACAATTTTTTTTAGTTTAGAACGGAGTTGATATGATTTATAAAAAGCGTTAATTGTAGTCCATTGAGAAGCATGTCGCAAATGTGTCAAAGCGAAATATAATAATATATTAGTTTTTAGGGTTCCGTAGTCAAACTAGGTCCCATTATAGTTTCGCCATGTACGTCTCTGTTATTTCATAAAATATACAATCTACATTCTGACGCATTTCCTAACTTCCTAACTTAACTTTGCATTATTACTCGTAAATATAAATGCGACAGCTAGCATGCAATAAGTTTACGATCACGGCTTATCGCAACCTTATTGCATTACAGTAGACTGTCTTCTTTTATTCGCCTAGCTAGTTTCTGAATGGTGTTCGAATACTCGTATTCTCAATGTCGAAGTCACAAACAAGTATGTATGTTGTAATTGAGATCGCGTGGGATGATTAATTGAACGTTGTGTTATTAAAACACGCTTGACATCTAATACTCAGGACAGTTGCCGTCGCTGAGCATACGTATGACGAAAGAGCACAAAGGTCCATTTCACATCACGGCCGCAGGATAATATTAATATTATTTTTTCTAATTCATGTTCGCCTAAAAACGGTACGCATATTAAATATTTGTCTTACACATATTGTTTTTTGTAATTATCATATTATATCTGAAATATGTTTAATCTTATTAACATTTTTTTTCTTTTCTAATAATATTATACCTACCTAATTTTCTTTTAATGTAAGACAATAATTCATAATTACGTCAAAACGTCGTTTTTGAGTGAGGTAAATATGTTTTACTTACGACCATCCAAGGACGAGTCGAGCGAGTGTGCAACCGAATTCTTTGCACTTTTGTAAAAAACTTGAAAATGCTAGGGTTCCAGCAAAACAGTATACAGACTTAGGCAAATTGTAAGGCAAATTAGAATTACCTATTTAAACTAGGGATCGTTACCGATTTTGTAAGTACCGGTTTTATTTATTCCTTTAAACTTTATTGAACAAAAGAATACACTTAATATGCAAAAGGTGAACTTAATGCCGTAAGGCATTATCTACCAGTTAAACTTTGGGCAAAGCAGAGATTGTAGTGGCGATGCAACATAAGTTCTAACTAATACACATACACTTACATATCAATAAGCTATAATAATATAAATACATATATATTGCGATTAAAAATACATACATGTGTTTTGTAATTGTATATTATAAGTAAAGATAAGCACAAAACAATAGAGATAAAGCATTTATAATATCAAGATGATCCCAATTCTACCTGCATAAAAAATCGCGTATTATTAAATAAAATAAAAAAAAAAATGATTTTTAAATAACCGGTTATAGTTGCATTTTACTATTTATACGACATGACAGTATCACTATGACGTGAATTGTGTTTCATGATTTGGTTTTATACACTTAGTTCTACCCTACGTTTTTATCTCAATGACAATTACCTATTACAGGCAGACAGAGTATGTAGACAAAGTTACAGGCAGCCAACAAGTACAATTTTTAATAAATATTTACCATATCGAAGTAACAGATAGTAAATATACGTACACATTGTCTGATATTCAATTATTTCACCGTAACCAACTAACTTCCACTAAAATATACCTGAGTGGTTAAAACAATCCCGGGCAACCTCTTTATTTCCGTTACCTACAATCCTAATTCTCAAATGTAAATGCAGAGTTATGCTGGGCATTATCATGCTAGTCCACATTCCACCCGCAAAATTGTATTATTCAAATTTAATAAAAGCAACGTGCCGAAATTGGTTTAGAGGTACACTCTCTAGGATGCTGTAGATGTTCTGAAAGTTGTAGACGTAGTTGTGTTCAATAAAAGACGAAATAATTGTTGTGGTTTATAAATAATTAACTAGCGGACACCCGGTCTATCATTTCATCGAAACACCTTTCATCGAATGTATCTTGTTTTTAGTTTATCTTAAACATCTAACCTAAGCTAACCTACGTAATTAATGTTTAAGATACTCAGAAAACATTATGGTTTCAGCAGAAAGTAGCGTTCGATGAAATGAAATTCGATGAAATGATACATTCGATGAAGTGAAATTCAATGAAGTGATGAGTTACCCTAGCGGACGCATGCGACCTCTATTCGACCTTTAACTCTCCCTATTTCTTCCCATTAAGGTTAAATTTTTGATATATCCTTTCTCAGTGCATCCCTGGAGTACGTAAAAAATATTCTATCCCAAGTAACTAAGGCAAGCGGTTTAGATGGCAGTCAGTCAGTTTATCACAAAATAGTTTAAAATATATCTATAGCATATGCAAATATGAAAACGGGGTCGTGAGTTCAAATCTTGAACGGTAAATGCCATAGTATCGAATCTAACTTGAAAGTGTATCTGAAATAATATTGCTGGAAACTCAATATTGAACAGCTTTAGCTGATACGCTCTGTACAAAATAATGGTTTAGGGTTCCGTTGTCAAATGGCATAAATCCGAAATAAAAACGCATACAAATAAACCAATTAATGAACTTGAAATTTGATACCTTTATAGCTCGGAAATGGACATACTTTTTATCCTGGAAAATTGACAGTTTCCCGAGGGTATAGTGACAGACTACTTATGAGAGTTATTGAAAATAGATACCGAGTACCTAATAAATAAAATAACCGTTCATTGCCTTCCTTTGTGACATAGAATTATTTATTTGTCAGTCTAAAGACATTTGTAAACTTCTTATCTTCTACGAGATTGCCAGCTAAGTTTGTTTAGGGAAAGACGAACAAATACAAACGATAACAAACTTTAATTTTAACAACGTGCTAACGTCTTCTTGTAACGCGAAATATCTGTATACCTTTCACAAGATCGGATTGTAATATAAATTTTAATAAACATACACCAATACATAATAATATTCAAATGGGTGAATAGGGTTCTACAGAGATGGAATTACAATATTATTATTAATATTTTAGTTTTAGCCTCGTGTTGTTAACAATTGAAACACAGACGTTATACGATTATGTTATTAGTTCTTGTTCGTAAAAACTGAACAACACTGATTTCAGCCAGGGAGCGAAACCACAGAACAATCGCATTAATACGTAGAAAAGCAATTTATATAATGTGAATGATGCATTCATTGAGCCAATTATTGATAGCCGCAGTCGTTTGAACAGATGGAGGCCAATCTAATAAATTGAACTTCGTACTTTTAAAATTAATTTACTACTGTACTTACTATTTCGATACGGACTAATTTTTTGTTGTACTATCTACGAACATATTTAAGAAGTAGTCAAGGTAAGTCGATATGTTGTTTAATTTGAAAATAACGTTCGGCAAAAACATTATTTCCTCCGCGGAAAACGTTTCATTTTTTTGTTGCTGATATCACGTGATAATATATTATTGTTTTGCATTAAACTGTCTTATAGAGTTACATGCATGTACACTGTATGAAAAAAAAATACAACCAACCTACACCACAGTTTGAAAAAGCAATAATAATCAGATTGAATAAAATATTTTAGTTTATGAATGCAGTAGAGTTTACAGAAATGTGTGCGTCTGCATGCGTAGGTTTATAAATAAGGTGTGTTCTTAGCGTTGAAGTTTTACTTTTCTATTAACTAGTTTTCTAGTAAGTGCTACAGTATCTGCAAGACATGACATTAACAACCTGTAGGTACTATCCATAACGTCATCACCACGGCCCGTTATGATACTCCATGTGAATTTACGAGGTTCACGCCATCCAAGTGGTTAAATGGCATTAAATCATATGTTAGGTCGTTCACAGATGGCCGCGCAAGCGAGTGCAGGCGAGAAATGATGCGGAATGATCAGGCAGGAGTCTCGCAGCATCAGATAAAATAAGCTGATAACCAGTGACCGGGGAAAACGGTGCAAAACTTTAACAAAACTTACAAATTACACTTAAATCCGAGACTCTAATATAGAAATAGAAAACTTTTTTCGACGATCACAAGAAAAAAACAGTTCAAAGATTACACATAATAAAATTAATGGCAACAAACTACACAATAAATAAAAAAAAGAAACAAATTGAAAAGAAAACAATTATAGCATAGTGTTGCCATGAAAGTTAAATCGAACACTAGTCAGCCAAGAATATTCTTAGTTTTAAATAATGTTCTTATTTTTCTTGGTGTAAGTTATCCTTTATGTCAGCTTTACACGTTTTGTTAAAGTTATGGACAGTTTGGAAAACCCTTACGCCAAACCAAATTGAAACGTATTATGACAGCAAACTCGTTATTAAAACAGACTTAATTCGAATATTTTGATAATAGTTCTTAGCTTTATTTAGTGTATTGCAGTGTATGTAAAAAGGAATAAAAATCAATTACTTTAAAACCACCGTCAGATGTGTTTGAATTTTGAAATTTGTTGATAGCACAAATCCTTGATCTATTAATGTATCAAGAAAAACAAATCGTACGAGACTGTTATTTATAGCCGTAGTACTAAAATCCAGGAAGAAATCGGGGCAAGTTTACGGGCAGGCCACTGCCCAGAACCTCTTAAAGCTATCCAAGCTTAAGGCAGTAAAAGGCGCAGAACTGTTTCTTATGAGCGACAACGGTGAGTAATCGTGAACATGGTACCTTATTTAAGAACGTATAGGTAATTCCACAGTTTCAATTTACAGAGTTCATAACAACGGATAGATACATCTTTATGTATAAATCTTTTTGTACAGGAATGCAATTTTAAAAAACATTTTTAGGCGTAGTATATTAGTCTATTTTATTACGGTGTATAATATCGATGACCTCATCATTTCAGACTATCACGTATGTACATTGTATTTTGCATTAAAATGGTGAGAAGTAAGCGAGAATTATTCGTATTGGTTTAGATCTGCTTATTTCTATACCCTGTTTCTCACAATGCATGATTATGGAATTACATTAAGACTATTCATTTCTATTTTTGTAATAGAACTCGTAATAGATTTTTCTCTTCTTCTTACCCGCTGGAACTAGTGCTTCCATTTTTAAAGCAAAATGCCTGTTTAATGGTGACTTTGGATGTTTATGGCAATCTTGGGGATTAACGGCCGGTTTATCTGTTATAAACATTGTTCGTGTGTCGTTAAATTTATTTGTATTTTGCAGATAATGGCAATGGCCATGAAATCAAATTGTGATTAAAATACAGATTGCGATTCTGAAAAACTAAAGACACTGCAAATCTCTTCGTTTTGTACCATTAATGTTTGTAATCAGAGGGACATAAAATTATATGTACACAAATAAATATGTAATATAGTGTTGCGTCCGATCGCGATTGCAATTTTATATGGAACGGGATACGAGCCACAACTTCATAACCTTTACTACAAGGAACAATAGAAAATCCCTGCTCATTTTTGTCTGTTCAAATTGGTGCAGTCGAAGGCATTGCTACCTTCATAGATATCACGTCCAATACAAATAATAGACCTTATTGTCAGTGGTATGTATATACTTGTAACAAAAATACCCAACAAAAGTAAATTAATTAGTGACTGACATGACAGCTTACTAGTAACTTTAAATACCTATGCTTAAAGTCAATCGGCGGTAAGAATTTGATTAAATCTTAGACATAATAAGTATGATATTTTAGTATTATTTGGATATAGTTGTAAATACGTAAAAATCCTCCATTCCCGATAAAGGTTTTGCTTGTAAAAGTACAAAGCACAAAGGAGACAAAGGAATTTCCACAAAAATCTTATTCAGAACGTGCGTCAATATTAATTAAAATTACTCAAAAAATAAGAGAGAATATTATTCTGAATGAAGTCGTTAAAGAGAGCTAACAGGTTTCATTAAATTTGCATAGCTTTTTTTGTTCGCTTTGAAAATACTTCAAGTTGACCGAATTAACCTGTAAGGAGGACAATTTGTCGTCGATTCTTGGAAAAGACGGGACATTTTATTTAGTGCGTTATATCATTGTCAGGTAATGGCGTTGTCAGTACACTTATATTTACTCTTCTCCCCTGACATCACAATTGTATTTTGCAGTCTGTGCAGCTTTCTAAAACGTATCCATGCTATTTTTACAGTATTACAATTTTTCACTGCCCTAAGCGCAATTTGAGTTTTTGAGTATGATTTTATGAGAGTTCTTTAACAAGATACGATACGTTCTCTTGTTATTGTGCATTATAATCTTTTTTTTAATTTCCAAAGATTACATACATACATACATAGTATCACGCCTTCATTCCCAGGATGGGATAGGCAGAGCTACAGAAATACCAACAACTGCAAAAAGGGTTGTTGGTAATTATGTAACCCATTTTGCATAAACAGGCTAAGATGTTTACTAGTGTATTAGTGACAGGTTTCAAGCCCATCGCCTAACAGTACTAGAAGCCCTCATTCCCTTAGTCGCCTCTTACGACATCCACGGGAAGATATGGAGTGGCACTATTATAACCCGGTAACCACACAGGCAAAAAAAAAAGAACCAAAGATTAGTCCAGAGGGTATAGTTAATAAAAAAAATGTTAAGTAACCTGCTAATATTGCTTAGGAAAAACAACCTTACAGATTTTGGTGTATGAAACACCCAACAAACAACGAACAAAAATTAATTGAACAATACATTTGTTATCCTTTCAGTGTCAATTTATAATTAAACATTGTTATTCTTTAAATTAAAACGTCTAAAATAACAAACCCACAGTTCAATCTGAGCATTGAACGCAATTTATACATTTCAAAGCGTACTACGCGGGCAAATTGAAATTTTAAATTCATTTGGCGTCGCCAGGCTTAAGGATAGACGAGAAAAATGATTAATTCGAACGGGTTTCATTTGTTTGAGAAAATCAATCAAATGAGGGAATTGATTGGGTTCGAAAATCAACAGCGTTCTAAAGACCTCATGTTACTAATTGTACAATTGATACTTTTGTAATTTATTGAGTAATTAAACTCGGTTTATTCCAATTTGCTTTTCAAGGTGTGTTTCTACGTATTTAGTATTTCTATATCATAAATTATGTCTTAAAATGAAGACAACTTTACTTTAAGTTTATCGAAGCTTAGGTATTTTATTCTGGTACCTATCCTAACGTTATTGTGTAAATTGCAGTGTCAATTTGGAAAATAAATAATTTGGTGTGATGAACATTATTCGAGTAAGTACATATCAGCGGACAATTAAATTAAGAGATTTACAGATAAAGAATAAAAATAAATTTATTTATACAAAACACATGGTTACAAACACAGGCATTATTAGATGATTATTTATTTATTTTATTTAATAGTAATTTCTACCCTACTTCAAATTTAAATGCAGGTAGCAATTAGGTACAGGGCCTCTATTCTACTGCATTGGAATCGTTAATGACTCGGCCGCCATTATTATCAATAACATAAGAGTTATCAAAACGTTGACAATACCGAAACACTTCCAAGGCGATATCGTTTTTACCATGTAGAATCTCGGCCCAGTTAGATAAGTAGAGATGTTTACCAATTTTTTGGTGATTATTTAGCACCCGCATTGAGACATTTAGTCCTGTACAACATTGTAGTTTTTAACTGACTTTAAAACAGGAGGTTTTCAATTTGACTGTATGTTGTTTTTTTTGTGTGTGTCTGTTACGCGATTACTCAGTAAATTTGTGAACTGATTTAAAAAAGTCCTTTTTTGTTTGATAGCGTATACTCCCCAGTTTGGCTCGCTGTCACCAAGTAGGTATCTGGTGAGGGTATCTGTGTAGGTACGTGAGGGTAATATAGGGATAGATATAACAATTTTGGCATTTTCAGATTCAAGTTCAGCATTTGCGTTCAGGCAGTATCATTTGGTGAAATGGAAGTGATGATGAAGACCACTGATGGCCACCGTAGCTCCATGGTACCTATTTCAAGGGTGGCGATAAGATATATCGATTAAGATAGTCATGACGAAGCACACTTTAATGGTTTAAATATATGCACTATGACTTTTCCTCGGCGTTGCTTACGGCGAGCGTGAAATATCCTGTGGGTCTACTTAATTGAGAAGTGGGACTTCAAAATAGCATAATTATAATCACTTAAAAGTATTAGATAAAAAAACTATGTTTTAATATACCAAATAAACTACCTTGACCATTTGAAAAGAAGTTATTTTATGGGTTTCTAAATATTTTTTTAAGTTGAGCTGTATTTACCCTAAGCATGAACTTTTACCTTCTATCGAGTAATGTTAACGCATCGTCATTGAGAAAATATTATGTGTACGGAGATTGATATCAGTGTCGCACATGTTTACTTTGGTGTCTATGTAGAACCTAGGATTATCTGTAAGTTGCTTAGCGACGATTATGAAGAAAAAACAGTAGACTTGATTGAAATGGAAATAGGATAATACACGAAATTCTTAAATACATGCCGTTTCGTCTTTTCTTTACATGGCGACCGTGTAAATTGTTAAAAAAAAAATACAAAGTAAGCAGGATTAACACTGACGTGCAATAGAAATAATGGAGGCATTAAAACGGAAAAGAACCCAATTCCGCAAGGATTTTACTCGAGCAGCTAACGCCCTTGAAGAAGCTTTTCAAAAGCACAAGGACGAGCAGGAATCGATTACTTATGTAGAGGGTAAATTCTGTAGGCTCTCTGATTGCGCAGAAGAGCTGTTTGCTTGTGAAATTACTTTGAGGGATGTTTGGTGCGAGACCGACGTCTTCAATGAAGCAGCTTATGAAAATGACCAAGACAGAGCTGTACCATATAAAGCTCGATGGTCAGAGCTGAAGGCCAAGTACCAAAACTTGAGCGAAGCCAAGAAAGATTCTGATGGCGCTAGCTCGTTAAAGTCTGCCAAGTCCACAATGAAACATCCGCAAGAGCGTAAGGTGAAGATGCCTAAACTAGAAATTTCTAAGTTCAATGGAGAGGTGAAGAGATGGTTGCTTTTCTGGGGCCAGTTTGTCAAAATCGACGAGGATCCAGACATTAACGATTCGGACAAGTTCCAATACTTGCTCCAATCAATGGAACCTCTTTCTAGCGCCAGGCAGCTTGTCGAGAGCTACCCACCCAGCGGTAAGAACTATAAGAAGGCCTTAGATGCTCTCAAATCCAGATTTGCGCGTGATGATGTCTTGATAGAATCTTATGTTAGAGGACTATTAACATTAATGCAAGAAAAAGGTCAGCGACCACCAAATGCAAAGGAACTACCGGCGCTTTATGACAGCCTACAAACGCATTTACAAGCACTTGAAACTTTAGGTGTCACAAAAGATAAATATGCGTCGATTTTATTCCCAATGGTAGAGTCTGCCTTACCAGATGAGGTACTTAGAGCGTGGAACCGGTGTCGAGCTACTGATAGCAAAATTAACAACGATTTATCTAAACTAGTAGATTTTCTTAGATTAGAAGTAGAATCGGAAGAAAGGATACAATTGGCTCATCAAGGTGCAATTCATAACTCCACATCCAATTCTAACGTACCTACATGCTGTTTTGTCGCGGAAACAAAACTAGACAACCGCAAAAATACATATTCTGTATGCATCTGGTGCGACAAAGAAACGCATTGCACTGCAGAGTGCCATAAAGCAGCAAAGATGACGCTCGAACAGAGAACTGAGTTTATTAAAGCTATGAAGGCGTGCTTAATCTGTTTGAGGCCAAATCATACTGCAAAACGGTGTAAGAGCTTCCCTAAGTGCCTATTTTGTAAAAAACGTCACTCTGTTTTGATGTGCCCTGACATGAACAACAAACAAAGTACCAGCAAGAATAAGCCAGAACCCGAAAAGTCAAATAACTTGCACTGCGAGTTGAACGCGACCACTCTACTGCAAACCATAGTGGTGCAAGTTGCATCTAACGACGGCAAGAAGTCGGTTCGCGCGCGTGCTCTCATAGATAGTGGTGCACAGAGGTCGTATGTACGCAAGGATCTTGTTGAGAAGCTAAACTTAAAACCGGTGAGAAAAGAGTTCATAACGCACTGTCTATTTGGTGGAAAAGAAGAAAACACGGAAGAACGTCAAATTTACGACATTTCTGTCAGAAGTCTGACAAATGACTTTGAAATTAAAATATCAACAATAGAACAGGAAAACATTTGTGGATTTTTGCCGAAAATTAGTTCTAATGAAATAATTGAACAGTTACAAAAGCGTAAAATTTTACTGACTGATACCGCGGACTCACCTGACGAAATTCAACTATTGATAGGAGCTGACTTTTCTAGTTTACTTTTAACCGGCGAATTTGTTCATGTAAGTAGTACTTTGACCGCAATCAAAACCAAGATGGGCTGGACAATTCAAGGCCCCGCGACGGGAATTTATAGCTCGTTAGTCAATACGACAACTACACTTCATTGTCTTTCTCGTATAAACATTTCAGATCTGTGGAATTTGGAAACCCTAGGTATAAAAGACCCCGTTGAGCAAAACTCGAAGAGCCTGCATGACGCCGAGGTACTCGAGAATTTCGAAAGAACCATAACGGTAAACGAGGAAGGACGTTATGAGGTATCACTGCCGTGGTGTAACGTGCCGCGCCCACAAACAAACTATTACGTGGCAAATAAGAGGCTGAGTTCTACGACACAGCGGCTCCACCAACTAGGTAAGATTACACAGTACGATGAAGTGTTTAAACAGTGGTTAGAGTTAGGCATCATTGAAATTGCTCCAGACCAAGGTGTTAAGGGTCATTATATGCCGCACCACGCCGTGATAAAAGAGGCTAGTTTGACAACTAAAATTAGGCCCGTTTTTGATGCATCGGCTCGGGACGCTAACGGCATATCGCTTAATTCGTGTCTCGAGAAGGGCGTTAACTTGCTAGAGCAAATACCGCAGATTTTAATAAACTTCCGCAAAGAAGCCATTGGCGTCACTGCTGACATCGCGAAGGCTTTCCTGCAGATATCGTTATCTCCTAGTGATAGGGATTATTTACGATTTTTGTGGTGGTTAGACGTAAACGATACGGGCAAGGGAACCGTAACTTATCGGCATAGGCGCGTAGTTTTTGGTGTAGCTTCAAGTCCGTTTCACCTGATTGCTACAATTAACCATCATCTTGACAGCTGCCCAACGGATTTAAAGGAGACTGCGATGAAGTTAAAAGGTTCTTTTTATGTAGATAATTGTGTTACAAGTGTTGTTTCGGAACTCGCTTTAAATAGGTTCATCAGTGAGTCGAGAAAACTAATGAGCGATGGTAAGTTTGATCTGAGAGATTGGGTTTCGAGTCCAGTCAAGGTTTGCGATCAAACAAAATCTATTTCGGTTTTAGGTGTTCTGTGGCACATTGAAGAAGATTGTCTCAGTTCTAATGCAAATACCTTAAAAATTACAGATGGGAAATTGTCAAAGAGATCGTTGTTATCGGTTATGCAGAGAGTATTCGATCCTATTGGTATGGTCTGTGCTACGTCAGTTGTGCCTAAGATAATACTGCAAAAGACATGGCCTATGAAACTCGCTTGGGACGACGAGCTGCCTGCAGAGTTAGCAGATGAGTTCAGAGCGTGGCTGGAGCAAGCACATTTTATTAACAAGGTAACTATCCCTAGGCGGCTTGCTACGGTTTCTCTAAGTAAAAGTGAAAATTCACTGCATGTCTTCTGTGACGCGAGTCAAGTTGCACATGCAATATGCATTTTTCTACGATCAAAATGCGGGGAACGGGTTGACCTAAGCTTAGTACAAGCTAAATCCAGAGTCACCCCAATAAGCAAACTGAAAAAATCTACCATTCCGCGCCTCGAGTTAATCGCAGCGGCACTAGGAGCAAGATTAGCCAAAACAATCGTAAAATCTCTGGCGTTAGAAAACTGTCCGGTGTATTATTGGTCAGATTCCAGCGTCGTATTAACTTGGATTAAAGGACATGGTGATTGGAGCGTGTTCGTAACGAACAGAGTTAATGAAATAAAATCATTCACCTCTGCTTCCGAATGGCGACACGTTCCTGGCAACCTCAATCCAGCGGACATACCTTCGAGAGGTATATCTCCCAAAGGTTTGTTTGAGAGTCACTGGCACGAAGGCCCTGATTGGTTACGATTAGACGAGGAAGACTGGCCAATCGCTGCCTTTGAAACTGATTTCAGTGAAGTCGAGAAGGAGCGCAGAAAGACCGTTGCCGCGATGGTTACACAATGTGATTCCCTTTTGGAAAGGTTGCGATACTTCTCTGTTTATACCAAAATCGTTAGGATGATATGTTGGATCTTTAGATTAAGAATAAAACCAGAGCCATTCATGAAGGAGCTTTCGTTTGATGAATTTATAAATGCGGAAAACGCCCTCATTAGACTGATTCAGAGCAGTTATGGAGACGCAATGTTAAAGAGCAGCAACTTAGAAACCTTCGTCGATGACAAGGATATTATACGACTCAAAACAAAGCTAGGTTTGGGTAGGGAGAGTACCGATTTTAAATTTCCTATTGTTCTACCAGGAAACGAGCCAATAGTTCAACGCTTAGTGCACCAGCGACATTTCGTTTTGCAACATGCTGGTGTGCAGACGCTTATGTCTAATCTTCGTGAACGTTTTTGAATCGTTGGTTTACGTAGGCTATGTAGAAAGGTAGTGAATTCTTGTGTCAAATGCAAGCGCTTTAAAGCCAAGCCCTTTCAGCCGACAACGGGGAGTTTACCTGAGGGACGTATGGAAGCTAGCACTGCTTTTGAAGTTTCCGGAGTAGATTTAGCGGGTCCTCTTTTGTTAAAATCAGGAAGTAAAGCGTGGATTGTACTTTTCACTTGCGCCACCTACCGAGCCGTACATTTAGAGGTTGTTGAGTCGTTGTCTACCTCTGAGTTTATCATGGCTTTGAGGCGTTTTATTGCACGTAGAGGAAGGATCTCGTGTTTGTATAGTGACAACGCTACTAACTTTCGTGGTCTGGATAAGGCGTTTAACTGTTTAGATTGGAACGAGATACTTTGTTTTTCATCAATTACACAGATTAAATGGAATTTCTTACCTCCCAGCGCTCCTTGGTGGGGTGGATTCTATGAACGACTAATCGGTGTAGTCAAGTCAATGTTAAGACGGCTTTTAGGACGAGCGTCAGTTACTTTGACAGAATTGGTCACCATAATATGTGATTGCGAGGCCACCATAAACAATCGGCCCCTCACTTATGTCGACACGAGTATTGATGGGCTCCGTCCGTTAACTCCGGCGATGTTCATACAACCTTCGTTTCTACACGATGTTGCAGATGTTGATCAAGTTGATAGGAAGTCCTTGAACCTTCGCACGAGATATTGTCAAAAGCTACGAGAGGATTTGAGACAGCGTTTCAGGTATGAATACTTAAGCACGCTCGTGCAGCCTCGAAGACCAAAGGTGCGTGACTTCATGGTAGGCGACATTGTTCTTGTGGAAATTGTAAACGATCACAGAAGGGTGAACTGGCCGATCGGTATCGTGATAGAGGTGTTTGAAGGAAAAGATAAGGAAAAACGAGTTGCGAAAATCCGCACGGCTACTGGAGAGTTAGTTAGGCCTGCGCAGCGACTCTACCCACTCGAAATTTCATCCGCAGACAATGTTGGACTACTCGTTGACCGACCTATGACTCCGACTAGATGTGACGAGAAACCAACTGACGAGTCTCCCGATTCTGATAAAGGTCTTCAAAAATTGAATACCACACGGTCTGGACGAATCGTGAGACCGCCAAGTAGGTTTAAAGACTTCAGTTTCTAATTATTTTATGTACGTTGTTTATACGTTAAATTGTTTAGTTTGTTTTGTTATTATCTAGACACGCGGCAGCGTGTCCAGCCAAGTTCACGCCAAAAGGAACTGGCGAGCAGCAGCCGTGTGTTATTTACACGAACCGTTTGGAGCCACTTTTGACCCCTCAATAACTCCAAATCCATTTAACATAGAAACTTGACATTTGATATGTGTAATAAGACCCTTTAGATCAACTAGAACCCCAAATTTCATAAATATAGGTTAAGCGGTTATTGAGATATTAACGTCCGAAAATGGGCATTTATTCCACTGACTGACTCACTGACTGACTAGTAATCAAAAACCTAACCCACTTCCAGGTGACCTAGAAAGGTGAAACCTGGCATCCAAGTGGGTATTTGTGTGTATACAAATAAAAGAGTCTGAAAATATTGATTTTTAAGTTTTATTATTATTATTATTATTTATGCTTGTTACTTCAGAACTCCGTTATTTACTAACCGATTTGGAAAATTATTCTTTTGTTTGAAAGGGTATACTTCCGGAGTGGTTTCATCATCATCAGGTCCAAATCTGATGATGGAGTCCGGGAGAAATCGAGGGAACTCTTCAAATATTTTAGGTACACTTATAGATCACTCCTGAAAAGCTCCATTTGGTGAAGTAGAATGATGATGAATGTTGATCTAGATCTGGTATTTAAAGTCAAATAGGTCGTTTTTATTATTAAAAAAAGCCGTGGTAGCCCAGTCGGTTTGAAATGACAGTCTTTGTATGGGCTGACAGTTGGCATCGGAATCATAGCTAAGTACCTATCACATTCATACAACAAATATCATTTAGGTACCCACCTAAAATGGTAATTTATTTATTTAATATTTATCGCATTTCTTTAAAAATTAAACGCGTACAACGCGCGCGCGCGTTATTTGACAAAAAATAATGATATCCCATCAAAAACATAAATGTAAAATGGAAGCCAAGTTCAATATTAAGAATATCCGATGCGCGGTTGTCGACTTCGCCGACAAAAAAAATGAGATCTAGATGGGTGCCAAGTTCCGTAGATAATCCTGATATTATATGTATTTATTAAGAATATACAACATTCAAAAATAAATTAAAAACACATTTTCCTATTTTTTCTGCTACAGCAATGTTTGCTATTTAAAAAGTATAACTTCTTAGAACACCAATTATTTACACAAAGCAGATAACTTAGGATAAACTGCAGCTCAAAATTGGACTTGGCTAGTTTTCACGTACAAGGTATCTTGCATTTGGCTAATCAATAAGTTATAGGGTACGCAAGTTACTGTATTTATATTGTGTGGTCATATCATACTCTTCCAAACAATTGGCTTGCTGGTAAAAACTAGCCGAGTCAAATTTTGAGCTGCAGTTTATCCTAAGTTATCTGCTTTGTGTAAATAATTGGTGTTCTAAGAAGTTATACTTTTTAAATAGCAAACATTGCTGTAGCAGAAAAAATAGGAAAATGTGTTTTTAATTTATTTTTGAATGTTGTATATTCTTAATAAATACATATAATATCAGGATTATCTACGGAACTTGGCACCCATCTAGATCTCATTTTTTTTGTCGGCGAAGTCGACAACCGCGCATCGGATATTCTTAATATTGAACTTGGCTTCCATTTTACATTTATGTTTTTGATGGGATGTATAACTTAACGCAATAGTTACTTTGATTGTTGTTAAGGTTAGATGCTATGTGATATTACTATTAGTTATGTTCTCGACCTTCCGGTTCTTTTTACCGGGGACTGTCGCACATGTTTACTTTGGTGTCTATGTAGAACCTAGGATTATCTGTAAGTTGCTTAGCGACGATTATGAAGAAAAAACAGTAGACTTGATTGAAATGGAAATAGGATAATACACGAAATTCTTAAATACATGCCGTTTCGTCTTTTCTTTACAATCAGCGCCCTCAAATCTGCACCAAGCAATAATGTTTAGTATTTAAATTTGATACCAAGTTAACATTGCCATTATTTATGAGGATGATTAAAACTATCTATGAAAACGTGAGTTTATTTTAGGAGTTTGTGCTACGGATAGGTTCAGAATTTTCGAATAGTAAAGGCGATACAAAAACATGACATTTGATTGAAATGTTTACGCTCGAGCTATGTCCTGGTTTTCCATAGGATTTAAGAGCGTGCGATGGGACTGTACAAATCGGACCCACGGACTTGTACGAGTAAAGATGTATTATTTCAAGCAAGCATGGACACATGCAAAAGTTAGGTTTGCTGTTTGTGGTAAATTAGCTACATGATCCATTTTTTTACTGAAATCCGACGTTTAATGTTTTGGTTGCCAGTTTGGAATGCTGCTGTTCAATCAGTTCCCGTCATGTTTTTTTGCCAAGCTTAAAGGTAGGCAATCATCCATCTTTTTCTTTTGTAACTATAATTATGTTCAGGGTAGTTAACCAATCGATCAATCAACGGTTTATTTCAGCAATTTACATGAGTATTTAACATAACTGTAGCATATTCTTTATTATTATCTAGTTCTTATCAAAATTTGACTAGGCTTGGAGTTAGATTCCTGAGCGGTTACCATGATATGGCTAAGCAATTCAATTTACGGTGAGAGAAAGAGACAGAGCCGTGTAAATGCTATAGCTCTGTCCCTTACTCTCATCCTAAACTGAATTGCTTAGGCATGTCATGGCAACCTCCCTGTTTCTTAAACTAGATAAATCTCTTATAGGGAACAGGGTCCCTCCGATCTTTAAATATTGATTTCCAACCTCTATTCTACCAATACTAACACAAAATCATATTTGTTAGTTTAAACAGCGGTGTAAAGGTGTTAATGTTAAAAAAAATGTTCTCTTCTTTCTTTCCTTCATAATTCTAAGTTATGGTTAATCTTTTAATACGGGCTACAGGTTTCTCACCATTCACTAAAAGTGCCGACTCACTTTTTATATTCAGTTTTTCTAAACTGAACAGAACCTCTAAAAACGGGAACGCAATAGAAAGGCCTTAAAGCCTTTTAACGAAGCCTTTTGACTTATTATACTAGTTCTTTGTTACATTTTGTCCATTCAGCGCGGCCATTTCGGCAATGTCATTCATCATTATACTCTATTGAATCTGTTTGGAATATGTTATTAGGTTGTATGTTTTAAACGTTGTTTACAAAAGGGGATCCCTTTTAGGCAATGGTCTTTGATGCCTTTGTAAATACCCAAACAGGGCTCTGGTTGTTTAACAAATGTGTTTGAATAATTTGAATGATTACTAAATTCAATGGTATTCGGGTTTCGAGTTTACACGTGCGGGGTTAACCAGAATCAGTCAACTTACAATGATTTTCTCAATTGTTCCACTAGATATATTTTTTCTCTTAGAATCGGAATAAACAGCATTTTTTGACATAAACTCGTTGCCATATTAAGCTATGGTATTTAACAAATAATTTACCATCGGCAGCATTTTGCTTAATTTCATCAAGTGCCTTACACATCACTACATAGTATAAAACAAAGTCGCTTTTTCTGTTCCTATATCCCTATGTATGCTTAAATCTTTAAAACTACGCAACGGATTTTAATGCGGTTTTTTTTTAGTAGATAGAGTGATTGAAGAGGAAGGTTTATATGTATAATACTTTAATCTGGAGCGAAGCGAGGGCGGGTCGCTAGTACAATATAAGCTCGATATAATTATTATGACAAATAATGCAGTTGAAAAAAGACCTGCCTATTTCACCATACCGACGATGACATGTGACAGGCGACATTATAACGTACATGTCGCATTTTATATGAAACCCAGTGATGTACCAGCGTGCTAACTTTGCAATGTAGGTATACCGAATTGTCACCTGTCACATGTCATTGTCAAGATGGTGAAATAGCGTGCTGGCCTACTAAGCTGGGCCAATAAAAGACTTTTTAAGTGATACGGGCACCATATCTGAAAATAATAATTTGCATTTAACATTTCATATTTTTTCTTTGTCATGAAATTGATGTTCGTTAAATAATCTGTGTTTTAAACATGCAAACGTTTTTTAAATAACATTTATACAAAATTTGCCTCTTAAATAGCTTTGTCATGTGGAATAGGGCTTGCGGGCTCTGACGCAACTATAATTATACGGCAACCACTAGAGATCAAACTCGGGGTTTTTTTATATTACTTCAAGTGCTCAATGAATTACACTCTAGTTATTTATTATTTTCATAACTAAGCTCCAAAACTGCAGCATACTGATAAAATGCATCGTTTAAGAATTGGGAAGTTCAGTTTTATGCCTATTAACCTAGTTGGCAAACAAGCCGGCGCGGTAGGGGCGGGACTGCCAAATAAATGTGTATTCGAAACGGCTGTGTTTTTGCGATTTTGCAATACTGGAACAGTATCGTGTCATGACTTAATATTAACATATGTATTATACTTTACTGCAAGCAGGTAAATTTATTTATCTTTTCGCGAATAAATATAGTAGAATTACTTATTGATTCGCTTCTTAAATCAATAAAATTTTATTGCATTTATACAGCGTGTAAATTTCATACGGGCAAATATTTCAACAACAGTAATATACACCCTAATTAACATGTAACAGCAACATTAGTTGTATTTTATTTTTTCTTACTAATGAATTCGGTAAGCAATGTATCACACATTGCGCCAATTAAATTAAAGCCTCTACATATAATGGTCATGTCATGCCTCATGAATTATTATGGTTCACCATTTGTTTACTTCGCCAATTAAAGTCAAAAATAAAGATCATTAATGCAGGCGGTTCACTCGCCTGAGATTAGTACTTATTTTCCACATTTTGTCCTTGCACTTGGATACAGGCGATACATTGACGATTGATGGACGCTCGCACACATCGTACATTGCTCCTGAGACAAGCTTTAAATTTTTTACTGCTCTTCAATAATAAAAGTTACCAATAAAGTATCTTTCTCACGTGATTTGTATGATCGTTAACTACGTCTGGATAAAATATATGCCCGTATGAAATTTATACGCTGTATATATGTACAGCAATAACCAATTTGAAAATGATTATATTAGATATTCAGATTTCAGATTTTATTACTCAAAATACTTAATGTTAACAGTATCCTCCTAATATGTACTACTAATGAAGTAGTGTAGTTAGAGACATCCCACATTAACTCTGCTATGAGTTGACTACAGTAGAAATCTCAAGTTTGTTTATGACTTTACTGGTTTTTGGTCACACAACACGTTTTGATACTTACATGTATAGCTCTAATTATTATGCACTACGCGCGGCGATATATATTTTTTTTATTATGAACTACGCGCGCGGCCATATATATTTCCCGACCATCCTAATTCTATCTATGGATCCTTACTTCTACGAGTACACTAATATTATAAAGAGGAAAGATTTGTATTTTTGAATATCTCTATAATTATAATAAACTCAAAAACTACTGGACCAATTTCAAAAAATATTTCACTATTAGAATCTTACATTATTCCTGTGTATCATAAAAGATCAATATAAAATAACTCAGAAAGCAGAATAAAATATCAAGAATTTATTGGCGACTTCATGTAAACATTGCTCCTTTTGCTTACGGACGGGCTCCATTTCTTCGTTTACATTTTAAAATTAGTTGTCTTGAAAATAAGTCCACGAACTCTACTTTTAATAGGTTTACCCATTTTGTAAATAGGAATCGTTAAAAAGACCTCAACAAAAAATCCACGTAGGTAATACCAATATGACATGTTTGACTGACATGAAAGAACACAGATTATAAGGGTATTTTATGGGATACCGTTTATTATCTTTTGCAAAGTTATTGTAGGATGACTCTATCATACTCATGTTTTTTTTAAATTATGTACCCTTGTACCTCTTTAGCTTTTTTTAAAGGCTGTCACAGATAGTTCCAAATTCAAATAAGGTATGTTATGGATTTCAATACTGACTTACTAATGAATTCCAAATTCAAAATCACTTAACGTTACTCGATACTTTCTTAATTGTCCAGGAATTGCAACCTACTGACTCTAATTTACTGGTGTTAAGGCAAGATTACGTGGAGTTTTTTTCTTTCATACTATTTTTTTTAAATTATGTAGCCTTGTACCTTTTTAGCCTTTTTAAAGGCTGTCACAGATAGTTCCAAATTCAAATAAGCTATGTCATAGATTTCAATACTGACTTACTAATTGATTCCAAATTCAAAATCACTCGACGTTATTCGATACTTTCTTAGTTGTCCAGGAACTGCAACCTTCTGACTCTAATTTACTGGTGTTAAGACAAGATTACGTGTAGTTTTTTTTTTTTGTATCCTTCTTTTCTTTTCTTTTTATGTATTTTGCTTTAAAAATCTTAGTCAAACAAATATCAAAAAACAAATCTAGAAGAAGAACTTTTATTTGGTGCTAATACAGTATTACATTGGTTTTAGGTAATAAAAACGTATTACAAGCACCAAAAGGTCGATCAGCTCAACATCATGCTGAGACTGAAAGTCACAGCGCTGATTTTCAACTTGACCCATTTGGAATACAAATCTTTACAAAATTTTCGAACACAAACTAACACTCTACTAAAAAATCGTAGGTTGGTTAAAAATCAGACATATTTTCATGGTGGGTCAGTAACTTATCACGGAAATAGGTTTTAACCTCGTGAGGCCCACGTCAAATTTGACTAGTTCAAAAAAGAACCATGTGTAAGTCAGCTAAAGTTTAAAGTCACTTTGACAAATGTCCTAAATTTAGGCCGTTGGGCCCTACGAGGTTAAATTACTCTGATACACGTCATAATGTTATGTGTGGTTCACTAATGTTTTACCAAATCATCAATATGACAAACTACTTAAATCATTTTACATACTTTCAATTCGCAAAGAGATACTTCCCGCCATTGTTGTATATTTTTTTGTGGTGAAAAGTCTAACATAACCTAACTTTTTTAAATGAGCCTATGAGATCTTTTTAATATGTAATGGTTTAAGCACAAACACATTTTTGTGAATTGAAAGTTTTAAAATGATATAGTTTGTCAAATGATTCGGTCAAAAGTCGGAATACCGTTATGTGTCCCAAATACGGTTTATTGAACAACACACGAAGAAAAAATAAACAAGGAAAGACAAAAACATGAAATAAAAGCCATCTCTTCCAGACATCCTTAGGAAGTAGAAGCAACTAAAATTTAATACAAAGTAGGCGATGCAAACAAAAAATAGAATAGAAGTAGAATAGAGGCCCTGGGCTGAGATTCTAAACGGTAGAACCTTATTGCTAGCCTAGCCAAGATGTGTTCGCTAACTAGCGTTTCGATTCGTTTGGTTTTTAAACCAATCGCGTCACTTGTAGATCATGTCATACGAAAAGTCACGTGATCTACTAGAAACGCTCGTTAGCGAACGCACCTAGGCTATAGACGCTGACGTGTTATCGTATTATCAACGTTACGATACCTCTTATGAACTTGACAGTAATGGCGACCGAGTAAAAAAAAAAGCGATAACACGTTAAAGGTAACATTGCTTTACCACATAGAATAGAACCCCTGATATTATGTTAAAACTTTATTCCGAAAAACGGGATCTCGTTTCAAAATTTATGAAGTGTTTGCAGCTTCTTATAATAAGGTGCCATTGAAGTTTCCACAGGGTTACTAAATAATGTAAGAGGAAAAAGCCGTCACCGTAAAAACTTGTAGCTATTCCCCATCGCAAGCACGTCTTACTCGTGGCACAATAGCATTTAATTTACCCCAAAAAATACCTAAAGAACTCAACAAAAAAATAACTTTTCCAACAAGCCAGCGTTGATATTATCATAATTTTTGACCTCGGCAATAACGGGCTACTTGAAATTCAGCCGTGGCTCTAACTTTTACAAGACCCGTCTTGGACTGAATGGGAAATAAGTAAGGCGTCTTAACGAATGGCGCCACCGACACGATGTGACCAGACAGCTTTTATAATTGCTAGTCACTCTCGCAATCAAAGTTGCATTTATTTAGATATACATAAATAACTCATACTATGATTACTATCACGACTATAACAACACAACTATAAAACATCCGTCACTTTCTGGCATGTACAGTGCAAGAGTGATGGATGCTTTATCCACCTCGATAAATGCGACCACAATACAGGCCCTCGGCTAAGATTCTACGCGATAAAAACGATATTGCCTTTGACGTGTTTACCTATTGTCAAGTTATGTGACAGCTCTAATTAACGTGATAGTAATAGCGGCAGGGTTAAAAATAATATTTTTGTTTATGTTTAGGAGAAGGTACACGAGCGCTCAGGCCACCTGATGGCAAGTGGAATCTGAGACCCATAGACATTTGAATTCTCAAAATTATGATCTTAAGAACTCAAATGCGTTGCCAACCCTGAGGACTAAGATGGAATGCCTCTATGCTAGTAATTTCACCGGTTGACTGATCCCCACACCGGAACACAACAATGCGAACACTGTTGCTTGGCGGGTGGTTAATGGATAATACTTAAAACACGTTAAACGCAATATAGTTTTTACTCAATAGAATAGAGGCCCTGCACTCCTTTGTGAGCTGTTCCCGTATTACGATCGCTTTTATCACGATGGAAAAAGCATCCGTCACTCTCGCACTTACAAACAGGACGGAAAGTGACAGGTGCTTTATTAGCGTTTATTCACATTGAAAAACAAGACCATAATACTGCTCTCCTAAGCCAATAGGGAGTATCTCAAATTCAATAGGCAAAGCGGATTCAATCCTATCGTGTTAGTATTAAGGGTGCATTTGCTACAGGAGTTCTCTCTGAGATACTGCCACTTAACTTAGCAGGGCAGAATTGGCCCCGCTGGGGTGTTATTCTTACAAATAATTCGCTCTGTATAACCAACCAAGACGAGTAATTAACTGGCTAAATGAAGTTGTCGCTCGTGCTCGTAATTATAATAGTCGGTGTCGATTAACATTAGCAAAGATGTACACAAAATCAAACCAACCAATTTACCATTAGTTCACCATAATCACGTAATTTTTAAGATCATGAGTTTTTTTCCAATATATAAACATCTACCTTAAGGTAGACGTCCGAATGCTCGTCGCTGTACTAGTTTTTGTCACCATACTTTGAATTGCAATAAATAAGATATGATTAACATTACTTTTATCAACACCTCATTAAAGCGATAACAAATGTTTGTGGTTTTGATATTTTGCACGCCAATAAAGAACTTATTTTCAATTTAAAGCACCTGACATTCACTCATACATTCCGATTCACTATTTTTTTTTCTGTTCGAGAAATTTTGATAATATCACCATATAAAACCAAATTATATTTAACAAAAGTAAAGGTCATATCTGGAAAGTAATAACGGCTGGAATTCTACAAGGTAATAACGATATCGTTTTTGACCTGTTTCCGTATTGTCAACGTTTTGATAACTCTTATGTCATTTACAATAATGGCGACTGTGACATAAACGATTCTTAAACGTGTCAAACACGATATCGTTTTAACGCACCTGAATAGAGGCCAAGGTTTGATAGCACTAGCGAAGGTTTCAGGAAAAAGAAGTAGGGAACTATAGGTTGCTATGCTACCTTGTTATGTCATGTGACCCTAAAACGAAATACTGTTATTTAAATACGTGTGCTAAATAAATCCCTAAATATCATAATAGTTATCCTTGTGCATAATATTATCCTTCTCCGTTTGCAACTCGTACCAGCCTCTGCTATTCATATCTGTGGGGCTAGTCAAGTTGCATTCGATAATCGTAAGCGCTTATGTTTCGATTGAAAAATGTATGGAATTGACGTAAGCTACCGAGATAGTCACGTTGTACTGTTTTGAAAATGTTTTGCGTAGATGAAAATTGAACATTAATATCAAAACACAAATAAATATTTTCTGTTGAGTTGTCGAGCACTCGGACGTCTACCTTATACTAATAAGATTAAATAAGTGTTAATTATACGTTATGTACTAGAAACACGCTTGATGAACATTAAAAGTACTCATTCCTGTATATCTTTGGTCATTTCAGTGGGTACGTATCATCACTACATAGTATAAAACAAAGTCGCTCCCCGCTGTCTGTCCCTATGTATGCTTAAATCTTTAAAACTACGCAACGGATTTTGATGCGGTTTTTTTTAATAGATAGTGTTATTGAAGAGGAAGGTTTATATGTCTAATACTTTAATCCGGAGCGAAGCGAGGGCGGGTCGCTAGTAATATGTAAAGTTCAAAACTCATAATGGTCATAATATTATAATGATTTTATTTCTAAAACCGCAAGGTTTTTAGGATTGTTACAAAACAAACCTAACCTAACCTAATGGGTTCTATGTAAAGGCCTTTTAAAAAATCCTGAAATGTTTACGGTTTCAGAAATAAAACCATTATATATACATAATGGTCTTATTATGTATTATGACCCATTATGTACGGCAGAGCTGCTTCGTTGACGAAATCTACGATCAAATTAAATATACACCGAGTTATTCAGGCTCGTTGGCTGATAATAGATTGACAACTATTAATGTGTTGTTTTAAGGTAATCATTTAGGTGAACCAAATGGTGGAGACCATTAGGTGCCCTGTGTGCTCGATCTCCATGACATTTTAAATTAGAAATTTAAAAACCCCCGACTCAAAACAGTCTGTAAAAAACCTCTAAAAAGTAAAAAAATAATAAGTAAGTTTAAGTAGGTATTAATATTTTGATCCAAGCGTCGTCGCGTAGGAGTAAGGGCTGATTGTTTGATACGTAGGTAGTTAACTGAACACTGACACTAACTGAACTAATACGTCGAGGACCGCTAAATAGCTGCGGTATTTTACATTACTTCATTTACTGAGCGGTCCCCGCCGTATCAGTTTAGTAATTGTCAGTGTTCAGTTAACTACCTAATTAGAGTGTATGTTTGTGGCATCGTAGCTCCCAAACGGATGAACGGATTTAGACGCATGTTTTTTTTAAATAAAGCTACATTAATCAAGATGGTTCTTAGCAAAATTTAATGAAAATTGCTCTGAAAGTAGGTGTTGCCGTTATATCGGGGGCTTGAAATCTCCTAACAGCTAAATATCTCAAAAACGGCTGAACCGATTTTAATAAAACAAAACTTAGAACTACCGCTAGAAAACTTGCTTTCAAATAAAATAAAAAACGTATTCAAATCGGTTCATTCATTTAAGAGCTACGGTGCCACAGACAGATACACACACATACTTACACATCAAACTTATAAAAATCCTAATTTTGCGTCGGGGGCTAAAAAATCGCGTTATAAAATGAAAGCGATTGCTCGTTAGATACAACTTTCATGTCCTCAAACCCAACACTAACTATCATTAATCATCAAAAATTATTTTGTACGCTAGAATCTTTACAAAAGGAATAAATGCGTCTTAATAATATCTTCGCGAACGCACATCACGTATCGTGGAAGTTTTTAAAACCCCCTTGGGGGAAATTGAAGGGAGTCCAGCGGCCATTCATAATTTAGTGGTCACAAATCTACTTCTGAATTTCGGGGACGACCTTTACTTGCGTGGCATTTGACCGCTTCGTAAGCCCAATTTAATGATATTTTTTACATTGTGGAGAACGAAGAGGGATGAGAAATGATTTCAGCTTAATTACAGCCTATCTGAATCTTCATGGCAAATTCAAACATGAATTTATTGTTAAATTCAAATTATGGCATTAAGCCCCAATTCGACCAAACTTTTTACACGGGGGTAAATGCCATAGAAAACTGTAATTTTTCGACATTACTAATCTCAGAGTAAGCGTTTACTATGGTATTAAAATTTGGTCGAATCGGGCATAAGTAAGTCAAAATTATACTAGTACTAATGTGACATTTTGGAAAGATGCCCTGATAATTCTTTTAAATATAAAATTACCTTCAATTTTATATTTAAAAGAATTATCAGGGTCGTGAGCTTGATATACTCGTACATTCACATTGTAACATCTTTTCACTGAGATGATGATAACCTTAGGTTAATATTTCGTGAAAAAAATACTCACGAGCAAAAGTTCACTTGCATTTGAGCAAAAAGAAAGGCAGTGGTTTTTTCACAGAACAGCGAAGCAAAATCATACCCAATTGTATACTGAGATACGAGGGTGACACTGAAAGTTTTTAGAACTGGCCACTTGTAAACAAAATAAACAAAAATAAGTTAAAATTTTGAAAATGGAACTCTTTGCCAATATTATTGAGTATGAATTTTATTCATTTGTCATTTGTTTTTGGCGGCAAATTGAAAGTTGTCTGTTTCACGTAAGCATGAATTTAACGCGAGAAAATTTTAGTGCAATGATTTTTTATGACTTTCGATATCATTTAAGTCAACAAGAAAGTTATGATAGACTACGATGGGCTTTTCCCGATGAAGTTAAATGAGTTTAAACGTGGTCGCACTAATCTCACCGATGATCTGCGTAAGGGACGGCCTTCTACGGCGACGACTGAAGATAACATCAGTGTTGTGCGGCGTATGATAGAGACTGATAAAAGAGTGACCTATCAGCATTCGGACAAGCTTAGGCATCGGTATGAGTCAAGAGCACAAAATGCTACATGAACATTTAGCGGTCAGGAAGCTTTGTGCCCGGTGGATACCTCATAATTTGACCGAGGCCCAAAAACTCCATCGTGTTGATTCGTGCCGTGAAATGATTGAAAGATTTAACGCAGTTGACTCAAATGCTGTGTTCGACATACTTACGGGTGACAAACGCTGGATTTACTGTTATGATCCCGAAACCAAAAGACAATCTGCTCAGTGTGTGTTTCCTTCCGAGGAGTTGCTAACTAAAGTGAAGAGAGGTCGAAGCGTGGGAAAAAAGATGGTGGCCTCGTTCTTCGGAAGCACAGGTCATTAGGCGACAATTGTTTTAGAGGATCGAAAAACAGTTACTGCAGAGTGGTACACTAACAATTGTTTGCCACTTGTCTTGGAAAAAGTTCGGGACAAACGACCTCGCAGTAGAATCCTCCTTCACCACAAAAACGCCTCGTCGCACACCGCCAGGCGAACGATCGACTATTTGGCGACGTCAGACGTGGAATAACTGGGTCACCCGCCGTATAGCCCCGACTTCGCACCTTGCGATTTGTATTTATTCCCGAAAATAAAAGAAAAACTTCGAGGAAAACGTTTTGTGGACGCCGAGGAAGCTGTGGCTGCGTTTCAAAAGGCCGTCATAGAGACCCCTAAGGACGAGTGGGTAAAGTGCTTTTCTCAGTGGTTCCATCGGATGCAGCGATGTATTGACATGGAAAATTTTGAAAAGATATAATAAAACTAATAACTTGCTAGTTTACTAAGTTTTTGATTTTCTAAGAACTTTCAGTTTGATCCTCGTAATGTTTTAGAAACGTGACCTACGTTTTTGTTTGTGAGTGTTAATACAAGTAGCCTCTCGGCTTATTTAAGTAATTAAAACAAAATGTAACATTACCGTCCAGTCCTCTGATATTTGATTGGAAAATGTAATATTTTGACAAACGACATAAAATTAACAAGACAAAAACCGAAACCGAAAACTGATACTAAGATTAAATAAACCTAAATCTAAGAAATAAAATATAACTTAAATTTCAATTTACTACATTGCATTAATTTTTGCATTGGACCTTAAATATTAAGAAAGGCAGACTTTTTTACCACAGCTTCTAAAAGTCACTCTTTGAAACAAATACTTCGCATGTCACTATGGCATAAACTTAAAAATAATTCTTGATTTACTATAAATAGCGTTCTTGCGAAAAAGTTTTTTTTTTTTTAATTTTAATTTATTTTCAAGAAAATATAGGTACGTTTTATTTATATATAAATTCGCCAAACATAGTGTTTATTGGCGAAGTACTGCACTTACTTTCACATTTGATATGTACCCAACTTGTTTTACCCGTTTCCCATAGATAGACATGCCATCACATATCCATCCATAGAAAACACATAAATTTATAAAATAACTTATAACTATATGTCTAATGTAATTAGTACTTTAAAGATCATTCGAGCATTGTGTTTCCCTCGCTGACCTTACTACCCACTACAATTATGATGATTTTAAGGTATCTAATAGCAACTTTTTTAACCTAATTTTAAAACTATTTCTACTAATAAGTACATTCATCCTCTGAAGAAATTAAATTAAATATTCATGTTAGTTCTTGATCAGTTTCATCTTCAAGGTCAATTAAATACTGTCAAGATTTGCTATTTAAGTAATACAACACCCTTCTAGCATGAGTAATATTTATAGCAAAGCCTACAGCCAAGATGCGTTTTTTTTGCGTGTCACATGACGTGATCTACCAGTGACGCGATTGGTTTAAAAACCAAAACGAATCGAATCGTTAGCTAACGCATCTTAGTTATACGCTGAAAATGCTGAAATGGCTCTCATGTTTTCACTCTTACAGTACTATTTAGCCGCTAACCATGGCGCTGCAACAAACGTCATGATTGCCATCATAACTAATTAAAAACATCACTTCTCATTACATGAGTCCTATTCACTTCCAATCAGCTTCGGTCAATGACGATTCCACTGCTTTGTTGGTTCCGTCGGGCGGGGTTATTCTCAAACGCGGTTGGAGGCGACGCGTATGAGTAGCTTGTTCCTAATTTTATATATTTTAAGTTTTTTTTCTATTAAATGAGGGTGTTTATAAAACAGAACGATACGTATCTCTGTAGGAGCGCCGAGGGGTAGAGGGCTGCGGGCGGGGGTGACCGTTGTACACGATATTCATTAGCCAGTTCTCTATCGTATGACTTGACCTAATTTATTATGCAATAATTTCATTTGCACACATTTCATATGACATAATTTTATATACCATAACGATCATGTGCCATAATAATATTTAACTTGCCATATTTTTTTTTTTTCTAAAACCTTGAACTATTCAGAATTGTAATAAAACAAACCTAACCTAACCCCTAGATTTACGATTTCAGAAAAAAAAAAAAAAATGAAATTTAAATGATAGGGATATTAGGGAAAATGAAGGTTAGAGCCAGTGACCATTATGGCAAATGAAATTATGAGAAATGAAGGGATACGCTATTGGCCGCCAGGCCATCGGTCGCTAAATAAATTCATACGCACTAAGACGCACACCGCTCTCTTACAAACATCCTTAGATGAAAAAATAAACAGAAAGGTATGTGACTAGGCGCGAGGGCTTGAGCGCCTCAATATAGGCGCTGAGCGCCTAATCCGAGTCAGTTGTCCGGCAGCCATTGAACAGTTAACACGTATTTAAGCGAGATAGCGTGATATAAATTTTACTTGAGTAAAACGATCGCATTAACGCGTCTTGTCATCTTTCGCGTTGTTACTGCGAGATATATTGCCGTCTCACTTACGCATTGAGGTTAGCCGTCAATATAACTCTATTGCGCCTTAGTGCCATTCTTTTACAGCTGTGTTTGAGGTGTTTCTGAATGTAGGTATTGCGTCACGCACTATTTTAATGTTTTGTACAATGACATGTGTCAATCTCTTTTGCTTTAGTCTAAGCAAACATCCCTTTGTTTTTCAAAAGTCTGCATATTATTTTATCCCGTACAAGATGCGTTCGCTAACTAGCGTTTCTATTCGTTTAGTTTTTAAACCATTTGCGTCACTGGTAGATCATGTGTCTTTTCGTATGACGTGATCTACCAGTGACGCGATTGGTTTAAAACAAAACGAATACAAACGCTAGTTAGGGAACGCATCATGGCTGGGGCTTCTGTAGTAATGGTTACTTTGCTCGAACCAACTTGTCTAATTTGACCCCTCTAAGCACTACAATCGCGTTGCATTTTGTATTCAACTATACTGGTTTTTTTGCCTTGTTGGTCATCGCTCGTGTTACATTTTTGACTTCCAAATTGTGTCATGTTTTAACGGAAAGGACATAAGAGAAAACTGGCAAAACGAAGTAGCGCTCCCAAGGTTCAAGTAAGTTTAGTTCGATCGAAATAAATCTTATTTACTGTGAAATAGAATAGACCCACGGACTAGGATAATTAAACCGTTTCACTCGTCATCCGGGACAAACTGGGGCTTGTAATTAATGACCGATCCCGGACCTTTTGGTGACTGAGCCGGGTTTCATTGTAGGACGATACGGGAAAATATATTCTTTGAATGTTGAAATATAGTGTCACAGTCATAATACATTTTTAATAATAGAATTGAATATAATATAACTTTATTTCAGACGATAAGGCCCATATTTACAAATACCTTACAGACTAACATATAGAAACACATAATTTAAATTAACATAACTTACAAACACTTTCGCGGTGTCAGTAAAGTGCGACAACGAAACCATCGAATTTGGCCAAAATTCTTCCTTTAAAAAGGGCGACAGAACTTTGGTCGGTACACTCACCACAAAGGACTTAAAATTGACCTTATGGCAGTTCTCCTACCTCTCAGGGTACCCCCACAGTCACAACTTGTACATACTCTACGAGCTCCTTCACCTCCAGCTATAGTACTGCGGCGTCGTGGGCGTAGCAGGACACAGCTAGTGGTTTGGTACGGTCGGAAACAATACGTTCTTTAATGTTGCCTTCGATTTCCGCGATTGTTACTCATTCAATAAAACGATTTAAACGGATTTTAATCGCGTATATTATTTTAACTAACATCCCGGACGTTTCGAGACATTTACAGGTTTCGTTTTCAAGCGGAGCTGTACAAGAGGAGTTCCGCTTGAAAACGAAACCTGTAAATGTCTCGAAACGTCCGGGATGTTAGTTAAAATAATATACGCGATTAAAATCCGTTCAAATCGTTTTATTTAATACGTTCTTTGTGTAACTTAATTGCTTTACTAAATTCATTTGCACGCAAACAAGTGCTAAGGTAATCTCAACTCTATGGCGCTGGCATCACAAAGTAGTACTTATCTCGTTTAATGTAATATGCGTTGCCCAATGAGTGATCCAGGGAGCAAAAGAACTTTCATTTTTAATCTCATCTCCATATCCTGACTGAGTCATCATTTTTGTCTGCGGCTGCAGGCTCAATACTACCTTTCAGATTATAAATTTAAATAACTTGAACTCCTCAAGTGGACGGTCAGTGCTGTTTAGCAATGCGTTGCTTACAAACGAAGCGATCTTTTCTGTGAAGAACTCCTTAATTTCATCCATTATTTTTATTTTTTTATTTTTTATGTTTAGGAGAAGGCACCCGAGCACTCAGGCCACCTGATGGTAAGTGGAATCTGAGACCCATAGACATTTTGAATTCTCAAGACTATAATCCTAAGACCTCAAATGCGTTGCCAACCCTGAGGACCAAGATGGAATGCCTCTATGCTAGTAATTTCACCGGTTGTCTTATCCCCACACCGGAACACAACAATGCGAACACCGTTGCTTGGCGGGTGGTTAATGGATAAGATGGTGGTAGCGATCCGGACGGACCCTGCACAGGGTCCTACCACCACTAACCAGCTCTCTAAGCTAAGCCAGGTTAAAATAGTGCGTAACTTAGATGAACCAAAATAAACAATAAATGACATTAAAAATTACCAACAAGACGAGTAAGTTTATATTTAGCAAGAAAATCGTTATATTACTATGTTTTACTGTAATATTGTTGTTAAAAATGAAAACTAAATTTTGCCGTCTTGTTTATATGCTAACTATATTTTTTGTATTATTTTTGTTGACAGTGTAGTTTTTAATAAAAATACTCTTCTTGCAGTAAACAGAATATTATTCACTGAAGTAACATAAAATTGTACTTAATGTTATCCATGATAAAATAGCTATAATTATTAACATTGACTTAATAATATAAACGATTTAGTAACAGATAAAGCGTTTAAAAACAACAGGTAAACGATTCAAAATTATTCATAGTTTAGAGTAGACTTGTCAATTATTTAACAAATATTATTAAAACATTTACTTTGGTTAGTTATGGTTATTTATGTGTGTTGAAATTTAAATAATATTGTACAATGGAAACGCACACAAGCGCGGGTGGCATCTTGAATCATTCCATTCCATTTGTTACGTACGTTACGTAGTTCCAACTTCGAAACAAAAACTCGTTACAGTTTAATTTGTTCAGAATTTACTTTAAAGGGAAATTTCTTCATTCTTCTATCCGCTTCTTTATGAATCGATGTTTTCTCAATGAATTTGTTATTCCGAAAAAAGTCAGAACAATTTAACATTTTCATGGTCTATCTGAATTATTTGTTTTAGTCTGCCTTTGATGCAAATTACACGAGACTGGTTGTTTCGCGGAATCAATTTAGGAATTTCAACTCAATTTTAACTTGTTTAGCCGATCCCAAGAGCATTTCCTTAAAACTCGGTAGCTATCTTGATATTTTACTCACAATTTCGCCGTCCGTATTTGGTACACAATAACTTTTTACAGAGTTAATTAGGGTTGGCTGGGCTGTTGTTATAAACTAAGTCAACAAGATAGATTATTAAGACAAAGGAAACAACCTAGAAAGGTTATAAAAAAGTGACAAAATCATAATAAATACATATATATCACGCCTTCATTCCCAGAGTGGGGTAGGCAGAGCTAAAGAAATACCAACAACTCTAAAAATACTTGTTTATAATTCTGTAACCACATTTTGCACAATTAGGCCAAGATGTTTACTAGTAAAATCATAATAAATACGTCAAATCAAATGTGTTGAACAATGGAAAAATAAGCAGTTTTTTTTTTAAGCTAATTCATATTAATAAGCTTAATAAAAATGATTCTTAACTAAAAAAAGTAAACCGTCTATTATTTTTTGTATAAAAATGATTTAATTAAAAAGTACTTTTTGCCTCACAAAAAAATATTGATTGTATCTAAGCTCCTTATTTGTATCATTTTGGCGATCACGATTGTATCAAGCACGCGTATCATAAGTAGGTAAATGATAAATAAATACCAGGTGACAATTTCACACAAATTGACCTAGTCTCAAACTAAGCTTTGGGCTTGTACTATGGCTACTAGACAACGATAAACTTCATCATCATTATCATCATCATGTCGTTCAAACCGTATCCGGCGACGGCGACTCCTACATATTATATAATGTCCATCACGAAATGTGGCTATCGAAACCGAACTAGACACCGATAAACTTACTTACATAGAGAAATACATATTAAGTGCAAAGAAAACATCCGACTCAGGAGCAAATATTCGCGCTCATCACACAATTATCTGCCCTTACCGGGATTTGCCCAGGATCGCTAGCTTCGAAGGCAGGCTCACCATCAACTAGGCTAACGTGTCGTCGATAGATGGTCGAAGTATTGACGTCGTATCGTCACTTGTAAAAATACATCCATACTAGCCGTAGCGTAGCAGCGTATTGTATCTAACGCCGTATCCCTTTTGATGATCGGGCAAAATCAGACTCTAGGTGGATTGCTGCGTATCACGTACTAAATCTTAAAAAAGTCCACGCTTACCGATCTTGGAACGTGTATCCGATCGCGATTATCTAAAGCATTTAATAAACGCGTAGCAACATGGAGCGCGAGCTATCAGATACGGCGCGTAGCATGATCGCGATTTTTGCGTCCACACTAACGATCATGATACGTGATACGTGACGGAGATACGATTCGGCAAAATGGTACAAATGTGGACCCAATTTAAGAACCAATTAACCTTAAATAGGTACTAACAGTCATCCAATTAACATATTTCAGATTTTAGTTAATACTGACCAATGAATAAGATAATCGATTTTGTATTTTTTTCTACTTTTACGTTTTTCCAAACTTGTTCTTGTTGTCATTGTAAAGTGGGCATATCGCTGGATCTCAATTCCGCGACGTCTTTATCGAATGGTGATTGTTAAAATATCTAATTAGTTGTCATTAAAATCAGTTCATTCGTTACAATACGATTGCAATAAGAGTAAAACAAATTAGAGTAAAGGCCTTGTTGTTCATAATAACAGAAAATAAATGCAATTTTGAAATAAAGCCCGGTTAATATCTTGTGCAACCGCACTCGACTGCAATACGGATGTCGTCGGCGAGTTGACAAAACGCCGCGATATGTCAAGCACGATGTCATAAGGGATACACGGCAATAAACTGAAAGGAACAAATTAATGTATTAAAATAGTGATGCATTTCATTTTGTATTTGAAACGTAAAATCGAAATTTTATTCGAGTGTTTTTAACTATTATTGATTGTAGGATTCGTAACAGCCAGCTCACAAAAGATAATAATTAATTAATTTAGGTTCTTGTAATAGCTATTTATACTCAGTTTTAAGTAACTCAGTATAGCTATATAGTATTGGTTTCATTTTTTCCGGCCGAACCTAAGAGCGGTTTCGCACTACGTCCGATTCGAATCCGATCCTAGCCCCCCGACTACCTCCAAAATGCACCCATGAATGGAAATTCACGGATGACGTCGAGAAATCGGATCGGATCGGACGTAGTGTAGAACCGCTCTAAGTGGTATTGTTTTAATATCAAGAGAGGGAAGTCTATTCCTGATACTGTCGGGTAGGTTATTTTATTATATTCGTGGGTGGAATCTTACAAAAAAACGTTTTAATAAAAGTAAAAACTGTCTTCAAAAAGTATGAAATAACTTATTTTAAAGTGATAGGATAGGTCAGCCCAAGTGAAGTCGGTGTCCCACTATATTTTGAAACAACAGCCGAATTCAGTTAGACTGACCTATCCTATAATTTTTAAATAAGTTATTTCATACTTTTTGAAGACAGTTTTTAGTTTTTTTAACACGTTTTTTTTTGTAAGATCCCACCCATGTTTAGTTATTGAATGATCAAATATTTACTAAAAGGACATCCTCAAATGCCACTCCTACTATTCCCTATACGTTGGCTGTTTTCTACAGCTGTTGCATTATAATAATGTATTTGGCTCTGCTAGATGCCCTCAGCACGTAAATGCTTTAAGTGATTATTTTCCATATTATTATTTAGTTTTTCAAGAAATGATAAATAATAATTCTCAATGACACTCTAATGTTCATTATACAATCGAGGGCAAATTGAAACTTAGCATTATTTAGATTTTAGATAGTTAGCTAAATACGTTAGTTTTATTATTTTTCTTTTATTGTCCTTTTTCTTTTTTAAGTTCTAAACAATGCTTTCAGCTTAGCAAAACAATTATGCCAGAACAATATACCCACAACACACGTAACATTAATAAAGTCAGTTTACATTCCTTTCTTCAACGAAATGCAATAAACGTCTACTTTGCATTCAGAGAACTCTTCAAGTTTGGCACAGGGCATGACTCGGATGAGAAATGGGCAAACAACATTAAATTCCATAATGTCATGTTTTGACTAGTTTATTTAATATTTGCACTCCTGACTTCTAAACAATCTACTGCAACATTAAAAACGTTTCTCTCATCTAAAAATGTTGTAAATTGAAAAAATTACAAGGGTTCGATTTTTTATTGTAGCTATTGAGTAAAGCTCACAAAAATTACAAATTTTTACTGACCCCTACTTTTTTTTTAAATTTGTTATAAAAATCTCGTGCCTATAATATTAAATACTACTGAAAATCACGCTTGATTTGTTGAGCAAGATCGGTTTCAGTTATCGAATGTAAAACTTGCATCAAATTTTAAAAAATCTGAGACACGTTTGCGACAAAAAACTACTCATAATATGCACTTTGCCAATCGGTGATAGGATACTGTATTACCGCTTGGGGAGGCGCATCAAAAACTTGTTTGCTTATTCTGGAGAGAGCTCAGCGAGCCAGTGCTCAAGGTTTTAACCTTTAACAAATTTAAATATCCAACAACTGCACTTTACGAGGACACTTTAGTTCTAACTGTAAGGCAACTTTTTATCATGCATTTATTAACAAAGCAACACAAATTCATCCCGGACTATCCTGAGTCTAGAAGAAGAAACGATTTTGTTTATTCAACTCCACCTCATAAAACCAAATTCGCTAAAAAATTCATAAATGTTCTCGGTCCCACATTATATAACAAAGTAAGCAAACATATACAATTACGAACACTTAATTTACATGCTTGTAAAAAGTCGTTGGAAGCTTATCTACAGAAATTAAAATACGATAATACTGAACAACTAATGGGAACCTTGGTGTAATCCGCACGCAATCAAATACCTACAATTATATACCTACACTTTCAACCCCAATACACATACATACACACACACACACACACACACACACACACACACACACACACGCGCATAAAAATCAATTATATAGCCATACTTACACTTCACGTATACATGTATACTTGTGTATCTAGACCTATACATGTATGTCAAGGTTGTCTGGAAGAGATCGCTATTTAGCGGTAAGACCGCCTGTTGTATACCTATGATTTAAATGTACTGTTCCATGTTCTGTTTTTATTTTTTATTTTTGGTGTTCAATAAAGAGTATTTGTATTGTATTGTATGTATACTTAGATAGTAATATTTGATTTTTGTAACGTAGTAATTAATTTTATGTTAAGTTTTTGCGTATACTACTTGTTTACGCCTAATTCGGCCAAGCAACCGATGCATACCTTACGTCATTGCTCCTCTACCCACATAGTTTACTTATAATTTTTATAAAACAGTACTAACTGAACAAATGTGTGATTGCATGTTAAAGAATAATTATTATTATAAGCTACTACTTACTAAGTGATACTAATAAGGACGGTGTATCCTGACCCACCGTGATACAGTGCAAACTAGTACGGGGGTCAGTTGACGCTTACTTTTGGTTTTCACCATATAAATATAAATAACAACTGTTAATGTAAGTATTAATGTACTTTTCTTGCGAAATAAAGATATTATTATTATTATTATTGTCAATATTTATTTAAAATCTGTAAGTTAAGTTTTTTACAATAAATGTTAAGATATAAAAGTAAAATAACAATACTCATATAAAAAACAAATACTATAAAAAACCTAACCTACGGGTGCCGCCGGCAGCGGGGCAGGGCTCAAGCTACCGGTGGTTAGGGCTGCAGAGAGAGGAACCTCCTCACAATACGTGCCGTGTCGAGGAGTACTGCTTTCTGTATCTGGCCCTTGATCCAGCCACCTAGCGAGAGTCTCTTAAGGTGTTGATCGAGACTCTTCGCTATAAGACCGTTCGCTGAAACAACTATCGGGACAATGATCGTCGAGTCAACATCCCACATAGCGGTCACCTCATGAGCCAAGTCAAGGTACTTGCCGAGTTTGTCCTTCTCAGCCTTCACGAGGTTCTCGTCATGCGGGATGGTGACATCAACGAGCACTGCCCGGCGTTGAGATCGATCTGTTAACACGATATCAGGCTTATTGGCAACAATAGTCCTGTCCGTGATGACAGATCGATCCCAATAGAGCGTAGCACGACCATTTTCGAGAACTGGTGCCGGTGTGTACTTATAGTACGGCACTTCGGACTCAACAAGACCATATTGAAGAGCAAGTTGCTGATGGATGATCCTGGCCACGAGGTTATGTCTGTGCAAATACTCACCGTTGGCCAAATGGGAACAACCAGAAATAATGTGTCTGAGAGACTCGCCGGGGCGACGACACGCTCGACAAATGTCGATCGTGCCATCCCTCAGAATATACCTCCTATAGTTGTTCGTCATTATGACCTCGTCAGCAATTGCACAGACAAAACCTTCGGTTTCCCCAAAGAGGTCGCCAAACCGTAGCCAGTTCACGGATGCTAAAAGGTCTACGTCAGGCCCTGTCAGGGCCCGGTAGAAGCGTCCGTGCAGCTCCTTGCTCTTCCATACGTTCTTGCGGTCCTCTGTGCTTAACACCGCTGGTCTGCGCCAGTTCTCGTTTGCCAAGGAGAGAGGCATAAGGCTCCTGTCTACTGCAACCACATCACGATGCATTCCACACTCATTGGCAAGGAAATATTCCCTGAGATTGCACATCTCGCGGTTGTGGAGATTCTTAGCATTTAAAATGCCACGACCTCCACACTTCCGCGGGATGTACAATCTCATAACAGACGAGCGTGGGTGCAACATGCGATGTGATTTAAACAGTAGACGGACCTTTCTATCCAGGGCGTCCAGCTCAGTCTAAGTCCACCTTAGTATGCCAAAGGAGTATGTGAGCAGCGGCATCACCCAGCCGTTGAAAGCGCGCACCTTATTACCACCCGACAAAAGACTGTTAAGAACTTTTGTCAAGCGGCAAAAGAAACGCTCCTTCATCGATTGCTTGATATCGCTGACCATAATACCCAAAGACTGTGACATACCAAGATATTTATTATTATTATTATTATTTCTTCGTGTTTATTCATGTAAATATTAAGCATTTAGGTAAATATTTACATGAATAAACACCAGTCTAGTCAAGCGTATGTGATATTACCAGCCTGGCGAAATCAATCCACCACCACTAACGACTTCTAAAGGCCATTTTTTTTTAAATCTTACGATGCAATTAAAGTAGCTTTATGCATATCACGTAATTTATGTCTTCGACCGCACAAACAATATGATTTCTGAGATGTCATCGTATTGTTTTTAATTCGGCCGCAATTACTTTAAAGTATATAACAGCTATCAAAACGTTAACAATACGAAAACACGTCGTCATAAACACGTCTAAGAATACTTTTTGAGGTAATACGGTATGAAATGTCATGTGCCAACTATACGCGTACCTACGCCGTAATTGATACACCCCAGAGAGTTTTTTTAGACTGATGAAGTCTTGAGCTCGTCTGTGAATTCTTGAAAATAATGAGAAAGTCGAGGGCTTTGGAAATGGGCCAACCATTTTCTCAAACAATTTAAGATTGACGAAGTAACTCTCCCACAAGTACGACTGCTTTGTTTATTAAAAAGCAACAAGAGCTAACAACTATGTCATTTTTTTGCCATCGAATATTACATGTTAGAAATCAGCATTTTCTAAGATAAATATTACTAGGGAAACCCGTGCAATATTATCCACAACAGCTGAATCAAAATTATCTCTGAATCAACAGTCGCAACTCCTTCTGTTATTTTAACCTACATCTGAATAAGTTTGGGGATTGTAATAATATTGATTTTCCTTTCACGTTCAGTTGGTATGATGAAAATTACCATCTGATCGTTGTTAGGTCTTCTTTTAAGGTAATTTTTTGGCTTGCATTGTAAGATTAACTAATTACAAATAACGACCGATCATATTTGGACCTATGCAGGCTTTTTTTTATTGATTTTCTTGTTGGTTACTTGAGCTGCAAACTGGGTTCAGAGTCACGATCCTATGGTAATTGAAGCGTATGTTTAATTCACTTTAGTCCGATCAATTCAAGTGTGACCAGCCCGAGGAGTGACAGACGTAAAACTCGATGCGAATACCAGTAGGTACTTGGCGCTTAGTCTTTTTTATGGCGTTGCGAAGGCAACCGTGCTAACTGATAGTGAGCGGGATCTGAAACCCGCAGACATTTGCAATCACAACGCCGTCTTAATTTCAGAATGCGGTGTCCGCGATGTTCTTATGATCCGCTTTTGGCCTAACACGATTTATCCTGTCTCTCCGAGATAGACGATGCATTGCCCGGAACTCCTGTCAAGAATACATCTTCGTGCTTCTTTAAAGTCAATAAGGTCTAACACCTTTTCAGTCTTCCCAGAACTAAGACTAAAGCCGAAAAGCGTGCACCCATGTATAGGCTGTGTGGCCATCACACCAACTCCGCGCCTGGTTTAAAGCGTTGGTATCAAATTTGTACAAGCATTAATATTACACTGTGTTCTTGTTCAATTGAAGTAATTTATTTGTAGTTATGTCTTACTTCCGTACTTTGCATGCTGTATTTTAATCTTCGTATTTCATGTGTTCATAATGAGATATATTCAGCATCTGTATCTATATTACCAATTAACAAGTTATGTTAATCTCTTTGTTTGTTTCTGTGATATTCCCTAAATCAACATGATTGCAATCCCAAGACTGAAACCCTAAGACTGCAAATACGTTGTAAACCTTGAAGACTAAGATTTGGTTTTCCTTTTTTCTATGCTAGTAATTTCACCGGTTGTCTTATAAACAGACAGGAAAAACAACATAACAAGGATAGGAATATAGTTGTAGCAATCCAGATGGAACCTGCACAAAGTCCAGTTTTAGTTCCGCGACTTCCATTCTCCGCCAAAAGCAATAACAGTTTCCCACGGGAATTCTCGAAATGTTCGGGTACTACGAATGCTTAATGCACTTTTCCTGTCAGCACAGGAGTGTGACGTGTTTGACAGTTGGTGGGTGGTTGTTTGTCGCGATTGTCTGAGATTCTGTAAGGGACTAGTTAATTTATATAACAATGTAATATATTACATTAGGTAATAGGCTTGCAACCTGTCACTAATACACTACTAAACTTCTTGGCCTGATTGTGCAAAATGTGGTTACAGAATTATCAACAAGTCTTTTTAGAGTTGTTGGTGTTTCTGTAGCCCTGCCTACCCCACTCTGGGAATAAAGGCGTGATGTTATGTATGTTATGTATGTAATATAATTCATAATGCCTTGATCCTTAAAAACACTAAATCTTGAATTGACTCGTTCTTAACAATATTTGAAATTTCATAGTGATTTTGATCCAAACAAAACTTCATATTCCAAAAATACTAATTCTTATCCGTCTGGATCTAAGAATTACTTAAATTCAAAACATCATGGCCTCCTAGGCAACGCTTTAAAAATAATGATTGCTTTTGACGTGTTGTCGTATGGTCGTTAACTTTTCTACCAAAACATTCAATTCGGAATTATTAAATTCTAGATGTTAATCAATTTGGACCTATGTAAAATACCCGAACTATCCACATTTTTTTTTAAGTTTTAGTTATCCAGGACCGTCGACCAGGGCTGAAGCTTTTGAAGATGGTAAAAAAGGAAAAGGAAATGACAAAAATTAAAGGAACAATAATTTACGGGCGATCTGAGGTCAGGAAACGGGGGGGGTTGATGGTCAAAATGGTAATCTCAAGACCTATATAAAAAATGGCAAAGTTGTAGTTGTAATAAAATGATCTACAACTTTTGTAACAGTTTTTACCCTTGAAACCCTTCCCCCTCCCACTTCCCGACCTCAGATCGCCCGTATATTATGTTTCCTTTATTTTTTGTAATATTCTCTTCCTTTTCCAATGGGTCATGCCACTATTTTTTTTTTGGTTCAAAAATTATCGACCCTGTGGGGCTAGTTAAGTGGCATTCGTCAATCGTTAGCGTTATGTTTCTATTGAAAAATGTATGGAATTGACGTAAGCCACCGAGATAGTCATGTGGTACTATCTCAGTGGCTTACGTCAATTCCACACATTATTCAATCGAAATATAATCGCTAACGATTGTCGAATGCAACTTGACCAGCCCCACTGGTCTATTATTGGTAATATTTTTTACAAATTCATTCCTGAAATAGCGGAATGAAAGTTTTCGGTTGCGTTTTTAGCGTTTCGTTCATTGAATTACCTCTTTGCGCTTGATAGGCCTTTGTAAACGAACCGGTTAAGTGAGTTACAAAATTCTACCTTTTTGTCTGTTACTAAAATCAACAAAGTAAAGGGCTTCTTAATTAGGTGGGAAAATTAAGTAAAACATCATTTTGTTTGAATCATCTGTTCACCTTTGTACATTTATTTTATCTGTGAAATAGTATTTTTCACAATCGTGTCGTGTCGTTTTTCACAATAGAGAGCTTTTTAGTCGAGTACCATGTTTAGGCCACGAAGCTTGCTGAGAGGCCTAAGTACGGTACGAGATTAAAAAGTTTGATTATGACACTATAGTGAACAATACTTTTTGTACGAGTTCATTAAAATTAATAATTAAAATCATTAATACGGGCACCTATAATTATAAGAAAGCTAAATATCGTAAGTACTATAATATTGTCTAGTTCTACTATCCGACTTCTTTTACACAAGATAATTGAAATAGTTATTTCTTGAGGAGTTAAAGATGTCTCGTCACTGTCACTACTCATTTTCTTAGTTTATATTTTAACTTTTTAACAGGCCGTATACGAAATTTTGCCGGTTTTGCTTATTTTCGTGTTTTTACAGTTAAAATACTGCTTTTCTGTAAGTTTTAATGCACATCATGATAATTATATCATTTCAGTAATGATCGAATAAATGAGTTACGAATGAATGAGCTACTTTTTTATCTTTGTCGAGAATTTAAATTCGGGATTTAGGTTATTTTAAAACATTATATATTGCTATTTAATTTTTAATTTTTGGATTTGTTTTTAAGGTAATGGATTGATTTTGAACTGAAGTTTATTACTGCTCTTTTAATTTTATGAACGAGTGTTGTAAGAAGCCGCAATTTAAAACTATTTTTTGTACATTTTCTATAAAATTTTACCAAGTTCAAATTTTTTTACCCAAAAAAAATATATAAAGGTGGTAAAAAGTAATTCATACATTTTTTAGACCACTTTTACAGCAATCAATTGCTATTTTTTAAGACGCCAAAACGATTCGTGAATATGCGATATTCTAAACATCTTACAGCAAAACTCACGAAACAGTCGCCGGTTTAAGGTCGATTAATCAAAATTAAATAATAAAAACAAAAAGTATTTCATACATTCGTTGAAAATCGAAATTTTATTTCGTGTTGCGCATTAAAATTTGTAGAAGTGAACAGTAGTTTTTTCTGTGCCCTGGAATCAGCAGCAAGTTTAAGTAGATTTTTTTACAGATGACGCAATGCTGCTACGGTCTAAAACACCATACATTGGCAATTTTGTACCGCATCGAGTCTCCTTAAACAAGGGCACATATTATTTAAATACGAAGTTCTATTTTCAATTTTTTTTCGGTTGTCTAGAGCGTATCGAAATAGTTATTTCGGTTGTTTCGGAAGTAACATAGACAACAACGATGAAAAGAGTGACGTTACAGTATTCTCTATGAAATCTTAATACACAGATTTTAATCGACGAGTATAAAAAAAGGGTTTTATTTATTAAAAAGGGTTACTTACTACGAGTAAATAATTTGTTTTTTTCCTCTATAACTGTTATCTAGAAATAACAATTTGGGAATTTTAAAGATGGGAAAACTTATCAATTTAACAACTAAGTATTCTTAACAAAAAAAGTACTGCTTCAATTTTATGAAACTGACTTTTTGAAGTCAATTTAGTGTTTAATTTGTTATACTCAAGACAGTCTTTTCATGCTTTTACATTTTCTCACGATTACCTTAACACTCTTGCATTATTTTGTGTAAGTATATTTATGGCGAGAACGTACATTGAATCCTGAACGAAAAGAAGGATTCTAAAATAGAATCCTGAGCGTAGTGATTCAAGTGTTAGTACCCAAGGTGGAAATAATTTGCTACCGTGTGACACGTCTGTGTCACACGGTAGCACGGTACTGCTTTTCTCATCACCTATGAGAAAAATAAAAGATATTAGTGATAAAACAAATTCAATTATTTACATGCTCTAAACAAAATTTCCTTCAATAGAAAAATGCCACTTTGATCCCTCCTAGCCGGGAAAAAAGTACCCTTTCCGAATAGGTGATGTGCAAAATAAATTACATACCCTTAATTTCTAAATGGATAATTTTGTTAAGTTACATATATTCATAACATCACACCTTCATTCCCAGAGTGGGGTACGCAGAGCTATATAAATACCAACAACTCTAAAAAGACTTGTTGATAATTCTTTGACCACATTTTGCACAATCAGGCTAAGAAGTTCACTAGTGTATTAGTGACAGTTTGCAAGCCCATTACCTAACAGTACTACAAGCCCTGAATGCCTTAATCGCATCTTACGACATCCACGAGAAGGCATGGAGTGGCACTATTTTGTTAAGTTGTTTGATATAAATACTCATTTTTTATTTACCGGTCAATCACGGTTTTCCGACGTCATCTCACTTTTAGGTGTATAAAAGTTTTAAACCTTAATCAATTCAAAAGATAGAAACGATTCCAATTATTTTGTTGCTGTTAACATATAAAAGATTATAAAACATTTTAAATAACAGATACGGGATACACAAGGGTTTGGACAAAAGTCATTAAATGAAGCCATTACCTCGCATAAAGCTCAAACTATAACTCATAGCGAGCATTCCAAACCCACCAACACTAACCGCTAGCTTCACGAAAATTGCCCAATATAAGGCTTTGGTTAAACCTCTATGCTATAATATACTCGTATAACACCTTAGATTACTTAGCAGGTAACTTAATAGTTGCATGGGTGAGTGCGCGTCAGCGTTTGCATGGGTACCCAAATGAACCGAAATTTAAAGCGTATTTAAGGATTTTTTTTGTTGCAAATAATTATATCATGATATTCTTTTACTTTACCCAAAAAATGCATTTTATCTCGTATAGTAAGGGTGCATGAACTATCTACACATTCAGATATAAAATGCGTACCGTATCTTGACTTAGCAACATCTGTTGCTTAAAATTAAAGCAAAACTTTTTGATAAGGAATTCGAATTTAAAATTTGATGATTTCAGAAAGCGAGTACGAAAATATGAAAAGTTGTATCAACATCATTACTAAATTCGGAAGCAATTTTTCATCTTGCAACAGCGAAATGTAAAGAGAAACCTGTACCTACTTACTTTCATTTGAATGTACCTACCTAATTGGCTAGTGACATTGTAGAACATCTTTGTTTTATTGTTATGACAATTATTTTTTCTTCAATAAATATTCTTTTACCCGAAAGTCTAAAAAGAAAGATCATAATTAGGGACAATATAAGCCAATAAACGCAAGTACCTACCGTTTTTAAACTAATTAAAATTAAATTTAGACAAATTTGAGCCTTTTAAGGTACGTTTTTACGTAAAGATGGAGTCAGGGACTTTTGTAATCATGGAATCTAAACGTGCAAACAACAAACATACCTAAGTGAATTTCATAGGGTTATAAAAAAAATGATGTTATATCACTCGCTTCGCTTTACCCAGTGAGACCAAATCCTCCACCTAGGCCACATTACAACACTCGAAGGAGATCGTAATTTAGCCCAAAGTGTTAATGGGCCAATTAGCACAGACTGTTGGCCATTTCCATGCCAATTATACCTATAACTTATCTGAAAACCGCAGGCGTCGATCCATAATCGTTCCTGAATCGAGCTCGATTTTAATCGAATAACCGAGTTAATCGGTTTAGGTGAATATTGAAAATGGTTTTTTACCGTCATTCACCTGTGAGTTATATCTGCGATCGTGCAATCAACTGTATTGTTAACGAGATAAAAATGAAGTTTTTTAATCCCTTTATTTGCTTGTCAATTGTAAATTACTGCGCATGGCTGAAATTTTACATCAGTAATATTCCTTTTTTATGTAAATTAAGTTAAATAGATTTCTGACAAATAAAAGGAAAACGAACTTACAGGCTATCTGATGGTAAGTGGGATCCAAGACACAGATTTGCATTCTCGAGACTACAATCTTAAGATCCTGAATGCAGTGTTCTGTATTTGGTTAAAAAAATAAAGTAGTTTTAAGTGGTTTTATAAAAGTAGCTCTTTACCTTTATAAAATGGCTTATTTTCATAATGTTATAATATCATCTTACTACTTATCTTAATATCTAACAGAACTAGAAGAATTGGTTAGAAGCTTAGAAGTTTAATCAGAAAATATAATTAGAAACCGGCCAAGAGCGTGTCGGGTCACGTGCAGTATTGGGTTTCATTTATAACTCGGTCGACTATTAAACGTTATTTTGTAATACTTAGCTTTGATAGTTTTCTTTTTATCTACGTTTAAAAAAACACATATTATCCAAAATAAATATTTAGCTACATATTTCGCAAACAGATCACTGAATTGAAAAATGTTTTTGACTATTCACACTATTTTTTAAAACGTTATCCCGCACTACGATATAGACCAGTAAAAAAAAAACACGTTTTACGTGTATGGAAAATGTCAAGTCAGCAGCAAAAGTAGCTATGCAACCGAAGAGCTCAAAATGATCTGCATTTGACTTTAATGTCGAGAGAATACGTCGTGTCTAGATAATTTTGAGCAAGTCATTCTGATTAACTACTTTTGAAGCTAACTGTACCTACTTGAAAAAACTGTCGGCCTGATTAATATGTATGTTTAACAATGCCAAAGCACAACTTTAAATTACCAAGTTGAACCGCGCACTGACGGACGGAGGGACACACATGGCGAAACTATAACTCTTAATTAAATTGTGTTTTTAGGGTTCCGTAGTCAAACTAGGAACCCTTAAAGTTTCGCCATGTCCGTCCGTCCGCAGCCTAGTGCAAAGACTATTAGTAAAGTGTTTATACCTACTAAAATCATCTACGACGGCACCAATTGACTTTAAATAGAAAATTAGAGATTACTTGATGACTTTTTATGTTTGTAGTATTTAACGGCTTCGGAACCCTGCACTGAGCATGGTCCGACATGCTCATGCCCGGTTTTATTTAATTCTATTTTAAGTAGTATTCAAAAGCAAATAGATTCCGCCATTTTATTAAACTTTGATAGACTAAAACCCAACTTGCAATTAAATAATCAAATTCCTTACCAGAGGCACTACAAACAGCAACAAAATTACGGCTCCTAATCAAGTCCCAACAAAATCAGGGCAGAAAGGGAAGGTAATCTGCTTATTACGTGTCTCGATTTCCAAAGGCTCAAGTGATACACAATAATGTAAAATTATTCGGTTTGAGTCACGTCAGGCCACCTCTCAAGAATTTTATTATGATTAAACCTTTGATATGTACGGCGTATGCCGTCGGGCTGAAGTCACACCGTGCCTTCAGGTTCCTTTTGTAAACCTTCGAATTTCGATTCAATTACGTTTCCGTTTTCTTTGTTATTTGGAAATTAATTATTTTTAATTCACATAGTAGGGTTAATTATTGGATTTTATAAAGGCTTTATTTTTCGTCGAGTTCAATGCTTAGTTGAGACAGTAGCAGTCTCTACGTCTTCTTTTAAGTTTCAGTTTCAGTTTACATTTGATTCAACGGTTTAAGGGCGTATAAAAGAATAAGAGTCTTTGAGCTGTATTGAAAAATAATGTATTTGTTTCCAAAACCATGTTTAGTTACAAATCGTTCTCAAAATTACCTTGGACTTCACTGTGGCTAATAATTACAAAAACTACAAATTACCAAGTTACCTGTAAATGGTGATACGCACGATAGTAGGCATAGTTTCTGTAAAAAATAATGTTTTGAATTACTTAGGCACCGTGTCCAATTTAAATAGTTTGTATTATTATGAGCTTAGTTGTTCTGTATTCAAATAAATATTAAAACGATTTATTTGTTAAGCATAGGAAAAACAGATGCTACATTTAAGGGTCATACACACTCTTAAAAACAAAAGTTGCCTCTCCTGTGTTCTATAGTTAAAAGCTTGTGTGCATATAAGTTATGTTTTTATATGCTTCATCTATAGCAGTCCTAACGGCGTTTTTGCGGGAAAGGGCTTAGTCAAAAAATTAGGCCTTAAAAACGTTAACTTTCGGTCTGTCCACAGGAAAGACGGTAACCTAAATCTGTGTATGACTCAAATATTACGATTATGTAACACTACATCCCGCCAAAAGCCAGACAATATCTTACAATTGTACCATGCATGATGCTTGAACATTGTTCTGATTTGTTACTTTGTTTCGTGCAATTAGGTACTCTTGTACACAGACAAACACACATAGTAGACTTAAAACTGCTCAAAAATTGATAAGTCGTTTTCTAGAATCAGTCGGAATTTTAAAATTCGGTCTTCTTTACAGACAACGAGTAACAAACGGTTTAGACAACGAACGAGACATGACCGAGTCAAAGAGGGTATAAACCATTCTTTTGAACAGGCAATCTTAAGGTTTTTAGGGTAAGTCTTTAGTACCCCTAAAAAGCCTGGGTGTGAAGTCGACGGGAAACTAATGCTACAAAAACCCCATCTTAAATGACAGCCACAAGAAAAAAAACCTAATTAGAGACAAGTTTCAACATCTGAAGGCCAGCCTTTACAAGATTTCGGTTTGGGATTAAAATATCGTTTTTGACGTGCTTCCGTATCGTAAACGTTTTGATAACTCTTATGTCATTTACAATAATGGCGACTGTCATATAAACGATTCTAAAACACGTCAAACGCGATATCGTTATAACATGAAAACATACCTTTTTATTAATCGTATCAAGTACGGAAAAGAAACAAATTTAAACATCCACAAACTAAAATAATGCCTGTTGGTTAAACCCAATTTGATTTGCGAAACGCTTTGCATATGAGTATATTATATGCGTTCAGGTGTTATTAGCATTTAGATTATTTCATCAAGGAAACAACGGCTTAGGGCGGTCGATGGGCTGCTGAACGGTCGCGTAAATGAAATTCAATGATGCATCTACATGTAGAGACTAAATATGCATCATTCTATATTAACCTAGTTCCTTACATTGTAGTTACATACAAAATTAGGTATCTACCCAGTTGTCACAAGTTCAAAGATTATTTAGGCGTCTAATTCTAATTTGTTTCAACCTATGTCGTAATCATAATGATGACGTATGAGTAATTATCTGTCAAGTGAATAATAGTAGCCATAACGTTTATCATCATGGTTATTGACCGCTGTTCTGAAGCTGTCATATTACAATAATGTATACCGACATAACATCACGCCTTCATTCCCAGCACTCTAAAAAGACTTCTTGATATATCTGTAACAACATTTTGCACAATCTAGATGTTTAACTATTACCTTTATTCCATTAGTCGCCTCTTACAACATCCGCGGGAAGACATGGAGTGGCACTATTCGAACCCGGCAACCACACGGACTATTATAATAATCGACTTGTGAAAAGGTATGAAGACCGATGTTTGTTTTAATTATAAATAAAATAAATAAATAAAAAATAGTTTATTTAAATGTGTAAATCAATTACATTTCAATTTGAAAATTATTTGGTACACTTACTTAAAAAGTACACACGCATAGTTCAACTTACAAAAGAAACAGAGGCCCCCAAACTAGGCAAAGCCTGTATCTTGGGAGACCAAGATAGATTAACATTAACATTAGCAACTTCTACTTAGGTACCATTTACAAGTGTTTTTCCTCTTAAGAGCGGCTAGAACACACAATTGCAAGCATAGAGCATTTAACTTAATAATAGTGTTTCTTACAGAGATCTTCAGAAGCATAATAATCTAAAGTAAGCAACCAGTCTGATATTAGCTTTTTGGCTTTGTACATGTTACAGTCTTTGATATTGCAAAACTTTAATACTGCATTATAAACAGATGCTCTAACAAAATCACCAAATCGTTTTGCAAAGATTGAGTTAACTGAGGGGAGTTGCAATCTGTATACTCTTTTTTGTAGCATTGATTTATGGAGATCAGAGCCAAGTAGTTGTTTATGAGTGAGAAGACAAGTTTTGAGGATGAAAAGCTGCCGAATAGACAAAACATGCGCTTCCTTGTACAGGTCTGAAGTTGGATGCCTAAAGGGTTTTTTCAACATCACCTTCAGGACCGATCTCTGAGCTCTTTCCGCTGTAATAAGGGTGGTTTTTGCGGAGCTACCCCAGGCCGTAATACAATCCCCCCCGATTGTGCTGCCACCTTGCCGTGGTGGGGGGGCTTGCGTGTCTCTATGATCCCCGTGGCTATACCGGACAGGGCTACCCATACCGGAAAGGCTCGGGGTGAGGGGCCAGACTAAGAGCGGCACGTCCCTATCCCATTCCCACCTTCCCGATTTCCTATTCCTTCCCAGCTCCCATCCTTCCCCCCTTTTCCACCGAACCAGTGGCGGGATATCCACTTTCCAGGGCCAGCGCGGGCCCGGGGAACCAAATACTCCCCAAAAGAGCGCACATGAGGGGGGCGACGAGGGGGAGTTTGAAGGGACGGAGCTCGGGTTGGTGTCCCCGTATCCCGTTCCCGGAAAGCGACCCTGGTTCGCCCAGACGTGAGTCTCGGGTCTAGTGACCTCTGTTTTCAGAGGACATTTTAGACCTGAGACAGGTGTAGTGTGGGTGTTTGAAGGAACGTGGACTTACCCCGGTCACTGCGACTGGGAGGAATAGCCTGCCGGAAAACACCCTACACTCCATGCAGGCTGTGAAGGGAAGGCGAACCCAGCTTTTGCTGATCGCCTGAACTTCATGGGGAGCCACGTGGGTGAAGGGCCCACATTGCACGGCTCCCCCAGCTTGGGGAGATCGCTGTGTGCGTACGCAGTCGTCTCCTCCTTTGGCGGTGTGCTCTTCGGAGCGGGCTGGGAGGCGCCCAGCGGGCAATGCTTTGGCGGTACCGCGGCGTCTCCGTTAACCAGCCAGGAGGGTTACGCCGGAGTGGTTTTAAACGGTAGTTCGCTTAGGTGAGAGTCCGTTATACCCCCCATTGCACGGTCATCCTTAGGCCATCGGGGGGATGCGTAAATGCATTTCCACTTCGTCATCAAAAAAAAAAAAAAAAAGGCCGTAATACAATAACCAGCTACAGACTGGCAAACGGCAAAGTACACCATTCTTAGAACATCCCTTCTAGCAGAGTCCCTGAGACACTTGATGATAGCTATGGTTCTACGTATTCTTTTTGAGATTGATATAATGTGTTGACGGAAACTAAGTTTGTCGTCCAAAATGATGCCAAGGTATTTAACATGGTGAGCGCGCATAATGCTATCACAGCCACAAGTGCCCAATGTAGGAGTGATACATTCGTGGATTTTAATGCTGTCTAGTTGGGATGGTTCTGAAGCAGAAGTTTTGTGAAAGCAAAGAAAGTTAGTTTTATCAGTGTTTAAGGTGAGTAAATTATTTTGCAGCCAACTATTAATAGCAGCCATCCCAGACTCTGCAGCAGTGACAGCATCACTCCACGAGTTACCCCTAAAGAGAACTACAGTGTCGTCAGCATAGCATAAGATTTGAGAATCTGGTAAATTTGTCTCATGAATGTCGTTCATGTATATTATAAAGAGGGTGGGGCCCAAGATACTCCCCTGGAGAACACCAAAGTTAACTGGAACCGCGTCGCTCACGCAGGAACCGACCTTTACTAATTGTTTCCTGTCTGAGAGGTAACTCCTGAACCATTCAAGGGCAAGACCTCTGACACCGATAAATTCTAATTTCTTTAAAAGAATTTTTATTGAGACGGTGTCAAATGCCTTAGCAAGGAAAACCCCTAGACAGCTGTTACTTTGGTCAAGATATCCCGAGATTAAATCCGTAAGTAGCATGACAGCATCTTCGGTGGACTTGTGTTGTCTGAAACCGAATTGTCTTGGGGACAGAATGCCATGAGATTCGATGAAGGAGGTAAGTCTTTTATTAACAATATTTTCTAAAATTTTCGAAAAAATACATAGCAGTGAAATTGGTCTGTAGTTCCCAGGAATGGACTTGTCACCCTGTTTATGTATCGGAGTAATTGAAGCTACTTTCCATGAACTAGGAAAAGAACCAGTACTTAGACTCAAGTTGATTAAGTGTGTAAGAGGTTCACATAAAACATGCCTTGCATGCTTGATCACAGTGGTACTTATGCCGTCTAAACCAGAGGCACAGTCAGACTTAAGCTGCAGTATGATGTTAGAAATCTCTTGAGTGTCTGTAGGATCCAAAAAAAGAGACTGGGTTGGAGAATCATTGAAAGAAACCTTGGTAGCCAAGCCGCTTTCGGTACCATTGATTTTCTGGAGAATATTATTAGCAAGAGTCTGACCGACTGACGAGAAATAATTATTACAAGTGTTCATTGAGTCAACTGGGTCTTTTTTAAGAGATGTGAGCTCAACAGCATGGTTGTTATTAGACTTAAAGATGCTGATTTTCTTAATTGTTTTCCAGAGGAGTTTAGGATCTTTACTATGCGCTTCAAGCTCCCTATTCTCATAGTCACTCTTAATTTTTCGGAGCAAATTAATGTAGAAATTTCTATACCGGTTGTAAATTAATATAGATGTACCATCATTTGGAAACAATTTAGCTTTCTTGTGTAATCTATCGCGATGACGAGCACACCTCAACAAACCAGGCGTCATCCAAGGTTGCAAAGTAAACTTTGCTCTACTACATTTAACAGTTCGAGAATTATTTTCAATAGCCTTGCTAATGGGTGACATAAAAGCCTCAACTGCCTCATCGATTGAAATAGATGATGAAGTTACCAAGTTCCAGTCAAAGTTGTTAAGATCAGAACAGACGCCTACATAGTCAATGACAGTTCTATTCTTGGTAGGGGTATTATATTTGATTTTGTGAGAAAGTGCTAATATTGCTATTTTATAGTCTGTTATATCAGATTCACATATGATGCTAGTCACTGAACGCCTTGATTTAATGAAAATATGGTCAATGCAAGCGTTCAAACGAGTGGGCTTGGTAATGGCAGGTTCTAAGCCATGTTCCGAAAACAAACAAACATAATCCAAAGATTCCCGTTTTAATATGTCAATGTTTATATCACCAGCCACAATAATATTCGGACTTTCTTTAAAAAGATTTAAGTTAGTATCCAGGGATAGTAAGAAGCGATCAGTATTTCCAAATGACGGAGACCTATAAATCCCAAAAATGGTCATGAAGTTAGCAATATCCAATACTAAGCAGCATGCATCCTCAAAACTTGGCTCTGAAACATTTACCGCCCAGGAGGATTTTACATAAGCAACTACACCCCCATTTTGATTGATATTATTGTATGTTCTAAAGGAATTGAAACCTTGAATGTCACAAATTAAAGAATAATCACTAAGTCTACACTCTGTAAGAATTAAAATATCAAAAAATAAATTAGTTCTTTTTAGAAATACTAAAAGAGCATTCAGATTTTTATGAATGCTTCTAATGTTTATTGTTAACAGTTTAAAATTAAAATTTGGTGTTATAATAGTCTGACATAGTTCAGGAGATTCTAACTTATAATCAATGTCATTCACTAAGTCCATAATTGTGGATGAGAAGAGATAGCAGCAAAGGTGACATATATGAGTATGTTAAAATAAAAATTTAATGGTTGCTTATTGGGACATGGTTTCACATTTTTGAGAAACATCGAGATAAAATATAGATTTAGAATGGTAATTAAATGGCTAGAAAAAAGGATCATATTCAGGGGATACTGTGTGATGCGATCAGGCACTAGGTTTGGTCTTACAAAAGTATAAGAGATTGAATTGAGATCATAAATTGTAATAGTAGAAACTAGAGAATTTAATATGATTATGATCAAATTTAGCTCCACTTGCAGCTTAACAAAAAGCACCTTGGCAAATAAAAAAAATGATATGATAGAAAAAAATACATTATAAAATGTGCAGGTTACGGTGTCACACGCAGCCCCACTCCATCCTCGTACGTAGGTGCCGTTGTAAAGTAACCTGCAGAGTGAAAAATGCTTTCCGCAGAGATTCCCTTCGCGTGAATCATTCCTCTTCAGGGTATTAAGACATCAATGCCTCGGATTAGCATTAACTCTACCAGCGGCTTTGAGCCTAGAGACGTCAAGGCACCTCAATTTCTTCTAAGAAAGTTACCTTAGAAATGTGTCAAAATGTATGGATTATGAAATTTTGTAAGCAACGTGCTATGAACGCAATTTGCTGTGAAAAAAAAAAACACTTCTTTTGCTCCAGAAAATGAATAGGTATCTAACGCGATTTATTATTATTGAACCTTATGGTTCCCGCTAAAACAAAACGATAATAGAAGTTCTTGGGTTAAAAACCACGAGTGTTAGTGAACGTTAGGCAGTGTAAGCCAATCCTATACAATCTTTGATTTCCGCAGTAATTGTTTACGTTCACTAAATTCCACATGAAAAAGCCTGCTGGTTAATTTTAGCTGTCACTACAATAATTTATTTATGTTCATGATGCTGGATTTCCACCACGAGACCACGACCTACCTATTTGCCAACCGAGCGTTACTCGTGACTTTTACCAGACCCTTTGTCCACCTTGTGGAATACCTACCAGTCATCAATACAGTATTGCGTTTTTAGCAAAGGTTATAATATATTAACACAGAACTGTGTCAGGAAAAATTGTAAAATAAACAGTGACAGTATTCGCTGTTGTAAGCAAATAACTGCTGCTGTTAAGACTAAAAGTATAAACGAAAGGAGGTCGTCAAGTAAAACGTGTCCTCGTACGAGTAAAACCCAGTCATAAGAGGTAAATTATCGAAGCTTTGTAGTTTAAACTATATTTTAATGAGTATAAAGTTCACTTTTATTTGTATCTAAATTGGAAATGGAATTTAAGAGCAAACGTGAAGTTGAATTTGCTGGTGGATTTCAAATCCCACTCACAAAAATCTCCCTGTTTGTAAAATAGTGGGTCTCATAAGGTTAAGCTTGGCAGTTTTTGTTAAATGTTTGTGCCAAAACTAGATTCATATATAACTAAACGGTTCAAAAAATATTGAATACAAACTCAATTTGAAACAAAAATTGCTTTAATCAAGTTCAAACGAAATAACTGTCAAATTCACCAATTCAGTTCCACGTCTTTTCTACTGAATGAAAATGCATGCCTTTATTCAATACCGGCAGAGTTATAAAATTATAGTTCGGTACTAAAGCGGGACGTTACGTCAACAAGCCGTATGCGGAATGTCGTAAAAAAGTTAATAAACAGGAAATACGTCAAGTAAACGGCAGCGATTACTCTCATTTTTATTTTCTTCTGGACCAAAACATTTGGTTGAAAAATATATTTCGATACCAAATATTTTATTAAAAATAAAACGAAATAGTTTTGTTTTGATAATTCATAAAACAACTTCCATTTATTATGCATAAACCTGCACTGTACAAAGTATTTTTGATTATGGACCAATACCAATGGCTGATCTATTATTATTTAACATCATTTTCATAAGCCTATATAACACGCAAGGGACGTAAGGCTATAGCGCGACATTTTCTTTGAGCGGACGGTGCTGCTTGAAGACTTGCTAATACAAAATGTCGCGCCTTTGCCTTACGCCGCTTGTGAGTAATTTAGGCTTTAGTTCTGTCGTCCAATAAAAAAAAAAAATGGCAATTCTGGTACCTGTCATCACAGTACAATTCATAACCCATTCTTATGTTTAACTTTATACAACGTGTTACAAAATAATCCGTAAAAAAGAAATTACAAAAGTAGTGACAACCCTTATTAAATAACGTCAGTTCAGTATCTTAGGTATACAGTATACTTAGGGTTGACACTACTTTCGTAATTTCTTTTTTACAGATTATTTTGTAACACGTTGTATTGTGATAACAAGTGTCGGAGTGATATGTTACTTATTTTTACTAGCCTTTTTTTGTACACGGACATTTTACGAGTCATAAGTAGTACTTTCCAAGAGGATACTTGGTATGGTTGAGAATAGGCAACCCACTGAAAACCCTGTATTTTTACACATCAAAAAAGGCAAAAGTGAAGCACTATATCTGCACCGATATATGTAATGTCAGCGCATCGTAAAAACTTCGCGAGCCGTAGAAAAATGCAGGCCAGTAAAACACTCGCTGACAGTGATTTACAACGCTTTGATAGGCGGCGAAAATACAAATTTACGTATCGTGTGCTGCTGTTGCCTTTGTTTTTTTAACCATTGTGATTTTCTACGGACTTAATGAGTATAAAACTGTACTTAGTTTAGTGGTGGTAGGACCTTGTGCAGTACCCTGCACAAGGTCCTACCACGTCCACGTCCGGATCGCTACCACCATCTTAACCATTAACCACCCGCCAAGCAACAATGTTCGCATTGTTGTGTTCTGGTGTGGGGATAAGACAACCGGTGAAATTACTAGCATAGAGGCATTCCATCTTAGTCCTCAGGGTTGGCAACGCATTCGAGGTCTTAGAATTGCAGTCTTAAGATAATAGTCTTGAGAATTCAAATGTCTATCGGTCTCAGATACCACTTCCCATCAGGTGGCCTGAGTGCTCGTGTGCCTTCTCCTTACCATAAAAAAAAATGTTTACTTCGACCTTTGACTATAATTTTAAGTGTTTTTGAATCGTAACACCCAAATTTGAACGCTATTTATTAAATAACACGTACACTACCAGCGCCCCATTAAAATGCTACAGTGCCAAATATTTCCGGATAAAGTACCTAGTATGAAATGCGTATATTTTTAACCAGTGTTTGTGGCTTGTATTTATTTCCAAGTTTATTTTGGTAAGAGGAAATATATTTAAAACTGCAGAGCATCAACATCTGGTGTATCATGTGCCAAGAATGCTTCAGTGGCTGTCGAAAAGAAAAATAACATGGTAGATTTTTGGTGATAATGGAAAGGAAGATAAGAGAACATACGAACAACCATGGATTATTTTATAACCAAATGATATTTGATGTGAAAATTATTAACTACGGTAAGTTAGTAGATGAGAGAATAAGGTTTATAAAACATTTTGGATACAATGCAGCTTTACGAATCGTAAACCAAGTAACAGTAGGCTATGTACATAATAATATCTCGAAGAACCCATTGCCACTGTGGCGGACCCCGTCCCAAAAGGCGCAATATTGCAGGACTCTCACAGTGGGCTAACAATCTGATTAAGTTTACGGGAAACTGCTGGATGCGAGTATCACAGAAATGAACATGGTAATCATGGCATAGATTTTTTAGGAACGGCTATCTTCAGCATATCAGTTATGGCTAGTTTTATAAATATTTCTATAAGTAGGTAGTTTTAAATATTAAGAGTATGGAAGTACCATGACCGTATTAGGAACGGGTCCGGTATAAATATATATATATATATATGTATCGACAAGTATCTGACCTTGCCAACTTAACCGTTCCGTCAACGACCGACATCGTCGCGTGCCATGCACGTAACGTTGCCAGACCGGTGTGAGCAGGTGGCGACATGGCCAGCCTACAGGTTACAACCGCTTATGATGACCGTTCTAAGCCCGTTATAAATAGTTATAAATACGGGAATGGTCCGCGGATTCTATGGTCACTAAATCCATTATACACGGGTATGACACGCCTTTGACACGTAATAGTCCGTGTCGCGTACATTCCGTGCCGGGCACGTTCCTATTTCGGTCATAGTACGGTCATGGTATGATACGGTGTGGTGCGCAGAGACCTTTATGGTGCAATGCGTTATATTCCAACTAAAATATCAAACCCAATTTAAAACTATATTCACCTAAATTATATTTAAAAACTTTAAACTCTATTTTGTCACAGCAAAATTGTTTTACAAATTAAATCAAAGCGACATTTCAATTTAGCTAGCGCGTTTCAATTGAACTCATTTGGATTAAATATGTCAATATCAGCAAGCAGCTAGTCAGGCATTAGGTTTAGAAGTAAGTTTGTAACTCAGAGGTGACATATTAAGTTTTACCGACAGTTCAACTCAACTCGTAAATTAATGCGATAGTAAAAAAACGACTGCCGCCATAAAATTTGTAACAATGATGTTTTTTAGAAATAGACGGATTTTTTGCGTACACTGGATCATACCGCTCTTTCAAAACAATGGCATATATTACAAATTCTTATATCCCACAACATTTCACGCGTAGTAGACGCTTTAAAAAATGAGATGGTACGAATATGAGTCGTGTGACTAAGATTCTAACTCGATAGAGGATATTCCCCAAAAGCTTTTTAAACAGGGTCTCTATCCCGCTGCGTTTTTAACTCCAATTCCGATTGATTGAAATCAATCTTATCGTTTACGCCTCAGTCGCCCTTATTGTGATCAAGGATTCAATTGCGTAAAAAAATAGGAAAGACTTGAAACAACACAAATTTCTACTAAATTGGGTCTGCCTTTAAAAACTATTCTATCAGACAGTACTGCAATCCAACTTTTTGAAGATTTTATAAAACAGCTACATGCATGGAAACAGAATCAAATACTTAAAGATATTTTTAAGCGAGCACTGCATTTACCTACGGACTTACAAGATTGTGCGAAAGAAAATGTATTTCACTTCGTTTCCCTAATCATTAAAATTCAACAGTAAAGCAATATTTTACAACCCAATCCTTTTTATTGTTGTTCTTAGCAACGAACGACTCCATTATGTGCTTTGGGTTTATTTGCTAATTAATGTCGCTTTTAATTTTACTGTTTACTTTTATACAAAAACAGCGATAACAACCAAGAAGTTTTTTAACGTTTCAATGAAACTATTTTTAATGTTTGTTGTATGGACCATTAACCAGCACTGTTTTTTAATCCGTTATAAAAATAATATCGAAAAATAATAATTTATAGGGGAACACCTTAAAATTTCAATTATGTTTTTCCGAATATTCATTTGTCCAAATCTTCATTTTACCGAAAGCTATGTTACGTTGGAGCTATTTTAAATAAAATGCATAATTTAGTTGCTATACGTAGGTTAGGTTAGGTTTGGTTTATAAGCAATAACAAGAAATAAAGTCTGGTATAAAAAAATGCTTTCGGAATTATGAAAATTCGGAATTTTTATCAATTCGGAATTATGACACTTCGGAATTCTGTAATGTACCCAAATTATAGTGAAGACTGCAGCTGACAAGTTAAAGTGTAAAAAGTGAAATGCGTTAACAGTATTAAAGACATTGAAGTATAAAACTAGTTACAGATGTCGATACAGGCAAAAACACACTATAGACCGCGTTCAAAAACAGAAGTAGTCAGAGTTAAAATAAAATATCTTACCTGATAAAAAGACTAGTAGAGTTTTCCTCCGTAAAGTTATCAAGGCTATATACACTTCACAAAACAACATTGACTACTTTTCAAACTTTAGTTTTACAGGGATTCCGTTAAAATGCGCGCCTTTGTTTGTGTATTATCATCAGTCTAGAATGTAGAAATCCTACAATCAAAAAAAATATGCAATTTCTATCAGCCGTTCCTAGCGTTTAACCACAGTTAAGTAAAACTGTTATTTTAACAAGCAAAGTCATAATGATAAGAAGTCTTAAAAAACCCAGTGCAATATTCCCAAAATATGTATCCACCCTATTGATTATGAAACTCCGAGTCGGGTTGAAGGTAACACCGTTTCCATCTCACAAATAATATTAAAACCGTGTCGCACTGTGCATTTAAACTCTCATCTTACTTAATAAAATCCAGCACAGTGCTAAGCTTTTAGGCGTAACGTGGTTGTTGGAACACGTGCTTTATCCAGCTCCCCCGAAGAGTCATAATTCATGTTGCCTTCCTTCCTGTAAGAAGGATAAGGCTGTATCTACGGCTTAAATATCGAGATGTCATGTGTGTCCTTACGTTTATTTATCTATTTGAATTAGAAATTCAGAATCATTTGATCCTTATTTATGGTTTTGGTTCTAAGCTTTATACTCGTACTATGCGTAAAGAAATGCCTAAAATAAACGTCGTGAATTTTGAGCTTCTTTTGAATAAGTAAGTTTTGAGACATTTGAATCACAAATTTTGGTGTCCAATTAACTATCGGTTTTATAGAATAAGAATAAGAATTAGAATATCTTTATTATTAGAAAATAAACGGTTGACACATAAGGATAATTGTAAGTATAACATGTTGAAGGATGTTAAAATACACCTATATTCACTATATTCATATAATTCATAATCAAAACAATATCTTTTGACCACCGTCGTCCTCTAAATTAGCTTGGTAAACACCGCGAACACAACTAAAACAGATGTTAGAAAAATCACTAATAAAAAAAAACAATCACAAGTGGGAGTAGCTAAAGCATGCTTTATCATTGAAATTTAACAGATAAGGGCCTCTATTCAACTGCGTTATAACGATATCATTTTTGACGTGTTTTAGAATCGTTTATGTCACATTCGCCATTGTTGTAAATGACATAAGAGTTATGAAAACGTTGACAATACGGAAACACGACAAATACGATATCGTTATTACCGTAGCGTGTCCCAGCCCTGGACATAACACGGCTTAGCTACTTTACGGTTACTCGACGTTTGTTTAATTAATAAGGGCATTTGACTTTAAATTTAGCTTTATTTCGCTTTTGTAGTTCAATACACTTATATTGTTCACTTGTAACAAAAAAAATAATCATATCGTGGAAGTTTATTTTAACCTACTTAAAATTCTCGGATAGACTTGAAAATTGGCATACCTATGGAAGGTAGCCAAAGGCTCATAGTAGATCCGTCGAGTTTGGACTCATTTGGCTTGTCTTTTGATAGCGAGTTTATTATCAGTATTTGAAGTACAATCGGCAATAAAGTGTGATATTTTGTTTCATTTTATTTAACTCATTACTTAAACCATTAGAAATAGGTTTTCTTTTAGTGGTGATAGGACCCTGTGCAGGGTCCGTCCCGATCGCTACCACCATCTTATCCATTAACCACCCGCCAAGCAACAGTGTTCGCATTGTTGTGTTCCGGTGTGGGGATAAGACAACCGGTGAAATTACTAGCATAGAGGCATTCCATCTTAGTCCTCAGGGTTGGCAACGCATTTGAGGTCTTAGGATTATAGTCTTGAGAATTCAAATGTCTATGGGTCTCAGATTCCACTTACCATCAGGTGGCCTGAGTGCTCGGGTGCCTCCTCCTTAACATAGAAAAAAAAAAGCTTTTGTGTGCATTATACACTACTATTACAACTTACAACTAACACTACTCTTCATTTAGTGACGACCAGACCAAGATTTGTTCGTGGAATAAGCAAAATCTGTTAAGCTTTTTTTGCGTTTAATCTAATTTAGATTTCAGTACTTATATTTTAATGGCATAAAACCACGTTTAAAAACTATACTACTAAACTAACTATTAAAGAACTAATAGTGGTACTACGCTATTTTTCGTCACACATTCTCATTGCATTTCTTTCACTCGGTATATCGTAATTAATTGAGAAAGCACTCGTATTTGGCAAATACTTACTAGGTACCAAGTAAAGTGCCTCCACAACTGTGTTAATAATGAACCAAGGTAAAAATTGCCGCTATGAGAAAAAATAATAGGGAAAAGTGACAAAAGGATCTAGTGGAGGGATGAAGGGATCTAGTTGAGCAAATAAATTGAACCAAAAATTATGCTTCCACAACTTGGTATGTTGACTTCATTTGCCGAACCCCAAAAGCCATCGCAACTCGATTTACATAACAGACCAACGGTAACTATCGGGATCACGTAACAAAGGATTCCAACAGTTTTGCGCAATATTTTGGTAGAAATGGGATATTTGATTACTGAAGTATATTACAATAGTAAACAGTATTCGATTTTTCCAGCGACTCCGCATCAATTACAAGAAAAAAGACAAATCAACAAAACCTTTCATAATTATAATATTACTAGAAATGTTGAACGGCGAATAGATACAATTTACATTGTAAAAATGTAACGTCTTGCTTCAATGAAAAACAAATGATAAAATGTAAGAAATGCGTGTTTGGATGAAAACACTACATTTTAGCGTAATATGAATGTATGAAGGGACATTATACAGTCATGTCATACAATCATTTTTATCTCATACATATTTTTTTTACTAAATACATGATATGAATATGTTGTCTCGTTAGCTTGAAAAGTCACCAGCAAAAAATATTATCCCATTTTGCGCTCAAAAACATCACACATGCACTTATGCCTGTGCTAACGGGACTTGCCACATATTTGGTGTCCAATGTTGGATAGTACATCATTGCTGGTGACACATCTCGTTAAAAGCAAATAATTTAATATCAGTCAACATAGCAATATCGTGGTGTAAGATAGAACATAATATCATAAAGCCAGTTTTCAAATATAATTTCTCTCACAATGTCGGTCCCTAATAAAATACGTGTCAGCAACAATACACGACCATTATATTTTTAGAAACAAGGCATACCCTATTAGCCATTTTCGCAGTTCTGGCGATAGGTAATTATTATAGACCCTGGTTTTCTCAGAATTCCAAAGTAAATCATGACATGTCCCCTAAATGGCAGTCTATTACATCATTGTATGTCTCATTATTCCAACAACATGTTGTTTTGTTCTTTAGATTTAAAATTGAGTACAAAGATTTATTACCCGGAGATGGACATACGGTATTTTTTATCTCAGAAAATTAAATGGTTCTCAAGGGCTCTCAATAGCTAAAAAAAAATTATGTGGTAGGTATCACATGCCAAAGCTAGTTATTATAATCTCCTAGTCTGCAAAAAATCACAACTACCGGATTTGAGGCAAACTACCCCGTACTTTCAGGTGACAAAGTTACTGAACTTAAATAGACAATAAAATTGATACTCCATGAAGACTGTATTTGCATTTGAATGTCATATAATTCACTATCCAATCTTCCTACACAGAATAATCCTCACTAAGATCGACTGTATCGCTCTTCTCAGTTATTTTACTTAAACTTTCCATCTAACCTTTTCCCAGACAATATTCCACGTAAGTTAAGTTTAAAAGGTTTCTCAGCAAACTCGGTTCAGGCTTCGTATTTGAAATCTCGCGTCCAGGGGATAGCCGATAACAATGTAGGTCAGGTCGGAATCCTTTTTAAGCGGAACTTCTCAGAACGGCGCTCAATTACAGTGTTTCCTGTCGTGGGATTGCAAGTCTTGGTTTAAAGGTGCTGTTGCAAATTGAATTAAAATATCTTGCCGCTTGTTAATTTTTTTTTAATGTTAAGGAGAAGTCACACGAGCACTCAGGCCACCTGATGGTAAGTGGAATCTGAGACCCATAGACATTTTAATTCTGAAGACTATAATCCCAAGACCTCAAATGCGTTGCCAACCCTGAGGACTAAGATGGAATGCCTCTATGCTAGTAATTGCATCGGTTGTCTTATCCCCACACCGGAACACAACAATGTGAACACTGTTGCTTGGCGAGTGGTTAATGGATAAGATGGTGGTAGTAATCCGGACGGACCTTGCACAGGGTCCTACCACCACGGAAAAAACATTATTTAAAAAATAGTAACCACCAAGATAATGTGACGTCTACTGTTCAGCGTTTAGATTGTCCTGAATAATGTTGTATTGGTCACATTAAAACCTTAAGAGACTCGTCCCTAAAGTTAGCTTACAATTCTTAGTTGAAAAGATGAGAAATGATATGGCCAAGGGTTCAGATAATACTTAGTGAGGTATAAACTGAGCTTTACAGAGGACCGAACTAAACCAAGAAGGACTCATAGTTTGAAATAGATTAAAACATAGAATAGCCTTTCAAATCTTTAGCAGGGCAAAAAAGAAAATACTATAAATATTGTCTTAGTTTGTAAGACTAACCTTACTTGACCCACGTTTTTCATTTGCTTATTTTGTAAACTAATTCACCACTATCACAAAACTTTATTAGCTGATGTTTATATATCACCCATGCTCAAGGATTACCAGTCATTCATTATTTATAAACGTCCATCGATATAAAATACTAATTTACTAAATGCTTAGAACTCTCCATTAGAATCTCCAGAAAGCATAAGTACAATGTAATTTAATCTTAATGTTTTCAGTCTTAAATTATAAACATCTGAAAAAAGAAAAACGACGCAGCATTCCCCTGACACTTGCCCGAGACCGTATTAGACTGAAATGAAACCAAGAGAGTAAAAATAAATTTAAACAGTAAACCGAGCAGTTACTGCGGGCCTTAAAAAGGGGCGGCTGTGAAAAAATATTATAACCGACACAAAGTAAGAGTGGATAGGCTTAGGTCGGTTTCGGAATATCGTGATCTTTTTTCAATTGTTTGAGTATCTACTACAATGCTCATAAAATAATAATAATAAGGTATCTCTATACATTAAGATTTCATATATTTAGGGTTACTTTGTTCGTATGGGCCATACACAGATTTAGGTTACCGTCTTTCCTGTGGACACACAGAAAGTTAACGTTTTCAAGGCCCAATTTTCTGGCTAAGTCCATACCCGCAAAAACGCCGTCAGGACTGTTTTAGACCTATCGCTTAAAAACATAACTTATATGCACACAAGCTCTTAACTATTGACCACAGGAGAGACAACTTTTGTTTTTAAGATGTGTATGACCCGTATATCCGATATTCTATTTTAAATCAGGCAAGTATTTTCTGAACCACTCTTTATGGCATAGAGAAGTTAAACGAGCACATAGGCCACCTGATGGTATGTGGGATCTATGACCCATACACATTTCCCGTTATTATTCATTACATGACATCACGCCTAGATAGGGTAGGCAGAGTTACAAAAAGACTTGTTGGACCATTCTACTTTTCAATGTACATTTTAGGTTATCGTCCAATAAAAGGTATGCCAAATTATGAATCCGCGTACAAACAAACATGAACCTAGAATGTTTAAGTTTAACGGATTCAAAACAAAAAAAACTATTAAATTACTCAATTATCGTGGAAAAAAAGGCACCTCATTGGTAAATTGCACTTTTCCATAGAAAAGTCGGGAACAAAAACCTCCACTGCGTTACTCATTTTAAAGTAAATACAAATAACTTTTTGTGAATTAGGCTTATTCGAAAATATAAGCTAATTTACGTCATTTTTCGAGTTTTAAGTTTGAAAACAAAATACTTTACCGGGAATAAGGGGTTGTAGTGTTGTTAGGCGATGGGCTTGCAACCTGTCACTAATAGTAAACTTCTTGGCCTGATTGTGCAAAATGTGGTTACAGAATTATCAACAAGTCTTTTTAGAGTTGTTGGTATTTCTGTAGCTCTGCCTACCCCACTCTGGGAATGAAGGCGTGATGTTATGTATGTATGTATACTTTACCGTTTTATGAAATAAAAATCGTTTAGCGAGAACGTGGCTAAAAAATGTGTACAACGAAAAGTGGAATGACCCTGTTATTATGCCTGAAATTTAGAACACAACAAGTAAACTATTTCTTGTGCAGAATTATAAACAAGTTTTTTTACATTTGTTAGTATTTCTGTTGCTCTGCCCACCCCACTCTGGGATTGGAGGCGTGATGTTATTTATGTATAAGTAAACCCAAAGGCAAAGCAATAACATTGTAAGTATCTAGGAGCAAAGTCGATAAAGGAGTTGGAAGATTATAGTGTCTCCCAGCGGACGTAACGAAGACCCACCAAATTGGGATTTGAAATGTATACAAAAAGTATACCCGTTCACTAAAGCTTGTGTCAAAAATATTTTTTTTGACGGAATCTGATCGTGTTACGTATATATAGTAAGGAACTTTATATCGCGGTAGAACTAAATAAAGTTTCATTCTTAGAAAATAACAACTATACATAACAAAGACCAACGCATAACAGCTTACGCCAAATCTAATGTTGTTTGATTTTTACAGGGCTGGAGTGGATGGACTGACTAGGAGTCAATATGAACTACAATACTATTTTGTTAAAGATAGCGTTAAAAATCTAAATGTATTATTATCCTATGATGTTACTTATATAAGAAGAGAGTTTATTTTTGCTTCGTTTAAAGAAAGTGCCGATAAAATTTCAAAGAAAAAACGCATTAAGTACAATTTAGTTCGTGAATTTTTCTTTTCTAGCAGTTTTTTAAGTTTATTCCAAGACTGCCAAATGCTGACCAATTTGAATAAATATTGGCTATTTAAATAAATTAAATGAATACAATGTTAAAGGATTAACATCAAAATGCCCTTTTCCTCAAACCGGCGACCGAGGTCTGGTTACTTTGCATATTATGGAATCAGCTCTCTGATTCCAGCCTCGGGAATGTACTATTACTGAATACTAAACCTATTTGGGGAAGGGCGCATGTCTAATGGAGACCCAATTAAATAAATAACTAAAATAAATATCAGACCGTTCAAAAGACAAATCAACCTAAGGACAAATAAACACACAACTTAATCTAGTCTCAAACTAAGCTTGAGGCTTGTTCTATGGTTAATAGAAAACGGTTAACTTACTTGGGTATATAGAGAAATACATACTTAAACATTCAAGACTCCGGAGTCCGGAATAAATACTTGCGTTCATCACACAAATATCTGCCGGGTAGTGTACCCATTATTATCAAACCATGCATAGGTTTACCTGAAATTAAAAATAAACTGCTGCTCTCTCTTTCAATGCGACTCTCGTAATAACACATATAAATAAATATAAGTTGCGGCGCTACGAATATTGCTGCCGTCCTTTAGTTTGGTTTACCAAAAGAACGCGTCTCAGTTTAATAGGTTTTGAGAAGTGAGAGATACTAGCTTTTGAGTCACAGCACGTTTAAAAAACTAACATTTAATAATATAATAATAATAATAATAATTTATTTATTAAAAACACAACAGAATACAGGAACATTTTAGCTTATAATTAATCATTTATTAATTGTGTTTATCTTAAAAACATGAGTGTGATATTGTTCCTTACTCCCCGTACTAGTTATAAACTGTATCACGATGGAGTAAGATCCATCATCCTATACTGTTATAAATGTAATAATGATTCACTTAAACTTCCCATAAGTAGGTACATGCTTAGCGATCCTGTGTTGCTGTATCATTTGTTAATAAACTCTAAAATACATAATATAAAACTAGCAAGTTGAGGGTAAGAAGAACAAATAATTACACCGGTTGCTTAGTAAGACTGCATGTAACTTAAACGTAAACAAGTAGTATATGCAAAAAGTAAAGATGAATTTTTAAATTTACACACTAGGGATAAAAATTATAATATTTGTTGAAGTCTATCTTGTTAGTTTAAGTACATCTGAATATATTTATGCAGGTAACTATGTCTATATGTAGGTATGAATGTTAAATCTAGTAGGTATGCATGTAAGTTTGTATGTTATGTATAGGTGTATTTTTCGTGTATGTGTGTGTGTGTGTGTGTGTGTGTGTGTGTGTGTGTGTGTGTGTGTGTGTGTGTGTGTGTGCATGTGTGTGTGTGCATGTGTGCGCGTGTATGTGCGTGTGTGTATGTCTATGTGTGTAATGCCATTCACTTCAGGAGGTTTTCTGTATCTGCATAGCTAAGCGAATTTAGGAAACTATCTAACACTTTCTTACATTGATAAGAGCTGAGGTTACGCAATTTGACATGTTTACTAATGCGATTATATGTTAGGGGTCCGAGGCGTTTATGAAATCTTCGAGAAAAAGCCGTTTTACATTTAGGTATATTATAAACCAAATCAACCCTGCGTCGTGTTACAGCTTGATCGGGAAGGTTTTTATGTTGACCAAGGATGAGATTTTTTATAAAAAGCTGTCTTATAGTAAGTACTGCGGCAGATTTATATAGTTCATCAGTTGGGTGTCTGAAGTCTTTAAATAGCATAACTTTTAGAACAGCACGCTGTGCACGCTCTAGCGGTAGCATTGTGGTTTTGGCAGCTCCTCCCCATGCAGTGATGCAGTAAGTTGCAATAGATTGACAGAGTGCATAATATATAGAGATTAACAACTTACTGTCACAGACATGTCTCAGGTTTTTAAATATATATACCAGCTTTCTCACCTTACTAGTCACTTTTTCGATATGTCTTTTCCAGTTGAGGTTATTATCTAGCTCAACTCCCAGGTATCTAATATTATTAGTTCGATCGATTTGAAAACATGCACAGTCAGTTTCATTACCACAATAATGACATTTTATAGAAATCATTTCAGGTAATGGTTGAGTGCTATTACGAATGCTAAAAGCAGTGTACTTGGTTTTTGCGGTATTTAGCGTAAGAAGATTATAGTCCAACCATTTAGTCACTATATTGAACCCTTCTTGAGCCGTCTTATTAAGCTCAGTCCATGTACTGTCCTGAAAGAGCAAAACTGTATCATCAGCAAACGCTATAATTTGAGCATTCTTTGGTGTAAGGAGACAAAGCTCATTTAGATATATTAAAAAAAGGGTAGGGCCAAGCACACTACCTTGCGGCACTCCGAAATAGATGCTTTCTTCAGAGCTTAGATGTTCATCTACTTTTACTACCTGCTTTCTATTTGATAAGTAGTCACTTAAAAGTTGAAGTGGTAAACCGCGCACTCCTACACTTTCCAATCTCTTTATGAGAATGGGAACAGAGACTGTATCAAAAGCTTTTTTTAAGTCAAGAAATATACCTAGAGCTTTTTTATTGTTAGCTATTTGGTTAACAAGATAATCAGTAACATTTTTAACAGCATCTGTAGTAGATATGCATTTCCTAAAGCCATATTGGTTATTTGAAAGGATTTGGTTTTTTTCTAAATAAGATTTGAGTCTTTTATTAATTACTTTTTCAATTATTTTCGAAAGTGAAGGAAGTAGTGAAATTGGTCTATAATTATTGATACAGCCTCTGTCACCAGACTTAAACACGGGGATAATTACAGATTTCTTCAAGGCGTCCGGAAACTTCCCTTCTTGAAGGGACCTGTTGGTAATAATTGTGATAGGTTTACTTAGAACATCCGCACCAATTTTAAGGAAATTTGATGAAATTCCATCCCACCCAGTAGCTGGACTTGATTTAAGGCTAAATATTATCTGTTCCACTTCTAGGTGGTCAGTGAGCGCCATGAACATGGAGTTTGGAGAGGACTTTGATATATTTATAGATCTAGCTCGCTGAATTTCGCTTAATTTAGTTCTATTAATAATCTCGCTAGCCAATTCTTTGCCAATGTTTGTAAAATATTTATTAATGTAATTTACAGATTTAAGTGGGGTAGATTTTAGATTGAGTAAATGTGTTGAATTATCAGGCTTTTCTTTCATTATGCAAGTATTCTTTACAAGTTCCCATTGTTTTTTAAGATTATTAGAGTGTGCTTTAATTTGAGACCTCTGATATGCTCTTTTCAGATTATTTAGTATGTTATTACAAGTATTACGGTATCTCCGGTAAGTTATTTTTAGGATGGCATTTTCAGGGTCTTTTTTGAGTTTTTGGTGTTGATGATCTCTATTTCTCATACAGCGAATGAGACCTTGAGTAATCCAGGGCTTCAGATTGCGTTTTCTTCGGGATACTGTTACAAAATAAGTAAACTTCTTTAAACAGCGAGTAACATGAAAGAGAAATAGATTTGTTGCTGTATTGACGTCTAGATTCGTTAGCATTTCTGTCCAGTTTATTAGCTCAAGATCTTTAATAGCTGAGTTATAGTCCGTTTTCTTAATTTTACGAGTATCTGAGATTTTGGGCACCATGTAATTTGAGAGTGACAACATTACAGAAGAGTGATCTGTAGTTGTTGTATCACATACGATTGTTGTTACTGACCGTTTTGTTTTTAGCAGACAATGGTCGAGGCAATTATTATTTCTTGTAGGTAGGGTATGGGACGGTAAGAGTCCATGCAACGCTAACAAATTCAAATAATCAGACGACCGATTATCATGGTTATTTTCTTTAATATCAATATTAATGTCTCCTAATAAAATTATATTTTTGTATTGTTTGAGATTTTTTAGAATACGGTCCAGTCCGTTTAGGAAGACATCTGTTTTCCTAAACGATGGGGGTCTGTATATCGAAATAATAGCATATTCTAGTCCCAAAGTAGTTATTAAACAGTTAGCCTCCATAGACTCAGTAGGTTCTGATGTTTTAAACAAAGCATTTTTTTTTACATAGATGACAACTCCGTCATTCTGATTTAGGTTTTGAGTGGTTGCAAACGATCGATAGTTTTCAAGTTCTGGTAAAGTAGGTATTTTTGATAACCAGCATTCTGTTAGTATTATAGCCTCATAATCAATATCAAGCCTTTCCAAAAGCACCTGTAAATCATCAAAATTCCGATTCATGCTTCTTATGTTTAATGTAAATAATTTCAGGGTACTTATCGACTTATCTAAGACAGATTTACATTGCTCTGGAACATTTAGTACCATTGATTTCCCAATATTGACACTTTTGTCAATATCGTTTGATATTATTTCAATATCAGACATAGTCAAAAAAAATCCAATAGTTTGCGAACATTTTTCAATAGCACAATAAAGGTCCAGAGCAAGATGATATACAGTTTTGTAGATGGCAGAGTTGAATGGAAATGGATGGGTGTGTGTATGGGTGTGTGTGTATTAGTATAGTGTTTAGTTTTATGCGAACAGTATGCGTTATGTGCAGTTGACATGGTTTCAACTTCAACAGATGTTTGTATAAAACAAAAATATGCAGCAAGAGACCTACACTGAGAGATTAACCTACACTGTAAGACGAAGCCAACGGTGAGTCACTTTTCGACTAAGTGTGATCCTTTTAATGCTTCCACTTGCTCAGCAGACTTTATATTAATGCTGGGGGTACCTTCAGCAATCTTGACAAACACTCGTCCCATCGACGTCCAACAATGTTGGTAGCCATGATCCTTACGCAGACCACGGGCAAGGTAGTGTAGTTTCCTAGCTGCTGGTGTAAGGCATTCTCCCATAAAGATCGGACGTTTATCCCCAGGTAGATCAAGGCATTTTGAGTTGAACTTGTCTTCCTTGTGGGCTTTATTGTAGGTCTTCAGTGTTTTCAAAACTCTGGTACTAGCGTTAATATTTGGGTATTTATTTCATAAATAATTAAATACTTCAATATTTTGAGAAGAATTATTTTTCTAATCCGGCTGTAAATTGAACGCTATAAAGTCACTAGTTTAGATTTACAATGTATTTTTGTCTAATAATTGTTGCACTTTTTGATTTAAGAAACATTGCAAAAGGAGATTAGTAATAGTTATTATAACAAACCTCGAGAGTTTTCAGCTACCTAAAAGAATTTGCTTTGGCGGAAAAGTGACAATATTGCTTTGTTTTTATTACATTTGTAGATTTTAGTTGGATGTGAAAACTATTTTTATTAAACATGCATGAAACACAAGGACGGAAAGTGACTTTAATCCTAGGAGTAAAAAAAAAACATATGAAAACACTTTCCGTCCACGCCCATACATTACTAAAAAATGATCTCTATGGCCTGTAAAATAAAATTGACAATGAAAAAAATCCCATACACCCAACTGAATAAAAGGTGGCGTTGCTGGGGCGGCGCGCGGTGCGGCGGCGGGCGGCGAGTCATTGTGAATTCTCAATACTTTCTTATAGTTTTCAAAAGAAGATTCACTCTCAATTCGTCGATTATTTTTTCCCATATAATTCTAATAATGTATTTGTGTCATTTCCTCTCATTTATTGAGAAAAGCTTTACATATGCTTCGGCGGAAATGGGATTGCCTGACTCGTATTTTAACAAACCTCGCTATTGCTCGGCCTGCTAACCACGTCTTCACACATTCCTTTACTTTCCGCGCCTAGACAATAATGTACTATTTCTTTAGTTTTTTTATGGATCTTATTTCCGTGTGGTTGGAAAATCGTACATTACTATCATGTACCTAATAATGGTTCATTAGAGCTTAGTGAAGCTTAGTGATAGGGTCCCCTTGGCACCCTTTGGGACCAGAAATCCGTCAGCATCATCCTAATAACATTGAAGAAGTAACCCTCCCTGACTCTATTCGATTTCGGTATCTACGCATAAAAATAAAATGAGAAAATTCATTTGATTTGCAAATGAATCTTGTGAAAAAGTCTTGTATTTTTATGATATTTGTTTGGTTAAACTTTACAAAAGTACTTCGTAACAACAAATTTAAAATGCCCCAGCCCGATGAGAAAGAAAGAAATGTCAAAAACTGTTACTCTCCGTTCGAATAGAATTTTATAACTCAATCACGGAGATAAAGAAACAATCACCCGTTTCCTCAAACATTCAGTCATTTTTATCCTTGATTCAAAGTTAACGAGAAAAACTTTTTGCAAATGAATTGTGTCCCGGACAACGGAAGTCAGAATGCGGCTGTCGCTTTTCTATTACTTAATGAAAATGATTGCTTAAAGTCATTATCAAATGGGCTACCTCAAATAACCGGCTGCGCTGTGTTTTATGACAATCATGGTTTGATATTATTTTAGTAGTAACACGATAAATATGAGTAATTATAAAATGTAACTTGTCTTAACAGTAATTTGAAATCGATGGTTACATAGACAGGAAAAGAAAATATTTATTTTGTGAAATAAGTGCAATTGATACAGATCAGAAAAAATGCCATATAGCGTTGTTTAGGAGGGTTATCTTCTAAGGCTTTCATTTAAATGTAGTGAGGATATTTTCTTGAACTCATTAATCATATCTTCATTGTATATTTCCCATTCGCATATTTCCATGAGCTTAACGTTTCCATAGAAAATGTTATTAGGGTTTAGTTGTTAAGTTTTTTTTAATAAAATTTCTTTTACTTCGCTGATTATCATAATTAATCAGATTATTTGGCAAAATAAACAATATGTTATCCATAACAATATATTTATGCCTAGTGATCACTCTATTAATAAACTTTTTACCGTTAAAATATGCTTACAGCGGGACACAAACATGAGACACAAGTCTCGACATTAATGTCACTGGCGTCTAGAGCTACAACAGTCCATGTGTTACTGTTTAATACAGCAAACTACTAGACACACATCCTGTCCTCACGACGGAGACTGCGACACTGAGATTTATGCGATACATATTGTACATTGACACTCAGTGTCGATACAGAGTCGATGCCGAGTATCTTCAGTTTCTTAGTATAGGTAAACCTTACGAATCTACAATCCTTTTTATAAAAATCTCGGGTGCTCTTTTGATAAATACTCAACTTAACTTCAAAAACTATCGCCTATTAAAACCTATCAGCTTTTATAAAAGCGGTCCCCTAAGCCGACCATAGTCAGGCGTAACCAAAGCGCGGAATCCCGTATCTTGACGAGGGTGAGGCCTAAATATTTTAGCGTCACCCGTAAATGTGCAAAAACGACACGCTTTTTGCTCAACCGTGGACTGTGTGAAACGAAGTTTACTGTTATGACTTCGCCGCTCTGTATTTTAAGTTTCAATATTGTTAGTACAATGTTCGTTGTTTCGTAGTTCAATACAATTAATACTTTAAAGAGAGAGAAATGATAGAGTGTGATTTGAAACGAGTTCTGATTACTTTTAACTTATAGACCAAAGGCCTGATGAATTTTAGTATTATTTTTGACAATCGAAAAAAATTGAGGGATTAAAAGTATTTAGATTTGGTCGAACTTTAAATACGAGTAAGTACTTGTCTTGGCATCAAACATTCCAGGGCCTCTAAGACATGATTGCTTTTGACATAATTGTTATCGTATCGTCAACGTTATTACGTTATTTAGTGGTGGTAGGACCCTGTGCAGGGTCCGTCCGGATCGCTACCACCATCTTATCCATTAACCACCCGCCAAGCAACAGTGTTCGCATTGTTGTGTTCCGGTGTGGGGATAAAACAACCGGTGAAATTACTAGCATAGAGGCATTCCATCTTAGTCCTCAGGGTTGGCAACGCATTTGAGGTCTTAGGATTATAGTCTTGAGAATTCAAATGTCTATGGGTCTCAGATTCCACTTACCATCAGGTGGCCTGAGTGCCCGGGTGCCTTCTCCTTAACATAAAAAAAAAACTCTTATTTACTAGACGATAAAGGCGTCCGAGTTAATAAAATACGATTACATAAGTAATAGGTATTGTTTTACAGCGTATAATAGATGCCCTGTGCTGAATTAATTATTATGAATGTACATAAAATTTAAGACTCCTGTAAAGTGCCGTGACAGCAGCTGTAAAACTGCATTGGACAATTTACTACGCCCTATTCATAGTACAAAAAATACATGTCTAGCGTGCCAGAGTAATAATATTTGTTTTATAATACGCTATGGCTACAGAGCTACCTAAACACTAAAAAATTAAATAAATAAATCACAGGACAATGTCACACAAATTGACCTAGTCCCAAACTTAGCTCTAGGCTTGTATTATGGGTACTAGACAACGATATACTTACTTATATAGGAATAAATATCTGCCCTTACCGGGATTTGAACCCAGGACCCCTATCTTTGAAGGCAGGATCACTACCAACTAGGCTAGCGTGTCATCAATTACTACCTACTTATCACCACGCTAACCCTAAGTACGCTGAGCGATTATAATTACTAACTTAAAGATTAAACACACAAATATACGTCAACCTAAATTTGATTTGTCTCCTAACGCCTTTCAATTACGGCTCAGTTATTACTACTAACACATCCAGTGCCATATTTAATCATCTCAGTACAAAACAACACCTTATTCCTAGTCCTGGGCAAAAAATGTCTAACAAGGAAAGGTACCCAAGGGTAGGTATTATGGTTTCAGCAAAAAATAGCGTTCGATGTAATGAAATTCGACGAAATGATACATTCGATGAAGTGAAATTCGATGAAGTAATGAGTTACCAGGAAAATAAGACTAATAAGTCGATATAACCAAACATGTGCTCAGTATTTTTTCATGTTCTCAAACATTTAATCACACCAGCAATATGCTTCAACAAAACTCTCTACAGAAGTTAGAGGGTTTAGTCACTTTTCAGTACTTTGGACATGCTTTGGAGGATTTCTAGGTATTTCTAAGTAGGGCAGCTATTTTAGAATACACTGTAACATATGTAAAAATCAAACAAATCGGAGCCAGACAGTTGGGTACCTTTCCTTGTAAGACAATCAGTGCCGAACTCTCTTTATCCTAAAAATGGACCTGATATGGAGTTTCTGGCTCTGGGTACCTTTAATATTCTGTGCCATTGACATGTCTGTGGTGTTCAAATTACAAATTATATCCGGTAGTAGTGAATCTAAATCCAGACTACCACTATCGAGCGTTCCCGGAGGCTCATCCCACGCGCTTGGCAATTACTCGCTGCTAATTCAGTCGGAATTCCTGATACGGAAATACTTGGTTTTGGAATACTTGGTCCGGAGTTTGTCAAGCGTTGCGTCTGTCCTCGGAGATTGTGCTGCAAAGTTGTAACTTAGGTAAGGAATTAACTACGATAATAGAAATAGTACAACGACATCGATATTGGTTTTTGTTTACTGAAACGCATCCATGGCTTTAATCTCGAAGAGGAATGTATTTGGATGTAATGTGCTTCTACATAACCAGTATTTGAATTTGCGAGTTTTTATGATGAAAAAGATTGCTAAAAATAGACATAATTGATAAAAAGTTCTAAAAATTTCATTTACGTACAAAAAATATTCAGGACCAGACTGCTCTCCTGGTCACTGTGTGAAAGCTCTTAAAGTTAATTTTTTTAAACTTAAAGGCTGACAAGATTCTATTTGGCCCTATCTCAATACAAATTTGTATTGAAATAGGGCCAAATAGAATCTTGTCAGGCTTTACATTTTTTTGAATTTTATTTAAAAATCAAGATTAAAGGATTATAATGGTAGGTTCGTTACAATTGTTGATTATTTTTGTTTATCTAAGGGTTAAAAACACTTTTAGTTTGTTAATTCTAACAAAAAGTTGTTTGTTTTTAATGCCTTATTTAGGAAAAATAAAAAAGTACATGCAAACCTTTAGAGCTCTAATATTTTATTAAGGTGTTTATTTTGAATATGAAGAGAACTCGAGTACATCGATATGATAAAAATACCTGTTCCGACATAGGTACCTATGCCAGCATTACCTGACGTGAGCCACATGGCAACACAAATTGCTAATGCCATTTTCCACTCAACACAAATCTTTTCGAGACTCTTATAAAGTTTTACTTCTAACGGAAACATGCCTTACTGTAAAGTTAATTTAAATAGATTTAAAAACGATGTCAAATCTACAGGCAAATTATTGGCGAGGTGAATGTTCTAAATTTGTGGTCAGAATACGCCTTCTCAAACATTAAAATTGTGAGACAAATACAAAACAAATAAATACCAAAACAGATCATTATTTTTAATTTGCAATTTGTTAAGTTAACCCATATCTAATACATTCAAATTGTAAATTGATGTAATTATGCCGCCGCCAAAGATTGGGTTGCACATAAAAAAGATTTTGTCGGTCTTCAAATATTATTTGTCAGACAAACTAACAAATGCGAACTTGGTGGGTCTACGTTACTTCATAACAAATAATTTAAGCCTCGGATGATCACGTCAATCCTAAAATTTATGGATGACATTTTCGTCTTGCTTTCAAACGATATTTGATCCTTATGCAATAAAATAAATCAACATCCTAAAAAACGGTTTAATTTAGCAAACGTTTTTTCATCAGACATGGCAACCCATAAATATGGGCCGGATGTTGAAGAAGGCTCGAGATGAATACGAATGATGTGCTTACGGCTATTGCCAGCATAACAACATTTGAGAAAGTACACTTGAATGTCCAGAAATTTGCCCTGCTTATAGTATACAACGGATTTTAGGTATTTTTGCTTTCTGCATGATAGAATACGATCCAAGATATTATTTATTTTATTTTTTGATTATTTGGTCTACATCGAATGGGTATAATATTAATTACCCCATGACCTTGATTCAGCCACCTGTATTAAGGTCACGGGTTTCATCATATAGAGCATAATAAACTCTTTTTTGAGAAAATAAATTTAGGATTTATTAATTCATTTCTCGTGATTAGGCACCGTCGTGAAAGATATATTGAGGGTGGGTTTTTTTCGAACTATCATCACCATTCTAAAATATAATTCTGACAAACTGAGAACCTTTCCTTTTCTTTTATTTTCTACATGTTTAAGAGTGTTATTAACATAGACATTATCTATACTAATATTATAAAAATGAGAGTAACCTTGTCGTTCTGTCTGTTTGTTACGCTTTCAGGAATAAACCGCTGAACCTATTTAGATGAAATTTGGTATGAAGATAGTTTGAGTCCAGGGGAAGGACATTGGATACTTTTTATCCTGAAAAATCGGCCGGTTCCCGAAGGAATATTGATAAATAACTTCTACGCGGACTTGCATAAAGTTATAAATTTCAAGGTCAAGGTTAAGTTTGGTAAAAAATAAATCATATTTTTATTTGGGTAAATATGGTTGGTTACAATTATTCAACTAGTATCACTAAGTTCTATCTTTTCACACAATCTTACACACAATTCACTTACTTATAATATGTTACAAATAAGAAAAACAATTATGGTAGTTGGTTATATTATTATATCCCAATACAATTATAAATAAATCAAAATTATGAAAATTAAATACCATTTATTCCATTTCAATTGGTAATTAAAAATAATAATCAAAATCTAGCCAGCGTTTACGTTATATTAATTTTTAATGTGTCACGGATTTTTTTAAATATCTCATGATACAGTTATGAAAAAGTGACTTCGCTGTTATATAGGTATGCTTTACGAGGCTACGATACTGACTGATATTAGGGATATAAATCTTACGGCATTATTTTTAACGCACACGCAGACTCATTATATTTTTATTACAAGAGATAAAGTGAAATGAAAATCTAGTGCCTAGTTTCTTAACGGTCTAGATTCTGTATTTGAAATTGAAATGTTTAAAGTACAAAACGTTATTTTATGACGAAAAAATTTCTTAAAAGTTCATATACTTAGAGTAATATTATACAGGGTGGGCCAGTGATAAATTCTCCTTTCGTCTCGACCTGTTTCGTGAAACACAAAAACCTAGATGAACGAGCAAGGTGTCATTGTCAGTTTTTTTTTTAATCAAAATGGTGCTTGTTTCGGGAGAGCGTCGAGTTTATATAGTATTATACGGTGAATCGGTTATTAAAGATATCAAACGCGGCAATATAGTAAAAAAAAGTAAAAAATAGTTAAGAAAAAATAAGGCTTAAAGGATGTTTTCACGCATTTATAATCGCATAATAAAACAATAAGTACATTTTCGCAAACACATCGCTGATTTTAGTGCTAAAATTATTGTTCAATAATTTGTGGCCGTCCGAACTATCTGGTTAATTTTATGGTTGTTTTGATAGGCACTCAACCGAGCAGTGTATTCATGCAAATTGATATAATTAGTTCAAGCAACTAATTTCTGATTTTTATACTGATTGTTTTATATAACTTGGAATAATTTTCACCTAACAGGTTTCAAAACTTATAGGCTTAAGGACTGACTGACGTGCGACATCTTATGGATTTATATATTAACTTAATTCCGGACTCGATTCCCATTGTAAAATCGTAGATTGTATTATTAAGATCAACATAAAACTAAATGCTAATAATTACAATCTTTTTTATTTTTTATTAAATGATTTCCCGGGCAATCCCCTAGAAACGTGGAAACTCATTTCATCGAATGTGTATTTTTACCCAATTTGATTTCGTCGAAAACTACTTAAGTTCTACTAAAACCTTATTGTTTTTAGGTTTTTTCTGAGACCACTAAAAAATTATAGCTTCTTCACGAAAATGCTTCGATGAAATGAGTGTCGACATTTCAAACTTAATTCAGTCATATATTTTTAGACACTTAATCTGGTCTTACATGGTCACAAATGGTTCCTTCTGCTGCATCCATCCTTTTTCACTTCGAAGGTGTCCGTATGATGAGACATTGAGAGTCAAGTCTCACTTTATATAGCAGTAGCGATAAGTTCATGGTATTGTCATAATACGGTCATGGTATGGAAAGGTGTAGAGGTTTCTGCCCAGGGAGCCTACCATTTGGCCAAACTATTTTTGGTCAAATATATAATTTCCCAAATTATTCATTTGCCAAACCAACGTTGTATAAATTTTTCAGACTTTATTTTAGTGCCATCGTATAGAACCCTATAGGTTGGGTTAGGTTAGCTTTTACAAAATCCTGAAATATTTACGGTAAACAAAAGCGGGTTGTCAAATAAAAAAAATGGGAAATGAAACATTTGACCAAAAATATTTTGGCCTAACGAAATAGACCCCTCTGCCCACTACAACGTATCATACCATGACCGTAATAGGAACGTGTCAAAAGTGTAGCGAGGTCGGTCAGTGGCGGAACGGTATAGTGGGCAAGGTCTCAATATTTGTCCATACAAATATATTTTTTAAGCCAGTCACGTTCCTAGTACGGTTTGAGTCCTATTTATTGTTATTGATCTTTAATTTGTCACTATTTAATTTGTGCTAGTATTCATATAAATTATTTATTACTTTAGATATTACTTTGTAATGTAACTTATTTTTCAGTATTATTGTATTTTATAATTGATAAAAATGACCTTCTGCTGGAGTTTGTTGTGGCGCTTCTTCTCCGCAATGAGGGTCTTGTCTGAAGCGCTAGTAGATTAACTGCATATTATCGACTTGTAAAAGAGCCCTTATGTGGCCAATTTACTGAATAAGTAAATGATTGAATTTGAATTTGAATTGCATGCATTGCATTAGACCAAAATTATACAAACATCCCCAAATCGTCAATCATCGATTAATGAAATAAGTAATAACCAGTTATCAGAATGGCGCATAATTTCACGTGGAAAATAATTGCAGGCAACAACATAAAATTAAAATAATTCATGTCTTTAACTACAGAGTGAACAATTTACTGTGATTCCACGATCCTAGCTTCGCATCCGTTTTCCTCAATCAACCCTCATTCTTTCCTTCTGAATGACCGATGTCAAGGAAAGATTTCAAACTGTCATTAATTGAAGGACTCAACTTTGTTGTACAAAGTCCCGTGATTTTTAGATTAGTTCCGTTTTCCGAATGAAATAAAGATTTATTCGCTGTTAAATTGCGTGGCCAGACTCATCTGTCTCGTTGGTTGTCATCGGTAAAACCACAGAACTATATCGAGATAGAAGGAATGAGTTCGTCGATTTATATGAGAACCGAGCGTGTAACATTTTGCGTAGGCACTTTGACGTCACGCGAGTCTTTTAGTGATGTGTACAACATACACAAAATCGTTTCTAATCTGTGGTGTCATCGATCGCAAGTCGCAACGGAAGAGCGTCAGCGAGCCAACAGACTTCGACGGAAGAGGACGCGCGCGCTGGTCTTACGACGCGCCCGCTCGCCATTTTACCGTGTACCGAGTAGGCAAGTTCATAATGAATATGTATATTTTAAAAGAATATCTATTCGTTTTAGCGCGTATTTCATGTGATATAAAATAAAATAATAATAGCTGTGTACTTTGTTGGTGTGTCTAATAAATAAATAAATATGGAGTAGGTATTCTGTCTTAACCATCGTTACATCGAAACTAAGTAGGTAGTTATAACATTTCATAGAATCTAATTGGGAATCGATTTTGACACTTGACAGAAGAATGAGAATAAAAATGTATGTGAATATTTAAGCTATACTTCATTTAATTTAGAATTAGAAACCACAATAACATTATATTGCGTTACACTCATTGTGACGTATAAATGTAGGGACCTTTTCGTTATTTGACATTATCACTACATCTATAGTCGGATAAGCTGTACTGATTATTCGCCGGTACTTTGATTGGCCAGTAAAGGTATCTTTGTGAAAATGTATAGAACAAATCCGGCTGTATTTTGTAGGAAACCAGTTTTTTCGACCCGTTGCTTCTATCCATCTATTTTTTATAATAGGATCTTTTGGAAAACTGAAACAAAATTGAAAACTATACTTAATTTATCCTTTTGGCAAAAATATTTCATTTTGACTACTACTTCATCTCACGGCTACATAATAGTAAAAAAAACATTTTTGGGACAAGTTTTTGTTGCCGACTGTACTTTTTTTTGCAAAATCTTTATCTGCTTATCGAGACAAAACTATTGAGTCCTAACACGGTGGGTCTACGTTAAGAATAGCGGAGATCCTGTCGCCACCTTCCGACTCCATCATCAGATCAGGTCTTAGATACCATAATATTGCATTGTCATTGAGTTTACATATATGGTCCAAATTTCAGCCCATTCCGTTAACGGGAAGTGGGTCAAATTTAATTTGCAAGATTTGACCCATATATACATACCTACATACTTACATACGCATATACATACATTGCAAGTAAAATAAACGCTTGTAAAAATAATTATCATTTTTTCTGTTTTCCAAATTGATTTTAATCGACTAAGAAATCGGCATTGAAAATCGCTCGACAGTTTGGATTGGTTTATTTTCTTTGCTGGTTTTCAATGCATGCCAAGTCTGGCGCGTCAAATTAAAGCCGCAATGGAAAAGTAGCAGAAGACACGGACTCGCCCGTTACTGTTTTATAAAATTAATACTATGCAACAAAATAAATTGTTTTTTAAATAATAACGGATATTTTAGGGAAAAGAGTACTTACTTATGAAAAGAAATATCTTGATTCACAGCTCCTACTTTTTTGGTGGTGTTTAAACAGTTCGTTATCGAGCAACAGGTCATTTTGTTTTTAAATTCGAACATCACACACGGAAAGCGGTCGAGAGCGGACTGAGCGTCGCGCCGAGCAATGCAGTCCTTATAACCTCTTTTCGGCACGCGAGGTACATACACTCTTTCCTTCTATCTCGATATAGTTCTGTGGGTAAAACATACATGGTAAATGGGTAAGGACCAAAAAGTTGGCCACGCTAACTCAGTCAATTAAGTTTTCTATGAAACTTTTCCGTTGTAACACGAAAATTAGCCATACGTGTGTAGGGATAATTTTCGTGTCACAACGGAACTTTTTTCACTTTTGTTGTTTGTATGGTTAACTACGCTTAACTATGGTCCAACTATTTGGTCCTTACCCAAATAACCTTTCTGTCAAACAGCATTTTAAAGTGCTGTATTCCATTTTTATTGTAGAGACCCTGCACTAACAAGGGCAATTATTTACGAGTAACTACTAATAATATTATAAATGTGAAAGTTTACATGGACGTTTGTTACTCAATGACGCCAAAACGGCTAAACCGATCTAGATGAAATTTTGCACATGGATAGATTATAGTTTGGAATAGGACAATGATGATCCTAAAGTAATAGCTATAATTATACTTGGCCTAACGTAACAGCTTATACCTATCTAGTTTAGAGGACACGATTTCTGTAGGAGAACGTATCGAAACTTTATTAAATTTTTCATTTCATTTAATTTAGCATCGTCATGGGTATTAATATTATTATCATTTTATTTATTTGCTCTTGTTTATTAGAAGTTTCGACACTTTTTCCTGCTTAACTACGCATGATATATATATAAAAAACAAATGATTTATATAATGCTAGGTTAAGTTCTATCATTGTCATAAGCAATCTTTAAAAAAATGACTGTTGAGTTTCTTGTGGCTCTTCTTCTCAGCAGTGGTCTCTTTGAAGCACCAGTAGAGTTTTGACGTGTAAAAGTGCCCGTGCGGCCTACTTACTGCATAAACAACTTTTATCATTATTATTTTTAATCAACTTCTACGCGGACGTAGTCGTAGGAAACAACTTGTATTTTAAATGCGAAAGTTTGTGTGTTTGTTACTCCTTCATGCAGCAATTGCTGGACGGATTTGGATGAAATTTAAAATGAAGATCGCTTTTATAAACTGGATTTACACAGGCTACTTTTATCCTGGAAATATTAAAGTTACCAAGGGAATTACGGTAATTGAAGTCTATGCGGACAAACTCGCGAGCAGACTGAAGCTAGTTGGTAATTAATGCCCCGTCCACAGTACGGGCATCTCAATCTATTATAACAAATGAAATTTCAAATGTCTATGGGTCTCAGAGTTTTATTCGTCTTTTTATGTTATGCTCATTTCTAATTTAAACCGCAGATAGACTTTGTTGCTATGGGTTACTTACAAAATGAGTCAAATTTCAACTTGTAGTAACCAAATCTATCTCCGGTTCGAATATATAAAATATAAATAAATATCAGGGGACAATCTCACACAAATTGATCTAGTCCCAAACTAAGCTCTAGGCTTGTACTATAGGTACTAGACAACGATAAACATACTTATTAAGAGAAATAAATACTTAAATACATAGAAAACATCCAAGACTCAGGAACAAATATTCGCGCTCATCACACAAATATCTGCCCTTACCGGGATTCGAACCCAGGACCTCTGGCTTCAGAGGCAGGGTCACTACCAACTAGGCCACCGTGTCGTCGGGGATATGGAGCGAACATTAAACAAACAGGTACCCTAACTTCAGCAACGCGAGTAAATTCCCAATATCAACTAAACATCCATGAGCGAATGCTTCGATAAACATAATTTCCGTCACCCTCTGGAACAAATCAAATCAGTTTTATGAGATCAACGATCTTACAAATAAGGCTTCCTTGATGTTCTACGCGTGTTTTTTCTCGAGGGACATATTTATTGTTACCCTCTTGACCTGGTTTCGATAATGTTCCAAGGACTAAATTTCACAATGGGTATCTGATACAAAGCCTTGAATCAACTCCACATTGTCCTGAACCATATTATTGTCGTATTCTTAAGAGGCCGCACACGAAATTAAGGGTTTGATTCTTTTTGAGATTTTACAGATAAAGATTCTTAGATTCTTAGATTCTATAAGTTTGAATGCACATCATGAAATGTCATTTCAGTTCTGATCGAATAAATGACTTCCAAATAAATGAGGTACTTTTTTATATTTGTCGAGTATTATAATGCAAGATTTAGGTTATTTTAAAACATTATATAATGTTTAATGTTGGTTTGTTATGTTGTAGCAATATATATTGCTATTTTTTTTTTCATTTTTTGGATGTTTTTTTAAAGTAATGGATTGATTTTGAACTGAACTTTATTACTGTTGTTTTCATTTTAAGAACGATAGTTTTAAGTAGTCGAAATCAAAAACAATGTTTTGCCCATTTTCTGTAATACTTTACCAAGTTAATATTTTTTTTACACCAAAAAAATACATGAGAGTGGTAAAAAGTAATTACAGTACATTTTTTAGACAACTTTTACAGCAATAAACTGTAACTTTTTCATACCTTTTAGACGTCAAAACAATTCGAGAATATGCGATATTCTAAACCTCTTACAGCAAAATTCACAAAACAGTCGCCGGTTTCAGGTCGATTAATCAAAATAAAATAATAAAAACAAAAAAGTAGCTCATACATTCCTTGAAAATTGAAATTATCTTTCGTGTTGCGTATTATAATTTTTAGAAATTAAGTATTTCAACAGTAAAATCTTGTCTGTAGAATCAGGTAAATCGGCGAAATTGACAAAATTTAATGCTTTGAAAGTTGTCATACACTTGACAGTAAAAGGTAGCAGTATCATGAAAATAAGATAATTAAAAACAAAATGGAATAAAAAAGACTCATCCAGTGCCTCAATTCCAATTAGTTTTAGCCCATCTTGTTTTGATATCGTAATCGTATAATCGATTTCATGGTAGCGTCTTTTTATCCGTCTTCATAAAGAAAGAGGTTCCACGTTCGACTGCATGTATGTTTTCTCCGTCAGTTGTTGCCCGATTTTGAAATTTATTTATTTAGGAGAGTTTGAAATGTGCTATCGTTTCTAAAATATTAATTGAGAATGGGCGTACATAGCATAATAATCACTAAAAACATAAATATTATTATTAGCCTAACATAGTGTCCCACTGCTGGGCAAATTCCTCCTCCCTTGATTTCCACACCTCTCTCTCTGTAGCAATTTTCGGCCAATCCTTCTGAAAAGCGTCCAAGTCATCCCGCCATCTCCGCTTGGGTCTGCCTCGTCGTCTGTAGCCGTCCCGGGGGACCCACCAGGTTGCCGCATTGGCCCACCTCTGTGGGTACATGCGACCAACATGTCCGGCCCAGGCCCACTTTAACTGGGCACACCAGTTAAAAACATAAAATAGAAATGTAAAGAACAAAAACTGACTTTAAAAACAGTATTAAATATATTTTTTAAAAAAGGTTAGGTTTTATATTTTAACCAAAAGTTGACTTCAGTTGAAATGACCCGTTAATTTCTATTTCACAAGAAGTTATTTTCAGGTTTTTGGAGGTATCTTTTTTTAGGATATTTTTTTACTTGATAGTAAAGGCGTTGTAGACTTCAACGTTACGATATAAGAGTAACAAATTGTAATAGAGCTGAAGAAGATTAAAATGACAATAAATATCCAACATCGTATTTTTTTAACTTTGCATACTATAGCGATTCAACCAGTATTGTTATTTTTATACTGGTTTCAGGCTCGTTTTGCTGAGGGGGCAGCGAGACCTATGGATATTTTTAATTCTAACCCTCTTACTTATAAACATGGAATAACCATGGGGTAGCTTATGCCATGCTTTGTCACTTTCTTTCAGATACAAATGTCAAAATTACAGATAAGAACAAAGCATGGCATAAGCTACCCCACGGTTATTCCACGTTTCTAAGTAAGAAGGCTACAATGCTTATATACTAGTACCTACTACTGTTACTGTTCTGCTCGGGGACCGGCCCGCTATCCCATTCAACACACTTAGAAAAGCCGTTTCGTTTAAAAGCCGATCGATTTGCTTTATAAAAATCGCTATCCCATACAAAGGGTTTCGAATGGGTTTTATAAGGCTTTTACTTAGGTTATCTAAGCTGTGCTTTAGCTGTTAAGGTTTCCCTTATAGTGAATGGTTAGTTTAACAAATAACTTAGTCATATATTTCTTTCTAAGAGGTTTTCTTTAGTGGGGTATTCTATTGAGAAGTTAGTCTTTCAAAGGCTTTTATTGGTGAATGGGGGGGCGGGTTCTTGGTTCGGCTGTCATACCTCCACACTGAAACTTAGGTGCAATTTCAATGTTGGCTGTTAGTGTCGTCACAGTACTAGCTGTTGATTGCGTTGGTCGCCGCTGCGGACTCCTTATAAACTCATTCCTATTTACTTATAAACGTGGAATAACTGTGGGGTAGCTTATGCCATGCTTTGTCCTTATGTAATTGTGACATTTGCGCCTGACAGAAAGTGATAAAGCATGGTACAGTCAAGGTCATAAATATGTATACACTTTAGTACCTTGTCACATTAATCGCTATGACAATTTCATTTGGCAGCTTAAGCATGACGTTAAATAGACAAGGTACTAAAGTGTATACATATTTATGACCTTGACTGTACAAGCTACCCCACGGTTACTCCACGTTTATAAGTAAGGGGGTAAGTAAACAGTCGATGCGTCGCCGTCACCGGTCGCGGTTGCGTTAGACAACAACGGAATTGTACTTTATCTAACAAACACATGGATAATTTACCTAACTTATTTTTCGTGTGTATTATATGCATAGCTCTCTATATTTTTTTTCCTTTTAATTAAACGTCTTAGAGAATTCGTCATGTAAATAAATTATGTTAAAAAAAACCATGTGCGTATTAATTTTTATGTTGGTAAAAGTAATTTAACATTTATTAAATAGTTAGTCGTGGCGAACCCGATATGGAAATGTTGCCCGATATTTTACGTTCCTACCATTAATGATGTCCCAATAATGAGCTCATTAACAAAACAAGCGGATATAAAATGCTTTACTGAGCCGGATGATTAATCTGTTTAAAATGGGATTAAAAAGCTGAATATCAGTATTATATTGTTTGAAATCCGCAACGTTTTAAAAGACCCGTAAATTAATATCAGGGGACAATCTAAAACAAAAAGTGGCCCAGCACTAAACCGCTCCAGACGTAAACGCATCGTATAGAATCGGCCTGGCCTCGTTTACATAAAACTCGAAAAGAAAATGGAAAAAAAAATATATACTTACTTAATTAATAAAAGAGGCAGAGGACGACCCAGATGAAATTACTTTGAAAACGTGATAGAGAAAGCCAAGGTCGTGTCGTATCAAGATGTCAAAAACCTAGTAATTAATAGAGAGGAATGGCGAGCACTCCACGGACAAGAGCATAGCTCTTAAGTTATGAACAAAACCAATAAAAAAGTTGAAGCGTAGGTTTCACAAAACATTTTTCTAAATTGTGCATTTGTTAATTTAAGACTATGAACCAGGATTCTTTGATATGCTTTACAACTAAGCAGCGCTGGCCCTAGGAAAGAGCGAGAAGAGCGGTTATTTTAGACGCCAAACTACGAGCAGGTATATTAAAATGACTAATGGAAATACAATTTGTGAGAAAGCGTCAACAACAGTGGTCCAAATTTCACCTCGCATTCTCGTTCTACCCTTATCAAGGGCCGATAAGGGCTGAAATTAGGTCCCGAGACTTGTGAGGAAATTACTTAGAGTGATCAAGCCTGACCTCAGTCACTTTTTTAACAGACTGCTTAAGGGTTTGGACATCATTTAGCCTTACAATATTATTATTACTTCAACCCTTACTAAATTATATTCAAGTAGGTGTACACAACGATAATTAACGCAAGCGAAGTAATATTCTAGTAACCGATAATTTGCCACAAAACTATCTATCTCTTCAAAAGCATTAACAATTTTTAAACTTTGTAAACAGGTAGCAAACGGGTGAGCAACTCACCTGATGCAAAGTGATTACTACCACACATTGACACCTGCCTCACTAGGAGACCAATTGCAGACGTTACCGGCCTTTATCACATATCTTCTTGTAGTCACACAACTCAGGAAAACTCTTCGATATTGAAACGCAAATAATCTACCCTTCATGCCGCGAAACGTGCTGATTTTTCCCCCTTCCTCCGATAAGCTGGTGATAAATGTACGCAAGTTCGTTACTCGCACGAGTTACGTATCGCTCCGAGCTGCGATAGTGAGGACGAGCCAAACTTGAAACAGGATTACGGGCTTAAATTGTTCGGTCGCTTTTCTTTTTACATACGGGGAGCTGGATAGAAACTTACAACATACTATTTTACGGTGTTATGAATCTTTCAGGGCGAAACGAGAAAGGAGAAAGAAAGAAAATTATTTAGTCACAAGTGATACATGTTACAAAAAGACAAAACCAACTAACAAAAAAGGCAAAATAACTGACGGACTTAGTGACATGATGGAAAATCATCCCAGTTAAGCATGATGCTGGTTTTGAAGCTCATTTTTCTCGCGCCGATAGTTAGGGAGCAAAAACTCATTACCACATGCATGCACAGCTATGTAGTTTACGTTTAAAGTAATAATTTATAAATGATTGCACACAAAAATAAAGTGAATAACTAGTTCAAACGCACTTTTTCACTAATTAACTGCATAAGAACTTTGCAAACTACGTCAATCTATGTCCCTATAGCTATCAATCTATACTATACAACATTCTAACAGTTAAGTTGGCATTGCACGCTAAAGTTTGCTCCTACAACTTGGAGTAGGTACTGTGTTCTGTACACTAGGAGAGCTGTGTGTAGAAAACATAGAATATAAATCGTATCAAAATTTAATTAATCTGAGCATGGGTTGGATATCTGCACACGGCCATCTTCGTCCTTGACTATAGGCGATTGGTGCTGAATGTAGTCCATCAGAAGGTCGTAGTCCACTCCAACCACTTTGATGTCGAAACGGTTATCCGAAATCATCTGAAAGGAAGACATTACTAATATTTATAAAAGATGAATGTTTGCGTAATGAGTGCAAGTGTTTGTTTCTCAGTCATAGATGTTCTCTATGTATTTTAGTAGATATCAATTTCTCAAAAAGGTTTACCGTAGTGTATAAGCTAGAGTTTAGTTTATTTATATATAATATTGCACAAAATATCAGCAGAAACGCTGTTTACTTATTATTTTAAATCAAACGGTGGTAAGACCTCGTGGTTTACCTGGATGGTGATCCTACCACCGTTACTTACTTGCTAACCTGCTGCAAAGCATCTGTGTTTGCACTGTCGTAATTCGGTGTAATTACTAGCAATGTGGTATCCCAGTTCTCCTTCTGAGCTGAGATTCTACTCTGTAAAAACGATATCGCCTTTGACGTGTTTCCGTATTGTCAAAGTTTTGATAACTCTCATGTACTAGACAGTAATGGTGACCAAGTTAAAAACGATACTAAGTCACGTCAAATGCAATTTCGTTTTAACGCAGTAGAATAAAGGTCCTGGTAAAATATTATTTGCAATCCAAAGATCACGAAACAAGAAAGTAACCTTTGAACATTAATAAGCATACCACCGGAAGATTCCCACACTAGTGCGTCGTTGGCGAATAAAACTAAGTAGATCGTTGCAAAATCGATACAAAATTAGCGGTAACTCATCACACTTCATCGAATGTATCATTTTATCGAATTTCATTTCATCGAACGCTATGTTCTGCTGAAACCATAATGTTTTCATGGTATATTAAACATTAAATACGTACGTTAGGTTAGGTTAGATGTTTAAGATACCGTGAAAACATTATGGTTTCATCAGAACATAGCGTTCGATGAAATTTAATTCGATGAAATGATACATTCGACGAAAGGTGTTTCGATGAAATGATAGACATCCACAATTAGCACATAGCGAATCCCATTTTTTAATTTGGGAAACTTACTGTGTACTCCCCACCACCAGCGCCTATAAAGTCCGTAGTGATAACCCTATAGAACTTCTCGGGGTCAAGTGGTTCGTATCTAGGGACGGAACAGTGTATGCAACGGACCGATGCGCTGACTAATCGGTTTCCTACCGGCCGGGAGCCGTCAAACACCGTCTGAATGCCTGTAAAATATGCGCTGTGACATTAACATTCTTGTGATGTTTAAACCCGCCCTTATAACCTTTATAATAATTGACGTCACGCTAGCCTAGTTGGTAGTGACCCTGCCTTCGAAGCTAGGGGTCCTGGGTTCAAATCCCGGTAAGGGCAGATATTTGTGTGATGAGCACGAGTATTTTTTCCTGAGTCTTGGATGTTTTCTATGTATTCAAGTACATATTTCCGTATATAAGTATGTTTATCGTTGTCTAGTACTCATGGTACAAGCCTAGAGCTTAGTTTGGGAATAGGTCAATTTTAGGACTACACCATTTTTATTTATTTTTATCAATTGTTTTTTATTGAGATGCAACGTTTTCTTATCGCTTTAAAAACCTTAATATCATGAAAAATACGCCAAAGACAAAAAAGACAAAAATCTTATTAAAGTTTGATAAAAAGAGATTGAATTTTGATCTGCGTATTGGATATCTAGTGCCTAGGGATGTGACTCCAAATGTTAATAAATTAAATGTGAAAATATATTTGTTTACTTATACGAGTATATTATCAAATAACTGCATTTTGCTTTAGTCTTTAGTCAACAACAACCTTTTTGTTCAAAATCAACGACAAAATCTCAAGTAGCTGATACAAGTATTTATATTCTCATAGAAACATTAAAAAAACATTTAAGAATGCGCATTATAAAAAGATCTTTAATTTTGTTTTAATGTCTTATTTTGTAGTTTTAATTAGGCTGCAGAAAGTCTAAGTTTCATCATTTAATTTGTCAAAAGAATAGAAAATACTTAGAAATAGATATAATATAGTTTTTTTATTAAGTTCACGTAGCTAATATCGTTACAAAATTATATTACTAAAAAATAAAATGACGAATTTCAATGTGTTGATATTAAGTCCCGTTACGAAAACAATTTCATGCAAAGTGACTGAACGGTTAGAGATTGAAAATATATTAAAAATATAAAATGTATTAGATACAAAATTGGAAAATACACATTAACTTCTTTACTGTAATTACGCGAATAACGGAATGTTTCAATTTTCATATTCGATCCCAACCCTTAAAAATAGTAACCAGACCAATCTTTATTATGTTAAAACTACTTTGAAAATATTCTAATAAAATAAAATAGATTGCGGTGTAGAAACGTCCTAATCCAATTATACACGAAACCTGGTCAAACACAAACAAGCACAAATCAGTGAAACACAAAGCGTACGCCACTACAGAGACAACAATAGGGTTGCCACTCACAGAGAACCCGTCGCCTCCCTCCCCCATGAAGCTCTGGGAGACTACTGTGTAATTCCTATCAAGTCTTAGAGGCTCGTAGCGAGGCACGCTGCAGTCAATGCACCGGGTGCTTGCGGTGACAACCCTGCTGTTGACCGGGCGGGAACCATCGAACACTGCTTGCAGCCCTGCAGTCGTTGACAACAGTTTTCACTGTTATTATTGCTTGTATTGGCAAACTTTTTTTACATTTATGTTTTGAGTCGATACACGGTACGTAGTAACTGAAATTTATGCGTAACTAGAACATAAGGTTTCTTTATGCTATTTTTTTTTTATTTACTTGCTTTTTTTTCAGAGAATAGGTAAATATAGTAAAGACCAATCCTAAGTAAAGGAAGTAACTGTTTATGTATACAATATTAGTACCAGCATAATGATATTGAAATAAAATATTTATTTCGATATGACATTTTTTTCATAGTACCTGGGAGATTGAGCGTCGAGTTGCTCAGATTAAAAACTATTTTTCTCGAAGATGACAAAATGACAAATCAATTTTTCGGCTCTGTGCCAGCGTATTGCAAATTTCATCGAAATCGTTAAAGCCGTTTTCGAAAACTTGACATACAAATATAGGCATGAACAATTATTTGTTTTCATTAGTTTATAGATTTGTTGTAAAGTTATTATTTTAAAATTAAAATATTTTAAACCATAACGAATTGTTCCGACATCCATGTAGGAGCTTGTGTTGGGAGTTTTGTTGGTAAAAATAAACTGCTAACTTAAAGCTTAAGGGTTTGTGCCAGGAACTAATTGTAGCAATGTGAATTTTACCTGAAACCTGTAGCATCCTTGCCCCAGGATAGGGGTCATTGGCGACCGAAAATTCCAGCATCTCCATAATATGGTCACCTCTCAGCTGGAATACTTCCACATTATTTTCAAACGGTGTCGAGAGGAGCATCGATTCAAATGTTATAACTGAAAATACAATAATTGGGCGGTTTTCAAAAAAAGTGTGCATCGTTAAGCACAAAAATTAAGAACCGTTAACTTTTCCATTTCATCACGAAAATTAACGTATCTAAATGTACGACTTATTGGAAAAGTGTGACGAAATGGAAAAATTGAAGTCTCTTAATTTTTGTCCTTAACGATGTGCAATTTTTGAAAACCGCCCGAATATCAAAAATCTTAGCGTTTGAAAGCGTTTATATGTCTTACTAATAATATAGATGTGAAAATTTGAATGTTTGTTGCTCAGTCACACAAACAAATATAATTAAACAAGTATTACTATCTGATGGCAATTCTTCGTAGGGTTTGTTGTTACAATGAGTGAATAGTTAGTGTTTTAGTGTTAGTGTCATCATTCTGGCACCCGAAATGTAAATTAAGTTAGTAAGTAAGCACTAGTGTCTAGGTGTGTACCTAACAAGTAGTATTAGTTTTTGAGCGCATCGGTCGCCAACAAACTGTCGCACAGTTTGGCGACATTTAGACAAAGGTACTAAGTAAAAATCTATTTACTATATTAAAAAATATACCTACAAAAAAATATCTATTTATTTGTTTTTATTTTAATAATAATAAAAAAAAAACACCAGAACGGCTGAGTGTGGATGCAATTTGGCACAGGGACAGATTAAAGTCTGAAATAGCACAAAGGCCAATTTTAGCCCAAAAAATTGGAAAGTTCCCGGGGGAATAGCGTTAAACGACTTCAACGCAGATGAAGTCTGGCGCATAAGCTAGTGACTTTATATTTTGTATGATACCTTACTGTTGTTTTTGACATAATCGTTAATCTGCCATTTGCTTGAAACAGATGAAATCCCAACGCCAATCATAAACTCGTAACAATGTAATTAAATACAAAGTTTCTCATTTAACTACATTGTAACAATAGTTCAATATAATGAATTCTAGTCGGTATTATCAGTGCTAGGTAGATTAAAAGTCCATCCTGAGTAGTCCTGATATATTGCACAACCATAAAGTTGCTGAATATTGATAATATTGACAGCTTTTGTGACTATTCCTTTACACGTGACAAACAAGTTTAGTGGTGGTCCCTATGCAGGGTCCGTCCACCATCTTATCCATTAACACCCGCCACGCAACAGTTTTCGCATTGTTGTGTTCCGGTGTGAGACATAAGACAACCGGTGAAAGGAGACCCTTCATTTTGGGCCCAAAATCAAAAGTGCCGGCCAACGAATAAAAATGACGAAACATTGCTCTAGTCATTTCATTATATGACATGTAAACTCTAGAACCATCATTTGTTGGTGTTACAGAAGTTCGAAAATCCTGACTTTTCATATAAAATCAAAAGTCTCAACTAACAAATATGATTATTTTTTACTGGTTGGGGCTTCACTCTGAGCATAGAAAACACCTTGACCCAAGATAAATATCATATAAATATAATAACACTCATTTTTGATTTTGTATGAAAAGTCAGGATTTTCGAACTTCTATAACACCAACAAATGATGGTCCTAGAGTTTTGATGTCATATAATGAAATGCTCAGAGCAATGTTAAGATCAAATTAAAAATACTTTTATGCGTTGGCCGGCGCTTTTGATCTTGGGCCCAAACTTGTATGAAACGTGAATGGTCTCCTTACTAGCATAGAGGTATTCCATCTTATTCCTCAGGGATGGCAACGCATTTGAGGTTTTAGGATTATAGTCTTGAGAATTCAAATGTCTATGGGTCTCAGATTCCATTTACCATCAGGTGGCATGAGTGCTCGTGTGCCTTCTCATTAACATAAACAAAACAATTTCAGCGTTGTTTTACTGTTCTCAACATTAACAATATTCAGTAACTTTATGGTTGTGCAATGTGACAGGATTGACTTCTTATCTGCCTAGTAAGGAACGGAATTAATAATCCGATCTTGAGTTAAGTATCCAGTTCAAGCTGCGCCAAAAATATATAATTATAACTTGACATTTTCTTAGATACATTCTGCGAACGTTATCAGTGTTATCAGTGACGAAAATGTATAGGATGGGCGTAAGTCGCGTCGAGTCCTCATGTCAGGTCCATACATAATGCCAGTTTTTGAATTTAACCCCTCGTCTGTATTGTCACAGAGCTGTCCCTAAAAATTAGGATAGCTTCTCGTTTTTAATGGTTACTTATTTTTCGGACTTTATCATAATCCAAAGAGGCTAGAAATTGGTATTTTTTTCACTTCTGAATTAATTTAACTTAGTGTTATGCAACTTGTCTTGCCTACTGAGTAGCTAGGTTTTTGCTTGAGGAAAGGATTATAACAACAAGGTTGCAATTACAGTGTTGCTAAAATAGGTATTGGCTCTTACCAAGATATGGTCCAAGGCTAGTTTATATACAGAGTGATTGATTATTACATACATTCCCGTTAAGAGGTTATAGTAGAGCTCATTTGAAGCAAATTAGGTCATGTAGTACCTGGGCCGAAAATTATTAGGTTCTGAGATATTGATCAATTTAAATTGAATTTTGGCAATTTTCCTTTATTTTCATGTCACAAAAAATTCTAAATGTTATGTTTCATTTCAAAAGATTATTAGAATCATTACGAATCAGCGAAGTTTTTAAACCCATTTTCCCATTTTATTATACTTAAAAGTAATTACTTAAAGTTTCTTTCTCCATAATAAGCAAAAAACCAACACTGGGAACACCTAGTCAATATCTCAAATTAATCAATATCTCAGAATGTAATCATTTTCAGCCAAGGTACTACATGATCTACTTTGCTCCAAATGAGCTCTACTATAACCTCGCAACAGGAAATGAATGCAATAACCAATCACCCTGTATACGGCCCTGAGTAATAGTAGGTATGTGAATGATAGATGTATAACCTCCTGGTTCAATGTCCACCCGAATGCCGCCCTGGTTGATGACGCAGAAGTGAGCGTAATGCCAGTTGTCTTCCTCCGCCATCGGCATTGCCTGAAACCAGATAACAACCGATATAACATCACGTAACATCTGAATATTTATGCTTCCCTAGTAACACAAAATACAGTATCTCAAACAAAACTCCTGTAACAAATGCAACCTTATTACCGCTCCGCAGCATAATGTACAATACGCAAAATGTACACTACACGCAAATTGTAACAACCGGTAAATTGTACAATACGCAAAATGTACACAACGCTTTATGTACACAAGCGAAATGTACAAAAAGCAAAATGTACATACGCACAACGTACAAATCACAAAATGCACATCGCTAGCAAAACGTACAATACGCTAAATGTGCAACATGCAAGTCGGCTTACACGCAAAATGTACAAACAGCTAAAAACGATGCTGGCTAAAATTCAGTTTTGGCGTCGAGACGGCAGTCGTTTTGATGACGTCACTACGGGGGAGACGTAATACACTTAAGTCACTGTCTCCCGATTGTTTTGAGGTCCCAGTACTATTACTTAACACAGTACTTAGGACAGTGACTTAAGTGTATTACGTCTCCCGCGTAGTGACGTCATCAAAACGACTGCCGTCTCGACGCCAAAACTGAATTTTAGCCAGCATCGTTTTTAGCTGTTTGTACATTTTGCGTGTAAGCCGACTTGCATGTTGCACATTTAGCGTATTGTACGTTTTGCTAGCGATGTGCATTTTGTGATTTGTACGTTGTGCGTATGTACATTTTGCTTTTTGTACATTTCGCTTGTGTACATAAAGCGTTGTGTACATTTTGCGTATTGTACAATTTACCGGTTGTTACAATTTGCGTGTAGTGTACATTTTGCGTATTGTACATTATGCTGCGGAGGGCTTATTACCAACAGGATAGGATGGAATCTGCTTTGGCTATTGAATTTGAGATACTACTTCTTAGCTTAGGAGGGCAGTATGTAAGAACAATATAAATATGTGTACTATAGTACGATATTTTTTTTTAAGCCTAATAGAACAACATCTCGTTTGTCGGAATCGGGGTACTCAATATAACCATTCACACGTGCATTGCATACCCACATCCACATACATATTTACGTAAAATGCATTGCATGAATACTGTAACGAGACATAAAAAAATTAATGTGTCTTTTAAGGAGTAAGTTGACCAAAATGTAATTAATTGTCTTAGGTTAAGTTTACCCTTTTATTTGCATGCCTACTAGTATAAGGTATTGGCATTATTGGAACTGATTGTACTATCTTACCATCAGATTTAACTAATAACCTTATATTATGAAAAAAAAAAAAAATACAAGTAGGACAAGGAGTACTGTGACTAAAATAAGAGATGACTCTCAATTCGTCAGTTTTTTATGTTTACTAAACCGAAATGCCGCATTTTCTGTGCGATTTATCAAATAATATCTTAACTTAAATTCATGAAAATAATGTGTGTATGTTTATGTACGTCTGAGAAACTATAATCAAAATAAATGTCTGACGTTAAATCTTTCCGAAACATTAAAACCAACATCGAAGTTTACCAATAATTTTACTTTCATTGATATTAATTAGGTACTAAAAGCAATACAGATTTAAATTCAATCAAAAAATTTAAGCTTTTGATAATTCCATAAATTGATATTATATTATCACTAGCATTTTTTTTCTTTATTGCGTTCGTTTGTAACTATCTTCCTTATCTTTTTTCGATTCTTTACCAATAGGTACCTACAGTTCTAGGCAATAGAGGTCAAAAATATTGTCCCTGCGAGTTGGACTGACAGCCCAGTAAAAACTGCTAGAATCGCTTTAGCAATCTTCGTAGAAAGTATACAGAAAAGAAAGAATAACGTTTATTAAGTGCAAGACCAAAACTTATTAACAGTGTATTTAAAAATAATAACTACAAAGATAACATGCAAGCACTTAAATATAAAGCGACCAGTTCAACAAGATGCTGCAAAATTAACCTTTTCAACGGTATGTCAAATACAAAACCAGAGCGAATGTCAACTTTGCCTCATAGATACTAAGGCCTATTTTGAGCTGTCAACCATGACGGAAATATCCGTCAGTGGCGTTGAAAAGGTTAAGGCACAGCGCTGATTTTCAGCTGGGACTTTGTGTGATTACAGCACTGTTTCCTATTTCCGGCTTGACGTTGATTTTGGGGATATCCTGTTTGTAGCATCGCAGGTAGCACAAAGAAGGGGTGCCGCCACCCTGAAGCGAAAGTATATGATTCTTTATTTTAACCCGAAAGCTATGAATTGATTTACATTCACGCAAAGGTGGCGGAATGTTATTTCAAATAAAGACTATACACGATAAAATCGGGCTATGCATGCTCTGGTGTATATTTTTTATGAATGCTAATTTGAGAGCAGCACTTTTTTGTATTAGTCAGTTTTTATGAAAGTACATAATAAAAATACGATCATAATAAAATGTTGGAGCTTCTGTCTGACTTAGACCATTATACGAGTATAATCCACAGTACAAATTTTTATTTGTACACCATATGTAAATTTTCCTGTTAAAAACAATTTACTATTTTCAATTATACAAGCCATATTATACCTTATTACATTATCTTTTAAGGAATAAGGGCTTGTACTTAGTACTATTAAGCGATGGGCTTGCAACCTGTCACTAATACACTGGTAAACATCTTGGCCTGATTAAGCAACATGTGGCTAAAGAACTATCAAGAAATCTTTTAAGAGTTGTTGATATTTCTGTAGCTCTACCTACTCCACTTTGGGAATGAAGGCGTGAGGTTATGTATGTACTCATATGTATGTATTTTTTTTTACAATACTTAAAACTTTTCTAATTGTATTCAGATTGAGATAGTTATGAGGTTTTTTAACTTAGGCAAATTTGACTTTTTGACAAGTAAATGCGTCCCATGCAAAAACATATCAGTGCTTGGAGTAAAAAGTCTTCCTGACTACTACAAATAGAAATGAGTTTGAAAAAATATTTTTTTTGTAAGACGATATTCTAATGTGCGTAATACAGCTTATAAAAATATAAATACAGTTGTGACATTGTAGCAGGAAGCGTGTGAAGATTGTCAAAAAACGCTGGACAGGAGATGAAAGGTATGATGAAATATATTCAGCGAAAACAGCGATTTTATTTTATTATATAGTATTATAATTTTTCAAGTTATTAAAAAAAAAACTGCTTGAAAATATGCATTCAATGCAAAGATACATCAGAGAATGCATGGCCCGATTTTACCGTGTACAGTCTTTATGTTTAGCCAATGTTTTTCGGCTGATAATAACCATGTTAGGTTACAGGATACTCACAGCATGCATAAACGCATCGCAAATAAAGCTCCCCAGATTGCACTCTCCGCATGCACACCTGGATCCGAGATGGACCAGCGATGAGCCAACTTCCTGCTTGGCCAGCGCGTCTACCCTGGGCAAGTATACCTCGATCTTCTCCAAAACATCCGGAGCTGGAATGGAAAATGTTTTATTAGATTTTGATGAATATAAGAACTGATGACACGGATTGCTATGACTTTTGTAAATTTTAACGAGTGGTTGGTGTAGCTAATTAAAAGATTGATTGAGTGAAAGAATACATACCTTGTATAACTTCATTTCCTAAGTAATGTGGATGGCCTTTCCATTCAAGTAGATTACCGTCGTCGTCGAAATAAAGTTTTATCTCTCCCAAATAAGCCGTGTGGGCGGCAGCTTGGACTATTAATACCTAAAACAAAAAAAAAAACAAACAAGTAGACAAAAGTTGATATCCATAAAAAGTAGCTAATTTTATGATCAGAAAAAATTAACCGAAAAAAATAAACCATAGAGAAGCGAGTATTGAAGTATTGTTTTTCCTAGAATTATCACCTAGTGCATTTATTAAGACAACGCAAACAAAAAACTGGAATAAAAAAACGATACAAGACGTTTATTCTATCAGTAGGCTACATGGGAACTTATACTCGTGTCTGCATCTAAATCTACAAGCCCTTCCGAATACGAGTATCGACGACTGCTGAGAAGAAACCATCGCAAGAAACTGCCCTCCTGAGCCAATAAGCAGTATCTCAAATTAAATAGCCAAAGCAGATTCAATCTTATGTTGTTGGTTATAATGTTGTATTTGCTACAGGAGTTTTGTCTGAGATACTGCCATTTGTGTTAGTAGGGTAGATCTACTTACTAACCTTTCTATTTTCTTGCTCTACCACAACGGGGTACGGTCCTTGGGGCTGAAAAGCACTGGAATCAGGAGGCTCCTCGTTATATAGGAGCGTGTGACTATGGCCTCCAACAATTATGTCGATGTATGGACCTCCAAGGAGAGCTATGTCCCTAGAAACAATGAAATTACTGTTGTTACGTAACATTAAGCCTTCATTCCCAGAGTGGGGTAGGCAGAGCTACAGAAATATCAACAACTCTAAGTCTAAGAAAGACTTATTTATAATTTTGTATCCACATTTTGCACAATCAGGCCAAAAAGTTTACTAGTATATTAGTGACAGGTTACAAGCCCATCGCCTAATAGTACTAAAAGCCCTTATTCCCTTAGTCGCCTCTTACGACATCCGCGAGTAGTCATGGAGTGGCACTATTCTAACCCGGCAACCACAAGAATTACTTACTTAATTATGCTCTCCAGACCCAGCATTTCTTAACCTTTTCAACGCTATGTCAAATACAAAACCAGAGCGAATGTTACTTTGCCTCATAGATACTCAGGTCTATATTGCACTGTCAAACATGACGGACGTATCCGTTAATGGCATTGGCAATGTAAGTAAAGAATTTCGCTAACAACAAACTGTACGTTAAGTTCGTATATTTTTTTTTACTTAATAACTTAAAAATAAGAATAAAATACAATACTTACACTCGTAAAAGTATATAATATTTTTCTAGCACTAAGCGTTTTTCTTTTTTCTCCAATAATAAAATAAACTAAAATGTTTTATGTAGGTAGTGGATTTTTTTAAGCAATTGAGGGTCCAAAACACAAAGCCCATGAAGCACGTGATTTTACTAAATTTATAGAGGTTATTACGGTACCAGAGGTAGTTATAGAGTTTCTACTGTATCTAGCTGTTTTTTATATACAAGATCATCACCATCATTTTTTCACCGTACTGGTTTCATGTCAAATTCCTTCGCCCTTCAGGCAATTCGTCTCTGGAATGCGCTCCCACCCCATATTAGACGAGCCCCTAACAAGCTTTCTTTCAAGGGAATGCTCCGGAAGCATTTCCTTGAACAAGACAATTAGCTTATCTCATCACGTTTCATTCTCCGCTTTTGTTTGTATAGGTATATTAATTCTTTATATTTATGTATTATATACCTAAGTAATATATTAGTATGAGTATTGTATGTATGAGTATATGACGTATATATTTATTTTAATATTTAAGTATTAGCAATAGATAATTGTTAAGTTTTTAGTTTTATCTGTCTTCTATTTCTGTGCACCCACTGAATAATGTAAATTTGTCATTGGTTATTTGGTCGACTGGTAGAGAGTGCCATTACGCCATTTGTACTTTTTTTTGTGCAATAAAAATTAAATAAATCATAGAGAACAAAGGTTTGGGAAAATCAAAGGTTTAACCACAAGAGTAAGAGGGAAAAACAAAAATAAACAACTTGTAGCCTAAGCCAAGTCGCCCTGGAGTGGCCCTAAATAAACTTAACGCCATACTGAAATCTCCGTAACACGGCCGACTTTGTTTAATCATTGAACCTTACACGAGTGAGCTTGTCAATTTAAAAACCGGTCAAGTGCGAGTCAGACTCGCGCAACGAGGGTTCCTTACCACCGCACAAGCATTATAATATTCCTATTTGAATTCGATTTCACAAAATTTACCATTTTATTGTATTTTTAGTTTTCTTCAGAGTTTGGACTATACATACACTATCACTAATAAACTGTTAAACTAATATCCTAGCCAAAATGTGGCTACAGAATTATCAAGTTTTTTTTTAAAGTTTTGGTCCGTGTGGTTGCCGGGTTAGAATATAGTCCCACTCCTTGTCTTCCCGTGGATGTCGGAAGAGGCGACTAAGGGAATAAACCCTTGTATTTAGGCGATGGGCTTGCAACCTGTCACTAATACACTGGTAAATATCTTATTATCAACAAGTTTCTTTATAGTTGTTGGTAATTCTGTAGCTCTGGTATAAATACCTATGTATAGTATTTCTATAGCTCTGCCTACACTACTCTAGGAATAAGAGTGAAATGTAATGTAAGTATGTATGTACGTTGTACTTAAATCGTACCAAATTTGATGCTTGGATGTTTGCCGTTTTTACGATACAACAAACATAAAAACACGGTAAAAAATAACTTTTTCGTATGGAGACCCACCTTTATTACGAGTACTTAACTTTTTTTTAAATACATATTTGTTAGTAAACCCGTCACAATATCACATTGTCATCTATTACGGTTCAAAAACAGCTCTTTTAAGTTAATACAGACGGACAGCATAGGCATATTAAAATAGTTCCCTTGGGCTCCCTTTAGGTACGGAACCCTAAAAAGCAAAAACAACACCTAAGGTGTGTTTTCGTACCATAAACATGTATCTCAAGGCATACAATTACTAGTAAGTTGACTCAAGCATGTCATGCAACACTCACATCAATTACTACGAGATAAAGGCGGTAACATGAAACCAAGTTGTTTACGTCGTTCGTAGTTACGTTAAACAGTCGAGTCTTAGGAGCAGTCTCACAAAAGCTGTGCTCGCAATGTCGCTTGTTGTTGATTTTCGTGATAACTGAAGTAAAAGGGGTCAATAATAGAAGATTGTGCAACAAGGGCATAAAACAAACCAATATATTCAAGATCTATGGTATCCTATGGATCCGGTAGGCGAGGGTGGATATTATTTATAAAGTCGATGATAAAATAAGTTTTAAGACCGAGTTTATACACTGCTTTTCACTTCGATTGCGAGGAAATAAAATAATGATAATGTAAATTGTCTCTTAACTTGACGATATTTTAATTAAATTCCGTACCACAACCACAACCAGTTTTGCAAAGAATTCGACTAATTAATAGTCCAAAACGAGAAGAAAACCTCCTTCCCGCCACTGTATTTCTTTTTAATTCTTAGTTTTTTTTTCTTCATCAATTTTTTAACTTAGGTAATACTGCCAAGTCGTACGTTGATTTTGTAATATTTTTAGTAAAAAAATATTTGATATTTGATAGTTTGGGTCCCGGGGAAAGACATAGGGTACTTTTTATCTCGAAAAATTTGACGGTTCTTGAGGGAATAGCGATTAACGACTTCTACGCGGACGGAGTCTCGGGAAACAACTAGTATAACATAATATTTTAATTCTAAGCCCCATCATGATAAAATGTTGTTACATACGGGTACATAAATACATTCGATTTCAACGAATATATTTTATAATATTACTGAATTTCATATCAATAATCAAAAATAACAAGAAATGTTTTCTAAGGGACAGGATTTTCAGAATTTATGTACCTACGTATTTTTAGATTAAGTTCTAAAGCAATTAGTTTACACCGCCTCCCATGTATTTGTATCCTTAGCTATTTCTCTGTCCAAGTTTGTATGGAACAGATCGCTTACTGCCTCGCCTGTAATTAAATTGTACTCGTACCGTTCCATGTTTTGTTTTTTCGTGTTCAATAATATTTTTTCTCGACTATCGTGTCTTGAAGAAGAAAGATAATGGGACACTAGATGCGGCAAGATAGTTTCTTTTTGAACATTTTGGAAGGTAAAGTCGAAGGAAAAAGAGGAAGAGGAAGACCTAAGCTTACTTACTTTAATCAAATAAGACAGAAGACCATGTCATGTCATATCAGGAGGTGAAAGAGCTGGCACAGAACAGAGAAAAGTGGCAATTACTCCACCGACAAGAGCCTGGCTTTTAAATTTAATGATCATCGTGTCTTGACTCAGCCTTAATTAGGGCGGCTGGGCGATCACGTTACCTTAACTAAATCTTGTAATGGAATGTTCCCCTTGTGGTGATGTTACCTGTCAATATCCAGCCCACAATGCGACAGCACGACGATGATGTCGATACCTTGCTCGTGAAGTTTTTCAGCTTCGGCTCTGACGGTTTCAATTTCATCTGTGAATTGGAGACGACCAGTGGAAGCTAGCGTCTGAAAAAAAAGAGTAAAATCTAACTTGTAAGTGTTTGTCACGTTTCGTACAAGCGTAGAGAAAGGCAATTTACTAGTAAAGGTTACTAGCAGATAGTTACTTACATACATACATACATAACGTCACGCCTTTATTCCCAGAGTGGGGTAGGCAGAGCTACAGAATACCAACAAATAATTCTGTAACCACATTTTGCACAATCAGGCTAAGATGTTTACCAGTGTATTAGTGACAGGTTGCAAGCCCATCGCCTAACAGTACTACAAGCCCTTATTCCCTTAGTCGCCTCTTACGACATCCACGGGAAGACATGGAGTGGAACTATTCTAACCCGGCAACCACACGGGGCCGCAGGGCAGATAGTTACTTAAGACTATAATTTTGTGGATTTCTTTTTTTAAATTATTTTACAACGAACCCCCGACACTGTGTATGTAACTGTGTTACTGTATGAGGCAACGTAGCTTCTGAATTGATTTTAGTTAAGTGTTTTTGTTAGAAATCTGACTTAAGCGGGAGTGTTCTTAACTTTGTTTGATGAAAATCCATTTGGCCGTTTAAAAGTTATGAGCACTGACCCCGAGCTTTATAAACCTCCTAGAAGACGCCCGCGACTTCGCACGCGTAGAATTAGTTTCCCGCTGCTCCCCCTGTGTATGTAGACGACACTATTAAATCACAATTTCATAGTGTCGTCTATGTTATGTCAAATACTTCATTCGTCGCTATTTCCTCGGGAACTGTTAAATTTTCCGGGATAAAAAGTATCCTATGTACTTTCCCGGAACCTTGGTTATCTCAACACCGAATTTCATTTAAATCAGTACAGTGGTCATGAAGTGTAAATGTAGTTAAGTTTTAAACTATCGCCAGAAGCAGACAGCAGTATGTTTGAATAACTTGACGAGAAGCGTGACTTTAAATGTTTAACAGGGGTGTCAACCCCGCAGGATGATCATAAAAGTAAAATTATTATTTTAGTTACTATACAAGTGAGAACGTGTTGCAAAGTTTTGATCCCTACTAATATTATTAAATGCAAATGTGTCTCTCACTTTTGTGACGCCCTTAACTGCGAATCTGATTTTGATGAATGGTACCGCTGCCCTGAGAACACAAATGGCAGTATCTCAGACGAAACGCCTATAGCAAATGCAGCCTTATTCCCAAAAAGATAGGATTGAATCTGCTTTGACTATCGAATTTGAGATACTGGGGGGCAGATTATGGTAGACTTGGGCCTCGGATAATGGTACGGTCGGCATTATAAGTAGCTGCACACTTAACTTCAACGTCACTTTAACGCCATGCTCGAGTTGCTATACTAACCTCTCAAAACCGTTATAGCGACAAGGTGCAAAAGTGTGCAGCTTCTTCACCACCATATTTTTAAAGTGTGAGGAAAAAACACAACAAAAAACAAGTTGCGAGCAACAGTTAATATGTTATAATGCAGCGTCATTGCAAACGTCATCAAATAATCATCGAGGATAACCCTGTGCCTAACTTATGTACCTGTGGATCCATAATAGCTTAGATCTATATTTATATTATTCTATTGTTTTGAATGTGACACTGTTTGATTACTTTACTTTTACTCGAATATGAAGCGATGCACATGAATTTACAACAATTCAGTTTACCTTAAAAAAATCATCTATTATATCTGTAAAGTAAAGTGGAACTCAATTCAAAACTAATTTGATACCAAGGCTTCATAAAGGCTACAGATATGGACAGTACGTACTTGTCAAGATGCAACGCCGGCATTGTATAATGTAGGCTCTTGAACGAGCATTGACGACTGCCGTAACAACTAGCAATGCTGTCTTAAAATAACAAAATGGGTAGACACGGAACTGTGTATTATTAAATTTGCTAATTTTCGAAGGTTTTCAATAATAAGACGAGTATAAAAGCTAGGTAAATACCGATGCAACTCGGTCTACCTAATTACATATTGTACTTATGTATTGTATTCCAATCCGTATACACTAAATTTAATATAAAGCACGAAAGAGTAATAAAAAGTTTAGTATAACCTGATATACAGATCACTACTTGTATATATATTGTTATGATGTATGTATGTATGTATGAAAACTCTATATTGCACAAAAAAAAACAACAAAAACAAGAAATTTCGTACATAAACTTAAGATTAACATGTACAATGGCGGACTTATCCCTTTAAGGATCTCTTCCAGTTAACCCGACCATGAATGAGGGAACATGATATACTTATATACATACATACATAACGTCACGCCTTTATTCCCAGAGTGGGGTAGGAATACCAACAACTCTAAACTTGTTGATAACTCTGTAACCACATTTTGCATAGTCAGGCTAAGATCTTTAACAGTGTATTAGTGACAGGTTGCAAGCCCATCGCCTAACAGTACTACAAGCCTTTATTCCCTTAGTCGCCTCTCACGACATCCTTACATTTGCAAATTAACATGATATACTTACATTTTCAAATTTCATTTATTGTTTTATATAATGCTAGGTTAAGGTCATAAGCAATATTTATTAAAAAAAAATATTGACTTCAGTTTCTAGAGGCGTTTCTTCTCAGCGGTGGTCTCCTCTTGGGAAGCGCTGGAAGAATTTTGACGTGTAAAAGTGCCCGTGCAGCCTACTTATTAAATAAACAACTTTTACCTTTTTACAGAAGTTATAGTAAAATGCTTAAATTAACCGTATTATTCAACTTAATAATCAAATGCAAATGGACAAATCCCATCTTTGACCCAAAAAGGTTACGTACAAAGATTTTCAGACGTTTACCTCTGAAAATATTTAGCAGGGTTCAATCCATGACCCGCATGGGACACAGCTAAAACCATTGGACCTCCATTGTTTTTCAAATGATGATTAATAGTTAAAACCTACCGAGTCTACCCAACTAAATAAAATAAATGAGTCTGAAGGCTGCGTCAGTGCACGAGTATATGGAACACCGCATCGCCGCGGTCTGTTATGGCCGGACGGAGTGGCTTCGTGCATAATATTGTTAATAGTTAACTTCAGTTCCAGTAGGTAGTTAGGTAGAGTGTTTAAGTATGTATGTATGTATGTAAACTCTTTATTGCACAAAAATATAAATATTACAATTATAATACTAAATTAATGTACAAAGGCGAACTTATCCCTAAATGGGATCTCTTCCAGCTAACCCTGAAGCAAATGAGTAAGGACAATGCATGGGGTTGGACACATACAAGTTTGCACAAAAAAGTAAAAAGAAATGATAATACTTATAAATAAATAAATAAATTTTAAACAAATTAGCAAGTACATAAACTAATATAAACGTACATGTATAATACACACATAACTTAACTAGTGTTTAACTAGTGTTTCCATATTCGTGTGTTTGGTTATTTTAAAATATTTGAGATTTTTAACAAGAGAGATTTTTGCTAATGTATCATAAGCTTTCTTGGTTGTCTCTTTTCCTTTTTAGGGTTCCGTAGTCAAACAAGGAACCCTTATAGTTTCGCCATGTCCATCCGTCCGTCCGTCCGCAGCCTAGCGCAGAGACTCTTAGTAAGTACTAGAAAGCTGTAATTTGGCATGAATATGCATATTAGTCACGCCAACAAAGTAGTACAATAAAATGTTTGTAGTGGTAGTGTGGGGTGAGTAGTTGGATAGGTCTTTCAAAAATATTACAGGTTTTCGATTAAGTAATCTATTTATGAAATATTAAACTTGAAAGCGCTAATTTTTGTTAGACTCAAGTGTCTCTCCCCTACAGCCAAAACTATGCATACTAAAAATCTGAAAAAAATCTTATATGAAAGAGCATAATACAGTGTGTAAATGGTATACGGGCGTTTATTAAAACAGGACATAGATTAAGACTCGACTAATCACTAACAGAAATAATTATTTTGATTACGCTAACGTATACACCGTTATTAATTTTTGAACATACTATCGACCCGCAATGTACATCGAAGTCCATCCGTCAGGTGTTATTTTCGTTTTAAATTAATTGCATTTTTCGTTATACATTACGTGTTAAATTATTTTGTATGGTTCTTTTTTTTTATTTAATTTTAACAAAAGCTGCCTAAATGTGCTTAGTAGGGGTTGTACTTACCACAGTTAAAAGGAACGCCCGTATACCATTAAGATAAGATAAGATAAGATAAGCATTTATTGTCAAACTGTGTACAATTGTTATTACATGTCAAAATCAAAAGATTAATAGTTCCAACAGTTTGCCCATTTCGGACGTACAATAATAACCTTACATCTAAATTTTATTAATTAATACTTTACAGAAAAAAAATCATTTAAATTATAAAAACATTTGCAAAGTAGCCATTCTTTAAGATTATTTTTGAACTGTGCATTACATAGCGACTTTATACATTCCGGTAAATGATTATGTATTTTTATTCCAGTGACATAAGTGCTTTTGTTCAGTATAAAGCTAGAAGGACGAACTGTACATAAGTCATTTTTATATTGAGATCTTAAATTTATCTTAAAGTCACTTTTTTTATTGAAGTCGTCAGTACGCTCCTTAACAAATAAACTTATTTCTAATATATAAATGCACGTCAGAGTTAAAATTCTGTAGTTTTTAAATACGTTTCTTACGGATTCCGTATTTTTAAGCTTAAATATGATGCGTAGGCATTTCTTTTGAAGAAGGAAAGTGGACCCAACATTTACTGAGTTACCCCAAAAAATTATGCCATATGTCAGTTGAGGATAAACATTACCATAATAAGCCTTACAAGCAACCTCAATTGATGTTATATTAATTAACATTGATAGTGCAAAACAGCTCTTTGAAATTGTTTTATTTATTTTTTCAATGTGACTCTTCCAGTTTAAGTTGCTGTCTATTGTAACACCTAAGAAATTCGTGTTCTTAACCTGTTCAATTTTTTCATTATTGATTATTATATCTATACATTTTGATTCCTGTTTATAGTTCGTAAACTGTATAATTTTCGTCTTGTCTAAGTTAACATTTAAATTTAAAGAGGATAACCATTTAACCACAATTCTTAGTGTATTATACGTCTCTTGAGTAATATCAGAGCCCTTTAGTTTTTCCTCAGATATAAATATTGTAGCATCATCAGCAAACATTACACACAAGTGGTCAATCACTAGGGGAAACTCGTTTACATATACTAAAAATAATAGAGGCCCTAATACGCTTCCTTGAGGTACCCCTTGTAGATTTTTTACATAGTTTGACTGTACTTTTGTGATCGTCTTTGAAGTTTTATCATATGTATCTAACACTGTAGCTTGAGGTCTATCAGCAAGATAGTTCTCAATTAATTTTAATGCTGACCCGCGTATTCCAACATGTTCAAGCTGGTTTAATAATATTTCGTGTGAAACACAGTCAAACGCCTTTGAAAGGTCTATAAAAATCCCAATAGAAGTGTTTTTTTTATGTATATCTGTCCATATTTGTTTTAAAATTTTAAATATAGCTATCGTTGTATTTTTCCCTTTTTGAAAACCAAATTGATTTTTATTTAATATGTTGTTTTTGTTGAAGAATGATATTATACGATTTAATATAACTTTTTCGAATATCTTTGAGAAATTAGATAGTAATGCAATTGGTCTATAATTGTTTATGTCATGTTTGGGACCTTTTTTATGCAAGGGTTTTATTAATGCTCTTTTTAAGTCACTTGGAAAAATTCCGCTTTCTAGGGTTAAATTTATAATATGTGCCAATGGTTCTGCTATGTACTCAATATTCGATTTAATTAACAACATTGGTATTTTGTCATATCCTGTACTTTTTTTATTCTTTAATTCTTTAACGATAGTTTTTATCTCGTGCGTGCTTACTGGTATTAAAAATATACTACTTGCGTTAGGTTGGGTTACAGGTTTATGATTGGGTATGTCTTTTCTGGTATTATTTAAATTTATAAAAAAATCATTAATTGTGTTAGCGACGTCGAGCGGTTTATTAATTATAATGTCATCTTTTTTTATGTAATCAACTGTGTCCTTTATCCTATTTATATGTGTCGTATTTTGTTTTATTATTTGCCATGTTGCTTTGCTTTTATTAGTACTCTGATTGATAAAGTTAATATTTGTAATACGTTTTGATTGTTTTGTTACTGATTTTATGATTTGACAGTATTTTTTATACTTTTTTTTAACAATTACATTGTTAGACTTTAAAGTATGCAAATACAATTGCCTTTTATGTTTACTTGATTTTAGAATTCCTTTAGTTTTCCAGTTTGAATTTCTTTTATGTGTAATTTTAATTTTTTTACTTGGTACGCAAAGGTCAAAAACAAGGTTAAAGATATCCAAAAACATTTTGTACGCGTGATTTGAATCTACCTGAGAATAAACATCTGCAAAACTTATTTGTGATAAATATTTCGAGAAGATTTCTGAATATGTATTTGGATTTCTACTGTAGACATACCAAAAGTCCTCTCTGAAAGCCAAACTTGTAGGAATCGATATTAACTGACAAGTATGATCAGATAAACCTAGGTCTAATACTTCCGCTCTACAATGCTTAGCATTCGTAAATATGTTGCACATTTGCACACTGTATAACGAATTTTAAAGAAAAACTATCACGACTAAGAAGACATCATTGGTTCTTGAGATACAGGCGATTAAATTGTTTATACTTACTAAAATCATCTAAAACGGCACCAATTGACTTTAATAGATAATTAGTTAGTTAGTTAGTGCCAAATGGCATTCTTTACCAGTTGACCTTTAGGCAAATCACAAAATTACTTTCATCCAAAGCAAGATTTGTCACATAATATAAGCTAAATTTTATAAAAATATATGTTCGAACTCCACAGACCTTTATTAAAGTGAATAAATATTATTTGGACAAATAATCCTAAATTTAATAGTCATAACCTATAACGTTATATACGGTAATTACTTACATTAGTCGAAGCAATAATAACACCAATAATCCCGATCCTCCGTCCGTTCTTCTCGACCACTATGCTGGGCTGGTACAGCCCCTGGATGGTCGGCTCCTCGTCGTCTATGATGTTGGCGGTCACCACTGGAGCCTCCAGATGCTGCAGGTAAGGCACCACGCCTTCGATACCATTGTCAAACTCATGGTTGCCTAGTACCTAAAAGTAAATTTTGTTATTTTACTGCCTTAATAAGAGGAGGTTCTTTATGTATTCACGCATAAGTTACCTCATGAACCGATTCATTTTTAGGGTTCCGTACCCAAAAGGTAAGAGTCCGTCCGTCTGTCTGTCACCAGGCTGAATCTCAAAAACCGCGATAGCTAGACTGTTGAAGTTTTCATAAATTATGTATTTCTGTTGACACTATAACAAATAATACCCATACAACAAACGCGTTTTTTTTGGCCTTTTTTGCTCGATATCAATAATGGCAACTGGTAGGCACTTGAAATATTCACAAAATACTCAGTTGTATTTTAACTTTAATAATAAATAATAAAATCAATATTTAAGTGAGCTCCCATACAAAAAACGCCATTTTGTGCCTATGGTAGTATGGTTGTATAGATAATGGTACGGAACCCTTCGTGCGCGAGTACGACTCGCACTTGGCCGGTTTTTTTATTTTTATTCTTGTTGGAAAGGTACTTCGTTAATGTTAGAATGGAACTTGAAGTAAGTAATCTTATTATGATATAACTAGTATAGCCTATTAGTGTTTTTATGAGAGCTTATTAATGTCTTGTTAGGCCCGTATTGGATTTACTTATTGACCACAGTCACAATATTGTTAGAAGCATTAGGTAATTTCTTTTCCGGTTAGGAACCTACTTATTTTCACTGATTCTATTTTCTCAAATGCTTTGCGGAAATGCACATTTTTTTTAAAGATTAATCATACAGCTTATATGCTTATTAACACCTAAAACCAGACTGATTTCAATACAAATTGAGCCCAATATCAATTTTGTCGTATTGAGTAGTCGAGTTTTGACACAATAATATGGTGAATAATAATAAAAATAAATCACAGGACAATGTCACAAAAATTGACCTAGTCCCAAACTAAGCTCTAAGCTTGTAATATGGGTACTAGACAACGATAAACTTACTTATATAGAGAAATACATACTTAATAAATAGAAAACATCCACGGCTCAAAACAAATATTCGCGCTCATCACACAAAATAATATCTGTCAAATAGTGTTTTTTTTTTTTTTTTTTTTTTTTTTTTTTTTTTTTTTTTATGTTAAGGAGAAGGCACACGAGCACTCAGGCCACCTGATGGTAAGTGGAATCTGAGACCCATAGACATATGAATTCTCAAGACTATAATCCCAAGACCTCAAATGCGTTGCCAACCCTGAGGACTAAGATGGAATGCCTCTATGCTAGTAATTTCACCGGTTGTCTTATCCCCACACCGGAACACAACAATGCGAACACTGTTGCTTGGCGGGTGGTTAATGGATAAGATGGTGGTAGCGATCCGGACGGACCCTGCACAGTGTCCTACCACCACTCACATCTCATGTGATCACGCTGCTGCAATATTTAGCATAATGCTGCTGGATAACGGATCGTTGACATTAATATAAATGCATACATCCATTTCGTACCGAATCATTATGAGCTTTTTGACTGGTGTACTTCACTACATAGTACCTATATAAAACAAAGTCGCTTTTTCTGTCCCTATATCCCTATGTATGCTTAAATCTTTAAAAGTACGCAACGGATTTTGATGCGGTTTTTTTTAATAGATAGAGTGATTGAAGAGGAAGGTTTATATGTATAATACTTTAATCCGGAGCGAAGCGAGGGCGGGTCGCTAGTTTACCTTTAATCAACTCTTCATAGATTTTTAAATGTGGGAGTAAAATATGATTCATTTGCTTAGTTTTATTCTTAAATTTCGTTAATTTAAGAAAAAAACATGGTAACATTTTTTTGCTTTTATCGGTCGGTGAAAATGTGACGACACGGTGTTAGCCTAGTTGGTAGTAACCCTGACTACGAAACTAGCGGTCCCGGGTACGATTCCTGGTGAAAGCAAATATTTAGTGTGATAAGCGTAACAAACGGCAACGAGCATACACGTAGGTCACCTGATGGTAAGTAAAATCTGTGATCTTCACACATTTGCATTCTCAAGACTACAATCCGATGACACCCGCAAATGCGTTGACAACCCCTAGAACTACCTCTAAGGTCGTGATTTCACCGGCTGTCTTATCGTCACACCGGAATAACAATGCGAGCAGTTTTACAGGAAGACATCAAAGAAGTGACCAAAAGTGATATGACTTAATATAAGCATTAAAGTGGGATCCTATCAATATAGGTATGTAGGTGTTTAGATGTAGTATTCAGACTTAATCACGCAATAATAAAAATTAAATAATTTATTGTAAGCACTGTGGTCTCCCTATTTGACAGAAAGAGATGCAAATATACATAGAAACAACAAAACAAATAATTGACAATGACTGACTTGAATTGTCACTGTGACTGATGTGTCATTAAATTAAAATAGTCTAAATAGGATCCATAGAGGGTATGATTCTAAAAATAGGGTAACCATGATTTACGAGATTGGTGAGTTAATTATGGGGAAAATTAACAAAAAACAAATAGCTTTTGTTTCGTGTAACTAATATATTAACTTGAAAATGGCCATCAATTACCGAGTCTGAAAAACTGGTTTTTGATCACGTCATCGATGTCACCCTGTAGGTTTAAAGGATGATAATGGTGGTAGAAGCGATCCGGATGGACCCTACACAAGGTCCTATCACCACTAACTACCGTTTATTATGTACCCACTGTTTTCTTTTGGTAAATCTTATTTTTAAAATAAATGTGATAACTAGATTTTCACGTTTTCATTTATACTCTAACTTACAAGTATAGATAGTTATCGAAATGTTCTAACAACTTTTAAGTATGTATTATACATTTTGATGTGCAAATACATATTTCTGTATCTATTTATGCAGATATTCGTCTTTATTTTTTATAGGTTTTATTTTCATTGACATGCTCTTTTACTAAATAAATATGTACACTTGCGTACTCGAAACGCAACCTTTCACTTTCCTCGAGCTCTCAAGGTTAGCTGGAAGAGATCCCTTAAAGGGGTAAGTTCGTCTTTGTACTTTCTGTTTTATTTTCACTGTATTGATTTTGTTATTCTTTTTGTACAATGAAGTGTTTACATATATACATACATACTTTTACCGATCTGTCATAATACCAAAGAAGGCGGCTAACTGAATACTAACCCCCTTACCTTATCTGTAATTGTGACATTTGCATCTGACAGAAAGTGACAAAGCATGGCAAAAGCTACCTCACGGGTATTCCACGTGGGGTATGGAGTAATAGTATAAGCATTTTAAACTTAATGTGGTTACCTATTAGAGTACAGAATGCTTCGACTACAACATTGCACTTCGCCGCTTTCTTTGCCAGCGATATCGTTACGAATATCTGAGCCTGGTACGTGTAGAACAAGGTTAATAAGACCTTCTGTCTACTTACATGAGCATCATGATGAAACATGTTCATGAAATCCTGCGTGACGTTCCATCTCAATATGTTGTACCATATCGTGCCCTGGAAGCTGTCACCAGCGTTGAGGACTAAGGAGTTAGGTTCTCTCTCCAAACATTCACGAACTGCTGTGGCCAGTCGCGCAAACCCTCCGATACAGGGAAATTGTTCTGGGTTACATACTGTTCCTAATGGACTGGTTTCCACAAACCTAAAAGTTGGAGTAGAATTGTAAGTATCGGTGTAGACATGACTGTTGAGGCGAAGGTAGTAAATGTGGTTGGTAATTGGTCCCTCCAGAATAAGAATTTGATTATCTTTTTTTTTGGCCATAAAAGGCAAACAAGCAGACCGACCACCTGATTGGAAACACTTTGTCGCCGATAAACATCGATCAGCAATGCCAGGTACACAGCCTAGTTGTTGTCTTTCAATTAAAACTTTTTTTTAAGCCGCGTTTAATGGAGGACATGCCTGGTGATATTTTTAAATGTCACAGCCTAAATAAAACATCTGCTATGTTAACATTGCTAACTATCACAAAATAAACAAAAGGTTAATTTGAGCTGGCAATGTTGCTTAGACGAAGATTTTGCGTTATATATTCCGAGACAAAATCAGTCAAAATCAGCCTCCGTTCTACTGGGTAAAAACAAAATATGCCTTGCACGTGTTATCGTTTTGATAGCTCATATTTACTTGACAGTAATGGCGGCTGAGTTAAAAACATGTCAAAAGCAGTATCAAAAGCAAACTCTAATAACACAAACAATATGATGACAATTTCTTACCTTGCGTGAAAGTCATTATAATGCAGTATATTTAGCTCGTAGGTTCCTTGCGAACTGACCACTGTTAAAAACACACAAAAAAACATTAAATACATATTGATGGTAATTTTCTACTCAGACACGTTTTTCCGACATCTAAATATGTTGTCAAGCATATTATAATGTGCAGATAAGATTAAACACAGACCAAAGATTCCTGTTATCAAAGTTATTGGTAGATTAAAATGCTGATTACGAAATTGTCATATATATGTGTCGTTATGTGGTGATATAAAGTCATCGATGTAAAACGACTACTGATGGTTTATTGGCAATGGTGAAACCATTACTAAGCATTTTATCTTTATAATACAGTAACCATTCATAATAGGCTAACCTTCTTATTCACACGCACTATAGCTATAGTTTAAATACTTAAAATATGATTTGGCTTTATCTTAAATAGTATAATATTAATTTCTCTTCTTTTCAAGATAATCAGAATAAGCCTTTAACATAATTTTCAAAATACAACCATCGTACAGTGACATCATTCACCTGCATAGGTTTTATTAACTTAACATACGAGTTATTATTTGGCAAAACTGTTGTGTACACAATACAAAATAATATCATTAATAACAGGTCAACACGCAACATCTTTGCAACAAAAGAACTAAGTTTTTCTTTTGTTGCAGCGTATTTTTCTTTGAAACGGTTAAATTTCCAGCATAATTTTACGTTAAAAACGGTTTGAATTGAGACTTTATACATTAAAACATGAACTAGTGCGGCGGGACCTTGAGGGTTAACATAAATTCTAAGAATCGTTTCTCAACAAATCAATACTGAGCCTTCATCCATACTTCCATTCTAGACTCGTCGGTAAGCTCGCAAGTCCATACAAACTTACTTCCAATTTAATTTTTTAAAACTTCCTTGACTAAAGATAAAATTGCGTATTTTTTTGTTTAGTTTCTTAGTTGGAAGATAAATTCTGATATCAACTAACTACCTAACTAAGGTTTGCTTCATTGTATAATAAGTAAGTATGTCGTTTAAAAACGACACTACGTTTGTACTGAGGTGTTTTTCTTTTAATAATGGCAATCGAGCGAGCGAAGTCAAAGTACAAGGGTCTTACTCGACAAAAAGCGAGTAAGTTAAGAATGCACGCCCATAACTGTTGCTTTTAATTACGCCCTGATAGACAAATTTAAACTCGCCGGTTAATAATTGGTCCGTCGAATTTACGAGCGATTTGTTTAAGAGAATCCTATCTGGTGAACTAACGGGAGCTTACTGGCGACCTTTTAAAGAATTACGAGCGAAAACGATAGAGCACAGTACCTAAACCCAGTTAGCTCCTGAGAGCCAGAGGCGATAGCCAAGGTGCGTTCGCTAACTAGCGTTTCTATTCGTTTCGTTTTTAAATCAATCGTGTCATTGGTGGATCACGTGACTTTTCGTATGACGAGACCTACCAATGGCGTGATTGGCTTATAAACAAATCGAATAGAAAGGCTAGTTAGCGAACTCATCTTGGCTATCGCCTCAGGTTTCCTAATTCCCACAACGAGTACACCTGAAAAAAGTTAGTGGAGCAAATAGTCATTAGAAAAAGTTTGATCTCTAATCAAATCGAACATCGAAATCGAAATATCCTGGTAGCGTTCAAAAGAACAAACACTTTTTTAAGACTATAATGGCATGTACTTAATATTATTGTGTCAATTAACTAAATGCTATTAGGTAGTCTATAAATTTTCTTTTATATCGATTGATCAATTTGCCAAAAACGCCTGGAGCAAAAATACGTCTAATATACGCGGTAGAGTGCGTTTACGTAAATTTAAAGTACCTACGTAAATAAAAGCCAAGCGACTTTATTTCGATAGTTAACCTATTTTATTACGTACATTTAATTTCAAATGGTTTTCACGCGGCTGAATTGTCAAAAAAGAAAGTGTTGAAATGCCGACGGAACGCTTGTTTCGCCAGTTGTTTTGGAACAAATCAATTTTGAAAACCTTTGGACGCTGGTTGGTTTTGGACGTCCATTTTGTTTCGAAGTGCGAAATAAAAAATCAGAAACAGGGTTAGTTCTTCTGTGTCAGCCATTTTTAGCGCGGCCGAGTTCTGAAAGTAAGTAAACAAGGACGGTTTGCTTTTTCCGTTTGCGTTAAAAGTGTTGACGATCAGTTTGAAGATTACTAGGCAAATTACAGTAAAAATAATTTAGTACATGACTTGCGAATATACATAATTGCCAAACTTTTAAACTATGCTATTGTGTGGATTTGATTTCGCCGCAGCTGAGGAAACTTTGCCGCTTAGAATCGCTCAGAAAGCCTAGAAAAGTTTCATTCTACGAACTTATACGACATTAGAAGAGGTCATTACAACCGAATTTCGGTTCTTGTTTTGTACTAACTTTAAAGCAAAATGTTTTAAAACGTGAAATAAAAAATACAGGATAATAAGTAGTGCTGTCACTAATTAATACCCTGGTAAACATCTTAGCCTGGTTGTGCAAATTGTGGTTACAAGATTACCAACAAGTCCTTATAGAGTTGTTGGTATTTCTGTAGCTCTGCCTACCCCACTCTGGGAATGAAGGCGTGATGTTATGTAGATATGTATGTAGTAAGCAGTACTTACGAAAGAAGGTGAACTTAACAAACTTTGGATGATTTAAATTAAGCTTTGGATTGTACGCGTTTTGGGATAAAAGTGTTACGTATGATACGTCCTCGTTTGAAAACAAAACGCTAATTTAAATGTTAATTTTCAGTAGAATCCATTTTTCATCTCTTACTGCACTCAACTATCATAACTTGACCCACGCTCTCTTAGTGGGTTTTAGTGGTGGTAGGACCCTGTGCAGGGTCCGTCCGGATCGCTACCACCATCTTATCCATTAACCACCCGCCAAGCAACAGTGTTCGCATTGTTGTGTTCCGGTGTGGGGATAAGACAACCGGTGAAATTACTAGCATAGAGGCATTTCATCGTAGTCCTCAGGGTTGGCAACGCATTTGAAGTCTTAGGATTATAGTCTTGAGAATTCAAATGTCTATGGGTCTCAGATTCCACTTACCATCAGGTGGCCTGAGCGCTCGTGTGCCTTCTCCTTAACATAAAAAAGTCATTATGCGGACTTAAAGTTACTGCACATAATATCAACTTCGTACTGCAACATGCGGTAAATCAGCATCTTAACGGGTTTGCCTCGCCGAGTGAACTGCATTTGCCGAATCGAAAGTCAACGATCGTCGATGTAAAGTCGTCCCAAAGGAAAAGCTTAGGCGTCACCCAGCTGTAAGCGTTTGGTTGACACCTGATTGACGCCTAGTCGACGGTGAATCGATGAGGCGAGGTGGAGCCGGGCTTATTATGTGTGCTCACTTCGTCAGTGGCGGAGCTGCGTCGAAATATAAACATGGTTTAGACACGTCCGAACACGCAGGTTCGGTATTGATGGGTTCTAAAAGAATACCTAATTTATTCTGCAGTACTTTCAAACAGTTTATGAACGTTGTTTTGCATAACCACTAATGTAAGGTTGTCTGGAAGTGATCGCTATTTAGCGGTAAGACCGCCTGTTGTATACCTATGATTTAAATGTACTGTTCCATGTTCTGTTTTTATTTTTTATTTTTGGTGTTCAATAAAGAGTATTTGTATTGTATTGTATTGTATTGTACTTATTTTCATCTGCATAACACGATCTGTATAATTTATATTACAAATGAATAACAACAACATACTTGTTTTTTTTTATAAGACATTTCTGACGTGTATGATTCTCGGCTCGGTATGTCCCCTCATTAGGTATAATTAAGTTTCGATTTAAATGTGGTCTGTCAAATAATAAAAAAAATATATTAAAAAACCCCCGACCCAAAACAGTCTGTTAGGGGGCCAATACTTATTATTTTTTACTTTTTAGAGATTTTTTTATAGACTGTTTTAAATCGAAGGTTTTTATGATTTTTGATTATTTTTTTATTACATGCTTTTTAAACTTTTTCATCTGAGTGTCTATTTGTGGCATCGTAGCTCTCAAGTGAATGAACGGATTTGGACACGGGTATTTTTCAATTAAGCTACATTAATCGGGATGGTTCTTAGCAAGATTTCATGAAAATTGGTTGGGCCGTTTAAGATATATCAACTCTGATAGTAGGTGTCACCTTTATATCGGGGGCTTTTAACCCCCTAAAAGCTCATTTTCTCAAAAACGGTTGAACCGATTTTTATAAAACATGTCTAAGAACCACCGCTAGGAAACCTGCTTTCAAATGTAAAAAACCGCATCTTAATCGGTTCATGCATTTAAGAGATACGGTACCACAGACAGACACACACACACACACATCAAACTTATAACACCCCTCTTTTAACGTCGGGGATTAAAAATAGAGTGAGCCCAGCTCACACATAACCGGTTTTGTAAATGTGTTTTTTGTGTTAGGGTTTGTACTATGACCATGCCAAATTTGACGCTTAAACATACAAGCATTCACGATATATATAAAAAAAAAAAAAAACGCTTCTTGTTTTTGGGACCGACTTTATTTCTTAGGGTTCCGTACCCGGAGGAAGTCAAAGGAAACTATGCCATTAAGCCTACGCTGTCTGAACGTTAAAATGCAAAAAAAAAAAAAAAATCCCTAAAAAACAAAAGGGATGGGGAGACTTTATGCATTTTATTTGGTGGTAACACCGCCGTAATAAACCATATTCTGAAAAACAAATAATCCGCTATCTCTTACGGTTCAAGAGATACAACTCTGAGATCTTATTATTAACTGTATGAATGGGTTGGTCCAAGCCCAATCCCGATAGTTGATGGTGCCATTCAGCTTCTCTATCTTTACAATATAATTTGAATGCTTACCCATTTTAGATCACATAAATATATATTTTTAGCCGAATTAAATCGCGAAGGACTAGGTATTTAAAAAGTTTATATATTTACTATAAGAAAAATGCGAGCGTCGGCTTCTCTATAATTTTTTTGACAGAACCTCGACAAAACATTTCAAAGGAATACCAAGACATTGATATGTCTCATTAAAAGGTCTAAAGTTTTTCCTATGTATAGACGATATTATTAAACATATAAAATTAAATCACAGGACAATATCACACAAAGTGTCCCAAACTTAGCTCTAGGCTTGTACTATCTATGGGTACTAGACAAAGCTAAAATCACTTATATAGGGAAATACAAACTAAAATACATAGAAAACATCCAAGACTCAGCAACAAATACTCGTGTTCATCACACCAATATCTGTCCTTATTGGGATTTAAACCAAAGACCCTAGCTTCAAAGGCAGGGTCACTACCAACTAGGCTAGCGTGCCGTCAAATATTATATTAATTTTTATTTTATACCTTTGCTCAGTTCCAAAATTCGTTAGATTAATAAATATAAACAAAGTATACGTACAAACGCACTTAAAGAACTTTAAAAAAACAAAATAGGATCGTTTATTTTTAATCTCGAGCTAAACAGGCGCATTCAACCGTTAATTAAAACATTTGACTCCCTCCGTGGTTGTTAACCTCTAGTGTTTCCCAGCGGCTGTGCGCCGAGCCCGCTTTTACCACATACAGGGCCAATATTTCAATAGCGGCTCAGTTTTGAGTCAAGTTTATATTAAAACCCAGGAGTTAGAGCACTGAATGTGTTAAATGCAACTGAATTGTTAATTATCCTGCTTTTATCGCCTTTATGGTTACAGGGGTTATTTTGAAATAAGAATACATTTTAAGCGTTTACATAATTATTATTTGCAAGAAAGCAAGTAAGAATAGTGCTGTATATTTTGTTCTTAGTGAGATATGTTTAAGAAAACAACCGTAATTAAACTAATTTTTACATTATTCCATAAGTAATGCATTGTTTGTTTCTGTTTTATCTCCAATAAAGTAAATAAATTAAAAAATGAGAGTGCTGAAGGGCCTTAGTAAGCCTTAGTCCCTATTTTCTACCTCATTAAATGGCCTGCGATTACATCAGTAATATAATACGGGCATGTATCTTTTTGATGGTAAAGAAACATTCATTGAGGAAAATGCTTTTATTTTATCTTTGAACTTAGTGGAGGGGTACTATTTTAACGACTTTCGGAAAATATACCAGAATATTTAATTAAATACGTAACTAACTTACAATATAACAACGATTTTAAAAACCTGTCCATTATTTATGATCCCACATAATGATACCCTCGTTACAAAATAATGATATAACGCGGTTACATGTGTGGAGTGTGCTGATCTTTTATAATCTTATGTAAAAACCGTTTAACGGATTGTGATTGTGTACTGTGGTATTCACGTGGTCCTATTAAATTTCAGCCACATCAATCATGAATCAAGTCTGGAATATCTGCGCAAAATAATCGTTCTTACGATTTGGTTGTGGAACTCTCAAAATAAGTTAAAGTACTTGCGCGTCTTACGATCAATTTTGTTTCAGTTTGTTAAAAGGAATAAAAGAAAACGAAGACAAACTGCATACATTACTCGCCTTCCTTGAATGGGTAAAAGCCTATTTTCCGTTGTGTCACATTGGTTGTTAAAGTTCAAAGGCTTTTCAAGGAACAATGTTGCTGGAAAAGACATTTACAGTAAGACTAGAGTTTTTATAATACTCGGCTATCTACCGCTTTTTGGCATAACAAATAATTATACTCACAGATGACTAAGAAGTACCTATTATTTTATCAAAACGCCTAACAACAATCGTATCATTACGCAGAATTTTAATTTAAAGGCATTTTTTGCCACATAAGTTTTTTTTTGGTTATTACAAATCTTACCTAACCTACGTATTTAATTCATGTTTAAGATATCTTAAAAACAACAACTCTAAAAAGACTTGTTTATTATTCAATAAGCACTTTATTCACAATCAGGCCGAAAAGTTTACTAGTGTATTAGTGACAGACTGAAAGCCCTTCGCCTTACAGTAAAAACAAGCCCCTATTCCCTAGTCGTGTCTTACGACATCCACGGGCAGACATTGAGTGGCACAAATTCTAACCCGGCCACCAAACGGAATCAATGGGTAAATTTTATGATCTAGCAAAATATTAATTTGAAATATTCTTCCTTAAATGATTAGAAACCAAATACATTTAAATCTACTAGTTCTAGTGATTTATTTGTAAATATTTAGATTTTTTCCAAATGTAACGTAATTTTTAGGTATGAGCTATCTTTAAAACTTTTTTACTCCTCCTCAGCTAAGAGCGGTTCCGAACTACGTCTGATCGGTTTCGGATTGGACGTAGTGCGGAACCGCTCTTAGCTGAGGAGTAGTAAAGTAAAGTTTTAAAGATAGCTCATAACAAAGAATTACGTTACATTTAGAATTAATGGACCAGACATGGAGTGACACGGATTCTAACCTGGCCACCAAACAGAATCATCGGGTAAATTTTATGATCTAGCTGATTTTTAATTTGAAATAGGTATTCTTTCTTAAATTATTTAAAACCAATAGTACATTTAAATCCTAGCGCTTTAGTTGTAAATATTAGTTTTTTTCCAAATGTAATGTATTTTTTTGGTATTAGCTATGTTTAAAACTTTGTTACTGCTCATCAGCTAAGAGCGGTTCCGCAGTACGTCCGATCCGAATCCGATCAGACGTAGTGCGAAACCGATCCTAGTAACCGTAGAACTATTTCTATGGTAATTTACGCACTAGATCCGATCTCCGTCATCCGATTTCTTTCCGTCATTCTAGAATCTCCATTCCAGAGAAGATCTTTTTCTGACCTAATTAACCATAGTATAATTTGAAAGAGCGGTTCCGCACTACGATCCAAATCCGATCCGAACCCGTGAAAATATGGTCCGTAGTAACCGTAGAACTATTTCTATGGTAATTTACGCACTAGATCTGATCACCGTCAACTGATTTATTTCCGTCATTCTAGAATCTTTGAAAAAAAATCTACGGAACGTTTATTTCAATGTGATGTGGTCCTTATTTTTAAACTGAATTAATAAAAGGAGGAGGTTCTCAATTTGATTGAATTGTAATCATTATTGTGGCAAAAGCATTGTTTTCTTTATTGTCAAGAGTGGAAAATATGAATTCAAATATATGATTTTCCCTTAACCAAAACCACTAAAGGCAGAGGATAGGCAAACAACTTTTCATGGATTGTTTTTAGAACCGTGGAGTATAACAGTAATGGTTTTATTCCAACAATGTAAACTTTTAAGAAATAAATCGATGTCATCGCACCAGTGTTGGACACTTTAAGCTGACAGGCACCAATAATGGACACTTTACTCTTAATTCAAAGATCACAAATTCATAAGGTTATAAATTGATTGTTGCAAAACAAATGAATAAACTTTATTCTCTGTAAAATAAGAGTCAAGTGTCCATCATTGGACCTTGTCCATTACTGGTTCGATCACCCTACCACAGTAAAAAAGCATACTCCGAACATCAACCACTTTAAATAGTTCCAAACATTCGTACTTCCAGAACAAATATTTGCTGCTTGTAATCCCACTCGGAGAAGTTAAGAGCCGTTCTTAAGATTCTTCAGCCGTGTTCCTCAGTCGATAGAGGTTCAACTTTTCCTGTTATCGGCCCCGTACTCGGCACTCTTAGTGGGAAACTTGGCATATTTACATTAGTTTTACATTGTTCTTGTTTAAAATTAATGCGTGGGAAAATAGGGAGGTAGAACGGTTGCGGTAAGGTCAAAAAGTTTATACGTTAGACTCCCTTCCAACTCCAGCAGAGCTGGGGGGCGATTTTTGAAGCTCCTGAACTGACCAAAAAATGACTAACTTTAACATCCATTTGTGCAGCGATTTAATCTACGAGCGAGCCCACCTTTTGAATTTGATATGATAAAGGCGTTATGATATCAAATCCAAAAGGTGGGCCCGCTTGTAGATTAAGTCGCTGCACAATTTGATTTCAAAGTTAGTCATTTTTCGTCGGTGAGATCCAAAAATTGCCCCTTGAGCGGAGAATGAAAGCGACACGGAGAAATCGACCAATCAAACTCTAGAGATATATTAGAGAAAGATTTTATCGTCACTGCGTTATCGTTAAAAACAAAGTGTTCAGTAAAACATGTTCTAAGGCTAATAAACATAAATAAAGTTGGAAGGTGAACATTTACCGCACTTTACTGCAATCTTTTACGAGTGGGTGTTTGCTGTTAAGATTGTTAAGGTGAAAAAAGGCGTTGAACAGAATCTAACCCGATTTTTTAACTACCGAAGAAGATAAAAATTACGAAAAAATAACATTTAAAACTTATTTATTACTGAGGTATTCATAATGAAAACTTAAGTATCCTGATACAAATTCGGATCAAAATATTTAGTTAAGTAATTACGTACGAAACCCATCAGTCCATTTTGTAATTATTTTACCTGGATGTTTTATTTTAATTTCATATAATACACAATTTATGAATAATAAGCAGAGAACCAATAGCAACAACAATATTGAATTAAAACTTTGTGCACCGATAAATTAAAACGGTAGCTTCTGCTTAAACTTGGCGAGAGAACCTCATAGAATTTCATTCTGATTTGTGGTCAATATAAAGTAAGTACCTGTTACTGTGTAGCAACAAGCCATTCCGTGAAGTGTTAGAAAGCTAAGTACGTGTCCCACATAAAGCTAGTTCATAAGCTAGCGTTCTCTTGCTAAATATACAAATATTTCATAGACGGCGCGGTTAGTCAAGTGAGGGCCTAAATTACACATAACGTAATGCCATAGCATTACCATAATAGTGCGACAATTTTATGAGCAAGTTTTCAAGCGGCAACGTTCGTTGATACAAAATGTAGCGCATTTGGCCGGGTGTATAATTAAGGCCTATTAGTTACACTGCTTATGAATCTAGCAGTCCCGGATTCCATCCCTGACGTTTTCGATAAACGGTCTAAACGGTTGACCACCGTTGGCTTCACAGCCAGCACATGCTTGTGACTGTTTTGCAATAGTTTATCATTGTATCTATCGCGTCTTTTTTGTTACATATTTGTCCGTTTTTTTTTTTTTTTTATGGCGTCAAGAAGGCCATAGAGCACACAGGCCACCTGATGGTAAGTGGAAACTGTGACCCATAGTTAAATAGACATTCGCATTCACAAGACTGCAATCTTGAGACTGCAAATACGTTGCCAACCCTGAGCACTAAGATGGAATGCCTCTATGCTAGTTATTTCACCGGCTGTCTTATCCCCAAACTGGAACACAACAATGCGAACACTGCTGTTTGGCGGTAGGTTAATGAATAAGATGGTGGTAGCGATCCGGTCCTGACTGACCTGACTTCTTTCTGTGTGTGTGTCACCAGGTCTTAAAAGGTTATACCTCTTAAGACCCGGGGTTCTACAGGAGGTACGTAGTCAAGGCATTTTAGTTTTGTTCATGAACATAAAGTTCATTTTATTTTGTTTTAAAATGAATAACGACATTTAAGAGCAAAGGTAATTGAACTTTATTTCTTTGCTGGTAGATTCAATTTCCCATTCACAAAAACTTCCCTGGTTTTGGTATGGTGGGTCGCACGAGATTAAGTGGTAAGCAAAAGTGTTGCCTGAGTACCAATTTCATCATACGATGTTAAATTTAATCTATGTTAATTAATCCACTGTTAATTCACACATTTTCACAACTGATAACGCTCTTATCGTCTGTTAAGTGTTTAACATTAAATGGTGAAATTGGTACTTAGTCTTAGATAATAAGCCATAGGGCGGGATAAGCTGTAAGAAGATGATAATGATTTATTTACAATTAGGAAGTCATAAACACCAGGGAAGTAACAAAACCCTAACAGTTACCCCGTAAGTTAACTCTCCTTTGCTGGAAGAAGCTGTATTGTATCATCGCAACTTTCAACTCGCTTCCAGCCGTGTATCGGACAGATTCTTAAGCAATCTAAGAGATTGCACCTTTGTTCGCACTTTGTAAGGTTGAAATTAAAAAAGTTTCTAAAATGTATTACTTCTCGATACGACCTCTAAAAGTAAAGTTAGTTTCTTAATGGTAATGCCTGAGGGAAATTTTAATTTATGATGCATAAAGCGAAGTACTGCTTACATTTCCTAGAGCTCTGGCGGAAATTTATATTGTAATAAAAGTTGTTTTTCTGAGGCAAAGCAGCCGATGATTTCTTTGCGTTTCTTTTACTTTGAGAAAGCTTTGTAAGTAGTGATACCGGTACTTTTTTCTAAATTATTAAATTGTGGGTTTTTTATTGTATTTTCTGCCTATTTTCTTTAAATTACGTTACGTTAAAGTGATAATGCATATATGCTTAACAAAATTGCGGTGATTTAGGTCCTGGCTGTTTGTTCTAACATGTGTATTATAATCATTTTTTTTTTTTTATGTTTGAACCTTTTTCTTTAACCTTTTGAACGCCACAGTTGCATGTCATGTGAACCCCGACTGTCAGAGTTGTACTACGCTTCATACATATTCAGCGTCAGCATAAGTGACTTCCTTGTATCTGGAACACGTCAATTCCAGTTGACCGTGACATTCAAACGGTTAAAAAACGGTCAAGTGCGAGTCGGACTCGCATCCCAAGGGTTCCGTATTCAGTTAAGTACCTGTGCGTACGCACGAATCTACATGTAAAAAACTTAATTCAGATTCAATGATAAAAGTTTTTACTTCATATTTAATGTGGTAATGTTGATGTTTGCCTAAATTTTCTGCCTGGAATCATTACAGATTTTTCAAAAACTGTATACAATATAATACAAATATTCTTTATTGAACACCGCTTTGTTTACAGGCATTAACTTCATTTTATACTTTCCTCATTAGTTAAAAGTGTGCAGTGGCGAAGCGCTAATCATTATAACTCGGCTTACGTGAGAGTCACACACTATTTTTCCTATGAATAACCAAAATACACCAGAAAGTAACCCGGTATACAGTAGCTTTACCCGCTCCGTAACATAGCACAATATAAATATAACTAGCGACCCGCCCTAGCTTCGCTCCGGATTAAAGTATTATGCATATAAACCTTCCTCTTTAACTACTCTATCTATTAAGAAAAACCGCATCAAAATCCGTTGCGTAGTTTTAAAGATTTAAGCATACATAGGGATATAGGGACAGAAAAAGCGACTTTGTTTTATACTATGTAGTGATACGATGCATAAACAAAACACAACTTGCCACAATTCCAATTTAGCTCTTATATATAAACCTTATAACGAACCATTTAAAACCCCATATCCTTTTTTGGGTATTTTTAAAGAAATTGCACCTAATTAAGGACTGAAATTTAGTAGCGGTAACGTTTACATGTGAGTAACGAAAATTAGTCGTCCATTTAAATAGTTAATTTTCGTTACTCACATGTACAATTTCTTTTAAGATTAGATAGCTAATGTAGTTCCTGTCAAAAACAGCTGTAACATACAAACAGAGAGACACCAAACCAAAGTATTATACGGTTTCTTGACAACCCTTTAGACGCGGAACCCTAAAACCCGGTCTAAGTTCTTGAAAACCCAGTGTAACTTAAACCAGCGTCAGCGATCGCCTCGTAACAAGATAAGCTACAAATCGTCTGGCGTCGCGACGAAGTAATACAATACTCAACTACTAAACTTCAAAGAAACTCTTCAATTGTACTGTAACGAAATAAGATTGCTGACAGAATGGTAATAAAAGGCAATCAGCGCTTTATTTATCAGGTGAGAAATGAAGTATTTTTCTACGTGGGAGTGATTGAACACGAAATTGGTTTTGTCGAGACGTAGTCTATAAATAAGCGTTTTTAAATATAAGTTACTACCCAAAATAGCAAACCTTTTATGTCTCTTGTCAAATAGCACACAAAGTAAAAGAAAAACCTTAAAAGAACAGACCCCGATATTGGTTTTATTCAAACAGTTGCCATCGTGACTAACTAAAATTATTTGTTTCATTTCAAGAAGTAATTTTTAACAAATCTTGTATACGTTAGTTACCAAAAGACGTTGAAATTAAAACCTTTTATTGTGCAGTAAACGTCGTTCAATGATAATTCCATGGCAAAAATTGTACCATCGGTCACTGAAGCAATTTCCGGGGTAAACAATTTTCTATCTCCGGGCTATAAAATTACTCCGTACTAAATTTTACACATAGGTATAAATTAATGATACTTATGATTATTGTAAGGATACTTTTTGGATTACGAACTAAGTATCAGCAGAATGTTATTTATGATGAAACCATCTCGATTCATGCCAGGAAAATTGTTATTTTGTAGGAGAAAGTGTTTATATTCTTTAATTGCTTCTCTAACTCTCACCTTACGAAGTTCAAATTATGGCCCAGTTCAGTAAATGAATGAATTTTGTAATTAAATTAAGTATTCATAAGTTCTCAGAGTCAATGTATTAAGCGTTGCTTAGTAGAATTGTTCATATTGTGTTGTCTCCTTTTGTTTGTATTTCCCTGTATTTGTGTAAGTTGTTCTTGTTGTTGTACATGTTGATTTTTAATATCATTATCTATTTCTGAGAGAGTGACTGAATGTGAATCAGTACGACTAGCACAAATTGTATTTTGTCGCTTGTCGCTCAGTGCGTCTCTTTTTTACAGACTAGATAGAAAGGTTGATCCGAGTCACAAACAACTCGCGGACAACTTGCGCTAGCCGTCCTGTAAAGACAATTTATCAAAATAAAAAGTCGGCCATATTTCAATCGACCATCTTCCTTTCCGTTACTGAAACCCTCAAATTACCCAATAAATATCTTCTTTCTTATTAAGGTGTTAACAATCAGAGGTTACATCAACCACAGACAACACAATTTGTTTATTTATTCATGTTACTCGTTACAGAGCTAAGTTAGCACAGCTTGATCGCCGTCGAAGTTGCCAGCTGCATAATTCATACCGCGACAATACCGCTTTAAATTATTCAAGCGCTTGACCGCGTCCGATCCACTTCACTATTCAATGTGGCAAGTGTTGAAATTGTGTTTTGTTTAGTTTCACTTGATTTTGGCAACATTGTTCTTTATCGGTGTTGGTACTAAAAACAAAGGAAATGTGAAGCTATCTCTTGAAAATATTGAAGACGATTTTAGAACTCAACCCAAATTCTGAATTAAAAGACAAAATATAATACTTAATCAATTTCTTTTACAGTTCTGGCTTACGAAAACGGTTCAGATTATATAAACAATAAAATAATTAATAGTTAAACGTTATTGAAAAAACAACCATGAAAATCGCGCTTTGAAAGATTTAATTAAATTAAAAACAGGCAAACACGTTCTTGCCTTGTCCAATCCTCAATAAACATGAAGACTAGAAGAGACAATTCAAAATTAATTAAGTAAGGGATTGGGAATTCGGAAATTCTGAAGGAGAGCCTTTTATACGTAACGTTCTTTATTGTTGGTGCTGAATTTTCATCAAAATTTCACAGTGGGAAGAACAAGTTTGTAAATTCGATGCCAAGAACTTGATAATAGGAGTATTTTGTAATGGTAATCGGCGAGGTTGGCGCTGAATGTGTTTATTCTGGAAGTTGACGGGTTGATTCCCCTTCAACGGAATAATGCAAATAGGTAAAATTGGAGTCTTTCGTTTGAACTGTAATTATTTATTCTAAATTGCTAAGGTGTCTCGTTTGACGCGTTGGGTTCAGGCAAGTGTAGGCGTTTGTAACAAAATCTTACGAACCTAAGTGGCGTCTGTCTCCAGTAAAGTTGAAATAGCGTTCTTGTCCCTAAATTAATTCAAGCCGTTTTTGATTTCAAGTGTAACGTGGTTGTTACAACCTCCTTTTTGCATTTCTGGCCACTTTTACATTTCGTTTAAATTCCATCCAAGTTCAAAACTGTTCATGATCTATTTGATGCGATAGATAAATTAATTCTCTAGAAAATTTTGATAAGCATCAGACACGGTTCCAGTTTCTGTCTCATTTCATTTAATTTAATTATTTATTTAATTATCGTTCTGTAAATCTTTTACTACTAATAGAATTAAACAGATAATATTTAAAGAAAGCGATTTCTTTAATACCAACTAAAATATCCCGAGTAATAGCATGAGTCTCCGAGAAACTTACCGTTATACCGCCAGACAAACATCTGAAAATAAATTCAAGCACACACCGTTAAAACATGGCTGCTTTTTAGGATTCCGTACCCAAAGGGTAAAAACGGGACCCTGTAACTAAGACTCCGCTGTCTGGCTATCTGTCTGTTTGTCACTAGGCTGTATCTTATAAAACCGTGATAGCTAGACAGTTGAAATTTTCAAAAATGTTGTAATTCTGTTGCCGATATAACAACAAATGGGTAAGGACCAAAAAGATGGCCACGCTAACTCACGAAATTAAATTTTCTATGAAGCTTTTCCGTTGTGCGAAGAAAATTATCCATACAATTGCAAGGATACTCTTCGTCACACAACAGAACTTTTTTCGCCTAATTTTTTTGTAACTACGCTTAACTATGGTTCAACTTTTTGGTCCTCACCCAAATACTAAAATCGAAATAAAATAAATATTTAAGTGAAGCTCCCATAGCTTCACAAAACATTTAGTTGTATAGGTACTACATTTAAATTAAATAAATAAAAGGGGCCTCCCAAACAACGTGAAATTTTTCCTATTTAAAAAAAAAGTTTATAATGTAGTGTCTGATGCTGTGTAGATAATGGTACAGAACCCTTCGTGCGCAAGTCCGACTCGCACTTGGCCAGTTTTTCACAACGTTATGCTACATCACAACGAGATTATAATCGTAGCAACGACTGAAGAATGTTTTAATAACGTTACGCGCCATTGCCAGTTTGTACTTTTAATGCTCTTAGTCAAAGAATCGTGCCGCTGGCGACTCTTATGATTAGACCCCGGATTTTTGTGGCAATGACGTCACAATAGGGTAGTTTGGGGAGTAAATGGAACGGTGTTAATTAATACAATTTGTTAATTAATACTTTTTGTAACTGTATATTTTTTATTAACTAGGCATTCGCGACAAAAAATATTATTACCACCGCAAGTAAATTAAAGAAAACGTTTTTAGATAACTTACCTTGATTTCAGCTACTATGTATTTATTATATTAGATGTGTTATTATTCTGTTATGTTCTATGATATGGGTACCAACTTTTACTCATATAGGTGCATTGTTTAAGAAAATTAAAGAATGAGCGCTGTCTCGCCAACAAACTGCGTAGACAGTTTGGCGAGTAACTTTAAAATTATTTATGTTTATGTGCCCTTGAAAAATAAATGAAATAAAAGTAATTTAGAAAAAAAAAATATCTGTCACGGAGAGTCAGTTAACGAAAGAACATTTTTAACACAGTTGCTCAAAAAGTGGTACTTTTCGTAGCTGTATATCGTGCGGAAAGTTGAATATTACGCACTAGTGCGTTATAGTTTTCCATTTTTTTTTTAATATAATTTTGTTTCAACTTCCAAGCCGTGCATCCAACCAAAGAGTTTGCATGTTCAACCACTTGTTGATTACGTTATTTAGATTTTTATTTTATTTATTTATTTATTTATTTATTTATTTAAGGTTTGCCAACAGGTAAAATACTATAAAACTTACAAACTAATTATGACATTTCGTTTATATTGATTGAGTATCCACCCAATTACAGGCAAACTCAGCATGCATTACAATTTAACGCTTATTATCTAGAAGTTAAACATTCTAGTAGCTACTATGTTATTCACTAAACAAATACAATACAAATTCTGAATAAGTCCAAGTGAAGAAACTATTTTGCAATCGGCACCCAAATTAGAAATTAACCTTGAGTTTGTATAAATATGTTTTAAACTTATTTAGTGACATGTTTAATATATCAACCCTTTTATCTTTAAACAATGTATTATGTTCTTTGCAAATTCTAGGCAAAACGCTGTGAGACCCGACATTAGTTCTGTACGTTTCAGTTGAGAATGGCCGAAGGTTGACAAGACGAGCACAATGTCGCGGGACGGTCAAATTGATTTTTTGCAGAAGCTGTGGACAGTCTAAAGCTCCTGAGATAATCTTATGCAATAACACCTGATCGGAAATCCAACGGCGGTCCTCGAGAGAAATCATCTTAAAATAGCTTAAACGATCCTTATATGAAATAAGCGAATTTAGTTTTTTTTGGTGAACGGAAAGAAAAAAGAGAAATCGCTTTTGTATTCGTTCTATTCTCTCTACGTGGCACTTATACAATGGATTCCAGATGTTTGAACAGTACTCTAACAAACTACGAACCAAAGCAAAATAAGTAGTTTTTAAAGCCGAGATATCTTTGAATTTTTTGCAATTACGCCAGATAAAACCCAAGAGTCTATTTGACTGTTTTATAATATTATCAAGGTGTGGGATAAAAAATATTTCCTTATCTAATGTCACACCTAGGTCTTTAATTAGTGAAACCTCTTCCAGGGGTACATCATTTATCACATACGTGGTATTTAAGGGTAATCGTTTTTTAGTGAACTTTATATGTTTGCATTTCCCAATGTTCAAAGGAAGTTCATTCCTACCAGACCAATTTGATATGCGGGTCAAGTCATCTTGAAGCTGTTGTGATTCAATAGGGCTGTTTACTACTTTAGTTATTTTTAAGTCATCAGCAAAAAATGAAAAGTTTGAGTGATGAATTTCCCTAGCAATGTCATTTATAAAAATTAAGAATAATGTAGGCCCTAGGTGCGATCCCTGGGGAACTCCTGAAGTAGCTTCAAAACTTTCAGATTCATACCCGCATATCAAAACTTTCTGTGATCTGGATGTAAGATAAGAGGAAAACCAGTCTAGCAATCTTCCATGCACGCCAACGTTATAAAGCTTGCGTATAAGTAAGCAATGGTTTACGCGATCAAAGGCTTTACTTATGTCGGTATAAATAGCATCGACCTGCGAACCCTTGTCTAAAGCCTCAGCAAGAGTGGAGATGTGCACAGCCAAATTTGATACAGTGGACTTATTACTACGGAACCCGTGTTGTTCTGGAACAATGAAAGACTTTACATGGGCGGTCAACATAGAATTCACCAAAGATTCGAAAACTCTGCCAAGGATTGATAATAAAGAGATTGGTCTGTAATTCTGCACGTCAGTTTTGGCACCATCTTTAGGAATAGGAATGACGTTTGCTTGCTTCCAACATGATGGAAAAACGCCGATCGATAACGAATAATTGTAAATTATTTTAAGAGGGTATGATAGACCTTTAGCACAGTTTACTATAAAAATCGCTGGTATTTTATCGGGTCCTGGTCCCTTGTTCTTGTCTAGCTTTTTAAAAGACGATTCGATATCGTGTCGGGACAGTGCAATAGTACTCATAAAATTAAAGGTTTCGCAAGTGTCCGCTTGGGAAGTTTCTGAGCTTAGATTAACATTGTGATCAGTAGTGTAAACAGACGAAAAGTTTTTGGCAAATGCTCGGCAGATTGAAGCTGGTGATGATATTATTGATCCTTGAAATGTCATTTCACCAGGTATCGTGCTTTCAGTTTTACGCTTCGATTGTATAAAGGACCAAAATACCTTGATATTATTTTTTGATATGGAACTTTCAATAGATTTCATGTAATTGGAGTAACATAATTCGATTTGTTTATGGCAACGTACTCTCGCATCCTTAAATTCTATTTCATCAATAGGGTTTTTAAACCGCTTGTATTTATCCCGCAATTTATCCTTTTCTTTAATTAACTTTATAAGATTTTTTGTGTACCAAACTAGATAGCGGCTATTACACATTGACTTGGTGACAGGTACGTGTTTATCGATGATGTTTTGCAAGTGCATGTAGAATACATTTGTCATTTCATTTACGTCGGTTAAAAGCTGCAAAGTAGACTCCCAATCGATTTTTTCTAGTTCGTCGTTAATTTTATCGTAGTCCGCTTTAAAGAAGTTAAGTTTGTTTACGTTGATCTTGTTAAGGAAATGTGTAATAGGAAAATGTAATCTCACTTTTAACGGAGGATGGTAGGAATCAACTTTAGAGAGTGGTTCAGCAGCTTCTACTTTCGTATAATCATTAGAGCTTAGAACTAAATCCAAATATTTATCGCCTGCGTTTTTGATTAGATTATATTGACGCAAATTATGAAGAGACATGAAATCAGTAAGAAGGCTACTTACTCCACTGGAACAGGCTTGTAACTTAGCTGCAGTCGATTCACCTTGATTCGATATGGGATGCCAGCCAATACTACCGACATTGAAATCCCCAAGAACCACCGTTGTGCCGTTTTCAATTGATGAAATAGTGTCGCTGATCGAATCTAGATGACCTTTAAATTTCTCGCAGGATACCGGAGGGGGGAGATAAACTGCACAAATGTTAAGGTAATTAACCGATTTGTTAACACGACATGAAATTTGAACCCAAATGTCCTCATTTGAACTTTCAAGCTCGCACTTGCGTACCGAACTTAGTTTTTTGGAAACAGCAATTAATACCCCTCCGCCGTCCTGTTTTGAGTTTCCACTAGTATAGCGATCCCTACGGTAAATAGTAAAGTTATCATTTAGAATTTCTGCGTCAAAGACACTCTCGTTTAGCCAAGTCTCAGTCAATACTATGACGTCGTATCTACAACTCAAGGATGACAAATGTAATTCGTTTAATTTACCACGAATACTTCTAGTGTTTTGATAATAAATGGTAAGATGGGACATTTTAAACAATTTAACACTAAATTAACCTAACTTAAAAATACTTAAAATTGTAACAAAGCTGAAGAACTACTCGTTAAGTGAAGCCAAAATATCTGTATTTTTTATCCATATAATAGGAGATGAGTCATCCTTTCTTAACAGCACCCGTCCGTCGCGCGTCCACAGATACTTGTATCCCTTGTCTCTCTTGTAGTGGTAAGGAGTTTAGGGCAGTGATGAAATTAAATATAAGCACTGACACCTTATAAAAGTTCCACTTTAATTAAATACTACAAGTTCGATAACAGCTTGGATCAGAGCGCAGGGTAGTAGGTACTCCCCTGAAGGCCGACGCACGATAAGCAGGGCAAGTGGCTGCGGCGAGACTCGTTCACGCTCGGGAGGTAGTCCCGGAGCTAGGACCCTGGAATTGAATTCCAGCCTGTTAGGACAAGATGAAACAATGTCCCGTGCAACGCCACAAATCCCTAATCCTTGTTCTCAGGTAATAATTGTTTATACAAGACGGTAGGTATGCGGTTTGTATGTGGCGGTACACGGAAACCGGAACGGAGCTAATAAGCTAAGTTACACTCGATAACAAAAGATCACCTTGCGCAAATAACATTTAGCTAATAAATAATAATCAATTTCGTTAATTAAGTCATTAACTTTAAACGCGTATGGCGTTACATTACTGTCCACTAATACTAAAGCATGAAGAAGTTGAGTATAGCATACATCTACTAATAATAAGATCTACACGTAAACACTCAAATAGCAAGCGGAAGCCGCATAGCAAGGAATCTAAGGAGACTTACAAACGAGTTAAAATTAAACAATTAGCAGTTCACACTTACCCTAAGAGAGGGGGGAAATATCCTCACATTAATCACTAAGCCGTATTTGTAGATATCTTAAGAATGTTGTTCGAGGTAATAAATATGCCGTTAGTATTATCTTTACTAATACAGGACTCGTCGTCAACGTAGTGAGCTAACAAAACAGCTGTTGCGCGGAGCAAGGCGGCGTGCATTCAGTGCAGAGGTCTATCGGGACTGAGCCACTGAGGCAATGACGCTGCAGCGCGGCCGGTAAGATGGCCGCTCGGCGCTTGATTCATTGGAGATGCGTAGGAGCGATAACAAAACCGCTAGCACTATTTTATATCAAATTATATATTTTAGGAACCTATGCATTATGTGTTGTAATAATCGTGAACAACGTTACACTCTTGAGCGCGCGGGCCTGAGCCTGCAGTCCGCGGTTGTAGGAGGACAGATGCTCGACAACGTAGACCTGTTTGCGTTCGCCCGCCAGCCCAAGATGGGACGAATGAAGCTTTTCAGATGGATTTGATTTGTTGAATTTCATGCAGGCCGCCAGGAGCTTGTCACGCATAAATCGAGATGGTAGTTTGACGATTACTGACCGAGGTTTCCGAGAGTCGCGGTTCATCTTGGCCACTCTGGTACAGTATAATATGTCTTTTTCCTGGATAGGGCACGAAACAATACTTCCTAGTTGTATAACAACAGTCAGGAGGTTTTCATTGCTGTGTTCAGGGACGCATTGTATTTCGATGTGGTTTTCCCTTGCTCGTTGTTCCGATTGAGACAATCTATAGTGGAAATCGTTAACATTTCTGTCTAGTTGTTCGTTTTTCGAGCACAACTCGACTGTCTCTAAACGAAGATTTGACAGCTCGGCCTGGATCTCATTACAATTGTTGGACACAGTGTTAATGCCGGCCTGCATACTCTCAACAATTTCTTCGAGCTGCGTAATCTTCGTTGCCCAACTCTGAATTTTGCCGGCCATGGTGTCAAATTTACTATTAAAACTATTCTTGAGGTCAACCATGTCCTGAGTTAGTTTGTCAAACTTGGCATTCATGTTACTCATTAAAGCCTCTGTGTCGATACTCACAATCGACGGCAAATGACCCGCGATATTGTCATCAGAACGTTCGTTCAACAACAGCGGAGCCTTAGGGCTGTAGCTCGACAAAGCAACTTTTTTGGAATTTTTGCAATCAAAACACTTCCATTTTTTTAAATTCATTGGCAGTATTTTTTTAAAATCTGATTCTGTCAACCCCACACACATATAATGCATGCATGCCTCGCATGAGGTACATTTTATTAAATCATTGCATGCAAGCGCTTTCTTACATTTGAAACAATTCATTTTGCTTAATATAACCCCACCGTCTTGTTAAAAATGCAAATCAAAACAGATCGCGTAAGGATGAATGCTGCACTGCACAGGAGTAACGCACTTAACGCCATACAATTGTTGCTCACTATTGCGGACACTTTGCTGCGGGCCGCGTTATCTCTAAGCTGCGCGGTCGTGTGAAAAAGGTCACAAGCGCCATGCAGAAAGGGGCACTTATGGGTTTTTGACGAACACTTTCTCTAAACTTGCGTTTTAACTGCGACGGTAGTTAAACCATTAAAGTTAACTTAAAATACGACGATTACACTATAATTACACTGTTAAAAAGACAACTTTTTGCAATATTCAATAGTTACTATGTTTATAGTCACGCTACACTAAAAAGTATGTTCTGAAACTTTGATTTTACACCTTAATTAATTAATAACGAAGAGCAAAACAAAACACAAGTGTACGCGTTGATGATCACTTTACCATCAATAAAAATAAAAAAAATATTTATTGAGACTATACATAGGTAATATAATTTAAAATATTAAAATTAAATACATACATACATACACACATAAAATGTATCTAGGTAATATAAAAAAAAAACAGCTCGCATAAAGATGGCTGAATCTGAATTGGTATTACGAATGATTAGATAGTGCATCAGCGGTAATGCATAAAGGTGAATTCACATTACACCATGCCGAAACCGGGCCTAGTCCAGTACGGCGTAGTGTGAATCCACCTTTATGCATTACCGCTGATTAATAGAGATTATACTTTTTGATTTTTAAATATAGGTAATTGAATTACTGTGACTTTTTTTATTTGGCTGAATGGTCACAACCGTTGCCATTTCATAAAGTCTATGTCACTTAAAAGTAAAATTGACTCTTGTAATAGTTTTATTTACTGATTTATTTTGTTCCATTGATATTTTTTCGCAAATGTGTTAAAAAACGTCGTTTGATACACGTGCGGAACTGTCATTTTAACTCGTCCCTAGTCTTGTCCCTCGCTTGCAGCTCGGGCCAAGTTACTTCGGGACTCGTGTAAAATGACATACTTTCCGAACTTGTATCAAAATTTACTATTTCGGTTAATTAATCAATTGACTTATAGGTAATTTATATCGTGGATGCCAGATAGTAAAATTTTAATTCCGCAGAACACCAATAGACTAGGTTGCCGTGATAATGAACACCGTTCCATTTACTCCCCAAATTACCCTATTGCAACGTCATTGCCACAAAGATCCGGGGTCTACTTATGATGTACATATATTAGATGAGCGGCAATGAAGGCTACCGCGGTACAATAAGGTATAAACCAGCGAAATTAAGCGAGGAAAGAGAGGTGACGTGTAACGTTATCAATGTTATCATTACAGACAATATCGTTTTTAGGGTTCCATATCCAAAGGGTAAAAACGGGACCCTATTACTCAGACTTCACTGACCGTCTATCTGTGTGTCTGTCAAATTTTTATGATGTTTTTGTAAGATTTGGTTACAGACAGACACCGTGGCTTAGCAGACACCGGAACAAGTAAAACTAAAAAAACCGGTTATAATGTAATGACTAATGTTGTATAGATAAACGCACGGGACCCTTCGAGCGCGAATCCGACTCGCACTTGACCGGTTTTTATATATTGATATAAGTTTATATCGTTATGATGAATACCTATTGATCCGAGTTACAATAATAATGTTATAGCGCAAGAAATAGTGCTATTTAAAGGCCTGCTATTCATGGCTATAATCCAAGTACCTATACCTAATACAGCATCTTAATCTATATACCTGCACACCACCGAATATAAATATAAATAAATATCACACAGGACACTGTCACACAATTGACCTAGTCCTAAACTAAGCTCTAGGCTTGTACTATGGGTACTAGACGACGATAAACTTACTTATATAGAAAAATATATACTTAAATACATAGATAAGATCAGGAATAAATACTCGTGCTCATCACACAAATGTCTACCCTTACCGGGATTTGAACCCAGGACCCTTAGCTTCGAAGTTAGGGTCACTACCAACTAGGTTAATGTGTCGTCGCTCAATACACCAGTAATCCGATTGCTAAGGACTACCCGAGACGCCAATCTAAATGAATCCTGGTTTAAACGCTCGGTGCTTCGAGCGTGAACTCGTCAAAGGGGTAGGATTAGGGCCTCAAATTCACCTGACGTGAATGGGTGAACGTGAGGGTATGAAATGTCTAGCTCGGACATGGTTTCATCTCAATTGGGTTGACGACGCAGTTAGCTTAAATGCTGGGGACCCTGCCTACGAACCTAGAGGTCCAGGGCTCGAATCCCGGCAGTGGCAAATATTTGTGTGATAAGAGTATTCGTTTCTAATTCTTAGATGATTATTTTATTTGATTTAAAGTATTTATTTGTATAGTCCAAGTCTGGACCCTAATTTGAGACTTGGTCAGTTTGTATGAGACTGTGCCCCGACTTTTTTTTAAGACCAAAATAATGATTAATTATTAGTATTTTTGCATAGAAACACTTTAAATACATCTAATAGTTTTAGAATTTATGGTATTCAAAAACCATTTATAGATAAAGCTTAAGTGAATGTCGTTAAGGAACGGTTATACTAGGTGATTTTGGGGTTATGTTCCTGTTTTTTTTTTTTTTTTTATGTTAATGGAAGGCACCCGAGCACTCAGGCCACCTGATGGTAAGTGGAATCTGAGACCCATAGACATTTGAATTCTCAAGACTATAATCCTAAGACCTCAAATGCGTTGCCAACCCTGAGGACTAAGATGGAATGCCTCTATGCTAGTAATTTCACCGTAGCGTTCCGGACGGACCCTGCACAGGGTCCTACCACCACTAAACTCAAAGAATTCACCGTTAATGTATGGAACACCTGTTTTTTTTTTGGCGATTTCGTGGTTGGTCCCATCGGAAAAGTTGTTCAGTATGACCATCTTATTCACTTTTGGAAATTCCGGATCATGACCCCAAAATCACCCAGTATAAATCGAATGAGTATTTAATTAATTTAATAACCAAAACAAAATACAGGTTTCTTAAATATTTCGGGTACACTTCAACTCAATAGAATACAGTATAATTACCCTTCTTACACATTCAGTTGTTTGAATGGCTATTGTATCTGATTTCACAAAACCCCGGTAACGTAACTAGTAAGCCAGTCGAAGCTCTTACTTTACCAGTATTTTATACTGGTTAATATTTCTCAATGGTCTCTGAGTGTTGAACGGAATCCTATCATTTCATAACCAATGTTTGACAAATGATTTATTTCACAAACATTTGACAACCCGCGTTTTTTGCCGAAACTGTAAATAATTCTGGATTTGTTCCAGGACTATCGTGTAGAACCCTATAGGTTAAGTTAGGTTAGTTTTATAAAAATCCTGCCATATTCCTAGGTACAAAAAAAAAGGTTGGCAAATGAATAGGTTGCGAAACGATGCATTTATCAAAATATTGTCGGCGAAAAGGCAGAGAACCGTGTTGGACATATAAGACAAAATATGGGTTCAACTGTTTCAATTGAGTGTCGCCAAGCTAGGCATGTTGGTTTCAAAAAACCTTCTAGTCTTATAATAACCGGGTATCTAATCAAAATAGCATTTCAGCTATCACAGAAAAATAATGGCCGCAATCACCCGCTACCCACGAAACTGTAAAAACATAACAAGCAATAAAAATATCTTCCATATCTTTACGTTGCTGTAAAATCCACTCGTAAATACTGCAGTGAAAATAAAAACCGATTGCTCTCCGTGTGAAACTGCCTTCCCTATGTGAGGTTAAATCTCCTAATGGGCACTAAAGTTGCCATTTCAAATTATAGGCCTGTACTGAGCAGTAAAAGTTTGCAATGGAATTTACAACAAATGTTGCAATTATCAGTAAACGATTATTCCGCTTGACATTGTACAGGATATTGCTATCTAAAACTAAATAATACAATGGTAAACATCTTAGCCTGATTGTGTAAAATGTGTTTACTTAATTATCAACAAGTCTTTTTACAGTTGTTGGTATTTCTGTAGCTCTGCCTACCCCATTCTGGGGCTGAAGGCGTGATGTCATGTATGTATGTATGTATCAATCCAATTTTTAATTCGTTGATGAGATATAATAACCGGGAAAGTAAAATTTTCTCGCAAGCAGGCAACAATTTAGGCTCACTTAAGTATTCGTCGAATTAATTAAAAACGCGAGTTGTATGTGAGAATCACAGAATCACTGCTTTTGTGTTTGTTTGGGTCGCCACCTTCCCGAACACATAGTAGAAGTTATTTACATTTAAAACAACTGAAATATTTTTACATACATGGTAACACCGTATAATCTGTGGGAATTTTATTCCCTTTCACAGAACGCATCTTCCCAATACTAACTTCTTCCTCTTTGTGTTTATTTTTGTCTTTGATTTGGGCACCCACAAGCAAACGGAATTAATAAATTGTCAATAGACGTTATTTGGATACAAGTATAAATCATTCTAATATCTTCTATGATTAGTAATTGATATTAGCGTCTCCACCGAATTTTCAATTTCTCAAAAAAGTTCTTACCCGTCGCATTATTTGTTTTATTTTAGCCACAAGTCTAAGCTGCCCTTAACTAAGTTAAAAGCGGTTTTGGGATTCCGAAACAAAACAAAAGTAATATTGTTTGGGATATGAAAATATTCATAGGAAATTAGCTGTTAACCGTGACCCCGTCTTTACTCGGGATTTAAGCTAACTCAGGTAACGAATGCAGAATAAATTTCGCGTTTATAATTATTATGTATAAGGTATCTCATCCAACGCAGAGAACTCAACACAATGTACAATTTTACAACTCTTCGTCGACAAAATACGGAGGGGCCAATCGTAACCGTAAAAGCTCGATTCTTACACTTAAGATTCTTACCACCTAAACCCCGTGGCTGTGGTTAATGCTTAATAATTTAACCATTCACCGTAAATAAGCCTTATATCAGCTGGCGTAAACAGTCCAATTGGCCTAGGAAACTGTTCGAGTGGTCTTGGAGAGCATTAAATTGCGAAAAGGGTCGGCCCCTAGTTATTGTGGTGCAAATCACCTGCGGAAAGGAGTCGTGTTACGCATTTTGTATTTGGCCGTACCGTGAACATTATTTACGCGTTTTTTAACTCTTTCTTTTATATATTGGAACTTCCCCGATTAAATGAAAGATGTTGGTTCACGATTGTTATTTAATACTTTCTGTTATAGTGTTATTGGATAGTTATGTGTTTTTTGGGGTGAGGATGATGAGGAACTGGTATGATGAGGCACTTGACTTTCCCGCCAAGTCAAACAAGCACGGCCATAAAAAACTATGTTTTCGAGGCATCCCTAAACCCTCACCTATAGTTTTTTTACAGACGGAGAGAAAAACTTAAAGTTTATGTTGCTTAGAATGCTTAATATTCTTAACAATGATTACTTTTACAGGCATGACGTCGATGAAACTGCAATAACGCGTATCTAACAAATTCAATAAGTTGCAAAATGTGCCTTACTGACTTACTTGTTAAGGATTATTTTGCAACTTATTCAATTTGTTAGTTACGCGGTGTTGCAGTTTCACCGACGATGAGTATTACAATAAACTCTGAGGATACCATTTACAACGTTATCACTTCTATTATTTACTTTAGCATTTTATTGTCAATATAAAATAAACTGAGTTAACCTTTTTGTTAAAATTTCACTTACTATTATTAAATGATTAAAAGTTTTTTTGTATTTAAAGATTCAATCAAGATCGTGGCTGTTTTAGTTATCGTTATTTACAGTCCGATCCTGGTAGAAATTTTGGAAAGTCTTATGTCGTATAATCATCGTCAGTATACAAACGTTCATTTAGACTTGCGCCATAGATATTATTCACCTTTTTGGACGATTGGAATTATGCTAACATCCAGTGATTTAACACAACGATTATCAGATGATCGGTCCACGTTTGTCGGTTTGCCAACTCGATCGTCATGTATTTTTTAGCAGAATATATGTAAAAAAATCCTTTTGTTTTACCAGTAGTTTATTATTCTTAACTTCCGTATCAAACGCCTCTTCCGTACATCTAATGCACGCGTCATCTGAAAGGGCAGAGATCCTTAGACTGATTTATCGTTCTGCGGCACACCCTCTGGTCCCTGACCTTTATTTACGCGGGGTTTTTGCTGGTCAAACGAGCAGTCAAATTTACACACATGTTTTAGAAGGTGTGCTCTGACTTCGACAATGAGACCTTGGTCTTGAAGTTCAACGAGGATTCTTATTGAAGTTTGAAGACTTTGAAGTTCGCGTCAAACTTTGCTCTAGTTAATTTTTGACAAGTAATTGTAATAATAATTATATTTCTTGGCACATGCATTTTACGCAATTAAGCGCCATATAAACATTTTCTTTTTTTAATTTCAAATATTATACATTAAATATCAGGGGCCAATTTCACAAAATGACCTAGTTCGAAACTAAGCTTACGGCTTTAATAAGGGTAATTAGACGACGATCAACATAAACATAATCATAAAGAAAAATAAATTATTTAAACCTATATTTACGTAGAAAACCCAAGACTAAAAAACCAAATACTCCCGCTCTTAGACTCAAATATTTGCCCTTAACGGGTCCGGTAGTTTCGAGGGCAGGGTCACTACCAACTAGGCTAGCGTCGTCAAAGTCAATGCAATTTATAGCGGTGCGAGTTATTGCAAATACTCAAGGTTTCATAAAAGTAGGTCGTGCCCATCAAAATGTAGCAGCTAAAGCAAGTAGTGATCTTATGCTTTTGGCTGCTGTAGTCCAATAGAAAGACATTTTGACCGACATTTTTTTCGGATATCTCACCATTTCTTCGAATTACCCTTCATCGAATGTCTCATTTCATCTAATTTCATTTCATCGAACGCTATTTTCTGCTGAAACCATAATGTTTTCAGGGTATATTAAACATTAATTACGTAGGTTAGGTTAGGTTAGGTTATGTTAGATGTTTAGAATACCCTGAAAACATTATGGTTTCAGCAGAAAATAGCGTTTGATCTAATGATACATTTGATGAAAGGTATTTCGATGAAATGATAGACACCCTCTTTTACGGCATAGAGCAGACATACGAGCACACAGGTCACCTGATGGTAAGCCAAGTAAAGGTTAGGATCTGTGACCCATGGGCATTTGCATTCGCAAGACTACAATCCTCAGTTCGTATATGCGTTGCCAGCTCTGATGACTAATGATGGAATGCCTCTATGCTTCTTTCTGATTGAACTGATTTAAAAGTTTACAAATATTACAGTCAACTACGAATATGTATATCCACTTTTGGACGTTATTACGATGGAATTCAATAAAAAATGGGATACATCTCTCTGTACTCGACCGCACCAATATGCAAAAATCTTTCGGCAGTAAACTTTAAACTTATGACATAGTTTTAAAATGTCCTCGACGATCCTACTCAGCTACAAATTCCCTGTAGTAAAAACTAATCAAATATAAACTTTGAACATCATTACAATCCCTCAGAGTAAAAGGTCGAGATAATTAATCTTAGTAAATGTCTAGACACGGGCGCTTTTATCCTGTGGGATTACTTGAGATCTGGCGATGTCGATAGCTGTAGGAAAAAATCAACGATTCTTTAACCAATAGTAAGGATTTGTAGCTTTGGCACACGTTGAAACTTTTAACAAATTATTCTTTGTGTAATAAACCGCTAGAAAAATCCAATACTTTAAGGGTCATTAGTTCAAATAAGATAAATCTAGTTTCGGTCAATTTAAGACTTATAGTCTCATACATTTATTATTGTTATGCTTAATCGAGATTTGTATCTGTCTGCAAGCCACTCTAATTAGTTTATCGAAAACGGCTTAACAATTTTGATTATTTTTACGTTTATGTTCTATGGTATATTGTTTGGCGAAGTGACGTGCTTGCAAAATTTAGTTCCATCTTATTGAATAAAATATAAATATCACAGGACAGTGTCACAGAAATTGACCTAGTCCCAAACTAAGCTCTTGTTGTTTTGTTTTGTTTCGTGCATGAATTATGTTTTGTTTGCCTTTACAATTATATCCAGAGACTGATTTGCCTAAACCAATTAAAGTAGTATAACGATTAACGGTATAAAGAGGAAAATGTGTAAAGTGTATTTGATTATGTACTCGAATTACTAGCATGTTTAGGAGGGTAGTAAATTAGCTGATGAAAAAATGATAGTTAAATGATTGTGGGAAATTTTGTTTTTTTTTACGTCTAGTAAATATAATGTTGTAGAAATTCTCTCTAGAGCCCATTTTTAACTGTAGCGAAGAGTCGATATATTATACAACCTAGTAATCCCCCTGACGGGGCTTAACCGCATACATCCTTATTTTTCCGTCTTCTTTTCGCATGCCAAAAACGTACTTGCAATTGCTCTAGTGTTGCCATTTGTCTCTGAATAGACGTTGCTAACTTACTACCTGATCAACATATCGTTTCCTCCATTGACTCAAAATTAATATTAAACGGCCTGTGCAGTGTGTTGTGCAATTCGTCACTAGTTGTTTCCACAATCCGCTGCAACAAATGTTCTAGATTATGAAACGCAAAGCCACCAAAACATATGACACGTCCGCAAGACAAATATGACACCGAATGCTAGATCCAAATTTCGTTTCATAAATCTTGACTCCAGAGTGCATTTGGCAAAAGTAGTAACAATTAATCTGGACAAAATTGCCGTGTGGGCTATCCTCTTGGAAGGGAGCCAATGTAAGCCGCTGCAGCATTTTCTAAACCGGCAAAGGTTGCTGCATACAGATGGGGGTTCAGTGGGAATTGGAGCAGTTTTCAGGGATTCCAGAGCGGTTAAATACTGTAGGCACATGTTTGTAATGTTGTTACATGCTTTAATAAGATTTTTTGTTTACATTCAGCAGAGGTTTTAGCTCGGCTTGTAACATCTTGTCCTATTCTTGGATAATCAAGGATGAATGCACTATTAATTTAAAATGGTTTGCTGATAACATTTTGGAATAATATTAACATTTTAGGACTATTTGTAGTTTAAAAATGCCCGATTTGCACACATTGACATCACCTACTAATTAAAGTTATTTTTTGATTAAATTTGTAAATCCCTTACGAGAGAGCCTCTTGATTATCTAATAGTATTATTTTTTAGATAAATAGATTATCTGATGTTACAAAGTAATCGAGAAAAAGTTTTATAAGTTATACATTCACCTGGTGTAAGTTGCCAATGTTATTAATAACTACACCACATTCTGACAGGTCTCATACACCTGAAAACACTTAATTATCTATTATCAAACGGTTGACGCAATAACAATGAACAATATATTTCAGCGAACAGAGTAATTAATTTTAACACAAAATATCAGCCTATTTAACAAAGAGCAGTAACAAAATTACAAAGTAATATTAATACAAAAGACGACACTGTCAGAACTGAGATAGTGGAACGTTATTATAAAACATTGCGAATGGTGATTGATGGAACAATCTCAGATCTTCTGAACTTGCGAAATGAAGTGCGATTTCAACTGATTATGAAACTGGTATTGGCATGCCTCCCACAAGGTGAACCAACGACCTTACAAGGGTTGCAGCATATCAGCTGGATGTGAGTAACACGGGCTTCATCACGGTGAAGATCTTTGGGTAAGACCTGTGTCCAGTAGATGACGTGTTTAAGCCGATGCGATGATGATGATGGGACTCATTTGTCTTTAATTAAAGTTTAACGTTAAACATCTTCATAAAACCATTAGTCTTCTTTAACATATCATTACTTAGGTAATCATTATGTGTGTTTTACAAGCTTACTGAGAAATTTAATTGACGAATCAATATTTCAATCGATAGTTTAATAAAAAAAACAGTTGTTCATAAGGACATAATAAAAATGCCCTTGATTTTTTTTATTACCTACTCTTAAATGTTCTGCTAATTGCCATACCCTGAGCAGTGCTGTTGCAACAGCCAATAAAAAATATGATTTGGTATTTAACTTTTAATGGTACTCTAATAAATAATCTAATATTACACCCCATTAGCAACTTTAACCGCTAAGTTGAAGCTATTAATCAGATTTATTACTAATGCTTCGATTACTTCCGAATAACATTGGTCTCGAGTTGTGACAAGTTAATTCCAACCGCACGGACCCTTGTCCGAGAGACAAACTGCGGGTTCCGTGTCCCTACTAAATCTCCCCACGATCTCTTGTGAACTACTGCTCTGATTGTAAACGTACATTCCACTAGGCTACTTCATAATCTCGTATCTTACTAATATCTGCTGCTGCTAAAACCACCTTATACCATTTAAGTAAAATTTAAATTACACTGCTAGTTAATAACGCATAAAGTTACTGAGGAAGTATGGGCTCGATTTTAGGCGGTTACTTTAGCAAATTCGTTTGTTTAGTATATATTAAATTTGGACTTTAGCAGCAGGGGATAAAGTTGATTTTGGAATGTTGCGAATATACCTATTTAGTAAGGGTTACGAGTGGATTTCAATATTAACACATACTGTGCTTTCATCGTTGTAAGACGGACAAATTAGGTTCGGGTTTTTTCAATATCAGTTGTTTTGATAAATCAAGCTTTTTTCTCCAGGTGGTCTTTTTGTCCTATCTCTCATCCTCTCTACAGCTTACCTACCATCTTACTTCCATTTCCGGTTCTTGAAAATGTTCTTTTGCTTAAAGAATTTTCTGTGTTTTTTATTGCGTCACTTTGAAAAAGTTCCATCGTGATCAAGCAATCCTACTTGACTGTACCTGCTTATGATAATTATGATAGAGCTGCGTCGAAATTTGGGTCAAAGGACCAAAGTTAGATATCAAATTATGTTCACAATCGACGAGTGGTCTACAAACGTATAGAAAGAATAAATCCCTGTAACACGTGTTTTCAATTGTAACCCTCCACGGTCAGAGACGAAATGGATGCCTTATCCCAGACTCAGCCGAAACTCTCAAGATCGCTCATAACTAATAGTTTTCTATATGAAGACTGTTTACAATTCCAACGACGTTCGCCCCTTTTTGCTGTTTTAAGCAGTTTTTATGTTCTTTACTCACACAATTTTGACCCACGTATCGCGTTTATCTTTTATTTAATACTTAAGAATAAAAATGTGCGTCATCGGTATTACGATTTCTCTTTTGTCCCAGATTTTAACAGCTTGAGTTTTCTAAGAAAACAAATCGTCACTCACTTTAATCTCGATTTTTCGTGAAAAATCATTACTTGATTTACGCTCGTAAATATTGTTCGGTGTTACCTAATTACAAGATTCGTTGATCTGTTCCATACATTCTCGCACAAGAATATACCTCGTTTCAAACTAACACGATTTTCACACTGTAACGCTAGGCTTTTTGTAGATAGGAACAAAACTAAAATGTAGTTTTATGATTTTTAATTTGAAACGAAATGAATTTACAATTTTTTCCAAAGCGTTAACTAATTTAGTATCCTAGGGTGTGGGTTCTAGATTCACTTATTTCATGTGGCCGTGTACACTTAGCACCGTCTTCTGGACAGCCACTTCCCTGTAGTGCAGCGCGCGACGAGTAGTAGCGCGCGCTCGATGACGTCACGGGTAGAAGAAGATTTCCGGTCAGGACAGCAGTAAGGGTTGTCTCAGCTTAGAACATAACAGCTGGCAGCAAGGACCCTGGAAATTTCCGATTTAGCCATTTAGCGGAAAGTCCGACTTAGCGTTACTGACTGCAACATCCGGCGAAAAGTGAAGATGGAAGCGCTACTAGCAGGATGGCTACCAAAAGCATTAAATAGTGATCAATGATGTTGCAACAGCATACAAAATCAGCTCGAAATCTATCGTATGACATAAATTGTCACAATGAACATTTTAATTAAATAATTTCCACATATTGGAAATTATACCAATTGATGATGCGAAGCAATAGAAGCAGCTGGGGTTTAATGTTACTAAATTTACAACTACGTAATTACAATAAAAAGACCAAATCTAGATTATATTTTTTTGACAAGAGGGTAGATAATATTAAGCTAATAAGAACAAAGAGACCTGGTTACCTTAGATCTTCAGCTACAATAATAACTTAACGTACATATGTTAAATTAGTGCTAGCTTACTACATGATCGGAAGCTTACCTAATATTAGGCATGTAAGAACAATCTACTGATTCACATTAGTAATGGTTTTAATAATAAATTGCAACACTCACCCAGTCGGGGTAAACACAAATCACTTTTAAATTTCTGTAGATTAAATTAAAAGTATTTATATAGGAGCGTGATTAAAATATGCGACGAATTATTTAGCTTGTAGGTGCGTGTTCGTGTGTCGCTGCTCCGGTAAAGTGAACGAGTTGTCGCACCCCACCGTCGCGCCGCGGAATTCTCTTCTGACGTAGGCTATGACAACGGATTACCTCAGTGTAAAGCGCCTGCTGCATTTAATAATAAAATCAACTTCTGCCGATTAGAACGGCGGAAGTTAGGCGTCTAGTTTTAGCTTTTATAGATAGTGTTTTAATTTGTAGTTAAGGTACTAGGTTATTTAGTCTAAGATATTTTAAGCATGTAAATAGTCTAATCATACGATAATATCGTTTACTCAGGGAACGCTGTAACGGTTACGTTACATACCCCCCTTTTTTGGGTAGAATTTTTCCTAAGTAAAATTCTCTATCACTACACTAACTCAGAAGCTACCAGTTTTTAATACAGTCTTCAACAGCATACTTCACTCACTTATACCAGCCTTTTATTCATCATCTGTCTTAATAGCCCCAACACATACCACTATGTGTTAAGTAGCCTCTTACTCACTGAGTATTTGTTTAGTTTTCCAAATACTCACTAATAGCTAATGATGGTTGTTAATATGCGCAATGTCTCATATTTTAGTAATTTATCTCGAGTAGTTAGAGATATTAATTAATTAACTAACTAACTACAATTGGTAGTACTATAATTAGTCTTTATAATCAGAACAATTGTTGTGGTAAATCCGGTAGAGAATTTTCACAACGTCAATAGGCTCTAATTAGAATGATTTATAAATATGAAACAATAGTTACGTAGGTAGTCATTGATTGTTTTGATTATTTTAGGGTTTATAATTAGTTACTTTTATATCCTTTATATGCCAATCCCCTATGTTGACACCTTGCATATTTTCCAGAACGTAAACTAGTGGTGACTTTTTAGCAACTATGCGACATTTAACAAATTTTGGCGCTAGCTTCTTTGCAAACTTGTTGTCCTTATCGCTTTGGTAGTAGGTGCGCTTCCAGACATAGTCACCTACATTATAGTCAGCCTGTTTCCTACGTAGATTATAGCTTCCACTGTTCCGGGAATGTGATTTTATTAAGGAACTTTGTATTTGGTCAAATATTTTCCGAAGCACACCCAGATTTTCTGCATATTCTTCTCTTGGCGAAAATATCAGATCGTTAATGCTATCACTGTGTAGATAGTGAGAACCACAGGTAACTAATTCTCGGGCGTAGACTAGAAAAGACGGTGTAAAACCAGTCACTTCATTTGTAGAACAATTTATAGCGAATTGTATCTTAGGAACGTTCATGTCCCAAGATCTGTGATCGTCATTTTCGACAAAAGAAGAAATAGCTGTCATGATTGTTTTATTGTACCGTTCCACGGTATTAACTTGCGGAGTGTACTTTGGAGTATATAGGACATTAGGGACTTTATATTTAGAAAATAGCTGCTTTAAAATATTGCTGGTAAATTGTCTACCATTGTCCATTAAAACTGTGCTAGGAACACCATGGACAAGAAATACTTGATGTTCTAGAATGTGCGAAAGAACTTCAGCTGTAGCACGTCTTATGGGAAATAATAGGCAGTACTTTGTAAAGCAACAGGTGATAACGAACAGGAAGGTGTTTTGTTTTTTAGATGGCGGTAACGGTCCGACCAAATCCATGCTTAGCATTTGGAAAGGTCTGCAGCAGTCTTTTGGGCGTCCCATAGTACCCAGTGTTGTATGGTTAGCGTGTTTATAAGACTTACAGACATCACAACTGCCTACGAAATTAGTCACATCGCGGTGCATGTCAGGCCAGAAATATTTAAGACAAAGTCGTTTGTAAGTTTTTAGAATGCCAAAATGACCAGCTGTAGGGCACGAATGGTTTTGCTTGAGTACGTTTTCTCTATTTTCTGCGGGAATTACCTCTTTCCACTCAAACTCCTTAGTGAGGGGATTCAAAGTTTTCTTGTAGCGGAACAATTTATTATCCATGACTTGATAGTCCAAAAACGATGTCGGTGCGTTTTGGCAACCATGGTAGATATTTAGATACCAAGGATCAGTTATATTCTGCGTTAAGTTTGATTTTGAGGTACTTAAAACTGAAACAGGTATACGTGAAAGGCTATCAGGAACTACGTTATCGGAACCGCGACGATGTCTAATTTCGCAGTCAAAAGCTGAAAGTCTTACACCCCATCTAGCCAGACGACCTGTAGGGTTGTTAATATTTAAGAACCATTTTAATGCTGAATGGTCTGTATAGATTACAAATCTCTGTCCATTTTCCAAGTAGCATCGCCAGTGTTCAACTGCTGTTAGAACAGCTAACGCCTCGCGCTCCGTAGCGCTGTAGTTTTGTTCCTGTTTTGATAGTGATTTGCTCATGTAAGCTACAACCTTCTCAACACCATCTAACGTTTGTGTAAGGACCGCACCAATGCCCACATCGCTTGCATCTGTGTGCACTTCAAAGGGTTTGGAGTAGTTGGGGCATGACAATACAGGGGTAGAGACAAGACATTTTTTTAGAGCTTGAAAGGCGTCGTCAGCTTCAGTAGACCATTTATACGGAGGTGCAGTTTTGGCTTGAGAAGTTAACTTATTCAATGGAGAAGCTAGGGAACTAAAGTTTGGTATAAACCTGCGATACCACGAAGCAGTGCCTAGAAATCTACGTACTTCTTTTCTGTTTTTTGGTGTAGGATAGTTCACGATCGCTTCTACTTTTTCAGGGTCAGCATGTAAACCATTAGAATCGACCACATAACCTAAATACCTCAGTTGCTGTCTAAAGAACTGACTCTTTTCGTAGTTGATAGTAAGATTTGCAGTAGTTAGTTTTTCCATTACGCGCACCAGAAGTGAGATATGTTGATCAAAAGTAGGTGATACAATTATAATATCGTCAATAAAAACGAAAACCTTATGTTCAAACTCCGGGACATAAAACAATTGATCAACTAGGCGTTGTTGTGTTGCTGGCGCGTTAGTCAAACCAAAGGGCATCGATTTAAATTGAAAGGTACCACGCGATGGAATATAAAATGCAGTCTTGCATCTATCTTCCTCCCTAATTAAAATTTGCCAGAAGCTTTTAGACAAGTCCAGGCTAGTTAAGTATTTGGCATCACGCAAGTTGTCTAAAATCTCAGATATATACGGTAGGCTATAAGCGTCTTTTTTTGTAATAGCGTTAAGCTTTCGACTATCCAAGCAGAATCTTAGCTGTCCATTCTTTTTAGGAGTTAGTAGCACGGGTGAAGACCATGCGCTTTCACAGGGTTCGACTACGTCCTCTTTAAGCATTTCGTCCAGTTGTTCCACTAAGACCCGCTGTTTTTCTAATGGCATCCTATAATAGCGTTGACGAATGGGGGCAGCATTCCCAGTGTCAATAGAATGCGTGATTAGAGGAGTCCTACCTAGACCTCGTTCCTCATATGAAATATTTCGGAACTGCGATATGATATGATCAGCTGTGATCTTTTGATCATCTGATAAGTGGTCGTAACTACACAGATTTTCGTTCTTGTCTACAGCTAGTTCAGCAAGAGCAACTTCGGATTCTGATCGCATTATAACAGAAGCTAAATGTTTTGGAAAAAGACCAAAATAATTCCAGAAATCCATGCCCAGAATCAATGAGTTTTGTATTTCTGGAACAACGTAGATTTCTAACATGTGTACCTGATTCAAAAATTTTACGGGTATGTAAATAAGACCTTTACTTGTTAATTTTTGGCCACCAGCAGCTATGAATTGTAAAGGTTTACCTTGATGTAGCACAAAACCTTTACCAGTAAAGTATTTATGCGAGTTATTCCCTAGTATAGATACTGAGGATCCGGTATCAAGTAAACCAATTAGAGGTTTGTCATGCAACTCGACAGAAACGTGAGGACGCGAGTAGTCCAATTTTAAATTGTGGATTGAAGAGACAGTATAGCACGTGAAGAAATTTGAGATGAATTTAAGCCAATTTGTCCATTCAGAACTATCAAATTTAGTAATTTTAGCTTCACGGTACTCACCGTTGCCACAACCCACAGGTTCTAGTTTTTTTGGCTAGTTGTCGCTTTGCAATCTGAGCAATCCGGGTAACGAACACCTTTTTTGCCACATTTGAAGCATATCGGAAAATGCGGTTGGTGACACTGGCCTAGCGAATGAGTGTCCACGCGACATCTTGGGCAATATAGCTTCCGTGTGTTTGAGTTAGTCGGAGTGCTCAAAGCATTAATATTTAGATTTTTCGATTGGTCATGATATTTAGTAGTGTAAGAATTATTATTATTATTTTGGTAGGACCTGTAATTTTTGTATTTGTTAGTATAATCGTGTCTGTAGTTAGAATAAGTGTTTTTACTAAATGAGGTGCTAGTAGATGGCCGATTGTAGGCAAATTCTCGTGCTAGTATCTCAGAATTTATTTTAGGTGGTTCGTGAAATTGTGCCATACGAGACTGTATATTTTCGTAGCTGCGGCACAAGTCTTTAAGAGCGTCAATACTAGTGACATTAGGGGAAGCAGCTAGTGTACTGGCATAAGTAGGGCGTATGTTATGCAGCAGTATTTCCAGTTTGTCCTCCTCTGGCAGCTGTTTACTTAGTCGAGAGAAAATGCCGTGCATAATAGAGATGTAAATTGAGATATTCTCTTGTTCACCCTGTGTACGCATTCTAATCTCCGACAGTAGGCGGTAGTTGTAGTCACTTTGACTAAAGTCTTGTTTGAGAAGCGAAACAAGATCATCCCATGTCTCAACTTTGTCCTTGATACAGCGGTACCAGTGTAGAGCATCATCCGTAAAAATCTCGTACGCGAAAGTGAGCAACTTATCTTTAGGCATGCTTCTAGAGAATACTAATTCTTCGGCTTTTTGTATAAATGACCTAACACACGTCTGTCCAGAATATTTAAGCTTGCCAACAACCTCAGAAACAAGTTTCTTCTCACAGGTAACAGAAATGAGGTCTGACAATGGTTCTGAGTTTGATGACGTTGTTGGTGCTTGCATTTTTAATTTTTTTAGGTCAAGTAAATGCTGCTTAAAAAATTGTGAGCATTCCACATAGATAGAATCTACAGCGTCTGCCCTATTTACCCTAATAAGTCTATAGTAAACATGATGTAGCATTGTTTCTGTCCGAGAGTAAACGTTTTTATCTAAATTTTCTTTAATTTTTAATAAGGTTTCTTTAACTTGTGCTAAATCGACACTGGCCTCCAAATGAGACTCTAAAATATCCTCTGGTGGTAGTAATGGGGCTAATTTGACAATCTGTTTCCTAAGTTCCTGAACTGATTCTCCTGTAGTACCTCCTCTAACAGCAACCTCATATTCCAGCTCTGCTTTTTGTAGAGAAAGATATTTGATCTGATAAGACATTTTCCTCGTAGTAGGTGTGTGTTGCAATTCACAAAGATAGATAACAAAACAACAATGAACAAAAGCCGAAAATTATAACACCACCAGCGCAGTAATCAACTTAAGATTAACCTTCAAAGATTGACTTACAGACTAAAGCAACCAACACCAATGATAACTACAAAATACTAAAAACAAGTGTAAGTGAACACGGCTCAGTGAATACCTATAGAATGGGCGCCATTGTAACGCTAGGCTTTTTGTAGATAGGAACAAAACTAAAATGTAGTTTTATGATTTTTAATTTGAAACGAAATGAATTTACAATTTTTTCCAAAGCGTTAACTAATTTAGTATCCTAGGGTGTGGGTTCTAGATTCACTTATTTCATGTGGCCGTGTACACTTAGCACCGTCTTCTGGACAGCCACTTCCCTGTAGTGCAGCGCGCGACGAGTAGTAGCGCGCGCTCGATGACGTCACGGGTAGAAGAAGATTTCCGGTCAGGACAGCAGTAAGGGTTGTCTCAGCTTAGAACATAACAGCTGGCAGCAAGGACCCTGGAAATTTCCGATTTAGCCATTTAGCGGAAAGTCCGACTTAGCGTTACTGACTGCAACATCCGGCGAAAAGTGAAGATGGAAGCGCTACTAGCAGGATGGCTACCAAAAGCATTAAATAGTGATCAATGATGTTGCAACAGCATACAAAATCAGCTCGAAATCTATCGTATGACATAAATTGTCACAATGAACATTTTAATTAAATAATTTCCACATATTGGAAATTATACCAATTGATGATGCGAAGCAATAGAAGCAGCTGGGGTTTAATGTTACTAAATTTACAACTACGTAATTACAATAAAAAGACCAAATCTAGATTATATTTTTTTGACAAGAGGGTAGATAATATTAAGCTAATAAGAACAAAGAGACCTGGTTACCTTAGATCTTCAGCTACAATAATAACTTAACGTACATATGACGACACGGTGGCCTAGTTGGGAGTGACCCTGCCTCCGAAGCCAGCGGTCCTGGGTTCAAATCCCGGTAAGGGCAGATATTTGTGTGATGAGCGCGAATATTTGTTCCTGAGTCTTGGATGTTTTCTATGTATTTAAGTATTTATTTCTCTATCTAAGTACGTTTATCGTTGTCTAGTACCCATAGTACAAGCCTAGAGCTTAGTTTGGGACTAGATCAATTTGTGTGAGATTGTCCCCTGATATTTATTTTATTTTATTTTATATGTTAAATTAGTGCTAGCTTACTACATGATCGGAAGCTTACCTAATATTAGGCATGTAAGAACAATCTACTGATTCACATTAGTAATGGTTTTAATAATAAATTGCAACACTCACCCAGTCGGGGTAAACACAAATCACTTTTAAATTTCTGTAGATTAAATTAAAAGTATTTATATAGGAGCGTGATTAAAATATGCGACGAATTATTTAGCTTGTAGGTGCGTGTTCGCGTGTCGCTGCTCCGGTAAAGTGAACGAGTTGTCGCACCCCACCGTCGCGCCGCGGAATTCTCTTCTGACGTAGGCTATGACAACGGATTACCTCAGTGTAAAGCGCCTGCTGCATTTAATAATAAAATCAACTTCTGCCGATTATTAGAACGGCGGAAGTTAGGCGTCTAGTTTTAGCTTTTATAGATAGTGTTTTAATTTGTAGTTAAGGTACTAGGTTATTTAGTCTAAGATATTTTAAGCATGTAAATAGTCTAATCATACGATAATATCGTTTACTCAGGGAACGCTGTAACGGTTACGTTACAACACATACTAAAAACTATAAATTGGAACTTAATTGCGTGATAAAATTACTATTTACCTCGACGTATCGACTGTTTTACAACAACCGTGGTCACGGAAAGGGTTAAGTGGCGAGGGTGTTCGTCTGCTTGTCGTGCGAGATTTTCGACCTACCCGTACTTGGTCTTGTTTTTTAGGGTTCCGTAGTCAAACTAGGAACCCTCATAGTTTCACCATGTCCGTCCATCCGTCCATCCGCAGCCTAGCTCAGAGTCTCTTAGTACTATAAGAAAGTTGTAATTTGGCATGAATATACATATTAGTCACGCTAACAATATAATGAATTTGTAACTATCGCGACTAAGTAGACGTCATTGATTCTTGTGATACAGGTGATTAAAGTGTTTATACCTGGTAAAATCATCTAAGATGGCACCAGATGACTTTAAATAGAAAATTTGTTATTACTTGCTGATTTTTATGTTTGTATTAGGTACTTAACTTCTTCGGTACCCTACACTGAGCATGGTCCAACTTGGTCTTGCCCGGTTTTCTTTATTCGGAATGCCATCATACAGCAACACACAACACTCTCAAAATCCAATAATATTCCGAGATAAATGTTCTTCATTATTACGCGGTTAAGCACTGATTTATAGTCTTTAGTATATACAAGAACATGCTCTCAAAACTAAAAAACCGGGCAAGAGCATGTAATAACTAATTTTCTATTTAAAGTCAATTGGTGCCGTCTTAGATGATTTTAGTAGGTATAAACACTTTAATCGCCTGTATCTCAAGAACCAATGATGATAAGTCGTCATAGTTTTCCTTAAAAATTCGTTATATGCTCTTTCGTTTACTTTTTTTCAGATTTTTGGTATACTTATGTAGTTTTGGCCGTAGGTGGGGGGGACCCTTGAGTCTAACAAAAATTAGCGCTTTAAAGCTTAATATTTCATAAACGGATTACTTATTCGAAAAACTGTTTGCACACACGGAGGTACGCTAATAAAAATTGTTTCTACATGTTATTGTACCACTTTGTTGGCGTGACTAATACGCATATTCATGCTAAATTGCAGCTTTCCAGTACTAAAAGTCTCTGCGCTAGGCTGCGGACCGACGGATGGACGGACGGACATGGCGAAACTACAAGAGTTCCTAGTTTGACTACGGAACCTAAAAATGGGTCAAGTAACGCTCAATAGCGTCTCTTCGTTGTCATGTTCACTCAATTTAGTATCATTGCATATACTAATGTTCATTTTAGTAAAAAATTCCAATGTTGTGTTCCGTCCGTTGTAGTGGGTATGACAGCCGGTGACATTACCATCATTAAAATGTTGTTCGTGACATAAAAATAAAATAAAATAAATTCGGGGTGTTATCCGACACACATGATTACCCAGATGAAATGTTCAATAAAATACTAGGAAATTGTTGTCGTGACGTATTTGTATTGAAGATTTTCCTTAAGGATGTTGGATATTGGTGGAATGTTTGGTCATAATTGCTTGTTCGAAACGGATTTTTCCGGATTTCTTGTTCTGAATTACAAAATACGGGATAGTTAAAAGACTGATTGGTAGAAGACCCAAAATGAAGAAGTGGAAACAAGTGAGAGTGAATGATTGTGTGCTAGTGGACACTAGCAGAGTAGAATTTAAATAATGGGTTATGGGTAGGGGTAAAGGCAGGGTACGGGTATGCGTATCTTATTTTAAAAGAGCTTATCTCCACTAGAACTTGGGCAATTTTAATGCAAACAAAGACATTATACTAAGATCTGTTAAGAATATTGTTAATTTTACAAGTGAAAAGTACCAGGAGAACAGCGACATCACCTTAATATTTTAAAACGTTAAGTTAGTTACTCAGCGGGTATGAAATCCGCGAAAATCCAGCATATTTCCGGACGGCGCATACCGGAATAATCCGGGCTAAACCGGCGAATAAAAGTCACAGTTGAAAACGAATTTTACAGTGGCAAGCTAAGCTGTTGACTTTTAGAGTTGTTTCAAAATATTTTTAATGATCTATTGTTTTTCTTTTGTTTTGGGATAATGTTAAAGGGTTAGAAATAATGACGATGCTTATCCAATATTTGTATAGTATTTGACTTAGATAACTTTATTATTCTATCGGTGTGCTGTTTGGGTAATATTCCAACTTTTTTAAATTTATACATGCTTGACATATTGTCTTTCAATTGAAAAAAACACCTAACACAGGCATTTTGACTATTTCTCGGCTAAAAACACCGTTTTTACAGAAAAATCAATTTACGTATTAATTATGTGTTTCTTTTGTTGTTTTAGTCATCTAACTCTCACACGGGTCCAGCTGAAAATCAGCGCTGCGGCTCCGAGCCCCAGCACCACGCTGCGCTGGCGCACCGTTTCGGCTATTACCTATATTTAATTACCTACTTATAATGTTACTATTGTTTTATTTCCTGAATTGTATGTGTTTTTTAACTAGCCGAATAAAGGATTCTATTCTATTCTATTCTATGTACACAAATTAATTTTCACAAACAGTTTTTTTTGTCCTGCAGACCTAATTTGCAGAGCCTTTATCTTCGTTCAGTATTCTATTCCTAAATCTACAAGTAAGTTCAAAATAAATGAATGACGAGTTTTCTTTCAGTAAAGCCTCATAATCCTATAAGGCTGTTGAGGATAATAACTCGACCGCAGACAATTTGATTTGTTTTTATTATCTATCAAAAACGTCTGTTTAGTGTCCGACCTTTCACATCCCGGCTTTGGGTGTTTCCTTCAAGTTAAGAACATTCCTTATGCCCCAACTTTTTATTTCTTTATCCAATGTTAAGAGAGTTTTCTTCTGTCATCATGTGGAATAACCGTCAATAAACGTTTCAAAATAATATAGACATTTTTGAAACAGTCAAATCTTTGTGATGGTTTTGATATATTAACTAGCTGTTTCCTGTTACTTCGTCCGCAGAGAAGTAGTTTAACGCTATTCTCTCAGAAACCGTCCAATTTTCCGGGATAAAAAGTACCCTGTGTCTTTTCCTGGGACTCAAACTATCTCTATACCAAATTTCATCTTAATCAGTTTAGCAGTTTATCCGTGAAAGCGTAAGATGCAGACAGGCAGACAGAGTTACTTTCAGATATATAGTATTAAGTGAAGATAGACGTATTTTATTTCGATGATGGTATACTTGGACAGAACCCGAAAAAAAACCATTTACTCTTACTTCTTAAAATACTGAGGAGTATAAATAAATAAAGATTTGGGAACAATCTCACGCAAATTGACCTAGTCCCAAACTATGCTGTAGGCTTTTACTGGGTACTAGACAACGATAAACTCACTTGTACATGTACTTGCACCAGGCGGTTATCGGTTCTGCGACAGATGTGACCAGCCCATTGCCACTTCAATCTGCTAACGTTAAGAGCTATGCCGGTCACCTTGGTTCTCTAGCAGGTCACATTGTTTCAAATTCTATCTTTGAGAGCACAGCTCTTTCAATAAATAGTAAGTTGAGTTACGTTTTAACCGACTTCAAAAAGGAGGAGGTTATACGTTCCACTGTATGTTTTTTTTTATGTATGTCCACCGATTACTCCTTCAATTGTATACTGATTTTGAAAATATTTTTTTGGTTGATAGAGTTTACTTCCGAGGTGGCCCCATTGTCACCAAATCTGAATCTGATGAGGGGATCAGTGAGGAATTGAGGGAACTCAAATATTGTAGGCAAACATATAGCGATTTTAGTATTTTTTGTAAAAAGGAACTTAATAGTTTGTGTAGTAGCACTACTGTCAGTGTCCACGTCTCGGCAAGATAGCGTGTCATAAACAAGGTTAAGTTTCAAAACTGAATCTGGCTCGGACTTTATTCAACGTTAAGTTTTGATAGTTAGAAAAGATTTATTTCCAAAGTTCATATTATTAGAGATTGTTGAGAAGGTTTTATAGCTGATAATTATTTCAGGGGTTTTTTGTTTTACTTAAGAGTCTACTGGCGCCCCCATTATTTTCAAAAAGTGGCCACCTTTTTTCGTTAAGTTAACTACACGATTGTGTCATGTAATGCTATATGTTGCGTATTCATTTGAACCGTAGTAAAGCATTCTTAGATTTTAAGATAATACTTTAGTTTATTAGAAAACACAATAAAAGTAATTAGGGCGCCACTGGCGAGCGCCCTGTTAATCATCGCCCTGAATAGTGATCATTAAATTATTATTATAGAAAATGTACATTTAACGCCTACTTCAAAAATATAATGCCTTAGCAATTAACTTTAAAATATAGTTATGCTAAGTACGTTCTAGATTGTGAGCATCTGCTCCGTAACTGGTCTGCGGTGCATACTAATTTCTTGAATAGTACTCTGATTATGGTCCTGGGGTAAAATAGAAGCGATAGAGGAAAATTTGCAAGAAAATCTTGATTGTTACCTTTTTTATATGCTTGCCATTGCTGACCTATAATTCTTGTACTCTTCAGAGAGACAGTCGCACACTTTATACTATAGTTGTAGTAGTACTAGCTATTTTAGTGTTCTAGTAATTCTATTCACAGGTTACAATACTATCACAACTGTCACAAATATTATAAAGAAAACTAGCGACCCGCCATTTTTTTCTTTCCTTTCACTTAGGGGTATGAAAAATAGATGTTGTTCGATTCTCCACCCTAGCCAATATGCACGCTAAGATTCACGAAAATCGGTCGAGCCGTTTCAGAGGAGTTCAATGACGTACACCGTGACACGAGAATTTTATATATTAGAAAGAACTCTTATTTGCCCTGTGTGGTTGCCGGGTTAGAATAGTGCCACTCCATGTCTTCCCGTGGATATCGTAAGAGGTGACTAAGGGAATAAGGGCTTGTAGTACTGTTAGGCGATGGGCTTGCAACCTGTCACTAATACACTAGTAAACCTTCTTGGCCTGATTGTGCAAAATATTGTTACAGAATTATCAACAAGTATTTTTAGAGTTGTTGGTATTTCTGTAGCTCAGCCTACCCCACTCTGGGAATGAAGGCGTGATGTTATGCATGTATGTATGTGAATAAATAATACCAACGGCGATGGTTGAAGAGTATAATGTTACAGCTTCTCGTAAAATATAAAATAGGTAAATGATTTAAATAAAGGAGCGTGCGCTCGGCGTGAGTTCTCTCGTCGTAGTAGTGGAGGGGCGCGGCCTGGGCCGCTGGCGGCACGCGGGCGGCGCGGGCGGCGCGGGCGGCTTGTCGCGCGGCCCTCTCGTGGCGAAGACTGGCGTTAACATGCTGCCCGCCTTGGAACATCATGTTCCAACAGTGGAACTAGCCTATTGAAGGCTCTCCGCAGCGTCCCGGAACTGGTGAGTACATCGGCGACCCGGGCAACTCCGTCGGTGCCAGGGTACAGGCATGTGACTCGTCCGAGCATCCATCGGTTGGGTGGGAGGCGGTCATCCTTGACAATCACCATTTGGTCAAGGTGTAAGTCTCCATCATCATTGCGCCATTTGTTCCGCTTCTGCAGTTCTGAAATATACTCGGTATAATACCGATTCCAAAAGTGATTTTTTAAACACTCTATTCTTTTGTATCTCGTCAGAGTATTAATACGTGTCTCGGCGTCATCAGCAAGTACCTGGGGAGTGAGCATAATTGTTCGTCCCATTAGAAAATGTGAAGGAGTAAGCGCAATAAGGTCCGAAGGGTCGGAAGAGAGAGGAGTGAGCGGCCTAGAATTCAGTACAGACTCTATCTGCACCAACAATGTCGTCATCTCCTCGTAAGTAAGGTTTGCTAGTCCTAAGACACGTTTCAAGTGAAATTTAATTGATTTTACCGATCCTTCTACTAGACCGTTAAAATGAGGGCTATATGCTGGACTGAATTTAAAGTTAATGTGATTTTCTGCTGCAAAGTTAGACATTTCATCAGAGTTCAAGCTAAGAAATCTGGATAATTCGTTGCAGGCTCCTACAAAGTTTTTTCCGTTATCCGAAAATATGGTCTCCGGTCTACCTCTGCGGGCGACGAATCTATTTAAACAAGCAAGAAAACCGTTAGTACTGAGCTCGGTGACAAGCTCTATGTGAACTGCCCGTATCGCCAGGCACACAAACACACATATGTAAGCCTTAAGAAGCTTGCAACCTCGTCCTTTCCTATCCGCTATCATGATAGGTCCGGCGTAGTCGACGGCTGTATTTTGAAATGGAAAATCAGCATGGAGCCTCTCTTTTGGTAGATTTCCCATTATTGGTTGAATACTTTTATTTGCAAACCTGCAGCAAGTGGTACATTGCCGTGCAGTCTTCCTAACCAAGTTACGTCCACCAACAATCCAAAATTTATGACGTAATGAAGCTAGCATTAGCTGTGGCCCTGCATGAAGTAGCAGTTTATGATAATGTTGAACTAGCAAGCGTGTTATGTGATGATTTGCGTGTATGATAACGGGGTGTTTCGCGTCATATGAGTAATTAGAGTTAGAGAGCCTTCCTCCTACTCTAATAAGGTCATTAGAATCCATAAAAGGGTTAAGTTTTAGTAGCTGATCCTTGGAATTCAACTTATCTTTATTTTTGAGGGTTGAGTATTGTTTCGTGAATATTTCAAATTGTATTATTTTACATAAGGTTTTTTCAGACTTGCTCAATTCAGATATCTGCAGATGATCAATTTCTTTTTTAGGCTTAGGCTTTGTTAGGCTAGATACCTTTTTATGTGACTTACGGCAGTTACGTACGAATCTGTGAATATAAGCATAAATTCGTTGTAATTTAGAATAATTAGAAAATTTTGTGACATGATTATTTGTTATGTTGCCTAGAAGAAAATTAAAATGTAATTTCGTTTCAGGTAGTTTGTTATATGAAGTTATACTTTCTGGTTGTGTTGGTATCACAATATTAATATGCTGAAGAAAACTGGGGCCCGAGAACCACAAAGGACTATTTTTTAGCTGCTGAGCGTTTAGTCCTCGTGATCCTATGTCGGCAGGATTCAGGTCTGTGGGAACATGGTACCAGGCGGATGAATCTGTAGTGTCTGTAATTTCAGTAACTCTATTAAATACATACTGTTTTAATTTTGATTTTGACATTTTTACCCAACCTAATACAATGGTGGAGTCACACCAGTAATGTTCAGACTGGAATTTTAGTCTCATTGAAGTTTTAACCTTTTTTGCAAGTCGAGTAGCTAGCAATGCCCCTTCTAATTCTAGCCGGGGAATTGTCATGTTCTTTTTAAAGGGTGCAACTCGAGATTTTCCGATAAGTAGGTGTACGTGAACCTCGCCTTCCCTGGATACGCTACGCACATACACACACGCCGAGTAAGCATGTTTTGATGCGTCACTGAATGTGTGTAGTTCTATTGTTATAGGAAAATCACATAACACTCGGCGTGGGATTTGAATGCAATTAAGGTGAGGTAAAGTTTCAAGGAATTTATTGAATGAAATTTGGAGTTCCAGTGGTACTTCATCATCCCATGCACATTTATTTTTCCATATTTTTTGAAGTATAATTTTAGCTTGCAATAAGCATGGGTTGATGAGTCCGAGAGGATCAAAGATCTGAGCGATAGTAGATAGTACTAGACGCTTAGTTGGTTTTTTATGTGTGGGTGAGTCTGATATCGACGATGAAAATGAAAGGTAATCATGTTGACAGTTCCAATTTACACCTAATATTTTTGAATTACTTTCGTTATTTATGATTAATAAAGGATCACCTTTCCTCTCATCGTCGTTATGTATGTCGTGCAGTATGTCTGAGTAATTCGAATTCCATTTTCGCAAATTGAAGTGAGCGCCTTTAAGTTGATGGTTAATGCCTTTACTGATGGTCACTAACACATCCCTATCGTCATGACCTGTCACGAGGTCATCGACATAAAAATCGTGTAAGATTGAAGTACCTATCAATTTATAATTTGTATGACTAATACGCTCATCATGAAGTGATGTGGTTCTGTTCATGCAGTCATGTCCCAACTGAGCAAGACATCTTGTAGCCAGGAACGGCGCTGAGGCAGTTCCGTAGGTAACTGTGTTTAAATAGAAGATTTTAATTTTTTCAGTAGGGTCGTCACGCCATAATATTTGCTGTAATGGCCTTTGATCAGAGTTGATAAGTATCATTCTGTACATTTTTTCTATATCAGCAGTTACTACGTATTTATGCTGTCTGAATCGCAACAATATACTTAAAAGATCGTCTTGGACAGTTGGGCCAATCAGCTGTATATCATTGAGTGATAGTCTCGAGCTGGTAGCCATCGAGGCATCAAAAACAGAGCGAAGTTTAGTTGTTAGACTGTTATCTCGCAGCACACCGTGATGCGGCAAAAAATAAGATATTTCATTATTTTTAAACGTTAAGTTTTCCGACATGTGGCCTAGATTTATATATTCGTTCATGAATTCAATGTACTTATGTTTAAAAATGGAGTTTTGATTAAATTTGCGTTCTAAAGCAAAGAATCTAGCTAGTGCCATATCATATGAATTCCCTAGACACTTGGGAGATTCTTTAAAAGGAATGTTGACCACGAATCTACCGTCAGACTGACGAGTAGTCGTTTCTGTAAATATTTTTTCACATTCCTGCTCGTCCTTAGACGGAACACGCGGGTCGGTAATAGATTCACACTCAAAATAATTGTCTAATTTATGTTGCAGCTCAGTATCAGAAGAGCTGGTGAAATGGCAATGGACTGTATTTTGGCAATTACATGACTGTACTTCTTCGCTTGAACACTGACATGAATGCATATTGCAAGCATGGTTTTTATTATTGAATGATTTTGTGTGTGTGTTCTGAGGCGAGGGTACAGCACTCGAAATTAACCAACCTAACATTGTTTCGGTTAGAGTTGGTTTATTTTTCCCTAAGGAAATATTGTTATTCTTTATTACCTCCCAGAAAAGATCGCTCCCTAATAACATCTGCACCTCAGATGGCATATAAAACGAGGGATCAGCAAGGTGGATGTGGCTAGGGATGTCGAAAGTGGTATAATCGATTTTATGAGTGGGTAATAACTGTGTTATGGCGGGAACAATAAAGCAATTAATATTTTTATTGTATCCGCTTTTTGTAAGTGACGAAATATTCACATTACAACGTTTAGTGATTTGTGAATGTTGGTTATAAAGACCCTGTATTGAGACTTGAGTTTTATGAGCGGGAATATTAAGTTTTGCATATAAACTATCAGTTATAAAACTGGAAGTGCTACCGTTATCAAGTAACGCACGTATTTGATAGATGTTACCAGAACTGTCAGCGACACCTATAATGGCGGTGGACAGCAAGACAGCTGATTGATGTGCACATGACATTGTAACATTTCCTGGTATGGATGTGTGAGTTTCTAATTTAGTTACACTTTCTGACGCGGGTAGAACAATGCATTTAGAAGTCGTCGGCAGACTGCGTGCGCCAGACCTATTATTCTCTTCCATATGTAACAAAGAGTTATGTTTTTTATGACAAATGTTACACGGACCTAACGTGCATGCGCTTACGTCATGACCTTTACGCAAACAGTTAAGGCATAATTTCATTTCCTTTGCCTTCTCTAATCTTATCTCTAGTGGGAATGATTTGAACCTATAACACTGATATAATGAATGGTGTCCTTTGCATAAAAGGCACGAGTATTTCGACACAGTGGGTGACGCAATAAATGTTTTTTGGCGATTATGCGTAATGTCACTGTACCTCCGCGGTGGGACACGCGAGTTTTGTGATTGTGGCTGTTTGTATCGCGAGTCGTCCATGGTTTCCAATAGATTAGCGCGATCTTTAATGAAAGTGTATAAATTGTCTAAAGTGGGAATTGTTTTAATTCTGTTGCGTTCTTCTTCCCATTCACGAGCAGTGACGGAATCTAATTTACTGGTAACCATGTGTATGATTAAAATATCCCAGTGTTCAGTAGGTAACTTTAAGGTTTTTAATGCTCTAAGATTTTTGGTAAACGTATCCATCATGTTTCGTAGTAACCTTGCCGATTCTCGAGTCAAAGGTTCAATATTAAATAGCGAGTGAATATGATTATTTATAAGTACTCGATCATTGTGATAGCGATCACAAAGCAATTGCCAAGCTATATCATAATTGTCTGCAGAAAAATCAAGAGATTGAATAATTAAGGCTGCACTATCCTTAAGTGACGCACGCAAATAGTGGAATTTATGAATTTTTTGAATGGTTTCATTATTATGAATAAGTGATGTATAGGTATCACGGAACCCTAACCAATCATGATAGTTTCCGGAAAAGGACGGTAAATGGATAGTTGGTAATTTTAACGTTGGCCCACCTTTAGCGATAGCAGTACCAGAGCCCGTCACCTGAGAAGAGTCGTCGCCCTCAGATGCAGCTCGGGTCCTATTCTGGCTCAGCAACTCCTCTGCCACAGCAACTGCAGTGCAGAAGTCGTCGTCAAAGTTGCCCCGTTCCATCAGTTCCTTTGAATCATCATCTGGAAGTTGGCATAATGATTCTATGTCAGTTTGCACGGTATTAAATTCGTCGTATATAGGTTTTATTAGATCCAAGCGCAACGATAATTGTCTTTTCTGCAAACTGCTTAGTCTTTCGCACGATGAAAGCGTATCTAAAAACTGTTTAAATATAGTAACTTTAGATTTAAGCGTGCCTCTCGATCTTTTAAGCACCCTTATATCCATTTCCAAGATGAAACCTGATGAAATGTGGAAAGAATCAAGAAAGAAATAACATAAAAGTGAAGAAAGAAAAAGGTTGAAGGTACTTAAATTTGAATGCAAGCAGAAAATCACGCAAGCAGATCCAGCGCGCAAGCGCAGCGAACAAAGCGCGGCAAAACCTCGCAACTGTAACGGTCGCGTCGGCGCGGTCGTTGACCTCGTCAGCTGAGCGCGCGAGCGCCCGCCGGCCGGGCCGAGCGTCGAACGTTCTGGAATGTAGATAAGTACGCAAATCTAAAGCAAGCGAAATAAGTATGACAAAATTGTTGGGCAGACAAAGCGATAGAAGAAAACTAGGCAACTGAAAATTAATTAGGAGTTTAAACTGAGTAAGTACATAGGAAAAAATAGCGTGGGAAAATGAAAATAAAACAGAATAAGTGCACCTATCTATATTTAAAGTGAAATACTAGAATAGCAGGCCCCTGTGGCGAGAACCTGTGAAACTAATGAGATCGTAGGCCCCTATGGCGAGAACCTGTAAAAATGATGGGACCTTGGCTCGCGAAAGGAATTTTAGACCCCTAATGGCCGTTAAAGGATCCTAATTTTAAGAATGTTTGGCCTCTATGGCGAGTGCCCTAAATTAATAATTCGATGGATCGGCGCACCTATGGCGGTTGCCGGTATTTAATTTAAATTATGAGATGGCTCCTATGGCGGTGCCCTCAAGAAAAAAAATTACATTTACGGGGGGAAGAGGGACTACGTAGATAATGGAACGAACTCACCAAAACCTCACTCCCCGTGGTATAAATCTCGTTCGTGACACGGTGCAGTCGATGGAGATAATGTTGTAGATTCGAATAATCGTTAGAAAAGTTCCAAGAAGCCGTCCGGTTTCTCTCTTCTTAAATCTATCGTCGCTGGGTTCTTTGTTCTCGGTGCACGGCGCGGCTTGCCACGTCGCGTCGTCTTGTCGCTAACGGTAACCTCGACGTGTATTTCTCGTCGACTCTGATGGATCCGGCTCGAAGCATGAATAAATAATACCAACGGCGATGGTTGAAGAGTATAATGTTACAGCTTCTCGTAAAATATAAAATAGGTAAATGATTTAAATAAAGGAGCGTGCGCTCGGCGTGAGTTCTCTCGTCGTAGTAGTGGAGGGGCGCGGCCTGGGCCGCTGGCGGCACGCGGGCGGCGCGGGCGGCGCGGGCGGCTTGTCGCGCGGCCCTCTCGTGGCGAAGACTGGCGTTAACAGTATGTAAGAACTCTTGTATTCGCCGGACTCTACTACGGCGTCACCTAAGAGTTCTTCATTTTCTTTATAATAATCGTAACAGTAGTAATAATGATGTAAATTGTAACTAGAAGTACTAACGATCAAGTAACTTACTGAAACCCTGAAGACCTTATTTTGTTACAGTCCAGATCTACGAACAATATAATGCATAGGTAGTACCAAAAACCACTTATACATTTAGTTCGTTTTACCATAGGTACACATATAGATACAAATTCATTAAAGTACTTAAATAGGTTTAAGATGAACATAGTATTGATAATCTAACTCGGTGACCGTACTTAATTATTTCCCGCTACCTCTATTACATTAAAATGTTAACTATGGCACTGAACGAACCAAGAAATTTCACAAGCACCTTCCATGAAGCAGTTTAGTGAAGTTTTTTCATTACTTCTGTATTTTTTTTTGTAATAAAAAATAATGCTGCAATATGTTTTAAGGCAGTTGCATTTTGATCTTTTAATGGTACCTACGTTTCTAGACCTGCCTACATCAGTGCCACAGATCTCAGACTTCCAGAAACCATATCTAAATTCAATAAAAATAACAATACGTCTCAAGAAACTAAATACATTTGTCACACCACATACTTCCTGAGAAAGGGGATTTAAACAACTAAATAATTAAATATCTACAGTATCGTAACATTTAAAAAAACAAAGTAAATCTCACCCAAATTCAACGTCTCAAACTTAGCTCAAGGCTTATGCAATATAGGTACAAGACAATGATAAACATACTTCCATAAGATATATTTATACTCACATACATAAAAAATAAACAAGACTCAGCAACAAATACTTGGTCGCGCTCATCACACAAATATTTGCCTATACGGGAATCGAACAAGGGACCGCTGGCTTTGTAGACAGGGTCACCACCAACACAACACAACACAATTTCGAAGAACTTGTCAAATACCGTAGAACTACAGCAGATTCAACGGAATTAATTAACAAAACCACTCGACTGTGTATTTCGTGTAACGAAGTTGTAGCGTCCAGAGATTCTGCCTACCACCTTGTGACACTGTATGCAATCTGAAACTATGTTAAAACATTTTGATGCCAAAATGTTCGATGTTCTGTTACCAAAAAGCATACATTACACGACGACGTTGGTAGTGACCCTGCCTTCGAAGCTAGGGGTCCTGGGTTCAAATCCCGGTAAGGGCAGATATTTGTGTGATGAGCACAAGTATTTGTTCCTGAGTCTTGGATGTTTTCTATATATTTAAGTATATATTTCTCTATATAGGTAAGTTTATCGTTGTCTAGCACCCATAGTACAAGCCTAGAGCTTAGTTTGGGACTAGGTCAATTTGTGTGACATTGTCCTGTGATATTATTATTATTATTATTATTATTTTAGTCATTGTATTAAATACCTAGTCATTGTGAGTAATGCTGGGTCTGATTTATAGAATTTATAAAATATTCAATCTATCGTTGAGCATTAAGTCCACCCTGACACATTGCACAACTATGAAGTTTCTGAATAAAGCTTTTAAAAGATGTCATGTGATGATTCAAACACAAAACGGGAAAAACTACTTTTACACACACAGCTGGCAGCTAATGTTAATGTCGATTAAATGCCATCACGATCACACATTATATTTCTCTTTTCGCTCTTTTCATGAATCTAAAAAATCGAAAATCTAATATTTGCGCAGTGATATACCATTCAGCAACTTCAGTCATCAGCTTAGTTTTAATTGGTACTGAATACTAGGCAATATTTGGCAACACTGACGCGAGAAATATTAGTTTATACAGATATATACTGAACGTAAAATAATCATAAATGACACTATATTCCTTCCTATTTTTATTTTATGTGTACTCGTGACTAGATGTCTCTCAAACGCAAAATACTATATCCTATTATTATAAATCTCACCTTAAAATTAAGAATAAGGTTTTGTTTTTGCTTAAATAGGTTGATTATATCTAGTTGGTGATCCTAATAAATTAATAAATAAATAAAGAAGTATAAATTTACCAATCACGACGAAGGGTTTATTGTGACCGACGATCTGACGGTGTTTTGGTGGTGCAGAGCAACCGAGGAAGTTCTACTTTGTGCGTTGGGGAAAAATTAAATATACTCCTTATATTCGTAAAATTAGGGACATAAAATCATAAAGTTACCGGAAAAAATCCCGCTTTTGTATGCACTTTTTTACATGTTTTGCAACAGGACAATTAAGATTTTCTGTGATAGAACAGCAAGGTAACATTTTGTGAACAGTTAATTAACTGAGTAAAAATAAGAAAGTTATAAACGAGTTTTATTAATACCCTGTGCACACGTTATGAACTTTAGTGCAATATGAGATAATCCTCATGAAGATATGAAGAAGTCCGGCGCTCTGAAACCCTTAATTTTCTCCAGGGACGCGGCGACGCAAGCATATTTTTCATTTAACTGCTAAGCTGGTAACTTATTTTTACTACTTTCTCGTCCGTAGCATGGTGAATTGTTTTAATATTGTAATTGGCAAGTTGTGTACAGTTATTTGATAATTTCATTTAAGGAAGTTGTCCGTTAATTTGACCGATGACAAATTGCCTAATGTCAAATAATTTATATCTTTTGTTGGACATAGCAAGAAACAGAAAACATAAATATAATTTGTACTTTGCACTGACTGGAGGTTAGCATGATTTGATTAATTCATAAAACGGTCTGATACCGTTTTATGAATAACATAAGTACTATTTAATGCGTCTGGGTTTTTAAATTTATATATGCGGCATGTTTTAAACGAACTATGAAAATATGGGAATGGGAACACAATGGGAAGCAGAAAACGGCTTTGATGTGTTTTATATTATTATGAATATTTTTTATGAAACATTTCACAAATTTAATAACAACTATACAATTATGAGCTTTTCTGAAATATCGCAGTTTATTTTGAACATCAACTACGGTAAATTGTTTTGACTGCCACAAAATCGTAAAATCCTGCGGATTGAAATGCCTATTCGTATAATTTAATGTATTGTGTATTGTATTGTATTAATGGTTTGTATAACAGATGTTAAGTGAGGGAATTTAAAACACAGAGATTTATCTTAAAACTTGCCAAGAAAAATAGTAAATTTCGCCAATTCAAGCTTGTTGTATTTCAAGACCAAGAATGATAACGACAAGGCCAATATTTATTTATTTATTTAATAGGCATAGTTACAAACTTAACATTAGCAAATATGTTAAAAATAAACATTTTTATGTTGCAACTCAATTACAACTACGCACGGCATTTTCCGGAAGCAGCCGTAAAGATTAATGCAACTTAAACTGACATGCAAAACTACTTAACTAGAGACAAAAAAGGAAGTGCAAAATCTGGATTAGGATTACTTGATGCTACATAAATGGTTACAGATAGAACTCCTCCGAGGTAATCCTTACGAGAGTACTTATGCTATTTTTGAATATAGGGTTCGGCCGTAACTCTATTAATTGCTCGGAGTGAAACGCAGCTATCCGTCGTTTAACCTATCGTAGCCTAACAATGTGATCTAACTCGTATGTATCTTTCTAACAAACGGTTCTTCGATTTTCAAACATTTAAATTTAAAATTAATGTCAGCTTTAAGGATATTCCTGCCATGCTAGCCCCATCCAAGCCTTCCTTTACTATTTATAAACGTCCACAAATCCCTGACTAAGTCGGCATAAACTTTTTACAGCAGCTAAAAGAATAGTGGGGTTAGGAAGGCTTCCGGCTCACTTCACGGTTATTTTGTTAGATTACGGGGAAAGATTAGCTTAATCTTTTAAATAATGAGCCATTACGAATTCTAGCTTTTAAACAATTATTATAGTTTCCAATAGAATGTTGTTTCAAATATATTTAAATAATCCACTACTTAATAAAGATTCGTAATTTGACAACACATTAGCCTATTTGGCAGAGTGCCTTTGAAGCTAGACGTCGCAGGTTCAAATTCCAGTAAGGGCAGATATTTGTGTGACGAGCGCGAATATTTTGTTCCTTAGTTTTGGGATGTTCTCTACATACTTCTCTTTATAAGTAAGTTCATCGTTGTCTAGGTACCCACAGACAGTACAATGCAAGCCTAGAGCTAAATTATTTGTGTGAGATTGTCTTCCGGTATTTATTTATTTAAAGTATTAATTAGTAAGAATGTATGTTCGACGTTTAAAAGCGCACGTACAAGTATTTTGTTTTCCTTACCACAGCTTATTTGATTATTATTACAAAATAACTTGTTTTAATATACTAACTATAACACTGTACTCAATGACACATTAAGTGTAAAATATTATTGGTTATACGAGCTCAGAAAATTGTACGCTGTACATTGCTAATTACCTAACCTGAACTCCTCTCATATACCTGTCTTTTTTCTCTCGGTAATATATAATCCGCCCTGCTTCCACTTTTCATGTGTTCACAGTGCTAATTTTGTAGTCTCCTAATGTCTTGTCGGTAATCTTTGTATGTCTTTTTACCTTCTACCTTATTGAGAGTGTAGGTGGGGTAGTTAGTGGCTTTAGGTGTCGGATCGTGATCGTAATGTACCCAAGTTTGAACACTCGTGGTCACATGGTCAGGAAAAGTTAGACAACCTGCACATTCGAACAGCTGATTGTCTTAGAAGATAATTGGACAAACTAACTAAAAGGTCAAAGTGTATGCGAAAGAGCCCATTTGTGTGATAAGATTAAATAAATATCACAGGACAATGTCACACAAATTGACCTAGTAAGACCAAACTAAGCTCTAGGCTTGTACTATGGGTACTAGACAACGATAAACATACTTAGATAGAGAAATAAATACATAAATACATAGAAAACATCCAAGACTCAGGAACAAATACTCGTGCTCATCACACTAATATCTGCCCTTACCGGGATTTGAACCCGGGACCGCTGGCTTCGGAGGCGGGGTCACTCCCAACTAGGCCAACGTGGCCAAAGATTATATTTAGGTTTTGAAACTGTAGTAAAAATGGATTTAAGTGGAATTAGCTCGTAATACACGTAGAACACGTAATAAAGTGGAAAGGGACGAAGACACATTCAATGGATAAATACATAGAATATTTAAAAAAAAATTAACCCTAATGTACCGGTTTTTACTCGTACACATACATACATACATATAGGTACCAAAGAAAAATAAAGAACTTACTAAATATATATAATCCACAATTTTTAGGTTATGCCGACATTCCTTTCCATCTTGAATTAGTAACCTTTTTTTACTTGAATCTTAGAAGACATCTTTTTCACAGGAACTCAGATTTATTAATTATTCAATCATTCATGAAATTAATGCCCCCATTTATCTTAATCATCTAAATGAGGGTAAACCCATTATTTCATCGAATTTAATTTCATCGAACTCTATTTTCTGCTGAAACCATGATGTTTTCATGATATTGAAATATATTATTGTAATTAGATCTGACCACAAGAAAAAAATAACACATGCGACGAGAAATGCTTTTTAATGAAATGAAAAATCTGCGAAATGATAAATTCGTGTGTTTAGTGTTACGATTAAATAATAGGTAACCCTAAAGGAGACATACCTAAAATTGTAGACATGTTCTAGTTTTACCAAACCCTATTATATTTGCTCCTTCTGTGCTTTGCTCCTTATTATATTTTGTCTCGTGCAACATGAGTCATGTTATAAAATCTGTGCTCAACAAATACGTCAAATGATATTCGAAGCACATTTCCGTTGATATATTTCCTTGAAGCCTTTTTGGCTTGGAAAAGATTTTATGAAAATATTATTTCAATTTCAAAAAATCTATCGAGGTATCCTGATAAGTTTTAATATTTTAAGAACTGACCTTCGGTAATAATAATGACCAAATCTATCCGAAATATTAACACACAGTTATTACAGTAAAGTATAAATAAACGATTCACTCAGGAACCAGAAAATTGTAACACAATTTGGCGCTAGCCAAGCAATCCTAAATTGGCCAGAATGGCGTGAAAATTAAATTATCGTGATGATGATTATTATTGTAAGAAATGTTTCAATTGTACCTTCCTTTATCTACTATAAGTAGTGTTACATATTTTGTGTTTTTATGTGTACCTATATCATGTATGACTAACATTTTGCAACGATTTGGTTATATAATTTATTACTGTCATGTTGTAAGATTAATGAATGAATAAATAAATAAATACATAATTTAAACGGATCCAAATGATCTTATTTGACCCGTCAACGAGTATAAATTACAAATACAATACATCATTGTGCGCGACAAAAGTCGACGCAGTTGTGTCACGGCAATAAGTATCGCACATCACATTATTACCTAAGACTACATGATTTTGCCTGTTTTTAAATCAAACTCTATTAATTAATAAACTACTAAATCACCATTTCGTAACGGGATAGCCGTTTAACCCTGAAATTCGTTTAACCGTCAAACTAACTCTATCCTAAATCCCCTCTTTCCGTTCCTGATTATTTATATGCAAAGAAGGGCCAAAGGGGTATGGGTAAATCCGTGATATTATCTTGTCTTTTAACCTCTGCCAAAAAGCCTATAACTTATACCTTCGGGTTTTTCCCTACCTACCGCTGGATTCGCTGGTACAACGTGGGTAACATAAATTATTGGACCAATTGTCCGTATGAAGATTGGGGTTTATCTTTTACATAAATATATGTGCCGGCGATCAAGTTGATGAATGATCCGGTTTAGGTTTTTTTGTTTTGTTGGATACAATAGAGGTATATAAAGTATGCGCTAGCGTATGAACATTGTCAGTCATTATAATGTATTAGTTTGTATTAGTATGTATTTGATTATCTATTTATTAGTTTGGTAAGCGTGTATTTATAGGTATATTGTATTTTATAGCTAGCATAGTTCCTTGTTATTGTTCGAAATTGGTCTGCACCACCTACTGTGTAAATTGTTTTAACTTGCACCTTATCCCTTCTAAGGTTGTCTGGAAGAGATCGCTAATCAGCGATAAGACCGCCTGTTGTTTACCTGTGTCTTCTAAATTGTGCAAATTCTGTGTAATGTTTTTGTTTGGTGGACAATAAAGTGTTTTGTATTGTATTGTATTGTATTGTGGATAGAAATCCCGCATTCTTAGTAATAATAAAAAAACGAGAGTAAGTTTGTCTGCTTGTCGATTCTTTACAGCTTTGCCGTTGGACAGATAAAATAAAATTTGCTAAGCAGAGAGATATTGAGTTTCGTGTTTCTCTGGTACCCACTTGGCTACCGTTAAAGAGTTTTTGTAACCTTAATAGGGCAACTCTGAGCATCTTATGTGTAACCGACATCGTAAAGAACCCCGCATAGTCATATAGATTACTAAATGTGTGACTTACTGTGTGAGGTAACTAACAACCAAATATCCTAAAACGGGGCAAGATAGAATATCTTAAAACTCCGGCCCAAAAATATCTTTTCTAAAAAACTATGAATGAATGTATCGTTTATTCGGGTACACTACATAATTCCGAAGTGTCATAATTCCGAATTGATCAAAATTCCGAATTTTCATAATTCCGAATGCGAATATTTTCTGTTATCGCTTATAAAAACACCTAACCCAACTTACTTATAGCATTTAACTTATGTATTTTATTTAAAATAGCTCCATCGTAACCTAGCTTTCGGAAAAATGAAAATCGGACTACTGGATATTCGGAAAAAAAAGTTCGGAATTTTAAGGTGTTCCACTTTTATTCACAAGAACATTATGGTAAGTAATACAAATCTTAAAATTGGTATACATAGCTTCCCAAGATAAATATTCAGCCAAGTCAGGCATGTGAACGTTAAATAAAATAAAATAATATAAAATTGAAAAAAGGAAATTGTAATGTTAAAAGTTAAAATAATATTGTGTGATGTCGTTGACCCTGTCCTGACTTTCTGATCTCGACTAGGGTCAAGGGAAAACCCATTTTGTATATAAACAAAATCCTTCAATGCAAATGTTGAGTAGCTAAACTTAGGTGGGATAAGTAATAACTATTATACCAAAAAATAAAGGTTCCAAGGATTTCGATTATTTTGGCGTTATGAATCTGACCAAGGCGTAAGTGACGGCATTTGCCTGTGAAAAATAAGCTGAGATTATAGCTACGGCAGGCAACCATCTTACCCTGAAGACGTAGGTAGGATTCGTATATTAGTTCTTACAAATCGCCATTGACAGTATAAAAGATACCTGAATAGGACTCGTCTCGCTCAGCTTACGCGTGTAATCCCAAGATGACGTAGTACGTCTAGCTCAGTTGTAAAATAGAGTTTTCTTCTACATTGGCAAGTTAAATTAAGGAATTACTTTGTAAAGATTGTCAGTACCTATAATGTAATTCGGGGAGGTTTAAAATAAAAACATACACTGTTAAAAGTGTCTCTATAATTAGATTTATACGGGTAATAATGTAAAACCACTATCCATTTTTTTTAAGGTGAAGGCACACGAGCACTGAGGCCAAAAAATCTGAATCCCATAGACAATCCAGATCATAGGGAATCTGAGACCCACATACATTTGAATTCTCAAGACTATAATCCTAAGACCTCAAATGCGTTGCCGACCCTGAGGACTAAGAGGGAATGCCTCTATGCTAGTAATTTCACCGGTTGTCTTATCCCCACACCGGAACACAACAATGCGAACACTGTTGCTTGGCGGGTTGTTAATGGATAAGATGGTGGTAGCGATCCGGACGGACCCTGCACGGGGCCCTACTACCACTAAATGCATCTATGCAGATCAGCATTTCTTACAAATCTAGTATTTTATGAGTTCTGAAATTTCTTAAAGGATATCGGTATATAAAGTAGCGTATTTCTTTTTCCATATAAATGTATTTGTGAGAATTTTTATGAAAATAAAAAAAACGAGTAAAAAATACACAAACCAACAAACTCACTTCCACACCTAATTTTATGTAATCGATACTAACTATTGCCTGCATCTCTGACCGCGTAGAAACTCAATCGCTTTTCCCTCGGGAACTGTCAAATTTACCGAAATGAAAAGTAACCTCCGTCCTTCCTCGGGACTCAAGCTATCTTCATACCATATTTTATTAAAATCGATATAGTGGATAAGCCCTTAAAGCATAATGAACAGACAGACAAACAACTAAAATTACTATGACATTAGTAATAATAGTATGGATAAGGATAAAAAATTGAATATATCTAATTTTAATCTGCAAATGCAAATGCATGAAAATGAGCCAACCCTTAAAGCAAAACAAACTCACCCGGCCATTTATAATATCAGTTATTACGCGAGTTTCAGGCCAGTGCCGGGGCACGCCGAAACATAATCAACTCAACTATGTTGCTGGGATGCGGCAATTTCAAACCTAAACCGTCGCAATAACGACTCTACGGGGTCATTTAATAAGCTGAGCTGTGGTATAATGATTGTTGTTAATAGATTAATCTAACTTTGTTAAGTCTTGAGTTGTCCTTGACGTGCAGAGGGTAACACATAAGGTTATCCGGCTCGAAGGAGCAAAATTTTCAGGTTAGGATTAAAAGTTACTGTTGTTACATAGCTAAATAAAAAAAAACTAGTTTTGTTTGGCTCATAATTTGGTAATATTTTAAAGTACCTATAATAATAATGAAAAATTCTTTCAAAGGCTGTGGAATAATATTAAAAGTGTATCTGAAGCTTTCGTCAATAAATATAATTAATTTATTGTCAAAGACTTAACCAAACTCATTCATCATTATTTTCATTAAGGCTTCGTTTTTGCTTTTAACTTGATTGTTTCACACCTAGTATTACGAAGGTTAATTGAATACAAGGTCAAATGGCGGACACTTTCCTTTCACACTGATCTTGCTTTCTTCAAAGAAATGAAACATTTGCTCGATTGAATTGACACGTAACAACTCTAATACAAAGATCAATAGTGATTTTATATTTTAAGTAATGATTCATTGAAATTCAAAATTCATATTCAAATTAATTTAGTTGTCGGAATACAGTACATTAAATATATCCCATTATTTATTTATTTAGGTATTAAAAGATAATAAAGATAAAAGATGTTTATTCAGTAAGTAGGCCATCATCATTATCATCATCCAATTACTAACGAACTAGTGTTTAACGGTTGTCAAATACATAAATTTTATGTTATGTTAACATACATATTTAAACCTTAAAGTATTCCTTGGCACTGTCAAAACATTGCTTCATTATTTAATCTGTCAAACAAAATTACATTTAAACCAGTATTTTACTGCCTCTATTTGTAATATTGTGCCTTCGATACTTGGTTCCGTGTCTGCTTTTCTGTAGATTCATAGTTTAAATTGTTAACTTATTGCGCATTTCTGACCATCTTGCTGGCGCTGTTCACCTGACGGTTATTGGGACTCGTAACGTTAGAGGAGGTAAATAATTACAACTGAATTGAAATTTATTTATAATTTATTTTATTTTAAGTAGGTAGTTTGGCTAGGTCGTGGGGAATTTAAGATTTTACTGAGACTGATCATGACAACGAACAGATAGTATGGGGTCACTTCCCTGCACTTCTCTTCTGGTGACCGCGGTGACAGCCCTGAGACTCCGGGATTCCGGGGTTGCAGCGGGACTTCGGGAACGTGCCGGCAGTTGTAAAACAGTCCATTAGGGCCTGGACTAAACCCCAAACTTGATCCCTGGAAATCCCGAAAATAGCCGTTTCACAAAAAGTCCAATTTCTTGTTAGTGACTGCGACATCCGGATTTTTTAATATTGTAATGGGTGTTATTTGCGAAGGCTGGTTTAGTCAACCCCAAGCACTACATAGCAATCACTGATGTGGCAGTCACAAGCAAAATCAATTTACGGAAATAAAGAAAGAAATTTAGGTTACAAGAATAAAATCAAATTCGTCCTATGTAGCTGGATTTAACTACAAAATGAATACATATGAACCAAAGCACTCTTAACGTATGTTAGAATGATACATTTAGAAATCTAGTTTAATCATGATATTTCATTGTTAATTATTTAGGTAATATTTTTTTTATTTTACAATGTGGGTAGCATGATTCTTCTACAAATACGTGGAACATGATTTTCAACAAAAGATTGTTACAATTGAATGTAATTTAACTAATGAAATGATTGCATTAAATATAGGAGCATAACTTTTAGAACATGCACAATTATAACTGAGATTTAAAAGTTACTTAATCTATTGTAGTAAAATAATATTCGCAACACTCACCCGTCTTGGGGAAACACTTGCACTTGGTAATGTTTGGTATATTTAGTACCCAATATAATAATTACTAGTCTACTAAATTAAAATATTATAATATTAGTATGTAGCACTTTTCGCAACGAGAGAATTTGTCGATCCTTGCTCGACGTAAGGTGAAGTGTGTGTGTCGTCTCGCGCGCCGGACGGTGCCGGCCGCCATCCCGCGATGCAAGGCGTGACGTAGGCTTTTGTTCTCGCAACTAGTTTTATCTAATAATAAATGCGTGTAGAATATTCAGTTTGTTTGTAAAAGTTTATATTTAATTATAATAATTTTATTTAGTTTTATAACATTATTGTAAATAGATGATTAATTTCATTAATAGTATTATTTTATTCAGAATTGCTTTACTATACTTACATTTTAAAATTATAGATGTTTTGTCTGTTAATGAAACTTATTATTTTTATTATTAAAATTATTATAGTTAGAATAACGCCTACTCGTTACATTTGGTCATGAAATTATTCCTGAAATATGTTATTTAACTTAGTATATAAAACGTTTACAGCTTGACCGACTGACTTTGGGGACGTATATCTTCTTGAATATATGAACTCCGCGATGTCGCGGGCTTCCAGAGTGTTTACTTACATTTTTCCTTTTGATTCTTGCTACTTTTATGAATATTTCGTCATTTAAAATTGATATTTTGTGTTTTTTGTTTATTTTCTTTCAACTGACAATACTGTTATTTTCATTGTCTTGACAACGGACAGAGGACAATATCTTAGGTTTTATGCTGTAACATGGAGTTAATATGATTGTTTTCCATAGAATTAATTCCTGGCATATGTAATTTTGTAATTTTATAAACTTAGAACTTCCAAATTAAAAAAGATAGAACACCAGGGTATATAAAGGGTGGCTCAGACTAGAGCCATTCATTCTTTCTCCAGTTTCCGAGTTGAAACGTTAGAAATCTCCATACCTCGATCTCGTTCCTGCTTGCTCCGGGACCGTTACTATCTCCACACCTCGATCTCGTTCCTGCTTGCTCCGGGACCGTTACTATCTCCACACCTCGATCTCGTTCCTGCTTGCTCCGGGACCGTTACTATCTCCGCACCTCGATCTCGTTCCTGCTTGCTCCGGGACCGTTACTCGATCTCACGGGCCTCTACTCGGGCCTATCTGCTACCATACTTCTACGAAGAGGAGCGTTGCTGCCATCATCGCTACGCACTACTGCGCAAGTGGTGTTCACTGGAGCTCTCTTCAATCGTCTACTTCACACAAAATAACTGCTCTCTGCTATCTCCCTGGTGTTGTTAGGGGCCTATTTAATTAGTTAGTAATTTTATATCGGTAATTCTGTGTAAAGCTAAACAAGTGTTCAATAAATAACCCCGACCCTGACCTAACTCTTTCATCTCTCTCTACCCTCTTTAGGTACCTGGTTTTTTGAGCCTTCGAAAGGTCAGGTGCCTCTACAAATTTCCTCCATCCGTTATCTGGTCTTCCGAACCTTCGAAAGACCACGTAACACGACATATTAACGGGAAGGCACTTTGTTATTGGAGTTCTTTATACATAGCACTAGTCACTGCACTATTTTTTACTATATTTAATGCACTAAATGAGCTCAAAAGGTTCTGTCCTTTTAAATCTTCTCACTCTGTGTTCTCATGAAGCTGGTTGACCTCAATGTTCACATGATGATGAAGTTTGCGAACGTGATCTTCGGCATATTTTTTTATGATTTTGTTGTTATTGGGCTTTAAAAATTTTCTTCAGTACCGTAAATCGAATTCTTTGTGTTTCTTTTTGACGTGTGCTTTCTAGTTCAGTCTAACTTCAAGTGTCATTCCAAGATACTTTGCGGTATAGTCATGTGACACTGGTTGTTCATCTATATATATTGGATGGTACTCCGGCTTTTTGTTCGTAAAATATATATGAACTGACATTACGTTTGATCCGTCATAGTTTGGTCAAGTCATAGATTTTATTAATGGCCATTTAAACTTCTTGTTGCTTCATGTGTTTTTCATACAGCCACAAAGGTCGCGATGGCGTAGTTATTCGTTTCGGAATATTACAGGTATACAGTAAATACAATGCTCATAATTTATAATATTTTTATTTCATACATATCTTTGATGGATGGTGATGATCAGTCATCATCATTAACGTCCTCTTTTTTCCTGATCTCAATCACTCACAGTCAGCACAGCACGCCTTTCATTTTATACATATCTTTGATGGATGGTTATGATCGGACATCATCATTAACATCCTCCTTTACCCTGATCTCAATCACTCACGGTCAGCACAGCACGCCTTTCATTTTATACATATCTTTCATGGCTGGTTATGATCGTACATCATCATTAACATCCCTTTTTTCCTGATCTCAATCATTCACGGTCAGCACAGCACGCCTTTCTCTTACAAAAATCCCTATCTGCCGTCATCTCAGTATCCACTCACTTGTTTATCATAATCAAAGAGCGGAATTCTTCATAGCAAAAATCAAACTGTCAGAGGGATTGACCTAACTGTTTTATCGACTTATCGATAAATATTTGTCACTTAACGAAACAAAGTTAAAGTAATGAAATCAGGCTTTTGGATATACATACAAACAAATTAACGGTGTCCCTAATTAGCTGACCGCCACTGTATTTTAGTATAATAGTAAAGAATAAAACAGAAAATACTTTTTTTTTAATTTTCTATATGAAACTTATCATTCAAAATTAAAAACAAATATTGCTAAGAGTAGGTAACTAATCTTCATTCAAAATAACAAAGTCGAAATCTAAATCTGTACTAAATATGTTTTCTTCATCTTCCCTGTAGTAAAAGAAAATAGTCATTATTTTTTCAACATAATCACCTTTCAAATTACTCTTTTTTTCATTGTAGATCTATTTATAAGATGAAAACGAGCGTTCTACCTCAGTTGAAGTAACAGGAGCATATTTGTAGTACTCGATAACGGTGTTTTGGCTGTAATCACTTTTTTCTATAAAATCAGCATATTTCCGTATCATGTCGTAGTCCGGAATTCTATCTAGTACTTTTTCAAGTTTTATTTGCACTGTCTGAGATCCACACCAATGTAGAATACTTTTCACCTGGTCAAGTATTAGAAGAGAGTCTTATAAGGATAAACAGGATGTTTGTTATTTGATTATTGCGTCACGTAAAATGCCATAACTTTATTTTATGTACAACAGATCATTTCTCAAATTATTGTGCTTAAGTACTCTTTTAGCTTCTCTTATTGCAGCCGACTCTTTTGAATTTAAGTTTGAAATTACTTCTGTAATACATTCCAAATTTTCTGCATAATATATAGCTGCATTAAGCCATGTGCCCCACCTAGTTATAATAGGTTTTGGAGGCAATGGTACGGATGGACAAATTTGTTTGAATAAGCGTTGGTAAACTATATCTAAGCATACTTTTCTCAGCAATGATTCATCCGGAAGTGATTTTGATGTACAGGAACAACAAATATATTTTTGGAGTTTTTTTTATAAACTGGATCTTTTTCCATGGAATATTGCACGAAACTAAAAATATGATTAAATCTATAATTATAGAATGTGTCTGAACTCGTGCTTTTTGAGCATTGTGACGAATGAGTTTTACTCACTAAATGACTTTCAACACAATGTTTCTTTAGCTGATGTAAATGAACGTCACATTTAGAGCAATATATTGTGGAAGAATCTGCTTTTAAACTAAGAGAAAAATCTTGCTGTATCCATTTTTTTATTGCTTTTCTTTTAGGATTAACCATTTTAGTAGCACCGCACGGAAATCACTCATGAAAACTCAAGTGACATAAATGACATAATTATGTGACGCTGACATGATTTACTTTAATATGGAGATGCAAGTTGATTATCAAAGAGGTCAAATGTTACAGAATAATCTTTTTAGTTGATTATGGATACCTAATGCGATATTATTCCGTAACATCGATAAGTCGATAAAACAGTTAGGTCAATCCCTCTGACAGTTTGATTTTTGCTATGAAGAATTCCGCTCTTTGATCATAATAATATCACTATTTACAGCAATCAACTTACGTCAATCTAATAGGTAGATAATTATCAGTTTCTGTCAATTGCTAACGTTCGCTTTATGCATCTTGTCTAGACCCCCAAAAGCCATCATATACCGTTATCTGTTATTAGTTTAATTTCATTACTTTTGCCTCGTTATTATGGCAAAAAAACGTCGCATACAAAACTGGTCTTTATCCAACAGCTCAGGGAGTGTTTGGCTTGGGACGTTGTCTTTTTTTATGTTGTTTTTTATTATGTTGGTGCGTGTGGTTTTGAATAAACAAAGATTGTTTTATGTTGCTACACTTTACCAGACAGTGCTAGGCAAAAATAAGGGTAAAGCGATTAATAGCCTACATATATACATACGTAAATAAAAACCGGGCAAGAGCATGTCGGACCATGCTCAGTGTAGGGCTCCGAAGCCGTTAAATACTACAAACTTAAAAAAATCATCAAGTAATCACTAAATTTCTATTTAAAGTCAATTGGTGCCACCGTAGATGATTTTAGTAGGTATAAACACTTTAATCGCCTGTATCTCAAGAACCAATGATGTCTACTTAGTCGTGATAGTTTTTCTTTAAAATTGGTTACATGCTCTTTAATTTTTTTTTTTTCAAATTTCTTGTATTTGTAGTTTTGGCTGTAGGAGGGTAAGTGTGTCTTGAGTTTAACAAAAAATAGCGCTTAACAGCTTAATATTTCATAAACGGATTACTTAATTAAAATACAGTACAAACCAAAAACCTATATTATTTTTGAAAGACTTATCCAACGACACCACTCACTATAGGGTAGACGAGAAAAAAAAATACATCCCCACATTACGTGTAGGGGAGGTACACTAAAAAAAAAATACTTTTTATTGTACCACTTTGTTGGCGTGACTAATATGCATATTCATGCCAAATTGCAGCTTTCTAGTACTAATAGTCTTTGCACTAGGCTGCGGCCGGACGGACGGACGGACGGACGGACATGGCGAAACCATAAACTCCTAGTTTGACTACGGAACCCTAAAAAGTATTAAACTTGAAAATTAAAGCCCGTCTGGCGACGTAAATATGAAAGGTACTAAATTATTTTATAGCCTCAAGACAGACAAAGACACCTTTTCATATCAAACCAAAAAATCGACTTTGTCGATGGGATAGCGATTAACCACTTAAGGAATACTATCGTCTAAGAAAGAGTTTATAATATCCAAAAAATATAACATAGAAAAACATTAAACTACCTATTTAAATAAAAATGGGTACCTTAAAGATGCGCAAATTATTTTTTCATTTCGTTCATGTCTAATTTCTGAATTTAAGTTTGAGATCGGTCCGCCTAGGCGTTTCGTCCTAAGCCAGATAATCTTCAAACTACATCTATCAACATTAAATTGAGCCTTTCAGCCTTCTTAACTCGTAGTTTACTGCTATTGTAATAAAACTTTGTATAATTAATTCAAAACTTTAACAAGAACTGTCTTCTGAGTTAAGGTGTAATAGAGTCAAAGCTATCTTCAAGTTTTTAAGAAAAGATTTTGGACCAAACATTACATTAGCATTTTTTGAACAGCTACAAAAAATAACATTTCAAAGGGATACCATAAAATATAATTATACTAGCATCTGCCCACGAATTAGTCCACATACATTTCGATTATCATTAATCGTTGTTTAAATTTTCCGTCATGAAAAGTTGCCTACGTTGTAGTTGTCTTCATTCTAAATGTCATCCAAATCCACCTAACCATTGCATCGTGAAAGCGTAGCAAATATTAGTAGTACCAGATAAGAAGATATTGTCATTAGTTTGAAATACTAGCTTTTGCCTGCGACTTCATATTGATTTTGATCGTTATTCCCTTTGAAACTGTAAACTTTCCAATATAGAAAGTAGTAGTAAAAAATTAGGGCTCATGAGCAGTGATCGTAGATTTTGTAGCATTTTTGGTGCAGTGATAGGGTTAATTAAGTAAAAAGTGTAGTGTTTCATTTTATTATGTTATACAGTCAATAGCCAATTATATTAGTCAATCAAGGCCCCTATTCCACTGTGTTATTATAACGATATCGCGTTTGAAGTGTTTTAGAATCGTTTATGTCACAGTCGCCATTATTGTAAATGACATAAGAGTTATCAAAACGTTGACAATACGGAAACACGTCAAAGACGATATCGTTTTTACCGTGTAGAATCCCAGCCCATATTATACACCTCGACAATCCTAGGTCACTGTCATATGTCATTGCGATGTCATTGCACCAGTTTTGCTACAAAATCAACGATCACTGCTCATGAGGTATAAAAATGAAAAAATCGGATTTTCGATTTTAGGGCTAGTGAAAGTAGTGGTAATGAAAATAGGGTTAAAAAATATCGGGCCTCAATAGGAGAACCAAAAAAAAAACGCTCACCGTGAATCGAACACAGCAATGATGGCGACATCATGGCTCTATAACGCGCTTGGCAATTTGAAAAGAATCTGCTAGCGTTTATATTTTTAAAATCCTCTTTCTTTTGATATTTGGTATATCAAATATCATGTTTTCGGAATTACATTAGGTTATTTGACTTTTTCATCGGCAATAGCAAAAACACTTTTGTAAATACTTATCTTTACCAATAGAACTACACGTATTTTTCCTTGTATTTACTGAATAAATTTGAAATAGCGTAATATTTTAAGGTGATTCAACGTTTGATGTCTTCAATTGACTTAGTTCAAGGTATTTGATTGTTTATTTAAGAAACATTATTTGTTTCAGTAAATATTTTATTAATTAAAAAAAATGCTATTTTAGTAGATTTTGTTGACAGTGGATTGATTTATTTTTTTCAAAATACTGCAACGAGCGCACAGGCCATGATGTTAAGTGGGATCTGAGACCCATAGACATACATACATACATAAACACATAACATCACGCATCCACTCCCACAGCGGGGCAAGCAGCGCCACAGAAATACAAACAAGTCCAAAAATCTTGTTGGTAACTCTGTAACCACCGATTGCACAATTAATACCCATAGACAATCGCATTCTTAAAGCTACAATCTAAAGAGTAATCCTAAGCCGGCAAATGTGGTGCCAACCTTGAGGACTAAGATGGAATGCCACACCGGAACACAACTTCTGGGCCTCTAATTCTACTGGGTTAGAACGATATTGTGTTTGGCGTGTGTGTATTGTTTTTAACTTTGCCACCATGATCGTCAAGTAAATAAGAGTTATCAAAATGCTGACTATAAGGAAAAATGTCAAAGGCAATATCGTTTTCACCGTATAGAATCTCAGCCCAGGGCTGCACCGTAATAACGATATCGTCTTTGACCTGTTTCCGAATGGTCAACGTTTTGATAACTCTTATGTCACTGATAATAAAGACGGCTGCGTTAAAAACAATGCTAAAACACGTCAAACACGATATCGTTTTAACGCAGTAGAATATAGGCCCAGTACTTTGTAACACTCATCATGTGATGGTTGGAAAATGGCACTAGTAAGTATCAAAATCCATTTAAACACTATACTAATTCAGTACTGCTTTTAGTTTTTATTATTATGACTATTACTAAACTCTAAAGCTTTCCTAGGTTTCAGCTTTCATACAAAGCTATTTTAGCAAATCTTTTAAGCGTTAAATTAAAAACAGTAACGTACCACATTAAAGTAAAATCTTTTCAAGTCAAAGCTCCGGAGTTATCTGCGAAGATCGTCCTCACCCTAAAACTGTGTAGGAATAAAAGAAATGAATAAAAATGTCGAGTTTTGTCTTCTTACATTATTCAATAGGACCCTCTTCACCTAAGTTCTCGTTACATCTTGCTTTGGGCACTTTTAGTAGGTTTTAGAAAGGGTGTGTTAAGAGCACGTGACATAAGTGTTTATGTTACTAGATAAGAAACTAGATTAACCACGAACAACTTGGTGACATTAGGTTTCATTAATTCAGTGCAGAGCTACAGAACAACTTGTTTATAATTCTGTAACCACACTTTGCACAATCAGGCCAATAAGTTTACTAGTGTATTAGTGACAGATTGCAAGCCCATCGCGTAACAGTACTACAAGCCCTTAATCCCATAGTCGCCTATTACAACATCCATGGGAAGACATGGGTTTTATTTGGGTGTCTATCAAATCATCGAATTTCACTTCATCAAATGTATCATTTCATCGAACGCTATTTTCTGCTGAAACCATAATGTTTTCAGGGTATCTTAAACATCTAACCTAGCCTAACCTACGTAATTAACGTTTAAGATACCCTGAAAACATTATGGTTTCAGCAGTAAATAGCGTTCGATAAAATGAAATTCGATGAAACGTTAACGATGAAGTGAAATTCGAAGAAGTGATGAATTACCGTTTTGTTTACTATGAACTACATAATTCGTTACATCGGCTTCCCGATTTCTCTATCTCGCCATTTAAACTTAAATGGAAGAAGATGGAGATAACGCACCTTCAAACTTCGATTCATTCACCGTCAGCCAATACTATGACTACTATGTAGTATTATTTTTCTGGTATATGACATTGTCAACGTCTTAATAACTATTATTTACTTGACAATAATGGCGGCCGAGTCAAAAACAACACCAAAATACCTCAAAAGCAATATCGTTTTAACTTGTTTTGTTTTAACCCAATAGATTAGAGGCCATAGATAAATAGAAAACATAGATAAGGATAAAATCTAAAAAAGGACTCTTTTACTTTATTAACAATCAACCCCACCAGATAGCAATCAACCCCATCAAATTGCATGATTTAATTGACTTTGACACCTCAAAGTGGGCTGATTGAAATACTGCGGGCTTAATGGACGAGAATTAAAACATCGATGTAGCATTAGGGAAATTAATGGACAGCCTGATAAGCGGCGACGTTTTGACGGAACATAATCCGAGGATTAGCTCAGTCAGGGACTATACTGGCGAGCAAGTGGAAATAATATTCGGAGTTCATATCATTACATTAAAATCTGAAATAAGAAAAGAAAAAAAAATTGGTTCTGCTTGCGAAACCAAAAGAAGGGTAATATTTTTCTATTATTTGGAACTTATGTTTTTTATTCCATTCTTTTCACCGTAAAGACAGACACAAAAAACGTCACTTGTGTTGTCCCTTTCATTCATTCTAAACTAAAGAAAGGGATAAAAAACATATGCGACGTCATTGAAGGTCACTTTTATTGGCTTCAAGGCGTTGTTCGCCGTGCAATCTCCAGTCAATCGATGAAGTGAAATCGATAAAATTATGGGTTCCTAATAATAGAAAAATATTACCCTTCTTTTGGTTTCGCGCAGTCGACCAAAATCAAGCATTTAAAAAAAAAGTCATCTAAATTAGGTACTGCTTCCTTTAGCTATATTGATGTATAGCTAAAGGAACCAGATACACCACACATCTTTGAGGTATGAAATCTATATCGTTAGAGTTACGGACATGCGATCCAATCACACGCCTCAAAGCTTACGAGCAGCGCTCTGTGATCCTTTGGTCTACTTTATTTAATAGCACAAAGATTGTTTGCTGAAAAATACCTTTTTTAACCTCTTTGACGTTCTATATTGGTTATTTAGATACTTTAGTTGTAAACGTTGAAAAAGGTAATGACTTCTCGTATTCCTGTTAAAATGCCTTTGCACTGTTGCTTCGAAAACACCAAAGTTTTATTATTATTTATGATCGTCACGTACCAAAACATCAAAGTAAATTTACAATTGATAGTGCTACAGCACTCAATAACTCTTCAATCAATAACCGAAGCCGTGGTTTATTGGTTTATTAACTCAGTACACGGCAAAAGCGGTACCTAGTGTAAGCCTGGATTAATCCCGCTTTAGTGGTGGTTACAATGTCAGGTTCATTAAACATAATGTGACATACATTTAGTATTAACACGTGAATCAGTATTTGTTTGTTCTAGATACTGATACTGAAATCTTAAACACATGTTTTTCTAAATTTATTTTTACAGTAAATGGAATCTCAAACATAAATACATTATTATCAAGCCTTCATTCCTAGAGCGAGGTAGGCAGAGCAGAGCAGAAAAAGACTTGTTGATAATTTTGTAACCACAATTTCAATGTTTGTAATTGCGAGAAAGAAGCTTTCTAAATTTATCATTATTTAATTTAAAATTTATTATCACTAACTAATTTTCCTTACTAGAAAATTAGAATAATTATTATGCTGTCATCTATAACAATACATGAAAAACAAAAAAAAGGCTTAAAATAATCTTCCCGACCAAATATAAAATTAATAAAATGTGTGTTTTTAATTGCCTATTTTTAAAGTGTAAAAGTAATAGTTTTTCAATAACGGGTATTGCAAGTATGAAAACATTTTTTTTCGACTTATTATTTTCACTATTCAGGTGGGCATAATTTATTTTTGACAATATCACGAAAACAAAAAATTCACTAAATCCATTATTACAGGTAGGTACATAATTGCAAATGGTCCCACTGATCATCACTTACTTTCAGATGCATTAAAATTTTGAATTGTAGTATTACGTATAATAATCTATACGTAATAATTCTTAAATTGACTTTGAACTCATGGAATTATTAAGTTTACTATTACTTAAATATCTAATTTTAATAAACTTTACCAGTACTCGTGAAATTGAATCGAAGTGCGACCTGTTTGTGGTGAAAATTTCTACTTATACAGAAAAAAATATACAGTGTGTGACATCCATAAGAACATAAATATGTGGTAAGTAACGATAGCTTTAGATGCTGTGAACGGTTTTGTCGAATAAACTATGGAGAGTTTTTTTTTTTTTTTAATTTCTCGAGCATCAATGTAATGCGAAGAGGCAAACGAGTTAGGTACAAGCAATCAAACGTTAGTGTCAGTAGTTAGCTTTGTTACCGGTACATTGCGTGGCGAATTAGTTGGTATGACAAAAAAAAAGTACACACTACTTTAACAATACACATCGTTTTATGTTAATTAGGATGCATATTAACTATTGTGAAAAAATATGTTCGTATGGATGTCACACACTGTACGAGTATAGTACATAGCAATATATAGCAGCAATATTTTCCTGTGAATATAATGAACAAAAATTACGTTGTAAAGGTATTTGTATTTCCCACAACTTTCTTATAAACGTCAGATGCATGTAACGAACCAGTTTTCCCAGAGCTTCTTTACCTTTTATTAACTAATTTCCTTTGAAAGAAAAAGCGCTATGGCCCGCATCCAAGCTGCTTACATCCCAGAGCAAGTTCAGCTAATGAACATGCTGCGGTATAAATTTTCTTTTATTTATGTTTTAGATAAAATAAGTACAAACTAACCGGTCGTTTCTTGAGTACCTACTGTCCGGGAATATACGTTCTGAGCAGCGGGGAACAAAGTAATTTCCACTTGCAGTGTAGCATAAGATCGTTTTATTTATTCACTTAGACGTTCTTAATGTGAAATTACTAGCATAGAGGCATTCCATCTTAGTACTTGGCATATTTGCAGTCTAAGAATTATAGTTTTGTATTTACAGTCTTGACTACACTACTTCTATGTATTTAAGGAAAGTTAATCGTATAATCAAGACAAGCGTGGATCGTTAATCGTTATTGATTGACGTGCTTGACCGCATCGTCACTTACTTCTTTTTTATTTTACTTATATTACAGCAAGGAAATTCTCCCCATTTTTTCTCCAGCCAGTCCAGATAAAAGGTTTTAAAATTTATAATTCATTTACTATCAGGTTCAATCGATTAGGCTAGACAAATTGCATTCGAAAAACGTTAGCCATTAGGTTTCGATACACAAATGTATGGAATTGACGTAAGCCACCGAGATAGTCACGTGGTACTAACATCAATTCCATATATTTTCAATCGAAACATAATCGATAACGATTGTCGAATGCAACTTGTCTAACCCCACTGACCTGTTATCAATTTTACCCGTAGTTTTGAACTTCCCGTAAAAAAAAGACGATATTTCCACAAATAATGATAGGGTAAAGTTACTTAGATCATGTTTGTCTATGAAAGTTTAATGCAACAATCTAATCACACAGCTTGAACCCCACCCATTAGAAGCCACAACGACTTGTTCACAAGCTAAAGCCATTTACAAAACGGTTATTTTTAGGTTCACCGAGTAATTCTTGTTGTAGATGCCTTTCAGTTTCTTTTGTTACTTTTTATTAATTTATATAAGTATTTTCCAGTTGTATAACGCAAACAACGTTTTATCAACGTTTCCGTTTTACTTTGAAAAGGTAAAAATAAACAAACGAGTACACCGGTAACTGAAAATGAAAAAAAAACTTTTCATTTAAAAATTGCTTATGTTAATTAATCAATCACGCTCCTGTGCGTTCTTTCACTTGGCCATGTATATCGCACTATTTTAGTGAATAAAAGATCAGGATCGATTATTTAGGTCCTGAGAGGGTGAGCAGTGAAATTATATGAACATGACATGTTTACTTTATTTAGATAAAAGTCTGTCATTAATGAGATGCACATCTTTTTAGACACTTTTAGGTTACACCATTATCATCTTGTCGGTCTTTAAGAGGCCGTATACGAAATTTTGCCGATTTCGTTGATTTACGTGATTTTTTAGTTTAAATACTTCGGCAAATTTTAATGCGCAACACGAAATATAATTTCGATTTATAATGAATGTATGAGCTACTTTTTGTTTTTATTATTTTATTTTGATTAATCGACCTGAAACCGGCGACTATTTTGTGAATTTTGCTTTAAAAGGTTTAAAATATCGCATTACACAAATCTTTTTGACATCTAAAAGGTATGAAATAATTACAATTTATTGCTGTAAAAGTCGTCTGAAAAATGTATGAATATTTTTTAGTTTAACTCTCGTTCATAAAATTATTACAACAGTAAAAAACTTTAGTTCAAAATCAAACCATTATTTTAAAAAAACATCCAAAAAAACTTTCGTAATTTCTTTTTTACGGATTGTTTTTTAACACGTTGTATAATGTTTTACATAAAAAATTGATGATAATATTTCATGTTGTGCATTAAAACTTATAGAAAAGCAGTATTTTAACTGTTAAATCACGAAAATACGGCCTCTTAAATCAATGTTTCAAATAAAGAGCAACCTAAAAAGCGATGTCCATGGCGTGAAGCAATAAACCCCTTCTTTGCCTAGTGCTGCTGTTTTCATTTTAAAATCTTTGTGAAAGCTTTTACAGTAAAAGTCTGAAAGCTTTCGATCGGCGCAAGTGCTCTCAAGCGGGTCGAAAAGTCAAAACAACGGGACCTGTCAAACCGTCGCTTGGCCTATCTTTTATTTCTACGTCCAATCAATTTGCTCGTGTCACTTGGGCACAACGTTTCGTTACTGCTCGAATTGTTGCGGGTTTTACAGCGAAATTGAAGATTTCGGCGTAGTCGGTTATGAATGCACGCAGAATCGAATTGATCGTGTTTTGTTGTAAAGATGGACGAAAACAACTGATTACAATTACCGAAAGATACTTAAAAATGTATGAACTGCGGAGGAAATAACCGACAAAAAAAATTGCAACATGCCTAACGATTCCAATTATATAGAATTGGTTTGTCCTTATTTGATCACAACTGCCCTATTTCCAAAGCACTTTACCATAACGGGTCAAAAACAGTATGTTTTTACTGAATAAAGCCCTCTCACTATTATCGCTTGGTAGCAACATTAAACATATAAATATAACGGCGGCCTCTGCACTAGACTCTGGACCTGTATCGCCGAGACCAGATCCATTAAAAAAAAATACACGTTATACATTAATAATCACTTAATACGAAAAATATACAAATAATTATTAAAGATATTTAACAGAAGAGAAACCACTTTAACAACAATAAGAAAGGGAAAGAGAGGCAAAAAGCTATAACTATGTAATAAATAAAAATACTAAAGAACAATTTATGTGTAGATGCGTGTGTGTTTGTGCTTGCGTAAGTATGTGTGTGTATGCGTATGAGCGTAATTTATGTAGAGGCTGAAATAATACATTCGGTTTCGTAGTAATTTAGTTTTCCAAATTAAGTTTCTACGTCGCGTTTTGCCTTAATAATTGACAGCTCTTTTAGGTTTTTTATCTTTCTACACGTACACATTTGATTATAAGTAAAAAAATGTGAGAATAAAGGTAAATGTATGGCAAAAGAAGATTTCATGACTGGAACCGGAATCTTATAGATACTAACGGTATACATATATGTCACTCGTGTTTTTTTAAGAGCTAGGTTGGCCATGCTCATTGTAGGGTTCCAAAGCTTAAACAAACACAAAAAAGTACCTACTCGCACCTAAACGTAGTATTTTTCTATTTAAGTTATTAATTTCGTGATGTCTTCTTATAAACACTTGAACCAATCAAGTCTAATTTGTCGTGATAGTTTTCCTTTTAAATCTTTATTATGTGCTTTAATTTAATACTACTTTTAGGTTTTTATTACCATTCCTTTTGACTAGAGACACGTTACTCTGGCGACAATTTCACATCTCGAGTTCAATATTTCCTAAACAACGGTCGCCCATATGTAAAAAAATAGACTAAAATGTAGATAGGTTTTTGAGAGTTAGTTAATGATATCTCACTGAATGTAATAAGTAGGTAAAAACATTTTATTTTATAACTTTGTCGGCGAAACTGAAATGCAAAACTATGCCAAATTATAACTTTGTAGCATCAAAAGTCTGTGAGATTACCCGTGGACAGGCGGACAAACGGACATGGCGAAATTATAAGGGTTCCTCGTTGACCACGCAACCCTAAAAACGAATTACCAATTGCTATTAAGAAACTGGTAGTAGTAGTACATATGTATTATACAATAGATCCTATAAAAAATCTTTCCTATGACAAAATTTTACTTAAAAGTGGACGGAACCAAAACGATCTTAATATTTATTCACCTCCTCATTTCACGGCATTGCGTTACCGAATCCCCTAAAGGTATCATTCATCCTGACAGATCTCGGGTTCAATCTACGCGCAAGATATTTGTCAGGCGCCACCTTGTATCGCGTTTCAGCTCACTATTATAATAAGATTGTCAATTCACGTCACGAACTTCTTATACACCTATCAAATACGTCGGTGAAATTCCAATAGTTGAACGTTCTAGTACTACTGTTGAATATTTGGCTTCCGAGGTATACTGTATGTTCTCAAATTCTCAATATGACATGCCGTTGTACTACAAGCACAACATGAATAACTTGTCAAATACATTTTTCGCTAATAAGTTGTTTCTATAATGTTTGTTGATCTATGTGTGAAGGGCGATATTAAAAACAATGCAAGGAAAAAGACGTTTCATAGACTGCTGTGTACACACATATAAATCGGTCTAAAGAACGTCAATTAAAAATTATACAACACGAATTAGGTTTTAATTAAGCAGCGACTTCTTAAAATTTAAATTAATTATTTTAAATCTAACTATGATCGACACATTCAGTATTAAGTATTGCGTTAATGACAGGTGTGTCCCAGGCATAAAACTTAACAAATTTAGAACACTAAGGTTTGTTAATAAACACATTGGGAACCTGGATGTGTTTATGCTGCAGTGTGCAACGCAAACAAGGACTACAAAATCGTGGCTCCGCTGTGGCTTAATTAGTGCCGGATACACACATGCATGTGAGCATATATTCTGTAACTTTCAAAAACTCGCCTATCAATAAAGCCGTAGCTTGAATTTCTACTCTATGTTTAAAACATTAAAGTTGCTTTTACAATTCTGAATTGATGTAAGTTATGAGTTTGTAAAATCGACTGAAATATCCTTCTGACTCTGCAGATACCGGGTAGGTATATTGTGTAATGAAATTTAGACCTTACGTAATTAAGAGCAAGCCATTAGTTACAGTGAAGTTCTTTGGGTCAGTTGCGGTTTTTGCAGCATTTAGACGAGCTATGTGAATGTATACGGTGCTTTGAGCGACCACTCCCGTTGCGGTGCGATATACGTTGTGGAAGTGACAGAGTCTGTGGTCACGCATAATCATAGTGGAGTGTGAAATTATTATTATTATCTCATAATGTGGGTATATACATAGCAAAGTAAATAAAATTTATAAATATCACGAAGGACAATCTCACACCATGTCATACCGTATTGACCTAGTTCCAAACCAAGGTTTGGGACCTGTTCTTGCTATGAATAGGTACTTGATACCAAATATATTTACGTGTGGGGAGAAACACGTAAATTCATACTCAACATTTAAGACCTCAAAAATACGTGAGATTATAAAAAGATGTACATTTACCAGAGATTGAACTTATCTGCTGATTAATTTTGCAGTTCGATGAAATGATTCAACAGTTCACAAAGTACAAACAAAATATAATTTCTCCGGAAATTAAATGTACCAGTCACAAACATCAACTTGTCCATCAACGAGTCAAAGACGTATTTCTATGAAATTGATTTCAATTCGTGTCGCAGTTTTCAAGGCATAATTGAACGAAAACCAAGGCTGCGAACTGTCGTCGATTTCAATTTCCAATTAAGTTTTAACTAGGAAGTATTGGACTCTCTCATCGACAGCTAATTTACTGTTTGAGACGCGGCCGTGACTCGAGCGGAGAAACCGGGCTTAAAGATTTCTCTTTATTATAGCTGATTTCTTAACTCAGCGCAATTTAGAGATATCATGCTTCGTCGATTAAATTTGTAAAGATGAAATGTATTAAATAATTTTGACAAATCGTTTCAGACAAAAAAAAACTTTAAATTATTTGTTAAAACAACAGATGTCTCTTTGCTTTGTTATTAAACTGTTTCGTAAAAAGGGAAATAAGGATAGTAATCATGAACTAATTAAACAATGTTATGTAGATTCAACTCCCGTGTAAATTAAATTGCGCAAAAATGACATAAAAATATTTTTATTCAACTTCCTTAATATTATTTAAATGAACTACTTATTACAAGATACATTTGTTACTTTAACATGTACGAGAGTAGAAAGTACGGTAATACATCTTCACTTTAACATTAAATGTAATAAATGTCACCGTGTGATAGATTACACAGAGTTGTCTGTTGAAAAAGTACAACATCGTGAGCTGTTTTTTTTTTTATTTTCAAAACGGTACATTACTAACAGAATGCGTTTTGAATTATAGAATTAAAACACTTCTTATTTTTTATAAATAGTGGCCCACCGTAGTGTTTTATCACCAATGTCAAGTGAGTAAATTAAATAGTTTTGTTTTTTTTTTTTAAACAAAAACTCATAACAATAAATTATTCATAATTCATTGGGATGTTACATTTTATAACTATTACGGTTACAATATCGAGACTGGTGAAGTTTTTAAACATCTCATTCAGTCCCAACCAGATCATTTTGCACGGGAATTGAGAGTTTTTTACGGGAATTAAGGATTTTACAACTGGCGCCCAACGTGGGACCCGTATCAACAAATCTTACTAACGGTAGTCTATTTAACGATTTTAGTATGAAATTACGTTTTAAAAAAGCATTGGAATAAAATATATTTGTTGATACAAAATTGCAAACTAAAAAAAGATCGTAATTTTTATATGTGAAATCCTGTAATTGGTTTTGTGTTTTCTATTCATGTTTCATATGTTTAAATTGTAACTGTTGGATTTCCTACAAATAAATAAAAAATCCTGCTTTTAACACAAAAGAGGCAAGCCATTGTTTCAGTATTTTATGTAATGTTTAATTTTAAAAGTGAACCAGTTTTTTTAATAATACCATAATAACATCATTAAAATTTAAGTAAACGAGGTTGCTTCCCCTACATTGTATACATACACAAATTCCATGAAACAAAGTATCCCTACCTAGGAACATTATTATAATATTATGCTTTGTGATCAATTCCAAGTAATGAAAATAATTCAGGGATATTTTTATTCTTCCAAATTGCTGATGTGTGTAATAATTTCCACAAAATAACGGATTAAATTTTTTGATTTATTTGTAATTTAATACAGTAGCTATACTCAGAGGAAAGATTAATATCCTGGATGTAGTTGCCAAATTTAAAACCGGATATTAGCGCTTGATGTTGTAGTAAGTAAACCGTAATAGAGCCTGTGAGTGATTTGAGTTTGATAAAGGTAATATGAAATAGGTAATAACGCAAAAGCTATATGTATGAGTACCTATATAGTAATAATGCAATACCTCGGCTTGGTTTTATTTTGGCGAACTTGGTTTACTTTTACTTTGATCGGATTATGCGTATACTTTATATACATATATATATATGTGTGTTAGTTTTTCTATCATAGCCTGTAAAGTATTTTGTAAATACGAGTCTTGTTGCTTGAAATAAGTTTTATTTACTTTTCTTTTTTATATTGCCCTCTTCAAGTAAGTATTGTTAACGATTGTTGAGTACCATGATGTACTGTGCATGGTCCATGGGGGGCATTACTTAAAAACTGGATGGCTCCAGTGGCTATTCTGCAAGCGTCTTTCTTACTGTCTCACATACCTGACGAACACGTAGCTCGATACAAAAGTTGGCTATGCAATTATTAACTACAAAATAATTATTTTTTTTACGAAAAATACATGCTTAAGCGTAAGTTATATTTAAACTAACACAAACGGTATTATTAATTTGACCGTTGAGAATATGCAATGAAGAAGGAAACAATAGAACACATAGGCCACCTCATAGTGGGATTTGTGAAATCTATGGGGATGAAGTTGCCTGTAAGCAAAGTGTCATACTTTTATCATGGTAAGGACAAATTTTAAGTCCTATTGTTGCGAAAGTATCACCCCTTTTCCCATCCCGTTGAATACCAAATTAAATATTAACCAAGTAAAGCAGTTAAACCGTTGGGACTGCAAACAGAAAACAGATTTAAAGTTCGGTCAAAATAAATCTTACGTAACTGTTGTATTTAGCTTAGGCCTTAGATGTTCCCAACTTGTTAAAACTTGGCCGGGAACGTCGATACTTTATTTGCATCTTGTTTATTGGTATTGACTTAGCGACAAACTGCGACAGTACTACTCGTAATTAGGTTACCTAACTTTCGGAGTCCACTGAATAAAAAATGCATATTCTAGGAACCGACAACCAACGATGACAGCAGTAGAAGACCAATTGCTGAGGAAATCCTTGGGGAAGACTTTTATCCAGCACTGGAAGTCTTGCGGCTGATGATGATGATAAGGAACTATGACCATAATCCTTGATTGATGTACGCTGTATTCAATAAAATCTTGTAAACACCCTCCTCCCACTTTATTTTGTTATTTTGCCTATCAAGATATTAAAGGCAGTTCAAGACAGAAACCCCAATAACGAGAATATTTAATGGTTATATTGCTTAATTTCTGAGGTGTTATGCAACTGTTTGAGTTAGATTGCCATTATAACAGTATTGCAGCTGTGAAAAGAGCTTTCCGTTGACATTATGGATATCACAAAGGAAGCTTCATTTTAAGCCCATCCTCTTTTTAAGAACCTTGCAAAAGTCTTGTGTCTTAGGCGGTAAATCTGCAAGTCAACGATCAGGCAACATCACACGAGAGAAGATAAAATTCTGGAGCAGTAACTATTTAAATTATCTAACAGTAAAAAATATTACCAATTGATCTTATAGTAATATGAGACCCTTACAGGTTCATATATATTTAGATCAAGACCATGCAAAGATATTCTATTTTTCTTACATATCAGTTATTCGCAACAAACATATTATGCGAGAGTTAAAACTTTCTTGGTTGATTATAATCTTGTATCGCAAACGTAAATTTTAAAATCATAGATAACTAAAACGCACTACAATGTGATATTTAGACAAAGTTTTCCAAATAATGTCGCCGGAGGCCCTGTCCATGCATAACAAAACAGTGCATTATCATAGAAAGCATTCGGATTATAAACAATGGCTGTTCACTCTGTTACTAGCGTAATTCCTCTGAGAGTATATCAGTTTGCTAAAGGGGTCAGATTGGCTATTTCAATTAAATATTAGGAGACGGTTACATAAATTCACCTGGTCCCATATAAAGAAATACATTCTTCTAAGTATAGAAAACATCCAAGACTAAGGAATAAATACTCGCGCTGATCACACAATTACTTGTCCTTTCCGGGATGTGAACCGCGCAGGCAGAAGGTTGTGTGTGTGAGGCATTCTATGACAGTAGCAATTCTCACAAACCCAGAATGCTGAATCTAGGTAGAGGCAGCTCTGCTGGCCTCTCCCATAAAAATATTGCCTACACAGATTATCTATAATATTAAGCAAAATAAAACGAGCTTACAAAACACGTTTTGAGTAATCAAAAACTTCTGTTTTTTGTTTAATTTAGTCAAGTTACAAAACTGGAAACATGTAACTCTCTGTACACATCTAAAACATCACGCCTTCATTCCCAGAGTGGGGAAGACAGAGCTACAGATATACCAACAATCCTAAAAAGACTTGTAGATAAATCTATAACCACATTATGCACAAGTAGGCTAAGATACTTTTTTGCAAGAAATTAGGAAAAAATATTGTAGTCCCGCTATATTAATTCCTGTTTTATTCTTGTATACACACATCTATAGAGCACCCGAGCAGCATCAACAAATCAAGTTAACCCGATTGCTGCAGCAGTTTCAATTCTGCATCCATGCAATCCTTACCAATTGCGGAGTTGGCCTATAATTTCAACTTAGAACTGCATTGTCATCCGACGCAATGCAAATTGGTCTACATCTCAGGAATCTCTAATTCTCTTGACTCCGTGTGTAGTACCAGTGTGAGACTGGCTTCTGACATTACATTTCAGTTATAACTTGAAATTGGAACTATTTCCAGTAATGTCATATGATTTGCGGAAGTTGTTTTCTTCGTTATTAAAACAGCAATTAATGCTTAATATGAGTATAGTCACTATTAGAAGCATATCGAACAAATAAAACACGTTTGAAAAAAAAAAAACTTTTGACAAGAACATGCCTAAGTACGACTTTATTTGTTGTTATTTTTAAATTTAAAAGGTTATATTGATGTTCATAAAGATAAAATGGACTACACAATAATAGAACAGAACTCTCTTAGTTCATTTGACTTAAAAGCAAAGAATAGGTTCAAAAGTGTTTCTGTGGTGTAGGTCGGAACGCGGCTTACAAAATGCTCCTCCAAATGCTATATTATGATTGTAGAGAACTATGAACATATTCGCAGCAGCGTTATAATGCTACTGACTAACGGCTGAACCCTATATTCTAACCGCGGATAGATAGCATTACTTCGGATTAAAATTTGACACATTTTGTATGGGCAAATGTCAATTTCAACCCGAAGTAAGCCTTATCTATCCGCGGTTAGAATATAGGGTTCGGCCGTTAAACAATATATGTAATGAATATAAAGGTAATCTTTTAGGTAATTCAATATATAAAACATTATTACATGTCGCATAGTTATAACGAATTCACAATAAGATCGTCAGTGTAAAAAAATAAAGTAAAAATTAAATAATGTCAGTGTACAAAAGCAAAAAGTACTTAATTTTAGAATAAAAATAATACACTAAAATAATAAAATATAGATAGCTCAAATGCTACAGTCAGAAAATGTCAAAAATACAATAAAATTTTAAACTTACAAACAAATATACGCGGTGAAGCTAAATGAAACCGTTTAAAAAAAACACATTGCTGGCTTATTATTACCAACTATTTCTTTGACCAACTATGTATATCCAGAGAAAACGTCGTGTAAGATATGAAGAACTTCTTAGAGGTTTAGAATGCGTAGGCATAATATTCCTTTTTTACTAAACAGACAATCTGTTACATGTGTTCTACAACAGATTTGTTTTTGCTCCCGCGATAACGATCTATGCTAATAATACATCTACCATTCTCACCCTTTCTTAACAAGCGAAAAAATTAACCTTTTTCTTCATCAGAATAATGCTTCTTTATCCAATACAAAGCCTTTAATATTATCTTGGTAATTTAACAAATTGGTCGGGATTTAAATCACAGCATGATTACGGTTTTTATTCGCACGTCTTTGATAAAAACGATATTATATTTTTAGAATTTTATTTAGAAAAAGATAATAATATTTTCTGATCACTGACTAGTTTAATGGACATTGTTGCTAATGAGTTAGTAAGGGAAAACCCGATGTTATTTCCTTCCTCGATGGTACAATCATAATTTAGTTTTTTTTGGAAATAAGAAATAAATACTAAATCAATATATGAATGCCAGTAGATATTTTATCTAAACTTAATCGTATCTCGAAACAATAGAGTACAAAAATTACTTTTCCTGCTTACATAATGTAGAAATCATTACACCGGGACTGATTAAATCCAACAATTCACACACAATATAATGTAATGAAACCTTTATGCCCAATATAAACAAACATGAACCTCAAAAACATACCAATGGCATATCACTTAATGAATAAGATCCAATTCCCTCCTGCTCGAGGGTAAAGAGATACATTTCGTAGCAGCGTCAAACAATAACATCCTGCGGCAAATAAAAGAATACCCCCCAGGAACTTGTTAACGAAACTGCCATGAAAACCATTATCTGGTATTGAGACATTGTCACCGTGATGTCTATTTTATCTCCATCCATTTCGGACTTTGGCATCGACCGCCTGTTACGCCGCATCATGCTTAAAATATCTTTTTAACACAGTTGCTCAAAAAGTGGTACTTTTCGTAGCTGTATATCGTGCGAAAAGTTCGATATTACGCACTAGTGCGTTATAGTTTTTCCATATTTTTTTTTAAATATAATTTTGTTTCAACTTCCAACCAAAGAGTTTGCATGTTCAACCACTTTTTGATTACGTCATTTAGCATTGAAACTATACATAGGTAGTATAATTTATGATATTAAAATTAAATACGTATATACATACACACATAAAATGTATCTAGGTAATATTTCAAAAAAAACAGCTCTCATCAAGATAGCTGAATCTGAATTAGTTACTATTACGAATGATCGGATGGTTGGGTATTAAGGTGGATTCACATTACACCATGCCGAAACCGGACCCAGCCCAGCATGGCGTAATGTGAATCCACCTTTATGCATTATCGCTGGTAAATAATAGAGAATTATATTTTTAGATTTTTAAATGTAGGTAATTAAATTACCGTGATATTTTTTTTTATTTGGCTGAATGGTCACAACCGCTGGCATTTCTTAAAGTCTGTGTCAATTAAAAGTGAAATTGTATCTTGCAATAGTTTTATTTACTGATGTATGTTTGTTTCATTGATATTTTTTCGCAAATGTATTAAAAACGTCGTTTGATACACGTGCGGAACTGTCATTTTAACTCGTCCCGAGTCACACACAGACACACGAGATACTTCGGGACTCGTGTAAAATGACATACTTTCCGCCCTTGTATTAAAATATATTATAACATAAGAAAATAAAATATTACTGCCTCTTATGTCTTTACCAAACACGGGACTATGGGACTCTCGGACCTTTGGACTTACACGGAACTGAAGCCAACACGCAGAAGCCGTTTATGCAACTTTAATTTAGTGTAGTGATGGGACACCAACAAGATACAAGATACAATCTAATTTACTGTCAGAAAGTGGATATTATAAAATGATGTCACGCTATAAAGTCTCATCGCAGTCAGCCAGTATCGGTATACAATATAAAAGTTTAATTATTCTAATAACAGCATTGAATTTATAATTATTATAGTAAACCAGAAATAAAAATAACGAAGTCAAAAATTATGTTCATTTTAAAATAAAATTGTCATTCAAAGTGCTCACTAAGATTGTAGTGAGTTTTACCCAAACATCACTTATACAATTTAGTTTTACATTCCGGTAAATCGGACCATTTAACCGGCGATAGAGAGATTGTATTGTCACACTACTGCTAGGCAAAAGGTACCTTCCCACTCTTCACGTATAAGGTAGTTTATAATATTAGTAAAAAAATCTCGTATATCAAAAACTAAACTCACAATTTCAGTTCGCCATGCGGACTACCTTCGTTGAGCGTGGTACATTGATTGCATGCAGATAGCATTATCCATGACTTTTCTGTTTAAAAAGGCTTACTGGACCCTAATAATAATATTGTGGCACTACTTCGTGCTCCATTTGGCAGTTTTGCAACCACACAATCACAGTTTTATTTGTATAAAACGAATCCCAGTAACTGTAGTGGTTATTAGCTATGTTTTATACGTACTTATTTAAATTGATTACTATTATTAGAAATATAACATGACCCATAAAATCTTCACGAATAGAGTGCTTTATACACTTGCTCCGGTACATAGACTCATTCAATACAAATACACTTTATAAGACACCAAAAAAGACCGAGCACGGAACAGCACATTTAAATTATACCTAGGTATAAAATAGGCAGTCTTACCACTAAATAGTGATCTCTTCCACACAACTCACAATATCATAGGAATGTTTTTGATATCTTATCTGTGTAAATACAATTAATGCATACATATATACATAGCATCACGCTTTAGCTTTGCTTGTTATTCTGGAACTACATTTTATACAATCAAGCCAACAAGTTTTATTTACTAGTGTAATAGTGACAGGTTGCAAGCCCATCGCCTAACAGTACAGCCATCCCTTATTCCCTTAGTCGCCTTTGACGACATCCACGAGAAGACATGGAGTAGCACTATTCTAACCCGGCAACCACACGGCCTTAGTGTATATTTATAAATATAAATTAAATATTGTAAGACAGTATTCTACGCTCGCGAACTTTTCGTCGTGATCTTCTTCGGTGTGAATTTGGCCGAGGAAAATAAAGTGCGATGGTACCTCGCGAACAATATGCGACGGCTACTCAATTGGTCGTATTGTTTGATACACTATTTGTTTTTGATTCGGGCATATAGGCTTTTCAGCGCGACTTTTCTTGGGCAGCGGAAATAAATAAATAATTATGATAAATTGTGTGTAGTTCGAGATTTTGACCTTAACGCAGTTTATTCTGAAATGTAAAATTGAGTATTGTTATTAGAAAAAAGTCAGGCATTGACGAGATAAAAATTAAGGATGGGTAAGTACTTATACACATCCATAAATATTTATAATTGAAAGTGTCACAACCATGCCTCTAGTCTACAGGCCTGTTATTGTTGTTTGCTATTGATTATATATATATATATATGTTAATTGATTTATTTAATTAACTTTTAAACATAATGTTAATATTTAAAGCTTTATGTTATCAATATGGGTGCTTGTTATACCTGGAAAAACTTATATTTCAGTATTTTTAGGGTTCCGCACCTCGAAAGGGAAAAGCGGAACCCTTATAGGATCACTTTGTTTTCCCTCCGTCCGTCCGTCCGTCCTTCTGTCAAGACCTTTTTTCTCAGGAACGCGTGGAGGTATCAAGCTGAAATTTATATCAAATACTCAACTCTACTCTCCCTTGGAGCTGTGAAATAGTCTAACTTCTAAGCCAACGCAATCAAAAGATACAGCCGTTTATGCCACAAAATTTCCGCAAATTTTCGAGTCTCGCAAGGGAATCAAAACCTAAAGGGTACAAAGCAACGTCTTATAGCACAGATAAAGGAAAAATTACGATTGCAAACTTTTATACAGTTGGTAAACTAATCGCGACCTATGTCGATGTATGCAGATAACAGTTTTTCAACGGCAAAGTCAAGTTCGTTCCTCAATACAATTTAACATTCTTATAAGTTTCTAGGGATCCCTCGGTGCGCGAGTCCGACTCGCACTTGACCGGCTTTTTTTATTTGCCTGTACTGTCGTCGTTACGACAACACTTTTTTACTTCACAGTGATGGCGGCCGTGTAAAAAAGTAAAGGGTAACAAATAACAGTATAGATAATAGAGGCCCAGGGGCTGAGACCCGAGATTCTTCACGGTACGAACGATATTGCCTTTGATGCGTTTCCATATTATCAACGTTTGATAACTCTTATTTAAATGACAGTAATGGCGGCCGAGTTACAAACAATACAACATATCAAACGCAATATCGTTTTAACCCAGTAGAATTAGATGCCATCGGTATTGCTTGCAGTGCTACACGAATATGCTACGCACGTAACCTTAGCTACGCTGTACACAAGAGACATAGTTAACCGTAGCACTCGTGCGTAGCTTCCTTGCGAGCGGTACTACGCGTATTAAGGCGCAGTATCATTCATATAGGGCTTTCTTTATTTTCAAAGTAGAAGTAATTAACCCCTCTTCCTTTCATTACTTTAGTGAAAATATACCTATTTCATACATACATACATATCTTCACGCCTGTCTCCCAATGGGGTAGGCAGAGACTATGGAACGCCAGGTGCACCGATCCAAACATACAACCTTCGCTTCCTCCACATTCATCAATCTCTTCATGCACGTACGTCGGTTTCGGGTGCTTTTGATTCGGCCCTTATTCAGTACCTCGCGAATCTGATCACTGTACGTCCGTCTAGGACGTCCCCTACTGACATCTCCACTCACTCTCGCTCGCCATATCTCTTTCGTAACTCTTCTTTCATCCATCCTTTCTAAATGACTTCACTCTTACAACTAAGGCGAATCTAACGACACCTCATATGTTAATCCGATATGCCGTTTCAGCTGCAGAGCATGCAAAGAAATGTACAGATAAACAAACACTCAAAAAATATAAACCTCTGACGCAGTCGTGTAAAAAGTTTATTCATCAAAAAGGTGTACCAAAACATCACAACTATGACCTACATGCACAGTGATTTCTCAGCTTTCCCTATGACAATATGTACATACATACATACATAACGTCACTTCATTCCCAGAGTGGGGTAGGAAGAATTACAGAATTACCAACTACTCTAGAAAACTTATTGATAATTCTGTAAACACACTTTGCACAATCAGGCCAAGATATCCATCAGTGTATTAGCGACAGGTTGCAAGCACATCGCCTGCTGTTAGGCAATGGCTTAACTTTGATTTCCAATAACAATACAATATGACAATGTGTTCTCTTTTAAATACGACTAAAAAAGTATTGACTAAAAGCAACTTGGTCGTACTCCTGGAGTTGCTGACGTTTATCAACGATGGTGGCTGCTTAGCATGAGATGATCCGTCTGTCGTTAGCCTTTTGAGGCTATAGAAAACCCTTCACTAGGTGTAGCCTGCATGTAAACCATTTCTGTGATTGTACATATTTGTTTTTACATGTTATCGTATCGTCATCGTTGTGATAGCTTCTTTTTAGGGTTCCGTAGTCAAACTAGGAAACCTTATAGTTTCGCCATATCCGTCCGTCCGCCCATCCGTCCATCCACAGCCTAGCACAGAGACCCTTAATACTAGAAAGCTGTAATTTGGCATGAATATGCATATTAGTCACGCCAACAAAATGGTACAATAAAATGTAAAAAAAAATATTTTGGGTACCTCCTCTACATGTAACGTGGGGATGTATTTTTTTTCTCGTCTACCCTATAGTGAGGGGTGTCGTTGAATAGGTCTTTTAAATATATTACGGGTTTGTGAAAACAGTTTTTCGATTCATCGATCACGATCACGACTAAGTAGACATCATTGGTTCTTGAAATACAGGCGATTAAAGTGTTTATACCTACTAAAATCATCTAAGACGGCACCAAATTACTATAAATAGAAAATTTGTTATTACTTGATGTCCGACATGCTCTTGCCCTGTTTTTTACTTGACAGTAACGGCAACTGAGGTAAAAATAATACCATAACATGTCAAAACGATTTACCCAGTGAAATAGAGGTTCATCTCCTCAACCTTGCGTATTGTGTGTGGAAGTTACAACAGATAGATGGCAATCGCGACTGGTATTCAATTTCACACAAGCACTGTGTCGCGTGCGCGTCATTAGTCCGGAACCATCGTTGTGTTGGATTTACCTGTAACCTGAATATGTCACGTGCTCCCTGAATTTCATCAGTATTACCTACGGGAGCTATGCTATTCCTATTTCTTCTTTTTGCATTTGGGTAAGCAGGAGGTGTTAATTAAATTTACTATAAAACTTCTCCGTTATGCGCCGAAAATTAGCCATACAATGTAAGGATACTTTTCGTGGTACAACGGAACTTTTTTCTTCTTCGTTGTTTGTATGGTTAACTGCGGTTAACTGGTCAAATTTTTTAGTCCTCAACCATTTAGGCTAAGACTACCATGTTACCAAAGAAGGCGGCTAACTGAATGGTATTAACATAAGCATTTTCAATTTAATTTGTTCATCAATAGAGTATAGAATGCTTCGACTACAACATTACAGTTAGCTGCTTTCTTTTGTAGTACGGCAGTAGAACGAGTCGTTTAAACAAAAAAATCAATTGTCACCTGCCTTTCAACATTTTGTTACAACACAGTGAAATTACAGTAAAAAGTAACAAATGGCTGTAAGCACGATTAAGGCCGAAACACTCTAATAAATGCAACCCGATGATGCGTATTGACACCTGATGTGAACTGTGTTCATTAGTCACACTTTGGATGTTCATAGTGCGCTTCAGGTCATACAAAAATAATTGTCACGTTCCTCGTTGCCTTGCAACATTTTGTTATAACACAGTGAAATTACAATAAAAAGTAACAAATGGCTGTGAGCACGATTAAAGCCAAAACAAACTAATTAATGCGACCCGATGATGCGTGTTGACACCCGATGTGAACTGTGTTCATTAGCCACACTTTGGATGTTCATAGTGTGCTTCAGGTCATACAAAAAAATACCATTTGATTCGACTCAACAAGCATCGCGTTTTGTCGGGTCACGAGGCATTTCAATAGTGTGTAACCTTAAATCTACCGAACCAATGTCAAATAAGTCATTCTATTTATTATCTTAAACTTAGGCAAAAAAATATTAATTTAAAATTGATAATCCTTTGGGTTGTACTAAAGACCCTCCTAATAGCCCTTTATTAATTAAGCTGAGGTATAAACATTAAAACATCCCCTCATTTCAACAAACAAAATTCAACAGATCAACAAATCATTCTGTAATGTTCCGTTATAAGCTCTGATTTTTTCACTCAAACATCAAAACAACATGTTCGATACGCTCGACTCTTATTAAAACATCGAACATCCTAAGCAAACAAAAGATTTGCTTAATAAAATTGAAATCCACGCACATTGTGTTTTTAGGGCCCAGCCTTAATAAAAACCTCGTTAAGCGCGAATTTTATTTTCCGGGGCCAAGAGTTGGTATCCGAAAAGTATTAATGCAAACGTCCTCCGTGGAATGAAATATTTATAGCCAACGTTGCAGACTCTTGAGGAGCTGCGTCTCTCATCGAGGTTCATGCTGAGCTCCGGGGGTCGATGTGTTCCCAGATAAATGAGATAAATTACTATGTGTCCCGTCTAGTCAATATTTATACTCGTAAGGTTATATATAGCTCTGCGTGTATACTGTTGTTCCGTGTAGTTGCCAGGTTAGAATAGTGCCACTCCATGTCTTCCCGTGGATGTCGTAAGAGGCAACTAAGGGAATAAAGGCTTATCGCAGGTACTTGCTAGGCAATGGGCTTGCAACCTGTCATTAATATACTGGTAAACATGTTAGCTTATTTGTGCAAAATGTGGTTACAGAATTATCAAGAAGTCTTTTTAGAGATGTATTATTGTAGCTCTGCCTACCTGACTCTGGGAATGAAGGCGTCATGTTATGTTTTTATGTATTTATGTATACTTCATTGATTATATGTATTAAGTAAATAAAATACATCGATGTAATTTGCATATATTTTTTTTGTTAGTGAGTATATTGCAAGACCTGCCGCCTTAAATTATGGAGTTTTTTCTTACGACTTTCTTTTATTGTTATAAACATGAAAGTAAAAGATGTGTCCTAATTACCATTTTTTTTGAGCTTCCATCCTGCTTAAATAAAATGACATTATATTATGATATTGTTTAAGTATGTTTCGTGTCATGATTTTATATAATAGCAAATTTTATAATAATAGTTTATGAATTTAACTGTCAAAAAAATTTTCATACTTATTTGCACTTCATCGACGGTATTATTTCATCGAACGCATTTTTTTGCTAAAACCATCACATTTTCAAGATAATATTTTAAAAATTAATTACATAAGTTAGGTAAGGTTAGACTTGTGACTACAAAAAAAAAACATGCGACGGGAGATGCCTATAGTATAATTTAAAATTGACGTCATCATAGTTTAAAAGTGCGTCGGTAAAATATTAAGTACCCGGTATAAAGCCTAGTTGAGAACGGATTTGCTGACGGGACGACTAACACCCGTATTTATAGACACTAACAGACTTAAGAAACGATTTTAGTATTACTTTTGACATTACTATTACTCAAGTAATTACTTTTCTTGTCTATAAATACGAATGTTAGACTCGCCGCTTAACATTAGTTGCGTCAAATTGAAAATTAATATTCTTCAATCACATCCCAAGCAATCAATACATTTACACAACAGTCGAGATAAGTATGTCTGGCTGTCACGAAAACTGTATCGTTGGGAAAACTATAATTATTTTGTGTTATTTTGTTTCAATACTTAAAATAATTTACAGAAAAAATTAAAACTAATATAAAATATTTTAGTGCAAAACAGATAGGTATTAAGAGAATAAACTATTCACAAAACCATTTACGGAACCCAAATTAATTAAACCATGGTAAGTAAAATATTTTTGTCGTAAATCGTTAGGAAAAACATTATTTTTTAGGAGAGTTTCGACAAAATCGTTTGAACGTTTGATGTCCTATCAACAAGGTAAATATTATGCTTAATACAAAAATATCAAACGGCTTTTTGAATTCGTTTTTATATTCTTTTTATGGCTTTATGCCGTTTGAGTGCCACAGGAGGATTTTTTGTAAATATACACGTAATTACTACTATTTCCATCGTTTCAAAATAAAATAAGTGAAGAAAAACTTATTACGCGAGCTTTTATGCTAATTTTACCAAAGTGTACCACTAATAATTAAAAAACAAGCCAACGAAGCACAAATATATTGAAGGGATAACTAAAACACATTTCTGAAGCTACCTTTCGTCTTCTTCATCATATTATAATGGTATAGATATGGTGTGGTATGGTGGTTGCCAATGGAATTGCTTTTAATTGAAACGACATAAATACACCAACGAGTATGTCAACAAATAATTTAAAAAAATCCCACGCTATAGTTTATATTTAACGGTTTAAATTGAATATTGACGACACGTTGGCCTAGTTGGGAGTTACCCTGCTTCCGATGCCGGCGGTCTCGGGTTCAAATCCTGGTAAGGGCAGATATTTGTGTGATGAACGCGAGTATTTATTCCTGAGTCTTGGATGTTTTCTCTGTATTTAAGTATTTATTTCTCTATCTTAGTATGTTTATCGTTGTCTAGTACCTTTAGTACAAGCCTAGAGCTTAGTTTGGGACTAGGTCAACTTGTGTGACATTGTATTATTATTTATGAAATGCAGAAGAAGTCAAAAAACGCCCAGTTACAGAAACGTTTATAAGCGTTAAATTTCCATCTGCCTTATTTTAATTCGCCGAGGTACAGAGAGACTGCATGAGACTTAAAGTGGCGATAAATTTAACGAACCAGCGTACAATTAGTTATATAAATCGATACAACTGATTTCTTCAAGAAAATACTTGATTAGTTGCCTACGGAGAATCGCACTTGCGACACTTTATTTTCCTCGTATTTTTCTGAATAAACCACGTGTACTGAAATAGATATCGACAGGTCGACACGACTTTCGCATTTACTTTAATGGATCTTTAAACGCCATTTTATTTCCGGGGAAAAATTAAGGCTTCTTAAATGTAGAGGCCTTTCACGGTACTAGGGTTGGCAAATAGATAATATTTGTAAATATGAATTTTTGTTACTTTGTTATGTTTTTCAGAGAGATCTACGAATTCCCCAGAGTGGTTGCCGGATTTAGAATAGTGCCACTTCATGTGTTCCCGTGGATGTCGTAAGAGGCTACTAAGGAAATAAGGGCTTGTAGTCGATTGGCTTGCAATCTGTCACTACACACTTGGCCTGATTCAGCAAAATGTGGTTACAGAATTTTAAACAAGTCTTTTTAGAGTTGTTGGTATTTCTGTAGCTCTGCCTCCCTCACTCTGGGAAGGAAAGCGTGATGTTTCGAGTTTGTATGTTTATCTACAACGATTCTCCAGTTTGGTGTGTTTCTGTATTGTAAAGTAAAATAGTTTTCTTTTCCACCAATTGTCATTGTCATCATTATTATAAGCTCGATGGATGGCAGTCTGCCACTGTGCGGAACTTTTTACCGCCTTGAGCTTTTATGGAACTCATGTTTAATCGGCGGTATTTCTGGCCATCACGGCGATGATGAGGGCGAGATAGACTACCCGTCATTGTCTGATTAGAAAGGTCAGAAAAAGGCAGGTAGTCTATCTCGCGGGCGATGTAACTCCCGCTCCGTTATGTGCTAGCCGTGCAGCTATGACTTGGAAAGAGGTGTATCTATTTTCAGTCTGGCTACTTACGTATCGTTAGTGGGCGGCGAATGATGAATTTTGATCTGTGCCCCTATTCCACTTGGTAAAACCATGTTGTCATTGACGTTTTATGGTATTGTTTCTAACTCGGCCGCCACTACTGTCAAGTAAATAGGAGCTATCAAAACGTTGACAATACGAAAACACGTCAAAAGCCAGGTTGCTGTATAGAATCTAGAATAAAAATGAATACAGCCTGTAAACGGGTTTGCAACATCGTAATTTCCCTTGTTACATTAACAATTAGGACGTTAAATATAATCTTCTTCTTCTTAGAATCTTCATTAAACCATTTTTTTAATGTAGTTAAAATTTTGCGGCAGCCTTAACTTAAATCTAAACTAACCTGAGTAGGTATTTAACTCTCATGATGACATGAAACCAGAAGACTATTAGAAAACAGTTTTTTAGTGAAGTGATGCAGCTTTATACACGTCTTCTATATTCTTGGGACATAAACAGAGTCACAACTCAATTTCGTTTAGGCCCCCTCGGTCACCCGTTTATTAAATACACGTACCTACCCCGATCACTATCACATACGAGTACATTTTAACTACGAGTATTTCACTCGAAGGGGCTGGAAGTCTGTTCTTATATCTCGACTTTTACCTAGTTGCAAATCCATACATTAAATTTAATGTGGCCTATAGTCACGTGCTGTCATTTTCTCCATTGGAGAATCAGAAAGTGATGTTTGGGGTGGGCTTGTAGCATTAATAAAGGAGTGTTAATTATTTAAATAATAATTTAAGTTGCTGAAAGCTTTTGGCAGCCCTATGCGAGTACGAATCGCGGCCAAGCGTGATCCGTCAGTCTATACGCTAGCGTTTCCCAGACGTCTGAAGTGGTTGAAAGGAAACAAACCCGAAAAAGTGGTTGACGGTCCGTTGACTTACCTTTGAATAGTTGTTTACTGGTTAGTAATTGTATGTAGCTATCTACATAAACATTATTATATCGCATTTCTTTCACAACCCGAAGTTTCTCATTACTTTCTTACCATCTAATTGATAATGCTGTTGATCAATCTGTGTGTGCTCTAGAATCCTTATTTTATCACTGGGCAAGAGCATGTTGGACCACGCTCAGTGTAGAGTTTTCGAAGCCTTTAAGTACTACAAACATTAAAAATAAAAAGTAATATCTAATATTCTATTTAAAATCATTTGGTGCCGTCTTAGATGACTTTAGTAGGTATAAACACTTTAACCGCAATCTTTTAATTTGTACCTCAAGAACCAATGATGTCTATTTAGTCGTGATCATTGTCCTTTTCAATAATTTTGGCTGTAGGGGGGGGGGGGGGAACCTTCACTTTAAAGCTTAATATTTCATAAACCGATCCCTTAATCGAAAAATGGTAGTCACATATACGGGAGGTACACAATTTTTTTTTTTTATCAGTATTTTCATTTACCACTTTGTTGATGTGACCAATATGGACATTCATGCCAAATTACAGCTTTCTAGAACTAAGAGTCTCTAAGCTAGGCTGCGGACGGACGGACATGGCGAAACTATAAGGGTTACTAGTTTGACTACAGAACTCTAACAATGGGGTATGGGTGATGTATAAAATAACATTTTCAAATAAGTGAAGCTATCGGGTTCTCTTTTATATAAGTCATTAATGTTTTTGATAAAAACCCACTCTTATTTTCTTTTAACACTACACATGTATTGCGGAACACGAACTTAGGTTAAAGTTAAATTAAGTGGCTACTGAACTGAACAATAATTAATTTGTACAACTGTCAACGTCCCTGCTGTCTTAATTCGGCTAACGAAGTCACGTCTGCCACGTCTCATGCTTGTATTGGTTTGCTTTATCGTATTAGGAAGAAATAAATAATAAACTGACATTGTTCGTCCATTTTGCCTTGTTCAACTCAGTGTAGGTCTAAGGGCTGTCTATCAAACGTTACAAATGTAATAAATATGAAGAAATACAATATGGAACCTATCTATATAATAAAAATGAATCGCTGTATTGCTAAGCGCAAATCTCGAGAGCAGCTGTACCGATTTCGCTAATTCTATTTTTATTGTGCTTGTTACTGAGGAGTAGGTTCTTATGAAAGGAAAAGTACTGAAAAATCCACCGGGAAAGTCAGAAATTTGCAGCGGGGCGAAGCAGCTGGCGGGTTGCTAGTTTATAATAATAAAATACCTAATGATGATAATAAGCATTGGCCAGGCAGACGCTACAGTTTCATGAATAGCCTAATTCACCAATCCATATCATTTCATTACTAAAATCTGTTATTAATGTTCCCATCCTTCTTAAATAGTCTTACACTAACCGGTGGTTGTCGGTGGGAGCATACTTCTATAGTGTGAACTCAGGGACAATCGCCGGTTGGTGTCCCACCACTTTACTAAATTAAAGTTGTCTAAAGGGCCTTTGCGTGTTGGCTTCGGCTCCATGTACGCCTTCTAAAGGTCCGGGACTCCCGTGTTTGTAAAGATGTACCTATGAAAAAAAATGGCAAATTTCTAAACTAAACTTACGGGTAATTTGTATGTCCGTGCTTTACTCGTTACCAATAAAAAAATTATACTAATCAGCTTTAACAATGGAGCGCTTTTTGTATTGAAATTGGCGTGGCGATTAAAATTTTACCCATGAATTACTGGTCGATATGCTATGGATACTTAAGTATATTACTTCTGTCACAACATCAACGTCGAGCAGTCACCGACTTTTCTGTTCAGCATAATAAGAGTTCAAAAAGGGTGCCTATCATTTCATCGAAACACATTTCATCGAATGTATCACTTCACCGAATTTAATTTCACCGAACGCTATTTTCTGCTGAAACCATAATGTTTTCATGGTATCCTAAACATCTAACCTAACCTAACCTACGTAATTAATGTTTAATGTTTAAGATACCCTTAAAACATAATGGTTTTAGCAAAAAATTGCGTTCGATGAAATTACACATTCGATGTAGTGATGAGCTACCGTTTAAACACTATCAAATTTCAAATAGCGATACGGACAGTACTCTATCAGTTACATATCTTCGTCCCTGCAATAAACTCTACTGACACTTAATATACGGCTTTTAATAGACAAATTGCGTCGTCAGAAGCCACGTTTAAGTTTGCAACGTTCAGGTCTGCAACGTCACCGCCATAAGAAATACGTCAGACATCGAATATGCCTGTATAGACTCCAATTTATCCAACGCAATGCATGACTTTATCGAAAATACACATATCACACGAAGCTAAAGAAACTAAGTTTGCAGTTGAAAATTAACATGCTGTACCTAATCACCACACAAAATACTAGTAGTAGTATTTTTTGTGGTGATTAGGTACAGCATGTTCATATCTGCACAAAAGAGAATGCATATGTTTGTTTTCAAATTAACGATGTATTAAATCTTCCAATCATCATGATGAGCGTAGAAAGAAGCTAAGAAATCACATGAGTTTGTATTAGAGTTGGAGCGCCACCTGTGAATATTTCGTATTCAGTAGTATTATTACTGGGCCTTTATTCTTCTCGGTACAATCAAGTTGCTTTTGACATGTTATCGTATTGTCAAAGTTACGATAGCTCTTATGAGGGCTTGACAGTAATGTCGGCCGAGCTTAGAAAAATACGTTTTACCTAGTAGAATTAGAGGCCCTGCACGTCTGAATGGCAGCTTATCTTGAAATATCTCGCTTTATCTCTATTAAACTCAATAAAATAATCATACTGTGTAATACAGAGTATAATTATTATGTACCGGACATGGCGCATTTAATTTGTATTCCATGTTTGCTATTTTTCTTACGAAGCAATAAACAGCTCGCAAAAGCGGCTTCCCTAGATTTATTAAATAACACTCTCGAGACATAAATAAACCACATAGAAAATCACTCGTGCCTGAGCCAACAATGGGCCTAATTCAATCTGCTGCATACAATAACCCGACATTTAGCTGAGAATAAAAAACGGACGGATTGCACATAACCCGCTAGTGTCTGGGGATTGCGTTGTACGGTTTCCGGAGGCCGTCCGTCACAACGTAACTGTCGAAAGTGAAAATAAAAATAAATTATATTGGGGGATCATCTCAAATAAACTAACCAAGTTTTATACTAAGCTCTAAGCATATACTCGTACTATGAGTAGGTAGTAGGTAACGATAAATATACTACCTGCAATAATACTATGCTTAAATACCATAAAATACATATAAAACATCCTAGAGTTAAGTAATAAATACTCGCTCTTATCGCATAAGTATTTGCCCTAACCGGGAATTGAACCCGAGATCGCTAGCTTCATAGGCATACCTACTAAACTAACCAACATTATTATTTAAATTTAATTTTGTCTATTTCAGTAGCCCTTTGTAGGAGCGGTTCCCTTTCGATTCGGAATCGTCACAATAGATTTGAACTACTAAAAATCGAATTCTGATTGGGATTCAGCAATAACTTAGATACTATTGCGCTTTATTATTAAATGGCTCAGTTACAAATCGATAAATGAACAATATTTGTTCAAGCTTCCTTTTCATCTTATATGTGTTGGTAGTTGTTTTTTCACAATAAGTTCAGATTTAACTTTAACAAAAGAAAAATCCCTCGAGACAAACAGAGAAACAAAGAGTAACCAGATACCATCATCAAGAGGCACGAAAGTCACGAAATGCTGGCAATAAAACTAGCTCTGGTCTTCTTTAAATCTTCCAAATGTATTTTGAACCAGTTCCCATTATGAAAATAAGCTGAAAATTAAGGCAAATTTACACTTTGATTAGTGCACGTGTATGTGATTAGCAATTAGTGACTTTTTGCGAGTGATTAGTGCATTGATTTAGTGCGAGTAACGTCCAATATTGTTAAGCTGATCCGCTTAGAAAACAGCTCATTTTGGTCAAAGGCTAATCACTTAACTAAACAGACACGCGTCCAAACGTGTTGAGCAGCAGGCACGCTACGAGTGCAGGGGAAGGAAGGGAGCACGGGACGTGGCGACTAGGAAAAACATTGAACACTCTCCTAATCAGTCAACTACGCTAATCACTAATTACTCAACTAATCAATTGTAGTCCAAACGTGTTACTTACTAATCACTAAACACTTGCACTAATCGCTCGCACTATTCAGTAGTCAAAGAGTAAACCGCCCTTTAGAATACATACTCGTACTTACAGGTATGTTACCCTGGTAACAATGCTATATTATAGCGTCTTATAGCTGATTGGAGTCGAGGCATGGCAACATGATCAGAGTCTTCACTTTAGTTTAGTTCACTAAGATTAGAATCATTAAATAGATCCAAGGGTGTTCGTTTTTTCTACCCCCATCATGTGCGATTTGTTTCAAGCCTTTATCTGTACGTACTCATACATAAGACTGTTAAAAAGTACTGCCTACTGCAGTCGGCAAAATAAACTTGTTAGCTATGTAAGTACATTATGTCACTTGCACTGTTTACTTTTGTACATTTCAGTAAATGAAGGATGCTAACAAAACCCTATCCGTCCGTCTGTCCGTCAGTGGGCTGTATCATATGATATGTAATAAAAAGACAGTTAAATATTTCACAAAGTGTGTATTTCTATTACCGATATAAAAATAAATAATAAAAAAGTATGGAATGGTACGGAACCTTTCGTGTGTCGACCGAGCATTAGCACAAGTTGTCCGCGAGTTGCTTGCCGCTCGCCGGATCTCCCTCTCTATTTTAGTGTGAAACGATAGAGACGCAAGATAAGCGAGCAAATACAACTTGCGCTAGCCGTACAGAGAGCGTGCATTTATTTTGCAATTCCAAGACAAATGTTGTACAAAATTACGTGTCGGTGTAAAAACAGCCACCGTTATTCGTATGTAAATAGAGAAGTCATATTGAAATTCTAAGGATGCCAAGGATACGTAGGTAATCCTTTTTCAGCTCTTTTGTGGTTACGTGTTCGTTCTAAGTAAAACAGACTCCGATCCGTTACGCGAGTTACGATAATTTCCTTTTTCTTCAACGTTTCTTCTTCCTTTGACGTATGTTTGGTTACGAGGGTGTTATTCTTTTTGGATAAATGGATAAATGGAACAAATAAATGATTTTGAAACAAAAAAGAACTCAACACACAGGTTATAAACTTCGAGTCGAATTAATGAAATTTCTACTGATCTTTCAGTTTAGCATAATGGTCTAAAATAATGCGTGTCACCCAAACAGACAAACAAAATATACCAGACCTGGTCTATTAATTTCTCCGTAAAGAAATAGATAAAGATAGAAAAGCAAAAGGAACAAATCAACCGGTTTTTTTTAAACCGGTTGATTTGTTCCTTACCTAGCCGAGTTTCAGTTTGGTTAAGTTTTACCCGCAAATTTAAAGTACTTTAAAGCAAATAGGAGGGCATTAAGAGCCTGCGCGTTACTGATAGCCCCAGCTTAGCCGGCGTTTAAATAAGTACCAACTAACCTGGGGTATTATTCTTTACTTGTATTTCCTGAGAGATATAAATAAATAAATATCACAGGATAGTGTCACACAAATTGACCTATTCCCAAACTAGGCTTGTCCTATGGGTACTAAGACAACTAATAACTTACATAAAGAAAACATCCAGGACAAGGAATAAATACTTGTGCTCATCACTTAAATAGGATTTGAAACCTGGACCGCTAGCGTCGAAGGCATGGTCATACCAACTAAGCCAGCGTGTCGCCAAACAAAACATGGGTGTATTTTAGAGAGAGTGGAACCCGCAATTATTGTTACTTGCTATGAGGTAAGATAGAGGTCATCGCTGCTCAGTCTTTTCTGAATTAAAAAAAATATAGCGAATATGACGTTACAAATTATTGCCAAAGTTTGATATGGTCAAAACCAATATTTCTGACTCGGCATAAACATTTACTTGTTAAGCAACATACGCGGCGTATGCTAAGAAGCGTTTGAGTCGCCCCTTCTGTGTCACGAAAAATTTGATGTTGAGAATGATGAATTGGGAAACTAATCGACAAAGTAAGAAATTGCAAAGGTTCCAATAGGGTATTATTATTTTGTCATATTTGTTTTAAAGGTAACAAGAAAAGCGGTTTAAACGCTACACATGAAATTATTTGCCCCTTTACACAATTGATTTGTATTTACTTAACCAAAATCCGTTATTTGACAAAGCCGTCTCATAATTCTCATAAATTAATAAAATAAACAAATATCACGGGACAGTGTCACTAAAATTGGCAAGACTTTTCCACCAAACTAGTTCTTTGAATTATACAAAAAAAAGCGGCCAAGTGCGAGTCGGACTCGCCCATGAAGGGTTCCGTAGCAGCAAGTAACATAATAGAAAAGTTCGTTGTAGCTTTGATCAATGTTTTTATGACGTATTAAAAAAAAACTACTTACTAGATCTCGTTCAAACCAATTTTCGGTGGAAGTTTGCATGGTAATGTACATCATATATTATTTTTACATTTATCATTCCCTTATTTTAGAAGTTACGGGGGGGGGGACACACATTTTTCCACTTTGGAAGCGTCTCTCGCGCAAACTATTCAGTTTAGAAAAAAATTATAATAGAAACCTCAATATCATTTTTGAATACCTATCCATAGATACCCCACACGTATGAGTTTGATGAAAAAAAAATTTTTGAGTTTCAGTTCTAAGTATGGGGAACCCCAAAAATTTATTGTTTTTTTTCTATTTTTGTATGAAAATCTTAATGCGGTTCACCGAATACATCTACTTACCAAGTTTCCACAGTATAGCTCTTATAGTTACGGAATAAAGTGGCTGTGACATACGGACGGACAGACGGACAGACATGACGAATCTATAAGGGTTCCGTTTTTTGCCATTTGGCTACGGAACCCTAACAAAAACAATGTTAATATAATTAGTAATCGCTTAAATGATTGGTACTCGTATGAATCGTCTAAATTTTATACATTTTTACGTTTACGATCGATGATTAATTTGAGGTAGAAAATAACCCCTGGACATAAAACTTTCAAAAGGGCCGGGAATTGGAGCTAAATCACCCGGGTTAGTTTATAATATATGTATATATATACACGTTAATCTACGCGTACAGTATTGCATCTAAATAGTCGGTATTAAATAGATATTAAATTTAAAAAATAAAATTAAAACAGATTTGGTGAATATAAAAATGATTACCCATTATCTATCTCGACACTACAACAGTTTTAACTCGTGAGACACTGGGTAATATAGGAGGTACAGTCAGCATCAAAAGTAGCTAAGCAGAATAACATGCTCAAAATGATCTAGACACGACTCATATAATGAGTCCAGTGCAGATCATTTTGAGCACTACGGTTGCGTAGCTTTTTCTACTGCTGACAAGGCAATTCAGTTTAAAATATGCTTTAATGAACATAAAGTTAATTTTTATTTGTTTTAAATTTAAATGGCGTAACATTACGTAACTGAACTTTATTTTCTTGCTCTTAGATTCAATTTCCTAAATACAAAAAGGAGATAAATCTTGAGTGTGTCGATATATACATCTTTACTGTTTACTAAAATATTAATCTGAAGTTTGTTTTTTTTGTTTGCTTGAACGCGCTAATCGCAGGAACTACTGAACTGATTTAGATGAAATTTGGTATGGAGATAACTAATGTCCCGGGAAAGGACATAAGATACTTTTTATCCCGGAAATTGAACGATTCCCGAGGGAATAGCGATAAACGAGCTATTTGAAATAATGTAGATGACACAAAATTGTGATTTACTAGTGTCGTCTACATACACATAAGGGGAGTAGTGGGAAACTAATTCTACGCGTAAGTCGCGGTCGTCTGCTATTTAAAGTATAAAGTGGGACTTAATCGCGTGATAAAATAAATATTTACGTCGACGACCATGACGGTATTCTCGTGTTCACGGTTGTTTTATCACAGGCGAAACGTCGAAACGGTTTTTTTATTAAGCGAATTAGTCACGTTTTTTTAGGGTTCCGTAGTCAAACTACCCTTATAGTTTTGCCATGTCCGTCCGTCCGCCCGTCCGCAGCCTAGCGCAGAGACTCTTAGTACTAGAAAGCTGCAATTTGGCATGAATATGCATATTAGTTACGTTAATAAAGTGGTACAATAAAAAGTAAATAAATATTTTTTTTTAGGGTACCTCCCCTACACGTAACGTTGGGATGCATATTTTTTCTCGTCTACCCTATAGTGTGGGGTATCGTTGGATAGGTCTTTCAAAAATATTATAGGCTTGTGAAAGCAGTTTTTCGATTAAGTAATCCGTTTATGAAATATAAAGCTTTAAAGTGCTAATTTTTGTTAAAAACAAGACGGATTTAAGCGCCAATTTCTATATTACCTTTTCTTGATCGGCGGTTATTCTAATTTAATTTTAAAAGTACCTAATATATCATTTTAGAAGCCTAGTGAAATTTAAAAAAAATATTAGTAAATCAATTAATGAGTACCAATTAATTTAGCTAATCAAATTATCGCGTTTCTTTAGAACCCACAACTTTAAAAAGACTTGTTTATAATTCTGTAACCACATTTTGCACGATCAGGCCAAACAATAATCTGATCTATTCTAATTTGTCTAAGAGAAATTTAAAAAATATACGTAACCGCTTAATTTATTCAAAATTTTAATTCAATTTAAACTTATAGCATTGAGCAATAAATCGAGAATTAACAACGGCTGCTTGCGCATGAGTTGGCAAAGGTGCTAAGTAACAGAAATAAATCAATCAGGTTAAATTGAGAGCGAAACGCGGGTACGGAAGGATGGAAGTTATACTAGAAATATGGACGGAGGCCTTGTAAATTAATTAATATACGGAGCGTGTAAATACAACTTGATTTGATCGGATTTACGTGTCACTTACAAGAAAACATAGATCTTTAGTTTATTGAAGGATAAAACACTAATTTAGTTTATTAGTTCAGAGGTAATGGGACAACTTCAACACACCGGTTAATAATTGGTGCGTCAAGCTCAAAAGTAAGTGGTTACTAATTGTAATTTTTCTTGTTCGATCATTTTAGTGATTCAACGTAAGTAAAATTCGGTATCGTTAAAGTAACTCTTTCATCCTACATGTTCTCCACTCTAAGACGATGCAACGATTGCAACACCATTCCAATTGAGCAATACCGAGAGGCTCATTCGCCTTATTTGTTCCAAATAACAAAATTGTTCTAGTAGCTATATTTTACATACCCTAAAATGAGATATGTGTAAATCTGTAAAGATCTTTAAATTTACTGCGTAGTCTATCCCTCCTAATTATTATATTAGTTCTCTAGTTCAGGTCACTCCAATGGTCATTAATATAGTTCCGCTTTACATTTAAACATTCATCAAACTATTGAGTGCATTATTTTGAGTGAGTGACTTAAATTAGTATTTGAGTAGCTGGTGTCGAACGATATGACCAATTGAAAGCAAATTAAACGTTTTTAGACTGAATATTGAAATAGTCAAAACTAATATACTTAATTATGTCTACTAAAGATGTATTTACAAATCTGCTAGTGTTAATCATGTACCTTGTTTTGCTTGAAAATCACACCGTTATTGTTTAGATAACTTTTAATACGAGTATTATAGGCCCTGTGACCACCCGTCCGACTGGACTATCTGGGTAAGGACCAAATAGTTTGACCATAATTAAGCGTAGTTAACCATACAAACAACAAAAGTGAAAAAAGTTCCGTTGTGACACGAAACTTATCCCTACAAATGTATGGCTAATATTCATGTCACAACGGAAAAGTTTCATAGAAAATTTAATTGATTGAGTTAGCGTGGCCAACTTTTTGGTCCTTACCCATCTAGCATGGTTATATAATTTGTATGTACCTAAGTCAATGCTTTCCTTGAATTAACATTTTAGGAAAGGCGTATTCATTGAATTATCAACTACAAATATTTCTATTTCATACATACATACATACATAACATCAAGCCTTTATTACAGGAGTGGGGTAGGTAGAACTACAGAATTACCAACAACTCTAAAATACTTTTTGATAATTCTGATACCACATTTTGCACAAACAGGCTAGTAACTAAAAGCCTTTATTCCCATAGTCGCCTCTTACGACATCCACGGGAAGACATGGAGTGGTACTAACTATTCTAACCCGGCAATCACATTGCACTCAATCAAGGCATTTCAATTTCAATAACTGAATTTGTCGGTATACTTGTAAAACTAAATTTACAAGACATCCTTAAATCTTCAAAAGCCAAACTACATTTCAATTACGTAGAAGCAGACATAACTTAATAGAATCGTGAAACTTGGGCTACGGGAGGAATGCGATCGCTGCGTTCGACGCGCCAGGAATGGCACGCGGACCCAGGCGTCTTTATTATGTTGGCTAGGCGGTGGGAAAAATAAGGTTTTGGAGTATTTGACTATGATTAATTTTACGAATTGTATTCAAGAAAAAAACTTAAAGAATGTGCTTCGGTAAGGTGATAGCCATTTTTTACGTGCTTTAAATATTCGGTTTCTGTTTAAAATTTCGTTTGTGATTTTACCTCCAACATTCGTTATGTTCTGAACTGTTTCCTTTGCTCATATTATTTTTGTTTTTCATTTTGCAATATTTGCTCTGCAATATTTTCCATATAACTTCATTGTTCTCTTTTTTATATTTACAGATCCAGAAACTTCCATGCTTTTTCCTGCTGAACTAACAAATACAAATGCCATAAATCGCATTGAACAAGCAGATAAGCGGAATTGTACAGTCCAGACAATCTAGTTTGTAATAAATCTTTTAGTCTTGAATTCCATTGTTTCTTCGTTACGAAGATAGATACGAGGGCGAGAATTAGATCCGTTTATTGTTCTCTTGTTGATGATAGTAAATGGAAGAATTAACACAATGAACTGTTCTACCCTTTCCAGAAGAGCCTTTCTATTGTAGATCTCTTATTGCATGTGCGTCCTTATCGATAAGCAAGGAGAGTTGTATCTACATAAGCAATTAAACAGCAGACGTCTTTGTTACCTGGGAAATATTTGTCAACATGTTTTGTTTTAATGGGTTACATGCGATTGTGCTATTTTTTGTAGTATTAGATGTTTTCTTTTACGTTTTAAAAGTATTTGGGAGCACTTAATTGAACGCAAAGATATTTTAATTGTATTTTTTTATAGAATATAAATGAAAGAAAATATATATACACTCGTACAACAAATTTTCGTTCTTATAATAATGAGAACTGACTGATTCATTATAATTACAATAGATTGTGTTTTATGACATTTTAGATACGACTGTTTAATGTCAGCATTAATTGTTTAACGCGTAATCTAAGTCCACTTTACAACATTACATTGATTAGGATATTGTAAATTTTAACTGGAATATTCCACGTACAAAAAATATAGTCAACGTTAATTCTAAGATGCCATGTTTTTCGTTTTCCTCACTCAACTCAACTCACTCAACAAGTCACTCTCAATTTCCATCCACAAAAATAATTACCCACCATAAAATAGACAGTAATTATCTCGAAACTTCCCTCGGCATCACGTTCACAATAAACGAGCCAAGTTCTTTAGTTTAAGCCAAATTGCGTTCAGGTACCGTACTGTTGCGGAGCGGAACTTATCTACATTTTAAAGCAACCATATTGTACTACGGGCGAAACAAGTTGTACAAGTGCCGCGGTCGCATCCATTACGTGGAGCAAACAAAGTTTTACCGCGGGAGGCTGCAACTTATTCTCGGGGCTGTACACCAACCGCCTAATTAATTGGTGAAGCTACTTTCGTTTTAGTGCCTGCGTGCATTTAAGGAATTGAGAGGGTTGCAGTCTAAGGAATGTGTTAAAAGGTTTGAGATTTATCGACATTTGATTCCTACTCTAACTTTATAAGAAAATTGATTCAAGTCATATCGAACATTACGTCTGATTGACTGTTCTTGCCGAAGATCTAGTTCACCATGCACATTGCGGATTTGTGCGAGTGGGTTTACTCGAAATCATTTTAGATTTCATTAATTATAACTAATTATTTTGTACGTTACTTTTAATAAACCGGCGCTCTAACGTTGTCTTGTTAATGAGCAAGGGCATAAACAAACTCATAATATAGGCTTAACTTTATAACAACGTAATTAATCAAGTTTAAGAACTTGGCTGCACCTCATGCTTCAGTCATATCCACTTTATAACATCCGCTCAAAAATTTTATTCTCTGCAAATAAACTATGTAAGATCACTAAACTCTCACTGAAAAACTCTTTCAATAACCACAAACCAAATCATGTACTGACTCAGTTTAGTTTTTGATCAAGTAACTAGACAAAACGAGATGGCAAGTACAGAACTTTTATACATCTCGCTTTGAGATCTGATGCAAACCAATACAGAAATTAATATTAGACTATTTTTTTAAAAAGATACATAAAATATTTATTTACCTGTAGATTGTAGAAGAACCTATAAGAAGTCTATGGTATTAAACTTAACATAGGACACTTAAAGAGTACTCGCACGTGTCCTTTTTTTATAAAATCAGCTTTATCTACGTTAGGCGAAAAGCTGTTGATTTTTCCCTCCGCATTTACTCACTCGCACTAACGCAAGCAGAGATCCAATAACATTACCAAGTTAAACGCAACCGAGGGCTCCACTAAAATGAAACTGCGTGGAATGGTGAAAAAATTCGTTCCTAATATCGTATTCGAATGTTAGGAAGGCTAGAGATGAATACGAATGATGCGCTTACACTTAGGAAGATGATATTGCCGAATGTCGTTGTAGATAGTCACGTTCGGCTCCTTTATTGTTGTTTATGAAAGTTCTCTCGCCGTTTTGATCATGATCGATTTCTCTACGTCTAAGAGTATTTGATGTGCCGTTAAAACATTCTTAAAGATCCTGTTTTGCCGTGTGGTTGCCGGGTTAGGATAGTGCCACTCCATATTTTCCCGTGAATGTCGTAAGAGGCGACTAAGGGAATAAAAGCTTGTAGTACTGTTAGGCGATGGGCTTGCAACCTGTCACTAATACACTGGTAAACATCTTAGCCTGATTGTACAAAGTGTGGTTACAGAATTATTCACAAGTTTAGAGTTGTTGGTATTCTGTAGCTCTACCTACCCCAATCTGGGTATGAAGGCGTGACGTTATGTATGTATGTAAAGATCCTGTTTTTAAAAACTTTAAGCTAATTTCTCAATGTTTGATTATTTCAGTTTGTTGGTCAGCATATTAATTTTCAACCTTACAAGTCTGAGCTGAAAATTGAAATACATAACAGCGTCGTTGATGCTTACGACATCTTTAAAATACTGTATTTACCATTTTAGGTAGATAATATTTAACTTGATAACTAATGCTACCGTAATACTAAAGAAGGCGACTTACTCTTAAATCTTTCTATAATCTTTTTGCAATTACATACATTTAAAATGCTTATACTATTACTACAGGGTTTTTAACCTAACATTGCTACTGTGACTCATGTTTTTAGCCAGCACCAAGCTACGAAACTGCGATAGAGATTCGAAGCATAGATAAAATAAGTTTAACAAAATTATTTTAAACTATCCTTTTGTTTGGAGTCGTTTTCCTTCAAAATTGCTAAAAACTCAATTCGTTAATGAATTTGACTGGAGGCATTATTTTGTCCTAAGCGCGAGCTCCAAGGTATGTCATTCGGGTTGGATTACTACCACTATCGTTGAAGAAGCCTGCAACCAAGTCAAAATATACGCAGTGAAATGTTGTCTTTTCGTAGGTACTCTAGGATGGGATAAATTATACTGGGTTAAAATTTCCCCCTTTACTTATAAACGTGAAATTACCGTGGGGTAGGTTATACCATGCTTTTTGCTTATCTGCGTTGTGAGATTTGCATCTGACAGAACGTGTCAAAGCATGGCATAAGCTACCCCTTGGTTATTCCACGTTTCTAAGGGGGTAAGAATGCGTTGGCAAATTAAGTGGCAAGTTGTTTTTAATAATATAATAATATTATTTGCACGCGGTGTCTATATATGTTAACTTTAAGTTATATATTGTTATGTATGTTAGTTTGTAAATATCTGTCTTGTTGTCAGAAAAAAGTTATTCTATTCTATTTTATTCATTCTAATGTATTTTTTGTTCGTTTTTAATTTCGTACTTCAACTGATCAACTTCGAATTCAGAACATGTTTTTATTTTTTGCCCTATTTACTTAGGGTAGGGTTGGAAACGTTCGTTCTTTTTATCTAGAAACATCTGACATCCGATGGAATAGCAATAAACGACATCTACAAGGATGGAACCACGGAAAAACACTGGTATGTAATAAATAAACTACCTAAATATTAAATAATCTTATTAATTATACAACAGGCGAAGAGAAGGTATTTAAACAAAAAAGTATTTTCACTTCACTTCAATAAGGTGAACTAAGTAAATTTATTCACTCATATTTTAGGACAGGCTACTTTTATGATTTTCAACTTGAGGGAATTTTGTATGGTTTAACAAATTTGTTACGAAAAATAGACCCATTATCTTCGAGTCCAAAATGGCGGCCCAAGGCGCACGGGTGCGTAAGCGATGCGTGAAATGAGACCCCTAATTTTATGTAGCGGAGAAACCGACAAGATTTTTAAAAGATTAAAAAGGTTTGCTTACGAGGGTCTTCACTAAATTGGTATTGAAATCAGTAGATTCATGATATAGAAAAAAAAGCGTTGTTATGAACTTTACTGTGCTTAAGGGGTAAAAAATGAGACAGCGGTATATACCGCGCAGCCACTGTTTCCGTCATTTAGTAAAAACTGGAACTTGACAGAAGCGCGTGGAGCTAACCCCATGTGCTTCTGTTTAGTCCACCAGAGTAAATACTCACTAACCGCACCATTGTCCTCGCGTATGATATCCATGTACTTATTTCCCTAACAAGTTCATGGTGATTGTCTAAAACTCGATATTGGCGAAGATTAAAATAACACAAGGAGTCAAAGCCATAAATAAAGAAAAAAAAATGGCAAGTGCGAGTCAACCTCGCCCACTAAGCACTCCGTAGGTACTATTCTTGTTTTGTTCAAGAGATAGTATGATAAAAAATATAGTTTTTTTATGTAGGGCCCCCGCTTTAACTTCAATTTATTTCATTTTTATTATTTGTTACAGTGGCAATGAAACATATACTCTGTGAAAAAGTAAACTATTTACCCATCACTTACGCCCGCTGACAGACAGATAAATGGACAGTGGAGGCTTACAGTAATAGTTCCGTTAGCCGTTTGTGTACGGAACCCTAAATATGAGCAAGTTACGAGAAAATTGCTTTAGAATTAATGAATTTATCGTAATATTTCAAGACTGAAAAAACTAGAACAATATTATTTTCATGTTAATTACACCACAACAATCAATTACAATAAGTAGATAAATTAATGGTCTTTTTCTTACCTATAGAATATTTTTTTTACTTCGCCTGATTCCTTAAAACACTTTAAATTATTTGGTAAATTATCTCTCAAGCCATAAAATATGACAGAACTTTCGTTCTGTTTTCATTAAAGCATAACAACAGGCGTCAATTCGGACATTTTCATTTTGTATAATTCAATTCATAAACGTGAGTGCCTCTCAAAACCTCTCAGCCTTCACCTACCCGCCAGCCCTAATATCGCGGTGAACCTAGTCACCCCTTGTCAAAATCGAGAGCCCACAATCGAGAATCGAGTGTCAGACAATCGACACGCTGTAATCGAGAAAATCGATTCCGCCTCGACGGCTGTTATTTCGCGATGTGGTGTATTGTATTCGACAGTACTCGGTTTTTACCGACGTCTCTATTTGTAGCTATTTTCTTGAAGGAAAATATAATGATATTTTCTATAATAATACTCGTAGACGGCAAGGTATAACATTATTTACTGAGTTATGTTATTTTCGCAAAGAACTTGAGAAATAGACATTCTTAGAAATTAGGGTACATTTTTTACGTTCTCTAATTTAGTTTTTAATTTTCGAGTAAACATTTTTATACGATATTACATGTCATACATGCATCATAACAAATACAAATACACAAAAGGCGAACTTGTCTCTTAAAGGGATATTTTCCTGTTATTTAGTCTTTTAGTTAAATCTCTAAAAAAAAGGAGGTATTGTCCTAATAGGTACCGAGCAATGCGGCACGTGAATTATTTTGAACAACCCCGGCATTTGAACTTTTTTGATTGTTATTTCACTTAGCTCAGATTAACTACAACTAGCAATGTCCTAATGCCGAATGCTCATCACCTTTAACAAAATGTTTTCCTTTTCTTTATTTTGGTTTAAAATTTCTTAACTTATAACTAGATATTTGCAAGACGTTGGCATTCATACCTATCATCCCATTACTACGACATTTATGACTGAGACGTCTATCAGCTGTAAAAAGTTATCTAATTTCAGTCAGGGAAAGTAATAGAGCTAATACGAGAATTGATTTGTACAACTAGATACGCGTGTGAGAAAAAATAAGCATAATGTTGGCGTCATGCTTCAGATTTCTTACAAAATACGTCGCACTAAATAGCATTGTCAAAGAAATTTTAAAACAATAAACTACGCTATTTTTTTTCTAAATAATTGACAACCTAGCAGGTTAAGGATCTGCGAGAGACTTAGGGCCGTATTAACAAACTAATCTTGGCTAAGATGCGGTCACAAGGTCAAATTAAACGTCAAACCATACAATACTGTCAATTTTGACGCATCTTGAGATGAGCATTACAGTCAAAATCAGTTTAATAATATGGTCCTGAGTCACGGAGTCGCAGGTTTTACACCTTTGAGTAGGCTAGATTTATGGCCATATTAATAAACTGGTCTCAGTTTAAATGTCCATCTCAAGATATGTCAAAGTAAACGTTAAACCATAGAAAACCGTCATTTTTGACGTATCTTTGACGGGCATTTAAACCGAGATCAGTTTATTAATACGGGCCTTACTGTCCTAGAGGCAAATTCATACGCAGTATACTAAACGTCTACTTATATTAGTCATGTGTCTTTGTCTCTTTCACCGCCTGGAACTTATCGGGTTGTGACAGCTAATAACACGGCCTCAGTTGCTGCTACAGTGCCTCCGTATACTAAGTTCGTAAACAACCTGACTTTTAAATATATTTTGAGCCACGAACGTGATACCGCACAAAAACGTGTAATAAAAAGAAAAACTTCATCCAGTTCTCCTTACAAGCTAAGTAAAAAATTCTACTCAAATGTAGGCGTTATTTTTTTTTTGATGATTACGCTTGGGCGCTCCGTAGAGGTTCTTTGAATAAAAGCAAAAAGGTCAAAGTTTCTTCTACGCGTCATTTGCAAATAATGGTGGTTAAATCAAATCGAATTTATAGATTGTGTTAGACTTTACTTAATCGCGTAACATTTACATTCGTAACGGGTCAGGACTTTTATGTATTTTTGAACTGCATACTAATTTGTCTCTGTTTCTTTTTAAATTCTCTTCCTTCTAAGGTTGTCTTGAAGAGATCGCTACTTAGCGATAAAACCGCTTAATGACTCGCTTAGTAACATTTTATTTGTATTTTACTTTTCGTGCTGTATTTGTATGTGGTGTTTCATAAAGAATATTTGTATTTTATTTTATAGTATTTTTTATGAGTGTTGTTATTTTTCTTTAATAACAAAAAACATCATAGCTATTTCCTACCTCTCACACTATAAATTTAGTTCGCGACCAAATATTTATTATAGTTGTTGTTTTGTAGTTGATTTGATAGTGTTAAAGTAGAAACATATATATTTTTTAACTACATTCTACAACTACAACTACTTATATACATATATACACATTAACAATAGGTGGTAAGTGATGTTATCACATTGTAAGGATTCAATATACGTCCGAAAAGCAATGGTCTGGGCAATGTCTAAAACTTTTTCATAATGTTCGACGTATAACACCTGACATGGGTAGTGTCATACTTAGCTTGTGAGGAAAGCAGGATGAAGTTGATCTTTTTATTACACGTTTTTGTGCGTAATCACGTTCGCTGCTCAAAATATATTCAAAAGTCTAGTTGTTTCCGAACTCGGTATACGGAGGCACTGTAGCAACTGAGGCCGTGTCATTGACTATCCAAACCCGATAAGAGACAAAAGAGACAAAGATACATGACTTCTATAAGTAGACTTATAGGTATATTATACTGCGTATGGATTTGCCTTTCGGACAGTAAGGCCCGTATTAATAAACTGATCTCGGTTTAAATGCCCGTCTCGAGATACGTCAAAAATGTCGGTTTTCTATGGTTTGACGTATAACACCTGACATGGGTAGTGTCATGTTTATAACTTTCAACAGATAAGTAAGGATGTTTTGTGCGACTATAAAACAAGTTCAAAAAGTTACTCGGCTCGCAAAGTTGTAACCTCCATTACCTTGAAACTCAAATCTGTCCCCGAAGTAACAACCTCAAGCAAGTTCAGTAATAAAATTTCATAACGTAATACAATTTTTACCGTTATTGTGCGTCTTCTTGCACGTGTATCCGAGTGTTTTCTTTATGAATATTTTATTGAAAAAAATTGTAAGAGCTATTAAAATGTCGTTGAAACTTTCTTTTAACGCTTATTGTCTGAATGAGAAACAGATTTAGAATATTAAGTGGGGTCATGCTTGTTATTAAAACGTCATATTGAATTTATTTTTCTTTGATGGTTTCTGTCGTCAAGTTTTTTTTTCAATTGCTATAATATAAACAGTTTGGGAGTTTCAAAATTTATGTTCAAATAAATAAACCGCTCATTGCCGGAATAAAAAATTTCAGTATACTGGAATCCCAAAACTTAAAATGTAAATTAAAGTATTGCTCATCATCCTTACCTAATATTTCGAAGCTTGTGTTTTGGGAATCAGGTAAAGAGAGAAGACTGATATTTTAAAATTGTGGTATTTTTGGAGTGAGCATAATATACTTTGCTAGCACTTTTTTCTTTTCCTCACTCACTCAAAGGTAAAACTGAAAGTGCGAAGTTCGCCTAAGAAAAAGGTTCGCCTTGAAACATCCCTAATTTGTATTTTTTTTTATGTTTTTGCGTTTTATACAGTAGTGTTTCCATACGTACAAATAATGGAATATCACACAAATAGCCGTCACTCAAATTTATAACAAACTAGCGGCCCGCCAGCGGCTTCGCCCCGCTGCAATTTTCTGACTTTCCCGGTGGATTATTTTCGCACCTTTTAAACCTTCCCTGGACTATGACAAACATTTTAAAACCAAAATCAGCCAAATCGGCCCAGCCGTTCTCGAGTTTTAGCGAGACAAACGAACAGCAATCGTTTTATATATATTTAGACTAAGCGCTAGCCAAAGATAAACAAACATACTTAAAATAAATATATTCCTTTGTAAAACATACATAAAACCCAAGACTTAGGATTTTTTACACAAGTAATTGCCCTTGCCGGGATTGAACCTGGGACCGCTAGCTACGTAGGCAGTGTACAGCGAATATACTTACTATAAAACTATGCCAAAGTGACGTCATTAATTAAATACTGACCCTACTACATTTTAGAGATATCTTACGATTATTTTTATAACGAGTCTATGGTACGAGTTAGTAATATAAGTAGTTCCCTCTTTTTAGGCTAGTGACAGATATAACAGAAAGAGCAACGTAAGACCTTCAGGCTCCAAGTCGTCGTAATTTGCTGAGAACTGAGACAAGATGAAAAAGAGATATCCAGATGAAAAACTTGTTACGGTTTCAAGTTTCTTTCAGAATTTTCTTTCTTCAGTCAAAAGTATTATGTAACTGTACCCGTCGGCTTTGTACCTATGAAAAAAACTTAACAACTGTCCTTAAATAATTCTTTATCTTTTGCCGTTTCTACCTCTTGATAAATTATATTTTTTTGATAATATTTTTAGGGCTGATCGGCAAAGTTTTACTTAAATACTATTTTATTATGTCGAATTTTGAAATATTTTCCAGCCATATAACTATCAAAGTACAGTTTTAACTTAGTTAAATATGTAAATTAACGTTACAGCAGAGTAAACCTAACTTGTAACTTTTTTATTGAACAGAAAAGGTAAAAAATAAACGCACATGCTCTGAGGCCTATAAACTTGTTTGGACTCGTACGTTTCCAATTTAGAACATTTTACTAAAACCGTTTTTGTTGCAGTGTTCTTTAAACAAATCTTTCCTAACCCCACCTTGTTTATCACTTAAATATTAAGAAAACAAATATGGTTTCAGTGAAAATTAAGAATCATGATTTATGTTTTTTTAGTTCCTACTTAAATAAAGCCTTTAGTTTCATCGTCGCTTAGCATTCGGTTTGTAGTGTTAGGGTTAGGGGTAGAAAGCAGCCTAAGACTAAGCTTTATGAACATAAAAAAATGGGCAAGAGCATGTCGGACCATGCTGAGTGTAGAAATTGTAACTAATGGTTAAATCTCAAAAACTGTTTTCACATATCCTTATTTTTTGAAAAACCTATCCAACGACACTTCACACAATAGGGTAGACGAGAAAAAAAATCCAAGTCCCAAGTTACGTGTAGGAGAGGTACCCTCAATTTTTTTTTTTTTTAATATTATTTTATCAATTTGTTGGAGTGACTAATATGCATATTCATGCCAAATTACAGCTTTCTGGTGCTAAGAGTCTCTGCGCTAGGCTGCGGACAGACGGACGGACGGACATACGTTTCTCAAGTTTAAATAATAAGACATGATTTCGGATGCTGTTAGCCAGACATTGACCCCCGAGGAATTTCCCCCTAATTAAGTCACACCCTTCCAAATGAACTCCCTTCAGTGCATTGAACTGTTCCTTAATTAAAAATTGACGATTATAAAAACAAAAGAGCCTTCAGTGAATTAATTACTCTCGGGTCAAGATCTGATTTATTTTTATGGAAACAAAAGGTTCAGAAATAAAGCTGCGAATTTGGCTTTTCAAGAGGTATTTTCAAATGTTATTAATTAAGTAGAACAAAAGTAAAATAAAAATGAGGAATAAAGGATAATACAAAATGAAAATTAGTAGGTTTTATTAAACTCATATATTTGCCCTTATCCAGGATAGAACTTGGGACTGCTGGTTTCATAGGTATAGGCTAAACACATTTATTTTTTCAGTCACCAAAATAAATGACATCCACTTCAACTCAATATAATAAAACTCTCAATTAATTAATCGAAATACCAGAAAATATTAAATTACACAGTCACCTTTTACAGAGTTTTATATTAAAGATCAATTAATAGTACAATTTACTAAAAATGTCATAAAAGTGAAGGCTTGTTTTATTATTTCGTATCAAAGTTCAGATCGAATTGACATCATTATTCATCAATCCAGGTGTAAGGCTAAATCAGGCATGATAATGAATACGATTTGAATAATTATAATTATCTTAATCATCATTATCCTTAAGCCTCCATTGTTTTTGTCTTCTACGTTTAAGCATTTAAAAGCATAATGTTTTGTTATCCTTCTCCGTCTGTTTTTTTATTTTTTGATAAGGAGAAGGCACACGAACACTTGGGCCACCTGATGGTAGGTACGTGGGATCTGAGACCCAATGACATTTGAATTCTCAACACTATAATCCTAAGACCTCAAATGCGTTGCCAACCCTGAGGACTAAGATGGAATGCCTCTATGCTAGTAATTTCACCGGTTGTCTTATCTCCACACCAGAACACAACAATGCGAACACTGTTGCTTGGCGGGTGGTTAATAGATAAGATGGTGGTGGCGATCTGGACGGATCCTGCACAGGGTTCTACCACCACTAAAGTATGCCATTTGAAAGTGTTACCCACCACTAAATGACTAATTCCGACCTTCTTGCTAGCAAATTGGGCATATTTATCAGACAATAAAAAAAGTGTAGTTTTTTTCGTATTATGGTCATTTTCAATAATCTACCTGAAAGTATTACGAAACATTTAAACCAATACCAAAACTTACAGCGCTTCGTAGTCCGGTTAGCAAACATTTGATGCTTTATAAAGTAGCATCAAAATTATAACTCAGTTTGATACAAAACTAGCGGTGGAAATCCTTTGTTTCAACAATTTACCACATCTAGGAAAAGTTACCGCGAAACTGCCAAACAATTCCTTTGCCGTTCAACTTTTCTATTAGAGAAATGAGAAACATAAAATATTATGTCTAATAGACTTTGAAATTCAGGTACATGCAAATGAATATAATTATAGGTAGGTATAGGACATTATAGGGTAATCCATATCCATATTTATTTATTTATTTATTTATTTATTTCTATTCCTAGATTACGCTGCCACACTTTTTTTTTACGCATGTTTTTAGTGAACCTGAATATTTCGCACTTCTCCCGTTTTTTTTTGGAGGTGCTGGCAGAATAACAGCGTTGTGATCTCGTGTCACAACACATGCTGAGCCAGAACCTATTCATCCGCACACATTGCTGGGCTCCAGTGCACACTCGCGTGTGCTCTGCTTGGTAACTGCCAAGATTGTATTGTACTGTATTTGTTATATAACTATGTTGTAAAATATTGTTACTTTCGCTCTGTGTGCTTGAATAAATTGTTTTCTTTCTTTCTTTCTTTCTTTCTATATTTAATAAACATTCAATGATTTGCACTTCTCTGAAATTCTACTCTTTGTATGTTCGCAGCTGGCTACGTAAGCGATGAGCCAGAGTTAAGTAAGGTCTAGTGCAATACTAAACTGTAATAAGTAGTATGATTTTACTTTTTATTATGTCAGAAAGCTTTAAAAGACGTGACATTTAATATTTACGGTCAACTAAAAGAAATAAGGACAGCGACTGGTTAGCATCAACAAACAAAATCAAAACTTACTGGGTTAATTTGTACCGTCAAATGCTTAGATAATGAATACACTTTTACACTTTATTCCATTGGATATGAGTGTTTACATATCTTTGAACTCGACCGTCGTCATGCATGTGATTGTCCCCAGATTTTCGTTATATTTTTACCAATCACGGAACTATGGGAGTCCCAAAAGTTTGGAAGGCGTACAAATAATAACTGTGACATTAGCTTTTACTAATGGAGCTCAAATAATCTACGAGAGTTATATAACATTATTCTTTCAAAGTTATGTAAAAATATTAAAAATCTGCTAAAGAAAAAAAACACGAATTTGCGGCAGGAACAGAGCTTTCTGATTGACAAGGGTGCTGGTCTTCGACCAAATTTCAGAACTGATAACCGCTTCCCCTGTTAAGTAGCCTTTACTTTTGACTCCTACTTCTCATTCAGTAATGTTCAAAAACAACTATATAAAAATCAAGTGTGAAGGTACAAAATTTGACCCCCAAAAGTAAAAATATTTTTAAAGAGGTAAAATAAAACAATTGAATGACGTTATTAAGTTTTGCAAACACTAAAATAACTATTTAATTATCTCCCATTCTTATACCGATATCAAAACTTATGGATCACCCCTCGTACATGGAGCCGAAACCAACACGATGCCCTTTAGACAAGTAGAATTTATAAACTGATGGGACACCAACTGATGATTATCCCTGGGTTCACACTATAAGAAGTATGGTGCCATAGGCAACCGACGTTCGTGTAGTATTTTCGAAGGATGGGATCATTAATAATACGCTATATGAATAAAAAGTGTGGTGAACTAGGCTGTTGATTAATTTATCATACTTAGTACTATTTCTACCAAAATAATATCTGTCTGAATATAAGATAAATATTTAAAACTCCAAATCAAATACTATCTTATTTTTTTAAAAACGATGCTGTAACTCAAAGCAAAGAAATGGATGATCAAAGCTTAATTATTTTGCAAAAGGGGCGTTAGTAATATAGTAATACCAAAAAGATTGCTTCAATCTTTCAATATCTTTTGTTAAAAACTAATTACGTTCAACTTTAATATTATGTACCTTATGGAATTAAAAAGAAATGATTCCTAAGAAACGAAACCATCTCGCTATCATACATAAGTAACAATTCCCTTGAAGCGCCCTAGTAATACGTAACAGCTGTTCATGAATTATGTTGTAACCATTTAATGATACTCTAAGCTTTCCTCCCTTAATGAGTTTTAAATAGAATTTGAATGACCATTATAATATACCGATGAAGCGCTAATCGCAAAATCCAAGATCATAGATAAGTCCGGATAATTCTCGGTGTTGTGAATTTATGGAAATTCATGGCACATTTTGATAGGGCGTGGACGGCTGTATAATCGTCTCCGCGTCTCTTTAAAACGATAACAGCGACAGCTTTGGCCTTCTGAACGGTTTTAAAGCACCTTAATATCAGGCGGCTAGGCTATTATTTTCAATATGGCGATCAGGCTGTTTGAAAGTGGAGCGTTACTATCAAGCTAATGTGGATGTAATGGCTCTATTGAAGTGTCTTCAGCAGGCTCGTGAGTAAACTATGGTAATGTAAAAAGCTTGTGATGCTGCAAAACAGTTGACTAATGCCTAGTTGCACAAACGATTATTAAATCTAATGTAGTCTCAAGTCACGTGCGTCATTTACTAACTTGATGAGCTAGAATCTGACAGACATAAGTGCTAATTACGTTTGTGCAATTTTGGGTCTTAGTGATTATCTTGATTTGATAAAATTCAAACTCTTCACTTACCGTGTTATCAAACTAAGAAAACTATTCCAGTGTGTGTAACGACTCAGTGTAACAAAAAACCGCTTGTTTTTATTATCATCTTTAAAACTAAAGTTAATTCGTTCTCAAAGACCTCTTTAATGATATTGATTAAGTCGTTCATTTAATGTTACACCAAATGACCATTTGTCAGACTATTTAATTTTACAAAACTACATTTTGCAAAAAGGTATTTTTTACCGCAGCTTTTTTTGTAGTAACAATCCTAACCTTACTTAACCTATGTATTAAGCCTGTATAACCCATGTAATATGTAATGGGTTAAGCTTAAATACGATTATGCAAATTGTAAATTGATGTTTCCCAAACGTACCCCTCAAACGTCACCTTTTAAAAAAACCGTTGTCGTTCAACCTCGTCTGCTAGAGATAAGAGTGTGCCCAAATACTATATATCTGACTTAGATAAACTATTTTAATTCTAAGTAATGGCTTTTACTCCTAATAAGGTATATTTCGTCATTATCAAGATATTTCTAGAAACTCCCATGGACTTATTAGATAAAGAAGTCCATGGTTCACACGCAAGGACAATTGTTCGGTAATAGTACATTACTGCACAGGCCGGGAAATAGGTCATCGCGGGACGAGTATACTCGTCCAGCAAACGCCCGTCCCGGCCGAGGCTACGTATACTGCTTTTCTCCAAAAATGCGAGAAAATATAAAAAAATGCTTCAATTTATATTTTATGCACGGTACAAAAATTACCATAAAAAACACTACCGTTATCGACATAGACATCCCCGTAACTTCATAATATAAAAATAAAATACACTATTAAATAAAATCACAAAATGGAATAAAATAAATTAAGGGTAAAATTAAAACATAAACAACGCGCCTAAGTTAATTCAGCCATTATTTTATTTATGAAGGCAATATGTTTAAAAAATAGGAAAACTATTTGATACACTTTTAAATACGCTGTAAACGACGTTCGTAAAGGTTAACCTTTTTAGTCTAAGACATATTAAAAATTAAAATAATATTGAATAACTTTAATTATACGAGTGTTTGCCTGTTTGGAGTTCCTCATCTTAGTCCAAACATGGTTTAAAAAGTTAAAAACGCGGTATGTCTAATGATGACCTGTTTCAGGGCCGCAGAGCTGCGATTGGTAAATAATTACCTTTTTTATAATTTGGCCGTGACCTTCGCGGACTGTTTTTACAACAGTAGTGTTAACATTTCCGAGCAGGTAGGAGAAAAATACTTCTTTCTCTTGTAGGCTAAATGGGGATAGCTCCATGCGCTTCTGTCAAGTCTAAACTCTTGAATGTAGCTTAAAATGCAGGTAGGGAAGACCGAGGGGAGTTGAAACAATTTTGACATAATGTGACGTAAACAAGAATCTATTGGCTAGAATCGTACAAGATTAGTACCAATCTACACTCATTTCTTCTGCTTTTCTATAAGACCAACAAAAAAAGTGTAAGTATGAACGCATGCGCCAAAAATTTGCTTAAACGTGACAAGTCATCCTGTTTCAACTCCCCTAATATCGAGGTAAGTTGAAACAGGGGTCGAGGGGAGTTGAATCAGTTATTGAATTTGGAGAACTAGGGTTGTGTCTAAGGAAAAAATGCATATTTACACGGCTTTATTAAAATTTATAAATAATCAATGAACATTCACCTTTTTAAAGTATTCTATACCCATTTTAACGTAACCATTAAAGGTTTACACATTTTTTTTTAATTATGCACTATTGGTCGTGTGAGGTAAGAATTAACAAACATGATATGAATTAAATTAACAAGCTCAAAAACAATTTAACTACATAACTTGGAGTTCTTGTCTTATACACGAATTGTATGATTTAGTAACTCTCATTATTAGACCGTAGTTAGCAGCAGCGCAGCTTAAAAGATACCTATTCGCAGACTATCTTTCCTCTTAAGATATAAAATTTGACTTTTCAGGGTATCCTACAGTCGGAGGAGCCAGTCGTTTCACTAGCGTCATAAGCCTTTTTTTCTTAATGTACTTACTTATACAATGAAGTTTGGTTGAGGTTATAGCTGAAAGTAACATCCCAAAGACTTTTTGTCGCAGATAACCTCTTCTACCGCGCGATCATATAATGTCTTAGCTCGCCATACCTCTGTCTGTTTTGGTACTCAGTAGGCATGCTAAAACCAAAAAAAGTAAAACAAAATAAAACTCACCATGTTAGCCAGTCAGCCATAAAAAATAGAACCGACGAAAATTGAAACACTCTGTTTCAAATCCCCTCAGTAGCAAAAATCCTCCCATCCGTAATAAAATTACAACTTAATACCAAACCACAAGCAATGACTTGCACCATCACTGTTAATTTAGTCCTTAGTTAAATGAGCTTTCGAATCATACACAACACAATCCAAAACACCAACACAAATTGTCCAATTATAAGTAGCTAAAAAAAAGGATTAAAACTTACATTTCGCATTTCTTTTCGATAAGTACGTGCGCTAGAACGTGGCGCGTGTGGTGGGGCACAGCTAAACAGCGTCGTTGACAGCTCGATAATGGTTTTAGATTTCACAAAATTGACATTGTTTCAACTCACCTCTGTATCAAAACCCCTCGGTCTTCCCTAATGTTGCCAAAAGCGGTTATTTCATTGGATGGTTCCCTGAAACTAAGTTGTGTAGTCTGCCACGTCTTATTTTAACACGACAGCGCAAAAAGTTTAATTTTAAAACATTAATTATCATCTTTCAGGCATGACTCGCTTTTTTCTTCGTCCTTTTTTACTTTCGTTGGAACGTCTACGATATTTTACTTGTGATTTCATTTATTCTTAATCCGACGACAGTATTAAATTTTTCATTTTCATTAGGAGTTGAAGCGAAGTAGGGCAGTTGGTTTTTTTATTGACTTACTTTTTTCTTTAAAGAAAGCTAGGAAGACTCTCGTTGACGGACATAGTTTTAACAAAGAATTAATTCCTTATCTGACTTTTAAATGAATGGTTATTAGTACGTTAACCACTACACCCACGAAAGTTAAAACATTCTTAAAACATCCGAGTTGAAAAATTATCCCACATGTTTTGTTAAAAAAACAACTTACTTAATTAGGATAGTATTTCATCAAAACTACTTTACTTGTTCTTTGTTAAGTACATTTCACTTTATATGTTTTGGCAATGTAAACGTGATGATTCACTCTGTATACTTCTCTATATTAACAGATCTTAAAATAACATTTAAAATCAGTTAGTTCAACGTCAAAAGTATGTAAATACTTTTTTTAACTTTTAACCGACTAAATTAGAAACCTTTCTATAGCCCTTTCCTTTTGTTCGGAGTTTACTTTGAAGTTCTCGTTGAATAACTAATATTATAATCAATAATACAACGCTTTCTTCAATGTCTGCTTTGTTTAATAATTTACGTTTCAGTAAAAAAATAAAATCAAAGGTTCATAAAAAATCACTTGCACAATTATTCATGATATACAAGTTTTTTTTTCAAAATCTAGCTTACATCTTACATATTACATCTTCATTTTATAGTTTTTAACTTTTAATTTTATTATTAAAATATCCTTGTTGGCACCGCTTATTTCATTTTAATGTTTATATTGCTGCAACCCTTCTATCCAAGGTTGTCTGGACGGGATCGCTTATATCGATTAGACCACCTGTTGTCTACCGTGCAATAATATCATGTTTTTGTCTTTCCTTGTTTATTTTTCTGATTGTGCTGTTGAACAAAGTGTAGGTATTTGTATTATATTGTATTGTATAGAACTTTTTTTTTGCTTTTTTTTAGTTTCTTTTACAGCTAACAAATTAGCGGTAAATACTTAGTACTAAAGCCAGTAGATGGATCGATTTCTCGGCTCACTGAGCCCAAACTTCTTCTAAGCTTTGAAGGTCCTTAACATTTTTGGGGCGGCTTCCGTGAGCTTTATCAAACGACTTTGCTCATTTGGGACAATTTGAGTCTTGCTTGTTTGCATTGTTCGGTGGAATGGAGATAAGTCTAAACGTTTTTTTGCCAATCAAGTGCTATTATTATTTTTTGCCTGATTGCCTTATTATATTATTTATTGGCTGGAAGGAAATGTTTATATAACAATTATTACACTATTGTATTTCTTAACAATGTTGACTGTTTTTGTAGGCACGTAATAATTCAGATAATTGTTTGTAAATTGATGGATTCACTTTTTTGTGTTAGTAGTAACTGCACTGAGCATGGTCCAATATTTGCTTGCCCGGTTTTTTAGGGCTCCGTAGTCAAACTAGGAACCCTTATAGTTTCGCCATGTCCGTCCGTCCGTCCGTCCGTCCGTCCATCCGTCCGCAGCCTAGCGTAGAGACACTTAGTACTAGAAAGGTGTAATTTGACATGAATATGCATATTAGTCACGCCAACAAAGTGGTACAATAAATAGTAAAAAATATATTTTTTTAGGGTACCTCCCCTACACGTAACATGGAGATGTTTTTTTTTTTGGCGTCTACCCCATAGTGTATGGTGTCGTCGGATAGGTCTTTCAAAAATATTTTGTGAAAACATTTTTTCGATTAAGGTAATCCGTTTATGAAATAAATTAAGCTTTAAATCGCCATTTTTTGATAATTTCAAAAAGGAAGCGCATATAACGAATTTTAAAGGAAAACTATCACGACTAAGTTGACATCACTGGTTCTTGAGATCCAGGCGATCAAAGTGTTTATACTTACTAAAATCATCTAAGGCGGCACCAATCGACTTTAAAAAAAAATAGTTGTGTTGATTTTTATGTTTCTATATATTACCTGTTTTTATCTTAACGGATTCGGAACACTACAACTGAGCGTGGTCCGACTTGCTCTTGCCCGGTTTTTAAACAAAAATCTGAAGAATCGTGTGGGGTATCGTTGGATAGGTCTTTTAAAAATATTATGGGGTTGTAAAAACAGTTTTTCGATTAAGCAAACCTTTTATAAAATATTATGCTTTAAAGTGCTAATTTTTGTTAGATTCAAGTGCCCCCCCTCACAGCCAAAACTACAAATGCTAAAAATCTGAAATAATCATAAATTAAAAGACATATAACGAATTTTAAAGGAAATTTATCATGACTAAGTAGATATCATTGGTTCTTGAGATAAAGGCGATTAACTGATTATACCTACTAAAATCATCTTTTGGCACCAATTGACTTTAATGTGTTGTTGATTTTTATGTTTGTAGTACTTAATGGCTTCGGAACCCTATACTGAGCATGGTCCGACATGCTCTTGCCCGGTTTTTTTTTTAAACTTTTTTTGCATAAAAAGACTTCTTGAATGTTCTATTGTATTTTTTGGTAGTTTTTATAATTGAGAACGCAAATTATATAATAATGATAAATGTTATAAATACTAAATATGGCCTTTAAAGTTTATTTTCAAACATTAAAGTTGTAATTAAATTTCAAACCTATGATAATTCAGTAAAAAAAAAAATTGAAGGCAGCTTTTACCTTTTGTTACGCTATGATTGGGTTACTTTACTTAGGTTTACGTACTTATAGTACTTATTATACGAACATTTCTGTAATGTTTCGCATCCCCTGTGTATGCTCTTAATTTGTATCCATTAAAATAAAACACGAGTTTATTTTAAAATCAAATAAATTGTGCAATCGTGCCGGTACATGACCCCGGGGATTGCCTCGTTAAGTAGGCTTTCGGATTTGATGGAAAACACAATTTGCACGAACATCAAACTTGAAATCTGAAAATCTTGTTATAATTATATTGTACACTAGCGACCCGCCCTCGCTTCGCTCCGGATTAAAGTGTTATACATATAAACCTTCCTCTTCAATCACTCTATCTATTAAAAAAAACCGCATCAAAATTGGTTGCGTAGTTGTAAAAATTTAAGCATATATAGGGATATAGGGACAGAAAAAGCAACTTTGTTTTATACTATGTAGTGATGCATACATACAAAACATTTCGCCTTCATTCGCAGAGCTACAAGAAATACCAACAACTCTTAAAATGATTGTTCAGTTCGCAGTGCCGACCACCTTCGTTGAGCGTGGTACATTGATTGCAAGCAGATAGCATTATCCATGACTTTTCTGTTTAAAAAGGCTTACTGGACCTTCAATAATAATATTGTGGCACTAATTCGTGCTCCATTTGGCAGTTTTGCAACCACACAATCACATTTACATTTGTATTTAAAATGAATGCCAGTTTACTGTAGTGGTTATAGATATGTTTCATACATACTTGTTTAAATTGATTACTATTATTAGAAAGATAAAATGACCCATACAATCTTCACGAATAGAGCTTTATACACTTGCTCCGGTACATAAACTCATGCAATACGAATACACTTTATTAGACACCAAGAAAGATAGACCTACGGAACAGCATATTTACATTATACGTAGATATAAAATAGGCAGCCTTACCCCTAAATAGAGATCTCTTCCACACAACTCCCAATATCATAGGAATGTTTTTGATATTTTAACTGTGTAAATACAATTATTTTTTTACATATATACATAGCATCACGCTTTCATTCCCAGAGTGAGGTAGGCAGAGCTACAAAAATACAAAAAAATCGAAAAGGACTTGTTTATTATTCTGTAACCACATTTTGCACAATCAGGCCAAGAATTTTAATAGTATGTAAGTGACAGGTTGCAAGCCCATCGCTTAACAGTACTTCAAGCCTATATTCCCTTAGTCGCCTCTTACGAAATTCACGGGAAGACATGGAGTGGCACTACTCTAAACCGGCAAGCACACTTTATTTGAGAACAAAATATGTTACACATGCAGGCATGTTATTTTAAATAGTAAAGATTAATAAAAAACTTAGAATAAAATACCTTTAACATAGGGATTCATGAATCGTTCGTTTATTTATTATTTATTTTATAATATTGCACTCAACTAACTTGCAAAAGCATTGCTTATCGAATTAAGAATAACCAAGGACATTCTTACAAATTGACCTAGCCCCAAACTAAGCTCTAGAATTGTACTGATTACTATGAACATACTTATAATATGTTAAGAAATAAATACTTACATGTATATAAAACATCCAAGACTCGGGAACAAAAACTCGCGCTCGCCACACAAATATCAGCCATTACCGGGAATTGAACTAGGCAAACCGCGTCATCTATATTCTAAGAGTGCGCCGAGGCAACGATACGTAATTACGAAAAAAATGCGTTCGTTTGATCGCCTGCTGCATTGTTTTTACTGAAGCTTTAGTTATGCAATTCATATGTAAGATATTTAAGGAATAAATAAATAAATAAATAAAATAAATAATCACAGGACAATGTCACACAAATTGACCTAGTCCCAAACTAAGCTCTAGGCTTGTACTATGGGTACTAGACAACGATAAACTTACTTATATAGAGAAATATATACTTAAATACATAGAAAACATCCAAGACTCAGGAACAAATACTCGTGCTCATCACACAAATATCTGCCCTTACCGGGATTTGAACCCAGGACCCCTAGCTTCGAAGGCAGGGTCACTCCCAACTAGGCTAGCGTGTCGTCATCAAAAAAAAAAAAAAAAATCAAAAAAAAAAAAAAAAAAAAAAAAAAAAAAAAAAAAAAATGAAAAAATGAAATGGTTGTTGAATCATTCTATTTATCATATACTTTAGAAACACGATTACTTGTACTTCCCTCGATAGAAAAAACATCCAAAGATACCTCTACATAACAAAATAAACACTTAGTACGGCGTAATTACTTCACGGAAGATCATCAGTTTTGGATTTACAACAAAACTACACGTCTTCTATATATTCTACACTTTAGATTTGAAAATGTGTTTTTATTTTACTAATATGAAGGAAATACCTAAATTCGCACGCGTTTCGTCCATTTTAGCCAGAGCCGTCACGTTTCCCCCATGTCCGCATTAGTCAGGCTTCGGCCGTCGGACGTGGAGGCTGTGTCGCTTGGTGGTTGGTTGCGTTTATCGCGATTTTTGTGATTATTCACTTTATTTTAAATGGGGAATAAACACAACCAAGAAAGGAAGAGAAGGGGTTGGCAAAAGCACAATGCTAAACGCTTGCGTGAAGAAATGAAGTTAGTTAAAATCGTAAACCTACTGATAGTGGAGTAGTTCTAAGAAACCTGATTTGACAGTTGTCAAAATGCCACGCTAAGGGAGGAGAAAATAAATCGGTAGCAACATAGACTGATTTTCGAGATGTATCGATTTGTATTAGTAAGACTTTGTAATCGTTTAGTTGTAGTCTTGATGTTTTGGGCCAAAATTGGTTTATTTACACAAGTAATTTTAAACAACACGCGAAGTTCTTTCGATTAGTAGGTAGGTATATAAAAAATACACTTCTATGGTGAATATTTACCAAGATATAAAAGTAGTTTAGCTAAAAAAACACATTTACAGGCAAAACAAGCTTCTTAGAACGACCCGAGTTTTTTTTTACTATAATTAATTATATAATATTGTTACTTCTTGGGATAGTTTCAATATTTCTAGAGCAAGACATCTCCAGAAATCTGAATACAAAGAGAATACTCCGTAAGTATACTCAGTACCTAACAACTATATTTCAACAAATGAGTAAAATTGCAAAATTATTTATATTTTTTTATTTATAGGGTTAATGTTCCAGTTGTTGGCACTTCGCTACAAAGCGAAGAGTTAGGTACCTAATGAACCGGTGAGGTATGCGTAAAAATACTAAGAGGTGTATAGGAAAACATTTTAATAAATTTCGTATGAATTTTCACAATATCTTTTTCAATTTACAGAGTAAATGAATTGGTTGACATCGATTATAAAATTTACCACACAATGGAATTGTAAGTCCCAAATACGAATTATTTTTATAGAATGAGGATTACAAAATTTCACCCAAAAACTAATTCTGTTAATAAATAAATTATAGTTAAATCAAAACGTTCTGTTTTATTACAGGATGCCAATGGACCAAATTTCTTGTCTTTCAGTGGATGGAGAAATAGACAATGACATTGCTTACTCACACAGACAAAATAATGCCGTGAAGTAAAATCCGATATTGATTATTGTTGTTTCTTATGTCCTAATATTTTTTTCTAAAGATACCTGCGTACATTATTCATTACATTATATACATACAAACATTAAGTAGGAACTTCTAAATATGTGATTGATACAGCAGCTTTAAGTTTTTAGTTTTTTAAAACATCAATTTAATTTTATACTTTATAGTGATCAGAATCAGACATTGAAGTTTTTGCGGAAATAATCATGGATAAACATTCGTACAAACTAAGATCCTTTTTTTTAAAGACGGTTAAAATACCAAAACTTTCTCCTATGTGAAACAAATACTTTTCTGAAAACCGCATTAAAAACGGGTCAGCCAAACGTAAGATAATCGCGGACAAACATACATACATACATACAGGTCAAACTGAGAACTTCCTTTTCTTTGAAGTCAGTTAAAAATAATATCTTGAAGAAAGGGTCCATGACTGGGATTTTTGCCCTACTCAGCCGTTCTTATTACTTTACATTAGGTATTGAGTTCACTTTATTTTGTGCTTAGAATATTGTCAATAAAGGTAATTAGGTTTTATTTCATTTCAATATACAGTCACATTAAATCACGGGGTTGTTGAGCCACCATAGAACTGTCCTAATGACAGCGTCAAGTCACGCAAAAGAAATTATTTACGTCAAAATTTACCGTCAACTTTCTATGAAAGGGTTCTCCCGGTAACCTTCGGAGAGGGAAGATGGCCGATTGGAAGATGTACGGCTTTTACTTATGATTTATTCTCTTTAGCCGAACAATTTGCCCAATAAATATTATAAATAACTTAACACTAGCTAAATACACCATAGATGTACAAACGACATTAATTAAAAATTATCTATCTATCTGTGAGTGGGTTCTAGAGTGGCTCAACAATCTCGTGATGTGACTGTACCTCAACAATACAAGTAATTCAATCCTACCTTACCTACCGACAGTAAACAACAAATTTAAAAAAAAATGTAGACTGAAAAAAGTTTTTAACTTCTTATAGTCAATATTTGAATAAAACTATTCGGAATCGATTATGTTTTTTTATTTTGTAAACATTGGTAGCAACCTCCGCGCCTAGTGGACCGGCGCACGGCTCGTCAGGCGCGGCGCGCGGCCGGCGCATGGCTCCAGCTCGCTCCTTGCTGGTGTGCTATACGCACACATACACAGAGTGCATAAAATACCTAAAGTTAATGAGCGCAAAAAGCTCGGTGCCCCCTTAAGTAGGTAAAGTGACCAGCAATAATAATATGCTATCCAACATAGGGTGCAAAAATATCTGACACGCCTTTATTACTGGAGGCATAAGAGCGTGTCAGATATTTTTGAGCGACTGGACTCAATGATGTTGCTCAGTCAAAGGTACTTTAAACTTGCAATAGCATTACTTATTCTGTCCATAACCGAGGAGAAAAGACGATGTCAATGATCCTGCTCACTCCTTATTCCGGTCTAGATTACAATATCAGCGCTCGTGGTCAGATAATCCATAATATTAAAATATCATTTCTATAATCATATTTTCCGTAGGATTTGTTTTCCGTGAAAGTGATGTTGCATTCTAATTGCTAATCTAGTATTCAAAGCGAGTTGTCGTTACCAACAGCGATATCGATCTCCTTTCTGAGTCTTAAATCATCCAACGTTTTAGTTGGGATGATCACCAGAGGTCGTATAATCGGGTGCTTATCAGCCTAAAGATCGCTTTATTTTGGAAAAAGCATCATATAAGTATAAGACAATGTAACACGGCAATCTTATTAAAAAAAATTTGTTAAAATGTACCTAACATGAAGCGTCACATAAATTTTTATATCATAGTTAATTTAAAAGTATTTAAAGTAATTATTTTCAAGTAATTAACCTCAATGTACGAGTAATTAAACGTAACAAGAGGTATCAAATAAAATAATAATAAATAAATATAAGGGGACAATCTCACACAAATTGACCTAGTCCCAAACTAAGCTCTAGGCTTGTACTATGGGTACTAGACAATGATAAACATACTTAAATAGAGAAATACATACTTAAATATATATAGAAAACATCCAAGACTCGGGAACAAATATTCGCGCTCATCACACAAATATCTGCCGCAGAGTCACTCCCAACTTGGCCAACGTGTCGTCAAGAAAAGACGTGATTACAGATTTGCGCTCGAATGGTCTTCGATGTACCTAACTAGAACTACCAACATAAACAAATATCGCTTGACGTTTTACAATTTAATTATAAACACACTATAGAGAGATGATGCGAATTGATACTAAATAACTATAGTTGCTACCTAGGTACTCGAACACATGAAACGTGTGACAGTTACGTCTGCGCCTAAACAATCGAAACCTGTATACTATTGGCTTAAATCCAGTCTTTATTTTCAATATTATGATCGTTTTTATTTACTGGTTTTCTATTCTACTACGTTAAATCACTATTGCGTTTGAAGAGTTTTATTATTAATTTTTCGTGTTGTTGCCGGGTTAGAATTAAGTGCCACTCCATGTCTTCCCGTGGATATCGTAAGAGGCGACTAAGGGAATAAGGGCTTGTAGTACTGTTAGGCGATGGGCTTGCAACCTGTCACTTATACACTAGTTAATTTCTAGGGCTAATTGTGCAAAATGTGGTTACAGAATTATAAACAAATCTTTTTAGAGTTGTTGGTATTTCTGTAGCTCTGCCTACCCCGCTCTGGGAATGAAGGCGTGATGTTATGTATGTATGTATGTATGTATTATTGTTTTTAACTCGGCTGCCGTTATTATCATGTAAATTAAACTTATCAAAACGCTGATAATACGGAAACATCAAAAGCAATATCGTTTTTACCGTGTAGAATCTCAGCCCCGGGTAGTAATGGCGGCTGCATCGAAAACAATAGGTACGATAACAGTTTATAGGCAGTATGGTTTTACGCCGCAGAAAACAGGTTCCGTGTTAAATCATTCAACAATTAATGTATGTATGTGAGGACATTCAACAATTTATTGTACGAACAAAAGAGATAATTATTATAAAGTAGACTAAAATGGCGGGAGCATGCACTCAACCGGGAGGAATGGCGAAAAAGAGGGGAGGCCTTTGCCCAGCAGTGGGACACCAAAATAGGCTAATAAAAAAAAAAAAAAAAAAATAAGAATGTACATTTTTGTTTTTTAGTTATTTTACATAAGTACATACATAATATGACGCCTTTATTACCAGACTGCACGAGTGGGGTAGACAGAGCTACTACAGAAATACCAACAACTCTAAAAAGACATGTTCGTAATTCTGTAACCACATTTTGCACAATCGCCAAGAAGTTTGCAAGCCCATCGTCTACCAGTACTACAAGCCCTTATTCCCTTAGTTGCCTCTTACGACATCCACAGAAAGACATGGAGTGGCATTTTTCTAATTCGGCAATCACACGGGGTTTATTTTTTTTATCATCAATTATGCTTGATTAAATGACAAATCTCCCAACAAACTGTCATATTTTTAATAAAAATAAAGTAAAATTTCCAAAAAAAAGTAGGATTAGTTAGTTCTAACAAGTTGTTGTAACTTGGAGTTTTATTACTTTGCGACGCTCATAATGGGTAACTAACCAGCACTGGCGCCCTAGGCCGTGGAGAAACAGCAGCTAGGTCATGAATAATAAATAGGTCCATGAACGTATCGCTGTCCGCGTCATCGTTGGTTTAAGGACACGACATAACAACCCTGGGGTCAAAGCTGTTTGCATGGAGAAGTGCCGAATTTTAATATTATTTACCACTTGTGAGTTTGTCCACGTTTAACTATTAAATTGTTCATCATTAAACTTTTGCAAAACTAACTTTAACAGTTTAAATTGGTTTTTGTTGTTAAAATATTAGTAGTACCTGAGTGCCCGCACAGACAAACAGTAAACAAGTAGGGTAAAACACCCATTATTAGCGTCCAAAATACCAGTTATTGGTAGAGGTGAGACGTACTAGGCAAAATGCGTACTTACTGAATCTTCCTAGTACGCGTCCACAAAAATACTAGTGCCAAAGTAAAACGGACCATTTTAGTATGCGTCTGTATTGGGAGTATAAGTAATAGTTATACATTCACAGCAAGTACAGAGACTTGATCAAGACTTGCCTCGGCGCCTAAAGCGAGGTGCACGCCCGATTGGACGTTGAAAGTCGCCGTACTTCTAAATACTCGTACGCTAAAATGAGGCCGCGCGGGATATTTCTCACCTCTTGTTATTGGCACTTTGTGATTGAATAATAATATACAGGGTTCTCGACGGTAGTGCTGTTTAACTCTCAAATTTTGTATGGAACAGCTGTTTTTTTTTCGCGAATTGGATGTTGGGGCTCTAATAAAAGTTGATGAGTATGACCTACAGAGTTAGTTCCTAAAGTTTGGACAACCCACTGCCAAGAATCCTGTATATCACCGGTAATGACTTGAAATAAAGGTTATGGTGCCGATAATTGGTACGTTGCCAACAGTAGGGCTGTTTACCCTAACTTAGACATGGAAACTATTAAAGTAACTAACAAGCATGGAATTGCAAAATAGCTCTTAAAACTTAAAGCTTCCAGTAGCTATCCTAAGGGGCCGTGTAATCCTTTAACTGGGTTGCCAAAGTGTTAACCCGATAACGCCCGCCGTTACCGACGGCGAGACCGCGGGGACCGCTTGACCGATCGGTCGTACTGCGACCGCAGCAGTGTTAACGGCTGCCTCGATAAACTAGGCCCTTTTGGATCTCCAAATGTTTTGGTAAGTTTGTTAGGATGTTTAGATATTTGGATCCTACAATTACCCATGTACAGATTAACAGATTTGTGTGAAATTACACACAAGCAGGCTCGGATTATGTATGAGGGATACTTAGTTACACAAATTTTAATGTAAGTCGCGAGAAAATTATATTTTATGCCTTTCGATGCCGGCCGAGAGCTGTTGTGACATGAAGTGTCTTGAGATAAAACGATAAATTGTTACTGAATTGTCCAACTCACTATATTCACTCATGCTTGCAGTTGTATTTAATGGGACTTCAATACCTTGACGTTTCGATCGTGGTCCACATCACATGTTCGTACCACACTTGGTCTTGTTAACTAATACGCTGTCCGTCCGTCCTAACTTAAATACCGGTTTTAATTTTTAGGGTTGCGTAGTCAAACTAGGAACCCTTATTACATAAGTCAAGCCAACAAACTGGTAAAATAAAATCTTAAAAACTAACGTAACACGTAACGTCGGCCTCTTTTTCACCTCTGCCGCGATTTGTCTCGTCATACAATTATTTAAATTCAAGAATGCCTTAAATAGATATTTTAAGTGATAACTTACTCATAATTAAACATAAAGTACTGAGCTCAATTAGGAATTAATTTATTCTTAGCATAAATTTCGCCTTAAGTTACCTACTTTTTAGGGTTCCGTAGTAAAACTAGGAACCCTTATAGTGTCGCCATGTCCGTCCGCCCGCAGCGTAGCACAGAGACTCTTAGAACTAGAAAGCTGTTATTTGGCATCAATATGCATATTAGTCACGCCAACAAAGTGGTACACTATAATTAAAAATCTTAAATAAAAGAGCATATAACGAATTTTGAAGGAAAACTATCACGACTAAGTGGACATCATTGATTCTTGATATACAGGCGATTAAAGTTATACCCACTAAAATCATCTACGACGGCACCAATTGACTTTAAATAGAAAATTAGTGATTACTTGGTGATTTTTTATGTTTGTAGTACTTAACGGCTTCGGATCCCTAGACTGAGCGTGTTCCGACATGCTCTTGCCCGGTTTTATAATTTCAATTTTTAGTAGGTGTAATACAATTGTAACAACGTGAACCGCGTACTTGAAATTTAATATGAATGCTGTACCCGCCTGTGATAGGCTTACATATATTGTATATTGTTGTCAGGCTATGTTATAAAATGAATGATCGATATGTATGCTGTTGGCATGTCTTTAATAAATAAATGAATAAATAAACACACTTTAGTGAAAGCTTCGTTGGTTATGAAATACTCACTTGTGTTGTAATATTCATTTTATAATGTATTTAAGCTGTTTGTTTTCCTTAATAAATAAAAATAACTATATTAGATTTAAAATGCCTGAACTATTACTATTATAAATTGGGCAAGGCTTAGATTTATACCATGATACCAACACAATCATGATGATACATATTATGTAGTAAGCCGCTTTCTTTGGCATCATGGCAGAAATCTAAGCCTTGCCCAAAGATTGCCGCGATGATGAATCCAGCTGGCCACTCGTATCCAGCTGGTCTTTGTGACCTTGAATTGGCTGTTGGTTATTGATCTGAATAATTTTCATCTCCTTATGCTCCTTACTCGGTTTACCCTTGAAATGTTTATCGCATTTCCTCGAATGGTTTACTGCGCCGTATTTTCATTTCAACGACGGGCATTTCCGTGTGAAGAAGTTATATTTTTTTGGTGGTTTCAGGTCTAACCCAGCCTAACCTACGTAACCTACGCTTAAGATAACCTAAAAACAGTAAGGTTTCAGCAGAAAGTTGAAACAGAAAGATGAAATGAAATACGGTGAAACGACACATTTGATGAAGTGAGTTTTGACATGTCAAGCAAGGGGATCCTCTCTTTAATCACTTTCCATTACCTACTTTGGCTTTTGGTCTCCTTTGCCTTCTCAATGCAAGAAAAAAACAATCTTCGTCTCGAAATCTTCTCTTCGTGGCCTGAAAACTATTGATTCTTCTTACCAACGTATAAACGAAGTAATAAAATGATGCAATAACACTTAAAAAAAGTTTAGACTGGCATTTGAGTGCCCAAGAGTGTTCTTAAAAGGGCATAACAACAAAAAACGTGCCGTTTGGCAAGAAATTAAGCGGTCGTGCTCGAATTATTTAGGTCTTCAAAATGCTTTTTTTAATGTGGTTATGTGTTTTGTCTTCTTTATGGGTGAATTGCAAAAATATTGTGCAATGTCAAGGACATAATTGATGTCAATGTTAAATTGAAACAAATTATTTTTCCATTGTGTAACGAAGATTAAGCATACGATTGTATGACTAATTTTCGTTACACAAAGGAAAAATAATTTGTTTCAATTAAACTTTGACATCAGTTAGGTCTTTAACTATGTACAATATTTTTGCAATTCACCCTTATGATCAATCAAAACGTAAAACAAACACAAGTTATCAACGATTAAATCATATTGACGTGATTATTAAAAAAAACACTTGGCAAATGAGTTTGACGTATTGTCAAGGGCGATGGAAATGGAACTACAATTTTTCAAGAAGTCACCGACGCTTTAATTGATTGAAATTGGAAACGCTCTAATTTTGACACATGTCTGGTATTTGTAAAAATATATTTACGAGTATTAAAACCGTTTTTTTAATTTTCGTTGCGCCGACCACAGTTTTATAATGTTTGACTAATTAGTTAACTGTTAGACAATAAATTGGCCATTGACATTAAATCCAACATCAGGATAAATAAACAGACTTCTAGTAATTAAAGGAATAAATAAGTATCAGGAAACCATCTTACACAAATCAACCAAGTTCTAAGCACTAGGCTTGTACTAGACAATAATAAACATAGATAGAAACACAAGATATACATACTTAAATACATAGAAAACATCCAAGGCTCAGGAACTAATAATCGCGCTCATCACACTAATATGTACGTATGTATGTAAACACTTTATTGTACAAAATAAAATAGAAACTATACTCGTACAAAGGAGTTACAAGAAAAAAAGTACAAAGGCAAACTTATCCCTCATGGGACGTTTTAAAAAAAAATGTACATAGTTAAGGGCTTGAATAAAAACAAAAGTTAATTCCTTTGTGTAATAAAAGTTACTCATATAATTTGTATGACTTACTTTCGTTACACAAAGGACGCGATCGTGATTTTGTTTTCATTAAGCCCTTAAATATGTACAATTTTTTTGAAAATGACTCGTATTCCAAATATTTTCCCATACCGAAAATCGTACCCTGAATCGCTAGCCTCGTAGGCAAAGTCACTGCCAACAAGGCTAAACGAGTCGTCATATATAATTATAAACCTCTTCCTTATCACTCTACTCTCCTTGTTCCTGCTTTAATCACATCCATTGTCTCCTCGCCGTTTTACGGATTGTTGTCCGACCATCGGGCACCGGGTCTTACCACGGATCGCTTTAAATTCCTAAAATTATTTACGTAATAGGTATGTATTTTGTTGTAAGAATACATTTATTTATATGTTTATGAATCAGTTATTCTATTTAAAAACACGTTCAATATTTGACTTATTCGACTAACTTTCCTTTGTCTCGCAATCACTCGAAGGTTAACTAAAAAAATTGATGTGAAATAATTACACTGCCTTCAAAGTCGTGAACTAAATAAGGCCAAATAATTCAAGTACCGCGAACTACGACGTAAGTTAAATACGACCTGCAATTATCTTTGCGCCGTTTCGACACTAAAACTTATAATTATTTCACAAGCGAAGTCAAGTCGCGTCCTTGCAAATAAATTACTTGTGTGTTTTCTTGAAAACATATTTCTTTAAATTACTTCATTTTAAGTTACTAAGCGTTCAATATGTTATTTTGTCCTTGAACACGTCAAGAAGAAAAAGACGCGTCAAGAAGAGAGTTACATAAGTACGTCCAATGGCTTTAAAATTGCAAACCGCTAATCTTTTAATGCATATTTACGAGTATATGCCCGGGTGGTTGCCGGGTTAGAAAAGTGCCACTCCATGACTTCCCATAGATGTAAGAGGCGACTAAGGGAATAAAGGCTTGTAGTACTGTTTGGCAATGGGCTTGCAACCTATCACTAATTACACTGGTCAACGGGCGTTTTCCAAAAAAAGTTACATTGTTAAAGACAAAATTTAAAAAAAAAACTTGTCCTATTTCGTCACGAATATTAACGTATCTAAATGTATGGCTAATTGTCGTGACAAAATGGAAAAAGTTAAATTTTCTTAACTTTTTCCTTAACGATGTACACTTTTTTTGGAAAAACGCCCAAACATCATCATCATTTTGCCTACTAGTGCAAAATGTGGTTACAGAATTATCAAAAAGTCTTTTTGGAGGGTTGGTAGTTTTGTAGCTCTGCCTACCCTTCTCTGGAAATGAAGGCGTGATGTTATGTGTCTATAATATAAACCGAAACTTGTGTCCGTTTCGGAAGCAAAGACGTTAGTTAAATTCATGTTTCGTCATCCTTGACAGTGCGAAACGATCTTACTTCTCAAAAACGTTTTATTAGCTTTCCAGAAACACGCGTGACGAGCAAATTGTTAAGGTCGCCTTACACTTGCTTCTCGGCAATGTGTGAATATTAAATTCTCCAAGATGAAACTTACTTTGAGTTATTGTAGGACGGGTTCCGAGAACCGCGACTGTTTGAAGTTAAATGTCTAGCTTGCAGTTTGTTTTGTATGGGACTGATTGCGCAAAAATGGGTCTATGTTTTTCTTACAATGGTTACGGATCGAGGGGTTTTTATTTGGTTTTTATAAAGTAGCTTTTTAGAAATAAATTAATTAAATGTTAATAGATATGTATTTGTCTAAATATTAAAGAACCAACGTGCCGGTTTTCTTAATTATTTAAACATTCTTCTGTTGAATTACTTTGGACAACTTAAAATGATCATGTAGAAGAAATCCATTATGGTCACGATTGTGACGTTGAAATATTCTTGCTACGTGAAAACTTTAAAGTTTCATTTCATTCGTATCTTACAAAATATATTTTTTTTTGGAATTATTACGCACTACAAAAAAAAAAACTAAAGTTGTTCATTTTGTGTAATATTTTGTATCCATAATCATACTTGATTTGTGTACTGAAATAACAGTAAAATACAAAATGTCTAGTCAACATAATTGAAAGAAAAACAGTTATCCTTTTAAATTAAATACAGCGCACAGTCAACGGCCCTTTCGTTATTGCAGTCTAGTGCCACTTGTCTCCTCTTCTTGACACTTTCCTTTTATTATTTTTATACTTACTCCCATTTTCTCTCAACGGCAACTATTTTTAATGTGAGGATATTAAAGATCTCTAATATTTTTTATAATACTCCAAGGGCTTCTATTACACAAAACGATTTTTAAGATTAATTTAACATACGCAAATTCGCAAAAGTGTATATGTGCATAGGTGCACCATACTTAATGTATTTTTAAATGTACCAAAGTAGGAAAATAAAGAATAGACTAAAATCACATCGAATCAAAAAAATAATTCAGTTTTAACATTTTTACAATTAGTAGGGTTAACATTTGAATGGGATTAGATTAGGAATTTCTTTTTGAACATTTTGGTAGGTAGTCGAAGGAAAAAGAGGAAGAGGAAGATCTAAGCCTACTTACTTTAACCAAATAAGATAGAAGGCCGATGTTGTGTCGTATTAGGAGGTGAAAAAGCTGGCACAGAACAGAAATCTTAAATTTAACGATGATGAGGATTAAGATGTTGATAATTATGTATATTATGTCTATCTGCAATTTACTATTGACTACTGTTAATTTTACGTGCTGCAGATTCCAGGAAGTCACATGTAAACGCATAACATATATATGAAGTGTAGAACCACTTACTGACATTACCTGTTGTCTTGAGTTGCCGACTGAGCATTCTTAACACCTTTGACAGCCAAACAGGATTTTCATTCGTCATTGCCCAACAACATTATTTCTAATCGTTATTATTTTATCGAAATAATTCTTCATGTAAGATAAGGAAAGACGGAGATGTTATAACGTTTATTCAAAATTACAACTTGATTATAGATCGCGGCTATATTTTTAATTCTATGTTGTCCAGTCATGTTATTCCTTCAATGAATGCCTGATTTGATCCGCTTTGGTGGAATACATAATCAAGTCAAGGTCACGTGTCGTAAGAAATTTAAAATAGGGAATATGCATTTTTGTTTCCCTTACGCTCTCTGGAAAGTGCTATGAAAGAGAGAAATAACTGCCGACTGCCGACTGCCGTGAAATAATTGTCGTGTAATTTTTTCATAACATAATATGATGCTTTAGAAAGTCTTAGTTCAGACCCCCTGCAAAAACACTCTATACAAAATCGCCGACAGAAATGACGTCACAGCTGTTGTTTCGTGTTTAAAATATAAGGACAATATAGAGAAATTTGAATTTATCTCGTAAATTACTATGTTTAAGCCAATACCGTTGAATTAAAATATTACGTAAATAAAATGAGGATGCCGAAAAAAACAATCTAAGCATTTAAAGAAGTTTTAAAATTTCAGTTTTGATTCTATATAAATCTTAAAAAACGGGTCAAAAGTTAGCGTATTGCGTTTTACGAGTATATGCTTTTTTTAGGTTTTCTCCTGAATTGTATCAATGCAACTCAATTCTGATTTTCATGCATGTTCTCTATTGTTCCAACCATCCACTCAGGCCGAATTCCAAACCGCCCTAACCCTGTTTATAATATTTTATTAAGCTTCATTAATCTAAAAAGTAATAGCGCCTTTCAGCGTCGTTATCGCGTAATTAACCTGTCATGAATTGCGGTTTTTCATGTCATTTCTTTATTGATTCCGCGGAGCTTTAACCAAATTCGTACTGCGGCAAAAAAGTTATTACCCCGGTACTATGATTAATTACTTTATTTTATACTATCGAAGCGAAACTTTATCGGAGCAATTTGCATTTTTAATTTGTTAGCTATGTACTCACGCTTTGGTGAGTATAATTCGGCTTCAATGTTCAAAAATAAGATAAAGTATTCAGAATAAATTGGTTACGGAAAGAATTCAGTTCCTATGTTTAATTTTTTTATATTTTTTTTTGCTTTCTCATGCACTTTTGTTGATTCTTAATTTGATATATAGTCAAGTATATCACACTCTTAGGAGAGTGTGTAGCCAAATGATGACAATTTTATGCTATTCCACTACATAAATTAACTACTCCTAACCAGTGCATTGGACCCTCGCCAAAATGAACTGTGGGCTTAAAAATGGTTAACGGTCGACATACTTTGCAACGAAGCAATTTTAACCAATCGAAGCGTGCCGAGTTTACTTATTGAGTTGCGGTATTAGGCAGAGAACCAGCCTTAAATTATAACAGTTTAAGTGTCTTTTTTTCTTTTCTGTGACTTGAAATGTGGTGTAAAAGGCAAACATTTCAATATCAAATACTTCTGTAACTTCCAAATGGTTACATGTTAGCATTGCCTGATTTGTGATACTTATACGTTGATCATCAAGTGTTTCAGAGCATGCACATACTTACTCGTGCGCATATTTTTAACAACTTTGTCTGCTCCTAAATGTATTGTTTCTTTTTTGTAAGCATACTATATGTGGTTGCTCTAGCAATTTTGTACAATTATTTTACCTCACGGGTTTCCTTACCTTGGCACAATACGTCTTATATGCTCCACGTAAAAGGCGTTAATCGCTATTTCCAAGGGTGCTGTCCAATTTACCAGGATAAGAAGTACACTACGTCTTTTTCCAGGGTTGAAGGGTTTAATTTAATATTATATGGAAAACAAAATCCATTTGTTGTTTTGTTCAAAGTTTTTGTGCCCAATTGCAGCACTACAAAACTTAATTTACGACTAATGTGTTTTCAAATATCAACCTGCTTCAACTTTGCGGTCTACTTCTAGTTTTCTAAATAATAAAAAGCATTTGAAGAAAAGCAGAATTCTTTTGAATCAAGTAATGTAGACTTATGCATAATTCAAGATGGAAACTAGTTTCCATGAGATGGGAGGTATGCATTTAGACCGGAGTGATATTCACAAGTCTGGATTTTCTTCTGAATGAATAATTGTTTTTATGAACCATCTGGATTCAGCGCTCGTCTTTCTTAGTAAGGCGAGCCTCGGGCTATGTAAAGGATATAATTTGATTGGTTTAAATGTAAATGTACAAGCCCGTAGCTTGAAATTCTCGGGTTTTAGCCCAGGTTTACTATTACGATATTTTTACCCGACTGCCGGAGGGAAGGGGGTAATATTTTTGATCCAATGTGTTTTTATTTTTTCTTTTGTAGAGGCTGGACGAATGGCCATCAGGTACTATTATTTTATGAAAAATCGGGCAAGAGCATATTGGACCATGCTCAGTGTAGGGTCCCGAAGCCGTTAAGTGCTACAAACATAAAAATCAACAAGTAATAACTAATTTTGTATTTAAAGTCAATTGGTGCCGTCTTAGATAATTTTAGTAGGTATATACATTTTAATCGCCTGTATCTCAAGAACCAATGATGTCTGCTTAGTCGTGATAGTTTTCCTTTAAAATTCGTTACATGTCCCTTCATTTAAGTTTTATTTAAGATTTTTTGTATAAGAAGATTTGGCAGTAGGGGTGGACACTTGAGTCTAACAAAAATTAGGTCTTTAAAGCTTAATATTTCTGTCACAAAAAAAGGTGGAGTGGTGGACGGACAGACGGATAACACGCTACGCGTAAGCTTAGTGATATGGTTTAGTTTAGCACCTAATGAATACGTAACCCCAAAAATGCTAGAATGACAGCTTTAAAATATTTGACATGTTAATAAAATAATTATAAAAACGAAAATTACAAAACACGTAAAAAAATATCCAAACATGCAGGCCGCGTTTGATGTGCCTCTTTGTTAGTCTCGTTAAGGTTAATGTAACTCGTATGTACCTACGCATAATTTTGTTTTTATTTTTCTATTAAGTAACTTACCTAGGCTGAGATTCTTCACGGTAATAATGATATCGTCTTTGACCTGTTTCCGTATTGTCAACGTTTTGATTCATTTACAATAATGGCGACTGTGACATAAACGATGCCAAAACACGTCAAACACGTAATCGTTATAACGCAGAAGAATAGAGGCCCTTATAAAGTTTGAAACGAAATGTTCACATTGCACGATCCTGTAGTATGTTTTATGAAACTCCTTGATGGTAAATAACACACGATATGCGAAATAGTTTTGTTCACCCACTTCATGACTTTTGCATCTTATATTTTAAGAATTTTCCAGAGTTTTATTCATCTCATAGCTTCGCTATACTGCCGATACTTCTGCCGGATCTAGTTTCTAAACAAATGTTATACAACAAAAGATTTGATATTTTTCAAAGATTCATGAATTGAATATACATGTTTTTTAACCATAAAAGGAAAATGAGCCGGTGGAAAGTAATAATAATAATAATAAAAGTAATAATAATAATAATAAAAGTAATATCTCACTAGGTAACTGTCATGTGGGGTGTTGATTAGACAATTTTTTCACGCGTCTACAGATTTCCAATGATACAGATACCTTTGTCTACAGACGATCATTGTCCGTATGGTTGTTTCGGCGAATGGACTCATAGCGAAGAGTCTCGACCTTAACGGCCGAACCCTATATTCAAACCGCGGATAGATAAGGCTTACTCCGGGTTGAAATGTGTCAAATTTTAATCCGAAGTAAGGCTATCTGTCCGCGGTTTGACTATAGGGTTCGGCCGTAAGAGACTCGCTAGAATAAGATCAATACAGAAAACAATTCTCGTGACACGGCACGTATTTTGAGGTTTCTTTCGCTCCAGCCCTAATCACCGGTAGCTTGAGCACTGCCCCAGTACCGTTGGCACCCGGAGGAATTTATGTTTTTTTTTTGTCTTAGTATTGTTACTTATTTAAGTCTTTTTAGAATACTCTTCCTTGACTAAAACGCCTGAACCTAGGGAGTTAAAATTAGGAAAGGATAATCCTTGATTACATTCTTTTTTCAAGGGGAATTCTTTGTAAGATGGTTTCATTAAAGGGGAATGAAACCGGGTTATGGGGACTAGCCCACTGAAACACCCTAAGCGCGTTTAAAGTAGCTCTGGAAGAAATGGGGGACAAGCGGAAAACAAATGACATGTGTACGAAGTCACGGGTGTCGTCTAATTTATACTTATGATTATTATAAATATGAAAGTACCTTTGTCTGTTCGTCAGTTGGTTACGCTTTCTTTTTGAGTCCCGGGGAAGGACTAAGGGTATTTTTATCCCGAAAAATTGGACGGTTCCTGAGGGAATAACGATAAACGACTTCTATGCGTACGGAGTCGCGGGAAAAAGTTTAAAATAAAATCGGGCAAGAGGATGTCGGACCTTGCTCAAGTCAGTGTAGGGTTCCGGAGCCATTAAGTACTAAAAACAAAAAAACAACAGGTAATAAATGACTAAGTTTCTATTTAAAGTCAATTGGTGCCGTCTAAGATGATTTTAGTAGGTATAAACACTTTAATCGCCTGTATCTCAAGAATCAATGTTGTGTACTTAGTCGTGATAGTTTTCCTTTAAATTTTGTTATGCTCTTTCATTTTTTTTTTATTCATTTTTTATTAATTAATTAATTAGCGCTTTAAAGCTTAATATTTCATAAACAGATCACTTCATTGAAAAAATGATTTTCGTCTTTCGACCTATCCCCTAGTTACGTGTAGGGAAAGTACCCAAAAACATTTTTTTTCAAGAATTTGTTCTACCACTTTGTTGGCGTGACTAATATGTACTCGTATATTCATGCCTACAGCTTTCTAGTACTAACAATCTCTGAGGTAGGCTGCAGATGGACGGACGGACATGGCGAAACTATAAGGGTTCCTAGTTAGAAACCCTAAAAAACCGAGATTTAAATACAGGTGACCAAAGTATGATAACAGAAATAAATATGTTGACATATAATTACAAAATTTAATAGTTTCAGTCTTTATTTCGTCAAGATAATGATTTAGGTCGTGAATCATTTTGAGACGGGAATTTGTGGCGTACCTCCAATAGGGTAAATGGAAATCTTGGCTTGACAGTTTTGTTTCCTCGTTCTCAAAACTGTCTGTCACTACAAGGCTTTTGGGGTGTTTTGTTACGCGACCCTCCATTATTTCAGAAGGATTTGGGAATAGCGCAAGGTGTTCAGTTGTTTTTGTTGGCGAACATTTAAAAAAATTGCTTGCTGTGTAATTGGGATGATGACTTATGCTGAACTTTACTATACATTCTATTAATATAGATAGATCATTAAAAACTATTTACTTACTTAAATTGTGCCATCAGGACCCTTCCCTGTAAATAAAAAATAAATTGCACGGCAACTATGTAATTAAACGCAGTTTTTGACGACAATCATACCAAATGACTGGTTTTTACCCTTCATTTAATAGAGTATATTTACTCTATTTTGACGCCATATTTGAGTATCAATTTATACGGGGCGTTTCTCTTAATTCTGACTTCTGCAGTGTTCTTACTTCAGTTGATTCTATGTATTCGTTTGATCGTTACAATAAACCAGATCGATAGGAAGCATAAACCTAAAAAAATACATATAGCTTATTGTCTGACAAACAAGCAATCTGGTCTCCAGATATCAGCTCAATAAATACCTAAAGATAAACACTTTTTGATATTGCAGTAATGAAAGTAATGATTGCTGATGTTGCAGAAACACTTCAAGAGTAGTGTAACTAGGAACCCTAACAGGTTCGCGGTCTTCGTATGTCTGTCTGTATGTCACAAACACTTTTTCTTAGAAGTGTATGTCTCATAGCTAAAATTTCTGTCACAAAAAAATTCGGCCCCTACATTTGTAACGATTCACGTTTATAATGGTAAATCGTTATCTTATACTCACCTACAAAGACAAGATCATTGTGCTTGGTATTTAATATTATTAAGTTTCCAAGAGGCTATTCTTTCCAAAATGGAAGCATTTTATTCTCAAAGTATTTCTCCTCGACACCTCATTATTTCCCTTCAACCTGCCTTTGAATTTAACAGACATTTTAACATGCAATTTATAAAACCACACCACACTTACCCGCACGTAACACGTAATAGTGAACGCTATGAAATAGGCACGGAATTCGACATCTTCGTACAATATTAACGAGTATAATGTTGACTTACTTTTGTCTAACGAAGAGAATATTACTGCAATAAAAACTTGCTATTTTTGTTGAAATAGTCACTTACTCAAATTCAAATTAGAAGTGAAACTGCTCTTTTATGAAATAGTTTGTTTCGCAAAAATAACAAAAACATGTATTCGTATTTGTCTTGGAACCTATAATGGGTAGGTACCTACAAAATTGTAACAAAGAAATCGTTTATCCATTGTTATTGTATATGTTAAAAAGGTTTTTTGTTCTATGTGAAAAATGGGAAACCGCTATCAGTCATCGGAAATAAGCCAAACTACTCCAGAAAAGGTCGTCGCTCAAAATAAACGTCTTAGGAGATGACTCACGTAGAAATTGACCTCCTTCGAAATAAACCTACTTAGAAGATGTTAAAGGACGTGTTTACAAAAATCTCCTTAAAAAGAACACAACGTTCTTATAAATCGACTTTCCAAGCTCGATCGTACCATATCCACCGCGTTGTTTTAACCTCATCTCCATATTCAATCCTCATATTCCTCAACCCAGCCCTACGCTTAATAGAGGAAACAATTAAATTTTAGTCTGGCTGTTACATTTCAATTCCGAAAAGATTTATGGCGATCGTCAGAACGCTCAACGGTTCCCTTTTGTGCGCTCCGGTAGAAAACAAGCGTTTTATTAAACGACTTATTTGAAATTCAGATGCTACGCCGAATTGCTTTTACTTAATTAAAGCAATTGCAATAAAAACTGCCTTAGTCTACTGGAGTGTTGTCTGGTTCGGTTGTTATTTTACACCATTCAAAGGAGATGTAGTATTAGCATTCGATAAGTGTTAATCGAAGAGTTTCATTTATCGTCATTTTGTAATGTTAGTCATAAACTGCGTAATAACCTCGAGTAGTTAAAGTGGCCTAAGATAAGACACATTACCGTTAGAAGGTACTCCGTATTAAATGAAATAGTTAGTCAAAACCTTTATTTTTGTTTCTGTGGACGAAAATAAATGTAACACTGTCATGTTGGTTGGTTTTTATCATATTTGTAAACTAATTGCTTTTAAAACATGTACAACCTGAGTCACCATCAGGCAGACTGCGTGTATAACTTTGTTTTCCATTCCAAAAAAATATAATATAGTATAGAAACTTCTAATTATTTTTATTTGCTAAGTCAAACGGATTCAGACTTTGTTATTTGTACATCCCTCGCACATTGTTTGCATGCAAATGGTGGTCATACACACATTTAAAAACAAAAGTTGTCTCTCATGGGGTCATTAGTTAAAAGCTTGTGTGCATATAAGTTGTTTTTATATGATAGGTCTAAAGCAGTCCTGACGGCGTTTATGCAGGAATGGGCTTAGCCAGAAAATTTGGCCTTAAAAACGTTAACTTTCGGTGTGTCCATAGGAAAGACGGTAATCTTGTTATGTTAATCGGTGCTCTCTTAGATAAATTTTAGTACGTATAAGCACTTTACTTATAGTTTTGGCTGCAGGAGGGGGGAGTAACGTAACTTGGATATTTCACTTATCGAGTTCGATATTTCCTAAACGGTGCCACGAATTTATAAAATTATAATAAATAACATAGACATAATATTGTATTCGTACCTCTCTCTATGTTATGATATAAAATACTTTTGCTGAGATGTACCCAAAAAAAAACAAGATTCTAACACTTGGCTGGCTTAATTTAAATATATATGTGAATATGCGAAATACAGCTTTTTAGTACCAATAGTCTCTGAGTTCAACCGTGGATAGAAGGGCATGGCGAAACTAAAAAATAAATCTAATTCTAGATTTTTGTTTAAAAAACGAAAGCCTCGGTCCCACAACTCTCAGAGAATAAACCTGGTGAAATTAATAGCATCGAGGCATTCCGATCGAGGGCTCAAATTCAAATACACACAATAATTTATTGCGTATCACATTTCGTTAAAAACAGATGGAACTATAGAGTAAAGGTATGCATATGACGCCCTGCAAGGTCACAGCTATAAAGGCTGGCAGCACGTTAGTCAGTCTTAGGCCCGTATTAATAAACTGATCTTGACTGTAACGTACGTCTCAAGATGCGTCAAAAATAACAGTGTTCTATTGCTTGACGTTTACTTTGACGTAGCTTGAGATGGGCGTCTCAGCCGAGATGGGGTTATAATACGAGCTTTTCAATTGCAGCCTTAAGATTAAAATTCTCATAGGTTTTTAGAATCTATGAGCTACTTACCGTCATGTGGTCCGTGTGCTTGTAACCTCCACGCTATAAAAGAGGTGTGCTAAACGGATATTATTTTTATTTTATTTAATTATTCACTACCGTGGCCGGTGGCAACAGTGGGTAAATAAGTTGTTTGCTAAATAAATTATAATGTATCTCTAGTGAAGCATAACAAGTTAATCCGCTTATGAGCAATCAATACTTAGCTAACATGAGATTTTTTACCTTTTGGCGACTACGGTCTATAAGTAAAAATTAATTGGTATAAAAATGACTAGAAAGAAAATTGGAGAGGGGGATTTATTGACTAAGTATAAAAATGCCAACCTTCAAATACTTAATTATTTTAAATTAGGTAGCGTCGACAGAGCTCTGCTGCGGCGGAGCTCTTATATCTGGGTGGTTTGGCCCTCCGGGTCTGCTGCATAAATGACATAACCTAAACCTACCTACGTGTTTAAATGTCGGCATTTTTATGCTTAGTCAATAAAAACTTCTCTCCAATTTTCTATCTAGTTTATTTTTTTATACCTAGTCATTTTTTCTTAGAGACGTTTGTCGCCGAAAGGAATGTTTGGTTTAACAGGCCCCTAGGTTATGACGGGCTGTTATCCGCAACTCGAATACTTATTAATGCGCCTTTTTTGCGTAGGGGGTTAGTGACACTATTCCTGCCAACGCATTTCCACCAGGAAGCCTAGCAGACCCCTAGTGGCAACTCATTAGATGAAAAAAAATACGCATTACTTGTTCTCACCGGCTACCACGTGCTCTATTTATTTATTTATGTACTAAGATATTATTTGAACATGCATTACTATCCTCTTTAACCTACGTAAGACCATTTTGTATTCACAGTAAGTGGTTCTGTAAATCTTTTAAAAAATAAGGTTCTTAAACCAGATAGATTAACATAATACATTTTATTTTTGGTAGTGACCCTTCGAAGCTAGTAGGGATTCAAATCCCTGTAAGGGCAGATATTTTTGTTGTTAGACTGATGAGCGCGACTATTTGCTTCTAAGTCTTGGATATATTCTATATAATAATATTTAAGTATGTATTTGTATCATCGTCTAGTGCCAATAGTACTACAAGCCTAGAGCTTAGTTTGGGACTAGGTCATTTGTGTGACATTGTCCCCTGATAATTTACATAAAAATAATGAAAAAAATATATAAGTGCCCTTTATTTGTTACAATAAAAGATGCCATTATTTCTAATTGTTATTTAGAAATACTTAGGCTACGTCAGCTATTGACAAGCGGTTTGCTTAGCGCCTAGAGGCCCTAGCGTATCGCCTTACGAATTAGTAGCGAAGTGAAACAAACACACTCGAATCTTCGCAACCGGCCGCAGGTAACACGCTAGGCTCTAGGCACTAAATAAATTACCTTTCAGTGCGAACGAAGCCTTACTTACTTATTGAGCTTGTTTTAATCGTTTACGATTTGTGGTGGTTTTTGCCGGGAACCAAATATTATTCAAAAGAAATATAGTAGCAAACTTTTCCTCTTGTAAATAGAAATCATACAATCCTGTGAAAATTACATAAGCCTCGTTTAAGCTCTATTTAGGGCTCATTGCGAGCTTTGTCAGTCAAGAAACACGTTCAAAATAGGTACTATTATTTAAAAGCTTTAAGATACGTTATTTTGCTAATGTTTTGTTTCGCTTCGTAAATTTTAGCGAAAAACGTATTAACCTCATAACTTCAGGTAAAACATGACAGGAACGTAACACTGGTAATACGTAAATAATTAAACGTTGTATTGGTAAGCAGGTAGCTTGTAATTTTATATCTTTGATGAAAATTCAAAACCATCTCGGCTATTCCTACGTTATGATTATGAATTTACGTTACTTACTTGGATATTGTGGGACCTCGGTCAGAAAACATGAAATCTTTTACGAGATCTGACGTCCCAGCTTAGAGACGCCTTCATGGATCACAATTGCAATAGGGATATTTAAAGTGAGTCAAATGCTCTCCGTTAACTATTCGGATGGCATCAAACAGGCGTCACAATCGGTAGGTACCTCACCAACTGTTTATTTATTCAAAACATTGTTGCAAATTTACCGAGAGCGTCTATCAAATAACAGACAAGAATCATTTGGTATTCTGATTCGAGAACGGTTAAGCTATCTAAATGTTGCCCTGTTTTAATGTTTATCTTGGAATTCAACTGCTTTAATAATTAACTGACTATAGATTATTATAACATAGTGATTGTATTTTGAAGTTTTCAAATAGGTCTCAAGAGATTGTACTTTCCAATATTCTTAAACAAAAAGTTAACACTCTACCAAGTCTCAGTCAGATAATTTATGCTTCGCCATTATTCATATCTAGAATAGAATTCGAATAGCTCCAGAACGATTAATTTTAAACATTTCGGTGAAATTCTTTGCAAAATAACGTAGATACATAAAATAAATTAAATCACAAAATTACATAAGCGATTAATAAAAAAAACAGTTATAGTGCTTACACCTTTATTATAAAAATCTTATTATCATTACAATATTGTACATTCAATAATATTATTTACGTCATATTTACGCTAAGGCCGCTACCTGGTTTGTCGGCAAGGTATATGTACGCGGTAGTTTTAGCTCCAACTCCTTGTCGCTCTTCTTCCGCGCATACCGCCTCCAGACCTCCATCACATTAGGCTCTCGCTAAAGAAACTGTACCGAATCGTTAGAGAGCGTAAGTTACGTATCAACACCGCACCGACAAGACATGGGGCAGCCTAAATCAACAGTCAACTAAAGCACCGATCAGTATAATATTTTTGTTTACAATACATTAATCACGTAAATTTAATTTTGAAAACATAACAAAAACACATTCAAGATCAACTTATAGCGTTTGAAACTCCATTAGGAAATAGGTATTTCATAAAACATCGTAAACAGTTGCTACTACATGGACTTTAGTACTATGTACTATGTTAATATAATTATATACATACATAATGTCGATTTATAAACTGTAAAATGTACGAATGTGTTAGTAAAAATAGACAATAAGATTTTGGTTCGTGCAAATAGTAAAGGATCGTTTTCATCTATCACTACATAGATTCACATCGATTTTCTACGTTATAAATTTGTAATAAACACATATTATCATTATATTACTTATAATAATTCGTGAAAATATAAAAAAAAATCTAATTTCGGCTGTTTTAAATATTCATTTATATAGTATGATTAAAATGTGAAAACAGCCAGCGAATTTTTTTCTGTAATTCTAAATGTTTCTTGATATGATTTAATTAAAGTTATTTCATCGATTATCGAAATATTTTCATGCTCTGCTATGGATATCGCTGACTTTGCTTATTATTTCCGTTATCAACCATATTCTATACAAGTGATTAAAAATGAGAAGTAATTAAAAGTGATATAGATGAGAACGACCTGAAAAAGTGGCCTAAGTTACAAATCATAAATATTAAATTGGTTTATATACAAGCGAAGTGCGTGACGTTAGATTCAGTATACATTTTTATGTTTATATTTGTTCCACTACATCCAAGTTCTTACACATATATTTTGGCATGGTTATCGGTATGTTACTAAGTGCTATAATATACGTTATAAAATTAATATAAATTCTTGTACAATTTTTTCTTGATTGAAATAAATTCTCTGCTATAATCTGGATATGCGTTTTTACATTATCAAACAATTTATAAAACATGTCTACACAGGTTATCAAATATTAGTGCATCAAGTGATATGAAGATAAGATATTTTAATAGATTCTTATTGATATGTTTAAACTCTACAAATAACATAGATAGGTACACCAATTTCAAAAATAAATATAGACAGAATTGAAGTGACGTTACGAATCCGATTCTACTCAAATAATTGATTATTATTTGGTGTAGCTTTTAAGTACCAAAGGAGATAAAATTATATCTTTCTTTTCGTCAGACAGTCCTACAGAACTTTGTCAATGTACAGTGAGAGCGTCGTAGACTGATAGCGCTACGCCGTCGTCGATACGAGAGTTGAAATCTTGCCTATGGTCACCAAAATTGCCATCCCACGTCATGAATGAGCTTGTAATTGATACTAATAGAAATGTCAAGCTAGCTTACGACCGCGATAATTGTGTTTTGGTCGCAAAATTCAATTCAATTACTTCACCAAATATTTCAATTTTCATCTCGCACATCCCCGTCAATCAAGACCATTACCACCGAAGTTGGGCTAAAAGAAATTTGAACTGTTGCCATATAGATTCCAATTGAGTTAAATCTCCTCAAATTTCCTCATCTCGTCATCGGAAAAGCTACTAAAGTCATGGTTGATGGGTTTAGAAGAACTAAAGTGAAATATTTGCCGTCCTGTTGTGCTTTGTCAATTAGATCTATTAATTTTAAGATTCAAACTCGTAACGCCAAAATAGAGCAGGTATTCAATCTGCACATTATGTACACTCACTAATGGTCCTTAATGTTTAATCTACAAGACCCTCGGACGGTATCTCAGCTCCATTTAAAGATCTTAAAACATTCACTTTGAAAGGAAAAGCTAAACAAACATTTTGTCAAGTACATTATAAAAATAATCAAAAATTTACTCGGTCTTTCGCCAAGCAAAGACAAGAAAAACATTATCTCAAAGACAATCCTTTACATTTCTGAAAGTGTTAATTTTGACGCATTTCCTTATTTGAAATGAAGGGAATGTGCAAAGAAATTATTTGCTAAACTAATTACCAAGTCAAGCGTTTTTTTTTTTCAAATCTGTACATTGAATATTATTTTCGTCGCATGGCTTGACCGGATAATTGCAATTTCATTTTATTTTAAAACTTTGATATTGTTAAACGAAACATCGCTTTTGTGTATATTTTCTAGCTATAATATATAGTAACAGATCTTTTTTTATTATTGGTAGATGATATTAGTGATAAACCATATGTTTTCATTGTACATATATTCTAAAACATCCCACAAATTAATAAGGACAATTTATTTTATTCTTCAACAATATTACCAAAATCAATCTGTATATCAATCCTGTAGAGAACAAGCGATTCTTAGAAAGATAACGGCTGCAAAAATATACATAAGTCATAAAGTTGGCGTTGACTCTCATTTGTAGCCTCTAAATATTTTAATGAGTAAAGATAAACGATGTTTTCTTAGGGCATCTCAACATAAAGAAAGGGCATCTCAAAATTAACATTTACAAAACTTACTCAACCGGATTTTGAGATATTTTCTTTTGTCATATCGAGCACGAGCAGGTCCAAACCTTACAGTGTTGGCAACTTTTAACTCTAATTTTTTTTTTATATTCATGAAATTGTTAGCTTAATTTAATTCCGTACATTTTTCTACAATCATTGTGTTTTTAATGCAACTCGTCTAGCCTCTACAGGGCTGTTATACACTGAATGACTTTTAGAAGCTGGGTAAATCGAACCAAATATGACACTAATAATAATTTCGGACATAAGTTAAATCGCTTTTATTGCAATTACCTCGATCATTGTACACATTATTAAAACCAAATTACATAACCAATATAAGACTTACCAAGTGTAGGTAACCTAACTAGGTCACCTGTCTTCGTAGCGCATGACTAGTATAAGTAACATCGACGTGAATAGCAGCCCAGTGTAGCTGGATTTAGTCTTCACGCCGCTTTGTAGCTCGGCCAAGCTTGAACCTGTATCCGACAAGATGCACAGATGGATTATTGAGAAACATGGATTCGGGAGTTCAAAGTGTTGCTCTGCCCTCATAAGCCAATAGGCAGTATCTGCAATTCAATAGCTGAAGCAGATTAAGTCCTATCTCGTTAGTAATAAGGTTGCATTGGCTACAGGAGTTTTGTCTGAGATACTGCTAGCAGGGCAGTGCTGGGTTGCTAAACGACGTCTTGGCTGCACGCTTTAGTGTTCTGTCACTGTAACGTTATGTCTGGACTGCTGCACTAATCTGCCAAAGGTGCTAAAGCGACTAGGTATCTTAGTGTGCAGCTACTTATAAGGCCGACTGTAAGCACAGTACCACCAAATCTTCACAAATCGCACTTTTAGAATAATAGTGACCTAATTCAAACGTTTTCAGCTTTCGATTTTGAGTCATAAATTTAGTACTATAGAAACCTAAGTCGAAATTCAACATTATGTGGATTAGGTCACTATAATTCTAAAGATGCGAAATATACTCTCAGATTGTTATATTTGTTTGTCTGTTGGAAAAGAAGATTGCTGATAGTGATAGTGACTGTGGAAGTACCGTATGTACCCTTGAAAAGAGTTTCTCTGTATTCTCCTAGGTAGGGCGATCAACATGCATTCACATAGGGCTTATATTCTACATAGTAAAAATATTGCCTGTGGCCTGTGGCATGATACCGTATCAAAAACAATATTGTTAGAATAAAAGGTTAGAACATACACGTCCAGCAAAATAACGATTTGTTTATTTAAAAAGACGAATGTGTGCCCATTTTTAACAATAATTGGAAGCTACGCAACTTATTAATACTGGATCTGAAAATCGGCGTAGTGTGAAAAATGGTCCTTCTTTCCAATTAAATTCTTCCATCTCTCGCATCAAAGTACTGCCTGAAGCAATATTATAATTGTTGAAGGAACTTTCTTAGTAAATACTATTGGGAAGACGCAAATCCCGGCTGATGATTATTTTTTGGCATTATAAAAATATTGAAACTAGAACAATAAAATAATCAAATAAGTATTTCAGACTATTGTGATAATGATACAATTTAATTTGTACTCTTCCTCAGAAATTTAGTTGATTACCTTACACGGAGAAACAAAAGCGGGCAGTAAATAAAAGCAGCAAAATGCTTTGGTACCCCTGTTGCAATTTCTTATAACCTATATATAACCTGGGAATAAGGGCTTGAAGTATTGTCAGGCGATGGGCTTGCAACCTGTCACTATTACACTTTAGTCTTAAAAATACTTGTTTGCCTACCCCACTCTGGGAATAAAGGCGTAATGTTATGTATGTATAACCATGATTTTGATTCTCTATATCGCTGCTATGTCTTATCTGTAAGAAAAATCGCGATAATACATCATCAGGAATTTTCAAAAATCATCCAGATCTATCCCCAATAGGCATGATACGTTTGACTCAGCACGTTTGTGGAACTAATTTGATGTGTGCCACTAAAATTATCACGAATGGACAATTTTCACCGGATTGTGGTTGCATGTGGCGCAAAATTACATCAAGTCATCAAATCTGATGGAATTTACCATCAAACGCTACGAAGCGGTTTGATTCGCGGTTTATGGCAGTAATCCAAATTTTGATTTGTAGAGGCCGCATATGATAAAGTCGGCCACGATCTGGATTTCAATAATCATAACGCCTATGTGTCTGTTCTTTGCATATCCTCTTGAGACCCACCATACTACAATCCGGTAGATTTTTGTTAGTAGATATTTGAATCTACCAGCAAGGAAATAAAGTTCAAGTACCTTTGCACTTAAATGACATTTTAAATTTTGAAACAAATAAAAATGAACTTTATACTCCTTGAAATAAGGTTTAAATTGAATTGCCTGGATTATGTACTTTCTATAGGACACCGGGTCTTACGAGGATATATTAAACTTGGTCATGATTAGTTCCTTAATACTGTTAAACGTGAAAACTCGATAAAACACAAAAATCTCGACGGTTTTATGTTTCGAGCAATAAACCTTTTTCGCATGTTTTTGGTTGAATCTTCGAAAACCTATGATCTTGAAAGATGATATTTGGTTGAATATTTATAACTTCTTTATCATGATAAACCATTTTGTTATAAATGTTGTTGTTTTGTAGTAAACAGCAAAAAAAATATTATTTTCACTGCTTTTGTAACTATATTCTACAGTACTAATTAAACAAAAAAGCTAGGTACTCGTGACACTTCACCGAACTTTAACGCTTGCTGAGCTCAAGCTTATACAAGGCTTTATCTCGCCTTAAACTGTGTTAAGTGTCTACGATACTGGCGTCTAACGGTAAGTATTAGTAGGTAACTACAGCTCCTTAATTCTGGCTTAAATCTTAGCTAAGTCTTACGGTTTTCTTTACAAAAACTTTGCGGATGTTTCTAAGAGTTCTAGTAATAACACTGTTAACATCGCTACCTACGATGCGATGTCTGGATAAAACAGTTTTTCAACGGAAAAGTCAACTTTGTCCCTCAATACATTAGGGAACATGCAATTTTTTTAATCTTACTCACTCTAGAAAGTGCTATGAAAAAGAAGAATTTCTGTATTCGCGAAACAATTGTCGTGTTATTTTTTCATAAGATAGCGTTAAGCGTTAAAAAGTCATAGTTCACACCCCCTGCAAAAACATTCCATACAAAATCGACGACAGGGATAACGTCTCAGCTGTTGTTCCATATTTAAAATATATGGTCCATAAAAAGAAATATGCATTTATTTCAGAAATAACTATAATTATGCCATGTTTTTATAAAAATATAACGTAAATTAAATGAGGATACCGAAAAAAACAATCTAAACATTAAAAGAAGTTTAAAAAATTTAACATGTTTTGATTCTATATAAAATCTTAATAAACGGGTCAAAACTTTGTGTATTGCGTTTTATATTCTTTTTTTGCATTACCTTCTAAATCGTATCATAGAAATTAAATTCTGATTTTCATGCATGTTCTCTATTTTACATTCTTATAAGTTTGTACGGAACCCTCGGTGCGCGAGCCCGACTCGCACTTGACCGGCTTTTGTAAAGCAGCTGGAGTGTCGTCTTTTTCCATTGAAATTATCTCAGATTTTCAGAATATTTCCGGGACTCTTTCTTTTAACATATCTTCAAAGTAATTCAGACATTTTTCTTCCTGATTTAGTGAAAGAATATTATTATGTAACGTACCTTGTAAGACATGAACTCTAGCGACCGCCTTCATGTGAAGGGGGGCTTGGAGGGAGCAGGTGTAGTTACCAGCGTCTTCAACTTTGAGTCTTGCCACCTGCGAAATAAAAGTCATTACTACGACATAGTCGTATCTAGCACAATGGTTTCTGTTATCAAAATGTTGTGAATTTTTGGGTAAAGTTTAGGATTAATGAGAGTTATTCGTTAATTTAAAAAGAATCCTACTAATATTATAAACGCGAAATTTGGAATGAAGACAGCTTATACCTTGGATTAACACGTACGCTATTTTTCATATCGCTATTCCCTTGGAAACTGATTTATACGCGTACGAAGTCGCGGACGGAAGCTAGTATTCTATATAGCTTGACTTTTACGTGCTTAGCACGAATAAAGGGTTAGTATCAAAAAGATATAAAATAAAAATTATAGAAGGCATCAACAATCAATATATTTTCTTTACATTTACCCTCCTGCTAATCCTAATTCTTGGCATCCTACCAATTCTTTATTTCTAGTTAATACGGATATAATTCCACATTCACTAGGTGTCAATAACGGTTAATTACGAAGCAAAACTTAGGTGTCCTATGCCTAATGTCCCAAAACAAAATACTCTTATAAAAAAAAACGTATTTTAATCAATCAGTAGGTCAATTCGTCGTTTCCATGTACTAAACAAAGTCTTATTAACTATCATTATTTGTACAAAAAATGTATACTACCCATACTTTAGGCACTCTTTGTAAACTTTAGTGTACTTTACCTCGAGAGTAGGGCATATTTAAGCGCCCACTTAAGGCGGTGGCAAATATATTACAGTAATTTACTAGGGGTAGGTAAAAACAACACGGTCTCAGGACGGAGAACCATTTTAGGCGGGACGCGAACATTAACGTACATTCTAGAAGTCTCAGACTTGTTCAGTAAGTAAGTAGTCAAATTAATTGTAATGAGTTACAACAATGTTCGAACTGAATATATACATTTAGGTAGGTTTGAAAATTTGCGTCACTTTTAGGTTTGGCCGAGGAATTAAATTGATTAAATAATGTATTTATTATTTATTTGTTTATTACAGAAATTTTATTTGCTTTAGGTGCGTAAGATATGAAGAAGTCAGAAAAGTAATGGCTCATTTGACATCGTTTACAAAAAATGTTTTTCGTTTGAAATTGTTACGGGTTTTTATTAAAATTACGTCAGAAAGAAATACCCACAATTCTTATCGCAATGTATTAATTAAATTGTTACTTATTCATTTGGTTCTGAGGTCAAAGGCGGGCGGAGAAGTGGATGATGTCAAACTGCTACAAAATAGCTAAAATTTTCTCTTCGTCGTCGTCGATCTTTGACGCTGGGAGTCGTGAACTCCTGTTTCTCACTACCGCTCTCCTATTTTCTTTGTTCTGGGCTAGGAAAATAGCCAGGACGTGAACGCCCATGGAGCCACAGATGGCAACTGACCATCGCGTAAGCACAATGCTTCTCCTCTTTCTTTCAACTCAACAAACCATGGCTTCACAAAGTTACCCGCGTTCTGATGGCTATGTGCCAAGATAGCTTTAAATCTTTTGAAGCATGTATTTTAAAGCCGGGTTTCAATATTTAGCTTCCCCGCTGACATTGACACCGTACCCTAAAAGGTAGCCTGCAGCTATCATACGGTAAATATCATACGCTTTGTGGTGGTCGTATCGCCTGACTATAAAGGCTCGCAGACGTAATTGTGTTGGCTTAAGAAAAGGTATGATGCTCAAGTCAAGTACCTTAACAATTTCCTCCTCATGTCTGCAGACCCAAGACCTCAAGTGATATCTTCTCAAGACTTCAAGCATTTTATGCTTTACTTTAATTTTTGAAGATAACATGATACTAGATTTGTGCAATACAAATCGGTCACTATGGGAAATTCTGAAACTATAACATAATATGAAGATCTATTCTTAGGAACCATATCATCGATTTTGATAAGGAGAAAAACTGCATTCATACATAAAAAAAAAACCTGTACTCAGCTCGGGAATCGAACCCGGTTGTTTTGAAAAAAATAAACTTACACTATTTATATTTAGATATCGATTGTGTAATTCATTTTAATTTAATACTCATCCCCCCGGACCTCTGTACAGAGCTGACGTGCAATCTATTCTTTAACAATGTATTTTTTTAATTTGATTTAATAAAAACACCAAAATTTAATAGATACGAAAATTAGGAGCACATAAATTGCTAAGAGATAACGCTCAGTGCTTGTGATGTGTGTGTGACGGGTGCGCTGCATCTTGTTCTCCGGTTGTGCTGCGCGTGTGTGAGTGTACTTGCGCGTCATCGCTGCGCGTCATCGCTTGCGCTTTGATTGCATCTACGTACTGAGTGCCTCTAGCTAATCGCTGCGCTCCTGGTACTTTACTCGTTTAGTAAAATACTCAGCGAGAATGCTGCCGCTCAAGCGCACGCCGCCAAAGAAAACTTCGTCGGATGCGGACGCTGTTGGTTCTTTATCGGATTCACAGATCCCTGAAGGTCTGAACATTAGTCGTTTAAAGAGAAAACGCGATTCTCAACTACATGATTTTATGGAAGAAATGAGGAACGCATTCTCTTCATTTACCCAGTCACAAAACTCCAAATTAAACAACCTGGAATCGACGCTCACTGAAAACTTTCAAGCGCTCAAAGAAATTCAACAATCAAATCGCAGTATTGAGGAGGCCGTTTCATTCATGTCGGCGCAATATGAAGAATTTAAAAATAAAATTCATAGTCTAGAAGATCAGATGGTGGAGGATAGAAAATACATAGCTGTACTGGAAGACAAACTCGAAGACCTGCAAAGAGACTACCGAAAAACTAATTTAGAAATAAAAAATGTACCTAAGAAACCGAATGAATCCAAGGAAGATCTCATCGATATGGCTATCTGTCTGTCTAAGACTATTGACTGCCCTATCAGCAGGGGAGACATAAAAGATACCTACCGAATTCGTGGAAAAACTGAAAATGCCAATACAGCAATTATCATCGAAACCTCTTCAACCCTTCTAAAAAACGATGTTCAAAGAATGTGCAAAGCTTTCAATGTCAAGCATAAATCAAACCTGTGTGCGAAGCATTTGGGCCTGCGCATCGCAGAAGATACCCCAGTGTTTGTTTCCGAACATCTGACACCTAAGGCTGCGCGTCTGCACTTCCTCGCGCGTGAACTGAAGAGATCCGGCTGGTTCAAGCACTGCTGGACATCGTACGGTAAAGTGTACTTAAGAAAGGACGATAATTCTCGTGTAATATTAATTAACAGTCAGGCTCAAATTGATAATTTATCGAAGGAATCATGACTCTCTCTGCACTTGCGGCCAGTTATTTATGGCATTAGTCTTGTAAGCTTTTTAATTATATTTAAGTTCTGCTGTTTAATGTCTGCCTATACACTGCTTATGTATATTTTTAATCCACACACAAACACCTTCAACACTTCACTAACTCAATTATCTGCATACAACAACCTCTTAAATAAGTCTACACATGTATCTCTATTCCTCTCTTACTCTCTCACCCTGTGTGCTAATACCATTTACTCAATTTGCTTTACAGTTAACTTGTGCTATCTCTACAAACCACAGTCTTTACTTTCTGACCCCAATAGAAACTGGCTCCTAACCATTCTAATCCTTACATTAGGTTCACCATGAATAATCAACTTACTATTATTAACGAAATTGATCAATCTGAAATTGCGCACTCCTTTCAATGTGATATTCAGGACATAAAACATCATATACCTATTGATAAAAAAACGTTAACCTTTGCAACGCAGAACATTAGGAGTATCTATAGCAACTTCGATGATTTTCAAATAATGTTGTCGCATCTGAACTTAAACATAGATTTATTGATACTATCTGAATGCTGGATAAACCCAGTCAAACATATACCCAACTTACTTAACTACCAGAGCTACGCTACTTCTAATAACCGAAACCAAAATGATGGTGTAGTTATTTTCGTAAATAATAATGTAGAAGCTAACATCGCTGAGGTTAACTTTGCTCAAGCAACCTGTCTGCGAGTTAAACTGGGTGACACTATAATTCTTGGCGTTTACCGCTCCCCCTCTTACTCTAATGCTGATGATTTTATTAACACTCTAAACAATTATCTCGAAACAATTAACGCAACTAAAAACATTATAGTAACGGGAGACATAAATATTAACCTTATACCCAGAACCCACGAAGCTCCCCAGGACAGAATGAACAGACATGGCTATCTCAACATGCTCTCCTCCCACGGATTGCTACCTGGGCATATACTGCCAACTAGACATGGGAGCAACTTGGACCATGTTATGCTGAAGGTTCATATGGCTAAACTATCAGCTTACATAGCCATCTTAAACACCTCAATAACTGACCATTCCACGGTTTTTGCAGCTATAACCAATCACGAAACTAGTACCAAATGTCAGAAAACAGTAAATAGTTTTAATTATCATAACGCAGTAAAATACCTACTCAATAAAAATATAGCAACACTTTTATTTGATTATAATCCCCATTCTGTTATTCAAGAGCTCTTAAAAAAACTTAACGCGTCATTAATTGAAAGTCAAACAACGCGACATATACCAAGGAATCGAAAAAACCTAAAACCATGGATAACCCCTGGTATCCTGCGGTGCATTAGGAATCGGAACAAAATGCAACTTAACCTTCGCAACGACCCTTATAATGATGTCCTGAAGACCACATTCAAGAGATATCGTAATTTCTGTAATAAGCTTATTAAAAAGGTAAAACGTAAATACGACAAGGAACAGCTCGAACGTGCAGGTAAGAACCCAAAAGCACTTTGGAAATGTATTAAATCAATCACCCAGCATAAATTAAATAATACTTCAAATTCAGAACTACTTAACGCTCAATCTTCCCCTCAGGAATCTGTAGAACAAGCAAATTGTTATTTCGCTAATGTTGGCAAAAAAATATCGAATGATATTCTTAATTGCAGGCCTAAATCTGTAACCAGAAACACCTCATTCACAAATAAGCGCAACCTCTCATCTTTTGTTTTAATTGATACTGATCCTGTGGAAGTAGATGGTATCCTCATGAGTCTAAAAACTGAAAGCGCCCCTGGTATTGATAACATCCCAACTAAGTTTCTTAAACTTGCTAGACCCGTTGTTGTCCCTGTTATCTGTCATCTTGCTAACCTATGCTTTGCTAACGGGACCTTCCCGGCACCTCTTAAGCAAGCCATTGTTACTCCGGTGTATAAGGGTGGGAAGAGAGACGACGTCAGTAATTACAGACCAATATCTGTCCTATCTGCCATTTCTAAAATCATTGAAAAGTTAATAAATTTTCGACTCATATCTTACCTCAAAAAATTCAAAATTATTTCTGACTCGCAATTTGGCTTCCGACAGGGAATTTCCACAGAGGATGCAGTGCAAGCACTCACTTCATCAATAGTTGAGAACATTGATCAAGGAAGAAAGTGTATGGGAGTTTTTCTGGACCTAAAAAAGGCCTTCGACACCGTTTCGCTTCCCATCTTAATACAGAAACTAGAACAAATAGGTATTAGGGGCAAAGCTCTCGAACTGTTGAGTGATTACTTGCAGCACCGCACACAACGTGTTAGAGTTGGAAACGCTGTTAGTTGTGATGCACATGTCTTGTTTGGAGTGCCTCAAGGAAGTGTTCTGGGACCCACACTTTTTCTCATCTACATTAACGAGTTATTAGGCCTAAACATTACGGACGGGCAAATATTTTCATACGCAGACGACACAGCCATCGTTTATAATGGAAGGACTTGGGACTCGGTCTTTAAAAGTGCTGAGGAAGGTCTAAGGAATGTGTCGTCTTGGCTTCAGGATAACCTCCTCACACTTAACGTTTCTAAAACTAACTTTATTTGCTTTACCAAATATGCCAGTACACAGCCCTCAATAGAGCACAAACTAAAAATACACTCTTGTGACTTTCATGACGCCATTAGTTGTGATTGTACATATATTGAAAGGGCTACTTCAACCAAATACCTCGGAGTCATAATAGACCAACGACTTTCGTGGCACTTGCATATAGAGTACGTCAATAACCGTATTAGGAAACTCATCTGGATCTTTAAATCACTAAGACATATTACTAGTAAAAATCTACTAAATCTGTTATATACAGCCCTAGCACAATCTATTATGACTTACTGTATCCAAATTTGGGGGGGTGCTACTAAATCCAAATTCTTAGAGGTTGAAAGAGGCCAGAGATGCTTAATTAAGGTAATGTATTTTAAACCATTTAGATTTCCCACTATTGAGCTTTACAAAATTTCAGATCTTCTATCGATGAGAAAATTATATGTTTTATTTACGACCCTGAAACAACATAAGTCTCTGCCATATGACGCAGCTACGTTAAGAAGGAGAAGGAAAGACATCGTTGCCCCTATACCCTCCTGTAAATCAGTATTCGCAAAAAGGCAATACAAAGCGCAGGCACCGCGCTTATACAACACAATTAATAAAACTCTAAGCATTTACCCACTACTACTTCATGAATGCAGAGGAATTTTATTGAATTGGCTTAAAAGTCTTAATTATGATGAGGCCGAAGCACTATTAACCACACAAACTTAAGCCCCTACATGTAAATACGCGAACTCACATACACACGCACAAAAACACGCACACGCGCACACACACACACACACACACACACACACACACTCACACTCACACTCACACTCACACTCACACTCACACACACACACACACACTATTATTTAAGATATATAATGTAAGTTTGTCTTCTTTTGTTTTTTGTATCAGATTCTCTATCTGTCATTTTAGCGACCTTGTTGTTGTTATAGAAGAGCGGGGTCTCCTGACACAGGTATATATATACTTACTAGGAGATCCCAACCTTTGCTATTGTTAAATGTACATGATAACAAATAAAACATTTCATTTCATTTCATTTCACTCATTTATTTTAGTAGGTGTTTTTTTCGTAGAGACAACTTTACACGCCTGAACTTGTTGAATTCATATTTTAACGGTGGCCACTTCGAACACCTACTAAAATAAATTAAAGCATGTGAAAACAATGCATTTTATTCATTAAATTATATTTCATAGAGCCATTTACTGCTTAAGATCTAAACAGAAATAGTGTAAGTTATATTTTTTTTAAAACAACCGTGTTCGATTCCCAAGCTGAGTACAGGTTTCTTTTTAAATGTATGAATGCAGTTTTTCTACTTATTAAAATCGATGACATGGTTCCTAAGAACAGATTTTCATATGTCTTATAGTTTCAGAATTTCCCATACTGAACGATTTAAATGAGACATCCTGTATAATGAAGATTTCTTTAAAATTACCGTTTTTTTTTAATAATGGGATGTACACACATAGGATTTATGTTTGTTTTAAAAGCTAGTGGTTTTCATGGGCCGCTATTATTACCATCCATCAGGAAAGCTTATTATGCTCATTCATATAAAACATAATGATTTTGTTACGTCGCTAAACACTAACAAGAATATTGATTTTGTAATGAATAGTTATTGTAGACGTTTCGAGATCAAGCGCCACAATAAACGATATAATACATTATTATAATACTCTGACTGTTACACATAAAATAAAATATGCTGCAGCAATATACCGACTCACCAAACCATTTATTTTACAATGACAAAATCCATCAATTATTTTCTACTCTGACATTCGTCAAATTCAAATTACATTTTTATATATGTCCAGTGTAGACTACCTGCAACATCCTCCAAACCACAAAGAAAATAATATACAGGAAAAACATAACAATCCCTCCCCACTCGACAAAAAAAATCACTCAACAAGTAATTAATAAAAAACAAAAGTACTAAAAACTCAGCGTAAATTAAAAGTACTAAAATCCTGTTTGAGACTGTAGGTCTCCTTCATGTTTGGCCTCTTCAACTTTTTGCTCGCACCTTGTCCGTATCGAGATCCATCTCTTTTTATATGCTTCCGCCTCGTCTACTATCTTCTCGAATTCTCTTTCGTTGAATATTTCCTCCGAGTCCAAAGCGAGGTTGTAGATGTCTCGGTCTACTGCGAGCATTCTTTCAGCCACGTCTCCCAAGTACTCGTAGTCGCTTTTTACATCGGCCTTTGCATCCTCACTTATTTTACTTTCTAACGCGTTTGCCGATCGCGTAAACACTCGCCGCAGCTCTTTCCGTTCCCGAAGAAATCGGTCCATTTTATTTAATCACGGTCGCCACTAATGTTACACATAAAATAAAATATGCTGCAGCAATATACCGACTCACCAAACCATTTATTTTACAATGACAAAATCCATCAATTATTTTCTACTCTGACATTCGTCAAATTCAAATTACTTTTTGTTATATATGTCCAGTGTAGACTATCTGCAACACTGACTCTGACCAAAACAATCTTGTAGCAAGCCACTAAAACGATTTTCTTATAATAACGGTGACTAGTATTTATTAATATTTTCAGCGTTTCTTGTAAATTTATGGAAGCACTCAATCCTACTCCGAGGTGTCCTACCATTAGCGGTTAGTGCTGGCAGCGCTTTTAACGAGTGATAATTTAGCTCGTGACAACTACCTATCTTACTTGGCTACGGTTACAGCATTATACGTCTAGTCAGAAATGAGCCGGAGCCATTTGCTATGATAAAAAAGTCATATAATCATGAGCCTACTAAATTATAATATAAGTGTGTTGTTGAAGCACGTCATAGGTGAATATAAAGGTGAGAATTGAATTATAAATACTAAAGTAAGTAAGCGTTATACAAAATAAGCAATAAATTGGATCGCACAACGAAATTGTTGAAAAGGATAAGAGATAAACTAGTAGCAAATATTCTTGCCTTAAATTCTACTCCTGCTTTAATGTAAAGATCTCAGGTATATTTTATTACAATATTTGTAACCTCTCGTCATAAATAAGCCTTTTAATAAGGTTGGAGCAGCTAAATTTATTCAAATATAAATAACAACATTTTAGATAATCCCTTTTCATCGCTCCTTTAAGAAATTTGGATGACTTAGTATTCTGTTTTGATTAGTTTTAGCTTATTTCTAGTTTAACTACTATTTAACTTTTGGATGTTATATTCTAGAAACTCAAATCCCTTGAACGTCCATTTATAACTTGTTTTTGGCTTTCAATATTTAACAGTGAGCGCTCATTATCTAAAGTTAATAATGTATTATTAAGTAACCAACTTATTAAGTGAACAACGAGCGAAAGTAGATTATCGGATACATAATTAAGTATGATTCGGGACCTATTTTGAATTCCCCGTAAAACAATTCCCGATAATTTAAACATGCAAATGGTTGTTTGAAGGTCAACCTATGTCTAGTAAGCGAGTCGGTAAACAAGAAGAAAGTAATGTAAAGTAAAGTCAATAAATCGTTGATAGTGCAATTGAGGAGTTAGATAGTAGAAAAAACCCTTTCCTAAATCTTTTTTTTTGTCACTTGGTTTCTATATTTTAAAAATGTATAGAGTAATAGACAAGAATTGAGATAGAATAGATAAGTTTAGCCTTCACATTAAACATAACGATTAATAGTTTATGGGTTTGGTTGTTGTTGTTTATGGTTATTTGTATCCTCAGTTATTTCTCTTACAAGGTTGTCTGGAAGAGATCGCTATTTAGCGGTAAGACCGCCTGTTGTATACCTATGATTTAAATGTACTGATCCATGTTCTGTTTTTATTTTTTATTTTTGGTGTTCAATAAAGAGTATTTGTATTGTATTGTATTGTTGACGTAAATAATAGTATGTTCAAATATGTAAAATAAATGCCATTACTGGTTTAAATAGGAACCTTCATAATACTGCTTCAATTATTTATTAAAGACTAGTCTAGCTATAAATTATTAATTGGATAGATTTTAAAATAAATCGTGCTCTGTTTGTTTTAATTATTATCCAGATCCTCCTAAAATTATAAATAATAATAATAATATCTAGACATTTTAGGCAAGGTTACCAAAAAAATCGAAAGGCTGGTTTGACTTTGTCTTTGGAGCTGAACGTTTAGCAACCTAGCCTGAATGTAAATATCAAAACGAACTACTGATAGTGCACCTTGGGGTCATTATCTTTTTGTTAAAATACATCGCTCAACAGAAACGTGAAATACATTCATACATTCATAACATCACGCCTTCATTCCCAGAGTGGGGTAGGCAGAGCTACAGAATACCAACAACTCTAAACATGTTGATAATTTTGTAACCACATTTTACACAATCAGGCCAATATGTTTGCCAGTGTATTAGTGACAAGCAAGCCCATTGCGTAAAATAATTCTTAATGATACCTGCAAATGACTGGTCAGCGTCAAATGGTCGGTCTCAACAAGCACGCCTCCACGTATTTCATCCAGAGACACCGAGCTGTTTCCTCTGAACCAGTGAAGAACCGGCTCCACATCTGCATGAAGATGCAGCACAGCACATTTGAGGGAGAGGGTCTCCCCCGTCTCTAAGAAAGCTTCCTTGCTCATTATGATTTCTGGTGCTGCAACAAAAAATGTACTGTTGGTGGGCAAATTGTAAGAGACTTTAGTAAAAAGCCCTAGCAAAGTGCCCAAAGTAAAATGTCTTGGTATCATGAGTATTTCCAAAGTTATAAAATTATTCTGTTTAAGAAGTGTCATCCACAAAAAAGGCTATTAGACTAGCAGTTGCGCTATTATTACAGGTACTTTTTTACGGCTTTTAGCATACATTTTTTAACTGTTTTTTTTTTTTAATTAAATTACAAATGTTTGATCGCTATCCCATATGTTGTTGTCGTTGGCTACCCACTGTAATTAGTAAAATAGTGATGAACTATTGTAAAAGATCTAATGTGTTTTTCGTCAAATTCAATTTGTTTAATGTCCATATTCTTATGCAGCATGCAGGTTTTCTTAATGCAATAATTTTTGGAGACGTATATTTGTTCTTTGAGGCCTATCAAATATCAAAAGTACAACTTTAATAAAACTCCTTGACATCTCATCATTGAAGATCTTGGTAGCATTATTGTCACATAAAAAGGATAAAATATAAATGGTTGTTAAATCCTTATGAGATAAGATTACATAAATAAATGTATGGCGATTTAGAGAGTTTATTGCAAATAATATCCCACAGAATCCGTTTAGATAAAGCAACAAAACCGGAGACTTTGTTGTAACTATAAGCAATATTTTGTATTGATGTTTCAAACGACTAGGTTCTTTAAGTTTTTATTGAGCTCTGAACTGTACCCAACTAATAGTTACTCATGTTTTGCTTACGTGGTTTCTAAAAACAAATAATTGCCAAAGATTACAACGGAACTCTGTATTATTGATCAGGGTCCGACAGAAACTAATGCATGGCCGATCCGAAACATTTCCTTCCCATTCGGATTAAGTTAACCCAAGTCTTTCCATGTTACGGGGTTTATTGAGTTTCATTACGAAGTTTATTTTGTTTTCAGAATAAAAACCACTGCAATACGTATTAAGACCAGGGCTTGGAAAGCTGGTTAATTTTTATATCCAGCGCGTGAGAAACACCTTACATTTCAAATAGAGTAGTTTCATTTCGATTTCGCTCGAACAGAGTCGAAATTATTTCGTTTTTTTTTATGTTAAGGATAAGGCACACGAGCACTCAGGCCAGCTGATGGTAAGTGGAATCTGAGACCCATAGACATTTGAATTCTCAAGACTATAATCCAATCCAACCCTGAGGACTAAAATGGAATGCCTCTATGCTAGTAATTTCACCGGTTGTGTTATCCCCACACCGGAACACAACAATGCGAACACTGTTGTTTGGCGGGTGAATAATGGATAAGATGGTGCTAGCGATCCGGACGGACCCTGTACAGGGTCCTACCACCACTAAAGTATTGATCAAAGAGCAAAATAAATCTGTCCATGCTCAAAATAACATTTCGCTCGTTCATTTGTTCGCACCGCCCACCAGCATTTTCTCGTGATTCCTAAACTAATAGCTCTTGGTTTTTGGTTGCAGTTTCACTTGCTCAGCTTGAAATCATGCAGGCTTTATCAGTTTAAAACATCAAAGTCGCCACGCCAAGAGCAGGAAAAAACAAAAAGCAAAAGAAGCAGTTTAATCCCAGCGATCATAGCACTCGCGAATAGATCCCGCCTCGAGCGAGCATTTACAAAGACCCTGATTAAAAACCATAATTAACCGGTATTTTCCGAACCGTTTCCGTGATTAAGTAAACGATGCAAGAATATATTTGATAAGTAAACTTGAACGTGGATCATTTATTTGATAAACCGCATATAATCAGTCAGTGACAAACTTCATAGTACGTTAAACCCAGTGCAATGGTCGTTTGATACATTTGTAAATGTGGCACCCACGCGAAATATTACCTGATGCAAAGAAATGTATTTTCAGAGCAATTTATAGTTATCTCAAAATCAGTAAATAAATAATGTTTTTCTTGTCTACACACCATTATTAATTGACTTTGAGTTGCGTAGTCAACAAGAAACCCTCATTGCTTCACCGTGTCTGTCTGTCCGCGGTTTTACTTAGAGACTCTTGATACTAAAAAGCTGTAATTTGGCATAGTTATATTTAAATTACGCCGACAAAGTTGTGAAAAAAATCTTGGGAAAACGTTTGTTTTTTTCGGCTACCTTCCATATATTTAAACCATTTTTTGCCAGAGTTGCATGGCTCGCCTCTCTCTCCGTCCTCTTACAGCTAAAATTAAGAATAGTAGAAACTGAAAATATTTTCAATTACAGCAAATAGAACTAATTCAATACGAAAACCAAGTATGCTTGATTGGTTCCTAAAATACATGCGACTAAATTGTTTATCCTACTGAAAATCATCTTAGACAGCACCAAATAACTTTAAATACTCGTGGGAAATGAGTTCATATGCACTTGTTGTTTGTTACGTCCTAACTACTACGTACGTAGCGTCCCAAAACCTCAGCAGGGAAACCCAGAAACATCCAACATTCAAAATGTTTGGCATGCCACTTCAACCGGCAAGATAAGATGACCGATAAAATTAAATTTCAATTACGTTTAAATTGGTTTATTATCATTCTACCTTTCTTCTTAATTAACTCTTTATGATTTTACAGCCAATGTTTTGTTATTGTGAGATAACGAGTTTGAACCAAAGAAATATATTAATAAAGGTCTAAGGTATATCATTAAAACCGTTTTGCAACACGACCGATTCAGATTCCAGAAAATGCGGTAACTATAGTTTATAAATTCGGTCAAACGCAATGCAAAATATAAGTTCGGTTATACTCCCTACTCCTAAAATTGCGAATGGGGCGTTTTCCAGAAAAAGTGCACATCATTAAGGACAAAATTAAGAAAATTTAACTTTTTCCATTTCGTCTCGAAAAATAGCCATATATTTCGATACGTTAATTTTTCGTGACGAAATGGAAAAGTATTTTTTTTTTAATTTTGTCTTTAACGATGTACACTTATTTTGGAAAACGCCCAAATTTGACACGTTTTTGGTGATTTGCACACGTTTGAAGTTTTAAAGTCCAGTATCGGTTGCAACTATGTAATGATAACTTTACACCACAACTACATTGGCTCCAGGCAAAGTAATTGGTGCACTGATTAATTTGTCACTGGAAGTGACGTACTTGTAATGTTGGTCAATACCTAAAAAGTCTGGCGGCCTGTTTATCAAACACTTGTAACTTGTAATTTACGTGGAAGTCTCTATTTAGTACATGAATGTAAACAAACGCCTTCACAATTTAGTATAAAACAAAAATGCATATTTTCTCTTTACAATGTATTCAACGTGTAAATGTTGATACATAATTAAGTCATAAACATTGAAGAAGTATAACGATCGAACAAATTCCTTTTGTCAGTAAAGGATTTCGGATCCCTAAATTGATGAATCGTCTGGATTTATCTATCCCCAGCGCCAGGCGCGACCTGCCTCATGCATCAGTCACAATAGCACAAAGGTTTATTTTTAGCACCGGCTTGACCCGATTGAATGAACGTACTCTAGAGTTTTTGTTCCCTTTTACAAAATTTTCCGACATAGAGCGTGATGAATATGAAACTTTGTAATCATATAAAAAAGTTAAAAATGTAAAAACATTAACCATCTAAAAATAGATGGTTAAGTCTTCATTAAATAATTTTACGTAAGAATTAAACGATCTTGGAATTAACCCTGTAAAGGTTTTTCAATTAATTGACTAAATATAAAATAAACAAGAAATCTTAATTAAAACCCATCTGTCCGGGAATCTTGTGTAATTATTTAACGCCATGAGAAAAACGTTTCACAATATAAATTTAATAAAAATAGCTGTATTTCATGTTAAAAATACACTAGAAGCACTTAAAAAAGGAAAACGCAGAATATACAATGGCTCGCAACTTGAGTTACGAATGCTATTAGAAGGGCCCAGGGGAAAGCGCGGACAATTTTCGTCTAGCCTTAAAATTGCTGGCGACAATCGATAAACAAGTAAACCCCGGGAGGATACCAGATCTCATTTTCCTGTGGCATTGAGAACTGTGGCAATTTTGCGAATAATATTTTGCCTGTGGTATTGAACGAAAAGTGGTAAAATTAAGAGGCATCACTTACGAGTATGGAACAAGAAACAGAAAAATGAAAAGGTCTTTTTTGGGTTCGGCATTCTCGCATGATGATTTTATGACACCGCGGTCAAGTGTGGTTACTAAAATCGTATCGTGTGAACAATAGACGTAAAGATGGACGTCTGTGCGTTGACATGCATATTTACCCATAAATATAAAACATGCAAATTATCATCATCATTTCAGCTGAATGATGTCCAATACTGGACAAAGGTCAATTATTCTTTACCAGATTATCGGTACTTTATTAAACACTACTTGAGAAGAAAACCGCGAAATCAAAGACAAATTTTTGATGACACTTTCTCTCAACAAGTTGAGCCTTTTTATCCTCGTCATGGGGATCCATCTTGGAATTGCATCCAACTGCTGAATATATCGCGGTTTTAAGTTTAGCCGCTTTTGAGGGAACGCTAACGATGCACTTTAATTTACATTATTTTATTTATTAAACGGCGGTTCTTTTGCATAATCACCAATGGTTTATAAAATCTAAATTAAAGGCTTATTACAGAACTGCCGGAGTAGAACTAAATGAAATATAATATAGCACTAAGATACAACAATAGCTAGTTTAAGTGTAAGATGCTGTGTGTGGTCCGTCGTGTATATGTATGTCCTTAATAAAATATGATGAAATTCATTAAATATACTTAAAGATTGGTTTACGAATTAAGTTTTTGATCTTTAACACATTTTCTAATAACAAGGAAATTACCTTCTTCATTGAATAAGTCTGTCAATATCACTAAAACCTGGTGAAATGTTATATTAATAATGACTTACGATGAACAGTCAACCTGACTCGCCTGAGCATAGGCGGGTGAGTGGATACGTGGCAGCAGTAGATGCCGGAGTCTTGAACCTTGGCGTCGGAGAGAGCCATCCTCCAATTATCGCCGGCTAAATCTACCCTGTACCTGTGGAGAAAACGGTTGAAAGTATCAAGATCGTAGTATGAGTGGTTAAGGCCTGACTAGTTAGTTCCTGGTACTGCTAAGACAGATAATTTTACTCTTTCACTGACTGGAACTTGATAGGTTTTAACAATGCATAATGTTTCGAATATGATTGAAAACAGTAGTTTTATTCTTTTAAGACTGGCTTATTCGAATTAAACTATTAATAGTCACAGAGCTTGGTTAGACAGTATTTGAAGAAGAGGCCGAGACCGGATTGAATGACAAATATATTTAACTTCCAATTCGTTCATCTGCTTAGAAATATAAGCTGCTCTGTTAAAAGGTTTCGTTCAGAAACACATAATGCTGGTTTAGGTTTGTGATGATTTGCCGGTGGTAGCACTCCATGAAGAGTCCATCTGGGTGGCTAACAAAATTTTATTTATTATTGCACTTTTTCGTTGTTTTGTGTTGTTATAGTAATAATCTTAAAAAAAGTATGGGTATCATCAAAGTTTACAAATAATAAACATTAAAAGTACATATTTTTCGACCTACTTGCCTCGTCGTGTAAACTAGGTAACCTACACCCCAATAACCTTAATATGACGTATATTATTAACACATTGATCGAATAAGCCGTGGCAACCCAATATCTGATCTTCCCACAAATCTAATACCTCAACGTAAATTGACGAGGGTCAAAAATTCCGGTACGCATTAATCGCGCTGATGGAACTCTACAATTATTAAGTAGACTGAAAACATCTTTAAGGTGCTTACCTTACAAAATTTTAGAATAACGAGAAATTCTTATTTCTTCAGATAATCAGTCACGAGATTAAATTTGGTCCCCACCTTAGGTCCTAACTCAATCTGACATTGAAACAACAATAAGGAAAAGTTTCCAAAAAGTTACAAATTATCTAATTATCTCTAATGATATTGACGACTTCTAGCATATTTTTCTTGAAATGGGACCCATATTAACGCTCGTGACCGTACAAAGAGCAACACTCTTTAACTGTACATCGGTGGACCTTATTATAAAAGGCATAAGGTCTACCGATGGACAGTTAACAGTGTGGGCGATGGTACCTACATAAGCATTTGGACACGATTAGGTGTTTTAGCATTTTCATAGGGAGAAGACATTTTTTTTTTGTATTTTACACCGTAGCAGTTATAATATTGAAGGTGGTTATAAGTCTAAGCTTACCTTACCAATCTATTCAATGTTAAAATAAAATTATTACTCTCTGGCCGCGTGGTTCGAAAATGCATCCGTAATTTATTGTTAACGTATTTATCAAATAAAATGTGTCTCCATTGACACTGTGAGAAATTACCTAGTATTATTTAGTAATGTAAATTAAAGGCCAAGTTCCTTTTAAAAAAATGTTTAGATATCCTTTATTTAGCAATACTTTACTATTATATAATACAATTATCGCTCATTAAAGTGGTTCCCTCGCTTGCCTAATATTTTACAAAATTATCATTTGGTAAACTATATCATTTTACTAAGTTTAATATCACAAAGAGGTATTTCCACCCACATTATTTTTTAATTTTCTGTGGAGTTTGCGAAATAAAAGGTTGTAAAATGATAGCAGATAGGGATAGCACAATTTTTTGATAAGCGTTAAAAAATCTTTTTCACAATAAAGTAAGCAAACAGTTCATACAAATCTAATACGGTGTTAAGTTTGCCTTTTTTCCCAGAAACTCGTCGTCACTAAAATGTTCGTTATATTGAATTTGTTTTTTTATTTTTCACTGAAGAAACACAGACAATCTTTCAAAGAAATAAAAACATTGCCTTTAAAAGGTGAATCGCATTTCAATATTTTCTTACGAAAGATTATTTTTTTGGCTAAATTATTATTCATGTCTCTCTCTCAATGCAAAAAAATATTAGCTCTATAAAAGTGGTTGCGATCATTAATTCGATTTATTTTACAAGGGATGATAATAATGTTGCTAAAACGACTTGTAATTGCGGTAACCAGACCCTTTGTATTATAAGCTTAACGCAGAGATTAAGCCTTATAAATAAAAGCGCATAATTACATTGTTAAGATTAAATTTTATAATAAGTACTAAAAGTTTTTACTTCACACTCGCAAACGCGTCTGACAGAAGGTATACGGGTCATACGCATATTTAGGTTACCGTCTTTCCTGTGGGCACACCGAAAGTTAACTTTTTTAAGGCCTAATTTTCTGGCTAAGCCCATTCCCGCAAAAACACCGTCAGGAATGCTTTAGACCTATCATTTAAAAACATAACTTATACGAGTATGCACACAAGCTCTTAACTATTGACCACAGGAGAGACAAGTTTTGTTTTTAAGAGTGTGTATGATGCATACCTACTTTGCTAAGCCGATAGCTAATTTAGAAATGTAGTACTTTACGGGTACCACTTTAATGCATTTGAAAGGCTCAAACGGTAGATACCAATAAATAAAGAGAATATAGATTTATTGAAATGGGTCTTTGTATTAATTTACAATTGAAGTAGGTGTTTTCGCTCTGTATTTGTATATATCGCACTAACGCAATTTTTAAATAGCCAACATTCATATAAGCACTTTTTCAAGTTTTTTTTTAGGGGACTATGTCACCCAAATTGACCTAGTTCCAAACTAAGCTCGAGGCTTGTACTAAGGGTACTAGACAACGATAAACATACTTAGATAGAGAAATAAATACTTAAATACATAGAAAACATCCACGACTCAGGAACAAATACTCGTACTCATCACACAAATATCCCTTACCGGGATTTGAACCCGGGACAACTGGTTTCGCCCTACCCTTTATTATTATATGAATTAGTCTATGGTTGCGTAATTATATTTTTCACTTGTTTATTGGGTGTCTGTCGTCGTATATTATCTACCGAGCTGATCGAAGACTTTACTTTTGATAGCCAACAAAAGCCTGTGCTCCTGTGATGAATGGAGTGACTGCACCCGACATTCCCGCTATCGGAACAATGCAACCTTCTTTTATTATTTTTCTCCATTCAAAATAGGACGCTAGAAATAAAGCTAAAAAGAGCAAAGAAACGAGTCGTTATTAGGTAGCTGCTTTTAAAAGCCTCTCTTGAAGTTTTTTGCACCACTTACCCTCAATCAAAATGACAAATTATTAAGAATTTTGATTTAGTTACGAGTATTATTATGATCTTATTTGATTTGCTACTTAACACCGAGTAGTTCTCTTCTAACTAAGACCGCATAATTTTCCTCCCTTACTTCGTTACCGTTCCAAATTAAAAATTGTACTGTAAAGATATGCCCAACAATACATAGGATATCGTTAAATAAAGATACGGACACACGAACGCTGCGCTCGGTGTAAATTATGAACTCACTTTGTGCGATCGATTATTTACTTCTTATCCGATTAGCGTGTTTAATACGGATATAAATTTACCAACAAGCTGGCAATTTTGGTTAATGCTGTCAATTTAAACTTCTCTATCCTTGCCAATGGTGCTTAAAACAGTGATCAATCTTGATAACACTATTTATTAGAATCGTAGTATTGACTAGTAATAATTGTGTAAAGTTTAAAACTTTTAGGAAGTATTTCCGGGACTGTACAGTGCGTGCAATATTAGTTCAGTGAAAAAACCGCGGGCTCTACTGCGCGGTTTTGCCTATTGTTACATAAACCATCTCTTTGTTTTTAGTGTCTAATAATGACATTTTATTCTTCTTAATTTATAAGTCGATTTAAAAAAGGTGACTACATGAATTAATCGATCATCGATTGGCTGTCGACCATTAAACGAATGTATAATTCGAAAATGAAAAGCTTTTTAATATTTGTTTTTTCGAGAAACGAATGCTTTCATTGTTATGCAAATGAGTTATTGTATCAACCCTAACAATAGAGTCTCGACCTCATCTAAAGTATATTTTATTAATAGCTTAGGCTTGTCATCACACTTACGTTTCATCATTCAAGTTTGTACGTGCGTGCTTGCGTGCGTGCGTGCGTGTGTGCTTGCGTGCGTGCGTTCGTGCGTACGTGCGTGCGTGCGTGCCTGCGTGCGTGTATGCGTGCGTGCGAGCGTGCGTGCGTGCGTGCGTGCGTGCGTGCGTGTTAGTTTGTTATTCTTTCACGCTGCAACGGCTAGACGGATTTGGTGACATTTGGAATGGAGATAGCTTATTCTCTGGATTAACACATAGGCGAATTTTTATCCCGGAATACATATTTTTTCTTAGGGAACAACGATAATTGAAATGTACGTGGACCAAGTCGCGGGCTAGTATTGATATAATATTTGGAAGGGCCTCCGTCCCCTTTACGTAACCCTTTACAAGGTAAACTAAACTCTCAGTAAACTAAGATTTCTGAGGATTTACCTTGCATCCGCGGTATGTGTATCTAAGTCCAGGGTGAGGAGCTCCAAGTTGTCCTCGTCGGAAACTCTAAGCCAGGATACCTGAAACAATCAATGGGTGAACAAGTTTGTTTGTTGGAACTTTCAAATTAACAGCTGTTCCTTAGATATTGGTAGTTGCTCTATGAAGTTTGTCGAACACGTGTTGTAAGTTGTTCTTGACGCCGTGTTGATGTTAGTGGTTTTTCGAGATCAAATTATAAGTTGCCAGTTTAGGTTGGCACCTGGTGAAGATTGACCTACAAGAAAATCTTCAGATGTACGTATTTTATTTTTATCAAATAAACAAAACGAACGTACATCGTATTGAGTTGGATTTAAAACAACATGGTTGCCCAGCCTGGTGCCACAGTACAAACCAAGACTACTTAAGATTAAAATAATAAACAAAAACATTTGACCGGTATTATAAGGTGAGGTAAAAATCTTGTTACAAAACCGAAGTCGATTGTTTTCATTTGGAGCATAATTCTTGCCTCACCCATTGTTAAAAAAAACCACTATTCATTGAATCAAAGCTCCACGACAACGTCTGTAGAAATTTTCAATAATTTTCAAGAAACTATAGTATTATTCCGGGATTCATAGAATAGATTCAGATCGTTTCAATTCATATTTTGTATTTGGTCACTTTAGACAAAAAAAAACCAACAATATCTGAACACGATTTAAATCATCAACATGTATTATTAACAATACAATACAAAACACTTTATTAACTGCAATTAACACCTTAAAGCTGCCACAATGAGGCTTCAACAAACATGTAGTCGAATCGATAGTTCATTAATGTTCTGTGCTGTTTAATTCATGCTATTAACATTAACCAAATGTGTTCCGCCGACAAATGAGGAGCAAGCCCGTAGAATGCGTTTACACTAATCGGTGTGCCTGTGACAAATAGTTTGTGAGAACCATTAAACTGATTTGTTTACGCTGTTTTTAATTTATTGTTTATTTTCACTGTGCAATGACTAGATTTGACTGGGTAACATTAATACCAAAAATAAAAAAAATAAAAACAGAACACGGAACAGTACATTTTAATCATAGGTATACAACAGGCGGTCTTACCGCTAAATAGCTATCTATTCCAGACAACCTTAAAAGAGAAATAACTGAGGACACAAATTCATGGCAGGCGGTGTAAACTAAATCGTTTAGAACTCAAACTAAATAACTACAAGAAACAATTAAATTATTTCAATTTTGAAATTAAAACTATTTATATAGATTCAATATAAATACGTTAAGTAAATAATTTAATAAATACATACTAAATACATATAATTATACATCTACATAATATATACATACATACATCGTCCAAAACAGCCAAACAATGACAACAGACGAAGCATGAGATAGAAGAAAGAAAAAAATAAAAAAACCATGGAAGTGATAGAAAATGATCCTTTAGCTTGCTTTTAAAATTAGCAACAGACTTAGCGCGTCGTACCTCCACAGGAAAAGCATTCCATAACCTTGTCGCCTTGATGGTAAAAGAATTTGTGTAAAATTTTGAGGAAGAAAAAATAACTGACAGGAGAAGGTTTTGGGACGCTCACACTCACACTGATAAAGAACTATTAGCTTAGATAACTAGTCTACAAGAGCAAATGCGTTTCACACTCAAACGCCTGCACTCAGATATGTCAATTAAATTTAATGTTTGTTAAATGACGTGTTGTTGTATTATATTTCTATGGCAAAGAAAAGGAGAGCAGTTCAATCACACTTTAAAATTAATTGACGTCTCTGAGGATGGCAGTCACTAATACATAATCTATGCTTAAGTTAACCGATATTTAAAAGTTTTAGGGTTGCATGCAACTATTCTTGTGTTATTTTTTGTGATAAGGAGAAGGCACACGAGCACTCAGGCCACCTGATTGTAAGTGGAATCTGAGACCCATAGACATTTGAATTCTCAAGATTATAATCCTAAGACCTACCAATACGACCTTCAAACCTTCAAATAAAGAGCGTACTCTCATTTAAAAGGCCGGCAACGTACCTGTAACTTCTCTGGTGCTGCAGATGTCTATAGGTGACAATATTCGCTTACCATCAGGCGATCTGTCTGCTCGTTTGCCTCCTATTCCATAAAAAAAAAATGCGTTGCCAACCCTGAGGGCTAAGATGGAATCCCTCTATGCTAGTAATTTCACCGTTTTTCTTATTCCTACAACGGAACACAACAATGCGAACACTGTTGCTTGGCGGTTGGTTAATGGATAAGATGGTGGTAGTGATCCGGACGGACCCAGCACAGGATCCTACTACCACTAATTTAACTATGCTTTAAGCGAATTACCATTTTATCCCTAAGAGCGGTAACTCGGCAGTCAAAGATGACAGTCGCTCCCGTATCAGCGTCCAGTGTGTCATCCGATGTTACGTCACCTTCGAACGACGGAGCACGGAATCTGCGACAAATAAATAAAGTTGTACAAGCTGTTGTCAATATTACTAATCTTTCGTTAAACTCATCGAGATAAAGGCATTAGCGAATCTTGAACCGTCAGTGCATATTTGTGAGTGTCCTTGTTTGCAGCTTAACCATGGTCTTAGGAACCGAATAAAGTTTAACATTAACAAACTCGTATACAATTAAGGTGACTATATTTTCTAGAAAATACCTACCAACTGACCTATGATTTGTCGGAAGACTCGAGAAGAAAATGAAACTAAGCATATTAGTATTTTTGTATTTTATAGCGGTCTGGCGTCCACAACTCGACGTCTTGCCCCTGTTTTCTGTATAGGAAACCTAATAGAATTTCAATTAAAAAGTTTCCGACGAATTGAGAACCTCCCTCTTATTTGAAGTCAGTAGAAAATAAAAAAAAACATTTCTAATGTCTTTCACATCATGCAACCAAAAATGTTTTCTATCAAGGATGCTTAAAGAATTTTCGAGAAAGAAAAAATACGATTTAGGAATTCAAAGAGGCTCCAGATGTATAAACTCATTTTGGTTATAAACGAGGTGATTTGCGGATGCCTCCACGTGATTGGATGTTTTAGTAAAATTTGAAAAATGAACAGCTCTCACTGTACGAATCAAATTCTGACATTTCCTACAAATTGTTCAGAATACAAAAGAGTGTTCAAATTGTTGCCCGTCTTTTTTTAAGCATCGAGGTTATTAGTTACCTTTGAAATCTCACCCACGACTCTGCCCGCATTTTTAATGATTATTTCTGTCTCCAACTCAACTTAACATTTTACAAACCTCGACGTAGAGTATTGAGACCACACAAGCAAGCCGATAACTATTAATTGGACATACTGATTTTCACAGGTAATAAAAAAATATAGCCTTAACGCAATGATAGAGACACTGACACAGGAACAGGCTTTATACACTCATGACATTTATCTTAGAGTTCTATATAAGTATAAGGAACCCTCGCCATTTCCGTCCGATTGATGACTACGGAACCTTAAAAACGGACTAGGTATTTCCAGTAGATATAAAATCAGGTCAGAAATTTTACACTGCCAATCTAAAGTATTTTCCTTTTGAAAAATAGCAGAATGTAATTAGGTAGAAGTGGGTCAGAGGCACTTTTGCATGCTAATTCCAATGCCGAGAAAACGGTTTCCTTTAAACTCTGACCTGATATTTTATAACTAACATTTGGATTTATAAGGATTTCTTATAGAACGTGACCAAGGAAGCAATTGCGGGTGACGTTGCACCCGCGATTGCTTCGATTTATGCTGTAATTGCATTTTTCTGATTGACTGGGAGCAAGATGGCAATTGGAAAAATTTAAAAAGGTTTTTCTACAAGTAAATAAATTGATGAAGAATGAGTGGAACGGAACATAAGAGTGACTGAATGAGGGTCAGAGCAAAAGTGATTGGAAGTATGGACGAGTGTAAAAGATAAAGCGAATGCGTGACTGCGGATTTTGGAAAGAAAAATGATGTTGTTGGGATTAAGATCGGAGCTAATAAGAAAAGAAGTGTTTTTTACATTATATTAGATTTTATTTATAATATACAGATTTTGGTATTAAAGTGTTTCCAATTATCCCCACTCCCCACATAAATATAAGGGCACATACTTTTATAGTTTAAGTATATGATTTACACAAAAACATTTTCTTTGTAGGCATACGTGAGTACAATATGTGATATAATTATTTTATCTTGTTTCTGAATGAGTTCATTTTATTTGATTGTATTTAAACATTATTTATTTATTTAAAGCAGCATAATTCTGAATCAATGAAAGAATCAGTACCGAAAAGGGAGATAAGATGTCTTGAAATATAAACCTTAAAAAAAACTAACTTAGGAAAAAACAAAACGGGCTTTTAAGCATTTAACTAGCTTTTACGTCACGTCTGCGCAAGACAGGCTAAAGATCAAAGCAAAATCTTTTTACAAATAAAACAATCTCCTTTTGTATGTTTTAATTTTCCACCCGGCTCCTCATCTTGTAATCTTCCTGTGGTTAAATATTTTTGAGACTCAACTGCTCTAAAAAATACATTACTCTTTTTTAGGCAACTAGAAATAAACGAGGCTCAATCTCTTTTGATGGCACGAAATAAGTGGAGCTGAGATAATGTTTTTTTTTAGTGGCTTATTTCCTATCTCTACGGAAAAGCCCTCTCATCGAAGGTATTTTATTCAATTACTTTGAGTTAACGATCGTAACATACTTTTATCTGTGAATTTACTAAAAAGATATGAGTCCGTGGCTAGTACTTAAATAAGGAACGATTTTTAACCTCTTTTTTTTTTAACTTATTTTTTTACCGTTTAATCTCCTTGACATCGTTTAATAAAATAAATAAATAAATTTATTTGAGGTAACAAAGATCCATATTTGGTTCACACATAACGGTAAATTAATCACATAATAATAATAAAAACACCAATTAAAATAATAATAATAATATAAAAGCATTTACCAACACAATACAGAAAACAAAATAAAATGAAGAAAATAAGAAAGTCACAGGATTTTTACAATTAACAGATGTCATTCTATATGTAATTCAAATTATAATGTTAGAAGTCTCTTTTCGACACAACCACTGCCACATGTCTGTCACAGCAGTGCCGGATATAGGTACAGTCCTGTGTGTCTGCTATCATTTTCAAGATATGGTTGGAGCTGCCCCGCACTCTGTGCACCAAGGACGCAAGGTCCCGCCTACGCATAGTCGTGTGAAAGAAAGAGGTGCGCGCCTCCGCGAACATGCCCGAGGCGATACAGCATCGGGGTAACCCCACAATCACTTTGAACGCTTTATTGTACAGGACTCGAAGGTCGCTGTAACTTCGCTTCGTATATTTAGCCCACAGGCTGCAGGTGTTAATGCTCTAAAAAGTGTAACTTTGATCTCCTGTGAGCATCACGTGAAACTGCGGGCTATCATATTGGCTCTTATTAACAGCGCCCTCCTCTCCCGCTCAATATCTGCGTTGTCTTTAAGGTCAGAAGTGACTATGATGTGTCCCAAGCACTTGAAATGACTTACATACCGTCTCTTGCGGTACCGTTTAGCCGTTAGCGGTTCGCTACAACCAAATATCATAATACCTACAACATATTTTGACTCAATCTCAAATTGTCTTAGTTTCAAAATGACAAAAATCTCATATAGATTTATTTCAATGTAATAAAATGTCATAATGATGTTCACACATAACATCCGATATCCAAAATGTAAAGTTGTTAAAAAAAAACAATTCCTCCTAATACAGGACCACATAATTGACAGGTCCAAAGACACTGTTTCATAATACCTAAAATAAACTGGGTATATTACATAATCAGTTTTTTACAATGAAACAAAATAAAACCATTTTCGGACTAACACAATGGAGGTTCTGACTGCTGACTACCTACGTAACAAAATATTACAAATAAACCACTGAATATATTAGTGTTACGTTGTGTAATTTTTCCACAGGTACTGAGTTTTAGGTATTTTGAGAATTCGATGTTTTAATCTTGAGACATTTTTGGTATCAAGATAATTTGAGTTTTAGACATTTTGAGACAAAGTTAAATTGAAAATTTGTCAAAACACGATGAAGTAAATTTGAATTATGTTATAGTCAAATCATGACATTTTAAGATGTAGGAGTAAGCGATTTTAAGTTTTAGACATTTTGAAGCTAATTTGTTTTGACATAACGACGTTCTAGGAACATGGCATATGATATCTGGTTGTAGAGAACCGGTAACGTTTAGCCGTACCGGTGGTATATCATCGTTACGCTTTGTACCTGCCTTAAATACCATGCATTGACTCTTCTTTACATTATACTCGTACTTCAATCCATGTCTATTCGCATATTCCCCATATATCCGTATAAGCTCTCTCGGGCCGTAGACAGACGACAAAATTGATAAAATTGATAACATTTCTAATAAGTTATAATTCTTGTTTGACACTTCCCTTTTCTGACCTACATTTTATTTCAGGTTGGCAGTCACTAGGGTATCTTAGGTGAGATTTATTGGTTACATTTAGTAACGGGATATCAAACTCAAATTTTGGTCATAACCTGTTCTGTATATCTTTTTATAAAACCCTCTATTTGAGAAGTATTCTAAATAAAGTATTTATTTCATACGAAATTAGATACCAAGACATTTAATACAAGTGGAATAGCTTGTATTCCAAATGGAGTTAGTGTTCGAGTCTACCGTGTCTTAAGTCACTTTCATTTGTTTCTCAACGATTTAAGGGATATTCTAGTACCCTTTTTATTTTGTTTACTCAATGCTTTTGCTTATATTTTATTTCAGCGTGCCAATACTTATTTCAATCCATTATTCCGCGTGCCACTTTCACAAAAGTCAGAATACTAACACGCACGTGAAATACAAAGGGCTTGTTTTTCACAAAGGAAAAAGTGTGACTGGAACGAGAACAGTTCCATTCAAACTGGTAACTTATAGACGTGCGCCGCTTGCTAATCTGAAGGACTTTGTTACACCAACAAGCCGGGTCGAGACATTTTAACATTCAAATCCTGCTTTTTCCAGGCAGTGAACGGGACAGAGTTATTAGTAGTCATAATACCTCTATCCCTTTCGCTGCCTTGAACTAGTTAGGAATAAACATTGATTCATCATCATCATTTAAGCAGAAAGACCTCTTAGGGCTAGACAGACCTCCCCCAAAGTTTGCCACAAGGACCAAAATGGCGCAGCATCTTCTTCTTGGTCCATCTTGATCTTGTATCCATGTGTTTCCTGCAACTTAACGGCAACAATGGCGCGTGCCGCCAAGCGTGCACGCTGACCTACTGAAAGTATTACCTGCTCTACTGACGTCTTTGTAGCAGCGTTTACAGAATGCAGTTAAGCGGCGTGATCAATGGAAGAGCCGGACGCTGTAGTAAGCGTGAACGCTGGTACACATAACTTATTTAGCGAAACCTAGTAGCGTACACGCAGCACGGGAAAATGCGCGCTGGAACGCTGCTATACAGAATTTGCGGCCTTATTCACGTTGTCGTCACCAATATAGCCTTCAGAATTGCTAAACTTAAGTGGGCGGGGAAAATCGCTAGCGGAACAGATGGCCTCTGGGGTGATACAGTTATCGCTCCGCGTACCGGAAAACGTAGCGTGGGCAGACCTCCTACAAGATGATAGGTTGTGCTGGTGCATAAAAATTAAGATTGGTTTTAATTGAAATTACAACTTTTTCACCACTTCTGAGTTTACATTTTGAACAAATAGAATCCAAAAGTGGGTAGGTAAAGGAGTTTCTTGACCAAATACATGCATTTATTTTAAATAAAATCAAAACTGTTATACATACACACAGCCCTGTTTCACTATTCAATAGGATTTTTGCCTCCATAGGCTTTAAACAGGGGTCAATACTTTAGTATTGACAATGAAAACAATCAAAAATAGTACGTTAAGCAACCCCGGCCATAACCAACAAAAAATTATACGAGTATGCTACATTAAAAAGAGTACGTACACTCCTTTTAATGAGAACATCATATTCGCAAAATATTATATTAGCAAAACACTGTATTTGCAAATGGTGAAGTTAGGTTATAGAATAATAGGTAGGTTTAGGTTCTGCTGGCTTTACAGCAGGCTCGAAGGGCCAAACCACTCAGAAAACGAAGCTCCGCGGTAGCGGCGCTCCGTTGACACTATCATGATTTGCGAATATCGTTTTGTGCAAATAATTTGTTTGGCGAATATCACGTTTTGCAAATATGATATTAACATACCTAACAATTTTTTTTATATATAATATTGATGTGTAAAGTTCTTAAAAACAACTGTAACGATTTCGATGGAACTGGTGTAAAACCATATTGCCTTTGACGTGTTATCGTACTGTCAACTTTACGATAGCTCTAATTTAGGTCATAGTAATAACAACCGAGCTAAAAACAATACCATAACACGTTAAAAGCAATATCGTTTAACCGTGTTAAATATGATCTAGACACATAACGTAGAAGATTTTCCAAAATTCACCCATTTCGATAAGAAACAAATTCAACTTGAAGTCTCTATAAATTATTAAATATATGGATAAGAGAAAATCACCAACTATTATGTTAAGTACCAACAAAGTACTGAAGAAGTTTTAAAGAGCAAAATTGACATAAAAATACAAAATGAATAGTAAATACTTGAATGACTAACAAAAAACCAATTTTATTCCACTTGAAGAACTCCAAGCACATTATACAGTATTCCAGTCAAATTAGACATAATAATAGTGATCAAATAACAATAAATCAACTTTTGGAATTGTAATATCTTAGGAATGGTGATTCTTAGGAAAATAAGCATAAGGATTATTTTTCTCCCCCCGTGTGGTTGCCGGTTTAGAATAGTGCCACTCCATGTCTTCCCGTGGATGTCGTGAGAGTCGACTAAGAGCATAAAGGCTTGTAGTACTGTTAGGCGATGGGCTTGCAACCTGTCCCTAATACAATGGTAAACATCTTAGCCTGACTATGCAAAATGTGGTTACAGAATTATCAATAAGTTTAGAGTTGTTGGTATTCTGTTGCTCTGCCTACCCCACTCTGTGGATGTATGTGTTTTTTTTTTTATAAAACTTACTGTTTTGGAGAAAATAAGAAATCGTTTTTTTTTTACTTTGACCTTGACTAACTTTTTTAGCATACAACACACATGGGACCAGTGGTGACTTTTGGAACTTAATTTCTACTGTACTCAAAGTCTTTACAAAAATTTAACTCCGTCGGAAGTATTGTTATTTGAAATGTCTCTGTAGCAAATTAAGTTGAATAAAACGATGGACGTAAATCGGCTACTCTGGATCGAGTATAATGCAATACTCGCCGGTCAAAACGGTAAAAAACGACGGTCGTCCACCAACAAGAAACCATGCAGCGGTACTCACCAAACGTTCAGCTTCTTGATTGGCGTCCTCGCGAGCGGTTCTTCCACCCTTATGATGCAGGCCGGCCGGCCTTAGACGATGGGCACTATTGTTAAACTAGACTCCTTGGCAAACAGCGATTAGATCAAAGCGAGGGTTGAGTCCTTGTTACTTGTCCGTTCGATCATGACATACACAAATTGAAAACTGGTGATAGTTTTCATGTTTCTCCGATGGCGGCGCTAGCTTCTACGCTGACTTGTACTGCGCATGCGCACCGGTCATACCGGGCATTCCTATTGGTTGGACTTCCAGTGAGAATACCATCTTTCGCGGCGTTTTGACATTGCATTATCCATTTAGACCATAGAAAGCAAAACGTTAGAATCGAAACATTCCGCCCACCAAAATACCAATGGGATTTTCCCGGAGATAGGGACGTAGTGCGGTATAACGGTAAATATGCGATATAATGAGCTTAAACTAAAAGAAAAGAAAGAAAAAATGAGTAAAAGGAAAAAAAAAACATCGCTATAACGGAAAGTGCTTAGTCAGTGGGTAATGGACACAGCTTTACCAGAGGTCTCTTAATGAGATGGTCCCTGGCGGTTTTGACGGTAGCCACCCGAACAACTCCATCAGGCCCAGGATGAAGAGAGATTACTCTTCCTAGAGGCCACTGTAGAGGAGGTCGGTTGTCATCCTTAATAAGCACGACTGAGTTTACTCCTAACGAAGTTGAGTCTTTAGTCCATTTCGCTCGTTGAGTTAGAGAATTTAAATATTCATTCTTCCAGCGTCTCCAGAAATGCTGTTGAAATGCTTGTATCAATTGCCAACGATTAAGACGCGTGAAGTTAACCTCTGTGTAATCAGAATCCGGCACAGCAGTCAGAGGTTCCAACGTCAAGAAATGGCCGGGTGTTAGAACGGTCAGGTCGTTAGGATCCGAACTTAACGGACATAAAGGTCTCGAATTTAAAATCGATTCGATTTGACTAAAAAGTGTGGTAAGCTCCTCAAAAGTTAGGACTTGGTCGCCGATGATACGATATAAATGTGACTTTGCGGCTTTAATTTGTATTTCCCACACTCCTCCGAAATGTGGAGCCGAAGGTGGATTAAATTTAAAACTTATTCGTTCTGCGTTTGAAGCTTGTTCCATACATAATGCCAGTTGTGAATCAGCACCAACAAAATTTGTGCCGCAATCAGAATGAATAACGTTACAACGACCGCGGCGGGAGACGAAACGACGTAACGCCGCGATAAAACCGTCGCTTGATAAATTCGACACTACCTCGAGATGCACTGCCTTTGTGCTCAGGCACACGAACAAGCATAAGTACGCTTTGTCTATTTTCGCTCCGCGGTGGCGTCCTAACTTGATTCGAAAGGGCCCTCCAAAATCTACACCTACTTCGGAGAATGGTTTAGCCTGATTAACACGGAAAGCCGGAAGGTCGCTCATAAATGGCTGCAACGGTTGCGGATGAAGGCGATAGCATCGAATACATTTCGAGAGATAGTGTCTTATAGCACGCTTAGCCGCGAGTATCCAAAACTGTTGCAAGATCAAGTAGTGAGTAGTATTTAGACCGGGATGAAAATGTTTCCGATGGAATGACTCTATTAAGGCAGTCGTAAGCGCGCATTTCTCGGGCAATAATGCGGGATGCTTGTGGTCGAATTCTAAACCAGAGCGAGAGAGCCGTCCGCCCACCCTGAGAACACCCTGCTCATCCATGAACGGATTCAATTTACGGAGACTACGTGAAAGTTGTTGACGCAACTCTAGCTTCGAAATAGCATCCGAAAAGTGACGATTTTGGAAATGTTTGACGATCATCAATAGAGCGTTATGGTGCTCAACATTCGTTATAAAAAGGCTTTTAAGTCGCGAGCTAGTGCTACGAGTGTTATTACAAAACCTACGGATGTAAGCGAGGATACGACAGATTGTGTCTAATGACGAATACTTTTCGAACAACTGATCGAATATTGACGCTTGCTTAGGAATGTCGGCATGTTCCGCGATCAGAGCTACAGCGCATCGCTGTTCTAATATCACCGCGTGGTCCGTGTCGTGACGTTTGGATATGTCTTTTGGCCACTCTGACTTAGGTTGAGACAGCCAATCTGGGCCCGCCCACCATAACGCGTTCTTTAGTAATTCTCGCGGCAACTGACCGCGAGAACAAACATCCGCGGGATTCGAGGCAGTTGGAACGTGCCGCCAGCAATCGGTTGGTACTCTGTCTTGAATATGACTCACACGATTTGCAACAAATGTCACCCATCGAGCGGAAGGGGATCGTAACCAGGCTAGGACGACGGTAGAGTCACACCAGAGATAGGTTTCACTAACGGTAGACCGTAAAGTGTCTTTGACGAACTTTATAAGGTCTGCAAGCATAACTGCGCCACATAATTCAAGACGAGGTAGTGATTGCCTTTTTAAAGGAGCAACACGAGCCTTTGCACAGACGAGGGAGACGCGAACTGCCCCGTCATTCTCAACGACACGTAGAAAAACTGCCGCACCATAAGCCGCTTCAGAGCTATCACAGAAACCATGAAGTTGGTACGATAGGGCGCCTTCACTGGTGAATTTTCGAGGCACCTTAAGATGTTTCACTTCGGGTAACTGCTGAGAGAAGGTGTTCCACAAAGTCACGATTTCCGATGAAGGGGGTCCGTCCCACGAGACGCCGGTAACCCAAAGCCTTTGAATTAGGCATTTGGCGTATATTGTCAGAGGAGACAGAAACCCTAGAGGGTCAAAGATTCTCGCAACCTCACTTAGAATAAGACGTTTCGTGCACGGTTGGTTCGATGGTTGGACGTTAAATACGAAACAGTCGGAACCAGGTTCCCATTTAAGCCCGAGAACCTTGATAGTCGTGTCTTCAGCTTCAGTAAAAGTAATAGCACCCGAAAGACACGCCTCTGATGGAAGATCGTCTAGCAGCTCGGGTCGGTTGCTTACCCATTTTCGTAGCTCAAAAGAGCCGAGACCAAAAAGGGCGATGATTTGAGATTTCAGTTCACGCGCATCTTCCAGCGATCTAGTTCCGGTTACTATGTCATCTATATAAATATCGGAGGCTAAGATGACTTTAGCCTGAGGGTAGTGATGGCCCTCATCATTAGCGAGTTGCTGGATGGTTCGACACGCTAGAAATGGCGCCGAAGACACCCCATACGTTACGGTGTTTAGCACATATTCCCGGAGAGGCTCGTCGGGGTGAGTTCGCCATAGAATACGCTGGTAATCGCGATGATGAGGAGCTACGTTAATTTGCCGATACATTTGGCGCACGTCAGCCATAAAGACAACTGCGTGTTCTCGATAATGAAGAAGAATCTCAACAATGTTAGACTGGAGCTTGGGGCCTGTTAACAACGAGTCGTTTAACGATTTAGAGGTAGCGTCCTTAGCCGAAGCGTCGAATACGACACGAAGTTTCGTCGTCGCACTGTCGGGACGAAGGACGCAATGGTGTGGTATGTAATACTTACCTTGACCCATCTGTTTCGCAGGTACCGCAGACATATGACCACTATCGATGTAGTCAGTCATGAACTCGATATATTGTTGATTTAGGCTAGGATCACGGGACAAACGCCTTTCAATAGCGTTGAAGCGTCGCAGAGCTATGTCTCGTGAGCCTTGGAAGGAAGGCTCAGCACTGTCGCTGAAAGGAAGACAAACGACATACCTACCAGTCTCATCACGGTAGTGATCGTTAATGAAGCTTGATTCACAGAGTTGATCCTCTGGGGTGAGTCGGTTGGATTGTGGAACGTTATCGACTTCCCAGAAACGTTGTACGATGTGATTCAAGCTGTCATCGGTATTAGGAGATGCAACACCCAACAAGCAAGACGATGCGATGCGAGTCTTCCCGAGAAGAAGCCAGCCAAAGACTGAATTGAAGGCCCGCGGTTGATTCGCGTTGCCTTTCAAACGTTGTTCGAGAAGTGACTCTGAAAAAACGTCAGCACCCAATAAGACGTCAATAGGACCGGGAATGTCAAAACCAGGATCAGCTAACGGTAAAGTTTTGACTTCATCCCATTCACTCGTATTAAGTTTTGCGACCGGTTGATCTCCGCAAATGTTCGTTATCACAAACATATCAAGCGTAAACTTCACCTTATAATTGGTACCAATTTCGCATCTAACACTACCACTAATCGACGCTGGAGTGCCTCCCAATCCATGAACGCTCAAATGTGATGCGTTTGTTTGTAAGTGAAGCCGTTGAGCTGCATGTTCGGTGAGAAAATTATTTTGACTCCCTGTGTCAAATAGCGCGCGGAGGGTCTGGAATTCCCCGGACGCGTCACGAATTTGAACTAAAGCAGTTGCTAGTAGCACGGTTGTGGTTGAATGCGAGTTTGTCGAAGCCAAAGAAGTTTTGGTGACTAACGCTACTGAACTTGATCTCGTACTTGAGGCATCCTGGCTACTTCCGGGTTGTTCCCGGTGCAATAAGGTGTGATGCTTACGTTTGCATTTCTGACACGAGAATATTGACGTGCATTCCTTCACCGAATGTGACGCGCTAAGGCAGTTATAACACCACCTTTTATCACCGGCAACAGTCATGCGCTCGTCAATCGATTTTGACAGAAATGCCTTACACGCCGATATGTGATGTTCCTCACTACAAAAGGAGCACTTGCGAATTGGTTTAGCGGTTGTCACGCCAATGGTAGGCTTAGCATCGGGTTTATCACTACCCCTTTTAGAAGGGTTAACGGAGGGAGCGACGAGTGAATGCCTGATGCTATATTGTTTCGGATTTGGTGATGTTCCTAATAACTCTTTATGACTAATAGCGGTTCTGCTGATGTCGGTAAAATGTGTGTCACGAATTAACGCTTCGCATTTAGAGTGTAAGAATGACCTCACGAGTTCATAATTTGGTAGCTCGACATCGGTGTGCTTCTCTTCAAACTCGCGTCTTAGTTTGGTATCAAGTTTCGCAAAAATGTTATAACAAAGAATGAAATCCCAATGTTCGATGGGTAAACCTAATTTTCGCAAAATAGTTAAATTCTCATCGATTGTATCTAGCGCGCGGCGAAATTCCTGAGCGTTTGTAGTTTTAAAATTGATACCTAAAATGTCGCGCCAGCACGTGAACGCTAGTTCACGCTTATCCTCATACCGAGACTTGAGAGCAGCGTATGCACTCAAGTAATGTTCACGTGCCACAGGAAATGTGCGAATTAACGATAATGCGTCACCGCGTAACACTGACACTAAATAATGGAATTTTTCAATATCGCTTAAGATGGTAGATTCATGAATTAACGCATTATAAGTGGCAATGAATTCGGGCCACTCTTTAATAACCCCCGCGAACGTCGGGAGCGAGATCTTCGGTAGTCGCATGTTGTTGTTTAGTGATCCCGTTAATGAGTTTCGTTTCGAATCATTAGCCTGATGAGAAGAGCATTGTTGGAATTTACGGTGAATGGCAATGACTTTAAAATACATTTCATCAAATGATTCTTGAATTTCGTTTTCACTATCATCGTTCGCGTCGGTAAGATCTAAAATGATAAAATGTGCCTCTTGAAAACTATTAGCAATAGATTTTAATTCCTGACAATATGACAGGAATAACTCAATTTGTGACTCATCGGAACTTGTGAGAATGCCAACATCTAACGCCTTCGAAATACGATTATACGCGATAGTTCGTTTGCGCCTTAAACTCGGTAAGTTGCCTACAGAATAACCTGGCTCGGAATCGATACTTTTTGATTTACACTTTTTGAGGGTAGCTCTAACTTTTCGCTGGGGTAGATACGACATTCTGCAAAATGCACGGCTCGCGAACAGTATGTTAATAAGGTTGGAGTTAAAACTTAAGTTGTCTCACGGTCACAACTAGCATTAAGTACAGATGTTCGTTATCTATGTAACACGACCACTTTAAAGTCGTCACCTCTCGAAGTCACAGAACGATATATTTTAAATTTATATGAACTCCCTAACTGAAATATTTCATTAGTATTAGGATAAAAATAGGATTATTTTCACACCGGATGTGGTAGGCAAATAATTTATAAATCGATTAAGAAATAAAAATAGGTTTATGACATTTTATTAAATACCTATTCCTAAAAATCTATTCCTGATGGACGAATAATGTAACGATTTTCTACAATAGAATAAAAGCATACAAGTCATAAGAGTAACAAACCCGAAAAGAAATAAAAACGGTCGTTCACAAGTATGGTTAGATTGAGCGATCGGAGTAAGGTAGTCGAGTTATAGCAATAGTTACGATTACGGTACAAGATTGGTACTTGGCAGGCCGAATGCTAATCTAAAGTGTGGGTCCCTGGTTTCGGCACCAAAAAGATGTAGCAAATTAAGTTGAATAAAACGATGGACGTAAATCGGCTACTCTGGATCGAGTATAATGCAATACTCGCCGGTCAAAACGGTAAAAAACGACGGTCGTCCACCAACAAGAAACCATGCAGCGGTACTCACCAAACGTTCAGCTTCTTGATTGGCGTCCTCGCGAGCGGTTCTTCCACCCTTATGATGCAGGCCGGCCGGCCTTAGACGATGGGCACTATTGTTAAACTAGACTCCTTGGCAAACAGCGATTAGATCAAAGCGAGGGTTGAGTCCTTGTTACTTGTCCGTTCGATCATGACATACACAAATTGAAAACTGGTGATAGTTTTCATGTTTCTCCGATGGCGGCGCTAGCTTCTACGCTGACTTGTACTGCGCATGCGCACCGGTCATACCGGGCATTCCTATTGGTTGGACTTCCAGTGAGAATACCATCTTTCGCGGCGTTTTGACATTGCATTATCCATTTAGACCATAGAAAGCAAAACGTTAGAATCGAAACAGTCTCTTTTGACCGGACTATTAAGACACCGTATTAAAATCACTTGTTTAGGTTTAAGGCAATGGTAGACAGAAATACAGATAATTACTTCAAGTACACTCTTTTCGGTGTTGGAAGTAAAAAGTATAAACTGTTCTTTATGTCTCAATTTGTACTTTGTTTCAGTGCGGTGTAACAACAGCCAGTACGCGTAAAGATGTTCATTGGACCTGAAAATGAGATAACACAGCCTGCTACTTAATTAACCGAAATTAGTTTCCCTGTTTACCATGCGGTTCAAAGACTTTATTTTCTGTTTGTTTACGTGGAAGATACGAAATTTTACGCTTGGAGTTTAGGAGCTTAGTGAATAAAATTTATCTTCGTATTCGTTTCAACTTGAATAACTCTAATTTGGTATATAGCTTTTTATTTTTACAAATGTGTTCCAGTATATAATAAGGTTATTGTCAGGCCAAGTTGCGATGAGTCAATGAAGCAATTATTACTTACTTATATTAATTACACACACACACGTACATACATAACATCACGCCTTCATTCCCAGAGTGGGGTAGGCAGAGCTACAGAAATACCAACAACTCTAAAAAGACTTGTTGATAATTCTGTAACCACATTTTGCACAATCAGGCCAAGAAGTTTACTAGTGTATTAGTATATTAATTACATCAGCTTTAAATCATAACTAGTTTGCTGCACTACATAATTTAACTACAACACGAGATAAAAGTAAACGATCAACGCGCGCTGGTAGAATTTTGACGTGTAAAAGTGACCGTGCGGCCTTCTTACTGAATAAACATCTTTTGGGTCGTTCTACTTTTTTACCGACAATACATCGTCATTTTTCTATATTTTGCGTTTTTCAACTATTGATAATTATGGTTTTAATTTTTTATTTTAAAATACGTTGCGTGAATTTATATTTGGACTAATTAATGATTATTTCGGTGGCGATAATGTTTTTTTCTTTATGCTGGTTTTTCGGAATATACTGTGACAGAGTGGACGTTTTCAGAGGAGACTAAATTTTATATTACCACTCTGTCACGCGGTTCTATGAAAAACAAACTTATAAAAAATAAAACACTGGATAGAGAAAGTGAAAGATTATTTAGTACTAATAGATGAATAAGCAGCACCTTAAGTGGCAGTGGGCGGGGCACATTGCTCGTAGAACTGATGGCCGTTGGAGCGGAAAGGTTCTAGAGTGGCGACCGCGAACCGGGAGACGAAGTGTTGGCAGACCTTCCACAAGGTGGACTGACGATCTGATAAAGGTCGCGGGAAACCGCTGGATGACAGCAGCAGAGGACCGATCGTTGTGGAAAACCCTGGGGAAGGCCTTTGTCCAGCAGTGGACGTCTTGCGGCTGATAATGATGATGATGGTGATGAGATGAATAAATGTTTGGACGTATATTCAAACAATAAAACATGAATATTCAATACTCTAACTGATAACGTATGGTAAAATGAGGACAGGCAATTGTCGGTAAAAAAGAAGAATGACCCTTTTACGTTTTTATCTTTTAACAGTTTATGTAGATTTGATGCTTTATTTTCCTCATTCATATCCACATTATTTTAATTAAGTTTGCTAGATGCAATAAGATGTGGGTTGAATAGACCTAGACGGGTCGTTTTCAAAAAAAAAATACATAGTTAAAGGCATAATGAAAAAAAAACACGATCGCGTCAATTTTAAATAAGTCCATCAACATCAATCCATCCAGTTCCATCTTAGTCCTCAGGGTTGGCAACGCATTTGAGGTCTTAGGATTATAGTTTTGAGTATTCAAATGTGTATGGGTCTCAGATTCCACTTACCATCAGGTGGCCTGAGTGCTCGTGTGCCTTCTACTTAACATAAAAAAAAAAAAAAAAAAAAAAAAATATTGTACGAGTAAATGAAAGTACTTAATCACACGTATTTTAGCATGTGTTCAATTATGACCACCGCCTTCCTGTACACATAACTCCGCCCGTCGTCTAAGGTTGTCCCTAAGTCTGCCGAGAACATACTCATTGGCTTTTACGGAATTAAAAGCCTCTATTATTTTTTGGCGAAGCTCCTCTACGGTATTGGTTTCTCGTGCGTGGACTCGACTTTTTAAGTCGCCCCACAAAAACAAAAATCAAGCGGAGTAAGATCCGGGCTGCGTGGGGCCCATGCGATTGGGCCATTCCGACCTATCCATCGTTCGGGGAACTCTTCGTCCAAGTAACTTCGAACACGCAGTGAAAAATGTGCGGGATCTTGTTGATAGTACAAATTATTTACGTTTTTTTGTGGTACCTCTTGTAATAGTATTGGTAATATGTTTCTCAAGAAGTCTTCATACTTTGGTCCATTTAAATTTCCATCAATAAAATGCGGTCCTATTAGATGATTATTCAGAATACCCGCCCAAACATTAACCGAAAACCGAGTCTGAAAGGAGTCTCTGCGAGTTGCATGAGGGTTTGCTTCACACCACAAGTATTCATTATGAACGTTAAACAAGCCTACTCTTGTAAACGTTGCTTCGTCAGACCATAAAATATTTAGATGTAGGTTTTGTAGCAACCAACGACAAAACTGATTTCTTCGGGGGTAGTCGGCTAGCACGATATCTTGTACCTTTTGAAAATGAAAGGGATGTAAGCCTGCGGCATTTAATAGCTTCCAAATAAAAAATTGGCTCGTGCCAAATCTTACAGCTGCGTCTCTTGTGCTCGCTTCAGGGTGGCGACTAAAATACCGAAAGATTTGTGTCCGAAACGCCTCTGAATGCCGTGGCCGTCGGCTTTTATCTTGGGCATGCACTGGGACTAAGAACTGACCATATTCCCTTAAATTTTGGACAGTTCGGTTTATTAATGCACGAGTAGGGGTTGGACAGTCCGGATAACGTTCGTGAAAGAGTGTTTGCGTCTGCACTGTACTCTGAGAGGTAAAATAGAACGCTATCATATCCGTTCGATGGACAGGCGTGTACGGATAGGCATGACCATGAGGCATTTTATTATTTTACACAAGCTTACAATGAATCTTATTGTTGTTCATCACAAGACAACTTACGTCAAAATTAATCAAAATGAGTTTTCTTCATAAATTATCTGTCAGATAATCATAGACGATCGGGTTAATAACATAAGAACTTTTTACTGTAAACATTATGGTAAGGTGACCACATTAAACCGAAAAGTTTAGGAATAATTGAAACATAAAAAAAGAATACTAATGATCATTTTAACAACATGAGACCTAGCTAAGGGTTTAAGTACAAGGGAGACATAATTAAAACATTAGTTTTGTATTACGTCTTAGATGTCACCCTGTATATGGGTAATTTTCGTTACACAAAGGTATCACTTATGTTTTGTTTCGATTAAAGCCAATCACTAAGTTTTTTTTTTTAAAACATCCCACATCTATATTTAGATTAAAGGAGTATCAAAGCAAAGCCTCAATTACTTAAAGGTTACCTGGAAGAAATTCCTTAAAGGTATAAGTTCGCCTTTTCACATTCCTATACTGTAAATACTGTATTTGAGTTTCTGTGTTTTGTACAATAAAGTGTTTACATACATACATACATATTTGCTGATCTCATCATAAGTGGTCAGATTTTTTCTAGATTTTAGGTCACAAAAGAAATTTGTTCGTAATTGTTAGTGTTTTCTCTAAATTTTAATTGCTGAAGCGTTTGGATTATTGAATGACGGATGTATGAATGCTGAAATAATGTATGTATGATAACAGTCAATCCATTTGAGTGTATAATTGTTCCTTGTTTTCTTCATTCTCAATCTTGATTTTGTTTTTGTATTTGTATTTATGGCATTAATTTTTAATGATATGACGTTAGAAATAATTACTTTACATGTTTACTGCTGCGAAACAAGCAATGTTTTTTTTATTAATAACTCTGATTATTTTCACATAATAAAATTGCAAATGTCACTTTCTATTATTCTGCAATTAATCTCGCTTGTGCAGTCGTTGTTTGGAAATTCAACTGTTTCTAAACAAAACTCGCGCCGAACACCAGAACTGCTTTCCGACTATTTTCGCAAAGTTTCAGAATAGTTATGGCAGGAAATATTAAGCATTGGAATAGTGCAAGCTTTACGAAGTTTTAATTTGTAACTTTGGAAATGAACAGCAGAACTATTTGTCGAGTTATTTACGATGAAGCAAATGTTTTGAGCTATGGAGCGAGACACAGTTTTTAGAAGTATGTTTTTATGCCATAAAGGCTTTGGATATATTAATTTGACTACCTACTAAAATCCGCGCCGAACTTGTTTCGTTTTTTCAGTCGCGTGAAGCATAAAAAAATGCATTACACTTAGGATACCTTGAATTCATATTTTACACATTTTGTAAGTGGACAATGTTATGTTTAAAAATGTGTAATATAAATTTTTCTTAAGTATTGGAAACAACCATAAAACGTAAAATATTTTAGCATAACACGCATTACAAACTCTTTGCATAGCTAATAAAGAGTTGGCCACCTCAACGTTATGGCGGCAAAAAAAATAATAGGCCGTTTCCATGGTAACCGATAACAACGTCATGTCCAAATTTATAGACATCAATAACATATAGCTGTAAGAGAATTAAAATTATTTATACTTTTAAAAGTTAGGAACTGTGCTTGAAATAATAATAAGTAAGTTTCAGAAAAAGTTGGTTTTTAATGATACCAAGAAGTATTTCTTTGTGTTTTAAAATATGATCATAGGTAGACTTGTCTTGTGTTCTCGTTGAATTCCTATTTCATCATTCGAAACGATCGTTACATTATGTCGTGTTTGTTGAGTAATTGTAGACAAGATATACCATGTGGGATCTTAGAGGAATATAGGTTATTTAGGTATGTGTTGAATATGGTGATGCGTTTATTTGGTAGGCACCGGTTTAGTCGCCGAACCAACAGAGTGCTCATTAAGGTCTACCAAAGACAAATGGAGAAGGATACTTCTTCATTTATCTATGGTTCTAAGTTAGTGCATGGTATCTCGTCATAGTTTTTTTGCAGTACCTTTATTGATTCCGTTAGTGCTTACAAACCAATAAGCGGATTGCATGCCCTATTTTCACACCGCTTTCACTGTATATTTTGCCCAAATAGAGGATGTGGTGGTAGGCGGAGCTTTACTATTCTGAATTTGCGTCTACGACAGTTGCAGTTTTTCCAAATGCCTTTGCATCAAGCTATATTCTATGCTGGATTTCTCAAACTTTATAGCCCCATGAATCGTTATTAAATTTCCCAGATGACTGAAAACTTCTAAAAAGAATAATGGTATTTTATAGAGTAAAGAGTTTAAACAAAAAGTATATAGTTATAAACGAGTTTGTTGATGTAAGCTAATGTGAACTATTGTTTCTTGTCGCAAATTGAGTCAATTTCTTAACTTAAACCTCAGGGTTGGAAACGCATTTGAGGTCTCCGGACTGCAGTCTTGAGAATTGAGATGCCATGATTGGGAACACATTTAAATTCCAAACTATGATTTTCCGAATATTCATTTGTCCGAAATTTCATTTTTCCGAAAGCTTAGTTACGTTGGAGCTGTTTTAAATAAAATGCATCATTTAGTTGCTATACGTTTGTTAGGTTAGATTTGATTTATAAGGGATATCAAGTAATATAGTCTTCTTTTAAAAAAATGCATCCGCAACTATGACTCTTCGGATTTGTGTAGTGTACCCGCCATGATTCCACTTACCATCAGGTGGCCGTGCTCGTGTGCCTACTCCTTGCCATAAAAAAAGTAAAAAAATCTTAATCTTAATCTGATCCAGTAAAGCTTTTCGCGAATCCGCGATAGTAGACTACCACTTCAATCTTGCGAACCCTTAGAGAACCCATGTTCAGTGCGGTTATTTGAATACTTACACGCAACATTTGGAATGTAAAGATTTCATATTTTAGTCTTTCCTTGTTATTTTTTTGTGTCGAGTTCAATAAAGTATTTGTAATTGATTTATTTGATTACAATGAAAGCGGCGCTCGAATACTTATACTTATGCTTTTTGTGCGATCGGCGACTTACGGCCATTATTAACTGCTCTTGGGTTGCCTGCTTCAAGACACGTCCTAAACGACAGTTTTGTACGTCTTGACGTTGACATGTTCTGAGATGGTATCTCAGCCAATATCAGTATTTACACGCCAAATTTTGTTCAAATTTTACATTTTGTGCATAGTTTTTTTGTGTATATTTTAAGCTAAAAAACCTTTACTAATGCATATATTTCAAGTAAAACGCTAAAAATTTGATAGCATTTTCATAGAGCTGTCCCATAAAAACATTTACTGGCTCATAAAGATTTACAATAAAGGTACCATTTATACTGTCTGTAAAGTTGATGACTAATAAAATGATGTATAATGATAAAACTTTGAAAGCGTCTCAGCTCATTTTAATTGTTTTAATAATTGAATTATTTAGGTTAAGTCCTAAAATCAAAAGCTAATAAAAAAAAACGAAATTTTTAAGAAATATAATTAATATTGTAAACATTAAAAAAATATGATTTTAAGTTATAAAAAAAAACAAATTGATAAATGTTTTGTATATTTATGTATCAAAATTGTTTTATGAATCACAACAAAATGTGTAAAGGTTTTCGTCACAGTTTGGTTCATGGTTTTGATATTGATCTTCAGGTTAGACAAGCAGCTGGTATTCGTTGCTAATACCAGCTGCTTCTCTTATATGAAGATCGAGATAGATCGTAGATTCGTTCTTGATACTCATTTCTTTCTCAGTGTATCGACCAATGATGTGCAAGTATTGATTGCGTACTTGTTGGCCATATTGACTCGCTACAGCAATCGGTGGTAGCAGTTGTCCAAAATAAAAAAGTCACATTGAAGTAGTAATTTAAAACTCACATTTTACTTGTTAAAGCTGTAAGAAACTAACAAATAAGTATAGCTATTTTCCTCCGAGCGGATATAATGCGCAAAGGCTGAAATTCTTTAATAATTTATTTATTATAAATAGGAAATGCCGTACTTACTTGTCATGAAAATGTTTGTTGCTAGTAGCGTAAGAGTCGAAGATGTAGTTCAGCATAGGCGAGTCTGCCTTCCCTTGCCTCATCTGTTGTCGTCTAGGCTTGGATGTGGGTAGTCTTACTCCGTTGCGGAATATACTCGGTGTCATGGTTGCCTTGGTTTGGGTTGTCGGGTCCACGTCTGGTGATTCTAGTAAACCAATAGTAAAATTAAATTAATTAATATTTTGATATGTCGGTACGGATGATACAACGTGTTACAAAATACCCAAACTTCGACAGTGAACAAAGTCTTTTCAAAAGAGGCTCAATAAGGTTATCATTTAATTAATCCTACATACACCTAAAGCTATAATTAATCATTGGATATTTTTTAATGGTGACGTCATACCATGATAACAAACTTTTATTAAAAAAAATATATACCTATTTAATCCCAAACAAAAAAGAATCCGACAAAACCGAAATCCAACGAAACCGAAATGCGACGAAAGAGGAATCTGACAAAACAAAAATACAACGAAGCAGGAAGATTTAGAATCAGGAATAAATCGATTGGTATGCTTGTATCTATTTTGTGCCTGCATCAACCAAATAATACATGAAATTATATCCGAGTCATTATGATGTACACAGTAGCAATTAATGTATCTCGTTCCTTGCTACTGACGTCGATATATTTCAAGTACAATCACCAACAAAATATTATTGAATATTAGGCGCAACAATATCTGACACACTCTAATACCTTTAGTTATAGACTCGTTATCAGTTAAAATTAAAATGTTCATTAAAAGCGATAAATTAATGCAAGATAGTTTTTATTTTATTCAAAGTTAAAATGTGGCGTAGAAACGATGAGGGATAACAGAAAAACATTATCTTCATGTAGTCAGGTATCAGGTTTACAAGAATGCTTTTTAGGGTTCTGTAGTCAAACTAGGAACCGTTCGCCATGTCCGTCCGTCCGCAGCCTAGCGCAGAAACTCTTAGGGCCGTGTTCACCAACAATTAATCGGACGGTTAAGTCTTAATCAGCTGTTAATCAATACATCTGACACCCGTTAAACTGCTAATCGTCCGTTTAATTGTTGGTGAACACGGCACTTAGTACTAGAAAGCTCTAATTTGGCATGAATATGCATATTAGTCACGCAAACAAAGTGGTACAGTAATATTTTTTTAGGGTACCTTTTCTACACGTTACGTGGAATGTTAGATAGGTCGGTCGGTCGTGGTGTCGTTAGATAGGTCTTTCAAAAATACGTGTTAGCAAAAACCATTTTTCGATTAACGGATTCTTTTATGAAATACTAGCGACCGCCCTCGCTTCGCTCCGGATTAAAGTATTATACATATAAACCTTTCTCTTCAATCACTCTATCTATTAAAAAAAAACCGCATTAAAATCCGTTGCGTACTTTTAAAGATTTTAGCATACATAGGGATATAGGGAGAGAAAAAGCGACTTTGTTTTATACTATGTAGTGATTAAGCTTTACAGCGCTATTTTTCGTTAGAGTCAAGTATCCTCTACACCTACAGCCAAAACTACAAATATTAAAAATATGAATAAAATCTCAAATGAAAGCGCATACTTATAACCAATTTATAAGAAAATACTATATAGTATAGTATTTTCAAGACTAAGTAGACATCATTGGTTCTTGAGATACAGGCGACTAAAGTGTTTATACCTACTAAAATTATCAAAGACGGCACCAAATTACTAAATAGAAAATTTGTTATTACTTGTTGATTTTTATGTTGTAGTACTTAACGGCTTCGGAACCCTACACTGGGTATGGTCCGACATGCTCTCGCCTGATTTTCTTCATATACATACATACACGCCTTTATTCCCAGAGTGGGGTAGGCAGAGCTAAAAAAATACCAACAACTCTAAAAATATCCACACCCACATTTTGCACCATCAGGCCAAGAATTTACTAGTGTATTAGTGACAGGTTGCAAGCCCATCGCCTTACAGTAACTACAATCCCTTATTCCCTTAGTTGCCTCTTACGACATCCACGGGAAGACATGTAGTGGCACTATTCTATCCCGGCCTATTATTCTTTTCATACGTTTTCAATTTTTAAAGATTTTCCATTTGAACTGTGCGAGGAATCCATCCAACGTACGGTTTTATAATAGGGTTCTTATGACATGCGAGAGTTCTGCTTGAGTCTTACCTGTGGTGCTAGTCTGCGGTGCCATGGCCCGGGTAAGAACCGCCGCCATTAGCAGCACGGCGCGGTGCATGCCGCCGCATCCTACCCGCAGCGCAGGCGTCCTGCAAACCAAAAATCCATGTCAACCTTTCAACGCCTCACGTCAAATACAAATGCGTCAAACACCCGCCAAACATGTATTAAAAGTGCAAAAGTACCCCGCAGCAAACATAGGGAAAAAGTGGTTTCAGTCAAATCTCACGAAATTTTAGTATGATGTTGATTCAAATCTCCTGAATATTTTTTTATAAGGGCACAACTCTCTCAGAAGTATACTTTCAGAAATAATCAATGTATCAATTTATCAATTTATTTACCTGTGGTTTAATATTTTACTGAGACTGAGACTTGACTCCACAGTCATAACACAAACATAGTTTTGTGGAGCGATTGTGTAAAGCAAATGTTTTGTATCTTTTTGCGATAATAAATGATTGAATAATAAATAATAATAATACACGGGTTTAAACAGGCGGACATAACTGACAGTTGGTGACTGCATGAAGTCAGAACGTCAGTGTGTATCATTCCAATATATCGAGTTTAGAAAACACGTCGCTTAAATAGAAAAAATATACTTGATTATATCTGAAAGTATATATCTGAGAGAGTTGTGCCCTTATAAAGAAATAATCAGGAGATTTAAATCAACGTCATACTAAAATTTCGTGAGATTTGACTGAAACCACTTTTTCCCTATGTTTGCTGCGGGGTACTTTAACTTAATCCATACGAAATAACGTTACTTCTAAACTGTACCTGGTGACCACTATAAGTGTCGGTGGCGATGTAGGCACGACAGCTCATGAGTCATGACTACTTTAGGCGTCGTTGGCGTTACAAGGGTTAAGTACATAGTTTATTAGCCAATCAGAACACTAATACGAGTATGTCAAACACGATAAAACGGTTTTGATTGACTGTTTAATGAGCAAACGTGGTTTGATTTGTTAACATTAAGTAAAGTTAAAATTATTTTTACAAGCTTGTTATTTGTCCAGAAATCTCACTCTATTTATTTGTACTGAGGTTATCCAATAAATTATAATATTTACTACTTTCACCCTTCTGTTTATCATCACTTGGGTTAGGACTTTTTGTGGCATACATACCATGGGTCTAGAATCCATGGATGATATTTTCTAATTATTATTTATTATATTATAACACATTGATTATACATATTTTATTATTACATTGATTATTATTGATTATTTATTATTGATTATATTTGAAAAATCGTTTAACCAATTTAAATTAATTTCAGTATGGGTGAAAGCGTAAAAACAAACTTATTAATCCAAAATAAAAATGTCTTTATCATTTCAAATTATGACAATACTGAAAGTCAAAATCAAGGTAGAAGAACTGTATGCCACCAAAATAATTTGTAAAAAAATTCAGAAAGAAAAAGGAACTGACAGGAGAAGGTTTTGGGACGCTCTAATAGTTTTATTTTGTACTTTAGGCAATTCAATGGTATGAATACAATCAATTTTAATTAATAACTTAAGAATATGATAATATGCCGTAAAATATTTCTGAATAACTATCAATATACCTTTAAATATTATTATGTACTAGCTGACCCGACAGACTTTGTCCTGACTTAACTATAAAAAATATGTATAAAAAAAAAACCAAATGTAAATCTTGAATCCACTACAACACACACAAAAAAAAACATCAAAATCGGTCTAGCTGTTTAGGGAGGAGTTTAATTACAAACACACGCACAGAAGATTTATTTATTAATGATAACATCATGGATAATTATTCAACTTTGGAATTTCTAAGCTTTATGTTTTCTAATTTTTATGACTATCTATACTTATGAGCTTCAATAGTGAAATCAATTTCTGACTCAAAATTCGATACAATAATTTTATGGGTGACAAAGGGAACCCCATCAAAATCTTCACTTTCCTAACGTGCCAAACCAAATTCACGCCCTAAACCAAGCGCATTATAGAGCTGGTATTGAATATTTATTGGCGCTTGTTCGGTATTTGCATGGAAATATTCATTTGGATCACCCCGGCTGCGAACGAACGAAACGTCTGTCTGTATGTGTGTTCACGCGTTGAATTCCGCTTGGGCGAACGTCCCATTTCACGGGACTGTCGGTTCTTCAGTTCATGCATGCTACACTTGTGCTGCTAAAAGGATTGTGTTATGATGTTGCAATGAATTAATTTAAACGGGTTTTTTGTTATACTGTTTAAAAAGGGCAATCAAAATCTTCCAAATATATCAAATTAATTTCAGTTAATGTCAAGTCGTTACACCGTAGCATTTTACTGGATCTACCTTGGTCCTTGATTGAAGAACCTATGTACGTGTTATACAGTATATAAATGAACGCAAGGCAAACCTTAAAACCAGTGGATGATAAAAACAGGTATAATACAATGAACCACTTTTTTTTGTTTGTTTATAATTTTACTAAATGTCATAACTTAACCTCTTTCTCATCACTCAATTAACGAGCTTAATAACATCCTGTGATGCAAGTTTGACATCAGTTATCAGTTATCACTCCTTAACTAAAGTAAACAAGGTAGGTATTTACAAAGAATCTTATTCTGCATATCAGGCTATTACAGTTTCAACTATGACCACATTACCGTAACAAGTTTACATTAGAATACACTCTAAACCCCACTGCACAATGAATATTAAGCAAGCCAATCCAATTTTTGTAGTTCCAACCGGTTACCATGATCAGGGATTGTAAAACTGGTTTAATTTAATACCTGTATTTAAATTGACAAATTGTTACCGCTAAAAAAATAATACCTATATTCGAATTAGAGGTATTATTGTCATTCCGCTTTTGTTTTTATCGCTTTCTATACACTAATTTACAATATTAAATACCTGTATTCAATACCGCTATTCATTGTACCTGATAAGTAAGATGTTAATTAGACTGTAATTTATTGTAATTTCAGACTTGTCTAAGGCGTGTCTGAGTTTTTTGTTATAATACCGAAAACATTTACAGAAACAAATAAACGAGTATATTGACACTGACAGGTTTACTGGTTATGATTTTTAGAGGTAAATTATCAAAAAGAGGTATTGTTCTCAATTGGCTAAACCGATAATATAGTTGAATACCGGTATTCATTATACCGCTAATCAGAGTTTTAGCGATATAAATAGCGAAATGCAATTATAACCGGTTATACCTCATTTGAAACCGGTAGTCAGAACTCCGGTAACGATCCCTGAGTTGAGCGACCATTACCTAACTGCCAATGACTTATTCTGGCTGTTGCAGCAGTTGCAAAGCTGTTGCTCGGCGTAGAAACTGATTGACCAGTAGCACAAATTGATCTTAGATGTGTAAATAAATAACAAAGTCTAATAAACACCGTCTCTGACATTTTTGCTCTATTATGATGGTCTCAAACCATAGAATGATAGAACTTTTTTTAAGGTTAGGCTACCGATAAATTGTATTTTATTTCAAAATGATATTTGACATCCTTCACTTTGTCATATAAATTTAAATCGTAATTGCAATAACAATGCCTTTAAATTTTACTGCGGTTGAGATAATGGATATGATCCTTGCGTACGGAGAGTGCAGGGGCAATGGGAATGCAGCCCTCCGTTTGTACTCCGAGAGGTATCCTACAAGAAGGCAACCAAGTAATGCTCTTGTCATCGTTAATGCCATTACACGACTGCAAAATAACGATCGGCCGGTGCCTGTGAACTCAGGTGGTCCTGAACGTGTTCATGATACGCAGGAAGAACAGGTATTGGATTATTTTCAAAACCAACCTGGTTCTAGTACTAGGCGGGCAGGACGCACATTAGGCTTGAGTCACAACCTCGTACACAGAATACTAAAACGCGATCGGCAACGAGCGTTGAAACCTGATGATTATCCCAGACGGGTTGAGTATGCTAAATGGGCATTAGAAAAAAAAAGAGGAGATCCTCACTTTTTAAGAAAAGTTATTTGGAGTGATGAGAGCCTGTTTACAAGGAATACTATGTGGAATCGATGGGTTGTCCATCATTGGACTCCAAAAATACGAAATCCACACGTGGCTCGCGAACTGTCTCATCAAACCAGGTGGTCAATAAATGTATGGGCCGGTTTAAGAGACAACGATATTATTGGGCCAGTGTTCATAAATGGCACAACACTCGCTGAGCGGTATCTCCAACTGCTTAACGGACCTTTCAGTCGCTATGTTAATGATAGCTTACCTCTCAGTCACTACGTACAGACATGGTTCCAACATGACGGTGCTCCTCCTTATATCGCGATTCGAGTACGGAACAGGTTAAACGACATGTTTGGAAACCAATGGATCGGGCGGTTCGCACCAATCCTTTGGGCTCCGCGTTCGCCGGATCTCACTCCGCTTGATTATTTGTTTTGGGGTTGGGTGAAACAGTTGGTGTTCAAAAAAGAATCAAGTACTCGCGAGGAAATGCAATTACGAATAGTTCAAGCTTTCGACAAAATCAAACGACATATACGAGAAAATCCTAGTTTCATGAGAAGGTTGTTTACGTGTGTGAGGAAGTTTACGTTGTTGTCACTGATAAGATTATATACAAATGACTCCCTGTGAGTTACATTTTTATTACATTATTATTATTATTTTGGTCTTCCGGTAACCTTCGGGGAGGGAAGATGGCCGATTGAAAGATGTCCGGCTTTTGATTTTGATTTATCCTGTTTACTGTTTTACTCTACTAACTTGACATTGGCGAAATCACTGCGTATATCGCGGTGGACCGCCATTTAATAAAAAAGTAGATGATGAAGATTATTATTTTACACTATCAGTAAAAAGTTTCCTGATTTCATTATATTAGGTAGGTACCACATCCATTTTTCTCGCCAAAACATTGACGGGTTTAATTTTTTGCCTTTCATTTAAAAACTGTATAATATCCTATAAGTAAAGTGCTCATGTCTTTTGAAATATTTGTCTTGTTTAACCCTCGAGACGAACATTGACGGGGTGCATGCGACGCTCCACGAGTTCAGTGTCTGGTTGTCGAGTTTCATCTATAAATTGAGTATTGGAAAGGAATCGACATCATAAAATTGTATTTGGAAGGTTGCACAGCTCATATTATTAAATTCTCGTGTGACAATGTTCGTTCCCTTACTACTCCGAAACGGCTCGACCGATTTTAATAAAATTTTGTGAGCATATCGGGTAGGTCTGAGAATCGGCCAACATCTATTTTTCATACCCCTAAGTGACATGAAAGAAAAAAAAACGCAGCGGGCGAAGCCGTTGGCGGGGGTCGCTTGTATTATTATATTATAAGTATAAAACATTCATGCGGGTTTTTCATACTAGATATATTTAATTATTTATATTTTGTAAAAGCACTGCGAGATACTGGCGATTATCTAGCTTGGATTATTATAGGTTTCAAAACATTACCTTCAAATGTTTAGTCAAATAATATTGCTGTAATAATATGGTAATGTTATAATACCTATGTTCGCATAATTATTTAGTTAACTGCCCACGGAGGGATTTACAGGTGTTTACTTGGGCACTCCATTTGGGACAGCTTTGTTCCAATTAAGGCTTCAATAAATTCAAGTGTGGAAATCCAGTTAAGAGCAAGATTTTAGGGCTAACTCAACTTGTAAGTGTAGTACAGTTATTATAACTTATGAATTTGTGCCCTTAGTTATTTATCTATCCAAGGTTGTCTGGAAGAGATGTCTATTTAGCGGTAAGACAGCCTGTGTCATGTTTAAATGTACTGTTGTATGTTCTGTTTTTTTTTGGTGTTCATTAAAGAGTAGTTGTATTGTATTGTATATCAGAGTATATTAGTATTACTCTTTATTATGGGAGATCAGCGCAAACGCTGAAGGCTTCTCCACAACCACAAGCTAGCTAATATTTTTTCGGTCTTTAGTCTAGTTACTGATATCAAGTATATAGGTGAATTTTTGAAATTGATTAAAAGTAATTGATAACTGAAAATAACTGAACGGCTTCTATATTAAAACATGCGCTATACATATAGTATAAGGTGAAAAGCGTTATTAAATTTGTAAAAATACATAATAATATTAATAAATGACCTAGATAGGTTTTCAAAAAAGTATTTGGAGGGGTCCGCAAGTTGAACAGGTTTCATTGACTTTCTGTGCCTTATATTTAGAAATCCGAAACTTTTATAAGGCTTCTGTTCGCTATTACAATATTTGTAGACTTAAGCAGCATTGTTGTACGGAATGTATGAAAAATAGGTATCGTTGATTTCAATAATTTAGTGCCTCACTGCTAGGTAAAGGCCTCAAAGGCTCATTTCTCCAGTCATCTCGTGTTTTGGTTAATACTTGCCAGTCTTGTTTGAATGTATCCAAATCGACCCGCCCGCTTCTTTTTGGTCTACCTCTACTCCGACTGCTATTACTTGGAATCCACTAGGTCGTGATCTTTCTCTGGGCAGACATGTCCAGCCCAGTTCAATTTTAGTATGGCGGTCTTCCTACCCACAATTTGAGTCTTGGAGCGCAGATCGGTTTCTAAAGCGATTGGAATATCCGAAACCTTGAAATAAAAAAAATCATCTCTGTAAGAGAACTAAGAGACCAACCAGGTCTGGGCGTCGTGAGTTAGAATAGGCATGATAAGAACATGTGAAATATTAATGCTCACAATCACGAGTTAATTGCGAAAGTTGGTATTAACAGATATAATATACCATATTCAGCACTCGTACCTTTCACAACGCTGTTTCAAATTTACGACCTGTCTTAACTTTGTTAAACTTCCGTATCAGTTGTCGAACTATTCCAAAATCTATGATCTATTCCGTTTTCCTCATAGCTGTTCAAACACTAGTAGCGGTAAATTTATCATGCTAATTTTCTATGAAACAGGATATGAGCAAAGTTCTTAACTGATCATATAACGCAGGTTTGACGCTTGCGGACGGTATCACACCAACTTACACTAACTTTCGCTAACTTTACAGAAATCAGTTAAATAAGTTGGTCTTACAATGATTTATAGTTTATGCTGTACTTACGTAGATTACTGGGTGGGAGTAATTTGTCAAGTCATTTGACAATGCTCTTACCACTAGGCCATAACATAAATTCTAAGTTACAACTCGGTGTTTTGGATAAGACCCAAGTTTATTGGTAATGATGGTTATAATGATACAAATTTTGATTATTTTGCTTTGGATTCCGCTCCATTTGCCAAATTGGGTTTGTTTGTAACAATCAATAGAGTGAGTTTGAAACAACATCAGTTAGTGAACTTAATGTGTAGCGTAAGCATTATAATTCAACGGCGGAATATTCGTTATTACAGAAAAGCATTTCTGTTGCAGAGAAACTTCATGTTTCCTAATTTTCTCATTAAAGGAACTTCCACTGATATTTGAACGGCTTAATTTTAGTTTGAAACTAAAACATGCAAATGAGTGAGATGCTCCAGAAATGCTCAATTTTATGAGGTAATTAATACGGTAGCTTGAAACTCATTTGGAACCTTCAAGATAGTTTTAGTTGTAAAATAGGAAAGTTTGATGTTAAAAAGCATTTTTGGAATGTTGGTTGAATATGGAATAAGTAAGAAGTATGTGCGAATAAATTAAAATGTGAGTAAGTTTTATTTTTGTTTCTTTTATATATTATCTTTGTCGTCACTAATCGCGCTTTCTTCCTGTATTATTTTTTAAATTTGCATACGTATTAAACCTGTTTTCGTGGTACAGCAAAACCCTACCACATCCGCTTTTTATGAATTTCACTGATTCTATTTCAGTCATTGTTAGATATGATTTATTTGAAATAATCTTGAATGACGGACTTACAGCAACCCCTACAAGCTGTAATTTGTAACAAGAGGTTCCAAGTAGACAATTCAACAAAATTGTAATAAAAAATAATTCAGTTATAGTTATGTTTATGCTAATAAGAGAAACAAATCAACAACAACTTGCAACTAGCCGTAAAGGTGTATCAAATGATTATATTTCACCAGATTAATTGCAATTCATATCTTATTTATTCAGGTTCGGTTTTGAAGTTGCCATTTTTGGCGTTGTTTTAACACTAAAACTGTCATATTCTGATTTTATACATTATTATAACAATATATTTCTCGATATTATTAAGTTACGGTAGTTTGGTAACCCATAGTAAAATCGAGTACAAAGATGGGCGTTTTCCAAAAAAAAGTGTACATCGTTAAGGACAAAGTTAGGAAAATTTAACTTTTTTCATTTTGTCACGAATATTAGCCATACATTTAGATACGTTAGTTTTCGTGACGAAAAGGAACAAGTAAAATTTTCTTGATTTTGTCTTTAACGATGTACACTTTTTTTGGAAAACGCCCAGATAAGATACGACACTGTACAAGCCTAGAGCTTAGTTTGGGACTATGTCATTTTTTGTGAGATTGTCTATTGGTATTTGATACTAGGAAGACGCAACCCTGTTTTCAATGTGTAACTCGTATTTTATAAATATAATTTTCAATTTTAATTGTCGTTTCATTTATTTGTCTTCTGATATTCGTAATTTTTGTGATAGGATGACGCTTTAAACATTCCTGAAGTATTTCATCACGTTTCAAACCTCGGGACAATTTGGGCGATGAACTTACAATTAATAATACATACATATTAAAAAGGCTTTTTAGTCGAAAACTTTCAAAACATTTTGTTCACTTCTTACAAAGTAAAAAAGGTTGGGAGCGGAAATTAAAAACTGCAAATAAGGTGTTATTTTAGTTCTGTCATTGCCCCAATTTCCAAAGTGATACGTGAACGCGGTCACGACATAGGCGCGGCTCCCTAAGGTGATTAGTGTAATGTGTTTGTAACTCGCGTTTAATTAGACAAGGTCCCAAACCTGTTGACTGTTCGTTTTCGTACAAATTAGTCGTTGTTTTAAATTTTGCGTTTCAATTTACGTAATGGTGTTTTGTTGGTGTTTTATTGTGGCGTTATTAATTAGTTTCTGATGTGGCCAACGAAAATCAGTAAGTAATTTAATTTCGTTAACGTTTTTAGTGGAACCAGTGGTTTGGCTGTTATTTATTGTTAATGGGTATTTAGTATTTCATGTTAATTTAAGCAAAAATGTAATAAATACAAGGTGTTTCCAACCATGAGGCTTTAAATTTATTGATCGATTCTACTCCTCAAATGGAACTCGTATTTTTTTTGTGGTTTTCATACAAAATAAAATTATTCACTGATTTTACAAGTAAAGTTTGAAAGTTTGATCACGTATAACTTACTGTAAATTAAGTTATTTTCTAAGTCGTAGAACAAAAGATGTAGCATTTGAGGAGTAGAATCGATACCTACATTTAAAGCCCCATGGTCAGAGACACCCTGTATATCAGTATTCTCAAAATGTTATGATAATATATGCTTTGTCATATTGCTATGTACTTAATGAAATAATGACAGAAAATAACAATCTCAACCTGCGACTAACACCGATTTTACATTAAGTAATTGCATGTCTGTCATGTAAGTCTAGAAAAGAGGAAGGAACTGAACAAGAAGAAAAAATCTACTTGTTGTTAGCTCCTTTGTCACATCAAGTCTTTTTCAAGGCCTCTATTCTAACTGCGTTATAACGATATCGTGTTTGACGTGTTTTAGAATCATTAATGACTCGGTCGCCATTATTGTAAATGACATAAGAGTTATCAAAACGTTGACAATACGGAAACACGTCAAAGACGATATCGTTATTACCGAGTAGAATCCCATTGCAGCCCAGATTTTCTTGCTGACACTATAAATCTTGAAGTTTTTTTACAGTTCAGATCAATTTGCGAGTATATTTTTTTGTGATTTGGAGAACATACAAACAATCATATTTATTTTTACTTTATCGTGGTAGGTACCAATCAAAAAAAAGTTGATTCATGCGATTGCATATAAAAAAAATTTTTATATGCAATCGGATGAATCAACATTTTTTTTTGATTATTATTATTATTATATTATTTCTTTGGCAATGGGCTTGCAACCTGTCACTAGTACACTAATAAACATCTTTGTCTGATTGTGCAAAATGTGGTTACTGAATTATCGACAAGTGTTTTTTAGAGTTGTTGGTATTTCTCTTCTCGTTCTGCCTACCCTAATCTGCGAATTAAAGCGTGGTATTATATATGTATGTATGTATTATTATTTCGTTTCTTATTTTCATTTTGTTTTTATTATTATTATTGTGGAACGTCTGGCAAAAAATACTGGTTACTCAGAACACTATTTAAACAATTTTTTCTTTCAATACCGGTGGACAACCTGGTCAAACCTTATATCCTTTTGATATAACTTACTATTCCTAGGATGGAGGTTATATGCTACAAAAAGCGACGTACACTTCGACTAGTGAGTTATATCTCCCAAGTGGTCACAGGCCATCAATGTGGCGTGTTCCGCTCCAGTCTCCGACATTTTCAGGACCGAAAATACAAATTCTGTTTCACGACCCGTAAAGAAGGATTTATTGTCGGACATGAAAATGTTGGTAGTGTCATACATGTCTGATAATTTAAAATAGTATGTGTGTATGTTTACTCTTTATTGCACAAACGGAAGATAACAAAGTAAAAACCGGGCAAGAGCCGAGTTCCGAAGCCGTTAAGTACTACAAACATAAAAATGAACAAGTAATAACTAATTTTCTATTTAAGTCAATTGGTGCCGTCTTAGATGATTTTAGTAGGTATAAACACTTTAATTGCCAGTATCTCAAGAACCAATGATGTCTACATAGTCGTGATAGTTTTCCCTTAAAATTGGTTATAATTATGTTCTTTAATTAAACATTTTTTTCAGACTTTTAAGAAGAAGGGAAGGGGACTAACAAAAATTAGCGCTTTAAAGCTTAATATTTCATAAACGGATAACATAATCGAAAAACTGTTTTCACAAACCAGTAATATTTTTGAAAGACATATCCAACGACACAGCTTACACTAAAGGGTAGACGAGAAAAAAAATACATCCCCAAGGTACCTACGTGTAGGGGAGGTACCCTAAAAAAATATTTTTTTACCTTTTATTGTACCACTTTGTTGACATGACTAATATACATATTCTTGCCAAAATACAGCTTTCTAGTACTAAGTCTCTGCGCTAGGCTGCTGACGGACGCACATGGCGAAACTATAAGGTTTCCTAGTTTGACTACGGAACCCTAAAAACGAAACGGAAACACAAAAGGTATGTTCCTTCCAGTTAACCTTTGAGCGATTGAGAGAGAAATAAAACAGCGGGTGGCAAAACGTACAACACTAAAAGGGACAGCAGATAAAGATAAAAATAGTACTCAAATACGTATAAACATATATATTATACCAGTATAAGTCTAATTAAATACATATAGTGATACGAGTAAGTGTATGTAGATATTTGTTGTTAAGTAACGGTGTGCACAATTGTGATTTTTGACATTGGCGATCCGTTTTACATACATACATAATATCACGCCTTCATTCCCAGGGTGGGGTAGGCAGAGCTACAGAAATACCAAAAACTCCAAAAAACTTGTTGATAATTCTGGAACCCCATTTTGCACAATCAGCGACCACACGTGGATTCGTTTTATGACGGGATATTACAATTGAAATAAAGGTTTATAATACTTTGAAATACTGCACCATGAATACGTTCACTGGCATTTACAGTCAAAGTCATGAATTGAATAAGTTTCCGCGTTGAAAATATATCTACACACCACTATGTCACTGATGATCATTTCTAAGTACACATATGTTTGACGCAATAGCCGTATTTGTGTTTTTGGCTGTACAATAAATTTTACATGTACCTGCATTGTAAAATGTAATCAACTTTCATGAATCATTCATAATAAGGGGTTATCGCGTATGGAACTTTCGGAGTACGAGATACTACCGCTGAAGTTCGAAATAGGAATGAAAACGTGTTGGTTAATGATGTGTGACTAAGAATATTATTCTACATATGATATCGCACCATCGGTAAGACAAGGGCACAATTTTCCCCTTAGTAACATTGTACATTGTGCCTTTGTTCTACCGGACAAGGGTACGATTTCCCCTTTAGTCACATTGTACATTGCACCCTTGTTCTACCGAAGGTGCGATATGATATATTTTTTGTTATGATTGTGCTTTGGGGGTTAAAAAGAGTACTTTTTCTACGAAATATTGGTTATTTTTGAGATGCGTCACATGATTATGATTATGTAGGACTCTCCCACTACGGGCCAAAATAGCAAGGTCACTTTTTTATTACATCTGATGGTAACAAGGGCCTGACACGTTTTTTTTTATGTTAATGAGAAGGCACACGAGCACTCAGGCCACCTGATGGTAAGTAGAATCTGAGACCCATAGACATTTGAATTCTCAAGACTATAATCCTAAGACCTCAAATACGTTGCCAACCCTGAGGACTAAGATGGAATGCCTCTATGCTAGTAATTTCACCGGTTGTCTTATCCCCACACCGGAATACCTTAACTTTAAACCTTAACCTTTACTCCTATTGCGATTTCTGTAAGAGGGAAAAGAAAAGACTTCCATGTATTTTCTCTATCACTGACAGGGCAATTTTTTATAGTTGGATTATAGGCACACTTCAAACTGTAAGCAATAAGACTAAGTGTGCCAAAAGTAAACCGGCCAAATGATGTACTATAATCAATGTACACTTACTTTGACGTCATTATATCTTTCTCTTACCCCTTGTCGCTCGATGACAAATCTATAACTATACTAAATCTATCTTACTATCTTTATCTATCTAGTAAGTGGGATCTGAGACCCATTGACATTGATCGAAATACTAAGATCGCACATTCGTTGGCAAACCTAAGAACTAGAATAAATTTTCAGTGATGTCTGATACCCACATCGGAACACAACAATTTGAACACGACTGCTGGTCGGTAGTTTCAACGGTAGTTATTTCGAAAATACTTTTCTTAAGGCAAGGAGAAGGCACGAGTACTCAGGCCAACTGATGGTAAGTGGAATCTGTGACCCATAGACATTTGAATTATTCAGACTATAATCTCAAGACTGTAATCCTAAGGCTTCAAATGCGTTGCCAGCCCTGAGGACTGAGATGGAATGCCTCTATGCTAGTAACTTAACCGGTTGCCTTATCTCCAAACCGGAACACAAAAATGCGAACATTGCTGCTCGGCGGTAGGTTACCTAATTAATAAAATCATGGTAGCGATCCAAACGGACCCTGCACAGGGTCCTGCTACAACTAAACTACTACTACTGTACTTGAAAAAGTGACCTAATATTCTTTCTTTTTTGTTTTAGTTTTTAATGATATAGCAATTTGACACATCACTAGCAGTCATGCATATCTAGCTAAAATAAACAACACAAGTTAAAAGTAAATTTAAAGTTTCGTTCTTACACAGGTTATTGGCCAGGTCGATGTTTGTAACCGAGTTAAACTCCCTAGGGAAGTACCCTACCCTTTTAACTTTATTTATCAGAAATGGAACGAATCCCCTGGGACGCGCTTTGCATGTCGGTTCTGGCAATTCAACTAGAAATGTTGACATTTGTCGTTTCATATTGATTTGGTCCTGTTCGAAAACAAAACAGAGACAATCAAAATAGTTGACAGATAAATAATATTATTCTTTATTTTTACTGTTGTAGCTTAAGATTGTGTTTCAGTGTCTTTAACTTTATCAAATTGATGGAATCTGTACACCCGGCTCGTAGGACCAATTTTTAGTGTCTTACCCATTTTTTCAAATATGTGTGATCAAATACGTGTCAAAACGTCAGGTAGAAAAAAAAATCTCCAAGCCATTGGCCAACACTCCCAAACACGTGCTCGGCGTGCCCGTTGACAAAACCATATTTACTTTATATGTTGATTAAACCTCTCTGATTAAATTGTCAACAAGAACAATCTAGGTGTTTTATACTTCAGATTAGGAAGTAATTATTGAAACAGATCCCGATTACTACCAGTCTCGTTTACTTAAACAAAAAAATCTGTACCTATGAACTACCATTTTATGTGTTGTTGTCAAGACTACCTACTCGCTTTTAAATAAGAAATCTTAATTAGTTATTAATTAATATACTCAAGGATATCTACTTTCCAAAGGCTGTGAAACTAATTTATTCTAATTGACTCCAGAAACTGCCATTTGTTTTCTAATAAAACAAGTCGAAACAAATTCCCAAAGTCCCGGGTCCGTAAAGCCGCAACGGGGGGTCAGGGATAAATCGGAACGTGTTTCGATAAACTTAAGTAGACTACACAAACATGCTCAGTGCCATCAAGTTAATTTCGGATTCATGTCGTATTGAAATTGTGGAAGCTAGCATGAAATGTGTCACGCTAATAATCATTCATTCATTAAGCATTTACTAACGCGGGCTTTCGTATTTATTATAAATAAGATTGGAATAGTCCTACGATAATCCGGGTAAGATTTCATAAATGGAACAACTAATTAAATTAAAAAAAAAATCTTAGGTGATTCTTGCAAAGACCTTTTTTTTACTTCATCGATACATTACTAACCACGCATTATTTAGTGCGTGTATTTTTAATTTCGTCGCATGTTATGTTAACTAAACAGGGCCTCTATTCTATTGGGTCAAACAGAATTGCTTTTGACGTGTTACGGTATTGTTTTAGGGAGCGACCACACCGACGCGTAATCAAAATAATGGGTCATAAATACATGGCGTCAATTTTGACGAACCGTAATTTGCGCTCCGGTGTGGTCGCTTTCTTACTCGGCCTCCATTACGGTCAAGTAAATAACACCTACACTTGGTAGAAAAGAAATCGAGCCACTTAGTACTAAAATTCCTTAGAAAGTGGCTCGATTTATTTGCTTCCAAGTATATAAAAATGTTAACAATACGGAAACACGTCAAAAGCAGGTTTTACCGTGTAGAATCTCAGCCGAAGCGTTAGGCGCCTGCCTCACACGTGCGAAACAACTTTACTCTGTCACTGGTTAGTACTTGGACAACGAATTAAAATGTGATTTATTTATGAAAAAAACTCCCCAGTGGGGCTAGACAAATTGCTTTCGACAATCTTTAGCGATTATGTTTCTATTGAAAAAAATATGGAATTGACGTAAACCACTGAGATAGTACCACATGAATACCTCGGCGTCTTACATCTATTCCATACATTTGTCTATCGAACATAATCGCTAACGATTGGCGAATGCATTGTCTTCTTCTTCTTCTTTGTCTGTATCACTCTTGACAGAGTAGCCGTGGTTATCGCTTCAGATGTTGGTGGAAAGCTTCACAACACGCCGCCTCTTTTCTCTGATAGCCTCCCTCGTGCATTCATGAGCCATTTACTGCCGCTTTTATCTGGTCAGTCTACCTCATAGGCGATCTTACACATGGCCTTTAACCTTTCCCTGGACGAAAAGTCACTAATAGCCATCTAACAACGTCCCCTCGGCTGCATACGTGACCAAAAAAGTTGAGGATACGAGACTGTACCAAAGATGATAAACGCAACTTGTCAGGCACCACTGAATAGTGAATGAGATCCTTCATCATCATCATTCATCATTATTTCAGCCGAAAGACGTCCACTGTTGGACATTGGCCTCCCCAACGTTACATCGCAAATTTCCTTACGCATTCTCGTGAAGCTACCAAACTTTTTATGATGAATAATAATGAACATTCCATATCCCATTCAATTTAAGCAACAAACTTTTTATTTCCCGTAAAATTAACGGGCAATCATGTCCCATTACAATTGTAATTGAACATCAAATTACAACCACTAAATGACCACTAATTATACAAATTACAACGTGGTGTTTAAGCCAATTTTATTGGAAGTGCCCGTGGTATTTTTAGATATACATTTCTGTTATTTAAATTTAATGAAATTTAATGAAACAGAACAAAAAAATGCTTTTACAGATCTAAAAGCTTTTTTAGATTATCAAATTTGGTTGTAATACCATACCCAATAAGATTTGGTTACTAAAACACTATCTTAAAGCTCCGTGGGCTGGTTTAGGAGGCTAAACATATTTCAATTCATTTATGTTTCACGACAGAAGTACTGTCCTGTTAAGACAAAAAGCAGTATCTCAGACAAAAATCCCGTAGTAAATGCAACCTTATTACTAAGGGGATAGGATTGAATCTGCTTTAGCTATTAAATTGCAGATACTGCCTATTAGCCTATGAGGGTAGAGTAGCTGTTGTAATATGTCACTGACACCTGAGTGCGTGGCTATGTGTGATATGAAACGATACACGCCCCTGCCTCGCCCATTACTGGAATTTAACCTCGAGTCTGAATTACTCTGAATATGTAAAAAAAATACCACAAGTATTAAAAGGAATAATAACCCGCATATCGCCTACACCACAGAGCGCCTTTATTTTACATTGGTTAAGCGATCTTGCTTTTATATCTTAATAATATTGTTCACGTGATAACAGTAGTTATACACTTGACAGTAAAAGCTGTCATAACGTCAACAGTTTTATAGGTGAAAAACTTAAGAGTGCGCCGAGGCAACGACACGTAATTACGAAAAAAATGCGTTTGTTTGATCGCCTGCTGCATTGTTTTTACTGAAGCTTTAGTTATGCAATTCATATGTAAGATATTTAAGGAATCACTCTATATATCATATACTTTAGAAACACCATTACTTGTACTTCCCTCGATAGAAAAAACATCCAAAGATACCTCTACATAACAAAATAAACACTTAGTACGGCGTAATTACTTCACGGAAGATCATCAGTTTTGGATTTACAACAAAACCACACGTCTTCTATATATTCTACACTTTAGATTTGAAAATGTGTTTTTATTTTACTAATATGAAGGAAATACCTAAATTCGCACGCGTTTCGTCCATTTTAGCCAGAGCCGTCACGTTTCCCCCATGTCCGCATTAGTCAGGCTTCGGCCGTCGGAGGTGGAGGCTGTGTCGCTTGTGGATTGGTTGCGTTTATCGCGATTTTTGTGATTATTCACTTTATTTTAAATGGGGAACAAACACAACCAAGAAAGGAAGAGAAGGGGTTGGCAAAAGCACAATGCTAAACGCTTGCGTGAAGAAATGAAGTTAGTTAAAATCGTAAACCTACTGATAGTGGAGTAGTTCTAAGAAACCTGATTTGACAGTTGTCAAAATGCCACGCTAAGGGAGGAGAAAATAAATCGGTAGCAACATAGACTGATTTTCGAGATGTATCGATTTGTATTACTAAGACTTTGTAATCGTTTAGTTGTAGTCTGATGTTTTGGGCCAAAATTGGTTTATTTACACAAGTAATTTTAAACAACACGCGAAGTTCTTTCAATTAGTAGGTAGGTATATAAAAAATACACTTCTATGGTGAATATTTACCAAGATATAAAAATAGTTTAGCTAAAAAAACACATTTACAGGCAAAACAAGCTTCTTAGAACGACCCGAGGTTTTTTTTACTATAATTAATATTAAATAATATTAATAATATAATAATAATATTAAAAAATAATATTGTTACTTCTTGGGATGGTTTCAATATTTCTAGAGCAAGACATCTCCAGAAATCTGAATACAAAGAGAATACTCCGTAAGTATACTCAGTACCTAACAACTATATTTCAACAAATGAGTAAAATTGCAAAATTATTCATATTTTTTTATTTAAAGGGTTAATGTTCCAGTTGTTGGCACTTCGCTACAAAGCGAAGAGTTAAGGTACCTAATGAACCGGTGAGGTAGGTATGCGTAAAAATAGTAAGAGGTGTATAGGAAAACATTTTAATAAATTTAGTATGAATTTTCACATTATCTTTACATTTTTTCAATTTACAGAGTAAATGAATTGGTTGACATCGATTATAAAATTTACCACACAATGGAATTGTAAGTCCCAAATACGAATTATTTTTATAGAATGAGGATTACAAAATTTCATCCAAAAACTAATTCTGTTAATAAATAAATTATAGTTAAATCAAAACGTTCTGTTTTATTACAGGATGCCAATGGACCAAATTTCTTGTCTTTCAGTGGATGGAGAAATAGACAATGACATTGCTTACTCACACAGACAAAATAATGCCGTGAAGTAAAATCCGATATTGATTATTGTTGTTTCTTATGTCCTAATATTTTTTTCTAAAGATACCTGCGTACATCATTCATTACATTATATACATACAAACATTAAGTAGGAACTTCTAAATATGCGATTGATACAGCAGCTTTAAGTTTTTAGTTTTTTAAAACATCAATTTAATTTTATACTTTATAGTGATCAGAATCAGACATTGAAGTTTTTGCGGAAATAATCATGGATAAACATTCGTACAAACTAAGATCCTTTTTTTTAAAGACGGTTAAAATACCAAAACCTTCTCCTATGTGAAACAAATACTTTTCTGAAAACCGCATTAAAAACGGTTCAGCCAAACGTGAGATAATCGCGAACAAACATACATACATACAGGTCAAACTGAGAACTTCCTTTTCTTTGAAGTCAGTTAAAAATAATATCTTGAAGAAAGGGTCCATGACTGGGATTTTTGCCCTACTCAGCCGTTCTTATTACTTTACATTAGGTATTCTATTCAGTTCACTTTATTTTGTGCTTAGAATTTGTCAATAAAGGTTTACATTTCAATAAAGGTAATTAGTTTTTATTACATTTCAATATACAGTCACATTAAATCACGGGGTTGTTGAGCCACCATAGAACTCTGTCCTAATGACAGCGTCAAGTCACGCAAAAGAAATTATTTACGTCAAAATTTACCGTCAACTTTCTATGAAAGGGTTCTCCCGGTAACCTTCGGAGAGGGAAGATGGCCGATTGGAAGATGTACGGCTTTTACTTATGATTTATTCTCTTTAGCCGAACAATTTGCCCAATAAATATTATAAATAACTTAACACTAGCTAAATACACCTTAGATGTACAAACGACATTAATTAAAAATTATCTATCTATCTGTGAGTGGGTTCTAGAGTGGCTCAACAATCTCGTGATGTGACTGTACCTCATACAAGTAATTCAATCCTACCTTACCTACCGACAGTAAACATAAAATTTAAAAAAAAATGTAGACTGAAAAAAGTTTTTAACTTCTTATAGTCAATATTTTAATAAAAGTATTCGGAATCGATTATGTTTTTTTATTTTGTAAACATTGGTAGCAACCTCCGCGCCTAGTGGATCGGCGCACGGCTCGTCAGGCGCGGCGCGCGGCCGGCATGCATAAAATACCTAAAGTTAATGAGCGCAAGAAGCTCGGTGCCCCCTTAAGAAAAGGACCTGTTGTATGTAGTTGTAACACATCTGTAAGACTAGTCAAGTTGCAGTCGACAATCGTTAGCGATTGTTTCGATTGAATTAATTAATTGATTGTTTCGATTGATTGTTAATTTTACTGAGATAGTACCACGTGACTATCTCTGTGGCTTACGTCTATTCTATACATTTTTCAATCGAAACATAAGCGCTAACGAGTGTCGAATGCAACTTGACAAGCCCTTCTGTATAGACCGTTTCACATTCTATATTTGAAAGTTGACATAAGTTCCATATTAATTTTGTACACAACCACATACAACAGGTCCTTTACTTAAGTTTTTCACCTATATTACGATATCGAAGCAAGGTGGCTTAACTGAAGTTGTAGATTTCGTTTATTTATTCCCTCGGAAACTTTTAAATATCCAAGATAAAAAGTCCTATGTGTTAATCCAAGTTTTAAACAGGGTTTTCCATTCCACATTTCATCTAAATCAGTTTAGCCGTTGCAGCGTGAAAGCCTAATAAACAAACAAATGGAGTTACTTTTGCATTTTCGATATTACTATGGCGTAGTTTTGAATATGGATGGATAGGTGGATTATTATTAATAAATACTAGTTGTGTATTTAAATGATTTTTAGGGAGACAGTTTTACTTTTGGGTGGATCAACTTTTCGTTGTTGTTATTCTGTCCCGTAAGCCAGGAGACAACAGTGATAGAGTTCCTTAGAAAAATGGTTATAATATACACTACTAATACGCTTGGAAGAAAACCCATAAAAGAATGGGCTTGTAATTGCCACAAAAGCCGAAGTTTGCTGGATTTATATACTTTAAAATCGTGGTTTTAAAAAGTGACCCAGGAGACGTCACCATGGCAACGAGCTACAAAGAAAAGTTGATTGACCCTTTTAGAGAAGGACATAGGCCATTTTATATGCCGGAAAATAAGTAATTTCCCGAGAAAATAACAATTAACGACTTCTGAATCTACGCGGACAGAAAAAGTATTTTTCTATAGGTTTATTTTACTAGTCTATAACTTGTAGTATTGTTAGGCGATGGGCTTGCAACCTGTCACTGATGCACTGGTAAACATCTCAGCCTGATTCTGCGAAATGTGGTTACAGAATTATCATCAAGTTTTTTTAGAGTTGTTGGTAATTCTGTAGCTCTGCCTACCCCATTCTGGGAATGAAGGCGTGACATTGTGTGTGTGTGTGTGTGTGTGTGTGTGTCTATAACTTTGTTTTGGCCCGATATTACATTTATTTATATTTACATACATAAACAACTCTAAAAATACAACTTGGTTATATTTATGTAAACCAAATAATCTGGGTGCATATCTAGGTGTATCATACGTACAAGGCTGATTATGTTACAAAATAAAGATAAAATGGGCTCATGAAAGTATCATATAAGTATAGAGTTTTTGTCACTTCACATGATTGATGGCGATGAGAGAAATTGATTTCGTGTCAAATGACAACAGGGTGTGAAGGGTAATAATAATAAAAGCCATTTGATATTAAACGATACTCAATCATCCGAGGATACTGACACTATGTAAATCAAAAAGCAGCATTAATAAATTATGTTGTTGTGCATAATTACAACTACGGAAAAATAATCAAAGTAGAGCTTCCAAAAAAAAAAAATATCAGATCCGTATTAAATCAGGGGCTTTTAACAGTCATATCATAGTCATTAATGTCATCGTAACAATAGCTCTTATTTATTTGTCAGTAATGGCGGCGGCCAAAAACATGCCAAAAGCAATATGGTTTTATCCAGTTTTAACGCGTTTTTAGGGTTCCGTAGTCAAACTAGGAACCTTTAGTTTCGCTATGTCCGTCCGTCCGCAGCCTAGCACAGAGACTCTTAATACGAGAAAGCTGTAATTTGGCATGAAAATGCATATTAGTCACGCCAACAAAGTAGAATGAAAGGTACAAAAATATTTTTTTAGTGTACCTCTCTACACGTAACGTGGGGATGTATTTCTCGTCTACCCTACAGTATGGGGTGTCATTGGATAGGTCTTTAAAAATATTTCGGGTTTGTGGAAACATTTTATCGATTAAGTTATCCGTTTATGAAATATTAAGCTTTAAAGCGCTAATTTTTGTAACACTTAAGTGCCTCCCCCCCCCTACAGCCAAAACTACCAATACTAAAATTTAAAAAAAAATCTTGAATATTGGACATATAACGAATTTTAAAGGAAATCTATCACGACTAAGTAGACATCATTGGTTCTTGAGATACAGGCGATTAAAGTGTTTATACCTACTAAAATCATCTAAGACGACAGCAATTGACTTTAAATAGAAAAATATATTTGTAGTCTTTGTATTTTTAGTACTTAACGGCTTCGGAACCCTACACTGAGCATGGTCCGACATGCTCTTGCCCGGTTTTAACATTTTATTTCACGTTAGTAATATTATACCTAATTATAATGTTAGTATAATTTTACGGCACATTAATAAATTTGCACCGAACCGCTACTTAATTACCTTATACTACTTAAATCATATTAGAATAATTATTTCATTCCTCATAATCAAATCCTAAGGGAGGAAAATTCGTTATTAATTCACAGCGAGTAATGCATTTGCCCCGGGGTTACTTTTAAGTACAAAGTTGGTCTGCGTGTTTAGAATGTTAGCGGATATTAAACAGTTAGCCGACTAAATACAGGGTGAATTAGCATGGCTTAAATAGTAAGAGAAGTCACGTACTATTGTAATATTGTCGAGGTATTTTTGACGATGCATTCTATGATTATTTTATTGCACTTACGAGTAATTGGTGTTTTGATTATGTTTTCATAAGATTGAACTTCTATGATATTTTCTACCTCTTTAAATTTCTGATAGATTTATGCTTGGATTTTGAGTATGATATTAATGAACTAAATCCTGGAAATAGCAGGTGTAGGGAATCTTGCTTTAAATATGAAATTACACACCCATCAGAGGTTAACGAATGAAAGATGGACCTGGACCTTTGGTTTAGTTTGGTAGACAGCATAACCTAAAAGTCTTCACATTTTAATAATTTTGCTCTCGGCAACGCTTCTCCACTGCATATACACGGTAATAACGATATCGTATTTGACGTGTTCCGTATTGTCAACGTTATAATAACTCTTATATCATTCACAATAATGGCGTCTGTGACATAAACGATTCTAAAACACGTCGAACGTGATATTGCTATAACGCAGTAGAATAGAGGCCCTGATATCGTCCGTATTAACGTCGTCAAAAAATGACAATCAGACTGTACAAAAACCTTAACTTACAATAATTATTACTTAGAATGTTACAATATTCATGTTACTAAGTAATAATTTCACTCGACCAACGTGTATGAGGTATAATACTAATGGTCAACCCAAGTTAGAAAATGGCGCTGGCACTTTTCCATCTAATCTAGTTCTCTGCCGGCTCAGGTGTGCTCCACTGTAACTTTACAGGGCCCGCAACTTAAATAGGATTGTACATTGCTACTGCAATACTGCTTCGGAAAGTGTCGAGCAACTTTACTGTGAAACAGTTAGTTTCTGAAAGTAAAACGATGCGTCTTTGTCGATTATTCATCTTGAAACGGAGATAGAGAAATAGGCAGATGATCTTATAGAATGACCAGTCATCGCCATTAGGTAGCAACACTTATACGCTCGCGTAAGATGTTTTTATGAACTTGATAAAAATATCTTAAGTAAAGGCAACCGAGGCAAATGCGCCTGAAGGGTTAATGCGTATATTAAAAACGTAAGAATCTGGTTATGTGTGTCACAGAGGTGCGTTCTTTTTTGTTGTATTCGTTATTGCCAGGACAAGGTTTGTCTGCAAGAAAAAAAAATCGAAAAGCCCATCGGGAATGTCGGAAATTTGCAGCGAGGCCGAAGGCGCTGGCAGGCCGCTATTTTGAAATATAGCCTGCATTTCCAGTTAATTAACCCGATTCAAACCAACAACTCAATCAACTTCGCTGTTCAATTGACTAAAGTTACAGAGAATTGATGTCATAGTTAGCCCGACGTGGATTATTATTATTCGAACTTGATATAACAACCAAAACTTTACTGGCAGATTGCATCACGAACTGAACGTAGAACATACAAAGTAATTCGAATCACAAAGTAAACCTCAAGTTTTCTGTTATAAACGGTGTCGGAAAGGACAGTCGGTTCCTGAGAGATTGGATTTATTTGGGTTTATGTATTTTCGTTAGCTTGCTGAAATATTCAAGTGAGCGACAAATATTTTCCTTTCGATGGAGCATATCACTTTCTGGGTTTCTGTGCTGGTATTTTTCTTACTGGGTGATTTTCAAGCAAGGTTACTTTTTGGGAGATCATGCGGTGGTTGTATTCTACAGATTAGAGTAAATAAGAAATTAACTATTTAACTATTGTGGCGGCGGAATTTATAAATATACACAATTGTTTACAGTTAAAAAACCACTTTTGTCTTAATTCAGCTATCCAGCATTAATGTTAAACATAAAATAAGCCAATAAATGACTTCCAATCAACTGTGCGTTACAATAAATGTTCTTGAAATTGTTTATAATTGAGATCAAGGGACACTCTTGAATCCCAAACTAAGCTTTAGGTTTGTTTAGTGGGTACTAGCAACCATAAACATAAGACTCGGGTACAAAGAATCTCACGCTCAAAATACAAAATATTTGCTCTTACCGAAAATTGACCCCGAAAAAAAAATAGTCACGTTTAAAATATCCTCAATTTTATTAGGACTTCGATAGTAGAGTTTGTCGTAATTTACCAGTTCTTTTTTTTCGCCAGAACTGCTTGCTTGACTGATTGACGAAGTCCCTTTAACATCTTAAAAAGCGGTTTCTTTTAAATGAAGCACAGGCATGTCCTTTATTTATTTAAGGCGGGAAACTGCATGAAGGTCGGTATCAAGATTTTTCGATCTTATTCTTTCTTTATGAAGTACTTAGCTTCCCTTTAATAACGTATAAGCAATGTATTTTTGTAATAATTTTATTGAGTCATGTGGTCAACTTCTAGGTGGTTAGTAGTTGTTGCCGCAAGATGCAATACAATAAATTTTATTGAACTCTACATTAAATTACAGAAAGTGGCCTTAGACACTGCTTAACCTTTTCAACGCCATTGACGGATATTTCCGTCAGGTTCGACAGCGCAAAAGAGACCTAAGTATCTATGGGAAAAAGTTTACATTCGCTCTGGTTTTATATTTGACATAGCGTTGAAAATGTTAAAAGAACTTAGGTCACACGTCATTATGTAATGAAAAAAATATGAAATGATGAATAACGAGTACTATGCAAAGCAAAACCACACTGAAATGGCTTATCAGACCGCAGCCCTACAGGAAATGAAGACCGCAGTCGACTTGCACAGTACTTTGCAACTCACAGACGGAAAAAGCATTTTCTTTCTCTGCTTAGTAAATACCAGATATTTTCACGTATCTTGAGAGTGAAATTATTTTTTTATACAAATAAAAGAAGACGTGGGACGGATTTTGTTTTTATGAATACTAACCTAACCTAGCCAAATATTTTCGTAAAACTTTGAAAAAAAATACATTCTTGGAAACTTGTTTAGTACAAATTATATAATAGGTTAGTTAAATATTAGGACAAATAATGTTTTAAATTTATGATTTTAATTATAATTATAAGCTCCAAGACATCATATTATGGTCGTATTTATCGATGTGGATAAAGTATTTACTACGTACTATGTTAGTGTGAGAGTGGAGGATGCTTTATCCACCGCAATAAAGGCGACCGTGATATGGGGTGGGTTAACTATGACTCTCTGGCTAACTCTGGACCGCGAAGGGCTTTCATTTGGCTTGCGACGCGCCAATGTCTCTTTTAATTTTTTCAACGCCAAAACAAGAGCGAATGTTAACTTTGCCTCATAGATACTCAGGTCTATTTTGCGCTGTCAACTATGACGGAAATATCCGTCAATGGAGTTGAAAAGGTTAAAGTAGGTTCCTAGCTAGCGGTGCAGGAAGGCGCCTGACTTTCGGAAATATTTGATACCATCGTCGAAACAAGGGTCGAAAAATAAATATTAATGTAGATAAATTCTTTGCCGTATCTTGCCGTGTCTTTTTTCTTAGTGAAAATATAACTAAAACATTACTTAAGCATATTTTAAACTTTATAACAACTGCGAACCTTCAACTATTAAGTCATGTTAATAACCCGCCATCTTAAAACCGCAAAGTTGAAATTCAAAAGCAGTTTAAATTAATTTAAAATTTCCAGGCTTAATTATTTCTCCACGAGTTTAAAGTTTTAAATTACCCCGTATTTAATACTTAAATTGATTACTGTATTTTAATGAAGTTTGATATCAAATAAGAAGTATCAAAGTGTTTTAAGTGACGTGACTCTTTTAATGACACTTTTCGATTTAATTACTCAACTTTTAACATAGATACCTATTTGATGATCGTAACTTTGTGTATTATGAAAGCCACGCAAATTTAATAAATTAATTGTCATCATCAGAGGTTGGCGGGGGTGTGCTGTTTTAACGTCATTAATGTCAGGTAGATATTAATATGGATAAGGTGTATCCATTAAGAGATATTAAAAAAATACATAACCGAAATAATTAAACTAAAATGAAATGCATTTATCCCTCGATGTGTCTTTGCACACTACTTTTTTTTATCATACTGGTTTTACATTTTGTACAAAATATGGTTTTATTACCGTCAAATGTCATATCGGGTTCATTTTCAATCCACTGTTCCTTCCGTTTTTTCTTTAACTTTCGGCATACTCAAAATCGCAATAATCTTTTTGAAATCAATTAATATTAAAAAATTCATTATTTATCCGCTTGCACACTTTTAATTGACACAATATAATAATATAATAATGATGTTGTCATGATATTTCACCCGGAGAGAATATGGCATCCTTAAACAGATTGATCTGAATAGGTTTGATATCATACGATATATCACTTGATTAACCTTCATAGTATCATATGGATATATATATTAAGAAAGTTTGCTTTAATACTAGTTGAAACTGTTTTCCCACTTAAGCGAAAAGCTGTGCCAAATAGATTAATCACATTCCATACGTTCTAATTAAATTAATTTGTAAAGCTCGTAGCAGAAAGGCAGCCTAAATAAAATCATTTCATTAGTTTATTATAATTACACATGAAATCACCACTGAATGATAAGGTATGTCCATGTTATGCAAAAACTGAAAACAGCATACCCCGCCGACCTATGGTCATGATACCGTAAAGCTCTGCTTTATTGGCATTAAAGCTGAGTGTACACTAATAAATACAGTGTGTAAATGGTATACGGGCGTTTATTAAAACTGGACATAGATTATGACTCTACTAATCATTAACAGAAAGAATTATTTTGATTACGCTAACGATAACACCGTTATTAATTTTTGAACATATTATCGACCCGCAATGTACATCGAAGTCCATCTGTCAGGTAAGTACGTAATGGTTTACTTGTGAAAATGTGTATTTCGGCTTAAGTAGCCTCAGCTTTAATAATACTTAACTTTGAAACGTCATTAATTGCGTTTTTAATTCATTGCATTTTTCGTTATACATTGCGTGTTAAATTATTTTGTATGGTTAATTTTTTTTTATTTAATTTTAACTAAAGCTGCCTAAATGTGCTCAGTAGGGGTTGTACTAACCACAGTAAAAAGGAACGCCCGTATACCATTTACACACTGTATATAAGGTTCCTTTTTACAAGTGGGCGATTGTTTTTAACAAGTAGTATCTTGATTTTATAATTATGATCCTAACAATACATTAGTAAAATCACAAATGAACTCGCTATTGTTATTTCCAGCTTTCGTTGATACGACTATTATTAACATGTCAATACAAAGTCCTTTGTTGCATTTATTTATTTATTAGTTCAGTTCCAATTCTCTATTATCTACAGTCGAAGAAAGAAAGAAAGAAATATATATCATTATCCGTCAAGCTATAAAGAAATAAATATCATTATACGTCAAGCTATAAAGCCTTTATCCTTCTCGGTAAAACTATATTGCTGATATTTATATCAGGGGACAATCTTACACAAATTGACCTAGTCCCAAACTAAGCTCTAAGCTTGTACTACTAGCCAGCCTAGCCTGGCCTAGCTAGGGTTGTGCTTGGCTTGTGGCTTGTTGTTGTTGGCTTGGTTGTATTCGCGCTCATCACACAAATATCTGCCCTACTAATAGATTGTAACCGGCCGTTAATCGTCACCACCACCATTGCACCAGGGTTTCGCTAAATTACTAGTTTTTTCGCACTGCAGTACAATGTCAAGGTAATTCTAATCAGTGGCTTTAAATGTTTCCCTAGCTTTCTTTTTGTTTAATTTTCTTGTTCGTTTCTTAGGCTAGGGGTGAGGATTAGCGTTTGAGTATTTACTTCATTTTAAAATGTATTTTATTGCTCTTGTCGGTTTGCATTTCATCTGGCGTTATCGTGTACAATTTGCATTTATATGTTATATCCAATTAATGTTGCATGCACGTCGCTCGTGAAATGTGTGCACACTTTCCATACATGAAAGTTTTAACCAAATATGAATATTATTATGCTCAAATAGCTTTCATGCAAGTAAAAATAATAGACAATGTGTTACAAAAACACCCAAAGAAGACAAATTATTTATCAAAGCCAAAAATAATGTCAACCCTTGTAAGCTGTCATCTCAGTCATTGACTAACAGGGTCGACATAATTTTTGGTTTTGATAAATAATTCCTTTTTTAGAGTATTTTTGTAACACGTAGTATTAGACCTTCGGCCCATCTGATCAAACCTGTTTAAAGATAACTAAAAAAATCCTTAGCAGGGCCTAGTAGATCACAGGTCAAGCACTTCAATCATTGTCTACCTTCAAAGATTCATCACTCGCTACTATATACAATGTAGACTCTCATGGCTTCTTCATTTCCTTTTATCGCACAAAACCAAGTGGCTCTCGTATTAACGTAATGAATACTGTTCAGATCCCGTCAAAAGATGTTTTTCCATGTCAATGGACCATCCATCAGCAAGAGGCCTGATTCGGTTAGGATCCTCGCCGCTTTGCGATGAATGGACCTTTTCTTTGAGTGCCTACGTTGTCTAACGCGAACATGTTTTTGTACTTACAATAAATAATCAATGTCCATTTCAGTTTTAACGTACTGTTTTTTTGGTTAAATGGAAAGAGCTTTGTTGAATAAGGGTGTCAACAGGTCAACACATACCTGTGTATGTGTTGAAAATGTATATTTTGTATAATAATAAAGTAATCGTTGCTATGAAACTTAAATATTATGTTAAAACTGCCGAAACGAACCAATGATGTAGTTGGGTGAGGAAAAAATAGTTGGACCATAGTTAAGCGTAGTTAAACATACACACAAAAAAGTGAAAAAAGTTTCGTTGTGACAAGAAAATTATTCCTACAAATTGATGGCTAATTTTCGTGTCACAACGGGAAAGTTTCATAGAAAATTTAATTGAGTGAGTTTGCGTTGCCAATTTTTTGGTCCTTACCCACACACCCATGTTAAATATGTATATTTTCGCGCGTTATAATAAAAAGTAATCGTTGCTATGGATCCTAAATATTATGTAAAAACTGCCGCAACGAACCAATGATGTGGTTACCTACCATTATTGTGCATTTGGCGAAGTTTTTTAGGCGTGTAGGTAATGCCCGTAAAAGAAAGGATCCTAAAGCCAAAATTATGTTTGAAAATATTATTGGCTTAGCATTTACTCGTACCAGTTTCACTCTTCAAATCTTCTTTCCCGTTTACGTAGCAAAGGGTAACTGCACTAGTAGTCGACAAAGGACCAATGTTCGACACTGACCCTTATTCAAAGAAGATAAGAGTTACTCATTTGTGTTGCAACTATTAATTTAAAACTATGATCTATGAATTTTAAGCTTCTATCGATGATTAGTGCATATCAGCTAAAAGTATTAAATACTGGTATTATTACCTTAAGTATTTATATTGTTTTGTTAACTTCAAGTAGATAAATTTTGTTATCGTTACCAATTTTTACCTTTTTAGTCGATGTTTCTGTCTTAGGTAAGATGTCCTCATTTCTAGTATTAAAACTCGTAAAAAATAACATCAGCATCATGGTTCCTATTAAAAAGGAAAAATAAGTAACCTATTAGCCTAACTACCGTAATAAAATAATATATGGAGATATTTTATTACACATTTTCACCGAAAAAATCCTTTGCAACTCGTTCCTTGTTAAATTCGTTAGGATACTTTCTTTTTGTTAAGACGTTATAAACAGTATTACATAAAATGATAAATTGGCTTTTCTGTTAAATGTTGAATATTTACATATATGTATTTTACTTACTTACGTTGTAAGCCTACCCCACTCTGGGACTGAAGGCGGGACGTACTTTTTTCATAAAAAATAAACAGTGACTGTGCCACTCGATCGAGCCACCACAAACTAGACTAATTGTGTCTTCATATGTTTCATATTTAAACGGCAAATTGTATAAACAGCTGTTTATAATAATCGTTTAGTGCTTATGCCAAATTGGAGTCCGCCCAAATGCCTAATCTAGGCGTAAGTTGTCCCGTCGAGATTGAGATGGGGCCGCTTGGCAGAGATACCGCTTTAGGATCCGCTCGGAAAATAACACCCGCTTTGTTCCAAGTTATACTTCTTTTGCTTGAGTTTGATCTTCGATTTACAAAGAGTTTTGTTAGGCACACTAGCACTCAGGGCACCAGCCCCCTGAGTCACCATACTGATAGTGCAATGACGGGTGACAGGCGACATTTTAGTGTACATGGCGCAGCTTATATGAAACCCAGTGATGTATCAGCGTGTTAACTTTGCAATGTATACCGAATTGTCACCTGTCACGTGTCATTGTCGAGATGGTGAAATAAGGGGCTGATGGTAAGTGGAATGTGAGACCCATAGACATTTGAATTATCAAGACTGCAATCCTAAGACCTCAAATGCGTTGCCAACCCTGAGCACTAAGATGGAATGCCTCTATGCTAGTAATTTCACCGGTTGTCTTATCCTTACGCCGGAACAAAACAATGCAAACATTGTTGCTTGGCGGTAGGTTAATGGATAAGATGGTGATAGCGATCCGGACGGACCCTGCACAGGGTCTTTATTGCCACGGAACACTTTACTGCACTTAGATTATGATGAATTGCAAGCAATTGTAGCTTTATACTTAAGCGCACGCGTTAGTCTAATGTCTAATCTGCTACCAGTGGCTTATCGTTACTTACAATTGTGCTAGTTAAAACTAATTATGAAGATTTGCGCTTTGGGTACTAGTTGCGTCGACCAGGTGCTTTGAAAGGTTCTTTTAAATACAGGGGGGACTCCCAGTCCCTTCAGTCCTAAGTCCTAACTTCGGGTGTCTATCATTTCATCAAATGTATCATTTCATCGAATTTCATTTCATCGAACGCTATTTCATCCAATGATGTTTTCTGCTGAAACCATAATGTTTTCAGGGTATCTTAAAAATCTTACCTAATCTAACCTATGTTTAAGTTACCCTGAAAACATTATGATTTCAGCAGAAAATAGCGGTCGATGAAGTGATGAGTTACCCCTAACTTGTCCAAAAGACTCAAATACGTGTCCCGACAAGGTATTATGCCTTTTAAGGGGAATTTACTTTTTTCGCTGCTAAACTATTTTTTATTTTATGATTTGTAGTTAAAAATAGAATAATGTCATACAGAGCATCAATTCTTTTTATCAAAAAATATACTTAAATTAGATTGTTGTTAGTTGTAAAAGTTACTTGAAAAATAATCGAGAAAACTAAAAAAATATGTATCGAGTAAGAACATAATGTCAGGGAAAAAGATAATAAACAGGTACATAGGTAGGTTTATGGTAAAAAGGACACAAGAAAGAAAAAGCATAGATTAAATCTCTCCAGTTAGCACTCATAAGAGCCCCATTTAAAAAAGATGCTGAAAGCCACGGCGTTGATTTACAGTGGGACTTTTTACCACAATCGTTAATGCAGAAATTATTTTATTGTTATTTGTTGAATCGGATTTAATTGGCATCCTAAATCGAATCCTTACTATTCAGCGTGGTCCAGAGGCCCTAGCCAAGATGCAAGCGCTACTAACGTTTTTCTTTTCTATCGCTCAAAATGTATGGGATGACATTCTCGTACGTTACTATAGCCACGTGGTCAACTGTCATCCCATACATTTTGAGCAATAGAAAAGAAAAACGTTTGGAGTGTCTGTATCTTGGCTAGGGCCTCTGTTTGCTACAATTTTGGCACACTGGTCTGTCACCTCGGTGTTAGTTTTAAGTTTTATATTGTTATGTATGTTATTTCTGTAAGGTATTTTTGTAATGAGCCTAGTTGCTCGAAATAAAAATGTATTCTTATTATAACCATCCTATATCGCAGTAACAATCAAATCTTCCTAAAGCCTGTTTAGGATAGTTGAAATATCGTCTCTTATGACTTAACTTTTCAACCGCCATTATTTACACAAAAAATATTATTGAATTGCACGTACGCAAAAAATATAATGGCTGCTATCACTTTGTCGAAATTCATTTTATCGACGCTCGTTTTTGCTATAGCCGTGTGTGGTTTGGTTTTCATTTAATTACTGCGGCAGAAGGTAACCTTTCCGTGAAATGAAAATTCTACGAAAACTATTCTTGTTGCATTTTGCTAAATAAGTGTTTCGGTTTCAAAGGCGGCAGTTTTTATAGCGTAACATAATACTATAAAGTCATGACGTGATTCCAAAAAGTGACAGATATGTCTGAATATTTTACCTAGTTCTTTAACGAATATGTCATACGCAATACTTTTTTTTCTTTTCCTTAGAAAATAAAGAAAAGAAGGTTGGAGGATTTTCATTACATGTCATGCTTTGAATAAGGTTTTGATGGTCTAAATCGTTATTAAAGAGGGTAAAAGGGTGCGAAACATTAAACTTTCTATGAAATAAATATGAATGACGAATATTATAAATATGCTTGGAAATGTTTCATACACAACCAGTAAATATGCCAGTCACGTGCCTTAAACTAATAGCACGTCGCTAACATAGCGGTTTAAATGGGTTATATCGCATTGATATATTTTTATTCTGTTTGATACCAAAATAAATTAAAGGTGTTTTTGTACTATATCTAACCTAAAATTTAAAAAATGAAAATTTGTACTTTAGGTAGATTTTTAACATAAATACAAATTAGTAGGAAAATATTTATGCAATTTTACTAATCGACACTGCTAAAGTGTATTATAATTATTTTTAATATTTAAATTAATGTCAGGACTTATACTCCTAAAGGAATAAATAACACATAAATATAATAATTCAGCTGCTACAAGCCAAATACTCAACAGTATTTAAATAATGTAAGTAAACGCCTCTTAAACAACGTTTCTCTAGGCCTCTAGGGTAATTTAAATAATTATACGCCCAATTAACAACTGAATATTTACCTATGCCAGGAAACGCCTCATAGAGCTCCCCGTAGAACATAGCTCCACAAAACTGTCACCCATTTTTCACTTCTGAAGTATTCAAGAACTATTACTCATCCACCAGTCAAAAACACATCACTCAACTTTCATAAATAAATCACTAACAGCTTTTCACCGCCGCCCTCGCGTAAATTATTTCTCAAAGTTTCTGAAAAAAATCGCCTCTATTATGTGCATGTCCGCCCAGCGCGAAGGCTGAAGCGCTACTGAAGTTAGCATCCCTGTGTGAGTTGGTAATACACACCTCTTTCTATAAATTGAGGCGCGAAGAGTATACATTACCCGTCATGTATCAGATTAGTATAATGATCGATAGGAAGACTACACGTGTATAGCGTGCGTGTGATGGTGTGATTGAAAATAACACAAAATTCGATTTGTAAATAAAACTTTTGTGTTAAGAAGTTTTGTAAAATAAGATTTAGCTGATTGTTATCACCTATTACGTTATAGACTCAAAAATATTGAGACAACCTTATTTAGAGACTGAGCATTGATCATGCGTGAGTTTAAACAGTCTTTAGACCGTAAATACGAGTAGAATCGCGAAAGGCCGCACAAGATATAAAAAAGTTGCGATGCCTCCCTTGGTGCCACAGTTTTCTTTGTAAGTTTTCTTGTAGTCATTTTTTATTACATGGCCACGCGCGTAACTTAAGGTAGGCCTTCTCGTCCCCGTAACAATAGGTTTCTAATTCCTGGCTCATATTACTAACCGACCCGTATGGCAGCGCGTCTACATCATATATGACCACCTTCCGGTTATTTAAACCACAATATCCACCTGAATATGAATCCGGATTGCCACCCATCCGATTAAGTGCATAATGTTTAATTTTGACTCAATCGGACACCAAAAAGTTGATCAAAATTAACTTACACCACACATTTGATTAGACCCCTTAAACGGGTGAAGATAAAAATGTTTGCAAATTAAAAAATATTTCACGTTTCTACGTTTTACATACTGATGAATTCCCATGTTCATTAAAACTCGAGGAATTTCTGAAGCCTGTTTTTTCTTCGCTAACGATAATTGGAGGCAATTTGAAAATAGGTGAAACAATCTTCATTAGGTGAGATTGTTTTGCTTCCTACTGCGCTGGTGAAGTAATGATGATTAACACGAAATCTTTCGAGCGGGGTAGTAATGGACTAAAAAATCTCTTTAAGTCCAAAATACAATGTTTTACACTCAGTATTAATAGATTGCTGTATCCCCCCTGTCCTCACTCATGGTGTTTAAACTTGGTCTTTGACATATTCTCGAAACTTCGAGCTCGAGGCACAGATTAGAATAGTATTAACATACAAAAGAATCACTATCTAACAAAACCAATGTTTTAATACGAAAATAATGATGCTTAACATGACATGTTTTCTTTCCTTGTCGCATAACACGTGCTCTTTCGTGTTCATTAGGGTTGTCAGTGTCAAACGCTCACATAAACAAACACTTAAATAAAACGTACTGAATAAAATTTTACTTTTTCCATTAACCCGTAATACAACAATTTTTACTACTTATAATAAGTAATAATGTGTAGAGGTGACAAACAGTATGATATCGCGTTAGCGGCAACCTACTAGGAATTACAGCCTCGAGCTGCCCGACTGGCGACTATACCTATAGTGTGTACGACTGGGGTCTTCCAACGTGCGATTGAGGATAGCATCTTAGGCATCAAATTGCAAGACCGAGTTCAGAATACGATTATACGCACCAGAACAATGATTGCCGATGTAAACCTCGTAGCAACTAAGCTGTAATGGGGTTAAACTGGTCAAGTCTGGCGCGTGCTAAGTAAGCTATGATCCAAAATTTCCTTATTTTAAGAACCAAACCTTGTGGTTTCTCTTCTTGTGAGGAGAAAGGACGGGAAAAAAAGTTACCCAATTTAGTTAATAGTGACTACCCAGCGTATTACGGTCCTCTAATCTGTATACATCAGTCACTTTCTGACCATTATGTAAGGGCGATATAGTGACAGATACTTTATCCGCATGTATCAACCGCGATAAAGGACACTACAATTCAGGCTCAGCAGACGATGAATAGAAAAATGTGGAGAGCCAGCAGTGAGACAAGAAGTCAGATAAAGATAAAAAAAGATTAAAGTTGTTTATTCAGTAAGTATGCCGCACGGGCACTTTTACACGTCAAAATTCTACCATCGCTTCTCTAGAGGAGACCACTGCTTAGATAAAGCGCCACAAGAAACTCAAGAGTCAGTCATTTTTTTAGGGTTCCGTAGTCAAACTAGGAACCCTTATAGTTTCGCCATGTCCGTCCATCCGTCCGTCCGTCCGTCCGTCCGTCCGCAGCGTAGCGCAGAGACTCTTAGTACTAGAAAGCTGTAATTTGGCATGAAGATGCATATTAGTCACGCCACGAGTCAAGTGTCCCCCCACAAATACTAAAAATAATAAAAATCAAAAAAATAAAATATCAAAGAGCACATAACGAATTTTATAGGAAAACTATCACGGCTAAGTGTTATACCTACTAGAATCACCTAAGACGGCACCAATTGACTTTAAATAGAAAATTAGTTATTACTTGTTTTTTTTTTATGTATGTAGTACTAAACGGCTTCGGAATCCTACACTGAGCATGGTCCGACATGCTCTTGCCCGGTTTTTTCAATAAATATTGCTTATAACAATGATAGAACTTAACCTAGCATTATATAAAACAATTAATATAATTTAAAAATATATACAAGATGTCTCTGACCATGGGGCTTTAAATGTAGGGATCGATTCTACTCTTCAAATGGAGCTGCATTTGTTCTACGACTTCAAAAAATGAGGTAATTTTTATTTTTTATTTTTCATACAAAATAAATTAATTTACTGATTTTACTAGTAAAGTTTGAAAGTTTGATCACGTATAAGTTACTGTAAATTAAGTTAGTTTCTAAGTCGTAGAACAAAAGATGTAGCATTTGAGGAGTAGAATCGATACCTACATTTAAAGCCCCATGGTCAGAGACACCCTGTATACCACTAGCTACCCGCCCTCGCTTCGCTCCGGATTAAAGTATTATACATATAAACCTTCCTCTTCAATCACTCTATCTATTAAAAAAAAACGCATCAAAATCCGTTGCGTAGTTTTAAAGATTTAAGCATACATAGGGATATAGAGACAGAAAAAGCGACTTTGTTTTATACTATGTAGTGATGCGTAGTTAAGCAGGGAAACGTGTCGAATTTCTAATAAAACAAAAAAAAATAAGTCAAATAAAAATAATATTTATTTGACGACAGGTTGGCCTACATAGTTAGGAGTGACCCTGCCTCTGAAGCCAGCGGTCCTGGATTCAAATCACGGTAAGGACAGATATTTGTGTAATGAGCGCGAATATTTGTTCCTGAGTCTTTGATATTTTCTATGTATTTAAGTGTGTACTTCTGTATATTAGTATGTTTACCGTTGTCTAGTACCCATAGTACAAGCCTACTAAGCTCTAGTTTGGGGCTAGGTCAATTTGTGTGAGATTGTCCCCTGATATTTATTATTTTATTATTTATTTACATACCCATAACGGTTCAAAACTAAATAAATAAATATTTAAAGTAAAAGTTTCGATACGGTCTCCTAGGGAAACCGTGTCCCCTAGACTAGATAGGTACTCGTACTAAGCTATTACGTTAAGTATCTTACGCCAAGCCTTCTTGTCTCTTGGATAATCCTAGACCCTTAGTAAGCTTTAGACATTAATTACTTTTTTGAGTAATTTTTCAGTGCTGAAAAACTTTAAAACTGTGTCACGTAATTTATTATAAAAAATAATGCATTGAGCTACAGTCACACTTTTTAAATTTGCATGCATACATACCCTCTTTTGCAGCTGTACCATTGATTAGTACCATTAATGGTACAGTCACGTCTAAAAATATGTATACAAAAACAAGGTTGAATAAATATGTAGTCATATATTGTATCAAAAATATGTATCTATTACTGACACCAAAAAATTGTATTCATTAAACTATTTCAGTATTATGTAATCACAAAATGCTTCAGAAAGATGCATACTTAAATAAATTCCATTTAAATGTATCCACCTCGTAGTCAAAAATAAGTATACATGGGATCCATATACATATAACCACACCAATTTGGCAAATGTTTGTATACGCCGTTTGATTCATAGATATGTATTCAGACTGCAACAACAAACCTTGCCTGACTGGCATAGAATCGTAAGTTGTATATATATATTTTATTTTATTTTTCTTCTGGGCCCGCAAGTTGTATGTTTAACTGATTTGACAATTCACGAAAACAGTGCGGACTTGTCTCTGCATACGTCTATCTCCCGATTATTCTATGACGCACTTGACAGTCCAAATGTTTAGATTGAATTGACTTGTAAATATTGTGTATTTCAGTTTAGGGTCATTCTCAGAAAGGTGCCCTAAGCATTTTTTTGTTTTTATTTATTAATATCAAGTTTCAACAGGAGAAAAAGTGTCCCCTAACATTTTATTGTCGCCATCACAAAAATATCTGAACATGCACTGTAATGTCTTGAAAACAGAGTCGTGTTCCGATATTTTCAAGAACCGAACCTATATTTTTATAATTGTCATCGAATTATATTGATAGGCGGCTGTCTATCTTGAATTCTATTATTTATTAGCAGCACTTCAAACCCAAGCGTCACGTATTTATGTGGTTATAAATGCGAATGTAACTCTGTCTGTCTGTCTGTTCCGTTTTCACGCTACGGCTGAACGGCTTTTGATAAAATTTGGCATGGAGATACTTTAAGAATGTGTGCGGAACATAGGATAGTTTTAATCCCGAAAATGAATTAAAGGAATAAAACAGGGGGTGAAAGTTTGTATGGAAAATTGTCTGCGAGGACGAAGTCGCGGGCGGAAAGCTAGTGGGATATAGCTTGGAAAAAAACGCATGACTCACTATTTCCTTTTTGTATTTCCATGGAAATAGTGGGATACACCCGATTCACCCAGGTGAGTCAAGCTAAGTGTTTCAAGTGTTCTGTAAAAATGGGTAAGTAGGGATCGCGGGAGGAGTAGGGATGCAGAACTTCTTTTTTCAGTAGCTACTTTAACTTAACTCATGCACATGTTGACGTAATGATTCTCGTACTTGTGACGAGTCCCACTCCTGTACCATCATGGCCCAGAGATTCTCGATGGGATTGAGGTCGGGTGATTTCGGTGGCAAGGCAAGTTCACGCAAGAGCTCCTGGCGATCTATCCAAGCTTGTACGATTCGAGATCTGTGTACAGAACAGCCATCTTGCACAAATTCTATGGGCGCTTCTTCTCCATATACCACAGCGGCTGACGGCACGAGCACCTCCGACAAGATATCGATGTACAAAGCAGAGTTTAATCTAGTAGAAACTTCTACCAGTTCCTCCGGACCTGCTGCCGACATCCAGCCCCAGAAATTTAACGATAGTCTCCCACTGTTACGATTCGGGAGAACGTTTTGTTCTAAATAGCGTGTATTATTTGGTCGCCATAGTGACACTCTGCCATCCTGACTGGTGACAAATGTCTTTTCATCCACGAATATTACGTTGGAAAAATAATGATGTTTGTAACGGTTCACCCAGTTTACCCTTTGTATCTTTTGCCGCGGAGTCAGAAAAGGTTTTCTCGCTGGGCACCTATGATGCAACCCTGCGTCGTGCAGGCGTCTTCGTATTGTTGCTGGCGAAACGTTATACTCTTGTGCTAAGTCCGGAACTCTTATGAAGCCTCCGTTCCTTACCCGTTCCACCAGATGGCCGTCGGTTTCAAAGCTCGTTTTTCTTGGCCGCTTCTTCGAAACGGTTGCACCATAAATAAACAGTCCTCCTCTGCAAAAAAATAGAATAAAGACAATTTTGCAGATCACTGAAGGCGTAATGAAAAAGTATTTCTTACCGTGATTCCCATCGATTCAGCGATTTCCGAGACCGTATATCCTTCATCTTTTAAAAATATAATTCTATGTTTCGCGTGATCATCTAAGCGATACATCGGTTCGGCCTGATATGATATTTAACATTAATCGTCCCCACCGTAACCTATCTCGAGTGGCACTTGAAGTAATAGTGGTATCTATATTCAATTATTGTAATTCTTGACGTTTCTTTTAAAATTCAAATTAGGTTTAAAATAAGAAGTGACGTAACTGTTTTTGCTGCCAATAAAATTTGAAAATCTGTTAAAACTTTATATGTACGTTTTTTCTCTCCTACTCTGAAGGTTGAGTTTTCAAAGGTAGATATGCGATAGGTAAATTGACAGGAAATCTGATAAATTTACAGTATGACTGGCTCCAGTAGCATCATATAGTTAGCAGCAGTCAAAGTATCTAAAAAGTTTGTCAAACCCAATAGTGTCATTAACTTTCAATCAGTCAAAGTAAGCTAATAGTTCGTACTTTCCATTCTGAAATATACCAGGACATGCACATCGTCGAATACTTGAGAGTATTCGAAAAACATTTGATATCGTAACAACAACAACGTCACTCGTTTCCTAGCACCCAGTTTTTGTAATCTCCGTAACGAACTCTACACAACACTATATACTCGTAGGAAAAAATTGTCAGGAAATCCGATAAATTTACAGTATGACTGGCTCCAGTAGTATCTGGGGGCATGTAAGGTATTCAATAGATGGTTGCAGTCATAGAAACTGAATGTTTTACGTCGGGGGTCAAAAATTACGCTTGAATAATTAAAATCAATGAATTAATCAACCAAAAAAATCACAAATTATAGATATTTCAAATAATTTTATTTACCTAAGCTAGTTACATATCGTCGGCCTAATTCGTTAACCTGCTAAGTCCATTGAGCGTTCAAGAGACAATTACAATTAGTTGTATGACGACATTCTATAAAATAGGGACTAGCACATAATTTACAAAATAAAAATACGGGTTGAAGTTCTTCTTCTTCGTAAATGTCTTTATCGTCCAAAGATGCATTATAATAGCACTTAGTGCATATTCCAATAAACAATACCATTTCTTTTTCAAAGTTTAACATAAATGTTAAGTGCTCGAGTACATCCAGGAAAACATCGCGTAATATGCATTTGGGCAGAGGCAGCTGAAAAATCTTTGTTTTCCATGTTTTGATAAGGTTCCATGATATATCTTGGGTATTATCGTTTACGATAGCTGTAAATTTTTTTTAAACACAATGAATATAAAGAATTGACAACAAGAGGCATCATTTGCACTTGTCAACACTTCCAACACTTCACATTGAAGTGAATAGATAAAGAAGTATAGACTAAAGATTAGCGAAAACAACACTACCTATTTGTAACTTCAGATGGGTTACATTATTATAAAAGAAAGTCACTGGCCACATGGAAGAAACTTCATTTTAAAATCAATTACTTACATATACTTAGACGCATCAAAATATCAAATCGTGTTTACATATCTATGAATCAAACAGCGTATACAAATATTTGCCAAATTGGTGTGGTTATATGTATATGGAACCCATTCATGTATACTTATTTTTGACTACGAGGTGGATACATTTAAATGGAATTTATTTAAGTATGCAACTTTCTGAAGCATTTTGTGATTACATAATACTGAAACAGTTTAATGAATACAATTTTTTGGTGTCAGTAATAGATACATATTTATGATGAAAATGTGTGGCTAAATATTTTTCAAATCTTGTTTTGTATACATACTTTTAGACGCGACTGTACTAGTGGGAATTTTTATCCCACTAGTACCATTGTACACGATACAAGTGTTGCAACCGGGTTTAATTACTTAATTGAAATAACTCCGAAAAAATAAATTAAAACTATGTATTGATATTTCTAAATATATATGTATATAGGTATTTATAGTTTGTGTGTTGCAGTTAGGAAATAAAAGGCGTAACTCTTATTACAAACTCTTATCGAAATATATATATTTAAATTTATTCGGGCCTAGTTATCCAGTGAAATAAATATGACTTCTTTACTAAATAGTTACGTCCGAGAGGGCCCAGTAGTAACAAAACATAATACTATCCTTGATAAATAAATAATAGTAACCAGCTTAACGCAGTTTTTCCAAGAGCAGTGGAATATTGATATCACCGTTCATGTTCATTGATATCACCGTTCATTTGTACATGCTGAATGTATTCATTTCGTTCGGTGACAACTTTTGAACGTTTCCTGTAAGGTTGTTTTGTTAAAGCGGTAGTAGCGTTATAAGTAGCGTCCTCCTTTATTATCTTCAAAAAATGTCTAACGGTCGTAGGTTTCCTTTTAAAACATTTGTTGTACTGTGCATTCCACCCCTCACACGTATTTGTCGTGCGATGCCGCTCTCCAAAAGAGCACCAAAGAGTTTTCTTCGGCAACCAAAATCTTATAAAATAAAGTAAGAACTGACCCAAGTTTTTGTGATTGACTATATAACTTCATTTTCGATATATTTAAACCATTCTATTATATTTTAATGGTACTAGTGGGACAAAAGTTCCCACTAGTACCATTAATGGTACTAATCAATGGTACACCTGGGAAAGAGGGCATACATAACATCACGCCTACATTCACAGAGTGGTGAAGACAGAGCTACAGAAATACCAACAACTCTAAAAAGATTTCTTTATAATTCTGTTCGCCTGTTACGACATCCACGGGAAGACATGGAGTAGAACTATTCTAACCCGGTATCCGCGCGGAGGGGGGATTTTAAATTTTAGAACCGACATCAGAAACTCAGTGTGAGCTGAAAAAGAACAATGATGTCTCAAAGACAATAAAACATGAGATCTTACGTACAATCCTTTGCAAGAAAGTTGGTCATACCCGCAGGCCTAGAAAAAATATTGAAATGCCTAAGGAAATAGTTCCCGAGTGAATGAGAATTTACGATCCGCATCGGACCGATATGTGAAAAAGGTGCCTTTACCCTACTTTACATAAATAGTCCTTCGTAATTCTCTTTGAATTCGACTACCCGATATATCCTAGTGGATCACGCTGATCAGGTTTTAGGGTGGGAATATTCATCTTTATCAGGGTCTGTTAGCAATTGACAGATGTTACCATTGACCCATTTTTCGTTTTGGTTCGATTTTTTTGGTTGGTCTGATTGTGATACCATAAAATAAGAAATTATGACGTCATGGTAAGCATAGGCCACCAAAAAAGAAAATGTTTGCAACATGACATATTATAATAATCTAACAAATAAGTAGTTAAAATACAACGCAACGCGCATAAACAAAGTCACTCATAAAATAAAACATAATGACTATTCTATAAATAATAAATTACGTTGAATTAAAAAAGTCAAAACAACTTCAAGATTGGTAGAGGATTTGAACCTACGTCTCTAATGGAAAGAATCCAAGTGTCACCCACACCCGAATACTAACGAGTCTTTTAAACTTATCTGTTAAAATTGAGGTCACTTATGACGTCAATGTGACGATTCAAAGGTTTATGAAAAGTTAGGACATAATGTTCACCAACGTAATTAGGGCACAACGGGCATGAAAGCATAAATTTAACGTATCATATAGTTCAAAGATAATTACCGTTACTGTAATACTTTTAAAATAGTCAGAATATCTCTGTTAATTTGTTTCTGCTTTTAAAATGATCAATGCTTGGTAAATTATAAATATTTGCCTGGGGAATATGTCAATTGCATTCCAGGTTACAGTCAAAGAAATGAAACGCCATTGTATTATAATTTTACAACATCCCTTTTAATATTGTTTGCATATTAAGTTTATAAAAACCGGGAATAAACATGTTGAACATGTTGAGCTCTGAGTAGTAGTGTTCCGTCGACCTTCTATTTCCTAATGTATCTCGGCAAGATTCGTTTTTCTATGAAACACGAGTGACAAATGTATTGTCAGATGCGAGTGCAAGTGAGAAAGACATTATGAAAATAGAAGTAATGTACTACTACAAAGGCAATTACAAAATACTATCTTTAACATTTTCAATGCCATGTCAAATACAAAACCAGAGCGAATGTCAACTTTGTTTCATAGATTCTCAGGTCTATTTTGTGCTGTCAACCATGACGGAAATATCCGTCAATGGCGTTGAGAAGGTTAAAAGCCCACCGTAACTAAGATACAGTATCAAACATAATTCGGGTTACGGGTTAAATTAATACGAACACGTATTCACAATCAGAACATAATATTATTACATACTAGCGGCCCGCCACCGGCTTCGCCCCGCTGCAAATTTCTGACTTTCCCTTAAATTATTCGATTTTTTCTCGCCGTAAAAACCATCCTTGGACTTCAGCGAACATTTAAAAAAAAGATTTGGTAAAATTGGTCCAGGCATTGTAGAGTTATGCGCTTACCAACACATTTTGCGATTCATTTTTATATTATAAGATTACAAACAAAATAAGATTATCCTACATATGTGTCTAGCAACTAACTTTAAATTAATTCCAAAATGTAGTTGTTGGGCGCCAGAAGGCTTTTTAGTTGTCTAGGGAACTCTGCCTCGCCTATCCTTATTATCGCCGGCTAGCAACAGTCTCCTAAGGTTTATTCAAAGTTAACATAGGTGAATATAAACCATGTAATTACGGTCTGTTTTATAAGTAGCTGAACACTTTAGTGCTTTGTCACTTTAAGGTCATGTTTGAACTGCTGCTCTAATCTGTTGAAAGGCATTAAAGTGACAAGGTTGTAAAGTGTGTTTCTACTTATAAGGCCCGACTGTACAACTCATTCAAACAAACTTCTCGTGTCACACATAAATCAACTTAAGTTTTTAATTTATGTATGTTTGTTGTTTTTGCAATGTGGAATTCCTTTATAAATCGAATACACATTGAAAAAACAGCAAAATCTTTCCAACATTGTTCGAGCTTCCTAGATAAACGCCACTAGATTAAAAGTAAATAAAATCACGCAATGTCATTGGTGTATGTTGTATCGGCCAGTTGAGTCTGTGCGGTGCCGGTCACTGTCAGGATTTACAGGCAACGGGCTTTTTGTGAGTGGCCAGGAATACGTGCCGCCATTTTGTAAATTTGAGAATCATAGCTGCATTGCTGCTGAAGCCGTATTTTCAAATAAGTACGCGTATAAATTCTATTTAATAAATTAAAGTTTTTGAAAATCTAGTTTATAAAACGACTTGTATTAATAATAATAATAATAAAGCCATTTATTTCTACAAAAACGTAAAATAAAGTAAATTACAATTCAATAAAAAAAACATACAACAACATAGTAATTTTCGCGACTAAAAAGTATTTCTAGTAGACATCTAAGAGAACATTGTGATTTACATGCATTATATTATAATTTTCCAGTTCGTTTGTCAAAGATTTACAGGTAGTTTACGTTGTTTGCAACTAAACGTCATCACAATATATTATAATCAAAGTCCAAGCAGAAGCAAAACGCAGCGTCTGTCTTCTGTTGGCAGCACTGTTTGTCCATCATTACGGAGTATAAGTTTTATAATATTCCATTTTTATTTTATTTTATTTTATAAAAATAAATATTACTTAAAGATTTAAACAGTAGGTAGGTATTACAAAAAATTGCAGTCGCAATTATTTACACATTTTTATTGTGTTCTGAATAATTATTTCGCTGGCTTACCCACTTACATCCAAAACCTGTATCAAGAGGTTTCTAATATCTACTAATAGAAAAAATGGTATCATGTATTATTTTTCTGTTAATTGCTGAAGTAAAGTTATCTAACTGTTGGTAGGTACCACCAAGAACAAGGACCTATATTTTCAAAATCTGTCAAAAAGTATAATAGGAGTGAAGTAATCTAACGATCTGTCCCGTTGGCTGCTTACGTCAATTCCGTACATCTTTAAATTTGGCGTCATACATCCAATAACGTTTAGGCCCCAACTTTGATAAGTAAAGGAGTAATATATTTTAGAAATTGAACCTTGTGTTTAAGTCGAGAATTCATTTTATTAGACACCATTTTGCTCCGATGCCATAACTTCAAAATCATATAACACCCAAATTTTACTCGGCGTGTCACTCCTAGTTTAATTTGATTCTATCGTTGCCACAACGAAGTGGCACGGTGCTTGTAGTTGGAAACGGTCGGCTGGATCCTGTGTATAATCAGACGGGGATTTCGCCCCATGAACTAAGCTGTGAGGCTTAGCGTGCAGGTAAATAGTACGGGTAATTGGAATTTGATAGATTTTACGTCGGCTTTGTAATTTAAAGTGGGTAGACTGTTTTTGATTCCTTGTGCTCTTGATATATAAATGATTTCAAAATAGATGACTTTACCAGTTTCCGCATCGAACGTAGGACTCGTACTTCGATTTGGCAATATTTGCTGTAGTAGTTTGGCTCCTGAATCGCACTTCTTCATGAAATATGGTTTTGAAACTTTGTCTTGTCTTTTTGGGTTTTGTTTTGTTATGAACGTAAACACACACACCAATAATTAAGAGCTAGACTTTTAACACACTCACTTAACCATTACAAACAATTTATAGCACAGTCAATTTCGAATAGTTACTTAGATGACCGCTCGGTTCATTCGTTTGCAATGTTCGCTCTCCAATTAAGGAATGAATCCGCCGCTCGCGCGCCTCACCTTTTATACTACCAATCGCCTTCGCCCGAGATATATTATTCTTTTCTATGATGTACCGACCTATGGACATTGACATAATGGTTCCAAGCAATGATGGTATTCGCCATCCCTTGCCGTTCCATACTAACAATAATCGGTCTATTGAGCTCTTCTTGAGCCACCCATGCTGTTTTATCGTCGATCTAACCCAGCTTATATATAACGTGTTTTACCATGTCTTTAGTTACATAATGATCGAACCTTTCTGCATCTGCTCATCCATACCATTTAAAAGGGGTTGCTTGAAAGTTGTCCAACTACTCCGGATTGGTCAACGGTGTATCGCCAGGCAATCTATTCCATCTGTAGGCGAGGTAGGATTGACGCAAGTATGAAGCCATAGGTGTTGTTATGATCTCACGAGTTTTCTTTTCTTCTTCTTTGAGAGCGACTTCAGACTTCAGGTTCGTGCAATCCTTCAGCAGAGAGATCATAATTGATTAGGTGGCCTTTTTTGGTCTATCATACGCCCAAATAAATGCCCAAACCAATTGGAGCGGTAGCTTCCTCCATTGATGTTTGTTTTTTTTTGCCCCGCCGCTCGTGCTTTGCCGTAAAGGGTCGTCATCTTGCACCATCTCTTTTGTCCAGGGTGATTTTGCACCTAGCAGCTCCAGGTGCATGAAAAAATAGAAGGCTGGCCCCTTCTCGAATACTTGAGGGAAAGCCCACTTTGACACTATCTTAAGATGTTTTCGTATGTATCTATCATCAATCATCTGACCAAAGCCTCGTCGTAAATGTCTCATAATGGTAGCGTAAAGTTTGAGTAACACTGATGCTATCAGCAATTGACCTGCCTCACGTTCACGTGTCATCCAGTAGTGTAAGTAAAGTCCTCAGGTGTACGAGGTACCCTGGATTGGAAACCAACAGGACATGCCAACAGAATAGCGAACCAGTACGTCTAAGTACTGAACGTTTTGTAGATAATCAGGAGGTACTGCGTTAGTTTCTCGATCAAATCATCATCCAGTTCCAGAGTGTAAAGAGTTGCTCCTCTGTCGAACATCAAGCCAGTCATGCGTGTCTCTCCCAGGTCTTCTATTGAACGTCCAGTTCCAGGCTTGTGTACTGGAGTCGAGGGGAGACCAAAAAAATCCTCTTCTCCTGTGTGGTGTAGTGTGGGCGTAGTCCCGGTAGTCTCCTACCCCCACGTCAAAGCATTTAACGCCGCCGGTTCTGGTGCTAGTGGCGTCTCTTGGATCTGAGTCACTGGTAGTTTGGACTGGTCCGACCTTTCTTGCACTTTTGGGGCCTGTGATGGACCTTGCCTCCGTTGTTTTGAAAAAAGCAGAGTTGGGTGGGTCCGGGTACTGCAGGTCACGTATACTATCCACTTAGGTACCGTACCTGTTTATAATAAGCGCCTATCCAGGAGCTGATACGTGTCTGTAGTGATGCTTCAGCCCAATCTTCGCAAGATTAGACATCATGCCTGCGGTTATGGCAGCGAGTCTCTAGCTGAAGATGTATTCATCTGCCAGTCCTCGATCGATAGATGGAGCATATAAGGCACCGTTCGTTGGAATTCCAGAAAAATGGCCGTAAGTATCAAGGGTGGAGCCTAACCAAGCTGCTACGCGACTATTCTTGTCACCTACCAATATATGGAGCCGTTATAACGGCCTCCGTTGGTGTGTACACTCCAATCATGTCAATGCGGAAGTTTTTTGCCCAGAGTAGAAAAGTGGGGTAGGGCACACTGCTTCCCCACAGAGCATGTGTGGGGTGAATCACTTAGTATGTGTCTATCTCATTGGTAATGGAAAAGTTTCCGTTGATGTGCGTTCCCATGTATGATACGACGTTAAAAGGAAATACCATTCCTTAACACATGTTCGTGACAAAATTTCTGATAGGCGTCTCTGCTATACAGGTGCCTCGTTTACTCCGAGCCTGGACCAAACTTTGCGCGTTACGTCACTGCGGGCGAAAGCCAAGCACAACGACAATGATAAAGCAACTCTCTGCATGGTTATCATGTTCTGAAGACCGATTGTAATCTTAAATGAGTAAGAGTCGTCGTCCTTGATTATCATTCCCATGCCGTTCAACAGTCTGTAGACTGAGTTTGCAGCGTTGTATTGGTACTGTTTGAATACATGTTCGACCGTTCTCCCCTGCCAAAAAGTTGCTATCCCTACGAAGTTACCATCCACCAAAACCTGTCCTCCTGCAGTGTCATGTAACTCATTGCATGCTGTTGTAAGGTTGAATCTGACCCAAATCTATATCCATGGATGGAGCAGACTCCTGATTCGGGTGTTCACTTGTGCGACAGTTCCATCGTCAATGTTAGAGCTGGTGGGCATTAAAGTTGTGGAGGCCGAATGTCCAGCACCCGCCCATGTCATCATCGAAGCGGCCCCTCTCGTCTCCGTGCAAACGCGGGGATTCTGGCAGAACTGAGGCTATTTACGCAGTCATGGGGAGTGCCTGCTGGTATGCCATTGATGTGCACAGATTGCTCTCCACATATTGTAGACACCTAACCATGTTCTGAAAAGACGTCGGGTACGCTACTTCCGTCCATAGTGTGTAAAGTTAATCTTGCACGTTCACCCAAAAGCTAGCAAATGCTTCTAAGTTGGGAACAATTCTCGTGCCTCTATATATCATGTTCAAGTACCCGACTCCTAGCAAGGCATACGTATATGCTTGTACATTTACCGAGTAGGAATAATATAAGTATCAAAGCTAATCAGGCTTTATTGGTATGTTTCCTGTTTAAAAAAAAAACTGGTAAGCAGATATTTTAAAATACATTTTAAAAGTACCTAATCATTAAACGAGACTTTAGGAAAGCAGAATCAAACAACAGACATGCAGACATTACGGAAATGCATCATCATCTTAAGCCTGTGTGGTTGAAACAGTAGCAAACAATCCATTTATCTATAAGTACCCAAAAATTGACCAATAGCTGGATTCATTCTGGATTATCATTTTTGTACAAGAAAAGTAGGTAAAAGCGAGTAACGAGGGATTCCTGATGGTAAATAATTCCAGACAAAGTTCCAACTCTTTAGTTAAATAACAAAGTCTAAATACGTAGACGAAAGTTTCTGGGGCTGTTTAAATGTCCCCGCTTTATCACACTGCCGCGCCAGTATTCATTTGAACACAATTAAACAACACAAAACGTTTTATTTAAGTCACAATATAAAATGAAACTGAATAATTTGGTACCGAACACAAATCGAAGCATTACCGTATACACTAATGACATGTTTATAGTGACAACTAGTGATGCACTCGACCTCATTATCCGTGTGGATGCGGCTATATACCAAATAAAGATTCCTGGACTGTAAATTCAGTCAGAATCACTTTTCGCAAGTCCAACTAAATTATATACTCCATAAACATTAAATTACGACGGCTGTTTGATAAGTCCTTTAACAAAACTATTCATAAAACCTTTTTTTGAAAAATGCTATTAACACTGGCAGGCAAAATCTTTCAAACAAAAACTTTAAAAAGTACAAAAACAAAATATAAATTGACATTTTACTAATGTTTACCTGTGATCAATTCGCAATTTTACACATCTATGGAGCAGAACTAACAGAATTAAGTTCAGCTTATGGCACTAATGCGCCAACGTTGCAGACTATTTACAAACTGTTTAAATAATTTAAAACGTGATCACTCGAACACATCTGATGCTCCACGCTCTTGTCGCCCAATCGAAGTCACTACTAAGGATGTAGTAAAAAGTCCATAATATCGTTTTTGACGACCGCCGAGTGAACGTACGTGAAGTAGCTGAGAACATAATTATCTTAACTGAGCGAGTACATTAAATCCTGCACGAAGATTTGGCCATGATCGAGCTGTCTGCACGATGGGTGCCACGTTAATTGACGAATGAATAAAAACGCGAATGAAAGTGAATTTCAAAGCTGTGCTTGGATAATGATGAATGAAATTTGGTCCACTATTATAGACCAGAGTCAAAACAGCAGTCCAAACAACGGATGTGTGCTGGTGAACGTGCTTTATAGACGGCCAAGACTGTTGTGTCGAATGGCAAGGTGATGGCAATAGTCTTCTGGGATAGCCAAGGAGTTATCATCGTATTTATTGGAGGGGATAAAAAAAATGGAAACTCGCTGGAATAGGTGTTTAGCCCTTAAATGAAACTCTGTTGAGAAATAATTTTGATGTGTATAAAAGAAAAATATGAGGACTTCTCAAACAGCCCTCGTAATTGTTGAAAATCCCCGAATGGAGAAAGCTTACCAAAGTATACAAAAAGCACCCAAAACACATACAGTTAAAACAATTCAAAACAGTTTTTACAAAATTTAGTGATTGTCTGTGAGAGCTTTATTTTTGCCTTTATAATCATCTTCAGGTGGAAAAGAAACAAAAACTACACTTCTATAAACTAAAACTATGTACGTACAAACTGATTATGTTAGTTTTAGTGCGGTACTGCCAAGTCAATATAATAAGTTGCTAAAAAAAGTATCCTTCGTATAGTCACACGGTATTGCAGCTTTCGCATGAATGAAGTGTCGCTCAATCGTACATCGCATAGTTAATCTTCATGATTCTTTGCACAAACGTGTGTCGCATTCTAGTAAAATTCCCCTTTCACCGACTATCACATTACGTTAAAAATATTTTTAGAAAATATTTGCTCGTATGTCAAAGTCATTGTTTATTTATTTATTTTTTAACTTTTTATAGTTTCTCAAATTAACGACTTGGCTGCTAGAGAAAAATCTCCATCTCTTGCGGCTTTAACTTTGGCGTGAAGCCGACCATAGAAACAGTGAGATTTTTGTGAGTGGGAATATGAATATACGAGCAAGTGAATAAAGTTCAATTTAGTTTGCTATAAATACGAATTAAAATAAACTTTATCGTCATTTATATGTAGTTTTAACTAAATTGCCTGTGTTCTGTACCCCTATGAAGCACCGGGTCTCACAAGGTTAATATAATCAAGATATCTTTCCCCATTCCGAGCATTTTAAACTATGCATACACGGTACACGTGAGTTTTTCCCGAGTGCAATCTGCAAATACCTGTGCAATGCAATAACTTTTAAAAGGTTCTGTTTTCTCTACATTCCATTTAAAATAATATAATTCTTCATGTTTATCTAGAATGTATGATTCATTTTTGATGTTGTTGTTTCATAAATTCAAATCTGGCAAACGACAGCGTGGCCTGAGAAAGCGCGGCAATTAAAAAAATATACATTATTTGGTATTACTAATTTAAGTAGCAAAAAAATGTTTTGATACTTACATAAGTCCAGGTCATGCTTAAGTTTGCCAGACTCTATCAAAGCATTTTTTCCTACTATACATACACATACATACATAACATCACGCCTTCATTCCCAGAGTGGGGTAGGCAGAGCTACAGAAATACCAACAACTCTAAAGGATTACTGATATTTCTGTAACCACATTTTGCACTAACAGGCTAAAAGGTTTACTAGTGTATTAGTGAAAGGTTGCAAGCCCATCGCCTAACAGTACTACAAGCACTTATTCCCTTAGTCGCCTCTTACGACATCCACGGGAAGACATGGAGTGACACTATTCTAACCCGCCAACCACACGGGGGTACACTTTCTCAGGTCACGCTTTCGTTTGCCAGACTCTATGGTGGTTTATGATTTGTAAAATTGATTCTATCTCCGACCGATTTTGACGTTTCATTAGTTGCTTGTTTTGTAGGGTTAGTAAGAAACATTCGCTCCAGTTTGTAAACAATACAATAACATCCCAAAATCTATATGCTTTTAGTGAGTAGAGTAGACCTATTAGTCTTTCAATTATAATTTAGCCGTTGGGCTACAAAAGTAACAACCAAATGTACCCTCTTATTCATAGCACAATTACTAAAATAATTATGCTTAAAATATATGCAGAGTTTGCTGAAGCCAGCAGTCCTGGGTTCAAATCCCGGTAAGGGCAGATATTTGTGTGATGAGCGCGAATATTTGTTCCTGAGTCTTGGATGTTTTATATGTATTTAAGTATGTATTTCTATACATAAGTATGTTTATTGTTGTCTAGTATCCATAGTACAAGCTTAGAGCTTAGTTCGGTAGTAGATCAATTTGTGTGAGATTGTCCCGTGATATTTATTTATATTTATTTATAATATGCTGTGTTCTTATCTATCATTATGGCATTTGCACCTGAGAAATAGTGTCCAAGCATACTAGCGGCTAGCGGTTTTATGCATAACAGTTACAAAACGTTTTTTCCTCTATTTTGAGCGAAACTTATAAACAAGAACAATAACAAGGAAATGATTTCATTAAATATTTTACTAAATTATTATATTAAATACATATAGATTTAAATACATGTGAAACTTCAATTCTCGGTTTTCAACTTCTAAGAAAATTAAGTTGGGATCAGTTGGTTTCCTGAGAAAATACCTCAACTACTGATATACTTATTTTAGGTATAAATTTACTAATAATTACTAGTTTTCCTCGAGAATTATAATAGACATAAACTGTTTAGAACTTTACCTTGTCTTCGTAATTGTGTCTTGGTAGCCCGTCCTCAACCGGCACTAATGGTTTAAATTTGAGTCACGTTCACTGGTGGCCTCATGTCAAGTTATCTTAGCTCCAGTTTGGACGTAAACTTGTTATCAGGAACAACATGGACTCCGGGGAACGGTAAACGTGATTCAGTAGATACTTAATCAATTTAAAGCTTTTGTCTTTCTATTTTAAATAAATCCCCCAAGTCAAGAGCTACACTTCTTTAAAAGTTGGTGACGAAAAATATTAAAACACTAGTTTTGTTGTCAACTAAAATAAGTAAACATTACTTGAATCCCAGCTTGACACAGTATTAGTTACGCTTATGTCTGCGGGTATTAAATAATATAAAAGATCATGTTTGTCTAACATATACAGTAAACACAGACTATGAATATTACTTGGCTTATTTAGTATTACTTTCAGCACTGACACAACAAGACAGTAATATCCTGACAGATGCCAGAGACCGTGTGTCAGCAATAGAAAACCAAGTACTATTTTACCTAATATACTGGTTCATCATAATTTCTTACAAATATTTGCCTTTGACAGTCATGTGATACGGCTCAAGAATCATTTCGTGTTCCTAATTCATAAGTTTAACTTAGATGTACCTTAGCTTTTTATTCTGTAGTATGCCATCGGTCATTGTTGCATTGGAATCAGATCCAACAGTATTGTCCTGCAAATCGAACACAGGGTTAGCTTAAAATTAAGTGATTATCGTCTTCAAAATACTTTTGTTCATGTCACTAAAAACTTACTTAGGTTCGCATTTATATAGGCCCGTTACTAAATATGTCAGATGAAATTTCACTAACTTCATACGATTTTTGATCTAACGGATATTTATAAAACCCAGCCTTAGTGTACTTAAACAAACCTAGGAATTCGGTTATAACTTCCTCATTTTTTGAAATAGCTGCGTTCCTGTCGACCTTTTAGTCCAGTTGTTGGACTGTGAAAGCCTTAAGGAAGTAACTCCCCCGAGTCAATAGTGTTATTCGACGTCTCACTCTTATTTACTTAGTGCCAAATTGCTTTCTATTCAAGCAGTGGTAAAAATTACATGTTAATACTAGATCGACTAAATAAATGAGTTGATACAATTTTTTTTTAATAAAACTTGTTACGTTACAATAAACGACGACACGCCCTAGTTGGTAGTGACCCTGCCTACAAAATTAGCAGCTCAGGGTTAAAATCCTGTTAAGGGCCGATATTTATGCGAGAGCCAAGAGATGAGCGTAAGTTTGTTCCTGAGTCTTGAATGTAAAATGTATTTCCTTTAATTGTTCTAATTACTGTTTGCGGGTTTCTCATAAATCCAACCAAGCGTGAACAAAAATGATCCTCTCATGGCCTCGCAAACTTTCAAGGCTTTCAATGGCATACCGAGTTTTCTCATTGCGGTGATTTCATTTGTAATTAAAATTAAATTAAATTCTTTCAAAACATCCCTTGCGTTATATTCTTAACGATGCGATGAGATTATTTCAGCTTTTATTGTCATTTGTTTAACCCATTTTCTACCATTGAATATTTAAACCATTCTACGAGTATATGAATCGATGTATTTAAAGCATTTAACATACACGCCTTCAATCCCAGATTGGGGTAGGCAGAGCTACAGAAATACCACCAAATCTAAAAATACTTGTTTGTGCAAAATGGCCAAGAAGTTTACTAGTGTATTAGTGACAGGTTGCATCGCCTAACAGTATTAAAAGCCCTGCACTAACTTTATCTTTTCAAAAAGTCACGGTATCTTTTTTCAAACATGTTCTATATTCCTATTAACTTTAGCATTTACCCTTTTAGGGAATTATGACTTCATGCCCTTGAGCATTTACCCTTTTTCGAAGTTTCTCTAGCATTAGCTAGCTAGCTTAGAAACCCTTCTGGAACAAGCTTCTTTATTTTTCTTGTCTCTTTTGTCCCAACACCAATGGTGTCAGATCTGCGAAACAGGAGTTTTAGGACGTGGTTGGCGTGAAAAGGTCCCGTTCTACCTCGAAACTGGTGCAGTTGGTGGATTTTATTTCTTTTAAATTTAAACCTGACCACATCCTTGCCGTCCACATGGACGACCAAGGTCAATTCAAAATAAATTCATAAGACCTGATTTCTTTATAATCTAAGCTCATACAGGGATTTCACCAAGTATACAGGTTATCAACTAACGTATCGCCGCCTGAAGAAAATTTATTGATTATTAAACAGACTTAAAACGATTGCGTTAATAATTTAACTCTTACTTTAACTAAGCCCACCTTGAGATTAAAAGTTTGTAGTCCTTTACGATCTATATAATAAAGCTATATCCGGATTTTTGCATAGCGTTCCTACGTTGGCGCCCGATAACTTTATTTTTATTCATTATTGCAACTTTCAAACTTTGATTAATGGGTTCTAGCCTAGGAACTTTTAGGTATTGAGTATTCTCAAACCATAAGCAACATACTCCTACCATGTTAGTTTCACCTGTTTATTAAGTTTATTTGCAATGTTGCGGGATATTAATCCAATCTTCACTAACGCATATTTTAGGTCTTAAAGTTTAGCTGGGACTGAGTTATGATTTCTTACACACCTCCTAAGCGTGTTCGATTGGATTAAGATCTGGGCTTCTCAAAGGCTAGTGCATGCAATTGATGCCAAAGTCCTAAAAATACTCATTCATACTTTGAGCGTTGTTATGCATGGATATTGAATTTTCACCCATATTATTTACTATGGGCTTACATGCTCAAGACTTTCCAACTGTAAGAAGCGAACATCTACATATTTGCTCATTCTCCAGGTCTAAGAAGTGAGCAGTCTAAATTGGTATTTCCGCTGATGCAAAGTTTGGCTATAAATGAACGTGTGCTCTTCGTTTGTTACTCATAATAAGTAAAATATGATGGGATAAACCCATCCCATGCAAGCAAGATGCAGTAAATGTCTAATCAGAAGCTAAGCGATGTACCGGAAAGACGCGGATAAACACGCCTAGTCAGGTATTATTAATCTACCCTTTAATTAAGCTGAGCTGCAATCAACTTCATTATTTCATTCTAACTTTGATAGCGTGGTCCAAGTAACAAAAAAACAAGCGATTCGAGGAATCATATTTAGATCAGAACTAGAATACCTAGAATATGTTATATTCAAATTTAATTTTAATATACAAAACTGGATTTCAGAAATACGAGTAAGCTTACTGGCCTTAATTCAAACACATTTTAATTACATTTTTAATTCTAATGTTGACGACCAGTGGGACACATCAGGTGATTCTTTTAAAAAAACTGCCGTATAAAAGTATTGAGAATAATTTTATACGGCAGTTTTTTTCAAAAGAATCTCCATCTCCCTATACAATTAAAAAATATGCAGTGGAATTCAAAATAGTGCCCATAGTAGAAATTGAAGTAGGGACTTTCATATGCAAGTCCGAAGTTTCGTTTCTCAATTGTTTATTGTTCCTAGTCCTATTTACCTAGAGAAACGTACCCAAAGGAAGGTTAGGTTTGTTTGTTTTTGAAAAATGCATTTATAATTTAAGATAATTCGGTATTTAATATTTCATTATTTTCTAATGGTACATTAATTAACTCGTATTTTAAACGAGTCTAAGCATCACCTTGTTAGTAGTGACTTTTCCACTATATAAAGTGGTTTTTTCTTGTGTAATGTTATGTGTTAGAATAAATTATTTGAATAAGTCAAACATTAACATTTTGATACGTTGACTATTTTTATTTTCATAATGACGAAAACGCGATTTTAGTTATAATCTTCGTCATCATCATCATTAAATGTAATGGCCACTTTTCCCAGTTCTGTGTCAGCTTTTTTACCTCCTGATACGACACATTGGCCTTCTCTCTTATTTGATTAAAGTAAGTAAGCCTAGGTCTTCCTCTTTTTCCTTCGACTTTACCTTCCGAAATGTTTAAAATGAAACTATCTTGCCGCATCAAGTGTCCCATCATCTTTCCTCTTCTATATTCTTTAGTTTTTAAAATATGTCTTTTCTCGTTCACTATCTTCAAATTTCTGCGTTGGTTTTCTTTTCCGTCCAGCTAATTTTTTTCATCCTTCGCCACAATACATCTCAAACGCTTCCAACCTTTCTTTATCTCTTTGTGTTAGTGTCACGCTACCGTACAACGCGATGCTCCAGATGTAGATTTTAACTAAGCGTTGCACAAAATAATCGAAAAAAATAAAACAAGATTTGTTGGTTCTTGGGTCCATTTGGACGTATGTTATAATGAATATTTTTCTTATATTATTTTTAATGATCCAATGCAAGTAAAAAACATCTCGGTAATGATATATTTACCAAGAAAAACTGAGGGTGACTCTGTATACCCGTACTTAAAGAGTACTGTGTTGATTAACTTCATTACGTGTTTAGCATTGTTTTGTTTTATTGCGCCAAGTTTGTTTAACAGCTGTTGTGATTAAATGCGCATGCCTCTTTTGTGGTTTAACTTTTGTTTTTTGTTTTTGAGGCTCTAAAACTTTTTTTTCTACTCCTGTACTTTTATCTGTCTTTTATATAGTCACGAACACTAATATAAGAATATAGATAATATGTCCGCATTCCATTCCGTGGAAAAGTGTATCTAGTCTATTCCCCTTAACACACTTGTGCTTTTTTGAGCCAAAACGACATGCCTAGCTGCCAAAGCTTACACCTAGGTTAATTTGACCAATCAAAATACTTCACCAAATTAATCCACCAATCACAATACACATTGACTGTCAATCGGAACGTTAAGATCTTTTTGGTATGTAAACTCTTTTACAAATTAAACTTAAAAAAAAAATATGGTATCAACCAACCAGAATGCAGCTGCATTCTGGTTATAATATAGCTATATTAAAATCGACCAATCAGGTAAAAGAATTCATTTCTCAAATCATTAGGTGTTTTTTAGTCCCTATTTCACAAGTTAAATCAATTGTGCATTTTTTTTTTAAATATAAAACCTGGCAAGTGCTCATCAATTTAAAAACAAAGTTAACCATAGACACATATTTTGTCGTTTTCGAATGTTTCCCGCTCGTTTGTTGTTCTGTGCTTCGTTCTTTCGTATTTAGTAAATGCGTCCAAATTGTCCTGCCATCCAGTCATCTTTGTCATGGCCTACTCCGCCTGCGTTGCGAATCTGGCGGAATCGATTAGTGGCTACAACTAGCCCACCTTTCAGGGTGCGTACCCACTTCTGTCAAAATAAATCATGATATTATTTTCTCTTTTAACTTAACTCGCTGTGCTCAGCGGAATGGTAAACGCTAGTAATACGGTAAGCCGTGTCACGCGGATCATGCTCGAAGTAGTTAACCGCTTCACTAGCGACCGAAAATGGCTTAGGCTACGTAAGTTTTGTACTTAATTATCGACACTGACTTTATATTATGCAAGACAAGCGCTCCTATTACAAAGTGTTATTAATTTAAACTTGCTTGGTCAATTTGACGATTATTTTTATGTGGCTGAGTCTGACGACTACCGTTTTAAGATTTTCAAAATAAAGCGCATTACCTAATACCATTTTGTTAACTTTGCAGTTTTGGTTCGAATGAATACTTCAAGTAAAAGTTTTGGTCATCTGTGACACTTCAAAATGATTCATTATTTACATGTAAACCACTTAAATTTGAGATGGCGTCGTCTTATAACTTTATGAAAAAAATGTATTTAATGCTCGTTTACGTAGAATCTGTTGGTGTAGTGCGCACACGGTTTTTCGGTGCAGCTCCGTCTCACTCGACGTTAGTGTAGACATAATTAAATTTCGTTAATTTCATCAAAGCAACACGTACCGTGAATCTGATTAAGCTAGGGATGACGATGAAGATGATTTTAGTGTTGCTTTTCACGAGCATCTAATATTTGGGGGTCGTAACATAAATGCAATTAGGTAACGATCCGCAGACCTCCGACAGATTAGTTTTTACCTTAACAAAGCAATTATCGCTTTTTGCAAATATGCAAGTTGAGGTTTAAAAAAATGCAATCATTTTTCCCAAAGAAACTGTGTTTTACATCCAAAACTTTATTTACATTATCCACAATGATGATGAGATGCTTAAATAATCATTTTTTTCGAAAAGCCATTGTTTAGCAGCTTCTTTAATTTTTGACACATCGGGGCCCAGTGCAGTGCTTGCTAAATGACCAACATAATAACGCTAGTCAGATCCCGAGGTCGAGATTTTGAAAAAGACAAGGCAAGACTGGCGGCCTTTCCTACCGTTTAAAAGTCCGAGCTAATGTGAAGATGATAGAAAATGAAACCGGCGCTAATTGCATCAGCAATGACGATTGGTAGGAGTCGTTTACGTAGCGTTAAAATATCTTCCTTGGTTATAATCAAAGTAATGTAGGAGGGGATATGTTTGAGCCATGGACATTTTAATTTGTAAATTTATAAGGTTACATGAATAGATTAAAACCGATGTAATGTTAGGGCTTTTTTAAGGGTTTTATTTTTCTGTTTGTAGTAACGGCTTCAGAAACCTGCACTGAGCATGGTCCAACATGCTCTAGGCCGGTTTCAAATTAATATAAAACTGAAATTTAAATCTTTATTCTTATTTAAATATTGCAATTGATGTTAAAAATCTGCCTTGTGTCGTGAGCTTGAATTTAAGTACTAACCCGATTTTAGATGTAGCTCACACCCCTGGTTAACCAGTTTTGGTTTGAGGCACTCTTGGCCCGCTAACGAGTCTTGCATTCAGTCGCATATTCAAATAAACTTTTCACCGCAAATTTTTGTCGTATTTAGGGACGTTTGCGAGCTAAGGCACGTTGAGCGTAGGAATTTTGGCTTGAGTGCAATTGGGCTGTTGATTTATATGACTTTGAAGTGGTTATAGGTTTCCTGGGTACAGTGTTTTTTTTTTATGTTACTTAATTATCTACTGTTCGTTTTCAAAATCAGTTGGATTATACGTTCCTTTTTTCGTCGCGAGCTATTTTTTTCTTTTCATAATTATTATTGATTTAACTAATAATTATTTAATGCTCATTTTCAAAATCGGTAGGATTTTACGCGGTTTATTTTAGTCAATTTTGTCAAAGCGATCAAGGATTTTGGTTTGTCTATTTTAAAGTCTCATAAAGGGGAGGAAGGCTTTCACAGAGAGCCGCCAATGCCGCCATCGAGTTTTTATATCCTAAATAAAATCGTCGTATATACACTACTCATTAAATGTCTTTTACCAAAATCAGTATGTCCTTCCAACGTACCGAGCAATGAACAAATTATCACATTCATGGCAAAGCTACGAACGTGCCATTTAAAATAATGAGTTTTTGAAAAATCTGTCCTAAGTATGGCACCTTAGGACCAACCCAAGGATTTACCTTATAAAATTTCGAATCTGCTTCTCTGACGGCAAGAAAGCTTTTTTATGCGTTTCTTAGGGATACCGTTTAATTAACGCATAAGATATGTATTATACTGAATAATAAAATGCATGTTAAAAACTATTAAATCTTTTAATCCTTGTCTTTGTTATTCCTTCGCGATTAGATTTCGGAAATAAATCGGTTTTTAAACCATAAAACAAAATTACTACCTAACGAAAGTTACATTAACGGTCTTAATTATATTATGTATTATCCTTTATATTATAATTTACGGAAGTGGTAACTTCGTAAGGTAGGTAACTACGGTGCATATACTTTTTAATTTTTGACTTAAGTGGAAGTTAAGTAACGAAAGTACTTTTATTTCTGATCCTGGTTACTGGACATAATATGACTTGAAATCCACTCATTTCAGTCTTAAATAAAAAAAAAATTTTTTTTTCCTTATTAGAAATGTGTTTTTTCAGATAGGCAATATTGCCTTGGATGGTCTTATTTTGGAAAAGCCATTATTTTTGTGTTTACATGTCATTTATTTATTTGTTTCTGTACTTTATTTTAAAACTATGATCGGTGCTTTCATTTGTATGGACTTTTGAATTAGGTAGGTTTAGTACCAATTTCAACATACGATGTTAAAATGTATGAATTAACAGTCGATTAACGTTGATTAAATTTAACATCGTATGGTGAAATTGATACTGAAGAATCTGTTGAAAAATGGAATAGATATAATTTATTAGCTCGTTCAGACTCAATTACTGCTAAAATAAAAGTATAGATATAGCTCTGAATCGGCCAACTATGTATGTGAAATCAAACCTACTACACATAGTTTGGTGCACAATGTACTACACTCAAATTTCCTACCTTCCTGGTTAACTTTATTTAAATTTAAATTTGAATTAATATTATTCTTTTCTCTAAAATAATGTCTGATTATTGCCATCAGATTTTTATTAATATATTTATTTATTTTTCTGTACGTAAGATTTTTTAGCAATAAATACTCAAATATAAAAATAAGACATCAATAGTAATACAAAAACCGGCACCGGGGCAGGGCTCAAGCTACCGTTGGTTAGGGCTGCAGAGAGAGGAACCTCCTCATAATACGTGCTGTATCGAGGAGTACTGCTTTCTGTAACTGGTGAGATGGTGACGCCGACAAGCACTGCCCGGCGTTGAGATCGATCTATCAATACAATATCAGGCTTATTGGCGAGAATAGTCCTGCCTGTGATGACAGATCTATCGTAATTGAGCGTAGCACGACCATTTTTGAGAACGGTGTGTACTTATGGTACTGCACTTCGAACTTAACCAGCCCATATTGAAAAGCAAGTTTCTCATGGATGATCCTGGCTACGAGGTAAGTCTGTGGAATATTTGCCGTTGACCAAATGAGAACAACCGGAAGTTATATGTCTGAGAGACTCGCCGGAGTGACGGCACGCTCGACAAATGTCGACCCTAAGAGAATATTTTAAGTAGTAGTTGGTCATGATGGCCCCAACAGCAATTGCACAGAAAAACCTTTGGTTTCCCCAAAGAGGTCACCAAATCGTAGCCAGCTCATGGTAGATAAAAAGATGACCGCACACTTATCTGCACCGAATTCCATCTTGTTGGCACAACTGAGCTCTTCTGTGATTTTCAATTTAGAGTGATGGTCGGTTCAAGGGTCTGAAACAGAAGCAGCGTGTGATCACGGAACTCCGTGAGGTTAGCAAAGTTCCTCCCTCGGTAGCCCCGTTATACGACCGCATGTAGTTTTCATTATTGATTTGCGTCCATATAGCGGGAGCCGTGCGCAGAATGCCCTGCAGGCCCCAAGCGTCCCGGTAGCGGTGGTCGCCGACGTCACGCAGGTGGTCACACTCGTCGGTGTCGGGCGCAGTGGCAAATTCATCACCCGACAACGATAGCGACGAGCTAGATGAGGCGGGCAGGGGCGGAGGACGTGCGTGAACTGTCTCCGCTACTTAACGTCTCGATTTTGTTATCATAATTATTATGTCCAATTTATTTGGGGCTGTGCGTAACATTAGGCCGAGTTGTACGTAAATAAACAAATAAAAGTAATATAAAAAACGAGAGTGGAGTGCCATGCGTCTGTCAGCGTCAGCGGTTTTTTTTTTGCTTCTGTTGTCTTTGCTAGCGATACAAGGTTGCCGCTGGAGTTTTCTACTGTTACTTTCAACAGAAAGAACATATTTTTTTGGCATTATGATTAGAATTAGAGTATGACAAGTACTGAAACAGAATAATTGCCCACAGCTTTGTTAAATGTCGTGATTTATAGAAACCATCCCTATTGTTAAAAAACTATTTATTTCTTCAATTTATTAGGAAAAAAAACCTTTATATTATCTGTTTACTCAAATTTTCTTTTCCATTTAAATATTCTTGGGTACACATCAGGTAACTAAGGTCTCCTAATGTGATTGTGTTGTCTGAATCTAACATCCCGTATTTCCGTACCCACCCTACCGTACTTTATTGGCCTTCTTTGTTACTTTTTAGCAATATCCTGTATCCAGCTCATATAGGAGCTATTGGTGTTGGTCGTGATGCTGTTTCTGTGTTGACTCGCTAATCTGCACGTTATTTACATCGTTGAGGGTGCAAAATACTTATTCCAGTAGTCAATCTGGTTGAGAGTTATGTACTTATGGTAGGTTAAATGAAATATATTAATTTAATTTTATATGTATTATTTATGTTTTCATTAAATCTTGTTTCACCAAACTCAGTAAGTTCTTCCAATGTACCAACCCGTAATTAATAATAAATGGCGTTTAAATTTGTATTAAATTAAAAAGTATATTGTTCACGTCTTGTTGTCTACCAAAATCAATGGTAGGTTAAATAAAATATTATTTTTGGTTATTATTAAATTATATATTTTCATTAAATCTTCTTCCACCAAACTCAGTAAGTTCTTCCAATGTACCAACCAATGATTTATAATAAATGTCATTTAATGTATAAAAAAAATAAAATACGGGTATCATCAATTTGTCTTTTTCCAAAATCAGTTTTTTTCAACGTCAAGTAATTATGGTAAAGCTTGAAAGCCAATTTGACAAATCAAAACTTAGAATCTCATTCAAATACCGAACTATCGTCGTAAGTCGATTGCAACCAGCCATGTTGTCCAACAGGGTGCACGAATTCAATTGCATTTTCCTTTATTTCTATCATTCCTTAATTGTTAGTGGGTGGAGACGGGATCCATGTAAAATTCCCCATCACCCTGTCAGGTTTCGCTAAACTCAGTAAGTGGTTTAAATATACCGATTGCTATACTTCGAAACTTGTGTCTATTTAAAAAGCAGATTTTGTTGTATTTCTCAATATTCATAACGAATTCTTTTCGAATAGTCGTTTGTTTAATGCATGATGTGACTAGTAAGAAATGTATTCACTTTTCTATATTGTTTTTATTTGTCCGATACTTTTGTTTCTTTTCAAATCTATCTTGACAACTGTGCGAAAAGGATGCGATTATTTTGCTTAGTACAGCAGCAAAGCCATCTGTGTCAGCATCTGCCAACATCCTCGAAGCGCTGTAGTTTAAGGCAGCTCCAAAAACGTACAGGCGTAAACGCTGCGCATTGATTGGTAGATGCCACTGGTTGCCTAGCAACCCTTGCCGATTCTGTGTTTTACTACAAGTCAGGAAGCGACCTAAAAATCAGCTTTAGACGGCGTTACTTTCGCGTTATTTGTACATGTTGTGAAACTGCGGGCCAACATGCAATATGTTGTAATCGGACTGCCAGCGCTTTCCGTTCCCGTTCTATGTCCTCGTCATGACTAAAAAACTCAGAAATCCGGTGACCCAAATATACAAAACAGGATACTCTTTTTAGCGGAGCATCGCACAACTTAACCTGTGAAATTAGTTCGTAGGTTTTAGTACCCGCTTTTAAAAGCATTAGTTCGCTCTTAGTTGCGTTATATTTCAGAGCGTGTCTTCATTTTTGGACTTCTTGCGTTGTGTTCAAATAAAACCGTTTCAATGAATGCACCTTCCTTGATAATGTTATTAGTTTATTGAGCACGAGTAGTTACGTACCTTGTAATGACTTCTATTGTATTTTTTGCATTAATGATCGTTTACCAAAATTGCAAAGCCCTTAATCCCCTCAAGATTCTGTTAGCGGTATGGTACAATGGTATACCACTCGTAACAACCTCATTAATATTAACTTCGTCGCCAGCTCTCATATCTTATTCATTCAAACGGAACACGCTTTATAGTCTAGTCAGTAACGTATGTCACGAGTCGGGGAAATTTGACTTATTAACTTCTTAACCCCATACATCCCTATACAATTACTCGCGAATTTACACCCTATGCTCTATGCTTTAAAATTGTATTTGTAAAAACAGGACCACTTGAGATAAGAGTTATCAAAAGAAAGGTGTTTTCGTATTTGTTAATGTATATGCTGTAACATGCGATGGTTAGGTTAATTTAAAAAGTCACTTGTCTTACCTAAGTATTTGTTAAACTAAGCTAGTCTTTTCTTGTAAATGGTAGCTATTTTATTTTGTTAATATATTCTCAAAGCCTTTGCTGGTACCCTAAGCTATACATAATAATTATATGAGTAAGACACGAGTCCAGTATTTACTTTAAAATACAATAAAGTAAGAGAGAAAGGTACATACCTACATACATAACGTCACGCCGTCATTCCCAGAGATGGGGTAAGCAGAGCTACAGAATACCAACAATTCTGAGAGAAAGATAAAGAAGACAAAAACATAGGGAAGAAGACTACATTTAGTAAATACCTAGGTAGGACAACATTTAAAGTGGATGGTTCCATAGTAGCTTATAAATTAATTTGACTGATGGTACATAAGAAAAAAGATGAAGTGCGAAAAATAAAAATATATTCTAGATACAGGCAAAGTGCCTATCTAATACTCATCAAAATATGTCAACATTCTATAATTGAAGGGGTGAACTTATTAGACAAGAATTCCTGTAGCACATCAGACTAGTGTTGATAGGGACTCAAGTCTCTGAAGTCTAAAATGCAAGAACTCGACCCATATTTATAAGACTGTGAGCTTAAAAGACTTCCAAGTCTTTTGAGTTGTGAGTCGAGTTCTTTTTTGAGTTTTATTAAGTCTTGTAGTTACGACTCAAGCTTTAGAAAGATTCAAGCCATCGTATCTTTTTAAAGTCTTATTTCAACTTTAGGTGTGCTTTAAGACTCGAGTCCTATAATGACGACTTGCTTTTGAAGTTAGTTGGCTTGCTATGGTTTCTATCAAAATATGTCATGTTTGTAAAAACAAAGAACGAAAGTACATACCCATCAAACGATGGGTATGTATGTACTTTTCTGAAGTGGTTTGAATGCACAAACGAAGTATATGATATCTGTAAAATTTAGGTACCTTTCAGAAATGTTTTAGTATAATTTAAATATTCTCTATAAAGAGTCAAGTTGGGAAAAGGCAACCTAAGTGGCTGAGTGACAGTAAATAACTGGTTATCAATAATAACGCCATTAAAATATTAATAAATACTTTTACTCGCGTCTCTGTCCGCGTATATTTTGTTTATGGTGGTTATTTCAGGAATTGTGTAATTTTCCAAAATATAAATTCTACCTACTATGTATACAAAATTCTAAAAAAGCTGTTACTACTTAATTCTATTATTATGGCATTTGTAGTCATAAGTTATTATAATATTTATAACACTAGCTATCCGCTCACGACTTCCTCCGCGTGTAATAGATTTTCCCGTCCAAACTTTCATCCCAAATTTCATCTATTCAAAGGGTTGATTCTTGGAATAAAAATTACTCTGTGTTCATCCCCGGGTCTCAAACTATTTCTGTACTTACCAAATTTCATTTCAATCGGTTTAATGGTTTCAGCGTGAAAGGAACAGACAGATAGGCAGAAACATATAGTTACTTCCGGATTTATGTGTTGTAACTACGCTGTTAAGAAAATACTGAAATAAGTCATTTGGAGACCCCTCGATCTAAGGGTGGTGGGTATTCTTTTAGAAACGAATAGTACAATGACTACAAATGCCATAAGAGAACCAAGGAAGCTCATGCAACATTTATCATCCTAGAATTCTAAATTTTCAAACTTGCTGGCGTCATATAGTTAAATTTAAAAGTTACATTTCATTTTGGCTTCAATTCGTCATCAGTTCTTTAAGCCGTGAATGCCTAAGGACCGTATTTCAATTCATTATGAAAACCATACAAACAGACAGCATTAAAATCAAAAGAAAGATATACATAAGTAGGTACTGATTACTATAATACTACTTTACTCAGTACCTATATTCCGTAATCTCATAATCACAAGTGTTCATATACAATTATAAGTCCAAATGAGTTCTAATCATGACTCAGTTGTTTTAAAGGCCTTAAGAGTAAACAAAACACTCGAGCCTCTGTAGAGGACTCGAGTCTCTATATAAAACTACAGAAGACTTAAGTCCCCTTAATTTCAAAAGAACTTGAGCTTCGATTCGATGACTAGAGTCTAAAAAACTAAGTCGAGTCCTACAAATGAAGACTCCAAGGACTCGAGTCTTTATCAACACTACATCAGACACGAGAGGCAAGTTCTTAATTGCTTGCGTGATATTATCACTACGCATCATTCCCTCAATATCAATTGTCTGTGTGGAACGGCACTTTAAATATGACTCGACCCACTCTCGATACGTTTTCAAGGTATGATCACCTATTGATCGTCGACTTCCAACTCCTCGATAGTAGTCTAGGGTATGATTACCTGCAGCCAATATTTGTAATTGTAGGCACAGTCCTGCTAGACTCGGTAATGACGTCGAGGCTCCTGCCATTTTGTACCCTACAAGCGAATCATTTCCAATGGCTCGTGTTATATATAGTTCGCTCACAGATTGAACATCACATTCATGGAGTTGTAATGAACGATCATATGTTGCTCTGAGACGTTTTTCAATGTGAGTTTGTGTTACCTGGCCTTAACGAAAGAAAGGAGAAATGTTCCGGTTACATATTCCAATGTCTTCTTATCATTTGAAACTACATACAAGCATGTAATCCACTTCAAAAAATCTTCATCCTGAAGGTCTTTAACTTTGCTGGCTATATTTAATGCTAATACATCATCTCCTCCTATTAGGCTCCGCATGTCCGGGGTTGGCTGAATCGCAAGACCAAGAGTAGGTGACAACTTGAATGAACTGATTATTTTTTCTCTTATGTAAGTGTTTTTTTTTCTTTGGTGGGTTGTAAATGATAGCAGCAAAGAACTCTTTGATTAAGTGGATGGATTGACTTTCTTTATTATCTTCAGCAATCCAGTGTGATATGCATAATTTGACGAAAATTATGAAATCAGGTTACCTTATACCCGAGTCATCTATTGAATTGATGAAATCTTCCAAGAATTTTTCTGTTATTAAGGTTTGATGCTCATCCGGCCGATGCTTGGAAGACATCACACCAATCTCGGTAGTAGACGGAGTTATTTGACGCGTCACAGTAGATTTTGCCGCCTTAGCAGCCTTGAGGAATCGTAGATAGTTAGATATGTTAACCTTGGAAAGTGCCATCTAAAGGTTTTTAGTACCTAATGGGTATAGCTGTGTATTATTGATATTTAAGGAAGTTAATGTACAAACACGACAAGATTCAAATAAAAAATATTATTATTTGTAGGTTCAAATAAATAATTCAACAAACCATTCCTGGTTTTAATTTGTCTATCGAACACACAATACTAATTCTACAATTATAATTATTAATAACCGTGCTTGTGCAAATTTGATGGTCAAATAAAGACTGACAAAAACAAATAGTGAACCTGAGTCCATCCTTCTAAGCTGATATTTATACACCATTGTAAGCACATGTGCGCATTACTGAAAACTTGGTACTTGGAACTATTGTTTATTCCAATTTAGTTTTAATGACCTCTCCAAGAAACATGAGACCGGCCTCATTCCCTTTTTTGTAGAACTCTTGTTCCGAACAACGTTTCAGCCAGTCAGCCAATTGTGGATACCTGAAAACATTTTTATTAAGGTTTGCTCACGGACTTTAAATTATGAAATACAAAAGAGCCCTGTCACAGAAAGCTGATGGTTAGTTTTGACTACTTTGATTGATTTGACGCTGTCATTAAGATCGATCTATTGTGACTCGAGAATTGAAATCCGTGATTGTACGAAATCAGAAAAATAATATTGTTCGAGCGCTTTCTGTTAGTCGAAGTATAATTATGCACGTTTCTAGGTATCCTATCGTAAGTCCGAAGTTTTGTTTCTCAACTGTTTCATTTGTCTGAAAATACATAACTTGGAAAGAATATTTTTTACTGAACCCATATCTTTTTTTATCAGAAGAGTTTTTAGGTCAGGTTTGTTTTACAATAATCCAGAAAATATTAAACAATTTCGGAAAAAGCTGATTTTTTTACTTATGAAAATTCTACCAATTTATAACAAGAGTAAAACAGACCCAGTTTATTTGTGGCAAATGTCAACATATAAGTTTAAGTTACATCTATCCGCGATTTAAAATTTAATATTAGCAAGTTATTGTATAAGTTATTGTTTTAACTTGACACCTTATCCCTTCTAAGGTTGTCTGGAACAGATCGCTAATCAGGGATAAGACTGCCTGTTGTTTGCCTGAGTCTTTTAAATTGTGCTATTTGTCTGTAATGTTTTTGTTTGGTGGACAATAAAGTGTTTTGTATTGTATTGTATTGTAAAGTACCTCGGAGTTTAGGTATCCATCGCTTCTTTTTCGCTGTGGTATAGATTCTATAATAAAATAAGGGGTTGACCTTTTTAAAGCCATTATCAATGACTTTAAAAAGGTCACACCTCGTTTTATTTATAACTATGTTCTGCGTTAGTGTTTCCTTTATTGTTTTTGTTTTTGTGATTTTGACACCTTAACCTGTTTAGTTCTGTTTTTAACTTACTCAGCTTCGTCGATTGCTAAAATTTCGTTCAGCGTGCTGATTGATGAAACGCAGCAGATGTCAGCTACAGTAATCTCGTGTCCAGCCAGCCACGGCATTGTAAGAAACTTTTCAGTGAACTCATATGCCTTTGTTATTTTGTCCAAATCTTCGGACTTGAATGCTTTTTCACCTTCAAAAATGACAGGAGCCTAAAAATATCATAAAACCCCATTTATAAAAATAAAATAAAAAAAAATATAGTATAGATTATTCATAACGCTATCACAGAGTTTAATTATTCTGCCTACCTTACATCTTGTTAAACGTACTTCGCAGGAAATCAACAAGGACTTCAATAAATAAAATCACGGGACAATGTCACACAAATTGACTTAGTCCCAAACTAAGCGCTAGGTTTGTACTAGACAACGATAAACTTACGTGTACATAGAAATAAATACTTCAATACATAGAAAACATCCAAGTCACAAATCAAATTTGCTCAAACCGAATCGAACCGGGACTAGCTTCATTGGCACGGTTATTGCCATGGTTAAAGCGTTGTCAAAACAACAAATCGCCATCATGATTTGTTATTTTGGCCGTGATTTTAATGATTATGATGATAATGATGATTGATGATAATGATGTTGTTGGTGATGATGATGATGATGAAATTGATGATATTTTTCGTCACGGTAAAAACTGGATGCAAGCAGCGTAGCATCATCCGATAATAATGGAGACAATATCTTTTGTTTGGTGTTTTGGCGGGCATGATAACGAACGTAATTCTATTTATTCCGTGATTTAATATGGCTTTCTCATTGTCAGTTAAAATATTGTGTAAGTGCATAAAATATTCAATTACAATGGCTTTTCGTAGTATCGGGAACAGGATGCCGCTGTCAAAATGTAGTCTTTGATCTATTACAGCTCTTTGTTTAGGCTCGGTCGGGTACAGAGAGCTGTTTTCACCGTAAACGTTAATCAGATACGTCGCAATGGCATGGCTGAAAGAAAAAAATGTGGTTAAATCTATTCGTTAGGTTCTTCATGATTTAGCCTTAACTTAGAGGATTTTAAAAAAATATTTTGATTTATTTAGCTGAGATAAACACAAAAACCATTTTTTAACCTGTGCTGGGATTCTACATGGTAATAACGATATCGTATTTGACGTGTTTCCGTATTGTCAACGATTTGATAACTCTTATATCATTCTACTAATATTATAAATGCGAAAGTTTGTAAGTATGGAAGTCTGTTACTCTTTCATGCAAAAATTACTGGACGGATTTACGTGAAATTTGAAATGAAAACAGGTTATACCATAGATGAACTCATAGGCTACCTTTCATACTGTTATTCCCTCGGAAACGGATTTATACGCGTACGAAGTCGCGGGCGGAAGTTAATTTACAATAATGGCGACTGTGGCTTAAACGATTCTAAAACATTTCAAACGCGATATCGTTAAAACGCAATAGAATAGAGGCCCTGGTCAGTTCTGGTGGTATCGAAGAAGAATGTCAAAAAGAATCTCATTGTATGTTAATTTTACAGTACATCTCAATGGTATCAATCTGTTATGACGATACCCAAAGGACCACTGTCCAAATTCCTTGTTCGTCTATATACTTGTTCGTCCACTTATTTGTTTGTATACAGGGTGTCCCAGGAAGTAGTGTCAAGCGGAAGTCCAGAGGTAGTGCACCTCAAGGGGCATCTGAATCACCCCCATGTATGTTCCTCGATTTTTCGTAGTTTTGGAGATATTGATCATTTTAATCGGAATTATTGTAATTTTTCCTTATGTCCATGTTTCGAAAAACCCTTAAGTTCATGTATTATGTCATAATTTTTTCAGTGGATTCTTAAATCGACAAAATAATTATGAACAAAGGATGTTTTTAAAGTTACTTGCCAATACTTTTTATGTCAACTTTTTGTGTAATCACACAAAGTTACTTTCTCCATACTAATTGAGCCCTAGTTCCCATTTCATCTAGTATGGAGAAACAAACTTCGTGAAATTACACACAAAAATTACTTGAAAAAGAAATTGGCAAGTAGCTTTAAATACATCCTAAGTTCGTAATTATTCTACCAATGTAGGTACCCAATGAAAAAATATTGAAATAATACATGAAATTAAGGGTCTTTCGAAATAATAAGGAAAAATTACAATAATTCCGATTAAAATGATCAATAACCTAGTTTAGTTTTTAGTTACTGAATAAAGCATTTATTATTATTATTATTATTATTTATTATAACTCCGAAACTACGAAAAATCGCTGAACATACATGGGGGTGATTCAGATGCCCCTTGAAGTGCACTACCTCTGGACTTCCGCTTAACACTACTTCCTGGGACACCCAGTATTTCCTTATACCACTAATTACCCGAAAGTCCATTGTCTATATTTTTTGTAGGTCTTCGTAATAGAAAATTAATTCAGTACATTAATTTCATTAGTTGTACTCTCGATCTATTGAGATACATTGTTTGAAAAAAAAAACTAATTTAGTATAAAATTAGGTACATCAACGTAATGTTTTAAAAGATAACAAATTCTTAAATTTAATTTTGGGGTAGTATAGGAGATGCTCCACAGCAACCTATTAATACCTAATAGGGATGACTCAAATCATCAACCCAACCTACTTTTCAATTTTCTCGTATGGTTTTTATGACACCCTGTATATCTGTGTAGATACCTATTGCTACAAAATTACCACTAAAACGAATATTTAGCCTAGTTAACAAAAAAAATAGAGCTGATATATTGTTACCAGCCTACATAACTCATATTTCAAATCAAATTTTATTGCACAGTTGTAATTTCAAAAACTATCCATTCCGTGCAGCAATAATGAAACAAAATCAAACATAGTACTGTTTAATAAATTCAATCTTAATAATACATTTTCAATGCAAACGTATAAAAGATGAAGGCATTAAAAGTCATATTAAAACTCATTGTTATCAATCCTATAACTGTATTGTCTGATATTTTTTTTTTTTTTATTTTGCTTTCTGTGTAAGTAAGTGTAATGGTAAGTGTTTCCCGGTGGGTTAGGTACGTAGAATATTCTATTTATTTCTGTGCTTCTTATTCTCGTCCATTAGTAGTCTCACATAAATGAATTTGTAAAAAAAAAAAACAGTGTGATTTCAGATTTGCGTACATCTTTCGCAAATGATCTCTGTACTTTTTTTCTAAGTCAATATCATTATGGATATGGCTGTTCAAGGATGGTGGCCTTTCAGGGATGTGGCCTTTAAGGGCTGTAGCCATCCAGGGATGCGGTCATCCAAGTATGTGGTCGTTAGAGCAAATTGGACGTTCAGGGATGTGGCCATCCAAGTATGCGATCGTTAGAGTGAATTGGACGTTCTGGTATCATTCGAGGGATGTGGCCATCCAAGTATGTGGTCGGTAGAGCGAATTGGACGTTCAGTTATATGGCCATTCGAGGGAAATGGACGTTCAAATTCGAATTGAATGTAACATTAACCCGTGGAGCGCCCTATGAACACCGTCTGTTCATAACGATATTTGAATTTTGACATCAGAGTAGTTCAAAATAAGATTGATATTGTAATACACATTATATATGCCAGGGAGCTCCATGGGGTAAAAATAATATTTGTTGCGTAAACTATGTTTAATTGACATTAAAAACCGACGAGAAAGAAAAGGGAGTTGGGAAACTTACAGGTGGGCTCAGTCTGGGTAAACGAAGGTCTTTTCATCTTGTACAGGAGTTCTCGAAGCAATATTCCTTTTTGCTGAGGGTTCACTGCTCTTCTTCAACACTTCTTTAAGTCTTAGCCACAAATCAGTTTCAATAATTTCTTAAAAACACGTTTTATTTCTTCAGAGCAGGCGCGCGCGCGGTCGTGATGATGCTGACTGGTGTAGGGCGGGGGGAGCGCACGCGGGGTGTGCTTGATACTTTCCAACTTTTTCCGATAGATGGCGTTAAAGGAATGAAATGGGAGAAGGAGTTGTCGGTTTCCTAACATTTCCCCCCCACCGAAATCAACAATGATTTCACAATAGGTAAACACAAAGATCAATGTTGACAATGTTGTATTGGCTGTGTAAAAGTGTAATGTGTTGTTTCGAAAATCGGAAAGCTAATGGACTGTATAAAAACAATTATTTAGTTGAAATAGATACAAAATATAAACAAATTATAATAATTATAAAAACAAAGTAAAAAAGGGGTAACTGGTATTCGTGAAAACTATTATTCGTCCTGCTGGTTTGGCAGAGGACTCAATTTATTGACAGGGCGTTGTAACCGAGAAGTTTGCGTTCGCACCGTCACAACACGAACTCTACCATCAGGGCCGGGATGAACCTGTTCCACGCGTCCCAAGCTCCATTGTTGACATAGGCTATTGTCATTATGAATCAGTACCAAATCATTGATAGACAAATTAGGCGTATCAACTAACCACTTTTGTCTTTGCTGAAGCGTATGTAAGTATTCGGATTTCCACCGACGCCAGAAGTGCAAAGTGGCTTGTTGAATATATTGCCATCGCGTCAAGCGATTTATAGACGCGTCCGTCAAGTCGTAATTAGGAACCGCAATTAATGTACGACCAACTAAAAAATGTCCCGGTGTGAGGACGTCGAATTCATTTGGGTCGTTTGACAGACTACAAAGTGGCCGAGAGTTGAGGATCGCCTCTATGTTGGCGAACAGAGTACCAAGCTCTTCGAACGGTAACGCACGTGTACCGATGACACGTTTGAGGTGGTATTTGGAAGACTTAATTCCGGCCTCGAAAATTCCACCGAAATGGCTACCTGTCGGAGGGTTATACTTCCAGATCACTTTCCTCGTTGTAAACTGGTCAGTCAGTAGATTCCGATTACTATTATAAAACTCGAACACCTCAGTCAAATGTTTACCAGCGGCAATGAAATTTTTACCGTTGTCTGAACAAACCATATGTGGAAGACCACGTCTAGCTGTGAATCTGTCAAATGCAGCCAAAAAACACTCAGTAGTTAACGATGAGACTACCTCAAGATGTACTGCGCGCGTTGAATAGCAGACAAATAGGCACAAATAAGCCTTCGAAATTTTAGCGTTGCGACGGTTGGATTCCTTTGTATAAAAAGGGCCGCCCATGTCAACACCAACTGTGTGAAATGGATACACATCTTGTTAGCGACATTTAGGTAGAGAGCCCATCTTAGGCTGGTTAACAGTGGGCCTATTCCTAAAACATCTAATACATTTCGACAGGCGCGACCTTATAATACATCTAGCGGATACGATCCAATACCTTTGAGCTAGAATGTTCTGTAAGGTCCTAGGCCCAGCGTGTAAATAAACTTTGTGATAATAGTCTATCAAGATGTTAGTAAAGTGCGACCTTTTGGGCAAAATCAATGGATGTCGTTGAGCAAAAGGCAAGTTTGCTTGTGTGAGCCTACCCCCCACCATGAGGAGACCGCGACTATCAATGAACGGGTCGAGTTTACGTAGGCTCAGAGAACATCGGTTGTCCTTTTTTAACGATTCAATGTCATCTTTGAAATGCATAAATTGAACTGTTTGAACGAGTTTGTCATGTGAATTATTAAGTTCAACAGTAAGCAGTGCGCCTCTGGTTCTATTAGTGGCAGGAGCCCTAGAATTATTAATGAATCGAAGACACCAGCCTAATACACGCTGTAGTTTGAGAAAATTTGAAAATTTATGTATCATTGAGTCTAAATCCGTATTTAGATCTGAACCTGCACTCAGTAACGTGTTATCCTTAATAGGTTTGAGTTCCAACGGTTCACCTTTGAATTCATCAATAGACCTCACTGGCCACGTGTGCTGCGGTCCGTACAGCCACTGTGGGCCGCGGAACCACTGGTCTGCGATCTGCACCAGTTGCGCTGGCGTGGCGCCGCGGGAGCACACATCAGCAGGGTTGTCAGTGCCGTTGACGTGGTACCATTGTACCTTGGACGAACCTTCATTAATTTTAGCAACGCGATTAGCAACAAAAGTTTTTAATTTGAACGCTGGTGTATTTATCCACGTCAATGCCACTGAACTGTCAGTGAACGCTAGTACCTCGCTAATCTGCACTTCCTTGGCCAAAATCGCTAATACGTATTCCAGAGTTTTGGATAATAAATGTGCAGCCATTAATTCAAGACGTGGAATTGATACTGTTTTTAAGGGCGCGACCTTAGATTTAGATAACAGTAGGCTAACATTGACGTGGCCCTGCGCGTCTTGACTGCGGATATACACGACTGCTGCGATTCCCGCCATCGAGGCGTCGCAAAAACCTACGACCTGCGATGCGGTATAATTTTGGACGAAGACGTGCCGATCATGTTTAAGTGTCGATAGCAACGGTATTTCAGAAGAAAACGTTAACCATTCATCAAGAAGTAAGTTAGGAAGCGAATCGTCCCAACCTAACTGAGCGCACCATAGCTTTTGCATGAAATTTTTAGCTACAAAAATACACGGCGCTACGAACCCCAAGGGGTCGAACAGCTTCGCTATTTCCGATAGCACTGAGCGCTTCGTAACGTTGCGTTCCATTTGAGTCGTACGAAAGGAGAACGCGTCCGCTTTAGGTAACCAGTGTAGACCGAGAATTTTGATAGACATGGTTTTACCGTCGTCAAATTGAACCGGAGGCTCGAGTTGATCACAAGGTAATTCGTTTAATACTTGAACGCTACTACTAGACCACTTGCGTAACTCGAATCCGCCGAGTTTAAGTAACTCAACTAATTGATGTTGAATTTCCAACGCCTCGTTCACACTATCAACGGACCAAAGTAAATCGTCGACGTAGAACCCTTCGCGCAGCGCGCGGGCGGTGGCGGGGAAGTGCGCGCCCTCGTCCGCGGCCAGCTGCTGCAGCGTGCGGATCGCGAGGAACGGGCTGCTGGCCACACCGTACGTCACGGTGCACAGTTCGTACACTTGTATAGGTTTGCTAGGCGAATCGCGCCACAATATATTGAAATTTACGTTGCGATTTATCGATTAATATACAACGGTACATTTTAGATATGTCCGCGCACAAAGAGACTTCGCGTAACCGGAATCGTATTAATAATTCGACAAGATCAGCCTGCAGTTTTGGACCCGTATATAAAACCGAATTTAATGACTTATTATTCGTAGTCTGACAGGAAGCGTCGAAGACTACTCGAAGTTTAGTCGAACTACTGTCAGGCTTAAAAACGCAGTGGTGGGGTATGACGTATTTCGACTCCACTTCCGTCACGTCACCGACTTGAACCATATGACCCAGCGCCGCGTAGTCGTCCATGAAATTTTTATACTCGCTCCTAAGAGTAGGCAAACGAGACAATTTGCGTTCCAAATTTTGATACCGTTTTATCGCAATTTGTTTCGAATCGCCCAATTCAGCGTCAGGTTTAAACGGATAACTCACTACATAACGATCGGTGCTGTCGCGCTTATGAGAATTAACAAACATCTGTTCAGCGATGACGTCATCTGGATTTTTAGGTACGTCACAGTCTAAACTTTCAGTCTCCCAAAACGATTTAATTAAATCATCGACCTTTGTCGCACTAGTAAACATGCACGTCGATACACTTTGAGTATTATTATTAAGTGTCAGCTGTCCCGTCACTACGTATCCGAACACGCTACTTAAAGCCAACGGCAACCCTTGTCGTGACGGGTGATATTTGCCTCCGTCGTACACGAATGGAAACACGTCACTGCCCAGCAACATGTCAATGCGACTCGAGCGATAAAAGGTAGGGTCAGCTAACACCAAATGTTTGTACTCGCTGCATAAATCTTGTGACAAATTAACCGACGGCATATCAGTAGATATTTTCGGAATGATTACCGTTTTTATATTGAAAATAGGATCATTTGACATGGCAGGTTTAATTTTACATGACACTATGCCTTGATCGCGAACTACTGCACCGCCTAGACCTGACAGCTGGGTGTTGCACTTTTGACGTGGCAACCCTAATCGCTGCGCACAATCATTCGTCATGAAGCTAGTTTGAGAACCACTGTCGATTACTGCACGCACGGGTTGATAACTGCCTAAAACGTCCCATATGTGTATAATCGCAGTGCCTAACAAAACTGTGGATCCAGTCGAACATGTCAACGAGACTTGATTCCCGTCATTATTATTATTGCAAACGGATTCAGTTTCCGTGCTTACCAAATTTACATTCACATCTAAATGTAACGTGTGGTGATGTTTATTTTTGCACACTGTACACGTTATCTTCGAAGGGCACTCATTGGACGCGTGACCTTGACGGAGACAGTTCTCGCACAGGCGCAATTCTTTGATTTTGTTAACGCGCTGCGTCGGTGTGAGTGCAATGTACTCGTAACATTTATAAATCGAATGGAAAGGCTTACTGCAATACAAACAACCTTTTTTCATATTGTTATTATCAATAACTGCACTGCTTGACAAACATGTTTTTGCATTTCCGTTTTTAGTGATAGGTTTATTAGTATTAAATTTATTTTGAATCGAAGGGACGAAAGGTTTACTCGCGCCGGGCTTCGAAGAAGTACTTGTTGACATTTCCAACATACGAGTATGATTTGTGACAAAACCGACTAATGTTTTGAATGTTGGAATTTCTTTGTCTTTAATTTTTTGTTCGAATTCACGTCTAGAAACCGGGTCCAAATTACGCAATCCTATGTAACACAGTATAAATCCCGATAAATCATCAATTTTTAGCAATTCTAGCGCTTGAACACACTCTTGAAATGTTTCTAAAAAGGAATTTAATCCGTTTACAGATTCGTTGGAAAGCGGTTTAAACGCAAACAACTTATCCATATAGCGTGTAGCTATAGCACGTGTATTTTCATACCTATCAGACAAGGCCTTCCACACAATATCATAATTGTCACTTGACACTGGCAAACTTCTGACAATTTGAAGCGCGGGTCCTGTGACAACAGACGTTAGGTAATAGAATTTCTCGATATTACCTATCGTTTTATTTGAATGGATTAAACTCGAGAATGTGTCGCGAAATGTAATCCAATTCTCCAATTTCCCGTCAAAATGAACTAAATCAATTTTAGGTAAGCGGGGATGAGCGCCGCCGCGTTCCGGCTCAGTTTTGATTTCGTTGACATTTTCTAACGGTTTTGAAACGCAATCGATTTTTTGAAAGATACTTTTTATCTCGAAATATAATTCATCGAACGCGTGTACCTCTTGGCTACTGACGTTATACGACGGGTTCCTTAATAATTCAAGCTCTGCGATCTCATCGACAATATTTTCAAAAAGTTCCCGCGTAGAATCAAGGTCACTGACCCGCACGGACAATTTACTGAGCTCCAAGGGATTACTCTCGACCACTTTCGCCAAATCGTAATATTGTTGAACACGTCTAAAATATCGCTCTTTTTTATTGATTAATGTTTTGCTTTTGATGTTGAGTTCGTCTTCGGACAGCTTAGACAGTGATACCGCCATTTTGATTTCGAAGTAAAATGAACGTAGGTACCTAGTTAGGGACCACGCGCCGCGTGCTTATAAGTACAATAAATTGAGTCAAAGAACGTAGTTATATACCGCAGAAATAGATATTATAATATTTGACTGCGTATACCACTACAATATTGTCATAAATAGAACTATTGAACAAATATTTATGCAATAAATAGGATGTGTAGGTACCTAAGAGGTCGAAGGTTATTACGTGAAATGTGTTTGAACTTGTTTTTACCTATTCTGAAACTTTGCATCCGGTTAGAAGAACCAAATATGTTGCGTAAACTATGTTTAATTGACATTAAAAACCGACGAGAAAGAAAAGGGAGTTGGGAAACTTACAGGTGGGCTCAGTCTGGGTAAACGAAGGTCTTTTCATCTTGTACAGGAGTTCTCGAAGCAATATTCCTTTTTGCTGAGGGTTCACTGCTCTTCTTCAACACTTCTTTAAGTCTTAGCCACAAATCAGTTTCAATAATTTCTTAAAAACACGTTTTATTTCTTCAGAGCAGGCGCGCGCGCGGTCGTGATGATGCTGCCTGGTGTAGGGCGGGGGGAGCGCACGCGGGGTGTGCTTGATACTTTCCAACTTTTTCCGATAGATGGCGTTAAAGGAATGAAATGGGAGAAGGAGTTGTCGGTTTCCTAACAATATTCACAGTAAAATAATTATGAAAAACAACCGTTACCTATCGCATAAAATGAAGTCATCGTCTACTAAAGTTGGTATAGTGTGCTGAGGATTGATCTGAAAAAAAAAGGTCAGTAGGAGTAAAACTCATTTGATTATATAAATATGCATAAATGAATATATTTCTTTCGACCATTTAGGACAATTTTACGATGGGGCATGATTTCATTTCAGACGTGACTGAGGTTGTTAAATTTTTCATGTCAATGGATATAGAACTGTATTTTTTTTTGTTAAGTCCAATAAGTTTTGACCCAAATGATAGTAATTTTTTCTTAACGGAAACTTACGATTATTTGAAATAGCCTAGATTATAAATACTGTGTAGGGATTTTAAATTCTTCGCAACAAAACGAATGAAACATTATTAATATTAAATTTGCTATTTTTCTTCGTAAAATCTTGAAAAATTAAAAGTGCCTGTTTGTTTATAAGGTAGACTAACCTCGTACATTCCACTATAATACTCAATGTTAAAAAATCTTGACTGCCTTGTACCCAATACAGCCAAACATTAATCAAAAATGAAAAAATTAAGTTACCTTAAGGAATTCCTCTTTTAAATGATCTCCTTGCAATAAGTTTATATCGACGTACTCAACATCTGTGATATTGAGTGCCTCGATGACCATGAACACTGAACGAACCGGCGGGCTCGCATCCATCTTGTACAGAGTTAGCACCATGTTGATTAACTAAAACAATTTATAATAAACCTTCAGCATCTGCGCCTTTATTACCATTACATTTTAAAACCGCAGTAAGTGTATTAAAAAGTCAAGTGGTCTTATAAATTGAAATTTTAGCAAAATATAAATAATTTTATCCATCCAATCCAGGATGCTTTAAAACTAGTGCAGTTTCTCATTCCTAAAATCATTATTAATTTACAATGATAATAATTTATCAAGCTCTAGCTAAGCTGCAGTTTTTGGCAAAGATTGTCAACGCAACTCCGTTGTTATTTCACATTTGAAGGATTTTTTTGACACGGAGAAGCTTTGAGCCAAGCTTTCTTGGCATAATTTAAGTACGCTTTACAAAGCAAGTCGTCTGTATATCACTCTCAGCATTGTACTCGTATGCGGATGGAAGGTAGAAAGGCTGGAAATAAACACTGGAAATTTTGCGGATTCGTAAAAAGGGAGAACTGTGCAAGATTGTAATATGTAGTTAATTATAAAAAATAATTGAATAACATATTGTACAAAAATCGCTAACGTCAATACTTAATTTTCTAATGCCTTAATACACTATCAGATTAGTAATTCAAATGAACAAATTTCCTACTTATTCAGTTCTCCAGTGTAATCATCTGCGTTGAAGTTATAATGGACTCTAGTTGTTTCGACAAAGTTAAAATGGTACCAATTTATACGCTCTCAAGAACCTTAAAGTCCGCAAAGCGCTAAACTACAGCTCTGGCGGGTGAAACGTGCAAATTATAGGCCGTCAGGATTATGCTTATGGCACTTAATAAAAAGAGGGAACAGGCTAATGTAGGTTTGTAACTCTTTTGCATAAGGAAATGACATCATTTGTGTAAATAATTTAGCAAACTTACTGGTGACGTCGTGACGACGTCATTACCATTATAATTATTTAAAAGCTTATGACGCGGGCATGTTCTCCTAGTGTCATATAAACATACAAAGACTGTTAAACTCCATACGTTCGTTTTTAAAACTTGAAGGCGGAAAATAGGCTCATGTATTATTTCTTTTTTTGTTTGTAGATAAATATCAAATTAACCTAGACCCAAACTAAGCTGTACGTTTGTATTATGGGCAAATACACAACGATAAAATTACTTATAATAGAGAAACACATGACATACTTAAATACATATAAAATATCCAAGATTTACACACAATATCACTATCGGGATTTAAACCCGAATGAAGTATAGTTTCCTATGCAGGGCCACTACGAACCTTTCCGGTGGCGAATGCCCTAGTCCCAAAACGCACTGTTAGTCAATACACTCTAATTTCGAAAGCCCCTCTTCTCATAAAAAACTAGGCCCAAAACACCATATTTCCAAAAAGGCTCATTCTCGATTTACACGAGAACCATTGGGAACTAGACCCAAAATACCCCAAATTGTGTTCACCTGTAGGTGGCGTAATACTTCATTCTCATAATGCATAGTTCTCAAAACACTAGTTCCAAAATACCCTATTTTTTCTTTTATTTTCGAATGACTCTTTGTAATTGCTTTCAAAATGTGCATTATTTAGATGCATTTGAGGATGCATTTGAGGATGCGTATTTACCAAAATAGCAGCAAGCAGCAGGTTCATTTTATTTGTAAGGAAGTAAAACAAATGCTCCAGCCTTATAATAACTAATTTATTTAAGTTTCATTGAATAAGTATATAATTTTAATGTGGAAATAAATAAGTAATTTATTAACTTTTGATTTTATTATTTACATACCTATGTGAGTTTTATCGTTTACAACTAGTGATAAACGAACTAGGATAGGTAATTTATTTAAGACAGTCGTTATTTCGTTCGATTAAGGTCTCAACTATCATAGTATCATGTCTTACAAATACCGTTTTCTACGGTGTTATAATTATGGTTTAAGTACATATAATAAAATTAGCCAAGAGAATGTCGGGCCATGCTCAGTGTAGGATTTCGTAATAATGTTATAGAGAGAAATGTCCTTTGTCATTGGTGAACTAAAAGAACACTAAATCTTGATGGCACTGACGTCCTTTTAGGGAAATAATAAGGTATCTATTTTGGTAAATACGCATCCTCAAAAGTATCTAAATAATGCACATTTTGGAAGCAATTAGAAAGAGTAATTCGAAAATAAAAGTAAAAATTAGGGTATTTTGGAACTAGAGTGTATTGAGAACTATGTATTATGAGAATGAAGTATTACGCCACCTACAGGTAAACACAATTTGGGGTATTTTGGGAAAGGTCTATTTTGGGACTAGTTCCCAATGGTTCTCGTGTAAATCGAGAATGAGCCTTTTTGGAAATATGGTGTTTTGGGCCTAGTTTTTTTATGAGAAGAGGGGCTTTCGATATTAGAGTGTATTGACTAACAGTGCGTTTTGGGACTAGGGCATTCGCCACCGGAAAGCTACGAACTAGGTTAACTTACAAACGACGATAATATATTAATTAATACATACATTGTATAATTGAGCCCGAATTAGTTTCAAAGAACCCAACCGTCCAGGAACAGCGTATAAGACTTAATGATGCCTACTCAAGTGGCGCGCTATGAGTTTAATTAAACTAATAATCGGTGGATGCGGCGTTAGGCAACTAATATAATTTACTGAACGTTATTCAAATTATCGAAAGACACAAGATAATATTTATTTACTATAATCATTATCTACATTATCATCTTGTTATCTGCACCGAATTGTCTTATCACTTTAATTAAGCAGAGGACGGAATTCTCATGGCAATTTTTTTAATGTCTTAGGGATACAACACTTTGTCTTATCGACTTTTCTAGTTATCGATATTTTGTATCTCGTTTGTTATTTTAGTTTTACTTCGATATTTAAAATGACATATTTCATTCGCATTTAGTTATTTTTTACAATAATACGAGAGACAGATTAAAGATTTAATATGTAAATATTGTGTTATTTTTTTCTCAAATATATGTTTTAAGTAACGGTAAATAACAAATGAAAATTAAACTAGAAATAAAACAATTTTTAAGACATATCACACAACTATACATTAATAATGAAAACTATGCCTACATTTACTTAAAACTATACTAATCTAAAAGACGGCAACCAGAGCGCATTGTTAATAATGGTGAATTGTTTTGCTTAATTATAATGTATCGATAAGAGGGTATAACTGTATTTCGTAAAAGATCTTTTGTTACGTGAAACAGCTATTTGTCGATAGTCGATAAAATACTACGTTCTATCACTAATGACGTTTATTTTTTTACCACGAGAAATCCGCCCTCTGTATTTAATTTCCAGAAATACCAATACAATAGTCTAATCGTTACACTTTTACATTTCATATTTATTTATTTATGCATTTTATTATATTTATGACAATAGCGGCTTTTGTCAGTATAATTATTTATGGATGCCTATAGATCTCAGACTCGTACTTACGTGCTGACTAAGTAATCAGGTGTTACCTAAATCTGTTAGTACGGCCCATTTCTGGCAATATAACTTAGAAAATACCGAATTAATAGCATGTATCGCAGCTAGCTAGCTGACTTTCGTACATCATAGCTTAATGTATGAACAAATAAACGTACTTGACAAGGTCAGTTTTATTGATGGCTGTACCTAACGACCGCACATGCATTTTAAAAACCTCCGTTAAGGATATTATGCCTTTAGCCGTCAAAGGTATTTAATGGCCAATAATTAGTGGTGTATTTGGATGAGAATTGTTTATTACTAACGAAATTTTTTTAGATAAATTTTTATCAAAAAAAATGTTGTCACCACTCCCGGTAGTCCGATCACAGTAAAACCTGAAAAATACAAAAAAAATCTTATCAATAACCAATGCTTACATGAATGATTTTAGTAATTATAAATAGAAAAAAATATAACTATCATATTTCTTTGTTTTAAATTGCTAACCTGCCCCATTACTGAGGATCTGTCCAGCTAAGAATCTGTCCAGTTTAGAATCTGACCAATTGAGACCATCTTTTTCTGAGTCTTCTGTTTTATAGTATTCGGCATTGATTTTTTCGATAAATACCAAAGGAAGTTTACCCCGCTTGCAAACTGCTCGCCAAACCATCACTGATGTTGCACTTTGGAATCTTGGCACATTCCTCTGATTATCTGGAATATCTTGGATGTTTGCTGCCAACGAGGACAAACGATCATTTTGAGTATTGTGAGATTGCTCTAATACGAAAAGTTTTTCGTTGGAGAAAACGAATGAATCCCCCGTGTGCCAGGAAAGTATAGTGTTTAATCGATCTATTTGTTTTACATTATGGTTTCGGAAATGCTGCGTACTTTTATTTTCTTGTAAACATTACACCCGAGGTCTGCTCTCAGGTGGTGTTTACTGATCCTCTTGAATCCTTTAAGTCTGCAGCAAATTTTCGGATCGAACGGTGTTTTTTCCGGCAGAGACGCTCTGTCACGATCTTCACGACCCTATGCGTTCTTAATGAACACGGGAGACTAGATCTCTTGCGGTTTTCTAACGAGGAAGTCTCCTTGTATCTATTAATTATTGTAGTATAAACTAGGTTACGATTAATTCCAAAAGGGTTCAATGCCGCAAAAAGTGCATAGTTTCAATATTTTTAAAATATTGTTTATTGTTCATGATAATATGAAGTTAAAATCATAATGAAAAAACTGTCTGAAAGTTGGTTATGTTTTTCAAACCAGTGCTAGAAAAAGTGTATTTGAACTTATTGGACACGGTGTATAATATTAAAAGATTTTTCTAAATCGGTTTTTTTAATGAAGGATTTGCGTCGTAAAACATTTATTTTTTAACAACAACAACAATGCTAAATAATTACCGGTCTTCCTGGAATTGCTTACTTATATAGTGACTTATACATAAAATATATCGAAGTCAGTGGCATGGTTATCTCATTATTGCCTTAACAAAATGTCGTTGTTCAAGATGCAAATACATTAATCATTGAGGGGTTAATTCTGATGTTTCACCATCAATTCTACTTAAACGTGCGTTATGGTGAGTAAAAGTAGCTTAATAATCTTTATTAATAATCTATTTATATTCTCATAGGCAAACTTATATTATTACGCGCCTATCTATCCTAAACGCATGAGGTGTTGATGAGGTGTCTTTATAATTACTATCGATAATAATTATTGACAGTATTTATGAGGACACCTCAATTATCATTGTCATATTTAGTACTAGTTGATGCCTGCGACTCCGTCCGCATAGAAATCGTCTACCTCTGGTTTTAAGCTATCTCCATACTAAATTATGTCAAAAACTTTTTAGCGATTTAACCGTGAAAGCAAATCAGAAACACAGAGATACTTTCACATTTAAAATATTAGTATCGATTATAATCATCACCATTTATATTTAAGCATACAAAAAACTATGTATACTAAATTAAAGGTGTTTAAAACATTATATATCTTTTAATTATAAAAAGGAAATTTAATTGTTTGTGTCAAAAAAAAAACGAGCAAAATTATAGACATTAAAAGAAAAGGTTTTGAAAGTAATTTGTCATAATTTAAAACTAAAACGCAAGCTGTAAGAGCTTAACATTTATCATTTAGGGCCAGATCTACCCTAACACCTGGAACAGCGCTAAGACTCTTAAATCAACATCTGTTATCAACATATTTTAAGTTTTAGGTCTGAAGGCACCCCCAACAACGGTGCGAGGTGTGGTCAGTCCTTAATACCCGTCTTCTTTTTCTCTTCGTTTAGGCTCGGATCTACGCTGACACTAGGAAGAGGCTCTCCAAAGCTGTCTTCTAACAGGGCCATTACTCTTGAATCAGATGTTAAGCCTTTGGCCTGAGGGCGCCCCCAACGGTACCAGGTATGATCAGTCCTTAACACCCGCCTATTTTTGGTTTGTTTTAAAAATTGCTCCAGCTCCCTTTCCATATCCCCTTTCTGAGGATGGTGGCAACAGCCTTCCATTGCCGGGAAGCCTTGTGGCGGCCAGCAGTAAACTGTATGCAGCCTGCAGCTTAGTCACGGTTTTGCTCAAGGTATTATTTGAGTAATTCTAATTGCTCGTAGGATATCCGAGGCCTGCGTTGATAACAAAATTACGCGGAACTGCAGTCACAAATAAAAATATTCCTTCACAGGTATTTTACTATGTTTTATAGGTTCATAATAATGTCAAACAAGTTTTATCTTTTATCTATTTTTATTTTATTTGAAGAATATTATTATTATATAAAGCGGTAAACGCCGTTTTAACTTGTGAAATAGGGACTAAAAAACACCTAATGATTTGAGAAATGAGTTCTTTTACCTGATTGGTCGATTTTAATATAGCTGCATTCTGGTTGGTTGATACCATGTTTTTAAAGAGTTAAATAATTAGTAAAAGAGTTTACATACTTACCAAAAAGAACCTTACGTTCCGATTGACAGTCAATGTGTATTGTGATTGGTGGATTAATTTGGTGAAGTATTTTGATTGGTCAAATTAACCTAGGTGTAAGCTTTGGCAGCTAGGCATGTCGTTTTGGCTCAAAAAAGCACAAGTGCTGTTAAGGAGAATAGACTAGATAGACTTTTCTACGGAATGTTCTGCGGACATATTATCTTTATTCTTATATTAGTGTTCGTGACTATATAAATGACAGATAAAAGTACAGGAGTAGGAAAAAGGTTTTAACGCTGACTTACCGTATTAAAATTTAGGAAACTAGTAATTAATAGAGAAAGAGCACATAATTTCAAGTATTTTCTGCCGTACAAGTTCTTTCTCACGCTATCAATAACAATGCAATTCAAATTTAATTATCAAAATTGTGTTATATCCGCCCTTAAATTATTAAGGCATAATGCTACGCTGTGGTCGGATATTAACATCCGATATTTTGCTGTAAGAAAATTTCTTATCACGCAATTAGTATAGGACTTATGTTCAAATCAGACTTTATGGCTCGAAATGAAAAGGAAATATATTCAATCTTATGAGAACATCAGACATTTTGGTCCGGGGATATTTGACCACTACATACAAAATTCAATTTCGTCAATCGTCGGGCGTATGTAATGTTTGCTTTCTGTCTCTTTCCATTGCCCAATAAAAAATTACGTTATCTCTTTTTGCTGTGGATATTGTGGGGATTCCCCGAACCAAAAGGTCTGATGGGTCATTCTACTTTTAAGCGCAGGTCGGTTTTTTGACAAGTGCTCTTCAAATAATATTTTTATAAAAACGTTAAAGTGCTCGGTTTTGTAATTTAATATTGAAATAGTTACACAACTTGGCTTACATTTAAAATTATCACTACATTTAAAAAGTCACTATAATTAACTTTAAAGTAGGTAACATAGTGGTCACGCGTGTCCCCGCCATTTGTATGGAAAAAGTGTATTTACCGCTGTGTTACCAACTTTTCCTGATAAAATATCAATAAATTTAAAGTGTTTTGTTTTGAACTATTAAATTTAGTTGTTCCAGTTTCAATATAAGTCAAATTTACGTGAAAAAAATGTCTAAAAAGGCCTTTAATTTCACCAATGATTATTATGCGCTAAAAAGTAGAATGACCCTGATATTAACATCAGACGTTCCGTTGTAAGAAAATTTTAAAACTAATATATCTTATGTGAACATCAGACCTACTTTAAGATGACTGGAGGCAAAAAATCATAATTAAACATCAGTTATTTTTCTTCTAAGGTATTTTGGAGAACCGACCTTTTTTAGTAAATGTAACTTTTTTCAAAAAGAGACAGCGATATAACAGTTAGATGGCCTGAAAGAGGGCAAAAAATTTAGTATGTATTAAAAAAAAAAATATTTTGGTGAAACTTGGATATCCGACCTAATTATAGGCTCTGATGTCCAGAACTGTAAAATCACAAAAAGAAGCAAAACAGCCTAAATTTTGTATATGGCCTCTTAATGTTTAAATAATATTAGTCCTGTACTTACAGAACTGCTATGAAATTTTAGTTAGTGTTAAGCATTCTTAAGAAAGCATTCCCATTAATTCATGAATGAAATGAAATTTAGTTCATAATGGTCATTTTTAATTAACTCACTCTTTAATCTAGCAAAAAGAACCCGGGATGTCACTGAAATAATTAGTTAGCTGTCGCGACCGACTGCGCTGGTCATTCATTAGTTCTTTTGCTTTTTCTTTAACTCGGCACAACTGCTTATTTAAAAAAATAAATGTATGGTTTAAAATGTCAAAGGATAGGGACAGGTTGGACAGGTGTAATATACCATAAAATAATATTAAACCTATCGTTCAAAGTTATTTATTTTGTTCATGAACATGAACATGAGAAATTGAAAAAATAAAATAAAATGAAATGTGTTCATTGCTACACAAACAAAAACATATTTAAAAACGAGAAAAATCAAAATTAAAATACAGATAAAACAAAAAATACATGGGAAATTGTCATTTATATTTTATAGTGATGGTAGATAAATATTAAGTAGTGTAGGTACCCAAGTTAGTTTAGCAATATACATTTGTATGGCTCCAAAAGAAACTAAATGTATATATAAGGTCGGGGCAAAAGTATTTTCGTATTTTTCATACAAAGATTTTTTTTTATGGTATATTTTTTTATTTATTTATAATATGTATGTGCCGTTTTCATCGATGACTTGTTGCCATCTTGTGGGTAGTAACATGGTCCCATTGCTGTAGAAACTTTGAGATTTTAAATCTGACAGGTAGTTTAAACAGTGATCTTTTGAGGTTAGCTTTATGCTTCCTAAAGAGTTCTGAAGTGATCGAAACAGGTGGAAATCTGCCCCCTATCCCACAAAACTTTACAAGTGTACAATTTGACAAAATTGTAAGGTTTTCCATAGAAAAAGTTGACAATATTGTCGATTTGTACACTTGTAAAGTTTTGTGGGATAGGGGCCTGATGGAGCAAGGTCAGGGCTATATACGGGAAGATGCATCAACACATCCCAGCCAAGCTCTCTCAATTTTTGCTGCGTGGTTATAGATGAGTGCGGTCTGGCGTTATCATGATGGAACACTACGCCCTTCCTGTTCACCAGCTCCGGCCAGTTTTTCACAAGAGCTTCTTTTAACCTCATCAGTTGCTGACAGTAGAGGGTTCGATTCTGAATCGATAGTTTTACCCGGTGGCAAAAGCTCATAGTGGACGATTCCTTTCCAGTCCCACCATACACACAGCATCACTTTGTTCCGAGTCAGGCCGGGCTTTGCCACGGTCTGTGGGGCTTGTCCATGCTTCGACAACGATCTTTTTCGCACATTCGTATCGTAAGTGACCCATTTTTCATCACCCGTAATCAACCGTTTAAGAAATGGTTCGGAATTGTTACGTTTCAACAAAGAATCGCAAATGGAAACACGTTGCATTAGGTTTCTCTCAGTGAGATCATGTGGTACCCAAATTTCAAGTTTTTTCTTGTATCCAGACTTTTGTAAATGACGTAAAACTGTTTAATGATCAACATCCAGTTCTTCAAAGATGGCACTGATTTTATCTGTGACAAGGCGTCCAGAGCAAACCTCATCTTTCACACTAAAATTTCCAGACTTGAAACGCTTAAACCACATTTGTGCTAATCTTATTGATACCGCATTAGGTCCGTAAACCGCACAAATTTTATTCGCGGCGTTCGTCGCATTTTTACCTTTTTTGTAATAAAACTTTAAAATGTACCGAATTTCTTCCGCACATACGTTCATTTTGCTTGCTTGAAAAACAATTGAAAAATGGCGGGAACTACTTTTTTATATTTTTATTGCATCTTTAGAATGACAACATTTAATGGTATTAAAACCAGACAGTTTTATTCAGTACAGCCAAAGAGGTTTAATAACTAATAACAAATTCAAAATACGAAAATACTTTTGCCCCGACGTAATATATTACATTATCACCAACATTTTTGTATTTTTCCCTGGTATTAAAACCAGACAGTTTTATTCAGTACAGCCAAAGAGGTTTAATAACTAATAACAAATTCAAAATACGAAAATACTTTTGCCCCGACGTAATATATTACATTATCACCAACATTTTTGTATTTTTCCCTATTCTACTAGGTAAAGCCATTAGTTTCATTTTTGACATGCTATATTTTTAACTCAGCCACCATTATTATCAAGTAAATAAGAGTTATCATAAGGTTGACAACACGATACAATGACAAAAGCCCCTGGAAATAATAATTATACCGTATTAACCAAAATAATCTGTTTTTGTTTATTTTTTATGGATAACTAACGGAAATAACTAAGGTTTTATGTTTATGAATAATGTCATTTAAATTTTTTCGTAGGGATAATTGATTCTCCAACATCTTTCCCTTAGGAGGCGCAGCTTACAAAAACAGCGTAATAGGTCTATATACTGCTAATATACCTAACCTACTACTTCGTGTCCAATCTTATTACTATTTTATAATACAAGTATACTGGGCCTCTATTCAACTGCGTTATAACGATATCGCGTTTGACGTGTTTGAGAATCGTTTATGTCACAGTCGCCATTAAGTTTATGACATAAGAGTTATCAAAACGTTGACAATACGGAAACACGTCAAATACGATATCGTTATTATAATACTATTTTAACCTTTAACTGCCGACCTATACGTCTCACAGACGTCATTACTTTTATTTTGAAAATATTTCTTAAACTACGCCACTCGCGGTGCTGCCCCTCCCGCTACCTTCCCCGTTCCGCGTCTGCTAGCCATCAGTCGACGCCGCGAGCCCGGCGAGTGCGTACGTGACCGTTGCGAAGCTGTCGCCGACTGAGAGACGTGAGTACGGTGTTAATGTACAAAAAATATGCACGTCTGTCAGTCGTCACCTCGGTGTTTTAGTTTACAAATTCATAGTGTCCTATTGACGTGACGTCGGTTTTAAAGGTGTACTTTTTATTACAGAATGCCTAGAAGAAAGCAAAGCGTTTCTAAGAAACGAAAAGCAGCCCCAGTACCTCTTAGGTATCCAAAACGTGTAAGGGCTTTAAAAGATCAAGAGATATATGAAAACTTAGCGACCGAGAGTGATGATAACTGCAGTAACTTTGATGATGATGAATGCGATCCTGATTTTTGTATACAAAGCGATTGCGATACAAATTCAGAACAATCGGGTAACGAGGATGATCAGGACACGTTGGGAACTGTGATTGTTCAAACAGAGGAGGTTCTTCAGCAAGCTAGCAGGTATGTATTATTCTTATTTAAGTGTTTAAAAAGCTAGTCGCAAATATTTCAACGGTTTTTATTTTATATAGTACCTACAAGCCTAGAGCTTAGTTTGGGACTAGGTCAATTGGTGTAACATTGTCCCCCTGATATTTATTTTGCAGCTCACACCCCGATATTGAAGAACCCGGAAGTGATTCTGAAGCTGAAAGAACACAGAGCAGAGTCGACCAGTGTCAGCCTCAGAGTCAAAGTCAGGAAAGTTCAACGGTAGAGCGGTTGCGTAACTTTTACGGGAAAAATCGTTATAAATGGTCATCGGCGGAGCCAACTCGAGCAACGAGAGTACGTTTGCATAATATTGTAAATATTGACAGGCAAGTAAGTCCTCCTGAATTTACTTCATTTGGAGACGCATGGAAAATGTTTTTTACGGATGATATGCTTGACAGGATAGTTCTACATACAAATACGAAGCTGATTGAATATAGAAATAAGTACAAAGATACAGATAGATCCGAACTTGTACTTATGAACGTAATAGAACTAAAAGCCTTCATAGGATTACTGTTCTATTCATCTGTATTTCAATCAAACCACGAGAACGCAGAGTTTATATTTGCGACAGATGGCACTGGACGCGAAATTTTCCGTTGTGTCATGTCCAAAAACAGATTCCTGGTTTTATTGACTTGTTTGCGTTTTGATGATTCTTCTACAAGAACCGAAAGATTAAAAACTGATACACTCGCTGCCATTTCAGAGTTATTCAATGAATTTATCAAAAAATGCAAACAAAATTTTACTCTGGGTACTCATGTTTGTATTGATGAGATGCTTGTTGGGTTTAGGGGCCGGTGCAAGTTTAGAATGTACATGCCAAACAAGCCAACCAAATACGGACTGAAAGTGCTTTTGCTTGTCGATTGCGATACTTTTTATGTATATAATGCATACATTTACCACGGTAAGGGATCTGATAGTGATGGTTTAAATGATGCTGAGAAAAAACTTGGGATTCCTTCACAATCTGTTATAAGATTATGTAAAGGTATTGAAAACAGTAACCGCAATATTACTGCAGACAATTGGTTTACCTCGATAGAACTATTAAATGCTTTGAAGGAACGCGGCCTAACATATTTAGGTACTATAAAGAAAAACAAAAGAGAAATACCTCCAGAGTTTCAGGCTGATAAAAATAGGACTGTTGGCTCCTCATTATTTGGGTTTACTGCTGATCATACCATTGTGTCTTATGTAACTAAGCCTAAAAAAGCTGTAATATTGGTATCGTCTATGCATCACAATAAGGATATTGATGTCGATACCGGCAAACCAGTCATGATTATTGACTACAATAAGACCAAAGGAGGTGTCGATGAAGTAGACAAGAAATGCTCTATCTATTCATGCTCTCGAAGGACACGACGTTGGCCTATGGTGTTGTTTTATAGATTGCTCGATATGAGCGGCGTTAATGCTTACATTTTGTATAATAAATGCTCAAATCAAAACATTCGCACCCGCGGTCAGTTCCTTCTCGCACTCGCACGAGATTTAGTCTTACCCGTACTGAAATTACGGGTTTATAATGATAGACTACCCCGTGAGTTAAGACTAACTATAGAGCGAGTCATTGGACCCGGTGATATGCCCGAGCCTCTAACCGAAATCGTCATAAATCAGGAACCAGGGGTTCGCAAAACTTGTGCTATCTGTCCAAGCCGGCTAAAAAGACGCACGAAGTACTCTTGTTGCAAATGCCTTAAACCCATGTGCCTTACGTGCTGCCTTCAGATATGCAGTGACTGCAAATTGGGCCATTAAATGTGCCATATCTGACCATTGTCATTTTTTTTATGTTTTAATTTAGAAGTGATTTTATTTTTTCAATTTGTTGATTAGTTCAAGAAGTAAGAATATTTTATGTTTTTTTGTTAAAATTTTCCTAATTATAAGAAAAATGGAGACTGATTAATGTTCCTAAAATTTAGTTCTAAGATTTTGTGATCTCTTTAATAAATGCTATTAATTCTTAAAATAAAGCTGGTTTTGTTTTTATTATCCTTTAATTAATTACCGTTAACAAGTGTTTATGCAATAGGGAAATTAAAAAAAAACTAGCATTCAAATTACATAATTAATAATAAAGATTAAAATTTACGTCTCTCAGACACCATATCGGTGTAAGTGCTACGTAAAAACCAGGTCGGTAGTTAAAGGTTAAACCAAAGTTGCACACACGTATGTCTTGTTTATTTACGAAACTGACTGAATACTGGATTTTAATCCGAACAGTACTTAAAAAATGGTAGCCATTTATTTGCTTTCATCAAAGCTACGTTAATTCAGTTCGGGCACGCTTGGTGCTTAAAAGCAATAAATTTTACTTTTAATCTGATAAAACATTGGCCAATGGCTCGCACTGAAAACTGAAACCGAATATTATGAACACGAATATCGCTTGTGAAGGAAAATAACATTTAAAAGGTGATTCTTTATCGCTTTTTATCAATTTAAAATAAAGAGCGTATGTTACTTTTTGGTAAAAGAACAGTTCGCATTTAAAACATTTTTGCACAAAAAAATATTTGAAATATTTTATGCCGAAATGTTTCCTTTCAAAAGCAAACAGTAGAACATTGTAATCCAATCTCAATCCCAGTGTGAAAACATGTCCAAACGTGTTTGTTTACTTTTACGTCAATTTTGAGCAATTTATTGACGATATTTTTATGCAGTTACGTTGAAATAATTGGAAAGTTATAAATACTAGTTGTTACGTCACAAATATATAATGTTTTTAAACTATGACGGCGCGTCTCGCCTTTCAACTTGACGTTATACCGTTGCTACTTGCTACACCTATGTAGAATGCAAAAATCCTAATGGGCGGCGCTACACTGTGAAGTGATAAACTGCATTTTCTTAACAGTATACCTATTTAAAGCGCCTGAAACAAAACCTGCATGATTATAATGTTATCATTGCCAGTGTTAATAAAACTCACTCATCAATCGAAAACCATTCAATGAGTCCCTTTCGTTATAAATCTTCTAATATATACAATTCTCGTGTCTCAATGTTCGTTCCCATAAGGACCGTATCGTTAATTATGGAAACAAGTTTGAATTGCTCTAAAAAAAAAGTTACAATATTTTGTCTTTTCTGTCATATGTCAATCTGTTAAGCATACAGTCAAGTGTTAAAAATTACTATAAAAAATTGTATAATTCGTATACATTGCAAGATGAATGGTCTCTCAGAGAAAAAACGACATTCAATTGTGACCAAATACTGTAAAGAATTAGGTACAACTATGAGAAAGATTGCTTCAGAAGAAGGGGTTAGCCTGAAAGCTGTTTACAATACGATAAAAACGTTTAGTATGAATAATAATTTAAAAGATTTACCTGGCCGAGGTAGAAAACGAGGCCCTTCATGTCCTAATTTGGACAAAAAGATATGCGAATTTTTTTCTCAAAAAAAGAGATATCGATTCGGGATTTTGCGAAAAAATGTCGTACTTCTATTGCAATGGTTCAGCGTGCCAAGGAACGTAACTTGCTTGTAACGTATAAAAAGCAAAAACAGCCTAAACGCAGCAAAACCCAGGAGTCTTCTGTCAAAACTCGGGCTCGGAAATTGTACGACCAAATTTTTACAAAAAATGAACAATGTATTATAATGGACGATGAAACCAAGTCAAACTTGACTATAAAACCCTACCCGGACCGCAGTTTTACACCGTAATAAAAGGTACGAAGGTCTCTAAAGACGACAAATCCATTTTTTGCGAGAAATTTGGGAAAAAACTGATGGTTTGGCAAGCTATTTGTTAATGCGGCATTAAAACGTCTCCGTTTTTCGTAACGGGAAACTTAAATTCGGATGTGTTCAAGAAGGAATGCCTTCAAAAACGGGTACTACCACTCATTCGAAAGCACAGGAGTCGTACATTATTCTGGCCTGATTTAGCTGCGTGTCACTATGCTCGCCATGTGTTGAACTGGTATCGAGAGAATAATGTCGAATTTGTCGCGAAATCATTAAATCCCCCGAATTGCCCTGAGATCAGGCCCATCGAGAAATTTTGGGTTCTGATGAAGGCACAGCTACGAAAACAAGCTAAACCAACAGATAACATGGACTAATTAAAAAAAGACTGGATCCGTACCCACAAAACTTTCAAAACAGTCGATGTCCAAGGGCTAATGAAGAGCATCAAAAGCAAAGTGAGGAAACTGGCAAAGGGGATCAATAAATAACTAAAAGTAGTTTTTATGGTTCACTTTGAAGATCTAAGAATCGCGTAGTTTAAGTTTTTTTTTTGTAATAAAAAGTATTTATACAGATTACACCATTTTATTTGTTTCCATAATTAACGATACGGTCCTTACTCCTCCGAAACGGCTCGACCGATTCTTATGAAATTTTGTGTGCATATCGGGTAGGACAAGTGACAAGAAATAAAAAAAAATGCAGCGGGCGAAGCTGCTGGCGGGTCGCTAGTAATATATACAATTAGGAAGAAGAACTTGCGTAAACTAAATATAGCTAACACGTACGTTATACGAACGTATTATAAGTTGTCAACACCTGTCAAATCCAGGCAGTGGAAAGGACGGAGTTGTGTAACTGGTATAGGGCTGTCCCTTTTATTGCTGGAACTTGTTTTGCTTTAAAACTTTGAAAAACGGTTATGTAGAGATGTGAAGATAAAGCGTTGAAACTTTCAAAGATTAGGGGTGCGTTTTTACACAGAATGGCGCGATACAAATAGAGTATAGAAATTACTAATCAATATATAAATTCACTTCTAGTGGTGGTAGGACCCTGTGCAGGGTCCGTCCGGATCGCTACCACCATCTTATCCATTAACCACCCGCCAAGCAACAGTGTTCGCATTGTTGTGTTCCGGTGTGGGGATAAGACAACCGGTGAAATTACTAGCATAGAGGCATTCCATCTTAGTCCTCAGGGTTGGCAACGCATTTGAGGTCTTACGATTATAGTCTTGAGAATTCAAATGTCTATGGGTCTGAGATTCCACTTACCATCAGGTGGCCTGAGTGCTCGTGTGCCTTCTCATTAACATAAAAAAAAAAAAACTTTATACATGATTGGTAATTTTCCTCCGCGCCGCATTATGGTGCACGCACAGTAATCGATATAGATGTATAAACTGTAACTCTCTTATTAAAAAAGCACAATAGATATATTTTAGTTAAAGTCACTTTGCTTTGTCTCTTTCTGTCACATGCAAATGTAATAATGCTATGAAGGACAAATAAATGATATTTTAAGAATATTTTAGCTATTGCGTTTTTATAAATAAAAGGGTTCATGTTTACAAAATGAGGTAATTAAGTCATTAGTGAAATTGTGTTTACTAATAATATAAATAGATACGTTGCACACTTCAAAGGTTAATATTGACTTCAAACACGGCATTTACCGCCTACATTATTACTTAACTGGTTATAGAGAAACACTTCTATTGTGGCCTTGAAATTTCATTACTTCGTTATGATCCATTATTTTATTATTATAATAAGCCTTACACCTTACAATAGATATAGGTACAGGCAGGTCTATGGTAGAACAAGGCACCACCAAATATGTAACAACTTATTTACTGTGTTCATACAATAAACAATAAATTATTCAATTTTAATAAATAAGAAACAACCAAACATCTTAATTCTAAGTTTTAAGTGAGTAATTAAATGTAGTAAGGGGTTTTTCCAACACGAAGTAATATCGTTGAATTTGGTTTGTACTAATGTCAAAAATAATACTATTAGCTAGTTATGTTTATTTTTTTTAATTTATGTGAATGCCGGGATAGAATACTGCCACTCCATTTCTTCCCGTGGATGTCGTAAGAGGCGACTAAGGAAATAAGAGCTTGTTGTATTGTTAGGCGATAGGCTTGCAACCTGTCACTAACTGGTAAACTTCTTGGTCTGATTATGCGAAATGGGGTTGTTGTTATTTCAGTAACTCTGCCTACCACCTCACTTTGGGAATACAGGCGTGATGTTATGTAAATAAAAGGCGGTTGTAAATTCGACCGTTTGTTTTTTGTTTGTTACGCATTTACTCCGTCAATAGTGGACCAATTTTGAACATAATGTATTTATTCCCTCCCTATTTACATTGTCACCAAGTCGGTATATGATGATGAGGGTATCCGTGGGGAACTCCTCAAATATCATAGCCATACATAATATAGCGATTTTAGTATTTTCAGTAACAGGTCCTGCATTTGCGTTCAGAGTATCATTTTGTGAAGTGGAACTGATTATGGATGAGGAACAAAAGGTTGGACCATAGTTAAGCGCAGTTAACTATACAAACGACGAAGACGAAAAAAGTTCCGTCGTGTGACGAAAAGTATGCTTACAATAGTATGGCAAATTTACGTTGCACAATGGAAAAGTTTAATAGAAAATTCAATTGCGTGAGTTAGCTTGGCCAACTTTTTGGTCCTTACCCTTAAGAAGACCACAGATGGCCAGCTGAACTCTTTAATAGTACCTTTTTCGAGGGTGGCGATAAGATATCTCGATTAAGATACTTGAGCGACTATAACGAAGTAAATGCAAATGGTTTAAATATATCCAAGTCATAGGACCTTCCTGCTGCGTTGCTTGCAACGAGCGTGAAATATCCTGTAGTTCTTATCAATTGAGAAGTGAGGCTACTTAACGGCATATTATTATGGTCACTTACAAGTACATATACAGTAAAATAATGTTTAAAAACTAAAAATCCGCCATTTTAAAATGTTATTGCATTATTGAAAGCGGGTTCTTGAAAATATTTTATTTTTTAATACTAACCAGCGTTTGACTCCTATTTCGATTGATGGTAAATGAGGACATATTCAAGGATGAAAGTTAAATTCGTTGATTTAGCAACACGTGTCATAAAGTTCAGTCTCTTCATGCTTAGAGTTGCTGAGTTGTTAGAACTTTTCGGAAATACAAATGTAGGAGGCTTATTTCATCCTCCTTTAACAAGCTGAACGTTTCGTAGGACCAAAATAATTTTCGGCAATGATGATCGATTTTGTGATGGTAAAATTGAGCAACCAAAATCTTCTAGAAAATGTATGTACATGTGAATTCCCTAACAACCTAAAATCTTTAAATGTCTAGTTTTAAAATTAAATGTGCTGTACAAAGATTTTAAGACATAGGACAAAGTAAATTTTAATTCTTCAAAAATTAAAATGACTATAAAAGCAATGATAAACCCTAACAAAACTATGGCTATAACAAAACCCGTATGAGAAGAACCTGATTTCTTACCAAATTGTTTTTGTTCTTCGACGTGTTTGTCACTCCTGCATCGAGCTCGGGGTCAATGATGCTAAAAATATTTTTTTTAGTTTATGAGGTTCGTTTACACCTTGCATGTGCAGTGTTTAGTCTAGACACCGTAAAATAATCTAAAGCATTAGGTACGATATTATGTCTACATTAATGGTTCGTATCATCGTTGTTTCATTTAATTGATCCCATTTCAAAACGGAGCTATTATAAAGTTTTGGTAACGAATTCATTGTGAAAATTATTAGCGACTCCTTTTATTTTTGATGTATTAAAATTGCATGGATATTTATTTTCTTATTGTGAGAGTCAAAGTGAATATTATGCAATAAAATATTCGTTTTAAGAAATTGTAAGTTTCTGCAAAATTATTCAGAATAAACAGCCTCAAAACCAAACTCACAAAACTTGTAATATAGTACAACTAGCAACCTGCCCTGGCATTATAACGCATCAGCTCGGTTGCATCTCTTATTATGCAAATAAACCTTCAGGAGATAATTCAAAATAATATAAGAACCGTATCAAATATTACGTAACCGTAAAAAAAACATGTAGCGATTAAATTGTAAGTCGGCAAAGCGCCATCTTCGCCGAGATCCTGGAAGCCATTGCCCAGACATCAGACTATTTCTTCGCAAACTGAATTTGGGCGAATGGCGTTTAAAGTTCCGCTACTCGTCAATAGATGTCGTTCTTTATTGTTCCTACTACACAATAGATGGCGCGTTTAACTGGAAATATTCTTATCATAATTGAACAATTCATAAAATAGTTTTTACTATTGGTTATACTCGAAAGCCAAGACTAAATGGGACAAAAGTACGTCTTTTCTAGTGTTGTGTGATTACACTGTTAAAACCTTATCTGTTCGTTACAAGTAGTCGTATGTTTTTCTTTTCTTAAAGCATGTAGGTATTTAAGAATATAAAATGTACCACACAAAACGCTATGAATATGGAAGCATGTCTCCGCGCCCGTGTGAGATAAGGTGATGAACACGATTATTATTTATGACTCTTCATGCATTACCAATAAGTTTATCATGAATAACGGAATGGAGGAATGTATTTTTAATTCAAACTTGACGATGAGCTTAAAAAAATACATGATTGGTTATTTACTAATATTATTAAAAACAATAAAACAGAGCCAGTGAATAATCAAACGAAGTTGTGGAATCTCGGGTTTTTGTTTATTTTGGCCAGTGAATTTATCGTAATACCTATATATACCTACTACACTATTAATTACATTAATAAAACAACCTTTCCTTTTTTTGTAAAAAGAAACTTGGTTCAATTCTTGGTTAGAAGGCAGCAATTAAATTTATTCTTGATTGTTCCATAACCGAGGCCTTGGTTCCGAAAATCAGTAAAGTTAGCTATAGCTTCAAGATTTGATATTCTGCTCTGCGACGCAACGATGAAAGAGATGTGTAAAAGCGTTAGATGCAAATGGCCGTATGTCATGAAGAAAATGGTCAGATAATTCAATAAAGAACACGGGACTTTCATTGTTAAACATAAACAAAGCTTCTTTAAATATTGTGACACTTTAAAATGTGACTTGATTCTTTGCAGCAAATTTTTATGTGCCATTATTTTAAAATTCATATTGACACTAAATTATGTCTGATAATTATCAAAAAGAAATCAAATTACCATTTCAATGTTCGCGAGATTTATTTAATCCTTATATTTGTCATGTTCTATACACATATACGAGGGGCGGCTGAAAAGTTCGCGGCCATAGAAAAAAATGTAAGAGAGTATTAAAGAAAATATTTTTTTTTCAATAAAGACCCCATAGAGAGTGATTAGCACTTTTCGCTCGAGCAAACAATGCTAAATGCAAACAATGCTAATACCGCTGATCGCAGCCTTGATCTGATTGTCATCGGCAAACCGGCAACAATCAGGTTTTTTCAACAAAAAAATATAAAGGAAATAGTCGCTAGGGGCTTGGTCTAGACTGAGGGGTGGATGATGATTAATTTGTCCAAAAACAGTGTATTTTAGAGCCTGCCTAGCAACACGAGAAGTGTGAACTGGTGCGTTGTCCTGTAAAGACAACACTCCACGGCTAAGTTTCCCACGTCGCTTCTGGACGACTGCGTCACGTTGAATCAATAAATTTGCATAATATTGACCGTTAATTGTGGTCCCTTTTGGCAAATAATCAAGTAATAAAACTCCTTCACTGTCCCATAACACGGTCGCTATAAGCTTCAAAGCTGACTTTTCCACTTTAAATTTCTTTGGTGCCCTTTCGTCCCTTTTTAACCATTGCATAGGCTGTTGTATTGATTCTGGATCATATTGGCGAACCCACGTTTCATCGTTTCACGATTCGGTTGCAAATTTTGTCCAGATTTCCTTCAGCTAGATCCAAAACGTATTTGCAACTTTTACGTCGCCGATCCTTGTCAAGGGGTGTCAGCATTTGTAGGTACCCAGCGCGCAGTACTTTTTTTCATGTGTATACGTTTATGTAAAATATGTCCTACCTTTTCTTTACTAATTTGTAGTTCCTACACTATCTGCCAGATTTTAATTCTTCTGTCAGCCAGAACACATTTTTCCACTTTTTCTACATTTTCGTCAGTGACCCCCGTGACAGGCCGCCGATGGCGGGGTCATCTTTGTTGAAATAAACGTGCCCATTTTTTTACCATAGTGTGCGAAAGGCTTAAATGATGGAGAGTATCCTTCATATCATCAAAAATCTCTTTAAGCGATTTTCCTTTTTTTACAAAATTCTTATTAACTGCGCGGTGTTCAAATTTATCAAAATTTCTGCATTCGATAGACATTGTTAAGTTTATCCGCGCACAGAATGAAAAAAAGAATAACTTTTTTTTTAATGGTGGTAATATTTTAACTGCCAAAGAGGCGACGAAAGAAGTGGCATAGTATTTCCTTGTTTAATTTTTTATTTTTTTCTTCCTTAGGCCGCGAACTTTTCAGCCGCCCCTCGTATAACATATTTAATACTAATTCAATTTTCCCCATCTTATGTTTATCTAGTCTGGTACATAATGAGAGAGTTTTCCCTGCAGGGTAACATGGCTAGCTTTATATTAAGTTAAGAACTTTTTCATTAAGTACTCATGACAAGCAGCGGAATAAATATAAAAAAAAACTAGATAAGTGCAAAATGTGGTTACAGAATTATAAACAAGTCTATAGAGTTGTTCGTATTTCTTTTACTCTGCGTAGCCCACTCTGGTAATGAAGGGGTGATGTTATATGAAAATAAGTCTGTAAACAGAATCTAATTGAATGCTTAGTACAAAACTTAAATATTTTACTTATTAATCGTACGACGGTTAAAAGACTAATTGTTAAAGCATTAAAACATTCTTAATACTAATAGCCAATCTTAAAATATTTTGGTAGATAATTTAAAAAACTTTAAAGACACTTAAATCATGTACTATTTTAATAGCTTAAGTTTTTCTTCGTAATTTGAAGTCAATGAAGCAAACAGTTTATTGATAAAAAACTTTAGCGTTGGCTGCTGGGCGACCAGTTATTTTAGTCCTTTAAAATGTAACTCATTTTGTTCGCAGACCTATCTAGAAAGACCTATCGTGAAATTAAAACCTAAAGTTATATATCAATTCGTTGTAGCATTATTATTCATTGGATCAAAACTATGTGCGTAAAGGGAAATTGACTTGAATTGCGCACATTGGGACAAAAGAACACTTGATCAGCTGTCAATGCTTTCGTACCAACGAAATGAATTCTGAGCCACAATGGAACAATAATGATTAAAGAGTCGTAATCAATCTAATCCTAAGAGGCTATAAGATTTGAATTAATTAATCTCTCTGATATAGTTCCACAGTCTCGCCCAGAAATCCATTTGGTTGACTATACAATTGATCTTATTTTTCCTTGTACATCTAATGGCAGTTGTCAATACCCAAAAAGGTTTGACACTTTCTACAGATTTGAATTTATTACAAATTTAAGTAAAAAGAATAAAGTTTAAACTGAAGTTACCAAGCGTTAATGAATAACCCCTTTGCCGTTGTCCAATAGACTTCACTAAGAACTAATTTTCCGTGCCATGTGCTATCAAACCAAGCGGCTCAGTACATTGCCTCGTAAAATTCAGTGAATCCAACAATAGTTAATCTGGGTTTCAGAAGATGTAAGATATAACCAAGTCTTAAAATGAGTTGGCCATTAGATAAATATTTTATGTCTTAAGATTAATCTAGATAAAGCTCTTTAATTTGTACGTAATTTTTTTTTTGTAATTATAATAATGATGATTGTGATGATGATGATGATAGTTATAATGGTGATGATGAAATGATGATGATGATGATATTATTTTAAAAGATTAAAACATAACAGTGGTGATGACTTTAGCGTAAATGCGGAAAAATAAGTTTGGCATTATGTATAGTTACTGTACGGTTCGTACAACGTTTTAAATGATAGTTCTGATGTTTTGAAGATAACTTTATTTGTATTAAAACAAGTTAACTATAGCGAGTACACGCAACAGCTGATATTGGTGAACTGTCGTGCATTGACCTACATAAACGCAAGTCTATGTAAGTTGATGATGGTGCGATATGTACGATCGTGGATCGTACATGTTCCAGGAGAGCGAAAGGAGCATTAGGGGGAAAGGGGCTGATGGGGGAAATTGGTTAATGATTCTTAAATATTGTACATATCAACTTAAAGATATTAATAAAATGACTAATTTGAAATTACTACACACTAAAGTGTTTTTCAAATGTTGGCGAGGTCGCCTTATTAACCACGGTCGCAAAACGCGGAGTAGTGACTTCGACGTCACTCTCGTCGGACAGGTTAGTCGTGGTAGGGACTCGTCTGGAAGATGTGTTTTTTCTCAGTGCGTGCAGCTGCATCCTTCCTGGTGCCTGCAGCTCGCGTGCTGGGCTCGCCGCCGCCGGGCGCGCTGGCGCGGGGGCGGGGGGCGCGGCGCTGGGTGTCTCTGGCTCGCGGATACTGTTAAATCGTCGCATTCGGCATGCGCATAGTCGTCGCCATGCCAGCGCTAAACCGATACAAATTATGATGCCTGTTACTGCGCTAATTAATCCATATTGTGTGACATCGTGAGATGATGGTCTGTCACTTAGGATGACCTCCGCGCCATTCTTCTTTATCTGTTAAATTTGTCTCCCTATCTCTTTTAGTTGTTGGTGAAAGTACGTATTGTTGTCGTACTTTATTTGTTCGGCTATACTAGTCTCGTTGATGATAGATATGGGTAAGTCTATGATGTGATTGATTGGAGGTATTTCAATTTTTAATACATCTGCTGTTACATCCATTGTACTGCTCTGCTTGCTGCGGGAGTATATAGTGAAGTCTGTCTTGATGGTGCAATCCCCGCTCAAACTAATAATTCCGTTTCCAGTCAGCTGCACTGATGTAACATGACTCCTACATATAATGCGAATGGTACATTGTTTACAACATGCATACAGGTGTGAATTAACTCCGTATAATTCGGCCCAAGTGGTTTTGCAGGGTTCCGTGTTGATTGCGCACTGTTTTGTAAGGTCATTCATGACGCATAAGTTTTGGTCTGATTTCATGTGGTACACCGGCGTCTGCAACGGACACAGCTGGGTAACGTCGTCGTATTGGTCACAACGAAGTAATTCTGCTTGAGTCATGGTGAAATATGAATCTTTCTGAATGTTCATAGCTACGTATTCTGATATGGGTATTATATTTATCATGCTGTTGTTTACGCTATGGCGAGTAGGGATAAGTCGGTATATCTCGTAGGGCTCTCTGGCTACCAATGGTATTCTGATTTCTATAATAAAGTATTGCCTTGTCATCCTCGCTTTAACTTTCAGCATGTGATAGAGTTTGGGTAGGTCAGTTGTTATGTTATCGATTGGTAATGATAGATACTTTGCTAGTTGACCGGAAATGACGTTAAGTTCGTCCTTTAACTGCTCTGGACTGATAAGATGTATATTAAATGTTCCGTAGTGTAAATCAACCATCGTATCGAGTAAATAGTCTTGAATTTTTCGTAACTTTTCTAAAATTGTATTTGCAATTATTGCTGATAATGCGAAGGCATTTTGGTTAGCTGCACTTTGCATGTCAGTCCTTAGTTGATTAGTCATCCGTTCTATTTCCTTGATATGGCTGTTGATGAATTTGTGCTGTTGCTCCATGGTGTTTTCTACTCGTTGTAGAAGGTTATTCTGTGCTTCCACAATTGATGTCTGATTTTGCCATAACTCTGACAAGTGCTTCTGATTTGTTCGAATTAACTCGATATCCTTCTGATATTGGTCGGCAAACTGGTCGTCTAGTACACCAAACAGTGTGTGTGCAACGTTACCGATCCCGTTGATAAGGCCACGGCGCGCCCGTGGGTGCGCGTGGTTGATCTGCTGACCGAGCAACATGTGATTGTAAAGGTCAAGTTCTTTGTAACTGTGACGTAATTGTAACATGATTACTTCGCATAGCATGGGCTTGTCCATTACGTTGCAATTGTTTCCCAAGTTATTTAAACATTTTGTAATTACTTCAACACCTGCCCAGTAAGGGTTCATGTCGTAGTAAACTACCAGTTTCCATTCATCCCGGATAAGATGCATGTCCGAGATTTTATCAAAATAAATGCTCTGATTGCTGCTTAGTTGCGCTATGTCGTAAGCGCCTTTTGTCGGTATAATGAGCATCATTGTTAGTAGCGTAATAAAAAGTGATTTGAAGCTCGGAATCATGTTTGATTTCTTTTGTGAATTCTGATGAGGGTTCCCTGGACTATGTTGATTATCTTTTTTTTCTTCTTCGGTCACAGGTAGCGGCGACAACTTCACGATTGGCCTCTGTAATATGCCATTTTTTGTCTTTACACTGACGACTCGCACGATTCCGTCTTTTCCAGGGTGTAGTTCTACAACTCTGCCGAGCGGCCACCTTCCTGCCGGCAAGTTGGCATCGTGTATGATTACGATGTCACCTACTTTCTGCTTTTGCTGCTGTTTTTGCCATTTGCTACGTTCTAATAATTGGCATAAATATTCCATTTGCCATCGTTTCCAGACATCTTGAAATATTTTTTGAGTTAGGTGCCATCTTTTTATTCTGATGTAATTGATGCTTTCCAACTCGTTTCGAATTTTCTGCCATTCACTGATAAACTCATCTGGCAAATTTCTATCCCATTGTATGTCATTCAGCCAAACTTTTTGAAACAATAGTTTCAGCTTAGTGGTGAATGGGGATAACCAGCCTAGCGGGTCAAATATTTTTGATATTTCTGATAGCAAAGCCCTCTTGGTTAATGATTTTGATGATGGGCTAAGTTTGACTTGAAATGAAAACAAATCGTCCACAGGATTCCATCGCAGTCCAAGCGCTTTTGTTGATTCAGGATGCTTGAAGTTAAAATCTTGCTGGTTAAATGTTGTTTCTACACCTTGCAGTAGATCAGGTTTATTAGACGCCCACTTTCGGAGGTTAAACCCACCTGATTTGAGTTTGTTAATTAAGGCGGACTGAATCTTCTTTGCTGATTCAATGCTGTGGCTCCCACTGAGAAGATCGTCCATGTAGAAGTCTTCTTCTAATGCTTTCTTGGCTCCTGAAGTGTAGTTATGACCGTCATCATTTGCCAGCTGCTTCAAGGTCATCATAGCGAGAAACGGTGCTGCCTTTGTACCATAAGTTACGGTTGCTAGGTTATATTCCCGAATGGGCTGATTGGTGTTGTCCCTCCAAACAATCCTTTGAAGCTTCTGATCCTCTGGGTGTACTATAATCGGCCGAAACATTTTTCAATGTCGGCTGTAAATGCTATCTCATATTGCCTCCATTTGAGAATAAGTGACATAAGATCTTGTTGCAAATTGGGCCCCCTGTACATAAGATCGTTAAGACTGTGACCCGTTGACGTAGGCGATGACGCATTGAACACAACTCGTAACGCTGTAGTACTTGAGTCAGCTCGTAGTACACAATGATGAGGTAGGTAATAGGCCGGTATCTGGTTACCGTCGTTGCTAACAGCCTCGTACATTTGGCCTAAATGAATGAACTCCTTGTATCCTTCTGATATCTTCTGATTTTTGCTGATTTTTTTCTCCAACTGAAGTAACTGTGCTACGGCCTTTTGTTTAGAGCTTCCTAATTTTTCCCGAGTGTCAGGTTTCATTGGTAGTCTTACAACATATCGACCATCTGATCTTCTATATGTGTGTTTCTTATAATGCTCCACACAGTTATAATCTGCCGTCGACATGTTCAGTGGATTATCTGCTATGTCCTCTATTTCCCAAAATCTCTGAATATCTTCGACACCATTCAGGGTGACATTACAATGATATGTCTTAACGCTGCCACATAGCAACCAACCTAGATGTGTCTGTTGAGCCATGGGTTGTGATTCGTCTTGACCTTTGATAATACCGCCCATCATGATAAGAGCATATATTTCAGCCCCAAGTAATATATCTACCGGACGGCTGACATTAAATTGCGGATCTGCTAGACTGATATTTTCAATATGTGACCAATTTGGTTTCTTGAATGTTTGATTGGGTAGACTGTTGACGAGGTTATTCATGATTACTACATTGGTGTTGAAGGTATAATCTCCATTTATTGCTGATACTGATATGTCCATTGCTCCCTTGCAGTTATTTTCTTGCGTGCCGAGACCAAAAACTACCCCTTTACAACGACGCCGAGGTAATCCGAGCCTTTGTGCTGCATTCTCGGTGATAAGGGAGATTTGGGAGCCCTGATCAATCAAGGCTCTCATGTTGTGATGGGAACCATCTGCTGCCATCACCTTGATCTGTGCGGTGGCAAGTAGAATCTCTGCTGAACTATTTTGAGACACGCTGACATTGTCCTTACTCTGCCTTTGTGTTGTAATCGTCAATGTTGTCGTCATTGCGTCATGTAGTAAAGTGTTATGTGGTTCCGTGCACTTACGACATGTTTTCGTAGAAATGCATTTGTCTCCTTTATGATCGTAAAGACAGTTAGTGCAAAGTCGTAAATCGTTTGTCACTTTCAATTTTGCTGCATTCGGCAGTTTGATGAACTCGTTGCAAAAGAAAATAGAATGGTTGCCTTTGCAATAAAGGCATTTATACGCCGACGACACGTGATATGATTTCGCAATGGGCTTGCCGTTATAATTATTGCTGTTGTAGGTACTGTTTTTCTGATATTTATTGAAGTTTAAGTTATTTTGTTGCTGAGGTGATTTTTTTATGCCAAATGAGGGCGCATAGAGACTGCTTGTTTTCTGCATATTGCTGTCCTGCTTTTGCCTAGATGCTTCAAGCGACGTAAACTTATTTTCCAGAAATTCGTAGAAATCTGATAATGATGGTAGATCTCGAGGAGACTTTAATGATTCAATATACTCTTTGTGCGTTTCACCGTCCAATTTTTGCGATAGAATGTGAATAAGCAAGGGGTCCCAGGTAGCGATGTGGACTCCCAGGCTCTTAACAGCATTTAAGCACTCTTTAGTAATGTCATGAATTTTCTTGATATGCGATGATGTTTGCTGTTGCATTACTGGTAAGGTCATAAGTATGTTGATATGTGAGCTAAAGACCAATTTTTTGTTATTATATCTATGATTGAGAATATCCCAGCACACTTGATAGTTTTCCGTGCTGATATTCAGATGCTGAATTAATTTTTCTGCTTCACCTTTGACCTTGCTCTTTAAAAACTGCATCTTCTGTGCATTTGATATGGAGCGGTTTGTTAAAGTTGATAAATACCTTCTCAATCTCTTGCATAAGAGTATACTGATTTGAAAGTAGGTCTTCCATCGCAGACTTTTTCTTGATTACTGATACAGAAGATTCACTTTTTAAGCTCTGTGACTATGTAGCCTTTGTAGGTAAATGTGCCTTCTCAATTCCGCCGGTGAGACCCGCTTGTGGGAGGCCGGGGAACCGATTCGCTACCACACTAAGGTCCTACACAAACACAAACCTTATTTTGTCTTACTCGAAGACTGCTGCTCAATCCTGATAACTGATACTGCTAGGTTACTGATAATATATCCTGATGAATGTAGCTACGCAAAGTCGCTAAAACTTCCACGTCGCGCTGATATTTCTGCTTAAACTGCTAGCTCAACACCTCGCACGTCGAATATTCGATGAAATTATCACGATAGTATCCACACGCGAGATCCGGCTCGAAGGACCATAAAGATGTACGGTTCGTACAACGTTTTAAATGATAGTTCTGATGTTTTGAAGATAACTTTATTTGTATTAAAACAAGTTAACTATAGCGAGTACACGCAACGGCTGATATTGGTGAACTGTCGTGTATTGACCTACATAAACGCAAGTCTATGTAAGTTGATGATGGTGCGATATGTACGATCGTGGATCGTACAGTTACAATTAATGATTTTAAAATTTAATTCTTAAACAAAATTGTATATTGTATATTCTCCTTATCAGTGATGTTTATATTTTTCTGCTTAAGGTAGTATCGGTGTCGAACAGCTTATCAAAAAAAAATGTTTTTGTTATACAAGAATAATATAGGTATAAATTTCCTCAAAGGGAAATGAATTTGCTTTTGTAGTCCTTATTAGGGTTTGTTTTTAAGTTTTTTTCTTTTACATACCTACATACATTAAAAAAAAAGCTTTTTACTATCCCATATAATTTGATGTTTTTAATTCTTATAGTTTCGGATATACTGACATTTAATAATTAACAAACAAACTTCTCAGTTTTTTGCAGTTTTTTAAATATTTGAAAATGATAATAATTATCTTAAAAGTCATCACAATAATACTCGTCAACAAAATTAATTTATCCTATCTCATCAAAAAGGCTTACCATGACTAAGAACTTTAGAAAATCCCCGTCCCTACTAACCATTCTTGTTTCAATCATCGCATTTTCAGCTCATTCAATTTCATGATTCATAAAATAATTTCCTGTCGCTCATAATTGGGGCTCAATTTAATGTGAATTGTGGGGTGCAATTTACAGCGGGTTTTAGTGGCGCGATACTATTAAAATTAGAATTAAGAAACGGGATATTTCTGAATCTGCTTTAGCTATTGAATTGCAGATAGGTACTGCCTATTGGCTTATAAGGGCAATGTGACTATAGCATCCATTTTCCATATTTTACATAAGATCGAGGTAAAGTTTTTTTCCGATAAGTAAAACGTCTTTTCCACTATTGGTTGTATTGAAATGTGTTGTTTATCTACTAAATGGTTATCCGTTTACTGCCGTTTGGCCAAATTATTTTTTGTCAAATATATCATTTCGTGAAATGTTTCATTTGGGCAAACGCATTTTTTCCGAAACTGTAAATATTTCAGGGCCATCGTGTAGAACCAGAACCCTTTAGGTTAGGTTAGGTTAGTTTTATAAAAATCCTAAAATATTTTCAATTTTGGAAAAAAAAGCGTCTGCCCAAATGAAACATTTGACGAAATGATACATTTGACAAAGATATTTTTTCCAATCGGCAGAGATCCATGTTTTTCATTGTAACACTTGAAATATTTATGATTATTCACAATATAAATCGTGATAAATCGTCTCGTTAGACTCGCTGCTTTTGACTTCCGACGAAAAACGTTACCAACCACCTGTCGAAATATTATTCATATGAATACAGCTAAGAAACTTTCAATCGTCCTTAATTAATCCAATACAACGGTTTACTGGGCCGGAGTAAAAATGTCTAACTAACCGTTGGGGTACCTAATAACAAAGTCGATACAGGTAAAATGTCCAAATAAACCGGGTAAGAGCATGTTGGACCATACTCAGTGTAGGGTTCCGAAGCCGTTAAGTACTACAAACACAAACCAATAAACCGTTGTGTATACTGGAGAACTCGAGGACGTCAATCTCGAAATTATAGACTCAGATTCTCAGAGTAAAACTAATTAAACTTTATTACACAAAACCTGGATACGCCAACCGAGAGGTGGTAATGGAGCATCAGATAAGAATGTGAGAGTTTGCACAAATACCGATCTATGCGTCTCGGTTGGTGGCATCTCTTCGAAAACGGGAGATGGCAACAAGCTAGCGCTATAAAGGATTTTGATATTGCATAATAAAATAGAAAATCAAAAGGTGAAGCCATAAATATACCCACCGACAACTTTATCTAATTCAAACGGTAGCCCTAACACCATGTTATACCCAAATGAGACTCTAATGAATCTCGAGCGTACACGCCGTATGCGTGCAAAATTTTTCACTAGACTGTAAGATCGAGTATCCTTTATAAAGTAGCAACTTTAGCATCGTTCAAAGAAGAAATTGAGCTTTTGAAGCTTCAGAAGTATGTGATATTTGCTGTTCACCAAAGTAACGCTCACCAAAACCATAATCGAGAAAACTAAGTCTATCAGATCAGCTACTGCACCTCTGGTAACATTGACGTACAAGCCTTCCGGAACTCTAGTTGTTCTTAAGAAGGAAATACCAGATAATGTGGCAGTTATGAATAATCCACGAGTTTCATCGCGAATCGCTTTGACTATGAACTGTGTCCTCTGAGCCTCAATACAAGCCGAAACCAAATCAGTGATTAATAAATCTCTGAAAAGAAGCAAGCATTTGTTTGATTCCCCAGGGCTTATATTCTGCCATTGTCGGAACTGTAGCAATGGCTACTGTCAATGGACGCAATTTAAGTATCGGTTCCGACGGTTCGGGATCAATATGAAGTTCCTCCAAAGGCGGACTCGGGTCCTTTTCAGACGAAACTACCGAAGATAGACTCGGTTGTTGCCGTGACCGAACCGGTATAGGTGTTGTCGGTGTTATAATTATACCCTTAGGATCCTTAGAATGACTTAAGTATGTAAAGTGAAAGCGACGAAGGTGGGCTAATCGAAGCAGACGCAGTTACTGAATAACGCAATTTCTGCCTTTCTCTGACTACTAGTAAGCGCGACTTCCAAAACCTACCTTGTATGAACAGTACTTACTAGTGTTTTGCATTTGGAAATGTAACTTTCTAGGATTTTGATTTTGGTATTGATGAGTAGCACGGAGAGATACTAGGTTTTGAGGTTCCTGTTACTTTTATTCTAAGCTCGATAGAAATATGGGTGTTTCTGCAATACATGCAGCTCAAAATTTAAGGAACAATAGTGTACAAGCACTGATTTTGAAAAATTTGGCTCTTGGCTTCGGACCGGCGCCCTGCGTTGTACAAAAACCTTCCAATTTCGAACGGCTAACGTCCTATAAAATTGCTACGATCGCTTTGTAACCCGGATTGACTGAGGATAGACATGGGTTGAATACGGACTTTGCTGAATACGAATATTCGGCTGAACATTCGATTCAGATCTTACCGAACCGAATATTAGGTTGCGCTGAATCGCTAGAAACAGTTCCGCTTATGTAAAAGTAATACTTACTTAATTTAAACAACTCTGGTTTTTCCTACTTAAGCAACGATTTTTTGCAAAATAATTGTATTTATATTTTGTCACAATATATTTATCTCATTTTGGTAGTTGCTTAGAATGCTGAAATAGGATATCAATCCAACGAAGTACGAAACAACCTACGCTCGTTATTTACTTTGTTAATTCGGTAAATATCCGGCAACGTAAGGTAAATATCCGGCAGTGTACAACATTGAAAAACTTGCCGAATATGCCGAATACCGAAAATTCAGCCCATCTCTAACTGACTGAGAGATAAATTCGTATTTTTTCAAGGAATTAAAAAAAAATACAACTACTTTTGCGCCCTTTTTTTATAAATGGGAGAAAAAATAGAATTTTTAATGTTGTTGATTATTTATTATTAATTTTAATGTAATGACTTAGTTTTTATGCTTAAACAGCTTATTTATAATGCTTAACTATTATAAATAGTAACACATTCTGACCTAATATATTTTAATTTTAAGATTTTATTTCATGTATATTTTTAGTAACTACATTTTGAATAAATTAACGCATGAAATGCCAGTGAACAAATTGGCGCCACATCTTAGTGTTATAATGTAGTATAGAGTGTAATGAGAAATTTAATTAATCCAGCTAGCAGACACCGTCAGAGGAAATTGCTCGTTAAAAGTTTCCCAGAGATTGTTATGACGAAGTATCACGGATTCAGAGGTGTGCCTACATCCACGATGAGTGAAAAATAATAAAATTTGTGTACAAACTTTACTACGCTTCTTGGAAATACAGATTTAACTTTTAGCAATTAGCTTACTACGTACAATTTTTTAGACAAATCAGAATCGGCTGTTACGAAATCTTAAGTCATATTTAGGAGAAAGCCTTCTACACTAAGGCTAATTATGGGCTAGTGTTAGAGAACGAGTTTACACCTTAGAGTGGCGTGCAACATATTCTTGTATCTTACTCTTACAGTTTACGCTTTCCCATGATAGGTCTTTTTTTAGAGGGGTCGCCGTAATTATGTTGAACAGTCTTGGTGGCTCACCGGTGGTCCTGCATCGGTTTCTATGGCAGACTATTAATTGCCACAGTTTGACATCTGTGAGGTGGTTAATAATGTATGTAGGTCATACACAGATTTAGGTTAGCGTCTTTCTTGTGGACGCGCCGTTAGTAAACGTTTTTAAGGCCTAATTTTCTGGCTAAGCCCATTTCCGCAGAAACGGCGTCAGGACTGCTTTAGACCTATCATATAAAAACAACCGCAGGAAAAACAACTTTTGTTTTTAACAGTGTGTATGACCTATGTTTCCAAGGTGGCTAAGTCACAAGCAAGTGGTGGTGTAAGTGTATTACAGAAAACAAATTTATAAACAGCGTCGATGTTTTTTGTAAATTTAACTCCAGTACCTCAGATACGACGTCGCCGCTCTCAAAACTAATGTCCATTATTTAAACCTCACAAAGAAAAAGAATACAAAACCAAGTCGATAGTGTCGTTCTTTGTCGGATATTTTCCCGTGTCAAAGCCAGCTAGTGCACTGACAATAAGCTTTTGTCAAAGCCCTTTCGTTTATTTTGTAAACACTCTCACCGCGGGAGCGAGTAATGTACTCAAGCGATAGAAAAACACCAATGGAACCTGACGTTGTTACGTTATACAGGACGTCCATATACACAATAAACAATAAACAATATACATATTATATACGTACATACATATCACACCGTCATTCCCAGAGTGGGGTAGGCAGAGCTACAGAAATACCAACAACTGTAAAAAGAGTTGTTGGTAATTCTGTAACCACATTTTTTACAAACAGGCTAAGATGTTTACCAGTGTATTAGTGACAGGTTGCAAGCCCATCGCTTAAAAGTACTACAATCCCTTATGCCCTTAGTCGCCTCTGGAAGAAGTGGAGTTGGCACTATTCTAACTCGGCAACCACACGGGCAAAATAACGGGTATAAACAAATTTTGTTGGAAAATTAATTGTAAATTAAAAATTTGCACTATCTATCTACTCGTATCTTGCAATATTTTTCGTTTAAAACTTTAAAAAAATAAAATGTCTTTCGGCAAAATAAATATCCTTAGCCTTTCATGTAAGTATTTTTCCTTAGTGGGTATTATTTGGCAAAATAATAATTTACTAAATACCCTCACGCTGCAATGCGAAGGTGGCGATCGCTCTCCGTTTAATTAAATATGTCAGCCAGAAGAGGGTCAGGGGTGCTAAAATGTTGGTCCAAAAGATGTAAATTTTATTTAAGTATATTAGTATTAATTCTTATGTAGTTTTATTAATCTGTTATGAAATCGTTGATGAGATCTGAAACAGTGTTTAATGATAAAGACTAATGTCGTGTCGTATACGGAAGTAAAAATATTGGCAAAAATTAGAAAAGAACTGAAATTACTCCACAGACAAAAATTAAAACAAAAAAGGAAAAATTTAATCTCAAGTTAATATCAAAGAGTCCGATATAAAATTAACAACGCGATATTACAAGATTATTTAAGGATAGTCTATTTCCGGAAGTATAAGAAACCAATAAAGGCGCCTTTGAACTTGTTCTTTATAAAAAAAAAAAAAATTGAACAGATACCATTCAAGGGACGTCTTAGCGCCCACTTATTCTCGGTTCCTGAATGGACAAATAAGCGGTTTATTCGTATATTTAACGCAGTAATTAAGGCCCTGTGAAGTGGGCGGGTTTTGACATAATTTGTTTTCAAGTGAACAGCCTGTTGGTTGTCTGACACTTGACTTTTGTTTGTTCGGATTGATTTATTGCGTTTGGATTGTAGTGCGTCAAATTAAAAATGAAAATCCCTGGTGCATTTTACAAATTTCTTTAAACAGCCTTGGAATTCAGAGCAACTTTTTTTTTACTATTTCTTTTTCTATCATATTATTATAACCAAACCACCATCTATGATAGTCAGCTTTAAGAACCAAAAGCTACAAAAATACAAGCCGTTTATTATTTTCTAGTCATTATTATAACATCCTGTAGACGTCCGAACCTAAAAATAGATCTCCTTTACGGACCGCTACGACGAACAGCGGGTCTACTTTGAAATCCGTAATTCGAACTTCGGATCGCCCCGTCACTTTTTTGCAAGTTATTTACGCATCGAAAGCAAAAGGGATAGCAATAGACGAAGTTCGAATTACGGATTTCAAAGTAGACCCGCTGTTCTTCGTTCTCTTCTTTCAGCGGATTTCCGTTACTTACACAATCGTCTATATAGAGGAAAATGTCTCGAAGTACATAATAATATAAATTACGAATAACTTTGTGAGTTTCGCTTCTCAATAGACAAGATTGTGGTTCGACACACAAATAATATTTATCCATCCATTTGTTGAATGTACCCTTACTGTTTGCTAGCCTTTTACATTAAAATACGAAGCCTGTAAAGTTATTTGTTTTAACGGCATCCTAATGGATATTCTGTGAATCGGGACGTGATGAAACCTGGGAAAATAGATAGCCGACTAAATCCCATCCATTATCTAATTTATAAATACAAAATGTATAGTAGATTTGTAATAGTGTTCGATATGAACTAATAAAAAAATAATGTGATGCCTGCAGAAAATATTGGAGTTGACACAGACCATCTCATCATGTTGTTTTTCTTTAAAGCTTTGTTATGTGTGTAATGCAGGCCTTTGAGTGTCAATAGAAAATACTCCACACATCTTGAGTGAATTATCATGCAGTTTATTATTACTGTGTAACATAACTATAATCACATAAACATACGTGTGCTAACCTGGGGCACGTCTTAGGAATTTGATATCGATAAATAAGATGTCGATATACATGTTTATTTATAAAAATCCTCTGCTACCTCTTAAGATAAAAAGTCCCTGTCCAATAGACCAGTGTCATTTAGTCAATAAATCACGTATCGTTCATGAATCAGAAAACGGATTTCAGTCATTTTTAATGTTTTACGACTGCCCCGTTGACCACAGAGGACGTTGAGACAACGTTTAGTAATTTTCAGTGGAAATTTTTATCTATACTGCCATCGTTACTAAGGTCAAATATGGACAAAATTCAAAGTAAAAGTAATAAGTATCATTTGTTTATTGTTTTCATTTTAAAATGTTTATAGTATAAAACATATTTATTAACGTTGAATAATATTCTGGGCCTCTTTTCCACTCCGTTATATTGATATCGCGTTCGACGTGTTTTAGAATCGTTTATATCACAGTCACCGTTATTGTAAATGACATGAGAGTTATCAAAACGTTGACATTACGGAAACACGTCAAAGAAGATATCGTTATTACCGTGTTGTCCCAGTCCTGATCTTGACAGTGTTATCGATATATTTTTGTCACACAAATATTTTTCTACGTCTCTTTACTATTCGTGCCCGGAGTAAGCATATTATGTCTACACATAAATAGTAACTATGTAATCGACATAGGGTTACCTGTTAGTACTCTCTCTGTGCTACACACAAATTTTTCGTACAAAACGAAACCCATGTTAATACGTAGCGTTGAATTCGTTAACACCTGCCAATAAATCAAAGCGGTAACTCATTTCCACCAAGTTGGGGTGCGACGTAGCGCTGATAGGCTTCCAGAACATACATTTATACACCTGTTTGTCTATTGTGGTCGTGTTTAACTTCGATAAAACATCTGTCACTTTCCAACCATGATGTAAGTGCGAGAGTGACGGATGCTTTATCGCTGCGACCATAATACGGGGTCGGGTTAATCTTCTCCCTCTCACACTTCAGCCGTTGCATAAAAGAGAAGCCATTGGGAATAACGTAATCGAAAAAAAATCAATTTCTCAGAATAGAGCTGATTGGCATTAGATTTGAATTAATTCAATTTTACATACGGATCTCTAAATATGGCAATTTTGATGCATGTTTTTTGTTTGTAATTTGTGATAATCGCACAAACTAGTGATCATCGCATCGAAGTCTCCTGTTTTTTGAATGAGGACATATCGAGACCAAGCAAGTAATTTCTAGTATCCGTTGAACTACATTATTATGGCATCCGTAGACCATTATTTTGTCCAGAATATTGTTGTGACAGTTCTGTATTGAATGAATTTTTTTAAGCATAATGTATCTTTTCGCATAATATCGTTTGACCTAAAATGGTTTTTACAATAGAAACGGTTTTATTTTATTTTTTATTAAAAGTAACATAACCTTACCTTACCTTATCTACACAGTACAAGTTTATTAAGTTCTGCTAATTCAGCCTAGAAGTATGTTATGCGAAAAGATTTTATGCGAAATGATACAATATGCGAAAATATTTTACCTATGTGTTTCAAGGCGATCCCTACTCAGTGACAGTAATACTCTGCTTTATCATTCTCAGCCTGCTCATAAAATTAAGTGGAGCTTGCGTAATATTTATTTTTCCTCGAAATCTACAATGCTACACAAATTCATTGGGGTGTAATGTTCCCTCTATAGGTACTTGGTATATAATTTTATTTTTTACTTCGTTAAGTCCACGTTCTATAACGTGAAAATTGGTTTATTTAGAATATACACTCGGCGTCAAAAATATCGCCCCTCCTCGGAAAATAATTACAACCGACTTTAAACCCTATTTGATCAAGGACAACAATATGATTGTTAGGCATCATTTGAAAGGTAATAAAGTGTTTTTTTATGAAATTTAAAAAAAAAAAGGATTTTTCCTTGGGGTCAAAAATTAAAGGAAATGACATTGCGAACAGTTGAAAAATGTTTATTCAAGTTTAAATTTACAACAATAAATGGATAACAAAATTTTACAAAAAGTGCCTAAAATTAACTTAAAACCTAGTGTTACCCCCCCTTGCCCTTATCACTGCCTCTAAACGGTCTTTCATTGATCGCACCAACTTTACGATGTCCTCTTGTGGAATGTTGCCCCATTCTTCGATGACTGCGTCCTGAAGATCTTGCAGGGTGGTAGGGGCGGCATCTCGTGACCGAACCCGTCGCTTCAGCTCGTCCCAAAGATGTTCAATCGGGTTTAAGTCAGGACTCCTGGCTGGCCACGGCAAAACGGGAATCCCGACCTCCTCCAAATAATCCCGAACAATTAATGCAGTGTGGGAGCGAGCGTTGTCGTGCATTAATGTGAACCCAGAGCCGACGTAACCCGCATATGGCATCACATGCTCTTCCAAGATCTCGGCAATGTATCGGCGAGCATTCAGGGACCCTTGGCCGCGAGTGCCTCCAGTCCTGGAGACGCAGACAAGGTCGGTTTTGCTGTCTATAGACATGCCCCCCCCAGAACATGCAAGAGCCACCTCCGTAGCCCACTGTCTCTTCAATACAGGCTTGAGCAAATCGTTCGCCCGACCTTCTGTAGACTCTGGCCCGCCTGTCGTTGCAATAAAGACAGACTCTCGTCTCATCGGTAAAGAGAACCTGCCTCCATTGCTCAAACGTCCAATCGACGTGGTCGCGGGCAAATTGCAAGCGATCTCTGCGATGCTGTGCGGTCAACATTGGGCCTGTAGCAGCCCTGTGAGCCACGATATCCTTCTCCCGCAGTCTTCTTCTAACCGTAGAGATGCTAACTGATCTTGTCCGAGCTTCTCTAAGGCGTTGTTGCACCTCAACAGCACTAGCGAAGCGATTGCGTAGAGATGATGTCACGATGAAGCGATCATCTCTTTCGGATGTGCAGCGGCGCCGACCAGCCCCACGTCTTCTGATGTAGCCCCCAGTCTCCTGGAACCGCTGAAATACTCGGCGGACGGCATGACGGCATAAATTGAGTTGCCGAGCGACATCACACTGCCGAACTCCTGCTTGCAGTAGTGCAACCACTTGAGCTGATTCAACAGCGGTGGTCTCCATGTTCGAGGGTTGTTTTCTTGCTTGAGTTCCTTAGATGTGTTCTCTTCGACGTCTGGATAGTGAATGATTGACATTTGACCTTGTACAGGCATTTTATACCCCTGGAAAAGGGCACAACTCGCAACCCTTCAAACGAGTATTTGTGCACTTTTTTTTCGAAACGCTCTGATTCACAAGCCATTACGTTTTGTTTAAATTAAACATTATTAATTTAAAACACATTAAACGTGCTTTTAATTGATACTAATATTAATTATGTAACATAATTTCGCTAAGGTCTAGATTAGCTTGAATCTGATTTTCGCGGAGGGGCGATATTTTTGACGCCGAGTGTATTTTTATACGTAGGTATTCAAACAAAAGCGTACTCATATTGCTAGTAATTTTATTACTAAGTAGTGTAAGGTCCGTACCCAAAGGGTACAAACTGGACCCTATTATCTCCACTGTCTATCTGTCTGTCTGTCTGTCTTTCCGTCTGACTGTCACTAGGCTGTATCTCTTGAACCGTTATAGCTAGACAGTTGTTTTTTTTACAAATGACGTATTTCTGTCGCCGTTATAACAACAAATACTAAAAACAGAATAAAATAAATATTTAAGTGGGGCTCTCATACAACAAATGCGACTTTATTGCCCTTTTTTAAATATATAGTGGTACGGAACCCTTCGTGCACAAGTCCGACCCTCACTTGGATGGTTTTTTATCCATCGCACACTTACATACATACATAACATCACGCCTTCATTCCCAGAGCGGGGTAGAGCCACAGAATTACCAAAAACTCAAAAATGACTTCTTGATTATTCCGTGACCACATTTTACACAAACAAGCCAGATATTTTACCAGTGTATTAGTGACAGGTTGCAAGCCCTAACAGCACCACAAGCCCCTATTCCCTTAGTCGCCTTAGTGCAGGGTCCGTCCGGATCGCTACCACCATCTTATCCATTAACTTACCTCCAAACAGCAGTGTCCGCATTGTTGTGTTCCGGTTTGGGGATAAGACAGCCGGTGAAATAACTAGCATAGAGGCATTCCATCTTAGTCCTCAGGGTTGGCAACGGATTTGCAGTCTTAGGATTGCAGTCTTGTGAACGCGAATGTCTATGGGTCACAGTTTCCACTTACAATCAGGTGGCCTGTGTGCTCTTTTGCCTTCTCCATACCATAAAAAAACACATCCACGGGATGACATGGAGTGGCACTATTCTAACCCGGAAACCACACGGCAAAGCATCCACACGGCAACGGCAACCACACAACAAAACAGACTCAGGAACAGGTTCAGACTTAAAAAAAATATATTTTAAGGCATAGCATCTTTTGTCTGGACCAAAAGTAAAAGACACTAATTTTTACGTCTGAGTCTAAAATTATATGCTTACCCGACTGCACCCTTTATTTATACTTCAAGTGGCTATCTTTGATCACATCCTAACCTAGGGAATCCCAAAATTGTGTTCCCATTGGAATTATCCGGAACCCGCAGGCAACCCAAGTCACCGCAAAAAGGGTAAACAATATTGTCACGTGTACAGATTGTTGTACAGACATTTTTGGATTCGTCGAATAAAGACGTGAAATCAATGGAGAATATTTTGTTGTATGTACCGACATCCTGCTGTTACAATAGCAATATGAAAAGGGAATTGTGTTTAGTTTATTATATTTGGCTTCGGGTGAATATGTTTATCTTGTACGCGGGGGACGGAGAAACGGGAGTAAGGATTTTGTTTGCAGAAATGTATGGCGTTGACTGACAAAAACGCTGTTTAATCGGTTTCTGAAGTGTGTAAGAGTTAAATGACCCTGGTTTAATAGAAGAAACGTTTTGAAATGTTTTATGTGCTTTTAGTCGTCTTGTAATTATCTCAAACTAGCTTCTGCCTTTATCTTAACTGCGTCTAGGTAGAATAAGTAGGTGAGAAAGGGGTAATGCCAGAGGGCAATGGTGGTTCTTCCATGCAGAAGGAAGTATCTCAACAAACGAATAACGGTCTAAAATATTCGTTTCGCATTTCGCCCTTCTTCGACTGAGGATCCTATTTCCGTATTTTAACTAGGAACCCTTATAGTTTATCCAAGTCCATCCGTACGTTCGTCTGTCCGTATGTCCGTCGGCCTAAAGACTTAAAATCTGAAAAATATCTTAAATTGAGCGCATAACTACTAACTCACACAAGCACAAATTTTGCAAATTATAATACGAGTGTGATATACAACTGTGATTATCTTGTACATAAAACTGGGCCTAGACAAGATGCATTAACGAATAACACAATCAATGTAAAGAATTAAATTATTATACTCGTACCTTTACCTTGAGTTACTACAGCTCTGACTGAAAATCAGCGCTGCAGTTGTCTGACACCTCAGCATTTTGCTGAGCCAGAGTCCGTTTCACTGCCGTGACGACACACTTTTCCGGTTGCCTTAATATTCTTTAATGTATAATGTTTTATTATACGTATGTGAGTCTTATGGCTTTGAATAAATGTATTTCTTCTTCTTCTTCTTCTTTAGTGACCATACTCGAGCGGTCCCTTACAGTAATATAATAGAGTGAAAGGGACATAGCATTCGACTCTCTAGCGAGGACGATTTTAATTCCATACATATTGATATTTATCGAAAGCCGTGAGCGTTCTAAGAATGCAACCTGTGTAGGGCCACTGGTTGTTTGGATTTAACACGACGAAAATAGCGAGAGCTCCGTAATTCACTATTCATTTTAAAAATATACTAACGGTTACAGGAAACCTGTCTTTGCCATGTTTTTCATCTCCCCATTTATCTTGACGTAAAATAATGGTTTATTTTCAGATCATCACTGTCAAATTTGCCTGTGATCTATCATCTCCAGAGTTGTTGAATCATCCCTCAGGACTCGTGGTATAATTGAGCCGCGAATGCTAGTCTTCCCGTGATGTTTGAATGATCTACTACTTTGTAAGAGTTTCTTACGGCGGTTCCGACTCCAAATTCACCTATACAGGCCGTTGAGCCATCAACGCAACCATGAGCATACATTTTGGACTGCCACTGACTTATAAGTTTATGAGAAAAGTAAGTAAAAATGCTTTGAGAGCCAGGATAATGAAAAAGAAAAGTCTTTGGTTCATACATTATGCACCTCAAAACCATGAGGCCCACACATAAAATCTATAAATTTATTATTTATTGCAGAGTTAATTTTTCATGTATGTAGATGTTTACAATATCTGCGAATTGTCTGCTATTTATTGATTAACAATAACAGTACTGATTGAATTGATTTAGATCTTTAAAGGGATTTGATCGCGATTGTGTTTTATGTTGCACTGTCAGCTGCAGAGAAAAGTAACATGGCATTTATGTACGTGTCTGATGCGTCAATTTGGGTTGTTAGATGGGTGTCATGTTTGGCTTTAGTCATGGTCTACCCTAGTCATTTTCTATTCTAGTCATGTTCCGCTTTGGTCATGTTCTATCCCAGTCATGTTCTTCCTTAGTCATTTTCTAACCTAGTCATGTTCCGCGTTGGTCATGTTCAATCCTAGCCATGTTCTGCCGTAGTCATTATCTATCCTAGTCATGTTCTGCACTGGTCATGTTCTGAGTTTATATAGTACAGAGTTAACCAGAGTGTACTTTACACTAATAAAAAACATACTAGTCATTTTCTAACCTAGTCATGTTCCGCGTTGGTCATGTTCAATCCTAGCCATGTTCTGCCGTAGTCATTATCTATCCTAGTCATGTTCTGCACTGGTCATGTTCTGAGTTTATATAGTACAGAGTTAACCAGAGTGTACTTTACACTAATAAAAAACATACTTATAATTAGTTTATTTTTGTTTATTCAAGTATGTACTGACCCCTTACTAAAAACCAATTAAATATTTTATTTATAGGACATCAGAAAATCACACGAGAATCCAAATAGAATGACAAGAAATGTGTGAAATAACATTCAAATAAATACAAATAGCCTGCTTATCAGATAGTATGAATGAACTCTGTTTACTTATTGGCAATAAAGGTTAAATATATTTGACACTAATACCTCACGTATGACCAAACCAGAACATGACTAAAGCAGATTTTAACTTTATAGCCGAACATGATACCCTCCTAATAACCCGTCAATTTTACCTCAATACACTCTTCGTTTTGCGCTTATGGGTTTTCAAAAAACGTCAAATACTCACTTCTATCCGCTTTTTATTACTTACGGTAGTCGTATTGAATCTTACGACATTAACAGGAAAACTCTTCAACAGATAAGTGAAGTTCCAGTAACCGTCAACGATAAATCATTGCACAGATCAAGACACATGAATGTAACAAATGTGGAATATTCCGGCGTTTATTGTTACAATCCTAGAACCCTGTCATAACAACAGCTGCAACTGACAATTGATCAATTACATTAACATTAAATTTCTCCAAAATTAGTATTAGTAGCTGACTTTAGACTTTCGAGCGCTCGAAAATTTCACTTGAAAGTGAGCAAAAACGGTGAAACCATATTGAAATACGAGCGATAGAAAATTTCAAAACGTGTGTTCCACACCAATTGTTTTTAATTATAGATTATAGCATCAGAAAATTGTTTCGCTATCTGTCAAATTAATCAAAACGTCTTCCTCAAATAGCTATCAACAACCCATTACCGGAATAAAGTTTTTTTTTTACCTTAAATGTTTATAATATTCAGTGCTTTAAACATTGAAAGAGCACGAAAATGATAAAATTATCGCCATAACAACAACTAATTAGTTCGTTTATATTTAAAACGCAAAAATGTACCCCACTGAAACAGTTTTTGTTTTCCATGTTCTATGTGTAATATGCATAAGATAGATTTATAGGGATAAAATAATAACTGGTTCAAAATCAATCAGTTATATTTATGAGATTTTGATTATTGTAAACAAATAAGGATAGAGTTGAAAGGGTATGTTTACATTTGATGTTCAAGAACATCAATCAGCTTGGAACTGATCTGTTTTGAGTGTACTAATACGGTATCGGTATCATTTAAATATCAAAGCGATGGATTCATTATCGAATTAGGTAGAACATCCAACAGCCGCGCTCAGTGCTAGCTAAGCAAGAATGATATTATTATCAAGTTTCATGGACATATTTATTTATTTATTTATCTAAGTATGTACAGTCAACAGCAAAAGAAACTGATGAAATAGGGTCCCGCAATAACATATACAATAAATTAAGTCAAATGTTACTGACTCGGACATACATTTTATCTTAGTGTATTAGAAGTAAATGAACACATAACGTGTCAAAAGTAAGTAATTACATTTATTTCGATCCTTGAAAACAAGTGAGTGAGTGTTTCAAATATAAGTGATTATCTGTATGTATAAATAAAATATGGGTTTGTGGGACACCTCGGAGTACAAGTCCGATGTTGGTTTATATAGGTTATATTCGTGAGAAAAAACATGTGAAGCGCCTCGTGTCCGCCAAGTTTTGAAACAAGATCTTATTACATCAGCTTCATATTTGATTACATTTAAAATAAATCCTTTTTATCGGGCTTTCATTCAGACGTTTCCAACAATTCGAAATTTTCTTTTTCTTTTGTTAATTACTTGACTTATTCATTGTATTTCGAATAAATAGTTTCATTATTGCATCGATAGATCTAGTGAGAATAAAGTCTCACCAGGTCCAGTATGGATCTGATAAAATGGATCTAGCGGAAATAATGATACACGGACAAATGAATAAATGGACCCATTGAGAAAGTTTTCTCCAAAGATGGGCAATGTATCTACTGAGAAAAATATTCTCCGTAGATACAGATAATATAATAATATCAGACAAATAATATCTCATTAGATCCATACTTCCGCGTCATTACGCGGAAATATTTTTTTCTAACTAGATCCATTGATCTAGTTAGAAAAAAATATTTCATTAGATAAATCATAGATCTGATCTTAAGAGATTTGATCTTAAGAGAATGATTGCTAAAGGACATAGGCGTTTAATTAAGACAGCTGTTTCGCATATTAAGGTAAGCAGTGTAGTAAGTAACGTTACAACCTGTACCATTACAATTTGCCGGTCATTGTATTTATAACAGTTGATATGTTTGCGGTTTCAGAGGGTTATAAAAATTGGGTAATATTTATGGGTAGCATCACCCTCACACCTAAAGTATCGTTAACTACGATTATAAAAAAACCACGCTACATTAGCTATCCACATAATTATAATACCATAAATAGTTAAAAATATAGGTAGGTACATTCGAAATTATAAAATAAACGGTTTATCCTTCTTTTATCGACCCTCATTTCATATAGTATATAACTTCGCAGAATTTTTATTTCGTCGACAGATCTTCTAGGCACAGGAGTTAACATTTTTTTATGGTCACAAGTCTAACCTTACCTAACCTACGTCAATCATATTTAAGATAACCTTAAATCGACACGGCTGCAGAAGAAGATAAGAAGCTTTCGATAAAGTTAACCTACATCGACATGAAAAAACAAAGTAAAACAACACCACAAAAAATATTTAATAAATATAAAGAAATGCCCCGCGTAGTTGCCGTGTTAGAATTGTGCCACTCAATGTCTTCCCATGGATATCGTAAGAGGCGACAAATGAAATAAGGGCTTGTGTACTACAAGCCCACAAGGCGTTAGGCGATGGGTTTGCAACCTGTCACGAATACACTAGTAAACTTCTTGGCCTGATCGTGCAAAATGTGGTTAAAGAATTGTAAACAAGTCTTTTTACAGTTGTTGGTATTTTTGTAGCCTACACCACTCTGGGAATTAAGGCTGGGTATGTATGTATGTAAACAGAAATCTATTCGAACTTGATAACAGTATTCGAACTTAAGGATAGTCATTGAGTGAGCTTGCTAGTAACGGTAGTAGAAAAGGACTGTTAATTTTAGGGTTCCGAGAAACGGAACCCTTATTGTTTTTCAGAACTCTAAAATTAACAGCCCATTTCTACTTCACTGCTACCTAGTTCCAGTCAGCTTCTAAAAAATCAACATATACCGGGTGTTGCCTGTAATAGGAGCAATAAATTCAGGGGTCGTTACCACACCACAAACGTAGCAACATTTATTCTACAACTTTTGAAAATAACTTATTGTTAACTAAATATTAATGAATTCACATTTTCTAAGCAAGCAATGTATTACTACGAAGTATGTTGGCTGACAGTAGATGTCAACTAGACTATTGGATGTAATATATTGAAAATGCTATTTAGTTGGTTCGAAAAAATCCCGAATAATAATTACTTTTTTTTTTAAGTTGTAAAACGTTGCTACGTTTATAGAGTAGAAACGATCCCTCGATTTATTGCTCCTATTACAGACAACACCCGGTATAGCTTCGACTGCATGATGTTATACATTTCTGACTAATGACAGATAGCATATTAAAGGACTGGTGTGTCAACGGTAATGTACCAATAAGACAAGTTGAAACTTCATAATGAAATAAGATGCAGTGCCGTGATTTGTCCATGTGTCATTGCTATTGTAACTAAATTATTCAATGATCTGTCAATTTACTTTTGAAATGGTTTTACAATACTATAGTCGAACTCCATCGATATGTTTTCAATCATCAATGGCTAACCTGCCTTAAAGCAATCGAAGCACTGATTAATTTCGAAGTCTGTTTGAATGAAGTAATTAATTTTACTGTAAACTGATCCTGGCGGGCTTTCAAACAAAATTGGGAGGCAAATTAATGCCCTAATAATGTTTCATTATGATTGCTTTTGGAAAGAGATAATTACATTTAAATATGTATTTAATTATATGCACCGAAACCACAAGTAGAGGTTAAAAAACTTGTAATTTCAAATCTCTTCCACCGAGTTAAGTTAGTAAACGATTATTATTATTAATGTCCCAATGGCACCTTCTTTCACTTGCTGATTTAAGTTAAAAAGTAACAGCATGCGACTTAAAATGACTATGAATTTGGGCATTAACGAAGAATCATTATTTTAATTAAGAAATCTTTAATAATTACTCTTTGGTTACAACGGAGGCTCCGCTTCCGTTTTACAGCTCGCAATCGGCTCGAATCAAACTTAAAATGGTTATAACGATAGCAATTTTCAAGAATCGTTGTCTCATTCTTTTTAAGTTTTACTTTGATGAATTGTTTGATTCCATTATTTATATCTTCAGTCAAAAACTGTGTGTAGTATAATATTCCCACCATGGTAACAATTACGTAGATAAATACATTTAAATGGGTTTTAACCGACTTAAAAAAAGAAGGAGATTCTCAAATCGACGCGTATTCTTTTAATGTATGACCACGCATATCTTTTTACAGAGTGGTCCGATTTTTTACATAAATAATTTTGGAATTCATATTTCCCAAAGTTGTTCCCATTTTTAGCACGACAATATTATAGGAATTCATATAGCGATTTTAGTATTTTTAGTGACAAGTCTAGCATTTGCATTAAAAGAGTATCATTTGGTGAAGTGGAATTGGTGGTTCATGACGACTGATAGCTACCGGAACTCCTCAACGATACCTTTTTCAAGGGTGGCGATAAGATATGTATCTCGATAAACATAGTTGAGCGACTATGACGAAGCGCATTCAAATGTTTTAAACATATGCACTACTTATAAGACGAGCGTGAAATATCATGTGGTTTTTGTTCATTGAGAAGTGGACTACATAACGCATAGTTATTATTACTAAAAAGTGTAAAATAAAATAAAATGTTTTAAAAACAGAAACTCCTTCAAAAACCCAAAAACTACTTTTTTTCAAATGGTAATAATTACGTCAATTAAACTGAAGTCGGCGTTCCACAATATTTTGAACCAAAAGCCCACTTCAGTTTAACTGACATATTACCATTTGAAAGTATTTGGGGTTCATAAGGCGGTTTACAGTTTTTTAAATTGTTTTATTTTATTAATAAAGGTAATCAAAACACCATATTTTTAGGTTGATATTTTTATAGCCCCGTTTTTCGATAACCCCATGCGCATGCGGTTCTCAACCATAGCCTAATTACCAAAACTTGGTTCATTCTAAACAAAAACCATTAAAACAGTAATAACATCAAAAGTTACTCATTGCACATTATCTCAAAGGTAAATACAATTTGATACTTAATTGTAATTAAACGTCTTTCAACATATTTTTTTACATGATGTGTAAGGTGTTTTTTGATTTCCTTGACTTTTTGCTATTGGAGCATAAGCTTTTTTTTATTTTGATCATCGGCCTATAAACTCTATAGCAGACCGATATAATGCAATATCTGTGAGTAGTTAAAGACACTTCCTTTATAAAATGCTCTTTCAGTTTGCTTCAGACATTGCAATAAATTGAACCGTTTGTAACTAAAACCAATATGAAAAGTCTAAAGTGAAAGAAATCGTCAGAATAAGTGACACAGGAAGGCGAGGGTTCCATTTTGTTTTAATAATATATTAGAATCAGTTGACGATACATAGTTTTTATAAGAGGCCTCTTGAAAGCGTAATAAAACAATAATACTCTTACATAAGATATTTTTAAACGGCATGTGGTCGTTTTTGTAATCTTACCCTGTAGACAAAAATGGTAAGTAGTTTCTCTTGGATTTGTTAAATAATCAACTTAATTATTTGCACTGGTTAAAATCGAGCATTTTAAGGAAATCGCTCTCTGCATAAACTTAATTGTCTGCTCCCGTTTTTAATATCGCCGACTTCATCAATGCTGTCCACATCGTAATAGATTTTGGTATAAGACTTTAGGGGCTCTTTTGTGATTAACTGGTCTTTTATTGAGCTGACTGATATTTATGATTTATTACACAAACTTGTATAGTGACCAATTGTGTCGGGTAATTATAAGTACCTCATTGAAATTCTGTAATTCTGTTATCAGAGTATTTTATAGTATTTTTTCTAGCTCTTAGAGAAGCTATTAATACCATAAATCTAAATAGAGACCATTCCTCTATTAACCTTGCCGTAGTAACACCAACCGCCGTAACCCGTTGTATACCAAGGCTCTGACTTGGGTCGCCAGCTACAAATTAGATTTAAATTTACTTTAGTATTAAAATAATTTATCGACTGCATTATACCCTTAAAAAAAACTTGACCTCGTTACATTTGGTGGTAGTTGTCATGTTCTTTCGAAAAACATGTTTTTCTTTCATTTCTCATGTTTACTGGCATTTGTTCCATTAAGAAAGGTAAGATCCGTTAGCAATAAAGGTTTTAAAAATTAACGAATGTGGAAAAAGGAAAGTGTTGAGAGTTTTCCAGAAAATTTGCGTTTAAACAACTCTCCGAATTCGTTGTACTATTTCCTGGATTACAACCAACAGATGAAGCTCATTGTTTCCTGCTTCCTGTGTTCTCCTAGTCACAGGAATGGCGCCTTTAAAACACGATACATTGCACTGGTTTCAATCGAACATTTTAAGCAAATCGCTCTCTGCATAAACTTAATTCTCTGCTTCCGTTTTAAGCTCTTGACATGTCGCCTACCTTATTCTTGTAAACTAAAATTTTACGAGTTTCGTAGTTTAGAAACTATTTCTTTAGCGCTGACTGCTGCAACTAAAAATAATTTATATATTTATTGCATGAGTATAAATTTTGCTGGTCTATTGCAGTTTTTTCATTTTAATATTCATTCAATCAACAAAGTTAATTTGGCTATACAAAGGTCATATTGCGACTACAATGTTTAGATAAGTTATGACAACCAAGGCCTAGTCTTGGTTGCTTACTTAGTCTACATATGAACCATCTCTTCACCTTAATATGAATTACTGTTTTTCCATTTTTATTTTTCGATGAAAGTATTGTTATCGAAGATTCTTTAGTAAGGAACCCTAGAAGTCTCAAAGCCACAGTGACGAATGAAGTAAAGTGTTCCCGTCCATTTCTTTCTGCAACTTTTCCAATACTGTTCAAAGAAGCCTTTCGAAACGGCACTATTGAGATACAGAGTAGACGGCAAAGATTTGTGATTTCCTTTAGGTATATTATATGAAACGAAGTGATCAATGAGTTAGATCAAAGGTTACGTACAATATTACATTAGAAGTTGGAGACGTTTCGGTCTAATAAGCCAGTGCCTCGTCGTGTCTTGCAAAATCTTAAGATAATTTTCCGAAATCATTCTAGTAGGAAACTCTACGGGACCTAACAATTGGTCGTTTATGCCTGCCCACATGTTGACGTAAAACTAATGTTGATGCAAGCTTTCTCGGGCTATGTTTGGGTTTCCTTTCGCCCAATTGTGTAAGTTATGTGTGTCGAACACTCCTGCTCCAGTAAATTAGGCTTTATCTGTCCATATATTTTTTCCGAAAAACTTTAGTTCCTAAACGAGATTTAAGTTTATTTTTTGAAAATAAATATAACCTTTTAGGAACCGTCGTTTTGAATGAGACCCTGTACCTTCCTATAGTGAAAAGAAAGAAAGAAAGAAATAAAGAAAAAAACGTTTATTTACTTTCTCTCCCCCTCAACTGTCCAAGTACGTCTGCAAATGTGGAGGTGATAGGGTACACGCTGATTGATTAGGAAATCTGTGCCGGTACTCCTTGACAGCCTGTGCGGAATTTCCATCGCACAATCCGTATACAAAGTTAATGTCCGCGACGTTTTATGGCGGCATTGTTGGTGATAAATTTAATTTAATTGAGTTATTGTTACTTCTGACAAAAAACCAAATCACTAATACATTGATTCACATAATGTTTTATAGCTCATCTGCTAAACCACTGCGCATAGACCTGCCGCGTATCAAAATTAGGCACTTATTATGTAACGGTTACTTGAGAACCTTGGGGGCATCAGCTCGATCCTCAGTAGTATATACATGTGGCGGCAGGAGTGTTTCTAAAGCCATTTTATGTAGAACGCTACTCGCTAATGTTATTATTCCAACAACCTGGAGCTCTTAATTTAGCACGAGTTATCTCCAGCTTAATCAGGCCAAAACACCTTCTAAGTTCCGCGTTTAGATATGTCCGCTTTTATATTCTGGCTCATGGGAATCCGGTGCTGCATTTACGATCGGCGCCATAAGTCAAAGTCGCAGTGAATAATCTGAGTCGCCTTAAACAAAGATTCTACTCATTAGAATATGATTTTAAATTGTATTAATTATTATTAATTTGCTAACAATATTAAAATATATAGTTAATTTTACCGTGTCACCACACGTGGTCGGTATTAGCACGAAGCTCCCGTAGATACGGTTCTGCCTGACCAGGCAGAGTCGTGGGTGGCTCTGCCAAATGTTGGGTTCGCGTTTCATGTTTTTAAATAACTGTAAAATAAAACTATTCTTAAACACCTTAGTTACTGAAGTAACAAAGACATTCATTGTCTTGGGTATTATACTGTCGAATCTATTGCAGGCACCCATGAAAATTACGGCCGAGATTTCGACCACCAGAAAGTACGGCAATGGTACTGTAGATGTTTAAAATAGTAACTCTACAGGTTTAACTTACTATCTGGACGTTCAGAGAATGATACTCTTTTCTGATAAAATATAGGTGTTCATCTTACACCGGTTTCACCACGGTAATATGGGTACAGTCGACGTACCGTGTTACCCCCCAGGAGGATCAAATTTTCTCAGAGATCTGCAATTTATACATAACATGCATTTTCGGTAGAGTGTGAACTGTATTTTCGATTAATGCCATTCGCAATTTTTACCACTAATTTTTATATGAATGTACGATACGAAAAAAACGCACGTCGCTATAACTACTATATTTCTCAGCAAATAATACTGATCAGATCACATATTATTGTCCATTACTTCCGTTTAGTATATTATTATGAGCAGCCCACAAGAGTCTTAGGGAAAGTACTATTGCTGCTAATCAAAGTACAAATACTGAAAAAAATATTAGTTATATGTTATGTACTGTTACAACATAAATTAAAACATTAAAGATGTTGCCAGTTTTGTCTTGCTAAATACTTATGCTAACACGTTGAGCGAACTCTTTGGTCATCGTTTCGTCGACCAAGTGTTTTGAAAGCTTCATAAAAAACGTATTTTCACTAAGGCCCACGGACCAAGACTTTCGGTACTTAAAGCAACATAATCAATTCGGTACCAAGACCCTTATTTGGTGTTTGTTTCTATTTTTGGCTGCTGTGTTTCTACCCCAGTCCAGCGCTTTTTGTGATTTTAGGCGTGAAGGAGCTAACGCACACAGATGGCATCCCAAAGTTATGCCGTCCGGCCTCTTACATAACAGTCGTCTATCGAAACTCTATTGGCGTCAAAGATTGCAGGACCATTGATGCACTGACTGGGAAGACTAGGTGAATATATCCTATCCTACTCATATTATTAGGTAATGCAAAAGTTTGTGGGTGTGTTAGTTTGTTACTCTTTGACGGTGCAACGGCTGGATGGATTTGGATGGAATGGAATTAGCTAATACCCTCTATTAACACATATGCTACTTTTTATCCCGGAAAATAAAAGTTCTCGAAGGTATAACGATAATCGAAATCTACGCAGTCGAAGTTGTGGGCAGAAGCAAGTGAATCATTTTTAATTTTCGTTATCTTATTATTAAGATAACGAACAATAACCACAACTTCGACTGCGTAGATTTCGATTATCGTTATACCTTCGAGAACTTTTATTTTCCGGGATAAAAAGGCTTTATTTATATATTATATAATATGTTTAAGCACCTATATTTTAATCGAACCAAACACCTGAGGCAAGTAATTTAGTGTAGTCCACCACTTTACGCAAGTTTTTCGAATAGTAGAAATGAGTCTATTTTACTTGGTATGTTTCCAAAGCTGTACGAGTATGTAATGAAGAAAAACCTCATACAAAGAAAATAAGGTAAACCACCGTCGTAAGTAAACCATAGTATTAGAGGTGAAATGTGGTGAATGAACGAATGCAGCTGACATCATTACTCTAACGGAATTAAACTGGTAATGTTTAGGATTCTAGTAAAATAAGTAAGAATTGCTTCTTAATTCTGATTCTATTATATACGAGTACATAATCAAATATATTTACATGAGTTTTTTTTTTAAAGGGTCACGTATGATAAACTTTGGTAGCGTTCTGTGATCTGTATCAGAATAACCATAACGCCAATGTGTCTGTTCTTTGGAAATATTAAACTTCATCATATTACTTCCTTGCGACTGTAAAACGTGGAAATATGATCGAAAACAAAATCTACGATAGTTTTTTTTTTCAAACATGACACCTTTTTCAGTTTTTATTGGTTGAATCTTCGAAATAGTTGAGTATTCATAACTTCTTAATCCTAGTAAACACGGGGCCCTAGCCAAGATGCAAACGCTCCTCACGTTTTTCTTTTCTATCGTTCATAATGTATGTGCTGACAGTCGACCACGTGGATTATCCAAACGCACGAGAATGTCATCCCATACATTTTGAGCGATAGAAAAGAAAAACGTTAGGAGCGTCTGCATCTTGGCTAGGGCCCCAGTTTTTTTTATAAATGTTGTGGTTTTAAAGAAAACAGCAAATTGTTTTTATTTGACGCTGCCATCAAGGCGCGCGCCAACTATCTCCCATCTCACGTTATTCACGGGAAACAAAGCAATCCCTTTTATTCCTGCGTGGTGGGCATGGCATCGTAAGTGGCCTTTTAATCCAAAAATATTGCCAGTACACTGATATTCCTTTCCTAGGTTTAGGTTATACTATACCCTTCACCCCCTGTTTCTCATTACCCGGAGACGGTTTCCCATGTAATGGCGCGGATTAATGGCCAGGCATGAATTATTGTAGCGTTAATCGTATTACATGGCATGGGCTTGTAAGACGAGGAAAGGGATAATAGGAGACACCCTTTACACCGTACTGATGCCTTGCTATTTTCTCTGTAGAAATTAGTTAAATGACTAGGCTACTTATCGCCGGTTCACTATTAGTGTAATGTAAATAATTGTTTTGACAAAAATATTTTGTTTTGTTAGACAATTCTTTTTTGTAGACTACTATGACATGTTCAAACTTAAGGATTTATATCCATTTCACCTGTCTTCCAATTCACTTCGCACATGTGTAAAATTACAGCTCAATTGGGACGATACTCAATGTTCGAAAATTTAATTACAAATTTGGAACCCGAAGGAGATTATTTTAAACTGAAAATAAAAGGCTGTGTCACAGCCCTTTAAGGTCAGTTCATTAGAACTGACCTTGGTTGAGACGCCCGTCTTAAGATACGTCAAAGGTAACGACGTCTCATAGAAACCTGTCATTTTTGATGTGACTTGAGACGGGAATATAGCCAAGACTCAGATCATAGATCAGATCAGAAAAAAAACGACCTTTTAGCATTTCTCGACCTTTGCTAAATAAACATAAAACTGAATTTTGTGCTTCTATCAAAATTATATTATGACGTTTTTATTTCGTAAATTGTAACCAATTATGAGAAAGTTGTTTTCGTAGTAGGGCATAGAGCGTAAGTGTAAACCGCATACATTTTTAAAAGTGGCGACACGGGGTCACTATCTAATTTACGCTCATGACTAGACCCCGGATTCTTGTCGCAATGACGTCACAATAGGGTAGTGTAGGGAGTAAATGGAACGGTATTAATTATTACAAAAAAATACGGTTCTTAACCGAATAAATTTTAATAACTGACGACAAGAATTACCTAGTCAATCGATCAATATTATCTTTTGGTATATTACTTCAAACCATACATTTGAGCGGGCGAAATAAACAAATCAGTTTAATGTGCAAATGTATGGTTTGCGGTATTATACCGAAAGATAACATTGATTAATTGACTAGGCTATTTTTTTATCGCGAATGCCTAGTTATTACAATTTATTCGCTTAAATCCGGCAGTTTTATGTATTAATTAACACCGTTCCATTCAGTAAATTAAACAGTGGAACATAATTAAACATATTAGAATTAACTTTATCAATTTATCAGCTTTAACCTATTAAGTTTTGACCTAAGATATAAAATATCATGAATGCCTAAATATATTTTTTTTATTCTGTAGAACACCAATGACTAGGTTACCGTATTAATTAACACCGTTCCATTTACTCCCAAACTACCCTATTGTGACGTCATTGCGACAAAAATCCGGGGTCTAAATACTCATGACATATCTCCCTTGTTTCTATGATCTGAGAGCCAAGATCAGTTGATTAATACGGCTTTTAGATATAATTTGACAGACACAAATTTTCAAAATGTATTATTACATTCAAGTGATTCCCTCACTCGATCTTCTTCTTCTCTCTCTCTATATTTAAGAGCCATCCTCTTGTCGGTGGAATAATCGCTTACCGCTCCGGTCCTCCGTCAACTGCTTGACTTTCTGGTACGACCCAACCTCAACCTTCTCTTTTATCTGCACAAAGTATCTTCTTCTTAGCGTGTCGATATTCTGCCACGCGAACAAGTAACAAGAAGTAATATTATTTTTTGTCTTTATACTCGTAAGCACATAAAAATGTTTGTAGGCTTAAACGTTAATAATCATGTTGAAACGGTGTGATAGCAGTCCGCGAACGCTCGGTAGGCCTATTCAAGCAGATAGCAATATCCAATATTGTTATAAACTAGATTGACGCCGCTGCCAACCCTATTACTTAGAGATTGTTATTAATTCTTTTAACATCGATGTACACGTTGCCTACTGTATTTTTATCTTATCATGACTGTCTGTCTGTACAGGGCCTCTATTCAACTGCGTTATAACGATATCGTTTCTGACCTGTTTCCGTATTGTCAACGTTTTGATAACTCTTATGTCATTTACAATAATGGCGACTGTGACATAAACGATACTTAAACGTGTCAAACACGATATCGTTTTAACGCACCTGAATAGAGGCTCAGTTCAAGTTAGATCAGAGTCAGATAAGGTGGTGTGAGGGGAAACATGTATATGTAGCTTGATAATACCTTTTAGTTTAGCATTCACGGCCCGTGGGCGACTCTCTGTTATTTCATAAAAATAAACAATCTCCATTCTGACACATTTTGTAACTTATGATAGTGATAGCTAGCATGCAATAAGTTTACTATCACAGGTTATCGCAACCTTATTGCATTACAGTAGCATAAAACAAGTAAAACAAAATGGTGCTTTAATAACGTTGCTTCTATACTTGGACCCTTCTTCCTGAGGCCTGATGAGCTGGAACTGAAAGTATTAAGTTTTGGCAATACCTTGACAACTTCAGTATTTTTAGGATCCATGGTTAAAATATAACAACTTCTTTGCTATCTAGTTAGTATTTCCAAATCTGTAAATTCCTTTAATCTACACAAACGTAAAAAGAAACTAGGGCCGGGTTTTATAAAGCTACAAATTCGAAGCGGGAGTCTCTTTCTAACTCCTTTTGCTAGAGACTTCCGCTTGTAATTTGTCAATTTTGATTTGAATATTTTCGACAAAAAGGAAATTAAATTTATAGCTGGCAAACCCGGGGTAATAGAATAAGACCGTAAAAGGATTTAAAGGTCTTGATTGGATATAAGGGGTCTTTCCACCAATTCCATAAAAGTATGATTTATTAGCTTTCATCCGCGACTAGCTATTTCTTTGGGAACCATATAATTTTCGGGGATCAAATTTAATTATTTATGTCTGTGCTATAATGTTTGTGCTATAAAGAGGGAACAAACATATTATTTAATAATATAAACCCTCTTTTCCGTTTCTAATATTAGTAACAATTAAACACGACAGCATAACCTATTATTGTCATGTATATTTTAATAAAATTTAAGACATTATTAAAGAAAAGCACGCATATAATGCATGGGCATTGAGCAATGCTATTTTAAATTACATGAATGTTTGTATAAGGATTTGAACTTTTTTTCATAGGTTGTAGGTAGTCATTTACTGCGTATAGGACATTGTAATAAATTATATCGCATAGTTATAATAAATTCACGATATGATAGTCAATGTAAAAACGAGTAAAAATCAAATAATATCAAAGAGTACGAAAGCAAAAGGTAATAGTAAAATAAAAAGAAAAACCGTACGAAGTATATTCTTCACGGATTATAAAAAAATATTTTGCACCGTGTTAGGCTACAATTCGCCATGTTAATGTGGCGATAGATACTCTTAGAGTATAATGCCACATATAGTTAACAAGTTTTCCTGGCGAATGCATCAATATTATTCGGTTCCATAAGCCTTTTAGTTGACAATGACGACTTTTTTAATTTAACGTCTTCTCAAATTGACGACTTCTCAAAATGGCGACTTCTCGAATTGACAAGGCTTTAGACGAACCGAACTATCAGTATTAATTATCAATTATTATTTTAATTATCAATTAAAACAGCGTCCTAGTTTCTTTTTACGTTTGTGTAGAAAAAAGGAATTTTCGGATTTGGAAATACTAGCTAGATAGCAAAGAAGTTGTTAATAATTATTAATTATTAACCGCTTTATCTGAAGCGCTAGTAAATTCACTTCATATTACCGACGTGTAAAAGAGCCCCATGGGGGCCTATTTACTGAATAAATATTTTGATTTTGATTTTAACTAAAACTAAACACAAACATGAAATAAATTAACTTACTCTAAATAACTATATTATATATATGTACAAATTTCGTCTAGGTCACTGCCACCGGGAATGGTGCCCATACTCGTAATGCTGGCTGCATTTCCTCGTTGGATCGCAATTGCTAGCCGTTGGCCGAGGAAAGCCCTATGGTCACCTGAGGCACAAATCATTTCGTTTTAAACATAAAAAGCTTTCGTGCCTCCGGGCCCCACGGTCCAAAAGTTTCTACCATAAAAGAAATTGGTCTTTATGTTTTTTTTTCTTGCAATTAAGGCGGCGATGCCATTCCTCTAGTGCGTTTGTGGTTTGGTGGAGATTATTACAGCAACTTAACACTTCTGGATTTATTTAAGGGTACCTTTACCATTACAATTTAGGAAACATTATTGGCTGCTGAATGGGTTTTAATTTAATTACCGGTCAATTAAAAACACTATAGGTATCAATTCAAAGTTTGCGTTTGATGAGCACTTTTTTTCTCACAAACGTACAGAACTTGCGTTCATTTTATGAACTGGTCATACAACATCATGCATCGTTCTGAATTCCACAAATTAAGTAAACCCTAAAACAAAAAAAATACATTTACCGAGCCTAAGCGACGCTGCAATTTTAAAGTACCGTTCAAAAACGCCTATTACTTCGTTTCTATTCTCTTAGGCGTAGTAAAACGATTTTCTCGTCTTGTTGCCGTTGCAATACATACTTTTATCCTAAAGCTCATGGTTGAAGTTCGTTTGATGATTATGAAGGGTTAAACGTGGCAGTTAGGAGTTTCTTGGCCTTCAAACGAGAGGCACTAGAAAGCTCCCCGTCAGCTAGAACAAAGGCTAAAGAAATGCTTGAACGTAAATGTGAGATACTCCTTTTAGTAGGTTGCGTACTAGATGGTGAAATTACCTAGACTTCCTAAAAGTAGCGCTGGAAAGTCACTGAATATCTATTGCTTCAGACAACTAAACTTCACAATTGTTAGATTTTCAACTCTTCATGTTATTTCGAGTTCCCTAATTTACCTTGATAATATTTTAAAACGGTCAAATAAGTAAAACGCAAAACGGAACCACGTCAGTGCTCAAAAGAAGAATAAGAAGATATGTTAACAAAACTCTTCTTGGCAGTCGGTTAAAAAATATATATAGCAATATTTTGGTCTTACGTGTCTTGACGACACGTTGGCCTAGTTGGGAGTAACCCTGCCTCTGGAGCCAGCGGTCCCGGGTTCAAATCCCGGTAAGGGCAGATATTTGTGTGATGAGCACGAGTATTTGTTCCTGAGTCTTGGATATTTTCTATGTATTTAAGTATTTATTTCTCTATCTAAGTATGTTTATCGTTGTCTAGTACCCATAGTACAAGCCTAGAGCTTAGTTTGGGACTAGGTCAATTTGTGTGACATTGTCCTGTGATATTTATTTATTTATTTATTTATTTTACTGTTTAAATAGCATTAATAAATTGAACGTTGCAGAAAATTTATATTCAATAGCACTTTGATTCGTGATCTCAAAATTCGCCACTATTTTAGCAGATTATGTTTTATAATTCTACAAGTAAATACAATTTTACCAACACAAGAAAATACGCGTTTTCTCTGAAATATGTCTCATGACAGTCATTACTTGTCAAAGAGTTACATACATTGACGCGATTCATTTATTTTATGCGATAAGGTTACAATATGAGAATGAGAAATGAGAATGAGACATTTATTGATAAAATAACATTATTTTACAAGTCATTTTTGCTATATAACATATTTTATTATTAATATATTATATATATACTCTTTAGTTTATTCTGTATTTAATTCAGATGTATCCATTAAGTACATAGTATAAGAACAACTTATTTTACATTATTACAATCATTACAATATTTATATACAGTATGTCCATATAATGTCCGAAAGCATCTAAGTAATTACCTATCTGCTATTTTTTACAGTCATGTTTTTTTTTTTTTGTTCTATTGCTACCTAATTTATATATTGGGTCAACGATCCCTCAACATAAATTCACTAATGGTATAGCAAGCTAATTCGGTTAATAATATCTTTAACTTTTTTATAAATATTGCGTCACTTGCGCATTCAGTGATATCTTTCGGAAGAGTGTTATATATCTTTGGACCAATGACACCGAGAGACTTCCGAGCCTTGGCGAGTCTGCGGCGCGGCACCAGCAGCAGCTGCCCGCCGCGGGTGGCCCGGCCGTGGCTCTGTGCGCGGGTTGTGTATTGCCCAATATTCGACCTTACGTATTTGCAAGCTGTCAGTATATATACACATGGCAGTGTAAGGATTTTGTGCTCCCTAAACAGTGCCTGCGCAGGGTGATCATAGGGTTTTCTGGAAATCAAGCGCAGAGCCCGCATATAATAAGACTTAAATTAAAACTACATTTGGGTGTCTTACTCCTCTTTTATTCACTCTTATTTTGCTCTCGTGCTTGGCCAAGCAACTTAAACCGACCCCATTGTGTAAAAAAGGAGTTAACGTACATCCTGTTAATCCTTCTAATATTACGTCTAACATAGCAACTTTGTTAACTAGATAACCAGTTTATGGACACCTGGGAACACGGTAGTGAGCCTCCACTTTAAAGCTGCGAACTGATGACTCTCTAGTTCAAGTGAAACTTGACCCTGGCTATAATCACCCAGAATTATTAGTTTGTAGTTATAGGTACACAAGTAAAAGTGTCTATTAATTAATTAAGAGAACGAACGAGACCATGGCAATAAATCTATTTAAATAAAACTTAACACATGGTTACAAACACGGGCATTATTTGGTGGATATCAAACTAGGCTGAGCCTGAATCTTGAGATCCACGGAGTCGGTTGACAAACTGCCCCGAGAGATCACAGTGGACTGAGAAATACAAAAAATAACATTCTAATATTAATGTGTGCGAGCGAAAAGAAATACCCACTTATAAGCAGCATGGAAGCTCCGTAAGCATAAATGCGCAAAATGTCTTCTGACTCCGTATATGAAAGAGCCGCAATTTTTTTTTAGATAGCACTTGACTTTTAAATACAAATTTTGCTTAAAACTGTAGGTACATCGAATCCGTCTGACGATTGTTTGTCGTAATTTAATGGCAAATTTAAATAATTAATTGCAAGGAGTAGACAAATGGTGTCTAAGTGGGACAAAACAGTTCGTAACAGACTTTACTTACTCTATTTTTAGTAACACAACAGGGCGTTTAATTTACACTGTATTAGCCCATCTTTCTTTTATATAGGAAAAACTGTTGACATCACGACGGCTGTTTTTGTAAAGTGAATTGAAGGTGTTAATAACGTCAACAATACAATAACGGTATCAAATCAATATGGGATAATACAGTGTGTGACGAAATTTATTTACCTACAGAAAACTAGGTACCTAATCATTTTGTGATACAACTAAAACCAATTTAGTTGAAAAGCAATGTGCATCTTCCTGGATAAAATCGCACACATTACGTCTACATTTTAAAATTTCAGCGCCAGCACCTCAATTTGGAGTCTTTTTTGTATGAAAACCTTGCAAGCCGAGCACTGAATGTTAGCTATACAAATAAACGTTTTTCTTTCGTCCTTACTATACATAACCTTGCGGTCCGATTCCACACAGACAGACCCTATACATTATGCATTGAGGCTATTTGCGAGGCTTCTCCCGTAATCCCTTGGTGTTCATCCGGAGTACTTTTTTTACAATAATTATTAGGGTTTGGACCTTTTTTTACATTTTCCCAAAGGTTCTTGTAGAGTGCCAGTTTTTCGTTAGTGTTTAAATTGTTGAATGATTTTTGATTTTGACACAATGTAAAATTGAAAAAAAGAATAGTTAAACAATTTTTAGAATAAGAACATACTTTATTAGTTATATTATTTCTTGAACGGATAGAGGTAAATGTTTGCTTAAAATAGTCATTAATTTTGTATAATTTAGAAAAAAAAACCTTGAAATAGAAAAATGTTGCTTTCACTATTGAGAGATTTAATTAAGTATCGTCAATTAAGGGGCTTGGACTTTTCAATTTCAGAAGTTTCAAATGTCGTTTATACCTATTATAGAAAAACACTCCGGAATCCGGACATTTTGACAAAAGTTTCCCAAAGATTGTTTAGAAAATTAACAAAGATTTTCATTAGGAAAAGCTTTTATGCTTTCAAATTCTAAAAAAAGTTGTAAAATTATTGTCAAGTGATTATTTTGAAAGTCATTATTAATATTTCTTGAGAAAGGGTGCCGCTCTTCGCACTCCAACAGAAAATTAAATTCTTTGTGGACTCAAACGGAATCAAACTTTTTTTATTAAAACAGTGATATTGAAAAAGTTTGGGAGTTTCTTATTATGTTTTGACATTTGATTTATACCCAAATAAGCCTAGGTATTGTGTTGTAAAAATATTAACTTAACTTCGAGCAATTACGTTTTCTTATAATTTCTCATAAAGTCAGTCGCATACGCTATTTCGTAGTCCAATTCCTATTTCATAAAATATGGACTACTAACAATGCCTTCTATATACATCTTGGAATGCTGCAAATTTGTTCGCAAACACCCGCAATTCTATACAAGGCGAGAAGATCTGCCCTCAACACGTCCAATCCGTCATAAGATCATGCTTATCGCACCACCCCGTAAACTCAAATTATTATCCTCTGGCCCTCTATGTACAGTCAAGGAATTTGATTCGCGTACCGTTTCGCTGATTTATTGCTTGAAAGATAGACATGTCTTAATGTTTATTTTCGCTTCAGCAAGCAAAAGTGTTTTGCATAATTAAAATGACGCATGTTCGGGTGAAAAGTCTGCAAACTTTAACCTTAGATATGCACCACTAGATTTATTTCACGTTCTCGATCTGTCTACTCTGAATAAGAACCTATTTGTAGTTTCGTATTTTAAATAGAAAAAAAAAATCTTCCGAGACATCAAATTGGTGACATAGTCAAATTTAAATGTCAAACTTTGAAAATGCATCGAGTTAACTATGCAGAACGAGGAAGCCAAATAATTACATTGCATGAGCAGGGACGCAGCATTCACGATATAGCTCGGTCATTAAATATATCCCGAACAACTGTAAGACTATGGATCACTCGATACGGAGAAGAAGGCCATACAGAAGACCGCCGCCGTTTTAACCACGGTTCACAGCGACTGACGGCTGAACAAATTATGGAGATTCGGCAACGTTATGAAGAACATCCTTTCACGCCAACTAGATATTTTGCTGATCGGTTTGACGTTGTCTTACGCACAGTTCGAAATTATCTTCACGGTATCGGAATTCACCATAGGCGATACGCGAAAAAAGTCGCATTGACTGAAGCAAACAAAACTGCAAGAGCTAATTTTGCACGCAGATACCAAAATTTTGACTGGAGCACTGTGATATTCACAGATGAAAAAACCTTTCGTTCTTCCCAAGACGGACGTTTGAGTTTATGGAGATATGACAGGACGCGGTATGCAGAAGAACATGTAGTCCCAAACCGAGCGTCAGGCCGTATAAGTGTAAATATGTGGGGGTGGATATCTTCTGCGGGTGTCGGCGAGCTTGCCCAGTTGCCTTCGCGAGCTAAAGCTATAGATTATGTAGAGGCAATGGATACAATCATGTTTCCTACTGTGCGATGCGTTTATCCACAGGAAGAAGTTCCGAATAACACTTCGTTCACGATAATTGTCCAACACATAAGGCAAGGGTCACCAAAAATTGGTTTCGCCAACATCCCGACATAATTGAAATTCCTTGGCCCAGTAAATCTCCCGATTTAAATCCCATAGAAAATATATGGGGCATCATGGTGCAAAGGTGGGAAAATGGGCAAGAAAGAACGAAACAAGCCTTGGAAGAACATTGTCACGAAGTATGGGAATCGTTGCGTCATTCAGACATTTGTAGTAAGATAGTAGAATCAATGCCGGCCCGCCTCCTAGCTGTGTCTGAAAGTGGAGGTGCTTATACTAGATATTAAATGTTATGAATAAAAATTCTGATTTTTACTATATAGCCTATAGCTTTTTAGTATTATTGGTCATTAAATATTTATTAAGTTGTCAAACGTCAATTTATTACGGGAAAGTTCTGAGGCTAGTCCAAAATTGTTGACGTTGTTATACAGTAAACGTCGAGGGACTGTCAAGTGATAAGAGCTACCGTAATGTTGACAATACGACAACATGTCAGAAGCGTTAGCTAATATTGTGAAATCACCCATAGCAACAGCCAATAACGTTCGTCATGGACGTCATGGTTAACCTATTTATCCGTTGCTGGTAGTAACAGCTAATCGGACAAAGTCGGCTATATTCGATTGTGGTAAGAAAGAAATGCTACTACTGTCTTTGTCATATGCCATGCCAAATTTTCGAAAGATGTCACACTGTGACGTGAACTCGGAAAAGCTCGGTAAATAAACATGTCGTACTTCGGCACAAACGTCATGTTAGCGTTGCAAAGAAAGATAACCCTTAGTATCATCGATTGTCATCAGCAATTTAGACTTAAGATGGTACGCGAATCAAATTCCTTGACTGTATGTATATTAAAATATATAATAAATTACCTGAAGCATTAAAACAAGAATCCAGCTTCATAACCTTTACAAAGAAACTTAAAGAACTGCTGATATCAAAACCACTAATGAATTTGTAAATGAAAATTGATAGTACAGTAAATAGTCCTCTCCCTTATTTGCGGTGCCCATCAGGGTTCATAATGAGCTAATCTAGTGTTAACTTCTAAGCTAGCAAGTAAGATCTATGTAAAACATTATGATTGCAATAAATGATTGAGTATTGAGTATACAAACTAGTATTTTGGAATACATAAACCTGTTATTGAAATTGTATTTCATTTTTATTATATATCATTTTTTTATAGCTGGTTAATTATACCATATGATAAAGTTACAAAACTAATAATTACAATTGCACAATGTTGATAATTCATGAGCATGAAACATGATTAATAACTCCAAAAGAATTAAAAAATCAAAAACAAAGAGGCCTCAAAAGAACTTGTGGACGATTTCAACGAACCTTTTAGGGAACATGAAACATCTCCATGAATTTATACACTAGCTCTTTAAAGCCTGCTCAACCATTGCTTGCTGCAAAGCAATTCTGTTTAATCGTTCACTATCCAGAACCACATCAAATTATAAAATATTAATAAACATCTGGATATCTTGGCATAATTTACAATCAGATTTGATTTTGTTCAATCTTTGCTGTAGTCTATGATGGCGCTAGTGCTGGTCAAATTATTAAAAGAGAGAGAGATAGAGGACAAACATTCGTTTTAATTTCACACTTTAAATTCACGTAACATTGTGTTCGGGTTTGTAACGACGAACCCCTGAGACACGGCAGCGAATCGTCACAACCCAACCCCGTATAACCTACTTACTTGAAGCGCTATTCTCTAAAAACTTTTCAAAATCATATTTTTTTTGTAAATTTGTTTTAATATGGCCAAGTGATCAGTCTAGGGACTAAAGACCGGGTACCCGGGTACCTTAGAAACCGTGGTACCATAAAACGTGGTACGACAAAAGGTTGCGAACGTCGAAAAAAAAAAAGACATCCGACAGAGTTTCTTACAGGTTCTTCTCTGATCGGTCGCGATTTGAACCTGCAGTCAATTTAGGCTAAGTCGCTACTATGACGTTCCAAATGAGTTTATTATTTGTAAACCTACTTGAATAAAGATTATTCTGATTCTGATTCTGATTCAAGCGCCTGATTCAGAGAAAAAGAGCAGTGTGCCATAGAACAAACCAAACGAAACCTAAAGAACAAAACTTTTTTAAGAGTACGAGTATAACGGTAATCTTTATTCCTCTACGTTTACTGTCTTTTATGTTACCTTCAATCAATATAATTATTAATCATGAAATATTATTAAATAATATTATAGCAACAATCGAAAACAATTCTCCTTTCTCTAAACTTAAACAAAAATAAACTATTTCTTATTATTTGGACATTTCGTAAACTAGTGTACATCAGGGGCGGATCACTTTGTAACACGGCTACCCTACCCTTTATTAACCTTTTCTATTATTCAACATTATTTCCAGACTGTATGAGTTTTGCTTTTTAAAAAGCATTTTTTTTTAATATTTAAAAAATCAAATACTGCCTAACGGTTTTATTTTGTCTCATAAAATAATTCTTACATACTCAGCGGCGTAAGACATACGTCTCCCGCCTTCTCCGCTGTCGTTCACCACGTTATACTTTAGTTATCGATTTAAAATTAAATAAAGTGCGTCATTTTCCATAATAAACCTCTCAGCCTGTTAGTGCAAAATGTGGTTACAGAAATATCAGTAAGTCTTTAGAGTTGTTGGTATTTCTGTGGCTCTGCCTGCCCCGCTCTGGGAGTGGAGGCGTGATGTTATGTATGTATGTATTTTCCATAATAAATCATATCATCATGAAGAAGGCACAAATTGTTAGTTTTTATGTGTCTATAATCTATTATTCGTTATATTATATCCCTTCAAATGATACACTTTTAGTAAGCTATTTTATTAAATATAATAATATGCACTGTGACAGATACATTGTTAAATATTTGAATATTACCTGTCCTCTTCCAATAGTGTCTTATTATTTACTTACTACATTGCGACAGCTTCACGAGTTAAAACATGCCAGGAAATGATAATTAAGTTGATGATTGATGGGCGCTCATATTTGGCTTAAAAAACTTAAATTATTTCATAATCAATACAAGCATTTTGACTGCAAATAGCTTATGGACACGGAAATAATGTTTTGCAAATATCTCATGAAATTTTAATACAAAGAAAGATGGAAATACCGTAAACATATATCAAGCAGGCAACAACAAAGAAGCTAAATTAGTTATGCCAGAAAAGAAATTATTACTCTTAAGTAGAATGATCATGCCCAAGCTACTTTTAAAACAAACCAAACTTGACCACATTTTTCACTCCATAGCGCTTCAATTCTATACCGTAAGCGGCTGGCGAATTAAGTATATGGCAATTCTAATAAATAAATTTATTTCAACAAAACACATTTAAAAATTACATATTAATTAAAACTATCTTATAAAATAAAACCCTCCATTGAACCCACTTGCGGCATCGTGCCGAGGACGCTCGCAGCATTACCCCGTTGCACTGCAATGCTCAGTCGTTGAGCAAAAAAGGATCCTTGCCGGTGGTCGCCAGAGACGCCGATTAACTTGACTGACACTTCTTTTATAAATTGTTTCGTGTCAGACGACCACGGCCCAAAAGTTTCCAGTGCAAGTGCAGCAAATATGTAATTTGGCTTTAAAAAAGCGTATTTGCGGCACTTGATGGTTTGGGCGTGGTCTGCGGCGGTCCCTGGCTTGCGAGCAGAACTTTGGACGTGAGACGGCGTAAGCGTATCAACGCAAGTGACGACACACGCCAAGGGGCGACCAAGATGCCACGGAACTAACGTGCATCCATCAGGTCTCTTTCCTTCTGAGGCAGATAGGCCAGTGGGATCCAGCGAAGCCGGGAAAGCAACTGTGCTAAGAGCCCGACGGATCAGATCGTTGATCGATGCGTGTCTGTACACTCGACCAGCACTGGACTGGCAACACAGACCGTGACGTCCTAGATCATCAACTGCTTTCCCGCATCCTTGCGGCTCGCAGACTTTAAGACTGAGGCGGAGGCACACTGCAACCCTTAAAGTACTACTATCTAAAAGAGACCCAAGGGCTCGCGAAGGGAGTTAGTGCAGCCAGTGGCCCGACTCTGGCTCGGAAACTGCCAATAAACGGGCCTTCTCGGATGCATTTTGACTATTTTCCAAAAGATTGCGATGGCAAATTTTGACAGAAATAAGGTCCCAGGCCGCTAGCCTTGCTTTTTCGACGGGCAAATTTTCACCCGGATTACGGACACGCCAAGCATCCTCAGAAACGGACAAACACGACACCTGAACATCAATGGGGCTATAAACATTGAGAATCCCACTGATGAGGGTGATTGTGCTGTGAATGGAAGAGAGGAAAGCTGGGAGTGCCAAGTCACTCGAATGCCAAGCCCACCGTACTTTACGGGGAGGGTTGCTTGAGACCAACTGTTAGGAGAAAGGGAGATGTTCAAAATTTTGCTAGTAGTTAATTTTAAAATATAATCAATTGAGGCTGATAGAAGAGGAAATTTCCAAACTGGGCTACAGCGAAGAATGTACAAAAATTTAGGGGAAAAGAGGCACAAACGTAATATAAATATGGCGATATGAGGTGAGATTTTGTACAGTAGATCGGATGAATCATGAAAATTATTTAATTTAGGATTTATAGTAAAGGGAATTGCTTCTTCAAAAATAGGAGCCCCAAGCAATGTGAACATTTCCTTAGTCAGAACGGTAACGGGGAAAGTGTATTAAAACTTTGAATTATATCAACGCGAGCGTCAGCGGAGGGCCTATCAGAAACGAATAACTCACACTTATTAAAATTTAAAGAAAGACCTATTTCAAAAAAACGGTCTATAAGTGTGCGAAGATCCCCTAAAACTGAAGAAGCTTTTCCTCCTAAAGTGCCGTCATCTAAATACCAGATATTTAAATCTGAAACGAGATGGCTTATCATAGGGTAGGGTAGGGGTAGGGGGGATAGCGAGACTGAAAATAACAGGTCCAAGCGGGTCACCCTGTTGGCAGCCTACACAGGACCAAATTTCGTTATCCCCGAACATCAATTTAGAACGAGTCCCATAACATTGCCAGAGGTAACCAAAAATTTCTGGTAAATTATTTTGAATTTCCCTAAAAGAGTTCCTCTATCAACGGAATTGAAGGCATATTTGACATCGATTTTTAAAAGAACTTCGTAATTTGATATTTCCAGAAAAGTGCGTGTTGCATGAACCGCGGCTTCACAACCGCCTTTAACACCGAAACCAAGTTGTCTAGGTTTGAATTTATCAGTAAGACGGAAGTGACACTCACGGCAGCATAATTTAGAAGCCAAACGGCGAAGGGAGCTACCCACCGTAATAGGGCGGATACCACCGTCCTTTTTATTTAAAGCTATTAGGTTTGCCCCATAAATAATGGGGGTTATTTCATTGCAAATTTTACCAGATAACAATAAATTAATAAGGGCAGTTAGTTCCTTAGTAAGGGCTTCCCCAGCGTCGCCAACTAGCGGATTGGTTAAATCTTTTAAATATTGAGGAGATATACCATCCAAACCACTAGTAGAGCCATTAGGAAAGGAACGCACTGCTTGAATTGTAGCCGATTCAGTAACCTGAAGTGGCTGTACTGTCGTGTCGGTGGGAGTACTGGGAAGCTGCGTGACTGACTGCGGAGCGGGGTGTTTTTCCTTAAGAGCCGCGAGCACTGCCGGAGAACAAAAAAAAAGGAGTTATGCAGCGCCTTTTACATTGCCATCAGAAATTTTGCTTTCAATTTGCCTAATAATATGATTTGAATTTTGACGAAGAGGTAAAGGGTCTGGTGGAAAATCAGGATGAAGGACATTACGTTTTATAATCGATGACAAAGAAAAGTTATTTTTGTCGTTCGGGATGTAATTTTTTTTGTACACGAACGTCAGAAGGTTTTCCCAAGCAACAAAATTGTTCTCAGTCACTACCTTGGCAATACACTCCGACAGGTTCCGAGCCACTGATACACGGGCACTCTTCGGGACCCTTTTTTAAGTCTAGTGCTTGATTTTAAATTAGCCAACCTTACGCTCAGTGATACAGAAGGGTCGTCAACAGCAGAGGCCCGCTAGAGGGAAGAATACCGGGCAACGGAGGGTTTACGCACATATTTAAACCACGATTACCTTTATAAAGCTTTTGGTCCGCGCAAATTGGTAATTCTAAATACTGATAATCAGAAGACATAAAAATAAAAAAGATACACACTAAAAAACTAAAAATTAAAAATAATAGCTACAACAAATAACATGACATCAATGGCATAAAAGATGTTTCACGAGCGCTGGCGGTTGCTGCGGGAACGGTCGACTAGCAAAGGAGGCGTCCCAGGCGTCCTTGGTTAGGTTAGGTCAGACCAGTCGCAAAGACGCCGGAAAGCAAACACAGGATACTGACAAATTTTATGTGCTACTCCTTATTGTAATGCTTAAAAAGCATAAAAGAACTCTTCACGATTTTTGAAATGAAAAATAATTATTTTTATGGCAATTCTTAATCAATTTCAAATAAAAAAATCTTTATCTCTAAATGAAGTACTAGTTTATTATGCTCTGTCTTATAGATTCTTATATTTGCGAAAGGGACAGACGGCTTTAACAAAATCGTAGTGTCACAGACGCCCTAGCCAAGGTGCAAACGCTCCTAACGCTTTTCTTTTCTATCGCTCAAAATGTATGGGGTAACAGTTTACCACGTGGTTTATCGTAACGCACAAGAATGTCATCGTGTATATTTTGAGTGATAGAAAGTATTTTTTGGTAGCATTTACGTTTTGGCTTGCGCCCCAGATATCACAAATTAAAACGTGATTAGTGACCCGTGTTCCTCATGCAATGATTTTTAATCGGAACAAATAATTGAGTGTCAATTTCCGAAACTACTTGTCTCATCACTAGTAAATCCATGATCAAAACTATATCAATATGGCGGTTTGTTAACATGACCCAAAAGTGTCATTGTCGGTCTCTTGAGTAAATAAAAGTAGATAGGTTACTTACTCTTCATTTTATATATAGGTCTTGGTTATTTCCAGTAGACACTTCCCCTCGGTGTCAGGCTACAACATCGAGTCTCCAGTTTCTCGTATGTTTTCCTTATCCTAAAACATTTTTTCAGTGGCTTGGACAATATCCCGTGCAATTAGAAAATGATCAACATTCTTTCGGCCCAAGTGCTAAATTCCATCGTTGGAATTCCTCGGCAGGAAACATTCTTCTTTCATGTTTATTAGCCCCACGGGGTTTGCCCTTGTTTATTTCTTCTGCATTGATTATTTTCATTACCTTTTGTATTTTTTTATCCGCTTGTCTTGTATTTTTCATTTACTCTCGGTTTTGCGTAGGTAATAAAATCGCTGTTGAAAATAATAGTGTCTATAATGATTATTTCAATTGTTTCATTGATTGTAAGGTTTTAGTGAAAGTGCGGTATACAATAATACTTTTATTTGCTCCACATTGCAACGTGATTGTATTAAATGACCTAAAAAAAAACATACAAACACTTAAAAACCCTGCGCTTAAAATCAATACCATTATACTCTTCACAACAAGGCAAAATCTTTTAAAAGCTACAGTAATCGTTAAACGTGTATAAAATATTTTATTAATATTATTGCCTTTGTTAAATCACGCGAATCCTGATTTGATTTTGATGAGATCCTGATGTGCTACCGAAATATATTACTCGTTTAATGTTCTCGTTTAATATGAGATTCACTTTCGTGATTTCCAGATTATATTTGTTTTGTTTAATCTGACCACGCACAAGTTTGAAAGTAAAGCCGAGCGACACTGCACTAGTTTTGGTGGACATGAAAACGTGGCTTAATTTTTACAATTATGTTTTGAAGGGATATTCATTACAAGGAGAAATATAACAGGCTTTATTCTGATTTTTAATTAACGAAGAGTTGATAGACGCACGGCCATTTGTATGTATGTATGAATTATCTATTGTGTATAAACAAATTGTATTTTTTTTACTGTGAATATAAACAAAGCAAGACTATGACATGTGAGGAAACCATATTTTTAAAACTTGTCCCTAGGATACGGATTGCATTGTTCAATGGCAATTCAACGAACATTTTCTGGGTCGCGCTAAACCCTTTCATAATACAATTCCTTATCACCTTCGAGAAAGGTCAAACGTAAAAAGTAAAATTAAAAAGAAAATAAAGCGATGCAAATGGAATAAATAGTTGGTAGCGAAGTTATCAACTCATAAAACTTAATTTATCAGCTGCGAAGTTACTTAAGGCGCCTTGTTAGAAGCAATATAGAATAAAATAGTACATTGTGCATCAAGGGAAGTAAGAAGGGGATAACTAACGAGAGTATTAGAAGCCTGACGCCGTAGCCGGAGGGCTTTTAATGACTTGAGCTTGTTATCCCATTACTGCCCGTGATACACACAATATTTTTCATCACATTTGGAAGGAAACAAAAAAATAGACTATTAAAGAAATCAAAAACCAGGCAAGAGCATGTCGGACCATACTCAGTGTAGGGTTCCGAAGCCGTTAAGTACTACAAACATAAAATCATCAAGCAATCACTAATTTTCTATTGAAAGTCAATTGGTGCCGTCGTAGATGATTTTAGTACGTATAAACACTTTAATCGCCTGTATCTCAAGAACCATGATATAGTTTTGGCTGTAGGGGGAGGGGGGGGGGGGCACTTGAATCTAACAAAAATTTGCGCTTTAAAGCTTAATATTTCATAAACGGATTACTTAATTAAAAAAACTATTTTCACAAACCCATAATATTTTGAACAACCAACGACACCACACACTATAGGTTACACGAGAAAAAAAAAACAGACGGACGGACGGGAGTACGGACATGGCGAAACTGTAAGGGTTCCTAGTTTGACTACGGAACCCTAAAAATGAATTTCGCTAAAAGAGACTGTCAACATGTCACCTCAACTTTATTCAATAATAGTCTTCCACAGATAATGCTAAGAACTGCCATTAGTTTTCAAACTTGACAAGGTGTACTGCCAGGTTGTACCGATCTTTAATATACAATTTAATAAACATAATTAACAAATGTTTTTGAAATAATAATAAAATATAAATACAATGCTGCTAAATGCACCGTATAACTTTATCATAAAGTAAAATTGGTTTGTAGCCAAGTTATGAAATTAGGAAATAACCCTTGGCTGTTTCTAAACCTCCATAGTCTGAAATGACGTAGGATAATGGGTTCTATATTTTAAAACTAAACCCATAACTCCCTTGGGAGGTAACTAGACTATAACTGCCGTATATACGCTTGCGTCTTAAAACACCCTTTTCGAGCATGTGTGATGAAAAAATTTTTTGTTAAGCGCATATAAATGTAGCAAAATCGAACTGCGGGGAATATAGTGTTTTCAATTCACAACGGGGCGCGCGGCACTCTTTATTTTACGTAAAATGACGCAACCAGACAATTTCAATTTAAGTGGCGAAGTGCAACGTGGTAAAATTGAAAGTATTATATTTATTGAGGATTTCCAATAGATACCTAATACATATGACTTATGCATATAACTAATTTAACATCTACATCCATGCTTACCCAACTATAGGAAACCACATCTTAGCTGAAAATATACAATTTGAACTACGGCATACATCAAAAACTTGCTACCAAAGTAAAAAAAACATTAAAAATAGTTGAAAGAACTACATAGTAATATAATAATATTTCAATTTGTGTGAGATTGTCCTCTGATATATAAACACAATATGATTAAGCTATCATTAAAGTGCGAAATGAAAGTTACTAATCTATTATAATCTTATGTTAAATTACATTAAAGTATGAGTCCGGGTCAACCAAACTACGGTTAAGTAATACTTACCTTTAATAGAAAGAAAGGAAGAGAGAACACACACTGATACACAGGTAAATATCTTAGCCCACTTGTGCAAAATGTGGTTACAGAATTATCAAGAAGTCTTTTTAGAGGTGTTTGTATTTCTCGAGCTCTGCCTACCCCATTCTGGGAATAAAAGCGTAATGTTATGTATGTATGTAAAGACTTGACTGTAACAAAAAATAGCGCTTTAAACTTTAATATTTCTGTTGACGCCTTGCATGTGTGCTGTGCATACAGCCACACACACATACGTCGTAAAACTCCCACCACTAACAGCAGCACAGCGACGGCCGGCCGCCATTTTAATTTTTTTTTACTCTCGTAACTTGCTCGACCAACGCATACACGTACCTCTGTAATTTTTGATTAAGTTTAATTAAATACGTGTACAGTTTGAACTGCATTATCCTTTCAAAAAATCCAACGTTCGTCTGCACCAAGTCGCAACCAGTTCTACATTTTGTTCCTACGACCGGATACCTAAGAGAAAAGAGCCTGCAAAGAACAAAGGAAAAGCGCTACGACGACGGACCGTTACGTGGATTGCATAAAAGCTTAAGAAGAAAGGAAGTTCGAAATTGAGCAAACACTTAACGAAAACAATTCTTCATTACCTATTTTGGACATTGGAGGACTTACACCTGCTTTCAACGTGAATCAGCTCAGTCTACGTACCTTAACAGCGAGAGTGAGAATCTGTGAAAGTAGTGACAACGTTACTGTAAGTTCGTTCCGATTTTAACCAATTAGGCCCTTTCTCGCACTTTAAAAGCGAGCTAATCACATCTTTTTATGTAATTTCGTACTTTAAAAGCGAATTACTTATTTTCTTGAAACCCATATCCAACTACCTAACAAAACATAACTAAAATTAAATTACATTATTTGTTCTCAATTATCTACCTATCAAGTAACTTTACACTTCCATGCACCTTTTCTACCGCTTACCTACTAGCTTACCTATAAAAATTGATTTATAATTATCTAGAAATTTTAATTGAACTTTAAGCCCTATTAAGTAAATTATTGAAGTTCAGGGCCATAAAATCTGTGCATTAATTGTGTTGAGTGCTAACGAAGGTGTTTGTGCATATTTCTAGCCAGCTCCCGCCGAGCCGCGGCGGCCGCGACCTTGAAGCGCTCGGCCGCTTGGTAACGTTGCATCGCCCGCTATTTGCTTTGCCTTCGCTACGCGCTTGCAATTTCTTTACGCACCCTCACTTTTCCGCATAAAATAAAAATCTAAGTATTCTTCTTAATTTTACTTACTTAATCGCAACTTAATTGTAACTTAATACTTAATAAAAACCTTTAACTTCACAGACTCACAGCATAGGTAAGCTGTTGTGTGCACTGTTGTTTTATACGTTCCGACATTATGGATTCTAAAACATTAATTAAACAGAGAGCTACTTACAAAACTAAAGTAACTCAATTTATAACTTATTTAGATAGCCTTAACTGCTGTCCGACTTTAAATCGAATTCAAACTAGCGAACTTAACATAAGATTATCAAAAATGGAGGAACTTTATTCAGATTATGACAATGTTCAGTCTGATTTAGAAAATGTCTGTGAAATTCCAGATGATCAATACAAAGACCGCGAAGGCTTCGAGTCGAGGTACTTCGGAGTTATCGCGTCCGCTCGGGATGTGTTGGCGAGGAACCAGGCCTCTGCGGGCGCGGACGGGACCGCGGGCGTCGCCTGCGGGTCGGTCTCAGGGTCTGGTACTGCACATCAAGGTGGGCCCAAACTTAAACTTCCCACTATACATCTGCCTTCCTTTTCGGGCCAATATCAGGACTGGTTGGAATTTCATGACACGTTCAACTCGCTTATTCATTCGGATCAATCCATACCTAAAATAAACAAACTACATTACCTACGCGCTGCGTTAAAAGATAGTGCCGCGTTAATTGTCCGGTCACTTGATTTCTCCGCAGAGAATTACGACGTAGCTTGGGAGTTGCTTTGCGATAGGTATAATAATAAAAGACTTCTTGTCAATAATCATATTCAAGCGATTTTTAACATAGAATCATTGACTAGGGAGTCTTCCAGATCGTTGCGTAATATTATTGATACTGTCAAAAGAAACCTTCGAGCATTAAAAACATTAAAATTACCAACAGAGCATTGGGATATGCTCATAATTTACATCGTTTCGAATAAATTAGACTCCACAACCACTCGGGAATGGGAAACTTATCGCAACACACTGACAGAGTTGCCTTTGCTTGAACAGTTTTTAACATTCATAAAAAATCGATCTGATTTATTGGAAACGATGGAAGACGTTCACACTAAACGTAGGCATAGTGATATCACGCACAACCGCCACAAATCACTGGTGGTTAATCCTCAATCCCCTCCCTTGGAGCGGCAGTATGTGTGTCCATTGTGCAAAAATAATCACGCAATTTACCGTTGCACAAAATTTAAATCATTGGCAGTAGAATCTCGAATGCAAAAGGCAAAATCGCTCAAGTTATGCTTGAATTGCCTGCGCCAAGGTCATAGCGCCGGGTCATGTAGGCTTGGACCGTGTCGTTTGTGCAATAAATCGCTAAATAGCTTGCTGCATATTCATGACTCACCTGTTGTGACTGAATCCGCTTCTCAAAGCAATGTTGTTCTGTGCGCTGCGCCGCCGTCGCCGGCGACGCCGACGCCTGAAGCTCAAATTAATTCGGACAACACTTCGCAACATAATGTCGCGCTGTCAGCTGTTCATAATAGCTTTGTCCTTTTATCCACCGCTTTAATCCAAGTGCAGGATTGTAATGGTCAGAGGCATACCGCTCGAGCGCTGCTTGACAATGGTAGCACGGCATGCTTCATAACTGAAAAATTAATCAACAAACTTAAATTGTCAACCGTTTCAACCTCGTCGTTAGTTGAAGGGTTAAATACTCAAACGTCCAAATTGACAAAAAAATGTAATATATTAATATCATCACTTATTGAACCTTATAACATAAATACGAAGTGTTTCGTAGTTCCTCGTATTACACAACCTTTGCCCACTGTGCAAATAAATGAGTCGTTCATAAAGATACCTAAAAATATTTCTTTAGCCGATCCAACTTACAATATACCTTCCGATGTAGATATGCTCTTAAGAGCTGACATATTCTGGAGCGTTTTAGACTCTCAAAACATATCATTAGGAAAAAACATGCCGACTCTAAGTAAAACTAAATTCGGCTGGCTTATTTCCGGTCTTATGCAATTAAATAATAGTTTAAATACAGTCCATTGCAACCACGCGATTATTAGTCAAGACGAATTATTAGACAGTCAATTAAAACAATTTTTTGAGTATGAGAATGTTCCTGTGCATAAACAGATTTCAAGGGAAGAACAATTATGTGAGGACAGTTTTATAAAAAATACAATTCAACAGTCAGATGGTCGATTCATAGTTGTTATTCCTTTGAAAGATTCACCTGATAAATTAGGTGACTCATACGAGCGGGCTTTATACAGGTTTTTATCATTAGAACGCAGGTTTAGTAAAGACCCGTTATTTAAGGCACAATATCATCAATTTATGCAGGAGTATATTGACCTAGGTCATATGGATGAAAACAAGTACCCGGAAAAGGACACAAATACTCACGTTTTAGCACATCACGGTGTTCTTCGGGTGACGAGTCTTTCCACTAAATTACGTGTTGTCTTTGATGGTTCCGCAGCCACTTCCACGGGCCTCTCATTCAATAATATCCAGATGGTCGGCCCAACTGTCCAAGATGACCTAATAAGTATCTTGATTAGGTTTCGACAGCACAAATACGTAGCAACCGCCGATGTCGAAAAAATGTATCGGATGATCAACGTCAACGACAGCCAACAACAGCTGCAACAAATATTGTGGCGTTTTGAACCAAACGAAAAACTAAAATTATACAAGCTCAAGACCGTTACATACGGCACGGCATCCGCTCCTTACCTTGCTACTAGATGTTTGAAACAATTAGGCTTGGAATGCACTGAGGACACGGTCTCAGAGATTATAAAACACGATTTTTATGTCGACGATTTATTAACTGGTGCTTCATCAGAGAAAGAGTTAATTAACATATGCAAAGGCGTAATTGATCAACTAAAGCGCGCTAAATTTTATTTACGAAAATGGTACTCAAACTACCCCCAAATTATTGATCAAATTATAAACGTTACAGATAAGAATAACGACTCACTGCTTAATCTCAGCAATAATGAGTATTCCAAAACTTTAGGCTTACTCTGGGCTTGTAAGGAGGATAATTTGTTATTTCATGTTTCCATTGAAGAAACTAAATATATTAGTAAACGGGTCATACTTTCCATTACGTCACAAATATTTGACCCGCTTGGATTAATTAACCCATGCATACTCCCAGCAAAATTAATTTTACAAAGACTATGGTCTTCCAAGGCTACATGGGACGAAACCGTATCTTTAGACATCCAAAATACCTGGAATCAGTTCCTCAGCTCTTTACTGTATATAAATAATATAAAGATTCCTAGGTATGTGCTATGTGTGTCTCCGGCTGTAATCGAACTTCATGCGTTTAGTGATGCGTCACTGCGCGCTTATTCTGCATGCGTATACATAAAGTCTGTTTCACATGACAAAAAACATGTTTCTGTTAACTTGGTTACAGCAAAGAGTCGCGTAGCTCCCTTAAAACCACTCACCGTGCCACGGTTGGAATTGTGCGGTGCACTTCTAGCCGCGCAATTAGTAGAAAAAGTAAAATCGTCGTTTAGGTTGAAAATAGAAGGTTGTACATACTGGACCGATTCTACAATCGTGTTAGGCTGGATCAAGTCATCCAAAAATCATTTACTTAAGCCTTACGTCTTTAACAGAATTCAAGAAATTCTTATTAGGTCTGAGTCATCGGCATGGCGTTATGTACCTACCAACGTAAACCCAGCTGATATCGGCTCGCGCGGCGCTGACGCCAAATGTCTACAAAGTTGTGCGTTATGGTGGACCGGGCCATCATTTCTATTAAATGACGAACCTACATGGCCGGTTCAGTCTAAGCATATTAAAGACACTGACTTGCCAGAATTAAAAGCGCAATGTAATATCTGTATAAAACAAGTCGACCATGTTACCTACATTTCCGACTTTATTAAGCAGTTTTCAACCCTCGGTAAATTACAACGAGTCGTTGCTTATGTTCAGCGCTTTATATTTAACTATTTTAATCCTAAGAATAAGCGTAGTGGTCATTTAAAAATTGAAGAATTAAACACATCATTAAATTCATTATGTAGATTCGCACAGCGTGAAAACTTTTTAGATGAATACTCAGCTCTAAAACAAAACAAACCGTTGCCAGCAAAAAATCAATTAAATAATTTAAATCCATTCTTTAACGAAACAGACGCACTATTGAGAGTAGGAGGCCGATTATGCAACTCATTCTATGATTTCGATACAAAACATCCTATCTTAATTCATTCTTCACATCATATCGCAATCCTTCTATACAATTATTTTCATATTATGCTAATGCATGCTGGACCGCAACTGCTTCTCGCCACCTCGCGTCATAAGTTCTGGGTAATCGGCGGCAGGAACTTAGCAAGAAAAATAGTTCATGCATGTGTCAAATGTTGTCGGTTCTCTGGTAAAATTACCCAACCAATAATGGGTAATCTGCCTGAACAACGTCTTCATGCTGACTATCCTTTTGCAAATGTTGCAGTTGATTATGCGGGACCAGTCATGATTTTGAACCGAAAAGGAAGAGGTGGTAAGCTAAACAAGGCTTATATTTATATTTTTGTTTGTTTGGCCGTTAAAGCACTGCATATCGAACTTGTGACCGACCTAAGCAGTGAGACCTTTCTATCCGCCTTACACAGATTAATAGCTCGCAGAGGAAGGCCCGCCAATATCTTCTCAGATAACGGACGATGTTTTGTAGGCGCATACAGCGAGCTTACCAAATTTTTTAAACAAAATTCCCAATACCTCAGTGCTGAGGCTGCCAAATTATTAATTAATTTTAGGTTCTCGCCTGCGTACAGTCCACATTTTAATGGTTTGGTCGAGGGTGCGGTCAAATCAATTAAATTTCATTTAAAACGCATAGTTTCTACAGCTAACTTAACCTACGAAGAGCTCAATACTGTTCTTGTACAGATAGAGGCCATTTTAAATTCCAGACCGCTCACTCCCCTATCTTCTGATCCTACCGATCTCATGGTCTTAACCCCGTCTCATTTTTTGATCGGACGAACTTTAACGTTGCTTCCAACTCCTCAGACTCAGGAAAATACTGCTGTTCACACGCTGTCCCGATACATGCGCATTCAGCAACTGAAGACCCATTTCTGGAACAGATTTTATAATGAATACATTTCAGAACTTCAAAAGCGCCAGAAATGGAACAAAGATAGAGGGCAGCTTCAACTGGGCGAGATGGTTCTAGTTAAGGATGACCGGGTGCCCCCCAACCAATGGCTGCTGGGGCGTGTGACTCGCCTTTACCCTGGCTCGGATGGCGTGACTCGCGTGGCCGACGTACTCACCACTGCAGGAACACTGCGACGCGCCTACAACCGTTTGTGCCCGCTGCCAGTCATCGACAAGAATCTCAATCCTGGGGCCGCAACATGTTGACGCCTTGCATGTGTGCTGTGCATACAGCCACACACACATACGTCGTAAAACTCCCACCACTAACAGCAGCACAGCGACGGCCGGCCGCCATTTTAATTTTTTTTTACTCTCGTAACTTGCTCGACCAACGCATACACGTACCTCTGTAATTTTTGATTAATTTTAATTAAATACGTGTACAGTTTGAACTGCATTATCCTTTCAAAAAATCCAACGTTCGTCTGCACCAAGTCGCAACCAGTTCTACAATTTCATAAACGGATCCTTCAATCGAAACACTGTTTTCACAAACCCGCAATATCTTTGAACTACACCCAACACTATGAAGTAGACGAGAAAAAAAACTACATCCCCACGTTACCTGTAGCCCCCCGTACACTAAAAAAAGATTTTCAATATTTTATTTTGCCACTAATATGTATATTCACGCCAAATTACAGCCTTTCTAGTACAAAGAATCTCTGAGCTTGTATAGGCTGCAGACGGAACCCTAAAAACGAGGAAAATTAAAACTCGTGAATTCGCATGTCATTTTCCGTGGCTTTATTTATATGACGGAATAGGCATGGTCCCTTTGACTTAAATAGAACAATCAAATGTTATCCGTTGTAGTTTGTGGTAGGTGCTTATTGTTGTGATGCAAAGCAAAATGAAATGTCTATAACAACAACTTAGTGAGTAGCATTCGACCAATTGTCATTTGTTGAAATGCATTGTTTTTTTTTTTTTTTGTTGATATCTGTGTTTGTATTGTGAAAGCGTTGAACAAATCTTTTTATAACTATTTTTATTTTTAGTTGGCTATTAGACACATTGCTAACGAGTATTTTTATAACTATTATATTTGTTAGCGACCCGCCTTTGCTTTGCTTCGGTTTATGTGAATTTTCTGTAACACGTACATAAACCAGAATTGATTAAACTTTACAACCATCCGTGATAAAATTCTCTCATTTTGAAAACCGCATCAAAATCTGTTACGTGGTTTCAAAGGAGTTTGGCGGGCTACATACTAACCGGGAAAGCGACTTTGTTTTACACTATGTAAAGATATACCTAACTTTTACTGAGTGATTTTCAAGTGGACGCTGTTTCGCAATAATGTGTCAACCTACAAGTATTTAGCAATAAAGTGTCAACCCTCGGTGTGATCATTGTAGGTTGACACTTTATTGCTAAATACTTGTAGGTTGACACATTATTGCGAAACAGCGTCCAAGTATACTATAATGTTAAATATAAACCCATTTTACGTAACATGTATAATTGTGTTTGCATCTTACATTAAACAGGATTACGTTGACACCTGAAGGTGCCTTAATTGGTGATTCTGCGAACTTGACATAGGTTCAGCAAATTGCCTGTTAAAACTTTGTTAAGCGATAATGGAGCGCCTGCCCCGACTTCCTGATACTATTATCATTCTGCCAGAGTACCAAGTTTCGGCACGTGATTTTGTAAACAAATTACTTCGCTCACCGGATTTTATCTATAACACAGGTACAGGGCTGGTTGCTAAAGATACATGGCAGGAAAGTGAGTTTTACTTTTCCCTTCTTTTCCTAAATCAACCATAATATTATTGAATAATGGAAAAATTGCTAAATGAAACATTCTGCATTAAAAAAAAATCACCTTAAACGTTTAAACGAACTGCGCCGTGTTTCATTCATTTATAATGACTCACTAACCTCTCTAAATTCCATTTAAGTGCTCTCTAATTTCAAATGTATGCGAACTAATTTTCAAAACGTTTTTACACGCCAGCAATTTTCTAGAAACAATTACTTTGGCGAGGTATAAATAGCCAGCTCGTCAAAGTACGCAGTAGATCTAAGTATTGTCTTACAAAGAACAATCATGATTGTGCAGAGAATAATTTCATTTGTCCAAAGACTCGAGGATCCGAAATACCCTTTATTGGGCCCGAATTTGAAAGGGCTTTACGTTTATGGGCTTTGGCAAAGTGGAAGTAAATTGCGAAATAGATGCTACAATGTCATACATTTCTGCGCTTTTTTATTTGTAATCAGTCAATTAGTCGAGCTTTGGATCATAAGGCATGATTACCTAGAAGCTTTACACAATTTATCATTAACAGCTTTGGGAATGGTCTGCATATTTAAAGCGGTGTCTTATGTAGTATGGCAATCAGATTGGAAGGAGCTAGTCGAAGCTATTTCGGCAGAAGAACTCACGCAGATGAAAGGAAATTTACCATATGAAAAGTTGATGAGAAACTACACACTCTACGCAAGAATAATAACGTATTTGTATTGGAACGTCGTAGTTTCTACTAACATTACTATGGTTTCCGCTCCGTTTCTGAAATATGCCACAACTCCGGAATACCGTGAACAGATAAGCAACAAGACTGAGCCGCTGCCCCAAATATTCAGCTCTTGGTTTCCGTTTGACAAAACAGAAATGCCCGGGTATTCTGTTGCGATATTCATCCACATACTAATTAACATCCACGGCGGGGGAGTCATAGCCATTTATGATTCGAATGCTGTCGCTATTATGGTTTTTATAAAAGGCCAACTAGTCATTTTGAAAGAAAAATGCAAAAGCTTATTTGATGATGGTGATAAAGTGGAACGGGAAATTATTTTGGATAGGATTAAAGAATGTCACAGGCATCACAATTTTATTATAAAGTAAAGTCTAATTTTATGTTTCGTAATAGTATTCTCTTTAGTGAAACTACTTTTGTATGACGTTTGATCTTTTGTATATTTTTATGCATACGAAAGTGACGTGAAGAGATTGGAAGGCATTGCACCTGAAATTGTACACACAGTTAAAGTTTAATTAAACACACCAAGTCTCAAAATAATTGGAAAACTACCGTCAATGAGTTATATCAATATCCAAAACAGTGATTCCAATACCTACTCTTCTCAATACGTTACAAAAGACAGATGAAATAAGCTTTTTTACTGTCACGTTTCCAGCATTAACTTATTTTGCTGGACAGTGTTTTAATTTGAGTCTCTCAAGAAGAGTATTAGGTAGAAGCTTCTAATAAAGCGTTTGATAGGAATGGTAAATTTTGGGTTCTAATCAAAATTTAGAGTGCTTTTTGACTTAATGTAAATAATTTACTCCAAATAATCAATAAACAGGTTATTTTTTATAAATAATCCCACCGTAGAGAAGATTAATCTTTGTAAAATAGATTTCATGTATTTTTTTAATTTTAGGCAATGTACCCTGTTTAATTCGCTGCTATCGCCAGTGATGTTTCTCTACGTCCTAGTTTGCTCCGGCATGATTTGTTGCAGCGTCGTCCAATTTAACTCGGTAAGTCTGGCCATTGACTAACAACACTTAAGGAACTAGCTAATACTAGCATAATATGCAAGCCGTAGAAACAAATATTAAGTATTTCTAAACTGGGTTTAATTAAAAAGAATAAACATGCATTTCTTCTGAATTACCTTTATCCTAATTCGGATTATGTTAATAAAATGCGCATCGTGCTAATATGTATGCAATAAATGTTATCATGTTCTGCTACTAGACGTGTCAGCTAATTTAAGTCACAGAGAATAATTAACATTTATTACACGTCTAACGTAGGTAGCACCATACTATTTAGGTCAGGTTTACCATAATTATGTTAGGCCCTAGCAATTTCTGTTAAAGTTTGGTCGATCCCTACAGTTTAAAAATGGTCGTTTTAATATACTTAACATAGTTTTCTGCTAGTCTCGTGTAGTTCTTATCATTTTTTTTGTAAATTTAATAAGGTACAAATTACGTACAGAGATGGTTAAAATGTTATGAACCATGTTTTGAATTAATCCGATTCCACACTTTGTTAGGAATCGGATTTAAAATGTGATATGAAATAAATATAATTAAGTTTTTTTTTCATACTGGTTTATGAAATGGTTTATTTCATTCCACCAGGGTAAGGCAACCGCGGCTCATAAACTCTGGGTACTCCAATATACAACGGCCCTTATCTCTCAACTCTTCCTTTACTGTTGGCACAGCAACGAAGTAGTCGTTGAGGTAAGTACGAGTACTGCTCAAGCGATAGTATACTTTAAATGTTCAAGACCTTGCAGGTCCATATCAAGTCTAGTTTCCTAACCAGCGATTATCGAAAATTGCATTTTACTTTTCACGGGTCGCAACACCAGAATGATCCGGGGCACCATCTTGTCAATACTATAATATCTAGTCGACTTTCGCTATTTAAATAATTATTTACATACTTGTTTAAAAGACAAAGGTTATTTTTACATTAATTAAGCCTAAACCAATATATTACTAGTTTTGTAGCCTATCGCATCGGACTCTATTAAAATTAGGTAAAGGATTTTAACTAGAGATTCATGGTAGCATTATTCTTTCAGTGCAACGATGTGGATCGCGGCTTGTATGAGAGCGAGTGGTGGAAAGCCGACGTGCGTGTGCGCAAGCAGCTGGTCCTCCTCGGAGGGAAGCTGACACATGCTATCTCTTTTAGCGCCGGACCCTTTACTACCTTATCCGTGCCCACATTTATTGATGTATGTAGCTTTTTTATTTTAAAATATTACTCATTGAGAATCCTTACTTTTACCATACAAATCTTTTGATTACCCTACGTCATGACGTAGGGTAATCAAAATATTGCATGCAATGTTTGAAAAACTTTTACAGTAGGAGTTTTTATTAACCATTATTATAAAATATAGATTTTACCCGAAAAAACTGATTTTACTCGTTACGTATTTAAGACCTATGATAAATTTACTTATTATTTATTTTACAGGTGATCAAAGGCTCTTATAGCTTTTTTACACTTCTTACACAAATGCAGGAAGAGCAATAAGTATATACCTAAATATATAAAGTAATTAAAATTCTGTTTATTTTATTATTAATAAGAATAAGAATATAAATGCACTCGATAAATTAGAAGTATATTTTTATTTAAGTTCAACCTCCATTAAGTAAACAAGCCTTAAAGTCGTATCTCAATATATGAAATATTTACAGGTAAATTACCTACCTTCTAAATAAAATGTTTCACATAAAACGTCTTAACCAGAATACAAAGTAAATTGATGTCATGTCACAAACAAATTACATGTTTTTAAAAGAAATACAGTTTGATTTGTTTTAAAAAATTACGCAATGTATTATTTTCAAGTGACTGATTGTGACAGCGGTCCATCCCTTCAATTTAAGTAAATGATACGTATGAACCGCTACTATGAAAATAGAAATCATTATTTTGTTTGTTGACATTTCAACGTACATTTATATAAGATGTTGTCATTTTTAAAGGTATTACACATTTTTCGTTTCGAGTAATCGTGTATTTATACAGTGTTACTTACTAATTAAAAGCGTAAACATAAGGTTAGGTAAGGCGACGCCAAAACAAATTTTTACTTATCTCCGCAAACAAAGTCACGTGCCGCACTAAGTGCTATGAAACAGTAAAAGAAAATTTGTTGAATATGTTTTTTTCCATTTGGCGAGTAAATTGAAGTCAATCGGAAAAAACGTTCAGCTACATCACACGGCGAGACGTGAGGAAAATGTGTAAAAAATATCTATCCAGATTGGAAGACCCAGAGCATCCGTTACTTGGGCCGACCCTCTGGGGTCTTCAATGCTGGGGCATGTGGCAGCCAAACAGCGGTCTTAGCCGTATCATTTACAATTTGATCCATCTCATCGCCATACTATTCGTTTTTAGCCAGTACGTCGAACTGTGGTTTATCAGGAATGACCTGGAATCGGCCTTGCGAAACTTGTCCGTAACCATGCTAAGTTCTGTTTGTGTTGTAAAGGCAGGAACGTTCGTTTTCTGGCAGAAACATTGGCGAAGCCTAATTGAGTTTGTGTCGACTTTGGAAAAAGAGCAGTTGGAGGAAAAAGATAAAACAACTTACAAAATTATTAACGGATACAAGCAGTACTCTAGAAGCGTCACTTACTTTTATTGGAGTCTCGTTACAGCTACTGTTTTTACAGTTATTTTGGCTCCTTTAGGCGTCTATTTATCTGCTGCTGAACAACGTAAACTCATGGCCAATGGAACTATTCCGTACCCTGAAATAATGAGCTCTTGGGTCCCTTTTGATAGATCAAGAGGGATTGGGTATTGGGTAGTCATTTTGGAGCACTCTTTGATTTGCTTCTACGGTGGTGGCATCGTTGCGAACTATGATGCCAACTCAGTTGCTTTGATGTCATTTTTCTGTGGACAACTAGAGCTGCTGGTAGCAAACTGTAATAAAATGTTTGGAGAAGAAGATAAGCCCAACAGTTATTATGAAGCAATGAAAAGGATCAAGGATTGTCACCTTCATCACTTATCTTTGATCAAGTAATTTTATAATACTATTTTTAATGTTTTAATGTTAATGAATTTAATGAATATTGTAATTTGTCGTTAATTTTAGGTATTCAAAAGTGTTGAACTCTTTAATGTCCCCCGTGATGTTTTTGTACGTCATTATTTGCTCGCTTATGATCTGCGCAAGCGCTTCGCTCCTGACTAACGTAAGTGACCATTGGATTCATATTATATTCGATTAAGTATCAACGGGATATTTTACAACGTGACTGTCAATGAGAGTAATGTTTCTTAAAATGACTCCAAATCAGAAATACAACCAAAGGTCAGGTAAATTCAGTTTTTAGTATAAAAAATTATAGAGCACCGACTATCCTAAAAAGTTACATTTAAAAAAGTAGCTTTTGCCAATTTCATCCATAAAGTAAAACTCAAGTTTATTATATTGTTGAAAAGAGTCCATCTAATTGTGTTCACAGATTTTACGATTATTATGTATGTATGTAAATACTGTATTGTGCAAAAGAAAAACGAAAATAATACAATTAATATGAAAAAGTGACTGTACAAAGGCGAGCTATCCCTAGTCCTTATTATAGTCAAGGATTTTTAGGGTTCCGGAGCCGAATGGCAAAAACGGAACCCTTATAATTTCGTCATGTCCGTCTGTCCGTCTGTCCGTCCGTCCGTCCGTCTGTCCGTCTGTATGTCACAGCCATTTTGCTCAGAGCCTATTGGAACTATATAAATGAAATTTGGAGGATAGATGTATTCTATAAACCGCTATACAATGATGTAGTAAAATTGAAAAAAATATATATATTTAGGGGTGGCATTCCATACATGTAACTAGGGGACGAAAATTTTTTTTTGAGTTAAAACAGCGTGTTGGTTATTTTTAGATAGGGCTTCCAAAATGATACAGAGGTTTTTAAGTACGTAAGTGAACAGTTGGCGAGATATACGCTTCTAAAGTCGTAAAAATTCTGTCCGGGTGGGTAGCTTTTGAACTGTTAAATAGAACATACTAAAAAAAATACAGTAGTAGAACATACGAAATACTTCCAACCAAAATTGTTTTGAACACGATACGCTGTGTAGTTTATGAGATTTTAATTTAAAAAAAAAATTTTCAACCATGAACGTTCATTCCAGCTACGGAACCCTTCACTGTGCGTGGTGCATGTCGCACTTGGCCGGTATATTTATTATCTTATTTTTTTCATCGTTTTACTGTTAGCTTGTTTGCTAAAACTTAATGTAACCACTCCCTTCATAATAATTCCTTCTACATTCTAAAACTCAGGGCGCAAATTACATCCAACAAAACATGATAATGGAAATGCTTACTTTAATTTCAAATCTTTTTACTCGACCCAAAATGTTTTTATTTAATAACATTCCTGTTGTCTTCAGGAAAGTACGACGACTATGCAGCGTATTTGGGTTGCGGAATATCTCATAGCACTCATCTCGCAACTATTCTTGTATTGCTGGCATGGTAATAAAGTATATTATATGGTAAGTTGATATATTTCCAATGTAATGCATGTGTGGGTGTTCCGTTCCTTCTTTGTATTACTATTTCTAAGACACACTGTGTATTCTCCATAGTATTTATCGTCAAAAATTGCATATAAATGACTTGTTTCTCAACTATCTATTGATTAAAAGACAGAGTTATAATTTAGGGCAGGTTTTTGTAAAAACTTTTCTTTAAACAAATACCTAATTAAAATGGTGTTCATGTTGAGATTCATGATGATCATGACGATGTTAATGGTGATGATAATGATGATGATGATGATGGTAATGATAATGATGATAATAATAATCTTGATGATGGTGATGATGATCATCATGACAACAATAATAATGGTAATATTGGTTATTATAATAAATTCTATGATGATTGTGATGCTTTTTATTTATTTAGAGCGAGCAAGTAGATCAGGGTGTGTACGAGAGCCAGTGGTGGCTGTGCGGCGTGCGTCTTCGCCGATGCGCTCTGCTTCTGGCCGGTCAGTTGCGCCAGACCATCTTGTTTGCCGCCGGGCCGTTCACGACGCTCACTTTAGCTACTTTTGTTGGGGTATGAAAATCTACTTTATAACTTGTGATTTAATTAGGACCAATAGGCCAGAGCCTACCAGTTTGAAACTTTTGTTTTATGTAATCTTTTGCCACACTTTATTTATGTATGTTATTGTGATTTAAATAGAAATGTTTTGTAAAATACAGTAAAGAAAATACACAAACTGATTTAAACGTTTATCAATTAAAATTAAAAGATGGTAATCCGATCCGTCACCGCATGCCGTGAATGATTGCTGTTGCTTTGTACGAGGCGGGTTATCTTTTTTGTTTTGAGTCGACATCGAGGAACTTGTTTTAAGTCAGTTTCGAGGGATGTCATATTGTGTGTTAGTAATTTTCTAAGAAGGAACATTCCCAAGAAATATGTGAAGTTGTGAATAAATTAGAAATGTGTTTATGACACCTTGTTTTTTATCCCTAAATGGTACTTTTACTGATAGCCATTAACACCAAAGTTGAATAACTATTATACACCGTGTTTTTTTTGATTTACGATAACTTTAAGGGCACGTTCTTCAAGTCAAATTAAGCTAATTTCCCGAAGACAGACATATGATAACTCGTACGGTTATAAAGATATTCAATTATTAAAATTAATCAGTTAATCACGTTAAACTAATGTAAAAGGCTCTTAATTGATACCTAACAATTTTCTTTTAATTACCTATTATGAGTAAAGAGTTTTCAATTGTTAGGTCGTGCACCTGTCAAGTGTTATCTTTACTTGTGTATGTGTATGTCACGCTGACTTGACGTATTTGACACTAACTATGAGTTAACTCTAAAGACCCTTTTAGAATGATTGAAGACACAACATTTAATTACTTTGTTCTAAACAATTTTTTTAATTTTTTTTTGCAATATTTTAAAATCTAATGTACTACGTAGTTTCTATACGTGTACCTAACAATATGCCGAAGTTATCGTAAATCAAAAAAAACACGGTGTATTATAAATTCATCTCGAAATCTTTGAAATCGATTTAGTGTGAAATGCATCCACTTTGGCCTTATTAAAGCCAGCTCTAAAGCACCGTCGTATTGTTAAAATATATACTTAAAAAATTGAACAGCCCAATGTTATCCTGCGTCTTTTAGGCAAAAGGGTGGAACCTATCGCAAAGATTGTCCTTCTACTTTCGAAATGTGTGCCGAAAAAGCTTTTGATCCATATGACAAAATATATATTTTTTTTTTATTAATCGGCAAGTTTATAATACAATTTATAATGACAACTGTGTCGAAGTTCTGCGTCACTCAAACATATTTTCAGTTTTTCTTGGGAGCCTGCGGTTTGGCCAAAATATTTTTGGTCAAATGTATCATTTCCACATTTTTTCATCTGCCAAACCAATGTTATATAAATTTTTGAGAATTTATTTTAGTACCATCGTGTAGAACCTTATAGGTTAGGTTAGGTTTTTTTTTATAAAATCCTGAAATATTTACGGTTACAGAAAACAAAGCGGGTTGGCAAATGAAAATTTGGGAAATGGAACATTTGACCAAAAACTTTTTGACGAAACGAAGGTAACCCGTTTTTCTTTCATTGTAATAGTCGGACGACAATAATACATGTGTTGCTTTTACTGCACCTAAAGTTCTGACCGTTAAGTCCTATTTTCTTGTTAACAAAAGTGTATTCTTCCCGTATAATACATTTTTAAAACGTTTCATTAACATAAGATGTAAATGTATCAGTTGATGTAGATTCAAAATTGATTGAAAACGATAATGGCTAACCCGGAACATGACGTTCCTCGAAATTGACTCAAAACGAAAGTGACCCACCTCGCCAAAAAGACGATTCAAGCCCATGTCCAACAGTGAATGAGTTCAACGATCATGATGTTTATTACGCAATGAGGATTAATGATAGTTTTTTACCTGTTTTATTGTATTTGCTTTTTGTACGTTAATCATAAAGTTCTCATTTTTATCATATTAAAAATCATTAATTAAATGAAAATTGTTCCATTTCCTTTATAATTGAGATTCTTTGTTCCAGATTCTCAAAGGATCCTACAGCTACTACACGTTACTGAGTAGCAACGAAAATCAAAACGCACCGTAGCTTTTCTTGTATAACTTCAAACTAAAAGAAGTGAAAGAGAAAAGATAAATCAATTTGGCTTCTCTGGTTATATTAATGAATTATCCTTTTTTCCTTTTCAATGTGTTTCACGTGGCTTTGTTCCCAAATTTTCGTATTTGTTACATAGGTAGGACAAGAAAACTTAATAGCTACGTGTCATGAATAGGAAGTAGTACGTAGCTTGTGTTAAGCATTGGAATTTAAATCAACAGTAGGTTCATTCAAATCAGCCTGTATCCAGAGGCAGGCACTCCACAAACACATTATTTAAACCGTTATGTGTCTTTTTCCTGTCACTATTATCATCATCACCATCACAGCCAGCACCGTACACATATTATGTATATACAGTGTGTAAATGGTATACGGGCGTTCCTTTTAACTGTGGTTAGTACAACCCCTACTGAGCACATTAATGCAGCTTTTGTTAAAATTAAATAAAATAAAAATAACCATACAAAATAATTTAACACGCAATGTATAACGAAAAATGCAATTAATTAAAAATGAAAATAACACCTGACGGATGGACTTCGATGTACATTGCGGGTCGATAGTATGTTCAAAAATTAATAACGGTGTAAGCGTTAGCGTAATCACAATAATTATTTCTGTTAATCATTAGTAGAGTCTTAATCTATGTCCAGTTTTAATAAACGCCCGTATACCATTTACACGCTGTATAGTGTGTCGTGTCTTTATACAATAAGACGGCAAAGGTAATTTGCCCACCACCTGTACAATATTATTTTTCACTTTCTGGTTCATATTTACATTCATTGGTTAAAACATTCCTTTTAAGGAATTAAAGAATGATTTGCAGCATAGCATATTATGCTCTTCTGCATATCATTCTTTACTTCCTATTTTAAGGTCGTGTTGTGTCTCGAACAACAATACTTCACTTCTAAAATTTCCTCACATATTTGAGACCTAGAATGAGTAGAATTGACTCGGTGATACGGAACATATTGAGTACTAGAAGTCGAAGTGTTAACAATTTTAGTACCGATACGCAAAATGTGGTGCAAAATTAAATTTATTGCGATTTGAGCGAAAAGTTACATTTCGCAAATGCTGAGTCGTAGTGGACCGTGTATTTTTGTTAATGTTATTACTAAATATTGCCTAGAAACTCAGAATCGCAAACATTCATCAATTTATAAGTCACGTGTTGTTACTTTCTACCTAAGTAAATTAGAAAGTATCAAATGGTGGGAAATTAGTGTTATTGAACATGTGTACAACTGAGTGGAAACCAACTAAGCCAGTAATGAACTTGAACTAGTTAAGTGTACTTGCTGAGTTGGTAAAGGACAGATTTTAGGTCATCCTTAGTTCACTGAAGTGTAATACAACAATAAAGATGTAAAAACCTTTTATTTTTTTTCAATAGGTGTTCATATCAGGTAATTAGTAAGGGATAAACTTTTGAGCAATGGGTCATAAAATACATTGATGTTCATACTGGTCGAGTGTTTTTAGAATAATATCTGTTTAAGTCTGACAATAATTATTTAAAATTTAATAAACAAATTTAGTTAAACCAATTAACATCAAAGCGAAACCTAAGTGTATTTTACTGGTATTCAAATGCTTAACTTTAATAAACTAACGTTTGAGGGTAAAACATAAACTAATTTTAAACAAACTTTTCAAATTAGTTTTGACACAACATGACATTCAGCCTGCTACTTTGCGCATGTGAATTTCAGTTCAAAACTAATTTGTCTTTACAGCTAGGTATGCATTGAAGTCGCTCGATATCGCTAGAACTTCAGTTTTATTTTAGACGCTAGCTATTTTTTTTTAGTGGCTTTTTTTTAGCTATTTAGTGGGTCCAGGCGGCTCAGGCCTGAAATATGCGTTTTCCTAAAATGTACAATTGTCAAAACTTCTGCGTTCTCACAATGTTTAGCACTTCTATTTTGTCAGCTTTCTCAAAATGACAGGTATTTAAAATGTGTAAAGTCTCAGGAAGCCGTCTATTCATAATGTTTACATTCCTATAATATTAGCATTACCATAAGTTTTGCTTTTCCGTTATGTTCACTTTTGTCCAAGGCCTTCGATTGCGTTAACCATGACACATTGATCAGGAAACTACACCACTATGGAGTTAGAGGTACTGCGCTAAACTTAATAAAAACGTACTTATACGGGAGAATACAAAGGGTAGACGTGAATGGAGTACGATCACCTGGGTCATTGGTCTCAATGGGCGTACCACAGGGCTCAATATTGGGTCCATTTTTATTCCTCATCTACATAAATGACTTACCTTACCTTATAAAGGACAACCATGATATAGTCTTGTTTGCTGATGATACGTCACTTGTGTTCAAAGTTAAACGACAACAGCAGTTTAATGTCAATGTAAACAATGCTATATCAAAAGTAGTCGATTGGTTTAGTGTTAATAATTTATTACTGAATGAGAAAAAGACGAAATGTATAAAGTTCATGACTACTAATGTGAAAAATAGTCAAACTACTGTAACTATTAAAAATAACAAACTAGACCTAGTTAATGATACAGTGTTTCTTGGTATAACGTTAGACTCCAAGCTCCAATGGGGTCCTCATCTTGCTGGATTGGCGGGTAGACTCAGTTCTGCAGTTTTTGCAGTTAATAAGATTCGGCAATTAATAGACTTAGATACCGCTCGATTAGTTTATTTTAGTTACTTCCATAGTATTATGTCATATGGTATTTTACTGTGGGGTAGTGCTGCTGATGTAAATAGCATCTTTGTTCTGCAGAAGAGGGCTATTCGTGCTGTCTACAAGATGGGCCAGAGAGACTCGCTTAGAGATAAGTTTACAGAAATTAACATATTGACCATGCACAGTCAATACATTTATGAAAACATTATGTATGTTCATAAAAACATCGCTAAATTTAGAAAGAACTGTGACATACATAATGTTAATACCAGAAATAAATATAAGCTTGCAGTGCCCTTCACGCGGCTCCATAAAATAAAAAACTCTTTTATGGGTAATTGTATTAGGTTCTATAATAAGCTCCCAAGTAATGTTACTGAACTATCAGTAAATAAATTTAAGAGTTACGTTAAGCGTAAACTAATTTCTAAAGCATATTATAGTATTAAAGACTATATTAATGATAACAATGCTTGGGACTGAATTGCTTGTAATAAAATGTTTAGTCCTTACGACAAAAGGTTGCGAACGTCGAAAAAAAAAGACATCCGACAGAGTTTCTTACAGGTTCTTCTCTGATCGGTCGCGATTTGAACCTGCAGTCAATTTAGGCTAAGTCGCTACTATGACGTTTCAAAAGAGTTTATTATTTGTAAACCTACTTGAATAAAGATTATTCTGATTCTGATTCTGATTCTGATTCTTTGTATATAGGCTATTGTCTTATTATGTTTGATTTCCTATAATGTCTGCTTTATTTCAATTCAATGTTCTAAATTGAAAGGGTTAATTTCTTGGCATACATACTCTTTGATAAATATCTATAATTAATGTGCAGTATTATTCATATTATTATGATAATTATTATTTAAAATGGCCCCTTTCCTGTTATTGTAAAACCAAAAAGGAAAGGATTGTAAATGTGGCGTTCATGATTATAGACATTTTGGGAATAAGACTTTTCTGGAATGCAAAAATTGTAAGAAGGCACATATTTTGAGGTTGCAGACATTTTGAGAATAAACACTTTCTGAAAAGCGAACATTATATGAAAACTTATATTCTTGGAGACAGACATTATTAGAAGCTGAAATTTTGAGAAGCTGACATTATGCAAAAGACGTGCTGACATTATGGAAAACGGACATTTTGGGAAAAAATACATTTTAGGAAAACGCATATTTCAGGCCTGAGCCGTCCAGGCAAAACTACTTTTTGCGATCATTATTGATCATATTGATTGACGTAGGTATTTTTGTCATCAGTATACATATGTTTTGTATTTTAAAGTGAACCGTCATTTTTATTTGTTTTTCTACTCGCGTACCATAAACCGCTTATATTGGTATCGTTAAATGTCTCACAATACCACCAATAGCGTAACCGAAGCGTGAAAACTGTTCTATTATATCACAAACAGATTTTTAATATTCATCGAGTTGTTATTGGTTACCATGGTTACACTTAATATAAATAATAACCGACTTGATACTTATTTACTCCTGTACTGGAAAAACACCGAATCTTAAGTACCCGAAACCGACGTGCATGTATGACTCGATGTATGATGGATGAATAAAACGAAAGAGATTTGTCAGGATCGTAGCAGGTGGAAAGAAGTTGTATCTGCCTACCTGGAAAACAGGCGTAATTCAATGTACGTGTCAACTTTTATTATTTGGTTACCATGGCTACGCTCAATGTGGATATCAACAATGGCGTTTTGTAGAAAAGTTAGCCGTTATTATTTGTCATGATAGTTTTAAGCCCTTAAAAAACTTTTATGTATGCAACGGTACATCATTCAGTATAAAGATACTCATGCCTATCATTAGAGCACTCGCTCTGCTGACGCTCGCGCTCTAACCTCAGCACTCATACCTTAAGAAGCTTCATTATGTACCAGTTATATGAATGACTATTGCATGTTTTGGTACACTAAAAAACTCAATGTCAAATCTACAATATGATATCTTTGAACTGATCTGATAATAGACTTTATAGGCAACGTTTGAACTAGTTAGATTTACTTTATAGGAGCACATTGGCTATGCCTGAAATAAATTTATAAAGCATAGAAACTCAATTTGAAAATGTTTAAAAAAGGGTCAATCAACTTTTCTTTGTAGCTCGTTGCCATGGTGACGTCTCCTGGGTCACTCTTTAAAACCACGATTTTAAAGTATATAAATCCAGCAAACTTCGGCTTTTGTGGCAATTACAAGCCCATTCTTTTATGGGTTTTCTTCCAAGCGTATTAATAGTGTATATTATAACCATTTTTCTAAGGAACTCTATCACTGTTGTCTCCTGGCTTACGGGACAGAATAACAACAACGAAAAGTTGATCCACCCAAAACATAACAGTGTTCAAAATATTAAGGTTAGGCAGCGCAACAGAATACAGAGCAATCAACGAATACTTCACAAATATTTTTGCACCTACATAAGACTTCACTACAAAGTTCAGTATTCAGTTGCTGTGGCGAAATCCCTCAATCATAAGCTTCAAAAGAATCACAACTTGGATCTTGATGGTAATAAATATTTTAAAATTTTCCTCCGACTCTTTCCCAACCTTTCCATTTCAAAGTTTCAGCTATAAAGTGTAAGCTTCTCAAAGTTTGTTGAAATTTTAATATGACTTAAAATGCGGCAGCCTAAAACCAGTTTACATAAAATGTTGCTTTTAACTGACACATGAAGAGGTCAAATAATAATAGCAGATCATATTTCTGTGCCTCCTGTGACAAGTGATACAACTCGAGTTGTAGCAATTTTCGTGTTTTTTCATGACTCGACTTAAAAAAAAATACGCATCTTTTGCTCCAACTCCCGTATTCGTAAGCCTTCTGGTTCCCGAGATACTTTTGTGTAAAATGATACAACTGACCCTTTTTTTTTAAATTTTCAGTGTTTAATGCTATATTTCTCTAGTTAAACCACTCCAATAAATCAAAAGTTATTTTTCTTTTTCGTGCCTATTGATATATCTAAAAATGTATTATTAATCACAGTTTTTACACCTTTAAAAATTTCGTGTCTTTTGATATAACTTGAGTTGTATCATTTATAACCAGTTTTGCGTATTTCGAAAGTTATATTATTATTATCCTTATATTATTTGCGTTCGCCTTAAGACAGATTACTTATTCAATTCTCTACAACTTATGTATAAAGGTTAAACCGCTAGCTCCAGAAATAATAGAAAAAATTGTTGTATCAGTTGTCACCAGAGCTCCTTGATTACCCTTTTTTTGTGTTAAATAATACAATTCAAGTAGTATCATCTTACACGAGTTAACGGAGCTCAATCTGAAATGTAAAATGATACATAAAGCGTGTTTCTTCGAATATCTCAAAATCTATAACTGTATGATTATTTTTGTCAAACCAGTTAATAAAGTGATATTCTATGTTATGAAAATCGGTAGCAATGTTTAAAAAAATATACTCATTTAAGAGCAGTATTTTTTTTAAACTTGTTTTCGCTCTCCTGTAAAATCGTGTTTTTCGAGTTGTATCACTTGTCACAGGAGGCACAGATTTGTCCCTCTGATGCTTCATTCCTCATTTGAAAGACGGTTCCTATCATATTTGCATACCCAGGTATTAATGCAGTCTGCAGAAAGTTAGACCTAAATAATGCGAGAAAGGCTATTAACCCTGTTCAGACACACAAGACTTGCTGAAATAACACGTACACACAAACACCTACTAGTAGTAACTCGCATACACGCACACACGCGTACATTAATACAGATATACATGCAATAGGAACTAACTTGGTATGCTATACGTTTATTTTACCTGAAACCGGGTCCCAAGGTACAGGCTCTGCCTAATTTCATTTTCTGTAGACAAATAAACTTTAAACTTTAAACATTTGACTTTAGTGATGAATGCTTAAATATGAAAATGTTCGAATTGAACTGCTGCCGCATTGAGCCGCTGTTGGAAGCTTTTTATTATACGTTATTTTCTTGTTCTTACGAGGGTAGTTGAGATTTAGTTTTTCTTGGTGAAATTGACTCATTTTTCGTTTTGCTTTAAAAATCTCAACGACGTCATAAACATCTGATCCCATGACGTAAACGGCCATCTTAATTGCATCGAAGATAAGTCGCCGAATCACAATCTTACCCGTAATTCGCTCTTGATCCGGTCCTAACCGGATTGGGCTGGATTTATCCGGTTCTCGTCGTTATGGCGGACCGCAGACGTGACTGTGAATACGTGCTAGTTAGCTAGAACTTTTATTTGCCAATTTTGACATTGTTTGAGTATGTCTGATGAGGGTGTACGTAGTCTGGTGAAAGGACTAATTTAAAGGGTTGAAAGGTTGAACAAAAACCAATATTTACTAGAAACTTGAGTACCGACGGTGTGTATGCTCATGTGTATTATTTATCCTAATGCCAAATTTTATGTCGGGACCTCAGGATGCTCTCACTGATCTGTAACCGTTCTGTAATAACCAGCAATTACTTAGAGAGAGAGAGATAGAGATAATGTTTATTTACCAGCAAAAACCATTCACAAAATGTTACATCGGAGCTTAAAAGTTAACATATCATGCAAGATTCTGTAAAGTGGAGTTTTACTTAACTAAGTAAACTTAAACATGATTAAATTTAGCATATAGGTAACGACTTGACTATACTTAATTTAATTTAACAATGTTTGTATCCATCGGTCCCAAACCAGGCGCAGCCTGTATCTTGGGAACCTGGGGTACTTGTATACCAAACTAATTTACTTAAAAGCATAAAAAAAAACTTAACTCAACATGTTTTTTTTATGTCGTTGCTCGTAGTTTCAGATACAGATTATTTATTGCTCAATGTAATGTTACAGTACAAAAGAATTTAAAATAATCATAAATTCCAGAGATTGCTAAATTGTGGAAAACCATTATTTGTAACCTCGTTAAAACGATAAAGTTACTATACTTTATAGTTGATCAAGGTAATAAAATAAGATCCATAGTGAAATTGGGAAAAATGTTTTAAAAATTTACTTGTAAATCTCGTATATAGATTTTAGGGGCCGGAGGATTCAGAATCCGGTCATAAAACTAACGAGAGATTTAACACAAGTGGTGCGGTCTTATACAAAAATTAATTCAAAAATAAAATTACAAATTTAATAAGTCCAGCATAATCTCTTAATGTTTTGTTCACAAATGTATTGTTATACGTGTTGTTACCTAAAATAAAAGAGTCCGAAGATAACATTCTATTTAAATCAGAGCAAAAACATGCTACGAAACAAAATGCCATTTTGATGTACGGTTAGCCGTTCTTGGTAAAAACAACTTACTCGTAACACCGGAAAATAATTGTTTACGGTACCTTATTCTTTACGGTAGAAAGTTGAAGTTGCTGTGACTAATAAATTGCTAAAAACTCCTTATAATGTAATAAACCTAACTGGTATGGCAACACATTTCTCATTTCGCATACATTGTTCTAGGAGTGCTGTTTGAAATAATAATTACCGACAAATGAGCGGTCTCATTACAGTTTTAATTAAAAGTTCCAGCAAAACCAGTTTTTGTTGTTGGAAATTTAAACATTTGAAGGAATAAATTATGCATTTGATTAAATGTAGGTCAAGACAATTATAATTCTAGGTGTATTTATAAAGGCAATACTCATGTTCTCATAGAAACGATTATCAGCCTCGGTTTTGTATCGCGGAGATCCAAGTTTATGTATTTGGTTAGTATTTGGTTAGAGACGAAGTTTTTTTAAGCATCTAGAAGGTAATCGAGAACATATGCTTCCTTATTGTTAAAGAACCTGGGCCCATGGACATATTGCAATACCCAGACGGCAACATGGACCTGCACAAGGACATGGATCGAATTTCAACCAACGCACTCGCTTTTACTGTATTGGGCTGTGCAGGGTCCGTCCGGATCGCTACCACCATCTTATCCATTAATCACCCGCCAAGCAACAGTTTTCGCATTGTTGTCTTCCGGTGTGGGATAAGACAACCGATAAAATTACTAGCATAGAGGCATTCCATCTTAGTCCTCAGGGTTGGCAACGCATTTGAGTTCTTAGGATTATAGTCTTAAGAATTCAAATGTCTATGGGTCTCAGATTCCTCTTACTATCAGGTGGCCTGAGTGCTCATGTGCCTTCTCGTTATCATAAAAAGAAACTTGGCTCTGTATGCAGTTGATCATAAAAATCGCGAAAAAAAAATACACTACAAATGACCCTACCAAAAAATCTATAGATAAATTAAAAGTAAGCAACGAAGATATTACTAATCCGCAGATTATTGCTAACGTTTTTAATAATTATTTTGTAAAAGAGGTAAACAGTATTTGTACAACGAGAGCACCTAGTTTTGATGACATTGGAATAGATAACTTCACAAATACTATATTTCTGAATCCTGTAAATAAAACAGAGTTGCTAAAAATTGTGAACTCTCTCAACAACTCCATGGCTGTAGGATTTGATAGTCTAAGGACTGATATACTAAAAAAGAGTATTAATATTATAGTTGAGCCACTCCTTCATTCTCTCAATTTGTCCTTGATTCAAGGTGTCTATCCTGAGATGTTGAAAAAGTCTGTGGTAAAACCAGTATTTAAAAAAGGTGACCCATGTGATATGACTAACTATAGACCAATTACGCTGATACCTATATTTGCTAAAATTTATGAGAAAGTTATGTATAATAGGCTGCTTCACTTTTTGGACAAGTATAATATAATAAATGAGGAACAGAATGGATTTAGAAAGTGTAGGAGCACCTCTCTAGCTATCTTTAAATTAATAAAACGTGTAATTGAATGTATCGATAAAAAGTCCCCTGTTACAGTCCTCTTTATGGACATGACTAAAGCGTTTGATCTAGTGTGTCACAAGCGTATGCTAATCAAACTATCTAAATATGGTATTCGTGGTCCAGCACTAGAATGGATCAAGTCATATTTGAGCAACAGGACTCAATGTGTCGAAACCTCTAGATACTGCCCTTTGAACAAGACAGTTAATAGCTACCGGTCATCATACGCCCATAATGAATTTGGTGTGCCCCAAGGCAGTATTTTGGGTCCTCTTCTTTTCCTGGTGTACATTAATGATTTGCCAAATGTACTACCTCACGAATGTATCCTATTCGCTGATGACACAACAATAATAATTGAAGGAAACGACAGGCAGGATCACAATGCTGTAATAAATGAAGCCCTGTCGCAGACAATAAGCTGGTTAACAGCAAACCATCTTAAAGTAAATTTGTCGAAAACTAAATACATTCAATTTCGAAGTGCTAAAGGTTGGACTAACAATTTAAATATTAACTTTCAAGGTACAATTATAGATGAAGTATCGCATACAAACTTCCTAGGCATAAATATAGATAAATGTTGCACTTGGAAAGTACATCTCAATTCAGTATGCACTAAAGTTAACAAATTTGTATTTGCTTTAAGGAGAGTTAGCCGAGTAGTATCAGTACAAGCAGCTTTAATTGCATATAATGGTTATGTCGCATCTGCTCTTCGATACGGTATCATTATATGGGGCAACTCTGTGGATAAAGATAAGGTATTTTTAATCCAAAAACGCTGTATTAGAGCAATTTTCTCTCTACGCCGAACAGATTCATGTCGTCCATATTTTAAGAAGAACTGTATTTTGACAATGACATGTTTGTATATATATGAAGTTTGTGTATTTGTTTACAAACATAAATACCTATTTACACTAAAACAGGACACTGTTCCTCGCAAGGTCAGATCTCAATACAGGCATAAAATGTACAAACCATTGGCTAAGTTAAAACTTTCCACCAAAAATACTCACATGATGTGTATTCAGATTTTTAACAAGTTACCTGATTCGTTTAAAGATCACAACTTTATTAAATTTAAAACTCTTACGAATCAATGGTTATCTGAAAAATGTTTTTATACGTTAAATGACTACTTGTTGAATGAGGCGTCTCAATAGTTCTTTTTGCATCAAATGCCAGTGGCATCGTAGGTACTAGTAATAATTATTAGATTTGACAAATACATAAATTTAATATATTTTAATTTAGTGATTATAATTTTATGTTTGATGTTAGATATTATTATTATTATTATTTTTTGTTACTCAGTGACATTGTATAAATTTAGGATAATAAGTGTGTACACCTGTTAAGGTAGGATTTAGTGGGACTAAACTATTTATTAAGCAACAATAACAGCAATCAATGTTAACTAACCTGAATCTATCACACATTAAAGATTTCATTTCATTTCAAACTAAAAAAAGGTTATAATAGAAGGTCACTGAAGAAGCCTGTTGCCTCCAGGAATTTCCAGATGATTTGGGCATTGAATAGTTGTATCTGCCCTTTATTTTAAATGACTGCCCAAAAAAAGGAATGTATTGTTTTTTTGAGGGTTCATGTATGTATGTATATTTCTGAATTAGTTTATTTAACGATAATTTCTGCATCAACCAAACCTAAGCGTATGTGAAAATGCCAAACAAGAATGGGAAGCAAGAGATAATCAAATTTCTAACGCAGTCATTCAAGATAATGTTCTACAAAACTGTCACTGTAATACAAATTTGGTAATCTCTTTTTTTCCGTTTTTGATTGGCATGTTACCATTGATTGCAATGGGAATAGTTTATTCACTACATCCCTGCCTTGTTCCCATTAAATAAAGCTGGATTCACAATAGGCATTTGAATGGGGAAGCGAACTGAAACAGCCACATTTATTGCACGCAAATGCCTTGTGAATCCAGCTTTTTTGATAATGCTGCCTAAAAATACAAACGTCTAGGTAAAAAACCCTAAAACCCTAAAGCTCTACCAGGCAATTTGACTATGCAGCACTTGACAATGGGAACTGTCCCATTGTCAAGTGCTGCTCTAATACCCTATTTATGTATGTAATTGCATGTCTCTAACTGTAGAGACATGTAATTACATACATAAATAGGGTATTAGACTAGAAATAGATATTTTCCCCTTTATTACTGAAGTACCATTGGATAGTACCATAAATGGTACTAGTGAGACATTTATGCATCGTTAAAATTATCATTGCCCTTGAGTGCTTCACAACACTCAATAAATATAATATTCAGTAAAGTGCGATCTTGTTAAAATTGATGTGGCTACGAGGAAAATAAATTACTCGTCATCACACTGGTGTGACCACGAGTCTGACCCGGCCATTTGTTTAGCAAGCAAACCCTGAACATTTAATTAGGATAGTTTGTAATGGTACTAACGATGCATAAATGTGTCACTAGTTCCGTTGATGGTACTATCCAATGGTACTACAGTAATAAAGGGATATTTTCGGCTATAAATTAAAATATCACGTATAAAGTGGCTTTACGGTAGCTCTTTGCTAGATATCGATTTGTGTCTCTATTTTAAGACAAAATAGTAAGTGGCATATTTTTATACTAAGAACATAAAACAAGAAGATGGTTCGGTAATATTTATTTTTTAATATTTGAGGAACATTTCCGATGTAATTTCAAAAGACATCAAAACCCCTTGCAAATATAATAATCGAGGCGACTTATTTAGTTTAAGTAGGTAACATATTATAATAACAATATTTTCTTAAGTAGGTACTCGTACATAACTAAATACATATTTATACCTTATGCATAACTTAACATTTTAACATCTTAACTTAAATACTATTTAAGTCGGGTTTAAATATGTTTCCTATTTTTTATTATGCTTCTCAGAAATTCAAAGGTTGTAGTTTCATTATCTATCAGTTATCGAAGCACGTTTTTACCCTATATTTTTATAATAGTTCATAATCGCATTTTAGATTCCGAAATTCAATATTAAAGTATATTTTGATCAGCTCAAAGAGCCGTCTGTAATAGAAAACATATTAAAATTAATATCCATAAAATAATATCAAGAACTGAATACAAACACACAGACAGTCATCGTTAACTGATATAAAGGCGAAGGTCTATTCGTTCCGTTTTGATAATCCAATTTGTATCCGTTGATGACTACAGACATAGATGCACTTTTAATCTAATTAAATTATCTACTCTACCGTGATTTTAGAGGCTTGAGTAAAAAATAATTAAAAATATATGTATGTATTATTGAAATACTTACTGAACCGCTTTTCTTCTTCTACTTTTGTATTTGTCACTCAAATTCTTCTTTTTTTTCTTTATTAATGGCGGAGCGACGTTGGAAGTGTTTGATAAAAGAAGGTTGCATGTATCACCCATTTTAAAATTGATTTTCAAGAAATAGGAAGAAATGGGCTAAATCCATGAGATATGGCTCATGGATTAAGCCCATCTACGTTTAAATACCAAAAAGCTTGTAAAAATAAAGAAACCTATTATAAAATTATTTCTTTTGCTACAAAATATTATAAGATTTTGGGCATCTACGTTTATGGAACATTGCATAATTATGATAAGGATAAAACGAACACTGAACGGTTTACTCACATATTATTATAATAGTCAGTTGACCTACCTCACTATCACATCAGGGGACAATCTCACACAAATTGACCTAGTCCCAAACGAAGCTCTAGGCTTGTCCTATGGGTACTAGACAACGATAAACATACTTATATAGAGAAATAAATACTTAAATACATAGAAGACATCCAAGACTCGGAAACGAATATTTGCATTCATGACACAAATATCTACCCTATAGGCCCTTACCGGGATTTGAACCAAGTGTCGTCAAAACGTTGCGTGTTTGTATTAATATTTAAAACTTTTCTAGTCCACTCCGTAACAGAACCGAACATACAAGGCCGTATAAACTCTCTTATCTACAAATGTCGCTCTTTCGTTTAACTTTGACCGGCGGCTAATGACGTCATTATATCTACATTTGTCTTCCTCACTTCAGCTTCCAGCATCCAAAACCTGTGGTGCGGTGCTTAAGCCTACGAAACGCTGATTAAACGGAGTTTGACCTCTATTCATATTTGTGATAGTATAAGGCATTGTTTTGTAGTATAATTTTAAAAATGTAACTGGATTTAATGTAGGAAGAGGCACATTAAGCAATTTTTGAAATACCGTTCTCGTAATTTTGTGATGGTTTGCGTTATAAACATGATAATCATACCTAAGCCAGATAGGCTGGCAATTAAAGCTGATTGTTATGAAATTAAATTTGTCTGGTAATAAACATGTCTAGGCAGGTTTTATGCATGCTGTATTGATTTGTAGAAATTGTTCTTAGGTGATCAAAGACAGATCTGCTCAAAAAACCTAGATAATAACGTAAGTTTGCATGGATGAAGAAAAATAAATAAATAATATTGATTGCTAATATTTATAAATTACCAAAACAACCTGTTGGAAGGTAATTTTACCAATGCCCAGAAGTACTAGCAACAATGGTAAAATGGATCCTTTATTTCCAGAATATTTTCTCACATAATCTCCTCCTGTAAAAATGCTTTACATTAGGACATTTCTTTCTCTTACTAGTCTTTAGTCAATTTGATTTTTTTCCACTTCTTGAGTCGCGTTTCTTCACTTCAATGAGCACTTGGAGATATTTTAAACTTCAATCTTAGTCCGAGTTCAGTAGAGATATTATTTTGATGTATGAATGTCATCAAGTTACTCGTAATGTAAGCTTTACTTACAACAAAAGTGCTCACGGCCAAATCAATTTAGATAAGGGCATAACACTATACAAGTTTGATTAACAGGGACAGTAGTTAGGATATATGAGAAGATTTGAAGAGGGTCTGAACCCGCATTAAACTATTCAAATATAGAATTGGAAGTTTGATAGCTATTAGCGAAGTAAATACGAACATAGTTGAAGTAGAAGACGAAGTGAAAACAAGAAACTTGTTAGCGGTTATAGCTGATAAGAGGATTGTTACTAAGAGTCTCGTTACATGCTTTGAATCGAGAAATCATTCATATGAAATTAAGTTTCCATTGATTGGACTAAACTAATGAATTAGGTTATTTTGTTAACATTATAATTCTTGCTTCTTCCGAAAGAATTGGAACTAAAACCATAAAAAAGAAAAAATATAGCAGTTGTAACAAAAACCATAGTGGAAAGACCTTGTGTAGGGTCCATCCAGATCGCGACCCCATCGTACCCTTTAGCACCCTCGTACATTCAGCAAAACAGCAGAGTTCGCTTTGTTGTAACCGGTGTGAGTGTAAGAGAACCGATGAAATTACCCTGAACCCTGAGGACTTATATAAATAGTAATCAGGGTCGGTAACGCTTATACAATCTTGAGATTACAAAAATGTATATGAGCTTTTGAGTTCACTTGTCATCACATATCCTGTAACTGTAGCGTGTGCTTGTTTGCCTTCTCGGAGCCAGAAAAAAAAACAAGTATTCTATGGAAATCTAGCAGCAACTCTGCAATCACAGTGGTTGTCATATATACATAACATCACGCCTTCATTCCCAGAATGGGGTAGACAGAGCTACAGAAATATCAACGACTCTAAAAAGACTTGTTGATGATTCTGTAACCACATTTTGCACAATCAGGCCAAGAAGTTTACTAGTGTATCCGCAACCATACTTGCTGGGTTAGAATAGTGCTACTCCATGTCTTCCCGTGGTTGACGACTAACGACCGAACCCTATATTCAAACTGCGGACAAATAGCCTTACTTCGGATTAAAATTTGACACATTTTGTATGGGCAAATGTCAAGTTTCAACCCAAAGTAAGCCTTATCTATCATCCGCGGTTTGAATATAGAGTTCGGCCATTTGGGAACAAGGGCTTGTAGTACTGATGGGTGACGGGCTGGAAATCTGTCACTAATAAAGCATGGTTCATTTAGAATTGGCACGTAAAAATTAATTTAAAAATGTGTTTCTTGAATTCTTGTTTCAAAAGTGACAATCATGGTTTGTTGACAACCTTTTGATCTTTAAATGGTGCAAAAATTATAGACCTTGATCAATGCGTTTAATAGTTATCGACAATGGAACTTGAAAAAAGGAAAGTAATTTTGAACAAATACTTGGAAAATCCATCATGGTCTGGGTCGAAAATAGCTAAGGCACAAAATTTCCACAAAAGTACTGTTTGTAGAATTATAAAACGATACAAGGAGACCCTGTTTTACCGCAGAAAGACACATATCAATCGTAAATCGGGTACCAGGGATAGAGAACTTAAAAAGAAAGTGTTGAGAGCTGTTGAACAAAATCCAGGGCTGTCCGATTACGATCTGTCCCGTAAATTAAAAAAAGTTGCAGTACTGTGTGACGGATTCGCCTTCAAGCTGGTTATAACAGCTATAAAGCTATTAAGAAGCCAAATCGCACCATGAAGCAGAACCTTCAAGTTAAAAAGCGAGCTCGCTTGTTGTATGACATGGTTTTATCAAAATTCAAAGGGTGCTTCTTGATGGACGACGAAACGTATGTTAAACTCGATTTTAAGCAACTGCCCGGTTCAAAGTATTACTTGGCTGATGCTAGAGAAAATGTTCAAGAAAAGTATAAGTTTGTTAAATTGGAGAAATTCGCAAAAAAGTACATGATATGGCAAGGGATCTGTAGTTGTGGCTTAAAGACCAAAATTTTCGTTACGTCTTCTACAATGACGTCAGATGTTTACATGAAAGAGTGCATGCAGAAACGAGTTTTGCCTTTCATTCGAAACCACCGTCTTCTTGTGAAGTTTTGGCCAGATTTAGCAAGCTGCCATTAAACAAACTCATACCATTACTCAAAAAAGGTACTACAGTGGTATGAAACCAATCAGGTCGATTACGTGCCTCGTGACATGAATCCTCCAAATTGTCCACAGTTCCGACCAATTGAGAACTACTGGGCAATTATGAAAGGGAAACTCAAAAAAAATGGTCAAAGATGTAAATTCGTTGCGATTTACATGGAATCTTCAAGCTAAAAAAGTAGATAAAAGCACTGTTCAGAAGATAATGGGATCTATTACGAAAAAAGTTCGGAATTACATACATGGTTTTGACAACTGAATATTTTTAGTGTAAAATGTAAAATAATAATACATATTTAACAATTTATAATACTAAATGTTTTATTTCATTAGGTATTTTAATTTTTATAACCTTGGTAATATGTACCAATTCTAAATGAACCATGCTTTTATACACTAGTAAACTGATGGGCCTGATTGTGCAAAATGTGGTTACAGAATTATAAACAAGTCTTTCTACAGTTTTTTTTTTTGTATCTCTGCCTACCCAACTCAGCGAATGAATGCGTAATGCTATATATGTATGTAATTGTATTTTTTTTAAATAAATTAAATACATGTCATCATAACATGACAAACACGTGTCAAACGAATAAAATTATCCAACCAAGTCGTTACAAGTAATCTTTCAGTAGCAAACCCGGGTTTCGGTCGACAAAGTTTAAATATGATCCTGATTTGCATAACAAGCAACATTTGAGTTAAACAAGCAGCGAAGTCATTTCACAGACTTTTCGAACAACTCGAGTTTTGTAAGCCTATTAAAAAGGGGTTGTATTGAAGTACAAGTCAAGAGACTTTTGAGTAAAAATTCAAACTTAAGTCAATATTATATCCTATTAAAGTTTAATTTGTAAAAATAAAGTTCATTTGGAATACAATTACTGTGTCGTTGGTTCTTTTTGGTAAAGCCATTCGTTATGTTGTGGTATCCGCGTTAGGTTTTTTGTATAATTTACGAGAGAAATATTGCGGACTAACTTTAGCTTTGTTCAATAAGTATGATAGATCTACTTTCTGACGCCACACCACATATGTTTACTCTACATAGCTTAAAAATATCAAGAATAGGTACGTTCATAACAAGGGTTACGAAAAGTGATAATCAAGAGGATAAAAACAAATTGAAGGAATACAAAATATGTTATCCGAGAAAAAGTAAAGCAAAGAAGTAACCTACATTTACCATAATAATATATAGTACTAGCTTCTGCCCGCGACTTCGTCCGCTTTGACCATCCCACGAGACAGTATATTTCTCGGGATAAAAGTTAGGTAACGTGTTAAATCAAGGTATAAGAAAAGTATCTCAATTTGAAACTTCATGCAAATTCGTTCAGCCGTTTTACAAACACACATTCGCAAATTTTCGCATTTATCATGGTGTACAAAGGCTTACAAATGCATAATAAATTTTAAAAAGTTAAATATATAATAATAAAGTGCAATGTGTTCGTTGTTCTTTAGTCCCCCAATTTATGATTTATGTGTTTTTATGTGAAGCTGAAACAACAACCAGATTGTCGATTGAGGAGAGCGGCTCGAAAAAGCAATTACATTTTTAAAATTAAACCAACACTGTCATGACATTATAAAACGGATGGAATTACCTGACCCGAGCTTAGTCTTTCGCGCTCATACTCACGTAATGATTATCGACTTAATTATTTAATTGTTGTCAGTCAATTCCTGGTACAGTGATCTTAAAAAATATGAGAGCTATAAGAAAGGTAATAACGTATAATTAACGTTATTTGGGTAAGGACCAAATAGTTGGACCATAGTTAAGTGTAGTTAACCATACAAACAACAAAAGTGAAAAAAAGTTCCGTTGTGACACGAAAATTATCCCTACAAAATTAAATGTATGGCTAATTTTCGTGTCACAACGGAAAAAAATCATAGAAATTTTAATTGAGTGAGTTAGCGTTGCCAATTTTTTGGTCCTTACCCATTTGACTCTTTATTCAAAACTTAACACGTAGAAACAATTTTTGTATTGTTGTACAAAACCCTAAATAGTCGAAAAGATGTTTCAGAAATGTAAAATTGGTTCTTAATAAGCAGAAAAACCCCAAGAAGGTACAAAAAATATATTATAACGCCATTTTTTGTCCATAAAATTTCGGGGAGTGTGAACACCATCCTACACCAACATCTAGGAGTCAGGAAGCTTTGTCGTCGTTGGATCCCGCGATTGCTCTCCGAAACTGAAAAACATGCTCGTGTGGAATGGTGCCGTGAAATGCGTCAACGTTTTGAAAACGGGGCGTCAAGACGTGTTTCGGAAATCATTACTAGTGACGAAACATAGATCTATCAGTATGACCCCGAAAGTAAGAAGCAATCTTCGGTATGGGTCTACTCAGACAGAGAGTAACCGACAAAATTGCAAAGACCACGTAATGTTGGTAAAAAAATGGTAGCAATTTTTTTTGCTCGGAGTGGACGCTTATCGAGATCCATGCTGAAAAATTGTAGGTCAGTTAACTCGGAATGGTACACAACAGTAGCATTGCCGAAAGTTATCCAAGCTGTTCGAGAGCGTAGACCAACGGCCGGGCTTTGAGGAAACATGCTGCATCACGATAACGCTTCTTCACATACGTCCCTCAGAACGAAGGCGCTTCTTGAGGAATCTGGTATTGAAACCCTAGCTCACCCACCCTACAGCCCTGACTTAGCTCCTTGTGATTCCTTTTTGTTCCCAACTGTCAAAGAAAAAAAAAAATGGAAAGTTTTTTTCGTGTGCCGAAGAAGCCGTCGCTGCCTAAGAAGTAGCCATTTCCGACCTCTCAGATCAAGACTGGCAAAAGTGTTTCCAGAGTTGGTTTAGACGAATGGAAGTTTGTATAGAGCATCGTGGAGAGTACTTCGAAAAAAATTAAAATAAATTGAGGTTATATGTTAGATAGTTGTTTCTTATCTCAAAACTTATTTAGTGACCCTACTATGTAGTGATAATGCGTTCTTTCATGTTTTATAAAGTAGGGAATATTTTTAGACAAGTTTAATCAATATTTCATACAATTTTTAAGTACAATCGAACCCCTCCTTCGAACTCACGTGAGGCATCGAGCCTAAGACACTCGCTGTGTTTCCTCTCTGCACCGCTAGACTCAGCCTTTGGGCAAAAAGGAACCGGCCCGAGGATCGCCACAGATATGCACAAGTTTTATCTGATACCTCTTTGACGAATTTTTTGGTGTCAGAAGACCATAGTCCAAATTTTTCAATGGCGAGGGCCGCAAATACGTAATTAGAATTTAAAAAGGCGTATTTGCGGCGTTTGAGAATTTGGGCATTGTCAGCAGCAGATCCAGGAGTGCCAGCGGAGCCTTGAACATGAGACGAGGCTAACGTGTCTACACAATTATTTTCTTCACTCCTCAACAGAATTAAAACTTGTAGGTATTTGTGTTACCATATATTTTTCAAAAATAAATTATTCAGTCGAGTTATTTAGAAACATAAAACAAAACTGGTTGCAAAGTTTTGGTACTAAAAACGAAGCCCGCGCAATACCAGGAGATTGCATTATAAAACCTAATGAAATGACTTTCCTGGCATTTGCTTTATACAGACTTGTTCATATCGCATTTTGTAAGGCCGTTTAGCTAGAAGTATTTTGAATAAATTTGACTACTACTAAGTTATGGTTGTAGGTGTTGTGTACTTAAATCGTATTTTTCATAGCGTAAATCAACTTGAACAACATTAAAGGGTTTCTTATTGATTTTGGCTCAGCATAAATTTATTTTCCTTGCCAATATTTCAAATACGCCATGTGCCGGTGACTTACATGAAAAAAAAAAAAAGATCCGATACCATGGTCCGCGGGTGTCCACTTAATAAGTTTTTAAACTTTAAATGGTTGAAAAATCGTTAATACAGCTGTTTTTCTTTTTTTTTTCAACACTAAACTGAAAACGGAAACACGAAAGAGGTTTTTTTAAACTTTATTGATTCGATTATTTTTTCCAAAATTAGGCCCTGCCACAATTTAACCTGGCGAAAACATACCTAGTTATATAATCACCCTACCCTTTTGAGCTGTAGACAGGTAGACAATTATACACAGACAGACAAGGGCTACATAATATAAATTTTTGGGTCGACTACAAATATTATTAATGAATATATTGGTGAAATGCCACATCTATTCAGAAAAATCCAGTCACGTAGCAATGTCAACTCCATCCTCTGACGACGCAAGTATTCAGCTTCGTGTGAACGTGTCAATTGCGGGTTTTGCAGAGTTCAAATGCAAATTCAGTCGGTTCGGAATAAATATACATATACCCTTAATGGTGTGGGGGCAAACGGTTTACCTCCGATTCAAATCACCTTGACCCATTTTATTCGAAATTCTGGCAACGGAGACCACTTTCATAAAGTCTGGGACGTGTAAGTTTAGTTTCTAGCTTATGTATAAACGCATGTGGAAGTATTCCGGCTAAGTTTAAAGTGATCGCGTAAATTATTTATGTGATCGACTCTATATGAAAATTTCGAAATTCTGTCGCGTAGCTGCCGTTATTAGAGTTGGTTATTTTATACTTATTTGACAATTGCTGAGAATATTCATTTTAAAACGTATAAAAACAAGAAAAATAAACATGGAACGACAAAAACATGAAAATGTTACACGGTAGACAAAAGTCGCTATTATCGCTATAAGCGATCTTTTCTAGACAACCTTGGATAGAACAGACGCAGCAACATAAACATTAAAATAAGGTAGGTAGAGCAAGCAAGGCTATTTTAAAAATGAAAATAAATATAAAACACACAAATATAAAAACATAAACAACATTACATTTGAAATAAATAACATTTTTGAATAGAGACATACATGACGTCACGCCTTCATTCCCAGAGTGGGGTAGGCAGAACTACCAGAATTACCAACAACTGTAAAAAAACTTGTTGATAATTATATAACCAAATATTGCACAAACAGGCTAAGATGTTTACCAGTGTATAGAGTGACGGGTTGCAAGCCCATCGCATAACAGTACTACAAGCCCTTATTCCCTTAGTCGCCTCTTACGACATACACGTGAAAACATGGAGTGGCACTATCCTAACCCAGTAACCACACAGATATAGATATTTTTGAGTATTTACTTGAAATACCTTAGAGTCATCAATCGTGTCACAAAAATCAAATTTAAATTCAATCGTAAAAAAGCGTAATGAAGACATTTGATTAGACCTTCAACGGCATTCCTGTCGACGCTCTATGTATGTAGGTATTCACTAGCAGTTTTTTGTTACTGCGAGTGATGTGGACTACGGACACTAAATAACAAAAACCAACTACATAAAGTTATAAAAAAGTAGACTAAGTATTTGTAATAACAGAATATTACAGAATTTACTCACCTTGGAAAGTTCTTAATTTTTTCTCCCTGCTAGCTTTTAACTAAATATGGTTCCACAAGTTCATTTCTAAAAATAGAATTGTATCCTCTAAGCAGATAGTTCGTCCGAAACTATAGAGAGACTCACGTAGCGCGGTCCGTCTTTTGATGTAAAATTCCTTTATATTTAAAAAAAAGCCGGGTCTTAAAATTACACCCTGAAGTCAACGCAAAGGCATTTTAAATATGTCAAGGAATAAATTCCTTGCACATTTTATATATTCCTTGAATTTGAGAACCTAAGATATTGTTTCTTTATGAGAAATTGGCGTAGCATATTTGCCTAGTAAAATACTTAACATTTAAGCCATTAAGGCTTTGCCAACTCTTTAATAATGCTAATCTTAATTATGCCAAGATATTAAGGAAAATCATAATTTATAATTTTAAGTTCGCGACCTCCTGCGACTTGACGATTAAATTTGTGGTGTCGTAAACAAACACTAAGCTAAAATAATAGAATTCCAAGAAAAAATACGTACATACATACGTGCTACTAATCTGAAAACTTTTGATACGTTCGATCACAAACTTTGTTTATTTAGTTTCTCTTCTCACATGGTCTTGTCAAGTCACGTGAACAAAATTACACCTATTATCATAACATTGAGGTTCTAATTTTACTCAGTTTAGTTAAGTAATTAGAAAGTACAGTAAGAAGAAGAGGCAGGGGAAGGCCAAGAAGAAATTACTTTGAGGAAACAAAAGAAAAGGTCGTGTCGTATCAGACGTCAAGCATTTCCCAGAAGACGGGAGTGGTTGGTGATTTGATTACTCCACCGACTGCTTAGCTCTTAAATAAAGAAATAAAGAGAAAGAGTTCACCAATTTAATAATAAATTAAATAACGAAATCATATAACTTTGAGTGTTTTTTTACTAGTTCATTAATGAATTACGTTTTTCGTGCATCAATAAACACATGAGTGTTGGTTAATTATTTGATGTGTAACATCTTTTCAATCGGGAGTAATTTCGTGAAATGCGACGGAAGTGAGAAACAGGAAGTTAAGAAAAGAAGTTTCGTGACCAAAATTACAAAATACTTGTTAATTTTCAATTTTTATTATTAGAACATTCGAATCATAAGTCTGTTTATGGATCATTAGTAAAATAAGCAATGAATATACAAGTTCAGATCGTATACTAGCAATAGAATCTAGATTTATAATATTATTAAGTGAGGGTCTACGTTACACACGATTCAAACACATACCGTGTTAAACATAAAAAAATTATTGGTCTAAAATTCGTTTAGACGCGTGATTTTGATCATAAAACCAAAATATTTGTTTTAAACTGTCAGAAACAGTTTACCTTGACAGCAATATGGTGAAGTTTCTTGGTATGTTCAAGCCATAATATTAAAGTTAGGCGTCAACAAAAATTACACATCAAAAACAAATCACCTAAAGATTGATTCACGTCGATCACTCTGAGTCGTTCACTTAGTGCGGGTCACCTATAACTTGTTTCAAACTACTTCGGCCAACGAACGTCGTTTTCACATTTAGACTGTCCGCCTACTGCGGTCTTGTAAAGGCGATTGCGGCTATCATGCCTGTCGTTCGCCGAATGCGGCCGACTATCCTGTTCTTTACACTGTCGCGCGCATGTTGCAACATGTTGCAACCCAACGACTCAATGTAATTGCCGCTGTATGTTTACGGAAGACTCGAATTGTGAATCTACCTTTACCTTCACAATTATGACGTAGAAAATAAGCAGCCATCATCATTTGGGGATTTGTGTCGTAATTTAGTTATCCTGTTAGATATAAAGTTTTTGCCGATATTTGCTTATCATTTTATTGCGGCCAGATTAAGTTTGTTCTCTCATATTTTGCGAGTGAACAGGTCAGTTCAGACAGTCGTGAAAGCCGTTCAGAATTTTGAAAGTTTCAACCTTGTCTCCGAATCCCGTGACCATAGCAAAATAAACATCATTTAGTTTTCAAAGGCTGTCATAATATTTCAAGAAGAAACAATTCTGAATCTCTAATCATTAATTTAAATAATAATGAGTGATAAATGAAATCATACAAACAAACCTCAAAATTTAAATATTCTTCAGATTGTTAAGTCATTATGGCTGTTTTAAACCAAAACCTTGCAAGAGCCAATTAGAAAATATTACAGGGCTTCAATTACTGCGTTATAACGATACCACGTTTGAGGTGTTTTAGCATCGTTTATGTCACAGTCGCCATTATTACATAAGAGTTATGAAAACGTTGACAATACGGAAACACGTCAAAGTCGATATCGTTATTACCATGTAGAATCCCAGCCCTGGACGCGCAAAACATAATTTTTATGTGCCTTTCAACATCTATGCGCTTGAATGAATTTTTTATGTGTATTTGTTTATAAATAAATAAACTCTTGAAGATTTATCAATGAAACTTAAAACACATTTAAATACACGTTTACTACCTATAGGTGATGTATTGCTAGAAATTACTCAAAAACTGAAACAAAAAACCTAGCAACGTCGAAAAATCTGTTGATTTGAACATCTTTCTCTGATTAAAAATCTCTTATGTAAGTATGACCGTTGAAAGGAAATAGGAGAAAGTGGGCCTAGCCGTAACAGGAATCTTACTAAATCAATAATTAATGATGTATTTTATGACTACTCTTCAGACTTCAGACTTTTTTTCTACGGGATTTAAAATGTAGCAGTAATTAATAATATTTTTGATTTCTTTTACCGTAATATGACATACATTTAAAAAAAAATAGGGTAGAAATACCCTCCATAATAACATAATATTATAAATGTCAGTGGCTTTCGCTTCGTTTCGTTTTCTCCACATTGTGGTGATTTGTGATTTCTGGTTCCTAAAATCAGACTTTGGCAAGATGGAACAACACTGTATAAACTGTGGAATTGATATTACTCGCAAAAATGTTATTGGAATGCATCTTTTGGAAGACGAGGCAATAAGGATTGCCTTTGATTTTCTGGTATAAGGATACCAGTACAAAACAACTACTGTGCCTCACTCATGGCTACTGCTTTTCACCATTAAATTTGAACTAAATTAAATGAATTATTAATAAAATCAGGGCATGTTTCTAGAAGAACATATTTTACATACGTTTTGGTCGTCAGTGCTCTCATTGGTAGGGAAGCAGTAATCGGCTATTACTGTAATGTTTAGCTGGGAAAAGGACTGTAAGTTGCTGTTGTCACACAATGTCCATAATATGGTACCTTAGCTGGGCGACGTATCAGGAACGTTTACAAGGGCTGATTGATAAGTATCCGAAACAACAATGTAAAAATTTAAAAAAATATATAATTCCCGCCGTAACGTCATTTGACATCTTCTAAGATTTCAAAAAGCCTATTATCATTATTTGTTTATTACTTCTTTAAAAATAAAAGCGGTTTAAAGTCAGTAAAATTTTCCATTTTCATGAAAATGGAGAAAACGGAGATTTGTGCTGTGATCAAGTTTTATGTTTTAAAAGGGAAAACGGCAAGTCAAATTAAAACAAACCTTGACCGTGTCTTGGGGGACTCTTCCCCTTCTTTTAGCACAGTCCACACTTGGGTAGCGGATTTTAAACGCGGACGCCAAAGCTGTGAGGACGCTACCCGCACTGGAAGACCAAATGAGGTCACTACTCCGGAAATGGTCAATAAAATAAAATAAAGTTATATCAGATGACCGCCGTTTGAAGCTAAGGGAGATAGCAGAGATTGTAAATATCTCGTCGGAACGCGTTTTTAATATATTGCACTAACATTTGTTAATGAAAAAGCTTTGTGCCAGATAGGTGCCGCGGCTACTCAACGACGAGCAAAAGCAACCACGAGTGAATACTTCAGAGGAGTGTTTGCAACGTTTTAGAGCCGACTCCAATTAATTTCTTCGTCGTTTCATAACGGTTGATGAGACATGGATCCACCACTACACGCCAGAAACTAAACAACAATCTAAGCAGTGGACGAGAAGTAGCGAACCCGCACCAAAGAAGGCAAAGACTACGTTATCGGCTGGCAAAGTGATGGCAACTGTATTTTGGGATGCTAGAGGCGTCATTTTTGTAGACTATCTTGAAAAAGGAAGAACAATAAAGGACCTATGTTATGCAAACCTTTTGCAAAAACTGAGCGACGTAGTTAAGGTAGAAAGACCACATTTGGCTAAGAAAAAGATATTATTCCATCACGACAACGCACCAGTTCACACGGCTAGAGTTGCTATGACAAAAATTCAAGAATTACGCTTGGAATTACTGCCCCACCCACCGGATTCATCTGATTTGGCCCCTTGCGACTTCCATCTGTTCCCAAATTTAAAAAGTGGCTAGGAGGACGAACATTTTCTACGAACACCGAGGTCATTAACGCCGTTAATTTTTATTTTGAGGGTCTAGATAGAAGCTTCTTTAAAAATGGAATTATGGCTCTGGAAAAGCGTTGGGTAAAATGTATAGAGTTAGGAGGAACATACGTAGAAAAATAAATTAGATTATTGAAAAAAATATTTTTTTTCTTCTTAATTTCGGATACTTATCAATCAGCCCTCGTAGTGCCACCTGTACAATTCCTAGATGATAATATATTAATTATTTATGATGGTGAAGGTGATGATTAAATGAAAATCGGGCAAAAGAGCATGTCGGACCATGCTCTGTGTAGGGTTCCGAAGCCCTTAAGTGCAAGTTGTTTTGGTTGGTGTAGCTGTCATATGGGACGAGAAAAAAAATACATCGCCATATTACGTGTACACTAAAAAAAAGGTTTTCAGCTTTTACAGCTTTCTAGTACTATGAGTCTTTGCTGTGGACGGACGGACGGATAGACGGATGGACATGGCGAAACTATAAGGGTTCCTAGTTTTACTACGGAACCCTAAACACAGTGTAAGTATTGTTTTATTTTTCTTTAGAACCTATATATAAACATAAAATATCCCTCCACCTCCCTTCTACGCTGTCCATTGTTTCATAGACCATACATTCTGGTGCATCTCTTTTCCATTTCTTTTGTTTTAGTGGTTTTTCAAATCTGTTCAGATACTTATTGAGTTCATTCTTTGAGTTTCTTTGGTGATCTCTAAATTAAGAAGAAAATCCGCAGTTTCTGAAGTTCAAGTTTGTGTTTCTAAACAAACACAAACTTGAACTTACTTTTTCTTTTTTTTAGAGTTGTTGATATTTCTGTAGCTCTGCCTACCCCACTCTAGGAATGAAGGCGTGATGTTATGTATGTGTGTAAGTTTGTGAAGAATATTTAAATTTATTTAAATTCGTTTATGGTGTTGATGGCAAAAGATGCATCCTGAAGTCTCTAAGTCAAATTCCGCACCTGAGCCAAGCAATGTGGCCTAACCTCTGCTGGATCTTTCGTCAAATTTGTACATAAACTTAGCACTGTGTAATCTTTTGCTAAATCTGAATCTTTGGACGTGCTTGGCAAAAAAGATTCAGTAGGCATTATTTCCTGAACACATTTTTTTACTTGATGCATTACATTTTGTGCCTGTAATTATTTTTAACAAGATTAATTATATTTACTATGACAATTTTCTACGTTATTCGGTTACTCAATGTACGTACAACTTTTCTAACACTGCACGAAATTTTAGACATAAAATGAGATCCCTTGAAGGAATAAATTTGCCTATGTACACAATACAATACAATACAAATACTCTTTATTGAACACCAAAAATTAAAAAAAGTTAAAGCAGAACATGTACATGTATGTATGTACGTTCCTATTCTATGAATATTATATTTGCATTTCTGTGATTAGTACAATAAAGTGTTTACATACATAAAGCCAATAAACCTGAAGCCGAAACCTTCCGATGACCTTTTCCAAAATAACTATTACTTAGTTTTCAGCTTTTCATAATATTTAACGAACAAACTATTCTGAATCTATTAATCATGAACTTGAATAATAATAAGTGAGTACCGAAATAAAATCTCACAAACGAAAACTCTAAATTAAAATGAAATCCTGTTGAATGATTATTTTGTTTTCAAAGTTAGAGTGTTTTTGTTGCACAAAGTTATTTTAATGCGACAGGTCTAAGAATACACTTGTTAATTTAGGAATTGACCTTTATTTTAAGGACTAATTGTGAGTTATCTACGTAAATTACGTCCCATACATTATATGACTTTGAATCAAGTCGTAATACTGAACCAAAAGGGTGCGAAAGTTTGGATGGATGGATATGGATGTTTGTAACTCAATCACGCCAGAACGGGTAAATAAATCTAGTTGAAATTTGGCACAGAAGTAGTTATAATAAGACATAGGCAACTATTTATTCCGGAAAATTGAATGGTACGCGTATGGAGTCGTGGGAAAATGACTACAAATATTATTAATGCGAAAGTTTGGATTTTTGTTACTCCATCACGCCAAAAGAGCTAAACGGATCTGAATGAAATTTGGCACAGAGACAGATTGTAGCCTGGAATAGCACACATGCTACTTTTATCTTGAAAATTAGAAAGTCCCTGAGGGAATGGCAGTAAATGACTTCTGTAACTTAATAATTAGTTGTGTCCTTGTTCTATTAAAATCTCAATAATGTAAAAAAACTATGTGCCAATTTAAGCAAACCTAAACAAATCTTGCCTTTTAAACGACACGTCTCAAACCTCTCAAAATCACGCTCAATTAATTGCAAATAGGACGCATACGTTTTACTAAAGCTTTCACCAACAGTGACCACCATAAGTTGACCATAATTGAAAAGTGCAATTAGAAATATTTCTACTGGTTCAGATCACCCACATCACGGTCTTAATAATAACAGAATAAAACTATTAACGACGAAAAAGGATCAAAATAAGTTAAATTGATTAAGCCATCTCCAAAACAGTAAGTAGATAACGCGCTGGAAGAAGAGCTAAGGTCGACATTCCATTAAACGAAATCGTGTTTGCCTGAAGATTTATAGCAGTATTACTCTTTACAGTGGCAATCGTAAGTTTTCCCGAACAGGCGCCTTTATTAATAGAGGTGAAATTTTATCGCTCGAAAGGGTTGGATCTGTTCATAACATTAATTTTGGTAGTGATTTATATTAGAAGGAGGTAAACGAGTATGAGGGTTATCTGATGGAAGTAATCAACGCCAGCCACTCAAGATAGGTTGTCGGTCCGTGGCCGGCCTTTTAGGAAACTAATAGCTTTGTCTCGACGACCGTCATAATCATAACTATTCCAAACTACCAAAGAACACTTTCATAGTATGTAAAAAATTGAGCTTTGTGCCACATAAAAATCCCATTCAAGTTAATGCGGGGTGGGTTACTAGTATGTACCATGTATAATTTAGTCAACATAGAATTCTTTATGGAAAAGAAACACGGAATTCTAGTAGTGATAATACTATGATCAAGTTTATAATATTAGACAAAGTATCAGATATATTTTTTGTTGGAATGCTGAGATGTCCTTGAAGCAATCCAAACATTTTTTATAGGATAAGTCTAGTAATAAAATCTATTTGGTACAGGTAGGCAGAGATCTCGATAGGATCTACAATAAATCAAATCAATTATATTTCTATAAGTTTTTTCATTTCAGCATTTTATTGACTTTTCACAAAATGGCTCGCTAGTTTTTTGTAACAACGACGTATCTTGTAAATTAAAGCATGGGTATTTAGTATCATTCTGTTTTACGTATAATACATTGTTATTGGACTATTCAGCAGTAATGAGTTAATTTCAGCGACGAATTTATGAGTTAAAGTTAGAGATAGTTACTTAGTTGCTCGCTGTAAGGTTTTTAATATTATGGTCGTGTAAATAAGCCATTTGGAGGATTTTCAGTTTGTTGTAACGTACCAGACAAAGGTCGCGTATTTATTTACCGTTTGTAACAATTTCAAATGTTTATATGTTTAATCTTGTAAATGTACTCATATGCTTGTCAAGAAAGTATTTAAAGCGTAAAACACATTTTTTTCTTTTTTTTTTATGTTATGGAGAACGCACACGAGCACTCAGGCCACCTGATGGTAAGTGGAATCTGAGACCCATAGACATTTGAATTCTCAAGACTATAATCCTAAGACCTCAAATGCACTGCCAACCCTGAGCACTAAGATGGTATGCCTCTATGCTAGTAATTTCACCGGTTGTCTTATCCCCACACCGGAACACAACAATGCGAACACTGTTGTTTGGCGGGTGGTTAATGGATAAGATGGTGGTAGCGATCCGGACGGACCCTGCACAGGGTCCTACCACCACTAATTTAGGGTCTAACAAAGTAATGTCTTTATTCCATTACGGTCTCGAGTGAAGTTAGATTCGCGCACCGAGGTCTCCGTACCGACAGACTAATACAGGGCCTGTTTCTATTATTTGTTGTTTTTAATTATATTGTTTACACCAAAATGGCTTCCAATTTCATGCTTGTATGTTACTTGTATTACCATTTTGATGATAGAATAAAAAGAAAAAAAATACCCGTTGAATACTTTTTTTAAAGTATGAAAAAAACAACCGGCTATGTGTTAACCTTTAAAGTCTATTAGCTATATCAAGTAAGTTCAGACGGATAACAACGAAGGCTTAGTAATAGTGTCCCTTTTTGGCACTTATTGAGTACACAACTCTAGAACTGCGGACTGATAGTTGAAACTTCTTTGACCCTTGAAAAAATATTTAGGGTTACACCGTTCGTCGGTCCCCTTGCGATCATTGAGCACCGCTGCTATTATTTTTTGCTTTTAGGATCTTCGAGCTTTGCCCTTTTTTAAGGTATTTTCAGTAACAAGTCTAGCATTTGCATTCAGAAAGCATCGTTTGTTGAACTGGAACTGATGATGAAGACCACCGGATCTCCTCAATGGTACCTATTTCAAGGGTGGCGGAAAGATATCTCTATTAAAATAGTTGAGTGACTATGACAAAGTACATTTAAATGGTTTAAATATATGTATAATGACTTTCCTGCGGCGTTGCTTGCGGCAAGCGTGAAATATAATATGGTTCGTAGTAATTGAGACGTGGGACTACACACCCGAATATTATTATGATGATTAAAAAGTATTAAATACAACAAAATGTTTTAAAACCAAAAAACCGCCTTTAAAATTGCAAAAAATTACTTATTTTCAAATTGTAATAGGGAACCTACTGCCTTGAACAAATTAAAACCACGAAGAATAATATGTAGTTACATAATATTTTTTGTGGTTTTATTTAAAAAAAAAAAAAATACACAAGAAATACATTTAGTTAAATGTATTTCTTGTTAAAATATTTTTTACGATTTAGACTAAACTTAATATTAAAGGCAATCACACTTTATTCGCATCAAAATAACTTATTCTTCTCCCCGTACAAAATAAATCATTAAAACAAATATTATACTTCACATAGCTTAATAAGACACTCCACAACAGTATTTTTTTTTGTACAAAATCCTGTACTTTTTCTTATTTCATATAATGATATTGTACCTATGACACGATATAAATAACAAAGTGACAATGACAATAACTTGATGATAAAAAAGTAACACTCATCTATTAATTATCTAAAAATAAATTAAATGAATCAACAGAATTTTACAAAATAACAGCGTAGGTTCCGAAGTCAACGAAGAACCCTTACAGTTTCACTTTGTCCGTCTGTCCGTCCGGCCGTCCATTCGTTCGTCTGCGGCTAAACTCGGGGCTTAAATTTTACACGGTAAAAACGATGTTTCCTTTGACAATGTTTTTCCTGCTTAACTAGTTACGCATGATACGAGTATATTTATTTTTTCATTTTTTATTTTATATAATGCTAGGTTAAGTTCTATCATTGTTACTCATAACCAATATTTATTTTAAAACATTACTGACTTCGCGCTTCGAACGGCGCCTCTTCTCAGGGCCTCTATTCAGGTGCGTTAAGACGATATCGTATTTAACACGTTTAAGAATCGTTTATGTCACAGTCGCCATTATTGTAAATGACATAAGAGTTATCAAAACGTTGACAATACGGAAACAGGTCAAAAACAATATCGTTATTACCTTGTAGAATTCCAGCCCAGCAGTAGTCCACTCTTGGGAAGCGCTGGTAGAATTTTGACATGTAAAAGTGCCCGTGCGGCCTACTTACTGAATAGACCACTTTTATCTTTTTTTTATCCTGATTCCGTATTGTCTACGTTTTGTACAAACAAACTGTTCCTTATAAATTACTAAACATAGACTCAATTTAAAAGCACTACAAATAAATGTCGGCTGTAGTACCATTTCGCCGCAGCTGTTAAAGGTTGACGCGCAACAATGGCGTCGATGGGCTAATCCAAAAAAGCCTCCGGGATTTGCTTTTACCGCATTCACGACCGAGGCCTCCACGTCGGGCTCCCTTTTTACTGAAATCTATGTGTCAGGTCCTCAACGTGCTAATGCACCGAACAGTAATTGCGGCCACTCTCGTCTTTTCCTTATTCCTTTTTTACGAGCCGTAACATGAGCGACAGGGCGTCGAAGAACACGCTTTTTTTACCATTCTTGTTTCATATCTTCCACAAACCCTAATGGAAACGAAATCTTCAGTCAACAAGGAATTGTATAACTTTACATAATTATATCCGTGTCAAATCCCGCATCGAAAAATCTAGTTTAATTAATTTAAAATAATATTTTGATCATGATACAAAGATAGTTCCAACTTCGATAGCTTCTTGTTCTGCCTGATCTACTGACGGTGCATTAACTTCAATCCTCTTAAATTCCAAATAAAAAGTAGTTCTCACAGCTATGAGACGGACACTGGCTCAGTTGTAGCAAACACACATAGTGTTGAATTGACCGCATACTATATTATTCGTTATTATACATAAAGCCTTGTAAGTTTTACTTTTTTTATCTTATACCTTGTGGAGGACGAGGGCGTCCTCAAACCATAGCATTTTCTAATATGTTTAACGTCAGATTTGAATAAAGGTACACAATATACATTAGAATATAATCAGTAAACATAGCCAAAAATATATTTAATAATGATATTTATATATTAATTCGGTTTTTTAATTACTTCCTCATTCATGCTATCATATTCTACATAATACTTATAAAATCTTTTAAAAACGAGAAAAGTATTGCATACATAGATTAGAGATTCCATGTTTTTTTTTTGTCTATGTCAAATTTAAGGTTCTTCCCTTCTCCTGGTAGTATTTTATAATATAATTTATAAAATAAGGATTTAATATTGATCACTTAAAATGCCCTTTGTTGATGGCGTCGTGTTGTTCCAAAATGCCGTCAAGTATAATTGTAAGTCGTTTTCGTTTATCTGAACTAAGCTGATTGGCATGGTAAGTAGGTACCCTTATCAGATTTACAAACAGTAAATCAGTGCAAAAAGGTCTGAAGATATTAAACCTCAAGATCAAACCCTCGTGAGTGGGTGGATAGAAAGGGTCGCTATTGCCCTAAATTGTGTTAAAACAGATTTATCTGCAGTGATAACTGAAAAACCTTTATTTTACTTTAATCAATGGCGAAGAAAACAGGGCCTCTAATCTACCTCTTATTGCTTGCTTTATAAGATGTTTCAAGCCATCTTGCTTTCTCAGATCATAAATCGTTTGTAAAATTAGTTTAACTGTTAAAATTTCCTATACCGGTGCCCATAATGCCCCTTGTTGAGGTCTACGTTGCCCTTGTCTTTTTGACTTAAGTACTTTTCAAGTTTTTTTTTTATTATATAAAAATTAAATAGACACGAAGAATTAAGAAAAAACTTACGGTGCAATGCCCTAAAAATTTCCTTCTTATTTTTTTTTCTTCATCCCCTTATTGATATCGGCAGCTAAGCGAGCTGCCACGTCTGCTGTGTCCACTTTACTTATGTAATTTATTCATATAGTGATCGTCAACGATGGCGTCAGACTTCCACGCCAGACCTATCTCAAACCTACCGTCAGGAAAGCGACGCGCTGTACTTTCCATAATTTGGACAGCACGCTCGTTGTCAGCGCTGCGAGCATCATGCCTGGTGATACCGATGGACTTCAGCTTATATTGTTCTTTAAAAAGCTGTTCTTTATCCGAACAAAAGCAAGACTAACAACTTCCAGTGGCGCGGTTACACTGCGTCCAAAACCAAATAATACCCAGCCTAAGGCCAACTATCCAAGCCAACTATTTTCATTTGAATCGTTAAATGGCATCTCAGGGTATCCAAAGCTACGTGGCAGAGACCAAATCTTAGCCAGTGGCAATTAGAATAGTTTAAGTTTGCATTTCAACCAGAGATGTGCGAGGTAGCAAAGCGGTGTGCGTGGAAAAAAACCACCAATAGGAGAGCTGCACACAGCGAGGCTAGGATTCCTATTGGTGGATTTTTTCCTCAAACACCGCTCCGTTACCTCGCATAGCTCTGGTGGAAACGCAAACTTAAACTGTTCTAATTGCCACTGGCTAAAATTTGGTAGGTACTCTGCCGCGTAGCTTTGGATTCCCTGAGATGCCAATTTACGATTCAAATGAAAAATGTTGGACCTCGTTGTTCAAATCTGAATTGTATTTCTATACGCTCTGGTTGTTTACGGCTGTTCCTAGGCCACCGTTGATAGCCGTAGCTCTCTGTATATGGTGACTTTCAATTTAAAAACGAGCTTTATTTAAAGAATGGATTTTATTTACATTTACTTTTATGCCCAAACCGCCAACGCAGTCAACGTGTATCTTTTTCTCGGGACCGTTTGTAGAGATCTCCACTTCAATAAGAGTAGCATTTGAGCCGACATCTAAAAAGGTAAGTATCACTGGGTCTAATTAGCGATTCGTCTATGAAACTGCTCGTCTAAGTCGCAGATTTATTAAGTCGCATTTCGTCGAATTAGTAGGTCGTATAAAAAGCTACTTTTCTAAAAATATTTTGAGTAACATCTCGTCTAAGTAGCAAGTCGTTTTTTTAGCAACTAGTCTTAGTAGTAACTTGACTAAAAAGCAGCTTGCCTAATGAAAAGGCCGCTTAATTTGCCACCTCATCTTAATAATAGTAAAAATCAAATTCAAATCTGTTTTTGGTAAAAATCGGAGAAATAAAAATGCATTCGTAAGACAAAATATTTTATTTAAAAAACAATTATTCCTTAGAAAATAACAAAACGTTGCACTTCAGCTAACTTATATTGCACTTATACAGAATCAATATAATAATATTTCTAAATACATTTGAACCTCCTTTATAACTATCCGTGATATTTTGTAAACATTCAAGAGTTCTAATACTTTCTTGTTTAAGTATTTTGAGTTTCTTTTGATATTTCCCGTTGAAAATTATGTATTTCGTTTTTTGTTGTTAACATTGAAAATATTTTTTGTTAATTTAATGTCTTGCACCTTTGACTCCCTCCTCAATTTTTCTAGGAACAAAATAAATGTAGGCCTTGGAGACACGCGAGTGTTAAACCGATGATACCACGCTTGGACATTATTCGTGGTGTGATGGATTCCGTCCGCATTAATTATCATCAGTAAACACAGTACGTATTTATGGAACCTTCTCATTTCTTGTGAATCCGTAAACACCCGTAAAATGGTTAACCATGCAGCTTCAAGGTACTCTGTAAGCAGTAATGGTAGAATGGTTGTAAGTCTGATTACTTGACGTTGCTCGGCCGTAGACGTGAAATGTAAATCTTTTTCTTTCTTCCAGATAAGTACTAAAAAGAAGCATCCTGTAAATTCTGATTATGCAACTTCGTAATCGCATTTGTAAAAGTCTATATGAACAGTTTCGATTTCATTACATTGAAGAGTCTCTCATATACGTATCAAGCAAGGTCCTCACTGCATTACATGCATTTTATGCATGGACAGTGAAAGTGTTAAAATAGGGACTAATTAAGAGATAGATCAACTTTATTCATGATTTACGATAGTAATGAAAATATAGCCAAATACTGTTGTAATGTAGTCATGAAAATTGTAAATTTTGTATGTAATTTTAGCGAACAAATATATCTAATATGAGCACCTTCTGTACGTGGTAGTCCACAAAAATGACCCATTTGAGCTTCTGGATATTTGAGTTCATTTCAATTACCTAAGTGATCGTTCTGGACGTATTGATATGTCGTATGCGTACGATCAGTACCAGTTGAATCTCCTGGGTACAACGAAATATACAACGTTAATTGAAGCAACTGATGATCTTGTTCGTAGACGGCGTGTAAGGAAGACCTTTGAGTTATCCATTACTTCGGTTAAGCTAGAGAAGCTGTTAGACAACATACACGCAGTAAAATGTTTTTATGCGCTAGCTCTGATGGAATGCTTTTGGAAATAACTTAGCTGGCCTTTAAAGTAGCACTATGTGAGTACTTGTTTTTTTTTTTGGTGTATATAATTCTAAAATAATACTTTCGGGTTTATTCTGCGGTAGTGACAAATCGCATGACAATAATACAATATTATTACTACTGTTGTTTTATTAAATATATCTAACATTGGATTTTTTTTTGTAAGTGTTGAATTAGCTTTTATATGTAATTTTGACACCGACAAAAAAAGAAAATGATTGTGACCATTCAGCCAAAATAGAAAGAAAATAAACAAACGAAACTTACTAAGCTACTTAAATAACAACTATAAAAGAACACTCCTTCTAACAGGTCCGGCCGCGGCATGGTCCATATGACACTGGCTGCATTACCTCTCTGGATAGCTAGCCCAATCCTTTGAGAGAGGTAAGCACCAGTTCTAGGACCTCCGGAAACGTCTAGGAGCCAGGATGACAGGATCTTAATGAAGCTTTTCATATCTGCTGACCAGGGTCCTATGGTCTCCACTGCAAGCGCCACAAATTCGTAATCATTTAATAAAGATGAATATTTGCGGCACTTGAGGACTTGGGCCTGGTCCACTGCTTCAACGACCTGCACGGGTAGCACAAGTTGTATTTTCTCGCTTGTCGCTCAGTGCGTCTCTATCGTTACAGACTAGATAGAAAGGGATTTCCGAGCGACAAACAAGTCGCGGACCACTTGTGCTAGCCCTCCTGGTTATGGGTCGACTGGATGTGGGAAAAGGCGAACGTGTCAACACAGGTCGCGTCCCACACCAGTGTCCTATCAAGTTTCCACGGCACCAATGTAGCTCCGTCTGACGCTTGCCGTCATCCCTACGTAATGTTTTACGTACGCAAACCTGCAAGTTCCACGATAGCTGGTACAGAGGTGGTGTCAAGTGAACGACGGATCAGGTCATTAATTGTGCCGTGGCGGTACAAACGGCCGGGGCCTCTAAAACAAAAAAGGCCATGTCGTTCCAGCTCATTCACCGAAATGCTGCAGGCGCAAGTATGAAGTTCACAGATCTTAGCTCCGAGCCGCAAGCTTATTGCCACGAGCTGCTTGAGTCCAAGACTGTGTCTGTATTGCGGGATGGAAGCGCGTGGAGCCAGTCACCTGGTTCTCCTACTTAGCCAGCAAGAAGACGGGCGCGATCTGAATCGTCAGGACTATTTTCTACAAAAGATGCATGAATTGAAGTAAGACGTGGTGTATCCCATGCTCTTTGAACATGTCTCTTGACTGGCATAACCACTCCGGGGCACGACTCACAACAAGCTTCCCTGGCCTCCGCCAGGTTCGCAATCTCAACGTCAAGTATCTGTGGGAGATTTCAAATAATACTGACGAGAGGCAACGAACCATAAGCGGAGGACAGGAAAGCCGGTAGTGCGATACTAATATTCCGACTAAGGCAAACATTTCTTTTTCATGACAATCCATTCATATTTATATTTTCCATGATGACACAAATCAAATTCAAATATGTTGTATGCATCCAGTGTCTCCTATTTGTAACAACCTCCAAACAACAAAGAAAATGATATACAGGATAAATAACAACCCTCCCGACACGACGAAACATAACACTTAACAAAATAATTAACAAAACAAAAGTAAGCTGCACATTTTACCCACTGACAACACTTGACATCTAAAAAAGTGAAGTAGATCACGGTTACTAAATATATATAAATACAATATATTTGTATATAGAAGAAAACCTAGATACTACACATGCGCATATCGGATTGTCGTCGTTTAAGGTTATTTCTAGTGGGTGTAACTTTTGACTAGGTCTTACCTTGTCCCCTGTCGCTGTTCTTATTTCACCACTTTTGTATTACCATCTGTCCCTGGATACACTTCTTTTATTATGCCTATTATAACTACTTAGTCGATACATACAATGACATGCAAGTTATGTAATATTTTTACCAATTATTGACTTCGTTGTTTTCTTATAATAATAATTAATAAGAACTTATGAAAAGAGGCCAGTCCTTTATTCACTGCATTATTCCTTTAAGGCTAACACGCTTGAGTTCTCATATCATGGAAGAAAAGGCGTCATTATGAACATGAGACGACTTTTCTTTGTCGACTCAACTTGAGGCTTGGTCGTTTTTAAGCTACACATTCATTTGCCAATATTTTTAGTATTTTATCGTTATTGAGTATTGTTCGATTTTGTTTTTTTTATGTAGCTAAATAAAATAAATCTGTGAAAATGATAATACATAAGTACTAGCATTGAGTTTTAACCCAATCGCCACTGGTAAAGTTTTTGTGGTTGTAATGGTGAGCACTAGCTCACGAATTAATAAAAAATCCTAATATCATTTCATATTCTTGTATTCTGTAAAGTCTTAAGGGCTGATATAATTAAAACACGAAGTGTTGTAAAACTACAACGAAAAAGAATGTGAGGACAGATTTGTGTCTTGGCGTGGTATTGTAAAAGAGGTAATAACTTAAGAAACCTGATTAAAATATTATAAGTAACGAGAACACTGACTACCTTTATAATAAATTTCTTTAAAAAACATAAGCTCTCGTAATTGTAAATGAACAACTAAAAATTTGTTTTGGGATAATCCAATTCATAAGATAAAACAGGGGGACAATCTCACACAAATTGTCTCAAACTATGCTCTAGGCTTGTTATAATTATGAAATGGCCAATGGCCGCACAGGCTATGGAAATGTGAAGAGATTTTGCCATTGTTCATTGTTTTGTCATCGTTTGTTGTTGTTGTGTTCTGGCACTCTTGTATTTTTGCTAGTAATTGTCAATCGTATTTTTGGCGATGTGTATAGGTAATTTATGGGAAGCCACATACGAGATTTGTTAATCGTATTATATTATAACAGATTTTTCAAATTGTTATGTTGCGTGGCAACGTGCATGGTATTTTTAGGGTTCTATACAAGCACGTTGGAATAAAAAAAACATCCATCCATCCACTCGTTCATCTGTCACAGACAATTTGCTCTGGATCTACTGGGATTCGATAGTGACATCTCGTTAAACATTAGTGGTTTTATTCTACTCGTTGTTGCAATTAAATACATATATTTTTGATTATATTTTGCTCATCCATGCTTCTGTAAAGTTTTTGGTATATTTAGCGAAAACACCAGTGTAAGGTAGGCTTAGTTATACAACAGAAACCCAAACAGGTTTACCTGATGGCTGAAATAACGCCAATTTGCAAAGCTGTCTTGTTACATTAATTCCAATCGGGTGTTTTGTAACTTAAAACTGTTCAACGTTTCTTTATCATGATTGTTGGTAGTGGAAAAAACACCCATTCAATGTAAAACTTTTTTAATCCTTTTGTCACTGCAATTTCAAAATCACTTTTTAAGCACATAACATTGAGTGCAAGATTTTCTTTTAAAATTGAAAATAACAACTCAAATCTTTTCTTTAATTTGTTGGGCAATCAGCTGATGTTACTTCGTCGGTAAATGTTCTCAAGTTTCTCAGTAGAGTTGATAAAATGGTGTAGAGGAGTTACCTTGAAAGTACCATCTCCGAAGTAACTCGTTGCTGTCAATAGTTTCTCTAGAACGGTTTCGTGATAAAATAATTTAGTACAAGTCTTCAGTGTGAGGTTTTTCGTGCAGGGCTTTGTTATGGTCATAAATTTGAACAATTCAGAGGGAAAATAGTCACCCAACTGCGAAGACAACACTTTTTAATGGAATGTTTTCGGACTTGTGCAAAGAGAGAAAAGTTTTTTAGGGGCTGTAGTAATAATTCTTCCAATGTTGGCATCTTCCAACCCATATTGGCAAAGCCTTTGTCAGAGGTTGCTAAATTAGTTTATGATTTTTTTATAAGTAAGTTTATTAAAATTTGGTAGACCTTTTTATCTATTGTATAAGAGTTGTCGTATTAAGGCCAGCTGAACCTGACATGTTCAAGGCTGAACAAAGGCTTCTTAATTAATGGAAACAAAATGGCTGTCTAGAACACATATTACAAGCTTGCTTAGATTGGAACCAAGTTAATTTGTGTGAAATGTTACCCAATGTTTTATCAATTTTATTTTACTATTAATGAAAAATACATTTTTCTGAATATAACGACTGAAAACGAGGACAAAATAGCGAATTTGGTGAAATGCTGTTGAGGAGAATTCGGATTGTCTAGAATTACGAATAAGAAGAATCGCTATCGTAAACTAATGAAAATTGTGCACAATAGCTAACGTGATTAAATGTTGTGTAAAATTCTGATTGTGCAAAATTTAGAATAGGAAGAATTTCTACTGTATACAAATAATGACTGTGCAGAGTAGCAAATGTGGTAAAATACTTTTGTGTGGAAATCAGAATGTACAGAATAACGAAAAGGAAGGAACTATTAACCTGTTGACTGAAGAAATCGAGTACTGTGATTGTGACCCTCGTTAACCTTTTTATTTTATTTGTAACATCGCGGGAACAATGAGAACATTCGATGAACTCTCTAACGACACTGTCGACGATCTGGATACTAAGTACCAGTTTCACCGTACGATGTTAAATTTAATCAATGTTTATTGACTGTTATTTCATTCATTTTGACAACTGTGAACGCTCTAATCGTCTGCTAAGTGATTAATATTGTATGGTGAAATTGGTTCTTATGATTTTATTTTTTTATTTGACAATGCTTGCAACATGGACTATTTAATCTAAGTTCCATAATTAAACCAAATTAAAAATAATTAAAGAACACAACAATGATACTGACTTCGATTGTCAGGGGCACATCAACGGGCTCTAAGGGCATAGAGAGAACCTTCTATTTTTACTTTTTAAATTATTTTATTTGAAAAAAAAAAACCTTTCAGTTAAATGAGCTAACTAAACGATTTAAGGTAGTTCACCTCCAGGGCCCATAGTATTTTTCCATCTTATGCGAGCGAGTGAAGGAGAAGTACAAACCAGAAGTAAGTAGGCCTAGCTAAGATGCAAACGCTGTTAAGCGGTTGACGCAATCTATCACAAGCTTATGTATTTTTTTACATATATTTGGTAGATTATCGAAATTAACTTACTTCATGACCAGCGTTTTGCAAAATGACCAGCCTTTCTTCCTTTTAGGAACTAATTATTCTTAACTTTGAGATACCTTGCGTGAACACGTTTATTCGATAACGGTATTTATTATTCGTATTCTTAATATAATAGTTAAATTCACCATACCCATTATCATATCCGTTTCCTTTTTCTTTAATAAAGGAATAAAATGTCTAGAATTCGGCAAGCTAATCTGTAATCCGTAATTTACTGTCCAAAAGTCTAGCGATGTTACCAAAAAAGAAGGGTATCCCTTCATTAATCATTTTTTGCGCTACTCTCCCGAACACAGGGCCAGCTGGGCGGTTTTTGAAAACAATTTTATAGTGGCCTTAAGAAGTATTAGGGTAACGAGCTTGATTTAATCAGTTGATTTACTAATTCATATGAAAAAAAGACAAATCGACGGGTAAATAGAACAAAGGCCTATCTGCAAAATGTCTGCTTTTCAGGAGAGCAGTCCAAAGATTCAATCGTGTATATTTCATAAAGTATATAAGTTAGCTTTTTAAAATTCTAAGAGGTGATTAATAGCATGACAATGATTATATAAAAGTAATAAATTATTTAATTACGTTAATATTTTCCGAGTTACTGGGTTATATGTATACATGGCCCGTTTTATTACGGAACTGCAGACGGCAAATGGTAACATAGTACGTTGTTCGACGGAACAATGTGTGTTATATTTTGACTTAGCACGTTGTTCTATGAAATTTCGGTAACAAAGTAGTGTCCTAAGTGAATAAAAAAAGGATATTTATTGAAAAATCAACTTTATTTAAAAAAATATATCTTTTAAAACTTACAACTTTTTAAATATGTTAACTTTAGGAACTTCAACAATCAGTCAACTATGAGATCGTCATTAATGTTAATTAAAACTATTATAAAAATGAAACAAATGTAGAAAAACGTTCTTATTACAAACATCTTAAAGACTATCACTTGCCTTTTCCTTACTCTAAGGTAGCCGAGGTAAATATTTTGATAAGATCAAGGCAGCTATCAACCACAATCTGCTTACACTTTGTATTACAACAAAATCATTGAAATTGCCTTCATATAAAAATCTAAACAATATAAAAGGAGCACCGTGAAAAATACACGTTAATCTGCTATCAAAAAAATAAGACATAAACAATCTGTTTACACTACTTCGTGTTAACCAAATTAACTAGAATTTGCCTTCCTATAAACATATAAAAAATATAAAAACAGCATTATAAAAATATAGACGCAAATATTTTAAATAAAAATAAACTAAAATTTGTCACAGTTTGTCAGTTTTTAAGTAAATCCTCGAAGTCTATGAAGTAAAAATATACAAACTTTCAATCATCGTCACTCTCATTTAACGAAACATTAGATTGTGTGGAAGACAAATGAGGAAGCGATTTAAAATAAGAAGAATATTCAGACGGTATGATTCCAGATTCACACATATTTACCAAATCCTTATATTTTTCTTTCGAAATTTTCAGAGGCTCGGAATAAGCATGTTTCGGGCCAACTAGCGAAGAGTTCCTAGTATTTCCCCGAATAATAAGAGTATCGTACTGTTCTCCAGCGAGGTCATACTTATAATAAAGTTTATTTGCATCACTACTTTCAGTGTGTACTTCTCTGATGCTAGTCCATGAAATTTTTTCTCCTTTTATATTTTTGAGCCACACTTTATTATTTATCAGACTCTTAAAATCGTAGATATCATCCTGGACAACATTCTTAACTACGTAAGGCTCTCCTTCAGTCTTCGCCCACCTCACCAACAGACGCCATTCTTCGGGAGTGTATATTACTCGAGTTTGGGACCCACGCTCTATAAGAGAGTGCACACTATCGGCCTCGTTTTGTGTGTGTCCCTTCTCGAGAAAACGGTGTGTTATAGTTACATTAAATTTACGAGACGCGTATAAATATAGTGAAAATACTATCCGGTTGCGGTTCTGGCCTGTACAATTATCAGACCAGAATCTAAAATCTTTAACTCCCTCTCGTGCATTCATTTCAATAAAATCTAACAAGCAACTACTAACTTCATTGGCACCTCTTTTTGCAATCGTTTCATCCCACATATAACACACCGCTTTCTTTTTGCCCATATCAAATACAGTAAAATTATAACAAGAAAGTTTCCTTTTATAGTAAAAGATACTAATCTGACCATGTGGACACGTTAACACCTTTTCAAAGTCGAAAACTGCCGATACTATTTTACCACCCGATTCCAACGCTTCCTGTTTATCTTGGTTTTTTAAATGTCTAGAAAGCTTCTTATTGTCTGTATGCTCCTTATACTTTTCAAGCTCACCTTCCATGTGGGTTTGTTTATTTCTAAAAATGTGACACTCGTCACACTGGTCCTTTTTTGGAACATGGAAACCTAGATTAAAATGTCCTTTTACTATATCCCTGTACTGTCGCAACGTTGATGCTTTATTGGCATACTTCGCATCATCAAACCATTCCAGGTACAGCCTATGCATTTTAGCCATATTTAAACTTCCTTCTAAGTAAAGCTTTGTAGAGTCCTTCCTAACGTAGTGAGATTCAACAGGAGCGAATGAATTGACATGGTCACATGCGCTTCTAATCATTTCTTCGTTCAGAACTACCCTATGATTTCCATGGCGACCTCGTTTATCATCAACTGTGATCGTAGTGCCATCATATTTGTCCCAAGCGGTCCTTACCATTCTACGACTGATAGAAAGGGTGTTTAAAAACATAGTTTGACAGACATCTACCCGTTTAATCCCACTTTGTGACTCGGACTCAGATGTTATGGGGAGGAAATATTTGTAAGTAAATATCCGATTATTTGGGGAATCCTTGTTTAAACACCTTTTTTTCTTTATTTTATCGCAGTATTTTACGACAAACGCCCACTGTTTCTCTCTGTCACCAAGTTTCCAAAATCTTGAGAAACATTCAAGTCTTTGGTCATTCGGAATTTTTTCGTGACATTTGTATCGGCACTTACATGGTCCACGTATTGCTTTTTCCTCTATCAGTTGACCTCTCTTCGACACGTACTTTTGACCCAGATTTTTTAGGCATTTCCTTTTAACCTCTGACCACTCATTTCTTCGCCTTAGCCGTTTTCTCTGATGACGTTGTGGGGTGCTCATAGCGTCAGATGAATCCGCGGTGGTGTCGGCAGACATACTCGTAGTTGATGAGGAGCAGGAGGGATCAGGACAAAATTCACTAATACAATTATTGTGATCATTAACTAAAGCCGGCATCGGAGTGGGAATGTCTAACTCGTTACTAACCGGCGTTGAATTCATAGATCTCTCAAGTTCTTCTATTGTTATAGCAGGCGAATTTTCAAAACTACTAGGCTCTTCAATATTAAAGGGAGTTGGTTGATCAGTAATGTTCAAATTTTCCGAAATGTTTTCATTACCGCATTCCTGCGAGATTAAATTAGCTTCATCCTGAACTTTTTCAGAGTATAGGTCATCGTCCGAATTGTCGAAAACAACTTGCCATACTTCCCTCATTTCCACATCAATATTTTCGGCTCCGGCAGGTAGAGGAGACATCTCCATATTTCGGTCGGTTTCTTCAGCAGCAACTATATTTTCAGTTCCATCGGGTGCAGGAGACAACTCCTCCATATTTCGATCAGTTTCTTCGACAGCAACTAAAACGAGAATTCACCATCATGTTTATATCATATCATTATAACTAACCTAACAAAAAGATATACAGATGCACACATTAAATTTATTGCTACCGCTCTTCTTGCGTCGGGAGTAAAAAATTAAACGAGTATAATATAGGTAATTATCATGGAAGTGTTATAAATAGCATAGATTTTGAATGTTAAATTGTTATAAATAGCATAGATTTTGAATGTTAAATCATGAAAAGTTTAACTAACCGTAAAAAAAAACAATTATAATATGCACAAAAAAGTTACATCTGAATTGATGTCGACGAACAACGGACCAAATTTACATGTTACCTTCTTTTATTTAAAATTTTCCGAAGAACAACGGCCGATGTGCATATAGATACGGTCGAAGTCCGTAGTAAAAGGATCGATTTGAATATAAACCGCGTAATTTTGTTACGTGTACACAACAAATGTTTTAAGACTAAATAAGAATGCTAATCATTTTATTGTAATAACAAATAATTTAAATAATTTGCAAGTAACATGACTGATTCCGTAGTACATCGCCACATATGAACATAGAACGAACAATTTCATAATTTTGCCAAATTTTAGAAATAAACATTACTAAACACCACACGTAGATCATAAAATAATAACGACAAACAAACATACATTTTAATACCATTTTTCGGACTATTTAATGAACACATTTTTCAATATTAAACTTTTTTGTCGACATAAAATAATTTGAATGAATAAAACCATTAATATTTTAAACGTAACTTACCTTGCACAGCATAATTACCAATGGATTTTTTATCTTTGATTGAACTTTTGTCATTTTGCTTAATATTATTCACTAAACTTAAAATTCGCTTCGACCTTGTGTTGAACATTTTGACGCGCACTCTCCGCTGTACATGGCTCGAAGTGACGATCGCGCGGCGAGCCGGTGCTGCCCCGCCCGCGCGGGGTAGCGCCAGGCGCCTCCTTGTGCTTTTCGTCCGTTGTTCCACGCAGCAGAGTTCACATCGTGCGTTGTTCGATTCAATTATCTCAGAAACTATACGTCATAAAAAAAAATTAATCATACCAATACTTAGGTCTTTATATAACGAAGCAAAAAATACAATAAAAACGATTTCGTACTAAAATCACATATATCGTTGTACTTCGAACCCGTCGAAATTGGAATGACATATTAAAAAGTGTACCCTTAAACGACATAATATTAGTTGCTCGAAATACACTTAGCATAACATGTTTTGCAGAAACACTTTCAGTCGACTGGTGCCAAGTTAGAGTATAAGGATATACGCTAACTTAGCACCCATATAATTTTCCATACAGCATACTATTTAGCAGGGTGTCATTCATAGAATGTAGGTATCACTTCGCATATTTTTTATTTCATAGAAAGCTAATTTCTACTGAAACCTTAATGTTTTCAGATTAAGCATGATACGTAGGTTTGAGATGGACCTGTGACCACCAAAAAATAATCTGAAAATGGTTAGGTTACAGCAGAAATTAGCTTTCTATGAAATTAAAATTCTGCGAAGTGATACATTCTCTGAAACGAGTTTCTGTAAATCAGTGTATAACCCGATACGAAAACACGTCAAACGCATTAAAGTTTTACCCCAGTGGAATAGAGGACCTGCAAGCCCAACAGAAACAAAACTATGCCAGAAAAGTAGGTTATTTTAGGTTAGAACTTTATGCTAACTTATAATTATGCGAAATACTTATCTGCGAAATAAAAATTCGATTATATTAATATAATTATCTTCGACAGTATACCGAAGTATGATTTTGTATTAGAAAAGAATGCGAAGTGATTGTAGTGTTATATGCGAAAGGTAATTATTATTATATTGACTACTTTTCGGAATTATTTGCTTCAATAGTTAGTCTATCCGTTACGCAACCCCAACGAAGACCAAAAAGATGGAGGAAGGAAAGGCTGAAACGATTTTGATAAGTGATTAGTCATTAGATTTGTCTTGGTGACGCGAGTGTCACTGGGTACATAAAATCAAGGCGGATTTTATGCACTTTAATGTGCGGGCTACAAAAAAAATCGGTTGTCTGTAAAGTCGATTTACTGAAGATATGTACGACAACGTCATAAGAAAATACTTATGGAATGGTTGCATTTTTCAAAAGAAAATTTTAATTTTATTTGTTTGATAGATATTTTGTATGGATATAGAGAAGGAGGTAAATGGAAATCACAATTGAATTGATCAAGTTACATTTATTTGTACGCATAAATACAATTATGTCAAATTTTTTAATTTTTTTTTTTACAATTTACATTGTTTTTGCAAGTATGAATGTGCGTTCCATCTTAAATTTAAAATTTAAAATTTGGAAACATCATTAAAAAAATTGTTACTCTAGCTTTATAAAGGCCGCTTCAATGTGTTTGATATAGGAGAAAATTGTTCCCTTTGACGGCTGGCTGGTCCAACCTGTCATTTCAGACACGTTGTTATGATATGTGGAAGATATTATAACATTTATGTTTTAATTTTTTGAAATCATAGCTACGCTCGATAATTATTTCGATCGAATAGTAAAGCCATTGATTTTTTACTCATCGTGAAATAATTAACGTTAACTTATTGTTATAGTTTTGTCAATTATAGCATAACCTACAATCGCTGCACTAGCGGACCGATGCTATTTTTTTTAATGATGAAAGCACGAATATTCGACCATATATCACTGAATATATATTTGATATCGAAAGAATCATTACCTTAGTCGCCGCAATTATCGTTGCTATAAACAATTGACACCACATTCACTTTTGACTGCATACTTGACGACAACATGAAAATGTATTATTGTATAGCAGCTGTCCATGCGGACGCATCGCTCACTCAAGTAGGAGAGAGACAGATGTCGAACGCTGCTAAACGCGGAGGCCGATTGTGCCTCTTTGTCGCTCGTTCCGCGCTCTCGCTTGCACTCCAAACCTTAAATGGAACGCCTCAGAGCGAGGTAACGCCGCAAGAGTCATGTTTTTTCGTGCGGCTCCATCGAATTATAAGACGTTGTCTCGTCAAAAATATTTTATTTGTTCGTAATATAAAGGGCTTTGAAAGACGCACGACAATACAATACATCTTTGAAGACTAGCAAAGAGAAATCAGTAAAAATGGCTACTTAAATAAAATTATCCTCTAAAAGGTTTAGGTGTATAGTCATTTGGTAGTTTTGAACTGGAAACTGGTTAGTTTATAGATTATTAATAATTTTACGTAACCAACAAACTAGGCCGTTGCCGCGCTGCCATATTGAAAAAAATACAAAATCTGTTTTTGGGCGCCATTTTTCAGTATGAAATTTGAAATTGAAGCTGCAAAGATTTGGATGGGAAAGTGAAACTTTGAAAGGTTCACGTCAAAATTTAGAAAATCACCAATTTTCCAACTCTGGAATACTTCCAGGTAACCCTCTTTTCAAGCACCAAAAGACTGCACTATACCAATTCTCTATTATAAGAAAAAATAAATCTGTGTCAGTATTTTATAGATGATAATAATAGGGAACATGCATATTTTTTTCCCTTACGCTCTCTGGAAAGTGCTATGAAGAGAAGGATAACTGTAAATGCGAAACAATGGTCGCGATATTTTTTCATAAGATATGAAGCTTTAAAAAGTCATAGTTCCGACCCCCTGCAAAAATTCTCTATACAAAATTGACGATAGGTATGACGTCACAGCATGTTTCATGTTTAAAATATACTGACCTTATAAAGGCATTTATTTCAGAAATTACTATGATTAAGTCAATATCATTGAATTAAAAGATTACGAACTTAAATAAAATGCGGATTCCAAACAAAACAAACCTTCAAAGGAGTTTTAAAATTTTAACATTTTTGATTCTATCTAACCTAATTTAATAAAGGGGTCTAAACTTAGTGTATTGCGTTTTATAAGCTTTCTTTTACGTTTTCTCCTAAATCGTATCAATGAAACTTGATTCTGTTTTTTATACATGTTCCCTATTGATTGTTGCTCCACAAATGACCTTCTGCTGGAGTTTCTTGGCACTTCTTCTCCGCAATATCGTCACTGAGGAGCTCGACCGACTCAGGCGTGAACTCAATGAACGCGATCAAGAATTGCTTCGGAATGATCTTGAAATCACAGGTGTGCCGGAAGCAGCTGGTGAAAACTCAATGCACCTCCTGAGTCTCATCGCTAAGAAGATCGACGTAGCAGTGGCGGAGCAGGACGTCGTGAGTGTCGCGCGAGTGGGTGCCCGGCGGCAGGCGTCGAGCCCGGGCGGCGCGGCGCCGCGGCCGCTAGTGGTGCGGCTGGTGCGGCGCGCTCAGAGGGATGATTTGCTTCGGGCGGCGCGCATACGCCGTGCTATCGACACGTCGGACTTCGGCCTGCCCGGCCAGCCATCTAGGGTATACGTGAACGAGCGTCTGACTCGCGCAAACCGGCAAATCTTCTTTCATGCCCGCTTAGAAGCCCGCCGTCACCAGTGGCGATCGCCCTGGACAAATAATGGCAACATATACGTTCGTCAGAATTCGGAACAGACACCTCAGCGAATTCGCTCAGAAGCAGACGTTAATGTGGTTTTTGGCAAAGCCTCATGTTAGCTGTCTTTTCACATATATTGTGTTTACATTTAATCCATGTCCTGCCTCTTTGTATTTTTCTTAGCCTACTTACATGCTTTTTACAGAATATCCCATTGTTCTGTCTATATCTTAATAAAATGTTTCCATGTAGCCATGTTATATTAAATGCAGAACTTATATTTATTTGCATTGCACACTTCGTCGTCCCCGGAGAATAAAATCGCAATGCGATATAGCCATAGTTTTATTGTTATTGCATATTCCGCTTTTCCGTAATGTAATGCATATAGTGATTTTTTTACATATTTTTCCTTATTATTTTTACGAAGTTATGCGATTTTTAATTTTTATTCGTTGGTAATATTTTCCATTTTCTTTCCGGAAATAATACTGTAAGAATACTTTGGTTAAGCAAAACATAATCTTCATTTTGGTAAAGACCGTTTGCGATACTGTCACGGATACAAAAAGGCTCGTGACCTTTCGTAACAACCTTTACGATTTTATTCGTCTGAAATTTAATTACAATGACATCAGTAAAAATCTTAACTATTTAAAAGTATTTGTGTTATTTCTGTAACCATCATTTAACATATATTTATAGTATAAATACAAAACGTAGCCGATCGCATTCGTACTTTATGAAATGTTTTTGAAAAGTTAAATATGGCAATGGAAAATAACTATTATTTTGTTGTAATCAATTACTATTACACAATAAATTACGTCAGGCAATGATATGAAACGATACTAAAACCTTAATGTTTAATAACAACATCGATACTTTACCGTTTTAAGTGTCATTTTTTGAGTAGTCTTTACTCCCTACTGCTTTCTCTTTTCAACGTTATGCTTCTCAATTCGAGTAATAATGCTATTTTACTTTCATTCGGCGTCGCGAGGTGGAGGTGTGCGGATGCTTCTGAGATTTATTAACGTTTAGGATCGATCCCAGGGACGTAATGAGTCATTACAACAGTGGGCCCTAGAAATAGAAAAATTGGTCAGAAAAGCGTACCAAAGCGCGTCGGCTTCATTTGTGGACAGCATGCTAGTACAGGCCTTCATCGACGGGATCCGTGATTTGGAAGTCAGAGCTGCTGTGCGACTGGGACATCACGGGAGCCTGAAAGATGCAGTTGCCCACGTCTTGGAAGTGGAAGCTGTACGCCAGGACTCGAGGCCTTTTAGGGTGCGAGAAGTTTCGACCAGAGATTCGACTGCTCCTCGCCGTGAATTTGGACCAAGGTGCTACTGGTGTGGAGAACGCGGCCACTTGCAATCCAGTTGCCCGAAGAGAAATAGACCGCACCGAGATCCAGGCCCAACGGAGAGGCCAGCAAGCTCTGACGCGTCAGAGCAGCACCAGGGAAACGAGTAGGAGCCAGGACTAAGGGACGAGTGCTGGCTGGTGGTCAAAATGTCCCAGTTATGATCTCACAGGTGAATGATGGGAATAGTCTGGTCGTCAAAGGAGAAATTGGTGGAATACCATGTCACCTTACTATCGACACCGGAGCTTCTCGGACTGTGATCAGTTCGCGGCTACTGAAGCACTTAACCAGGGATCATTTAGTCCGACCTAAGCATCTTCAGCTGCAAACGGCTACCGGCCAGTTCATTTCCGTCATGGGGGAGCAAGAAGTGGCGGTGCAAATTGGTGAAAAGTACTACTGGCACAAAGTCATCGTCGCTAACATCATCGACGATTGCATTATAAGACTAGATTTTATGAGAAAACATGGCTGCAAAATCGACTTGAAAGGTGGAGTCCTGAAATTCGGGGTTGATGAAGTCCCCATGGAAGGTGGAGTGAGTGGACAAGTCTACTGTGCTAGAAGGACCATTCTCCAACCAAGATCGCAAGCCCTTGTTCCTGTGAAATTACCGCACTATACGGGACGGGGATCTCATCGCTGCGTATTAGTTGACAAAATTGAGGGTAGTCAACCGTGGATAACAGCTCGTACGGTTGTGACAACATCATCTGCAGCGTGTGTAAGGGTCCTAAACTTAGGCGATACTAAATTCGCCCTTAGTAAAACCCTTATCGGGTTTTGCGAAGAAATTTCTTGGATAAGAAGTTGCCGGGTATCGAATGGAAGCGGAAAATCTGCAAGTACAGGAGTAGACATTACCGGATTATTAGATGGTTGCCAAAATGATTTCAACAAAGAAGAAATACTGAAGGCACGCAATTTATTGCTGCGTGATAGCAATGTTTTCTCTGCGCACGACGGTGATATTGGGAGAACTGGAGTTGTACAACATGAGATCAACACTGGTGGAATCATGCCTGTCCGACAACGTCCTCGGCGAGGCCCAGTAGCTCACGAACAGGAAGTGGAAGACATGATTGAAGATATGAGGAAGAACAGAGTTATAGAGCCATCAACAAGTCCTTGGTGTTCACCGGTAGTTCTGGTTAAGAAGAAGGACGGGACGATGAGATTTTGTGTTGACTACCGCCGTCTTAACGATGTGACAAAGAAGGATTCTTATCCACTACCTCGAATCGACGACACGCTGGACACTTTGAACGGGATGAAATGGTTTTCCACGTTGGATTTGAAAAGTGGGTACTGGCAAGTGGAAATCAAGGACCAAGATAAAGAGAAAACAGCTTTCTCGACTGGAAAGGGACTTTGGCAGTTCAATGTTATGCCATTTGGACTGTGTAATGCACCAGCAACTTTTGAGAGATTGATGGAACAAATACTTGCTGGTCTACTAGGAGATACTTGCCTGGTTTATCTGGATGACATCATAATTGTTGGTGGAGACTTCGATGATCACCTTGGAAAATTGGAGCAAGTTTTGACTAAGCTGCAAGATGCAAACCTGAAACTTAGTCCAAAAAAATGCTCACTTTTTAAGCGTAAGGTGAATTATTTGGGGCATATAGTGTCAACTGATGGTATCCAGACAGATCCTGAGAAGATAAGCGCCGTTAAGGATTGGCCGACACCGAGGGACAAGACCGCAGTTCGTGCCTTTTTGGGACTTTGCTCGTACTATCGACGTTTCGTGAAAAACTTCTCAGATATAGCGAAGCCCTTGCACCAGCTTACAGAAGAAAAACGTCGATTCGACTGGAATGACCAGTGTGAAACAGCTTTTGCCAATCTCAAACAAAGGCTTTGTGAAACTCCTATATTGGGATATCCAGTCCCTGATACTGATTTTATTGTTGACACGGACGCGAGTAATATTGGTATCGGAGGAGTCTTGTCACAAAAGAAAGAGGACCAGGAAGTTGTTATTGCCTACTTTAGTAAATCACTATCGAAACCAGAGAGAAATTACTGCGTCACTCGGAGGGAATTGCTGGCAGTTGTCAAGACGTTGCAGCATTTTAGTAAATATCTGCTTGGGTGCAAATTCCGTATCAGGACGGATCACGCTGCTTTAAAATGGTTGTTGGAGTTTAAAAATCCTGAGGGTCAAGTAGCGCGCTGGATCGAACAACTACAGGAATATGACTTCATCATAGAACATCGCAGTGGAAAATCACACGGCAACGCTGACGCCCTTTCCCTGAAGACCTTGTCCGGATGACTGTAAACATTGTTTGAGGCAGGAGGGCAAAGATTGTGTGAAGATGTTGAGAACTGACACTGTTAGCGACGAGTGGAGTAATAAAGTCATGCAACAAGCGCAGCTAGAAGATAAGGACATCAAACCCATTTATGATTGGATTAAAGCAAGCGTACCAAAACCAAATTGGTGTGAAGTGGCTCCGTTGAGTACACAAACAAAAAGCTACTGGGCCCAATGGGAAAGTTTGGCTATGCATAATGGCGTATTATGCAGAAAATGGGAGTCCGCAAATGGAAAGGATGCTCACTTACAGGTTGTTGTCCCTAGGAAAAGAATAAGTGATGTTTTGAGATCCTTCCTGTAAGGTTGTCCACGTTGACCGACTGCCCGGATACTACGGGTCTAATAATGCTCGGGACGAGCATGTCTTGGGAGGGGGTAGTGTTACGAGTTGGTATGGTTAGGTAGGTAGGTAAAGTAGAATCGACGCGCCGGCTCAAGGACATGCCTATTGTGAACGGGTACAATCGAGTTCAAGGCCAAGGCCGTCGCTATTGTAATACAAGGCCGCAATGAGTAGAACCTTCCATTATCGAACGTTCCCGGCGGGTCAAGGCCCATCGATCATTCGAGAAGGCATTCTGGAACAATCGGCGATTGGGAGTATAAAACGTGAGGCGCGCGCGAGCGGCGAGACATTCCTTACTTGGAGAGCGAACAGTGCGGCGTACCTACGAGTGAACCGAGCGATCATCTAAGTTTATTGTGCGATAATTGTTATGTGATAATTAAGTGAGTGTGTTAATTAAAGTCTGCTCTTAATTATCGGTGTGTTCGTGCATTTCTATCAGTTACCTACCCCCACGTACGTAACAATAATTTAGATTAGATGTTTTAAGTATTTTTGATTTGAAACTAGATTAAACTCAGATCTCAGGCTGTTTTAAACTGTTATTTTGATGATTCTGTGCTGTGATTTAAATGCCATAATAAATATATTATATAAATTGATCGTTTTATTCACACACGGTAACCTTACAAGTATATTTAAAATAAATTAGTAATAAATATGAAATATTACAGTAATTGTATTTTTCCATTATTCTCTGTAATCATTCCTAACCGTTGTCAATCATGAAATTTATAATCCGAAATAAAATTGTACTCCGTCTGTAACGGTAATAGAAAGCAAACAAAAAACTAGAATAAAATGGTATTAATGTATTACATTACATGACAATCTGTTAAAAATCGATGAACATAATCACTAAGTAGTCTTACGATAGCCTCAATTGTTCGACATTTACACGAAAAAAGTGGTAATCAGTTAGAACAGAAAGCTATTTAAGGTAAACTTACCGTAATATACATTTTGGCTTATTACAATCAAACGAAACTCATATTAAATACATTAAAATACATACATAAAACATTCAAAAATCACAATGCTTTTTATATACGACATGTTGGTTAACTCTTTATAGCACCCAAGATATGGAACAAAATTGGTTTTTATATTTTCCTGTAAAATTAACTTTTTCCTATTACGATTTTATTCTCCGGGGACGACGACTTGTTAAATTTAAGTCTCAAGTTAAATTTTGATGTTTTTCGAGCGTATGCTATCTTTACGAGTGTATGTGCGACTTATGCTGTGTTAAAGACGAATGTTCATAAGATACCAGTCGAGCTTGTTACACTTGTGCATTTAATGCACTGTATTGAATCACACATATATTTCTATTTATGTCTAAGTAATCTTATTATGACTACTATGATTACTTACTTAGCCTGGTTTTACTTAGATATTTTTCTACATATTGCTGTTTTTTATACTCATAAACCGTTTAGAACCTCAGTTAATATTAAGTTAACTGGTATATATCATCTATACTTCGACTATCGCCATGCAACCTTATTAACTCGCTACGTTATGCATAATAAGTATATGTTATTCATCTACTCATATATTATCCAATATATTATTCGAAATAATTTGTCTATTGGCTTTTTGAATCCCGGTTCCCTTGGCACGCGTCACGAGGAGTTCCTTGTGGCTTTGGAAAGGCATGACGTGGACGTGATGGCGATTAACGAGACGTGGCTGCGCGCGGGGGAGGACTCGCGCGCGCCCGCGCCGCCGGGGTACCGGCTGCGCCACGTGCCGCGCCCGCCCGAGCTGCGCGCGCGCGGCGGTGGCGTCGGCTTCTACCTTCGCCGGGGCGTCAGTGCGCGAATCCTTAAGCATCCCGCTTCTCCTTCCGTTGAGCAGATGTGGCTCTCTATTAATTTGAATAGTAAAAAGATAGCCATTGGGACGGCTTATCGACCACCTTGGCTGAATGTTGATATTTTCTTTGACGCGCTAGTGGAAAGTATAGGTTCCCTTGCAGTGTTTGATCACATTGTAATTATTGGTGATTTTAATATCAATATGTTATCCAATGATACCAAAGCTAAAAAAGTAATGGACTTTTTACATTGTACGGACTTGGTGCAATGTGTAACACAACCTACCCATTTTACTGACCACTCAGAGACCCTTATCGACTTAGTTTGTTCCAATTTAAAAATTTCAAAATTGCGTGTTAATTATATACCGGATCTGAGTAGTCACGCTTTCATATCTTTTGAGTTTAATATTAAGAAAAGTAAACCTTCACCAAGATGGATCACATATCGACCCCTCAGAGATATGGACATGACGAATTTTAATGCGGATGTTGAGGCTACTAGGTGGGAGCGCTTGTTGTGTGACAATATTAATGACACGGTCAATAATTTTAACTCCTATGTCCTACATTTATTTGAACGCTACGCTCCGGTAAAAACCGTTTTTATGAAGGAAAGGTCCTATCCCTGGATAACCCCAACTATCAGGAAAATGATGAGACTCAGAGATGAGGCTCATACAAGAAGTCGCCGTACTAAACAGGATACACATAAACACTATTATAAGTCATTTAAAAACCTAGTTTCATCAGCCCTATTTAACGAAAAGACAGCTTTTTATGCTAACCATATTAATAATAACTCCCACAATCCCCGTACTCTTTGGAAAAATATTAAAAGACACATTGTTGATTTCAAAAAAACTGACGAGCTTCCTTTAAATTTTAATAATCCAAACCATATAAACAACCACTTCCTCCAAGTCCCCTCTGGACCAGACATAACTTTATCTGATCTTACTTATTTTGAATTTCATAGATTTAGTAGAATTAATTTTACATTGAGACCTGTTAATGAAATAACCGTGTTGAGCATCATCAAATCTATCTCAAGTAATGCGCTGGGGCCTGATGGGATATCGCTCGATATGGTGTGGCTAACTTTACCTCGAACCCTGGGTATTATCACGTCCATAGTGAACCAATCTATCAATACTGGTACTTTTCCTGATGCTTGGAAAACTGCCATAGTTAGACCAATTCCTAAAAAACCGAATCCATTAGATCTTAAAGATTTAAGACCAATAAGTATTCTATGTTTCTTGTCAAAAATCGTCGAAAAAGCAGTGTGCGTACAGCTCACTCAGTATCTCGAAGCTTATAGTATCCTACCGTCGAAGCAATCAGGTTTTAGGAAATCGCGCAGCACTGCCACTGCTCTTCTAGACGTTATAGATAACATTCTTGTCGCAAAAGATAAAGGAGAGGCAACCCTACTCGTGCTGCTGGATTTCTCTCGTGCGTTCGATACAATAAATATTCCTCTCTTATTATCAAAACTGTCATATTACGGATTCGATAATATCACTATGAAATGGTTTGCGAGTTATTTGAGTGGTCGGTCCCAGTGTGTTGGATTAGGCAGTGTTTCTGGGTCTACTGAATTTTCTGACATAGTCACTTTAAGTCGCGGAGTCCCACAGGGATCAATATTAGGCCCAATTTTGTTTACACTGTATACAGCTGATATCATTAAAACTCTACAGTACTGCGAGTACCATATGTACGCTGATGATCTTCAGGTATATACTACTTTTAAACCGTCTAACTTTTCTGAAGCTGTTGTAAAAATTAATGAAGACCTTGATCGTCTGTCTGAATGGTCGAGTCGAAACGGTCTTATCCTAAATCCCTTAAAATCTAAAATCATGTTTTTGGGAACTAAAGCTCAAATTATCAATATGCGTGGCAGCAACTTGAACGTAAGGATAGAGAATGAGCCTCTGGAGCGGGTTACTACAGCCCGCAATCTAGGACTGCTGATGGACGATGAACTTCGATTTGAAAAGCATTCACTTGATGTCGTGAAACAATGTTTTTATAGACTTAAAGTCTTATACAAAGTCCGAAATCACTTGAGTGTGGAACTGAGGATCCATCTTTGTGATACCTTAATACTGTCAAAACTGAATTATGTCGACACTGTGATTGGTAGTTGCTTATTAGCTCGTTCTAAAGCCTTAATTCAACGCGTTCAGAACGCTTGCGCACGATTCTGCTTCCCCATCCCTCCGCGGACGCGCGTTACGCCGTACTTAAATAAGAGCAACCAACTCAAGATGGACGCAAGACGTTTACTACACTTCGCTACTCTTCTTTTCGGCATAGTCACTACTCGTCAACCGCCATACCTTTTCCAGAAACTTATATTTTCTCGGCGTGAGATGCGAACCGCGATTCGACTAGTTTGTCCAAGACACTGTACGGCTGCTTTTCGTGGTAGTTTTCGCTATGCTGCCACGAAATGCTGGAACAACTTGCCACCGCCATTAAGCAATTCCCTCACGATTGGTTCTTTCAAGCTCAAATTAAAACTATATTTATTAAATTTACAAAAATCAGAATCTTGACCCTCCCGTACAGTGTCACAATCTGTTTTTATTTTTTTATTTATTGGTTTGTTAGTATGTACCTATCATACATTGCGCATTACTTATTTTACATGCCATATTTATTTACACACAAAAAGGCTCGGTATTTTTGAATATTTTAATGTTTTTATCATGGCGTCCAAAATGTCGCTTGTCGCTTGTCGTCGCACGTGAACCACAAAGGGATCCACAGAAAACCAGCGTTGTAGCACCAAGTGCTGCAACACATGCTGAGTGGGACCCTTATTGGTTTCACATTCCACCAATTGCATTATTAGGTTAAGTCTTATTATATTTTCTCATTATGTTGGTGAGGTGTGTTATCAATTAAATGTTTTTCTTTCTTTCTTTCTTTCTTTCTTTCAATATGATGGTCTTATCCGAAACGCTAGTAAATTCACTTCATATTACCGACGTGTTAAAGGGCCCTATGGTGGCCTGTTTACTGAATAAACATTTTGATTTTGAATTTTTGATTTCCACTTTTATATGATCCACAATACGAAGAGGTGAGATTGATGGGTATGGAATTATTGACGGTAAAACATCTGAGTTTCAAATGATACATACTTACTCTAGAAGGCTACTCGTACTAATAACCAGTGGGCGGCTGACGGATGCAAATTACGTCAAAATAATGTCGAACGTTCTACATAATATGGATATGACTAAAATAGTCTATAAAATATAAAATAGTCTCATCTGGCAAAATGTATAGCGTACACTGGCAGCATACATATTTAGCGAAAAACTGTCGAAAAGCGGCACTGTTAACACGTTTCCACGGAATATTGCATAAAACTAAAAAGTTTATCAAATCAATATTTAAATCTTCTTGATTCTGTTTCGTGCAAAATTCTTGACGGCGATGCGTTTTAGATTTAACATGTCTCTCAATCACGCTTTTTCGTTTCGCAAATAAACTTACTTGACATTTTGTACAAAAGATCGATTTAGAAGTATCGTAAATTAGATCACGTTTATCTATTATCCACTTACGAATTGTGCTTTCCTTTGCCATCCTAAATATGAATATTGAAAACTAAGCAAATTTAATGGACAAGTCTATGACGTAATAGACGCTCATCAGTCTCAAGAGGTGATAAAATAATAAGTGGCCAGTATCTTCTTAGTATACAATCTACGTTCAATAGAGGATAGCTTATTATGTATTTACTAATAATGTAGATAAAGATAAAAACTGCATAATTTTGTATTCATAAATATTTCTCGAAATTTAATAAAAGTCTTATCCATGTTCTGTTTACGTTCCTATTTCGCATCCGTCAGCCGCCCACTGCTAATAACCACTGCTATTAGTGTTGTTTTCTGCACGCTTGGTTGGCATGGTTTCGTCAACAGTTTAACTGAATTTTGTACCAATTGAACCGAAGGTTAAAGGTTCAAGTTGAACTGAACTCAGTCTAACCTATACAGAAATTGTACTACGAGTATTCTTCTCACTCCATTCCACTTGAAAAGTTTCGATTGTGTATTAGATTAAATTAAATAACCTACAATAAAATAGACGATCGATCCAGCAAACTAACTACTAAATCTACGGATAAACAATATAAATGAAAAACCAAATCATTCTCACTCTTTATATTTGCTATAACGTTTTTAAAACATCGAGGGTTTATTTTTTACTTTGTCTACATACATACATACATACATAACGTCACGCCTTTATTCCCAGAGTGGGGTAGGCAGAGCAACAGAATACCAACAACTCTAAACTTGTTGATAATTCAGTAACCACATTTTGCATAGTCAGGCTAAGATGTTTACCAGTGAATTAGTGACAGGTTGCAAGCCCATCGCCTAACAGTACTACAAGCCCTTATTCCCTTAGTCGCCTCTTACGACATCCACGGGAAGACATGGAGTGGCACTATTCTAACCCGGCAACCACACGTCTACATCACCACATAACATCATGGTGTCTACATTTACCATATAATTACATGTTTCAGAATACCTTTTTGCTAAAATCACAACAACGTTACATTTAATACTATAATATTTACAATAAATAAACACTTAAGTATATTTACAACCTAGTGTCATCACTGGAAAAAATAAATAAGTACAATATTTAAGTACAACTACAGCGAACACACTTGAAGGTTCAGCCAATAAAAATGAATAGAATTTTGATGTTTATCTTCAAGATATCAAAAAGTATCACACCTATGGCAGGATAGTCTTAAAAAGCTCGCGTTAGGAATGTAAGAGACAGCTATTACTGAGCACATGATTAAAATTGAGATACTAACGACTACCGACATTGAAAACATTGAATACGAGTAGTCACACTTAAATTTTCAAAATTCTCTCTTAAATTGCCATAATATATAAGTTAAATCTTCATTGTAATAAATACTATTCAATATAACTAGACGATTGAATCATTTGGTGTATCAGCTTTAGAAAGCAACGGCACACTACTGTAATCTTTAAGACATTGACTACTTTTTCTGGAGCCGTTGTCGAAAGAGCTGGCTTGCGGCATTTTGGGGATCCAGTTATTATTACCTACTTTATTCGAATTGTGATTGCCTATTGTGTTCATCTGGCAATCTTTCAGTTTCACCTTGGGCTGTCCGCTTTGACTCACTGAATTGTGGTTAAGTGAGTTAACGTTAAGTGATATGGAGTTTGAAACGCTGACTTTGTCTGTTTCTTCGGCGGGAGGGTTCACTCCGTTCGCCACAGGCTCGGTGGGGTCTGACTGCTGTCTTTGTATTATGAGATTTTGCAAAAGTGGTTGTGCTTCTTTGTCTAGTTTAAGGAAGTCATTGTTTCTCTGTTGGAATATGCCAGAGCCTCGCCTGCTAGAAGAACGCGACCCGTGATCCAGCCTCTGTCTGAACGGGGTGAGATGGGATATGGAGCTGTCCGTGGACTGAGTCTGCAGTTTTGCAAGTGGCGGTCTTTCCTTAGGTGGAGCATTTGGATCCACGATCTCTCCCAACAACCAGTATGTTGTCACGTTTCCTTTGCCCTAAGAAGAAAAAAAGTTTTTAATATTCCAAATTTTACGGTTGTATTAACAAGTGACATGTGGAAAGAATACGCGCTTTATAAGGATATTGAAAATTATCCATTTATAACCATAATATATCATTTAAATATACCTTTCAATATTTTCTAATATTGGAATTCTTTAACAGAAGCTTTATGTCTTCCTTAATTCAAAAACTGAAATACGTATCCGTTTTATTATCTTTATTCAATTAGACAACGTCGTGTCAGCAAACATTGGGTTCATCTCAGCTAATTTTGTTAATCAGTACATTTCATTCTAGCTCCGTGCAAATAAGCACTCTTACAGCGGATTTAACGAAGCTCGCTTTCCAAACTCTCTATTAGGTATCTATAGACAGTTGTTAGTCGGTTAGGTCAGATTTTAATGCAGCGAAATAAATGAGAAATCTTTTTGCGGCATTCATGGGAGGCTATTTCTGAGAGTAATTTCAGTATGGATTAAAAAATGCCACCATTAGGACATTCAAATAGATAAGTACATTTACTTTATATAAAATGAATATTCTCGTTATTTAATAGAAAAAAGGACTCAAGGACTCATAAATTCGATGAACCGCTTAATCAAAATGTGAGATTAAAGTGCTGAGAACCAACTGTAATGAGATATTTTTTTATTAAATATATTTTGTGACCGAAATAAATCCTTACCTTCATAGCAACTTCTCCCCTCAGTTCCAGCTGGAATGTTCCAAACGTGTCGAGCAGAGCCTTAGTGGTGGGCGACACGTGAATCTTAAGAGCTTCCCCATTGGACTCCATGCGAGACGCAGTGTTCACTGTGTCTCCGAATAGGCAGTAGCGGGGCATCTTTAGACCAACAACTCCGGCAACACAGGGTCCTGTTGGAAAACGATTTGTTAACAATTATTAAGTTGTGTTTAATTTGGCGTATGGAAGACGAGGTTTGTTCCACAAATTCCACAGGAAACCAACTTAGGCGCACGCCACGCAAGTACTCGCTGCGCACGTGAGGCCACACACACACTTGTATGTAAGGTGTGGGAGTCTATTGGTCTAACTGCGGTTAGCAATATGAGAGCAGAATCTGATGGACACACTAAACATAGTGTATATGCAGGTGTATATCCGCCCGTCCGTGCTCCGCATGGTATTAACATGTGTGCCATGCGCTACCATTTAAAACCACGTGTTCGTGCGAGCGTGGGCCGCTGTGGGCTTTCTCCCTGCGAGCATTTTCGCTCCGCATCTATATTTGTGTCATTACAGATTTTCACGATAGCCCAACGATAGAACCTTTGAAGAGCAGAAACAGTGCGAGTGGTTCAATCCAATCCAATCCAATTTTTGATTTCGGACTTGGTATTTTTTTACTTAATAAATATCAGAGGACAATCTCACACAAATTCACTTAGTCCCAAACTAAGCTCAAGGCTTATACTATAAGTACTAGACGACGATAAACATAATACAAAAAAATACTCGGCTCATCTCATATATATTTGCCCATACCGGGAACCGATGCGGTTGTGGAGAAGATGTGGTTAATTGCTTGCCGAACAGTGCCTCAGGTAGTACGAGTATAAATACCGGCCACGATATACGTTCCGGTCTGGGATATATTTACTCTCTATGTCTCTTTCGAGACGCCATTTTAGGGGAGCTGCATTGTAGACTTATAGTCTAAAGCGATCGCAGAACAGTAAAATATGCTTGTGCAAATAATTCTCCTTCAACAAAATTTTGGTACAACCTGTAGAGGTAGTAATGAAACAAAAATAGGCAGGTACGAGGAAACTATGGCAACGAAATGTGAGGGATTACCCTTAGAAACTACACATGAAGATATCTCGAATGTTGACGCGGAGCAACCAAGTGAACACGCACAGTGCCAAGACCCTATGATAATCAAATATTATGGGAGGCACGTGTTGATCTAAATTATGACCTTTACACAACTGTCCTACTTTGTAATATAGGCTTATTATTATTTATTTATTTATTTATTATGGGTTAACCACAGAACTTACATTGGTTTTCGAGATAGGTTATAATATAAAAACAAACTTAATGCTAAATGCAGCCCTACTTACAGCCCTACTTAGTTACTTATCGTAGATGAAGTAACTTACATTGTAATCGAACTTCTCCAAGTTATTGAAACTTGGATGTAAAAGGTCGCACATGTCTTTTATCGTGTTATACTTTGTGAGAGAGTTGGAATTACATAGAGGCATCTGAAGCAGTTCCGAAATATCTTTAATATAACTCGAAATATAGTTCTTATTTACATTATGAATAATGAATAAGTACTTTATAGAAATGACATTATATTCTTAGGTTTGAAGATTTCGGAGCGCCTAAATGTATAATTAAGATGTATTTTTAGTAACACTTTGTGAATTTTTAAGCCTGAAATATCGTCGTTATGTATAAGTAATGGACTAGATCCATTAAATAATTGCTCGTTCCATTTTCCGGTTTGAAATAAAATACGCCACTTTTTATTATTTAAGCACGAATAATTACGTTTGCAGACCGCGTAAATATGATACTTTCCTTTGCCTCTTCATTATTATTTTCTTACCGACCCGAAATTCGGTAAAGGTTTGGAAGTGGATACTAAAAGTGGCAAAAGCCGTCTATAATTCAAAACGCTACTGTCAAATTTTACTGATACAAGTTAATCCAAAAGAAAAGCGAGAGGTCAATTTTAGAACCGATCACTTATAATGAATACCTATTTGTCAAAATCGATTGAAAATCCATCCAATATAAAAAAGCTTGCTTATGGGAATATGATAAGTTAGCAAAAAAAAGTACTATGGAATAAGTGTAAGGGCAAAAGATTTATATGGCACTGCAACATAAAAATGTAAAATAATTAATTGAATGGATTAATTAAAATAATAAAGTTGATAAAGTAATAATCACCCGCATAATCCAAAATACATATTCATAAAACCAACAACAAATGAAATCAATGAAGTACCTACATTGCATTTCGTTTCGGACAAGCGTTAATTGCGATATAATTGATCATTTAGCTTTCATTTTAAAAAGGGTTATACGTTTTCCCCGTTTTCTTTATATTTAGATGACGTTTTACATTGAATTCTTCCATATCGTCCTTAACACGGCTTGTGTTTCAAGCCATTTATCAATTTACAAAACGAGTAAGCAAATATCATACCGACGACAATTCACCAGTCAAAGCGAAAGGTAGTACTGAATTTATTTCATGCCTCATTTTACTCGGAATAAATAAATATCTTTATTCATACCACCCACTTTTCCGGGTAATGAGGCGGACGGGATATACTCCAGGAATGGGAATGAGCACGAGGTTGGACGAGCACAGGTCTTTTCTGTAAATACGTTTTACAGATTTGTTTTGCTTGGGTGGTTTATTAATTAAATAAAATATTTTTTTTATTGTGGTAACGCAACAACTCAAAATTGCTATAGGACACTCTTTCGCCTAAAAATAATCGTAATTTTCCGATCCGTTACATTTTCCTATGCCGTTTTATGTCATGCTTCTTTTAAATTATAGTTAGTTAAAGAAAATACGTTGATCGGAGACTTAAGAAAAATAGGCGTTTAATCTTAGGTTTAAGGGAGGGCAACGCAATTATAATCTTGATTTTGCCAATGGGTCAATCAATCTTGACAATGCCAATGTCTCTTGGGTCACTATTTAAAACCATGATTTTCAAGTATATAAATCCACCAAACATTTATTTCTTTGGCAATCAAACACCCATTTTTTTTATTTTCTTTCAAGCATATTTATTAATTAGTGCATATAAATAATTTTTTTTCTAAAAAACAATCACTTTTGTCTCCTAGCTTACGGGACAGAATAACAGCAGCAAAAGTTGACCCACCCAATTTTATCTACGCCTTTTTATTATTACTATATTCATAACTTTAGTACCAATGTAAAAAATTGCAGCATAAATAACCACTGTCCTGAAATTCTAAATTGATTCATTAATGTCAGGACATACACTGCCAAAAGCGTGGATAGATATGACTAAGGTCAACAATACAAATACCACGGCAAGTATTCTTACGTCTTTCCACAAGTTTTACAGTATCACAACGAGAAAAGGACGCTTAATTGCTTAGCTTAACTGTTTTTCAAATTGGTAACGAGGATGGATGCGTAGAAAACGGGCTAATTAATGTGTTTATCCAAATCAGGAAAAAGAGGCCTATCAAAGGCATAAAACAGTGATTGCTTTAATAGTGACAGTGAGATAGTGTTTCATTGAATTGTTTCTTAACATGAATTGGATTAATGCAAAGGTATTGGAATGGATGAAATTATAAAGACACACATTTTCCAAAAACTGCCACACATGGAACTGACGAAATTGCGCGAAGACGTGATGTTCCAATATTACGACTGCCCCCGTACCACAGCGAGCTCAACCCAATTATACATCAACGACCGAAAGAAGAGTTCCTAATGTCTATTTAATAAAGCCACGTGTGTTGTGTTGTATCAGTTTATTTAGATTTTTAATAGCAAGAGTATGACGTAAGGCTGTTTGTATTTTAATCGTGCATCATTGGTTCAAAGGATTTAGGAGGTAGACTAACAAGCCAGGATAGCTAATAGGATAGGTACTTAAGATCCGGAAAATTGAAATACTTCTTCAAGGGATAACGACAAACGAGTTCTACCAAAAGCTTACCAGAATGCAGTCCAATGCGGAGCTTGAGCTGGTCATGCGGTCGGTGCCGGATGCGGAACCTGCGCACCGCATTGAGCAAGGCCAGCGCCATGCGAGCCACCTCACACGCGTGCCGGGTGCCGTTCCGCTCCGGCAGCCCCGACACCACCATGTATGCATCGCCTATTGTCTCTACCTGTTGATGTAAGATACAATTCAAGTCTATTCTCAAATCTCATCTGGTAACTCCTTAGTCACCGCGTATACATTAATTAGGTCGGTGACCGATGCTTCGGCCGCATCTGTCCGGCAATGTGTCCGGTCAAGTTCGAAGAAAAAGCAGAGCGAGCGCAGTGTGTAATTTACTCGAACCCATTCATGCACTATTTCCCACCCATGTTCCCCACTATGTTCGTTGTGCAGCTAGAAACTTTATTTTTATACAGATTTAGTTTATGACTTTAAATCCTAGTAAAAAAATAAATGTTCTATGATCTAAACTAATAATATAAAGGGAAAGGATTTGATTTTATGTTTGTTTGTAACGGATAAACTGAAAAACGACTTCACCAATTTTAAAAATCTTACATCGCAAATAAATAGTGAAATTTCAAATACTGCAAATATTTCTACTCTTGATCGGAAAACAGTAAAATGAAAATCCGATTTAAATGTATGAAACATCAAACACGAAACGCCTAGTTATTATTATGTTAATTGTTAAACACGAATATTCAGTAGGTTAATATCCACTACCTACCAAAAAGTACTGATTTCCCACCAAAAACATAAATGTAAAAAATACTAAGTTCTCCGCCAAAATTGTCTTTTGAGCTCTCACTTGTCAGTTTTCTTTAAAACCTACATGACCACATAACAATACTGTATAGAAAACTGCCAAATTTTGGTAGCATTTGAGAACTTCGCATAGGCACATAGGTTTTACATTTTGTGTTATTTACTATGTATGAAAAAACTGTTAGCACCAGACGGTGACGGATAACGGGTTGCAGTCGAATACGGCCAAATCGAATAGCGATTATTTCTGATTTCAGAGATGGTTTTAGTTTCCAATCCCACCAAAACCTTAAATTCTTATGCGTATTTGTCAAATATGAGTCCTCCCAACCCAATCTTCCAGTAAACGAGATCATCGCGTGACTATATTTTCACTATTACAAAACTAATCACCACTGAGATCCAAAAATCGACTCCCCACCAAAGCCTTTATTCTACTTTCTATCCATCTTTGTCCATCTTGCTTTAATATCGAAATCACACGTTAAGACTCTTTCTGTCAAGTGAATAAGAGCTGTGATACCAAGGACTATGGTAATTATAATGTGAAATAGGGACCCTATAATCGGTTTCTTTAACAGTTTAACTTTAATTGATGAGCCACTAAAACCTTAAGTTTTCGGTAATTTATTTCCCGTCACTCGAAAACTGTCAGGGTACTATGGTAGCTCAAAAATTTTAATTGTGCCTAGTAATAAATATCTACTTGAGTGAGTAATTATTTAATTAATTAAATAGGTAATTAAATGAAATTATTCTAATACAAAAATATTAATATGCAAACCATTATGTACAAAAATAATGAGAATTTTCGCAGAATTTGTTTATCATTGTTAACTACATTATATCTCATCCTATAATTCAAATCAGTTCCTTAGAAAACTGTTGACGTTTGTTACATTTCTGTTTTCATCAATTTCAATAAGTTTTAAATGACAAAAACTTTGAGTAAGTTTAAAATGTTAACTAAATTATATAAAAAATAGTGTTTAAATATATTAATTTTGCATTGTTGCGGGATAGCTGAAATTATTTCACGCCAGCATTTTTTCGTGTCCATTCTCCGAAACATCGTTATTAAGGATTACGTGAGGTTTTTTCCATATTAATTAAGAGGATTTTACCTAAAAGTACGTATACACATTTTTCTTGTAAAATCAAAAATTTTAATGTAAAACAAATCAAATCAGTTTTTTGCTGATACTTACTTAAAAAATGTGCCAGTGAAAATAACATGGAAATATAAACCTTCGTCCGCGTAATATGCTGCTTAAATAATAATAAAATTTGACGTACCGAATACGCAATGATAATGCTTCAAGGAAAAGCGGGCTTTATTAAAATATGGCGAATGCCACAATATGATGCTTTTTGTATTTTTATGTCTGCTGGTAATGATGGATGACTCGTAATAATTCTCGTTTCAACAGCTTTATATCACACCTATATAGGCGTATTTTTTATGGCATCGAAGGTAAAGAAGGTAGGTGAAGGTGTGCAGGGTCCGTCCGGATCGCTACCGCGCATCTTATCAATTAACCACCCGCCAAGCAACAATGTTCGCATCGTTGTGTTCAGGTGTGGGGATAAGACAACCGGTGAAATTACTAGCATAGAGGCATTCTATCTTGGTCCTCAGAGTTGTCAACGCATTTGAGGTCTTTGGATTATAGTCTTGAGAATCCAAATGTCTATGGGTCTCAGATTCCACTTACCATCAGGTGGCCTGAGTGCTCGTGTCCCTTCTCCTTAACATAAAAAAACGGGCACACATGCCACCTAATGGGAAGCGGGATCTTAAACCACTACTATAATACACTACAATAATATATATTTCAGAAAACCATCCCAAATTTTAAAGTTATATCAGTAATTACAAGTATCGAGGCATTTCTTATTTCTTGTTTGTACAAACTTTTTAATTAAAGAGAAAACAAGTTACTTAATGAACTTGAGGTTCGCGAAAGTTATGACTTTTAAGTACCTGTCGGGGTACCATGTTGTCAAAGCAGTGACGTTGAGCCCTTAGGTATTGCGAATTTTAAGAAGTTCTACATTTTTCCGTTGCATAATATTTACTTCAACTCTTCTTCTCTCTTCTCTCTTTTTTTCTATTTTTTATTTTTACTTGTTAATTTTGACTTCAATTCATAGTAACAATATTAAAGATTACACTATTATGTTCAAAACTTAATATTTTTGTAACGAGACATAGAACGGGTAGCCTCATAATTCGTTTAGCTTAATCAAACTCAGTTATCTAGTGGTAAGTGGTTTTCAAAAAAGTGTACCTACATCGTTAAGGACAAAAATTAAGAAACTAACTTTTCCATTTCATCGCAAAAATTAACATATCGACGCTTGAAAGGCGAAATGGGATAAGCGACATTTTTTGTGATATTGTGTTACATATATCGTTAAAATGAGAAAAATCTGCTGATTTGAACGATATATATTATGCAATTCAATATCACAAAAAATGTCGCTTATCCCATTTCGCCTTTCAAGCGTCGATATCTAAATGTACGACTAATTTTCGTGACGAAATGGAAAAGATAAAGTTTCTTTATTTTTGTCCTTAAAAACGCCTTAGTAATAGTTTTAATTATGAATATTTTATTCATATTTCACTCCGTGGGATTATTATTATATAGTTAAGAGTGACGGACGCTAAAGCCTGGATCAACCTTTTTTTAATTAAAACGTGCTATGTGATTTCATCGCAATTTTAATGTTTTATGTAGGATGATAGGGAACATCGTGATGTAACAGATTTTCGAGTTTTATATGGTAAGTAAGTAGGTAATATTGCTTGTTTTAATATTTTACGTTATTTATTAAGGGAATAAAGGCTTCTAGTATTGTTAGGCGATGGGCTTGCAACCTGTCACTAATACACTAGTAAATATCTCAGCCTACTTGTGCAAAATGTGGTTACAGAATTAATAACATGTCTTTTTAGAGTGGTTGGTATTTCTGTAGCTCTGCCTGCCCCACTCTGGGAATGAAGGCGTGATGTTATGTATGTATTGTATGTTATTTATTTATTTTTGTACGAATTGCTAGATTTAAGTTGCAAAGCACATTGCTTGAACATAAAAGTCAAATGAGGACCGACAACATAGTGAATGTCGTAAGAAAAGGCCTTAGACAAGATGCGTAAAAACGAATGTGGAAAATTTAAAAGTGTATGTAGTAGAAATAAGCGCTCGACGCGTCCGTTCGGCACCTTATGACCGCCCTATACATTTTCGATAACGATAACGTTCCCGCAATACATCTTGTCTAGGGCTACAGGACCGATTTTTATGTCGATTCACGTCCAGCAGTTGAACGTCTTTTTAATAAATAAATAAATATCAGGGGACCATCTCACACAAATTGACCTAGACCCAAACTAAGCTCTAGGCTTGTAATATGGTTACTAGACAACGATAAACATACTTATATAGAGAAAATATACAGAAATACATAGAAAACATCCAAGACCCGGGAACCAATATTCGCGCTCATCACACGAACATCTACCCCTGACTGATATGATGATAATACTGCCGTAATACCAAATAAAGTAGCTGCATAGTAATTGTATAAGCATTTTAAATTTTAAGTGTTTGCAAATAGAGTATACAATGCTTTGACTCCTATGGCAGTTAGCTGCCTTCTTCGATATTAACGCAGAATAAGAATAATAATATTAATATCACGGGACAATGTCACACAAATTGAACTAGTCCCAAACTAAGCTCTAGGCTTGTACTATGGGTACTAGACAACGATAAACAAACTTAAATAGATAAATAAATAATTAAATACATAGAAAACACCCAAGACTCAGGATTAAATATTCGCGCTCATCACACAAATATTTCGGAGGCAGGGTCACTCCCAACTAGGCCAGCGTGTCGTCAGAATAAATTTGGTATATGATTTTACTTTCTGTAGCCTAATTATTGTTACAACCTACCTTATAGACGTCATAATTCTCCACAATGCTGTCGAAACAGGTGTACAAGTCGTTAAGCAAGTCTACAACTTGCATGGGGGTGGATGAGGCTGAAAGAGCGGTGAATCCGACGATGTCGGAGAAGTAGATGGTAACCTGTTCGAAGGTCTCGGCGACCACGGATTGACCATTGATTAGCTGTGATGCTACTGACCTGATGAAATAAAAGTTGTAAAGAGTCACCAAGTTTGAAAGATCCTTTAATTAGGAATGGAGTGCTTGGCTGCTACCAATCAAGACCACAAATTGAGTAAATAAAATGTTCAAAGACTTTTCAAGCGATATCTGTTTATAAAAATGAAACGAAGAGAATAAAACTTTATTTTTTCGTTTTGATAAAGACAAGCTCTAGAAACACTTTCTTTTACATAAAAAGACACAAAGGTTTGAATCGAGTAGCGTTTTATTTTGTAAATTCATAAAACAGCTCTATATAAAATTTTCTTAACATGTTAGGAGTCTTGTTATTGTCATAACAGCACGATAATATTCAATAAATAATCAATCAATCTAAGTAATATCATCAAATAGGCAGTTATACACGGTGACTTTGAATTAGTATACAGGAACCATTTTTACTTACTCAGTAATCGATGGCAATTACATTTTAAAATTAGAAAGTCGTAAAACAAACAATAATATCAAGAATATTTTTTAATTATTTAAGATTTTATTTTAAACTTAAATGATTGTCACCCCGAGATAAATACGAGATAAATTTAGTAATAAGACAAAATGTAGCAAATGTAAGAAATATAGGGTGACCATACAATTAGTGTTGTACACAATGTTTTATCACCTTATTGCTAATTGCATAATTCAAGAATGAATGAATTACTTGAGCGCACGCATAGTAATTTGTTTTTGCCCAGGCCGTAAAATAAATTGGTTCCTGTATAGGTACTAATTCAATGTTACCGTGTTTATTTATGTCTTTGATTTATCCCTTAAATAATAATAACACGACTTGTTATCGAAACAATAATATCATATAAGTAATATGATCTGCTGAATAAGTTTTACTTACTTGGGTAACAACTGATACAAAAGTTCTTCGCACTTTTTCTTTTCTTCCAAATAATCTTGTGTTCTTTCACTAACTAATGTCTCTAAGTTATTAGCGTATTGCTCCATACGAGAAAGCAAATTGTCCAAAATATTACTACTTTCTTGACTTCTGTAACAAAGTATTTAACATTTTATCAATTATTAATAAATTATGATTAAAAAGAACAGAAGAGTAATGTAGAGAGCTCTTGCTTCGCATAATTGACATTGGCATAATGACGTGCTTGATCATTTTGATCTTGTTTTTTTTAAAACTAAAACGTTGAACTTAAAAATTAATTAAGTACGAAAAGTTGTTTTCGAAAAATAAAATTATAAAAGTCTGCATCACAGAAAACAGGATTCTCCTAAAAAATAAGGATTAAGTACTACTACTTTATTTAATGGTGAAATAGATTTTAACTACTATAGAATCAAATATATTGCCACTTAACCGCTTAACTAAGTCAAGCTTTTATTATAGGAGTAAGTGGTCCTTCCCTAGAGACTAGTGTACATTACGTCTTACATTAAGTACAATAAATATCGCGATAGACTCAATAATTCACTCAAATACCGTAGATAACTCAGAAGCATACTATCGATTGTCAAAATAGTTTGTGTAGGTGCTTGGTTTTTGGAAAACTATTTTAGGCGCCTAATCGTATCAGACGGAACAGGGAACATTTAACAGTCTTTACATCAAAAAAAACATTGTTTTATTTATATTTGTAGTTAAAAGAAAAAACCGTTATTTTACAAACATTTTCGAATGATCGAATTACTAATGTAAGTAAAGTTATTCATAACAAGAGTTAGACATAACAAGATTATTTTTAGTTTTATATGCGTTGTCAAAGATAACATGAACGAAATTTACCGTTATTTTTCTAATGTGAAAAATAATGAAGTATGTGTATGTACATACTTTATTCTTTAATTCATTTCATTCAAACATTTCACCTATAGATAGGAAAATAAATTCGCCTCTAAGAGTTCAATTGCTTTCATTTCGATGGCCGATTTGTTTAGTTTTGTTTGGTTTTGTTTAAGGAATTAACTAAGTTTTCTCAAACTCTAGAAATATGAAATAGCTATACGAGTATTATAAATTAGCTGCTTCAAGTTTAAATCTAAACGAATGAGGCTTTTTAAATTGTTGTCATGAATAAAAGTATTTTACGTTTAAATGAATTGTGTTCTGTTTTTAATATAAACTGAATGAATTATTAATAATGTGGACCAAGCAAGCAAGTATATTTTTATTACTTAAATAAACAAGTATAAATGAGAAATGAGAAATGAGATCAAAGGCAGCATAAACTTACAATTGTCTTTGAGCAAGACTAATCTCGGACTGGAGCGACGATTTTCGCAAGGTGGCTGGTAAGAATGCACAATGAAAGGGGCTTATGCCCAGCATTGGATTAGTATATGACTATGATGATGATAATGATGTTAATAATGATAGTGATAATGATGCTCATGATAACGATAACTATGATAATGAAGATAATGATGACAATAAAGAGAAAAATCACACGGACATCGATCAGATGGAAGTATGTACATAAACATTACTTGTTGAGGCGGCGGATAGCGCCCTTCAAGTGCCCGAAGACCGGGCGCTCGGTGGGGTCCTCGGCCCAGCAGCGCCTCATCAGGTCATGTGCGTCGTCAATGTCGCACGAACGGTGGTGCGACGTGTTCGGACGCAGGCCTGTCGCTTTTACAGCGTCGATTATATCTAGGGACAGTGAAAAAACACTCAAATTACTTATAAAAATATCGGTGGACAATAAAGAAATACATAGAAAACATCCAAACTGTAGACCAATTTTTTTCTAACAGGGCACGAGCCACCTTAAAACGCAATAATGGAACATGTTAGTAAAAGTCATTCTTGCCTTTTGGACCCATGTCAATCTCGGGTCCCAGCCAGAAAGCGCCTTGTCGATTAACGATCTCGTGCATGATGATGGCGAAGGAGTAGATGTCACCCTTCTGGGTACCCTCAGGAGGAGGGTTTTCCATGCGAAGAAGCTCAGGAGCAGTCCACAGCATACCTGTTAAATATAGTTATTATGAATGACTATCGTTTTAACATTATAAGAATTGTAATTTATCAAAGCATTTCTTTCATTTCTTGGGACAACATTGTAAAATACTTCTATTACCTTACAATGGATCTAAACTTTTGCAAATATTAACATTGAAATAGGCAAGCTGGTTTTCTTTTAGTAGAATAATTCCTAATAGCGCAGCGCAAGCTTTTGACTTTGAATCCTGAATCCTGAAGCAGTTTACATATTTCTGATCATTGTTTTTTATCTTATTTATGGCTTTCGATGCTGTAACCTCAATTAAACATATCCTTACGTGTCCAATAGCTGTGAGCTGATGGGTCTTTTTCAGTTGGTCTAAGGGCGTGCAATCCGAAGTCAGTAATCTTCAGAACAAAACGAGAATCAACCACGCAGTTGCTAGACTTAAGAGCCCCGTGAGATCTTATATCGGTGCCATGAAGAAAGTGCATACCCTGATAAAAAATACACGAATAAGGTTAAATTGATTGCAAAGAAGTTTCCAAAATCTAAATAATAAATGAGAACAAAAAATTAAGACTTAACCATTTTTATCCTCAAAAGTACTAATCCATTGCCCCCTGTTTCACCATTCTGACAATAATAGGTGACAGGTGACGTTTCACTAGACATTGCAAAGTTAACAAGCTTTCTTATCAATGAGATTCATATCAGCTGCACCATATACACTAAAATATCACCTGTCTCCTGTCATTGCCAGGATGGTAAAATTGGGGCTTGTATTACCCAAATTTGATCTTCAATTCTGGAAATTGAGTAAATTTTGAATGGTGCAAATAATGGGTGATTATAATTTTATTCAAAATCTTTATTTTATACTGGCTCTGACTAGTTGTAATCTGATTAGTCTTTATTCTTATTTAAATAATATTTTAACTTGAAAACATACTCTAAAATCACTATGATAGTAATTCTTACCCTGACAATATCATGCATTAGGCTGACTTTGAACATCCAATCTAACTTGATAGTATCATTCTCTAAAATATCCTGCAGAGATCCTTTAGGGCAATATTCTGTAAGCAGGCAACAATGAGGCGGATCCACGCACGCCCCATAAAACCGTGCAATATGGTCTTGTTCTAGGTCCTTCATTTTCTTCAGTTCCAAAAGCAAAGGTCTTGTAAGGTCTATTCGCTGTTTGTCTACTTTTTTAAGCGCCACTCGACAACCCTTGTATAAACCGCATGGAGTGTAGATCTGTCTGTCACCAGCCAATGACGTTGCCTCGTCTGAGTACGCCGTCTAGAAAAAGAAAGAAGTCTCTTTTAAGCCATAACAAAGCACAAGCACAAAGCAAGGCTTTTGCACATCTTGTGCTACCATTAAATAGAGGATTATAAACAGCAGCTAAAAACATAAATATCAGATTCAAAGCTTCGTCAATTACTTTACTTATTGAAAAGACGAATAAAAACAAAATGTTAAATAACGTTTTATCATGTTGTATTCCTAAAAGGACAAAAACCTCGCCATACGATCCAGCTTCAACGCTTTTTCAAAAAAAAAACATTAGTCTGAAAAAGCCGAGATATTGTAAAGTGATCATGGAAAAACAGGATTCGTTAAGAATTTGACAAGAATAAATAATTATATTACAAAAGTTTGGCTTTACCAAAAATTTCCTGTTTTGCCTGAGGCAGGGATTTTTACGAGATTTTATTCAAAAGCAACAATTCATAATTTTCAGGAGCGCGTGTTAAAACTTTTTAATTGATAAAAAACAACACAAGTTTTTAACCTGACGGTTGGAAAACAGACAATATTGATTTATACTTTCGACTTAAGAATAATGAAATATTAGTTTAAGAGGCCGTATACGAAATTTTGCCGGTATTCCTTCTTTTCGTTATTATACTGTTAAAATACTGTTTTTCTGTATGTTTTAATGCACATCATGAAATATAATTTCAGTTATGATCGAATAAATGAGTTACGAATGAATGAGCTGCTTTTTTAGTTATGTCAAGTATTGTAATAAGAGATTTTGGTGGTTTTAAAATATTATTATATTGTTGATTTTTTTTTTCATTTTTGAATGCTTTCTTAAAATAATGGATTGGTTTTTGAACTGAAGTTTATTGCTGTTGTTTTAATTTTATGAACGAGAGTTTTAAGTAGCCGAAATCAAATACATTTTTGTCCTTTTTCTATAATTTTTTACCAATTTAATTATTTTTTTACACAAAACAAAAATATTTAGGTGGTGAAAAGAAATAAATACATTTTTTAGACAACTTTTACAGCAGTAAATTGTATTTTTTTCATATCTTTTAATTTCAAAACGTTTCGTGAATATTATTAACCTCTTACAGCAAAATTCACAAAACAGTCGCCGGTTTCAGGTCAATTAATCAAAATAAAATAACAAAACCAAAAAGTAGCTCATACATTCGTTGAAAATCGAAATTATCTTTCGTGTTGCGCATTAAAATTTGGAGAGCTAAATTATATCAACTGTAAAATCACGTGTGTAAAATCACGTAAATCAGCGAAATCGGCAAAATTTCGTATAAGGCCTCTTAAGTCGTTAAAAACTTCACATAGATAACGCTGAGGATAGTTGTACTCATAGACGAATTAGGTCTATTTTTAGCCCTGATTAAAAATATGTATAAATATTAAATCAAACGAATATTACTACGGAAAATAATGGATCGATTACTTCAGCAGCAGTGCAAATAAAATAACTCCATTGTCAAAAAAGATAGTAACGCTTTTAACCACATTGCGACGAAATTTAATTATTCTAAAAAATATGACGCGAGTTCATCTCGTCTGAGTGTGTTTGTATGTTATGTAGTTTCTATCCGTTTATTTCCACTTTAGGAGCTCTTGAGTGCAACGAGTCGAGGAAATAATTATGGGATAGAATGCCGCCTACGCAACATCTCGAGCGAGAAATCGAAGCATTTGAATTTATTGGTATAACATTAACATTAGAATTGTGTATCTCAATAACCATTTTATGTAATCGATAAATGTTTATTTAAGTGATCTTGGGTTATAGTCAGTATGGGGATAGTAAGCGTAACTTCTTTTTTATTGTTTTTAAAGACACTCTACAAGGCAAAGTTTGAAGACTAAACTGGGAATTAAATCCATGTCCCGTCTTTAACTGTGGTAACGCACTAACCATCTGAGTATAACAAGCTCTATAATTTAGAACTTACGTAGCTATCGTTAACTTATATTTGACTAATGCCTGTTCCTAAAATTAAAACCGCTTAGCTTTAGTAAATTCAGTCAATGTCAACCAAAAGCTATCAAATTTATCGGTGGTTTGAATATTGGGAACGAGCATTAGTTGCCAGCTCATCCAAAAAATAATTCTCATTCATTTGTTCTGTTTTGTAACACGTTCACAAACCGATTTCAAATTAATTAAATATGGGATAAGAATGATGAACTGCCAAATGATTGTGATGTCGATAGGGTTTGTATATCACTAGTTTCAAAATAATGAACATATGTACATGCATACATACATAACATCACGACTTCATTCTCAGAGTGGGGTAGGCAGAGCTACAGAAATACCAACAACTCAAAAAAGACTTCTTAATAATTCTGAAACCACATTTTGCACAAAAATAACACTTACAGAATAATACACGAAAAGACAAATACAATTATAATAATTTGGATATCATTGCGCTGGTAGTAGATTATCATTGAAGTGGCTGTGGTGGCGACGGAGGGCGGCCATAGAAACTTCTCAATGGCTCAAAGTCCATCAAGTTTAAACTTGTTTGAAGATTGAAGGAATTGTTAATAAAATATTTAAATGAAAAGAAAATTAATGCATAAAAAATGATCATTACGGACACTCTTTATGACGCTTAAAGCATGTTTATGCCAACCACCAAATGCAACCATGAAGTGTAACCAAGACTTACCCCACTGCTGTACCTTCTAGCCAAGGAGTGCATGCTGCCTCGCAGCCTTGTCCCTGGTTGGAGAACGTCGGTCCAGCTCACACGCCAGGTCATCATAGCTATCTCTGCTTCTAGTTTATAATGCCTGTTTAAGAACATCACAATGTATCAAAAATAAAAGAGAATAAAGGTAACCAAAAAAAAAACAAGTTTACAAGTAATTAATTAGCTAATTTTGTGTGTGAAATCTTCAATAACCTCTATTCTACTGAGCAAAACCCACAAAAAACCATATTGATTTTGACGTGTTATCGTATTGTCAACTTTACGATAGCTCTAATTAACATGACAGTAATGGCGGCCGTTTTAACACCGTAGAACAAAGGCCCTGGGCTCGTGTGGAGACTACGGTCAAGACAGTAAGAGGAGGCCTGTACCCTAACAATTAGTTACAGTTACGATACTCGCTGGAGATTCTAATACTCTGATCCTCTCACTCTACTACAATACTGTGAAGGACAGAACATTTGACTTGATAGCGAGTACGGTAATTGCAACTCATGGTAAGGGGACTGGAGGCTTGTGCCTACTGTTAGGACGTCATGTACATTTGGAATTACTGAGAAATATCTGCTTTAAGTAGATAAGCAAAGTTTTGACATTTTGATAACATAATGTAAATTAAAAAACAAGGTTTTCAAAATGTCTACTGAGATAACATTGCAAACTTTTTTGTGAAAATCCTGTTTAAATCATTTTCGAATTTATAATGAAACAAACAACCAATAAAAATGATTTGCTGTCGATAAACACGGCATTTTCATTTGAGAAAGTCTGTTGAAATGTGACGAAATTGCAAACAAATTGACTTCGCAATATACTCATACTTCAACATTATTCGAGGAAACAAAACGTCGTTAACTTTACTTTATCAAATTCCGTAGAGGAATATGGAATATTTTGGCCGACATACAATGTCTTCTTTAATATTAACGTGCCTGACATTACGTTACGTAAAAATACTACAAGGGGGTTGTTTTACCTTATGATATTTTTTGTAGTGCTTCTTAAAGTTATTAATAAAATAATTCCAATAACAAACGCAATATTTTTTTTTATTCTTAGAAATTAAACGTTTGTGGTAGCAGATTTTTTATTAATTGTTTAAAATACTCAATGTACCCATTTTCATAATTTGTCTTATATCTGCCGATTTTATGATCATGGTATACACAAAACGAGGCTGAGATTCTACACGGTAAAAACGATATTGCTTTTGACGTGTTTCCGTATTGTTAACGTTTTGATGTAATTCTTATTTACTTGAAAGTAATGGCGGCCGGGTAAAAACAATACTAAAACACACCAAACGCGATAATCGTTTAAACCCAGTAGAATAGAGGCCCAGGTACCGGGTTAGTCGTGTTAAGATCCGGCAAATTATGTGCAGTGCTGTTTGTCGAACAGAACAATATACAGTACCGGCTAATAATATATCATATTTGTACTTACATCTCATACAATTACCTACAAATGTGACTCACAAAAAAATAATTTACAAGCAACAATTACAATTTATTTAGTTACTAGCGACCCGCCCTCGCTTCGCTCCGGATTAAAGTATTATACATATAAACCTTCCTCTTCAATCACTGTATCTATTAAAAAAAACCGAATCAAAATCCGTTGCGTAGTTTTAAAGATTTAAGCATACATAGGGATAATATAGGGACAGAAAAAGCGACTTTGTTTTATACTATGTAGTGATGTATGATCACGTCAGCAACGGTTTTTTATATACTAAACTTTTTTAAATCTAAGATTATAATCAATGATTATGTAACATTTTCTTCCGAGCGTTCTTAAACCGTACTGCTAATATTTCTTACACATTTCGTAGAGGGATTATAAATTACTGTAAGTTTGGTTGTTAATTACTTACCTGTATATAAATACTGAAAGGATGGCTAGTATCACCACAACGGAGCTTAAGACGATACTAAGAATGGCGTAAACAGGTAAAGCTGAAACAAATAAAACATAATTTCAGAAATACTCGATTACGTCAATTAATTAAACAGCAAACGTCAAGAGCAATTAATTAATCACACAATGAAAAGGCGGTTCAATCGTGCGTGTACAGTAATGATCATCAGTTTAATGAAAACAGACGCTTAAATTTACTAGAGCTTTATCCGTATAAATTTAAAAAAAATACAGACGTGATAATAATGTCTTTCTAATGAGCTCATGATCATGAGTTTTAGGAGTGTAGTAGGGAAAATACGAGTAATGAATACTATACAGTATTACGCGTGGTGTGAAATAGCTTTAAATCTCACAAAATAATCGGCCCAGCGTTCGTTCACATAAACAATATTAACAAGTTACGTACGAGAATAAATAAATAAATAAATATCACGGGACACTGTCACACAAATTGACCTAGTCCCAAACTAATATCTAGCTATGGGTACTAGACAACGATAAACATACTTAGATAGAGAAATACATACTTAAATACATAGAAAACCTCCAAGACTCAGGAACAAATACTCATGATCATCACACAAATATTTGCCCTTACCGGGATTTGAACCCGGGACCACCGGCTTCGGAGGCAGGGTCACTCCCTACTAGGCCAACGTGTCGTCGTTTAGATATGTTGCGGTGTTTTAGTGGTATCCTTATTAGAAAGTTTGTACTGTTAAAGTAGGACTTGTAAAAATGCCGGCACATCTAAATGTGTCTGATTTGATGAGGACATAGCAAATTAGTGTTTTATTTTATTTCGGTAACTGTACCTATCCACCTCTTAAAATCCACATGTTACATCTTGAAGTAGCTAGCTCTTTTGTGTTCAAAGATTTTTGTACGTGTTACTTATAAGTAAGTACATGATTTATTTATAAAGCAATTTGTCTTCCTTCTACATAGGCAGCTTGATTCGCAAGCCGAAATAGGCAATTAGAGCCAACTCATCGATACTACTCACGAAACGATCGGGAGGTATTTCTTAATAATGGAGAAATTTATTAAGGAAAAAGGCTTTCTTGGCCTTTGTTGAATTACTTCTGATTTGCAAGGTACTACCCAGTAAAGGAAAAGCCTTTGTTTAAATACAGAAGAAGATTTGGACGCGTAAAAAATAGGTTTATCAATTACTCACAGTGAAAAGACGCAATATAAGATGCGTTTTCTGATATTTTTTTTAGTTACCTTTTTGTACTTTTCAAAACTTGCTAGGTTAAAAAGAACTTCGGAAAGCAATATTTCCCTCTTTAGGTATCCGTAGGCAAACGTATCCTTATAGTTTTGCCATGTCTGTCCGTCCGTCCGTCCGCAGCCGAGCTAGACTCTTATTACTATAAAACTGTAATTTCGCATGAATATACTTATTAGTCACGCCAACAAAGTGGTAAAACAGAATTTTTTTTTTTTTTTTTTTTTTTTTTTTATTTACTTTAAGCATTACATGTTTTCTTATTCTATAATCGTGCCAAACTACAGAGCAGTTTGTCGGCACTTACTCCTGGAATTAATTTAATCAATAACGCTCACATTTTTAATCTACGCACTAGTTAATTTAAATTTAGTTTGACATATAAAACTTTTTTAATTTAGACTTAAATACATTTGGCTCTATTCCGTCTAAATCATTAATGAGTTCGCTCGGTAGTTCATGAAATATTTGTGGAATCAAATAATTACTTATTCTACAACCATAATAATTAGTGAATTTAGGCAAAATATATGTTTTAACTTTTTTAGGTCGACTTGAGAAGCTCCGGAATTTTTTTAATATAGAATTTAATTTATTAAAATATTCAATGGCCAGCAAAAATTTTACCTTCCTATCAACAGGCATAATTTTACAAATCTCGAAAAGCTTTTCATAATCTTCGTTACATTGGTCTTTAATTTTTTTAGTAACTAGACATTTGAGGAATCTTATTTGCAATCGTTTTATTTCATTCATGTGAGTTGGAAACGACCTGCCGTAGCTACTCAAGCCGTAACTCAGTACAGGATCTACCAGTGCATGGTAAACACAAAAAAGCACTGACCTACTGACTGAATACTTAAGGTTATGAAATTGGGTAAGCAATGCTCGAAGTTTAGTGCACACTTGTTTTATGTGTGATTTCCAATTCATATCTTGATCAATAATTAATCCTAAGTATTTTATACTGGCAACTTGATCTATAGGCTGACATTTACAATTTAAAAACTGCTGGTGCAAGCATTCATACTTATGGCCCACTATACATATCGGCATATCTTTATTTTTACTCCTCGGTGATCTGATGTGCATATACTTAGTTTTGGCTACATTTAATATAATACCATTGTCATGTGACCAGCGCACCACGTTGTCAAAATCATCCTGAATACATTGTTGCATGTGATTTGGGTTGGTCCCCGAAAACATAATGCACGTATCATCCGCATACATATACGTTATACATTTTTGCACTACGTTACTCACGCTATTTACATGCATTATGTATCCGATGGGCCCGTACACGGAGCCAGTAGGCACACCCAGTGTTACCTGTTTCTCGATGCCAACAACATTATCTATTTTAACTTTGATTTGCCTGTTAGATAAGTAAGCTTTAAACCATTGATGGAGAGGCCCTCGGACACCGCACTCCGACATGGCCTTCAAGAGTGTGTTATGATCTAAGGTTTCGAAGGCTTTTTTGAAATCTATAAAAAGAGCAACTATGTGTTGTTTTTTATCAAGTTCTATATTTACTTTATCTGTAAATTCTGTAAGTGCCGTGTGTGTGCCCCTTCCACACTGAAAGCCATGTTGGACCGGGTTGATGACATTAGTTTCCGATAAGAAATTTGACACCTGGTTAACAATCACTTTTTCTACCAATTTATTAATGCTAGACAAAATGGCTATCGGCCTATAGTTGGTATACTCCAGATGACTAGACTGTTTATACAGTGGTCTAACAATAGATATTTTTAAATTGTCTGGGTAACATTCATTTTGAATGCATAGATTAATAAAATAAGCTAACACTGGGCTAATTAAATTTTTAATTCCTTTAATATCCTTCATTCTTATTTTGTCAAAACCTGGAGATTTTTTATCATTCATTTTGTTTATTATTTTTTCTACGTCTAGTGAAGTAACCGTTCTGAATCTCATAGATCTATCTAATTCTTTTGTGTAGGTTGACCTGTCTAGAAACTTAATATCACAGTTGTGTTTTATATTCGTTATTTCCTGTGTAAATGTTTCTGCAAAATTGTTACAAATATTTTGAATATTTGTTGTTTGCCCTAAATATTTTGTAATTGTTTTATCAAGACTACATTTTTTTCTTCCCAACCAACCATTAACATTTTCCCAAATTTTTCTAAAGTCTCCTTTACAATTTTCAATTTTATGCTTTTTAAATTTATTTTTAGTATTAGTTATAAGCTTATTAGTTTTATTTCTCCACTTGGTGTATTCCAACCTAAGGCCGCTATTACGTGGGTCACTTTTCCAGTTTCTGAATAACTCGTCTCTTTTATCTAGCATTTTTGTCAAAGTTTTCGTCATCCACTCCTGCGATCTATCGTGTTTATTGACAACCGTTATGAGACTACTATTATAAACATCACTAAAAACTTTACAGATAACTGTATATAATTCATTAGGGCATTGAATGTCCATCAGTTGGCTCCACTCGTATTGGTTCAACTTATCAAAAACCTGTTTATTGCATAGCCTAGTTACAGTCAGCTGTTCGTCGCCGCGCACTGCGAGCAAACCCGTAAACACCGCACCGGTTAAATAATGATCCGATATTTTACACGTCAGTAAGAACGCTCGCACACTTTCACAATTAACTCGCACATACAAATGATCGATGCAGGTCTGCGTCAATTTGCCTCTTGTTATTTCTTCTCGTGTGAACTCGCGAATTCCGCATTGCAGCCCATATTTACATAGCAGGTCCTCGCACATCCTTGTAGTAGAACACATGCCCAGCCTACTCAAATCGATATTTATATCCCCTATATACAAAATATTCTCATGTTGTGGTATGTTTTTAAGTATTCCGTCCAATTCTCTCAGGTAAATCATTTTTTGACACTTATGTATTCTATAAATGCCTAGTACATGTGTTATATATTTTGAGCCTTTTAATTTGCAATGTATCACCTCATAGCTTGTTCCTGTGACAGGAGTACATTCATGGCTATATGTTTCCTTTACATACATAATGATACCTCCTCCTTTTTGATTGACCCTTAGATTTGTGTACATGTCGAAGTCTGTTATTTTAAATAAATCAGCTGCTTCCTCCCCGACGCTAACATCTGTTAATATAATGATAGCCGTGTTATGCAATACGTCGCTTATTAACGTTATGAACTCATCAAATCCTTTCTTTATAGACCTTATATTCAAGTGGATAACGTTGAAATCCTTTTTACTTTGTGTCATGATCTCTTCAAAATTATTAGTTTGCGTGCATTTAGTAAATTCTATATCTGAATTATTTATAAAAGATAAAGGGTAATTTTGCCTGGACATGCCTTTTATAACTAAGGACACATTTATACAAATACAGGTAGGTATATCAGTATAACTACATACCTCAAGCTCCCTTCAGTACATACAGTTCAATATCCTGCGTTGATCTAACACAATGGGTTTTGTCATTTTTTATGAGTACTTTGCCATTTTTCACCCATATGTATTTGAAAACACCCCTAAGGCGTTCATTGACCATCCTAAGCAGGTCCCGGGTTTTTTTAGTTACGTTCTCGTTTATGTAAATGGGCGCGTTATTTTCTCCTCCATAAACGTCTTTGTTGTTCATAGCCGTCTTTCTCGCGGCCAGCCAGCGGTCGCGGGCGGCGCGCGAGGTCAGTTTTACAACTACGGGCCGCGCCCAAGTTTTTTTTTGCTGAGTACCCTCACTGCTCTTTTTTATGATACCTCCAACTCTCCACGCCGATTCTATTTCATGTTTTTGTACTCCATAACATTCACTTAGTTTTGGAATGACCTCTTCTAACTTCTCTGCCTCGGACTCCATCAGGCCAATCACTTCTATGTTGTTTTCCTTTCCCTTCATCTCAATCGCGTCTATCCGCTCTTCTAGCGCCATGTTACATTTTTCTAAGTATATATTTTTATTATGCACATCCCTTACCCTATCCTCCAATTTTTTAATCTTTCCATTACATTCATCTTTGTACTAGACCAGTTCCTGGTACTTCTCAGCGTAGAAATCGACTGTGGACTTGATATCCTCCAGCTGTTGGTGTATGGACGTGATAACCTCCAACTTGGCATACACCGCCTCTAGCTTGCCGTTTACTTCTCGCAAGAGCTGCTCCACGGTCACTGTACCTGGATTGACTTCGATTTTCGGTGGCATTCTCGGTGGAGTGCGTCGCATGCATTCCTCACAAGCCTCGTCTTTTAAAAAACGTTGCAGGTCTTTTACACAGTTCTTATGGAACGTTCCAGCACACACGCCTTTGCACTTTATAAAATCATTTTTTGCAAGCGACATAAATAATCTGCACTTTCTACACTGCACCATACTCGTATTGCCTAATCGCCGTTATGCGCACTCGCAACTAATCGCTAATCGCTATCGACCGCACGCCAAGAGCGCCGCGCGATGACTGTGGTATATACCTCCCCTACACGAAACGTGGGTTTTTTCTCGTCTACCCCACAGTGTGGGGTGTCATAGGATAGGTCTATCAAAAATATGATGGGATTGTAAAGGCATTTTTTCGATTAAGGGATCCGTTTATGAAATATTAAGAGAATTAAAAAAAAAAGTAACGAAGCAAAGAATTAATTTGATTTCGACCCGCAGTCGTCTCAGACAAGGTGCGGGTTGACCGGAGTTCCATTTGATCTTTATCATGAACCTTGTGGCGTAGATTCATCCCAAAAGGTTTAGGGATTTGTAAAAAAGACGTGCTTTGTATTTGGGTAAAAGGATTATCAATTGGGGCGGGACTGGATGTCTAATTATACTGTTTGGTTAATACCCGATTACACACTGGTTGAAGTTGTTGAGGATATATTGCAATCGATATGCAACAATAGGGTAAGATTTCTTTGGAAAAAACGAGCAGTACAGAGCCGAAGGGGTTAAGGATTTATTTGTAAGTTTTTAGATTTTTCGTAAATTTGTTTAAGCTAAAATATAAATGCTTCTACATATTCGCTTTTCTTCTTTTAGACGCAGAATTAGAATAATGTATTTTTTAATTTTAATCAGCTAAATACCCTATTGGGCGGCAGCCGCCATATTGCCTTTTTCCGCTATGCGGTGATCGCCGGGTCCCCGGTGCTTGTAAAAAACCGTTAAGCGGCAAGCGCCGGGGACCCGGCGATGGCAGAGTTTCGTATTTATATAAAAAATAAACCGCTAAATCTACAACTGTCTTGCTTTTACTTGCAAGATGCGTTCGTGAATAGATAAGGGTGGCATACAGTAACGGTCGCGACATCAACAAAAGCGTCTCTGTTTCTCTGTTTGTTTAGTGTGTTATTATAATGGTTTATAGAGTAAACACGTTTTTAATAAAAACAATTAAGTACAATTATAATACTAAATACTCATAATAATACATAATACACTATATTTAATTAAATATATATATACATAATATATATATATATATATATATATTTAGTATTATAATTGTACTTAATTGTATATATATATATATAAGATAAGGTAAGGGCAGATATTTGTGTGATGAGCACGAGTATTTGTTCCTGAGTCTTGGATGTTTTCTATGTATTTAAGTATATATTTCTCTATATAAGTAAGTTTATCGTTGTCTAGTACCCATAGCACAAGCCTAGAGCTTAGTTTGGGACTAGGTCAATTTGTGTGACATTGTCCCGTGATATTATTATAATAATAATAATATAAAAACTATATATAACTAATAAATAACTGCCATATATATATATATGTATGCACTTTAGTACCAACAATCGTAACAATTTTATATGGCAGTTTAAACATGACGTTAAATAGACAAGGTACTAAAGTGTATACATATTTATGACCTTGACTGTACGAGTTGTCTATGCAAAAACACATTTTTCATAGGAACAAAGGGAATCTAAAAAGGTTTATTTGACTATAAAGTTATCAATATGTATTACTGCATAATTAAAGAGGCAATATTTTCGATATAAGTATACCATTTCAGTCAATTTATGGGACAGTAACAGTAGGTATGTGATAAAATAATATAGAGAACTGGTTCTACCGGTAAAACATGCATGAGAATAATACGGACTAGGAGACAAAATGCATGGGAAAAAAAGCCCCTTGCAACAATAATGAATAGAAATGAATGCGTCCGAAGAAATAACCTAGTGGTAACACAACTGCATAGGAAAATTAAAAAGTGGGGAAAAACGCGAATGGAACAAAAAATATTAATAACCAAAATTTTGGGTAGCTAATCTATACACTCCATTTACCGCGAATCATAATGTAACAGTTATTGTTAGGTCGTTTTACAAAACACTTCAATTTTAACAATTACATGAAAGACACCAACAAAAATGTCATCAACTCTACCAACAGAATTTGCAATCTGATTTCTAACAAGTTAAATCCCAGCGAATCAGTTACTAAGGAGCCAACGACTTACAGTTGTCTGGGCAAAGCGATCCATCGAATCCGCAGACGGGGGTGTCAGGGGGAGGGGTGGACCTCCCCCCCGCCCAGTGGATCGGCCTGTCTGGAATGAATTGTAGGGAAGAGTTGGCTGCCACATAGGTCGCGACCACCTGGAATAGAATTCTGGGATGAGCAATCACTTAGAAGAAACGAAAAAAAGTCCATCATAAAGCCTACCACCATAAGGCTACGAGAAGGGGATGATTTTAAATTGCTAATGCCACAGTGTAAATCAGCATTATTTGAAATGTCATATGATGATCATTATTGTGTCTAACAAAGTTCCAATTGAGTTACGTTAGATGTATTTATAACTTACATGAATGTTTAGACATAGATTAATATAATTATTGCAATTTTCTTTACAGTAATTGACATGAACTGATGTGACTAATTTGGTTATTAATAATAAGTGATTTATGTCTTGAAAACTTTGCATGCCGCCACGGCTGAACATGGTTTGTTTTATCCTGACATAATGTTTTACCATGTTTAAGCAAATAAATTATTTATATTTCTATTTCTATTAAGAATGCAGTTCCCAGTTGCATATCTGAAATAAAGATGTAAACACACGTCAATTTATGCCTTTGGATTTTTTATTCGGGACGGCTATTCTACTGGATGTACGATTTTAAACTTAAACACGAAGTGAAATAAGTTTTATATCAAGCCACGAAATATAAGATACGAGGTTTTTCAAAGTAGTGACGATATGGCCTTTGTTATGTTATCATATTGTCAACGTTTTGATAGCTCTTAATTATTTGACAGTAATAGCGGCCGAGTTAAAGTCAAGGCAATATGGTTTCACCCGAAATAAAATGGCCCTGTTTCCAGGTTGTGCAACTACGATTTTAAAATATAATTTTTAGTATAAAAATATGCGTACGACTGGAGTTCCTTTTTAATTTGCGGTAATATGCACCACATCAAATGCATTAGGCGCAAAAACCGCGGCTTTTACAGCGTAGTGGTTAATCAAATTAAATTCAAACTTTTTAGCATGCTTTTAACCCGTTGCGATTATTAATTTACTAACGTAACGAAGTTGGACTCGTAAAAAAATACAGTTTACTGTAGAAAATAATGCGTGTAAACTGGATTTAAAAATGGTATTTATGTAAATATGATTTTGAGGATAGTAAGATTCAGTAAGATGACACATAAAAATAGGACCACAAATAAAAAAAAATAACTAGCATAGAGCCATTCCATCTTAGTCGTCAGGGTTGGCAACGCATTTGCAGTATTAGGATTGCAGTCTTGTGAATGCGAATGTCTATGGGTCACAGTCTCCACTTACCATCAGGTAGCCTGTGTGCTCGTTTGCCTTCTCAATGCCATAAAAAAATATATAAAAATGAATCAATCATTTTTACGATGCTAAAAGCTACTGTAGTGGAAATTCACAATGCATGTGATGCATTATAAGGCAATTTTCTCTTTTTCTTTGTTGTTCCCTATTCACCCGGGAAATCTCATTACCGCTCGAACTTTGCGTAGACGCTTCGTCAACCACATAATTAAACGAATCTTGGTTGCTTGTTTACCAAGGATCACAAAGCGAACTGAACGGGACATAAATATAACGAATCCTATAGTTATTTTAAATTTGTTGACTGGAACTTGGCCAGTTAAAGCTGTTTTTTAATTTGAATTTGTTCATAATACTGTGGTTGACTTTTCAGTTTGTAGTGTTTAAACAAGTAGGTATATTATTTAGACGTAAGACAAGCACGCTTGAAAAAATCTGTATTTCCCTTCACTCTTCTTATCTTTACCGAGCAGAAAATGAAGCGTCTCCTTACCTCAACTGCTCATCTAAATTTAGTCAATTTACCACAATTTAGGGCATGAATATTTAAGCATGAAAAATTGTCTTGATATTATAGCTTCTCGTAAGCCGGGGCTGTTTGAAGGGCATTTAAAGTCAGACTAAACATTATCTGGCGAAACGATAATGCTGATTATAACTGCCGGTTACCCTCGAAGCTCGACGTTGGAACCTGGAGTGTCAGATATTACCCTTTATCTGCGACTTGAGGCACTTCAAATAATATATTATGGCTATAAAGAGTATATGCTTTGAGGTTTTTGTAAGAACTCTATATTAAGCATGAAGTTTAAAGGGGCACTTTGACACAGCCATCTAATAGATTGCGATCTTTATTTATATTATTTAACGTTGCAACGTTGGCTTTAGCTAAATGTTACCGAGAATATACGAAAAAATAAGTTTATTTGTTAGAAAAAATCTTAGTTACATATTTAAAAAAATTGTTACGCATTTTTAAAGTCGATTAGTGTGTGCTATATTTAAGTTTGATTCGTATATTTGCATTTTAAAAAAGTTTTATTTTCGGACATGTAATGTTAGTGAATATTTTTTTAATCGATGTGTCAATCTGATAATGCTTTATAACAGAAACCTAAAACTGAGTTAGTTTTCTTTGGCCTTGCTTTTAATTATTAACTAGGACTAATCACACTTTTTACGTAACCCTAAAAGATTTCTTTCAGTCAGTAAATGACGTAGGCCAGACCCACAAGAAATGGATCGAGTGTCGCCCTTCCATATAACATCGAGATTAATGACCAAAAAAGGAAGATCCACATACTGAAAGGAACTAGACAAGACAGTTGTAGCAGTTCGATCTTACATTGTTCTATTTATATGTGGATTTTTTTCTTATTTTACTAGCAAACTTTGTAAGTTGAGTTTTATAAAAAAAATGGTTTAGTAAAACCTAATCATGGAAGGCAATATTTTTTGGACATGATTTGTTTTGTGTGACGTAAGTTCATTATGACAGATATGTGTGGTTAGGCAACAATTCTAAATAAAGTTAAATAAGGTTTTAAATTCCCGATGAGAGAATAACGCTCCAAAGCGCCTGATGCTATACATATTTATACAATAAATCAAGATGATAACGAATAACTGTAACATATTATTTAACATGAAACAAGTATACCTATATTGGTATTCTGGTGAAACGAATATAGGTATAGGTATTTCTAGAATTTCGCTGAAAGAAATACATCCCCTAAATTGTAAAATGCTCCTACACTGACCTAGTCTAAGAGACGAATTGTAATAATTAATTTTTGAAATCCCGAACTTTCATGATAAGCTTTTGGAAAAATGTTTATTAATTCCAATGAACATTAGGATGATTATTGGTTTCCGGATAACAGCCCTTTCTACTTGATCCTCCTATTATTTAGTAAGCTGCAGAAAGAAATTTTCTGTCTTAATACCAAAGAAGGCGGGTAACTAAACATTAGTATAAGCGTAATAAATTTAATGTGGTTACCAATGTAACATACAAAGCTTGGACATCTACATTGCCGTTAGCCACCTTCTTTGTTAGGCAGTTTTGCTGTTTGTGTGTGGTGTGTCTAACCTGAAACTGGCTGGTCTCCGGGTTCATGTCCAGAAGAGAGTATGAAGCCACTCGATCACCATTATTGTCTATAATGACTTCTCCGGTGATACCTAGAATAATAGTATCAATAAGTAAAGGCATTTATTTTTTCAATGAATATTCTTAGAAATTATTCTGATGAAGCCAGCAGTCACAACCTTTGAAACATCAAAATATTATGTAAATACCACCATCATCATCATCATTAGCATCAATTAATGACATGTTTTTATGTACAGTCAAGGGCATTAATTTCTATAAAGCCATCGCATCAAATATATGTATAAATGGATCTTATTGCCAGTGGCATAAAGGTGTATAGATATGTTTGACGTCTTGGAAACGTACATAATATCAAAACAAATTTATACCTAATTGCTTGCCTGTTTATCAATCAAAGGTTACCAATTCATGCAAACTCACAAAATATTCACCTTGAAAACTTCTGTTCCACATGTTGTTGATAACTGCTTTGCCGTCAAGTCTCCCTCTGGGATCGTTCGACTGTTTCAAGGTGTCGTTCAGTGCGAGAGCGTATAGTAGCACTGCGTCGTAAAACGCCGCTACAAACGTGGAGACCACTTCGTCTTTGCCAAATGTGTAGTTGTATTTTGATGCAGCTAGTTCTTTTACCTGTCAGATTGATTTCATTTGATTTAGGTTCAAATTTGAAAATATTTTTATGCATATGATTTATATCTTCGCGGGGTTTATGTAGAATTTTGAAAGGGAGAAAAACATTTCGATTTCGTAACATACTGGCTAACAAACGTGGACTTTGCACCATGATGCCTACCGTGCGTTCCAAATAACAGAACCTTACTATTTTTTTTAATTTTTAATTTTAAATATTTAATAGATCATTTCAGATTGTGATAAATCAATCACCACTACACCTCAAATAAATGTTATTAATTGTAATTTGGCAAAACGTAAAAAACATATCAAGGCTAAATATAAGGGCTTCTTGTTTTTCTTCTAAGTAACGGAACCTTAGAAAGAAAATTAATTTCTTTCGAGTCGGCATTGGCATGTTAATAAGTCTAAAGGATGATTTTTCAACTCAGTAAATAAAACTGACGGTTAATTTTCTTTTGTTAAGTAAAGGAAAAAGGAAAAAGTAACGGAAAATTACCTGTTAGATGTATACTTAATAGGGGATTGAAAATCAGCCTTGAACCTACAAGAAATAGGAGTCGTCTGATGGGAAGAAGCACCGCGAGACATTTAATCTTCGGTTAAAAGCATTTCTGATATTGTTTACGCGAAATTTTACCATTTTTTTATTAACGTCAAAGTACTGATGAAAAGAACTGGGCATTCTACAGGGTAAAACCACAGTGCCTTTGTCGTGCTATCTATCGTACTGTCAACGTTACGACAGCTAATTGACAGTAACGGCGGCCGGGTTAACCTTTTCAACGCTACATGTCAAATACAAAACTAGAGCGAATGTCAACTTCGCCTCATAGTTACTAAGGTCTATTTTGCGCTGTCACACATGACGAAAATATCCGTCAATGGCGTTGAAAAGGTTAAAAACAACATGATAAGACATCTAAGGCATTGCTGAATTTAGGAGAATAGCTGGAAAGAATTAAGGATAAAACACTTTTATAATATAAAAAGGTTCGGTACACAATGAAAGACAACAAAATCAAAATGAGTCCTTACTCGAGTTAATTCTTGGCAAACACGAATTGTTTGCATGGATTTTAAAATTAGTCCAACAACGATACATCGCGCAGTTCCTTACCTACCAAATTTCTAAAAACGCAAACAAGTTTGATTCTTGTTTAATGTAAATGAATTGATGTTGGTTTTAAAATGTATTTACTAAATATTCAGTTATTTTACGTTATCTTATTTCATTGTTATCTTTCACAGTCTTTTAATTTTAATTAATGTATTTCACTCCTGTTAAGGTGTATTTCACCAATGTCGCGTTATTTATAGACTCTCCCACGGACTTATTATAGAAATACTTGGTGCGGTCCAAAAGTTTCCAGCCTTACAAAGAAAAGAAGTAAATATAACCCTTTTTTATTTTTCGATAAACATACGATCCCTCTATTCCAATGCACTTTTCAAATCTCATAATAAGCATTTTTATCCCCTTATAAAAATACTTAGAAGTTTTGTCCTCAAAATGGGCGAAATCCGCACGGGTCACTTAATCATCTGAAGAAAATCTTCCCCTTAAGACTGCCTTAACTTTCGAGAACAATAATAGTCGGGGCCAGGTCGGGACTAGGTGAATTTCTTTGAAGCCACATTTTGCAACAGCAGCCTTGGAAATTGCAGCAGTGAGAACGGGTGCATTGTTGTGGAGAAGCCGAACACCTCTGCTAAGTTTTCCACGACGCTTCTGCTTGATCGCCTCTCGTAACTGCAGAATAAGGGTAGCGTAATAGCTACCATTTACCGTGGCTTTAATTTTTTTAGTGGATTGTGTTACCTTAGCTTTCCTAGGCTGTTTTTCACCAGGACTAAGCCACTCCATCGATTCCCTTTTGGAGAAAAGATCGTAGTACAAAGCTATGGTTTCATTTTCCGTAACAATTGACTTCAAAAATCTCTCTCAGTGTTGTCTACACCGTGTTTTTTTTGATTTACGATAACTTTAAGGGCACGTTCTTCAAGTCAAATTAAGCTAATTTCCCGAAGACAGACATATGATAACTCGTACGGTTATAAAGATATTCAATTATTAAAATTAATCAGTTAATCACGTTAAACTAATGTAAAAGGCTCTCACTCTTCCCGCCAAGTCAAGCGATCGTGCACCTGTCAAGTGTTATCTTTACTTGTGTGTGTGTATGTCACGCTGACTTGACGTATTTGACACTAACTATGAGTTAACTCTAAAGACCCTTTTAGAATGATTGAAGACACAACATTTAATTACTTTGTTCTAAACAATTTTTTCATTTTTTTTTGCAATATTTTAAAATCTAATGTACCACGTAGTTTCTATACGTGTACCTAACAATATGCCGAAGTTATCGTAAATCAAAAAAAACACGGTGTATACGCGTCTAAAATTTCTTGAGAGCACGCCTTTTGCTCATTTCGCTGCAAGCTCGAAAGGCACCCACCTCGCACTAACTTTATTCATGTGAAGATGTTCATGAAGAATCCTAAGAACTGAAGTTTTCCAAAGCCCTGTCCTTGCAGCTATTTCTTTAGTGTTCAGTCTTCGATCACTTAGAACTTCCTCTTCCACTAAATTGACGCAGTCACCTGTGAGTGCCTCCACAGGCGAGCCGGAGCGACGTTCGTCGTCAATAGACTCCCGTCCTAAACGAAACTGCTTATTCCATTCTTTGATGGTGGAAAATGACGGAGAGTTATCCACGTACACAGCATCTAACCTTTTTTATATCGATCGGGCTGACCCTTTCCTTTGTCAGGAACTTGATCACGGAACGGTATTCCAAATTAAACATGTCGAAAACTTTCAGACTTCCTATTATTCTAAAAATCGTCAAATCAAAACAACAACAGACAAAAGCTTCAAAACTATGCACTGTTCGTTTTGAAGCAATATAAATGACAATCGCAATGACACATTTTATTTTTATTTTTAAACCGCCATACTTCTCCAGCCAGAAACTTTCGGACCGCACCTTGTAAGTGCATGGATGTCACACGCGAGGACAATTTGTTCGGTAAAAGAGTACTTAGTTTTCTCTTGTGGATCAAACAAAAGTGCATGGAGATGGCTCCACGCGCTCCTGTCAAGTACGGACCAATGTTCATAATGCCGTGCATGGCGTGAATAAGTTGATAAGTCGAGATGTAAAAATAATGAAATTTGTATTTAGACCAAATTGCATATAGTTCCAATTACTTCATTCTTTTTTAACGAGTTATCGACTTATTCACGTCGAGTATGTGTTGCTTTTAACCTTTGTCATGAAATAAGGACCAGACCCTTTTCTTCCGTATATTAAAATATCTTATTTTTGCACGCCTCTCCTTAATAAAGAGAGGTATTTTGTTTTCAAATTTCTGTCGGTCTGTCATTGCTAAGGATCCACTGACATTAATGTAGTTTTTAATAATCGGAAACTTGTAAAGTTTTGCAAGATTTTATTAAAATTCGTCCAGCCAATCAAGTTTTACTAAAATGAGCATGTGTACTATCTCAAAATTCTATGTCGAAAGCTTTTAAATGTTCGGATTCTTATTACTTTTTTGACGACGCGTTTGGCCCGCCTTACCTGCATAGCGAGCGGTCCCGGGTTTATTTGTGTTGAGCACGAGTATTTTTTCTCGAGTCTTGGACGTTTTCTATGTATTCAAGTATGTATATCGTTGTCTAGTATAGTCAAGGACTTTTATTGTTAAGCTACTATGGAACCCTGTCATAATGACAGCGTCAAACTACATGAAAGAAAGCAAAAATTAATGATTAACGATGTCATTATGACAGGGTTCCATAGTGGCATAACGTTTAAGGTCCTTGACTGTACCTATAGTACCCGTATTATTTTTATTTGTCAACATAAGCTTAGAAGAGTAGATGGTAGTGGGAGGTTACCTGATCAGAGAAGTCCAGGTATTCTTTCTTCTCAGGCGCAGGGCTGGTGACAGTTAGCACGGCGCTATACGCTCGCTTAGCTCGCTCGTTTCGCTCGTCAGTGTCGCCTTCCACCTTCCACGGCTCCTTAGATGATGCTGATGCCAAACTGTAGAAAATAAATGAGAAAATTTAAACTGTGTTTTAACTTGTAAATTCAGGAAAAGACGTTATTTTTTTTTTTACTTTTTAAGTTTTGTTCATTGTTAATTAACATTGGTGCAGTTGTCGTAAAATATTCATCTAAATACTACTTCGCCCTTAAAAATCTCGTGATTTAAATTCCTTATTTGAAGTGCACTGAAAGTTCTACCTTGACCGATTCCTCTCAACAAATACCAAATGCATTTTCTCAGGCGGCATTTGAACGGAACCTCAAAGCAATGCTGCGTATTGATTTCTGCTTGACCTTTATTCACGTGGTATTACTCGTATGAATTCCTAAAAACGTAAAGAACGAGTACTCGAAATCCGTTTTTAAACTACTATGTCGGTGGGCTTAATACCTAGTAAATAAGGCAAGTAATATAAGTACACTAGCAAATTTTACGTTATTCGTTTTTGTTTTTAATTGTTTTTTTTTAAGTGATAAACCCTATTTCATGTCACACTCGTGCGTAGAAAAAAAAACGTTTTTTTTTTAAAAACCTTTTCAAAATGTGGTATTTTTGTCTGTATTTTATTACTTTGCTACCAGTGAGGTAGTAAAATAGTAAAATACAGACAAAAATACACGTTTTTATAACGGTTCTTTTTTACATTTGATACATTGTCATACCATGTTAATATATGGTTGTCATTGATTATCAGTAGGTAGTCGTTTGCAAATTTGGAAGGTAGTTTAAAATCGGTTGCTTAATTTTAACAACAGACAAACAAACAGACAGAGAACAAAGTGAGCTAATAAAATCATGGTAAAATAAAGTCTTATGACGTATATACTTTTAACTATATAATGTTCGATCAGAAAATAACGTACGTAAGACGTAAGTGAGTTTAATTATGAAACTCATGCTCTCCCTGAGGAAATCAAATAAATATCATGGAGCGAAGTTTGCTTGCGAAATAATCTAATATGTGCGAGATCGAAGTTTGAAGAGTTGTCGGTTTCTAAAATGTTACTTTCTTTTGAAGAATATAACAAGAAATGTAACTTACAAGTGGACACCCGTGACTACGTACGAAGGAGGAGAATTAAATTTCCCTCTATTTTTCCCGTTAGAGTAGAATGTTACATAATAAAAGTGAATCGCTGAATGTGTTGCTAAGCGCAGATCTCGAGAGCAGCTGAACCGATTTCGCTAATTATTTTATTATTGTGTTTGTTATTGTCAGGAAAAGGTTCTTATGAAAGAAAAAAACTGAAAAATCCACCGGGAACGTCAGAAATTTGCAGCGGGGCGAAGCCGCTGGCGGGCCGCTAGTTTAGAATAATATCTTCCTAGTGCATCTCTAGGGTCTCTCTCTATTTTCCCCTTTATTAAAGAGCCAAGCTCTTCTTCTTGTTGGAGTAGTCGCCAACCTCTACAAAATTCCATCGTCTGCGTGACTATCTGGTACGGCACGACCTAAACTGTCTTCTTTATTTCGCTAAAAGTAATTTCTCCTTCGTTTTCTCTTGCCTTTCTTTTCTTCTATGATATTGTAATGGAAAAGTTCGTGCCATAGCAGCAGTGATATCAGAATTCCTTTTTTTATTGTTACCCGTATAGTTCTTTTTTATTCTATTAAGTACTTGTTCACTTAACCCCCAATATTTTCTTGTGGATATTAAGAATATTCCCTTGAAACTAAGTCCTTAAGCTATTCGTCTACCGTCACGGAAGCTTTTTATAATTATGTTAAGATTAGTTTGACTTCGATAAGCGAGCGAGAGATGTACAAAGCCGGTTTTAAGATTTTATCAAGTATAATTTTGTTGTTAGTTTGTTAACTTTTTTACGCTGCAAAGGCTGGACGGATTTGGATGACATTTGGTATGGAGATAGCTTAGGAAATAACGAAATTAAAAATCTACATAGAAGAAATTGCTGGCAAAAGCTAGTGATGGTATAATTATAACTTACTTGGAGAATAATTCGATGTTGAAGAAAACGTATTCACCCGAAGACACCATATTGAGCTCGTCTGCGGCCAGCATGATCTCGCGGACTGTGTCGGGGTTCGCACACACCACTACGACTGAAACAAGTAAGAAAAAACATTTTCAAAACCTTTATAACAATATTAATAAACGCACTTAGAGCGGAGGCGGCGCGTTTTCATACTAAAACCGCTTCCACCACGCATTTAGGATAATTAGGAATCACGAGTGACAGCATATAACACAATAATAATACAAACAATGCCGTTGCTAGTTCCTTATCCAAAACATGTAAAAGGATTACTATTTATTTATTTCATTTGTAAATTACAAATCCATCAATCCATCGTATTACAAATTTAATTTATGGCCATAATTCTCTCTCGATCAGTCTCTTACATTCATTCATCACTTTTTCCATTCCTGAGCCAAACACATCGTAGTGTGGCGCCTCGCCTCATGGAGTTGAGGATGAGCAGTATTTACTAAATAATGCATTCAGCCTCCGACAGTTTTAATATAAGAATGCGCCGCACGTCGCCTCCTGCGCTCTCAGTGCATTTGAGACTTTAAACTACATTGAAAGAAGTAGTGCATTATGTAGACGCCTCTTTACCCAGGTCTTGCCCCACCTTTTGTTGTATATGAAGTTTGCATACTTTAAAAACGCATTATACGCGTTTGAAACGCGAGGAAACCGCTAATACGCGTTGCCTTCTGTAAATTTGGTGATAGATTTTTACCACTAAAGCTCAAGATGCTAGCTATTAGCTTATTGATTAACAAACGTTGTCCCTTACTGGGACCGACTGACTTACTTGACACACTATAACCTTGAGCACAGGGCCTCTATTCTATTGCGTTATAACGATATCGCGTTTGACGTGTTTAAGAATCGTTAATGTCACAGTCGCCATTATTGTGAATGACATAAGAGTTATCAAAACGTTGACAATACGGAAACACGTCAAAAACGATATCGTTATTACGGTGTACAATCCCAGCCCTGCTGTGTCGTAAAAAGTGATAAACGACTAAGGTCGAAGATAGGCATAAGCATAATTAAATTAAAACATATAGGGTAAACTCGGACATGACTCGCGTAACTCCGATCATGTTTCATGCTTATTTTAGAGTTACATGAACTCATTTTAATCATTTAAATGCAACCTTATAGTATAGTATAGGCTTATTTTCGCACTATAAGGATTTATTTGGCCATTTTCAAAATAAAGTGTACCCTAGTTAAGGAAAATTAAGAAACGTTAACGATTGTCAGTTTTGTGACTATATTAGGCATATAAATGTACCTATGGCTAATTTCGTCACAAAACTGACAAAAATTAATGTTTTTTAACTTTCCTTAACTAAGGTACACTTTATAATGAAAAAGCCCATTTACATGATACAATTTATTTCGTATACTTAGCTCTGAAAGAAGCATGAAACATGGTATCAATTAGCCGAGTTTACCCCGCTTGCCATAGACAGCGATATTACATTTAAAAGAATAATGAATATTTTTTTAATGCGTCCGCAGCTTTTACGATCGACGGATATTGAACATCTTAAATGATTTCAGCGTAATGATGAGATTTAAAACCCGCCACACAATACGTTATCTACCAACGGCCAATTGACACTGGATCACATTAATTGACAGAACAGTACATGGCCTCTATTCTACTGTGTAAAACTATACTGCTTTTTTTTATGTTAAAGAGAAGGCATACGAGCACTCAGGCCACCTGATGGTAAGTGGAATCTGAGACCCATAGACATTTGAATTCTCAAGGCTATATCCCAAGACCTCAAAAGCGTTGCCAACCCTGAGGACTAAGATGGAATGCCTCTATGCTAGTAATTTCACCGGTTGTCTTATCCGCACACCGGAACATAACAATGCGAACACTGTTGCTTGGCGGGTAGTTAATGGATAAGATGGTAGTAGCGATCCGGACGGACACTGCACAGGGTCCTACCACCACTAAAACGCTTTTGACGTGTTATGGTACAGTTACTAACTGGCCGCCATTATTGTGAAGTAAATAAGAGCTATCGTTACTTTGATGATACGATAACACGTCAAAAGCAAAATAATGTTTTACCGTATTAAATAGAAGCCATAAACAGATGTAGCATTCAATTAGAAATGGCAATTTCTCTTTTTAAACCCTAATATCGTCTGCAATTTAATTTTCAACAATGATAATTGTAGTAAAACACTCGCTAATATATTTAACATTGATTTATTGACGTAATACTTACCTCTATAATAAATAAAACAAAGTACCGACAAATAAATTATAAACATCAAGTTAACTCTTTGTCAATCCGTTTGACATTAAACCTTAAAGTCAAAGTCATTTATTTTGCTTAAAACATGGTGCAGAAGATGGTTTAAATAGATTATCACAGAAACTCACATTTTATTAGTAACTGGCATGCAAAATTGATACTTAAAGGTTAAGGAAATACAAAAACTTATTACAATGTCAAAATTTACAATGTTATAACTCATAAACTGTCAGGGTAAAGAGTCCTCTTAACTTTGTTCACTCCAAAAAACATGTTAGAAACAATATCGTCTGCATTTAAATAAATACAACATCTAGACGAAGGATAAACACAAAAACAACACCCTTATCAAAAGCTATACCTGAGTTAGAACAACACAACTGTTTTCATCAGAAACGAGTACACTCGAAGGGTGTTACGCTTTCCTCTCATTCCGTGGCTCTGTCGCGCTGCTAACTCATTCATCAAGCGAGTGTTGACAAACCAATCAGCTGTTTGACGGGTGACCTACTGCCAATAAGGCGGGAGAACATTCATCTCATTTCATCTCCTATTAAGACGCCGTTGATGTGTATCATATTAAGTACCTGGGCGATCAAGGTCTACCCGGGTATATGTAGACGACACTATTTTATCACAATTTTGTAGTCTTTATATTTTTATCAAATACCTCAGATCCTGAATTACAAATACCTTTAATTACATTACAAATACTGCTCGTTTAATACTATAGGATATCATTTGAATCCGACTGCGTAAGGCTAGTATATCGGTTTATAGAACACTGTTGCTTGGCGGGTGGTTAATGGATAAGATGTTGGTGGCGATCCGGACGAACCCTGTACGAGGTCCTACCACCACTAACATACTTAGAACGTTGCTATTTTTATATTTCATTTGATGTTTAGTTTGAAGTTTATTATGGGGCACTTTGCTTTTTAGTGCATCATTTTTGCTGCCTATTTTTAATTTTGTGTACGTGAGCGAAATCAGATGGTCCTCTCCATAGCTTCTAATCTAGTTTTAATAATAGGAATCCATACACTTTACATAGCATTTAGCTTATCCTTAACAGGCCGTAGACCTTTATGGCCTGTTAAGAATATGCAAAATGTCGAACCCGACATACATTGTTACAAGACGTTGTGTCATTGTAACAAAACTCCGGGGCGAAATCCTATAATTTAATATATACCCCACAGTCAAATTATGTAATATCTTACGTTAAATCCATCAGTGACACTAAAATATAAAAAAATATATTTGTATATTAACATTATTGCGTTTAAAAAGAATTAACGTTTGTATAAATTCCTTTTTTGCATAGTGTCCCTGTTGGATTAACTGAGCGTATGTCAATTTTAAAATAACCAAGAACACAAAGAGCGAGAAACAAATCGCACTTTTCAGCGTTCGATTTCGAGTCATAAATTAAGTATCATAGGGACCTAAGTCGAAATTCAAAATATGTGGATTAGGTCACTATAATTTTAAAGATGCGAAATATAAAGGGTTTTTGTTGCAACGAAAATATCTCAACAATTCAATACTAAATAGAGAAATGCAACTACACAGTTTATTAGGAATGTTTGTGTTACAACATGTCTCTGTGTATCACGCATCCATCAGATTATTACAAAAGCGTTCTTCTGTGCATTTGATTCGGATGAACATGTAGAATTTATAGATAAATCATGCTTCATTTAAACTCTTTGTTTGCAATTAAATTCTATTAATCCTACCAATAATATAAACGCGACAGTTTGGATGGATGGATGTTTGTTACTCAATCACGTCAGAACGGGTGAACGGATCTGGATAAAATTTGGCACAGATATACTGATCCCGAATATTTTACGGTTTCTGAGGGAATAGCGATAAACAACTTGTACGCAGACGGACAACAAGCAGTTAAACATATTAATACAATTTAATCTTAGAAAACATAAATACTCCTATAGCTATTTGTAATGCAAAGTCGCAGTATAGCAAAAAATTGACTGAATACTTTGAAATGTTGGTTGGTTGGTTAAAAGTATATACGACACTTGTCACTTTTAATAAAATGTTAAACCATGAACAATAAGCTTAAAGTGATTAACAAAGTAGATTCCAATCGATAGATGAAGGTATTCCAAAAGCATAAAACTTTTGCTACTCGTTAGACGACAAACTACAGTATGCGAACCCTTAGCGCCTTGGACGTTAATGGATCCGCATTAATATGCATCGTTGCAGAATCGAATTCTGAACAACGTTGCATAAGACATGAGACATGAGCCTGACATTTGTGCAAATCTGGAGCCTTTGGAGGTTAGGTAAGGTTAGGTTAGACGCTTTCATTAATAGCCCCTTAGAAATTCTCTTAAGTGACATAAAAATTGAGATAAGTTATGGATTTACTTAAATTAATTACGGATTGCCCGTGTGGTTGCCGGGTTAGAATAGTGCCACTCCATGTCTTCCCGTGGATGTCGTAAGAGGCGACTAAGGGAATGAGGGTTTCTAGTACTGTTAGGCGATGGGCTTGCAACCTGTCACTAATACACTGGTAAATATCTTAGCCTGTTTATGCAAAATGTGGTTACAGAATTACCAACAACTCTTTTTGTAGTTGTTGGTATTTCTGTAGCTCTGCCTACCCCACTATGGGAATGAAGGCGTGACAGTATGTATGTGTATGTATGTAATTACGGATTTGCAGTATTAGGATGCAGCCTGGAGTTTGCAGTTTTAAGATTGCAAATTTCTGTAGTTTTTTTTAAGTTTCCTTCTCTAATTGTATATAAAAAATACGTGAAGCTATTCTCAGATGAATAATTTCATATAATAATTACTTTTTAAATTTTTAGCGGTGGTAGGACCCTGTGCAGGGTCAGTCTGGATCGCTACCACCATCTTATCCATTAACCACCCACCAAGCAACAGTGTTTGCATTGTTATGTTCCGGTGTGGGGATAAGTCAACCGGTGAAATAACTTAGTCCTCAGGGTTGGCAACGCATTCTCAAATTCCACTTACCATCAGGCGGTCTGAGTGCTCGTGTGCCTTCTCTTTATCATAAAAAATAAAATAAAAAATTATAATGCCATTGTTACAATAACAATTCTGTGAAATAAAACGTCAATGATAGATGCCAATATTCCATTAAATATGTAAGGTATGTTTAATTAATAATAATTTATATTTACATAAGGTGTCATTAGTAATATCAAAGTCAAAGCACATAAGCCTAATCAAAAGTTAGTAAAGTAATAATGATTCGTTAATTAATATTTTAACGTAACGTAAAGTTGGAAACAAAAGAACGTTACACACACCGCGGTCACCACAGAAAAATAGAGTTGCACTACCTACCACATCAGTGCCGCAATTTTATGCTGAGTGGAAATCCATTTCAGCATGATCCATAATCACCTTAATTCGTTTTATTATATTTCTGTTACAATGTTTTCCTTGTCGCTTGGGTACTAAAATATTTGGGTTTTGTTCATTCCACGTAACTGAAGTTTCATGCAATCCTATATAAATAAAAAAACATTGATCGCAATAAGTATAAAAAACCGTTTTTTTTTATTATACCACACACTACTTAAAGCGATTTTTTTGTATCTTGAAACAAAGGAGATAAATAAACATTATAATGTTATTCAATGTGCAAAACTAAACTATGAGAGAAGACTAGTGTTTGTCAAATTGTTTTACTCGCGTCATCAATACAGATTCAAGCTATGAAAATTACATACATACATAACATCACGCCTTTATACCCAGAGTGGGGTAGGCAGAGCTACAGAAATACCAACAACTCTAAAAAGACTTGTTGATAATTCTGTAACCACATTTTGCACAATCAGGCCAAGAAGTTTACCAGTGTATTAGTGACAGGTTGCAAGCGCATCGCCTAAGAGTACTATAAGCCCTTATTCCCTTAGTCGCCTCTTACGACATCCACGGGAAGACATGGAGTGGCACTATTCTAACCCGGCAACCACACGGGGGATTCTAAACCGGCATCCACACGGGTGAAAATTTAAACACTTAAATGTACTTATTGCATTTTATTAGGTAAGGGGCAGTTTTGACAAATGATATCTGTTACCTCTGTTGAAATCGACTATAAGCAAATGTCTATAACTTGACAGATGTAAAGGTCTTATGCAAGTCAGCCTCGTACTATTTTTATTGCCTCTTACAGCGGAATGACCCAATTTTTTAAATTTCAATTTTCTACATATTACGGTTCAAGAGATAAAGCGATTATTAAGGGCCAGCCATAAGCGATAAAAAATCACGCCTATGATGGCCCCCTTTTTTAGGGTTCCGTAGTCAAACTAGGAACCCTTATAGTTTCGCCATGTCTGTCCATCCGTCCGCAGCCTAGCGCAGAGACTCTTAGTACTAGAAAGTTGTAATTTGGCATGAATATACATTATTAGTTACGCCAAGAAAGTGGTACAATAAAATGTAAAAAAAATACATTTTTTTAAGGGTTAGTCCCTTATGGGTAAGGACCAAATAGTTGGACCACACTTAAGCGTAGTTAACCATACAAACAACAAAAGTGAAAAAGTTCCGTTGTGACACGAAAAATATCCCTACAAATGTAAGGCTAATTTTCGTCGCATATCGGGAAACTTTCATAGAAAATTTAATTGAGTGAGTTAGCGTGGCCAACTTTTGGGTTCTTACCCTTACACGTAACGTGGGGATGTTTTTTTTTTCTCGTCTACGCCATAGTATGGGGTGTCGTTGGATAGGTGTTTCAAAAATATTTGTGAAAACAGTTTTTCGATTAAGTAATCCGTTTATGAAATATTAAGCTTTAAAGCACTAATTTTCATGAGAGTCAAGTGTCCCCCCCCCCTCCCCCATTACGAGCCCTTGGTTCCTGAGATACAGGTGGTTAACGTGTTTATACCTACTAAAATCATCTAAGACGGAACCAAATTACTTTAAATAGAAAATTTGTTATTACTTGTGGATTTTTATGTTTGGAGTAAGTACTTCGGAACCCTACACTGAGCATGGTCCATCATGCTCTTGCCCAGTTTTATTGTATTTTATTTTATATTTCTATAGAAGGTTTTTAGTGGTTAAGAGATTAGTTCTTGACGTAAACGTATGAGTAGGTACGAGTACATTAGTGGTTTAGTTAAACCAGAAGTCTTTGAGTTGAACAAATTGGTGTCACGTAATCTAGAGTGCTGCAACTGCATTTCAGTTTGCGAAAAGATGCTTCTTGTTCTAACTCGATGTACATTTTTGCCCTCCTAAGCCAAAAAGCAGTATCTCAAATTCAATAGCCAAAGGAGATTCAATCCTATCCTGTTGGCAATATGGTTGCATTTGCTACAAAATTTGTGTCTGAGATACTGCCATTTGTGTTAGCAGGGCAGATTTACTCCGGCTGGTTTTAGAATTTCAAATTAAAATTAAAATTTCAATGTAAACGAATTAAATTTTATGTTATTTCTTGTTAACAGGTTGGATATTTTTTTATTGATTCTGTTAGTAAAGCAAAGTAATAAAACGAAGTTTTTACACAAGAAGATGTTTGCGTGTGGTGCGTGTATGTTAGAAACAAACAATATAATCACATCAAAAGACGTCACTCACAGCGAAACACTAATTGACTACTGAATTGAATGCTTTAAAGCCAGGGCTGATGAATAAAGAGGAACTGGCAAAGCTGACGAGTCGATGGCATTATAAGATTAAACCAAACTACTAAAGAAAAAGGACATATCTGCCATTTAAATCAGACGCAATTTCAACGCTCCAGTGGTAATAACAGAACCACTAATGCAACAAGAGATCTACTATAAATACACCATTTTTAGTGAGGTTCGTTCGCTGAGGTAAATCTAAGAGCCGCAGGATTAACGGATTGATTTTTTACAGCGAAGGAAAGCAATTTCTGAGATTTAATTGCAGAGAATGAAAAAAGATCGTTATGATTTGGCATTGAAAAAATTGGTGCAAATACTTCTTTATACAGAACTGACATTGCCTTGTTCATTTATTTGTCACTAAAATAGACTATGTGTTGTGTGAATCTATGTTCTCTATCAAAAACTCAAGACATATAAAATTGGGATTAACTCGTAAATGCATTTAACCTTTAAATACCTAATTATATGCCGTTGTATAGTACGTTAATTTTATGCTGTTGTATAGTACTATAAGTTTTGTTTCATAAGTTCCACAATACTGAACATTGATAGCCACTTTGAACTATCATTTACGCCACATATTCTCGGTTGAAAATGTATTCAAGTAAAAGTGGCTGACTAAGATTTATATTTTAGATCTTTATTTATTTATAAAACGCAATGATCTTAACCAAAAAAGCCTCGCCTTTTTTAAATATACATGTCATATATTATTATATCTCTCATATTATAATATATCGACGGTTCTGTGACACAAACTCGTATATATAATATTGTACAGCATAAACTGACACTCTCTAAAGTACACGAGTACATACTTAGTGCGTGTCAGTTTATACTGGACATCTTTCTATATACGAGTTTGAGTCACAGAACCGTCGATATTATACATTTATAATATACATGTTTGTGTTATTATTTTTACTAGCGCAATATACATATGTATTTATGTTATTATAGCTTATTGATATGTAAGTGTATGTGTATTAGTTACACCTTATGTTGCACCGTCACTACAATCTCTGCTTTGCCCAAAGGTCAACTGGTAGAGAATGCCTTACGGCATTAAGTTCGCCTTTACTATACTAAGTGTATTCTTTTGTGCAATAAAGATTAAATAAATAAATAAATAATAATTGAATTTTTATAGCTTTTTTTTTTAATTTATTATCCACAAATATCTTAAATCTAATATAGGGTAGATAACAGCGAGCGAAAACCGCGAACGGTTTATCTGTCGCTGTTCGGCGCCCGTTCACATTATAATTATTTTATCTAGGTATCACTAATTGCTAGGTAGATTATTTTGCTTAACACACAAAATTGCAATTATACTTAGAGTGTTTTTCTGCCCATAAGACGAGTACAGTACTTATATAAAAAAAAACCTATTTAATACTTAAAAAAAAAATATATATAAGGCATTACTGTTATTACACCCTTGCAAGCGTTACGTACTCAAATTTTATGTATAACTTCTTTAGACCTTATAATTGATCTCACAAGTAGTAAATATGACCCTGGAAATCGGAAGTGAACATAACTTCCTAATGTTAGTTATGACTAACACTAACAAATTATGATCAAAAACTTTTATGGACTGAGAAACGGAACTTTAATTATGGCCGAAAAATGTAAATGTAGTACACGTATGTAATTAATTAGTTCGACGATGAGGAAAATTATTTTTTTTCTTATATATTCTCGAGAGGAACAAACGGTTGAGACTTATTTTCATGCTACAATAAATACAATAAAACTTATATTTCTATTTCCTGATGCCCCTAAAATATTTTTCGTTCAAGCGTCACATTTCGCGAACATGATTTGGAAGTTATGAATTACTGAATGGAGAGAGTTTTTCCTTATTCCTGTCAGACAAATGATCTCGTGGGAAATTTACAAGATGACTGAATGGATTTTATCCTTTTTTGACGTGACTTTTGGGTTAATTTAATTTTAATATTGTAAAAATATAAAGGAATCATATTTTGTACTTTAACTTTTGCATTTTCATTCATAAAACCTTGAACAATTTTTACCTAAATGCTTTTATCGGCTTTTTAGAATATGGCTCTGCGTTATTGAATCCGTTTAAGCGTTTGAACTCAAATCCGATTTAAGCGTAAAAGGTTTAGAGTGTGAGCGGTTATCCGGTATAAAATACAACGTGTTACAAAATAATCCGTAAAAAAGAAATTACAAAAGTAGTGTCAACCCTTATTAAATAACGTCAGTTCAGTATCTTAGGTATACAGTTGACACTACTTTCGTAATTTCTTTTTTACGGATGATTTTGTAACACGATGTATATTTTTATCGAATAACATAAATATATCATTGCACAAAATTGCTAAGGCAGCAGCTGCGGCAGTATTCATATTCATGATGATGATAACTGTGAGGGAGGTAGAGAATAAGTTAAATGCGCAGAAAAATGGCGTCGGTTGAATGGAAACAAAATTAAATGTGCATTGTTTCTCGAAAGTCTAGTTTTTTTAGGGTTCCGTACCCAAAGGGTAAAAATTCCCTATTCCTAGGACTATACTGTCTGTATGTCTGTCATCAGGCTGTATCTCATAAACCGTGATAGCTAGACAGTTGAAATTTTCACGGATGACTTAATTTTGTTGCGGCTATAGCAACAAATACTAAAAACAGTATAATATAAATATTAAAGAGGGGCCCTCATGCAACAAACGTGTTTTTTTTGCCATTTTCGCTCGAGAATAAAAACGGCAACCGGTAGACGCTTGAAAAATCCACAGAATATTAAGTTTTATATCCACCAGTTTTAGTTGTAAGTTTAAGTATGTATATTGATGTATAATTATATATCTTTGTATCTATTTATGTGAGTATTTGATTGTATTAGTTTTTCATATAGGTATATTTGGTTAGTTTTTGTTTTTTTGGTGTTCTAAATACATTTATACACCTGTTTACTCGATTGTGACCTTTCACTTTTCTCAATCTCTCAAGGGTTAGCTGTAAGAGATCCCTTAAAGGGACAAGTTCCCCTTTTTTACATCTTTTTTTATTATTATTAATTGTATTATTTTGGGTTTTCTTTTGTACAATAAAGTGTTTACATACATAATCATTAAAAATAAATGATTAAAATATAACAAATATTTTTGCTCGATATTAGTAACGGCAACAGAGAGACGTTTGAAATACTCACAGAATATATAGTTTAATAATCAATTCAAAAACAAATAATTAAATTGAAATAAAATCAATTAAAGGAGGCTCCCATACAACAAACGTGATTATCTTAGCGTATTTTTCTCAATCTTAATACAGACACCGTGGTTAGGTAGGTAGGTACAGACAACAAACACCGGGACGGGAGATGTTTTAATGAGAACTGTCCAGGGGGTAAATTAATGTTTAGAATAATATTTAAATCTCTAAATTATCTGTGTACACTTCGCATCTTTAGAATTATAGTGACCTAATCCACATATGTTGAATTTCGACTTAGGTCTCTATATTACTAAATTTATGACTCAAAATCGAAAGCTGAAGCGTTTGAATTAGGTCACTATAATTCTAAAAGTGCGACTTATTTCTGTTTGTTTCTCCAATAAAGTAAATAAATAAACAAATTCGTTGTCAAACACTTAAGTTACATTTGAATGTTTAATTATCCAACGTGCTCACATTTAGCTTTTGAATCAGAAAAAGATTAATTGCCACGGAGGTTATTTTTACACACATCTAAAGTGTTCATTGTATGTTATAAAAAAAAAACATGGGGGTAAATATTGTTTGTATTTGGGTACACAACAATAAAAAAATAATCAGTTTAATAAATGAAACATTACAGCCAACTTATCCTATCAAGGAACAGCGTGTTGTTATTAAAAGATAGATTGTATAATAAATATCGACGGTGTCTTTGGAATAACAAACGCATTCCTGTAGAAATATGCATTTCATTAATATGCAAGAGGTTTAGTCGTGGATTTAGATTAAGCTGTGTCGGACAGGAAGCTAGTTAGGATTTGCATAATTCTTTATGTAGAGCTAAAGTGCACTAGGAAGTGACAAAATAAGCTTACTTTTTTAATTTTAGTTGGAACTGGACGATGAGTCCCATTTGTTCCATAGAACATGACGTAATAGAACAATTTGAGAAAATATTATCCCTATTTGTACCATACAACAGTTTGTACTTTTTGGTCTCAAATTGTTCCATAGAACAAACTATGTATGTAAACTTCTTGATGTAAACTGGCCACTCGAGAGTGATTTGCTAGCACTTGTCTTAGTGACATTGATGATTAGATTGTTACTCAACGACAGAAATTAGAATGAATGAAATTATATTATTTTGTTCTATGTCGTCACTAATAAAAAAAGTCGGGTGAAATGCTAGTATGTAGTTCCATAGAACATAGTGGGAAAAATAAGTCTCATTTTGTCATGTTCTATGGAACAAATGGGACTCACTCGAACTGGAACTAAGAAATTATGTGCACCTCATATTTACTACCGCAGTATGTATTTTAAAAGTGTATTTGTGAGTCAGTATAGAAAGGTTCTTGTAATTATGTAATTATGTACAGTTTCGTAATTTTATATTCTAGATTACGTATTTTTTTTTTAAATTTAACAGTTTAGCGACGGTAACAAGAACGAACCAACTTTCGTTCAGAAATGATCACGACCTTGAAACTCCTTAACCCCGCAGCAAGGTTCAAAACGCCCACAATACCGTTGTACCTACAGATCAGATACATGTGTCCCCTATAATCCCTAGGGGCAAACGCCATCATCGAGTTTGTCAGTTTCACACGAGCCTGTCATATTTGCATATAAATAAAATCCAATCGCATTGGCTTTCATGATTACCTTCGCATGTACGATACAATAAATTTAAGTTAAGTCTTCTTGAACTAAACTTTTCTGTTTTATGACGGTATTATACTGCCGCCAAGCAGCGGTTTTTGTAATGTTCCGATGATGTAGGAAAAAGACCGTCAGGTATATTGAAAATGCGCTTCAGTGCCTATTTACCACCAAGAGATATATGAGCTCGATTGCGTTCTCCATGCCATAACAGAAACTTTAAAGCGACAAATCGATTAAATCAGCTGCATTAGAGGTGCCAATCATTAGGTAGGTATTTCATCCAATAATTTCGAGCGGTCCTGGGTTCAAATCCCGGTAAGGGCAGATATTTGGGTGATGAGCGCGAATATTTGTTCCTGAGTCTTGGATGTTTTCTATGTATTTAAGTATTTATTTCTCTATATAAGTATGTTTATCGTTGTCTAGTACCCATAGTACAAGCCTTGAGCTTAGTTTGGGACTAGGTCAATTTTTGTGAGATTGTCCCGTGATATTTATTTATTTATTTATTTAATGATTTATTATATTATTCATTTTAATGTTAGGTAAACTTGTATTACTAATTACGGCGTTTTCAAAAAACATAACATTGCGGGACGCGTTTTATAAGCAGTATAAAATACTTAACGACTGTTTAGTTACGTCTAGGCTAGCAATTCAACGCTTGTTATCAATAAAAAAGGTTTCAGTCCAAAATTATAATTTTTTTGAGACATGCTTTTGCTACCGTCTGTATTTTTTTTGCAAAGTTATTTACTGTTTATCGACACCAAACTAATGTTTCAAACAGGGTGGGTCTATTTTGAGTATAGCAGATATCCTGTCACCACCGTCCGATTCCATGATCAGACTAGCTCGATGATGCTATATTATTGTACTGTCATCGAAGTATTAAGGTATTCGTATACCAAATTTCAGCTCAATTGGTCCTCGGAAAGTTGTTCAAATCTTCCTTGCAAGATTTGACCCCAACATAAAAACATTGCAAGTTAATGAAAAGCTTGTAAAATGTGCAATTTGATTATTTTTTTCTATTTTACTTTTAATACAAAAAGCCTAAGAGTACTAAACAGCACAGTATACTTAATCCCCATCGTCGCCATTTCACAGCTCCAACGTTGCCATTAAATTGTAATCCGCTCTAAAGAGCACTTTGTTAAATTAAACAAAGGCCTCTGTAAACACTGCCACTGGAACAGTAAGCTCTTTAACGCAGAAGCAAACTGATTAGCAAGGCTGCGGTTACATCGCGGGCTTTTTGATACAAATTTTTAACCTAAATAATTCTAAATTGTTATACTACTATTATTTAAAACGAGAATAAATCGCAAAACATTTATTTGCCTACGATCCGCATGTGGTTGCAATGACCGTGGTTACGAACAAGCTCACCACACCACGGTCGTATAGGTCAGAACAGCATACACTAAATTGAATGTGGGTTTTCTAACAGAATTGGGATAGAATTCTTTTCTTGTCAATAAACAGGATGCCACGTATAACTTATAACAATAAAAGGTGAGCTCCCACCAACAATTAGACCTTATACTAGGCGATAGACTAACACAGCAATCCGTAATCTCTACGCACGTACTAGGGTCAATTAAAGCCGGTTTGACAAAGATCTCGTCTTATGTTTAAAAATTACTGACGGCACTGTCATTGGTCTGGGTGATTACGTAAAAACCATTTGTCTTTCTACAAGTAATTTTATAGGCGACGACATCTGTTAGACGAAAGATATTGTTGGCACCGTCCCTGATTAAAAGCATTAGGTATTGGCGGAATTCCAAATTCATAACGGTGTTATTTAGCTGCATCTAAAAATCAATACAGTTTGAACGTCGAACGATTAATTTTTAACTTCTACAAAGTAAAAAAAGAAACTTCTTAAAATATGCAACAACAATTATTGCTTACTTAGGTTTATTTAACTTTAACAATGTATTTAACATTGTCTATGTATAAATTAATTAAAGTGTCAATTAAATCCCATTTTTTTTCAATCTTTTTACATCTAATACGTAGCCAAATTAAATCCAAACATTTTACGTCTAGCACCATGATTTGTTTTACAAATTTACAAAAGATGCATAGACCGTAAAAATGGTAATTCTTTCTTTAATTGATATTTATAGTCTGTAAAAAAAGCTTAGCTGAACACTGACACTAACTAAACTGACACGTCGGGGACCGCTAAGTAGCTGGGGTATTTTATGTTATGTTATGTCATTTACGTAGCGGTCCCCCGCCGTGCCAGTTTAGTTAGTGTCAGTATTCAGCTAACTATCTACTTATTAAAAAAACAGCCCTTAGGGCCACTACTTATTATTTTTTACTTTTTAGAGGTTATTTAGAGTCAGGGTTTTTTAAAATTTCTAATTTTTATTTTTTATTTCACGCTTTTTAAACTGTATCTGAGTGTCTGTTTGTGGCATCGTAGCTCCCAAACGGATGAACGGATTTGGACGCAAGTTTTTTTTAAAATAAAGCTACACTTATCAGAATGGTTCTTAGCAAGATTTTATAAAAATTGGTTGGGCTGTTTGCGAGATCAGCTCTGAAAGTAGGTGTCGCCGTTATTTTGGGGGCTTTTAACCCCCTAAAAGTTTCATATTTCAAAAACGGCTGAATCGTTTTTTATTAAACATATCTAAGAACCACCGCTAGAAAACATACTTTCATTTATTAAAACCGCATTCAAATCGGTTCATCACTTTAATAGCTACGGTGCCACAGACAGACACACACACACACACTTACACGTCAAACTTATAACACCCCTCTTTTTGCGTCGGGGGTTAAAAACGCGTTTAAGCACGAGTAAAAGAAGCAATACAAACTTGTCGCAAACAGACGATAACGACACAAGTAAAACTTTTGTCAAATTTATCAGGCATTTATTTCAAACCACGAAAAACACTGTTCGCAACGTGAGCCACGTTGAATTGAATTGAAGATTGATGAAAATCTTTACTTACTTCTCGTGCTCAAAGATAATTTTTGCAGCAGTTCCTTTAACTTGCTCGATGTAGTGTTAGTTTCGTCGAAGGGTATGTTCGGTATGCCGGAGCCAGAGTTCTTCTGGAGAACCGTGAAGATGGCGCTCAGAGTAAGGAAACAGGGGCTGTTCCCCTGTCCAGTGGCCATATCATAGTTATGATACAGCATCCCGAGTTGATGCCAGTTGAACTCCTGGAACAATGATTGTTTTTTTTTACTGTCTGATAGGTACACAGTGTTTTTGGTCAATTGGTTGGGAGAAGATGTGGTTATTACCATCTAGCTTTTTTTTTACATAAAATACATGCGTTTGTGTAACCACATTTTGCACTAACAGGCTAAGAGTTTTACTAGTGTATTAGTGACAGGTTGCAAGCCCATCGCCTAACAGTACTACAAGCCCTTATTCCCTCAGTCGCCTCTTACGACATCCACGGGAAGACATGGAGTGGACATGTTAAATATGTTGTAAATTTTACAAAAAAAAAACGAAATTAAAAAAGGGATTCATGAACAATTATATTTTAAGTATCATGTTAACTTTAAGGTTAAAAATCAATAGGCTGTAAAATTAAATGATGTAAGTTTAAAAATAACTTAATTAAAACTATACCAGGAGATGAGAATAATATTACAAACTGTAAAAGCCGTGGCATTTTACACACAAACTAGTAATTAGTTAAACAGCAAGCAATACTTAAAAACCACAAAACGATCTTTGTTTTTTGTATTACTTGCAGATCAGGTTATTTTTAAACTGAAGAAAAGAATGTTTTAATTTCCAATATGAAAATAAATATTTTTTCCAATTGACCCACCTGAACTAATTGGCAGAATTTAGAAATGAAATTGTGAGGTGAAAATGGTGCAGTATCATAAACAAATAAAAATTACATTAACACAAAACGTAATTGCAATAAAACATTTAGAAACTATTAAGTTAATGCGCATGGTTTCGAGGATTTTACTTACCTTATTTTTTTTATATTTAAAAAGAGGCGAGTAATTTGCGCAGAATTTTGAAAAGTGCATAAGACATCACAAACTCTCAAAAATATAAAAAAGATTAAAGTAATAATATAAGAACAATAACTCAAAAATATACGTGAAATCATAATTAAACAGTCATCATTGTCATTCAATCGTACCTTCAAATAAATAGCAAGACAACAAACAGAGAGAGAGAGAGAGTAAAAAACAAGCACAGTAAGAAGATTTTAAACCAAAAATTAATACGACTACAAAATTTACATCCGGTAACTCGAATCCCTTTGATGCCCTCTTGTTTTGAGTTTGCAGGATTGTTACGAGTAAGCTTGGCAATGACCACAAGTAATCTTCTTTCGAGTCTTTATTGAAATGTTGCTGACAAAGTGGTGTAATAAGGCGATTTTACAAAGTTCCGTTACTAGGTTTAAGTAACTTTAAAATATTACTCAAACACTACACTAAGTGAACCTTCAAACATTAAGCATCAAGGATGACAACTACTTGTGGGTACAGTAATAAAAAATAAGTAAGTAAATACTCGTTCGGGTAAACAATTTCGTCTAATAACGTCAATTGTGCTTTTAGAAATTAATTTAGGAACATAAATGTTACAGTTAAAAAGTATTGAATTTATAGTGAAGTTTTACAGACCATTAGTGATGTATAAATCCTGGCAGAATGTCACAATAACAGAAGCAAATTAACAAAGACAAGTAAATAATTATAATTTTGCAAATCAAATTAGACATTGAAGCAAACATTCTACCAGTAGCGTAAAATATATTTGAACGACTGTTGTTTATGTTGACAGTATAAAAAACAGGCAAAGAAAAGCTAGGATTGTCACTAGCATTATTCATCAGGGTTCAATGCTAACGACGAGAGACTGTCGAATGTTGATAGATGGAGGATTGACAATAGGTTTCCTTACGTCTGGGTGACTGCCTTTGGCGACCATTTTTTTTACCGAGACTTATGGGTAAGTATGTACAAAGGCCAATTTATCCCTTTAAGGGATCTCTTCCAGTCTTCTCTTATTTTTATTTTATTTATGTAAAGAATTGATATCCCAGCAAAATACCATTACTCCACTCTTCAAATTCTCACCAGAGACTCTAACTGCGAGTTTCATTTAGTATTTAATGGTGCAAGTGAGAATAGCCTTCCCATGAGGTGGTAGTTATCTAACACCCGTGTTTATAGACAAGAAAAGTAATTACTTACGATACTAAAAGTCATTACTTTTGCTTAAGTAATTACATTTCATGTCTATAAATACGGGTGTAACTCATCATAGGTGAATTGAAAGGTTTTTTATATTTGTTTTTCCACTCTACCGGCATTAGATGGTTCTAGAGAGTATGGTAGGAGAATGACTACTGTAACTAAAAATATAAATAAATATTTAAAAAGTTATTAAATAAATAAATATTAAATATCAGGGGACAATGTCACACAAATTGACCTAGTCCCAAACTAAGCTCTAGGTTTGTACTATGGGTACTAGACAACGATAAACGTACTTAAATAGAGAAATACATACTTAAATACATAGAAAACATCCAAGTTTCAGCAACTAATATTCGCGCTCATCACACAAATATTTGCCCTTACCGGGATTTGAACCCAGGACCGCTGGCTTCGGAGGCAGGATCACTCCCAACTAGGCCAACGTATCGTCAAAAATTAACACTGAAGTACGATAAGTCAACGTGACGTTTGCTTTTAATTTCGTTTACTAATGGAATGTGTGAATATCCTGGTGTGTGCTCCACATAGTATATAAGAATTGAAAAGAAATACTAAAGGAATGCATTTGGATAAATGAGTGTACTAGTAGCGCAAAATCTTTCGACATAAGTTCGAATTCGTCCGGCATTTTCTATAACTTTCGATGGGCTTGAACGTTTGAAAGTTTAGTACGTTGCTGAGAAACTTTTCCGACAAAATACTATGTTGTATGTTTTTCACTAGTTATATCTGTGATATATTGTTACAGCATCCGGCGCCTCGCCATTAAGAATCCCTACTTCCGTCACTTTGCTTTACCTTTTTTTAAATATAATAATTGCGCCTTGTCCCTGAGAGTTCTTAATCACTTAACTTTTAAATATTACAATTACAATTATTAATTTGTCAATCTATTTTAAAAACTACTAAAGTATCTAATTGTTAATTATTGTGAGTATTGAAATGTATAAATTATTTAAACAAGTGGCGCCACTGCGCCACTTTATGGAACTAGACAAAAAGGGCGGACGCCGGGGATGACGGGTCAGAAAAGGGGGACGTAGCAACTTGCACGTTTGTTTGTAATATAAATTATATAAGTCATTACTGAAAGAGGAGTTTCTTATTTCCTTCATTCATCAAGTATTTAGGGATTACAAATTCAGAAGTGGTAGTTACCCTGTAGAAATGCTCGGACCATACTTTAGAGGATTGGGGAAAAGAAAACCTAAAGATGATGACAAAAGTGAGACGCTGAGTGACTCCAATGGTGAAAACTCGAATTTCTTCACACAACCTGAAAGAGAATGTTTGAAGAGGCGCCGAATCACAAATTTAGATGCAGAGATTATCCCCAAATTTGACCCTGAAAAATGCACCAGCGTCAAAAGCTGGCTGCATAAAATAGACCAACTCGGAGACTTGAACGATTGGGACGAACGTGATCGGATTTTCGTGATGCAAGTTCGTTTGCGGGGTGCAGCACGAGAATGGTATGACGACCTCGAGGATTACGCCGCATCCTGGATTATATGGAAAGACAAATTATTGAAGGGCATAATTTCCGTATTCGGCAACCCGTTAAGAATAATTACTGATCGAGGAGTTGCATTCACTAGCAGATACTTCAAAGCATTCGCTGTTGAAGCACAGTTTAAGCATATTTTAAATGCCGTGGCTAGTCCTCGGTCAAATGGACAAGTAGAAAGAGTGAATCGGACCATAATTAATGGGTTGAACACGACAGCTGAAAGTGAATGCACTTGGGATGAAAAACTTGGAGATGTTATTTGGGGCATTAATAATACTCCGCATTCGATAACAGGTGTATCGCCGTTTAACTTAATGTTCACTCATAACAACTCTCTTTTACCTGCCTATCCTACCATGCCCAGTACTGATAGTGACCCTAGAGTTCAATTAGATGATCGAAGGAAAGCGGCTAAATTAAAAATAGACAAATACATGACCGTTATGAAAACACAATACGACAAAAAACACAAAAAATGTAGGAAATATGTAGTTGGTGAAATGGTTTTGTGGAAAGGAGGCGTTTCTCGTGAACATGCAACAGGTGTTACCAAAAAGTTAGGTAGTCTATATACAGGGCCATATAGGGTTTCCAAAGCCGAACAATCCATAGATCGATATACTATTAGCAGCATACAAGGTGTTAAGGGATACAAAAAGTTTAGTACCGTAGTGGCAGGAGATTCGCTTCGCCCCTACAAACCAAGTACGTCTGACAGTTCGGATACAGATCATGAAGTTGACCGGGACGACCTTATTGATTTATTGGAGGGTTAGCGTATTTGAGGTTGCAAATCACACATTTTATAATACTTTTTTTGCTTAACGTCTATTGTTTACTGTTTTATTGGTGTACTGCTCATGATTTTTTTTTATTTCTATTGTGCTGTTGTAGTCTGGATGTGTTTTCATTGTAATCAAATATTTTAAAGTATTTGTTTAGTACATAGGAAGTTATATTAAATTGTCTTCCTTTCTTTGTACATACCTATTTGGAAATTAAGTATTTAGATACCTACCTAATTAAATAATTGTCGTTAACTTAAAGCATTATAATTTTCTGTCAATGATATAATTAAAATGATATTTTTTTAAATCAATAATATATATTATATCAATAAATATCTAGTATGTTATGCTATGTGCCAACATCTAGATCTTAGTGGAAAACTGGAAATACTACTATAACTAATACAAAAAGTAAATATGTATATAAATATCTAGTATACCATGCTGTGTGCCATGCCAACTACTAGATCTTAGTGGAAAACTGGAAATACTACTATAACTAATACAAAAAGTAAACATGTATATAAATATCTAGTATACCATGCTGTGTGCCATGCCAACTACTAGATCTTGGTGACGATACTTAATTAAAATTCTGTGTGCAACAACAATATAAATAATATCTAGTATGTTATGCTGTGTGCCTCTACAGCTAGATCTGTGTGAAACAACATTAAAACTGTGTGAAAATATTTTATTATAAGCAGTAAAACTAAAGTATTTGACTTACACATACTACTAAAACCAAAATTGAAATGTCTGCCGTTGCAGGCGGTCGGCTCTTGGACTATAATATTACATACGCCATATTTGTAACGTTACGTTGAGTGTATTTGAAGGAACAACTATTTTAAAAAGTAGGTATGTCTACTGCGTAAATATTTTGTTTTGTTTTCAGAACTATGGCGAGAAGAATATCAACCGCGGGACGCGGCACCTTCAGGACGGCCGAGTGTTACAGCATCCGGCGCCTCGCCATTAAGAATCCCTACTTCCGTCACTTTGCTTTACCTTTTTTTAAATATAATAATTGCGCCTTGTCCCTGAGAGTTCTTAATCACTTAACTTTTAAATATTACAATTACAATTATTAATTTGTCAATCTATTTTAAAAACTACTAAAGTATCTAATTGTTAATTATTGTGAGTATTGAAATGTATAAATTATTTAAACAAGTGGCGCCACTGCGCCACTTTATGGAACTAGACAAAAAGGGCGGACGCCGGGGATGACGGGTCAGAAAAGGGGGACGTAGCAACTTGCACGTTTGTTTGTAATATAAATTATATAAGTCATTACTGAAAGAGGAGTTTCTTATTTCCTTCATTCATCAAGTATTTAGGGATTACAATATATTGTACAAGTAGGTACCGAGACAAGTGTGGGTCAAATTATGTTTGATAAATTTGGCGTCAATTGCAGCACTGCTGAAGCTGTTACTATTTACCAATTTCTGATTTCAATCGAAGTAAATCACGATATTTTCTTAAACAATTAAATTCTTTTATGGGTTATTTTCACTAAAGACTACGATGACAATACTAATCTTTGTTTCTATTTTAACATTATGTTATTAATGGGCAGACAACGGATGCAAATTACGTCAAAATCATATCAAACAATACGTAATAGGATATGACTACAAAAATCTGAATAGCAACACAAGCATTACTCGAAATTTAGTAAAAGTCTTATCCACCTTATATTTTCGTCACCATATTCCATCCATTGTCCGCCCTTTAGTTATTATGTACGTCAATCTAATGAAAAACAAAAATGCTTCGATATTCCTCTCTCCCTCTGACTGTCTTCAATAACGTGTATTAGATAAATTTCTTCAATAAAGCCCCTGGAAGTTGTGTAATTGAAAATGATATTCGACAGGAAATTGCCTTTGTGTGAAAACTTTCCTCAGAGTTTGAAGTTCACTATTTGCTTTTCCCTTTTAATAAATCCCGTGTTGTCGAAATGGGAAGCTTCCTGCATAGATCAGGATAAACTTATTTCTTTTTCTAGGTATATCACATTTTTATTTACGTATGAAATACTGGAATTGATATTATATGGAGAAAGTAAATTATAATTTGTTTACGGAATATTTGGCAGCTCTTTTACGTTCAATTAAATAGCTTATGTACATCCTAATTAAAATGAAAATCTTTTATAAGGTCAAACAATCTCTAGAACCCATTTTAAACACGTGCCGTCTTTTTATATAAGGGGAGAAATCCTTTTAAAAGGTCACTCCTGACATGTCTTCTCGAAATGGGTTGATGTCATAAAACATTGAGTCGGATCACGTATTATTACAGACGATGTTTTTGTCTCGCATTGAGGCTCGGGTCCGTTGGAACAGACGGTTTAAAAGACGGTGATTTCCAAATAAACCCTTTGAGCACAAAATGTTGAAATTGCGGTGGTTTCTCGTTATTTGCTTTACCTTTCATAGTTGATATTAAACTTGACTCGAAATGTAATGAGGTCTGTCAAGCGATTTTTTCTCAGTCTAATAAAAGACGATGTACATCTCTGAAATTGTATTTTTACTAATTTATTTTTCAGTTAACTCGTTTTATATCATCATCATCTTTGTTTTGTTGTCGTGTATCACGTTTATTATTATTTCAGAATATTAGTTAACTCATCCAATCTATCTGAGTATTAGTTTTATCTTCTTAAAATTACTTAAATTAGAAGAAACATATACTTAAATCAACATTAACATTTGTGATAGAAAGAATCCAGTAATTACAACTGGAATGTAAAATCGCAGTAAGTCCCTTGTGAAGTCTGATGGCTGGAGAATTTATTTTAATTTCACATTCCCCCGGTTTGAAACCGAATCACGTAAAACGATTATCTTCATTGGATTTTATTCTAATTTCAATTCACTATTTCGAAATTGAAAACGTTTTAAAGCTTTAACTTCCATTACGAAGCTCTACAACATGTACACAAGCAAAGCAACAGATAATGAAACAAATAAAACAGATTGTAAATAAGAGCATTTCTTTTGAAGCAAAGAGTTTTGAACTAAAACATTACATAGCACCACTAGACTCCGTATTTACCTCAAAGACTTTTCTGATGGCGATACCGGCTTGCGTGTAACTGCCCATCATTCTCGTGAGGGTCGTATAGCTGGGATGCTTCCGGGTAAACGCCTCGGCCTGCCCACCTGCGGTTATCACCGGAATCCCCCATGGACCGGCATATCTTGACACTGGCGCTATTACGTACTCACACCCCGGTCCGATGAATGCATCTGTAATATTGATTCTAGTCTTCATACCTAATGCTTTAAGTCGTTATCTAAGCAGTACATACTCTATTTAATAATATTTAAGCAAAACGTTTAATTTTCACACATAAAACTATTCAACTGACTGTAAAATTAGTAAAACAATATTAGGTACCTGCAGAGCCATTGACGTAGAATTCAAAGGCGGCAAGTGGCCCTTCCACTGAAGAACAACTTGTATCTCGGTAATCGACGAGAATCGTCCATCCTGGGAGAGGACCGTCAGGCTTGGTCACAGCTGGTATGGCCATCTCCAAAATTGGTAATACTTTAGGCAATGAAAATATTAGTTTAGGGTTTGCTGGTAAAAGAACTCCCAATTTCACCTTCTTTTCGTTAAACAGGTTTGTTTCAGGCCTTAAATTAAAATTTATCTTCTTCACATAATACGGGTTGTCTATTAAGTCATGTGGATACCCGATTGTACTATTGTCGTGTTGGACATAACGATATTTTTTTAAATAATGTGGATACTCAGTAGTATTTGAAGAATATTTCTTATAATAATCATATCGTCTGTCAGCTACCGGAACATCTGGGCCTGAGTATGCGTCAGTTTTATCTTCGCCTTCACCAATCGATGCTCGTCCCTTTCGGCTACTTTTTCCATGTAATTTGTTCTCATTTCTATGACCATGCCAATAATTAGAAGATTCTTTACCAACATGCATTAGATAAATATTCTTACCATGTTTCATAGTTTTCTCATTTAAACTTACATCACACTTAACTATCACAATATTTAACACACACAAGTAGAAAACAAGGAGACTTAGTAACATTGGTAATTCTATTTTCGTCGCCTTGTTTCTCGCAGATTTTTTAATCTTGTGTGTTTCAGCATCGTCCATAAGTTGGTGGGGTTGTTGATTGCCATTATTTGACGGGTTTCTTTCAAATTGTCGCCTTCTTTTGAAAATTGTCCTGTTTGCATGAGATCGTATTTCGCACAAAGTCTTGCTGTTATTTGATAGGAGTATCGCATTAACGATCTCCTTTAACATTTTATTTTGTATTTATCTCATTGTATATGGTTTCACTTCACCGATGATCTGATAGAAGGAATTATTCAATTGTTGATATGACACAAATGCGATATATTCTTAAAGATTAATTTGAAATGGTTTTTTATAATACTGTAAATGATGCTATCGATACATGTTATTCCGCGTAACATGTCATTTTTAATCGAATCATTTCTTAACCGAATATATCGTAATATTTATGTACGTGTTATTCAAATTGTTAATCATGTTGTAGTGTGTCCAAAGCTGCTAAGGCTATCCTATCAGGCTACCAGCTGTGTCAACAATGACTTTAAACGCAGGGTTACGGCTCATGCTTGGTTTATTTTTGTATAACGACTGGCATACTATAAAAACTAACACATGGTATTCAAGGTCATGGTAATAATGTAATTATGGTATCACTAAATATTTACCTATTCTCGCAAATATTTAAACCACTTTTAGAGAAGTCCTAGTGTTTTATTTTCTTTAACGACTCCCTTTTAAATTCGACTACGACGAATTAACAGGCAAACTAAGATTGTGCCGCTCGTAGGCACGTCAGATAGAGTTAAGTTCGTACCGATTTGGCCGAGTTGCTTCGTCAACGAAACCAAAATAAAAATACACAAACTGATTTTTTTATAATGACTTCAAAATATAATTAAATATGATGATTCATCGTTGACATTTTGTATTTTACTTGACGTTCACACATCAACATTAAAACATCCGTCAAACTATCTCAAGTAAATTTATCGTATTGTTTTCGTTTTTGGTACACATAAGGCTTACATATTTACATACATTTTTTTTGCAATAAATAAGTTTTTCAACTATACTTTTCATAAATTTAATAAACAAAAATTAGCAATAAAATAGTTTACGTACCAGCTTTTCCGAAATAAATAGTAACATTACTTTTACTTAATGATTACAATGAAATATATATGTTCTAATGCGGTATCAATCATCAAGTATTTTACTCACGGAGCATGTCTTCTAATATAGGCACCGAAATTACTCCACGCATCCTGCATAGACAATATTAAAATTTTCTGGCAATAGAAGTTATACCCTACGACGAAAGAGATAAGGCACAAATAAACGGACCATATGTTAATTATTAAGTTGAACGAATTTAAATGCTGACAAAATACCTCAAATTACGATTGGGCCAAGTGGCATCTACTTACCTACTTGATATTTGTAATCATGACTTTATTACGTTTCTAGCAAATGTTTTTAAACTTATTAACCACCATTTTCGTTTAGCTTAAATAATTTTACTCCTTCGGGAACTACAAAACTGTTCAATACACATAAAGCATGATTGAACACAACCCCTCAAAAATCTAAACATTACCACAATAACGATCAATTATTATTTAAATCATATCTAAATAATTTGTTGTTATTTTTATACTTTAACACAAAATTAACTTAAGGTTATTAAAAAAATCGACAATATATTTTTAACGTTTTTTTTAATTGTTTTTTATGTATTTAAGTATATATTTCTCTATCTAAGTATGTTTATCGTTGTATAGTACCCATAGTACAAGCCTAGAGCTTAGTTTGGGACTACGAGGTCAATTTGTGTGAGATTGTCCTCTGATATTTATTTATTTCTTATTTATTATTTAATGTTATTATATTATTTTAATAAACAAGGGAAATACGCAGCAGCTTGTCAAAAAGCCATTATATTGCGAAGAAAAATCAATCCTCTGTGACTTCAGTGACGCACTGGGATATATTCTTCAAGCTTATATTATATTAATAAATAAATATATCTCATTTAAAGTATTTAATATTGTTTGTTTGGTATGACTTTGCTTGACGGTAAAGGTTACCAGTAACAAAAGTGATCATTTATTTATGATGCCATAGTGACATCAGTTGTACTGTTCTTAGAAAACGGTGTCATCTATTATAGACACATTTGTAATGCCTATTATCAAGCAATAAGATCGCAGACACGTTTTTTAAGGTAGTAACAAAAGCAAAGACCATTCCTTCTTTGAAAGCTGATATCTCTTAAACGGCTCAACCGAATTACATGAAACCTGGCTAAAACAATAACGATTAAAATAGCTTTCTTTAATATTAAAGATACAGATAATAATAAATATAAATAAATATCAGGGGACAATCTTACACAAATTGACCTAGTCCCAAACTAAGCTCAGGCTTGTACTATGGGTACTAGACAACGATAAACATACTTATATAGAGAAATACAAACTTAAATACATAGAAAACGTCCAAGACTCAGGAACAAATATTCGCACTCATCACACAAATATCTGTCCTTTCCGGGACTTGAACTGGCCCGCTGGCTTTGTAGGCAGGGTCACTCCCAACTAGGCTAACGTGTCGTGAAACACTTAAAAATGTTTCGTATAACATGTAACTTTTTGGCGTAAAATCTAATGACCAGGACTGGGATTCTACATGGCAATAAAGATATCGTCTTTGACGTGTTTCCGTTCCTTTATGTCAACGTTTTGATAACTCGTATGTCATTTACAATAATGGCGACTTTGATATAAATGATTCTAAAACAAGTCAAATGCGATATCGTTATAACGCAGTAGAATAGAGGCGCAGAGCCTCTTTTTACAGGGCAAAACCATATTGCCTTTGACGTATTATCGTATTGTTTTTGCCTCTCACTTAAAAATAAACACGAAAAAACCGATCTTCCATAGAAAAATAAAAAACTTTTTGTTACGAGTGCTTTTACAGCGTTGATGAGACATTTAGTGATACACCAAAAGGCTAACTCATTTTTTATTTTTCCTACTCCTGTACTTTTATCTGTCATATATATAGTTACGAACACTAATATAAGAATATAGATCATATGTCCGCAGAACATTCCGTAGAAAACTCTATCTAGTCTATTTCCCTTAACAGCACTTGTGCTTTTTTGAGCCAAAACGACATGCCTAGCTGCCAAAGCTTACACCTAGGTTAATTTGACCAATCAAAATACTTCACCAAATTAATCCACCAATCACAATACACATTGACTGTCAATCGGAACGTTAGGTTCTTTTTGGTATGTAAACTCTTTTACTAATTTAACTCTTTAAAAACATGGTATCAACCAACCAGAATGCAGCTATATTAAAATCGACCAATCAGGTAAAAGAACTCATTTCTCAAATCATTAGGCGTTTTTTAGTCCCTATTTCACAAGTTAAATCGATTGTGCAACTTTTTTTTAAAATATGAAACCTGGCAAGTGCACCTCAATTTAAAAACAAAGTTAACCATAGACACATATTTTGTCGTTTTCGAATGTTTCCCGCTCGTTTGTTGTTCTGTGCTTCGTTCGTTCGTATTCTGACCAAGGTATATTAATAAAATTTTGTTAATTGAATTATGCATTTTATTTGAAACCTAGTCGTAGAAAAAGTATTGTATGCAACGGTGTATAACTAAGTCAAAAAATAATCGTGGCGTCTTGCTTTACGATGTTCGCCTGCGGCTCACATCGTAACCACACCACTCGTCTTTTTTGACCTCTCTTATACAACTGTTGCATAAACTACTATAATAAGAGAGTGCAGTAAAAATGTACGTTTCTTCTTTTAGTTTTACTACTTGTAAGGAGATGTGACTAGAGTTAATTTTAAGAAAAATAATGTTTTCGTACTCAAATATTCCAAACTCAATATTTGTATTTTTGATGAATAAATGCTATGACTATGGCCGCCATTCCCATCAATTAAATAAGAGCTATCGTAACGTTGATATATGACGATCTGTCAAATGTGATATAGTTTTACCAAGTGTAATAGAGGTCCGTTACTATTATATCACCGTAGTAAACCTGGGCTGGGATTCTACACGGTTATAACGATATCGTCTGTGAAGTGTTTCCGTATTGTCGACGTTTTGATAACTGATATGCCATTTACAATAATGGCGACTGATACATAAACTATTATAAAACACGTCAAACGCGATATTGTTATAACGCAGTAGTATAGGTCCGTATTCTTTGATCTTGTTCTCTCGTTAATATCAGATATAAACTTGCGCTTTAACTGTCTGTTTTAATATTGTTATTTCACCGTTTGATGACGCCACATTAACAGGATGCGATGAGTTAATGGTAATTTACTGTTTCGCGTGTCGTACAATTTAACTGTTTTTGACACCGCGTCGGAAACTATATTTATTCTGTATGAGTACTGTCAGTTACAATCCCCATTTTTGACACCTCAATACCAAACCATACTCCAGGGTTTCCTACGATGTTTTTGGTACCATCAAACCATTCTAGTTATTTTACCGTTGTTAATGATAAAGAGGGCGCTGTACGGAGTAAAATTGGTACCGTGATCCAAATTCTAAACCGAAATCTGCTGCTTTATGTGGTGATTGCCGTTTAAGAATATTGTATAATACCACCTTTACTATATAAATGAAATGGTGTTCGTTAGCAAGCGCAACACTTGAGAACTGCTGGCCAGATTTGCCTTTTTAGGGTTCCTTAGTCAATAATGAACCCTTATAGTTTCGCCATGTCCGTGTTTGTCTGTCCTAAAAAGGTGCAATTTGGCATATTTATACATTTAAATTACTCTGACGTAGTACTCGTAAAATAAATAAATAAATATTTATCAAGGGACAATCTCACAGAAATTGACCTAGTCCCAAACTAAGCTCTAGGCTTGTAATATGGGTACTAGACAACAATAAACATACTTAAATAGAGAAATACATACATATATATACATAAAAAACATCCAAGACTCGGGATACATACGACATATTTGCCCTTACCGGGATTTGAACCCACGACCGCTGTCTTCGGAGGCAGGGACACTCCCAACTAGGCTAACCGTGTCGTCCAAATTTTACATGTAAAACACGGGTATTTTTTTACATTAATATCATCGAGTGAGGTTTTCTATTATTGCATGGAAAGTTCTTAAAATTTATTATGTAAATGCTAATATTTATATTTAGATTTCGAAAAATATTGAAATCGAAAAGTGTAATTTTTGCTAGCGATGCCCGTTTAGTACTAAAAATCTTGAAAATCTCTTAAATAAAAGCACATTTATTGTAATGAATTTAAAAATAAAATTATCAACACTTAGTTTTTTGTGTATGTAGTAACGACGTATGCCGTGTGGTTGCCGGGTTAGAATAGTGCCACTCCATGTCTTCCCGTGGATGTCGTAAGAGGCGACGAAGGGAGTAAGGGCTTGTAGTACTATAAGGCCATAGGCTAGCAACCTGTCACTAATATACTAGTAAACTTCCTGGCCTGATTGTGCAAAATATGGTTACAGAATTATACAAGTTTATTTTTAAGTTGTTGGTATTTCTGTAGCTATGCCTACCCTACTCTGGGAATGAAGGCGTAATGTTATGTATGTATTATAGTAACGACTTCAGAACCGTACACTGACCATGGTCTGACATGCTCTTGCCCGGTTTTTTAACATACGTAAATAGTCCGGTGGCGTCGCTAAATTTACCAAAACTTTGTGTCTTCTTCGATTTTGTTCAATAATGCAAATTAACAAATGGTGCGAGTGTTGTGATAAAAATAAATACCGGTATTTCTGTTTTTGGATATGAGCGAAGTGCACAGTGGTTCTGTTGCCCCACCGGTGAGCGTCAAGTACTTGAAATTGATTATCAACTAGTGACCTTCGCTTCGGTTTTATATTCATGCCTCCTGAATTCTGCTAGACACGATTAAAGAAGTAAAGTATAAATGATCTACAAGAAATTTGAAGTTAAAATTGCTATTTTACTACCTAATATAATTATTTGAAATCGTTGAGCCGTTTCGGAGCCTATTTGAAACAATTTTCTAAAAGAAACGATCTATAAATGGTTAAATATGATAAGATATGGTATTGTAAAAAGTAGCAGTTGACAAACAGACATTTCAATTTTATTTATTGGTTAAGATTGGAACAGGATATTTAGATCTTAATTCTATTCATAACACCCCTGACGAATTAGGTACCGTTTTATCGAATAGATAAAAATGCACGACTAACCCTAGTTTTTATAAATTGGGCAAGTGAGTATCCACATTCTCTGTACCCCCCCAACGAAAATCTGCCTCCAGGCTATAAGGAACCTTGGCCCACCTGGAGAAGTCTAAATAGGCTGAGGACCCAGGTTGGCCGAAGCAAAGATAACCTGTGTCGGTGGGGGTACTCAAGTAGCGCAGACGCTAGCTGTGAATGTGGAGAACCCTTGCAAACCATGTTACACCTCACAAACTGTCCCGCGTGCCCGACCACCTGCTCGCGTGAGGACTTAGGTACTTGTCAGAAACCAGAGGGCTACCACGGTAGCCGCTTTCTGGGCAAGTAAGATTTAGCCCGAGTTCTTGCCGACACGAAAGAAGAAGAAGATAAATTAAAACAAGTAACTATTGAATACGTTAAAAATATACTTAGTGGAAAGAAAAGAGTAATCTTGCAATGATTATTTTATTTTATAATATTCTTGAAAGTTCTACCAAGGAATCCTAAAGAAAATAATGCACCCGTATAAACTGCATCGATTGACATAAAAATAAAAAAGTATCAGATAAGGAATTAAATGCGGAAACACAAACAACAAAATTCGCTGGAAATAACTGGAAATAACAGCATTATTGGTAAGTTACTGTGTTGTTATTAAATATAAAATTATCTTATGACTTCATACTTTCCTAACAAGCACACAAGCTGCTTATACAGGCATTAAATAGTCTGGGATGTTTAGGAGTCGTTCAAGTGCTGAACAATTTTCCTAAAGACATACAATAGCATATTTAAAAACCCTTTAACAGCTACATGGTACAGTAGCCGTTTAGTAGCAACAAAATTACTTATAGTGATAAAAGAGCATACAATAGCGTCGCTAAACAGCCATAAGAAATACAATTGAGATTTTTTGACGTCTGTTTGCTTAATTGAGTTTTTTGTTAAAGACTTGAAATCAAAACCATTATTTAACCTGCAGTGTTTTAAAATTGAAAGCATCATGCATGTTATTTTGACGCCTTCAAATTTAACAATATCATCTTAAACTTGAATGACATTGAAACTAACACAAAAAAGGTGCAAAAACTTAAACAGCGACACAGTTGATTGTTATGACGAGCTCGGAATAAACAAGCATCCTTCTGAGTTAATTAACAGTCGAAATGGTTTGTCAATGGTTACCTTCTTGCATATAAATAATCACAACTCCCTAAATAGCAGCCATCAATTACTTTTTGAATTTTGATTGCCATAAAGTTCCTATTATGATCCTGTTTTGACAATGTTTTATGTACATGCTGCCGGTTTTCCATCGGTTTAGTTTTTACGGCCTATTGTGATCCTTAGTTTGTGGTTACCATTGTCACCAAACTTATTTTTTGGTGTTGTTGAAAAAAATTCAGTGTTCTATTCTCTATTCTAAATACAAATGTTATGTTTTAAATACTATTCTAATACGGTAAAACTCTTTCAGTTTTTATGTGGTTGTAAACTAGAATCAACACTGTATTTTTTGCATCGTGTATCTACGTCATTTTAAAGGTACAAGGCACTTTTACCTGCTTTGTTAGAAATTGTTTTGTACTTGATTTATTTTAGGATGTAGGTATATAGGTACGTATTATGGGTATTTCGGCATTTCATTTGCATTTTTGTGGTCAATCGTTTTCTAGAAGAATATTACTGTGTTATAATATCATATTATAACATCTTAACTGATATTATAAATGTGAAAGTAACTCTGTTTGTCTGTTTGTTACGCTTTCAAGGATAAACCGCTGATCCGATTTAGATGGGTATGGATATAGCTTGAGTCCCGGAAAATTGGACGGTTCCTGTGGGAATAGTGATAAACGGCTTCTACGGGGACGGAGTCAAAAACAGTGATGTTATAAAATCAATTTAAAGTTTCCTATTCCAAAAGCAGAGGCAGTGCTTCATTAATTCGTCTAAAATTTGCATAAACATAATATTAATTTGAGTGTCCCCAGCCAACCATAACGAAATTTTGATTACAATACATGTAAACTACATACGGGCCCCAATGCAAAAGAGTTCGTCTTCTAGTAAAACTGAAGGCAACGTTTGTTTAAAAGTAAAACATATATAAGTAATACTAGTTTTAAAAGCCTAAGAAAATAACAGTGGGCACTTTATTTCATAGAGTTTATTTTAATTTCATTAGTATGAAATTAATTAAATTTATCATATTATTTTATAAATGTTCGCCTACCTACAGGTAGGTAGGCCCCGTAAAACAGTTCGTCTACCACTTAGTTGAATCTCCTTTACTGCCAATAACTGCCTTAATTCTGAGCGGTATAGTAGCTACCAATTTTTTACATTCTTCTGGAGTTATAGAATCCCAGACCAACAAACCAAGACAAAATAAGAGTGACCAAGCTCTTTAAATGAAGTATAAATAAAAACTTTGATTCTTGAGATACAGACATTATTATTTATACGTACTAAAATCAACTAATACGGCACCTAAATGACTTTAAATAGAAAAATTGTTATTACTTTTTTTGCGTTTGTAGTTCTTAACGGCTTTGGAACTCTAGACTAAGCATGTTCCATCATGCTGTCTGGCCCGGTTTTTACCCGACTACGGCAAAGCAAAAGAAGGGTAATGATTTTGACACCCTATGTATGTTTCTATCTATGTACTTATGCATATATGTATGTATGTATTTACCCCGTGTGGTTGCCGGGTTAGAATAGTGCCACTCCATGTCTTCCCGTGAATGTCGTAAAAGGCGACTATGGGAATAAGGGCTTGTAGTACTGTTAGGCGATGGGCTTGCAACCTGTTACTAATCTAGTATACTTATTGGCCTGATTGTGCAAAATGTGGTTACAGATTTATCACCAAGTCTTTTTACAGTTGTTGGTATTTCTGTAGCTCTGCCTGCCCCACTCTGGGAATGAAGGCGTGATGTTATGTATGTATGTATGTATGTATGTGTTTCTATGTATGTTCCACTCTAGCACCGTTCCTATTGAACCAATTTTAACAAATGAGGTGTCTATCGATTTGTCTTTTTTGTGCGATGGTTATAGACTATTTTGATTTATTTTTTCAAAAGACATCAGTTGAGTTTTACCATATTGTAACGTGGATAGCACGGAGTTTAACTTCGACGACAACGATGCATATTTTTTTTCAACGTTTAAAGTGTAGGGAATAATTAATCGGAAACAATTTAAATTGTGACTTCAATGGCACTAGACAATATGCATTTGGCGAACGATATCGTTATTGATGATGTTAAAAATTGACGTAAGCTGTCGTACGATTACGTCAAGCTCTTTATGTAAATTCCATACCTTTTGACAGTCTTCGAGAAGCGTTAGCGTTATATCTGCCCTGGTAGGACAATTCGCAGTATTTTAGACAAAATTCATGTAGCAAATGCAACCGTTTAACTAGCAAGATAGGATTGAAACTGCTTTGGCTATTGAATTTGAGACTGCCTTGGCTTATGAGGGCAAAAATGTGTCTAGAGACAGGGTTACAATCAAACCTAACCTAAAGCATGAGTCTGAACAAAAAAGCCGCTCAAGTGCGAGTCGGACTCGCGCACCGAGGGTTCCGTACAAACTTATATAAATGTAAAATTGTACTGAGGGACGAACTTGACTTTGCCGTTGAAAAACTGTCGTCTCCATACATCGATATAGGTCGCGATTAGTTTACCAACTGCATAAAAGTTTGCAACCGGAAAATGTTTTTTGTAATGCGTAAAATTTGCGGTTTTTGCAATTTTTCCTTTATCTGTGCCATTAGATGTTGCTTCGTACCAAGATTCTGGGTTCACGGGAAGTACCCTGTAAGTCTTAATTCCCTTGCGAGTGTCGAAAATTTGCGGAAATTTACGGCATAAACGGCTGTATCTTTTGATTGCGTTAGCTTAGAAGTTAGACTATTTCACAGCTCCAAGAGACAGTAGACCTGAGTATTTGATACAAATTCCAGCTCGATACCTCCACGTGTTCGTGAGAAAAAGGGTCTTGACAGACAGACTGACGGATGGACGGACGGACAACAAAGTGATCCTATAAGGGTTCCGTTGTTTCCTTTCGAGATACGGAACCATAAAAATAAGGGACTATTATTATTTCTACTGGCAGCAAAGAAATAGCGGTGAATAATAACACCATGTTTCATCTGATTACTCCCTAAATACATCATAAACACATTAGATATTTTTTTAACCGCGCAATCGGCTACGTACGCTATTGTTAAACAAAATCGGCGGTTCGCGATGAGGAATCTATTTTTGTCACAAATATGCACATAATTTTGGGCGCAAACGGCGACACCAAATGGCGTTACGGTTGTTTGGGGCTGAATGGGTAAAGATATTCTAAGAATATTTTTTTAACACTTGGGTTGACCTTATAATACTTTTTTAAAGTTCGTTTTTATTTGTGTGTGTGATACGAGTATGTCTTGTTATTCGTGGTTGGCCCCCGTTTAATTAGTAGTAGTTGTTTTATCAGTGACGTTTTAATTTTTTGAGTACATTTTTGTATTATGTTATTTTTAGGATGGTGGTCGATCTCAAGGTAATATCGTATTTTGTGAAATCGCCATTATATCGTGGGTTTTTTTCATTTATATAGTTACAAGTCTTCGTCTAGCGTAAGGCCCAACGGCCTAAATTTAGGACATTTGTTAAAGTGACTTTAAACTTTAGCTGACTTACACAAGGCTCTTTTTTGAACTTGTAAAATTTGACGTAGGCCTCAGGAGGCTAGGACTTCATTTTTGAAATGTTGACGCATCCGGGCAACGCCACGTCAATTTGACTGGTGGCACGACCACGACAGGCTATTTTGGATTGAAAACACTATTGTTGGACTGGATAATGCATAAAATAATTAAATTCATCGGCGCGTAACGCATTTTCTTTTAATCAATACTTTAACAACATAATCTTAATGTCGATAAGGGTTAGCAACGTTTACTTTTTTCTGTTTCCTTAAGTATACACGGCTTAATCTTCATTAGATACATTTTGTTAAAGTGCATATTCCATACATATCCTTAAATTAGCACGTTTTTAAAGTTAAAAATAGACCTGAACACTGAATCAACTTGTCAAATGGATATATCGGCCTGGTTTTAAATAAAATTGAGGACTAAAATTGCCAGGCTGTTTAAACTTCATAAAAATCTGACTCAGTAAGGAGTTCTTGGTTTTGAAGTGAGCGCAAAAACGCGCTGAGTTTTTGCTATATCATTTTGATCGTGAACAAATGACTCAGGACGTGACGTCATACGCCTCCGCGTCTAAAAATAGCTTACCTTCGAACCTCGTGTATTTTTAAAACAACTTAACGTCTTCGATCGCATTGCATAATTTAAGTATAAAACTTAGTATTTGAATGTTTGAATTAATTTGTCAATTTTTAAAAATATACTCCTCTTTTTAAGCGTCTTAATAATTACTTGTTGCGAAAATCTTAACAAGGGTTTTATTAATCAACTTGATTACTTGTTAATAAATTGTGCTATTGTACAAAGTTTGAGGAACAGAGTACTTAACTACCGGTGCTCAAAGTTTTAAAAGCTTTGCCTTTAAAATCGGGCTTAGTTGATTCGTTATTAGCTGCGAGTTGTTTAACAATTTGTTTCAACATAGATTACTTTGCTAAGCATAAGTAAGCACTTTTGAACAAAAAAAATATGCGACAACTTGAGAACCTCCTTGTTTTTTTGTTAGAAGTAGGTTGAAAGAAATAAGTTTGTGTATTTTGGCGATTCCTTTTTCAACTATTATTGGGTACTTTCTTAATTCAATCTATCAAAATAAAAGAAGAAACTGGCTGGCTGAATGATCGATCAACGTCCAGACGTTGTGACATATTGGCTTACTTTAGTCCCATATTGAAAAATCTACTATTAATTGCATTTGATTTATAATAAAGGTAAAGACACCAGTACTCGACAAAGGACCATTGTTCGACACTGATTCTTACTCAAAGAAGATAAGAGTTATTCATTTGTTTTGCAACAATCAATTTATAACCCTATGATCTTAGAATTAAAAGCTTCTGTTGATTCAAGCTTCTGTTGTGCATATCAGCTAAAAGTGTCGAACATTGGTGTTGTTACCTTATAACGACTATAAATTTTACCTTCACGTATTAATTCTTAAGTCATATAGGTATCATCATCATTTTACCCGAATCACGTAAACTACTACACATAATCCTTCCCAGGTATAATAGACTCTTCCCATAGTTAAATATTTTGAGACTTTCAACACTGACGTGCAATAATTATTGCAAATAACCACTTCTCATAGTTAAAACTATTCTTACACCTTCTGCCCAATAAACCAAGTCCAAGTTATCCTAGAACGATAGAGATACATTTTCGTAACCAGTTTTCTCACAGCATTATTATTATTTATGTCAGACTACATTTTGTTTGGCAACGGCATTTTAAATACCTATACCTGCTATAGGATATAAGTACTTATCAAACTTTCTGAAATGCAGAAAAATCATGTGTAATTAAAGTATATTCTTAAAATATTATAAAACAAAGTTTATTTTCACGTCTGTCCGTTATTCTGTATATTTGCTAACTCCTCCCAAACCACGCAACAGATTTTGATGCGGTTCTCACCATCAGTTAGACATTTTCATGGAAGGTTTACTAATATAATAAGTTCTGGTTTATGTTCGGGTGTTACAAAAAACTTGCATAAACTGAAGCAAAACCAGGCTGAGAGGCCAGTGATCAATAACAATGCATAGAAATGGGGTACGTATCATAATATATAAAATTCGAAATACGTAACGGTTCATAATACATAGTAATCATAATACATAATGGTTATTTTTCTGAAACTGTAAACTTTTCAGGATATTTATAAAACTAACCTAACGGGTTCTATAAAAAAGCCTTTAGAAAAACCTGGGCCTCTATTCTACTGCGTTTTGACGATATCGCGTTTGACGTGTTTTAGAATCGTTTATGTCACAGTCGCCATTATTGTGAATGACATAAGAGTTATCAAAACGTTGACAATACGGGAACACGTCAAAGACGATATCGTTATTATCGTGTAGAATCCCAGCCCAGAAACCTTACGTTCAGAAATAAAACTATTATATATATTATGATGCGAAAAATTAGATGTTTAATAATAATCTGCATTATATTTCAAATTGGCATCGTTTTCATTCAAATTCTCATTTTTATACAACACCCTAACCATGACGATGTTTTTAACAATAAAATTCATTTTCTGTTCCTATTGTATTTGTCATCCACTGTATATTATACCTGGTTTTTTTTTATAGAAAAAAGGAGGCGCACGACGAAGCAGGTCACCTGATGGTAAGTGATCACCCTGACCCGCAACACCTAAGGAATCGCAGGTGCGCTGACAGCCTTTGAGTAAAGAGTAGGCTCGTTCTTTGAAGGCCCCCAAGTCATAATAGTACGAAAATATAGACGCCGAGAGCTGATTCCACATACAATCGGCGTTAAAAAAATCTCAACTTTAAGCCGACTATAAATAAGGTGCGTGGCAAAAAAAGCTCGCGAGAAAAGGCAAGGTGGTGGAATTCCAACTATCATGATGGTGTTGATATTAATGATAGTTTGATACGAGTGCTGTGCAGGGTCCGTCCGGATCGCTACCACCATCTTCTCCATTAACCATCTTAGTCCTCAAGGTTGGCAACGCATTTGAGGTCTTAGGATTATAGTCTTGAGAATTCAAATGTCTATTGGTCTCAGATTCCACTTACCATCAGGTGGCCTGAGTGCTCGTGTGCCTTCTCCTTAACATAAAAAAAGAGTACGATAATTTATTCCAGCGGCTGGTATTTAAACCCGAACTCTTCGGAGCACTAGTAGTAACATAAATTTAACTAAAGACTTAGTTTATTTCAAACTACTTCAAAGAAAAAAGTTGCAAGTGCTGCCCAAGTAGACCGGTAGCGTCGTCGATGAACTTTGAGTTTTCTAGAAAGCGGATATTGGCTAGAAGCAATTTTGTGTCGAGTCCGTTAAGTGTGTTTGCGAACGACTAGTCTGATTTAAAATATAACCGATAAAGTATTAATTTCAATTTCCTTGGAAGCGATGAAAGAAGTATGGTATTTTAGGGTTCCGTAGTCAAACTAGTAACCCTTATAGTTTCGCCATGTCCGTCCATCCGTCCGCAGCCTAGCTCAGAGACTCTTAGTACTAGAAAGCTGTGATTTGGCATGAATATACGTATTAGTCATGCAAACAAAGTGGTACAATAAAATCTTGAACACAATTTATTTTAGTTGTAACTCCCCTTCACGTAGCGTGGGGATGTATTTTCATTTTCTAGTCTACTCCATAATGTGGGGTGTCGTTGGTTAGGTCTTTCAAAAATATTACGAGTTTGTAAAACAGTTTTTCAAATAAGGGATCCGTTTATGAAATATTAATCTTTAAAGCGCTATTTTTTGTCAGAGTCAAGATTCAAGTCCCCTACAGCCAAAACGGCAAGTATTAAAAATCTGAAAAAAAAGTCTTAAATAAAAGCGCATATAACGAATTTAAAGGAAAACAATCACGACGAAGTAAACATCATTGGTTCTTGAGATACAGGCGATTAAAGTACTAAAATCATCTAAGACTGGCACCAAATGGCTTTAAATAGAAAATCAGTTATTACTTGTTGATTTTTATGTTTGTAGTGCTTAACGGCTTTAGATGCTCTTGCCCGGTTTTATATAATAAAAGAGGGGTGTATCAGTGTGTCTGTATCATCATGGCTCTCAAACGAATGAATGGACGTGGTTTTATTTAAAATAAAGCTAGTTTAATGCAGATGTTTTTAGGTAGATTTTATGAAAACCGGTCGGGTTGTTTAAGATAAAGTAGATGGTTCCCGCGACTACGTCCGCTTAGAAGTTGTTTATCGCTATTCTCTCAGGAACTGTCTTTTTTTTTGGGTAATAAGTACCCTATGTCTTTCCTCGGGACTCAAACTATCTCCACACCAAATTTCATTAAAATCGGTTCAGCGATTTATCCGTTAAAGTGTAACAAACAGACAGACAGACAGAGTTACTTTAACATTTTTTAACATTACTGTAGATTTATACCCCACTAGTTGTTTTCCGGGACTTCGTCCGCTTAGACGTCGTTTATCGCTATTCCCTCAGGAATCGTCAAAACTTACGGGATGAAAAGTACCTTATGTCGGGACTCAATCTATCTCAATACCAAATTTAATCTAACCGATTTAGATTTAGATTTATCCCGCCGAGCTTAAAAATGTACAATTAGCATTTAAACATTAGCTGAGAAACCTTTTATTGGATAATCCATTGTACTCCATGGATGGATACATTATGGAACTTAAATTGTAAAATTATTATTGCTATTGACATTTATTAATCTTTGTGGAGTGACATCGGATAAGTGACCATTTATTAGATATTTAATGGTTGTTGTTTTAATTATTTGTATATTAGTATTTAAGTTGACGTCCCAATGTACAACTAATTGATGAATAAAAAACTAAACTAAACTAAACTATCCGTGAAAGCGTAACAAACAGACAGACAGACGGACGTAGTTACTTTTACATCTATAATGAAAATTCATCACTTCATCGAACTTCATTTCATCGAACGCTATTTTCTGCTGAAACCATAATGTTTTCAGGGTCTCTTAAACATTAATTACGTAGGATAATAGATTAGGTAAGATGTTTAGGATACCCTGAAAACATTATGGTTTGAGCAGAAAATAGCGTTCAATGAAATGAAATTCGATGAAATGATACATTCGATGAAAGGTCTTTCGAAAATGATACACACCTATCTATAACATTGGCATTGATAGCGATAGTTATAGATATATCAGTTCTGAAAGATGCGTTGCCATGTTTTTTAATATTTATGTACAGTCAAGGTCATAAATATGTATACACTTTAGTACCTTGTCTATTTAACGTCATGTTTAAACTGTCATATGAAATTGTCACAGCGATTAAAGTGACAAGGTACTAAAGTGTATACATATTTATTACCTTGACTGTACCTAAGTTTATAGCACTGACTACGCTTTATAAAATGAATGAAGGATAGAAGTAAAATCGAAAATACTGAGTTATAAAGTCTAAGAACCCTTGTATTATTTAAATCTAGCCTTAAATACTAAACTGAAGTTAAATATAAAACTAGATTTATTTTTTTGCTGCAAGAGGTCCCAAAAGGTCGTGTATCACAGACAATTGTAAATATTATAGATTAAAGTAAAGGATTAAATTCGAAGTCGAGATTACTAAATTCAAATGTGTTCGAATCGCAATAGTAACGTTAAACTATATTCTTTTAACGGGACATTATCGGAGAATTGATTAAAACTAAAAAGTAACCCATTATAAAAAAAAATGAAAAATTTACTTATCTTTTGCATCGTTTTCCCCAGAAAGGAAGAAAAAAAAAGCAATCAGTGCATATATATCTTTCTACGTGCCTAAGGAAAGAGATGCAAACATACATGTCGTAATTCGAAGTTTTATCTTCTTGTTTCTATAAAAAGTTTGTTCTGCAATTTCTATTATATAATAAAATAAACTTCTTGGACGAGAGTCATGTTTTCTTTTATATACCTACCAACGTATTTTTGACATGTGACTTCTACTCGTAGACGTAGTAATTTCTATGCCAATGAACCAAGTGATTTTATGCTCATACAAATTTACACCTCACACTTTAAGATTTAATAGGCAAGTCATATAAACACGTTTAACATGTTTTGAAATAGTCGAGATTAGGTAAAAACGGGAGATTCACGAAAGGAAACTTGTCGTAAAACTTTTATTGTAATTCGTGTTGTGCTCAAAAATGTTGCTTAGACAGGGCCTCTATTCAACTGCGTTACATTTATATCGTTTTTGACACGTTTAAGAATCGTTTATGTCACAGTCGCCATTATTGTAAATGACATAAGAGTTATCAAAACGTTGACAATACGGAAACAGGTCAAAAACGATATCGTTATAACGCAGTTGAATAGAGGCCCAGGACGTTCGTAAAAACAAAATGTATCTGGTAAATTACTATTTCACACGACGGATTATAATCATTTAAAAATTTAAAGATCACGAATGCAACCTACTACGGGCAAAAGGATTTTTGTGATAGTCGTGCTATTAATCCTAATCAGGGTAGAATGACTATAAGGAGTCAAGGTTTTGTGCTTCATAAATTATAAAGTTTTGCGGTCAAAATTGATAACATATTTGTAAGGCTGTTTTTCATTTTTTTCTTACAGTGTTTAATAGCGACCACCTCGAACAACCCCCCCCCGTGGGGGTCTTCAGAAATGAGGCTCACTGATGGCCACCCTCGTCTAGGCTTAGGTGGTCGAGTTCGAAGGTCGTAAGGTTCTTACATACTCATTGTAATGCCTAACGGAAACTTGTAGTTAATTAATAAATATTATCAGGGGACAAGTCTATAGAGTTGTTGGTATTTCTGTAGCTCTGCCTACCCCACTCTGGGAATGAAGGCGTGATGTTATGTATGTATGTATGTAATCTCACACAAATTGACCTGATCCCAAACTAAGCTCTAGGCTATGGGCAACGATGTAACTATTTATATTGAGTAGAAATACTTAAATACATACAAACATCTAAGACTCAGAATCAAATACTCGCGCAAATATTGGCCAATACCAAATCGAACCCGGGACTGCTAGCTTCGTAGGAATAATCAGCACCATTCAGGACAACGCGTTATTAATTATATGGCATTATTAATATTCTACGTCCACTTGAAAGCCTAAAGCGAAGCTAATATGAGACATCGCAATCATTCGTGTCAAATAAACAGTTTTAAGCCGATGTATTCAAATCCCGTGTTGTTAACACTAAAGCTCCTTTAAAAACTAACTTGGATATTAAAACTTAATCCAAGTACGGTATCAAGTTTTAACGTAACACAAGCCCAGCACTGCCTGTATATTCCGTCTCTCGTAATACAAGTGAAGTGTCTCCTTAACGATTGTCTCAAACAAGTTGCAGCAAAGAAAACTAAACACCCTTTACGTGGGAGCTAATGCTTTCAAACAGTCCTGTTGTTGGAATCTTTCCAAGCTTGTTTTTCACGAAGAACTATAAAACGTCTCTGAAAGTAGAAGACAGTATTACACCAGACGTGCAAGTCACAGATGTGGGAACACAATACGGACCCAAGTTTAGGGACAGCTTTGGGCCTCTAGTTTATCACAAGACGACTGTTGTGTTATTGTAATTGGATCTAAGCATGGCTGCCATCTGTTGGGTGTTTTTAAAACTTTTCTAGCTTGGAAATGATTTTCTGTGAAAGTAGCGTTGTTTCACAAAGCTGCGTTTAGATTCTCTGAAGCTTGATTTAATACACAGTTTATAAGTTTACCTTCTACGGCGAAGTGATTAATGCAATAAGTTTCATTTTAGATTACTAATTGAGTATGGTAGTAAAGTTGTTTAAGAATTTACATCTCTGCCATGACAATTTAGTTTAAAAAACGAATAACCGTCTGGCGTCTGTTTTGACGCACCTCATAGCGTTCGATGGTACCCCTATTTAATTTAAGTAAAACCTGGTCGCACTACTTGCACTTACAGGCGACGTCACTTGGGTGATGTAGTATTATTACGTCATCTAATTGCGACGGGGTTCTATGATGGTACGCAAAAAAATCCTTAATTGTACAGGACAAACTAGTTAGTATTCTTAAGAAACAGACGACAATAAAGTAATATTTAAAATTCCATGAACTTACAAAATGATAAGTATCACAGACCTAAATATTTGAGTGACAATACTTGATCAAATTGCCTTGTTTATTTCCTCAAAATGTCTATTCTAATCTGAATTAAGAGGTTCAGTTAACCCGAAAATGTATTTTTCTGTTGCCAAAGTAATTTTCCTCTTGACTTGACTAACAGTTTCACTACAATATTCCGACTTTGCCCAACTTCGGAACAGCTGTTGCCGGGTTGGCAAGTCTAGACTTAACTTTTTACACAGCACAGTGAGCTACAATAGGGATTTAATTTTAGTTAGAAATTTGTTAAAGGGTGCTTGAAATTTTGATATCGAATTAAAAGGTGATAACTATATTATTCTGCAAACTACAAACATATTACGAAATATTGTTATTTCCAAGTAAAATAATTGCTAAAATAAAAATATTTGCTACTAATTGCGAAGTTAAAATTGATTAATTTTGAAATATAAAACCTAATCTTAAAGTAACTACGAAAGAAAGAAATAGATTTGATTGAAACAAACATGATCTGGAACGACAAACAACGAAAGTGAAGAACGAGCTTGTATAAACATCTAGAGACGATCTCCTGTGATCCGGTCACGTAAAAGGGATGAATAATAGGCGAGGAACCGAAATACCTACATTAGATGACAATGAGAGAATGCCATATCAAAGAATGGTTTTGCTTCCTCATCGTACTTATCATATCGGAGCGTTAGAGGTTTTTATTAATCCACTTTTCGTTGCTCTCTCCGTTTCATCTAGTTATAATTTCAACTTTTAATCATTGATCTGCCTATATGAAAAAAATATCGACTACTGGAAAGTTGTCTTTTTAGGGTTCCGTAGTCAAACTAGAAACCCTTATAATTTCGCCATGTCCGGACTCCTGCTATGACATGTCCTTTTCGTTAAAACATCATATAAGGATATATACAGTGAAAGAGAGTTAGAGGAATACCAAGTAGAAATTATTTTGAGCAGATAAAATAGAAGATTGAGGTTGGGTCGTACCAGAAAGTCAAACAATTGACAGAGGACCGGAGCGGTTGACGATTACTCCACCGATGAGAGCATGGCGCTTAAATAAAGAGAGAGAGAGGGGGGGGGGAGAGATAGAGGTAATATGGATAAACGTTATTCTAGCATACTTTAGACTTCATCATTTTAGAATTTACAGGACAGTTTTGCATAAATTGAAATAGTTTCACAATGGAACTTACGGAAGAACATCTACAATATGTGTTGTCTGAAATACTTCTGAGAAGTTTGAGAAAATCAACAGAAAAAGCAATATATAATCTAGCGTTCGCTATCTTTAGACTACTTTGTAAAGTTTACCTATCGAGTACATGGCAAAGAAAGAAATAGATCTTAGTCAGGTGACAGCTATAACTCTCATAACTTTGTAATTTTTACTGCCTGGAATTAAGCTTGTACAACAAAATATGAAGTTGGTCATCCAATATAAGGGATAAATATATAAATGCACCATCGCAATTCAATAAATAATTATGGTACATTCGGATCAGCCTGATTGAAAAATCGTAGGTGGGTAATTTTCGAAATAATTGTACCTAATACTCCATCGCTAACTATTAATATTGTAAGACTAATTTTCGTTACTCACGTGTAAAAGTTACGGTTTCTTAATTTTAGTTCTTAACTAGGTACAATTATTTTGAAAACCACCCAGGGATTTTATAGTGTCAATATCTTTGCAGAGACAATAATTAACACCACTTCATACAAATAACGACTGCTTCCAGTCATCCTTATATGCTTAATGTTCATAATGTTTTCTTCTCATCTGATTTTATTTTTGCCTATTAAAATATCAAAAATAAGCTGTGGTATTCCACAATTACTGTAGACCTACTGGTCTTAAAGCAAAACCCAACACGTGGCGATGCAGCTAGGTTTGTGATAATTAGAATCCACCCCCGGATTTTAATGAAGGAATATCGACTTTTTGCTTCCGTTGTCGGCAATCTTTGAAAAGTTTGACAGGCGTTCTTTGATCACTTCAATAACGGAAGTATCTGCGTTCAGTCGCCCTCAAATATTATTGGAGCAGACAAAGTATTCAAAATATCTTAACTGGGGCATTATTCTACATTGTCTTTATGCTTACGGTTATTGTTTTGTCTACGTTATAATACGTTTTTAACGTTTACTTGAGAGTAATGGTGGCCGAGTTGAATACAATACGAAAACAAGACGTGTAGAGACTAAGTAAAATAAAGAACACAGTTAAAGGCGTTAGGGCGTGTTCAGAACTGATAGGAATCAGTTCAGACCGTGTCTATTTGATGGCGATTCTATGTCTATTTTTTCTGTGACCCAGCCTCCGAAGCCAGCGGTCCTGGGTTCAAATCCCGGTAAGGGCAGATATTTGTGTGATGAGCGCGAATATTTGATCCTGAGTCTTGGATGTTTTCTATATATTTAAGTATGTATTTCTCTATTTAAGTATGTTTATCGTTGTCTAGTACCCATAGTACAAGCCTAGAGCTTAGTTTAGGACTAGATCAATTTGTGTGAGATTGTCCCGTGATATTTATTTATTTTATTTTTATTCATGGTATGTAAGACGCAGATGTACTTTATTATAGGTACTTAAACTTTAATGCAACAAAAAATTGATCAAAAACAAAATTTAATTGTGTTTAATTCCCTTTGTAAACGCTGGAACCAATAAAAAATCTTAAGCTAATATTTGAAATATAAGCAAATCTAACGGAAGCCAGTCGACATATTTGAGACTTCACCGTTTACCTTATTTGTAAACTAACAAGAGGAGGAATCCAATACCCTTGAATAAATCCCTTTATCGTGCGCAATAATCTTTATTCCAAGAAACGGAAGATAGACGGGAATATATTATAGGTTAAATACATAGAAACGTCTTATAACAAACAGCGTCTACTGCAATAGCTGCCTTATTTCCCTTGTTTTTATATCGGCAATTCAATAACGAAAATCGAGGCAATGTAACTTTATAATAGGCCTGCTTTTATTTATTTTCGTCAATGTGCTCGGTTAAACAGATATGCTTAGTTTGGAATACTGAGCAATAGTTTTGCAGGTTCATTCATTTTACATTCATCAAACAAATTCAATGATTCTTTTATTGAACGGTGGGCCAGATCTGTCGCCAAGATGGCCACCGGAACGGAGGTAGACCAAAACGGAGTTGGCCGGATGATTTGGAACTGTTTTAAGTGACTGGCAGGAGCATGCAATCCTTAGGGAAGATTGACGAAAAAGAGGATAGTCCTTTGCCCTCCATTGAGATTTGAGACGCACACACAGGTTTTTTTTTAAATATTTTATACATACATACATAATATCACGCCTTCATTTCCAGAGTGAGGTAGGCAGAGCTACAGAAATTCCAACAACTCTTAAAAGACTTTTTTATACTTAATTCTGTAACCACATTTTGCACAAACAGGCTAAGTAGTTTACTAATGTATTAGTGACTGGTTGCAAGCCCATTGCCTAACAGTACTATAAGCCCTAAAAAAATATATTATTTCAATATTTAGCAATTTACAGACAGCATCATATAGATAGTGACGATTAATATATCCAATTATATAGCAACTTCCAATATGGTCATTAACTTAGACTCAGCCAATGCGATAATAAATTTCAGGCCATCCGCCTTCTACTAATATAATATATCGAAGTACACACAACGCCTAATATTTTGGTAACATTCAAAGCGTCATTAGCACCGTAACACCCTCAACGCCACTGGTATCTTGGCATCCGAAGCATCCTAATTCCGCAAATAAGGTATACACTAGAAAACTCAGGCGACCATAAATATTGAATACTGCTATATAATTTGGACATAATATTGACCCTCACTATCTATATGATGCTGATTGTACTGCGATGTGATACATTGTAAAATCTGTGGACATGTTTAATGTGTGGATGATTATCTGTAATATTATGAAACTGCTACAATTGTCTAATTTAACATATTAACAAAAGGTTAACGTCTTCCCGACATCATATCATCATCATCATAATTTATTGTCAGTCTGTTTGTTAGATTGTTCAAGTAAGTATTGTGCAAAACTACTGGCCGATTTTAATTGCTTTCTATGTTTTAAAAACTTTTGATTAAATTTGAAAAATCCTATAAATTCGTATTTTTTACTAGCTAACTGGGGATTTTATAATATAAGTACACGTTTATAATAGCACTTTCTGGCAAATTGCTATTAAGTTTAATTTTCATGAGTCATAAGCACTACAATTATTTTGCGGTGGGGTAAGCTTATCTACATAATTATATTTATTTGAACTGTGTTAGGCTTGCTCTGTTATCTAACTTGTCTTTAACATTCATCTCAATAACTATTAGTCAGTACGTTATTTAATTTAAGAATATATTTTGTAAGCAAATGCTTTTATCTCCTTAAATAAAGGTAAACATTTTTCAGCACACATCGAGTTCATTGAGTATTGGAGGGCTGCCAAAAATGAACTCAAAAGCTCATAGATTTTTCAATGTTTGTTTGTTTACCATTTTATATTTCTTAATATTTGGCTTGGAATATTTCTTAATGGTGCTCAGTGCGAATGTGTTTGTTTATCAATTAAAAATAATGTGTTTTTTTTATTCGAATTCTCTCAAAATATACGTATAAATTAAGTTGATTAATTGCGGTAAACAAATAAATCGGTTACATTAAATTTAATAAAAATGGCATACAAATTAACCTAGTCTTAAACTAACCTAAGCTAAGCTAGGCTTGAACTAAGTGTAGTGGACAACGATAAACATACACTTTAATATATAAATAAATATATACTTTAATACATAGAAAACATCCAAGACTCAGGACGAATACTCACGCTCATCACACAAATATTTTCCCATACCGAGAATTGAACCTGGGACCGCTAGTTCCTTAGGCAGGGTTACTACCAATTACCAAATACGCTTAATGCGTAGTCTAACTATACTTAACTTTATACCTTTTGTATATTTTTCTTGATAATGGAAATGATGACAAAACAACGTGGTATAAAAGTGGCCCAGTTTTAATATGAAACTAACAATATCGCATAAAAGATTCAATTTAGTGTTCAATCGAAGAATTATTCAGCAATCTCCATAGTCCATTCGCTTAGGTAGTGTCGCTACACCCGCAGGCACTTGTGGTGGTTACCTATTGTGATAAAATACGAATTAAATTTATTGTAAACTGCCAAATTCACTTGCGGGTACGCCGCTTGCATTCTTGGTTTACGCGGCGGCATCCTTTGACAAAAGACGGCTCGTGCTATTCGGTGCGATACAAAGACGACGACACTATCTAAGCGAATGGATTATACCACCAGCAATCATATTATGACTATCTGACAAGCTCTTATGCCTTTAGTGATATAGTCGTACGAGATCTTTTTAAACCCAATGTTGGATAATTTTAGTATTACTGGTACAGTAACTTAATACATTTCTCATTGCATTTGTTTTTTTTTTCATATAATGTATAAATCCCGGTACGGGCAAATATTTTTATGATCAGCGCGAGTGTTTGTTCCTGAGTCTTGAGTGTTTTAAATGTACTTAAGTATACATTTCTCTATATAAGTAAGTTCATCGTTGCCATCCATAAGACCATCCCAGAGCTTAGTTTGGGACTAGATCAATTTGTGTGACATTGTTCTGTGATATTTATTATTTATTTATTTATTATAAGGAAACAATACCTACTCGTATTTTTTAAACTGTAAATAAATATATAAGCCTCAACCCAACCACAGTAGCAGAAATAAATCAGGAAAGTTATTTATAGCGTAGAACAAGGTAAACCGCAGTATTTACGAGAAAAGCGTAAACACAATATACCGCATTTCCAATACTTAGTGTAACTAACCAAATAATATCAAAGATATATTCAATAATTCCTTTTAAATTAATATTTTTCCAGGCGAAATCTCCGCAAGCAAAAGCTTTTTCTTATTCTTAGTAAAGGATCGACCACATCGGTGCTCAAAATTCGCTGACATACCGTATACGTATTGACGATACTTATGCGTCATGTTTTTAACGCATACCGTGCATACCGGTGAATAAAATATGCTGACACACAGTTAGCTCAGTTACTTAGTGTGGACGGTATGGTATGCGTTAAAAACGTGACCCTAATTCACCCCACTGCGATTTAGGTGCTCTAGTGCATTTTGAGCACCGGTGTGCACGTTATGCGTTAAAAACGTGACGCATAAGTAACGTCAATAGCCAAAGCTCTGCGATTAAGGTGCGGCAGCGTATTTTGATCACCCCTGTGCACGGTATGCATGAGAAACGTGACGCATAATCGACGTCATTACGATTAAGGTGCGTCAGCGTATTTTGAGCACCAGTGCGCACGGTATGCGTCAGAAACGTGACGTATAAGTGACGTCACTATGATTAAGATGCGTCAGCGTATTTTGAGCACCAGTGTGCATGGTATGCGTTAGAAACGTGACACGTAAGTCACGTCACCGCGATTAAGGTGCGTTAGCGTATTTTGAGCGCCGGTGTGCACGATATGCGTTAAAAACGTGACGCAAAACCCGTGTCTACAGGACTCCCTCCTAAGCCAAGAAATAGTATGTCAGATTCAATTGCCACAGTAAATACAATCCTTTCTTATTATTAATAAAGTTGTGATTGCTACAGGAGTTTTATTTGAGATACTGCTGTTTGGATTAGCAGGGCAGAGTATTATTATAGTATAGCGCTGATTTATAGTCGCGGACAAAAACTAGTGGATAATTAAAAAATTGGCAGATAAAATGTAACTTTTACTTATATTCTAAAGTTCATAGTAATAATGATATGCCTACACGAATCAACGATGGCTAAATAAAGTACAATTTCCACAAATAAAAGTTGAGCACATTTTGCAAAGGAAACAGATGAAATGGGCACGGAACGTGGTGTGATAAGCGCTGCTGCGGGTTTAGAAGGAATTCCTTTTACACAAGTTATTTCCCCTGCGCACGCCGATATCCGGTCGTTGTCTTTTACTTTTATAGTTTCCGTTTAACAGTAAAGGACGCAATCTCCACTTACTTTATTGAACAACCTTTAAAACTAATAGTGAACATACACTAAATACTGAACTCGAAAATTTGTGGAAAAATACTAATAAAATAAAAAATAAAAATTGTGTACAGTTTTTTTTCCATTAAATTGTGTTTTATTTTTTGACTTTCACTTGATCTTTAGGTTTTCACGTATAAACAACAAAAGACACAATGCATCTGATCTTTGCAAATATTTGTTAGTTAAAATGTACTTCAAATACAAATAAATAAAACTAGATTCTATGGATCCATTTTGAATGTTTTGAAACTAAAACAACGGTTTTCTTTTTTACACCCAAATAATAAAAAAAACTTTTCAATGTCATAACTGAGTTTGTCATAATTCTTCATTTCGAAGTGCATTCCATATAATTTTGTACGAACGTAAAATACTCGTAGTACCATTTATTAACTTGACATGAGCGAGTCAAATGTCCCTCGAGCTGAAAACGGCATTGTTTCGCTGCTGTATTCATTTGGATAATGCCTTATTTTTGTTTGTTTTTCCTGTCTCGTTTTAATTTAACGTGAGTTTTCAAATTAATGATAACGTCAATTTTACAGATTATTCTTGATCTAACGGTTGACAACGAAGTTATTCATACTAATAATATAAATGCAAAAGTTTCTGTCTGTCTATTCACTCCTCAAGATTTAATTGCTGAACCGATTTAGATGAAATTCGGTATGGAAATAGTTTGAGTGCCGGGAAAGAGCAAAGAATACTTTTATCCCAAAAAAAAATACAGTTCCCGGGAGTGATGCGATTGACGACTTATACGCGGACGGAATCGCGGGCAAAAGCTAGTATTTCATAATTGACGCACACACTTTACGTCACGACGCTTGACCGTGTTGGATTGATTCAGTTGGGTGAATCAACTTTTAATGTATTCCTTTTCTTCTCTGATATTATTACTAACCTGGTGATCTATGGCTAATAATTTGAAAAAACACCGGCCCAGAGCATGTCGGACCATGCTCAGCGTAGGTTTCGAAGCCGTTAAGTACTACAAACATAAAACACAACAAGTAACAACAAATTTACTATTTAAAGTCATTTGGTGCCGTCTTAGATGATTTTGGTAGGTATAAACACTTTAATCGCCTGTATCTCAACAACCAATGATGTCTACTTAGTCGTGATAGTTTTCCTTTAAAATTGGTTATATGCTCTTTCATTTAAAAGTTATTACAGACTTTTAGTATTTGTGGGGGGACACTTGACTAACAAAAATAGCGCTTTAAAGCTTAATATTTCGTTAAGGGATCACTTAATGGACAAACCCGTAACATATTTAAAAGACCACTAAAGAGTAGACGAGAAAACAAAATACATCCCCACGTTTTGGGTTAGGGGAAAAAGCTAAAAAAAATATTTTTTAATATTTTATTTAACCACTTTGTTGGCGTGACTAATGTGTATATTCTTACCAAATTACAGCTTTTCAGTATTAATAGTATCTGAACTAGGCTGTGGACGGACGGACATGGCGAAACTATAAGGGTTCCTTTTTTTAACGGGTAGGTGCGGGACGTACAATCATTACAAATGCGAAAGTGTATATGTATGTGTTAGTTTGTTACACTTTCACGGTGCAACGACTGGACGGATTTAGAGTGGAGATAGCTTTAAATACTCTGGATTAACACATGGATTTGATGGAATAGCGATAATCTAAATGTACTTGGAGGAACTCGCGGGTAGAAGATAGTATTAAATGATAACATTTATTTTGTTTAGATGTAGATGATCTACATGTGGATTTAATAATAACTAAAATTATTCATACAATTGTATGGTTAATCTTGGTAACACAAAGGAAAAATACTTTGTTTCAGTTAAATATTGATACCAATTAGGGCCTTAACTATGTACAATATTTTTGCAATTCACCCATAATTTGACTAGCTATTGCGCGCGTTTCTCGCTTTTTATGTCCCTATATCCCTATGTATGCTTAAATCTTTAAAACTACGCAACGGATTTTGATGCGTTTTTTTTAATAGATAGAGTGATTTAAGAGGAAGGTTTATAATTATAATACTTTAATCCGGAGTGAAGCGAGGGCGGGTCGCTAGTATCATAATAAAAAAATGTATGATTTTTTAATTTTACTGTACATTGTAAACAAAATGTAAAGTTTTCACTTAAAATTTACGGTTCTTTATATTTAGTATGCTTTTAGATTTTGTTTGTCGTCTACATGCACACGCATACATAGTAAACTAAATATAGTCTAGTAAAGGTATCATTTGCTTTGATACAGACTCCGCCTATGCGTCATAGTAATTATTTATAAACAACTATAATATATCTGAACGTCTTTCGAAACTAAATCAACAATCTAGCCTTATTAATCATCGTTTGATATATCTGACTAGACTTGTTTACCGAAGAGATAATCTTGTGTTCGGTATGAAGAGAACCATAACAGATTCGTATCGTTCAATGTTAGCCAACAATCTGTTTGCCGAGTCAGAATAAAGGCTAGATTTTGTCCTTTTTTTTAAACGACTTCGAAAAACCGGGCAAGAGCATGTCGGGGGGTGATTCTCTCAACACAGCGCTTGATACGACACCCAACTCGACTCACCTGCCTGCTGCCTAATTGAGAAAGCACGCGCTAAAATATGTTTTGTACGCTCCGACAGGACTTCTTAAACTTGCCGGATAAAACTTCACCTTTGAGATCGACGCAGCACTGTGTTGAGAGAATCGCCCCTCAGTGCAATGTTCCAATGCCGTTGAGTACTAACACAAGTGAGCCTGCAGCTACGCCGAGAACACAAAGATGTTTTTGTTTAAATTATTAAACTACTCAACTGAGTCGCACTATCTTATTAGTAATATTTTCTACAGGTGTCCAAGTTTCCATACTCGCCAAAACTACAAATACTAAATATCTGGAAAAAATCTTAAATGAAAGAGCAGTTAACCAACTTTAAAGGTAAACTATCACGACTAAGTAGACATCATTGGTACTTGAGATACAGGCGATTAAAGTGTTTATACCTACTAAAATCATCTAAGACGGCACCAATTGACTTTAAACAGAAAATTAGTTATTACTTGTGCTATTTTTTATGTTTGTAGTACTTAACGGCTTCGGGACCCTACACTGAGCATGGTCCGACATGCTCTTGCCCGGTTTTATTACTAGCATAGAGACATTCCATATTAGTCTCCAGGGTTGGTTTCGCATGGCGGATTTCAATATTGAAATCTTCAGATTTTAGCATTGAAAATGCAAGGTCTGTGTACTCGTTTGCGTTCTCCATGCCAATAAAAAGACAAATCCAAACAAAATAACTACATAAATATATTTAATGTATTCGTAAAATAACACATTTAATTTACAAACAATCCGTTTTCCGGTGAAAAAGCTCGCTCATAAGCCAGGCAGTATCTCAAATTCAATAGCCAAAGTAGATTCAATCCTCTCCCGTTAGTTATAAGGTTGAATTTGCTACAGGAGCTTTGTCTGAGATACCGCCATTTGTTAAACTAATAGAAAATATTTATATATTGAATTATAATATTTTAAATTGTATTAATGGTGATGAAAATGTTTGGATTAGTATTTTTACTAAATCTGAACTATCGCTTGCTTTTAACTCTCCATTTGACAGTCCTTGGATAATTATCATAGAAATACGGCTAGTAAAAAGTAGTAGTAGTGTTCTGTTGATAGCATCATAAATTTCTGCTGTACCTAATACTGTTATGATAAAAAATATAAATATCTCTAAGCTGTTTTCTAACTGACGATCGTGCCTAGTGTTTTTTTTTACTGGCACTTAATTAATTGAACTCCGAATAAAGGTATTGCATCTAATTATGGGATTACACGAGGCCATATTTTTTGTCACAGATGTTTCTTTAGTATGTTATAATAATATCATGACATTAAGTAGCCAGATCTTAAACTGACTAAGGTACCGTTCTCTGCCTTTTCGCCGACAAATCTTTGATAAATGCATCGTTTCGCAACCAATGAATTGCCAACCTGCTTTTTTTTCTATAACTACTAATAAATATTTCAGGATTTTTATAAAAGTAACCTAACCTAACCTATGGAGTTCTACACGATGATCCTGTAATAAATCCAGAATTATTTACTGTTTCGGGAAAAAATGCGGTTTGTCAAATGGTATGTTTGTAAAATTAATCAATGACGATACGTTGGCCTAGTTGGGAGTAACCCTGCCTCCGAAGCCAGCGGTCCTGGGTTCAAATCCCGGTAAGGGCAGATATTTGTGTGATGAGCGCGAATATTTGTTCCTGAGTCTTGGATGTTTTCTATATATTTAAGTATGTATTTCTCTATTTAAGTATATTTATCGTTGTCTAGTACCCATAGTACAAGTCTAGAGCTTAGTTTGGGACTAGGCCAATTTGTGTGACATTGTCCCGTGATATTATATTATATTTGTGAAACATTGGTTATGAAATGATAGGATCCTCTGAGGTACACGTACGTTAGAAAACTATTAGAAAAACAAACCGATTATTATGGATTATTTACTATTAATAAGATTCCGGAACCTTAATGACGCTTTTGGTTCGAAACATGGAAATCACGCCAAAGGCATTTTACAGTAGTTTTTAATTTTAAATTTGTTTTTGATTTTAATTTGTACTAGATAGTTATATGGATTTATTTATATCTGAAATAAATGATTTGATTTGATTAGTATGTACTTGTCTTTAATGATTTAGCCGCCGATGGTATTACTGTTAAACATCTTAGCCTGACTGCAAAATGTTGTTACAGAATTATCTACAAGTTTAGACTTGTTGGTATTCTGTAGCTCTGCCTACCCCACTCTGGGAGTGAAGGCGTGACGTTATGTAAGTATGTATGGTATTAAAAGGTACGGGGCTGGGGCCGTACAGAGTCAGTTCATGAAGATTTTCCATAAACAAGCTTGAAAAAGCACCAAATAAATTGTTTCTAAAATATCTCTGAGTACGGCATTAAAATATTCAAATTTATAATTCGGAAGCTTGTATCTGCAGTTTGTTTATGTAGAGAAACCATTAAAATACGATTAAATACACCTATTAAGCTATTTAATTAGAAAAATGCATTCACGGCATTCTAACAAGTTTTTAATTTGCACTATGGCCTTTTAATCCGAGATAAGCATACATTAAACCATGTTACTAACCGCTAGCAAACTAAATTATTCGGACATTGGCCTCTGATGGACTGATGATGAATGCCAACTCTTAATAATATTTTAATGATACCTACTTTTAACATGTGGGCTGATTTTTTACGCCTCCTATTAATTTTTTAAATGTTTGTAGTCACCGCTCGTAACTTAGTGTGAGCAAAAGTTAAATAATTGGTAATTTATTGAACAAAAATATATGAGCTGTCTGTTTGTGTGTTATGATCGCTTTAAAACATGTTTAAAGTGTCAATTATTTCATTATTTCGTACGTTAAAACTACAATTTTTACGTAACGTGTTAGTACATATCCTTATAATAATACTCGTAACACATAATAAATATACAGGCTGGCACATTTAGATCGATCAGTTTTGGCAAGTTTTTAACTATAAAACATACAAAAATCTGTTCTTAGGAACCATGTCATTGATTTTAGTGACAAGAAAAACTGCATCCATAAATTAAAAAAAAAATGTACTCAGTTCGGTAATCGAACCCATTCATCAGCATATGTAATCTTAATGATCATCGATCATCTGTTTTCTTTGAACTGAGTACGAGTTTTTTTTAATCTATGTATGCAGTTTTTCTTGCCAGTAAAATCGATGACATGGTTCCTAAGAATAGATCTTTGTTGAGTCTTATAATACTTACAGACTTGCCCATACTGACTGATCTAAATGTGCCACCCTGTATACATAACTACATTGCCGATAGTTACATTGCTTGAAGCCTAAAATGGAAGCACGTATGGATAATTTTCTCGTACGTACGCGCTTGGCCACACGCACACAAGTGCACAAAATAATGTTGCTAGTGAAAGTAGTGGATCACATTTCCTCGAAAATAGGGGATTTGTTTGCTAGCAATAGCGTGGTATAAATTCTAGCAGAGCACAGCTTTCAACACAAATGAAGGGGAAATAACTTTTTGATGCTGGCAACATTATTATGTTATGGCCACTTATGGTGTTTGTTTAAAATAAAATGTTTTACGTGAATCGAAACGTCACAACACTAAACTTACGTCATGTATATAGTACCTACATTGTTGCAGAGGGTAAAAAGCGCTATTTATGGACGAGTCATGTTAGAGGCAGTCGTAGTGCTTTTCCTAACTACTGCGAGGAAATGAAAGAAAAAAGATAATAAAAAAAAACCATATTTACGTGACGTTCATAATTATTACAATCATCAAAACAAAAGCCCCTTACCGAAGAAGGCTTAAGCTACTCTGAAAGTTTGTTAAAATAGTACGCTAGTTACTCATTTTCACACAACGAAGCTGCTTTGGCTTTTGTCTTCGATACGATTCGGTGGATACTGAATATTTGAAAATATTTGTGGCTTTTTCTAATTAAGAGTAATAAATAGGAAATTACCGATCTATTATTATTAAATACGAGTAATTATTACATTTAGTATATCGTAGAACAGCGCCTTTCCAAACTGGCCTGGTCTTTATCCTTTACCCCTATTGGAAGCGTATTGTCGAATTCATCATAGCTCTTATTACCTTGACTGTAAAGGCGGCTGATTCCTAAACAATATGATTGCAATAGGGGTAATAAACAAAGAAGAATAGAGTCCTATCATATTTAATAAATAATTTTAGTAGGTCATCCTTATGTTTGAAAAATAGTTTAAATTCCAAGAAACAATACACCAGGGCCTCTATTCAACTGCGTTATAACGATATCGTTTTTGACCTGTTTCCGTATTGTCAACGTTTTGATAACTCTTATGTCATTTACAATAATGGCGACTGTGACATAAACGATTCTTAAACGTGTCAAACACGATATCGTTTTAACGCACCTGAATAGAGGCCCAGGGCTGGGATTCTACACGGTAATAACGATATCGTATTTGACCAGGGCCTCTATTCAACTGCGTTATAACGATATCGTTTTTGACCTGTTTCCGTATTGTCAACGTTTTGATAACTCTTATGTCATTTACAATAATGGCGACTGTGACATCATAAACGATTCTCAAACGTGTCAAACACTATATCGTTTTTAACGCACCTGAATAGAGGCCCTGTTTCCGTATTGTCAACGTTTTCATAACTCATATGTCATTTACAATAATGGCGACTGTGACATAAACGATTCTAAAACACGTCAAACACGATATCGTTATAACGCAGTTGAATAGAGGCCCAGACGCTCGTTAAAAATAACGCTAAATTCGCATGCCATTGTGACATACTAGCGATCCGCCCGTGAGATCTATTTATTTGTTTGTATTTCTATTGTTTTTGTTTTTTGTTTTGTATAATATAGTGTTTACATACATATTACATACATACAAAAGCCTTTCACTGGGCATTCTCTGCATGATGGTAAAAGTTGCCTCAATATCTATCTTTCACCTAGGCACCTCAAAAAGGGTGGTTTTTCTGTTTAAATACAGTGAACAAAATTCGACTTTGCTGCGAGCGTGAGACAAAGTAACTTTTACATTTTTGTTCACAATACAAAGGTGTTCGTGGTGCGGCACGCGGGCGGCTGGGGGTTTGTTTTCCTTAATAATAGTGACAAATTGTATGTGCGACACAAGTTCAAAGTTATTTGTACCTCGTGTCTTTGGAGCCCTCGCTGCACTTAGGATTCCAATGTAGAATCCTTCGCTTGCTCGGGATTCAAAATCAACACTCGCAGCAAAAACCAACTTTGCTCTCTTGTTGCACAAGTAACTGTTGCGTATTTAGAAAAACATAAACAGATAATCAGTCAGACAGAAATAGCGCCTTTATTTATTCTATTAAAAGAAAAAATAACATAAATGTGACAAGTCGCTATAATTTTTAAGATTTAGTTTTCCTTGCTACTTACTACTTATTTATCACTTGTTACTGTCACATTTCACACTATCAACGATAACGCCACTGCAATAATAACTTTATGAGTGATCGGTATGTTTTTATAACGTGATCTCATGCGCAAATAAAAATAAACCGATGAAGTTCGAGTCAGACTCGCGCACCGAGAGTCGTGTACCGTCGCACAGTAGGTAATATTACATTACGATTTAAACACGATTTCGAATCGAATTATCTCGAGCCCAACGGACACTTGACCGGCTTTTAGGAAGTTGGTTTTTTAACTTTTTGACTTCAATCATACTAAACGACTAATCGTGTTTTACCGTTTGTGCGATACAACAAAAATAATAATACTTTGATGAAACGTTTCATGTATGGGACTGGGGACGCTTTTAATTTTTATATTTTTTTTGAAATCTGACGTAATAACCAGAGGTCGGCGGGGGTGTGCTGCTTTTACGTCATTAATGTCAGGTAGTTGTGTCTCGTACATATTAATATGGATAAGATGTATCCATTAAGAATTATTAAAGGAAGACATAACTGAAATTATTAAACTAAAATGATTAAATGCCTCGATGTGTCTTTCTTTGCACACTACTTTTGTTTCTTGTCATACTGGTTTTACATTGTGTACTTAATATGGTTTTATTACCGTCAAATGTCATATCGGGTTAATTTTCAACCCACTTTAGGACTGTTTTGTCTTTAACTTTCGGCATACTCAAAGTTGCAATAATCTTTTTCAAATAATTAATATTAATTATTTAATTATTTATCCGCTTATACACTTGTAATTGATACAATAGAATAAAGACGTCGTCATGATATTTCACCCAGAGAGAATATGGCATCCTTAAACAGATGTATTGCCTATTTGGAAAGGTTTGATATCATATAATATATCACTTTATTAACCTTCATAGTATCATATCATAATATGTAAGAAAGTTTACTTTAATACTAGTTGAAACTGTTATCCCATTTAAGCGCAAAGCTGTGCAAAATAGATTAATTACATTCCGTAGGTTCTAATAAAGTTCATTTATTTTGATGGCGACGTAAAGCTCGTAGCAGAAAGGCAGCCTACATAAAATTATTTCATTAGTTTATTATAAAAATTACACATGAAACCACCATTGAATGATAAGGTATGTCCATGCTATGCAAAAACTGAAAACAGCACACCCCCGCCGACCTATGGTAATAACACATGTCATGTTGTGAAGAAAACAATCCTTTACCGTTCAAAAGATACAGCTGGATACAGTAGGAACGGACGGAAGTAATTTGTGAGCCAGGATTAAGCGCAATGGGTTTCCGGTAAATACTTTGTCATACCTTTTGTCATCAAATGTACAAAAATCGATAAGTAATAATAGTATTAATGCTAATAAGTAACGCAATCAATGTCAAACTGTTACCACTAGGCGTTTCAGAAGTTTTTACGATACAAGTTGGCCTTTGTTCGCTTGCCTAAAACGCAATATGCCTATTATGTTACATAGAAAGACACTCATGCTCTTATAAGCGTGAAGTAACCGTGGAGTAGCTAAGACAGGCTTTGTCCTATTGGCTTATTGGTTTGAAGGCTTGTACTACTGTTAGGAGATGGGTTTACGACCTGTAACTAATACACTGGTAACATCTTAGTCTGATTGTGTAAAATGTGGTTACAGAATTATCAACAAGTTTTTTAGAGTTTTTGGTAATTCTGTAGCTCGGCCAACCGCACTCTGGGAATCAAGGCGTGACTTTATGTGTGTATTATTTTTTTGAGATTTGTACTCTAAGTAGCTGTGTATTATTATGCATCTAGCAAATCTCGTTCCGATGCCTATAGTAGCATCCTATTACAGATATACCCGGAAACACGATTTCTAAAGTCTGTATTTGAGCGATCTCATAGTCTTAATTATTATTTTTATTTCTATTTCATGTTTCCTTATTGGTTGACACAATCTTGTATACACGTGTCCTCCCCTTTTATCAGGTAATAGATCGGAGTTTATTGAGCATTATTGTCCTTGTTACACTATGTTTGTGTGTGTGTGTGGAGGGGGTACATGGGTAGTAAACAGCTGACAGCGTATCGGTACACTTTGGCAGTGAAGTTATTTCTTTTTGTTTTTGTGTACTTGTATAATGATTATGATAGATATTTTTGTCACAGTTATCCGCAATCATATTATGTTTTTTTTTGTGCAATGGGTTGCTCTATTAATATTTGTTAATCATAAATAATATAAAACTTTAAAGGACCAATCGATCGACATAACTCGCAAACAATATGTTTCTTGTAATTTTCTACATTTTACTCTTAACGTCATTTTTCGAATTTATTTCAAATGAGACATTATTTTTCGTTTCTGTTTTTAACATCGCCATGAAGACGACCCATCCTAGTTGGAGTTATTAATTGAATAAACGTAACCGGCTAACAGTAAATTGCTAGTAACTTCAATTTTTAATAAAAATTAATACAAACGTTTCTTCACTCTTATCAGGTAAAAGTCCAAAAGTCGCCGGCATGACATTGATTCTCGTTTGACATTGACGTTAAACTGGCTAAGAAAAGTGCAGAGGCGAAGTCAAGATGCAAGTGCTACTAACGTTTTTCTTTTCCATTGATTAATATACAGGGTGTCCCAAAACTGACACGTCACAGTGACACTGGAGGTAGGTCAGCTCAAGAGTAGTCCAACCAACCTAACATGACCCCAGTAAAAGTGGCACGGTTTTTGACTTATTGTCGAATCAAAGTTTTTCATGAATTTTGACGTTTCTAACATTATTAGTGCCAGTGTGCACTCCGAAAGGTGTCAAGGTTAGTTTTTTTTATGTGAACGGTAACATGAATTGTTAATTAAGGTTACAGAAATAGTATTTTATCCAAAAACTAAGTAAAATTAAAAAAAAATACTACACTGGCACTAATAATGTTAGAAACGGTCAAAATTCATGAAAAACTTTGATTCGACAATAATTCAAAAACCGTGCCACTTTTACTGGGGTCATGTTAGGTTGGTTGGACTCCTCTTGAGCTGACCTACCTCCAGTGTCACTGTGACGTGTCAGTTTTGGGACACCCTGTATAAGATGATATTCCCGTGCGTTAACACAAACAACGTGGTCAACTGTCATCCTATGCACTTAGAATGACAGAAAAGAAAATTTTTAGTAGCGTTTACATCTTGGCGATAGGGCCTGGGCACTAGGGAATGCAAATAACCGGTTAAAACCGGTTATTAACCGTCTTTTTCATACTAATTTCGGTTATTAACCGGTTATTTGCATTCCCTGCTGGGCACACGTTTAAACGTTACATCTGCAAAGTAAGAAGGTTTACGAGTATGTGTTGTTAATAATCGATTTTCAAGCAGCAGTTGAACAATACTCCAATACCTACGTACATACACACATACATAACATCATGCCTTCATCCCCAGAGTGGGGTAGGCAGATCTACAGAAATACTCAGAGCAGAGCAGAGCTATAAAAAGACTTGTTGTTAATTCTGTAACCACATTTTGCAAAAGTAGGCTAAGATGTTTAGTGTATTAGTGACAGGTTGCAAGCCCATCGCCTAGCAGTACTACAAGCCCTTATTCCTATACCTAAATATGTTATTATCATCATCTTCGTATACCCGATGAATTTTTAAGAGTGTGTAAAACTTATGAGTGTGTTCAACAATTTTTTTCACGCTATTTTTCGATAAGAAATTTGGGCAAGGTTTCCAACTCTTCAGTCTACAAATAACATCAGAACTTTCCAAAGCTATGTTATAAAGTATTCGTTGTATATGCTAAAAGTAAACTTAAAGTTTTTATGTATGTATGTATTTGAACACTATATTATTTGACGACACGTTGGCCTAGTTGGGAGTGACCCTGCCTCTGAAGCCAGCGGTCCCGGGTTCAAATCCCGGTAAGGGCAGATATTTGTGTGATGAGCACGAGTATTTGTTCCTGAGTCTTGGATGTTTTCTATGTATTTAAGTATTTATTTCTCTATCTAAGTATGTTTATCGTTGTCTAGTACCCATAGTACAAGCCTAGAGCTTAGTTTGGGACTAGGCCAATTTGTGTGACATTGTCCTGTGATATTATTATTATTATTGTCAATATTTATTTAAAATCTGTAAGTTAAGTTTTTTACAATAAATGTTAAGATATAAAAGTAAAATAACAATACTCATATAAAAAACAAACACTATAAAAAACCTAACCTACGGGTGCCGCTGGCAGCGGGGCAGGGCTCAAGCTACCGGTGGTTAGGGCTGCAGAGAGAGGAACCTCCTCACAATACGTGCCGTGTCGAGGAGTACTGCTTTCTGTATCTGGCCCTTGATCCAGCCACCTAGCGAGAGTCTCTTAAGGTGTTGATCGAGACTCTTCGCTATAAGACCGTTCGCTGAAACAACTATCGGGACAATGATCGTCGAGTCAACATCCCACATAGCGGTCACCTCATGAGCCAAGTCAAGGTACTTGCTGAGCTTGTCCTTCTCAGCCTTCACGAGGTTCTCGTCATGCGGGATGGTGACGTCAACGAGCACTGCCCGGCGTTGAGATCGATCTGTTAACACGATATCAGGTTTATTGGCAACAATAGTCCTGTCCGTGATGACAGATCGATCCCAATAGAGCGTAGCACGACCATTTTCGAGAACTGGTGCCGGTGTGTACTTATAGTACGGCACTTCGGACTCAACAAGACCATATTGAAGAGCAAGTTGCTGATGGATGATCCTGGCCACGAGGTTATGTCTGTGCAAATACTCACCGTTGGCCAAATGGGAACAACCAGAAATAATGTGTCTGAGAGACTCGCCGGGGCGACGACACGCTCGACAAATGTCGATCGTGCCATCCCTCAGAATATACCTCCTATAGTTGTTCGTCATTATGACCTCGTCAGCAATTGCACAGACAAAACCTTCGGTTTCCCCAAAGAGGTCGCCAAACCGTAGCCAGTTCACGGATGCTAAAAGGTCTACGTCAGGCCCTGTCAGGGCCCGGTAGAAGCGTCCGTGCAGCTCCTTGCTCTTCCATACGTTCTTGCGGTCCTCTGTGCTTAACACCGCTGGTCTGCGCCAGTTCTCGTTTGCCAAGGAGAGAGGCGTAAGGCTCCTGTCTACTGCAACCACATCACGATGCATTCCACACTCATTGGCAAGGAAATATTCCCTGAGATTGCACATCTCGCGGTTGTGGAGATTCTTAGCATTTAAAATGCCACGACCTCCACACTTCCGCGGGATGTACAATCTCATAACAGACGAGCGTGGGTGCAACATGCGATGTGATTTAAACAGTAGACGGACCTTTCTATCCAGGGCGTCCAGCTCAGTCTGAGTCCACCTTAGTATGCCAAAGGAGTATGTGAGCAGCGGCATCACCCAGCCGTTGAAAGCGCGCACCTTATTACCACCCGACAAAAGACTGTTAAGAACTTTTGTCAAGCGGCAAAAGAAACGCTCCTTCATCGATTGCTTGATATCGCTGACCATAATACCCAAAGACTGTGACATACCAAGATATTTATAGGTTTCAACTTCGGAGAGAGATCTAAGAGTCATTGTCTCAGAAAGCTGCAAATTCGATGAATTTACAACTTTCCCTCGTTGAACATGCATGACCGCACACTTATCTACACCGAATTCCATCTTGATGGCACTACTGAACTCTTGTGTGATTTTCAATAGTGCCATAATATCTTGGCGCTTCGATGCAAATAACTTGAGGTCGTCCATGTACAATAAGTGAGAAATGACTTCAGCCTCTTTACGAAGTCGGTAGCCTAGCCCGGAATCCTTCAGCAAAGAGCTTAGAGGATTCAAGGCTAGGCAAAACCACAAAGGACTCAGACTGTCGCCCTGGAAGATACCTCTTTCAATCCTTATCAAGTTAGGCGAAACAGAGGGGACATCTGGACCACCTGGTTGACGAAGGACTGTGACCCACTGCCTCATACACACACCCAAAAAGGATTTCAAAGTTGTATCAACTTTATACAACTCTAAAATCCTTTCAAGCCATGAGTGAGGTACCGAGTCATAAGCCTTCTTATAGTCAATCCAAGCAGTCGAAAGGGCCGCCCTGTTCCGCCTTACCTGTTGGCTAATGGTCATGTCAATGAGGAGGAGCTCCTTAGTACCGCGGGACCCAACCTTACATCCATTTTGAGAAGAGGCCAAAACGTTGTTTGCTACAAAATGTTTATTTATTTTTTTACTCAAAATGGACGTAAGGAGCTTGTAGATGGTAGGCAAGCATGTAATGGGTCGATAGTTCTTTGGCTCCGCGGTACTACCGGACTTATGGAGCAGGAAGGTGACACCGGTTGTTAATAAAGGTGGCAAGGAACCGATCACAAGGGCGTTCTGGAATTGCGCTGCTAAACACTCATGTGAGGCTTTGAACCATTTAATCCAGAAGTTATGCAATCCGTCCGGTCCAGGACTTTTCCAGTTCTGAGCCATTTGAATTGCATAACTGATGTCTTCGGGGGAGATGGTAATGGGCCCCATGGGTTCAATAGTCTCACATTCACGCTCAATAACACGCATCCAGTCTCCTTCTGTATGCGCGATAGGCACCGACCAGATGCTGCGCCAGAAATTAATCATAGCTTCAGGATCCGGTAGATGCCCGTCGCTCACACCTTGATCGGTCCCTTCCCACTTTCGGTACACCTTCCTCTGATCGCTTTGGAAGAGGCGATTTTGCTGGTATCTATCCACACGCTCTCTATAACGACGAATACGGCTTGCCCACGCGTAAACCTTCTGCTTCAGAAAGTCGATACGTTCCGTGACACAGGCCATAAAATGCTCGGGCCTTATTCCGGTCCCAGCAAAGGCCTGGGTCACGAAACGCATGACTCGGGGACGATTATTGCCCCCCCTGAAGCAGATTAGCTTTGCTATGAGAGTCCTAAATTTATCGATACGCCGCTCAATTCGCACTTGCCAAGCGGGGACATACCCGCGAGGATGCGGAGCTCGGTCATCGTCCGGAAACTTGACTCGAGCTACGCGACACGCAGCTATGGCCCCGCAGTACAGAATTGAGTGGGTATCGATAATATCCTCGCTGGTTTGTATATATGACGCCAGCAAGGCATTTAGGGCTCCCATTAGCGCTAAGTTACGTTTACTTGTAGGCAAGCGTGGTAGACGGGGCCTAGAATTGGGTGTGGACCGATACTGCGTGATCGCATCTTCCAAAGCCCTCCTCAGTTGCTCATTTACCTGGCTAGTCACACTTATATTCACACAATCCTCATCGTCGACAGCGGGATCATCCCCCATTGACACCTGTGCATGCTGGACGACTGGCACTGAAGCTGACAGCGTAGTAGGAGGATCCCGAGTCAAAGTTGAGGATGTGTGAATAGGGAGCGCTTCCAGGCGTAGCCGATCGAGTACAGATTGATCCAGCCGCCGAAGCCGCTGAATCGCCCGTACTTGATCCGAAAGTCGTTGGGCGGATACGGTGATGGCCGGTTCAAGAGACTGAAACAGAAGCAGCATTCGATCACGATATGCAGTGAGGTTAGTTCCTCCCTCTGTAGCCCCATAATATGCTCGCATGCAATTTTCGTTGTTTAATTCTGTCCATCGCATGCGGCGCACTAAACCACCGGTAGCGGAAGCCGTGCGCGGAGCAGGATGCCCCGCAGGCCCCAAGCGTGCCGGCAGCGGTGGTCGCCCGCGTCGCGCAGGTGGTCGTGGCGGCGGAGGCGGCGGCCCGCGCTCGTCGCTCGACTCGCTGGTGTCGGCGGCGGTGGCGAACTCGTCATCTGACGAAGATGGCGAGGAGCTGGACGAGGCGGGCGAGGATGGAAGGCGTGCGTCTGGTGTACAATCCGCTTGTATACGCTGCTTTTGAGATCTTGTTATCATTATTTATTATGATTTTAATTTATTTTGACGTGTGATACTGATAGATGTCATATTTATATGAGAGATGAGATGTTTTATAAATATTGTTGTTACTGTTCATTTCTATACATTTCTAGACTATTTAGAATAACATTGTTAATATAAATCACACACTAAATTATGAAAAAAAGAACTAAAATCAAATAATTTTTAGAAACGGTGTAAAAAGCGTATGACTGCGTCAGCGGTTTTTTTTTATTTATTTTTTATTATTATTATATAAAGTGGAACAGAAACTATACAATGAAGATACAAAAAATAATGTACAATCGAAGACACTGTTAACTGTACATTTACAACATAAACCTTATCACAACGTATTAAAGTCTATATGGGTGGTCAGTCAGTTAATAGTCTCTTCGTTTGAACAAAGGCGAACTTCAAGGGATTAGGTGTTTAATTTTAAGTTTAAAGTTTTTAGGATGTTTGGCTCCTTATCGCGCATTACGAGTATAGGGTTTGAAAAATTTGGCAAACTGATGTTACAATTTGTACACGAAAGGAGTAGTAATGAATTGTAATTTATTACTCAGTACCTAGACACATTACATAGGAGCCTAATAGCCCCAGCTTTTTCAAGTACGATATTCAACCCAAATGAATAAATGCATTTTCCACACACTATTAGCTGTCAGTTTACTCCTGCTACCGAAAATTGGGTTACGGGATATTACTCACTCGCATAGCAAAATCAGCCGCGTATCCATCTGCCAATAACATTTGTCACGACCCTGGCTTCACTTCTCAATATTATTTGTTAACGTCATGGGTTTCACATTTCTATGGCAGCAGTCAATTACCGTCAAGTTTTTTTCCCTATTTCGCATAAACATGTTTTAGTCAAAAAAGTGACTGTTAATAGTTTTTATTATTCAATCATCTAATGCGTAGTTTACTCTGCACTTAGAACGAAAAATCAAAAATGGTCGAATTGATTTGAGTTAGTGAATAACTCATGTTTTTTTTCTTTATCAATGACGTATCAGTAGTAATTATTTAAGTGTAATTTAACTGTTTTTTTTTCTGAACTGGGTATTCCTTTTCATTGCTTTATTAGTTTGTATTTTAGTCAAATTACACTTCTGAACATTACGTAATTGCATACGATTATTTTAGTAGCATTTTCATACAGTCAACATCAGAAGTAGGTGGACAGTCGAAGCACAATAATATCTACACACGCTTTAACTCTCTTGAGAATAGAATCGTGTATAGATATTTTTAGCTCCTCGATTGTCCACCTACTTTTGCCGCTGACTGTAAAAAATTGTGATCATAACTGTATTTAAGCATATTTAGAGCGCAATGTTGCATGTATCTAACATGTACAAGTATAAAGGTAACATTTGTTAATGTACTGTAACTTGGTTATCCTAAAACGCCCGTCAAGTTATTACAATAGAGCTATAATTAGATCTGCGTGGGAGCCGAGCATTGGGAAACAATTCGACATAACGTCCGAGAATGGATGAATGGCCAGACTTACCTCGTAAGGGCCGATGTGCATTAGGATGTACATAATCAAGGTAATTTAATTTCAACTACATTGTGATTCGCAATAAAGTCCATTTTTCTTTGTTTACAAATTGAAATTGGCTTTATAGAGCAAACGTGTTTAAACTTTATTTCCTTGCTGCTAGATAAATGTTCCGAGTTACAAAAATCTTACTGCTTGTAGTATAGTGAGCCTTACAGGTTAATCCAGATATTGGGTTGTCCAAGAACTTCGAATTGCTGAAGTTCACTGAGACAGATCATTGTGGAGAACCTTTTTAAATCCTTTCTGGCGAGAGTACCGACCAAATATCGGTCTTCCTATTCAAAGGCGGTAATCAGGCCGAAGTATATATGGTAACTCAAAATTAAACACAAACGTTTAATCTGCATTTAATATAGAGATGACACAGAAACGTATGTTAAGATGTGAAGAGAGTGAGGGGAGAGCGAGATGAACAAGTGTTGAAGGAGACATGTCACTTTTTAGATTTTCAAACTTAAAAAGTTTCTGTTGTACAACTTGTACAGTTGATTTCAGCAGTAACTTTACATTTTAGTACCTTTTCGCAGTAATTTATTAAAGGTACCATACCAATAACTGCGGAAAAGTTCCAAATGTATAAGATCTGCGTTCTCTGTTACGTCAATTGCGTTGCAGATCTTAAAACCAAGATCAAATCCTGTTTTTTGATTTTAGTTTTGAGGCTTTTGTGAAACCTGTTCATAGTCCGCTCAGATTCAGATAATTATGTCTGTTCTGCTGCTCGAATGAGATTTCTTGTGTATATTTCTTGGACGTCATTTATTTTTATCTTGCTTAGCACAGACACTACGATCTCAAGGCCAATTTCATCCACCTTATTTATAGAAGAAATGTATAAAACACGCCGAAATTAAAATACTAGATGAGAGAGATTGCCTTTGTAAATACTCATAATTAAACAGTCCTAGATTTGATTATCGTAAAATGAAGTATATCTATTCATACACAAGATTAAAAACTATTTTAAGGCGCCATTACTTCACCTTAATTGGGAATATGCAATTTAGTTCTCAGAAGCCTTAGATCCCATCAGCTGTATGCCGTTTGCAAGGAACTCTTATATGTATGGTATTAGCATAGTAGACCAGACGACTTCCGACAGAGGTCGATGTTGTTACGTTGCTCTACTAATTATTTGAGATAAACGTTGCGTCTTGGAGAGCAAACAAGGTTGTTTCTTGGGATTAGCTTTGCCTTTGCTTTGAGTTTCCTATGTACACATAACTAAGGAGTTTTGATGTTTTTGGAGTTCCGTTCCAAAAGGCAAAAAGCCGTATTATCTCGTCTCTAGATCGTAAACTAAGTAGCAGAACTGCGATTTGGATATTTAGTGTAAATCGTTGACTCAAAACCTAATATCACTACATAGTATAAAACAAAGTCGCTCCCCGCTGTCTGTCCCTATGTATGCTTAGATCTTGAAAACTACGCAACGGATTTTGATGCGGTTTTTTTTTAATACATAGAGTGATTCAAGAGGAAGGTTTATATATATAATACTTTAACCCGGAGCGAAGCGAGGGCGGGTTGCTAGTTAAATAATAAATTAATTTATATAAAATTTCGTGCAATAAAATATGATATGACAAAGTAAACGTGTTCTTAAATGGAGACAACGACTCGGCAAACGTAGTGTAGGACGCCCTCAGGCCAGGTGGGATGACGATCTGCGAAAGACTGCAGGCAGATGCTGGATGCGGCAAGCTGAAGACAGGGCGCTATGACGCTCATTAGGGGAGGCCTATGTCCAGCTGTGGACTAATATAGGCTGATGATGATGATGATGTTGAAGTAGCATTTTCTTTTCTTTCTCTAACATGTGGTTTGCCATTTCCTTGTTGTCAGAGCTCAAAGAGCACTGTGAGAATTATGTATGTTGGTACTAAATTTTATCTTGAAACCTTTAGACCTCTTTGTTTGGCGCCATCTCAAATCATAATACCTTTGTTAAATAATTGTTACATTTAAGTTTTGTGTATGTTGTTACGTTTTCACCACGATCGAATTCGCGAAGTGTGTTTTTCATTCCGCTTTCACGTTTTCCTTTAAAGCAATCCGCTCGAAACTGAACGTATCCAAACAGGAAGAAAAGGATTATTTGACTTGACGTTTTAAAACGGTGATCCCTGAGTGATTCCAATTGATTCTTAGGGAATCAGACCTGAGTTTATTATTCTAAAAGGCTTAAATCATGATGGTTAAGAAAGAAACTTGACCTGAAAATTGTAGTTTTGCTAAAAAAAAACGGTTTTAAGATCGGGTCACTATTTTGTTTTAGTTTTGATTAACAGCACGGATAGGGCCTATTTTTCAATGTCCTGGGGGTCTATTCTACTGGGGCAAAACTATATTGTCTAAGATCTGTTTCCGTATTATCAACGTGTTGTTAGCCCGTATTTACTTGACACTAGGCACCATTAGGCGGCCGAGTTAAAAACAATACCATATAACGTCAAAAACAATATCGTTTACCGAATTTGAATAGGACCCTGTCAAGAGTATCTGTCATGTAAGATCGGTCTTTTTCTTTACCGCATTCACTGCGGGCAACGCGTATAAGTAAGCGATCTCATGACTTTCACTCAATACCTAAAACCGCATAATTATGAGCATTTTTAAAGTATGTAAGCTCCAAAAACAAAAAAATATGCGGCAACAGATGAAAGTTTGATTAACAGTGTCGGCAGTGAATGCGTTACTATAAGGGAAAAATGAAGTAGAACGTAGAACTCTTGTATCTTCTTAACTGATAAAATCTTTGATTAATTTAAGATTATAAGTTAAGATAAATTAATAATGTATTTGTTTTTTTGTGTAAGAAATAAACAGATTTTTTTTTTTTTTTAAGTGTAACTAAAAAACATATGTTATCCGGGCTTTGGAAAATTCTGACCTATTAAAATGACAAAACGAAGTAGAGATTTCAGTAACATGACATAATCACGCATAATAGCCTGCAAATGTGAGCGAATAGGGTACTTATTAACTATTAATACCTAAATACGAGTATCTTGAACACTTCGGAGAAATGTACAAGAAATTTCATAAAGGCACTGCGTAAAGAAATGCCTTTCAGGAATAAATGTCGTTTATTTGAATATATTGTTTAAGCAAACACGTCTTCATCTCCCTACAAATAAAAGCTCTTTATTAGTTAGTTTGTTGTCAACCATATTAAAATAGAAGTCTTTGACATCTAGCTGGGAGTCGACGGCAGTCATTAGTCATTTTGTCCGCTCCTTGAGACAAATTCGCCCTTTTTAAATAAAAAAGGGCATATCTGCTATTTAAATGCTACGGAAAGTTCAACTGTCTTCAACTGAAATTGAGGTTCAACTTGCATCAGAGGTTTGTCATTATAATTAATGGTATCCGGCATAATAAGTCTGTCTTCGCATTCCTTTTGAATACTTATTCAGTTAATTATGGCCTTTCAGTCAATTGTTTTGCGGAATGTTTAAAGTGCTATAAGTTTTGTATAAACATAATTGCCTTTGGGCTCTTGGTTTTGGTACCACATTCACCACATTCTGGTGCCTATTCAATAGTTCCCATGCTAGTGCTGGATCGAATATCTTTTCTTCATGGTTGAGGTATCCAATTACATACATGATTCTCCTGATTGGCTCAGGTACATTCCTTACGGCTTGTGCAACTCTAATCACGTCGCTTGTAATACCATACTCTCGGGTGTGTAATGATAGACGTGGCACCACTGGCATTTTCTTCTTTATGTATAGATATTATTATTTTACTTATTTGCTCTTATGTTAATTAGAAGTTTCGACACGTTTTCCTGCTCAACTATGCACTATATTTTTATTTTTTCATTTATTGTTTTGTATAATGAATGCTAGGTTAAGTTCTATAATTGTCATAAGCAATATTTATTAAAAAAATATATCTGATTGTTGAGTTTCCTGCGGCACTTTTTCTTGGCAGTGATCTTCTCTTGGGTAGCGCTGGTAGAATTATGACGTGTAAAAGTGCCTGTGCGGCCTATTTACTGAATAAACAATCTTTTTTTATCTTTTTATGAGTTTGAGGTTTAACTTGACTTGGCCAAGGAAAACTCGGTACATGGTAAATACATTCGGGATACGGATATTCTCTTGATAAGAGATTGACTATGTAGGCTAATTACTTATTCTGTGGCTAAGTGGGCATATGCCAATTCCGATTCCTCTCGTTGTGATAAATAGTGTTATAGGTTTTACTGTCTGAGTTTCGGACAAGATGGCTAAGACATCATCCTCAGATGGTCGCTACAAAAGCGCATTTTGGGTTTTATCCTGCTAATTGGGCATGTTGACAGTGCCTCTAGATTGACACAATGACATGTGATTTATGGGATGTGCTCGAGTCCGACTCGGACTTTGCCGGTATTTTTTTTCAATATTATCTATATATTACATGACGCCACGTTACGTTGAGGACTAGAGTAAATAAGTTGTCTTTTACTAACAAGGTGATTGCTAGGGTTGACTTTATTTTTGGCTTATACTTCCCAAATGGAAATCCTTTTGTTTAACAAAATAAAAAATGCACGACATCGGTTGTCGCTATACTCGTTACAAAAAAACAGGCTTGAGTACTGCCTCTGTACCAAGAAACATAGACATCCTACCGTTTTAATCACGTTTGTACATTAACTCATTGAAAATTAAGACGTAGAATAAAAAAGTAGCATTTTAGGAGAAGAATCGATACTATTATGTTATTTATTTTAACCCGGCGAGCGCTCTATGTATAAAATGATTCGAGGCGTTCCACGGGTTGAAGCCCCGAGGACATACGCAGCCTGTATATTAATATAATTTAAAACTTTTAACAACATAAGATTGAAGTGAAGTTTTTGGTACTAAAAATACGCCCAGGAATCATTTTGTAGTAGAGAGAGGACAATAGAGAGATCTCTCTCCAGGCGGGTGTTATGCCTGGGGACCGAAGTCCATTTGGATGAAGTTGGAAGTGGTATATAAGTCAACCGACTGAAGAAACTTCGTTAGCGCGATGTAGCGCACTGTCAGATTTAGTTGCGTTGTCTGACGCTGGTGGCGCTAGCGAGTTGTTTGTTACAAGTTGTCACTAGATGTCGCTAGGTCGCCACACCAGCCCCCCTTTGAGACCGGAGGTTGATTGTGATGGATGACGTGCAGTCTGTGCGTTGAAAAATGCCGCTTGCAAGTGCCAGTAGTAGTAGATGTCTCCAGTAGAGCTCAGAGCCGCGTTGGCGAGCGTAGCAGGAGAAGAGGAGTGGAGTGGAGAGTACACAGTGAGTCGTGTATCTGCTCCGTGAAGTACTCGTAGTAGGACGCAGTGAGTCGCGTTGCTGATTGAGAGTATTGTGCACACTGTAGACACCAGGCATGGAGATATATCAGAATGCTAGTGGTGCACAGTGCGGTTTGTCTGGCTTGCTGTGAGACTGCGTCATAGTGCTTGAAAGTCGTCAGGTTGCGTAAATGTCCATTGTCGTGGGTCACCAATGTAGTAGAGAGAGGACAATAGAGAGATCTCTCTCCAGGCGGGTGTTATGCCTGGGGACCGAAGTCCATTTGGATGAAGTTGGAAGTGGTATATAAGTCAACCGACTGAAGAAACTTCGTTAGCGCGATGTAGCGCACTGTCAGATTTAGTTGCGTTGTCTGACGCTGGTGGCGCTAGCGAGTTGTTTGTTACAAGTTGTCACTAGATGTCGCTAGGTCGCCACAATTTTAATATCTTGGCTCCGGTTTAATTAAGAGTTTTACATTATGTAACAAAATACGTTTACACGACACGTAGGGGGGCGAAAAATATACGACTTACAAAATTACAACACTTTTACCTAGACTCTTATCAAGTGCTGAGTTTGCATACATTTGTTTTGAGCCAAGCAACAAGGTATATTTTTAATTTCAAGCAACCCGCGCGATCGTAATATATTTTATGCTAAATGCAATATTTTATAGTTTTTGCACTATAAAAACCGATACGGAAAGAAACAAGTACCTGCCAGGCTATTTATAGCTACTAAAGTTTATCAGCTAATCTGATAAGATATCATTATTCGTTGTTATCATAATAAGACTGAAATAGAACACATAAAAGATAACAGTCGACATAGCGATCATAATATTAGTATCGATAAGTTATCTTAAAATCAGATTTACCTAGTAAATCACAGTGTTCATAACTTTGTACCTGTTATTTATTTTAATTTTTTCATTTTAAATTTCAGTTATTCAGTTTATTTGATCACTTCACAATTCAAGCCAGCAAGTTAAAGACATCTTGTAAAAATTTAAGTGAAGTTAAGTAGGTGGGTGATGATTGATCTAGAAACATTTTAATATTTTTTTATATGCTACTAGCGACCCGCCCTCGGTTCGCTCCGGATTAAAGAATTATACATATAAACCTTCCTCTTCAATCACTCTATCTATTTAAATAAACCGCATCAAAATCCGTTGCGTAGTTTTAAAGATTTAAGCATACAAAGAGATTATAGGGACAGAAAAAGCGACTTTGTTTTATACTATGTAGTGATAATTGGCAAGGGTACAATCAAAAAGGTAAATTATAATTAATGACTGGCATTACAACAATTATTGTTATAAATTGATGGAGTGTAATAAACCATAATTATCATTAAAATTTAGTTAAATTTTGATAGCTTACGGAAAATAAGAACATAATTTTACGAACAAGTTACAAATTATTGGTCCTTATTGGCCCGTCTCAAATTGTAATTCCTATTTTTGATTTTGTACCGATTCGTATTCATAATGATCACTCTTCATATTTTCCTCATACTTTTTTGTTCATCATTTATTATTCATAATCATCGCAACTCCTAACCTTATTTACCAGTTGAATATTTTTAAAATCCTGAAAATAAACAGGTTTATGATTAGTTTTGATTATAAAAGTGGTCATTATGATGTACAATGGTATGGGAAATATTTTTATGAAGAGTGATCATTATGATGTACAATGGTATGGGAAATATTTTTATGAAGAGTGATCATTATGATGTAAAATGGTATGAGAAATATTTTTATGAAGAGTGATCTTTATGATGTAAAATGGTATGGGAAATATTTTTATGAAGAGTGATCATTATGATGTAAAATGGTATGAGAAATATTTTCGGACATCCGATAAAAGGACTTAAAAAGTTATTTGAGAAAATGCGCACCCCAAATTAATTATACCTATGAGTCCGTTGTTTTTTTTTTACCTAATACATTATATATCAAACAATGAGTAGTAGCAGTAATATATCATTTCTTGTTATATTGATCAAGTGGTTTAGTGGTTTGACGTGACAACTTGTGATCAAGGTACCGACTTCGATCCCCAATGGTCACCGTGTACTACTTAATGAGTAATTCTAAATAAAGTACACTAACAGAACTTTCTATAGCAACCGATGCTTTTGGGTCCACTTCTCACCAGGGCACCATAATGGCGCAACCAGTCGCCACCAACAAAATGTATACAGCTCCTTCCATAGAGAGGGTATCTCATCTGGTGCTCGCTTGGTTGCGATGCACATCGCGCAACATATTTTCATGGTTGTGGTAGAAGGGAATAATCGAGAATAAACCTGCACGTTTTGCTAAGATAAGATAAGTAGAGGAGAAGAGAGTTGTAACAGAGGTAAGGGGTGAGAAAGCCGATTTCTCTGCACAATAAAAAAAAAAATAAAAAAAATAATAAAAAAATAAAAAAATTGTTATTAAAAAATAATAATTAATAATTAATAATAAATATATATGTATTATTAATAATTATTAATTATAATATTATTATTTTTTCAATTACTAGCATAGAGGCATTCCATCTTAGTCCTCTGGGTTGGCAACGCATTTGAGGTCTTAGGATTATAGTCTTGAGAATTCAAATGTCTATGGATCTCAGATTCCACTTACCATCAGGTGGCCTGAGTGTTCGTGTGCCTTCTCCTTAACATAAAAAAAACCTATGATTGTTAGCAAGCTGACAACTTCACGCAAACTGTGGAGTGTTAAAAGAGCAACGAATTTGCGAAGTTGCCAGCTAGATAAAGTGTCATAGGTTCTCAGAATATGCCTTTGTCACAACTCGCCTCTGTTAGAACTCTCCTCGGTCTCCCCTTTTCAACGTTGAGAAGTGTCCATCCCGCACTAAGCACCGTGTGGGCAAATTGGTTAAGACCCTTTTCATTCTAAGAGGTCTGTGCACAATAGTAGAACGTATAAATCTAACGGTGCACTGAGACGTGACACGACGGTATCTGTCACACGAATAGTCCTATCTTCGCAGTATACTTGCAGTAAAATACGGAGTCGGAGATGGTTGCTAGGCAACTACCCATGAATGCGTTGCAAACATATTGTGTTCAACTGCATGCATACTGCCAAGTCAGGAAGTAGCGTTAGTATTTTGCATATCCTTGACATGGTTTTGGCAATATTGCCGTGAACCACTGAACCGGATTAATGTAAGTCTGAACAAAGACTGCGTTTGTGTTGGCGCATTTTTACAATTGAACTTGAGAATTCAGTTTTTTACCTTGACACAAAATAATGAAAAATAAAGAACTATTTTTTAAATGTTATAATTAATTTACCAAGAACAGTGAAGCCTCAGCCTAAAACGTGGATATGCTTTATGCGTATGTTGTTAATGACATGACCGAACTTTGTGTGACCCCAGCATTGTCTACGACTTTGTTGTGTGTGTGCATCGTGTCCCGCTCTCCAAAATTAGTAGTCACAGTCTACTGACTGGATAATTCGATCACCGTTTAATTACACCTTGCCGAATAGGCTAGAAGTTGTCTATATCGTGTCTATATGTTGAAAATATCTATAAACTAGTAGCAGCTCAGTAAGTTAATATCGTCGTTAAGATAATGTTAATTCTATGTATTTATTTTACTTTTATTACTTCATTTAAAGATGTTATTAGTTTTAAGATATTTTATATTACAAGATAAATGTGCTACTGAGTAGATTGAATTTATAAAACCCATCGAATAAAAATGTAAATAGAAAATAATGGGAGTTAAACGGCATTTCCGTGTAGCAAGCTTCCTGGCCCCTATTCTTCTGCGTTAAAACGATATTTCGTTTGACGTGTTTTAGTATCTTTTTAACTCAGACATCACTGTCTGTCTGATGTATGTGTCTGTTTGTTGTGTGTGTTACTGAGAGTTTATCAAAACCTCCACAGTACGGGTACACGTCGTACGCAATATCGTTTTTACTGTGTAAAATCTCAGCCCTAATCGCACATTAATCCCGGACTTGCAAAACTTTTATCGATATGTCACCATCTCTCATCCCTATCTTAATTATGTTAGCCTAATTGAAACATATGGAGTAAACAAGTTAATGTGTCTTTTGTGCGCAAATCCCGTAAGTGTTTTAAAAGTTAAGACGTTTCGCGATAAATTTAATATTGTCTAAACAAGTCTTGTGCTAAAAATGACATTTGGGTGACTTGATAAGGTATCGTAGGAGCCATGGGCAGTGAACGTGAACATTAGTTAATTTATTCTGTGTATAAAATTTGTCCGTTAAATTATTTATTAAAGTTGCTAACGCTTGTTTGTAATTTATTAGGTTGTTTGTTGTTAAAGAGTTTTTTTTCATGTTTACTTGACAAAAATTTACTTTTATTTTTTTCTATTTCATTGGTTTTAAATAAACAATCTGATTAGACGCCCTAATTTATGTAAAAAAAAAACCGATTGCTGCCGCTCAGTATAGGTTTTAGAAGGTGTTACAACAAACTAAAAAGAAAACGATCTCAAAACGCAACTAGTATGAACTAATTTTAAACTAAAGTTATTTGGTGATGTCCGAGATGATGTGCAGTAGGCACAAACAATTTAGTCGCCTGTATCTCAAGAATCAATCAAGGCTATTTCGTTGTGCTTAAATTTTAGATATTTTTCTGATTTTTAGTACTTGTAGTTTTGGCTGTAGCGAAAATGACAAATAACTTTATCTAAAGCAACACGAGATTGTAAAAGAAATTACTTACCCTTGCTGTTCAGATAAACGAAAATAAGATAACACCTTTTTAAGTGTCTCTCAGTAAAACCGCGAACAGACGAGCAGACGAACATGGCGAAACCACAATAGTTACTTGTTGACGCCCTAAAAACACCTAATATCAAGACTTTGGTTTTTAACGCTTTATCATACCCTATTTATCACGAGAATGTGGTACCCCGAGCATGATTTTTTACCGTCTATCGAGTGAGAGTTATGTATGGCGATTGATATCAGCGCCCTCTATTATGTATTTTGTACATAAAATTGATAGCAAGTTGACATTGACGTTGATTTTCGTATCGTCATCGAGTAGTCAACGTGAAGTATACGTAAATTAACGTACGAATAGGTTCAGAACACGTTTTCAAATAGTAAATCATCGAACCACCCATCATAAGGCCAGGTTCTACAACATCATCTTGATGAATGGCGTTCTTCCACCGTGCGTTTTTCTAAGTACTTCTATCCTCGTACGGTGAAACTGCGGAACGAACTCTCATCGGTGGTATTTCCAGCCAGGCCCTCTATTCTACTGCGTTAAAACGATATCGTGTTTGACGTGTTTTAGCATTGTTTTTAACTCGGCCGCCATTATTATCAATGAGATAAGAGTTATCAAAACGTTGACAATACGAAAACACTTCAAAGACGATATCATTAGCACCGTGTAGAATCCCAACCCTGTATGGGTTCCTTCAAGAAAAGAGCTTTTATTTTGCTTAAAGGCCGACAACTCTACTTGAGTTGCTGGTGTTCATGGGCAATGGTGATTAGTTCCCATCAGGTAACCCGCATGCTCGTTTGCCTCCCTCTTTTATAAAAAAGGCGATTCCATATCGTAAAGTATGATTGACATGTTTCGGCTCGAAGCACTCTGATGCTACGTTACGTACGTACCTAGTACGCAGATTGCAGTTGAACGGATGAGTGAACTCTCAAACAGCATGTTTCAATTATGTACCTACATAAGTAACCTACGTGGTTCCATTAAATGCCAAGTTCAGCGCTCGCTTCAAGGTATAATAATATAATTACTATACGTGTACAAATGCTTTACGATGCCTTGAGTAGGTATTGTTATTTGTTTGAGAAATTAAATGAAAATAACTCCTTTTGCAGAGAATACTTACAATGATTTCTAGTAGTTTGAATTAGAGTATAAGGAAATGAGACATAAACTATTACTGTTTGTCTTTATAAAAATTACTTTTTAATTTTGTAGCATTTAATCCTAATTTAACAGCTTTCTTTGCAAAGGGCGAACGAACAACGGCTTACAATTAAATATCTGTTTATTTTCATTAAAACTGTTTAGGGTCAATTGCAAAAATATTGTACATAGTTAAGGCCATAATTGATGTCAATGTTTAATTGAAACAAATTATTTTTCCTTTGTGTTACGAAGATAAATCATACAATTGTATAACTAATTTTCGTTAAACAAAGGAATAATATTTTGTTTCAATTAAACTTTGGAATCAATCAAGACACGATAGCGCTTGGTTATGTGTAAACCCTAATATTAAAATACCAAGATAATTTTAAATTAAACTTTATAAAAACACTCATATTGCTCGTACTTATACCTATACTCGGCAATAATCAACAACCGGCTTCACAAGCCTTCGCAACTGAAACACACAATTCGTTAGCAATAAGCCCCGAGAACGCCCCAGAGTGGAAATCGCCGAACGCATGAGAGCACTCTTTCAATAGCCACTTGAGGGAACGCGCTATATATGCAGCTATAGCCTGCCCAAAGATAGAACTACCACTGCCTGTATACAACTACATACAGAGAGTGACTTTGCTATTTACCAGGATTGTTCGGCCAATGTCGATGAAAGTTGATGACCTGTGAAGTTGGGATGGAAGTGCAAAAATTGCTGGTCGAGAAGATTTTATTTGGCTGGCTGACGATTAGACCTATAGGGACTTTTAAGCAAGTTTTTTTTTAAGGCTATGAATGGTCGGAGACATACTTGTAGGTAGATTCTTAAAAAGCACTTTGAAGTTTCAGACATTATATCTTGTAATAGGTGGCATATTAATGCGTCTAACTAATTAAATATCGGGAAGGTTGTTACAGATATTAAAAAATAAACTGGCGAAGTTTCACTTACCATATTGCGTATTCTGTTTATTAAAAAGTCAATTGAAGAGTGCCTTTCTTTCATTAAATTACATTATTGCCCACCTTCTATTTTGGGGCCATAGTACTTGTTTAACTATTTCTGTCCTTTCGCCGACCCCAATAAATCTCAACTAAAAGAGCAATAATTTATGATCGTTATAACGATTTAGTTACATAAAGCCTGTTTTCTGACATATGACAAATGTTTATTTAATTCTGCGAATATAAAAACAGCATAACAAATTAAAAAAATATGAATGAACATTGATATGAAGAAATGAATAGTTTATACCTACGATTCATATGTTAAGGTACTTTTTGGCCCGGAATAATTCAGTTCCCAAAGTAACGGTAGGCGAAGATGAAGACACAGGCAAAAACTAGTATTTTATATCAGTCGAAATTGTATAAAATACCAACTGAAACTCGAAGACATTAAATTTGCATTCTCAAGACTGCAATACTAAGACTACTGAAGCGCTGTCAAGCCTAAGCACACTAAGACGGATGCCTCATTAAATGCTAGTAATTTGAGCGGATGTCTTATCCCCACACGGGAACACAACATTGTGAACACTGCTGTTTGGCAGTAGGTTAAAGGATAGAGGAGCAATCCGCACGGAACCTGCACAAGATGCTACCACCACAAAAAAAACGGTGTTGTGGTGGTAAAGCCAACAAAACAATGATTTTTGTTACGCGTTCTGGCCCTCGTATGAGATTTAAGTTCAAATTGTATGGTTGTCGTAAAATAAAAATAAAAGATTCAAATTCATACATGTAAGCTCATTAGTCTTCACCAAAAGGAAGTTTAAAAATCATAACTGCCTCACGTACCTAAGCGACGTGAATTGAATCCATTAATTGCTTTCAAAGTTCAACTGAAACTCTCAAGAGGTAGACTTCACAAAAGGTACAATGGCGCCCAATGTATCGAATATAACGGCTGTTATAGAACCTGGCAATTGTGTTCCATAAAGAGACACTCATGTGGAAAGGAGATTGCGTGACCTGTTAGTAGCAGTTTAAGGCAATTATGGATTATATCTTCGCAAAAGCTTGTGCAAAGTCTTACCTCTCATGGAAACCAGGGCAGAGGCCCTGGTTGGTAAAAACCATACACGTTAATAAACAATACACGGCAAACTATTTTTAATAACGTTTACGAGATATAATGAACATTGCTATAATGACAAAATCCACAAAAAAAAACAATGTTTTTCAATATAACATACATGACTTATAGTGATCATAATACATGTTATCTTTTAGTATAAGGGTTATAAGATATAATATGGTATGATATTAATACGAGTATGAGTGAGCGAACGAGCAAGACCTCTCTGGGCAGTACTGACTCGGATAGGTTAGGTTAGAAGGCTATGGCAGGAGCGAAGCGTAGCGAACCCTGTGTGCAAGATTTCGTTATTTCGGCGTCATCGGCACCAAACATCGGCGTCGGTTTTAACGGAAAACCAGCGAAGGCTTCAATGCCAGCATAACGCTTGGAACCATTTCATAACAACAAGCCTTTTTGAGCGACTTCAAAAAAGGAGGAGGTTATACGTTTCACTGTATGTATTTTTTTTTATGTATGTTCACCGATTACTCCGTCAATTAAATTTAGCCTAGTCCCAAACTAAGCTCTAGGCTTGTACTATGGGTACTAGACAACGATAAACATACTTAAATAGAGAAATATATTCTTAAATACATAGAAAACATCCAAGACTCAGGAACAAATATTCGCGCTCATCACACAAATATCTGCCCGGGATTTGAACCCAGGACCGCTGGCTTCAGAGGCAGGTTCACTCCCAACTAAGCCAACGTGTCCTCAATTGTTGGACCGATTTTCCGAACAGATTAGAAAATCTTTTTTGGTTTGATAGAGTATACTTCTGAGGTCGTTTCCATTGTAACCGAATCTGAATCTGGTAAGGGAATCAGTGAGGAATTGAGGGAACTCCTCAAATATTGTAGGCAAACATAAAGCGATTTTTGTATTTTTTTGGTAACAAGTCTAGCATTTGCATTCAGAAAGTATCACTTGGTGTAGTGGAACTGATGATAAAGACCACAGATGGCCACCGGAACTCCTCAACGGTACCTATTTCATGGGTGACGATAAGATATCTCGATTAAGATAGTTGAGCTACTATAACGAAGAATATTTACTTGTTGATATATGACTATGACTTTCTCGAGGCGTTGCTTGCGGCGCGCTTGAAATAACTTAATGTTTCATATCAACTAAGAAGTGCGACTGCGTAACAACGTGTTATGATCAAGGAAAAGTATAAAATAAAATAAATGTTTTAAAAACATAAAACCGCCTTCAAAAACGCACTAAATAGGTTAGTCCAACTGACAACATGATTGCAATGGAACCACTGATGTGTTAGCTCATCGTCTTTCATTATCGTTAACGTCATAGTAACTCTTCAGCTAGCGCTACCTACGAAAACGTCGACAGTATCGTATACGGTATCGAGGCAAGATAAGCTAATACCATGAGAATGGAGGTTAGGCTATATTCCACTCAGTAAAACCTCGCTTTAACATTTTGCTGTATTGTTTTGATCTTGACCGCAATTACCGGCAAGTCGTAACGTTATCAATACGATAACTTGATAGCCCATATTCCTTCACTATTGTTGACGTTGTAGTAACCCTTACTTTCAAGTAACTAAGAGCTTCAACGTCAACAATATGATTTCGATATGAAAACAAGACGAGTTAAAACTAAGAGTATCCCTCAAAGTGGTAGGCAGCTTCAAGTATCTGAAACATAATTATGCTCACGGAGGACTTGAAGAACGACCTGGACTTAGAGAGGGAAAGAGGGTGTTGGCGGAACGCCTGGACTGCCCCCTCACCAAATACTGGGTCAATTGGAGCTATTAAATAGTGCGTTAATTGTCTGTTTGTAATGTAAAGTGTACTAGTTACTACTAACATTGTCTTAATTTGCCCTTGTTACTAACATCATATGGATCCTTGTATGGTCTAAAATAAATGATTTTTATTTTATTCTGTTTTTATTTTTAAAACGAAGTAATGTAGGGGCCCAGGTGGTTCGTGAGCTCATTTGCCTATTTCACGCCATAAAAACCAAGTGGCTGTTAGGCTTAAGGCCGGCTCGCGTTAGCCAGGTGTTAAGAAGCATTATTCTTAACTAACATCGAGATCCAAGGGCGCGTTACCTCGCGCATCTTCTCCTTTTTTTCTCGTATTCAAATAGTCGTAGTAATAGTTTGGGCACAATTTTGTCGGTTTGTTTGTAGATTCTAGCAATTTGCGAACATTGAAAGATGAGCGGTAATGTTTTATACCCAAATGCATTCCAAGATATACTTTGTTTGTTATCATTTGAAACCTACAATAGCCACAATTCTCGTTTGGGATTTGATTAAAAATAAATATCTATTAAAAGTCCAGTCAATAAAGGAAGTGTGGAGTGAGTGAGCAGGAACCTAAGCAATTAATTAATTATTTAATTAATTAAAATAATTGCTAAGGTTTCTTCTAACGCACTCTATACCCCCTTTTTAACCATTCGTTGACTGGACCATAAGTAATAAAATCTAAAAAAATAATAGGTGTAGAAATTTATTTATAGTTCAAATTAGCGGCTTAACACCTTTATGAGCGGGTGACAAAAATAGATACTTACTAAGAAGCAAGAATAATATAGGTATATTTGCAAGTCCAAACTTTAAACTAATTTCTGAAAAAAAAAATCTCCTTAACACGTTCAGTACGGCATCGGGTCGAAAGTAACCGATGGTAAACTGTCCCGCAGAGCGAGAACAAAAGTTCTGTTCCTACCGCTCGGGCGGGATAGATAGCATCGCTTTCCCTAGGTTTAGAAAAGAGACAAATAGTGTCTTCGAGTTGTCTCATTGAATATTTTACGTATGTGTGTTAAAAAAGCATCGGATCTAATCGACCTGCTACCGTCTCAGAAGTTTTTTTTTTACATCTAGTCCGGATATCGGGTCGATTTGACCTGATACCTGATGACCTGATAGCCGCCCCAGATTTAATGGCAGTTTGTCTAGTGCAGAGCTAAAGTGCAGTGGGTTGATCGATTATTGTGCGAATTCGTGAGTGGTAGCTGTCATGAAGCGATCCAAGAGGATGCTTTTGATGTCGACTGGTGACATTCAAGAAACCCCGGAATCTAATAAAAGTCAGGATAATGGGTGCAGAATATCTAATGTAAGATCTACGCCTATGTCATCGTGTTATCGTCTTCGCTCGCATAGCAACGTGAGTACTGGAATTTATACTAGTCCGAGCACGGGTCAGACATTGTCTATTCTTGAAAATGCTCCCCAACCACCTTTACCCATACACGATAGTTTGAACATAAAAAAAGTTCAAGTTATAGACGACGTTTTTGTTCAGCCAGGATGCAGCAGTGCAAAAACACTTAAAACAAATAAATATGGTGAGAATCCACAAAACTCTAAAGGTGATGATAATCCTCCTATCTTTTCAACACCTAAGAGTCTAAAGAGAGTGAATTTGAGCGATAGAATAACATTAAGCAGAAAAAAAATTGACATGCCAACTACGTCCTCTGCTTCAGTGAGTAGATGCGGATCTTTGAGTGATATTTCAACATCAAATATGGTTTCCCTTAATTCGTCATTTGATGAAGATCAGCTTTTTGATTTGCTTTCACCTACACCACAGCCACAAAAAATTCGTAAATGCGACAATGTTAACTTGTTACCAACTGTATCATCATCAAATAACACAACGCAACCTCACGAACCGTCAACAAAACCCCAAATAGCAACAAACATATGTAGTGACGATTCTGATACTGATTTTGTCCCAAGTAGTCCATCCGAAGATTCCCTATCAGAAGATTCATCTTCACCGGAATCTGAGGAAAGCTTATCCAATGATGCAAATCGAATTCTTAATACAAATGATAGCAACGACAACGAGTGGCATGATATTATAACCGACGGGCCGCCTACTTTTCAGGACTTTGCAGGAGATTTAGAAATGAATATTCCTTCTGATATTCAACATCCAGATAAATATTTCAAGTTGTTTTTAACTGATGAAATCATAGATAAAATGGTCCTTGAGACAAATAAGTATGCTGACTCGTGTATAAGTATTCAACCTAAACTACCAAATAAATCACGAACTCTGCCATGGAAGCCAACAAATCGGGAAGAAACGCATAAATTTTTGGGTGTTTTGTTGCTGATGGGCCTTGTAAAACTGCCGAATATAAAAGATTATTGGTCAAAAAACAAAATGTACAGAAATGAATACATTGCATCATTGAAAAGCAGAGATCGATTTCTACTTTTGTTGAAATATTGGCATTTTAGTGATAATACAAACTCTGAGAATGACAAATTGTACAAAATACGGGAAGTTTTCGATATGTTCCTCAAGCAGTTCAGCAAAATCTTAAAGCCAGGAAAAGTTATTGTTATAGATGAAAGTATGGTGCCATGGCGGGGTAGACTACGATTCCGCCAATATATTAAAAATAAGTCTCATAAGTACGGCGTGAAGCTGTACAAAGCATGCACACCAGAAGGCTATACGTTTAATATCATTATATATACCGGGAAGAGTGATAATGGACGGGAATTAAACCATGCCCATCAAGTGGTTTTAAAACTGATCAAAGACCTCCAAAATGAAGGACGACTCGTTGTAGTAGATAACTTTTACACTTCACTTGGGCTCGCTGAAGAGCTACTCGACAAGAAAACATTTATATGCGGTACTTTACGTGCAAATAGAAAAGGTTTGCCAAAAGCTGTCGTGAGCACCAAGTTGAAAAGAGGACAGATACTGGGTAAAGCCAACAATAAAGGAGTCAGAGTTATAAAGTGGTTTGATAAACGACCCGTTTTAATGTTGAGTACATGCAAAAACCATGACACATCCATGGTAAAAACAGGAAAAAAGCGAAGAGGAACAGAGCAAGAAATTGTCAAACCAGAGTGTATCTTAACCTACAACATGTACAAAAAAGGGATCGATTATAGTGATCAAATGTCTTCGTACTACTCAACTTTAAAACGAGGCCTAAAATGGTACCGGAAAGTTATGATGGAGATAATATTTGGGACAGCATTAGTGAATGCATGGATTATATACAATCTAAAAAGTGAAACAAAAATAACAAAAAAAAAGTTCATAGAATACATCATCGAAAAGTTTTGTACAATGACGTCGACAGAGACGAACGCATCTTCGGGAAATGATACTGAAGAATAAACCGTTACATCTGCTGCAGCTGTAGATATTATGCATTCCTTGAAAAAAGGTGACACAAAGCGAAACTGTTCCGGTTGTTATGACAAATTACGTGAAACTTTGACGAGCAAAGAGGCAGCAAAAAAAGTCAAGAAAGTTATAACTAGGTGTGAAGGGTGTCAAAAAACATTATGCCTTGAATGTTTTTTTAACAAACACACCGCAAGCATTTTGTAAGTTTTTTATAAGATTAAAATATTTTTTATATTATTTTGTCGATATTTTTATTTCTCAGCCCTATTATTGTATCGATAAGTTAATAATCCAGTACGGACATAAGGTCGAAAAGATCTGACATATTAAATTGTCATGTGCAATTATTCTAATTGTCCTATTTACAAACGGCTTTACCAGTATGTTAACTTGTTAATTAAAAGATTGTTGCAATAAATAAATAAATATAAATACAAACCTTGTTTTGCATAATTGCACCTAAACATATGCATCTTGAACAGATCTTTTCGGCCTGATAACGCTCCACAAGACATTTAAGAAACAGGTCTGAAGCACCTGATGCAGCACCAGCTAAAAGTTAGCTAAATGGGCTGCCGTATTGAACGTGTTAACTACACTCATGGACAAAATTAGGGGAATTAATATTAAAAAAAAATATATTAGTATTTAAAGGCTACTCTTGTTTTAACGAGATGTATTGCGCCAGTGTCGAGTTTTAGACTATCGCCACAAACTTATTAGAGAAATACATAAGTCCATAGATATTTACTCCGGTGGACTAAACAGAAGCACATGGCGTTCATGAAATACAAAACGGACACATTTCAAAATCAGTAAGTGTTGCATTTAGAATTATATGTTCTTGGTATAAGATGTTCAATGCAAAAACAAATGATTTTGGAATGTGTTCTTTTTGCATTTCAATGGGGTTAGCTCCACGCGCTTCTGTCTAGTCCTAAACTTATTTACCCCCTGATTGTAAAAAATGTGGTTATAGAATTATAAACAAGTCTTTTTAGTGTTCGTATTTCTGTAACTCTGCCTAACCCACTCTGGAAATGAAGGCTTGTTGTAAATGTCAATCTAATAATATAACGTCATTTAGGGTCCTGTTTCACAATCTCCAGAAAAATACTATGTACCAATTAAAGCCATCTTCTTCCTTTTCCTTATCATAATGATATTAAATTACAGAGCTAAAATATATGTGTTAGATTGTTATCTGGAAATTGTGAAAGTTGTTATTGTAGTAAGATTAAATATGACATGAATGGCTTTAATTCGTGTTTGTATTTGGTTTTATTTCCACCTTCTCATGTACGTGTAAAGTTGGTTTTAATAATCGAAATTTACTGCCTAGATTCACATAATATGTCTAGTAACAAAAACCTATAAGACGAAATATATAGGCGAAAGCTTATTTTCGCTTGAGTTATTTGATCCCTAAATTTTACTGCTGCGTTTACGGCTAACAAAATTAGTGGAATTAAACTGTATTTTGCACGTGAATTCAGCTTTTATTTATGGGTCTTAAAATTTAGTGGGCTTAGGGGAGGAGTCGAATTACTGGAAGATTTCACTATATGTAAGTTAGATATAAATAAAGTGTGGGGGGCGTAATTTGTATTTGGTCGCTTGTCTTGTGAGGCAGTACTCACTCTCTCTCATTAGGATACACCACGTCATATCGTAAATGATAATTATTTGTTCAATATTATTGATTTTCATTATTTTTATTAATTTATTACATATATACATAACATCACGCCTCCATTCCCAGTTGGGTAGACAGAGCTATAGAAATACCAACAAGTCTAAAAATACTTATTGATAATTCTGTAACCACATTTTGAACAAGTTTGCTAAGATGTTTACCAGTGTATTAGTGACAGGTTGTAAGCCCATTGCCTAACATTACTACAAGCCTTTATTGCCTTTTATTATTACGTTGTTAGATAATTAATAAGTTGTATGAACGTACTCCATTTGGTTAGTTAGTTTTAATCAAAACACGTTGATCTGTTGAACAGTAAATAAACTGTTCCGTCAAGTTTTAACGTTTAAATGGTTTTATTTTTATATTTAGTTAAGTATCTAAACAAATAGTGCAGGTAAATCTTATGAAGTATTATCTAACCTCAAATTATATAAACTCCATGTTTGAAATTTCAAATATTTGACGTATGCATGGCAGGAGAAAGCTTTAACCACGCGACTAATTTTCAAAGGATTGCATTCAAGAGGAATATCACGAAGTAGGTTATGCTGGTTTTCTGATTTTGTCCCTGACAGATTGACCCTGCGCAGAGTTTCTGGAAACGAACTGAGTATACTCATCCTTACTTAAGTAAATAATACATAGTCATATAAAACATCCAAGACTCGAACTATCTTCAAACGGATACAAAACCACATTTTACGTGTAATGGATGATTCGTATTTTATTCAAATTCATTCATATATACATATCACGCCTTCATTCTCAGAATGGGGTAGGTGGAGCTACAAAATTACCAACAACTCTAAAAACTCGTTTATAATTCTGTAACCTCTAACCCGGCAATCACAAGGGGTATTTTATTTTAATAATTTGATAATAAACACCAGTATCGAATAATGGTATGATGAAATTAAGCATTACGTTTTCCGTTTTTAGGGTTCCGTAGTCACTAGAAACCCTTCCAGTTTAGGCTTCGGAACAGTTTACTGAGCATGGTCCTACATGCCCTTGCCCGGCTTTCTAATAAGACTACGGATCACTGAAATTCGAGGATTTAACAACCGGCTGACGCTATACAATTGTTTATTACTAGTCTGGGCTAATCAATGGACTTAACTTTCGTAGATTTATAGTTTTGTTTTTCGGAAAACATTCTACAGTACTTAAGTAGCGAACAAAAATGTATAAAACACTATTATTAAAATGACCAATCCTATCGTTACTAAAGTTGTATACACAAATATGTATGTTAATTATGTAAGGCGTTTTGCCTTTTTAATACTACACGTAACATTTTTTCCCCTTGTGGTAGCCGGGTTAGGATAGTGCCGCTCCATGCCTTCCTCGGATGTAGTAAGACGCGACTAAGAGAATTAGGGCTTTTAGTACTGTTAGGCAATGGGCTTGCAATTTGTCACTAATACACTACAAAAGCATCAATGTGCAAAATGTGGTTACAGAATTACAAGTCTTTTTAGAGTTGTTGGTATTTTTGTGGCTCTGTTCACCCGAATCTAGGAATGAAGGCGTGATATATAGGTTTGGTGACCTAAAAGTATCAGCAAAAACGCAGACGAATATACATAAGCATCCAAAAAAAAGAACATAAACGTATTAATATCTAAAGATGCAACATCATGCACCGTAATTCAAAGCTGCGTAACACAAAATCGTTTCACATCGGTTAGTTGCATTGAATTTCCCCGGGCACCCGAGTGTCACCCGAGCTGCATTTGTCCAAGTGTCAAGAGCAAACCCGAGAATAGTATTAAATTATACTCCTTCGGGAGTTCACGACAATGGCAAACTACGGTGAACTGAAGCGTTTTGTTCGCGAAACAATGAAATACTGAAAATAGGGTTTTAGTGGACAAAAGATTTTCAGACTTCTTAAAGATGGGAAGGGTGAAGTTAGTGAATTTAAATTTGTTTAAGCTATGTTCGGGTAATTCGTGAGGTGTAAATCATCTAATAACCAAAAGATGTCTACTGTTCGAACAGCTTAATGTTTTTTAACATCAGTCAGGTTAAGGACTACGAGGGTGGTAATAGTTCAAATCGACTTAGCAGGGGTTCTATCATCGCTAAAAATAATAATAAAGATCTAGCGAACTAGATCTTCACTCTTTATTGAGGCGTATTTAATAATATCCTAGCTGCATAAAAATGGTATACTTAAGAAAAGCTTACAGAGGATAGGATAGAAATCAGTGCCGGAGTCGCAACTAGTAATGCAGCAATGGAGCATGGTTTGACAAACTTGGTATCAAGAGAGCGAGACCCATAATATCATATTATATTATTATTAGTTTTTAATATGCTTTATCTAAGACGTGACTGTCGTCTAATCAACACAATATTAGATTAAGCTTAGTGAAATGTAGTGCAACATAATAACATTTATTTTTCAATAAATAAAGAAAAATAAATGTTATTATGTTGCACTACATTTCACTAAGCTTAATCTAATATTGTGTTGATTAGACGACAGTCACGTCTTAGATAAAGCATATTAAAAACTAATAATAATATAATTCGGCAGTACTTACTATCTTAAATAACCTAACCCATCAAAATCTTTTCTGAAATTAGCTGCTGAATGCTGTGTTGCTGACTGTACTTTTTTTGGCATAGTCATCATCTGCTTATCAAGAGGATTGTAACGAGCCCTAACACGACGGGTTTATCATGTGTAATTTAGGAGTTCCTATGGCCACTTTTCTTCTCCATCATCAGGCCTGGGGGGTGATTCTCTCAACACAGCGCTGCGTCATCTCAAAGGTGAAGTTTTATCCGGCAAGTTTAAGAAGTCCCGTCGGAGCATACTAAACACATCTTAATGAGGCAGCAGGCAGGTGAGTCGAGTTCAGTGTCGTATAAAGCTGCCTAATTAAGAAGGCACGCGCTAAAATGTGTTTTGTACGCTCCGACGGGACTTCTTAAACTTGCCGGATAAAACTTCGCCTTTGAGATTGACGCAGCGCTGTGTTGAGAGAATCACCCCCCAGCTCGATGGTGCCATATTATTACATTGTCATCGGGTGTTCATAAGTATCCCACAGGTCAATCGGATAACGGCAAGTGACTGAAAAATGGATTGCAAATTTCGACGGACAACTTTCATACTTACATTATATACTTACATAACGAACAGTGCAAGTTAAATAAAAGCTTGTAAAAACTACCAAATCGAAGGCAACAACAAACACTATGAATAATGGAGAGTATGGGAAGTAGGTTATTCGTTAAGATATTTTTTATTCCCGCTCCGATCGAAGATTTATTGAGTATCGAGTTCGGAGACACCTAGAAGCCGCCTCTCGATCGTCCGCATACTCGAGCATGTTTTAAGAGGTCGTCGTTTAGGCTAGCTGAAGACGATACATCCAACGGTCGCGGACATTAAAAGGGCTGGTAAACCATAAACGTTTTTTAACTTTAACTTTTAATGTTAGAGCAAAACACCTAAATACTTTGACTCCTTACTTATAAACGTGGAATAACCATGGCGTAGTTTATGCCATGCCTTATTTACCCTTATCTGTAATTGTGATTTTTGCATCTGGCAGAAAGTGACAAAGCATGGCATAAGCTATTCGGTTATTCCACGTTTATAAGTAAGTTTATAAATAAATATAGTTTTAAGTGGCTGTGACATTGATATTTGTGTGTTATTTATGTGATGCGTTTTGTAGTACGAGTAATAGTTATTGACTTTTATGATTGTCTGACATGTTGTTATTTAGATGATTGTTTAAATGTATAAAAAGCTTGCAGCAACATGTTGAGTTTGTAAGTGTAATTATTGTATGCTAGATACTGGCTGTTTGCGACGATCTTACCTGTCTGTACCTACAACTTTTTTAGACCTATTCGCTTTCTGCAATTAATTAGTATATACATATTCATATAGTTATTGTAACTATTTAGATCAAAAGTTATATTTAAACTTGAAAATATTTATTAAGTTAGATGCCGAAAACACGATTGAGATAATTTGTAAGTTACTATTTAACCAACACAGAACTTTGTCATAATATGCGGCTTGCAAAACTTGCATAGTTTTTAGACCTTACAATAAACTATATAAAATTACATAATTAAGTGCTGCAGTTGCTGGGTGATTTTAAATATTGCTATCTATAAATATGTAAAGATGCTAGCGTAATTGTTAGAGCGTTTTTTTTTTGTTTAAAAATAAATAAAATTTAATTTGTTAGTCGAACGTGCATTCCTTCCATATATTCAAACATTTTAAAATATAAGGTTTAGAAACTTTTAATCTGTTTTTAGATGGCAGGCGTCCAAAAATATGCACCGTCTGAGGGTTCCCTAAGGGGTAGCTCAAACTACTAAAATATCTACCTTATTTACAATTTAGATGACCAAACTTGGCAACTTTGCCCGTTGTTTGTGCCATCGAGAAAAGTTAATGCCCTGACGCTGCAAAATTTGTGTGAGATTACGTCTAAAATATGGATACGCGAGAGAATTTAAATTTTGTCGAGTTGTTTTTTACAATGAATTGGAGTAATTAAAAAAAGTGGTTTCGCTGTTTTTTTTTATGGCATGAAGAACGCAAACGAAGATACGGATCACCTTATGGTAAGTGGGATCTGTGACCATAGATATTTGTGTTCTCAAGACTGCAATCTTAAGACCGCAGATGCATTGCTGACCCTGAGGACTAAGATGTAGCCTCTCTTTATGCTAGTAATTTTAACGTTGTCTTATCCCCATACCGGAACACAGCAATGCAAAAACTGCTGCTTGGCGGTACGTAAAAGAATAAGATGGATGTTTAGTTCAAATCGGTAAAAGCGGAAGCTCGTTTTTTATAACATGAAAAATGAGAAAACAATGTCTATCATATGGTATCACCTTGGAACTTCAAGCCTTAGACATATAAAGATTCGTTGCACGTCTTCTTATGTACTTACATTATTTACTAAACAAAGGTATAATTGTCTAATAGAGATCGAACTATTCGTTTTTTTTAGTTCGCCTAGAAAAAAAGGTAATGTGTGTTATAAATATATTTATTTATTTAGTAAGTATGTAAAACTTTAGGTGTTTTAAGGAAATTATTATCAGTATTTTGTGCGGTTCAAGTATAATAATAGATACAATATTATGTCAAACTACTGCTTTGGAGGTATTTTAATAAGTAAGGCCACTTCTTGACTTGTCGGTATGCTTGCAGTAAAACACGGAATCAGCAAGGGTTTCTAGGCAACCAGTGGCATCTACCAATCAATGCGCAACGTTTACGCCGCCTGTACGTTTTACTGCACGCATACCGACAAGTCAGGAAGCGCCCTAAATATAGTATCGCACAAACATTTATACCTAGCATGTAATAACTCTGAGAAAATAAATATGTGGTTGATACACCTTATAGTGACCCTGCATACAAAGCTAGCGGTCCTGGGTCCGATTCCCGGTATGGGCAAATAATTAAGTAATGAGTGCGAATATTTGTTTCTGAATCTTGGATGTTTTCCATGTGTTTAAGTATTTATTTTACTCAATGAGTATTATAATCGTTGTCTAGTACTCATAATACAAGCCTAGTGCTTAGTTTGGGCCTAGTTCAATGTATGTAAAAAAAATTCCCTTGAAATACATACATACCATCACGCCTTAATTCCCAGAGTAGGGTAGGCAGAGCTACAGACATACCAACAACTCTAAATAGACTAGTCGATAATTTGTGGTTATAGATAATTTTAAAATGATACTTTGTATTAGTGACAGGTTGCAAGCCCATCGCCTAACAGTACTACAAGCCTTTATTCCCGTAGTCGCCTCTTACGACATCCACGGGAAGACATGGAGTGGCACTATTCTAACCCGGCAACCACACAGAATCAAATTTACGATTTTTTACCTTATATTTAGAAAATAATATTATAGTCCGCTTCCATAAGAGCGAGCAGTAACGGCAACTCGAAACGTTAGGTAATTAAGGTCCTGGTCATTCGATCTCTATTTATGAGTGTCATACGCGTGTCATTCTTGTAAATTATTCATAGGTTGCCACCGTCAATCACGAAGGTCACTAGGCTCTGTACTCTGCTTGGTCTTATAAAGCCCTTAAACTCCTCTTACTTACTAAACACTAAAGACATTCGAATGATTAAAAGTAAATGGTTTCGAAAACCAAATTTGACAAAACAAACTGGATAGAGGCATAGGTTTCCACCGTTAATTAACCTAAGGCGTTTTGGGAAATTTGATAGATAGTACTATCTGGTCTACGGGATGATTCCAGGGCCTCAAAGGTAAACGGTAAAAGCATATTGTTTTTGAAATGTTATCGATGGTTGAAAGGCAAAACGCTTCAAGCGATTACGTATTTTTTTATGTTAAGAAGAAGGCACACGAGCACTCAGGCCACCTGATAGTAAGTGAATCAGAAATCGATAGACATTTGAATTCTCAAGACTATAATCCTAAGACCTCAAATGCGTTGCCAACCCTGAGGACTAAGATGGAATGCCTCTATGCTAGTAATTGCACCGGTTGTCTTATCCCCACACCGGAACACAACAATGCGAACACTGTTGCTTGGCGGGTGGTTAATGGGTAAGATGGTAGTAGCGATCCGGACGGACCCTGTACAGTAAAAATAGAAAATCTGCTGATTCCTAATATGTATATAGCTCAATATCACACATTTTGTCGCTTGAAGCGTTTTGCATTTCAACCATCGATATAGTTTCGGCATCGTTTGGATAGCTCCTATTTACTTAAAAGTAATGGCAAACGAGTTTAAAACAATACGACAAGATGTCAAAAGCAATATGGTTTTACAGAATAGAATAGAGCCACAGCTTTCTTCTTTTGGCCAATCGACACGCTAGCCTAGCTGGTAGTGACCCTGCCTTCGAAGCCCCTGGCTTGAAATCCCGGTAAGGGCAGATATTTGTGTGATGAGCGCGAGTATTTGTTTCTCTATATAAGTACGTTTATCATTGTCTATTACCCATAGTACAAGCTTAGAGCTTAGTTTGGGACTAGGTCAAGTGTGACATTGTCCTGTGATATTTATTTATTTAATTTATAATCTACCGAACTCCTTGGTACTTCTGTTTAAAGTCTAAATACTAAATAACCGGATTTTAATCCTTTGGAAACACGTAAATTGCTTGTTTTACCCACTGACCGTCCAGGGACACGATAGTTAACCAAAGTATGTATGTATGTATGTAAGTAAACTCTTTAACGTACATAACAAAGAAACTCGAATACAATAATTACAGGATATTATGATAGTAATGCGGTAGGTTAAATAACATTACATAAGTGTTAATTGACAGTAGGATCGTACACAATTTTGCGAGCTGAGCTTCTATTCTACTGCGTTACAACGATATCGCGTTTGACGTCTTTCATAACCGTTTATGACTCGCTCGCCATTATTGTAAATGACGTAAGAGTTATCAAAACGTTGACAATACGGAAACAGGTCAAAGACGATATCGTTATAACGTAGTAGAATCCCAGCCCAGGAATGTAAAGTGGGTCAGGCTCCTATGTCTTAACTCTTTTTTGATAAAAACTCTTAAGAGTTATCTATCAGCTGTACAACTTATTGAAGTGCACCCTCTACAGAATTTTGAATTCACAACTTATTATATTATAAATAATTAGAGGACGCCCGTACGCTTAAAAGTTCCTTTCCCTCTAATCCCCTTATTTTAATTCCTTTGGGGATGAATTTACAAAAATCCTTTCTTAGTGCACCCCTAAGGCATTTAAGGAATTCAGTTTAAGTCCCTAGGTATTGTGATTTCGGCTCTGCTTTGATTGATCAGCCAGCCAGTTTCTCCTATTAGAACAACAACAACAAGTAGACATATGTACTTCCTGTTTACATGTAATATCATTGGTATGTATGTAAAATGAGAAACGGACTGGCTGATCAATCAACGTATTACTACGTATTAGTAACATATTACTGCCGCGCCAAAGTTGAGGATTCGTAAAAGACCCAATTAACCACTCTCGCTCAGTTTACGCCAAACGAGTCGACGATAGATTATTGAAATTGATCATTAATTATTGAAACAATGTAACATATTGAAGCTTGTCTACTTTCAAACGCAATTTACTAAGAACGTAACATATCTATACTCTGTTACATAATTTATTTATTTATTAAATTCTCTTAATTAACACTAACAGTCATGCTACACGTATTAATTATTAATGAGAGATCAACATACACAAGAACTTACATCTAAGTAAGCATTGACATACGCTTTCATTTCCAGAGTGGGGTAGGCAGAGCTACAGAAATACCAACAACTGTAAAAAGAAGTTTATAATTCTGTAACCACATTTTGCACAAGTAGGCTAAGATGTTTATCAGTGTATTAGTGACAGATTGCAACCCCATCGCCTAACAGTACTATAAGCCCTTATTCCCTTACTCGCCTCTTACGACATCCACGGGAAGACATGGAGTGGCACTATTATAACCCAGCAACCACACGGGGTTCCTTTTATATATATAGAAAATATGCTTGGTTTGATTTCCCTGACCCAACCTTGTACCTAACTGGTACGATGCGCGAAGAGATGCATGAAAACTGAATGGTGTTCGTGTATTAGCCATATAACATTGCGCTCGATGCTTTATAGGTACTAAATTTCACCCCTGCTTTGCCCTTGTTGGAAAATGTTATCTGCATTTTAGTTTTTAAAGCAAAAACGACCGTGTTTAGCTACTGATAAGAATGAATATGAATCCTGTACCGAAAGCAGAATTATGACAGTGTTAAGCGCAGGGAGTCATATAAAGTTAAATTATTCTACAAAATGTTGCTACTCTGTACGAGTTGAGAATGAAGAACTTTTCAAATTCAAATTTAATATTATTTTGATATAGTTGTTTTGACATTGGTCAACCTGCCTATGAAGCTAGCGGTCCCGGGTTTGGTTCTCTGAGCATATGTTTTTGTTCCTCAGTCTTGGATGTTTTATACCGGGTGTGGCCTGTAATAGGACCAATAAATTAAGGGATCGTTTCCACACCACAAACGTAACAACATTTATTCTACAACTTTTGAAAATAACTTATTGTTTACTAAGTATTAATTAATTTATATTTTCTAAGCTCGAAATGTATTGAGAAAACTACGAAGTTTGTAGGCTGACAGTAGATGTCAACTTGGCTATTGGATGGAGTACATTGAAAATGATATTTAGACTATTCGAAAAAATCCCAAATAATAAATTACATATTTTTTTAAAGTTGTAGAACAAATGTTGCTACGTTTATAGAGTGGAGACGATCCCTCAATTTATTGCTCCTATTACAGGCAACACCCGGTATATATTTAAGTATATTTTCTCTAATACAATTATCTTTATCATTGTCTAGTACTCATAGTACAAGCCTAGCTTAGCTTGAGACTAGGTCAACTGGTGTGACATTGTTCCTTGAAATTTATTTATTTAAAGGACAGGCTTTCGTACTTAACAGGCTTAATCCGTCCAGCCGTTGCAACGTGAGGGAGTTACAAACTCACACACCCACTCACAAACTTTCACATTAATTTACTGAGGGAGCCATTTAGAAAATATTTAGCTCTAAAAATGACATTTTCACTAGAGTTACGTGTGGTTACGTATCCGTCCGTAACAGTCAAAACTATAAATAGGTTAACATTTGGAAAACAAATATCTTAAATGATAATGTTAATAATTAAAAAAGAAAACTATCAAGACCATAAACCAACTGAAATATAATTTTAGCTATCAGCGAAATAACTTTAGATGCAACTTTCACTTGTGGTTTGCGGAGATTGTTTTACTGTGTAGCCCTTACCCGGTATTTTCTAGCTAGTAGCCTCCACAGCATTTTAAATTGAAAATGCCTCTAAATTACACCCACAAAGATCTCAAATTTAAGAACAATCAAATGCTCAAGAAAACACTCATCTCCCGTACCATTTCTTTGATGATCTCGAATGTAATGCTAGCCTTGAGACGACACGAAATGGGGCTCTGCTTGTTAAGCTCAAGTGTGTCTAAACACTTAAAGCTTAAGTTCAATTTAGGTTAGCGCGCGTAATATAAATTTTTTGGCAGATTTTGATGGTGCGTGACGGATTCGACACCGTCTGGTTTTAAGTGGTCTTAGAAAAAGTTAACCATGCTTTAGACTTTAGATGGAATAAATGAAATGAAAATCATATTCTATTAAACGTTTTCTAGAATTTGTTATAATTACACAGACGAAAACTCGATTTATCAAGTTTTCATCATCGATAAAAAATCGCTTTTTACTTGAGCGACGACGCTCAGTTTTCCAGGTACTAATGAGTAAGTTGTTAATCTACACCAAAAAATAGGAAGTCATCAACTTCAACTCAGGTAAGTTGTAATTTAGGTAAGTTACACGAGTCATTACTCTGAAACTATGCTTGTAAGTTGTAATTATTTGAAACCAACAAATTTACGTCCCTCCACGATATTTACTTAGTAGGTACTGTGACACGTGATATCCTACTTCAAACGCAGTTTAACAAAAGTATTCACTGTAAAGCAGCGACTTGGTTATGACCCAGGCATTGATAATAATAATGAAGAATGAGTTAAAATACATACATATACATAACGTCACGCCTTTATTCCCAGAGTAGGGAAGGCAGAGCAACAGAATACCAACAACTCTAAACTTGTTGATAATTCTGTAACCACATTTTGCACAATCAGGCTAAGATGTTTACCAGTGTATTAGTGACAGGTTGCAAGCCCATCGCCTAACAATACTGTAGTATAACTGTAAAAAAGGAAGGAGGCTTACTGTTGTAAGCCTTTATTCCCTTAGTCGCCTCTCACGACATCCACGGGAAGACGGAGTGGCCTAACCTATCCCGGCAACCACACGGGTTAAAATAGGTCGTTTATAAAAAGATTTTAATTGTAGACATCAACAATTTTTAAAAAGCGTATTTGATGTTAATCATGTGAACAAGTTTAGTTAGTGTTCATTTAATAGGTTTAGTACCAGTTTCACCATACGATGTTAAATTTAATCAATGTTAATCGGCTGTTAGTTCAAACATTTTGACAATTGTTAACGCTCTAATCGTCTGTTAAGTGGTTAACATCATATGGTGAAATTGGCACTTAGTTTACTTTAATAGATTCTAAGTATGTATCAGTTTAGGGCTGGGTTTCCACCAGAGATGTGCGAGGATGCGTTGCGAGGGATGTGTTTGTTATGAACAGTGATCGGAATAGGTAGTGCAATTTCGGGTGAATGACCTTAAACATTATACTTAATATGGATAAGACCCCAGATTCCGGGACTCGTATTATTTCACAGAATATTTTCTTGACATGACCTTAAGGCTGTTAGTTCAAACATTTTGACAATTGTTAACGCTCTAATCGTCTGTTAAGTGGTTAACATCATATGGTGAAATTGGCACTTAGTTTACTTTAATAGATTCTAAGTATGTATCAGTTTAGGGCTGGGTTTCCACCAGAGATGTGCGAGGATGCGTTGCGAGGGATGTGTTTGTTATGAACAGTGATCGGAATAGGTAGTGCAATTTCGGGTGAATGACCTTAAACATTATACTTAATATGGATAAGACCCCAGATTCCGGGACTCGTATTATTTCACAGAATATTTTCTTGACATGACCTTAATTGAAGTTACTTTTTAATCGTTAAAATCATATTTTAATAACATTTCTGAATTAAACACAAACCTTAACACTTTGCAAATGTAATCCCGGGGTTACAAGCTACATATATCGGTACTAAACTTACGAACCGAAGTCTCGCGAAATTGCACTACCTATTCCGATCACTGGTAATGAACCAATAGAAACACTTAATTTACCTGTCCTCGCTCAGCTCAGCTCTGGTGGAAATAGATCAGCGGAGCAAGGTTTTTGTACATACAAAACAAGGGAAAGATGTGTGCGAGGAATGTGTTCCGGCGTCGGACTATGTATAGGTACTGTAATGAAAGAAGGATGTAGCAATCCATACTCCTTTCATTGTTTTCTTTACCTAAAGAGCCCGCTAGACAACCTCGCTACGCATCCTCGCACCGCTTGGCTACCTCGCACATCTTTGGTGGAAACATTCACACCGTTACACATTCTCGTTACACAGCCTAGCACCGCTTAGCTACCTACCTCGCACATCTCTGGTGGAAACGCAGCCTAAGTAGATACACACAGTAAAACAGTAAGATCATTATCAGGGTGGTGAAATCACCCTGACAGTAATAGGAAAAAAGGAGACCCTTCAGTGTACATGACGGAGCTTTATACGTATCCCTGAGATGTGAAAAATAGTTAATTCTGCAATGTAAACCAAATTGCCACCTGTCACCTATCATTGTCAGGATGGCAAAATCCCGGGCTGGTGGCTCGTCTTTTTTTTGGCTTTAATGGTTATAAATTTGGACAGAGCTCAGCAACAAATAAGCAAAACGCGCGTTTTATTCATAATTCATAGGTATTACGGTTCAATTCTCAACCGTTACCAATTGTTTTAAGATTAATTGTTTGTTTAAATGGTTAAACTCCGTTGTAAAACGTATGGCAAACAATGCGGCTAACTGTAATGTAAGAGTTGAAGCATTTTGTACTCTATTGGTAACCACATTAAAATTTGAATGGTTATTATAATATGACTGGGTGGTAAAACGGCTTAAAATTATTATTTACCATGACGAATATTTTAGAAATCGTCAAATCTTACAACGCCCTTCCAGTTTACGCTAAATGTCGATGTAGGTATTTTCATAGCTCGATTAGTAAAGGCTGTTCAGTTTGTAATTGAAAGATATATTACAGCGTAAAAATATTAGGAAGCCACATAAATATCCCGTCAAAAGTAATCAAGAAAAAATAAATCATATCTAATTATTTATTTGTACAAAAGGGTGTTAGAAATATCTATCACATTTTAAGCATCGTCATTGTTTTGCCGCTAGGCATACAAATGTTTCAGATCATAATGCACAAATATGAATGAGGTACATGCATGAATTATAAGTAGCCACATATTAGTTAAAAAGTGTCTGATAAATATCCTTCTCATTTTTTTCAACTCTACATAATTATATTTTTTACCAATTTGTACCGCAAGTAGAGTTTTGGTACCACTCTAAAAACACTTCACATGCAGAGCTGTTTTATATGGCCCCGTGAATATTTTATTCCTTTATCGCCAGTATTAAACAAGTTACCAAATAAAATTAAAACTCCATTAATACCGTCGTATTCTATAAAAGGCACTTAAAACAATTTGCCCAAGGCGACGGAGACAGCGACCGCAGACTCCCGTCCTCTAGATTTTCATACGATAACGCGAAGGCTGTCATTGGAAAATTGCCCTAATTCACTAGAGAAAGTATGGAGTGGAAATTCAAATACCCTTTGAAGTTGACATGTTGATTGTGGGATGTTTGTTTTTTTTATTTACATCATCTGAATTTATCGAATGTTATTACATATAAACTCAAACATCATGATATTAATAAACAAACATAATAAGTTATATTTACTTGAATAAAATTGTTGACGCAAGATAATCAATGGGATTAGACAAGTTGCATTCGACAATCGTTAGCGATTATGTTTCGATTGAAAAATCTATGGAATTGACGTTAGTACCTACCACGTGACTATCTCGGTGGCTTGCGTCAATTCATACATTTGTCTATCGAAACACAATCACTAACGATTGTGCCCCGTGCGAATGTGCCCTAAAAATTAGATTGTTTATATTGTTACTAGGCCATTTATATTTTATCTATCTTCTTATCCATATACATCAAAATGAATCGCCGAAATGTATCTATGTACGCGCATTACTTCCGAACGACTACACCAAATTGGATAAAAATATCTGTAATCGTTATTGCCCGGACAAGGTTTGTCTGCAAGAAAAAAAACTAAAAGTCCAACGGGAATGTCGTGTTGGTGGCTAATGTTAATGGACGTCAGCGTAAACTTGCCATCAGGTGACTTGCAAGCCCGGTGGCCTTCTTTACGCCATTAAAATACAAATACTAAATGCATCTGTGCATAAACATCAATTTGTGATGAAGTGTAACAGCGCAGGTTTACCCGTGGGCTGTTAATTAAACAAAACTCGTAAAGTTTCCGCTGAGTGACACATCGACTTAAATGACGTTGATAAAGAAAGAAATTGGTTTCGCCTCTGTTACTGTTTCTATGTACACGATTGATGTTTTTCAACTCACATACATACATAACATCACGCCTTCATTCCCAGAGTGGGGTAGGTAGAGCTACAGAAATACCAACAACTCTAAAAAGACTTGTTACGATTCTGCAACATTTTGAACAATCAGGCCAAGATGTTTACAAGTGTATTAGTGCTAGGTTGCAAGACCATCGCCTAACAGTACTACAAGCTCTTTTTCCCTTAGTCGCCTCTTACGACATCCACGGGAAGATATGGAGTGGCACTATTCTAACCCGGTAACCACACGCGGGAAACCACACGAGGATTTTATTATTATGCATTTATAACAATTCATTCTGTTTCAATCTCACTCAGTAAACCTATGCAATACAGTTCGCTTTATTGAATACCACACAAAGAAAAATAAACAAGGAAAGACAAAAACATTAAATTCTTATTTTGTAGTCAACAGACGGTCTTATCGCTATTAGCGAATTATAAAAAAAAATATGTTTTAAAAAAAAATAACAATTAATCTTGATATCCTACCCACTATCATCCTATCCTTTATATTTATACATACATACATACATAACATCTCGCCTTCATTCCCAGAGTGTGCTACAGAAATACCAACAACTGTAAAAGGACTTCTTGATAATTCTGTAACCTTTATATTTATAAACCAATATTAAATGTCAACTCTTATAAGGATTGTTGTTTTTTTTTTAAAACACCATGCGGCTGTGTGCGCTTTGTACAGTCAGCGTCAAAAGTAACTGATTTTTTTAGTACCTTGTCGCTTTCCTGTCACATAAGCAATGTCAAACAAGATTGTCCAATGTGTTGAAGCGATAAAGTACAAAGGCAAATGATGAGGCGTGGCCGGGCTCTGATAAGTCTGAGTCAGTCGGGTCTGCGCCGTAACCGCGTTTGGCTCCGCAACTAAAAGTTGTTGGAAGTTTTAACAACTAAACGTGTCTGAGCATGCGTACTCGTACATATAATAATTCCTAAAGGACCGGAGTTGACCTTTTATTACGTTGACTATGTTGAAATTTGCACACAGATAGTTGTATCCTGGATGAAGACATTACACAACAACGTATTTACATATTTTTGAGCTCCTGACGCCCTAGCCGAGATGCAAACTCTAATGTTTTACTTTTTTAACACTCAAAATGTATAGGATAACATTCTTGTGCGTTACGATAAATCACGTGGTCAACTGTCATCTTATACATTTTAAGCGATAAAAAACAAAAACGTTAGGAGCGTTTACATCTTGGCCAGGGTCTGGTCTGCTCCGATGTTTTGATGCAACAATATGTAGATTCCCTTCAAAATCCGTCTTTATTTCCACACTTTTATTGCATATTCGTATCCAGGATATTATGAGATAGTCCAAAAAAGAAAGTAAACGGTATAGTGGGGATTAACTCTCCTATACCGTCACCGGAAATAACTACGACCATCGAGCTATTATTTGCGGCATCGGTCGCTTCCTGTATTACTCTATCGCACAAACAACAGCCTGAATAGTTTTAAGTTTAAAAGACGCTTCCTTTATTGCATTTTTATGGGAGGACGAACTAATTTATTTAGGTGTGACATATACCAGCTTTGTTTTAGGTATAATAATGACTGTACCTCCTACTATTATTATCTCTAATTAATAAACGGAGTAGTTAAGCCTGCTTTGTCCTTAACTGTTATTGTGACATTTGAATTCGTCAAATAAAGATACTACATGGCTACTCCACGGTTACTCTACGTTTTTTTTTTTAAATAAGGGCGTTCTAATACAAGAAAAATATTAATACAGGTGTTATTATCTTAAAAAACAGCGCTGTGTCGAACAGTCTGTCGAATGGAATGACAGCTTTATTATTTGCATCACCACTGACCTCACCTTTGTCAACAAAATGCTAGTCCTGACTTATTTTTGTGTTCTTTAAGGACCTTGCAGCGAGAAGATAAATCTAGTTATAGTATTGAGTAGACATTAGTACCTATGTCAAAATGTGTGGAATTATTACTATTCTATTCATGGCAATCCTATACAGTTTCGATAAAGATAAAGTTCACCGAATGCATCTTAGCTAGGGCCACTTACGGCCGAACCCTATATTGAAACCGCGGACAGATAGCCTTACTACAGATTAACATTCGACACATTTTGTATGGGCAAATTTCAAATTTCAACCCGAAGTAAGCCTTATCTATCCGCGGTTTGAATATAGGGTTCGGCCGTTAGATAATAGATATTTGTGATGTCACAGGTAGCAGTCCGTATAAGCTATTGCATTGATTCCACATTCAAGTTAATGTGACCTGTGGTCTTGCCCCTTATCGACAAAGAAGCACTACCGAGCGTAACTTGACCCGTAATTGCATGTAAAGGGAATGTTACTACGTGCCTCGAGTTGGTCGTACTTCGACATAGACCACAAAGATTGTAGACACTAAAGTTAGTGTAATGACTAAGAGTTTGGAGGTCAAGTTATGGTAGGTGGATTCAGGGACGGGGTGACGATGTTTTCTAAGAACCTACGCTGTTCCATTAACGTTGTTCTAAAAATAAAACGCACTATTCTAATGGTGACGGCCAGTGCCGTTAATTTTAGAACTCTGTTTCTTAAGATTGCGTAGTATTTAGAACCGTTCTAGCGCCTAATCAGATGTTTAATTAGAGGTTTACGAGTATACCGACGGACCTGTGACTCAATCTCGTATATTGAACAGGGTCCAGTATAAACTGTCACGCACTAAGTATGCGAGAGCATACTTAGTGCGTATCAGTTTATACTGGACAAAATTCAACATACGATGGTTGAGTCACAGGTCACAGAACCGTCGATATATTTCGTTAATACGAGTATAGTTTAGGCAAAAGGTGGTAACGAGCCCCTTAGGATCTACTGTGTCACCTTTATAACCGCAATAGCTAGAGACTTTTTTTTTAAATATAAATAAATAAATATCAGGGGACATTCTCACACAAATTGACCTAGTCCCAAACTAAGCTCTAGGCTTGTACTATGGGTACTAGACAACGATAAATATACATATATAGAGAAATAAATACTTAAATAAATAGAAAACATCCAAGACTCAGGAACAAAATATTCGCGCTCATCGCACAAATATCTGCCTTTAGCGAGATTTGAACCCAGGACCGCTGGCTTCAGAGGCAGGGTCACTTCCAACTAGGCCAACGTGTTGATTATATAATATAATCTATTTATGTTCTGAATACCAGTAAGGAAATGAAATTTTATAGTGCCACTCCATGTCTTCCCGTGGATGTCGTAAGAGACGATTAAGGAAATAAAGGCTTGCAGTGCTGTTAGGCGATGGGCTCGCAATCTGTTACTAATAATATATTAGTAAACATCTTAGCCTGATTATGAAAATATGATTACAGAATTATCAACAAGTTTTTTTAGAGCTGTTGGTATTTTTACAGCTCTGCCTACCAACTCAGGGAATGAAGGCGTGATGTATGTATGTATGTATGTGTGTATGTCTAAAACTTTCAATGTGTATTTCTATAAAAATAAGTAAAGTTAAATAATTAAAAGCGTTCCCATGTAAAAAACGTGTTTATTTCGGAATTATTAATGAAACTTTATGTTTTATGGGAAACCTTCGTGTGTAAATCCGACTCGTACTTGGTTGGTTCTTTTAATATTAACCTGCCACTACAAACGAAGAGAAAAGAATAGACCTATAATATTCGGATATCTTTGTCACTTTCACTCCCTGTAACTTGTCAGGTTCTTTCTAATATACAGCCTCCGAGCTGCAAAAACTCTTCCAAGAATAATGTTTTATGCGGAAAATTCAAGTTGAATCAACAATTTCTGAGTAATCAGAGTCATGAACAGTCTTATACTTATAATACGTACGTTGATCGTTCAATGTCACGGTGTCACCGCTATCGCATAACTTACCGTAATGCTAGGTTATCGGTGATTTAATACGGCCATTATTATATGGTATGTATACTGTACGCTGTTGAGTGCAAGGAAAATTTGTAGTTGCTTGAGGCTTGACCGCATAGTGAACGAAACGCGATATGATACAAAACCGTACGTGTACCTATTTTGTAAGAGTGGGTTTAATTATGACTAAATTTCATAATGCGTTGATAATTAATTTGGGTTAAATCTCAAATTGACTTAGTCCCATAATGCCTCAAATTTAATATTGCCTTATTCTTAAAATACCCTTTAATTCATAACGACTTTGATTTTCAAACGTCCCATTCCCAAAATGCCTGAATAATGATACATACATACATACATACATAGCATCACGCTTTCATTCCCAGAATGGGGTAGGCAGAGCTACAAAAATACCAACCACTCTAAAAAGACTTGTTGGTAATTCTGTAACCACATTTTGCACAATCGGGCCAAAAAGTTTACTAGTGTATAACCGCAAAAAATAAAAAACAAATAAAAAATAATGAATAATGATACGAATGAATAATTTTAATGACTAAACTCGAAACATCCTAAAGGCAAAAATTATGTGTCAAAATGATGAATAATTACCGAACAACGAAGAAGTCATGACAGCCTTAATGAGTATTTTGGGATAAGGTAATTTTAGATTTTAGGCGTTTTGAGATAGTGCGTGACGAGTTTTAGGGCCTGTTACACAATCGACAAGTCAATTCACCTGTCAATTAAAGATAGCCCTCTTTTTGTCTATTATCAAGTGTTTATTTGACAGTTATGCTTAACTTGACGTTTGTGAAACAGGTGGTAAGTCATATAATGTGTTAATTAGAGATACGGTATTTTGAGAAATGAAATGCAGGTATAAAGATATTTTTAGGCTTTAAGATACAAAGTCGATTTAAGATCTAGACGTATTAGTAATAGGGTATTATGAAATTAAGAAGCAATTCAACCTACTCTTCTGTGGTTTTTCAAGTGACTGGAATTAAGAAGAGGAAAATGATGTTTTAGCGCGAGCCAACAATCTTGGTTTCATTAGTATGAAACCTAGTCAAATGATTACCGAGGCATTAGCGACATAAAAAAAATATTTTATTTGATTTTATTTTTAGGCGAAAAAACATATACAAAATTCAGAATATTATGCTAAAGAGAAGGAATAAAAGTTTTACACCCGTATAAAAGTAATTACTTATACAAAATTAGGCCATTAGGCTTAAGAAACGATTTTAGTATGACTTTTGACATTACTGTTACTCAAGTTATTACTTTTATGCTCTTTAAATACGGGTGTAGTCCTCACTATTCTCACATTTATTTTACCATGGGGAAAATGAAGTCAAAACTTTGATATGACGTTATTTGATCACTTGTTCTCACCGACGAGACGGCGTACGAGTGATAAAAAAATGCTAAAACGCTACGTGAACTCGGAGTTCTTTGGGTAATCATATCAAAAAAAAACTCAAACAGGTTTAACGACTACGTCGTCCTCAGCAAAATTAGTTTCTTAATATAGCTCGTGCTATAAAATTGTAGTCGCAAGGTCGATTTTTATATTTAACTTAAACATAAGTGGTTTTATAGTTGTTTTATTACTTTTATCCACTACATAATTTTATTCTTGAGGTGTTTGACTGTGCTGGAAATACCTATAAAACAACGATTCATAACAAAATTGAAATATTAACACACAGCGTTTTGTGTAGATTTAAAATGTTAATTGCCATTTTGATGTTTAGACCTAGTTGCACACTTATAATATTCGTTTGATCTAAAATCAAGTACGAATTTCACTATCTCAAAATTAATTTGCTATAACTTCAACATATGCTCATAAATCAAATATACAACGGTCAAAATGTACAAAGCTTATTTTAAATAAACGTTACAATCTCGAAACTTATTATTTATTGAATACAAATCTTTTACACTCATTTGGTCTTATGTTAACGTGATACTAATTTTCAAAATATACAAAAATAAAGAGAGAGAGTGAAGGTTTAGGTTAGGTTAGTGTTGCAAAAGGCCCGGAGGGCCAAAACACCTAGAAATAGGACCTCAACTGCGGAGCTCTGTTTCATCATAAATTTACGCTTCATAGGTTGTCTTGTCATTATTTTTAGGTTATGTTTTTTAGTATTATATTTTTTTTATTTGAACCGTATTTTATATCAAACGATATTATACATTTAAAATGTTATACATTTTGTATGTTGATGATTTTGACATAATAGAATATGTAGTGTCAATTACAGCACTTTAAGGACTAAAGCATGTAAAATTATAAAATGATTTTAGGCCACATAACATAAAGCGGGTAACAAACAGATGTCAATATACACTGAACCATTTGTGAACCATTTTGATAAACTCGTAAAAATCTCAAACTCAATCCTAGACTCAAAATATATTTATATGCAAAAATAACGCAGCTGAAATTCTTTAATCGTGCATTCGTCAGGTTATAAGAATGTAATCACAATGCATTTCCATGTGTTTAGGTCATAAAACTGCTAAAGTGTCCATGAATCGTATCAACCGAAATAAGTAGTAGTACTTACCTACACAAAAAAAGTGCCACCAAGAAAGTTTTTTTTTAGTTGACTTGCATTGAATAACATTAATGACCTATATCAATCAAAAGTGATAATAAATATACTTAGCAGGTACAGTTTTATTTTTATTTGATTTACTAACGTATTGTTAGGCTTATTCGCAATCTATACTAATATTAGTATAGATTGCGAATAAGCCGCGAATATAATATTATAAAGAGGTAAAGTTTTTGAGTTGTGAGGTTGTAAGGGGTAATCTCTGGATATACTTAACCGATTTAGATGAAATATGATATAACTAAGGTCCCGAGAAAGGACATAGGATACTTTCTATCCCGGAAAATTTTAGGGGTCCCGAGGGAATAGCGATAAACGTGTTGTTTGACATAATATAGATGACACTATCAAAATGTGATTTCATAGCATCGTCTACATACACCCGAGAGCTTGGTCCCCCAGGTACTATAATAATATTATAGTAATAAAGTAAATAATATGTAAAAGAAAAAAACTGATTTTTGGAAATTCATCCCCTAAGGGGTTGAAATAGTATAGTATTCGTCCTCTAGGTTATAAATAGTCACAACTTTGTTGGTAGGTAATATCTATACAAGTAGTTCTGCCTACCCCGCTCTGGGAATGAAGGCGTGACGTTACGTAGGTATATGTATGTAATGTTATGAGAAGCAACCGTTTTGATTTTGTTGTAACTGTAACAGACGTCAACCCTAGAATCTAATGAATACTCATAAGGTCGAGTTTAGGAGTAGTTGTACATTTAAGTATACCTTGTACCAGCTATTGATATGCTAAATTTGAACCACTCTCGCATTAATACGTAAATATTCTGAGTTTGACTGCTCTTTCCGAAAATAATAACATGTTTTACATCGCTTTAACGCTGTTGAATTAATTCACAATATTCATCGCGTCTTGAATCAAGAATTATTGGTTATATTATTTAATAATTCGACTCTCTTAAGGGCCAGCGCCAGCGGCCTAAATTTAAGACATTCGACAAGTCTATTTGTTTATAAAATTTGGGCCTTTGGCAATTAATTTATACACTCATAGTAATGTTTTATTGTTGTTTACAGTGATCGGTAAAGTACAAAATGATTCGCCGCTCTAAGTAAGTAAATTGTAGCAAAATCGAACACGGTATAGTAGGTATTACTAAGTTTCACTTAAAAAACAATAATATTTTAATAATTAATGTAGAACAAAAGGCGGATGTTGTGACGGGCTATTCGCCTATTGAGACCCAAGGCCTAATGTTGTTGTGGAAGCATATTGAACTTGTATTAACATAATAGTTCACAATACTTTAGCATGTCCTTTATAAAGGACACGTGAACAAGGGGCAAGCACAAATACGCTTGGAACCTATAAAAGGAGGTCAAAGTACAATTATAATGTGTACATTTTTATTGCTCTTAATTATATAAAACATTGTCGAGCTTTTTTTTTTTTTTTAAGCAAACATGAGTTGCAAATTCATGGCGTAGAGTCTACGTAGCAATATATTTGCGCTCATAAACATTTGACACGCTCTAATGTCCCTTGTAGTTATATCAAAATGTCTGAGAATCAGAAATATCCCTTTATTATTTTGTAAAATATCGAAACAATGTAGGGATACTTTGATTTTTATTGCTGATGATAATATTACTGGTGACCAACATCTTCCACCTGACACTGGTGACCAAAAACTAGCAAAATTCAATGCCTTGAGTGAATTGTAACTGAACTGGGCCTCAGCTGTTCTACTACGTTATAATCAAAACGTTTACAATACGGAAACACGTCAAAGACAATATCGTTATTACCGTGTAGAATACCAGCTTTGGAACCATATATTGAAAGTAATATCGTTTCCTTATTTTAGACCTTTACTTCGTACTCGTGCAATTATTTTTGGAATCAACCCTTTTACTTACTTATCGGTTATAATTAAGCATCGGTATCAACGTTCAACTTTTATAGCACCCGGTAAGAGTAGCAAAAAAATAAATACAAACGAGTATTTAATGAGTAATAACGTTTGTTTTCCATGTAATTTACACTGTGTTTTACACCAAAACAGCAGATAAATCTATCTTAAATTAAATAATGCGTTATACTATTCCAGTTGTTCACCAACTATCTAAAAGCAAAGAGGTTGAATTACCCGCAAATGTAAATAAAAAATGTGTTCAATATTTTCAGTACTTGAATTGCCTTTCCATATCCTCATGTCATAGTGAAAAGATCATTTAGTCATTTAAAATGGATATATTATAACAGACGTCTAAGGTTGACAGCAAAATCCATGGAATACATTTTAGTAATTTGTCCCTACCTTTAATAGATTTTTAGTCTTTGTTTTGTTTATTAAAAATAAAGGCTCAAAATGCTAGATGTATTTATTTGTATTTGTTTTGCTGCAAACTGTACTCTGCCATGAAGTTTGAACGTTGATATCGATGTTTAGTTATAATATACGGCAGTAAAGTAAATTGACGGGTTATTAAAAGTAATTTCCATAAGTCGATCACCTACGTTTTTTTAACAATAACTCGATAAAAAACGCAAACCTTGAATGTCTAATTTGAACCTGAAATTTTATTTGAATCTAAAGCTAGCAAGTTTAAATAAGACGAGAAACTCGATCCACTTACCTCAACAAAACAAACTACTAAGACCCCTTGTAAATTTACAATATCCAGTTGTTAAACCAGAAACTCAAATTATTAAGGATATTAAGTTATACGTACCTGGATTCATCATTGTCCTCTAAGCTGAAGTTGATTAAGAACTTTATATAGAACAATTGGCATCTGATAGTTAGATACCTATATTTAGTCCGAATTTTTTTCCGACAGTTTCATTTACCAAATAATTAATTATAATATAAAGGCATTTTTTCTGAATTCGTTTCACGTTTTAAAATGGTTATGAAGTAAAGCTGAGCAAACTTTGGGTTCTAAAGGTCATCTTTTTAAAATTCTGATTTCCAAACGGTGTCAGAAAGAAAGCATTTATAATTTACCATAAATTTGGCAAAAGTAAAAGATGGGAAACGAAAATTTGGAGATTTATATTTTTAGCCACATCTGATTAGTAAAGCATTTGGAAAACAAGATATAAAAGAATTATAAAAAGAAATACCATTTTGCTTCATGGAACAAACGTGACGTCACATCTACTATTTATGATTAGAGATGTATTTTTATCGATTTAACGAGAATCTCGCTGTAAAAGACGCACCGTTCTCGCAAATTTTACAGATTAACTAACCTTACCTGATACTCTGCTATTGATTTTACATAAAGATGCTATTATATTATATTCCGCAATTTAGGTGGAATCTCATCAAGCAAATTAGCATTAGCATCATCGTGGTCAATTCTATAGCCTATAAGAAATTATAGTCTGGTAAGTAATTGCATATATCTGTGGTAAATGAATTAAATAACCACTTAACTATAGTCAATAAGAAAGTTAGATACCTATTCGCGTTGGTTATTTGCATTGAATTTCAAAGAAATGTATATTTGGTCACCATCTTGTTCTTTGACTTTGAATAGGTACGTTTTTGTATCTTATTTACGACTGATTTAAATTTGTCTTTTTCTTGTGATACCTAACGCTCAAAAATTAAAATAATTTTACATTAAATCATTTACAAAGGTCGCGGGTAAATCCTGATTTAGTTATTACCCCTCTATACCTACCTATTAAGAAGCTATTATTTTCTACAAGAGCATAGACAATTTTGTTTTATCGTGCCACAATCACCTTCAAACAGCAAAATAAATGCTTTTTCATTATTAAAGAGTTACCCGTGGCAAAAACACATGACGTGTATTAATCAACCTCATAGTTAAATTCAGACTGAAACCAAGACGTTGTTGTTATATTATGTAAATTGCGCTTAAATTTAAAAACAAATGCTGGTAACCTTGTGCAAAGTTAACTAACTCAAATCTTTTGACTGTACGTTTAGCGGCTATGACAATGGTAGACAAGCACCAATGTCTTACGGGATTCTTCACAATACACTTAAAGTATAAATTAAAATTATTTTGCTAGCGTATTTTGCATTGTAGCGTCACAACCCGTATTTAAACAGCTGAAACGTAAACCGCAATAAGACCATAAAATAACTTATCGCATTCGTGTCATATATTTTTAATTTTATTAATTAAACTCGTTTTTCGAAACAACAAACCGAATTCCCCATGCGAATTTGTACACTTATCAACGGCACATTTTAGCACTTCACTTTAACACTTTAACACACTATAATGGATTGAAATTTAGCACTTTTTGTTGGTAATCCTTGTGGTTTGGGTTGGCTTAGTGGGCACGCGCGATGTCAGATGTTTCCCGCGTAAAATCGTGCCAGACGCGTGCGGCTTCGCTGGAACCGAGTGTGATACTGCCGATAACCCTGAGTTGCTGCGATCTTGTTCGAGAAACGAAACGTTTAATTCGCTGTTGTGTTGCTTTTTCTTTGTCAATTTTTGGAAAAGGTGACTGAATGTGGACCTTTTGGTAATTCAAAACTTTAGACCGCTTAGGTACCTATATTAGTTTTGAGGAACACGGTAGCACAGGCAGCATAATGTCGGTATGTATAAAATGGGATGGGCTTTGACGTCGTTGTCTATTGTTTGGGTTTTTTTTAAAGGAAGGTAGAGTTCCATCAAATTTATTTGACGGTCGTTGTTTTGTTCCTACATTGTATGACTCATAAATTTTTCAAAAGTTATCCGAGATCTTTTTCTGTTTTCATTATAATCGTCATTATCATCATTACGAGTATTGTTGTCAGCGCAATATTTGTCAACTGCTGAAAACGTGCCACAGTGTAACATAGTCGGATTAATAGGGCTACTAATGTTTAGCAGCAAGACCTTTTGTGATATTTCTGCAGAATAATGGAGGTGTGGTGCCTTCTTCCTAGATAATTGTTATTTTCTCCAATTACGTGTAAGGATTAGTATTTATTCACTTAATGAAACGTTACGTCAATGTTATCTGCAAATGGAAGGACAGCCGTAATGGTATTTTCTGGCTAGGGACAAATAAATGTGTGCACAATCCACATAATATCCTTATGGTGGCACTCCACTTGGGGTTGTGTATTTGCGTTGCGTCGTTGCCTCTCTTTCATTTGCTGTAGGAAGGAAAAAGATGCAACACGAATATTTGGGCAAATACCGCCAAGTGGAGTGCCAGCATTATGTTCAATACGAGCCTCCAACTCTGCCCGTTTTAATAGTTTTTTTTCTAGAATTGTCTTTATATCGGGGATGAAATAAAAAAGGGACCATTGAAGTGTATTATTAATGTTACTGACTAAAGATCTATCAATTTAGGGCATGGCATTCTGCGTCCATTTAATGATTTATGAAAGTGAATTTGCATAGCCAGAAGTACTAATATTCATTTTGCTTAATATAATTGCATGCATTACAACAAAACGCAAAATTTCTTGAAGAGATAAGTAAGTTTTAACGTTTCCTAGGTTAACTACATCAGTGTGAGCTGTACAGTAATATATCCAATCACTGGGATGGTTGATTGGTCCTTGTGGAGAGAGGCCTATGTCCGGCAGTGGACGTCTTTCGGCGGAAAATAATACCATGATCATGATTGACACATCAGTCAGTATGTTCGTTGTGTGCTAGATGACATGGTAAATCAGTAAATGAGTTACCCAAATCTACGCGTTACTCACCATTAAGTTTTCCATTAAAACCGTTGCAAACTCAAATTGGAAGTTAAATTTAGTTCAAGTTAGTTTAATCGAGAAACTGTAGTGTAAAGGCGACATCATTAGATAACGATCTTACTGTGTACGGAGATCGATCCTGTGGGGCACACTGCAACTATTCTAATTGGAACCAAGAGTTGGGGCAAATAATTTTTTTAATAGCATTTATGCCTTAGCGTGAGCAATGCATTTGGAGTCTAAGGGCCGTATTAATAAATCAATTTTGTCTGAGATGCCAATCAAAACACAAAGTATCCATACAAAACTGTTATTCTTGACGTATCTTGATATGGGGATCTCAGTCAAGATCAGATTAATAAGACCCTGAGGCTTGCAGTTATAAAATCTAGTCTTGAATTGCAAATGTCTATGGTTGGTTCTCTTTTTAAATGCATATTTTTTACGCATAATGTATCTTTTCTCATAAAATCGTTTAGCCGAAATCGCTTTTTACAATAGAAACGATTTTATTTTAAGTATTATTAAAATCTAACCTAACCTAACCTAATCTACACAATACATGTGTATTAAATTCTGCAAACTCAGCCTAAAAGGATATTATGCAAAAATATTTTAAGCGAAAAAAAGGGGCTTCCTCTATGGGTGTCAGGTCCCACTTATAATCAAGTGGCCTGTGTGCTGTGTGTGTGTCCATATGTGTGTGGCAAAAGCCTCTCCTTCTGATATTCAACTCTGTCTTTAGTTATCTTTGACCAGTGGGCCTAGTCAAGATGCATTTTGCATTATTGTTATCGAAATTGTATAGGTTTCACGTAAGCTACCGTTCGGTCGCGTCGAGCGCCTATCACAAAATATATCCATTTACATCACCATAATCATGATATTTTTTCTTTTAATTTTACATTATATTTATGAGTTTTCTTAACAACTTGAATTGTATTGTTCATCGTGCGATTTATGAATAACATTTTGTCTGGGTTTAAAACTAAACAAATTCATTTTATTGATTAAATTTGCATCATTGAATGAATGGTTGAATGGCTATCGAATTGTCATAGAACAACTCTAGTTGTTAATCCTGTCAGTTAACGTTCAAATTTTATCGAAGTTTTTTGTAACACACGGGATAGCCAGTTCAAACGGTCCTAAGCGTTACCTAATTGTGGATTAAAATTCAACGAAGCGATATAGTATTTTCCTATATTGTATCCTTGACCCTTAGGCTGTTTTGACGCATCTATAAAAGAAATGACACTTCTTAAACGGCTCTATAGCTATCTGAATAAGAGTTATCCTCGTATGGCCGTGTAATTGCGCATACGTCCTTTTGACTTAGGAGGGTACTGTGATTGTAATCCGTGCAACCATGTAACCTTTCCGCAACCGGTTTTAGAATACGTCAAAATAATGCCTGCTAAATATAGATTCGATTCGACAACATTGAAGAAGTTTTTAACGTGAGGTTACATACGGTTGAAGGTTTTTTTTTTAACTCTGTTTGATTTTAATCTTTAGTAACTAAAGAAGTTAGAACTGAACATCTGTATTCACGTTCGTTAAAGTGTATGTTCTTCGGGTTCCGTAGTTAACTCGGAAGCCTTATACGTCTTTTTGTCTGTCCGTCGTTTAACTCAGACTAATTTAGTATGGTTGTACATATAAAACAAGCAGACAAAGTTGCTTTAGATGTTTTCTTTATTTTATGGTTGTATCCCGGTATCAGCTGAAGGTAAAAACTACTCCAGTCGGTGCCCTTTAGGTCCACGGATAAGAAATAATTACGTCGCAAATAACAAGTGTGTGACTGTGAAGTTTTAAGGTTCCGTAGTAAAAACTAATAGTTATAGTTTTGCCATGTCCGTCAGTGATCTATTTTTTTTCTCGTCTGTTCCATAGAGAGAGAGTGTCGTTGGATAGGTCTTGCGGGTTTGTAAAAACATATTTTCGATTAAGGGATCCGTTTATGAAATATTAATTGTAAGCTTTAAAGCGCTAAAATTAAAATATATTTTTAATGAAAGCGCATATAACGAATTCAAAAGGAAAACTATCACGACTAATTAGACATCATTGGTTCCTGAGATACAGGCGATTTAAGTGTTTATACCGACTAAAATCATCTAAGAGAGCACCAAATTACTTTAAATAGAAATTTAGAAATTACTTGTTCTTTTATATGTTTGAAGTACCTTACGACTTAGGAACCCTATACTGAGCGTGGTCCGATATGCTCTCGCCAGGTTTTTTTGACTTATCATATTGTCAGTATTAAACGTCAAATCTACCAATACTTTCAATCAATAAGTCCCTTTACTTTATAGTGAATACATACATACATACATACATAACATCACGCCCTCATTCCCAGAGTGGGGTAGGCAGAGCTTCAGAAATATCAATAACTCTAAAAACTCTTGTTGATAGTTCTGTAACCACATTTTGCACAAGTAGGCTAAGGTGTTTACAAATGTATTAGTGACAGGTTGCAAGCCCATCGCCTAACAGAACTACAAGCCTTTATTCCCTTAGTCGCCTCTTACGACATCCAAGGGAAGACATGGAGTGGCACTATTGTAACCAGGCAACCACACGGGGAATATTATGTTATAATTAATATTATGTTATTATAGTGAATATTATGTTATAATTCACTTTTATTTCGCCTTTGTGATAAAAACGTATAAAAAGTGAAAAAACGTTGTTAATGGGACATAGTGTTTGGTTCACGAAAACTTACTTAAATAATGATGGCTAGGCCTAAATCAAAATGGTTTATGCTTCCATGTGTTTATGATTGAATGAATGAATTAGTTATTCGCTGTAAGTGTGGGTTACAAAATGTTGTTTTAGTATTTGCTATAGATCGCATACTTAGCTGTGTTAAGAGGCCGTATACGAAATTATGCCGATTTCGCTGATTTACGTGATTTTACAGACGTGATTTTACGGTTGAAATTATATACCTCTACAAGTTTTAATGCACAACAAGAAAGATGATTTCAATTTTCAACGAATGTATTTTGATTAATCGACCTGAAACCGGCGACTGTTTTGTGAATTTTGCTGTAAGAGGTTTAGAATATCGCATACTTACAAATCGTTATGACGTCTATAAAGTATAAAAAAATAACAATTTGATGTTGTAAATGTCGTCAAAAAAAAAATATGAATCACATTTTACCACTTTTAAATATTTTTTTGAGTAAAAAAATAATTAACTTGGTTTAATTGTATAGAATATGAGCAAAAAAATGTTTTTGATTTTGGCTACTTAAAACACTCGTTCATTAAATTAAAACAATAGTAATAAACTTCAGTTTAAAATCAATCCATAACCTTAAAAAACATCCGAAAAATTAAAAAATTAAATGCTAAATATTATGTCGATTATTATAATGCGAGATTCAGGTTGAATCTCGCATTATAATAATCGACAAAAATAAAAAAGTAGCTCATTTATTCGATGATAACTGAAATGATATTTCATAATGTGCATTAAAACTAATAGAAAAGCAGTATTTTAACTGTTAAATCACGAAAATAAGCAAAACCGGCAAAATTTCATACACGGCCTCTTCATCTGCAAAAATTTATCGACATAAAACATGTCATTTATAGCACCTTTACATTAACTTATTAAAACACTCATCGTGCCATATTAACAAAAAATGTTTAATTGTATAAAAAAACATTTGTCAATTAACCATTTCAATAGCTTAAATCTAAATTTTATTATTGATTCAAAAGACAATTTGAAAAGCGTGTTTCAGATAGGTACAAGATAACACACGTTTTTATAGCAATGTCGTTAAACTTGAAGAAGTTGATTTAATGTTACGTTTATTTCCTCTTTGTAATTTTCCTTACTCTTTGTTGCTACGCACAATGTTGTTCTCTAATTAGTCAGGAAATAAGTTCTAAATATAATTTGAATGCGAACATTATGTAATAATGATACGTTCTATTTTTAGCTTGCAAACGTTAGTGGCTCTTATGTTAAGCCCAAGGTCAAAAGTCTTTCAAATAATTAAGTTAAGTGTTATCTTCTAGATGATACAAAATTAGACAACATGGGATTATTTGCTGGTAAATACTTATTTTTAAGTTATTAATGCAATGTGTTTACTTTATTCTTGTTTGAAGTTAAGCGGTTCAATAATGGTTAGTTGATCGCGACAGTTAACGCAGCGTAGGTACTGCCAAATTCGATTATGACTGTGAAAACTTAAGTTTGTATTTTGAACATTTTGGACCTTTCGACATACGGTTTTCTTAGTTCTGCCAATTGTCGTTACGCCATTTGAACGTGACTGCGATAACGTTGCACCACGGTTGTGGCGGTACTGAGGAATGGACAGATGGACATCCATTTGCGGGTAAAACCCAGTTTACTGAGGTCGTGACTGCGCTAAAATGGCGTCAGACCATTTGACTGAGAAAGATAAGATAAGGTGAGCTTTCTTTATTTGTAATAATAATCTTATACAGGGTGACTTCAAATTGGTTTTACAAAACACTTGATTGTGGCTTAGTTAATGCCACACAGTATAATACATTAACCCCTTTGTTAAAATTAACTGTATTTAATTATTGCGAATTTTCGAACAAATGAAATAATTAAAGTCCCAAAGTGTGGTTACACTACATTAAATACCTACTGTCATACCTGTCACTCGATGTTATCAACTAATCAAAACACGTTTTCTTCATAAATTGCGACAGGTGACGGATAACCAAAGAGGAAAGTGTTCATTTGAAAATGGTAGGATAACCATGTTAAGCCAACAAAAATGGGATAATTGGAAAATTAAAAAAAAATACTTACTTCTGATTATTTTAAAAGTATGAGACTTAATTGAGGGCCTAAGTTTAGGGGAAATGTGTGTAAAACATTGATTTTGTATTACCAATTTGAAGTCACCCTGTATAAGTAGTCAGTTTTACAATAATATAGGAATATTAAAAGGTATAATAATTATGTTTAAACTAGATCTCATTATAAATAGCATTACATTATACAATTACGGCTTTATTAGTACGATTGATTAGGTCCGTTTGCCATCAGATAGACTTGAATTCCCAGATTAAAATGAGCTTTGTATTGATTATAAGCAAGGATCGTTAACTGCGAGCAAAATCCATTGAAGTACTAGGGTTGCTACCCAGACAAGTCAAGTCAAAGGCAAAAATTATTTATTGAGTAGGCTTAGAAACAAGCACTTTCGAATCGTCAGTTATGCTACTTATTCATATGTATGGAGGAATGTGTTTATTTATCATTAATATCATTATATTATACTTATCAGTGTCTAGGTCACCTAGACACTAATAAGTAATAAGTGCTATCTATGACATTAAACTAAAACTTCTTGGAATTGATAAATATATTGTCAATAGATAAATTTACGAACTAGTAAGTATGTTCTTGTCATGAGTGTCAATGTGACTCCGTCAAGTACTGGTTGTGTTTGCTTATTATTGTATTTTCAAATAGTTTTGACACAATAATTAATTTAAAGTAACAATGGAGCTACTGCTTGAAGAGCATAGGTTTTTAAAAAAAGAAGATATATCGGTTTTGTGTACATATTGTAATAAAAAACTAAAACCAATAAAATTTATTTTAGAAAGTCACATTAAAAGCAAGAACCAAAATACAAAAAATTACCATTTAACTGTAATAATAACATTACACTGAGACTGGGATTCTGTTCAGTTATATTTATTTGTATTATTTTAGTACATAATATTTTAGTTCATCAATTTAGAACCATCGCCATCCCTAACTGGTTGTCATACGTCATTTCAATGGATTTCGCTCGCAGTTAACGATCCTTGATTATAAGTTTTTGCGAACGAGATTACCGTATCTGGATTATCACAGAGTAAATATCCTTTGTTTTATCTTCTTTACTCAAGTAAAGAATAACGTTTTTTAATCCTTTGCTTGCATAAAGCATCTTATGGCGTCTAGCAAGCATGGGGCAAACTATTTAATTAAAACTTTAAAAATAACTAAGAAACTGAGCTATGGGTTTGTGCTAAGGAGTGGTCCAGAAAAAGAGCAGCGCATAATATGGATTTTATTTGAATATGGTGGTGATTTTTAAATAGTGCATTTGTAATAGTAGTCTATACGAGTAGATACCAGTCAATAAAATCTAAAATAACAATCGTAAAAAATAACGGGCGATTTCGAGTTTTCGCCTTTCATGTTACATCTCATCTAAAACTTTTTGAACAGCGTCTTGTTTGTTTGTCATAAACATAGTTTTTACTTTAAGTTTAATGGGCTACCTAGTACCTTATTAAATTGTCTTTTGATCAACTGATAACTTTTTAATTTGACTTCAACTTGAGGTACGACTAGTTACATGGAAATTCAACATCTGTGTATTTGCCATTTTTACAGAAAATTGTAGAAAAACCTCTGTCAGAGGTTAGGTTGGAGAGACTTCCTACCCAAGGTAAAATCCTGTTTTTTGGTATAACTTATTCGTAAGATAATATTTCTAAAAGCATAAAAAAAGTTGTGAAAATTTAAATTAAATTGTGTCATTTTAGAGAACGGTAAGCGAAGATTGTCAAATTTGTTTTGTGCAAAAAGTTATAAAATACATACATACATACATACATAAATCACGCCTGTTTCCCAGAGGGGTAGGCAGAGACCACTTCTTTCCACCTGCTACGATCCTGACAAAGCTCTTTCGCTTCTTCCACATTCATACATCGAGTCATGCATGCACGTCGGTTTCGGGTACTTAAGATTCGGCCCTTTTCCAGTATTTCCCCGATTTGATTCAAAAAAGTACGCCTAGGGCGCCCCCTTACGACCCTTCCACTCACTTTAGCACTGTAAATTTTTGTGTGTTTTTTTGTTATAAAATACATTCAATAAATATTAAGAAAACTGAAAAAATCTCATACATTTCAATATGATAGTATATTTGATAGTGTGATATCTCTACAGATTACTAAAACACAAAAATGCTTTATATACCAAAAAATAAAATATATACGTACCACGAAATTTATATCTACTGTTTAACTGTTCCACTCCTTATCAAGATACATAATATATAAACAAATACTTCTTTATTACATAGTATAAAACAAAGTCGCTTTTCGCGTCTCTCTGTCCGTCTGTATATCCGCTAACTCCTTAACTATGCAACGGAATTTGATACGATTTTCTCCATCAGTTACATACTTTTTCAAGGAAGGTTTGTATAATCATAAATTATAGTTTATGTTCGAATGTTACAAGTTACAGAAACATCACATAAACCAAAGCGAAGCGAAAACGGGTCTCTAGTAAATAATGGCAAGTAATATAATGAGCACCAAAATTATCTTTGAGAGCCAAATTTAGAAAACGACTACCATATTAAATTGCCTCCACTCCTCAGACCAAATTTAGGAAATGCCTACCAAATCTTAGCGAGCAAAATTACAAGCTATGAATATTTGAATTCGTAAATGTCCTAATTATTTTATTGATGTTTGTACTTTTAATTATCAGAGGACCAAATTTATTAAATGGGCACCAAATCTTAAACATCAAATTTAGTCACTATTACTACCTAAATAAACTACAAATTGCTTTAACCTCTTGAGGTTCAAACTATGAATACTAGAACAAAATCACTTTGCAGTGAAAGCCCAAATATTACAATAACGGCTTGAGGTGAAAACCCACTGTGCTAATACTAGAACAAAATATTTTCTGTCAACTGTCGTATTAAAGTACCCCTAAATGACACCTATACCTGTTGCGGTTACAAAGATATGATATTTTTTAATGTGGGTGTTCAGTAGTTTATTAATTTTTTGTAATATTAAGACACTGGGTCTTCCTTGGAAGTATATACCTGCTTTGAAACTGGGCTGCAGGAGGTTAAAATGTTAGCATATTACCAAAGAAAGTGTAATACCGCCATTTTTTGTTAAGCTAGCAGTTTAATAATAGATCCACTCCTTGACGCTGCTCTCCATTCAGTCACACACATGAGTCGTGTGCTAGTGTTGGATGCTTGCTTTGGTTAAATGTACGAAAAACTGAATCAGTGCTCCCCACTCCTACGTGGTCTTGTCTGTCCTACCCCTATAGGGGTAGAGCGCTGTTCATAAGAACGCGGAGCCAGCTGAGCTCATGGGTAAGCCCTGTAAGGCTAGCACAAGTTGTATTATCTCGCTTGTTGCTCAGTGCGTCTTTATCATTCCAGACTAAATAGAAAGGGAGATCTAAGCGACGAACAACTCAAAGACCGAGATGATCGAGTGTAGAAGGGAGGTGGCGAGTAGCGCGCCGGGGAAAGAAATGGTTTGATTAAAAAGACCTAGTCATGTTAATGTTAATATTACATTGAGCTACTGGTTGTTAATGTCACCCTATTAATCTTCGGCCCGTTCAGTTTTAACAAATTGCCGAATGGATGGCTGACCTATGATTTTTCTAGGGATCACATTTATATTTCTGCAGACCATGTAGATTTTACTACTTAGCGATAAGCACGGTCATCTTAAAGAAACTAGGGAAACAAAGTCGTTTAATTTATGCATTGAAAAGAAGGTATATTTGTCAAATCAAACTGGTATTTCGATGTTAACAACCCTGACACATGTTTACTATGAGGAACAATAAATAATTAATTGTCATAAAAACAATGAACCAACTTCAAACTATTAAGGAGTTCCGTTGACTTTCCATAGATCCCATGGCCAGATTTGGACGAAAAAATAGGACCAGCGCTACAAAATATACTACGTATAAATAAAATAATCACTAGAACCAGTTGATAAATTGCCGGAGGAATTGAGAAAAATACCTCCTTTTTTTAAAAGTTGAAAAATTGGATTCGGTTTCAGCAACGTCTCCAAATTATATTCAATGTTATGCCAACAGGTTAAGAGTGCGTACACTTGCACTATTAAAATAAATGTATAGAAATACGTGATAAGAGCATCCTCACTGAGAGCATTCGCGTGCAATGAGTATTCGGCGTCGAATATCCAAGTAGTGTGGACCACAATAAAGCTCGACTCAACGTCCACACCAATCGAATGTCACACGCGAATGCTCTCAGTTAGGACACTCCTATAGGTATGTACAAACGACTACGCGATTAGCCTAGTTGGCACTGACCTTACTTACTAAGCTACTGGTCGCGGATTCGGTTCCGGGTAAGGGCATATATTTGTGCGAGGAGCATGAGTATTTTCTGAGTTTGGGATGTTTTCTATGTATGTGGCAGGTATTTGTTTTGCCGCGACTCCATCCGTGTACAAGTCGTTAGTCGCTATTCCCTCAGGAACCTCAGTTTTTCAGGATAAAAAGTACCCAAATTTCATCTAAATCGGTTCATTGGTTTATCCGTGAAAGCGTGACAGACAGACAGACTTACTTACATATTTATAATATTAGTATTGATATGGATTATTTCTCTTTATAGCTTTATTCATAGTTGTCTATAATGCCTATGGTACTAGCTGATAGCTTAGTTTAGTATCGGGGGCTCTATTCTAGTAGGTTAAGCCATATTGATTTCGACATGATATCGTATTGTCAACGCTACGATGAATAAAAAACAATACGATAACATGTCAAAAGCATTATGGATTAACCTACTGGAGTAGAGCCCGGGGTTCATTTGTATGAGAACTTGCAACTTTCATACATATTTGGATAAATCTACATTAAACAATATTTTAAAGTTTTTTTTATTACATTGCCATTATACTTTACCTTTTTTAATACGACTCACTTACAAGTAAAGTATGTGTTTGTATATCACATTTTAGATATTAGACGAAAGCATACTGAAGGTAAAAGTGTAATTCCCATTACTGTTCAAGTTTACCTACTGATAAATTAGGTTAACAAATTCATCATTGTCAAGCTCTCTAAATTTTAAGCCTAATAAGTATATTGCCGCACTGTCCTAGAACAAAGGTCAATCACCTAAAGGTTAGCTGGGAGAGATCCCTTAAAGGGATCTTAAGTTCGCCTTTGTACGTTTCTATTCTGTGAATATTGTATTTGATTTCTGTTTTAGTACAATAAAGTGTTTACAGACTCTTATCATAATTATATCTATGAAACAAATGACATAACAATACGTTAAGGAATCGAAAGTTTTGACACGTTTGTTGACAAATAACAAATAACGACCGAAACAAAGGTATTCCCAGTCGGGAAGCAAGATGAATTGCACCCTCACAGTGGACGATAAATGTCTCTTTTGGTCCTCTACCAGAAAAAAGTCACAAAAGGTCCATATTACCATTTTAATAGCTTTCTTGATGAGGCAATTTTAAAAACCTTGAAGCTATTACTGGTTTTTCGGACGCAGTCAGCAGTTTTTAAAAGGTTCATTTTCCAGATTACATTGTTGTTATCTCGCTGCAAGATTTGATTAGTATTTTACTATTATTTATTAATTTATGTTGAGAGCAATAAAATATTGTCTATGCTTGCTTATGTCTGTGGTAGTATGGGACCTTTTAAAAAAGGTAACTTACGCAAGTCACCGTTGTGTCGCCATTGTGTTACGTGAGCTAACCTATTAAACAGAGTAAACCGTACCTTTAAGTGTTTTTCTTTAAGTCCTATCAGGTTATGGGCCCAGGGCGCATTACTCTGTGTAGGTAGGTGAAGAGACTAGCGGCGACGGAGTTTGAGACATTCGGAGTGAGTGAGCACGAGGCCGGGCCTAAGCGGAGTCTGAGGGAGGTTGTGCGGGGTCTAAAGTACAGCATCAGGCTTTGTGGAGAGGCAAGGGACGAGATGGAGTCTCACGTGATGTCTACGGCTATTAAGTTGGAGGGGCAGAAAAACTGGAGCGTGTGGAAATTCCAGGTGACGGTGGCATTAAAAGGAGCAGAGTTATTTACAGTCGTGGATGGTACAGAGGCTCGTACCGAAACCAACAAGGTTGATTGGGGAAGAAAAGATGCGAAGGCACAGTCTATGATAGTTTCCAGGCTGAGCGAGGGTGTAATTATCCATGTGCTTACGTGTGATAAAGCTAGTGATATATGGAAGAAGCTACATGCTGTCTACGAATCGAAATCGGCTACTAGTACTCTAATGTTACAACAGCGGTTTCTGCAACTCAGCAGAAATGCTGGGAGTGCGAGTGCAGAGAAAAGGTGTTTTAAGTGTGGGAAGATTGGGCACTTTGCACAGCTATGTAAAAAGACTACAGAAAACCGCAAGTGTTTTTTGTGTGAGAAAGTAGGACATTTAAAAGTAGATTGCCCAAAGTTACGGTGTAAAAATGAAAAACAGCAACATCAATCGGGCTCTAAGAAAAATAACGCATATATTGTGACAGCATTGACGTCTGAGAGTGAATGGGTTGAACAATCAATTCAGTCGTTCGATCGAAGATGGCTCATAGACAGTGGAGCGAGTGAACATATGACGTGTGAAACGTCACTTCTGTCAAATTACCGGTCAGTGTCAGATCGATTTGTTGTTGTTGGTGATGGACGGCGTTTGCCAGTGTTAGGCATTGGAGAAGCGTGTTTAGCAATTTTTGATGGGGACTGTTTCATAAATTCGACTTTAAGAGATGTCTTATACGTACCAGATCTTAAACTAAACTTGTTTTCGGTGCCGAAGGCAACCATAAATGGGTACGAGGTCGTCATGTCGGGTGAGGAGTGCCGCATCCTTAAAGGTGGTGAAACGTGTGGTTTAGGAGTTCGGGTGGGCAATTATTACGTGTTGCAGTCGAAACAAGAAGATTTTGCAGCTGTATGCTCGCTTAAAGAGTGGCATCAGAGGTTATGTCACCAAAATAATAACTTGGTAGAAAATGCATTAAGGGACAATGGTGTTGAATACGTTGATACAAAGGAAAAGTGTGAAGACTGCTTATTGAGTAAAATACATCGTCTGCCTTTCAACGACAGTGAACATAAATCAAAAGAGCTACTAGAGTTAGTACATGCGGACGTATGTGGGCCAATGGAGGAACAATCTATTGGAGGAGCCAAGTATTTCTTGTTGCTTAAGGATGACTATTCGAACTTTCGTACTGTATACTTTCTAAATCAAAAGTCCGAAGTGAAAGAAAGGATTAAACATTATGTATTGACAGCAGAGAAGACAACATCAAAGACTTTGAAAGTGCTGAGGACGGACAATGGCACAGAGTTTTTGAACAAAGATTTGAAGGAATTTTTTGAGAGTAAAAGTGTTTCACATCAAACTACTGTCCCATATACGCCAGAGCAAAATGGCAAGGCAGAACGGGATATGAGAACTTTAGTGGAAGCAGCACGCTCGATGCTCAGCGGTGCTAAACTTCATAAAGAACTGTGGGCTGAAGCCATCAATATGGCAGTGTATGTTCTTAATCGAACTAGTCAGAGTCATGTGGAAGGCAAGACTCCATACCAGCTGTGGGAGGATAGAGAGTTTGATATCGGAAGATTAAAATGGATCTTTGGTTCTAAGGTTGTTGTTCATATTCCCAAAGAGAAGCGCTTGAAATGGGATCCAAAAGGTGAAAAAGGTGTATTTGTTGGATATGAAAGTTCTAAAGGATACAGAATTTTTTACCCTGATAAGAATACTGTTGAAATAAAGAGAGATATTGTATTTCTACAATTTGATATATGTGACATTGAACAGAATGATAAAAATATAGACCACAGAAGTGAAGAGGTAGTGGTGTCACTGGAGTTAAGTCAAGATGATAGTGAGCCGCAGGAGCAGAGTGGAGAACAGATCCCGGAAGAGTGGTCTTCTGCAGATGAACAGATGCATGAAGACCAAGAGGCAGAAGTGTCTGAGTGTACCAGTGATCAACAGGTGATAAGAACACGAGCTGGACGAGTGGTCAGGAGGCCACAGAGATTTAATGATTATGATCTTGCTGCCATGCTTGCAGTTGAAGATGAGCCTAAGACCTATGAAGAGGCTATGAAGTCAAAGAATGCAGGAAAATGGAAAGAAGCCATAGAAAGTGAGTTAGCCCAGTTAAGAGAAAATAATACCTGGACTGAGGTTCAAAGTATACCTGATGGTGAACAGATAATCAGCTCCAAGTGGGTTTTCAAAAGGAAGCCTGATTGTTTCAAGGCAAGGTTGGTTGCTAGGGGCTTTGAACAGGTTTGTAATAGTGAGTATGACTTGTATGCTCCAGTAGCTAGAATGACTACTTTTCGTATTTTTGTAGCTGTAGCAACAAAGCTGAACTTAAGCGTTTATCAAATGGATGTATGTGGAGCATTTCTAAATGCTAAATTAGATGAGGATTTATATTTAACATTACCACAGGGGTGTGATATAAAATGTGGTGTGAAATTAAATAAGTCTTTGTATGGTCTAAAGGGAGCTCCAAAATATTGGAACAAAACATTTAATAATGCTATGTTATCAATAGGTTTTCAACAGTCTGAAAAAGATTATTGTTTGTATACAAAGTGTGATGGCAAAACAAAAACATTTATTTTAGTGTATGTCGATGATATTTTGTATTATGGTGATTGTAAAGATGATGTTTTAAAATTGAGAGACATATTGTGTAAAACCTTTAAGATGAAAGATATGGGGGTTGTTACCAAATATCTGGGTATTCAAGTGAGACAGGATTTGGAAAAAGGGATTACAATAATTTCACAAAGGGATTATGTAAGTAACTTATTAGATACATATAACATGTCAGATAGTAAACCTTTGCTGTTACCAATAGATAAAAATTTCAATTTTCATGTGTTAAAGAGGGAAGGATCAGAAAGTGTACAGATAGAGAATAAATGTAGAAAGTTAATTGGTAGTTTGTTATATGTTGCCATGGCAACTAGACCTGACATATGTGCAGTTGTAAATATTTTGAGCAGGTATCAAAGTTGTGCATCCATGCTTTTGTATAAACTTTTGTTGAATGTGTTAAGATATCTGAAAGGTTCTATAGATTTGTGTTTAACCTACAAATCTAGAGGTAACAATAGTGTAGTGGGATATATCGACAGTGACTGGGGTGGCTGTGAAGATAGTAAGTCAACAAGTGGCTGTTGTTTTGTAGTATTTGGTTGTACAGTGATTTGGTTTTCCAAAAAACAGCAGTCTGTGACTCTGTCTTCTACAGAAGCAGAGTATGTAGCTTTAAGTCTTGCTACCAGTGAAGCTTGCTGGCTTAAAGACATACTTGTAGAGTTTCATATGAATGTAGGGCCTATCACTTTATATGAGGATAACCAGTCTACTATAAAATTGGCACACATGGCTGTTGGTAATTCTAGAGTCAAGCATCTCAAAATTAAACAAAGTTTTGTTAAAGAGAAATTATTAAACAAAACTATTAAACTAGAGTATGTGGGCACAGGGGAACAACTCGCTGATATTTTTACTAAGGCTTTAGGAGGAGTGTTGTTTAAAAACTTTAGAAAGAGATTGTTTAACTAAGTTTATTTGTTTTACACTATGTTAAAAACTTGAAATATTTTATTGTGGGGAGGTGTTGAGAGCAATAAAATATTGTCTATGCTTGCTTATGTCTGTGGTAGTATGGGACCTTTTAAAAAAGGTAACTTACGCAAGTCACCGTTGTGTCGCCATTGTGTTACGTGAGCTAACCTATTAAACAGAGTAAACCGTACCTTTAAGTGTTTTTCTTTAAGTCCTATCAATTTAAGATACTTTTTTTTAGTTTTTTAATAAATAAAATAAAAAAAAAACAAAGAGGTTCAAAGTTTTAAACAATCAATATTCAAAATATTTAGTCAGTAAATTGGCCACATGAGTCTTTTCAACTGAATACTAGCACTTTGAACGAGAACGAAAGAGAAATACTTATGGGGAAGAAGCACCGCAAGAAACTCAAGCAGTGATCTACTAAAGTTAATTACATTACAACGTATTAAAGTAATACATAATAATTAATAAAACTAGCACAAATAAAATCATCACAACTTTATTGTAAAGTCACTATCATTAAGTTAAAAACAATAACAAGGAGAACAACACGATGAGGTCTCTGCGTCAAAAGCCGAGTATTAACTACGAATAATATAATTGACTGAAAAAACACATCCTTACAAACGTAAAAAGACTGGACGCCACAAACAGCAGCCATGAACATGACTTGTATGATATAGAAAACGATTACAATTAATATATTGGCTATGACTTCCCAGCGCCTTTATTCAGAAGAAAATTTGTAACGTAATAAGCAGTATTCATCTAAATTAAATTCCTGATTATTCAGCCTTCACCTGTTCAAACCATTGTCTGCCTCAAGCGTTCTTAAACCTTTGTTGAGCTAGGTCAAGTTATTTTGATACTAGCTTTGCAAGCGACTTCCGCATTCGATTTTTTATATCAATATTTCTTCGGTAACCTAAATGTTTAAACGCGAAGTAGCCTGAGTTCTCATTCAGGAGACGGTCAGTTTGAATTCTTTTCATTTAAACCATTGGAACCATTCATGCGAGATTGAGAAGATTTAACATCAAAATTAAATAAAACGCCTTAACAACATTACAGACGACGTAAATAAATTTGTAATAAGTACGAGTATGTTGTTAATTTTTAAAACTATGTATAGCCATCTTTTTAAATTCAATCCACTTTTGAAGTAATGAAATTTATATGCAAAAGTTATGCTTTACTAGTGACACGGTAAAATATGTAAAAAACCAGTCAACTGCGAATTGGACTTGCGCATCGTGGATTCCGTACTGCCGCACAGTAGATACATACCTACATACACTTACATATACCACACCACACCTGTTTTTTTTCTTTAGAGTTTTTACGGTACGCACGTACGGTTTAAAACATACAGCTCATTAAAGTTAGGATACACGGACGGACACCGTATGCTTAGTAATAGGGTCCCATTTCACGCAAATCGGGTGCGAAATCCTATAAAATTAAGAGTAAATTTTAAATACGTAGTACCTCAAGTTATCTTAATACCCGTATCCATACACTTGCGCGTTCGTTTTCGCACTTGGTTTGAAAGTTGTTCTCGACAAGGGAAATTCACAAACTTGCACTTAGGAAGAAACTCTCAAACTTTTCGTTTAACACATACCGAAAATTCTGGCGTGCGCGAATTTTGTTCGAGAAGCAATTTTATTATCGCCTTACCTCTGCGTAACTTCTGAACTAAGCGAGTCTCGGGCCGAGGCGAAGTCTGCGAAGTTCGCAAAAAACGTAAAACTACGACTTTCCCATTCAAAAAAGTCTTAACACCATTTTCTGTTTAGCTTAAGATTAAAATGTCAAAAATTTAATTTGAGGAAAGAGATGTTAATATTGTGGTATGGAGAAATTATTTTTCATACGTAGGTTCATAGGTTCGTAGGTTTTATGTTGATTCATGTAAATTTTCGGGAACCTACTGTTTGGGCGAAACACTTTGGTGAAATATCTCTTCTTAAACAAAGTTTAGTACTAACTGTATTTTTAGCAACTAAATCTTTTGCATATATTTATTTAAAATAATTTAATTTGGTCAATTTGTCTACTGTTAAAATAGACAAATATTTCCAAATGGATTACTCATTTCTCAAAATCAGATAAATTTGGGCATAAGAGTATTTGTATACCGATAATTGTCAGGTACGACGACTCGCGTAGCGCGGGAGAATGTTAGGTTAAATTGTTATCAAAACAGCAGCCAAAACAGTTCTTTTAACCACACTTTGTTTGCATAAGTCGATTAAAAAATAAAGAGTTACTTCCATTATTAACGTGTTAACGATTTGGCCCATTAAAAAACAACATCCTTGAAGTAAAACGTCTTCGGGAGAGGCCCGATAAGTTATTTGTCATAGTTTTGTTTTGGATTTTGTACATTTGCTTCTAATATATTGACTAAGTGCACAAAAAATGGCAAATTGATAAATTACCAAATACTTACTTTAATGACTATAACTGGGTGAATTTCAACAAGCGTCAAATTATCCTAATTTTGGTGGTATTTTTTATTTTCTTAGTAGGGTTTACAATTAAACGTTTAAGTGACGTCATTAGTCATTATAAAAACAGTGTTAAAATGGCCCTTTATTATACCAAGTGTTTTTTAAGATATAACGATTTTACTAATTATGTACCACCAAAATTGTTATTATCCACCAAAATTAACTTTCTTACAAAAACTCACGATCAATAATAACATATCGGGCTAATTAAAATATAATCGTTAGGGAATCTTCCTTGTTATTTTTGATAATCCAAATCGTAAGTTTCTAATATAATAAATAATGATTATTTGTTGTTTAAATAATTTTGGTGGAGACCAGAAATTTTGATAATTTTGGTGTTTCGCAAAACCCACCAAAATTGTACCACCAAAATTATAAAATTTAACAATTTTTTTAATTAAAAACAAATGTTTTAGTTTAACAAAAACTTAACTCGTTACAGTTAAAAAGACACCATAAACATACTTGAAAAAATTATCACACAACAAAACTTTTTGCGAAATAATGACTTATCTAAGTTATCACGATTAATAAAGTGTATTACATACCACCAAAATTAGATACTTATGTGCTTAGCGGGAAGACGCAGAAAGATGGTACAAATCTTTCACCGTTTATTGCTGGAGTGAAACTGAACGAACATCTGACGCTATATTTGTTTGTTTAATCACGTTTCGTTCGATCATAAAATCAATTTCAATATTCACCACCAAAATTAACTATTTCGCTTGGACAGTTTTATTTACACTGCTCCCAGTTTCCTTTTACTTGCAAATGCAATAATTGATACATTTTAAAATACCTCAACTAATAAGGAATACAGATAACTATAATATAAGTCTAGTTGAGGCTTAATAAGTTTATACCACGACATATCAGTATATGCGGGAAGTACAGGACACGACACCAAAATTGATTTTGGATTGAAAATATTTTTTTACGATAAATATAATAAGTTAACAATAATTTTAACTTTGGCTCAATATGGTACTTTGAGTAAGATTATTTATAAAATAAATAGTTTTCCAATACATGTACTTTACACCCCAATTATCACGTCCGCCGCTCAAAAAATGTGGTTGAGATAATTACCCAACTGCGTTTGTCTAACTTTTGGGTTGGGAAAAATATATCGTAAGCGTTTAGTTGCCAAGACCAATGAAGTTAATGTTTGGAAAGTGATCATTGGTGAAAAATTAATCAATCAAAGTTTAATTAGCTAGGGGTTTTTTTACTGTGTTAATTATAATATCTCGAAGTACTTAGCTTTCAAATTGACGAAGTTATATTGTACGTTTATTTGCACTTAAATCCGATTGATCCTCTTATTTTTAGCTTTTATAACCATTATTCGTCTTTCTTCTTACGTTCGTCTCTGAAAGAAGTAAGAAGGTTCCAAGAATCCCTGCTTTTAAAAAAGTCTTTTTTTCCATTAAACTGCTTTAATTATGCGTTCCGTACAACTTTATTTATTTAGTATAAATACATTTACAAGATTAGGCTCAAAACGGTCGCACGCCGGGAAAGAAATGGGGTCTAATATATTATTTTTTATCTCGAAAAGTGAAAATTGCGTAAGAAGTTTCTCCGTGTCTAAATGATAAACGGAATGCTACGCTTACATTGCTCCCTAAAAAATATTAAAAAAGAAATTGGCTTTTATTGCCTTTTCTACAAACTAGTATTTTTGACATAATGTTGAAACTTATTTGCGATATTGATGGATGAATGTGCTAATGATGAAGTTGAGGTTTATTCAATATTAAATTTTCTCTTGCAAACAAGAATTATGACGAATTAACGTTAAAACTTTATCTTATATTTTTTGCAGAAAGATGAAATGTATTTTTAGATAAAACAAATTAAAACATCTGCGAAGAGATAATCAGTCAAAAGCATGATCAATTGATCACTTACTAAAATAGAGAGCTTATTCGACACACGATTAGCGTATTCGGGGTTCCAGATATCTCAATATTTTGATGTCAGTGTTTTATATTTTTGTTCTGGTACAATAAGGAGTATGGATATATATTTCATTAAAATCGCTTTTGTTGCGAACGTAAAGCGTAACAAAAAGACAAGCTTGCTTTCACATTTGATATATTAGTAAGGACTTTTTTATGTGAGCGTTTCTCTTTTTTCCACTTTTAGTTACATCGCCAGATTTAAAAAAAAAATGCAGGTAGGTAGAGAACATCAAACTAGGCAAAAAAAAAAATTCTGATACGTCCCAAAAAAAATGTATGGAAAGTTCCTTTTGTGTTACTAAAAACGTATGAATATCGGTAACACAAAAAGAACTTTCCAAACAAATATTTTGGGACACATTAGAATATTATTTAATTTTTGCTTAGTTTGATGTTCTCTACTTACCTGTTTTTTTTATTTGGCGATGTCGCTCATAGTGCCAAAAAAAGAGAGAAATACTCATGTGGCATTGTAAGCACAATAATAATTCCATTTTCGCTCAGCTAACGTAATTGGTGGGCTGGATGTGGATGGTAACCACAGGGCACCAATTAACCTCACCGGGAGAATTAGCAGGTGATTGATCTGGCAGCAACAAGGTCGTACACAATTACTGCTTCTGTTGAGTAAACATTTCTCAAAACGTACACACTACCGTTTAAAAAACCAGGCAAGAGCTTGTTGGAACATGCTCACTGTAGGGTTCCAAAACTGAAAAGTACTACAAACATAAAAATCCACAAAAAATAACTATTTTTCTGTTTAAAGTAAATTGGTATCGTCTTAGATTATTTTAGTAGGTATAAACACTTTAATCGCCTGTATCTTAAGAACCAATCTTATTTAAGATTTTTTCCAGATTTTTAGTATTTGTAGTTTTGGGGGTTTTGTGGGGAGAACACTTGAGTCTAACAAAAAATAGCGCTTTAAAGCTTAATGCTTCATAAACGGATTACTTATTTGAAAAGCTGTGTTCACAACCCCGTAATATTTTTAAAATAGGTACCTCTTCAACGACACCCCACACTATAGTATAGGACGACGAGAAAAAAATATACATCCCTAGGTCACGTGTAGGTGAGGTACCTACCCTTAAAAAAAATGTTTTTTTACATTTCATTGTACCACTTTGTTGGCGTGACTTACATGTATTTTAATGCCAAATTACAGCTTTCTAGTACTAAGAGTCTCTGCTCTAGGCTGCGGACGGACGGACGTACGGACATGGCGAAACAATAAGGGTTCCCAGTTTAACTACGGAACCCTAAAAAGGCAGGTGCGTGAAATTAAAATTATGCATAAATTTTCCAATTTGTTACTAAACTGTCTTATTTTGTTACTTTAAAATAAACGATAGACTTAATTTTTATTTAAATAGCAGTTCTTTTAATTTATGCAAAGTTTAAGAAAATCATAATGTGTCTCGAATTTGTAATAAGTAAAAATATCATATTTGTCACCATAAAATTAAACAAAAATTAATGTTGCTTACTACTTTTGTAAAACATTTTGATATTGACCAAATATTTATATGATACTAAATAATTTACCATTTAAGGCCAATTAACCGCAACTTAGTTTGGCTTCAGGCGTTTTGTGGGTACAGTCGGCTACTGAGAGATGTTTTTAAATTTTCACCCTATGGCATTGTAGTAAGGTCCAAAAGTGGTTACATCTCTTTTCAGTCGACTAAAACCCGAGGTAACTTTTTAATTAGTTTAAGTGTGAATTTAAAAGCCATTATGCGAGTGGCATACAGAGGAATTAATTTAAAAAGGGTCTAAATTAATTTACAGGAAGCAGGATGAAGTTAATTAAGTGCTTAAGCTCTTTGCTTAGAACGCCGTTTACTGTCAACTTAATATTATACTAGGGACCAGTTCTCGCTTCGCTTAAATTAAGATTTCTGTAACACCCGCACATATGTATCCCAGAATTCATTTTACATAAAAAAACTTTCGTGTTAAATTACCGCTATTATTATCAGCAGATATACTCGTACAGACAGACAGACGCGGTGTTTAATACTGTATAAAGGAGATAACAAAAAAAATAATCGCGTTTATTTTAGCTTGACAACTTGTCTAGTGTTCATATTTATTTCTAAATACTCGTAGACGAAATTGAAAAACTATTTTCTATTTTTGATTCATTGATTTCGGAAATTACTAAACAGAATGGATATCATTTAAACGGTTTGCAGAATATTGACGTTTTGGTCAACAAAACAATGTATTAGGTCAACTTCTTCTTCTTAACCTTTTGAACGCCAATGACGACTAAAGTAGTCATGAGCTGTCGTGCCTACAACACCACTGGCACTTAATACTTGTCACAGATACAGTTGAAAAGAGACGTTATTTCGTATGAATTAAGTTGAATTTTGCGTAACTTTTTACACTTGTTTGGCGTGTGAGTGACGTATTTGTATTTGACATAAAAGGTTTACGCGCCATCTGCTACCGAAGGGCTATCATTAAGGCAAGCTTTATTTTGGATACTGCAGTTTGGAACAGGGGTCTGGTGCTTTTAAATTATTCCAATTCCGGTGATTTATAAGCCATGATGTCTAATAACGATGACTTTAGTCTTTTTATGTTAAAATTCAGACCTTAATAATATTAATATGTAACGTGTGTGCCGATAATTTGAATCTGGAAACAGATAGTAACAAGGTACGTTTCCGCCAGAACTTTGTGCATTGATCCGAATCCCTTGATTGTTGTAATCTTGGATCCTTTAGTTACTTGAGTGCCTCGACGTATAAATAACTGTTTTAGGTAGGTAGTTCTACACTTTAGTGCTATGTCACTTTAACGTCATGTCTGAACTGCTGCTCTAATTTCTTACTCGTAAAGACGTTACTAAAACGAATAAACTGTAAAGTGTGCAGCTGCTTGTAAAGCTGACTGTGCATCAAAATTATAATATTTTAAAATGTCCATAATTTAACTTTTTAACTTTTTAATTAAAATAACTGAGTTGGTTAGTTACCTACAACATATTAATGAAAGGGGTGTTGTTAAAAGATATGTATTTATTTACCTAAATAACTTTATTTTTTATTTGGGTAATCGTGTAAATAGCGGCATCACACTGTGCTATATTCTAATTTGTTTGTAACGTGTTTTTTATTAGAAAATAAGACGATTACCCCAAATCGATACATAATCAAATAAGCAAACATCAAACCCAGTTCGAATTCAAAGGGCTTAATCAATCTAAAAATTCCGCCGCACCCAATTTTACACAATTTCCAAACCAATATGCTTTGTTTAATTTACATCGCGGTCAAAGAGATTTCTCCTTCACGCTTTCGAATTCGAGTTACAATCGCACCAACCGAGTCAACAAGGGACGAATGGAGATCACAAGAATCCACCCCCAATGGCGCTTGTCAAACAAAATTCGTGATCGTTCTGTCCTTTTCAAACAAGATAAGTGAGAGCAAGAAATCTTTTAGTGAAAATATGTTTACTTGGTCACAGTGTAGCCGTAAATGAGAGCGAATTTGTACTGGGCCTCTATTCAACTGCGTTATAACGATATCGTGTTTGACGTGTTTTAGAATCGTTTATGTCACAGTCGCCATTATTGTAAATGACATATGAGTTATGAAAACGTTGACAATACGGAAACACGTCAAATACGATATCGTTATTTACCATGTAGAATCCCAGCCCTGGTCAAGAATTTTTACTGTTTTCAAAGTAATTTTAACGCATGCAGGCAGGTCAGGGTTTTTTTTTTTTTGATTAACTTGACCCCAAAGCCGATTTATAGAATAAGGGGAATACCGACGTTCCTGAAAAAAAGCCCTGGGAATTTTTGGCGTAATCCTTACTTTTTTATCAGATGTTTTTGTTTAAATAAAACCATCAAGTAGCTTTTTTTAACCTCTGTTATTATTATACTGGTAAATGAAGTCAGTTAAAAATCAACAAATAGGGCAGCTACTTCAGAATCACATTTTATAGTAGGTACTGAATGTTCATTTGCAATATTTTTTGAATTCAGTGCCACATACATACATAACGTCACGCCTTCATTCCCAGACTGGGGTAGGCAGAGCTACAGAATACCAACAACTATAAACTTGTTGATATTTCTGTAACCACATTTTGCACAATCTGGCTAAGATGTTTAATAGTGTATTAGTGACAAATTTTCTTAAAAAGCTTACTTACTCAAAATTATACCCCAGAATCTGAGATATCAAATCTGACGATGTGAGAATTTTACCACCTGAGAAGTGTGGATACCTAACCCTATACGGGTAGTTCCGGGGTAACTTTCGCCTGCGTAATTTGATTTAACACGTTAACCTCTAACAAGTAAATGAAAGCAGATGATTTAAGGTCTGAGCTACCGCTGAATGGAGTGTAATTGCTAAGAGCGAACCGCAGACCGCTTCAAAGGCAATCATCAGGATAAGCCAACGGATAACTATCCGTGACTCGGTAATTTTGATTTTGTACAATTTTATATTTCGAGACGACTAAGGGAATAAAGGCTTGTAGTACTGTTTGGCGAAGTCTTGCAACCTGTCACTAATACACTGGTAAACTATTTGTGCAAAATGTGTTACAGAATTATTAAGGAATCTTTAGAACTGTTGGTATTTCTGTAGCTCTGCCTACCCCACTTTGGGAATGAAAGTGTGATGTTATGTATGTGTATGTATTTAAAAAAAAATGTATTTCCTACATCTTTGAGTTCATATAATATATATACATAAGATTCTGTGATTTTATTTATATTTGAAGTGTAGTGATGTAGATCAACATTAACTTGTTTAATATCTATTTTTATTTTTTTATTTTTTTTTATCTTAAGGAGAAGGCACACGAACACTCAGGCCACCTGATGGTAAGTGGAATCTGAGACCCATAGACATTTAAATTCTCAAGAATATAATCCTAAGACCTCAAATGCGTTGCCAACCCTGAAGACTAAGATGGAATGCCTCTATGCTAGTAATTTCACCAGTTGTCTTATCCCCACACCGGAACACAACAACTTGAACACTGTTGCTTGGCAGGTGGTGAATTGGTGTCAAACTTTTGGATTTTTTTATAAGTAGTAGTGTACAATATTACTATAGGTACACTCAAAGTCATAAAATGTGAATATGTTCCCAAGATGACAAAAAAGACACACCTCTATGCCATTGACAATTAGGTTTGTATATACATATATTTAAAGCGATATGTGTATAAACATTAGCCCTTTCGACTGTATGGTGTTACGGTAACAAAAGCTGTTTTGGCTAACATACACATATTGGTAGTAGAAAATGGTTTTACTAGGTTATATAACAATTAACCAAAGAATATTTATTTTAATTTGATTAATTTTGATTTATGTCTGTAAGTTTCTGCCTACCCCTCTGGGATACAGGCGTGAATTAATGTAAGTATCTAAGAATGATCATTATCTTATCTTATCTCACGGATGGGCCCTTTCGGATACGCTTTGACCCATTTAGGATCTTTTGTGCAATTACCCTCTCACACATTCAGCTGTTCGAATGTGCAGGTTTCCTCACGATGTTTTTTCTTCACCGTAAAAGCATCGGGTAATGTACTTAAGGTACTCATTGGTACATGGCAACCATGTGCTTTATCGTGCACTTAAGGATGTATCACAGATGCGCCTACGCAGGGTGTTCCAAAGCACAATCTGAAAATAACATCATCAGAACATTTTTAAATTACCCTAGTTTAGAAGATATTATCATTTTAATAGATAGATAGATAGATAGATTATTTATTTGCCAAAGAAGGGGTTACATTTAAATTACAAACAATGACCACCACACTAGGCGTAGCCTGTATCGTGGAGGTCGGTATATACATGCATACATAACATCACGCCTTCATTCCCAGAGTGGGGTAGGCAGAGCTACAGAAATACCAACAACTTTAAAAAGACTTGTTGATAATTCTGTAACCACATTTTGCACAATCAGGCCAAGAAGTTTACATAGTGTATTAGTGACAGGTTGCAAGCCCATCGCCTAACAATACTACAAGCCCTTATTCCCTTAGTCGCCTCTTACGACATCCACGGGAAGACATGGAGTGGCACTATTCTAACCCGGCAACCAAACGGGTACATACATACATACATACATGAGAATTTCAAAAACACATGCGGCTATAGCCAAGACAAGAAAAAATAAACACTAATATTCAAATGGATAAGAAAAGATATTTACACGAGGCAAAAATTATCCTTACTTTATTATAAAGGTAAAGGGGGTTATTAAGAACCCGAAAAATAATCAAATAATTTGTAGTGTGTTTGTGTTAATATAGATTGTAGTGCCTTCAATACCATGAGATCTGTTCTGCCAAAGTTTAAAGATCGACTTGCGTACTCGGCTGTTGCACTGCTACATTAAATGTCAGCCAAATTTTGGCCCATAGTTCTGTACGGATGCGAGTCTTGGATTATTAAAGAAGAACTCAGGAAACGTATTGATGCTTTTGAGATGTGGTCATACAGACGTATGTTGCGAATAAGCTGGACGCACAAAGTCACAAACGATGAGGTTCTGCTTCGAGCTAAATAAAAACGGGAACTTTTGCCTATCACTAAGAGGCGGAAAACTGCATATCTTGGTCACGTGCTTAGGCACGATAGATATGCCCTTTTGCAATTTATAACGATGGGCAAGGTTGCCGGTAAACGGGAGTTGGTCGAAGAAAGAAGTAGTGACTCCGTAACATCCGAGAGTGGACTGGAATAGCGAGCGCATCCGAATTGCTTCGACTCGCTAAGGGCAACGATTCTAGAAGTTGGTAGCTGACCTTCACTAGTTCAAGAGGCACTTAAAGAAGAAGAAGAAGATGATTTAAATGACACTCGTAAAAAACACTACCTACCGTAATTTGCAAAGATGAAACGTGGTACGTAATCCTCGGTTTTATTTTAAAGCATTAATATGATGAATGGTGAAGGTCCATAAATTACTAATCACGTATGAAGTTTTAATATTCCAAGTATTAAAAAACCGGGCAAGAGCATTGCGGACCATGCTCAGTGTAGGGTTCCGAAGCCGTTAAGTACTACAAGCATAAAAAATAACAAGTAAGTCTTAGATGACTTTAGTAGGTATGAACAATTTAATCTTCTGTATCTCAAGAACCAATGATGTTTACTTAGTCGTGATAGTTTTTCTTTTAAATTCGTTATATGCGCTTTCATTTAAGTTATTTTTCAGATTTTTAGTATTTGTAGTATTGGCTGTAGGGGCGTAAATTAGCTCTTTAAAGCTTAGTATTTCATAAACGGATCCTTTAATCAAAAAATAGTTCTCACAAACCCGCAATATTTTTGAAAGACCTATCCAATGACACCCGACACTATGGGGTAGACAAGAAAAAAATACATCCCCACGTTACGCGTAGCGGAGGTAGGTACACTAAAATAAAATAATTCAAGATTTTATTCTACCACTTTGTTGGCGTGACTAATGTGTATATTCATGCCAAATTGCAGGTTTCTAAAACTATAGTAGTAGTCTCTGAGCTAGGCTGCGGACGGACGGACGGACGGACTGACATAGCGAAACTATAAGGGTTCCTATTTTGACTTCGGAACCATAAAGACATAGGACAACCGTCTTAAAAAGTAATTAGTTATTACAATATTGTTGTTTTTTATTTATTTTTATTTTTTTGCTTATTGTTTTTTTTGGAACACTTTGTACGTCCATATCCTTACTAATATTGGTTATTCCACATCCAATATCAGCTACAATTTCCCTGTCACATATGTATAAATTGCCATTTGCTCGGGATTTTCATTCGAACCAGCTGGTAATGTAAAACGTGACCGGCCTCCAGAACGACTTAAGTAGATATGATTAATATCATTTTATTTGGTTTTTATTACACATAGAGATAAACACGTCTCCTTTAAAATGTGTCCTTTTGTAGGTTTTGTGTCTTTTTAAGTGTTTCTGCGTTGTATTTTTTTTCCTTGAACATGTCACTAAAGCTGTTGCCATTTTAGAAATCACGCGATCGGTTTTTATTTTTGTCAGCAAAATTACGTGTTTTTTTGCTATCTGCTAGTCTGTCCGTAGGATCACCAACTTTAGTTATGGAGTCACTAAACAACCATATCGCAGAAAGTCAAGTAGGTTTACGTTATTTATTTTTCGTGACTCGACGCTGTCATTATAACACACGTAACATAAGTAAGAAGTGCGGTAACCTATTGGCTAGGTATTGCTTTGTTTGTAAACCTTCTAATCTGTGGTTGTACTTCACTTTGACCACAGATTATACGGTCAAGTCAACCCTTATACTTTGACTTGACCGCCCGTAGACAATCGTAATTTAAATTTTTATTTTTTTACTTACATATTATTATTATTTTTTGTTTAAATAGTTGTTTAAATTTTATGATAACCCGTGTTGTTGTTTTTTTTGCATTGTTTTGTATTAAGTGTCACTTTCCGTCTCTTCACCAAGCGGTTCCAACGGAAGATCAGCGCTGGCTTTACGGCTAGCTAATGCTGAGTTGGGACCGTTTCGCAACAGTTTCTCTGTTCTTTTGTATGTAAAATATGTAATTTTGTACTTATCGTTGCGAATAAATGTCTCTTTATCTTTTATCTTTATCATTATTATGACAAGGTTCTATAGGTGTTTATACTTTGACAATAATATGCAATAATAGTAATAATATGCATTATGAAAATCGCGATGATAATTAAATTTGATTAGCAAAAATATGAAAAGATAGAACAAAAAATATGTTTATGACATGTTACGCACTCTTCTTTTTAGACACAGACCTGTGCTTAAAACTTGGATGGGTTTTTGTTTTTAAGCTTATTTTTTCGTCTTTATCATAATCCGAAGAGACTAGATAGGTACGTGGGATTAAGAGAGCGCCGAGCGTCCAGAGGCACCCTCTTTACCTCTTTACCTTTATTGTGTTTTCTATTAAACTAAAGTATTATATTAAAATCTAAGGGCGCCCTACTGATATACAAATGAATACGCATTATATAGCATACATGACACAGTTTAATAACCTTTAAACTTTTTTCCATTAAGTTGCTTACTCATAGTACAATTGTTGTTAAGTTATGTCATATTCCCTATAATTTGTGTATTGATTTGTACAACAGTAAAGCGCTCTTTTATTTTAAGATATTACTTTATTTTATTAGAAAACACAATAAAAGTAATGAGATGCGAAAAAAAGAAACTCAAAAGTCAGTCATTCTTTATCATGATACTTATAATGATAGTACTCAAACTTGCATTATTTTAAACTATACATGAATAATGTAATAAAACATCATGCGTTGCTGAGCAGGAAAAAAAGGCCGTGCAATTGCATTTTACGAATGGTAACGACTAGAGATCTTAAAAAGATGTAAATAATTGACGGCCTTGTCATGCGTTCATTTGTAAGCCTTTGTCGATTCCATTTTTTTCTACGTTCTAATTTCCAGATCGAATTTCAAAGAATTAATAATAACCTAGTGCAGTGGTTGCATTGTTGTGTTCCGGTTTGGGGATAAGACACCCGGTGAAATAACTAGCATAGAGGCATTCCATCTTAGTCCTCAGGGTTGGACATTTGCAGTCTTGTGAATGCGAATGTCTATGGGTCACAGTTTCCACTTACCATCAAGTGCCCTGTGAGCTCGTTTGCCTTCTCAATACCATAAAAAAGTTGGCTATTGGTTAAAAGTATTGTTGGACGCCGAAATATGTTCAATTTTTATTTTACACTTTTTAGTGGTCATAATAATTATACTGTTATGTAGTCCCACTTCTCGATGAATAAGAAACTATAGAATATGTTAAACTAGCAAGCACAACCGCGGGAAAGTCTAGTGTTTTACATATTTAAACCATTTTATATGTGCCTCGTCATAGTCGCTTCATTGAAATACTTTTGAATTAGTCCATAACTTAAAACTACTGAATAGATTCTGATAAAACTTGCACCGTTACCTAAGTTTCAACTTCATTTACTTCAATAAATGTAAGCTGATTAAAAATTGTAAACATTCGGATAATATTAACGGAGATATGCGTGGAAGAACATTCATACACACACCTATAAGATTTAGTCTATATATTATAGCAATGTTTCATGTTTTAATGTTTAAAGTAATAATTACACAGGAATAAAAAATATAATAATCTTAACTACGTAATAATCTAAAATAAAATAATATAATTAAATAACTAATCTAAATACAAATCAATTAAAACTAAATAAAAAACTAGAAAAGTGAGGGCCCCGTGGCAAAGTACCACAGATGCTGGCAGCATTTCCTCGTTGTATAGCAATGCTAATACGCTGTCCGAGGAAGCTGCCAGCTCTGTGGTCACCGGTTGTTTCAATTTAGTCTATTGTTTGGAAGCCCTAATATATTATCATACATTGTGCTTCTAATAATATTACATATTAAATTGAAACCTTTTATTTGAAATCGGTTTAAAATAATTCTTCATTAGATAAAAAAAACACGTGCTTAATAAATACTCATTAAATTGATCCTAGAGGTAAAAAATACCCAAACAAAATAGTTATACAGAGACAGCAACATATCTCACTAACTTTACTTTAAATTTTACTTTCAAGATTACAATCAGTATCTTTTCATTTTGTTAAAAATCAATTAAAGCAGACAAAGGCTGTAGCTATGGCGAAAATCACTGAAGTAGAAAAGTTCAAGGGTAGATTAGCTGGGTCGGATTTCTCAGCGGGCAATGACATGAGAAAACGTGGCGCCGCCGGTTATCCATCAATTTACGTAGAGTTTTGTATAAACAGTATTCCAGCATAGTAAATTGCTTTCTTGTCCCTTAGACTTAATATTTATTACACTACCCTTTCAAAACTGATATGATTTATTGAATAATAATTTCCAACCCTATCTCCACCCTGTGGAGGTTGATGATCCCTGACACACGTCAGCCCCAATTTGTTGCCAATTCCAATGTCGTTAGCACCCAACGTGCATCAAAATTTACACAATATTGATTCTGAAATTGGGATCTTTCAGTAAAATTTCATAGATTTTGAATTGTTTTTATATTTAAATTGCCCTTTAGGCTTTATTTCACATTGTTAAGTCCGCTTAACATATTTTAAGAACACTTTTTCCTATTTTTTTTTGTAACTAATTTCTTGTACTCTATCAAAGTCAAAAGAGGTTTGGGTCCACGACTTTTTTTTAATTTTGCGCGTTAATGGGCTAAAATTTTCGGTTTGCCCGATACATAAATCAATCTATAGATTGGTAAACGAGTTTAAAATGGTTGTTCCGAATGAACAACGGTTTGATATTTTAAAAAATATCATTACTAATACACGAATTTTAATTCCAAGAGCGTCGGTGGCCTCATTGTGTCATTTCAGGATCGCGTAAGCAATATCGTTTTATTAGTGAAACCATACCTACCCCTTACTTTGCAAAATCTATTTCGGTTATAAAGCAGCCTTTAAAGAATGTTCCTGGCAATCCATTGTTAAAATGAACAATACGAACAATCAAAATTACATATTTAGTTGCCAAAAAATAAATATCTACCTACTTCAACTCACAATTTAAAACGAATTTTAACAAAAACTACTGAAGTGAAACACATAAACGTTTCAACTTATTGAAATCCATTGAGCGTTTATAAATGTCTCGTTCGTTGTAAGTTGGCAGAAAACTAGTAATATATGACGCTTTCAAAGCCCCCATCGGGCGCCGATAGAAATTCATTTTTAGCCCTGGCGATGAATTGCAAGCGCTGTGATGTGAATAGTCATTGAAATGGAACTGGATATTGGAAAAATCATAAGGTTTTTCTTCTGTTTGAAGCAACACAAATGAAAAATTATCGACGCTATTACATAAATTAATATTTTTTATAAGCAAGTTCTATTGATTCCTTTTTAAATGTATTTACAATTATTATATTTTTTTGATTCCGAAGGCATAAGGTGACACCCGGTGCGCCATAGGAAGTACAAGGCAATTAATTTTTGACTATATTTTAACGACCATAAAGTTCATTTTTAATTGTTTTATTTTTGAAAATGGCATTTAAGACTAAAGGGAACTGAACTTTATTTCTTTGCAAGTAGATTCAAATTCCCATTTACAAAAATCTCCCTGTTTGTAGTATGGTAGTGGGCTTCACGAGGATATACAAGTAACATCAAATCTTTAGAAAGCAACGTTCATTGCTCGTTGAATATTCGCAAAATAATCTGATAATGACTAAACCATTGAAGCCTATGCCGTAGTAACCGTACAAATCTGAGTAAATGAAAACCATTTCATATCTTTCGAAAAGATAAACTTCAGTGCTACTCAATGTGAAAACGTAAAGATTTTCCCTCAGTTAATTAAATATTGTCCTTCATGTAGTACAAAGTTATACATAAACACCTGATCAGTTTCTAGTGTAACTTTCTCTTTTTAACACTGTTAAAACAAAAAGTCCACTTTGATTTTTTCGCGATTTTCCTCACTAATTTTCTTTCTTAGTTGTCCATTGTTTGCTTTGTCCAAACTTAGTAAAACTTTCTATCTAAATACTTTACGTGGCTTCGATCCTAAAGTCCTTAGACCCGATGTCGACATCGAGACATCTCTAAAAAACAGCTTGCTTCAGTACAATTTCTAATGCTATAATCATGATTCAAAATACGTGGTGTCACCTATTATATTGTGACAACGTAGTTGTGTTTTGTTGTAAAACTTTAAAACATTTATAACTTTCTTTAAACGGGCTCCTATAGTAACATTATCACCTATGGGCATATTGCTTTAACATATTAAGTAAAACTAAGACCGCAGTAGTTGCTGGTCGTGCATTGCAATGACAAATTGATTGTGTAGTAGCCCTGTAACAGAACCTAAAAATTTCGAATATCCATTTGACCAAATTATGGTTAAATTTCAAAATTTCATGCTGGACTTATTTTTTGATAAACTGTGTAAAGTTCTTTCCTAAGTTAAACTACGAGTAGCAATTACAACACGTATTTAAAGGGATACGTTCGCCTTTGTACATACATTATCTTAATATGAACGCCTTTAACGTACAACAATTTATTTTTCTTCAACTACAGTAAGCAATATAAGAAGACTTCAATCAAAAAATTACGTTTAGAATGCTAAAATTCGGGAATTTGATAAATTTGACATTACGACTCTTCGGTATTGTGTGGTACCGTTTGTATCACTATGAACCTTACCTCATTCTCGTTTTTTACTTCGAATACCGTCGTTTCTGGATTTTTCGTGTTTATTGGCACCCAACATGGGACCATGGAGACTAGTTTTTTTTTACATTTCTGTAATGCCAATTTGACAACGACGCCGACCTAGTGTTAACTAGGTCAACCTCGTTATCATACCAAGAGCTAGGTCACACTCAAGTGACCCTGTCTGCAAATCTAGCTAGTTCCCTTGTTCGAACCCCAGAGGGCGTATTTGTGCGGTCAGCACGAACTCCGTCTTATGTTTTCTATGTATTTAGGACTAGGTCAAGTTGTGTATGTATATATCCCTTATTCTATCCTTTTCTAAACTATGAAGCGAGCACTATTTCAAGATATATCTTACTAATTATATCTTGCTTCTATAATAAATGCGAAAGTTTAGATGGATATATGTTACTCAATCATAGGAGAAAAGCTGAACGGATCTGCATAGTGATAGGTTATATAGTCTGAAATAGCACATAGGCTATTTTTTGTCCCGAAAAACTGGCATGTTTCAGAGGATATAGCGATGAACGACTTCCACGCAGACAGAGTAGCTCGAAAAAGCTATTGCTAGTAGGTATATAGATATATTTGTAATCACGTTCTCGAAAACGGGGGTGGAAAATCGGTCTGTCAAGTTGTCAACATCTGGAAAATTCCTTTTCAACCAAGCGACGCTCGATCATCCAGGTTCTAAGTGTAAAATGATGTCACTTGTGTAATTACCCCGCTGGTTATTTAAAAATCGGCTCAGTCTGTTAAACAACTCACTTTTCAAATTCGTCGTCAAGTTATTAACCAGCGAGCCGAAGTAGTCTCGTTAGAGCATTTTAATTAGCGTATTTTTAATTTTGTTTTCGGTTTCGTCTCAGCTTAACGTGTAAGATTTTCCGATGGTACTTAGTTCTCACTCCCTCTTGCATAACATATATACTTACAGATGCTAAAGAGAGTGTAACAACGATAGAGAGCCGAGTACTATTAATAATCTATTGTTACCTTATGTATTTAAATCGGAATCATCTCGATTGATTCCAGAATTGAGGCCCCGACCACATTGACAGTTGATTAGGGCCGGGTAGTTTCTTTGTTGGGCTTAAGTATCGAGGAAAGTCGAAGATGTTGCCTGTGTAAATAACTATTAGGGCTGTCACACAACCCACAACGGATTTCGCCAATTCATTACTCTTGTCTGGAGTCGTATTATGAACTGTTAAAACATGCCAAGCTCCAGGCAGTAAAAGAGAGAAATATATTAATAGTGTTTTTGCTCTGTCTTTTTCGCTACCTGAAAATAATGTGGCCTCTGTTGCTTTCTGCTACCTAATATTTTTTATTGAGAACATGTACAGTCATATTTTAATGCAAAATAGAAGTACTTCATACGAATAAGTTACAAAGACCAGTGGGGTTACTATGACATGACTGTGTAGTTCATTTAACGGCGAGAGTAAAGGACAGAGCAGACATGGCAGTTATATAACTCTGTTATTTTCACTTAGCTCATGAAAAATACGCAGCTTAAACTATCACAGTATAAACAACATGTGAAGGAACGCTTAAAGATATCATGAGATGTAGCGTAGGTGAACAAAATATATGTAGGATACTAAAACAATTTACATTTGACTTACTTTTTCAGTTTAGTAAGTGAACCATGGAAAGAATCAATGTTACAAAGATGCTTATTATAAATATCTAAGAACTCACTAGAAAAATCTAAGTTAAGGTAATGTTGGGAGTAATTTGTGTAAGCAAAGCGCACATAAAATTAAAGGTCTTAATATTGACGCGAAACTAAGTTTGTCTATTGGTCTGTCTGATACGCATACCTAATTTTGTTTAAATTTATTATTATGAGCATTCGGGGCCTGAGAAAGGACATGGCGTCGGTTATACAGCTTAATCGAGTACCTAATAAGCAGCAACACGTGTTCAATATTTTAAGTGTATTTTGCTTTTTATTTAATTTGTTAGTAACACGATTTGCTAAAATACTTTTGTCAACATTTAATTAATTCTTCATTCTTCCTAAAATATCGTTAAACGGGTTTATATACAAACGCAGCAAAAATGTTAGAATATTAAATATGAATTTCAAACATAAATATAGTATAGTAGTTATAGATTTGACATCGAGCGACCAGAGGTAAGAGAAAGATATAATGACGTCAAAATGTACATTTATTAGCACACAATTTGGCCGAGGTACATTTGGCACACTTATTGCCTACAGTTTGAAGTGTGCCTATAATCTGACTATGAAAAAATGCTCGGTCGGTGATAGAGATAAAACATGGAAGTCTTTTCTTTTTCCTCTTACAGGAATTGCAATAAGGCTATCTTTCTCTGTCAAAGCGTGTCAGGCCCTTGATTTTAAATGACAAATTCCCATTATTATAGTGTTTTTGATTTAGTATTTAATGTCGTTTATAGTAACATCTAATACGGATCAGGCCAAAAACCAGCGCTGCAGCGAAGCCAAATGCTGAGTCCAGCCCCTTTTCCGGCATCATAGTACCTACTTACGAGTATTCTGTTGTATTTAATACTGTCTTCTCTAATTTCTTCCGTTACGTATCAATTAAGTCGCTTTTTGCCACCATACTCAATTTATGATGTCGAGTAAAGATTAAATGTCATTTGTCATTTGTCACATAAATTTATGTTTGATATCAAAATGGTGTCGCACATGTCTAACATATTTTTTATACGTGCATTTTTATTGGCTATAAAATACTAGTATGCTCTTTATTGGAAACTTACTGAGTTGGTCCTACTGGGTAAATTCTTCGTTATTTTTTTGTTTTTGTTTTTGTTTCATAATCATCAAAAAGTAACATTTAATTGTACCTTTAAATATACTTTGTCTTACTTTAGTTTATTTCAGTTTTCTCTGAGCAACTTTGTTTTCATATCATTAGTGGAAACTGTTTTGGCTCATGTATTAAGATAATTTTGTATTGCTTGAAATGTTATCGTATTGTTAACGTTACAATAGCTCTTAGTTACGTGACAGTAATAGCGGCCGAATTAATAACTATACAATAGCATGTCAAAAACAATATTGTCTGAGTAGAAGCGAGCCTCAGGTATTATTTTACCTTTTGTTATCGCGTTGAGACCTTTGTTAATCCGTTCATATACTTCAATAATTTCATTCCAAATTTAACTCTTTTACGGCTATCCTATAATGTACGACTTACGTGGCAAATCTTGCGTAAATTTTGGGACACCCTATAGCTTCTGACATACTAACTCACACACAAAAACACAAACCTACTCATTTATAATATTAGTGTCATTCTTAAAAGAACAAACAAGAGAAAAAAAAAACACTTATCTTGTTTAAAATTCTACAGAGTTTATCTATGGGGCGTTTTCACAAAAAAGAGCTTTTTTTTTAATGTTTCTATGTTTAAATGTTAACTAAATCCTAATAAAAAACATGTTTTTTTTAATGTTTCTATGTTTAAATGTTAACTAAATCCTAATAAAAAACATGTCCCGAATATGCACCGAAGTTTATTCAACTTACATAATTGCAATAGATGTTGAAAAGCTCTTTGATTTTCAAGGAACGTTTCTCTTGGAAAACACCGTAAAAAAATCATCACTAATAACATAAATACACACACACATTTAAACTTGTAAATATCTTAGCCTGATTGTGCAAAATGTGGTTATAGAATTAGCGACAAGTCTATTAGAGTTGTTGTCATTTCTGTAGGTCTGTCTATTCCACTTTGGGAATAAAGGCGTGATGTTAATAAAAACACGATATTTAGCCAAAAAAAAATTGTACAATGTTGACAAATAGCCCGTAATAAAGCTCTAGCCCGTCTAGCTCCTAGAGCTAGACGTAAACAAGAGCCGAGAGGGCTGGGGTGAGGTTACCTCCACACATTTGTTTAAGTCTTAAGTGATAAAGTGAACTGAACTCTTAGGGCTATATGAATAAACTGATCTCGACTGTAATCCCTGTCTCAAGATGCGTCAAAACTGGCCAAATACGAGTTGGACTCGTGCACAAGATAAAACACTTTTTTAGTTTCACATGTCCCGGTGTTTGACTTTTTTTTTAATAAATCTTATTCAACTAAATAATATGTGAATATTTCAAGCGTTGCCATTATTAATACATACATACATACATACATATTATCACGCCTTCATTCCCAGAGTGGGGTAGGCAGAGCTGCAGAAATACCAACAACTACAACAAGAGTTGTTGGCAATTCTGCAACCACATTTTGCACAAAAAGGCTAAGATGTTTACCAGTGTATTAGTGACAGGTTGCAAGCCCATCGCCTAACAGTACTAGAAGCCCTCATTCCCTTAGTCGCCTCTTACGACATCCACGGGAAGACATGGAGTGGCAGTATTCTAACCCGGCAACCACACTTAATATTTAATTTCTTCTGTTTTTAGTATTTGTTGCTATAGCGGCAACAGATACATCATCTGTAAAAATTTCCACGGAGCCTGGTGACAGACAGACATACAGTGAAGGCTTAGTAATAGTGTCCCATTTTTACCCTTTAGGTTTTCTATATACGTAACGTTCACTTAGACGTATCATGTGACAGGCATCTTGGGCAAGATACGTTTATTAATACGGCCCATAGACTGACGCTATTGAGTTGGGACGCGATCTGTGTGTGTATAGAAAGTAAATATAGTTAATATCAGTTAGTTAGTATTTACTAAGGTATCCGACTCAATAAGGTTAACTTTGACTTGTCTTGAGATGGACATCTGCAAGATCAGGTTTAATATCAATAAGGTTAACTTTGACTTGTCTTGAGATGGACATCTGCAAGATCAGGTTTAATATCAATAAGGTTAACTTTGACTTGTCTTGAGATGGACATCTACAAGATCTGGTTTAATATCAATAAGGTTAACTTTGACCAGTCTTGAGATGGACATCTACAAGATCTGGTTTAATATCAATAAGGTTAACTTTGACCAGTCTTGAGATGGACATCTACAAGATCTGGTTTAATATCAATACGGTTAACTTTGACCAGTCTTGAGATGGACATCTACAAGATCTGATTTAATATCAATAAGGTTAACTTTGACCAGTCTTGAGATGGACATCTACAAGATCTGGTTTTAACCAATAAGGTTAACTTTGACCAGTCTTGAGATGGACATCTGCAAGATCAGGTTTAATATCAATAAGGTTGACTTTGACTTGTCTTGAGATGGACATCTGCAAGATCAGGTTTAATATCAATAAGGTTAACTTTGACCAGTCTTGAGATGGACATCTACAAGATCTGATTTAATATCAATAAGGTTAACTTTGACTTGTCTTGAGATGGACATCTGCAAGATCAGGTTTAATATCAATAAGGTTAACTTTGACTTGTCTTGAGATGGACATCTGCAAGATCAGGTTTAATATCAATAAGGTTAACTTTGACCAGTCTTGAGATGGACATCTACAAGATCTGGTTTAATATCAATAAGGTTAACTTTGACCAGTCTTGAGATGGACATCTACAAGATCTGGTTTAATATCAATACGGTTAACTTTGACCAGTCTTGAGATGGACATCTACAAGATCTGATTTAATATCAATAAGGTTAACTTTGACCAGTCTTGAGATGGACATCTACAAGATCTGGTTTAATACCAATAAGGTTAACTTTGACTTGTCTTGAGATGGACATCTGCAAGATCAGGTTTCATATCAATAAGGTTAACTTTGACTTGTCTTGAGATGGACATCTGCAAGATCAGGTTTAATATCAATAAGGTTAACTTTGACTTGTCTTGAGATGGACATCTGCAAGATCAGGTTTAATATCAATAAGGTTGACTTTGACTTGTCTTGAGATGGCTATCTGCAAGATCAGGTTTAATATAACGATCCAATAAAATTACACGCTTTGTACGATTGTTAAATAAAATGTGAGATTAAACTTTATGACACGATTTCGAGATAAAAAACAAATGGTTTCGAGTAATAACCGGTGATTAATTCTTATCTACATGACGGCCCATCATGGGCTAGAGTAAGGGACGAAGTAATGCGCAAGAGTGACGTACAAGAATAATATTCATTTCATGTTGCTCGCTCTAATGTATAAGTGCGTCCCTTACGCTGGCGCATAAGCCGTCGTATAGAGACGCATTACAAATGGCTACGACGACAGTTTTTTAAATATAACATAATGAAATTGTAAAAAAGAAAAAGAAGAAAATCGTTTATTTAGTGTTTAAAATAATTAATTAATTGCAAAACAAAGTGCAAATAACTTATCAAACTATTTATATTAAATATAAATAGTTTTATAAGTTATTTGCACTAAAGACGACAGACACTAAAAGGATGACCAACTCAGCATCAATGCTGCAGCGTGTAGCCACAGCGCTGATTTACAGCTGGTAGTGAATATCCTCGTAAGACCCGGTGTCCTATAGAAAGTACATAATCCAGGCAATTAAATTTAAACCTTATTTCAAGGAGTATAACGTTCATTTTAATTTGTTTCATAATTGAAAATATCATTTAAGTGCAAAGGTAATTGAACTTTATTTCCTTGCTAGTAGATTCAAATTCCTACTAACAAAAATCTACCGGATTGTAGTATGGTGGGTCTCAAGAGGATATGATGTGATTATGACTAATATCTATAATAAATTTGGTCAGTCGCACAATAAGTAGACATCAAATTACAATGTTACACAAATTAACCTAGTCCCAAATAAAACTCCAGGCTTGTACTATGGGTACTTGGTAACGATAAGAGCAAACGCATATATATACCAAGGATCGAACACGTGACCGCTAGTTACGCAGGGTCACTACCAACTAGGCCAACAACATCTTTAATATGGATCATACACAGATTTAGGTTACCGTTTTTCCTGTGGACACACCGAAAGTTAACGTTTTAAGGCCTAATTTTCTGGCTAAGCCCATTCCCGCAAAAACCGTTTTTAAGAGTGTGTATGACCCATGGATACATGAGGATTCTCGTTAGGGGGGCATTTACGTATCTAAAGCCCCTTACGCTGGCTAATATGGTGTTCCGATGGCTCGTTAAGCGCGTATTTAGTTGGCACGCGATCCACATTTTGTCGATTTTTCGACAGGGATCAAACATCGTTGGCTGGTCGTCGAACGTCGCCTTGACAAATTGGCCGCGCGTTGGCACGTGTATTGGGTGTTTTCTATGTATATTTATCATTGTCTAGTGCCCAAAACAACAGTCGACTTTATTTTATTTTATAATTTTAAGGTTTACTAACAATTGTTTACACTGAGGCAACATTTTAGTCACTTCGGACCAAAATGTACAAAACGCAAAATGTACACCACACACGTACAAAAAGCAATTTGTCACAATACCTTAACCAATTCATCATATATCAACATATCACAGATCAATCACTTGAACAGCACCATTTTAAGCTTTTTGCACATGATGCGTGTAGAACTATTTGGATATTGCACGTTTTGCGTAATGTACATTTTGCGAGTAGTGTGCATTATCAGATTTGTACATTTTGCAATACGCGTATATTCATTTTTTCCATTGGTCACGATTTGCGTGTAACTGTACATTGTGCGTTTTGTTAATTTTGCTCTGAAGCGACTTAAGTTACTTCATTTCGGTAAATGCAACAATTACACAAAGGTAAACACCGCATGCACTATTTATAGCATTGGTATAATCTAAATATTAAACTTACATACATACATAACATCACGCCTTCAATCCCAGAATGGGGTAGGCAGAGCTACAAAAATACCAACAACTCTAAAAAGACTTGTTGATAATTCTGTAACCACATTTCGCACAATCAGGCCAAGAAGTTTACTAGTGTATTATTGACAGGTTGCAAGCCCATCGCCTAACAGTACTACAAGCCCTTATTCCCTTAGTCGCCTCTTACGACATCCACGGGAAGACATGGAGTGGCACTATTCTAACCCGGCATCCAAACTTAACTAATTAAATTAAAATATATCTACAGGATCAAAGTAGATAGCAGTGACATTAAAACAGCTATTTACAAGCTTACAAAGTCTAGCTATAGGAGAATTTGATTCCAAAACAGTTCTTCCGAAGCACAAGGGATCGCAGAGCGGGGTACAAGCGAAGCTGAGGGTGTGAAAGCGCAAATATGTCCTTACAACGGAGGGCAATCAATCTTGTTTCTTACAAGTTTATAGCATAAAGTCCAGAATACATCTACGTGCGGTCATTGAATCCATTTTCTAAGGAGTTCTCAGATATGTGTATACATATGGACCTTATCTCATTGAAATAACTTGACTGTACTTTGGAGCTATGTCATTGCGTGTGTGTGTGATATAACAGTTATAAAACTTACATAAATATAGGAGGGATGTACAAAGACGAACTTATACGTTCAAGGGATCTCTTCCAGTCAATCTTAGAACCTCGTCCTTAAATATATCCTATATATGTGTTCATCCAGCGAATTGAGTTTTTGCCGTTAGTGCCTTATTGAAACATAATTATCCAAACATTCTTATTACCTTTCACATTTATTATATTAGTAGCATACTATTTTATTCATTGGGTTAACATAACTAACTAGATGGAAATGCAACTTAGTTTCATTTGATTGTATTACGCAGACATTAACAGTTCAAGCAAATTAGAAGCTACACAAACTGCCTTAAGGCGATGGATATCCAAGAAACAAAGGGAGCCAATAAAACTTATACTAGGGCTTTTCTGTAACAAGACTTCGCTCTTGATGGAGTATTAAGCTCGGGTTACTCCGGTCGGGCCCGGTAAACAATACTCTGTTAAATTAATATTAACAAAGTTTTTGATGAAACCGAATATAGTTACGAAAGTTGGAATAACGCGGCAAATGGGTTTACTTTGGGTCTGCGAGTGGGTATTTTGGGTTTGGATATTCTGTCACGCCGTTATTGACGCGGGCAGTCTAGTTGGTAGTGACACAGACTACAGGGGGGTGATTCTCTCAACACAGCGCTGCGTCGATCTGCAGCAGGCACTGAGTCGAGTTCAGTGTCGTGCAAAGCTGCCTAATTTAGAAGGCATGCAATGTGTTTTGTACGCTCCGACGAGACTACTTAAACTTGCCAGATAAAACTTCACCTTTAAGATCGACGCAGCGCTCGGCTGTTTTGAGAGAATCACTCCCCAGTACCGGGTTTGGTTCCGGTAAGAGACCATACTTGTGTGATGACCGAGAGTATATTCGTTCTTTAGTCTTGTGCGTGTTGCATGTTTTTAATAAATTAGTACCCATGTTTATCGTTGTCTATTAACTACGCTCTATAGCCTAATACGTTGGCTATGGCTATAGAGCTTAGTTTGGAACTGTGTCTATTGGTGTGAGATTGTTCCGTGATAATTATTTATTTATCAAGTGTTTTAACTATATATTTAATTGTTATCTTATCAACAACAACGCTAAACAATGTGTAATAATTATCTTGTAATAATTATCTTCAGAAGTTAAACTGTTCCGTTAAGTTAAGTTAATACACGTAACTTCTCGAAGTTCAATAACTCCACGTACATGTTAAACATGAGTTGGGCAAGGAAATTGTAGCTTCAGTCGCTGTAACAGTGTTGTATCGGCTACATGGCTGTTATAACTTCTAATAGTAAATCGTTTCTCTGTAAGTTTTACACACTAAATATTTAAATATAAAAGTAAAATAACAATACTAATACATACAAAGAATAAACATAAAAAACCTAACCTAAGGGAACCCGCTGGCAGTGGGGCAAATATACGTCCGAGCGACTCGCGTGTGTGGATTGTTATTACTATTAAGTGAGAATTCACGGTCCAGAAGTGTATTAAACTGTGAGGCGTCTTAACAACATTTGGCTTTTTTCCAAAGAACTTTGCTCCCTTAATCCACCATCGCTTCCTCGTCAACTTCCATTCATGGTATTATGTGGTAATCATTCATTTGGCGATCTTCTTATTGGTTATTTTGATGGATGATATGTTATATTTTGTTTTATCTGTTTTTTTCAACTCGTCATTAGTAATAAATATATTGGGTTTAAATTGGGTCAGTGTTTTGCTTGTTTTTTGTTTATGGCGGGAATTCTCTATTACACATTTAATAGTGTAACATTGCCGTCCCTCTTTATTTATGAAACTGCAATTAATGTGAGTAGCAACATAAGCCAGTTACCGAAGTTTGATAATATTCGCATGCAGAGAAAAGTAAAACATGAACCGTACAAAACCGCACGTAGCGCAAAGCACATTCGGAATTGCGTCTAAGATCTGTAATAAATAACCGAAAACTGTTCTAAAATTACAAATTAGTAAATAGAAAAAGATGATATAAATTAGAATGGCAAAATGTATATTTAATATAGTCTGTAAAGATTCATGATGTATGTTAATTGTAACTATTTTTATGCCTAACGGAAAATCATAGTGATCCTAATTAATCCGACATTACATCTATGTTTCGCCTACGTTAAAATTATCATGGTGTGCCAAATATTGGTTTCCCTTTCTTTGGTATATTTTTTTTTTGTAAAAATTATATGCTCCATAATAACTTTAAGCATACATTACAATAATCATTATTAACTCTCGTGACATTATGAAACTTCGCAACATTCACTATGCATAAAGTCCGTTGGCCAAATAATCTTTATACTCGTACATAAAATTAATGCTCCAAAACGTCGCAAGAAGTACTGTTTTTTTTTTTTAAATTGCTAATCAGAAAGAATGTTACACCATGAACCCTGTCTAATGTCTTAACATAATCTTTTTTTTTTTTTACTTGCATCTACGCATAATTTACAGAACGGTTAATTCTCACTATGCTCGCACAATTATCCCAAATTTACGTAACACGAGTACATACACGGAAGGTTTTGAACAAAGTGATCTCGTTTGTATTCTCCGTAGTTTGGACTTAATGTTTGTCTAATTTGTCTTGTATAACTTGCAAACCGCTTAACCTGGGACAAATTTATTACGGAATAACGTCTCATAATACACTTTGCTTGGCTAGAATTATTAACCTAAATTTGTGGCTGAATTTGCCTAACCGCCTGGAAGAGAAATTGGTGCCAAGATTATGTAAAATGGAGATATTACAACAACCTTGATGGTTTATATATGTATGTTATTATCTGTAATGTTAGTAATAAAGGTTCATTTTTATATTATAATAGAGTTCAATATATCAATCACTGAATTGTTTGGTCTCAGAATTATTTTCTTCTATTTGTTTGAACCAGCACTTTTCATCAGGGTGGAAGCGAACGCCTTTATTATAAATTTTCATAAGTTTTACACGGTTTTATTTTATCTGTCTTTCCTTTATAATCATAGGTATTTCTTTTACACTCGCTGAAATTCTTTTCGTTGATTTCATGTTCATTTGATCCTGCTGTTTCTTTATCAATTTTGCCTGTTAATCCCAAATGACAGTCTTTCCTTGTTTCTAATTTGAAATGTAAACGTCAATGCATGTTCAACTTGGGAGTAACCTTTATTTGAATGTTTCTCAAGAGTTGACCTTTCATACTGCCCATTAGAAGTTCACCGTCGATTTTAATAACATACTTTACTAATCTAGACACTGTTTTCTAGAAAATATTTTAACATCTAAATTTTCTCTTCACCTGTAGATTCTTCCACATTCAATTTTAAGTTCAATAATCCATTGGCCAGCATTTGATATTTTATTTGATATTTTTTTTCTATCAAAAACCTTTCATTTATTATTTATCTCTGATGAATTGCTAATAGTGTTATTGTGTGAAATCATTATGCCTCCTGTAATCTCTTTAAATACTGGTCACCAAATTGTAAACTTTATCAAGATATATTTTCCTCTAATACGTATTTAGAGAGATCTAATTTTAATACGCGCAGTTTTTGCTGTCTTTTTTTTACGCAATTTTTCATTTTCCCTAATAAGACGATATTATGGAAGTGTGCTTACTTACCCGTAAAACTTTAACTAATTTGTGATCTCAAAAACACATCCGTCCGCTGTCTCAATATAACTTATACTTATCACATTAATGGTTTTTTCATCTGTTGACCCTAATACTACTAATTAAAATCGTCCTTGTCTTTCTGAAGGTATTTTTAATTTAAACTAGAAACGTTGTTGTACAAGACAATATCTCCAAACTTATAGGGAATTGTGGATTTGAAATAAACAGTTGCGTTGCTCTAAAAAAAAAATATTCTAGTACATACACATGATAATAATTGGGTTATCCCATAATTTTGTAATGTATAGTGATTCAAAAACCATTTCGAGAAAAAGGGTTGTAGAACCATTCCCTGTTATCAGATTATTTTACAAAATTAGTATTAAATAGTTATTTCTAATTTATCATTATTTGACCTGTAATTTAGTGACGTCACGATCTTCATTGGTAAGTTGTGTCTAATCTGTGATCAACCATAGTACTGCATATAATATGAGTCCGGAATGCAGTAATAAATAAATAATGTATATCGAATTTTGTCTTATTTATTTCTGTTTTATTTTAACGCTTATTAAAATTAAGACAATTTTTAACTGTATATAAACATGACAAGGTCAGATCTTTAAAAAAATGGTATGATTAAAATACAAGTCCGTTTTGGAACCTCCGCCCGTAGGCTAGTCTGTGGGTGAAATTGTCAAACTCAACAAACTAAAAATAAAATTTCGGTTTGTTTGGTGTGAAACGTATAACTACTCGTTTTCTGATTTTCTGCATTTTAACAACATTGCTTCAAATTCTACGGAATCTGACGATCCTGCTACACATATTGACCATCGCCAGATCTTGGATATCGATATTCTTGCTTATAATGACGACCAACGCTGTACATTTATTAAACTTTGTAAGGGCTGATTCCACTAATCTATCCAAAGTGGATATAGTCAGGATATTGACATACTTGGGAGACAGCTCCGATCACAACGTAGCTGAAATACGTGGAGCTAAAGCTCTAATGTAAGTATGATTTAGGTATAAGAATATAATGTTTACAATACCATTTTTTTTTTAATTCTTTAGTTTACCTATATTGACATGACTTGACATTGACATTTTACGTGATCTGACAGAAATGCGTACTCTCAAACGAATTCAATAGTTTTAAAGCATTTCTCAAACAAACCAGCTTGTAGTGACGTAATAAAAACATTTTCTTTAAAAATTAAAATAAATTAATATATTGATTTAAATGCAAAAACCGTGAAATTAGTGTCTTCAATTAGTCTATTTTATCGAAAAAAAAATTAAAAACTAGTGGTATTTTTTTTTGGGATAACCCAATTACACTATTAACTTATAACGTAAGGAATGTTTTTGATTAATGGCGATATAATGTGTCTACAAAAATATTAAAGGACGTTTTGGACTAAACACTCTTAAGCAAATTTATTGATTGTTTGAATAACATTATTCTTGGGTACATTGAATATCTCTTTATTCCTTTTAAACTCATTTAGGTTTACTTCATTACGTTATTATGCAATCGAAATCAAAACGACATCGGTGATGTACGGTGCAACACAAATCTTTTCTATCGTCACTATTGAAAAATCTCACACATCCATAATATGTGTGAAAAATCGGAGGGGCGACAGCTCAGTTACTGCAAAGTGGGGCTAAAAGGATAATGTGCAGAGCACTTTAACAGAACGGCAAAAAACCGTGACTGTGCTTAATCAGTCCAGAATCTGCTGCCCGATGAGTCACTCTGTTACTAGACGTTGAGCGATCGGTGGTATTAGGTACGTCATCCGGTCACTAAGGCTTTGGAGTTTAGTAAATTGACAAAACGTCTTTTAGACGCACCATTATTTTTTTCAACTTAGGTAACCTTCCAAGTTTTTCAAATTAACTTTATGTCGTTCTTCTCATTGTGCATTTGTGACTTTGTTCAGAAATTGCACCTAAAAAACCCATTACCATCATTTACTAGGAAGCAAGGGATGTCCTTAATTTGGCCTAGCCCTGCTCCGTGCCCCATTAATGTGTTTCGTACAGTTTTTCTTCTACCAACATTTCCTATTATTCTTTCATATATTTTTTGAAATCAATTGTGATATTTATTGAAAAGGAAAAGGTAGCGGCAAATTTAACAAAAATAGCCCGAGCGACCCTCCTCCGCTTTTCAATATGGATTCCGAGCACTGGCTACCTTTTCTACGCCGTTTTTCTGAATACAGGGAGCTACTTTGTGGTATTTATACTATTGCTGGTTCTATTGTCGGACTGAATGATTTTTTTGAAGATACATTTGGATTGTTTTCTATATTTCAATCCATGCCAAATTATTATTATAGGTATTTGGTAACTTCGAATTTAAATTTAACGCACTTTTTACGTGACTATTGTCACATTCTAAACCAAATGTACTAAATCCGTTAAAAACAGCCTTTGAAATATTAGGAAAGGGCTTAAGTTTTATAGTCAAGTTGCAATATTTATCCGCATTTTGAGATATATTAATTTTTCCGTGTGGTTGCCGGGTTAGAATAGTGCCACTCCATGTCTTCCCGTGGATGTCGTTAGAGGCGACTAAGGGTAAAAGGGCTTGTAATACTGTTAGGCGATGGGCTTGCAACCTGTCACTAATACACTGGTAAACATCTTAGCCTGATTGTGCAAAATGTGGTTACAGAATTATCAACAAGTTTTTAGATTTGTTGGTAATTCTGTAGTTCTGCCTAGCCCACTCTGGGAATGAAGGCGTGACTTTATCTATCTATCTATCTATTTTTAATTTAAACTGAAGATGTCAGATAGAAACGTGTTTTTTAATGAATAGTCCCAGCGTTTTTCCGCAATATCCGGAAACAATTTGATGCCGTGCTCGAAATATTTGTATTATTTCCCACTAGATCTATTATTTGGGCCTGTATTCGGGTCCGGGTCTGACGCAATGCGAAAACTCTATTGAAACATGTATCAAAATATCAATTGTAATTATAAGTGCTGCTATCTGAAATACACCCAGTAAGACTTTCCCTAATGATCCCAGACTGTGCTGGGGGTTACCATGACATGCCTAAGCAATTTAGTTTATGATGATGCTAAAGGACTGAGCTTAAGCAGTTGTAGAGCTCTGTCTCTTTCTCTCGCCGTAAACTGCATTGCTTAGCCATGTCATGGTTATCCGTCTGATCACCATACTTTTAATTATAAAAGGATTTATTTAAAAGTCAATAAGAAGCTTTGATTAGAATAGAATAAAATTGAAATAATTTCAGTGTCAAAATTCTACACAATACGTATAACACAAAAATAGGGCGCCACCCAGCATTATGCCGTGGCCTGGAGAGCCCCCTATTTGAATGAGATCCCGAAAACTAGTTTGCCTACCTACGTTACAAAATACAATACTACAAGAGACAAGAGAAACTAAAAACACGTGACGAAAAAACCAACAGACATTTAACAGGGTGAACAATAACTTGAATTGATGAGCAATTTAAAAAAATACAAATTTTAAACCGCCATCCACAGACAAGGAACATTTAACTACGCAGTTGTATGGCAACACTTGTGCAGGCAACCAACCAACTGTTGATGTTTATGAAGTAAATTTGTTGCTTTGTTGACATATACATTATCAAAATGTTAAGTGGTTTCTTTAAAGTAATGCAAACGTATGTATGTATAAATGTATGTACGAGTAAACTCTTTATTGCACATAAACAATTACGAGACATTTGCATCAATATATCATCAATATTGTCTAGTACCCATAGTACAAGCCTAGAGCTTAGTTTGGGACTAGGTCAATTTGTGTGATATTGTCCCCTGATATTATTATTATTATATAGATAATGTATATAGGCGAACTCGTCAATTATTATTACGCTTGGCTCGTAATATTTATATTTGCCCTAGATAATAAATAAACCGATAATCCCTTAACATGGTAATGGCGTAAAACAAGAGAGGTGCCCGAGAAAATCCGGAATGATGTCGCACTGCTAGATCAAAACAGTATCAACTCAAAAAACTTGTTAGATTTGTTTCAAGTCCTAACACATTGGTATTAAAGTTGATTTAGAAATACACTTTTATTTTGAGTTTATGCTGTTTTGATCTAGCAGTGCGATGTGTCTGAGAATAAAGGATAACGAAACGCAAGGAAAATCCACTTACCAACTTTTTGCTACGAGGGCATATTTAACACCCTTACCGTGAGTTTCTGATTCATAATTTGAACCTTTTGGCTACTAAGGTATACAAGTAAAAATGAATAGGTATAAAAATGACTAGAAAGAAAGTTGGAGAGAAGGATTTATTGACTAAGTATAAAAATGCCGACATTAAAATACGTAATTATTTAGGTAGTGTCGACGGAGCTCCACCGTCGCGGAGCTCCTATTTCTGGGTGGTTTGGCCCTCCGAGCCTGCTGTAAAGCTGGCATAACGTAAACCTACCTACGTATTTAAATGTCAGATTTTTTATGCTTGGTCAATAAATACTTCTCTCCAATTTTCTTTCTAGTCATTTTTATAGACCTTAGTCGCCAAAAGGAATTCGAACTGCTGGAAACACGGCTCGAGACTACTTGATGGTTTTGATTTTGAAGAGATTGCTTAAATTGTTTCCGACCATTATCTATATTTCTATGATTTTCCTCATTCCTTGACATTTTTTGGTATAGCAAGATTAACAAAATAGCTCTAACAATATTGTTGGATAGCAGGCGTTTAATTTGCGTAATTATTATAGAAATTTGCGAAAGGATGGTGAAATAAAATCAAAAGCTGCGTGTTGTTTTTATTATTACGATCGTTCTATTGCGGGAGTTCGAGGATAGGCGTATGAAAATAACAAATTAGTAACGTAGCGTGTGATATGTGGTTGCTTCACGTAGGTTGCTGGCTCACGGGTGTACGCTAGGAGTACAAACAAGACCCCAATTTTAAAGTTGAACTTATTTTACTTAGGTGACTACAAGACCCAAATCGTGCAATCCAAAAATTAAGCTCTACGCACTATCAAACTAGATAACGAAATATTGAGTTATTATAATGATTTTAAAATTGTCTTAAGTCTTAGCACGACAGTGGACCAGAGGTTTCTGGATAAACCAACAACTTGACTCGTGGTAGTGGGCACTCATACTGAAGTGTTACTAAAGGAACGTACAATAACCTGAAACCCAAAAAAGTCTTGGGTGAATACCTCCCCCCACACGCGATATTTCGGATTTTTTTTTTTTACTTTTAATGAAGCTATTTTTTCTTCTGAAAAAAAAACTGGATTGCTTTTAAAAAAATTGTGATTGTTGTGAAAAAGCGTCTTGATTCCATACGAGTGTTACAATACGTTAGATAGATTTACTAATCACTAAACAACTTGCTGTTGTTACTATCAGCTTTGGTTGATATTGCGAATATAATAACTATTTGAATATAAAAAAAAGTGTTAACTAGAAGAAAATCTCTTGTTTTTTGGGATCCAAAGAACAAGGAGCTATGAAAACGGGTAATTTTCTATGGAAATTCTGTACTTAGTGACCCGTTTTCATTGCATTTGAGTATTATATAGTGTTGCCATGTCTGTCTGTCCGTCTGTCTGTGACTCTTAGTACTACAAAGCTGTAATTTGGCATAGTTATACATTTAAATAACGCCAACAAAGATGGAAAATAATCCCTTCAAATTCCCGGCCTTCCATACAAATAAACCAAAGATATTTTACTTTTTTACATTATTACATCGAGTGAGATGTCATTGGATAGCTTTTAAAAAAACATGACGTATATTTCAATCAATCAATCATACATTTTAAGATTTGGTTGACTGTTTAGGGAATATTAAACTCAAAGGTGAAATTTTGTCAAGTCACAGCCAAAACTACAAGGTAGGTAATAAAATTGTGAAAAATATTTTAGATGAAAGCACATACGAGTAATACAACGATCTTAAATGGAAAACTATCACGACGAAAACTAGTTCATACTTGTTGCTTATTGAGATAGTTTTTTTGTGTTCGTAGTAACAGTTACGGAACCCAACACTGATCATGCTCCCTCATGCTCTTACCCGGTTTTTTATCGAGATAAATACATAACCTAAGCGTTGACGGGATACTATCACCGCTTAGCCGGCAGGGTCACCCGGCAAACGGGCCGCCTCCAGCGTTTGCGGTGACGGTTGGCGCTGCTCGACAAAAACCCGCGCGTAATAGGGCCCGCTTTCTATGGGCGTCTACCCGCAGACCTAAAAACCGTGCAAGAACATGTCGGACCATACTGAGTGTAGGGTTCCGAAGCCGTTAAAATAAAAATCTACAGGTAATAACTAGTTTTCTATTTAAAGTCATTTGGTGCCGTCTTAGATGATTTTGGTGGGTATAAACACTTTGTATGCGAGATTTGAAAGAGTGTGATAAGGGTTTGCGTATGCAAGAGTTACTCATCAAATGCCTCTTATATGCCGATGATCAAGTTATACTTGCTCCATCGGCACTTGAGTTGCAGGAGATGGTGACAGTGATGAATGAGGGATTTAAACAAAAGGGTATGAAAGTAAACGTTGCTAAGACCAAGGTCATGGTGATAGAAAAGGACGAAGATATTACTGAGTGCGTGATAAATATAAATGGTGAATTAGTAGAACAAGTGAGTGAATTTGTGTATCTGGGAAGTATGTTTACAAGAGATGGTAAGTGTGAGAAGGATATTGAGAGGAGGGTGAATGCAGGAAATCAGATAAATGGAGCCCTGCACTCCTTTGTGAGCAGAAGGGGCGTTTCACAAAAAGCCCGACTGGCTGTTCACAATGGAGTGTTGGCCCCTACTCTGATGTATGGTAGTGAATGTTGGGTGTGGCAGGATAAGCATGAAAGTCGTATAAATGCAGTAGAAATGCGCTCTTTGCGTAGTATGTGTGGTGTAAAACTGTGTGATAGAGTAAGGAATGAAAACATCAGAGAGAAGTGTGGTCTGAAAGAAGATGTAGTGACTAAAATTGAAAAGGGCATGCTTCGATGGTTCGGTCATTTGGAAAGGATGGATGAAAAAAGATTGACGAAAGAAATGTACAGTGCTAAAGTGAGTGGAAGGGTCGTAAGGGGGCGCCCTAGGCGTACTTTTTTGAATCAAATCGGGGAAATACTAGAAAAGGGCCGAATCTTAAGTACCCGAAACCGACGTGCATGCATGACTCGATGTATGAATGTGGAAGAAGCGAAAGGGTATTGTCAGGATCGTAGCAAGTGGAAAGAAGTGGTCTCTGCCTACCCCTCTGGGAAACAGGCGTGATTTATGTATGTATGTATGTATGTAAACACTTTAATCGCCTGTATCTCAAGAAACAATGATGTCTACTTAGTCATGACAGTTTATTTAGTCGTGATAGTTTTCTTTTTAAATTCGTGGTAATTAATTGATGCGCACAAACCCGGAATATTTTTGAAAGACCTATCCAACGATACCTCTACACTATGGGGGAAAAAAATACCCCACGTTAAAAGTGTAGTTTTTTTTTTAAGATTATATTCTACCACTTTATCGGCGTAACTAATTTGTATATTCATGCCAAATTACAGCTATCTAGAACTAAGAGTCTCTTAGCTAGGCTGCGGACGGACATGGCGAAACTATAAGGGTTCCTAGTTGGACTACGGAACCCTAAAAAATGAAAACTTGGATGGTAAATTTGGGCGCCGACTTAAAGATCTTTTATTGACGCAATCAAAACATCCCATAAAAGAGTATAGTGATAACTAGCTTTTTAATTAATTTGTTATTTTTATTATTATTTACCTGTTGACATGATAGTTTTAATTTGACTTGTTATTTTTATTCAATATTTTTTAGACATTTGTGACTAGCTAAATAAGCCATATTTTTCTTTAGTTCAATTTATTTCTTATTTTTACTTCATTATTATTATTATTATTTACATTTTGACGATCCTATTGTGAATTCATTAATATTATGTGACATAGAATAATGATGTAATTATCAATATGAAATAAATGCATGTCTACCTAAAGAACTATTAAGTTTACTTAATTGCCTTTTGCGGCTTATTCCCCGTCAGCTCCTTTGGAATAACAGCCGGGACTTTAATCTCCCGGTAGTTCCTTTAAGTATTCTGCGCCTTGACGGAAGTCGGTAAATAGGAACCACTTTACTTCTTAATTTTAAGGTGAAATGTTTTCTTTCATTTTTCCTACAAACATTCATCGTCGACTTTAGTGTATCTACTAAACAAACGTTTTCCGTGTAGAACTGGTTTATCGCTGTTCCCTCGGGAGTTGACTAATTTTTCGCAGTTAAAATTGGACAGCACCCAAGGGAATAGCGATAAACGACTTCTATGTGGACAAAGTCGCGCGCAAAAGCCAGTTTTATTTTTTACTTTTTTTAATAATATTGTCAATATTTATTTAAAATCTGTAAGCTAAGTTTTTTAGAATAAATGTTATTATTATTATATTATTATTTTTATGTAATCCCGTGAATGTCGTAAAAGGCGACGAATGGATTTAGGGCTTGTATGTTAGGCGATGGGCTTGCAACCTGTCACTAATTAATACACTGGTAAACATGTCAGCCTGTTAGTGCAAAATGTGGTTACAGGATTACCAACAAGTCGTTTTAGAGTTGTTGGTATTTCTGCAGCTCTGCCTGCCCCACTCTGGGAATGAAGGCGTAATAATATGTATGTGCATGTTTGTAATGGTAATAGTCGTGTGAAAACACTAAAACTGATTTAATGAAAATTTTGAAATTTCTTTCAAAGCCGATATCTCTTAAACGGCCAAACCGATTTGGATAAAACCTAGCTACGAATACATTTCAATTACATAATTTACTTGAAAAAAAAACCGCGTAAAAATCTGTCCATCTGTTTGACAGCTATAATGCCAGACATACAAACACACAGACACGCCGATACGCGCGTTAAACATACAACATCTCTCATTTTTTTCTCAGGCGTGGTAAACTGCGATAAATGTTTGCGTGGAATGAAAAGCGAAATGTTATCCCTTAAGCCTCTAGCTTATTAATGTTGTCGACTTTTGTACAATTTGCAATGTCAGTTTTTAATTTAAGCTAAAAGCCCACTGCAGCGGCAGCGCACGACCGAGGCTATGCACGAGAATTTAAATTTAATCCGCCATTCGTAAGAAAATAATTAAATATCAAGCTGTAGGCATAACTCACAATAGCGAATTATTCTAAACTAATAATACATTTTCATAGTGAATGGGCAATGGTACTAATCTTTATTGACCATTCTGGATATTGTCCAGAATCACAATAGTTTGGCATTACACTAAATTTCCCTGAATTATTAGCACAGCTGTATTGGATATTTTGATTTTAGTACGAGTAGTAATTTAAGTACATACGCGCATTTGAATGTTAATCATTATGCTTTCTTGGTTTATTTACAAAAAAACTATTTTGTAAAGTGGTGCCCTGCACGCACGGGTGTCGTTTGGCATAATATCGATTGTCCGAAACGTATTGGGCATGACATAATTGGCATAATTGTTTTTCGATGAAAGTTAACATGGCAGAAAATGTTTTGTTTGGTTGAAAATTAAAACTAATTGTTGACCAGGCCGAATTTCATTGCTAATAATGTGGTTTAGCATAATGAACATAATTTCATAATGCTGTATAGAAAATGACATAACTACCTATTTAGGTACTATAAAAAAAGCCAGTGAGCGGGCGAGCAAGCAAGATAGGTCAGGGCTGGGATTCTGTACGGTAATAAAGAATGATATCGTATTTGACGTGTTTCCGTATTGACAACGTTTTGATAGCTCTTATATCATTTACAATAATGGCGACTGTGACATAAACGATTTTAAAACACGTCTAACGCGATATCGTTATAACGCTGTAGAATAGAGGATCTGGACAGTAGTAATTTCGATAGGTTAAGTTAGAAGGCTAGGGCTCAAGGTCTTTTTATCTCTTTGCTGAAAAAATCTTTTTATACGTATTTTTTATTTGATTGTGTACAAATATAGAGTTAACAGTGCTTAGAAGGCCGGGCGTCAGTCAAGCTCACAATGAGTTTTACCGCGAGTGTAAATTTAACTCGACAGGTAGATTCTTGAACTTGAAAAACACATTTCAAAAGCTCGAGACTTCTTTAAAAAAAAAGACAGCTTATTTGATAATATTATTAATGTTATTTTCAAAGCAAATATAGAAAATAGACTTGAGCTAACTTCGTCATATCAATAAAACATTTATTACCCGTAAAATAAATTATTTCAACAAATTCAATGTCGAGAAAATATACCCTGCTTTTGTCGAACCCGAAAATAAAGATCAGTTGTGAAAATTAATCAAAAATGTGCCTTATTGCTAACTAGCCAAAGGTCATGAGGTTCACATGTTTGGGTTTATTGGGAACGTAACATGTACGAAATTAAATCCGTAAAAGGCGAGTTTTCTTTTGAAATCTTTTTTATAGGGGTTTTACTCTACTTTTTATCACCGACAGCGGGACAAAAATAAAAGTGTATTAATATCTGTTGTTCACAATGACTCATGACAAGTTATTGTCTCGCCATTGATCTTTCATATAATTTTCTTACTTTATTACTGAAAACAGCCATATTTTTTTATTACATTGTGTTGTAAATACTTTTTTACATCCTGTATTTTTTGTCCGTTGGATTTTTTGTATTTTTGTCCGAGGCTTGAAGTTTAAATATTTTGCAAAAGTTTCGGTTCATATGTCGTCCAAACCGAAACTTTGTAGCCATTTTTTTGGTTACAGACTCATGTAAAATGTCTAGTTTGAGTAATCAGTTATAAAAAAGATTTTCTCCACACTGTGCTGGAATTCTACAAGGTAAAAACGATATCGTTATTGACCTGTTTCCGTATTGTCAACGTTTTGATAACTCTTAAGTCATTTACAATAATGGCGACTGTGAAATAAATGATTCTTAAACGTGTCAAACTTGATATCGTTTTAACGCACCTGAATAGTGGCCCTGCTCGGAAATATTAACATTTTTGGTCTGGTTAATACGACAGGCCATTTTCATACAAAATAAAAACGTTCTCGGCCTATTTCATACTTATTACGATTAATAAAAAAAAGGTTTTTTCCTCACAGTAGTTAAGAAAAGCACTATGTCTGCTTTGGCAGAAAGTGTAATTAATGGACTCGTACTAGAGAGAGAGAGTACTCGTACTTCTTTTATACATAACTCCATATGACTCGCCCATAAATCACGAACGTTCTACCCTCGGCAACAATGTACTATAATTAAATGACAAGACATTTACATAATAATAAAATAATAATAATAATATCACACAAATTGACCTAGTCCCAAACTAAGCTCTAGGCTTGTACTATGGGTACTAGACAACGATAAACATACTTAAATAGTGTAATAAATAATTAAATGTATAGAAAACATCCAAGACTCAGAAACAATATTCGCGCTCATCACACAAGTATCTGCCATTACCGAGATTTGAACCCAGGGCCGCTGGTTTTGGACGCAGGGTCACTCCCAACTAGGCCAGTGTGTCGTCAAACATATTACACATACACACATTAGAATGGTATTTCTTATAACGCTTTCAACTAACTGCATCAAAACTTTAATTAATTAAATCCTAAATTAAAAAATAACGGTGTTTTTGTGCAATAGGGTTTTTTCTTCAGATATTGTCATTAATGTATTTTCATGAAGATCAGAAACCATGTAATAGAATTGGGTGTTCATTCCCTTTTTATTTACGCAATTACGCTTATTCGGATTCTGGAAAATAGGTGCTTAAAATACGTTTGAATCTCAGCAAGATAGTTATAATATATTGACGTAGCAGGAATTTGTCGGCAAAAAGGCGAAAACCTAAAAAAACATAACACCTTCATTCCCGGAATGGGGTAGACAAAGCTACAAATTACTACGAACTCTAAAAAGACTTGTAACCAACATTTTGCACAAACAGACCACGAAGTGTACTAGTGTATTAGTGACAAGTTGCAAGCCCATCGCCTAACAGTACTACAATACCTTAATCCTTTAGTCGCCTCGACATCCAAGGGAAGACATGAATTGGCACTATTTTAACCCGGCAACCACACGGTGTAACTTGGCCCAAGCCATGTAAAATACAAAACGATGGGAAGACGTCACTGTCAATACCCCCTGCGTGGTTACCATTTATCATATTTCTTTACATGGCGCTGGTCATACCCAAACTGTGTAGTTTTTTCTCTATGACGGGCAGTGCTCTGGAAAATTCCTAATTTTTCGGTTTGAATTCAATCTATCATCAAAATATAAAGTGTATTTGACGTGGCATCTCGTTACAGTTCACCAGTATAATTTTATTTTAAGCATTAAAATGAATAGACTTTTTCCTGGGTAAGCGTGTACCACTTTTGACCTCTTCGTCAGTTAACATGAGATAGTCAAACGCAAAAGCATTTATGATAATAAAAAAGAAACATATACTATCACGTTCACCATTACAGCATCAAACCCCAAGAAGACGTTTTAAGATAAGTACGAGTATATGGTTTAAATTGGGATATCTCTACTAAATGACGTTACAAAATTATCCTAACTGGTATACTACCAACGTCAAAAGCCCTAACTCTTGGGTCACCGAGGTTTTAATTCCCAGAGTGGGGTAGGTAGAGCTACACAAATACCAACAACTCGAAAAATATTTGTTGATCATTCTGTAACCACTTTTGCACATTCAGGCTAAGATGTTTACCAATGTAATAAATGACAGGTTGCAAGCCCATCGCCTAACAAAACTACAAGCCCTTATGCTCCAAATCTTATAAAATAACGATTTTGTGCTAAAAAAGGTTTTCCGAGATAATGATCTCTATTAGAGAGGTCGGTGCGTAAAGTCAGGTGCTTACCGTGCTTAACGACGGTGCTTTTACGACCTTTAAGTCTATATTTGCATACATAGATTAAGTTACGGCCTTAGTCACTTAGTCACTGAAACAGCTGGGTTGTTATTTGCAGGTTTTCTATTCTTAAATCAAGGGCTTCTTAATACCATGTGATTGTTGTAAGTTGTAGATCAAAAAGGTAAGACGAAAGATTACTTTTTTTGTAATCTTTACGATCTCAGTGAAATTTATGATAATTTGTCATGCACAATTTATACTGACATTACATTGAGCAATTAATAATCAAAATCTGAGTCTGTTAGAAGAAGTTTGGTCGAAGCCTACCTAAGTACAAATGAGCCAAATGAAAAGTTATATTATAACGTAGCGCTCACAGGGCACTAATATGCTTTTAATGATGACAATCAACGCAAGAGTGGTAAATAATGAATTTTAGAAAGTTTTAAAATATTTCGAGTTAGTTGATTTTAAATCGTATTTCCTTTTGGTATTTTGGTGCTCTTGCTTCGTAAATGTATCATTCGTTTTGAGAAGGCAAAAATGATGTAACTTACATTTGTTATTATATGCATTTGGTTCCTAGAACAATTAAAATTAAGTTGAACACAAAATGGAAGGGATATACGAGTCATCGCTGTAAGCTAGAATAGCTCCACAGTTGACATACATCCATTCTAAGTTTGCACGTTTGTTAGGCGGTTTGTTTCAGTTAAATTAAATTAAACAGGATAACGCGCCATTGTTTCTTAATAATGTTAGGGTACTGACCTAAAAGACTATAAACGACATAAAAGTTCATAATAAATAAATAATATAATAATGTAAACAATTAATAAAAAAATCAACTACTCTACTTTTAGAAGTTTGTAAAAGTTTACACCGTTTAAATTCAATTTTTATTTTTCATCCTATTTCTTATCCAATTGACGTTATGGTGAATTTAAATTATATTTATGTAATTTCGATATTTTAGAAAACCTATATCACTACATACATACATATACTATAACGTCACGCCTTAATTGCCGGAGTGGGGTAGGACAGAATTAACGACCACGCTAAAAAAACTTGTCTTGTTGATAACTCTGTAACCACATTTTATACAATCAGCAGGCAGGCAATGTTTATATAAGTACAGCAATTTAAAAAAAAAAATAGGTCTACTGATCGCACCCCACACATGTGCAAATTAAAACCTGAATCTTGGTTCTAGGATAGATTAAACTTAATATACGTAAAATTCGGTGAAATTATAAAACATATCGGTGCCAACTAAATGTTACGACCGCCCGACCAGACGTTATGGACTGACGTTAACTTGGCGACTAGCTCTATTTTATTGTCCCACTGGTAACTGGAACAATAAACTTTAACAAGCACATTTTAAAAATCTTTTTATTATAGAAGAATTTTGTAATATCTAGAAAACCTTTATGATCATCAAATTTGGAAACTTATAAATTTGTATGTACAATAAAAAGCACGGATAGCACATGTTAATTCATTTCGTTGGTTTATTTCGGTTTCGCATTGTTGACAATATAAAAAAAAAAACAGGGCCATAACATTATAAACTTAAGTTAACTGACAAGTTCCAGGCTGTTCCCGTTCACTGGCTGAAATATGGCTGGTCACAGCCTTAGGCAATTTAAAAAGTACCTAGTTACTAAGCAGTATTTCATCATCTTAGGACATATTAGTTTTATTTCGACAAGTCAATTAAGAAATGCAACAGGAGGCCTAAACAAGTCAAGTAGCTAAAATAAGCGATTTTTAACAACTGACTTAGCTGAGCTTACGGCAATCCTATACAATATGTTCTCAGTTTTCGAATATCGCTATCGCTACGTAAGCGTTATGCATCATGTCAAAGCAGTTAAAATAAATCAGACATGTTTTTTTTTCGTTATATGTCATTGACATTGTCCAATATCATGATGACCACGAATAAGCATTTTTTTCTAATTTTAAAATAGTTTTTTTTTATTTTCTCATCGTCATTAAGATCGATTGATCGGTGGATTTGAAGCTCCTTTCAAGTACAAATAAAAACGCTTTTAAGCTTTACAAATGCTCTACTCAGCTCCCGAAACCTTTCTCAAAGTCTTGTTTACGCCAGTTGCCCGGTAACTTTGGATTTATGTCACACGTGTTAAAATTTAACGTTCTACAGAACTTGAAACGTTTGTACCGTTCGAGGAATTAAATAAGCGTTCCATGGCTGTAAACAAACGCAGCTTTTTGTTGAAGCACGTAAAAGGTTGGTTTTGATTTATCTACAAATATTTATACCTATCTACTCGTAGATAAACAGACGATAATGTATTTTATAAAAAAAATATGTTTTAACTTTTAAGAAATAATTAATTACAATTAATAAAATTATTCCGTCCTCGGAGTCTTGTCACTTCGCTATGTTAAAATACAGTTTATGCCAAATATAGAAAAAGGATTACAAAAGAATGGCAATTTATATTTAGATACCTACATTCGTTATCTTCAATATAATGAAGAAAAAACACATTTACGAAACAGTTAGGCTTAAAGTACCTCCTAAAAACTAAAGCGCTTGCAACGTGTATTAGCGTTCCGATGGTAACACAAAAAATGTGTAACTAATTATTAACACAATAAGGTTTAATCGTAATTATAACTTTTTTCAATAGGTACCTAATATTATTAAATGTATGCAGTTAATTCGAGGTCAAACTCCTTATTTAACAAGCAAGGAGCATTCAAATCAGGTGAAAATTTCGTGCATACCAAACATCTGAAAATCGAAATGCAATAAAGTGCACCCGCAAACCACTTTTAAAGCCACGCAAAAACTAACTCACTCGCGAAATTATTCCCTACGCTCTGCAGTAACAAGTCTTCATAGCTCTGCCAGGCTTGCATTTCCCTCCCGAACACTTCAATTCCTTCCAATGTCATATACATGTGAATATTGTTCGCAAGCAAGAACCCTCCCTGGCTGCCAACATGTGATTCATACGATGGCGTGTCGTATAGAAGTACCACTCGGTTCCATTCGAATCTGTAGAAATAACTTTTGTTTGTAAACGCTAGCGCTATCTAGTAGTGAGTAGGGAAAACTGTACTCTGATTATATTTTGACATCAGCGCCATCTAACGACGGATAGTAGTACTTTCAAAGCGCCATCTATACTTTTAAGCTTAGAACTATTAAGTTAGCAAACTTACCAATTAAGACACGATGTAATTTTTAAATTGTCTTAACCTACACTTACTTGTGTACTTGTAGCCGAGATATATTTTCAGGTTTTCAGTGTAGTTGAGGCCGGCGTCGGACGTAGTGTCCCATGGTGTGTAAATGATTTCTTTTTTCTTCAAAAAGTTGGCTAAGCTTTTCATCATGAGCAGACAAGAAGACTTGCCGGCGACGTTGATTTGCGACTCGGGCTCTGTGATGAGCAGCAGTTTCTCCCACTTGAAGCTAGAGGGCGTGCAAATAAAACGTGTCAGTGCATAGCCACACTAGTGCAAAAAAGTGAACGTGGATAAATAAGTTGTGAACGTAGGCCGTTTCAGTTTTTACGTATTTACTTTACTTAGTTAGGTACTGATGTTGTACAGTGTTATGATTACCCATAACAAAGTTGAATTTTCGTTCCCAGTTATTTAAGTTGTCATTGTTGTTAGTTAAGTTGAATTTTCATACGTAAGAAAATGCATTTTTTTTAAACAGGTTTTCTACTTAAACATTTTTTATCGTTAAAGGTTTCAGACGAAAATGCATTTCTAACTTATGATCACTGTAAGTGATACTTACTATAGCTGGTTCTTGCTTGGAGCATTATAGTAATTTTTCGTCATATTGACCACTGCTAGCATAAAAGATCTAAATTAAAAGCTGGACAATACACGTATATGTCAGTCGGTTGAGTTTTGGAAATAAATAGGTCTGAAATCCTTTTATCTCCAAAAGTTTAACAATCCCAGAAAACACTATAAATTTAGGTTACTAAAAGTGATCACTTCTGCCTTACTTGAAGTATTAAAACTTTCCGAATTTACGCTTCATGTAATCGAATAGAGATGATCGACTAAAATTACTATTAAGTTGTAGACCCTCAAGGAAAATATTCTAGATCCGGGCCCAGGCAAGATAAGATGTCGCAGAGTCACGATAAAATTGGAGATTTGCGACAATCCCTAAGGGATAATATATTATGATCAAATTCACTGCAGATGTTAGACGCAAATCGATATGGCCATTTTCCAAATAAAGTGAGTGATTTGATCATACTCGGATTCCCATTCCTTCACTGACTTGATAACTACAAAAATAAAATTTAATTACTTAAATTGTATGTCGCCAATGCGTGCGTTGTTTTAATATTTCATTGTAAATGAGAATGGTGTGACATTCTTTTTTCAGGTTTCGTTCCCAAAGGGTAAAAACGAGACCCTAATTCTAAGACTCCGCTGCCTGTCTGTCGGTCTATCCCCAGGTTATATTTCATGAACCGTTATAACTATTATTCCGGAACTGAATTCCGTATTAGCTTTTTTTTTTTTTTTTATGGAATAGGAGGCAAACGAGCAGACAGATCGCCTGATGGTAAGCGAATATTGTCACCCATAGACACCTGCAGCACCAGAGGAGCTACAGGTACGTTGCCGGCCTTTTAAATGAGAGTACGCTCTTTTCTTGAAGGTTTGAAGGCTATAACGGTTCATGAAATATAACCTGGGGATAGACCGACAGACAGGCAGCGGAGTTATTTTTGTAGTTATCAAGTCAGTGAAGGGATGGGAATTATAGACAGTTAGAATTTTCAGAGATGATGTATTTCTGTTGCCGCTATAACAACAAATACTGAAAACAGAATAAAAATAATGTTTAATGTTAAATGTTTAATGTTTATTTGGGCACAAACGGTACAAGTAAAGAAAAATTATTACAGAAAAACTTACATTATACATTGACCAGTGAAGTTACCACAGTTAACTAATACAATACAGAGTAACACGTTAAAAATGTGTGTTGTATGTTATTAATATTTGTTTTTTGCTTGACATTAATAACGGCAACAGGTACACGCTTGTTTTTAAATCTTGCCTAACCCAGCTTTAATCAAAAACATAGTTAAGAAAATATTTGATAAAAAAAAAAAAAAATGGTAGCAGTCATTTCATTATCGACTTTTCCATCTCCCTTGCACAGAAAGTGGTCAAAACTTAGGAAAAATAATAACTAATCATAAATGACATGTCATAGTAGAATCAAAGAAAATTATACCAAAGAATGAGTGAAATAATAATTTTACTAACTTAAAAAAAAACGCACTCTAAAGTCTGCCCTTAGTCGGCATTGTAAAGCTCGTAGACAAAGATTATGTTTACATTTTTGCACTTTATATCATTAGACAGTAAGATATCTAATATCTTTGACGTTGGCCGTACCGAAGATGATAACAGCGTCTCCTTCCCTAATTACAATCCTAATATTATAACAAATTAATTTCACGTCGCGTAATATTCACGACATCGCCTAGTAATCATCGCAAGTACCGGTATAGGGCACGCTTGTAACTCTATTAGTCGTATATAAGCAACTTAAGAGACTCAAAAGGTCACCTTCAATTAATTGTAAATTAGCAAGAAAATACTGGCGAGGATCTCAACGTATTAAAAGATCAATTTCTATTTTGTTACCAAAAATGATTTCAGCAGCTATGTAAGTGCAGTTAAAATCACTTTATAATTATTTACAATTAATTACCTTTTATTGTAAGTTAAATAAACTAATAATTTCATTTCACTCCATTTCTATAAAGATACTGTTTTAAGGGCATGTTTTAATAGAGGTTGTTAGGGTTGTGTAGTTAATTCCTAAATTTAACATGGGTTGTAGTACACATGTATAATGTAAGCTGTTTGTTTTCCTTAATAAAGAAAAAAAAACTGTTTGAATTTCGGTAAATAAAAACCTTATCACACTATTTTTTCGGAGACATTAACTTATATTGTTTTGTTCTATTTGTAATATTACTGCTGTTTGTTTCCCTTGAAATAAATAAATAAATAAATAAATAAATTATGATGAAGTTAAATTATTGTATAGTTTTGTGTGTCTATTGAATAAAACGAGTAACGAGTATGTCACTCGCATAGTGGAGATCATTTCCAAAAATGCTTAAAACTAACAGAAGATGGGTATTATTTACTATATATTTCTATATACATACCGGGTGTTGCCTGTAATAGGAGCAATAAATTTAGGGATCGTTTCCACACCACAAACGAAACCACATTTATTCTACAACTTTTGAAAATAACTTATTGTTAACTAAATATTAATGAATTTAGATTTTCCAAGCAAGCAATGTATTGTGAAAACTACGAAGTTTGTAGGCTGACAGTCGATGTCAACTAGACTACTGGATGGAGTACATTGCAAATGTTATTTAGTTTGTTCGAAAAAATCCCAAGTACTAAAATACATATTTTTTTAAAGTTGTAGAACAAATGTTGCAACGTTTAAAGAGTAGAAACGAACCCTCAATTTATTGCTCCTATTACAGGCAACACCCGGTATATAGCAATTTCAATTTGGGTGTAATATAACATATTAAGTTCCTTTAGTTTTTACTTATTTGACTATTCTTTGCCATTATTTCTTTATTATTATTTCCCTGTGTGGGTGCCGGGTTAGAATAATGCCACTCTATGTCTTCCCGTGGATGTCTTAAGAGGCGACTGAGGGAATAAGGTCTTGTAGTACTGTTAGGCGATGACGAGCTTGCAACCTGTCACTAATACACTGGTAAACAACTTAGCCTACTTGTGCAAAATGTGGTTACAGATTTACCAACAAATATTTTTGGAGTTGTTGGTATTTCTGTAGCTCTGCATACCCCACTCTGGGAATGAAGGCGTGGTGTTATGTATGTATGTAAATAAATAACATAAAGCAATGGTTGTATTGTCATAGCCTAATGATTCAAACGTCGTTGCTTTGTCACATAGTAGTAGGTAATAGCTAGTGCCTAATGCCTATTTACCTATGTAAACTTTATGCATCTTCATTCAATAACGTATTCCCATCTCACGCACGAATAACATGCGCCAAGTTTAGCTAAATCGTCGCTACTTATTCCGTTTATTGCACATCACTGAACATTTCCGTTCTTTCGTTTCGTATCCTTTCTAAAGTTAAAAAGAGGTATCATAACGTTGACAATACGATAGCATGTCAAAATCAATATGGTTTTACCCAGTAGCGCCCCAGGAGTCATCGCGTCAAATGATTTTAATCTTTATTTTGTTAATAAAGTTTTAAAAAGAACGTCGCAACAAAATGGAGATTAATGTGGCAGGTGGACAAAGTTATGAGTTTGGGAATAAAAGAATCTCTGAGGGGAATAGGAAAGTAACCCGGACATGTTTAAAAAATACTAAATATTTTTTTTTATTTATTTATTAATCCATGGAAAACCAACAGCTTTACACCACAAAAAAAACAAATATTCGGAAAATCTTACACCAATACCTAGTCCTAAACTAATTAGGGGCTCTATTCTACTGCGTTATAACGATATCGCGTTTGACGTGTTTTAGAATCGTTTATGTCACAGTCGCCATTATTGTAAATGACAAGAGTTATCAAAACGTTGACCATACGGAAACACGTCAAATACGATATCGTTATTACCGTGTACAATCCAAGCCCTGTTTTATTGTCCTACTAGCGACCCGCCCTCGCTTCGCTCCGGATTAAAGTATTATACATATAAACCTTCCTCTTTAATCACTCTATCTATTAAAAAAAACCGCATCAAAATCCGTTGCGTAGTTTTAAAGATTTAAGCATACATAGGGATATAGGGACAGAAAAAGCGACTTTGTTTTATACTATGTAGTGATGGGTACTGTATAGCGATAGACAAACTGAAATACGTAGAAAGCATCCAAGACTCAGGAGCAAATACTGGCGCTCACACGAACATACCGGGAATCGAACCCGGGACTCCCCGATTCGTAGGCAGGGGTCACTACCAACTACGCTAAACATGTCGTCAAAAGTAGTAATAAAAAGTTAATTACTAATATGTGTAGCCTTTTGAGATTCGCAAGTTTTTAATGATAATGGCTAAGCCCATTCCCGCATAAACGGCGTCAGCACTGCTATCATATAATAACAAAACTTATATGCACACAAGCTTTTAACTATTGACCACAGGAAAGACAACTTTGGTTTTTAAGAGTGTGCATGACCCAATTATCGACATCTAATTCTATATTTTATAACAAGTATATGGGTAAGGACCAAACAGTTGGACCATAGTTAAGCGTAGTTAACTATACAAACAACAAAAGTGAAAAAAGTTCCGTTGTGAACCGAAAATTATAATAATTAAGCGAGTTAGAGTGGCCAACTTTTTGGTCCTTACCCATAAGTGGCGGGTGTGTGACTCATAAGAGTCTATGTTTATAGTCACTCATTCATCTACCACGAAAAGAAAGAAAAAAGAATCAAACAATATAACATAAATACCATAAGTAGCTTTAACTTGTTATAACGATGTTACTCAGGGTTATTCCGGACCGATACCCTTATCTGGTCCTCTGTTGATTATTATTATATTTTAATTCCGATCTTATCCTCAGTACATAGGAGAAGGCTAGGGAGGGCATCATGATCTGTATGGAAGATCCGAACGGGATAGAAAGGAAAATAAAATATACTTAAAACGGATCCCTCTTTTAGTCAGGTATTATTTATTTATTTATTATAAAATAACAGTTTAACCAAATAAAAAAATAAAAAATAAATATCAGAGGACAATCTAACACAAATTGACCTAGTCCCAAACTAAGCTCTAGGCTCGTACTATGGGTACTAGACAACGATAAACATACTTATATAGAGAAATACATACTTAAATACATAAAACATCCAAGACTCAGGAACAAATACTCGCACATGAAACACTAAAGCACTATGAAACTAAAATACAATTTAACACACCGAGTACAGATAAAGAAAGAGGTATTTAAAATATCACAAAAGAAGGCCGTACATCCATCTTCTCGCAGACATTCGTCACACACGTTTGACCATAAACTTGCAAAACACATCACAGCTTATGGCTGATTCGAGGAGCGAGTTTATCAGATGCAAAGGTATGGGGATGGGTCTATATTGGAATCCATAAACATCCTTTTTCCTATTTGTAAATTCCACAATAATTGCAGTTATAATGATCTTTTGCCATGATAACGTTTATCCTAATGTAAATGCTATAATATTGATTATCCTAATATTGAATATCCTAATGCTTATTTTAAGTACTAATGATCAATTGCCGTAACAGTTACATAACGGAACTGGTTGCCATAATCATCATAATGTCTAAATAGTTACATATCCTAAAAAACAGGGTCGTAGTTCTACCTAACACTCCTCCTTGCTTCGCTCGTCGTCGTACCTAACCTAATCCAAATGTGACCTGCCTTAAGGTAGAATAGGTAATGATTCTTACTTTATGGGTAAGGACCAAATAGTCGGACCATTAGTTAGGCGTAGTTAACCATACAAACAACAAGAGTGTAAAAAGTTCCGTTGTGACACGAAAATTATTCCTACAAATGTATGGCTAATTTTCGTGTCACAACGGAAAAGTTTCATACAAAATTTAATTGAGTGAATTAGTGTGGCCAACTTTTTGGTCCTTACCCTTATACTAATAAATTTAACGCTTACTATAAATATGGCATTTGACTTTAGGATATTATGTAATGTAATTATAGCTTATGATAATTATGGCAAGTAATCATCATGGCATTTGACTTAAGCACATGTGATTTATGGTAATGTATTTAATGACTACTAAGTTTTATGTGTTAATAGATTAGTACAAAATATATTAGGTATTTAGAGCATCAGGTCATGTAATATCATGGTTTATGATCATTGGGATGTAAGATTATTATGGCAAATAACCATTATGAGAAATGATTGGTATGTCAAAAGTGTTTAGAGTAAAAGTGGTATGGAATTCGCTTTAAGGACATACGATATTATGGATTGTGAAGGAAACCCATGGGGGATCGGTCTGGAAAAACCCTGTTACTCGTAACTTGAGTAACTCCGAAAGTTTTCATCCTTAAAGTGAGCTCAACAATTTCTCGACTCTGACAACTTTTATTTGAATTCTTCTTCTAATTTATTCATCACTTCCTAATTTGAATATAAAAATACAGGGTGCTGTTCTTTCGAGTTAAAATAACTTTTGATGTTAATCTGTTTTGAAGGCAATTCCCACTACGAAAACGAAAGGGCACGCAATTGCTTTTAAACTCTTCAAATAATAAATGTTATTTTGGTATTGTGGTTTGGATTGGGCGTAAAAGGGGGTGAGTGGGGGTATAAAATTAAATTTATCTAAAGTCTTTTAGAATTCACGTGCTGAGTGATTTTGGGCTGATGTTTTACTGCTTAAGCTAATAAAGGAAGAACGTAAGTTTAATTTTATATTGAATTTGCTGTTGATACTATCAATATCATATACGCGATACATGTTTCAAGATATAAAAAACCGTTTCAGGGTTTTTTACTGTTCTCAGCATGCTTGTTTTACAGAAGAATGGTATCATCTCAACCTCATAGTTAAACAGATATAATGACTTTAACATCATATAAAAAAATACATCGAATCTAAGCTTTTGGTCGTAAGTATGAACTTAGCAAAATATTTTATTTATCAATGCTTATACAATTGATGAGTATTTTATACCAACCACGGTAAATAAACAAAAAAACTCCAAGTATTAACATCAAACAAGCATTACTGTATTAGAAATCTCAGCTTTGAAAGATTTTTGCTGAAATTTCTCATACAGAAATGTCTAATGTCTTCTTTCTTTTACTGTCCTTTTTTACAATCTTTTCTTTCTAGAGAGATCCTGTCATTGTCTTAGATATAGCGTCAGATTTCTTATTGTTTTCTTACATCGGTCGGCATGCTGTAATTTCACACCCGACACTTAGGACACTTAGGAACAGCATTCCGTGCTTAATGGACTTAAACTATTTGTGCTTAACCGCAAAATTTGGTTTCTAGTGTGTAATTTACTAGACATATACACCAAATGACATGAAAATAATAAACACGCCTAAACAAATGAACAAGACATTAGCAAAGTTTATAAATACTGAGATGTTGATGTAAATCCTATTATAGTCGAAATAAAAATCAGCGTCAATGGGAATTCATTAATAGAAGGAAAGATTTGTTCAGAGCAGCGGCAGTAAAACATTTGTAATAGCTAAAAAATTGGGTTGCAAACTGGAAGAAGTCAATCCATGATAGTAATATTATAAATGCGAAAGTGTGCTTGTCTGTTTGCCCATTTGTTACCTTTACACGCTTAAACTACTGAACCGATTTAGATGCAATTTGGTACATGATAGTTTGAGTCCTAGAAAAGGACAGGATAGTTTTTATCCCTGAAAATTTTTCAGTTCCCGAGGGAGCAGCTATAAACGACTTCTACGCGAAGGGAGAAGAAGCTACTAAGTAACAAGATAAATATATTGATTCTACCGCTAATAAAAGAAAGGAAAAGTATTAAATAAAAAATACATGTCTTTAAACAACAAAACAAGATTTTTAGACAGTCATTGGAATTCAATAAGGCAGCAAGTTGCAACTTTTCCTTAGGATGTTGTTCACAGTCGCACGCAAACTGAGATCCACTAAAAATCAGCGTTCTGCCACATGTGCCGCAACACATGCTAAGTGGGCTCCTAATGGCGTCAGGGTGCAGTACCGCCAATGCTTATGTTATGGTTAATCTACATACATACACATACATAACATCACGCCTTCATTCCTAGAGGGGGGTAGGCAGAGCTACAGGAATACCAACAACTCTAAAAAGACTTGTTTATAATTCTATAACCACATTTTGCACAATCAGGACATGAAGTTTACTAGGAACAGATTGCAAACCCATCGTTTAACAATACTACAAACCCTTATTCCCTTAATCGCCTCTGACGATATCCACATGAAGACATGGAGTGGCACTATTCTAACCCGGCAACCACACAGTAAATCTCTTGTTTCAATCAATTGTGGAGGTGCTTTTTTGAATCCAATAAAAAAGAAATCGTTCTTCGAAATGAAAAGGTGTTTTTATGGAGTCAGTTTATCTTGATCAAACTTGTGACAGCTTAATAATTCAATTTATAAGCTCTGTCATTTTTAACGAACGCGCCGCGGCAACTTTCTGGGTAAGATAATCTTAGTAAGTCTTTAGAATTACAAAACGATATCGACTAAAACAGACCTTTCAAAAACCTCATTAAGGAATATCAAAAAAATACCTAACCATAATAACGTAGCATTCAAATTAGAGTAAAGGCGATTTATCGCAAAGTGTAAATTTAAGACAAACGTAGGGCTGGCGTTCATCCGAATTCCATTATATTGGTCCTAAGTTGGAAATCGTCCGAGAGCCGTCCAGGTGGTCTCTAAAAGCTCAAATCTTCAGTGTGTAATTAATTGTTTCTGGCTAGTATTTAACATAATTACGCTACTTTGACATCATCAATCATCGTCTTCATTTCACGAAAATGTAAGGACCAAGTCATGTAAAGACAAGGTTTTTCACCTTACCCTGGTACAGTCAAGGTCATAAATATGTATAAACTTTAGTACCTTGTCTATTTAACGTCATGCTTAAACTGCCATATGAAATTGCCACAGCGATTAAAGTGACAAGGTACTAAAGTGTATATTATATTTATAACCTTGACTGTACTCAAAAGCCAAAAGGAAACACTTTTTATTTATTTAAGTCTTAATGTCCACTGGCTGCACTCAAATTATTATTTTTTGCAGACTATTTACGAATTAACAGTAATTTTTAATTGTAAATGTGTGTCCATACAAAATATACTATTATTTCTAGTAATTAATTGGTAAACTGTTTGTTGATTACTGTTTTTTTTTTCATTGAACTCTGTCTATTGCTCTACCATCCATGGTAAAAGTTCCCTCTGAAAACCAACGCCGTGGTTTGCACAGATAATAATAATTTTCCATGCTTTTATTTTTATCATACACCGTGTCGTCTTATAACACTAAAAGTATTTTCAATCTTTCTTCTTCCTTTCTTTTGTAGGGTTTACTTTGGGTTTACAATGACTTTATCCAACAACAGTACTTTAGAGAAGGCAGCCCTAGCCAAACGCAATAACGAGAACGAGATTCTGACTAAATGTCGCTTAATAATTCAATGCCACAATGTAACAATTGTTCGTAATTTAGGCGCGCCCGGATTGTCACCGGCGCTGAATATATATATTAAGTAAGAGAATTGGAAAGCAATGACATTAGCAGACAAAATTTGAAGGAGAATTTGCTTAAATCAATTTGTACTTGTGGCGGCGACAGTCGTTCCTTGTTCCGCCTTTATGCTAAGGTTACACCTGGCTAATATTAATGAACCAGAATAGTTTGAAAACTATAATCAACAAGTTCACGACTTTTTAATTTTTTTACTCAACCGAGAAACATGGAAACTGAAATATTTTGCTTTAAAGCCGGCCTAAATTTTTTAAATTACGAAACAAGATGATTGTAAATGAAATACGTTAAGGCTTTGTTTTTTAGATCATTAGTGTCATTACCTAACTCGTGCCTGCCTTTTTGAGGTTTTAACGTAAGCCTAGTTCGTGTCACCAACATTTTGTTCTAAAAGTATTCCTTAATAAAGTCTTGGTCTTACGAAACGTGTTTTAGGAGCTTTGGCTTTTATCCCATTTTATACTGTAATAAGATTGAATGTAAGTCCTTTTTTGACCGCATTTTCTCGCCTTCATTTTAAGAGGATTTTCTTTTGAAAACTTACTGATGTTTAATGTTGTTTATTCAGCTGGAATTTATAAGTCTGCTTCATTTGGATAATTAAAATAATTATCTGTTAAAATATTTTTATTTTAATGATAAATAGAATTCAGTTAAAATAACAAGAAAGTGTAAGAATGAGCCAGCCAATTAAGCAGACTAAAATTGAAAAGGGCAAATCGAAATAAATTAGGAGATGTCTAAAAGAGGGCTTTAAAATAGAAATACTACTGCTGAATAAAAATAAATTACAGGAGAACACTGAATCAAAATGAAAAAGTAAAGTACATATAGTTAACGGTTTCGAATTACATTCCCCTTTCCTGTATTAGGATCCTGCTATCCTACCGACATTATAAATGCGAAAGTGTGTGTGTGTTAGTCTTACTCCTTCCCGCTGCAACAGCTAAACGGATTTGGATGAAATTTGAAATATAGATAGCTTATACTCTAGACATACAGGCGGGATCCCTTTGACTGCCATACATTTATCCGTTGACCCTGTCATTTCATGCATGTCTATATGTTGTTTAAACAAAGAGATAATACTATTTATGGACTTCAAGTTGTATGTGTTGTACATTTATGATTACCAAATTTTGACGTAATAACATTTATTATAAGTAATATTATTACCTTTGAAATTATGAAGTTTAATTATGATGATATAAATTGGTATGACTCTTTGGCCTAGTTAGGACTGACCCTGCCTCCGATGCCAGCGATCCTGGGTTGAACCCGGTAAGGGCATAATTATATTTGTGTGATGAGCGCAAATATTTGTTTCCGAGTCTTGAATGTATTCTATGTATATAAGTATGTATTTCTCTATATAAGTATGTTTATCGTTGTCTAGTACTCATAGTAAAAGCCTAGAGCTTAGTTTGGGACTAGGTCAATTTGTGTGAGATTGTCCCTCGATATTTATTATTTATTATTATTATTACACTCTTCAATATTATGACTTTTAACATTATGACAGTCAATAGGGACCCCATACAGGCTACAGGAAAATATAAAAGTTTCCAAAGAAATAACGGCATACAAAAATGCGGACGAAGTCGCGGGAAGAAGCTAGTTGATCATATAATATACCTGCCCCACAAGAAACCGTATTTGTAACAATCCCAGTCAGCTATAAAATCAGAGGTGCTCATAAAACATTTATTTTGTAGCGGATTGCAGAGCAAATAAGGTCGTAATCAACTTACCATAAAACATTATGACAACAAAACATAAAACTCATACGTAACGTTGTTGTAATTTGGCTAGTAATTAAATATTATTTATAAGCCGGGAAAACCAGGACTTTCGTAGTCTTAAATAGAATTATTTGCCGTTGTGAAAATATTCTGCTTTTATACTTCTGTTTTCAACTCGAGAACATTGTAAGAGCTGTAATGGGACTAAGACCACTTGCGGCAACAATGTAAATCTAGATTTAGGACTTATTTAAATAACTACCAGAATTTAGAATAAAAAAATGAAAGAATGAAAGAATAAAATTTTGACTAAAGTGAATGAGTTGTAACTGTAAATATTATTTATTCTTTTACTTCTTTTTTGTTGCTATGAAAATGACAAATCTTGATAAGATGGCGTTTTAATAATTAAATATTATCAACTCCATTGGACATAAATTCACTTAATGACAAGAAAACTTTTCATAGGTATGTAGACTCTACTGCATTTACTAAAAGTTTATTTTTACTGAGTTAAAAAGATGTTCTTATATCGTCGGTCTAATTCGTTAACCTGCCAAGTCCACTTTTAAGAATTAGCTGATTTGCACTCCATTTTATCTGTTTAGAGTGCAAACCTGCCAAATCCTTAAAATGGACTCAGCAGGTTAACAAATTAGGCCGACGATATATTTTCAATACAATATGCCGCAAAATAAAAATCATTTTTGAAGTCCACGTGCAATATTCACTTGAACAGTTTTATTCAACCTTTCAATAACATAACACAGGTATATCCCAAGGTTTTCCTCTATCCTTGCAAGTCGTTCCTTTAACAATTTGGTTACCGAAAGGTTTGAGATGGAATCCCCGACTAGCTCAGCAAATCATTCCCGCTGTCGAATTACTTTTATTGATGTGGTTTCAAAATGTGCTTTGTCTTGGGCCTTCAATGTAAAAAGAGAATTATGCGTCTGAACATCACTGTATTTTAATATCAGTTTATTCGATTTTTCTCTGTTCAATATACTTTTTTTCTTAGTTGTCAGATAAGCCATACAACTTAGGGTAGGATTATTATGCTTCTATTTTGTAAAATAATAACTGCGTCAAACATTTAACTCCCTAAAAATAAATGTATGTATTTATGTCTATTTAAAATTAAAAAGTTACGTTATTTGGTACCGAACCCATTGTCCAAGCCTGCTAAATTCGGGACTAGCTCAATTCGTTACGTTAAGACATTTATATTATTTTAGATCTACTTGAGGTGAGGCGAATTTACTAATTAACTTGAGCCGATAGTGTGTTAAGAGGTGATTCAGCTATCTTTATTGGTGTAGCAGCTGATGCGCCTCTTTGTCCCGTCTTTGACCAAATTTAATTTCCGCTCATCTTTCCGCCATATGCTAGCAGCGCTCGCAACGCGCACTGCCTTTCACAAAAAAATACTGCGTGTTCGCGACTTTCAGTTGTTAATAAATATACGTTTTGAGGCCGCCAATAATAACGACAACTTTGCCGGTATATAATACCCCTATGTAGTGGGATGTTAATAATGTTTCGAGGTTCTGTGAGAGGATAAATGTCCACCTCTCTTCAGTTAAAATAATGTTATCCTGACATATTTTATAAAAACAAAAATGAATGTACCTACATTTGAACTAAAAAATGTTTTTAACGCCTCCACTTTTATTACCATATCCTGAAGTAGGGCGGGTTCTTCAATTTGCTCGACCCTTATTTTATGGTTCATCAAAATAAATCAAATCTGGGTCCTGAAACTTTCTGATCGAGTTTGCGACCATCTAGGATGGCCCGTAAGGAAATGAAGTTTTTATAGACTGGCGGGTCAGCGCCGGTGACACGCAAGACGTGTCAAAATTAGATACAATTGTTAGATTACGGCATTGAACAAACACAACATTTGTCTTGGATTCTAGTAATTTTGTAGTCAATGACCTTTGAATGTCAGTGCGGCTCCACGTTTACAACAAGTTAACAGGGCCTCTATTCAGGTGCGTTTAAACGATATCGTGTTTGACACGTTTAAGAATCGTTTATGTCACAGTCGCCATTATTGTAAATGACATAAGAGTTATCAAAACGTTGACAATACGGAAACAGGTCAAAAACGATATCGTTATAACGCAGTTGAATAGAGGCCCTGGGCCAGCGGGGCCTGGTGAGCGAGTGCTTGCATGAATCTCGCCCAAACGTCAATGTTTACCATGTTTTTAATTAATGAAAGCGCGCTTCGCCACTTAAACTAAAATGCACAAACTTAAAAAGCGGGTGCGATTTCACGGGTTAAAAACACTCTGCAAAGTGTCAATTTATTGATCTTTATCAAACAAGTATAACAAACAGCCGAACTTTGAACACCCGACTGCGCAGCGGTATCAGAACTAATATAGCCTTAAAATGTTTCCTTGGGTAAGTATCAATCGCAACATACTTTGCACTCTGCAAAGAAACATGGATACATGCATACATTCATACACCTTACTAACATATCGTTCCTGTTTGGGTAGTCGGTTAAAATACCTTGATTCTGGCTGACGGGCTTTATACCGCAGTCAAAGAACACGGCTCTTTCATTCTCCGAACCTGTGGGATTTTTGCTTTTCACTGGTTAAAAGGTCACTTGTTACACATCAGGGCCTATATTCTACTGCGTTAAAACGATATCGTGTTTGACGTGTTTGAGCATCCAGGGCCGCCATTATTATAAATGACGAAAGAGTTATCAAAACGTTTACAAAACGCAAAAACGTCAAAGACGATTATTGTTATTACCGTGTAGAATCCCAGCCCTGTGGGGCTAGCCAAGTTGCATTCGACACTCGCTAGCGATTATGTTTTTATTGAAAAATATTTGGAATTGATACGTCAATTCCATACATTTATCAATCGAAACATAATCGCTAACGATTGTCGAATGCAACTTCTCTAGCACCACTGGGCCTCTGTTCTACTGCGTTATAACGATACCGCGTTTGATGTGCTTTAGAATAGTTTATGTCACAGTCGCGATTATTGTAAACTAACTACCCGTCAGCGGCTTCGTCCCACTGCTAATTTTTATCCTTCCCGGTGGATTTTACATTATTTATCTTTCATAAGAACCTTCTCCAGACGATTACAAACACAACAAAAAAAAAGAATCGGTCCAGATATTCATGCATGATGCCGTGACCAAGGGAAGTAGGGATTCATTTTTATTATATAAATAGATAGATGACATAAGAGTTATCAAAACGTTGACAATAGGGAGACACATCAAAAGCGATATCGTTTTTAGCGTATAGAATCTCGGCCCTGGGCCTCTATTCAACTGCGTTATAACGATATCGTGTTTGACGTGTTTTAGAATCGTTTATGTCACAGTCGCCATTATTGTAAATAACATAAGAGCTATCAAAACGTTGACAATACGGAAACACGTCAAATACGATATCGTTATTACCGTGTAGAATCTCGGCCCTGAATGACTGTGTTCAGATGTTTCTGCTTTGACTTCTTAATATATATATATTCAAATGAATTGCCAAAATGTATGTACGCGATAACTTCCGAAGGAAGCGGGCGAAGCCGCTGGCGGATCCCTAGTTTATTCAGAACTCTGTAAGTTACATATATGGACGGTTATGTTAATTTGACTATAACACCAGAGGATAGGGTAGTAAAAAAACAAAAGCAAGTATATTTCAACATTTTCTGCCAAAGTAGGGTATGCAAATTAGATTTAACCCTTCCCATTTTATCGTGGCCCTGGGAAATATTTATTTTATTATAACATCAGATAAACTCGCTAAATTTAACCAAGCACTCGGATAAAACTATTTTATGAATGCATAATTTCGGGGTTGATATGAATAAAGACATGGTTAATTATATTAGGTAAAATAAGAATGACTAAGAAAGACTGAGAAAGACTGGAAACCTTTGAAATGTTGTGCTGGGGGCCAATTCATTAAAGCTTGTAGCTTGTAATAGAAGTGGAAGTCTCTTTTTAATACATACTCTTGGAAAGGGATTTCCGCTTATATGGAGAGCATCAGCTAGAGTGAAACGAAGACACATAAGGAAGAGAAGAGAAGTAAACCAATAGATATCAGACGAGGGAAGATGTTTGGTTAGCTGTTACGGAACGACGATAAACTTTATCTATAAATGTAATTCAACTCCAGGACCTCTATTCTACTACGTTATAACTATATCGCGTTTGACGTGTTTTATAATCGTTCATGTCACAGTCGCCATTATTGTAAATGATATTAGAGTTATCCAAACGTTGACAATAAGGAAACACGTCAAAGACGATATCGTTATTACCGTGTAGAATCCCAGCCCAGCCTACCTACGCAGGCAGTGCAGCCATGACTGGTTCAGTGTTATCAACGTTATATCACGCCCGCCACTGGTTTGTGGTACGCCTTTGGTTAAAGATACTCCACTAGTAAATAAGTAAATAAATAAACATCACGGAAAAATGTCACACAAATTGACCTAGTCCCAAACTAAGCTCTAGGCTTTAACTATTGGTACTACACATACTTATAAATAGAAATAAATACTTAAATACATAGAAAACATACAAGATTCAGGAACAAATACTCATGCTCATCACACAAATATCTGCCCTTACTGGAATTTGGACCCGGGACCGCTAGCTTCGAAGGCAGGCTCACTACCAACTAGGCCAACGTGTCGTCAAGTGTTGTTTTGTAATGTTATTACAAGAACGTGATGATAATTCATGAAATAGAAAGATAAAGAGGTCCGAATAAGAACAGTGCCGTATCAGTGTTTTAAATATAAGTAATTTATTTTAAGCTTTACAGAACAAAGCAGGCAAAAGTGAATGTTACTTTAAAGTTTCTAAATGTGCTCTAATCTTACTTTTTGTCACAATTAATACAAAGAGTTAACTGGAACTGACCTGATAATTTAATAATAAATGCACTAGAGCATAAAATCCATTTGACACCGCCTAAACCCAGCATTAACAAGAACTGTACGAGCACGAGGAGTGATAATAATATTTTAAAGTGCAATGAATACTCAAGTAAAACAACACGACATTATTTTAATACGAAACGTGCCTGTTTACCGTTCTTGTTTCTCCACTTTTAATTATCTGTTTTGTTTATGGCTGCTGTATAGCTAGAAAATAGTCCTTTTGATACTGTTTTAAATAATTTAAATTATAATAATGATAAATGGTATTTAAAAAAATTCTGCTTAATTAAGGACTGGCATTAAGAAACGGTAACTTTTACATGTGAGTCACTAAAATTAAGCAAATAAATGGCCGACAAATTTTTGTTACTCACGTTTTTTTTAATTTTAGTCCTTAATAAGGTACAATTTCTTTTAAAATACCCTAATAGGATTTTTTTTCGCCGTATTATATTATACCCTTTTTGATATTTTATGACAAGGTTTTCAAAACTGCTACTACATAACGTACGGTTTAGAATTGTGTATTAAAAACATTACCACTAATTTCAGTTTTTTGATACATTAACTGAATAATTTTCGTTGCTTCCTACAAGATTTTGACTTTAGTGAAGAAGCCTCGTCGGGTATAAATACGAGCCTTAAATTTTCTTATTACTTCGCTTTTGAACCGTCTTTTCCTAGAAAACATGGAATAAGCTTAGTTATTTTCATTTCGAAACGTGCCCGTGGGCGAAGACTTGCAACGGCCGTTGCCACGTCAGATAAGATTCTAGTTAAGTAAATAACATCTATTAATAAATTTCTATTTTAATTTAATTATACATGTTCGTACCCGTAAAGTAAATTGTAATAAAATTTCAAAAGTTTTTATTCTGTTTGTTTAAGTTCTACGATATTTTTAGCTTTGTACGTAAATGGGCTCTATTTAAATCAGTAAAACCATATTGCCTTTTATGTGTTTTAGTTTTTTTTTTAAATCGGCCGCCATTACTGTCATGTATAAGAGCTATCAAAACGTTCAAAATCCGGAAATACGTCAAAAACAATAAGGTTTTACAGCCCAGGGCTAAGATTCTAGATTCTACACGATAAAAACGATATCGTCTTTAACGGGGTTGCGTATTGACAAAGTTTTGATAGCTCTTATGTACGTGGCAGTAATGGCGGCCGAGTTAACAATGATACTAAAACACATCAAAGGCAATATGGTTAGGGCAATGTGGTTATGGTTAAGGTGATATTGCATTTGACGTGTTTTTAACTCGGCCACCATTAATGTCAAGTAAATAAGAGTTATCAAAACGTTGACGATACGGGAACACATCAAAGGTAATATCGTTTTATCTCAGTAGAATGGAGCCCCTGGATTATATATCTGGCCCATGATTTCATTTGTTATTTTTTTGTCGACAACTGTTATCATTTCACCTAGATGTTACTTAAATCTTATGCAAGATTAAATAGGTATTATTATGTAGGTTTTCTGTTCGATCACATGTATTTTTATCGCGTATTCAACATCCACACTAATGTTGTAAATGTGAAAGTAACTATTCGACTTCGTTCGACTGTCTGTTTGTTACGCTTTCACAAATAAACCGCTGAACCGAATTAAATGAAATTTGGTATGGAGATACTTTGAATCTCGGGGAAGGTTACAAGTACACATCGCTAGCTCGTGGCATTTAGGTAGCACTTGAGAGATTAGTGATTAGACAAGTTTACTAAATGTCCTTTCAGATAAGATATAGCAACAAATTAATTTTACCTACATGGTCGTAACATATCGCATCTTCAGAACAGTAGTAACCTAAGAGATTCAAAAATTTTAAATTTAGATTTAGGTCTCTATTGTAATCAATCTATGACTTGAAATTTGAAAGCTGAAATTTTGCATTGGGTCACTATTGTTCTGAAGCTGCGTATGACGAAGTAGGTCATGATCACTGGCTTAAAACAATCTATATTGTGATTCATTTACTCGTAATAATTATTACAAGACGTGTCGCAAAACATGGAATTTTTCAAAATAATGGAGGAAATCATTAGAGAGCATTCAGAACTCCTACTACACTTCTACGCGGATGGAGATGCGAGAAAGAACTAGTTGATTATACTATTATTTATTTACTTATTTATATCATTTTCGTGTTGCTTTATAAAATTTTATCGGTTTCTATTGTTTCCTCTTATCCATATTTAGTATTTTTTCTGTTGTTTGCTAAATATTTTTTCTCTCTCGCCCAATGTTTAACTTGAAGTCAAGAGATCTCTTAAAGGGATAAGTTTGCCGCTGTACTATTTTTATTTCTGTAACTTATTGTAACTTACTGTATTTTTGTAATGTAATTGTTTTAGTACTCTAAGTGTTTACATTGATACATTGCCATACATAAATAATTCAAACAAAATACGTATCTAACTTTTCTAAGGGTTTTCTTTCACACGGTAATCCTGTAATCATGAAGTAAATCGTAATTTATACATCCTGTGTCAAACAAAAACATCATGTTTTATTCATAATGTACCTGCTCAAAGAAACTGTAGTAACGGTTAGGCAGGAAAGGGCGACAATATTTGTGTGAATTATTCATCTAGTACAGTGATTCCTTGGTCTTAAATAACAGGTGGTTTATTATGACGCCAAATCCGAAATGTCGTTTTTATCTCTCTTACTCTTCAATCGTTAAAAAGAGAGAGAGTGTGCTAAACTTTTCTCGATTTTTGTAAACACGAAGAAGGTTGTAAATATTGTATGGTTTGTTTTACCTTTCCTGTTAATATTCGATTGCTAAATGTCCCATGCTCGTAGGAAATAAGAGGATCGAGGATTTCTTACTCTGCTCTTGTTTGTGTTCTGACGTGTTCTTTCAACAAGTCGATGATAACAAACGGATTGTTTTTGAAATACCATATTAAACCATAACCTCGCCTCTTGTCCTTTTCTTTGGCAAGATGAAGGCATACACTCGAAAAAAAAATTGAGTTGAGTTGACTTAAAATGAATACAATAGTTATGATATTAGTCATGGGTGAGGACCAAAAGTTGGCTACGCTAACTCACTACATTTTTTCTATAAATCTTTTCCGTTGTGTTGTGTGAAACTTTTTTCACTTTGTTCTTTATACCGGGTGTTGCCTGTAATAGGAGCAATAAATTGAGGGATTGTTTGCACACCACAAACGTAACAACATTGATTGTACAACTTTTGAAAATAACTTATTGTTAACTAAATATTAATGAATTTAGATTTTCTAAGCAAGCAATGTATTGCGAAAACTACGAAGTTGCTAGGCTGACAGTAGATGTCAACTAGACTATTGGATGGAGTACATTGAAAATACTATTTAGTTTGTTCGAAAATATCCCAAATAATAAATTACATATTTTTTTAAAGTTGTAGAACAAATGTTGTTACGTTTATAGAGTAGAAGCGATCCCTCAATTTATTGCTCCTATTACAGGCAACACCCGGTATGGTTGACTACGTTTAACTATGGTCCAAACTATTTGGTCCTTACCCTTATATCAACCAAAACTGATAGTACCAACAGCGAGTTTTTTAGTGATTCAACTAACATCTTAGTTGATGTGTCCAGCGTCTTGTTAGGCTCGTGTGGAATCAAGACGCTTATACACAACAATCACAATGTCGTTAAAAGCGACCAATGTTTTTTTAAGTGTACCAGGGGCTATATTTTAATCGGTGCAACCATATTGCTTTTGAAATGTTATCGTATTGTCAACGTTGGTAATTCTTATTTATTTGACATTAATGGCGGCCGAGTTAACAATTATATGAAAATGTGTCAAAAGCATTATGGTTTTATCGATTAGAATAGAGCTTAAGGCCACATGTCTGGGCTGGGATACTACACGGTAATAACGAAATCGTGTTTGACGTGTTTCCGTACTGTACATGTTTTGATAACTCTTATGTTATTTACAATAATGATGACCGATCGATAGATATATCGCAGAACGATATCGTTTTTGACCTGTTTCCGTATTGTCAACGTTTTGATAACTCTTATGTCATTTACAATAATGGCGACTGTGACATAAACGATTCTTAAACGTGTCAAACACGATATCGTTTTAACGCACCTGAATAGAGGCCCTGTTGTCCTGTTATCTTCCATAAGGATTCCGTGTTTTTGTTTGAGAAGTAAAACCAAAGTGGAAGTGCCATTTGTGGTGGTTGCACAAAAGTAAAATACCGTACTAAAGGTGGATGTAATGGTACAAGCATTGTTCACTAGTCAACCTTAAGGTATAAGACAAACATAAAAACCGGGCAAGAGCATGTCGGATCATGCTCAGTGTATGGTTCCGAAGCCGGTAAGTACTAAAAACATAAAAAACAACAAGTAATAACTTTTCTATTTACTTATAGTTATTTGGTCTTAGATGATTTTAGTAGGTATAAATACTTTAATCGCCTGTAACTCAAGAACTAATGATGTCTAATTAGTCTTGATAGTTTTTCTTTTTAATTCGTTATATGCGCTTTCAAGAAGATATTTTTCATATTTTTAGTATTTAAAGTTTTGGCTGTAGTGGGGGGGACACTTGAATCTAACAAAAAATAGCGCTTTAAAGCTTAGTATTTCATAAACTTGGTTTTATAAACCCACGATATTTTTAAAAGATCTACCCAACGACACCCGGGATAGACGAGAAAAAAAATACATTCCCACGTTACGAGTAGGAGAGGTACACTATTTTTTTTTAAATTTAATTTTACTTCTTTTTTGGCGTGACTAATAAGACATTTAAAGTCACGCCAAATTACAGGTTTCTAGTACCAAGAGCCTTTGAGCTAGGGTACGGACGGACGGACGGACATGGCGAAAATATAAGGGTTCCTAGTTGGACTTAGGAACCCTTAAAAGATAAAATATGTAAGTGGGCTAAATGGGCAGTTTTACACGACCAAATTCTACCAGTACTTCCCAAGCGGAGATCATTGCTGAGAAAAAACACCGCGATCGTCAACGAGCCGAGCCATTACTGGGTACTGTACATATTTCGGGAGCGAACGAAACGTGACCACTGTGTGGGCATGAAATGTCCATAGCAGTAAAATCTTCTCGATATAATTTCTAGAAACAACTTCTACGACATAATATTTACCTAATGTGTCAGTATTCATGTAAATGGCCTAACCAATAAAAAAAGGTAGGTGTTTTATCTTTAGTTGGAATACATTTTCTTAACGTTATCGGTCATTAAAATATTGACTTATTAACTTAAAGTACAAGTACACTTGCATTGCAACGTTAAGTAATTGACTTACTTATATTTCGAGAAACCTAAAACTTAATTGGTTAAATTTTCTACTGACATGCAACTAGTTCAATAGAAACTTTTCTATGACGCTAGATATACGAGTATTATGTCGTATTATGAATCTTATCTTTTTCATCATAAAGTTGAAGATGTTCGTGTGATTTAACTGTTAGTTTAATGCTATTCGGTGCCAGACCCTCTGATTTTTGTTTAAAATAGACCCTTTATCGAGTTTTTGCACCAAGGGTATTGTTACACATGACTTGCATAAAAGAAGCTCATGTATTAACCATGTTATTGGTTACTGAAGTTTCGTGCTACGTCATGGCACTACGGCGTAGCGATCGTAGACGCTCTACGTGCTCTACGATAATATGAGAAATGTTGAGTCGTGCAATGAATTATTAAGTGATACTACGACCCAAATGGATTTATTGTTAGCTTTTTAAATACTTACATTAAGTTGCTGGAAAATAAATTTCTGTAACAGTATGTTAATTAAACGTCTACAAGCCAAGTTACGTTTTAAATGGCCGAAGTTTATGAAAATGTGGTATTAACTAATTTAATAATAAGGTGCAAATTGACGGAGGAACATAAAGGAATTTATTTTATGTAATATCGACGACCGTAATCTAAATTGACGTAACGGACAAATGGCTACTTTTCAGGAGAGCCAAAAAACAGTATTTTTTTTCTTTTAAAATTCATAGTTTTGTTGTTTGTTTACGTATCATGTAACTAAAAATAGCCAATTACTTACTTTTTTCCACTCTTTAACTACAAATAACTCAATTTATCATACAACGGTTAGTTACTGAGATAGCATGTCCCTTACGTCAAAAAATAAATTCATAATGTCCAATACCACCCTTCTCCAACAGTTGCCTTTAGAGTAAATTTGATGTATCTACAAATAAATTTAAAGAAATGAAATTAAAGTGATCGTAACTCCATTGAAAGTAATCAATGACAGGGTGTAAAAGGTACATGGGAAATTATCTTAGGTGAAATAATAAACGAAAACATAAAATGTAATTGTGTTATTTATTAGGATAATTAAGAGATCAATCATGGAAGTATAGACATAATTATCCAGAGCTCAGAATCGCAATTATTTAGTGGTATTTGAGTGTTTACAGGACTTTCATAATTTGAATCTTAATTTTTTTGTTACTACCAGCAATATACGAGGTTCGCAATTAAAGTAAAGTGTTCTGAAGAACATATACTTAGTTTTATAATTATAGTTCAACGATACATCACTACATACGCCATTATGAGCTCTCATTAATATGTCGATTGCTAGACTAGTAACAAGTAATAAAATAAAACAAAATACACGATTCGGTGTAAAAACGATTAGAGATATAAAATAAAAACATAAACAATTTTAATTCGACAGTATCAATTAGAACCTAGGTACTAATAGTAGTACAATTAGCAGTAGGCCAAATCCTATCTTAATTTTCATCACTGCTCTCATTATCATCGTCAGTTTCAGCTAAAGTAGCTGTTATCATTTCAGAATGAGGCGAAGTTAAATATTCGTTATGAAAACGCTTTGGGATAGTACCTAGAAGGAATTGGTATTTAATATATTTAGAAACGTGATAAAGTATTTTGGTCCTCATAGCATTTCTAAAGACTTGCAAAATAATATACCTACATAAGTAGACACAAACACGGTAATTGCATGTAGCCGACAATTTGATATTTTATTAAATAAAATACTTACTGCAATAACTTGTCTCGATCCCGCAGTAATTTATTGCGTCGAGCTAAGAGTGATTCAATACTGTTTATATTCATCGTTATCTCAGTTGCCTTCCTTATTATTAAGTACTTGAAACATGCGTGAAGACGTGCTCGTGCAAAACAGAACTGAGCAAGCAGCGGCAGCACTCAATCCAGTGTAGCCAGGTGTAATTTGAAAAATGAATAGTTTTTTATCAGTCGAAAATACCTTTGAATAAACGATTAATAATCTGGATTTTTTCTTGTACGTATGTATGTATGTAAAAGCTTTATTGGAAAACTAACAATTGAATTATAGTGCTCTCATTAAAATTATTTTATTTTATTTCAATTGAAAAAAAAATAGTTATCACGTGTCGTGTTCATTGTAAATACTTTATAATCTGTTTGCACAAATAACTAACCCTTGGAATATTATTTTAAATGCATTTATAGGCATATTTTCAATCGATGTACAAGGCTCAAAAATCAATAGATTGTCAAGAAAATTCAGTAGATTTCGTAAAAATCAGATTAACCGGTAACACTGTCAACCACAACCAGCAGCGACATGCTCTTTCTAAAATGTTTTTTGTCGCGTACAACGAGATCTCTTTCACCCTCAAGCAACTTTAAGTGCGTGAGAGTGATTTAGCTATATTAACGAACACTGAGTATGTCATCTAACGAAAGAGATAACGCTAACATTTTAATGTAAGGGACGGTAGTTTTATGATTGTAGTTGTGAAAAAATGTCGTATATACTCTTAGCAAATATTTGATACACTTACAAATCACCGTAAGGGTCACTGTTGCCTTACATTTGTGAAAGCAAAACTGCGTATCGTACAATTGCTTACAGAATAATAGTCTTTTACGACGCAGGTAAATTTAGAAAATTATAGTTACGTCTAATTGTGATAGAATCAATTTTATTTTTGTAGATAATTTTGAGAACGTTAAATGATGTATCGTACCTTTACTTATTTAATGGCGCCTTACAGCGTTAGGTAAATTGCGAGATGAAGGTTACACCAAGAATAAATTGCAGTTTTTTTAATTGCTGTAGATACGTCGTATTTTTTTGAAATACGGAGTCACAGTAACATTTTTTTAAGGCTGTAAGGGGCATGTTTTTTAAGGCTATCGAGACGTCACCTATACCAATCGATAGAGAAAAAAAAACTGAATAGAACTGCATTCATAACTCATTTTCGCCATTTTGTCCCTTACATCAATTTAGATTACGGTCGTCGATATGTCGTGCTTCGTAGAACTGTGGACTAATTTAAACGTAATATTCAGAACATCGTAGTTCTCCTCAAAGGGAACTTTAGTTGTGAAGCCCCTTAATTCATAAGTTTTCAATAAGCTTTCAGATTTTGCCTTTTGAAGTTCATTTGAAGGTAGAAATTTACTTTGTGGATCCATTTTGTGACCGTTGAGTTGTTTATATAAATTAAGAAGTTAAAAGAATCATTTATCATCATTTAAATTAAGAGGCTATGCTTTTGACGTTAAGGTTATTTATTGCCACTTCTTTCATTCTTTGCCAGCTTATTCATCTCCTGATTCGCCAATGTACCCGGTGACCCAAAAATTGATGTTAAGCCGGAAATAGGTGATAGGGCAGCTCATAAGCTATCGATTTAACCCCCATGTATGTTCAGCGATTTTTAGTACTTTCGGAGTTATTACAAATTTTAATGGGAATTATTTTATTTTTTCCTTATATCCAGGTTACCAAAAACCCTTGAGTTCAAGCATTATTTCAAGATTTTTTCAGTAGTTTCTTACATCGATAGAGTCATTATAAACATAGGACATTTTTAAAGCTACTTGCCAACATTTTTTTTATGACAACTTTTTGTGTAATCACACAAAGTTACTTTCTCCATACTAAGTGAACCCTAGTTCTCTTTTCATCTAGTATGCAAAAACAAACTTCGCGTGATTACACAAAAATTAGTTGTGAAAAAAAATTGGCAAGAAGGTTTAAAAACATTCTACGTTTATAATTATTCTATCGATGTAAAAAACTACTGAAAAAATCTTGAAATAGTTCTTGAACTCAAGGGTTTTTTGTAACATCAACATAAGGAAAAATTACAATAAATAATTCTGATAAAAATTATCAATAACTCCGAAAGTACTAAAAATCGCTGAACATACATGGGGGTTAAATCGAGAGCTTATGACCGGCACTTATTTCCGGCTTAACGTCGATTTTGGGATACCCTGTATTTCCTTTTAGGCTTTCTGTCTTATTTGGCTATAGTAAGTAAGCCTAGGTCTTCCTTTCTTTTTCTCTTTCGACTTTGCCCTCCAGAATTTTCAAAAATAACTTGTTATGCCGTATCGGGAGTCATGGAATTCTCAATGACAACAATTTGTCAACAAAATTTATTTTGTGTATTAAAATATAAATATTAAACAAATTAAGGTTTATCCTAAAAATAAATCAAAATATAAATATAATAAACTCCAAAGTCAACAAGTAAATACCGACATCTATTAAAGAAGGATCTTCGTACTTTTTTAATTTGTGTTTGCAAATGTTACACAGCAGACAAAAGAGATCACTTTTTCAAATAACCTTCACCAAAGATCACTCATAAATCTTACCTTTTTGCCAAAACATTTCATATCAAACTATGTTTGAGCTCTGCTAGCTTTTCTTGTTCGAGTTAGAAGAGTGAAGCGTGGTTATTCAAACTTACTATTTTATGCCGATATCGTTGCTCTGGTTTCTCGGTACCTCTTGCATTGATATCGTAAATAATTAAAAATATAGTTCCAGTGCTGACGTGGTCCCAAGCACAGAAGAGAGTAACCACCGCCGGACGATTCCGAATCGATCAAAATTCCGAATTTTCATAATTCCGAATGCTATATTTTAATAGAAGACATTATTTTTTGATATCGCGTATAATCAAATCTTACCTTACCTACGTATAGCAACTAAATTATGCATTTTATTTAAAACGGCTCCAACGTAACTAGCTTTCGGAAAAATGAATCGTCGGAAAATCATGTTCAAAATATATCCTAAGCATAAAAAAGTGGTTTAAAACACTTACTGTCTCATGATGTCGATGAGAAAGAAGGCCAAATCCTTAAAGCCGACGGGGCCAGCTCGCACCAACATGTAGAACTCCGCGCTGCAGTTCTGCTTTGGCTCCACGAAGTCGTAGGAGAAGCCGCCCGTGGTGACCATCGGGGTGCCTGTGCTGCCCAGAAACTTGGCAATGCGAGCCACGGATGCTGTGGAAAAAATAAGATATTAATTATTGGAGAAAATCTAAAAGTATGTGGTTAGTGGCGCGATGAAAAATATGAAAAAAGGCGGTTAAGTGCGAGTCAGACTCACGCACCGAGGGTTCCGTACAAACTTGTAGGAATATATGTGCTATAAAATTCTGTCCTTACGTTTATGTTTATGTTGATACTATACAATTCTGTCCTTACGTTTGTGTTTCGTCAATCATCAATGTATTTTGTATGATGTCATAGAAATATTTAGCGTGTCTCTCTGTCTTAGTGAGAATCGTATTAGGATTTAGACTTTTATTTTTTCTCTTTAGCGTATTATCTGAATTCTGTATGTTGTCTATATATGTTTTTCTCAAATAAATAAAATAAAATGTAAAATTGTATTGAGGGACAAACTTGACTTTATGTATTTGTTTGTTGGTTTGAGCTCGCGTTCCCGAAAACGGTTGTAACGATTTTTATGAATATTGAATAGGGGCTGTTTGGGTCAAGAAATTGATGTCAAGTTGTCAACTTCGGAAAAACTCTGTGTCAACGCGATCAACGCTTGGTCTCCCACGTGTTTATCATGCGTCATACACAAATTAAGGTTACCGTCTTTCCTGTGGACACACCGGAAGTTGACGTTTTTAAGGCCTAATTTTCTGGCTAAGCTTATTCCCGCATAAATGGCGTTAGGACTGCTTTAGACTATCATATAAAAACATACGTAGCTTATATGCATACAGGCTTTTAACTACGGAGGAAAAACAACTTTTGTTTTAAAGAGTTTGTATGACTCTTATAGTAAATTAATCATGTTTGTAAGAGCATTTACTCTTATAAAATAAACACGTAGCAGCTTTGAGAGGGAATTATCACGTATAGGGTAAAAGTCGGGATCGCAGATGTCGGAAGTCGTTTCGTTCTCTTAACGCGTGACCAGGAAAAGGAAATAAAGCCGTAATCACATTGCCGGCGGGTCTTTACGTAAGGGTACTCCTTTAGAAAACCTCGATGGTCTATGGATCGCTGATTAAGTTTTTTTTTATGTAAAGGAGAAGTCACATGAACATTCAGGCAACCTGATGGTAAATGGAACCTGAATCCCATAGACATTTGAATTCTTAAGACTATAATCTTAAGCCTGCAATCCTAAGACCTCAGCATTGCCAACCCAGAGATGGAATGCCTCTATGCTAGTAATTTCACCGTTATCTTTTGCGGGGCAACACAACAACGCGAACACTGTTGTTAGTTTAACAATCAACTGGACCTCCAAGCTAAGTTAAATTGGATGAACTCCGTCGAAGTCCGATCAAGGTCGAGATATGAACGTAAAAGTAATTTTGTCTGTTTGTTACTCTTTCACGGCTAAACCGCTAATTGTGATGGAGTTTATATGCAGATAGCTTGAACCCGGAGAAAGGACATAAAGTACTTTTTACTGCGTGTAGCGATAAATGTCTTCTACGCGGACGGAGACGCGAGCAACACTAGTATTATGATATATATAGTATAATACATACATACCATTACGCTATCATACCCAGAGTGGGGTAGGCAGAGCTACAGAAATACCGACAACTCCAAAAAGAGTTGTTGGTAATTCTGTAACCACATTTTGCACAAACAGGCTAAGATGTTTAACAAGTATCTTAGTGACAGGTTTCAAGCCCATCGCCTAAAATTACTAGAATCACTAATTCCCTTACCCCGGGTTCCTATATTCAAAACGCCTCGCTAAAATGTGACGTCTCGTTAAAATTTTACACATTTTGTATGTAGCAAATGTCATATTTTAACGAGACGTTTTGAATATAGGAACCCAGGGTTAGTTGCCTCTTACGACATCCACGGGAAGACATGGCAACTACACGGGGAAAAGTATTAAATAATAATAAAAATACTCAATATATCACGCGCCTGATAATAGGAAACATGCATGAAAAACAAAATTGTGTTTCATTGACCCGATTAATGAAAAAATGTAAAAAAAAAAAACAAATAAAACGCAATACACTCATTTTTGAATCCGTTTATTAAGATTTTATATAGGTATAATAATCGAAACGTGTTAAAATTTTAAAACTTCTTTTAAGGTTTAGATTGGTTTTTTTCGGCATCCTCATTTTTATTTGACGTAATTTATTTTAATTCATGACCCCGTGTGGTTGCCGGGTTAGAATAGTGCCACTCCATGTCTTCCCGTGGATGTCGTGAGAGGCGACTAAGGGTATAAAGGCGTGTAGTACTGTTAGGCGATGGGCTTGCAACCTGTCACTAATGCACTGGTAAATATCTTAGCCTGACTGTGCAAAATGTGGTTGTGGTTGGAACAGGAATATAATTTTGCACTCTCTCTTTGGAAAGTGCTATGAAAGAAAAGAATAACCTGTATATGCGAAACAATTGTCATGTTATGTTTCTTAAGGTATCCATGATTTAAAATTTCAAAGCTCGGACCCCCTGCAAAAACACTCTATACAAACCAATGACAAGAATGAAGTCAAATCTGTTGTTCCATGTTTACAAATGTATGGACCTTATATGGAAACTTCCATCTATTTTAGAAATTACTATGTTCAGGCAAATACATAACGTCACGCCTTTATTCCCAGAGTGGGGTAGACAGAGCTACAGAAATACCATCAACTTTAAACTTTTTGATAAATCTGTAACCACATTTTGCACAGTCAGGCTAAGATATTTACCAGTGCATTAGTGACAGGTTGCAAGCCCATCGCCAAACAATACTACAAGCCTTTATTCTCTTAGTCGCCTCTCACGACATCCATGGAAGACATGGAGTGGCACTATTCTAACCCAGCAACCACACGGATAAAAGTGGCGAAAGTGTTTTAGTAGTTTTATCTTAGTTATATATTGTTATGCAAACTTTAGTGCTTTGCAACTTAAATGTCATGTTTGAAATACTGCTCTAATTGGTCAGTCGTTAAAGCGACAAGGTACATGTTTGCAGCTGCTTATAAGGCTCAAGTACAAGCTAAGAACTAAAGGTCAATTAGTGTGAGTTGGTTCTCTCACATTATTTACTAACTCCTGATGGGGGCATTGTCTTACGATGAACTAACAGTAAAAAACCCAAGACTTCACCGAGTGTCTAGTGGTGCCCTCTTTACTATTAATACATAATGTATGTAATTATAATTATAACAAAGTTTTATAACCCTAAACTTTCAACGTCAACTTAATGAAACTAAGATTCTGTCAAAAATTTAATTTTTTAGACAGGCTTTTTCTGCGAACTGCAATTTTTTTGCCAAGTCATTTATTGCTTACCACCCCAATTAGTCCAAACTCGGTGGGTATACCTTCTGACTCCATCATCGGACCAGCTTGATGATGCCGTTTTCTATTCTCATCGAGGTTAAGTAGGTTTACCAAATTTTAGATCAACCAGGAGCTGGGAAGGAATCCTGGACAGATGTTACCAAATAAAAGCTTGTAAAAGATGGCCACTGTTTACGATATATCAATTCTTATTAAATGATATCTATAAATTGTGTATTCATTTGTACAACTAATAACCACTCTTCGATGTCAAAACAATAGTTTAGTTAAAAACAAAACACAGTAATTAGTAATGAGGGCGGCACTGAACGCTTGGTGAATTTTGATGTCAAAATAGATATAGATAGAATAGAATAGATAGAAGAGTCGTATACAGTGTGTAAATGGTATACGGGCGTTCCTTTTAACTGTGGTTAGTACAACCCTTACTGAGCACATTTAGGCAGATTTTGTTAATTTTTTTTTTTTTTAAATAACCGTACAAAATAATTTAACACGCATCTGACGGATGGACTTCGATGTACATTGCGGGTCGATAGTGTGTTCAAAAATTAATAACGGTGTATACGTTAGCGTTATCAAAATAATTCTTTCTGTTAATGATTAGCAGAGTCTTAATCTATGTCCAGTTTTAATAAACGCCCGTATACCATTTTCGTACTGTATGTAGGCAATTCTAATTATGTGATCTTTACGTGTCTAACTACTATATGTGAGCAACTTCGTTACTTAGTTACCTTTCAATTTACATTGCAAACATGATTTGGTTCGTAGTATTAGGTAATCCCTAGTGGGGCTGACTCGGCACGTACATGTTCCATCGATTGTCGACATAATTTACATATTACATAGAGTTGTGGAATTTGATTTCTGAGCTAATAATAGAAGTCATTATTAATGTGACACGTTCATATTTCTTATTTGATATGTATTGAAAGGGTTTTGGTAGTTGAAATGAAATGAAATGAAATTTTATTAATCATTAAAGAATTACAGGGATTACAACATGCTTTCATACTTATCTTACTCAAGTAGATTAAAAATCTTTAAAGTTAATTAAGATTCCTAAATACAATTTATTATATTGTTCTTACGGGTATTTGCTAAATGTGTCATGATATTTGTCAGATAGGCATCTAAGAATAGCATCATAAATAAGACATCATAAGAATAAAACACACGTCTTACAACATGTCAAACATGTTTTTACACCAAAAGAAACGAAAACTTACATTGCTTCCCCTATGACTAGTTTAACCACGATTATTTCTTGATATGTCTACATAAATGTTGTGATATCGTTCATCATATCATCACATGTTTTCAGCAAATATTGTTTTATCGTGATAGACGAAATACGAGTTTATCAATTTATGTCTCTTAAATCAAAAGACAATAGTTTTTTATTTAATTAATCATTCTAAGTTAAAAACTGTGTATCGACTCGTATGCAGACTGACCCAGTTCTGCAGTGTCTCAGAATAGGACAATTAATCTTACTCGGTATCACCTCGAAGATGCTATTAGCGCTGCGTCATGCACGCTGCTGCGAGATGCGGCGAATTATAGATAAACAAGTGCACTCTGTCAGGTTGTGGAATCGGCTACCAGCGGGTATTAGGCAATCACAATCGGTAGATTCCCTGAAAGGCAAATTAAAAAAGTTCTGGCTTGACTCTATTTCCTAAATATTGTATCAATTATCCAAATGTTGATATATACATATATTTAGTTTATGTAAGTTTAAGTATGTTTATTTATGTATAATTACATATCTTTCTATCTATTTATGTAAGTATTTGAATGTACTAGTTTTGTTTTTATTCTATGGTACTTTTTTTTTTTTTTGTTAGTTTTTGTTTTTTGGGTGCTCTAAATAAATTTTTACACCTGTTTACTCGATGCACAACCTTTCACTTCTCTCAATCTCTCAAGGGTTAGCTGGAAGAGATCCCTTAAAGGGATAAGTTCGCCTTTGTACATCTTTTTATTTTTATTCTTTGTATTGTTTTGGTTTTTCTTTTGTACAATAAAGTGTTTACATACATACATACATACAAGTAACGCCAAAATATACCAGCGTTTTACCGGGAAACCTGCGTATTTTTTATTTAAGCTGCAAACGTATACTAAAACCTATGTATATTTTTTAGGTGTCCCCTTGGTTTACAGAAACTCATTTCATAGAATGTATCACTTCGCAGAATTTTCATTTCGTAGAAAGCATGAGTTACGTAGGTTAGGTTAGGTTAGACCTGTGTCCATCAAAAAAATATCTGATAACAGTAAGGTTACAGCAGTAATTAGCTTTCTATGAAATGAATTTTTTGCAAAGTGAGACATTCTATGAAATGTGTTTCTGTAAAACAGTATAGTTACAACCGTTTTTTTAATGTATGATAGGCAAGCATTAACCTTCGATCTCACCTGATGGAAAGTGGTTATTATAGTTTACAGAAAATAGGGCAGCTGGAAAAGAGCTCCACTCCTTAGCGGTCCTCATTAGAAACGTAGAGGTTCGTTCGTGCGAACGTAATGGTCATGGTTCAAGTATGGTCCTTTGTTCCCTCGTAGAGGCTGGATGAATGGACCGATTTCAACGACCGAGGTGTCGTTAGATTCGTCCTAACGTCGCAAGTGTCATTGGATACTTAAATTAAAACAAAAACAATGTATGGCGGGTTAAAAAATATTTAAATATTAGGTCAGTCACATATGTAGACGACATAATAATAACATGCAGTAGGTTTTTAAAAACCTTTGTTAGACTTGTTACTTGTTATCCCGGAAAACGACAGTGTCTAAAGAAATAGCGGTAAACGACTATACTGCGCAGATGGAGCCGTGGTAAAAAGAAATCGCAACACAAAAAGGTAACGCAATTTAATTTAAACATTCGCTCTCGCATCCAATTCCATTGTACGCAAACCCAAGGTAATTTAAATATAAAGCTTAATAAAGCCGCCGCTTCACTCTCCTGCGAGACGCTTTTGACACATCTTTACATAATTACACGTTTTAATTCGTTGAATGATTCGTTTATTCACAAGTACACATAGTAAGTTAGACGGATCTTATAATTGGTACACATAGCTATCGCCAATTAGTATCAGAATCAGGAATATCAGACCATTCAAAAGAAATATTTTTTAATTTAATAAATAATAATATTGAAATTGCCTAACAATCCTCAAAGATATCGTGTAACACAGGTCCAAATTGATTACTGAAATTTATAAACTTCTCTTTTTAATCTTTTAGGATCAAAATGCATTTTTGGACTCTTTGTTAAGCTACTCATTGAAAAATAATAATGCGTTTGTACCTATACAGAGTGTTTTTTTTAAATGGGACAGTATGGGGAAATCCGAATCTAAAGGAGATAGAGGAAAAGTGTCCAAGGAGACATTAGGTGTTTTTTTATGTAAACAAATTTGGCTCATTAAAATTTTTGGTCAAGCGTGAGTTGTTCTTAAAAAATTATAAAGTTGGTAATTTTTTTTTTTGACGCGGGTCGACTCTGTTTCATGTAAGGATTATTTCATTGTATGGAAAGAAAAAAATCTGAACAGCAGAAGTTGGTCAAATTTAATGAAAACTAATCTTCATACAATTGCAGTATTCGCCTTTTAATATTGTTACAAGTGCCTAGGCGTGTAAAAAATTTAATGAAAACTAATCTTCATACAGTTGGTTTATTACTTGAGTAAATGTTCGATGTGGCCGCCGTCTTGTCTTATGCAGGTACGAGCACGCTTCAAGACACTTCTAGTTGCATTTAACAGAGACTTATGGTGAATTGTGTTTAAAGTGTTGTAAACAGCATCTTTTAATTCTTGTACGGAGTTGTATCGGGATTCATAAATTCGACCCTTAAGGTAACCCCATAAGAAAAAATCTAATGGCGTTAAGTCGGGCGATCGTGGGGGCCACTTTATCGGCCCATATGTACCCATCCAACGGTTTGGAAACTGCTCGTCCAAACACAGTTTACTTGCCCTACTGTTGTGGGCTGGTGCACCATCTTGTTGGTAGATTATCTTACCAAAGTTCCTGAAGCTAATAGTCTCATCTACTAAATCTGCAGCCATGTTCAAGATTTCCTGATATTTTTCACTATTTAGCGTTCCTTGGTAAATTTTGATAGCAAAAATTCTGTTATGTAATATCGCACACCAACAATTAAAAGAAAATCGGATTTGGTTGTAGGTTTCTGTAGTTCTTAGCGGATTTATTTTTGACCAGTAATGGTTATTTCTCCTGTTGTACATGCCATTGTTCGAAAAGTTGCATTCATCAGTCCAAATAATAAAATTAGGAAAACATCTATTTCTAATAGTCTGAGCCACATACCAATTACAGAAATGTAACCTGCGGTCTTTATCTCCAGGTAGTAACGCTTGTACAAGTCGACCTTCTATGTAACACTTGTATTTATGAGCCTTCAATATCTTCCTTACAGTTGATTTATGAATACCGATAGTTTCAGCTGCTTCCCGTAACGAAGCTTTTGGATATGCTTCAAAATATCCCAATACGGCAATAGTTATGAACTCACTATTGACTATCGTCGGCCTTTTACGCTTAGGTTTGAAACAGCCTTCCTGTCTTAGGTTCTTTATTAAACTATCAAATATCTTGCGATTCGGTACTACACGGTCAGGATAGCGTTCTTGATACCACTTAAGTGCATTATCTCTACTGCGATAATTAAGAAAATACGCCTCAATCAAATCAACTTTATGTGAATTAGTTAACGCCATGATGAATAAAATTACAAGCATAAACTGATTGGAAACAAAATCACAGCTGCAGAAATAACTTACGTTCCAAATTTGAATTCTTTGCTGCAGAAATAACTTACGTTCCAAATTTGAATTCTTTTTTTTATAATTTCAAGACTATCGCGTGCCATGATGTTTACGAAGATTAAAAAAAATTTTCTTCTCTTGAATCATCTGGAGCTCTTATCGATTATCGAAATTTAAAAATGGAATAATTTTAAATATTTTTTTACACGCCTAGGCACTTGTAACAATATTAAAAGGCGAATACTGCAATTGTATGAAGATTAGTTTTCATTAAATTTGACCAACTTCTGCTGTTCAGATTTTTTTCTTTCCATACAATGAAATAATCCTTACATGAAACAGAGTCGACCCGCGCCAAAAAAAAAAATTACCAACTTTATAATTTTTTAAGAACAACTCACGCTTGACCAAAAATTTTAATGAGCCAAATTTGTTTACATAAAAAAACACCTAATGTCTCCTTGGACACTTTTCCTCTATCTCCTTTAGATTCGGATTTCCCCATACTGTCCCATTTAAAAAAAACACTCTGTATATAAACAGATCAATGTGGTTTTTGTACAATTTTATTATTTAAAAGCGATAAATCCAACAAACGACAAAATAAGGCCGCCACTCTACTGTCCTGTCAGGCGCACATAACAACCAATGAATGTCAGTCAGGTGTATGCGTACCTCCATGAGCCGAAACCTGCCACTCAACTCGGGTCTTAACTAATTTTCATATGTACTAAACGTTTAACATTATTACATACATTCATGCATAACATCACGCCCTCATTCCCAGAGTGGGGTAGGCAGAGCTTCAGAAATACCAATAATTCTAAAAAGACTTGTTTATAACTCTGTCACAAGTAAGCTTAGATGTTTACTATAGTATTAGTGACAGGTTGCAAGCCCATCGCCTAACAGCACTACAAGCCCTTATTCCCTTAGTCGCCTCTTACGACATCCACGGGAAAACATGGAGTAGCACTATTCAATCAAGTAATATTTAAATAAAATAATAAATATCATGGGACAATCTCACACAAATTGACCTACTCCCAAACTAAGCTCTAGGCTTGTACTATGGGTACTACACAATAATAAACATACTAATATAGAGAAATACATACTTAAATACATGGAAAACACCCAAGACTCAGGAACAAATATTCGCACTCATCACACAAATATCTGCCCTTACCGGAATTTGAACCCAAGACCGCTGGCTTCGGAGGCAGGGTCACTCCCATCTAGGCCATTGTGTCGTGTCGTGTTATAGGGTGGTTATCGTTAGCGTAATCTTAACATGAATGCGACCCTAATCCCGCGACCGCGTTCGTTTAAAAAATGCTATTAGTGTTAAACGTATTTTTTATAATTTAACTATACAGCGAGAAGTATAAATTGTAGCCTTTTTTACATTTTACAGCCAATAACATATTTTCATATTGTTATGAAGACTTACCTATGTATGTTATTTCTTTTGTACTTACGGCCGAACCCTATATTCAAACCGCGGACAGATAGCCTTACTTCGCATTAAAATTTGACACATTGTGTATGGGTAAATGTCAAATTTCAACCCGAAGTAAGCCTTATCTATCCGCGCTTTGAATATAGGGTACGGCCATAAGTCGTGATGTTCTTTGCGGTTTTTAAAGTGTGTACTTATTACTTATTAATCTGCCGAGATGATATCATTTTAAATAAAATAATTTTATTATCCTCCAATAACAACATTAGTACCGGAATCCCGGGAAATCCATATTAGCATAATGTTTGAGGCCATTCACCCCGTGTTGCCCCGGGATATCCAATCACTGGTGATTATATACACCTTTTTGAAAGCCGTCTTAACTCCAACATGATACGGAATAAAGTTGCCACTTCACCCCCTGCCATAGCGCACACAATCACCATTGGATGTCACTCAGGAATCCCCTCAAGCAGTCGCGTGCCACTTACGTCTGCTGTAATTGCAATTCCACATACATATTGCTACATTTAAACTGTTCTTTCCTGTTAAATACTTACTCGAAATACGCGTATATTTAAGGAGTACATGACTTTTTTGGTTCGCAATACTTGAAATTGTTGATCGAGGACAGCTAAATAAAAAAAAAACAGTTTTTGATCTACTCGCCCTACATTAAAATAGAGGTTGTTTTTTGTAGACCACATTTTGCACAATCAGGCAAAGCTATTTATAAATGGATTAGTGACAGGTTGCAAGCCCATCGCCTAACAATACTATAAGCCCTGATTCCCTTTTTTTCCTGATTGTGTAAAATGTGATTAGAAAATTATCAACAAGTTTTTTAGAGTTGTTGGCATTTCTGTAGCTCTGCCCACCCCACTTTGGGAATGAGGGCGTGCTGTTATGTATGTGTGGTAGGTACCTTTATGGGTTTCCTTATTATTACATTTTAGTAATTATTTATCTATACAAATACAAATATCGTAGACTTGTTCCCGTACATGGTAAGAGATTAATTCCGGACATGATCATTTTTGCATTGCATTGTTTCATATTTCATTTTAACCTGTATTACCTCATGTCTCAGTACATCTAAAGATTACGTAGGATGGACTCAATGTTGGTGCCTCTTTTACTTTTGAAATATAATATGTCGGCGCGTCATTCGCTATAGAAAGTAGAAAAATGGTAACATGATATTAACGTATGTGTAGGTTCGTTTGTTAGTAAATATTTTATGTACGTAATATTACGAAGTTGGCGTTCAACGGGTTAAACCAAGTTTGCCATCACTAATATCTCGTCACCGGATCTGCAAACGCGTGTCACGTGTCACTATAAATGGACAAAGAAGTGAACAAATATTTGTTCGTTTTACAGAAAAATAAGGAAAGACGATATCACTGCTACACGCTACGACACGCTAGCCTCGTTGGTAGTGACCCTGCCATCAAAGCTGGAGGTCCTGGGTTCAAATCCCAGTAAGGGCAAATATTTGTGTGATTAGCATGAGTATTTGTTCCTGAGTCTTGGATGTTTTCTATGTATTTAATTATGTATTTCTCTATATAAGTATGTTTATCGTTGTCTAGTACCCATAGTACAAGCCTAGAGCTTATTTTGGGACTAGGTCAATTTGTGTGACATTGTCCCGTGACATTATTATTATTATTATTACTACTGTTAACGAACTTTAGGCTTTTTTACATGATTTTATGGAATGTTGAGACGTTTTTTTACAAGTGGTTGCTCTCTTATTTTTTTTTTTAATTTTTACACGTACATTATAGGTACATTTTAAAAACCAAAATTGCTGGTCGTGACTGGATGTGGTTTTATAATATCTGTTCTCTAAAAAAATATTTCTTGGTCTGACTGTGCAAAATATGGTTACAGAATTAGAAAGTCTTTTAGAGTTGGTTTTTCTGTAGCTCTGCCTACCCCACTTTGGGAATGACGGCGTTATGTTATGTATGTATGTGTCCCCTAAAATTTATTTAGCCATGCATTAGCGAAGCACCAGTCTAAGTTCGACACATCATGTTAGATATAACTTTAATACGACGGACTCGTTTTGCATTGCGATTTACGTTAATGTATACTCGGATTTATTTTTGTATATTTAGAATACACGTGAAACAAAAACCAAATTTTAAAAACTCGACTACAATTATAATATCATCATCAATGTACGTTAATCCGCCATTTTGTTTTATTTTTTAAATTAATGTACCCAGTGACACCAGCGACGGTATGTGTCGTTACAATGACACCTCGTTTATCAAAATTGGGTCATCCAATCAGCTTCTACGAGAGAACAATAATCATACATACATACAGGCCAAAAACCCTCTCCTTCGGCACTCGGGTACAAACCGATACATAATAAAATGGAGTTCATGTTTTAATATTCATGTGACTGAATAACTACACTCTACGGAGTCGCAAGACTGCAATCCTAACACTGAACGTAAGTCAAATTAAGTCAAGTTTATCAAGTCCAGTTGAAAGCTTAACCTGTTAAAACCCTGTAATGAACCGTAATTAATATGGCTTTCAATTCGTTTCATCGGATTACACTGTTTGGTAATAAATGTCACCGATTAAGCTGTGACACTATACTGGGTCTGTATTCTACTCTGTAAAATGACATTGCGTTTTACATTGTAATCATATTGTGTCTAACCTCTTCACTGCCACAAAACACATGAAGTACACCACGGAACAAACCGTCTAGTAGATAAAAGGAACTTTAAATAAAATTCCTTTTTAGTTGGTTCAGCTCTGAAAGGAGAAGTTAGTAGTAGCACTGTGTCTAAAAATATTTTAATGTTGCTAATTATGTTTGCTCAGAGCTGAAGTTGACCTTACCGAACAAATATTTTTAGGGTTCCATTTCTGACGGGACCCTATTACTAAGCCTACGCTCTCCGTCTGTCTGTCCGTCCTTGCTTTATAGACCGTAACCAAATAAAATCTAAAAATACCTACTGTGCGGCGATACGGAACCCTTGGCGCGCGAGTCCGACTCGTACTTGATGCTTTCGCATTAGCGATTATCCTTTAAAATACTTATTTCTCAAATGTTTTCGCCTGCTTACTCGTATTATCTTTGGCTTGTCTCTGACAATATAAACAAAAGCGTCCTATCTACGAACGTTTTATTTCCTTGCCGCCATCTAGGACCCTGAACAAATACAGAGAATAATTAAGGAATCCCTAAAAACGATATTACGAATAATCAAGTGACCCCGTCCAAACCGACAAAGTCATTCTGCCCTGCTAAGCCAAATAGCAGTATGTCAGATAAGTCTCCTGTAGCAATCAAAACCTTATTACTAACAAGAGAAGATTGAATCTACTTTGGCAATTAAATCTGACATACTGTGTTTTAGCTTACGAGGGCAGCATTGGGGAACAATGTTAATCCTTGTTTATACAGGCCGGGATTACGCAAAAGCACTAATTTCAAGCCGATATCCTATCCTTGTCCCTCGTCATTCGTGACTGAACCGAAAGAAAGAGATGGCTAACGTACAAATACAATACAAATACCTTTATTGAACACCAAAAAAAAACAGAACACGGAACAGTACATTTCAATCATAGATATACAATAGACGGTCTTACCGCTAAATAGCGATCTCTTCCAGACAAACTTTGATAGAGAAATAACTAAGGACACAAATTCACGGCAGGCGGTGTAAACTAATTCGTTTAGAGCTCAAACTAATAAATCACATATTTAAATAAATCACAGAACAATGTCACACAAATTGTACACTAGTAAACATTTCAGCCTACTTGTGCAAAATGTGGTTACAGAATTATTAACATGAATCAGAATCAGAATCAGAATAATCTTTATTCAAGTAGGTTTACAATTAATAAACTCTTTTGAAACGTCATAGTAGCGACTTAGCCTAAATTGACTGCAGGTTCAAATCGCGACCGATCAGAGAAGAACCTGTAAGAAACTCTGTCGGATGTCTTTTTTTTTTCGACGTTCGCAACCTTTTGTCGTAAGGACTAAACATTTTATTACAAGCAATTCAGTCCCAAGCATTGTTATCATTAATATAGTCTTTAATACTATAATATGCTTTAGAAATTAGTTTACGCTTAACGTAACTCTTAAATTTATTTACTGATAGTTCAGTAACATTACTTGGGAGCTTATTATGGAATCTAATACAATTACCCATAAAAGAGTTTTTTATTTTATGGAGCCGCGTGAAGGGCACTGCGAGCTTATGTTTATTTCTGGTATATACATTATGTATGTCACAGTTCTTTCTAAATTAAGCGATGTTTTTATGAACATACATAATGTTTTCATAAATGTATTGACTGTGCATGGTCAATATAGTAATTTCTTTAAACTTATCTCTAAGCGAGTCTCTCTGGCCCATCTTGTCTTATCTCTCTTGTCATGTCTTTAGAGTTGTTGGTATTTCTGTAGCTCTGCCTACCCCACACTGGGAATGAAGGCATGATGTTATCTGTCTATCTATTTCACACAAATTGACCTAGTCCCAAACTAAGCTCTAGGCTTGTACTTATGGGTACTAGACAACGATAAACTTACTTATATAAAGAAATATATACTTAAATAAAGCCTGACAATATTCTATTTGGGCCTATTTCAATACAAATTTGTATTGATATAGGGCCAAATAGAATTTTGTCAGGCTTTACATAGAAAACATCCATGATTCAGGAACAAATATTCGTGCTCATCACACAAATATCTATCCTTACCGGGATTTGAAGGACCCCTAGCTTCGAAGGCAGGGCGTACCAAATTGGCTAGCGTGTCGTCAAAAGCAAACAACTACAAGAAACAATTAATGTATTTCAATTTTAAAATAAAAAAACTATTTATATATAAACTAACGTAACTTGTAAGCTAGATTTTGAAGTAAGCTGGCTTTTCTAAGATGAAATATATCGTTTTCCGCCCGTTAGATCTTGTAGACCAAGTGCTGTATCAAAAGGGATCATGATCCGTTTATTTTAGGAGAAATCCTTTATAATATTAAGAGTTATTTTTACAGATCTATGAAGTATTTGAGGTCATAATGTCTGATACATTCAGCAAAAAAAATTGGCATCGCATTGCTGACGTCTACGCAAAAGCCCATAACCTACACCACCGCAATAGACAGGCTCTAGCCCGTATTCCCGTTAAATTAAAAGCTGCGTCATGTACACTGAATTGTCACCTGTCATTGTCACGGTAAGATCATGTCGGAGCATGCTCAGTTTAGGGTTCCGAAGCCGTTAAGTACAAACATAAAAATCAACAAGTAATAACTAATTTTCCATTTAAAGTCAATTGGTGCCGTCTTAGATGATTTTAGTAGGTATAAACACTTTAATCGCTTGTAACTCAAGAACCTACTTAGTCGTGATAGTTTCCCTTCCCTTGAAAATTCGTTATATGCGCTTTCCTTTAAGTTTTTGTTTCAGATTTTTAGTATTTGTAGTTTTGGCTGTAGGGGGGGGACGGGATTATTACTAGAGTGCGACACACGTTTGTGCGAAGTATCATTTGTGCGAGATACGATTATGCGATGTACGATTGTGCGACACTTCATTTGTGCGGAGTATCACTTGTGCAAAGTACGATTATGCGATGTACGATTATGCGACACTTAATTTGTGCGGAGTAACATTTGTGCGAAGTATGATTATATGACGTACGACTTTGCGATACTTCATTTGTGAGGAGTATCATTTGTGCGAAGTATGATTATGAGATGTACGACTATGTGATACTTCATTTGTGCGAAGTATCATTCGTTTGAAGTATGATTATGCGATTTACGACTGTGCGACACTTCAGAAAAAAGAAAAAGAAAGAAAACTTGTAAAAGAAGTGCCTGTTTATAGCATTAAGATTTAATATCGGATTTAAGGGTACTAAGTATACCGTTTTAAAATATCCTCTTGCCTACGCGGTTATTTTTGGACAGTGTCGAATTTCATAATCATGGCTTCTCTTCTACTTGGTTAAACAATATTGCTTTTATCTTATTGTAATGTTTTTAAAACGGCCGCCATTATTCTGTCAAGTAAATAATATAACTTTGTCGATACGATAGTAAAATTATGACAATATGCTTTTACCGAGAAGAAAAGAGGCCCTGGGCCTTGTTTCTACTTTGTCTTAATTTTTTTTTGTGTTGTCGTACACTGTAACGTCGCACACAGGTAATGTCGTACAATAGTATTGACGCACAGTGACATGTCACACACTGTAACGTCGAACAAACTTACTGTCGTACAATTTTACTGTCGCACACTGTAACGTCGAACAACGGTACTGTAGTACAATTGTGTTGTCACACAGTGAAATGTCGCACAATATTACTTCACATTTATGTATGGTCGTTCATTTGTATTGTCGCACAGTGATACGTCGCACACTATCAGTTCGCACAACTGCACTGTCGTTCATTAGAAGTGTCGCACAATAGTATTTCGCACATTTTCTCTTCACACAACTGCACTGTCGTTCATTAGAGATGTCTCACAATAGTACTTCGCACACCCGTGGTCGCGCTCCAGTAGTAATCCCGGGGGGGGCACTTGAGTCTAGCAAAAATTAGCACTTTAAAGCTCAATATTTCATAAACGGATTACTTACTCGAAAAACTGTTTTACAAACCCGAACCAATTTTTGAAAAAAAAAAATACATTTTTGTACCACTTTGTTGGCGTGACTAGTATGCATAATCATGACAAATTACAGCTTTCTAGTACTAAGAGGGTAGGCTGCGGACGGACCGACGGAGGGACGGACATGGCGAAACTATAAGGGTTCCTAGTTTGACTACGGAATCCTAAAAATGCCCAATAAAGGTACACATGCAATCTGACCCATTTTTTTTATAAAATACCTCAGACAGATGTAACCATGGAAGAAAATTATACAACTTTTGTAACTAATTTCAAGACAGATCTTATAAATAAATGTCCTTATTCGTTCCTAATATAAGTCTTATTAAGTATATTATTTGTATTCAATTGTAAGCAATAAGATGATTTTGTTAAAATTACTAATTTTACTTACGCATGTGTATTATAATTACGTTTAATGTTCTGTAATGCTGTATAACTTGTGTTATTTTTAACTGTAAGTACTTAAAACTAAGTTAAATTAGTTGCTACACCCTAGTATGAATGAATGAATGAATGATATTTATTTTCCAAAGTAAGTCACAGTATACATTGCGTGTTATGTCAAAGTATAAGAAATTACATTGAAATCGTCAAAAAATAAAAAATAAAATAAAACATAATCAATAGGAACACAAAGCACAAGCAATAAAAATAAGTCAATCATTAAAATAATATGTCAAAACATCAGAACTAAAAGGCAACATTACAAACGGAATCACATAAAACACATCACAAAATTATAATTTTAGGTCCAGAAACTCATTGACTGAGTATAATGGATTTTGTAATAAAAGGTTTTTCAGCCGGCGTCCAAATGCTTTGTCAGATGGTTCGCTTTTAAGTTCGGAGGGCAGACGTTCGTAAAAGGTGGGACCAATCACTCGCGGGTTCTTACCTGCAATGCAATGCAATGCAATGTCTTGTACTGATTTAGAAAAATAAAATCTTGTTAATTCCATTGTTGCACGGAGTAAATGAATATTAATATGAACGTTAATGGGTGACAGTGATTCCTTACCATCAGGTTAAACTTAAGCATTTTTGTCATTGTCGGCTTTTACTAACAACGGTTATATAAAAAAGTAGGATAATTATCTGGCATTTTTACGCAAATTATTGACTATTTTTACAAGTACAAGGAAACATGTCAAAGGAAAAATAATTCAAAAGCACTGACACGTATTTAATGCCCGGCAAGCTAAATACGTAATCTGTGCCACTGGCCCGCGCCACTGCCACAGGGTCCGAATTTAACTTAACAGAGTAAAAGGAATGTAATTGGTTTGCCATTTTGTATCAAAGAGAAAATTTCATAAAAAAATACCTTTGCGTGTAAATTATACGTACGTATTATTTTAGTGTAAATGACAGAAAATGACTGAGTGTTGAGTTTCTTGCGGCTAGTCTCAGCAGCGTATCCCAAGAGACCCCTCTTGGGATACGCTGGTAGATTTTTGACTTGTAAAAGTGCCCGTGTGCCTCACTAAATAAATATCGTTTGTCTTATATCTTCTTTTAATTAAATTTACAGTAAAAGCCATAATTTAAAAGTTAAATACAATACTGTTTTTATTTCAGTTTGTAACGCACCCTATAAATTTCAGTAGGTAAAATATAAAGAGTAGTATCCTAAACAGCTTTAAAAGTTAATACAGACTACCATTCGGCCTGTCGGTTCATTGTATTAGAACACAGACTATCAGTTTCTCTTTAGATTTAGTATTGACAAATTTGTCGAACTGCAAGGGTGGGGTGCGCGGCGATCTTACGCCTAAAGGCTTGTTCACGGAGACTCGGGGCGTCACGCGTAGCGTGCGGCTTGGCTTCGGGCATTTTTAGGGTTCCGTAGTCAAACTAGGAACCCTTATACTTTCGCCATGTCCGTCCGTCCGTCCATCCGCAGCCTTGCGCAAAGACTCTTAGTACTAGAAAGCTGTAATTTGGCATGAATATGCATATTAGTCACGCCAACAAAGTGGTACAATAAAATGTAAAACTTTTTTTTAGTGTTCCTCTCCTACAAGAAATGCGGGGATGTATTTTTTTTTTCGTATCTGCCCTATACTTTGGGTTGTCGTTGGATAGGTATTACAAAAATAATACGGGTTTGTAGAACCAGTTTTCCGATTAAGTAATCCGTTTATGAAATATTAAGCTTTAAAGCGCTAATTTTTGTTAGACTCAAGTGTCCCCCTCCGTACAGCCAAAACTACAAATAATAAAAATCAAAAAAAAAATGATATGAAAGAGCATAATTAAAACGAATTTTAAAAGAAAACTATCACGACTAAGTAGATAGACATCATTGGTTCTTCAGATACAGGCGATTAAAGTGTTTATACCTACTAAAATCATCTAAGACGGCACCAATTGACTTTAAATAGAAAAATAGTTATTACTTGTTGATTTTATGTTTGCAGTAAGTACTCAACGGCTTCGGAATCCTACACTGAGCATGGTCCGACATGCTCTTGCCCAGTTTTATAAACAGCTAGCTGTCTATTTACCGTAGTAGATAGCGATTTGCCTTTTTATAGAATATTCGTTATAATGGCGGATTTACTAACAAATATAAGAAACTTTCATTTCCAACGTGCTATTATGTTTATATTATCGTAAAAATGGCAAAACAAACAAGCGTCAAATTATGATTAGAGTACAAACTCTGAAGAAAAACAACTAATACTAAAAAATGGTCATTCCATTTGAAATCGAACTTAATTCGGAATATAATAATACCTAGTGTGCGACAGTACGGAACCTTCGGTGCGCGAATCAGATTCGCACTTGACCAGTTTGTTTTCCGTTTATAGAGAGGCGGCGCGGGGAGCGGCCCGTGTCACCACACGCGCAAACACACATATGGCAATAAACGATGTCATATGAAGTTGCCGGGCATGAGGCGGCGCGTGGTGCGTTGTGTTTCTCAATCTCTCAATGGTTAGCTAGTATAACTTCGCCTTTGTACATCGTTTTTATTATTATTAATTTTATTGGTTTGGTTTTTTGTACCGCCATTATTGACGCGTGCAACGCTGCATGCAACGCGACGATTCCATCCGCGGGCTCCACCGCAAGTAAGGCTGTATTTAAGGGGCTTCCCCGGGCCAACGGCCTTGAGGCGCGATTTTCTGTCATTTTCCTTAATATCTTTCAAACAGAACACTATATGAAAAAAATTACCGGTAGTTTTATAGAGGATAACTTACTGGACTTTTTATATATTTTTTCAAAAGTCTCTCGACTCGAATTTGCAGTTTTTTTGTTTCTCCTCCGAAATGACTTAACTTCTTAATGACCTAACTTTTGAAAAAATATATAAAAAATCCAGTAAGTTATCCTCTATAAAACTACCGGACATTATTTCCATATTGTTTTCCATTTGAAAGATATTAAGGAAAATGACAGAAAATCATGCGCGAGGCCCAGGGTAGCGCCTTAAAACAATTGCGTGTAAAATCGCTTCTCCGTAAGCCTCCGTTTTATACAACGCCATATGATTCTGCAGACTGCGCCGCCCAACGCTATGTGCAACGCCCCGCGTCTCCGTAAACAAGCCCTTAATCCGCTATCAGTCAACGAGTGGCCAGCGGTCGACCTAACGAACGTCGTCATTTGGCGGTGGCGGTAGGTCGATCTTGAACTGAGGGATTACCATGACATGGCTCAGCAATAGAGAACATGCATGCAAATCAGAATTAAGTTTCATTGATACTTTAGGCGAAAATGTAAAAAAGACATACAAAACGTAGAACACTATACTTCGTTCGGATAGGTATTTAAAAAAATGTAAACAAACCAAACCACGTGGCTCTGCTCATCAACCAATCCAAGCTGTTTGGTCGAGCTTTGACGTATCAGTGTTGTGCTCCTATTGGCTGACAAACTGTCATCTGTCAATGTCACGTGTTTTTTTTGTTTACATTTTTTTAAATGCCTATCCGAACGAAATATAAGTTAAAACTTTTATTAAGATTTTATATAGAATCAAAACTTGTTAAAAAATTTAAACTTCTTTGATTATTTTTTTCGGCATCCTCCATTATATTTACGTTATATTTTAATGCAACGATATTGGCTTAAACATAGTAATTTACGAAATAAATGCAAAATTCTTTATAAGGTCCTTATAATTTTAAGCAGCTGTGACGTCATTCCTGTCGTCAATTTTGTATAATAATCGTAGTGTTTTTGCAGGGGGTTTGAACTATGACTTTTTAAAACTTCATATCTTATGAAAAAAATACACGACAATTATTTCGCGTATACAGTTATTCCTCTCTTTCATAGTATTTTCCAGAGAGTTTAAGAAAAAAATGTTGCATGTTCCCTATTCAGTTTACGATTAGAGAAGAAGACAGTCGTGTAACTACTATAGCTCTGTCACTTACACTCGTTTGGATGTTAGGATATTTGTTACTCTCTCACTCTAGAACGGCTGAACGGATCTGGAAAAAAATTGAAATAGATAGGCTACTACTATTCATCCTGAAAAAAAAATACAATTCCCGCGCGAACAGCGATAAACCACTTCTACGCGGACGGAGTCGCGGTCAAATACTAGTAACGATATGAAAGCAAGATAGGCTAACACAAAATAGAATAAAATCGGTGTACGTACGCCAAGTACGTGGTACATAACCAAAGCTGTAACCAAAACGCTTTAAACATGAAGACAACATAATCTTCTTAAAATATGTGTCCCAAAAATCGCACAGGAAGAATAAATTTTCCCGAACACGTTCCCTTGAGCCAATATTAAGTGGGTCAACAAATTTGGCGTAAAGTTGGACCCACGGGACTACGCGAGCTAACTTAGTACAGGACTTTCGTGCTATATAATATTTACTTAAGAAAGGGGCAAGCAATTTGTTGAATAATTTTATTTTCTCAAAATAAACGAACTCTGCCGCAATAGAAAATATAAGTAAGTTAGTCATAAAAACAACTACCAAATCGCATAACCTATAAGCGTTTCCCTGCCGGATAAAACAATTTCCCATGTAATATCTACATCAAAGGATAATTTCGTGGTCGCGCCCTAATGGTGATATTATGGGGGTAATAAAAACATTATTAAACCACAGGACTGGTACAGTCGTAAAATACCACATTAAACATTTATTCAAGATGATATATTGTGAATTTGATGCTTGCTTGGTTCGCTACTCGTACAAATGCATACATGTATTAGTTATTAAAGTATTGGACATTATTCCACAGTGGTATTTAAATAGCGGTGCACTAAATACTTCGAAACTCATAATTCCGAATTGATTAAAATTCAGATTTTTTTATAATTCCGAAAGCAATGCTTTGTAAAAAACTTTAACGCTCTGTAAAAAAGTTTCGACATTACTTATAAATCGAACCTAAACTAACCTACATATAGCAATGAAATTATGCAATTAATATAAATGCGCTCCAGTATAACACAGCTTTCGGAAAAATGAAATTTCGGACACAAATGTATAAACGGCAAAGAAAAAACTGGAATTTTAAGTAATTCCCTTGAATAACGTCGCCTTTACACATGTACCGCGTTGGCTTTTTTTCCACTAAGTTTTCATCCGAACTTTTTTTAATATTCTTATTGCCTTTTATTCGATGCGACTTATTGCTGTAAAGTTTATAACAGTTTCGCTGTAGAAAAATAATTTGCGTTTAATTAATCTCAAATAGGTAAGTATACATTACAAAACCTCAATACACTTCGAGCTTAATTATAAATTTTTTTTTCTACTTAAATATTTTTTTGCTGTTGTCTAGTACTCATAGTCCAAGCCTAGAGCTTAATTTGGGACTAGGTCATTTTGAGTGAGATTGTCCCCTGGCATTTATGACTAATTTTATTTAAAGGGACGGTAGCAAATAAAAACCTTTAAAGGTTGACTGAGAAGGGGATTCCTATAGGAACAATACTATAATCAGAGATCGGACAAATGAGTGGCATTACTCGCAATAATGTGGACATGTTTCCAATTTTAATTAAACAAAATAATTATATATTAATTATTAATTATATTTTATATTATTTATTTCTTACCCGAACTTTAATCTTGATCCATTGCAGGATAGTTATAAATAAATAATACAGGAGTGGCCATTGATATTTTATTAATTTAAGTACATAAATTTGCTCCATTAACATCCGCGGTTTGCGAAAGGAGCTTTCACATCATAAGTTTATTTTAGCCGTGAAAAGGAATAAAATAACCACGGAAAAAGTATTAAAATAACTGTTTATTTGCTTTAATAAATATACACAATACCTAATCTTTGTATCATTTATTTATTAATTATGCCTTGCAAAGAATCAAAATTATTTTTAGAGTAAGTAATCAATTAATGTAATTTAATTTGTTTAATTAAGATCTATGAAGTCATGTTCACATTATTGCGAGTAATGACGCCCATTTGTCCGATCTCTGATTATAATATTAACATCAATAATTAAATACATCAATTTTGAGAAAGCAATAAATACAATATGGAATAAAACTGAATTTTGTAATACACCGGGCAATAGCCCGCGTTCAGAATTTATGAGCTAATAAATAATTCCGGGAAACCCTTTTATATGGGCTCAAGAATCTTACCAACTGGGAACATCGGCATAAAAACCTGTTTACATTCACTTTTACAAGTATTTTAGGTAAACTTTAGCCTCCTGGATCCCTGCATACTTTATAAATAAACGGATGCTCGCTTTAAGTCCTGACACTGCGCAAATAAACTTATCCAAAAAAACTGAATGTACTTTATAAAGTACATAATATTTACCACTAAAATCAATTTTGTTCTAGCGAAAAACGGTAACAATTCTTAAATCATGCGGCGGATGGTTCAGGACTCAAGTGCAAAGTACACTATAAAGGACACGGTTTTTAATTTTTTATGACAAATGAAATGTCAGGAACCAGGAGGTTAGAGTCCAAGCCGTACTGCAAATGTTTTGTCACCATACGTTAATAAATATTTCTATGGTCAAGTAACTTTTACAACTAAGTACGTCAAATTTCAAGCATTTTTTGTCGCTAACAAAAAAGCAATTAATTATTGCTTTGTAGTACCAAGAGTCAAGTGAGTGAAACCGCGGATAGACGGACAGACGAACATAGCGAAACTCTAAGGGTTCCTTGTTGACTACGGTACCCTGAAAAGTGACAAACAGACAGACACAGAAAGGGTCCTTTTATTATTTTTATACGGACCCCTAAGAAGCTTTAAAGTTTTTTAGGAACACGTATAAACCTTGTGTAAGGCTTGAGATGAATGCGGCCACACGCTCTTAATTTATATATCACTGGGCTAGAAAAATCATATCGCAACCTTATGTCTTAAAACAGAAGATTCAATATGCTTCGGCTATCATTTGCAGTCGTGTTCTTTTAACTAGGGCTGTCTTATATCGAGGGCAGGGTAAAGTTGGTGGAAACTCATGTTTCACTGAACTTGCAATGGACTGTACTTCATTTAGCAAATGTTGAGCTACTGGTTCGTATTGCGTCGCAGATGCAGGTAGAAAATGTTATTTATCAGAAGCATTTTTTACTTGTTACAAAGTAGGTATACAGGGCCTCTATTCTGCTCGTAATAACTTTATTTCATTGAGATGTTCCCGTATTGTCAACGTTACAATAGCTCTTATGTACTTGATAGTAATGGCGGCCGAGTTAAAAACAATACAATAACATGTCAAAGGCATTGTGGTTTTACACAATAGAATAGAGGCCCTCTTTACGGCGATACTTTGACTCTTCTCATCGGTGTCGACTTAAAATCGTCGTGTGCTATTTTATAGCCGTAAAAGGCAAACAAGCAGACGGACCACCCGATGGTAAGCAGAAACAGTCGCCCAAAAACATCAGCACATTTAGGAGCACAGTCAAGTTGTTGCCTTTAAGTGAACACTCGTACTCTTTTCAAATCACTTTTAAAGGAGGACATGTCGTAGTGCTGAGGTAACATCGTGGAGGGAAGTTGATTCCATAGTTTCAAAGTACGAGGAAGAAACAACCTTTGAAAGAAAGAAAGAAAGAAATACATTTCGATGGTTGAAAGGCAAAACGCTTCAAGCGACAAAATTTGTGGTAATGAGTTACAGGTATATTTGGAATCAGCAGATTTTTCTAATTCATTGTAATCACTTTATTGTGACTTTTCAAAAAATATCGCTTAATGCGTTTTGTCCTTTAACCGTCGATTTATTCGTGACAAACATCAACAAATAACAGAGAAATACGCACCAGAAAAATGTAGTCACGAAATGGTTTCAACTCAGCATAATGTGTAATTTGTGTTCCGGTGTGGGGATAAGACAACAACCGGTGAAATTACTAGCATAGAGGCATTCCATCTTAGTCCTCAGGGTCAGCAACGCATTTGAGGTCTTAGGATTGTAGTCTTGAGAATTCTTATGTCTATGGGTCTCAGATTTCACTTACCATCAGGTGGCCTGAGTGTTCGTTTGCCTTCTCCATAACATAAAAAAATAAATAAATAAAAATGCTTTGGAAACGGACTGTAGTCGATTTTATTGGTTCCATGGTGATTTAAATGTGTGTACGTCTTTTCGGCTTCTATGCCACTAACACTAATGTGGAGACTTGTGATTAATGTCAGACGTGAGTGGCCGCGTCAATTCTCGATACAGGACCTTCAGAGTGCCTAGGATACCCAACTGATTGAATCTACAGCTAACAACGCCGGAATTGTGCAGGTTCAGAAAAACATCTAAAATGGCAATAAGGAAGGAAATCAAAATGCTGACCCAAATTCTCTCGCTGTGGTGTTAACTGATTGTGCGATCAGTTAGGTATCTCAAAAACTTTTGACCTCTGCTATTGAATCACGGAGTATCTACCATTAAACCTCACTTAAAACAACCCCTTGCCAAGGCTTCGAAATAGCCTCGATTGTATGAAAAACACACTCTGACCCGTATTATTTAACCGCGAGTGTAGAAAGCAGAAGGAGTTTTCGCTTCCTCTTCATTCATAAACTTCTTCATGCACGTAAGTCAGATTTGGGTGCTTTTAATTTGTCCCTTATTCGGTACGTCTATACTCATTCTCGCTCGTCATACCTAAAGATCAAGAAAACTGACTACAAAATCTCGGTATTAGAATAAATTATAAAAATAATTTACTATGTACAGCCATGCTGTTCAAAATGGCAGCCATTACGCTTCATAACTGAATTTAATGGACCATTATTACCCTCGTGAACATGGAAGGTAAATAAATCGTACGTGATCTACTTAGGTAACAAATACCAGCACATTCGGTTTTGTGGCTTTACGCGTTAAAATGGATATTGGTTTCATTTCATAAAGGAAATGCATTGCAATTTATGAACATGCAAAAATACCTTGGTTTTTCAATATCCTTTGAGTCATACGAGCCAACTGAGTAATAAAGCTTTTTATTAACTGGCAAGAATAAAATTTGGTACAACAGAGACTACAATAATATAGCACCATCGAGCTAGTCTGATAATGGCGTCGGAAGGTGGGCACAAGATCTCCGCTACACTTAACGTAGACCCACCGAATTCAGACTCATTAGGTTGGTCTTGAGTAGCAGATGACGTTGCAAAAAAAAGTACAGCCGGCAACAAAAGTTAGTCCTAAAGCTTGTCCCAGAAAAAAGTGTCGCATATTAACTTGTTAAAAAACCCCACCAAATAATAAAATTAATTAAATTTTACAACACAGTTGTATTTGAATATTCTTAAAATACATTTTATTCCTATAAACATCGGTTTAAGTTTTGTTCATCCAGAAACTCCTTAATTTTGCTTTAACCCGTGCCATTAATTTTTGTACATCATCATCGGTGATTAATTTGGAAGCTTCATTCCATTTCCGTTTGAAGTTTTCCACTGACGTGGCATTACTTTTGTGTGTTTAAAAGCTTTTGCTTCATGCGAGCCCAATATTTCTCAATGGGCCGTAAGTCAGGGCAATTGGGAGGATTTTGGTGTTTTTCAACAAAATCGATACTATTTGCTTTGTACCACTCTATTGCCCGCTTCGTGTAGTGACACGTGGCCAAATCAGGCCAAAAGAGGACAGGTTTACTGTGCTTCCTAATGAATGGCAACAATCGTTTTTAAGGCATTCATTCAGGTATAATCACCATTAATGGTTCCTTTGGCAAAATACGGTGTACTGCGTTTGCCACATGAACAAATCGCCTGCCACACGAGAACTTTCTTTGCAAATTTGTCCATTTTTATGACCTTATACTCTTCATCAACAGTTTTTCTATCAGTGGCTGAATAATAGTGGTGACCTGGAAGTGACTTGAAGTCAAGTTTACAGTAGGTCTCGTCGTCCATAACAATACAATATTTTTTCTTAGTCATTTCCGAATAGAGCTTCCTGGACCGGGATTTAGCCTCCGTTTGTTGTTTCGCACTTCTGTTGGGTACTTTAACTTGTTTAAATGACTTTACAGAATTATGCTTTTTCACCCTTTGCACCGTAGATTTAGATTTTTTGTATTTTTTGGCCAAGTCCCGTACAGAAAGAGTAGGTTTCTTCTGTAACGCTGCCACAATGTTCCTCTCTATATTTTTATTTACAAACCCAGGTTTACGGCCACCTCCAGGCTTTCGTTGTATGCTACCACCCTCTCTGAACCGTTTTAAAACTATTTGATCGGTTCTTACTGAGGTTTTAAGCTCCGATGCAATGTTTTTCACAGATATACCGCGATACTGAACATATTTGTACAGAATTTTTTCATGAAACTTTTCTTTAACTGACGACATCTTTGAAAATACAAGTACTAACATCTGATTTTTTTATCTTAATTCAAATAATAGACAATATGCTAACTAGGAAAATAGTTTTCAAACTGATTTGATTGAAGTCTGACAAACAACCTTGGTTAGTAAAAGCGACACATTTTTCTGGGACAAGCTTTAAAAATAAAATGTTTGACAGAAAATTATATATTTTACTTCCTTTTCAATTTGCCATATTAAGTTTATGCGTAGTTAAAAAGTAATTGATAAACATTAGCAACTAAAACACATATATGTCTCGACCTGTATTAGGTCCAATTAATCAACATTAGCAAAATGATAACTTTGACCTGAAGACCTCTTCTTTTCTGGCAATTGTAATATTATTTAGGGAATACCGAAGGCCTAATAAACTGTGATTTAAATTCATTGCAACAACTGCATCTAGACAAAATCCAATGAAATAACTAAACATAGAAGCATTCCATCATAGTCCTCAGTGGGGTTAGACACCTTGCATTCGACAATCGTTAAGTATTATGATTCGATTGAAAATGTATGGAATTGACGTAAAGCCACGTGACTATCTCGGTGGCTTACGTCAATTCCATACATTTGTCTATCGAAACATAACCGCTAACGATTGCCGAATGAAAGTTGTCTTTCCCCACAGGATTGGCAAAGCATCCGTAATCCTAGGTTGCATTATTGAGATTGAAATTGTCTAAAGATCTCAGATCCCAATAACCATCAGTTGGTTTGAATGTTTGTTTCGCCTTTTCCATGCCATAAAAAACCCGTAAGTATCTAATTTTGCTAAAAAGTCTGCCAAGGCTGAACCTCTTGGGCGTGATCCTTTTATCCTAAACTAAGTACTTATGCCTGTCCCTTTATGGAAATCGGTCGAAACGATGGACTGTGAAAGCTTTACAAACAAACCGACTTGTACTTGGGGAAAGGGTGTCGAGTGTATTTCCAAATTTCTTTGCTTGACTTCATGTTCTTTTGTTCGACTTTGGAGAGCGCAAATGGAAACATAATGATTACATTCCCTTTTATTTGGCTTACATAAGGATGTCTTATGAGCCCAAAGAGTGCTCAAATTTATGGTGACCACGTAGTGAAAGACGCAGTGCAAGTACACCCCAATATGAATATTTTAACAAGTTAATGAAAATATACTTTGTTACCCCTAGCTAAATATTAACTCCTCTTGGAAGTAGTCTAAAATTAATCTGTATTCATGGTCTTAATAACAAAGTCCCTAGTATTCAAGTCATTTGCAGAATTTAATAAACATGTATTGTGTAGATTAGGTCTGGTTAGTTGTTTATAATAATTAAAATAAAACCGTTTCTATTGTAAAAACCGATTGCGGCCAAACGATTTTATGCGAAAAGATACAATATGCGTAAAAAAATATGCCATTCAATAGAGAACCCACAAATAACCTTGTTATTTTATCACATGAATTTTAAGCACTTAAGATCACTGTACACTGTGACGACAGCCATTAGACACATCTACACAAGTCATTTTCTTCTTTTATTAATGGCGGTCCACTGCGATATTTTTACACAAGTCTAGAATAAAAACAACTTATGCCGAAATATCTGTAGGTACACAATGTGTGTCAACACCAAAAGTTAAAAGTCACCGTGTTTACTACACTATCACAAAAGTCTGTATGCCTGAAAATTGTATCACAGCTACATCATTTTGTACATCAGCAGCTGTGATACAATTTTCAGGCATGTGTATGTATTGAAACACTTTAACATTACAAAAAAAAAACAGAAACAAAGGCATCCGTATCCCTTTAAGTAACTTATACAGGTACTATGCTATTTATAATACCTGTTTTAAAAAATCGCATTGAATATCTGATGCAGAAATTAAAACGAGATATAGTTTATTGACTTCAGCGAAAAACATTGAAAATTTACAAATTTAAATTATACTCAATGAAAAATGTTTTCGCTGAGATAAGTATTTTCCCGTTCTAGGAAATGTTAATTCGCATTGGATTAATAATATTGAAATGTGACATACAATCTGTATTTCATGGAACCAAATAATTGAGATTTTCGCTTTGAATATCACTGGTATCCATTATTTTTTTTATAAAAGCTTTGAAATTCTCCCCGAACAAAAAATACAGGGCTAAGATTCTACTCGGTAAAAAGGATATTGCCTTTGACGTGTTTCCGTTTTGTCAAGGTTTTGATAACTCTTATTTACTTGATAGTAATGGCGGCCGAGATAAAAACAAAACTAAAAACATGTTAAACGCAATTTTGTTTTAAGCTAGTAGCTGTTATTGGCAGACGATTCCAAAAGGGTTAGTTATAAACTGAAAAAAACACTTAGATAATTATGTTAAGGTTATTTTCTGGACTGGGAAATTAGAGAAAAAATCTTACAACATTGTTAATAAAACCCTATAATTTACACACAAACCTACAAACCATTGTTTTTAAGTCCGAATTATCCAAAAGTATCTTTTTAATACAATAATAATCAAGATGTATGCCGCTTGTGACCTAGCCAAGATGCAAACTGTGGTAATGTTTCTGTTTTCTACTAGCGTTCGACGCGATCTGTTAACTAACGCCAATGTATAATTTATTTTGTCGATTTTCGAAAATCGCTCTTCGATGCCTCTTGACAAAAATACGAAATAAAAGAACTATATTTTTCACAAAAATCTAAATCTATAAAGTTAGACGCGTGACATGCTTTTAAAAGGTCATTAGAGCCCTTACACCATAAATCTGTAAGGACTTTTGGGAACAAATGATTGATTGCTTTAGTTCAACGAAAGTGGCGACAAAAACCTGAAAAAATGATTTTTGTAAAGGGGCCATTCTATTTTTCGTTGCACATAAGTTTTAGCTACCTTATCGCTAAAATAATTTTATTTAATAAAACGGTAAATTGTTGTTTTCTAACTTTGAAATCGAAAAGTGACGTAAATAAGCCAACTTTTGTGAATTAGTTAGTAACGCAGTGGAGGTCGATATCCCCGCCTTTTCTATGGAAAAGTGCAACTTACCACTAAGTTACCAATTTTTTTCAACGATAATTGAGTAATTTCAATAGTTTTTTGTTTTGAATCCGATTAACTTAAACATTCTAGGTTCATGTTATTATTTACGTACACGCGGATTCATGATTTGGTATTACTTTTTATGGGAAGATAACCAAAAATGTAAATTGAAAAGTAGAATGGCCTATAGCATGTTTCATTAAAACCTTAAGTTGCATATCTTATCAAAACTACTAATAGGAAGAAAACTACTTGTAAGAAAGTTTTATAAAATATATAAAATTGTTAAAACCATTTATTACCGTGACATCATCGTTATATTTTACAGCATTTTTGTTACAGCTTTGGGAAATAATTTTCAATAGTGTTTTCCAAAAATATTTTTCTCCTTTTTTCTCACATTTCGCTACCTTTACTACCTTTTGAAAAAGTGTAACTTACAGGCGCCTTATTTTACTTTTGTCTACACGTCGATGGTTTTTGTAGTGTTACTCGTATTGCCGCCATTACTGTCAAGTAAAAGAGTTATCATAGCGTTGACGATACGATAACAATGAGAAAAGTAATCATGTTCAGCCCGAGTAGTATTGAGACCCCAAAAAGTGTATTTTACAAATTAACGAGTGCTTTAATTTAAAACACCGATTAACTCATGTTTTTTATGCTACACAGTTACCTTCATAAAAATGTATACAATACCTATTGCTCAAAATTTGTAGACTTAAAAGGAAGTAAAAATGTCCTAAACTCTAAATGCCTACTGTTCAAAATATCTAAAACCGTCGTTCACTATTATTTTCATAAATTTATTATCTATTGAATTTTACCCGCAACTCCGTCACCGTAAAAGTCGTTAGTATTCCACATACGCTAAAGTCGGTAGTACCCCATCATCATCATCATCATCATCATCTGGATCTTAGTAACCATATCGCCTATGTGACTCTTCTTTGGATATATTAAACTTGATATTATTTCCTTAAAACTGTTAAACGTAGAAACACGATGAAATACATAAACCTCCTTCATTTTATTTTCAAACGTGACTTATTCGTATGTTTTGGTTGAATCTTCGAAACCACACGATTCATAAGGAAATCTTACATACATACATACATAACACCACGCCTTCAGTCCGAGAGTGGGGTAGGCAGAGCTACAGAAATACCAACAACTCTAAAAAGACATGTTAATAATTCTGTAACCACATTTTGCACAAGTAGTCTGAGATGTTTACTAGTGTATTAGTGACAGGTTGCAAGCCCATCGCCTAACAATACTAAGAAGCCCTTACTCCCTTAGTCGCCTCTTACGACATCCACGGGAAGACATGGAGTGGCACTATTCTAACCCGGAAACCACACGGGGCACTTGAAAACTTATAACTTCTTAATCCTGGTAGGATTGTTTTTAAATGATGCGCTCTAAATTACCAAAACATCTTAACATTCCCTTTTACAAGACTTTCGCATTTATATGTACTACTATCGGTAAATCTTTATCCCAAGATTCGCCGATAGTTTTACTATGTATGATCATTGGACTCGAGCGCACCACAATTTTAATCAGAGAAAAGAAGGCAATTACTGAAAACATAAAAGGGCAAGTAATAAGAAAGAACATTTTTACGATGTTATTCTCTGTGGAAATAGTAGAGTTAAATAATATTTTATCCTTTGAACTCAATGAGTAGCCGGCAAGATCAAGTTGTCCTGTCATTGTGCTTTATTAAACACTAATGCGTGTATTTTGACTTTGGTCACAGGTTTTGACCATGATGTTTCGCAAGTGAAATTGAGATATATAAGAAACAAAGCTATTGCTGCGGGTTTTTTCATACAATCAGAAGGAAAAGACGTGTATGCATAAGTTTGTATTTCTACTTCTATCATTCAACAACTTTGTTCGTGTTAAAAAAAATGCTAAGTAGCGTTCTTTACCACTATTATTAAAACTTTAACAACTCTTAAACTAATTAACATATAGAAAAGTTAAAACTATATTCAGGACCGGTTTTAAGGCTTTCTTATCCCTTCATATCTCAAGTTCTAGCAAATCCTGTATATTCGACATCAAGAAAGTACTCGTATTGTTAAGTGACGTGATATGCGAACTGTTCAGTGATGTTTGTAGTAAGTAGCGACCTTGTTGGCTGCATGTTCTATGCATTTGATGTAACTATATATTTTCATAACCTATGACATTCGTAATGTCTCCATATTTTCTCTCATTACACATACGTGCAATTTTGTTTCTTTAAACCTATATTCCGAAGGTTTTGTCTTCATTTCAATAAACGATAAAACTCGAGAGGCGTGTTGGTAGATTAATAATTTTGCGTATACAGCATATAATATTAAGTTAAAATTGTTGGATTTTTACTAAGTACATAGTTTTCTGATAAGGAAACAAGGGATAACTAATATTATATCCACATCGAACCGAACGGTATAGTGTTACTTAATAGTCTAGATGAACTCTCATTCAAAGCTTAAAGCCTTCGGCGCCCAATGACTGCAGGCGCCAGATTAAGTTTACACCTCCAGAGGGCCAATGTAAATGGTATTGGCCAAAGTGATTTTAACCTTTACTTTACTAACAAAAGATTCATAATTGGAATAACGGAATTTTTGCCTGAACTGAAGTTAAACCAGAGTTACTTTAACATTTTTAATATTAGTGTAAATAGTAGTATAGATATAGATATCTCGTAAAAAAATAATCGAAATTTCCAGCAGAAATAAATAGTTTGGTGATTAATTATTTTAATATATATTAATTACATCATTTTCATTCTTTTTTTTTAGGTTCAATCAATGAAAGGCAGGGAAAGAGACGCTCTTATGTAATTGCTTTAACTTTGTCCTTTTCAGTAGCCAGGCAGCTTAATTTTTTCCTTTGATGTTACTTTAAGAAGATTATGTAATCTATTTTAATTAATGTTAATTAAAGATATATAATTAGTATTATTCTTATTTAAACCTACTTTGTGTTTTGATTAAATAAGAGATGGATGGATTTTGTGATGTATTCATTCTATCTTAACGATGTTATAAATGCAAAGGTAGCTCTGTCTTTCCGTTACGCTTTCACCGCTAAACCGCTGGAGCGATTTTGAAATTTGGTATGAAAATGGCTAGAATTAATATAATTTAATCTTCAAAAATAAAAAGAGAAAACACAATTTCCATAATCACTGAACGTTTCGTGAATTTCGTGAGTTTCGTGAATTACGTGAATCAATCAATGAACGTTTGCCTACTAAAGCTCCACAACGTTGATTAGCACAAACTCATTCCGAAAACAATGTAGTATTTAAATGAGACTTAATAAAATAAAGGGAAAAGATAAGTACCCACCCGGGGACTAGTGATAATTTGACACGAACATTAAAAAGATAATGAAAATTTAAATCTTGTTCACTGGGTACTGTTTTATTTGGATTAAAGGAGGTTGACTTTCAAAACTTATTCCTCGAACCAACGATAATCATAGCTCCACCCTAAAGTAAAATAATCTATGGGTAGCATGTCTTTGTTTTTGGCCACTACCAAGGCCTTAGGTATAATCGGGCCAAATATGTGGCCTGCTACCCTCATGTTAAATTGCGTTTGCATGTATAAATACATACATACATAACGTCACGGCTTCATTCCCAGAGTGGGGTAGGCAGAGCTACAGAATACAAACAACTTTACACTTGTTCATTATTCTGTAACCACATTTTGCACAATTAGGCTAAAATGTTTACCAGTGGATTAGTTACAGGTTGCAAGCCCATCGCCTAACAGTACAACAAGCCTTTATTCCCTTAGTCGCCTCTTATGACATCCACGGGAAGACATGGAGTGGCACTTTTCTAGCCCGGCAACCACACGTGTAAATATAAAATATATAACAAGGAAACTGGGGAAAATACTACACAAATTAACTAAATCCCAGACTACGCTCTAGGCTTGTACTATTACTTTTATGGAAATAGGCAAAAATAAACATACATATATATTAAGAAATATACCTACACAGAAAACATCCAGGACTCGGGAACAATTTGGAACTTGCGCTCGTCACACAAATATTTGCCCATACCTTTAAACGAACGCGAAAATAATAAGGTTGATTACATACATAGAAGTTTTTGTGGCATGAATAAAATTGTCCTAGGGAGTTCCAAACCATGTTAATTTATCGATAAATTGCACTTTATTTCTTATGACAGTTATGACTTTGAGATAACGTATAATATGAACATAAAATTTCTTTACACCGTAACTCAAAACTTAAAAGTGGCATGAACGTAACGACAAAAATAAGTGATTATCCACCTATAATATTTTTTTAAGTTTGAGTCCTTTCCATACATTTTCAAAAAACTGAGTAGGTAAGGATTATACAGGGTAGTTTTTTAATAGGTGCGCAAATTTTATTATTTGCTTCGCTATTGTTAATCAATAACACGTGTTGTGTTATTTTTACTCTAGCTTAAAAAAATATTAGAGATATTGCCGATTCAATGATTCCACTAACTTAACGATATTCATGGACCCTCTAATGCAGGGGTGCGAGGAGAGGGGAGTGTTGCTAATAAATATGAAATTTTTAATTTAGAATATCAGTAGGAGAGGTGCTTGTTGTCTGATAAGCTGTACATAAAATTTCAAATATCAATACAGTGTATCGCATACCTACAGCTTGACAACCCATGTCATCATTTCTAGTGTGACTTTGTGTCTACACGAGAAGGTAAAAGCGAGATAATTTGCAACAAAAAATTTTTTTTTGAACTCGTTTTATTGTCGTAATATATTAACGATACAAACACCATATGTTAAAATTTGTGCTCTGATAAAAAAATTACACTGTATAGAGTATACCTACTATTATGCTACACGATGTCATACAATTTACCTAAATAGGCCTTTTTTGTTTGGTTTCAGTTATTTTGTAAGGAAATCGATTGAATAGCATTAAAAGAAGTTTTTGTGTAAGAAACCCATCGATGGGTAGTGATCAGAATTTTAGTTACTCTCTATTTTATCCGGTGAACAATACCTATCTACTATGAAATGTCACATTGAAATAAGTATATGAAACAATTATCGATAATTTTCATATCGGAAGGAAGTCCCTAGGTAATTGACGTCCTACCCCAAAAACTTCTATGTCTGTTGATTACATACATATGTACATACACGTCACGCCTTCAGTCCCAGAGTGGGGTGGGCAGAGCTACCAGCATACCAACAACTCTAAACTTATTTATAATTCTGTAACAACATTTTGCACAAGCAGGCTATGATGTTTTAAGATGTTTACCCTGGTTGATTAGATACGATTGTCAATTTAAAGGGTTGTGGTGACCTAGCGACATCTAACTTGTAACAAACAACTCGCCAGCGCCACCAGCGTCAGACAGCGCAACTAAATCTGACAGTGTGCTACATCGCGCTAACGAAGTTTCTTCAGTCGGTTGACTTATATACAACTTCCAACTTCATCCAAACGGACTTCGGTCCCCAGGCATAACACTCGTCTGGAGAGAGATCTCTCTATTGTACTCTCTTCCTACAGGGTAATTTTTTTTCTTTTTTTTTTCTTTTGTAAGAATGTTACTTTTATATCGAGTATTGACAGTACTACTTCGAGTTTTTTGTTAGAAGATTGTTAGCTGTCCCTATTATTGGTAGTCCACACTCAATATATTTTTTAAAATATTTTTCGTTTTTAAAGTGCCTGCGATCGATCACTTAAGACTTGTCTCAAAAAAAAGGTTTAGCTTAATGAAAGAAAGAAACGATTAAAAACTCTGTAAATTGTTATAATTAACTATATATTTTTTAGACCAAAATTACGAATTTTAAATAAGGACCCGCTTTTGTCTTTTACGCAACATTCCACCTTGCTTTAACTTTTATAATGAATGCAATACATATTGTGATTTAACGTAAATAAACATCAGTGTCCAACAGATTTTGCACCAGGCTGAGGTCTTTTAATTATTTTTACGATTGCAAATTGAATTTTCCCTGTTAAATGTTTGTAGTGTCTGGCCGCATTTAATTAACGCCTGTTGGACAGACTGTTGTTTACTCAACATTTCAGGTTTTAAGGACTTTAGGTAAATAAACCTCACTAAGGGATCAAGTTTTGTGTAAAACTATGTTAACGAAAGGTCAGTGATGTTTTGCTTAATTATAAACTATCCGCTTAGTTAAATATTTGGCTCATTTTTTTTTATATTTTGCCCTAGTGCCCACCATAATATTTATTAACAGGGAGATTTCTGTGAGCAGGCATTTAAGTCTACCATCAAGGTAATAAATATAGTTTAATTAACTTTGCTTTTAAATGCCATCTTTAATCTTCAAGCAAATTGAAATTAATTTTATGTTCGTTAAAATAAAGTTCTAATTAAATAGGGACTTGTATGAAAAACAGTGAAACTCAATAAGTTACTTCGTAAAATTTTGGAGAGAATTTAATAAAAAGCGTAATATAAAACTCAAAACACTCAATTGTGACCCGTTTATTAAGATTGTATATAGAATCAAAACTTGTTACATTTTAAAACTTCTAGGTTTAGATGGTTTTATTCGGTATTGTCATATTGATTTACGTAATATTTTGTATTAAATATATTGGTTTAAACATAGTAATTTCTGAAATAAATGCAAATACCTATATTTTTGGTGTCCTTATATTTGAAACATGGAACAAATCAATTTGCAAATAATCCAGGTGTCATCAACGTAAAACAGTCCAGCGGTTGGCTGTGCGTTGATCGCTCTGCCAGTCAGTGGGTCCAATTCGGACAAGCGGCGTCTAAATTTAAATTTAAGTCTGAAGTCTGAAGAAATTTAAGTGTCATGTTAGAAAATCCATAGAGAATCGTTTAATTCCATCGTTTTAAATTAGGATTAGACGCTACTCGGTATTCGGATGCACATTACAAACGTCAAATTGCAGATCTTAACTAAATTTTCAGTTAATTTAGACGCCACCAAAACAGTGGCGCGTAAAATTGTTACTGGAAACGTAAAATTTAAAAAGAAAGCCTTACGTACTGGGTTTAGTTGTACATATATAGGTAGGAAACTTACTGATTTAATTGCAATTTTACACATTTTCTGAAGTCCTAAAAAGGATTTGTGTAAAGATCCATAAAAATAAACATTTGAACAAATGTGTCTGCCTGAAGACTGACCGAATAGCAAATGCAAAATGCAAAATAGTGCAGTGACGTATTAATTATTTGAAATGAAAGGTGACTTACCAATGATAGTGAAAATGTTACAAAGAAAATATGAACAATCAAGGACTTATTTGCATATATTTCATTGTGAGAACTATCACGAGGGCTCCCCTACGAGCCAGGGCATAAGTCAACACGTTTGCTGATTACCTATATGGATATTAGGTATTGATCCTCGACTATCAAAGGTAAATAAGTTTATACTAGTGTAGTTTTAGTGGTGGTAGGACCCTGTGCAGGGTCCGTCCGGATCGCTACCACCATCTTATCCATTAACCACCCGCCAAGCAACAGTGTTCGCATTGTTGTGTTCCGGTGTGGGGATAAGACAACCGGTGAAATTACTAGCATAGAGGCATTCCATCTTAGTCCTCAGGGTTGGCAACGCATTAGAGGTCTTAGGATCATAGTCTTGAGAATTCAAATGTCTATGGGTCTCAGATTCCACTACATCATCCACTCATCAGGTGGCCTGAGTGTTTGGGTGCTTTCTCCTTAACATAAAAAAAAAAAAAGCTTATGGAAATACTACTGAGCTTGATTTCATATTTTGTTAAATGTTTTACACTTGATATAGTTTTTTCTGTAGCTGCTAAGTATTTATTTACTTCATGATAACTTATGAATTAGATAGGTATTTACTAATAAACAACTAACCACCAATTTTTGTCTTTCTAGTGCTCAACAATGTTATAACATAATTACTAAAGTTAAAGATGCAGTGATATATTGCACCCATGTTATAAGAATAAACCCCAGACAAACACAACAAAAACTTTACCAGTACCCGTGACCAGTACACACTAAACTTGATGTGATGTTATGAACTATCTATATAGAAATGGTTAGTACCTACTTAATTAAGTATTAAATTGAAATTATTTAATTCTCTAAGCTATATTGGCACTTTTCAAGTTGTGAGTCTCCTCTGTTTTAATAATTTATCCACGAGCCTATTCAATCTTTGTTGCCACACGTTGTACCTACGAAGACGACTATTAAGGTTGAACAAGTAATAGAACTTCTATGGATCGTAATGTTCTGTAATTATTATCTTGGTTTATAAATAGCCACGCTCCCTGTGATCGTTGTAAAGCAGAAAACTAAATTATAATTAGTAAATAACATGAAAATCACTCTTGAACAATACAATGCAGAAAACTAAACCGATAAAAAATAGAAACGATACGCAAAAAGTCAACAATATGTCAACAGAATACGGTTTTCGTGATCCAAAAAGGTTGACCGTATTTTATTTCAGTGGCGCACAACCTCTTTATTAATTCACCAGTCTAGAACCCTTACGTTCAGAAAAATCGGGATTATTCGGACACATTAAGCGGGAATACATACAATCGTCAGTGGGCTTTAGACTTATTTTGCTTTCTGCTTTAAGTGGCACTAACAAACTGTCCAAAACCGGACAAAATCATATCAAATAATAAAATTTCAATCACAAAAGTAAATAAAATATTTATGTTTATCGATTGGAAGGTTTGCAGAGCTAAAATAGGGAAATATTATACAAGTATCTAAAATGACAATACGGAAGTGTTCATTTGTAATTTATTCAGTAAAAAAGAGCACTGTATATCAGTCAATCACTTTAAAGGGCTCTATTCCAAACGAGCTAAACCTAATTGCTTTTGACTTGCTACCGTTTTGTCACAGTTATGGTAGCTCATAATTACTTGGCAGTAATGGCGGTCGAGTTTAAAAAATACGTAAACAATAAACGTAATAATAAAACCCCATTGCCTCTACTCAACTCGGTAAAGCAATATTGCTTTAGACGTGTTATCGTGTTATTCTTCACTCGGCTACCATAACAATCAAGTAAATAAAGAGCTATCAAATCGTTGACAATACGGAAACACTTCAAAAGCAATGAGGTTTTACCGTATAGAAACTCACTCAACGTTTTGATAATTTATTCTACTTTAACAGTAATGACGGCAGAGTTAAAAACGATCACATAAAGGCCAAATTTTGTAAAGATTTAAACAAAAAAAAAAAAACAAAAGATAGATTACTTTTACACCGACAAAATTTCTAGGGAACGGGAAATATTAAGTACTAGCGGCCCGCCAGCGGCTACGCCCCGCTGCAAATTTCTGAATTTCCCGGTGGATTATTCAATTATTTTCGCACCTTTTAAACCTTTCCTGGACTATGACAAACATTTTAAAACCAAAATCAGACAAATCGGCCCAGCCGTTCTCGAGTTTTAGCGACACAAACGAACAGCAAAAGATTTTTATATATATAGATTAAATAAATAAATAAATATCAGGGGACAATCTCACACAAATTGACCTAGTCCCAAACTAAGCTCTAGGCTTGTACTATGGGTACTAGACAAAGATAAACATACTTATAGTATAGAGAAATAAATACTTTAATAAATAGAAAACATCCATGACTCAGGAACAAATATTCGCGCTCATCACACAAATATCTGCTATAGTAAGTTTAATTTACGAATATATAATTATAATGTATAATAACCAGTCCTCCACGCTTTCACGGGATGTGAGCAACATTACGCTCATGCCCTGGCCTCAAAGAGCCTTGATTATACAAACCATATATCAAATTACAAACGTCAGTTATTACTTCTCTCTAATCAAGAAGAGTCCATGAAGCCGTATCGTGTTTCACAGTAATCATCTCTGGCATTACTGGCGTCTTATTGTCCAATAAAGATAGAAATACAAGCTTGTTTTTCTCTAACATGATATACTTAATTTAATTTGATGGAACGAGATTTCATGTTATGGCTATTACCGGCGTAACCGCAGAGAATCTAATAAGTTTACTCTCGATTTTTTGTAGGTTTGTAACTTACAATCGCAAATATCGTACGAAATATTATTTTTAATTCAAGCATGCAAAGACGTCTTTTTCATCTCAATTTGCTTCAATTTATGTAAGTTTTTTGGAACACACGAGCATAAAACAGAATTAATTTCCTTCAGTGAAGAAATATCCAGCTGATAGGAAAAACCGCATCAAAATTCGTTGCGTTTGCTATAAGGACTTTGTTTTGTTCTATTCAAGTAGTGATTAATTCTTCGTCATCATTATTAAAAACTTCTTTAACAAAATAAGACATCTGTACAAAACATCATACAAACAAACTGCGAACTTAATTTTAACACGAAAGGAAGAATTACAATAACATACAGTTGAATTCTCATATAAGGTATCACTTTTGCACCTTAAATACATAATATCACGCCTTCATTCCCAAAGTGGGGTAGGCAGAGCTACAAGAATATCAATAAATCTAAAACGACTTGTTGATTCTGTAACTACATTTTGCATAATCAGGCTAAGATGTTGACTAGTGCAATAGAGACAGGTTGCAAGCCCATTCTACCCTATTTATTTATTATTCACAAGCAAGCGTTTATATATAAACGAGTAAATTTACATAGCAATCTATACCCGGAATCCTCTTTCGGCGATCGATTCATTTTCAATGGAAGCCCTCACCCGTGCAACGGGCTCCCCAATAGAATTCTTAGGTAACGTAAAAGCGCGGGAAAATGTCAGCTGCCTGGGAGTGTGGAAAATCGGGACAGGAACCGGAAAAATATGTTGTTATTTGCGAGACTAACATAACTTGAGCACACATAACATTCAATACGCAATTAAATATAACTAAAAATGTTACTATTATTTGAATACTAACTCTTCAGTGACTGACTAACTGGACCCTTGTGCAATAAGAATGGGTTTTTCGAAAATCAACCCCTAAACGTAAGAAAAAGCGGGTACAGGGAAACTAATTCTACGCGTTTCGAAGTCGCATGTATGTGTCGCAAAGAATGATAAAAATTCACTACAGATGTTAAAATGACGACTCTTTATGGTTTAGTAGAATGACGAGATCGAGTTATAATCGCAACTCGTTTTGTTATGTCTCTAGACCAGTTAAGTAGTTGATGACATCCGTGAATTGCTTTAGAAAAAAGACGATCTTAATTGACCAAATCACTAAACTCGTCTACCTGATTTCTGATTGAGTGACTTAACTTGTACCCTTAACTTGGCAGTGTGCACCACAGGATACATACCATAATGTTCATTTTTTGTTTTTTTTTATGCTGGTTCGAAATCAAATAGGGTTTGAATTCACGACTTTTTTAATTTTTGCCAATTTAAGGGTTAACCTTTTCGACGCCATTGACGGATATTTCTGTCATTGTTGACAGCGCAAAATAGACCTTAGTATTTATGAGGCAAAGTTGACATTCGCTCTGGTTTTGTATTTGACATAGCGTTGAAAAGGTTAAAGGATTTGATCAAAAGTTGTCATCTAGCCTACTACTTACCCAAAGCAAAATCACACGACGGTCCAAAGAAGACGTGTGCGCAGTCATTGTACGCGTCGATGGCGCTGATGACTGCGTAGGCGGCGTCGCAGTCTTCTACATCGTAGGTCATCCATTCAAAATTGAGCCAGTCGGGAAAAGCCTGGCGAATGCTGTTCTGCTGAAGAGCTAGCTCGATTGTTGGCTCCACCTGAGCAAAACACAAAGTAAGTTTCAAAATCATGGCTTTTCATGGCAAAGGCAAACTCTGGCTATAATGGTAATCTTAAGACAGCAGACCCGACACGCACATTAGTTGCCAACCCTGAAGACTGATGATGCTTGCTGCTTTAAGCTAGTTATTTTACAGATTGTCTTATTCCATTTTAATTATATCGAATGCCTTACGTTATAGATCAGTTTTTGTCATTATGTCAAAAATATCATACATTCTTACGTGATTCATAAAATAGTCTGTCTAGTAAGAATTGTAAACACAGTTAAAAAAAAAACAACTTTTTGTTAATCACGATTCTGCCGTCATAATCCAATATGCAGTATCTCAAATTCAACAGCCAAAGCAGATTCATTCCTCTCCCGTTATTAATAGGGTTATATTTGCTACAGGGGTTTTGTCTGAGATACTGCCATTTGTCTTAACAGGGCAGGATTGAATTGGGTATTTTTTTTTTAACAAAAAACTTCTTTTTTTTGTTGTTAGCTAGATAAGGATTTCAGGCAATGCTCACCAAAGTTGAATACTTACAATAGACAGAGAAGCATCATAAGACGTGTTACGAGGTAACAGGAGCGCAGCCCTGATGGTGCAGTTCCCACCAGCATCGCAGAGGTTCTCGCAATCCCCTCTCTCCCTCGCCTCCTCCCCTCTGCAGTTCTTCGCCCTCACCCCGCACAATACACACAACAACAACAACAACAACACTGAATACCACGCCATTTTGAATTCGCACTCTAGTTCACTTCACATTTTGAATCACAACACGTCTTAACCTGAAACCAAAGAAAAAGTAATGACAACGTGTTTCTGACTCAGATGTTATATTAGAATGAATAATATTGAATGCAAGGCAGCTGAATCATTAAATTAAATTCATTTTGATTTATTTTCACGTATTTTAAATACATCATAAACAATTTTATTTCGAGTTCTTGACTGACTGAAGGATTCAACTAACTATTCATATTTTTTTAAAAAATGTAATAATGTTTTCGAGTACTTAACGTAGCATGTATTTATCTGACATGAATTATTGAACACCCTTTAGTTAATATTTTATCTAATGAAGTCATTCAGTTGTTAATACACTGTATGACACAAATGAGCAAATATTATTAACTTCTTCGTTTTCCGATTTACGTTCGGAAGAGAAATTTAAATGACTGATGATTCATGAATATTCATTATAGCTCTTCAATAAAATTATGTCAATTACATATTAAGGACTTTTGAGTTCTCAATAATTAAATAAGAACAACAAAATTTTCTAATTTGCCAAAAGAAGGACTTCACTGGATTTCTAACTTTAGTCTGGTAGCTTTTCCTTCGGGTTTGGTTGCGAAATATTTTGTTTGAAAGGAGTTATTCGTAGGTTATTAAGGATATTGAGGAGATTTAATTATAATTGCTAATAACGACTATAATGTGTTCAAAAGAACTGATAAGTGTACTCCTACTTGTAACAGAATTCGCCATTCTATTCGAAGTTTATTTTCGCCTCAGTTACATTGTAAGGAAACAAACTACGTCTATCAGTTAACTGACAGACAGGTAGACGCAGCACATGTGTTATTATGTTTAGATTACTGGATTTAAAGATAGAAGACGAGGGTATAGAAGAATTCCTTATTTCCTGATCAGGATTCGAAATGATTGTAAATTGTAACATACATTTTAATTGTAACTAAGTACTAAAGTACCAACCAACCTTACCAACCTACCAATTTTATTTATTTTGGTCACGGCACAGAATAAGTAATAGTACTACGTAGTCACGGTGTAATATGTATAATAAAATAAGTGAAATTTGCGAGGGTTCCTGAATTATATACTTCCTGTTCTGGATTAGGTAAAGATATGTTGGTATATACGTTGTCTTCATTCAAGTGTATTTTGTAAAACAATAACTTGTTTGTGTAATAAAATCCTTACTGAGTTAAGGTAACAACACCAGTGTTCGACACTTTTAGCTGACGTGCACCAATAATCGACAGAAGCTTTTAATTCAGCGATCATAGGGTTATAAATTGATTGTTGCAAAACAAATGAATAACTCTTATCGTCTTTGAATAAGTCAGTGTTGAACATTGGCCCTTTGTCGAGTACTGGTGTTGTTACCTTACATACTTAAAGCAAAAATATTTACGTACGACGATTTAAAACCAAAGCAATGTCCATACTTTTTCTTTTTAAGCCTGAGGAAATGTCTATGCATACCCACCCCCGTGGGAACTGGTTTATATCCGACTTAAACTAAAACCCTTGGGGCTGATCAACAATTTCTATAAAGTCCGGCGCACATAGCTGTAGCGAAACGCAGCGCAGACTTTTTCACTGCCAAAGCATTATCGTCTTTGGGAATATTGAATTAAGATCTGTATGTGCTCTGGCCCTAAAAAGAGGCTTCACGACCGGTATAGCGCCAAAATGTAGCCCCCTAAGAAATGTTATACCAATGCATGTTTAAGTACATTTTTTAAGCATTGTGATTAACACACTGAAATGTGTGTTGAAGTTGAGATACAGTGTGACTACGCTTTAAAAACCAAATCAATACTATAAAAACTATAATTATGTAAAATTCACGTGACGTTAAGATCATTTTTCAATCAGAAGCACACGCAGTTTATTTACTGTTTAATACCTTTATTTAATCACGTTTACTGAGGCATATTTAACTTAGAAAAAGTTGCTACACATGGTATTCAGCTAATGAAATATTTCGAGAGATTATCTATAGCCTCGTTTGCTAGTCTTTAGGGAACCGCAACAATTATGGAGAATAAATCCTCATGGAAGGAACAGCTTAATTACAAAGGAAACAAGACGTTGTAAAAATGTATTGTGTTTTGTACCCACGTTCTTGTGATTATTTTTACACATCCTGTGCTGTTAAATAGATGAGGAGACATTTATTAAATAAACCGTGCAAGATCATGTCGGATCATACTCAGTGCAGGGTTCCACAGCCGTTAAGTACCTACTACAAACATAAAAATCAACAAGTAATAACTATTTAAAGTCAATTGGTGCCGTCTTAGATGATATAGTAGGTATAAACACTTCAATCGCCTGAATCTCAAGAACCAATGATGTCTCCTTAGTCGTAATAGTTTTCCTTTAAAATTCGTTATATGCGCATGAATTATTTTTTCTTCAAAATTAGCGCTTTAAAGCTTCATATTTCATAAACGGATTACTTAATCGAAAAGCTGTTCTCACAAACCAGTAATATTTTTGAAAGACCTATCCAACGACACCCCACAATATAGGGTAGACGAGAAAAAGAATACATCCCCACGTTACGTGTAGGGAAGGTACTCTAAATTTTTATTTTTTACATTTAATTGTACCACTTTGTTGGCGTGACTATTCTCTGCATATTCATGCTAAAATACAACTTTCTAGTACTAAGAGTCTCTGCGCTAGGCTGCGGACTGACGGACGGACAACTATAAGGGTTCTTAGTTTTACTACGGAACCCTAAAAAACCGGCCAAGTGTGACGTCGGACTCGCGCACTGAGGGTTTCGTATTGCCTGACAAACACTTGGCCGGTTTTTTTGGGGTTTAAATTTAATGCTCACAAGTTTTAAAATAAAACGATTAAAAAAACATTGAAAAATAAGGGGCATCGTAGGTTTAGTAACAGGGTCCTGTTTAGCATCTTATACTTAGGGAACCCAAAAAACTCGCTGTATATGGACATGCTGTAATGAAATTGTTCTCCCTGTATTTTGAAACGAGTGAGTGAGTAGTTTATTTGTACACGTCTGTTAGGTTTCAGGATTACACTGGAGATTGAGTTTGCTCCCGGAGCATGATTTATTTCTAGAGACCTTAAATTTATACCCTACGATAAATATTTAGGCAAGGTTTTTAAGACACTGTTAAATAACGTCAAAAATGTATCAACATCCATAATATTGACTTTTTAAAAATGAAAATATTAGTAAATCCCAGTTTATTTAAGTTCTATTTTTTTTTGTTGTTATGAAGGAAAGAAAAATGGTTTAACTATCACACATTTAGAACAATTTGACAAAAAACTTTAAAAATAAGACAAATTGTAAACGTTATGGTCAGCATTTACACCGAATTTTGAAGTAATACATTCAATCGTGTGGTCACCTTAAGAAAAAAAATGAAAAATAATAATATCAAAACTAATATTGTAAAACAAAAATAATATTTCTATGTTTGTAACGAATGAATTTAAAAACTAATGGACCGATTTGAAAACTCTCGTAGAATACTCCATTATCACTGAGTAACATATAGGTTATGTTTTATCTTTCTAAGCGGGCGGTGTCGCGTATTACGCAATTACATAGAATTTTATAAAATACCTATACATCACTTAAAAAATCCTTTAAACTTGAGACTTCATTTTTATTCGTTTTGTTTATTGAAGCACCCTTTGTACCCTATGAAGGAAAATACACCAACCGAAACAGTTTTATATCCATCATTAGGTACCTACTTTCACAACTCGAGAATTGTTGATAATACCACGTCTGATTTTTCCCAGCACAGACGACAATTTCGGCCGTATTTTTAGCTAAGACGTGACTGTAGAATAATGAAAAAGGGACCGCACGACGTTTTGTTAAAAATAACAGTAATATATTGGAGCTATCGCGGAAATAAAAATGTGTCTGCGTTATAAAATTGAGTTTGTCGTAAAATTCGCTGCCGTTATTGGAGGATCAATTTTACGGGTCGCTGCGCTAGAGCAACGGTAAATATTATATTCTTTAATTAAAATTCTTGTTTATTTTTTATGGCATAAGAAAAACAAACGAGAACTCGGGCCATCTGGAGGTGGCGGAACTACGTCAAAAACGTCCAAGATCGCCAGTGACTTCCCGATAAGTTATTATTAAAGGGCATGTGATGCACTACGGTCTTTCTTACTTTAGTTGAACCTTTTCAACACCATGTCAAATACAAAACCAGAGCGAATGTCAACTTTACCTCATAGATACTCAGGTCTATTATCGCATCGTTACATCGTTATTGTAGTTTTTATTCACTTGCCAATAAAAGCTTCTATTACGTGATAAAGAAATATGTCTTGGAAAATAATATATCACGAAAATACCACGGAATAATCTATGAATCTAACACTATTCGACCTAGTCCCAAATTAATTCTGGACTCGTACTATCGGCACTACAAGACAACGTTAACTGAAAGAGATCCCATATGGGACAAGTTCACCTGATTACGTCTTGTCATTGTATATCGACGGTGGAAATTTCAAATGTCGTAAGGGACAAACGCTTACTTTTCAGGGGAGCCAGAAAACAAAATTCCACTTTTTTTAAATTCATAACTTGGAAACTACTCATCCCATTAAGATGATTCTTGGAAGCATACTTTTTAAATAACTTCGCCTACCCTAATTTTTTAATTGTACATCCATAAATACAGTGGTTTAGGAAATAGTGTCCCTTACAACAAAAATATAAGAAGAAAATGTGTGTTACACCTCCGAAAACACAGTATTTATCTGACAAAATGTATTCTTTTTAGTGCCTTACAAAACAGGAATTTTAAAAATATTGAGATATACGATATTGCGCTTAATGAACCAAGACGTTATACAAAAATATTTGACCGATACAACATAGTGTTTTAAATATTAGGAAGTTACGACAAACTTTGACCAACTCATAACTTTTTTTATTAGAAGTCATATCGAAATTTCAATACAACAAATAGATAGAAAAAAAATACTGACTTCAATGGTATATTTAGTGTACTTACGACAAAATGTCCCTTACGACATTTGAAATTTCCACCGTCGATATGTACAATAAATAATTTACATACACACAGACATACATGCCTATAACGATACACTTATTTGTAAAGAGATATACATACTTAAATGAATGGAAAACGTTATTGGGCGGTTTTCAAAAAAAGTGTACATCGTTAGGGACAAAAATTTAAAAAACTTTAACTTTTCCATTTCGTCACGCAAATTAACGTATGTAAATGTATGGTTAATCTTCGTGAAGAAATGGAAAAAGTTACATTTTCCTAATTTTGTCCTTAACGATGTACACTTTTTTTGGTAACGCCCTATTACTCTAAATGACTCAGATTTAGATAACCGCACTCACCCACAAATATCTGCCTTGATCGGCATTTAAACCCAGGACCACTACAATCACTAAGCTAACGTGTCGTCAGTAAAATTTAAATCATAGTTGAACAACATCGTTGAACTCAGGTGTGCGATTTTTCAACTCAACGACGTAAAATTAATTTATGCAGCGATTTTACGAGCGGAGGGCTAGTTTGATAAGATAAAGGCGTAATGGAGGAGGACCCGTTTATAGATTAAATCGTTGCATTTTTTTTTGTGTTGCCTTCCTTGCTGCCACCGAGCGGTCCCAACGGAAGCGCTGCTTTAACCGCCGCCACATGCTAAGTTGGGACCGTTTCGCAACAACTATTAATTTTGTGTTTAACGTTATATTTTATATGTTGTTGTTGTGTTGTTGTGAATAAATGTTTTTCTTTCTTCACTACATAGTATAAAACAAAGTCGCTCCCCGCTGTCTGTCCCTATGTATGCTTAGATCTTGAAAACTACGCAACGGATTTTGATGCGGTTTTTTTTAATACATAGAGTGATTCAAGAGGAACGTTTATATATATAATACTTTAACCCGGAGCGAAGCGAGGGCGGGTCGCTAGTTCTTTTATAAATTAATTTTAAAGGTAGAAATTTTCGCGGTAACATTCAAAAATCGTACCCCTGATACAGATGCGAGTATCAAGCTTTGTATGATGAAATGGCACAGCATTTCCACGACCTTCACCAAAAATGCTTATTCACTCTTACACAACCCAAACACACCACTAACCCTGAAATAAAACCACTCATCCTCCTAATCGATGTAATGGATCCACGCACTAAATCTTTACTCGGACAATAGTTATCTCATTATAGTTTACGATCTACTAAAAACGTAATAGTAATGGCCAACGGCCGTCAGGTACCGTTTATCACTCGCAGGTTATTATCAGAAATAAAATGTTTCAGCGTTTCATGTTGGTTTATTTTAAAAGTTATCATCCAGCTGGTTGTTTTTAATAAAAAAATACTGTATTATTATTATTATTATAATAAATTAGATACTTGATTATAGTCACTGTTTTTAGTTCAAATGTAGCTTTTTGGATAAACTAGCATTTAATTTAAACATTGATTAAATTACCATTTCCACCAAACAGCTCGCATTGCATCGGATGGGAACGAATTTTACAATCTTTGAACGATATCAAATCCAGTATTTCAAGTTTACATTAGCAAGCCGCGCACAGCAGCGGCTTGACCGCGTGTGTCTTCACGACACGCGATCGTAGATGTGCGATCGGCTCCGTAACGAATAGACCATAATAATTTTAATCGATGCAATCGGCTGTTACTGCATTGCCATTCGTATCCTTTCCGATCCGATGCGAAGCGAGCCGTTTGGTTGAATCATCCTTTAGGCACCGATCATACCGGAGCTTAAAGGTGGTCAAAATTGGGTCTATGTGATTACTATGACTCATTATTTTGTTTACGCAACATCACCATATTTTACGTGTCGATGTGGCCGATCCTTAAGACCTTTTGGTAAATAAAAAAAAAGCTCAATATTATTAACGAGGTCTGAACTACATATATTGAAGAATAAATATGTGTCCCATACTAATTGACCTAATTTTTTTTTCGATAACTCAAAATATTCCGTTCTATCAAAAGAACTACCTCTCTATAATTCAATTCGCTATTAACGATCAAAGCCGGAATCCGAGCCAAGATAGTACTGTCTCTACCACCATTAGACCGTTTTGTTTATAAATTCATTCATTTCACACGCAATGCTTCTATTTTTAAGCAAAGTTTATATTTACTAACAATTTTTCATCGCTGTTTGAATTTCAAGACCAATGGAAGCCGCATTGTGAATTGTGGAAGAGTGAGGTGTAACAGCCAGTTTTTACGGAAAGCTGAATTATGTGCGCTCATATTACATTATTTGTTTGTTTTAGATGCAATTTATGCGTCCATATTGAACCCTGTAACTTTTATTAGCCGTAATGAAATAATTTTGAGTGATCCTAAGCAATATTTACTTGATATCACCTATTCTGTTTTATTACAAAAACTATTAACTTAGACATAAAAGTATTGAAATTTAATAATATTAATTCGATCAAAATCTAAAAAAAAAATTTTCACCAACAATAGTTTAGGGATCATGCCAGTTTAACTGAAGGATCCTAGAAACTTTCGCAAACTTTTCTTGATTACCATGTCGGCCAAATTAGATTTTATTTAAAGGAAAAAATGCGTCTACTATATTTGCCGATGATGGTGAAAAAAAACAATACGACAAAAAACCACATTAAATGAATCGATCGCGGAAAAATGCGACTCGAAAAAAAGTTTCATAAAAAAATTGCCTTCGCGGAACCCTGTTAATAAATGATGTGTTTGTATCGTTCGGCATCGTTCTTTGTACCCCTATAGATGTTATTAAATATAGATGGATGTAAGTTACTTCTTACACACATTATTTCATAACACTTCACGACCACTTCACTTCTGGTTACAGAATTATAAGCTGGGGGTGATACTCTCAACACAGCGCTGCGTTGATCTCAAAGGTGTAGTTTTATCCGGCAAGTTTAAGAAATCCCGTCGGAGCTGCCGGTACACATGTATACACATACATAATATCACGCCTTCATTCTCAGAGTTGGATGGGTAGAGCTACAAAACTGCTTGGGGTGAGCACTTTTGTAGCTCTACCCATCCCACTCTGAGAATGAAGGCGTGATATTATGTATGTGTATGCATGTGTACTTCACGAGAAGAAGAGAGCGTTTGTGATGGATTCTGGTATTATTTCAGCTCGCGCTTAGCCCTAGTAGCACGGAATGATACGATCATCCGAGTAAGATGTCATTGAAAATGAACCTTTTGTCAGTTACTCAAAAATTAGGGAAAACAAATGAACTTAAACCTTAAAAACATAACAATACCAGTCCTATTATCAGATTCAGATTCAATAAGACTCAATATCATTCTTGACTTGATGCTAGGAAAAGTTTGGAAAGAGCTATTTACTATCTGAACCATGATCTCTTAAAGTATCTTCATCATCAGCATGTCTACCAAAAAGCCCTCTATTGCTGGACCATCATTAAAGGTCCAAACTATGATCGGTCCAGTGGTCCTATTAGAGTGAATATCCACGGGAGCTCGGAGCGGTGTGCAAATAAAAATACCACCAATAGGAATACTTAATTTTCCTGGCCTCGCTCAGCGCAGCTCTCCTATTGGTGGATTTTTTCCTCGCACGCCACTCCGCTACCTCGCACAGTTCTATTTTTTTATTTTTTTTTATGTTAAGGAGAAGGCACACGAGCACTCAGGCCACTTGATGGTAAGTGGAATCTGAGACCCATAGACATTTGAATTCTCAAGACTATAATCCCAAGACCTCAAATGCGTTGCCAACCCTGAGGACCAAGATGGAATGCCTCTATGCTAGTAATTTCATTAATTTCTAATGGATGTTCTCACTCACAGTCGCGTTTATCGCTATACATACTCTTATAATATTTCCACAGCGATAAATGTTATTTCGATAAAACATCCGTCATTTCTGACAAGTATCTAAGTGCGAGAATAATGAATGATCTTTATCCATATTTGTCTACGTTGATAAATGCTATCATAAAAGGGCAGCTGTGCTATTCGCATTCAGCTGCTTTCCGCGACACTTATCATCGGTCTACCTTGTTGAAGGCCTGCCAACAATTCTAGTCACCAATCCAAAACTATTCCCCAACATCTATTGGTTCTACAGGGTGGGCCGTAAACGTGTTGGCGATTTTAATTTTTGATTTCTTATATTTGCTTGGCGGGGTGAGGGGGGGGGGGGGGGGTATCGCTGCTCGGTGCGTCGCTGCGCGGAAATTTAGTCGCCATGGAGCGGTACACGGGAGCGGAGCGTGCATTTTGTGTTCGAGAGTTTTACGAACACAATAAATCAGTCATTACTGCACGACGGTTGTATCGACGAGAAAACAGTTTACGCGATTTAAGCGAAGTTCCAAGTGCCAATGTGATACGCAAATGGATCAAAATGTTTGAAGCAACGGGATCGACAGTAGCAAAAATGCCTGGCGGGCGTCCGGTTTCTGCAAGAACGCCCGATGTTGTGCAGCAAGTTAAACGTTCAGTTCGGAAAAATCCGCAACAATCAACTCGTAAGAAATCTCAGGCTTTGGATATCAAAAGAACAACTTTGCGGCGAAGTTCTTGGTACCGGCTTTGCAGGAATTTCGAGGCGATACCTCTAGGATGTGGATCCAGCAAGATGGGGCCACATGCCATACGGCTAATATCTCACTTGAGCTGCTGAAAAGTGTTTTTCCCGGAAAACTCATTTCCAAAAGGGGTGACATTGAGTGGCCACCACGCAGTCCTGATCTCTCCCCATGTGATTATTTTCTGTGGGGCTACCTTAAATCAGTAGTCTACGAGAATAATCCAAACAATTTAGACCAGCTTAAAAGGAACATTATCCGGATATTAACAATATTCCGAGAATAACGTTTCGTAGAGTCTACCAAAACCTGCAACTCCGTCTTCAAGAGTGCCAAACAATGGAGGGACGTCATCTGGACAGCATTATCTTTAAGTCATAAAAGTTCCAGTAACTGTATTTTTTAAATATATGATTAAAAAGGTTATACGATAAGTAGCTTTTTTTTTAATAAGTTTTCAAACTGCAAACACCCTTATGGCCCACCCTGTATGAGCAATGTGCCGAAAAAAATTGGTCTGATCACAAAGTATACCGACATAACTGGTTTCGGTATAAGAGTGACAATCAGACACAAAAAGTCCTAAAGTATGCTTTATATTGTATGGGCACTTAACAAGGGTAAATTTACTTACGTATTTAGAGAAATACGTACTTACATAGATAGAAGAACTTCAATTTTTTTCTCTCACTGGCACCACTTTCAACTTGCTTTTTAACATACTCGTTTCCTATCCTATTATGCACTTTATTTCACACCAATAACAATATAACAATTATTATAAAGTACAACAGCATCTTATCAACCGTTTATTTAAACATAAATCATTGTTAAAATAGCGCTGATATGTAACATCCCTAATGGGATATTCTAATATATAAAATTCTCGTGTCACGGTGTACGTTATTGAACTCCTCTGAAACGGCTGGACCGATTTTAATAAAATTTTGTGTGTATATCGGGTAGGTCTGAGAATCGGCCAACATCTATTTTTCATACCCCTAAGTAATATGAAAAAAAAATAGAAGCGGGCGAAGCCGCTGGCGGGTTGCTAGTAATAAATAAAAAAAATAAAGAATCGTTTTAATAACAAGAAAAAGACTTAAATTGAACGTATAAGATAGCTCTTGTAAAATACTTTGTCTTCGTCAACGCGTCAGTTTTGTGTACTGACACGATTTTTCAGGCTTGCGGCTTTTACAGGACGCGACGATTTTGTGTGGCGTGACTTTAAATCTAATAGTATCTATTTTATAGTAACGTAGATAGATTAGATTGGGGTTTTAGGGTTCCGTAGTCAAACTAAGAACCCTCATAGTTTTGCCATGTCTGTCCGCAGCCTAGCTCAGAGACTCTGAGTACAAGAAAGCTGTAATTTGACATGAATATAAATAATAGTCACGCCAACAAAGTGGTAAAATAAATTCTTATAATCTTTTTTTTGTACCACCCCTACACGTAACTTTGAGATGTATTTTTTTTTCATCGACTTACCCCATATTGTGGGATGTCGTTGGATAGTTCTTTCAAAAATATTGCGGGTTCGGACAAACAAATTTTCGATTAAGGGATCCGTTTATGCAATATTAAGCTTTAAAGCCCTAAAAATCAGAAAAAAGCGATAATAAATGAAAGCGCATAAAAGATTTTATAAGGAAAACTATCACGACTAATCATTGGTTCTAGAGATACAGGCCATTAAATTGTTTATACCTACTAAAATCATCTAAGACTAGATAACTTTGAATAGAAAATTAGTTATTACTTGTTGTTTATTTTTTATTTTTTAAGCCCTACACTGAGCATGGTCCAACATGCTTCTCCCCGTTTTTTTTTTATGTAGAAACGATAGAGGTATACCGGGGGGACCGGTACAGTAGGTAGGTATCCATAGTCGCTGCTTACTCCATTGGGAGACAGGCGTGAAGGTATGTATGTCTGAAGATATTATATGATACGGATAAGGTGATTGGCGTTATTCTCTTTGAAACTTAGGAAGTGGTTTAGGGTAAGGCAAATATTTGCGTAAGCACTCAATTGTTAACTAGAATAGACCCTTTAAAGAGAACTTTTATGTTTTTATTTGCATACTTTGTTCTTCCTACAATAGATAGTGTTTCACTTACATACAACACACATGCTTGTTCCTGAGTCTTGGATGTTTTTTGTTGTGTTTAAGCCCTTTTGGCAAATAAGAAAAAATTACTAGAAAAAAAAATGGAGATAAGTGTTTATTAAGCATAAAAATGCCGACATTTAAAAACAATACAATGCAACACAAATACTCTTTATTAAACACCAAAAATTAAAAAATTAAAACAGAACAGTACATTAAAATTTAAACCATAGGTATACACCAGGTGGTCTTACCGCTAAATAGCGATCTCTTCCAGACAACCTTTTAAGATAATAACTAAGGACACAAATTTATGGCAGGCGGTGTAAACTAATTCGTTTAGATCTCAATCTAAATAAATACTAGAAACAATTAAATTATTTCAATTTTAAATACATAGGTAGGTTTAACACTCAACTGGTAAACATCTTAGCCTACTTGTGCAAAATGTGGTTACAGAATTATCAACAAGTATTTTTAGAGTTGTTGCTAATTCTGTAGCTCTGCCTACCCCACTCTGGAAATGAAGGCGTGATGTATTGTTATGTATGTATGTATGTAGGTAGGTTTAAGTTATGTCAGTTTTGCAGCAGGCCCGGATGGCCAAACCACCTAGAAATAGGAGCTCCGTCGACACTATCTAATTTGAAATAATTACGTATTTGAATGTCGGCATTTTTATACTTAGTCAATAATTATTCATTTTTACTTATAGACCTTAGTCGCCAAAAGGAATTAAGCATTTTAGTTTTAAGATAAATTAAAAGAGATATAAGATTTTTATTCAGTAAGTACTACCCACCCCCTACCTACCCCTACCCACTACTAGCCTACTGGTGAGAAGAAACGCTGCAAGAAACTCAAAACATGTATGATCTAGTTATAAGCTTGCGGAAGGATGGGTCCCTTGATATTTTTTAATTACTAGCGACTAGTGTTGTGAATTTAATCTTCGAGGCGTAAACTACAAGACTTGAGTCGCGACTTTTGAGTCTAGAAGCCTCGAACCTTAAAGCCTCGACCACATAAGCCTCACAGAAACCTCAGAGTCTTTAAGCCTCAAGCTGTAAAGCCTCCTAAGCTTTGAAGGTTTAAGTCTATAAGGTTTGTAGCATTTAAGTCTTAAAAGCTTTTAACAAAGTACATTAATTTATGTTATCTATGCCATATTTGATAATTATACGGACGGACGGACGGACAGCGGAGTCTTAGTAATAGAGTCCCGTTTTTACCCTAAAAACTAGGTAGACCGAGACCGCCACACCGGACACCGTCAAAAATAAATATAGGTACAGTCAAGTGTAAAAATATAGGTGCACATAACCAATCAAAAATATGTCCCATAGTACCTTAACGTCAGCGAAATAAGGCCTCGATACATAATTATGAGAGGATGAAATCGATACGTATTTTTGCACTTGACCGTTCAATAATACTTTCTTGCTATAACGCTCATTGTTTGAGCTCTTAACGCTTAACTCAGGCCTTCGAGGTTCCGGGCCTTGAGCTTTCAATAAGCCCGAGTTTTTAAAGCTTGAGCTGTCTATGAACCCCGAGTCTTAAAGACTTGCTCTTAAGAGCTCATAAAAAGCTTGAGTCGTTAAGGTTCTGAACCGTTTCTGAGCTCAAACCTTTTACGCTCGAGTCTTCAAAGCTTGAACCTTCAAGGTTTGGAAGTCTTTAAGGTTCAAAAGTCTTCAAGACTAGTCTTTTAACAACACTACTAGCGACCCGCCAGCGGCTTCGCCCGCTGCATTTTTTTTTTTTCATGTCACTTAGGGGTATGAATAATAGATGTTGTCCGATTCTCAGACCTAGTGAATATGCATATATAATTTCATAAAAATAGGTCAAGCCGTTTCAGAGGAGTTCAATAACGTACACCGTGACACGAGAATTTTATATATTAGATTTTTTTCAAATTGCAAATGCAATGCCACCTATTAGTTTTAAGAAAAGCTTTTCTATACTCGTTTCATGTAACATTACTTTTATGTATGTATGTAAACTCTTTATTGCACAGAGAAAAAGTAACAAGAAATTTCGTCCATAAACTTAAGATTAACATGTACAATGGCAAACTTATCCCTTTAAGGGATCTCTTCCAGCTAACCCGACCATGAAAGAGGAAACTGTACGAGGATAGGCAACAACCAGTAACTAATAGGTGGTACGACACATAGCTGAGTGGATACCTTTTTCGCAGCACTGTCATTGAACTGTTATTTCTTCTTGTTAGATTTAAGAATTTAATTATATTGTACGTAATGTAAAGATACCTATGTAAAAAGCGAAATAAATATTTTCTATTTCTATTTCTAATATTTACAACATTACAGCTACATATAAATATATACATACATAACACATATATTACATATTACATATATTTGTAATACTTTTCACCGAATATATAACGTATCATCTGGAAACACAAACCCCACTAGATATGTACACGTATCAGAAGTTTAATTATTTGATTAATGGTTTAACCATAGAAAAATAGCACGTGTGTAACACAAATCTTGTTGCATACGCGACCTTACAGGTTTACGTATAGGTTTGGGATTGCGTTGGCTATGTTGATGACGTAACCCTCAAACTTAGAGCAAAATAGGACAAAGGCCACAATACCAATGCCAATTAATTATCTTCCTTGATTTAGGTACATAATCATTATGTAGATTAGTCATCTCAGAGAATTGTAAATAACGGTATTTATTGAACGAATTTTTGACGTTTTTTTTATTTACAATAAGTACTGTCTTGAATTTTAAATCCTGCATATTTAACCGGTGGTGACGACGTGCAATAACATGAACGTATAACTACTAGTACAATAGAATTTAAATTGCTTTGCTTAATGAATTTAAGACACTGCTTATAGGAGGTCAATATGATCATTCTCCCTGACTAGTGAAGGGCAGCTGCTTGTAAGTTACCAAAGTGAAACTTTCACTTAAATTACATGTAAGTTTCCTATCGCAAATTTCTCTTATATTACATGTAAGTTTCTGTAGTTTTCAGATGTAAATTACCCGTCCGTGTGTAAATTATACTCCTTATACTTAAATCCGTCTGCTAAAACATAACCAATTTCCTCACAAACTGATAGCACCAATGGAGTTGAAATTAGACACAATACGTAAGTTTGGGACATGCCCGGATCAAACGAAGTCTATAACGCTCAATAAAAATATTATGAAAATCTATTTCAAAACAACTTCAAAACAGCACGTGACTAGTAAAACAAATGGCAGATTTGTCAAAAAAAAGCTCGGTTTCATGTGGTGTTGAACTTCCGTCCGTTGTGTATTAATCAGGCCTAGGCCACGCGGCTGTTGTCACTCCTTGCCGAATTTTCCGATCACTATCCGCTCTACTCATGTCAGAAGTAACTGAAATGTAACATGAAATTTAAGTGAAATTTATGCGGTTATTTACTTTCAGAAATATTTCTGTAATTTTCAACAGTTGAAATATTTCACCGTTAAGAAAACATATGAAATGTTTCAGAAATTGCCCATCGCTATTCCTGACTTGTATCTATGCTAACATTTCTGCAAATTCAAACGAAACAGACAGCAAGCGTTACTAGGCATCCACCATACAACGCGCAAACTTTATGCCGATCGAAATGCTGTAGCATTTGAACTGACAATTCGGGGAGTGGCATTAATCTAAATCCGTGGGCATCGGCAATTTTAGTGTTCCTCAATATAAAACTCTTTCCGTGCTGACTTACTGATAAACAGACAAACTCAGCCTAAACCACTGAACATAGTGGAATTGTATAGGGAACTAGCGACCCGCCCTCGCTTTGCATCGGTTTATGTCAATTTCAGTAGCATTCGAGACATAAACCAGACTTAATTATACATAAAAATCCTCTATGAAAAATTATCTAACTGATGATGAAAACTGCATCAAAATCCATTGCTCTATTTAGAGGGAGTTAGACAGAAAGACAGACAGATGTGAAAAGCGACTTTATTTTATACTATGGAATGATAAAAACCTTCTGTAACATAATATCTTACTAATGGTGACAACCACATCGAAATCCGTTGCGTGGTTTAGGAAGAATTAGCGCATATACTGACAGACAGAAAGACAAAAAAACAGACTGTTTTATACTATACAAGGAAGAAGAGGATAAAAACGGCCAAGTGCGAGTTGGACTCGCCCAAGAAGGGTTCCGTAGAAGCAAGACGATTTATAACGTATTAAAAAAAACTACGTACTAGATCTCGTTTAAACAAATTTTCTGTGGAAGTTTGCATTTTAATGTACATCATGTATGTTTTTTACTTTTATCACTCTCTTATTTTAGAAGTTACAGGGCGGGTCACGCATTTTATCACTTTGTAAGGTCTCTCGCGCAAACTCTTCAGTTAAGAAAAAAATTACATTAGAAACCTTAATATAATTTTTGTTGATCTATCCATAGAAACGCGCGGGTTTGATGAAAAAAAAATGAGTTTCAGTTCTAAGTATGCGGAACCCTTAAAAAAATATTTTGGTGTGAAAATCTTAATGCGGTTCACAGAATATAATATCTACTTACCAAGTTTCAACAGTACAGTTCTTTATAGTTTCGGGAAAAAGTGGCTGTGACATACGGACGGACAGACAGACAGAAAGATATGATGAATCAGGGTTCCGTTTTTTTCCATTTGGCTACGGAACCCTAAAAAAGGTATTACTTGGGTAATTTCTGTTATGTCTTCCCGTGGATGTCGTAAGAGGCGACTGAGGGAATAAAGGCTTGTAGTACTGTTAGGCGATGGGCTTGCAACCTGTCACTAATACACTGGTAAACATCTTAGCCTGATTGTGCAAAATGTGGTTACAGAATTATCAAGATTTTTTTTAGAGTTGTTGGTAATTCTGTAGCTCTGCCTAACCCACTCTGGGAATAAAGGCGTGACGTTATGTATGTATGTATGTATTATTTTATTATTCATAAACATACTAAAACTGGTTCCCATTTGGCAAGTTCTCGATATTTTGGCTTGAGTCAAAGAACCAATACATACGAGTACATTGATATGTTAACAATAACAATTAATTTACACAGATGTAAAAGCAAAACGTGATGATCAATGATGGTTCCGAAGAAAGCCGACACCATGTCAAAAAGTTGACGAGGAAATTTAATTAAGAAACTTTTTGATCAACCATTAAACTTAACAAGAATAAGTAACAATACAATATTAATAACCGTTTCAGAATGTACAGCGGTACATTCATAATTAAATATGATTCCTAATGTATACTAAAGATATTACCTAGTTTTCCTCATTGCGTTGTGATTTAACGATACATTAATTAATATTAAAGTTAATAACTTACGTAGCTACGTACGTAGCTATGCTTTGTATGTACATAAATAAATAAGCTTACGTACGTATACCTGTTGTTGTATGTTTTAAATTAATTACAAAAAGAACACTGATCAAACATTAAATGATAAAATATTGATTAAGAATATCAGGAGAGAATCTCACACTAATTAACCTTAGCTTATACTATGGATACTAGACTACGATAAACATACTTAAATAGAGAAATACGTAGGTACTTACATTTGGGCTCATTACCGGGAATCGAACTCGGAACCACTAGCTCCATACGCAGGTTCACTATCAACTAGCCTAAGCACGTCGTCAAGATAATATACACGGCGTCGTTGTTTATTTTTTTTATGATAAGGAGTAGGCACACGAGCACTCAAGCCACCTGATGGTAAGTGGAATCTGAGACCCATGGACTTTTGAATGCTCCTAAGACCTCAAATGCGTTGCCAACCCTGAGGACTAAGATGGAATGCCTCTATGCTAGTTATTTCACGCGTTGTCTTATCCCCACACCGGACCACAATAATGCGAACACTGTGGCTTGGAATTTAGACATGAAGCCGATATAAACCATATTTCATCTATGGTAAGGCACGACTGTGTGGCCTCTTTGAAAAATTTAAAACGACGTTTTGACGCCGAGTGTAGAACTATCAATCTCAACTAATTTTTTTACATTTTTGTATCCACTGGTTCTTGATATCACCGCTAAAACCTTACGTATAAGTTATCACAGTCACCTTGGCCTCCGTTGATTTACGGAGTAACCCGAGCCGGCCCAAACTAGTTATTAAGCTGTGTACACACGTTAGCGGCGCTCATTAAGGCCTATTCCAGAACTGACGGGTACTTAGAATTATTTAAGACTAGCTGTTGCCCGCGATTCTGACTGCGTAGAAGTCGTTTACCGCTATGCCCTCGAGAACTGCTCAATTTTCCCGATTAAAAAGTATCCTATATCCTTCCCCGGGACCTTAGTTATCTCTATACAAAATTTCATCGAAATCGGTTCAGCAGTTGAGCCGTGAAAGTGTAACAAACAGACAGACAGTTACTTTCACATTTATAATATTAGTATAGATAGCTTGCCTGCTTGCATGTATTATTGTGGTCATTATCATAACGCTACCATAAATACAGTAAATATTCATGTTTAAAAAATCTCAAAATTAGTAAGGAGTTCCGTTGTCTTTCAATACTTAGATCCCATGACATGGCCGATCTTGAAGAAACTTAAGTGGAACCTGTACTGTACTATTGCCAGAGAAATCGAATACCTAACATACATAAATAAATCAGACGCATTGATAACCTTCTCCTTATTTTAAGTCATTTGAAAATGAGAACGCATTTTCTAAGAATATGTCGCTAATTATAAATTGTGAGATCTTTATCGGAATCCGCGACATTCCAATTATGATAAGTATTAATTGTTTTAGATAATACAACGGACTTATCCATTACACTCGTACATCGTTGTCTTAGTTAGTTATCTATTTTATTTCTGTAAGACTACCTTTGACGTGTTTTCGTATTTTCAGTTCATAAGTCTTATTTACTTGTCAAATAATGGCGGCCGAGTTCAAAACCAAAACACGTCAAAGGCAAAATCGTTTTAAGCCAGTGGAATATGTAGAGGCCCTGGGCGGGATCCCCTTGGATCGCATAATGTGTTTTAGACTAATATTTTTTCGCATAATTGTTTTCGTATAATTTGTATTGGCATAATTGTACTGTCGCATAATAATAATTTAGCATACTCCTTTTTTAGCATATTAGGCTATTAGAATAATTTTAGTTGGACTAATTTGTATTTGACTAATACACATTATGCATATTATTGTTTGGGCTAGTAATTATTAGATACTTAAGGTTAAATTAGGTCACGTTAGGTACATTAGGTTAGGTTAGGTTAGTATGATATCCATTTTGTAATGATGCCAATTAATTATTATGACTTTTTGCAATTATGCTATTTGACGTTAGTCTTGATGACAATTATGCTTACTGTATTTATGCTTTTTAATGTTATGCGTAATAATATATGCGTAAAGATGATTATGCAAATCATTATTTCGGCTAAACGCAATTATGCGAAACACTATTATTACAAATAATTTTATGCCATCCAATAGAGAACCGCCCTGGGCACCATCATTAGCGACAGCGATTTGACCCAGTTTCGTTTTTTTATCCTAGTGTAATTTTGTGCTAATTAACATTTCACAGTCTATTACGCTAGCTATTCTACTGGGTTAAAATGATATTGCGTTTGACGTGTTTTAGTATTGTTTTTAACTTGGCCGCCATTACAGTCAAGTAAGTAAGAGTTATCAAACAATACGGAAACGCGTCAAAGGCAATATCGTTTTTACCGTGTAGAATCTCAGCCCAGCCCCCTATTTCACCATCGTTAAAATGACAGGTGACAGGTGACATTTCATTTCGTTGTTGATCGGGTCGCTTTCCTAAAGACATGGTTGAGAGAGGTGATGACTAAGGTACGCGTCATACTCGTGAACGGGTGCTGTTTGTGGGGTCCGGTCTGTTCACGTTTGCAAGGACTGATTCTTCAGTTTATTATTCTAGTTATGGCTTTTGACGTAGAGACCTCGTCGTGTTCTTCTCTTAGATTCATTATTTTTAGTTTAATGTTATTAGCCCTACATTTGTATTGATTATATTTGTTTTAGCTTTAATATGTATTATTTATTACTTTATTAAGTACTTGTAATGTAACTTACTTTTAAATATTTGCTGTACTTTATGTTTGAAAAAAATGACCTTCTGCTGGAGTTTCTTAGCGCTTCTTCTTCGCAATGATGGTCTTATCTGAAGCGCTAGTAAATTAACTTCATATTACCGACGTGTAAAAGAGCCCCATGGGGGCCTATTTACTGAATAAACATTTTAATTTTTATTTTATTTTTTCAGTGTACATGGCGCAGAATATATACCAATCCCAGTGATGCATCAGCATGTTAACTTTGCAATTTATACCGAATTGTCACCTGTCACGTATCACTGTCAAGATGGTGAAATAGGGGGCTGGACGCTGTTTGCGCTAGCCCGACTCCTGCGAAACAGGGACGTTCATGGCGTAGAAGCAACATCTCTGACGCGCTGCAGTACCGTAGCAGCCCCATAAGCACTCTAAACGCGATTTGAAACTGCACACGAGCATCACAACAGCTCATTTTAATAATTAGATATATACATAAACAGCTGACAGACCACCTAATAGAAAACTGTCACCGTAGACTGACGTGAGCAGTACCAGGGGCATAGCCAAATCGCTCTTTTCAGTGAATGAATACTCTTTTTAAACCACGTTTAAACGAGAAAATGTCATAGAGCTAAGGAAAGATCATCTTCAGTTTGAACTTTATTATGATAAGGCACTTAAGTGCTCTAAATTTACGGTGGCATACTGTATCTATTCCAGTGTCAATCTCCAGTCACTCTCTGGCCTTCAAATGGTTTTTGTGCGAAAAACACGTCAATCTGAGGCTCAGTTTAGCCGTCAAAAACACACTTTAGCATTATGAATAATGCGAAAGTGAAAGTGTCTGTATTTCTGACTGTTCGTTTGTTGGGCATTGTCAGCTAACTTGCTCTGCCGGCTTTGATATAATTTTCTATGTAAATTGCCGGAGCCCCGAGGAAGGACATAGATCACTTTCATATCTATGACATGTTTAATTTATTTGCATTTTTATTTAACAAATTCTACGCGAATGAAATTGGACGAAAAATACTTTTTAATTTTAGTAAGAACTACTAAAAATATTCGTCAAATCCGTTTTTATATGTAACCACCGCAGTTCCGTGCATGTCCGCTGTGATGAAAGGGTTCCGCAAACACCGGCCCACTCATTTCGTGTGATCGATGGCCCCTTGACTCGAGGGGCTTCTGCGACGAGTGCGACGACACGCCGTGATAAAATTCGGTATTATTGATACCTATCGTGTAGGTGTAGGTGACGTTGTGGGTGTTCAAGTGCTCATTGTCGAGGTGACTTTCTAGTGAGTGCTTATAGTGCTAGTAGTAAAAGCAAGAGAACAAGAAAAAGAGACTATGGCTATCTTTAACTGTCAACCTATCCGCAGACTTCAGATCAGATATCCTGTGATATAGCACCGTGTTTGGGTAAATTTTACCAAAGCACGAATTTATGCCAATTTCGGTGGCGAGATAAAAAGTAAATTTAAAGAAGTAATGTAAAGCTGATAATTTGCTTACACAAATCTTATAATTAAAATGCATAATAGGATTAATAGTTTGAAGATATCAAAACCTTATTAGAATAAACATTATTTATGAGCACCCAAATGTGTTTAATTTCGTTTCGATGGCAGCGGAGATCATTACTTACATGATTTGCTGGAACTCGCAGCGAAATGACACACCAGTATTTCGTTAGGGGGTTAGATCGCGACTACAGCACCGAAGAGGATGATGATCGCCGTGATCAAAGCAACACAAGTGAAATTATAAAGACCCATTTACATTATACAACTTTCTTGCACATTCCATACAGTAAAATTGAGGAAGTCATAAAATTGCTCAGTCTAAACCTTACATTAAGTATTAGCAGGGAAATAATGGCTTATTATTGCTGCTTCTTGTACAAGAAAGTTGTATAATGGACCTTAAATGTTTAAAAGTTACCCACCAGAATTGTTCCTTGCCTATAAATAAGCAATCATTTCATAAATTTCATAGCACCTCGATTTTCTGCTTGGACACAAAAAAAAACTCCAAAAAAACCTTTTGTTAACCTTTTCTAGTATCCAACTTTTTCTAGTCTATGTTTTTTGGTTTCTCAAAATTTCCAAAATTTTCAAATTTACCGAACTCTGCAGTTTTGTTTTTCCTCATAAATTCATCCTTACATACCCAGCGATGTGAAAAATACGTCTCCTGGCTCCTGCTATCGTTCACCAAGTTTTTTAAGTGCAAGACCATCATCCTTACATTCTCATATTATAAATCTCATTATCAGAAAGGCACAAATTAGAAATATAATATTTACATGCATACAAACATACATAACATCACGCCTTCATTCCCAGAGTGGGGTAGGTAGAGCTACAGAAATACCTACAACTCTAAAAAGACTTTTTGGCAATTCTGCAACCACACTTTGCACAATCAAGCTGAGATGCTTTCCAGTGTACCATTATTGACAGGTTGCAAGCCTATCGCCAACAGTATTACAAGCCCTTATTCCCTAAGTCGCCTCTTACGACATCCACGGAAAGACATGGAGGGTTACTATTCTAACCCGGCAACCACACAGGGGTAAGTATTTAAGTGTATTTAATCAAAACTATTTAACACCATTATATCCTTTTATTAAAGTCTTATCGTAGATTAATTACATGCCCTCTCTAGCAATCGTGTCTTATTAGTTATTATGTACCTAGTACCATGTCACCATAATGTGACAATCTTGGGTGAGATACCGATAAGGTCAATTCAGAAATGATAGTTTTCTATGCATTTGACGATTAGTTTGACATGTTCTGGGACGGCGATCAGCCCCCTATTTAACCATCGTGACAATGACACTTGAGAGGTGACGATTCGGTATACATTGAAAAGTTAACACGCTGATACATCACTGGGTTTCATGTAAACTGTGCCATGTACACTAAAATGTCACCTGTCCCTGTCGTTGTTAGGATGGTGAAATAAGGAGCAGGACTTCAAGATTCGATTTGACGCGTTTTTGTATTGTCAACGTTTTGATAACTCTTATTTCACACGTCAAACGCAATATCATTGTAACCCAGTAAAATATTATAGAGGTCCCTTTAGTAACAAAACCTATTTATTCTTATGTCACTAGAAAACAAAGAAAAATATCTCGTATCATATCTATTAACCAAAGAAGCATGAAAACGACACAAGAATAAACAATTTGGTTTGATTGGCAGAATCGTTCCGAACAGCACCGAAAATAACGAAAACCTACGTAAGTATAAAGAATCCGATACATTACTATTGGAAGCTTCGGTTCGATATCAGTGGGATCTTTAACTGCGAAAGTCACATACTACATTTATAATAAATGTGAGTATATATATACATACATAACATCACGCTTTCATTCCCAGAGTGGAGTAATACCAACAACTTAAAAGACTTCTTTATAATTCTGTAACCACATTTTGCACAACTAGGCCAAGAAGTTTACTGAGTTTTTCGAGTACGCGTCCACAAAAAAACAAAGATCCAAATACTAGTTCCAAGAGCATTTAGACGTACGCGACTTGTTGAGTATTATCGCGTTGTGAATCTCTAAGAGTTAAAAGTTTTTGCTTGGTACGCGAACATTGACACGGGCCCGGGTTTTTGCAAGAGTACGGGTATAAATACGGGTATTGTGCGGAAGCTGACATTATTTGAGTTATTAAATGAAATTTATACACCCTTACATTTTCTAATTCTGTATACAGCGTGATCGTTCCGCGTCGTAATACGCCAAAATACACGATACGCGTTCGCGCACTATGAGATGATCGCGTATGTGGACCTCCAAGCAAAACCTATTCCAGTAAATACGTCTCACCTCCACTCTTTTCTCTATTTTATTCTTCCCCTTTTTAGGGTTCCGTAGTCAAACTAGGAAACCTTATAGTTTCGTCATGTGCGTCCGTCCGTCCGCAGCCTAGCGCAAAGACTATTAGTACTAGAAAGCTGTAATTTGGCATAAATATGCAAACTAGTCACGCCAACAAAGTGATACGATAAAATGTAAAAAAAACCCTACACGTAACGTGGGGATGTTTTTTTTTTCTCGTCTAACCTATTGTGGGGGATATCGTTGGATAGGTCTTTCTAATAAATATTACGGGTTTGTGAAAACAGTTTTTCAATTAAGTATGTCTATGAAATGTTAAGGTTTAAGCGCTAATTTTTGTTAGACTCAAGTGCCCCCCCCAGCCAAAACTACAAATACTAAAAATCAGAAATAAATCTGAAATACAGAGAACAGAACATAATATAACGAATTTAAAAGGAAAACTATCACGACTAAGTAGACATCATTGCTTCTTGAGATACAGGCGATTAAAGTGTTTAAACCTGATAAAATCATCTAAGACGGCACCAATTGACGTCAAATAGAAAAATTGTTATGACTTGTTTATTTTTTCCGTAGCTTTAAGCTGTTCATTGTTAATTTTATATTCTTCTACCCTTCAGGCGATGCGTCTCTGGAACGCGCTTCCACTTTGAATAAACGAAACTTGGAGAAAAAAATCTAGTTATATTTTTATTAACAAGCACTTTGTAGATACCTTACATTTAGTAAGCTGAATTATTTTGCCCTGCTAAAAGAAATAGCAGTATCTCAGACAAAATAACTGTAGCAAATGCAAGCTTATTATTAACAGTATATGATTGAATTTTCTTTGGATTATGAGAGCAGAATATTGGTATGGTTAAACTCGGAAGACAGTTAAGTAGCCGTAAATTTCAGTACCTGGCCGCAATAACGTACTTAAGTAATAGTGAGTGCAGATCGTAGTCTTCAGAATAACAAATTTATTGCTGGCTCCAAGCCGTATTTTTTTGACGTTTTTTGTATTTAGTTCCTATCAATAACTGCGAAAAGATAGTAAAATGTACATCTACTTCTATCTAAATTCGACTGTGCAGCTGTATGTATGTATTTGTACACTCATATGTATACAGTGTGTGGCCCATAATCGGGGATAAAATTAAAAACAGAGGCTCTACATATCACAGGTACCTAATTGAATTATAATGGTCCCACTTAATTAAAACCAAAACTTTATCGTAAATTATAGTTCCGCTTAACTTGACTGATTGAGTTTCTTCTGCATGGTACATAATCTAAGTTTAAATTTACCGCGTGCTGTCATGACACCCTGTACCAAAACATACCCCTTACTAAATGACCAGGCGACGATATAGCGAGGGAAAAATTCGTTACCTGCAATTTTTTACTAAGTAGGCTGTTTTCTGTGTTCTCCGAAATTAAGGACTTCGGAACATTAGATACATGTGATAGTTACTTGAAATGTTCTAAGGAATCTCTATTATGTTTTTGATCCGGGTTTGGGCCACACACTGTATTATATTACACGTTTAAGTACCAATTTCACCATACGATGTTAAATTTAATCAATGTTAGTCGACTGTTAGTTCATACATTTTAACAACTGTTAACGCTCTAATCGTCTGTTAAGTGGTTAACATCGCATGGTTAAATTAGTACTAAAGGACACAAATGTATAAAATAACCATCAGGAAACTATAAATCTGTGCTTATTTTTTATCTGTTCATCCACCTTAATTTGCGTCTGTTTGATAATTGACTAATCGTAAAGTCGGCTTTATAAGTAGTTACACTTTGAATCAAGGACCGGAAAACCGCTTTATTCGTTAAGCGCTTTCGATTCAAAAGCCTATCACTGGGCTACCCGTACAACGGATAGCCCTATCGATTGTGTTGCCGTATCGATATGGCTACCTTTTCGAATAAGGTTACCGTTTCCATTGCGCTTGTTGTCCGATAGGGTGTTTGCAGCTGGAAGAAACAGCGTATCAATAGGGTTGGGTTAATCCTATTGATTGCTGTCTCTTAGGCCCGCTTGCATCTAAATGTCGCTACGTGCGCCTACCGACCGCTTACCGTTCTATTGTTAGGTTGTGCAATAATAAGTTGTAGGAATTGGGCGCAGAGATTGAAATATCTTGACATCTATCAAAACCCCTTTAAAAGAGGCAAGCGTATTAAGGGTTTTTGATACCGGTAAGACTGCCAGCGGAAAGCTAAATCCATCGTATCAATGGATAACCCTTTAATTGCGGCTAGCCAACGAAACGCTTGCCGCACTGATGGGGTTTTTAAAATCCACCCTATCGAATAACCCGATCAAAAGCGTATTTAACGGAAACCGGTTCCGGTCCCTGCTTTGAATGAATGAATGAATGATATTTATTTCTTCAAGTAAATTTTCATTATTTATTACATGTTATGTTTGGACCTTGTTGTTTTAACTCCTTTGATAGGTAGCAGTTCAAACATGATAAAGTAGAAAAGTGTGCAACTACTTATAAGGTTATAATTATGTACAGTAAATAAACAAAACGCGCGTTTAATTTAATTTATTTTAAGGGAATTAAGATTTCATCAATGTTTTGCATAAACGCGGAATGTTATTATTCTAGAAAAGTTCAAACCAGATTTTTGTTCTAAAACCTTTCGTTAGTCAATCCAGCACAAACGAGTTTTTAAAGGTATGCCCAAATATACTGAAACTTTGCAGCTATACATAGGTACCTAAGTTGGTACACCAAGCTTGGAAATCGAACTTTCGAGAAATAAAACAGAAACAAAACTCGATAGTTGCCCTGCCACAAAATGTGTAAACTGGTTGTACTTTTTGACAATAACAAGCCGTACAACATAGGTACTATTAGTAATAGTGACGCAAGCAAAGATGATAATCGTGTAACATTTAATAAGGAACAAAAATAATTATGTGAAGCAAGCTAATGGGTGCGATGATGTGTTGAACAATTGCTATATAGACGAATTACTACATAGACCAAATCGTCACTACTTTGAAAAAACCTCTTATCTCATATTACGTGATGTACGATTTTAAACTTAAACTTGATGGGAAATAAGTTTAAAATCGTACGTCACGAAATGTGAGATACGAGGATTTTTAAAAGTTGTGACGATATGCATCTTAGACAAAATGATACTAACCTTCTGTGTCTTATTTTCTAGAAAGATATCTTATCATGGCAATTACCAAGTCCACAGACGTATCCAACAACTTTAAATCTTTTCAGGAATGCGAAATGTAATTAACTCGCTTTGAAATTCTTCAATAAGGAGAAATAATAAAGGGTCACTTTACTTACAAATATCCTTCCTCCGTGACCCATTTTCATTGCTTTAAGTGTAGTTTATACGCTGGTAACGTATAATATAAACATCAACTTGCAACTAATTCTGAATTTTGATGGGACGCTTTCGGAAGTTGTGGCCAACTTGTTGAGGTGAACTTCATACACATAGTGTACCATAAAAGGGAAATAGCTAAATACAGTGTTTTAATTTGTTGGATAATATCATTCACAGGCCGCCGCTGGGGAATTTTGTACCTGGCGACCACCAGTCGACACCTTAGGCCGCTTTGCCATCGCCGCTTTCAATTAAGCGCCGATTTTTCAATCTCCATTTAACAGTAGGTATCTATCAAATAAATTAGAGCCACGTCCTTGTCATTTATGTAACATAAAGATAACTTCAACTGTCACATAGTTTTTATCTTGGAATCGTAAAAATAGACACTTAATTTCACAACCTCAAAATCAAGTCATTAAACAATATACATACAAACAAAAACAAAATAAAAGATTAAAAAAAAACAAAACATTATTATTATCTAACAAGCCAATAATTTATTTACTTATCAAAAGTTTAACTAAAATAAACAAATTAACAACTGAGACAATCTTACATAAACATTTTTACCTAGTCATATGACGTTTATCCTAATCGTTTGTCCGAATCATCATTTGTCCTAAACTGGTTTTCAGCTAAGTCAGACAACTTTTAAAGTTTTCCTAAAATACCTGTTGTTAGGTTAGGTTAGGGTTGTATTATATACAAATACACTAAAAAGTTTTAAAATCCAGGTGGAAATGGCTTTAGGATAAATTAAAATTCGGACAAAAGAAGCATTAGGACAAATGACGAATAGGTATTCCATGGGAACCCCACCATGCTGTAGTTTTGTTGGGTACAGTGTTACAACTATATGACAGGTGCTCGTCACACAAATATACATAAAACCATACCGGGATCCATCTTGGAACCATTAGTTTTGTAGGCAGGGTCACTGCCAACTAGGCCCCTACGTCGACGAAATAATAACACAGACTTTATTAAGGAATAAAAATGGCATGTTTCCTGTAGTTGAAAGTGTACATTTGTCCTTGTTTTTCTTATACTTAACTAAACTACTAACCTTACACATTTCTTTAAATTTAGCTTATTTGAGAGATTTCCGCGACATTTTGCGCGTGCCGTTCGTTCATCAATCTCCCTCTTATTTCCTTCATGGGATTTAGCCGGGAGTCACGTACTATTTCGGTTGTTTTCAACAATGATTGTTATATCTTCCTAAAGTCCAACAAAAAATTCAGCATGTAGTCACTACGGCCCGTAGTCCTACCAATAGTACTATCGTTTTATACTCATTATAATAATAATAATAATAATAATAATAATCACAGGACAATGTCACACTAATTGACCTAGTCCCAAACTAAGCTCTAGGCTTGTACTATGGGTACTAGACTCTAGCGGTATAGTAGAAGTATCCTGTCCCGTCTCGATATTGAAGATAATAAATTAGACACTTTTTAAGAAATGAAGATGTATAATATGATCAAAAATTTTAAAAATACAGAAAAATAAGCAGGAGGGCATCGCCACGAGATCTCGTGTCTGATGCCTATCGAAATTATTAGCGAACTGACTAATGGATCGGAAATTACAAAAATAATCAATAATTTTGAATTTGGAAAGATTTAGATGGTAAAGAAAAAGTGGCCAGGAACGTAAAAAAAGGAGGTTTGTAACAACCTCGTTACAAGACAACGATAAACATACTTAGATAGAGAAATAAATACTTAAATACATAGAAAACATCCAAGAGTCAGGAACAAATACTCGTGCTCATCACACAAATATCTGCCCTTACCGGGATTTGAACGCAGGACCCCTAGCTTCGAAGGCAGGGTCACTCTCAACTAGGCTAGCGTGTCGTCATTCAGACCCAAGTACTTACTTTTTTATGTTATTGTGCTTGTGTAATCATAGCGTACCACGGTCCTACGGATTTGTAGTAAGTCCTACTGGTAGGACCGTGATACGTTATGACTACACAACTGTCGAAGGAGCTGGGTCTGAATGACAAAGTTAATAAGTACTATGGGTTGGACCTTGGGCCTTAGGAGGCAATATTATGAATGTCATGGGAAAACGCATACGATACATCTTTTTATTAAAAAGGAACCTAAAAAAACAAGTATTGACAGAATCATAATAATTTATAATGTTTTGTAGAAACAAATTTATAATGTTTTGTAGAAACAGAAAAACTAAATTTTAAGTAGATTACCTACAGGGGGACTACGTAAAGTTTTGAACGCTCAAAACATTGACATCTGTTATTGTTACAGCAGTAAAATCTAAGATATCAACGTCTGGTACAACCCGAATAAGAGTTAAGGCACCAAGAATTAAAAAAATTGAAAAAATATCTAAGCAAACGTATATCAAATAGAGCACGCTAAAACAGGCTACAGAAAAGTTTACAAAAGAATATAGAAAGTTGACAATATTCATGTCGAGCTTGCGTTCTGTTCATTGAAATTGTATTTCTAGTTGAGGTAGATAGATATGGTTGTTATGTAAAAAAGCAACTAGATAAACCCAAATCTAAATTTACGAATTTCAGAACAACAATGACAAGAGAATTCTACGCGAATAGCTTGGCAATAAAACCTTTAGAAAGGGCATATTTAAATTCAATCGTCCCAATTTTAATTCATTTATTTAAAATACTAGCCGTTTGCTGCCGTTTGATTCTCTCGTCCTTTATCGCTATTCCCTTCACGAACCGTATTTTTTTTCGAGGTAAAAAGTACCCTTTATACCAAATTTCATTGGCACTACCAATTGGGCAATTGGTTTAGTCGTGAAACCGTAATAGTAATAGACAGACAGACAGAGTTACTTTCGCATTTATAACATTTAGGAGGTATGGATTGCGCTCCATTCCGAAATATGTTTTTTTTACAGTGAAATAAAAAATCTCCATCCCGTGAAAACGATTTGTAACGTTATAATAAAATTACGCTTCAGGTGGTTTGTCGGCCGACTTTAGTTCTATACTTGCAATCTCGTCCCGACTTTGCTTTGGCTTACCTAATCATAATATACGTAATATTAACCATTATTCATTTTAAACATTTTGCCCAACACACAAACTTTCTAAATTCGCACACTCTCTTTATAATGGGTCTATTTCGTTAGGCCAAAATATTTTTGGTCAAATGTTTCATTTCCCAAATTTTCATTTGCCAACCCGCTTTGAATTCTGTAACCGTAAATATTTCAGGATTTCTACACGATGGTACTAAAAAAGATTCTAAAAAAAAAAAAACATTGGTGTTGTAAATTAAAAAATTGGAAAATTATACATTTGACCAAAAATATTTTGGCCAAAAAAAAACGAAGTATGAATATTTATAGAACGCTTATATCTTGGTAATACTAGCGAAGTCACGTTGGAAAGTTGAAAATATCAACTGCTAGAATAAATCTCGGTGAAATAACATGGAGCAACGACACAATCAAAATAAATAAGATTTTCTTGCGAGCGACGCTCTTCAAAGCATTCCTGTTTTGTATAACTCAAGTTGAAACAATTTGCGCTGTCTCTTCAAACATTAATGGTAAAATAAGCATAAAATCATTATTTAAATAACACAGGATGATATTAAAATTGTGATCAAAATCGCTAACGACTGAGTTAGGAGGAGTGTTTCCGAACTTAGTATTTCATGAGGGTCATACCGTTTAGTCAATGTTTCTTAGGTTAAAGTTATCGCAAGAGGTAACGTTTTCTTGGAAGAAACCTGTTACTTTTTAGTAATTTTATCCTAGCCTTATCTACGCGTTAGATAAATAGAAAACAAAAAACCGCCTTCACAAACGTAAATAACCTCTTTTAAAATTGTAGGCACCTACCTAATAGGTTAGTCCAACTGAAGTAGGCTTTTTTGTGAAAATATGTGACTAGTTGGACTAACTACATATTTACGAGTAACACATAAATGCAATTAATGATATGAATATAACCTATTAGGTTACAATTACAATTAAATACCACAACAATACAATACCAATACAATAAACAATATACCCCTACAATACCCAACCCACAACAATACAATTACCCAACAATTTTTAAAGAAGTTATTTTTTGCGTTTTTGAAGGCGGTTTTTTGTTTTTTTAAACATTTAACTTATTTTATTACTTTTTAGTGATCATAATACGCTGTTCCGTAGTACCACTTATTAATTGATATGAAACTTTACGTTTCAAGCGCGCCGCAACCAACGCCGCCGGAAAGTCATAGTCATATTATTATTTCGACAAGTAAATATTCTTCGTTGTAGTCGCTCAACTATCTTAATCGAGATATCTTATCGCCACCCTTGAAATAGGAACCGTTGAGGAGTTCCGATGGCCATCTGTGGTCTTTATCATCAGTTTCATTTCCCCAAGTGATACTTTCTGAATGCAAATGCTAGATTAGTTACGAAAAATACTAAAATCGCTATATGTTGGCCTACAATATTTGAGGAGTTCGCTCAATTTCTCACTGATCCCCGAATCAAATTCAGATTTGGGGACAATGGGACCACCTTACTCTATTAAACCAAAAAGTGTTTTTCAAAATCGGTCCATAATTGACAGAGTAATCGGTGAACATACATAAAATAAACATACAATGGAACGTATAACATCCTCTTCCAAAAAAAACCTATCATATAGGAAACCTATAAATATCATGATCATGACCAAAAAAAGTTTTAACCCCTGATGGTGATACACCTGTATCTTTAGAATACCGAATGGCTCTCACACTATTAGTAGGTATTGCTTTTATATAATTATTCAGTAAATTACTAAAATTTAGTAATTTCGAAATCAGTTTTACTGTTGAAATCTGTAATTTATTAATAAAAGAGATTTATTTTCACCATTTAAAAATCATTCTGTTTTTAGGTATTTAAATTTAACAACATACAAAATGAATTTGTATTACGAGATTTATAAAAAAACAGTGTTAAATTTAAATAAGCTACTAATAATCTTTCTGCAGCTCATTCTATAGAAAGATCTAGAAAAAAGGTGGACTGTGTGTGATAAATGAAAAAAGGAGTGAACACTGACATGACAGTTGAAAGGAAGGGGCCTATTGAAAAAAACACGCTGCGCTGACCCCAAATAAATGGGGTGGTAAAAGATAATGTTGAAAATAATGTACTCAAAGCCTTTAATTTACTGCCTTTCACGGATTTTGGTATTGTTTTTAACTCGACTGCCATTACTGTCAAGTAAATAAGAGCTATCAAAACGTTGACAACAAGAAAACCCGTGAAAAGCAATATGGTTTTACCCCTTTTGCTTACACCCCGAAGTTTCTTCATAAAACGACAGAAGCTTAGTACTGTCATCATGACATTTTTGTTTTAAATGCTCACTTATAACTCTTACATTTATACGAGTAAACTAGCCTTAGCTTTAGCTTTTTATAAAACAGTAGAAAAAAAACATCGTAAACTACGAAATGATAACTACGTGACAACTTTAAAGCTCTTATCTTTCCCAACCACGTTGTGAAATAAACCTTATTTCACGCTATTATACTAATTATTCCTAATGAGCACATAAACTAGGAGCTTTGGTAATTATCTTGGACATTACAGACAGTGGTTTTCGTCGTACACATTTAAATGTAAAGTAAACACACAGTAATAACTAGATATTGCGCTAGAGTACCTCATCCACTCTGTCACAGCTAAATTTATTTATTTTAACGTGTTTATTGATGCTGGCATTTTTAGATCTTTGAGTTAGGTACTAGCCGAGCTGGGGAAGAATTAAAGTTGACGAAACGTGTTGCTGAATTTATTTTGTTAAACTCTTTACAAATGTTGCTGGTGCACTCACCAGCCCGGGTCAATATTGGCTCACATAAAATTATTATTCCTAATTTTTGTTTTACTATCGATTTGTATTCATAATAATCATTCCTCATATTTTTTTCCTCATACATTTTTTTTTATAATTTGTTATGCATAGGTAGTCATCGCAACTCCTACAGTGATTTTTAATGAATGCGTTCTGATTTTAAGGCGTTTATAAAACAAACCTACCCTTACCTTACCTTATTTACCAGTTGGATATTTTTAAAATCCTGACAATAAACAGGTGTATTACTAATATTTATGATATAAAATGATATGAGAAACATTTTCGAAGTTCCAATAATGTAATTTGGAATTTTATATGACCTTTGGCGCACCCACAGCCAGATTCTAATATTACAAGACGGGTCTTTACCGTGTAATAAACCAAGACCTCACTGGATCCAGCTTCATAATTCTAAAGACCCTTCAACCGAACGATGTATGCTGCGTGAAGTCATTGAAACATCGCAATTTCAACAGAGAAGACGAGTATAAACCAAACTACTTGTATACTGAAACTATAGCCAGGAAGCGTTCGCTAACTAGCGTTTCTATTCGTTTGATTTTTAGTTTTAGAACTAGGGACCCTTATAATTTCGCCATGTCCGTCCGTCCGTCCGTCCGCAACCTAGCGCAGAGACTCTTAGTACTAGAAAGCTGTAACTTGGCATGAATATGCATATTAGTTACGCCAATAAAGTAGTACAATAAAATGTAAAAAAAAGTTTTATTTAGGTTACCTTCCCTACATGTAACGTGGGGTTGTATTTTTTTTTCTACCCAATCGTGTGGGGTATCGTTGGATAGGTCTTTAAAAAATATTACGGGTTTGTAAAACAGTTTTTCGATTAAGTTATCCTTTGATGAAATACTAGCGATAATTTTATTTTTATTTTTGTAAGAAGTAAAACATTTTGTTGAAGCGGTTTAGATAAGCAAAGTTAGAAATGTTAGAAGAAACGATGTTGATAATGTTTTATTTGTATCCTTTTATATTAATATAAAAGTACATCTTTCGGCTTAATATCAAACCCCTTAGACGTCTTTGTGGCAAGGCGTCCTTGCCGCACTTTTTCATCACGCCTTCATTCCCAGAGTGGGGTAGGCAGAGCTACAGAAATACCAACAACTGCAAAAAGGGTTGTTGGTAATTCTGTAACCACATTTTGCACAAACAGGCTAAGATGTTTACCAGTGTATTAGTGATAGGTTGCACGCCCATCGCCTAACAGTTGTACAAGCTTTTATTCCCTTGGTCGCCTCTTACGTCATCTACGGGAAGACATGGAGTGGCACTATTCTAACTCGGCAACCACACGGCCAACCATGTAATTATATTATATGGATGTATAGCTATATGTATTTAGTATGTATTTATTAAATTATTTACTTTGTGTATTTATATAGCTTTTATTTCGAAATTTAAATATATTAAGTGTTTCTTGCAGTTGTTTAGTTTGAGTTTTAAAGGAATTAGTTTGCACCGCCTGTCATCAATTTGTGTCCATAATTATTTCTCTATCCAACGTTGTCTGGAAGAGATATTAAGCGGTAAGGTTGTTGTATAGCTATGATTTAAATGTACTGTTGCGTGTTCTGTTTTTTTTGGTGTTCAATAAAGAGTATTTGTATTTTTTTTATTGTATTGTATATTCTTATGTTTATTGCATACTCTAAAAGTGCAATACCCTTCATAAATAACCGTCACAATGAATCATATCAATAAAACTGATTGCGTAGCATGTCGTTTTAGCGCGAGTCCAGATAGTATATATTTCAGATAAAAGCTATATTTAGCTGGCCCTTATCGGATCTCGAGTGGATGCCTGACTACTGATAGGGGAGTGACAGCCGTGACTCGGTACTTCAGGTTAGTCGAGTACAGATACAGGTAACAAAGAAGTGAAAAATATGACGCGGTAACATAATATGTCTTATTACTCTCAACATAGGTATATTAAGAGTAATAAGAAATGTTTGGCGACCGGTAGCAATTCTTCAACTAAAGTATAACATGGATATGATACCTACTATTTAAATTTCGTGCACAATTTAAATATTTAAATTAGGGTTTTGTTAGAAGCTTCAATGATAACGATGAAATATGAAGATGTAGAAAGGTCATTCATTTTCATAATTGACTATAACCAATTTAATTCAGTCAGTTTTAAAAATATATGGCTTTATTTTTAACAACACTGACTTATCCATACTAGTCATTACGTTTGACGTAAAAAGAATATACCGGTCACCGTTTATTGGTAATAACACGTATTATGCCACTTAATAAGTGAAACAGGATTAATTAAATATAGTATTAATTATACAATATTGCTTTAAGGGACTAAAATAGGGCATAATGACACGAGATATTTAGCTACCCTAGTAAAGCAAAAACCCCTTAGACTGAAATGCCTTGTGGCATTTTCATCTAAGGTTATTTTTCACTTCGATTGCGAAAACATAATTCTAATAATGAATATAAATGAATATAGTAACAATGAATATAATAATATTTTTTAAGACAGACAAATGAAATAAAATACTACTTATAGCGCTATATTTTTTTAGTCTATCCACAGATCACACACTATCAAATTGCACAGTTTTTTTGGGTTTAGGTACCTAGGGTATCTAACAAATAGTAAATAGCTAGCATAGTTCTGTGATATAGACATCTTCTTCAAAATGGAGATTGAGCGCCACAGACAACCAGCTTCACGTTGCTCACGTCGGCTTGAGGACGGTGGAAAGGCAGGTTGGCTGGAGAAGATTTACACAACCAGGTACATCTCCAACGGTCTCTCCGACATATTGAGCAACATCTACATCTGGTCGATTTACTTAATAGTCAACCGATTTTAATGAATCTTTTTTTTCATAGGCGATCTCAACAGTGGTCTCGTTTATATTTCGTCAAGGTCTGACAATGGGAACCAAGGAAAGTCAAAGGAACTCCATGGAATTGTTGTTTTATTTATTTAATCATTAAACATATTCATTTTTGTAAAAATATACAAGGCATGAAAACATTAGAAATATCTTGATGTCATTTCTAACCTGATATTCTAATATGAATGAGATATAGTTTATCTTTATTTCTAAGAAAGGTAAAGTTGTGCATTATTAACTATAGTAGCAGATCTTAATTAAAACATCTATTTTCCCAGTCGCTTTGAAAGGACGTTCACCTTCAATTCTTAATGTAAGTAATATCTGTTTAATATTTCACAAAGCAGCAGACGTCAGTCAAGTTTTAGTGAAACGTGACTTTAATAATACTGACAGTCCACAAAATTAAAAACTTGGACTCCAATAATGGATGAGATATTAGCAAATCGAAAGCAGCATAAAAGCCTTAACCACCCGCCAAGCAACAGTGTTCGCATTGTTGTGTTCCGGTGTGGGGATAAGACAACCGGTGAAATTACTAGCATAGAGGCATTCTTCTTAGTCCTCAGGGTTGGCAACGCATTTGAGGTCTTAGGATTATAGTCTTGAGAATTCAAATGTCTATGGATCTCAGATTCCACTTACCATCAGGTGGCCTGAGGGCTCGTGTGCCTTGTCCTTACAATAAAAAAAAACCTCAGCAAGATGCTACTTAAAAAATATATTAGTACTTAAATAACCCATGCATAACCAATAACTTTACACGTAGTAAATTCTTAACCCCCTTGTTTATAAACGGCGAATTACCATGGGATAACTTATTTATTATTTATTTATTTATTTGAAACACAAACAGTCTTTAGCATAAATCTTATTTGTATATAAGGAAAAATAATTCATTGACAAACAGTGTTCACAGGTGAAATAACGAACGTTAAATAATCAGGCCTCCTAACTAGTCTACTATCAAAGAACAGGAAGAGAGATAGATAGCGCTTTCATGCAAGATGCGCCATCTTTACTGAGAAAGAAAAACAAACATAACCATGCAGGACTTATTTTAAGTAAAAGTAAAAGTAAAAGGTGGTAAATAGGCAGATACTAACAGAATGTTGACTTATACAAGGCACACTTGAATGTAACTAAAGAAATCACTACATAGTATAAAACAAAGTCGCTTGCGCTGTGTATGCTTAAATCTTTAAAACTACGCAACGGATATTGATGCGGTTTTTTTAATAGATAGAGTGATTGAAGAGGAAGGTTTATATGTTTAATACTTTAATCCGGAGCGAAGCGAGGGCGGGTCGCTAGTATTGAATATTTCAATTTTATGCCATGTTTTGTCCTTATCTGTAATTGTGATATTTGTATCTGACAGAAAGTGATAAAGCATGGCATAAGCTATCCCACGGTTATTCTTCATTTATAACTAAGAGGGTTAATGTCTAAGGGCCACTAGCAAAAAAGGATAAACATAGTTTTAAGGTGAAAACGAGTTTTAAGGCTGACAGTGCCATACGTTCTAACATTACTTTCTATTTTATTTTTCTTTGCTGTAAGCGGCCCTTACTTGGTATCATTGGAAACTTTCAATGTGTAAAGAGGTGCATTGCAACATGAGCGAGATTACAGTATTGTGGCATTTGTATTTTCTTCATGACAAGAAGTTTTTTCAATAAATGTTGATGGCGATAAGGTAATTTGGATGACTTACATGGAAAATACCTGTTGTTTTGTATGGTAAGACTAAAATTAAGATCATCACAAATTTGCAAAAGTTTGAAAGTTTAAGATAGAGAGTAGAGATAATTATCAATATACATATAAACACATCCAAACAAAATAATTATTTAGCCTAATCTTACTTATAAACGTGGAACAACCGTGGGGTAGCTTACGCCATGCTTTGTCACTTTCTGTCAGATGCAAATGTTACAATTACGGATAAGGAGAAAGCATGCCATAAGCTAGCCCACGGTTATTCCACGTTTATAACTAAAGGGGTAAGATCCTAACTATGAATCATTATGACAGCACATTTGTTAAAATCAGTCCTATAATTCAGGATTTACAGTGGAACATCCGACTTTTGGTTACATACATACGAAGACTGTTAAACTGAAAACTTCACTTCACTTAGTTGGATAAAAAACCTCCGTGCCTCTATTCCACTCTGCCTTAAACCATATTCAACAAAGTAATAAGAGCTATCAGATCGTTAACTATACGATGACATCTCAAAAGCAATTAGAGTTAGCCCGAGTAGTATAAAGCTCCAGAACTTGTAGGGACTGGAGATATTCTTATAAGTCTTTTATTGCTATTCCATCAGAAAACGTTACATTATTCGGGATACAAGTACTTTATGTCCTTTGGGACTCAAACTATCTCCGTACCAAACTTCATCTAAATCGATTCGTTTTATCCATGAAAGCGTAACTAACAGACCGACAGACAGAGTTACTTTTACATTTATAATATTAGTATACATAGTAGATTCGAAATAAGAATTGCAGGTTGGCTACTTAACTAATTGGCTTTATACATTTACAAGTCTGTTCGTAAAGTTTTATAGCAGTTTCTAACTTATTATTATTAAATTATAAGCAAACACAAAAACCTGTTTAAATATTAATTAAGCCTTAAGTTCCAAATGTACCATTTTCTTCTCAAGAAAATCTAATTTTCACCAGCCTCGCGAAATTAAACCTTAACGATCTACACATAAGGAAGTACTTAAACAGGTTTTAGTATAATTGTTTCGTGCTAACGTTTACGCGTAACGCTACGATGCGTTCAGAGCCTTCTTTTCAGAGTTTCATACAAAATGAGTCAAGAATTGAGAGGGTTAAAATCGTTGGCACTGAATACCTTAATTTCGTTTTTGACGTCGAGTGCTAAAGTAATTCCTGCTTTTCTTCGAAAATGGGACACATCTGTTGTACATTTCTTAAAGAATTTACTACCTTATGAATTAGGCAAAACGGTTTAAATTTCCTCGGTCACTACATGAAGATATACCTTTATTTTTCAATCAGTTTGGAGATTTTGTGCTCCTTTATCCAGGATTCTGGATCGCTTTAATAATTAAAACATAAGCGCGATTATTACGAAAATTAGGCTTTGAAAGCTTAATCATGATTTGACTACAAAATGCTTACAGGAGAGATTTTAAAGTACAAAATGAAAAGGAATTAAACTTAACTTAAGATGTTTTAGTACCAATTTCATCATACGATGTTAACCACTTAACAGACGATTTGAGCGTTAACAGTTGTCAAAATGTATAAACTAATCTTCGATTAACATTGATTAAGTTTAACATCGTATGGTGAAATTGGTACTTAATGTTAGATGAGACTGAAGCCTAAATAATAAAAAAAACTAAAGCCATATAGTCCAATTAAATCTTCAGAAATCAGAAAAAAAAACTTAAATGAAAAAGCTTAATAACCAATTTTAAAGGAAAACTATCACGACTAAGTAGAGATCATTTTGAGATACAGGAGATTAAAGTGTTTATACCTACTAAAATCATTTGACCTTAAATAGAAAATTAGTTACTACTTGTTGATTTTTATGTTTGTAGTAGGTACTTAACGGATTCGGAACCCAACACTGAGCATGGTCCGACATGCTGTTGCCCGGTTTTTTATCTTTTAGAGGAACGTTTGATATTTTCAATGTGCGGCAAGATTTTTCACGACAGTGGTTTGTATCGCGAATCTATAGGTGGTGACAACGCTTTTAATCAATATATCTACGTAAACTATGAGGCTTGTTTCTGTAATAGTATGAAGTATTTTCAATTTATGAAAGCTCCCGTCACTCAAACTGGGCCTCCATTCTACTGCGTTATAACGATATCGCGTTTGACGTGTTTTAGAATCGTTAATGTCACAGTCGCCATTATTATTAGTGACATAAGAGTTATCAAAACGTTGACAATACGAAAACATTTCAAAGACGATTGCGTTATTACCGTGTAGAATCCCAGCCCTGACATTGAACACTAACGCTTGCGTTGGTTTTGTAAATTGAAAACACTTTTAGTGGGTCCATAAACAATTGGAAATGTTTACTAACCCATTTGTAAGTCAGCACCTTTATTCCATTGTCTTTATAATTATTGTAATGTTAACGATACGATAGTTCTTATTTACGTAATAGTAAATACGGGATTCGTAAACAATAATCCTCTCTAATCCCGCTAAAAACAAAGTAGAGTAGGCTCTGAGTTTCTATTCCATTTCGTTTTTCTCCTTTTAGCCATCATAAAGAGGCCCTAGCCAAGATGCAAACGGTCCTAACGTTTTTCTTTTCTATCGCTCAAAATGTATGGGATGACAGTCGACCACGTGCTTTATCGAAACGCACGAGAATGTCATCCCATACATTTTTAGCGATAGAAAAGAAAAACGTTAGGAGCGTTTGCATCTTGGCTAGGGCCCCAGGGAATCATGGAAATTTGGTTACAGGCCCTCCATTTTACTGCGTTATAACGATTTCGCGTTTGTTTGTTTTAGAATCGTTTATGGCTCGGTCGCCATTATTGTAAATGACAAGAGTTATCAAAACGTTGACAATACGGAAACACGTCGAAGGCGATATCGTTATCACCGTGTAGAATCCCAGCCCTAGTCTGTTTGAGATCAACAATATTGACGTTATAATACGTGAAAAAGAGTTATCATAGTACTAAAAACGTTTTTACGATATTAAAGCAAGATGCAAGATATAGCAAGATATCTTATGAGGAGCATCTCAAACAGGGCCTCTATTCAGGTGCGTTAAAACGATATCGTGCTTGACACGTTTAAGAATCGTTTATGTCACAGTCGCCATTATTGCAAATGACATAAGAGTTATCAAAACGTTGCCAATACGGAAACAGGTCAAAAACGATATCGTTATAACGCAGTTGAATAGAGGCCCAGGATGAGTTTATGAATACGGCCCTAAGAGTCTGAGTGAGATATGTTTATCGAATTGTCATCATAGTCGGCTCGTATTTACTTGACAGTAATGGCGGCTAAGATACAATAACATGTAAAAAGTAAATTGGTTTTATCGAGTGGAATGGAACCCCTGGGCCCGTATTATATGCGTTTATCGCGGTCGATAAGGCATCCGTCACTCTCGCACTGTACAAGTACCTGTCAGAAAGTGACGGATGCTTTATCCACGTTTAGTCACGCGATAAACAAGGCCATAATAAGCCCCCTGTTCAGTTCAGTTTGTCGAAATTCAAAACCTCAAACATTTCGATGATACATGTGAATTCGAGTACAGGGCTGAGATTCTAAATGGTAAAAACGATATTGCCTTTCACGTGTTTCCTTATCGTCAACGTTTTGATAACTCTTAATTATTTGAAAGTAATGGCGGCCGAGTTAAAAAAATACACACGTCAAACTCAATATCGTTTTAAGTTAGTAGAATAGAGGCCCTGTAGCCCAACAGTAGCTCAAACTATAAGCCTGACAGTTTAGGTCTCTTTGAGATTCCAAAGAGGAAAGGCCTTGATTTATGCCTTTCAGCCGACCCCTTGTGAACGATGCGAGGTGCTAAGACTTGACGGGCAGATGAAACATAAGTAGGGGAGCTAATGGGTGACATAGGTCATTGGATGTCTCGGTTTAGTATAGCAGCAGTATCAGTTTTAGGCGGATCAGTTATTTATTTGTAGTAATTTTTGACGACACGCTAGCCTAGTTGGTAGTGACCCTACCTTCGGAACTAGGGGTCCTGGGTTCAAATATTTGTGTGATGAGCACGAGTATTTATTCCAGAGTCTTGGATGTTTTCTATGTAATAAGTATATATTTTTCTATATAAGTAAGTTTATCGTTGTCTAGTACCCATAGAACAAGCCTAGAGCTTAGTTTGGGACTAGGTCAATTTGTGTGATATTTATATTTCATATTCTAATATTTTAAACTAAATTTGGAGTTTTACCTTTGTGTTTCTTTGATGTAAAGTCTGCGTGGTTGCCGGATTAGAAAAGTGCTACTCCATGTCGATGTGGTGTCGTGTGTGGGTACTATTTATTAGGCGATGGGCTTGCAACCTGTCACTAATACACTGGTAAGCAGCTTATTAAGTACCAATTTCACCATACGATAATAACCATTTAACAGCTGTCAAAATGTGTAACAGTCGATTAACATTGATTAAAAGATGTATTTAATATTTGCTTAGTGTAAACTAAGAAAGTAATTTTGACCTATTATGTAGGTAACTAAAATTAAAAATTAAAGAAATATTTAAAATAATATTTACAAAATTGCTTATTTTCGGACGGAGCAAAGTGCTGCAATTATGTTCCCCTAAAAATAATGTATGACATTACTAATCAATCACCCTAAATACATAATCCTGTCTATGACAAATCGATCGTCGGATTCAGAAAATACGTGTCACGCTAAAAGTGCTAAAATGTAATTGTGCTTAGATTGCGTGCACTTGAGTCTAACAAAAATTAGCGCTTTTAAGCTTAATATTTCATAAACGGATTACTTAATCGAAAAACTGTTTTCACAAACAACAAGCAAGCAATATTTTGAATGACCTATCCAACGACACCCCACACCATAGGGTAGAAGAAAAAAAAAACATCCCCACGTAACGGGTAGTGGTAGTAAAATATTTTATTGTACTACTTTGTTGACGTGACTATTATGCATATTCATGTCAAATTACAGCTTTCTAGTACTAAGAGTCTCTGCGCTAGGCTGCGGACGAACGGACGGATGGACGGATGGACGGACATGGCGAAACTATAAGGGTTCCTAGTTTGACTACGGAACCCTAAAAAAGAAGAAGAGGCCACATATAATGCAACAACAATCAACAGGCATGGCAGTATGTCCTTTCCCGCGAAAAACCTGAGATGGAGATGGTTTGAACGTCAAATTCAAGGAATTGGTGTTTCCTTCAAAACTACAATACATATTTATTCAAATAACCAGGTTTATTAAGAAGTTATGTATCTCTTTTTTTATTCTACATTTAACTATTCAATCTAAATTCGTCATAACGGATCGTAGGATTTCCAAGATAAAATAAAATAAATAAATATCACGGGATAATGTCGCACAAATTGAACTAGTCACAAATTAAGCTCTAGGCTTGTACTATGGGTACTAGACAACAATAAATATACTTCGATAGAGAAATAAATACATAGAAAACATCCAAGACTCAGCAACAAAAACTCGTGCTCATCACACAACCAAAAACATGCGATAAAGGAGTCATGTTTGAAAAAATAATCTCTAGAAGTTTCTGTTTCTAATCGTGTTCTTACGTTTAAGAGTCTCAAGGAAATATAACCAAGTTTAGTATATCCAAAGAACAGACACATAGGTGAAATGGTTATTGTGATTCAGATCAACATAATTATAACGAATAAATGCAGACCTTTGATTCTGACACGTTTAACCCTACATTGCGTATTGGCGTAATAAGACGTCGCTCGGTTGAATTTTACCGCTTTCTGCCCTAAATAGGTCTTCAGAATAATTTCACGTTCATAATCTCTTTCCAAAATGTGTCTATTCTCGTCATATTATATACGCCCCGATAGGTGCGTCAAAAGTCTTGAATGTCGAATATTAATAGGTTCAGAGAACGAGGTGTGACGGCGCATAATGTCAAAGAATAATCCAGGAAATTTATTCATATCTTAATAAAAATCTCCTTCGGAAATGTTTAAGAGCGCCAGTCTGAGTGATTTTACCTGCTTTTTAGATCGGTTTTATTTATTTAAAATTCTTACAAAAATATGGAACGTAATTTATTTATTACTTACTTTTGCCCGCAACTTCGTCCATGAAGAACGAGTTTATAGCTTTTGCTTAGGGAACCATACAATTTTATGACACGACAAGAATTCGACCTAGACGTAGAAGAAAGAGATTTGACGAAGACCTTTTCCACAGTTTAAGCTTTCTTAGTTTTATCAATCATAAACAGCCAACGAAATTTTGGATTTATAATAAAAATAAAATTGACTTGTCATTAAATTCAACGTGTCTTAAGACGGGCATATATTACACAAAATAAGTTTATTATATACATACATACATAGCATCGCGCCTTCATTCCCAGAGAGGGGTAGGCAGAGCTACAAAAATACCAATAAATCTCTAAAAAGACTTGTTTATAATTCTATAACTACATTTTGCACAATCAGGCCAAGAAATTTAGTAGTGTATAAGTGACAGGTTGCAAGCCCATCGTCTAACAGTACTACAAGCCCTTATTCCCTTAGTCGCCTCTTACGACTTCAACGGGAAGACATGGAGTGGCACTATTCTAACCCGGCAACCACACGGGTTTATTAATACACTATAACGATTCGTAGGAGAACTTAAGTTTATAATGACACCCCAGGGTTCATTATAACAGACTTAAGTTAATTCAATGTCAGTCATCCGTCTTCTTTTCAATCCAGTTAATTCTTTCCAACCGTCTTCAGCACCACATTTCGAAGGCTTCCAGACTTTCTCGGTCCCGCTGAATTATTGTCTACTTTTAACTGCCATATAGCTGTCATATACATTATTAAATAAAAACCTAATTCAAAACATAATATATTGTTGATGTTTATTGTGATACGCATAATGAATATGATTATAAGCTCAGTGGAATATAAACTTACTAACCTTTTTAATAATCATCTTTGAAGTAATATACTGTGGGTATAATTATGTACCCTTTCACAGAAGATCACTAGGCTCTGAATAATCTTATCGTCATTATTGAAATGACTTGATGATGTCAGAATTAGATTAAGTACCTAAACAACTTAAAGCTTTTAGCCAGCTAGTCTGACAGCAACTGTTTGTTAGCAATTATAAATGTCACTTGTAAAGTTGTTTCAATGATTTAATGAATAATTTGAAGCATTCAAAATTATAAATCCAGCTTGAAATTTAAAAGTTATTTCATCTATTTTTAGGTAAACAATGTTGCTTGAAATGCAGTGATGAATGTTTACACTTTTTTTTTTATGTACGAGTAGGTACAAACCCATTGATAAAGAAAATTATTTAACTGCTATTAACAATGGTTACATTTTTTTTACTGTTATTTTAATTTTTGACGACACGTTGGCCTAGTTGGGAGTGACCCTGCCTTCGAAGCCGGCTGTCCCGGGTTCAAATCCTGGAAAGGGCAAATATTTGTGTGATGATCATGAGTATTTGTTCCTTAATCTTGGATGTTTTCTATGTATTTAAGTATTTATTTCTCTATCCAAGTATGTTTATCGTTCTCTAGTACCCATAGTACAAGCCATGAGCTTAGCTTGGGACTAGGTCAATTTGTGTGACAGTGTCCCGTGATATTTATTTATATTTTTATTTTAAACGTCTTATCATTTAATGAGAAACATCAAGCTTAATTATAGTAAAATCAGTATATACTCGTAGCATTCAAGATTTTAATCAAAATTTACAAACTGTTTTTCAAATTTTAAAAAGTACATACATACATAACATCACGCCTTGATACCCAGAGTGGGGTAGGCAGAGCTACAGAAATACCAACAATTTTAAAAAGACTTGTTAATAATTCTGTAACCACATTTTGCAAAATTTTAAAAATGTTTCAAAAAAGGCCCATAGTATAAAACTAGAATTATTAAAAAAACATTTCCAGAGAGGAAAGAATTGTTTTTTTCTGTTACGCCGATAGAAAACATTCTTAGAATTGTCTAGGTTACACAAGATTCATTCTTCGACAGTTAACATCTGTAAAAGTCTGTCAAAATTTGTAAATTTTAGGGGACAATGTCATACCAATTAATATGGGAACTAGACTACGATGTAGTTGAGAAGGTATATTTCTCGTTATTATTTATGAAGTGCTCGTCGTTGAACCTGTATGCGGTCGGTATAACACGTGTATAACACTTAAGAAGCTTCTGTGGCCTATACGGTAATATACATATACACCGTGTTTTTTTTGATTTACGATAACTTTAAGGGCACGTTCTTCAAGTCAAATTAAGCTAATTTCCCGAAGACAGACATATGATAACTCGTACGGTTATAAAGATATTCAATTATTAAAAATAATCAGTTAATCACGTTAAACTAATGTAAAAGGCTCTTAATTGATACCTAACAATTTTCTTTTAATTACCTATAATGAGTAAAGAGTTTTCAATTGTTAGGTCGTGCACCTGTCAAGTGTTATCTTTACTTGTGTGTGTATGTCACGCTGACTTGACGTATTTGACACTAACTATGAGTTAACTCTAAAGACCCTTTTAGAATGATTGAAGACACAACATTTAATTACTTTGTTCTAAAAAATTTTTTTTTTTTTTTGCAATATTTTAAAATCTAATGTACCACGTAGTTTCTATACGTGTACCTAACAATATGCCGAAGTTATCGTAAATCAAAAAAAACACGGTGTATATGTATATGAGAACCCATATGGGTTATACCTCATTGTATGTTTTATATCCGCTTCACAATAGCAGCCCGTACGCCAAGTTGTTGCTGAACTTAGCGCGTAACTAGTAACTTTACTTATACGACTTAGAAAGAAGTTATTTTGAAGACTTGCGTAGAGGCATTTTATCTTGGTCCTCAGGGTTCGCAACGCGTTTGCAGTCTTGGGATTGCAAATTTTCATGACCTTTAGAACCCAACTTACTCTGTCCCTAAACTGCGGGATCATATAATAAAATGTATGACGACACGCTAGCCTAGTTGGGAGTGACCCTGCCTTCGAAGCTAGGGGTCCTGGGTTCAAATCCCGGTAAGGGCAGATATTTGTGTGATGAGCACGAGTATTTGTTCCTGAGTCTTGGATGTTTTCTATGTATTTAAGTATTTATTTCTCTATCTAATGTTTATCGTTGTCTAGTACCCATAGTACAAGCCTAGAGCTTAGTTTGGGACTAGGTCAATTAGTGTGACATTGTCCTGTGATTATTATTATTATTATTATTATACATTTTGAAATACGTAATGGCTTTAATTTATGTTGGTTCTAATTTTGAAACCGTAACCTTTACAGTATTTTTTAAACTTTTGTATAGAACCCTGAAAAGTTTACACTTTCAGAAAATACCATTGTATGTTATGCCCACTATGTATTATTACCAATTATGTATTTTGGACTATATTTTATGACACGTAGCCTTTTGTCACGTGTACTTAGGAAATGGCAGAGTACAACATCGTGTCGTATTAATAACTCTGGATTCATAAGATTTAACCTAAAAGCCTCCTCCGAAATCATCATCATCTCTCACCTGAGAGCCTGCTTTTTCTTTTAATTGGTCTAGATAATGTTCTTCTTAGAAGGGAACGGAAAAGCAGGGGGGACTCGTTTTAGGGTTCCGTACCTCAAAAGGAAAAAACGGAACACTTACAGGATCACTTTTTCATCCGTCCGTCCGTCTATGTGTCAAAACCTTGTATTTTAGAAACACGTGGATGTATCATGTTTAAATTAAAACCATAATACTCAGGTCTACAGCCCTTGAAGATGTGAAACAATGAAGATTTTAACAGCGTAAAAAAAGATAACGCCGTTTATGCCGCAAAAACGTAAATTTCGATACTTTCAAGAGAGTTAAAAAATTTAGAGTACTTCCCATAGACCTAGAACCCTAAAATTTTGAATAAGGTAGCCTTACAGCACAAGTAAACTCGGTGCATAAGTCTGACTTGCGCTTGACTGGTTATTTTTAATTATATTAAGATAAACTTCTAAAGTAAAAGGTCTTAAAATGAAAAATAACGCATCCGAATCTTTTTTCCCTTTAGGATCCCACGCAAACAAAGACAACTTGACACCCTTCTTTTTGTGTTATAAATGAATTCCAGTGCGCCCATTTTGCTGACGAAGTATTAACTTTGATGGGCTCATCGCAGTTTAGACAGGTAATTATTTGCTAACAACGTTTACCCGCCGCTTTGACTACGTCATCTTAAGGTTATTTTGTATAGTACAGTCACCCAATAAAAACGTTGAACATAATTAGAATCTTGACATAGTCATTCTTGTCATTTGTGTCAAAAAACCGCCTACAAAAATACTTTTGGCGTTGGATATTGGGATATAAGGTAGATATACGATATTGTAGTAAAACGGATAACATGACATATTTGTAATTTTATCTTGTTTATTTATAGGAGCGTCCTCACTGATAGTATTCGCGTGTGATGAGCATACGGCGTCGAATATCAAGTAGCGTGGACCACAGTAACCCTCGGCTTAACTCAACATCCACACCACTCGAATATTACACGCGAATCCCCCCCGGGGACACTCCTTTATACCTGTGTTTATCTTAACACACGTAAAATTAACGCTTTCGAAAATTAGGTTTTCAATTCGTCGAAATCATTTCAATCAGACAGATTTCGTCAAAATGTTCATGTCAATTGCATACAAAACTGGAGCAGCGTTTTGTTTTGCATCTTGGCTTCGCCCTCAAGTATAGGTACTTTATATTGTGTCAAATTCAAACAACATCGCAATGGAAGATAAGTGTCAAACAAAATTGTACAGTTACCATACATTGACTATTAGAATATGAATCAATTTCTATAACACAAAAACGTTATAAGATCACAAAATATAAGAGAACTTAGCAAATGACAAATAATTATAGAAGAGTAGATAAAGAGGAGAGCGCGCTTAAAAAAACAGTGACTCTCCATAAAAAGTAAAATATGAACCTGAATCTTAATATTATAATGTTTGAATTCAATTTCATCTAGCATAATATTTATTTAAGCTTTTTCTTTGGTGAGCGTGTAGAAAGGTCGTGCGGAAACGCGTATTTTCTCAATTCAGCCATCACGGGTTTTTCGCGGACGAGCGAACGCGGATCTTTATTTCCCACTTAAGCTTTTATCTCACCGTTTTCATTCCAAATTTCGCGTTTTTCGGGAATAACGCGTTAGAAATTATCTGCCGATACGTAAAGAGAATAAAGTAATGTAGGAAACACGAAATTGGTTACGACGAATGTTTTTTTAACACGCTGATTACTGCTTTTCACGGAGTCGATTTTATGTAGCTTACCGCAAATTTATTTATTACATACATACATAAAGTCACGCCTTTATTCCCAGAGTGGGGTAGCAGAGCTACAGAATTACCAACAACTGTAAAAAACTTGTTGATAATTCTGTAACCACATTTTGCACAATCAAGCTAAGATGTTTACCAGTGTATTAGTGACAGGTTGCAAGCCCATCGCCTAACAGTACTACAATCCCTTATTCCCTTAGTCGCCTCTTACGACATCCACGGGAAGACATGGCACTATTCTAACCCGGCAACCACACGGGAAAAAATATTTATTGACATCACAATTGTCGCAGTATATGTAATTTGGTACCAAGAAGCCACCGAGGCCCTTTCTGATACACTTCAACTCTTTAGGATTACAATCAGATGATGGTAACTAGGATATGAGACCCACATAGACATTTGAATTTTTAAGACTACAATCTTAAAACTGCAAATTCGTTGCCAACCCTGTGGGCTGAGATGGAAAGACTCTATATTAGTAATTTCACGTATTGCCCCCCCACACCGAAACACAATAATGCGAACTCTGTGGCTTGGCAATAGTTCAAAGGATACTAAGATAAGGACTTGATAACGAGTTTGTTTTTGTTATTACTTATAAAAGTACCTACTGTTCTAGACGGCAAGTAAAGTATTTTTTACGCAACTGCATCAGGATCGTTATGTGTTTGGAGTATATGTATGTAACTACTCATGTCTATTTCTTCGGCTCACTATGCCTAAACTGCTTGACTGATATAAACATTGTGATGTGGAGTTAAGTTCGTCTAGGTTGTAGGAGGAAGTTATGACAGGGCGTGTTAATTGGTTTGACCATAATATCTATTATATAGACGACAGTATGAAAAATGCTGTCGTTTTTGAAGCTTGCTTTTTGTTATTAATACTCATAACGAATCATTTGGAATGAACAACACTGATTAATAACACTGTCATAGAGTATCAGTTTCTAATCACGATGAAGAGCAAAATAATTGGGTAACCGCTCGCATGGATTTGTATGAAAAGTGACTTAATTTTAGTGTTTTTGAGTATAATTATCTAGGACATGTAATATATTAATTAATCAGGATCATATTCAATAGAGGATACTCGATTATAAATTGGGTACGAGGAATATTTAGGTTTGCGAATATTACCATAGGCTAACACTGGGGAAAATAGACGAGTTAGAGTAAGTATTTAATAAATGTTTTCTCAATCTCGGAGGTCTTTCGAAGTTTTATTTGTGTGTGTTATAAGTGGTGTATTTATTTCTGCGGCTATCAGACAAAGGGGTTACCTTCGTTTCGTCAAAAAGTTTTTGGTCAAATGTTTCATTTCCCAAATTTTCATTTATCAACCCGCTTTGTTTTCTGTAACCGTAAATATTTCAGGATTTATAAAAGCTAACCTAACCTAACCTTACCTATAGGGTTCTACACGATAGTACTAAAATAAATTCTGATTAAATTATATAACATTGGTTTGGCAAATGAAAAAATTTGGGAAATGATACATTTACCAAAAATATTTTGGCAAAACGGCTGGCTCCCTCGGCAAAGTTATTCATTACAATAAAGTTTGCTTCATCTCACGAGTGCACATTGTCTCTGAGTGCGTAGCTGTCGTCGCTAAGCCTCGCTGTGGTGTGCGTGTCTGTACGCGTTACAACTACATGAATGGCCCACCCGCATTCGTGAGATAAAACAGTTGTACGAAATTTGTATCTTTCACTAATATGAAGAATTATGAGACTCATGATGCCTAAAACAAACGATCCATGTGAATTCTCCTAATTACCCGACCGCGCGAACCATAAACAAGCAAACAAGTTCAACAGTCTATGTAATTATGTATCTATGTATGTAATCCTTATTGAATCATGAACGATGTGTTAAAAGTCTTATATTTCTCTCTATTATAATATAACACATTAGTTAGACAGCCAGGGCAGGGCTCCTAAGGCCGGTTTCACATAGGTTTTTTTTCGCAGTGCAATCGTGCGTTTCACGTACCTACGCGAGACTTCATCGCGTCAATATCCATTAATAGACGTTTTGTAACCATTCAACAACACGATTGTATTTATGTTATAAATCAATAAAAACGAACGATTGAATTAATAAAAACGCGCGTGTGCACTACCACGAAGTAGCGTAGTAACGCCCAATTTAGAATTTCTTGAACCGCAGCTGTACTGCGTTTGGGCGACTGTCTTACTTGAGACGTGTCTATAGATGATCTGCGATTGTATCGCTGCTTGAAGTCGCGCATGTGTGCAAAAACTTAGATGATTTGCGACTTGATGGGTACTACAAATAATCGCTGCCGACGCGCCGTAAAAACTCGATTTGTAGAATCGCTCTATCTATGGCTATTACGAACCGGACTGCGCTTGTTACGGGTTGTTAGATAATGACGCACATTGACAGGCGGTTGTCTCGGCGTCTGAGTTTTCGAAGTGAGTTTTCTCGCTCTTTTCACGCTGTGGAGAGTTAGGTGTTGTAAGTTCCTACCCAATATTTAGCTGTACGCTCAGTACATTACACTGAACAGAGTATTGCTTACTACCAACCAATTACCCGCCGGGCGCAATAACAAACCAAATGTTAGAAAATACTTGCTTGGGGCTCTTTTCTATGCGCACTTTCTTCACTTCTTTACATAAAAACTGCATCACAATTACACGACTTCGCATTTGGAGACGACAATCATCCGTTCCAGGTCATCATTGCTATTTTAAGTGCGGTGTTAAGTCGAGCTCCTTTCTGCACTGATTAGTGTGTGATAGCATGATTCTGCTCTCGACCTCAGCATCAAACGAGCGGATTATAAGCGTGACTCTCTCGTAATCAGCATTCGCAGAATTCCCTCAACCTTCATTAGACCGTCTCTCTTCTTGAGAGGGTATTATTGTGCTACGTCTTATAGGGCCTACGTCTCAAGAATAAGACCTTTAAGATTTTTACGCTACTCAAAATGCGCCGAGGCAGATTTTTTAAAATGCACATACGTGGTAGCCCTAAGCAGTCCTTATACGGCCCAATTTTGAATTGCCGTCAAGCGAAATTTTGGCCAAAATGATTAAAATCTAAAAGTAAAGTCCATTAATTTAGCGTACAATACTCACTTGGTATGTATAAAAGGGTAGTAATTCGCAAGCTACGTAATATCTATAGGGTACTTAATCACGTAATGTGCAGCATAAACCACGGCGTTTTAAAGTATGACCACGAGATTTCCAACTAAATTTCTTCGCTAAGCCATTTAGTTCCTGTTTTAAAATATTTTGTACTAGTTATTAGTCACGTAGTAAACTACCCTTCATGCTAGTGCACTATTACGGCAGCTGGCAGACCGCAAAATACATATATATACGTATAATACCCCGCAGAATCAGCAGTAGTGGAGGCCATCCTAAGAGGCTTACGTACGTTGGTCTCTAAGTGCATCGAGAGTCCGATTGCGATTGAGTGGGAGGCCGTTATTTTAACATTGTATGGCCCAGACAGGAAGATTTTTGTGAATGGCAATAAGGTTCATCTCAGTCAAGATCAATTTATATTACTCAGGTTCTTGGTTTATCTTGAGTTTGCAAAATATACGGCCATGGGCCTTAGGGTCGGTGCTCATACAGTGAATTATTATTAATTAACACGACAAATATGCGCCGCTAGTGGAGATTATTTGTGGTGGTAACTAATTTAGAGTTTATTTCAACACGTTTAAAGACTATAATGCTATGGCAGTACTAGTATGTCGTCCCTTAGAGGGCATATGTGAATAAAACAAAGGTATGCTTTTTATGGCAAGGAGCAGGCAAACGAGCATACAAGCCACCTGATTGTAGGTAATATCTGAGACAATTGACACTGGCATTCTCAAGACTGCAATCTTAAGACTAAGACTAACACTACGATGGAATGCCACATCGGCACACAGCAATGCGACCATTGCTGCTTGGCGGTAGGTAAAGGATAAGATGTTGTTAGCGATCCGGAAGACCCTGCTCAATGTAACTGCCATAGTTTATCTTTGTTCATAATGTGTATTTTTATAAGAAGCTGTTACTTATTGACGATTTTTATAAGTCTACACGTTGGATATTAAAGAAATTCGGAAATATTGACGGTTTCAGCGATATAAAAAATTACGACTATCAATAATTATGTAAACAATGACAATAAGACCAAAATTTTACGGGAGAATTATCAAGAAGTCTTTTTAGAGTTTTTAGTAGATACTTCTGTAACTCTGCCTACCCCACTCTGGGAATGAAGGCGAGATGTTATGTATGTTTGTATGTAATAATTATGTCAACAATGACATTATGACCAAAAAATATGGGAAATGACGGACTCCCATGCATACCACCACAGAACTACTCGAATTCCTAATTTCAAAACACTACCGATTTTAGAATTCAACCTGCGCGTACTGCTTGAAGGAAACAAATGAAAGAGACTTATTCACTTGTCTTAAGGTACCTTTTAAATAATTAGTAGCAATTAGGGACGTTTTATTAAATTCACGGCGCTAGAAAACGGGCGTAGCTCACTTACAAAACAAAAGACTGAACAAAAGATTATTGATTACAATGTTTAACCTGTTAATCTCTAAACGCTATCTAAGATTGGTAAGTGAAATAATGATTAATTTGATTTAGGATTAAAAATATTTTCTTTTTTTATGCCGTTACTTTTATATCTTCTAATAATTTAGTTTTTAGTTTATTGTGTTATAAAATTAAATACCTATGGTGGCCTGACCCTTCGCACGCGTACAATTCGTTTCCCAAGCAAGATTGACATCTTAAGGGTTGAATCCTAAGTTGTCGCCATTTGAATTACAGATTAAAAAAATGATATAATATTCTACTTACTCAAAATTATTTATTAGAAGACAATTTACGACGGTAATCTCGGAACTGCCACCTTCTTAATTAACACTTAAGGTAACCTAAAGGCACGGGAACGGGCTAGGGTAGGTTAGGGTATTTCAAGTACGTCTCTGGTTTCAGCAGTTAAGGCTGTGCAATGATATATGTACCAGTAACTCAGTAATAGAAGTATTAACTGGAACATGGCTAAATTGCATATTTCATCGAAATTGTTACTGCCGTTTTTGAGAACGTGATTAAAAAATATTGCAGGCCTTCTATGACCATAAATAACTTTACTGTATCTTTAATTTTGTTTAAATACATAATTTATATAACATCACGCCTTCATTCCCTGAGTGGGAGTGGGCAGGGCTACAGAAATAACAACAACTCTAAAAATACTTATTTACAATTCTGTAACCACATTTTGCACAAGTAGGCTAAGATGTTTACCATTGTATTAGTGATAGATTGCAAGCCTATTGTCTAACAGTACTACAAGCCTATAATTTTGTATTAATACATAATTTATATAACGTCACGCCTTCATTCCCAGAGTGGGGAGGTAGAGCAAGAGAAATACTTACAACTCTAAAATGAATTGTTTAAAATTCTGTAATCATACTCGTAATCATAACATTTTGCCCAATCAGGCCAAGAAGTTTACTAGTGTATTAGTGACAGGCTGCAAGCCCATCGCCTAACCGTAGTACATACAAGCCCTAATTCCCTTAGTCGTATCTCACGACATCCATAAGAAGACATGGAGTGGCACTATTCTAACCCGGCAACCACATGGGGTTAAAATTTATGTCATTTATTTTAAAATGAATTACGTTTAAATTAACGTGACTGCGCTGTTAACTATAGTATTATTTATAAAATGTTTGACTTTGACTTGATTACGGAATTATCAACAAATCTTTTGAGATTTTTGGTATTTTTGTAGCTCTGCCTACCTCACTCTGGGAATAAAAAGGCGTGATGTTATGTACGAGTATGTATTTATGTATGACTTTGACTTGTGATTTCTACTATTGATAAATTGTGAATATGGGTGAATGTTAATATTGCTCGTGTAATTGTCGCCACGTTGTCCTTAATCATTTGTCTCGGCTATGTCATGCCTAAGGTTCAAATAACATTATCATAATAATGGAGCGACAAAAGCACATGCATGATGATACAGAAAGATACATCTTGGGTGCCGGCTCAGCGCCGTAGAGCGTCCCGTCCGAAAGCAATTCCTCCCTTATTACGATGTTTCCTTAAGTACAAAAGTTTACAGAAACAACGTGAACTATATATTCGTTTGGGACTAAACAAATGGTGAGTTTGTGCTGAGATATTTTTAGGGTTCCGTACCCAAAGCACGCTAAACGGGATCCTATTTCGAAACCTTCGTTGTCCGTTCTCCGAAGAGTACCTTTTGAACTGTAATAAATAATATAAATATAAATATCACGGGACAATCTCACACACATTAACCTAGTCCCAAACTAAGCTCTAGGCTTGTACTATGGGTACTAGACAACGATAATCATACTTAGATAGAGAAATAAATACTAAAATACATAGAAACATCCAAGACTCAGGGACAAATATTTGCGCTCATCACACAAATATCTGCCCTTACCGGCATTTGAACCCAGGACCGGTGGCTTCGGAGGCAGGGTCACTCCCAACTAGGCCACCGTGACGTCGTGTAGACTCTGTCACTTATCATGGAGCCCTAGGGCGGGATCCAAAGGCCCCCTGTTGATCTTCCTCGCTCCCCTACAGATCAACCATGCTCCAAAAGAGTATTCATCTTTTGCCGTCTCCTTACATTGTCAATATTATCTAAATATGAAAAAAAAAATGAAAATGAAAATGAAAATAGTTACTGTTGATTTCACAATTAAAGTTGTTACACAATAAGTTGGGGTTGGAACATCCTTTTAAGTATTAAAATACTTGTGTCAGGATGTACCGCTCCTAAATAACGATGCAAGTACATACATTAGAAATAAAGAGTAATTAATACGAGTTATAATTTTAAAATAAGATAGGCTTAAAAATCTAGTGTGTGTGTGTGTGTGTGTGTCTGTTTGTGTGTGTGTGTGTGTTCGCTGTAATTTACCTCTTTTCAAAATTCAAAATATACGATTTACATTATACAATTAAATTTTACAATGTATGTTTTTAAATTAGTATATTTAACAAAGTAGTTCCTCGGTTTCCTCATATCTTAGGTTAAGCAACCAGTTGGTAACAGTTTTTTTAACATCATACAATTTCAATGAGTACACATGGATTTTTTTTATTAATCTTATTATATAAGTAAGTCGACTGAATAATATATTGCCTCTTACATATACCTCTATAAAAGAAGAAACTGACTGACTGACTGACTGACACATCAACGCACAGCCCAAACCGCTGGGTCTAGAGATTCTAAATTTGGCACGAAGGTTCCTCATGAGGCCTAGGGGTGCACTAAGAAAGGATTTTTGAAAATTCATCCCCTGAGTGGTTAAAATAGGGGGTGTAGCGGAAAACTACTTCCACGCGTACGAAGTCGCGGGCACCCTCTAGTTTTTTTTTACGTTAAGGAGAATACACACGAACACTCAGGCCACCTGATGGTAAGTGGAATCTGAGACCCATAGACATTTGAATTCTCAAGACTATAATCCTAAGACCTCAAAGGCGTTGCCAACCCTGAGGACTAAGATGGAACGCCTCTATGTTAGTAATTTCACCGGTTATCTTATCCCCACACCGGAACACAACAATGCAAATGTTGCTTGGCGTGTGGTTAATGGATAAGATGGTGGTAGCAATCTGGACGGACCCTGCACACCTATCCTCATCTCTCCTCTATCCTCACCATCTTTCATCTTTTGCCAGTCATAATTTGTTTCATGTAAAAATACTAACGAACTATAGGCGTTTACTCACCAACATCTTTCATGCATATCGCGATCATTCGCAGCAATAATAGTATAGAATAAGTTTACAATTTAATTCAATACCGTAAATGGACTGAATGAGGACTAAGGGGTGAACAGCGACACAACCTAAAATGAAGCATAATTATATTACTAATTTATAAGACTGAAATAATTTCCAATAGAACGTAATGTTACTCGTATTTTGTTTTTATTTGTAACAAGTTATGCCTTATTTAAGGTTATGAACCTATTTACCCCATTTTACAGTATATATTTCGCAATAGTTATATTTACATTCCTATGGCTTATTTGTTATATTAGAAGTTCTTCCGAAGAAAACCCGAGAGGGTTCAACTCAATTTGAATATACACTTGGTTTGATTTAATCAGTTATAGTAGAACAGATGCGGCCAAATTACTGTATAGATTTTAATTATAATCTTTCTTTTTTATCCGACTTCAAAAAAGGAGGAGGTTATCAATTCTACCGTATATTTATATTATTTTATTTTTGTGTTTTTGTTACGCAATTACTCCGTCAATTGGGGATAGGTTTTGAAAATTCTAATAGGTCACAATATAGGGTCAGTCCAACTGAAGTCGGCTTCTCACTATAATTTTAACCAAAGGCCGAATTCAGTTGGACTGACCTATTCAAATCTATCATTTTAAAATAAGTTATTTCTTTTGAAAATGGTTTTTAGTTTTTTAAAACATTTATTTTATTTCATAACTCCTACTGATCAATGTGATCATCATAATATCACTGTTATGTCGTCAATGCATATTAGTAGATGGTTGTTATCTTGTGACTGTTGTAGGCAATTGTGAACAAACTCAATCATTTAGTAATAAAAATCTAAGAATGAACGAACACAGAACTTGAAATATATTTTTGTTCATTTATATGTTACTAACGCCCCACCCTCGCTTCGCTTCGGATCTGTGAATTATGTGTAACACGTACTACATAAACTAGATTTTATTGTGAATAAAAACATTTCGTAAAAAATATAATAACGCTTCAAAACCCGTTGCGTGGTTTAGGAGGAGTTAGCGTATAATAATATACAGAGAGTAGGGTGCGCCATAATGATTACTCTTCATAAAAATATTTCCCATACCATTTTAAATCATAATGATCACTCTTCATAAAAATATTTCTCATACCATTTTACGTCATAATGATCACTCTTTATAAAAATATTTCTCATACCATTTTACGTCATAATGATCACTCTTCATTTTCAATCTTAATCTTACACCTGTTTATTTTCCGCATTTAAAAAATATACCACTGGTAAATAAGGTTAGGTTAGGTTTGTTTTATAAACGTCCTAAAATCAGAACAGTTTCAGTAAAATTCAATTAAGGAATTGCGATCATTATGAATGACAATTATGAACACAAAAATTATGATGAGTACAGGCACAAATCGTTATTTGTACAAAAAATCAAAAGGCCCAATTTTATATGAGCCAATATGGACCCAGACGAATGAATACCTTTTGGATGAACCTTTTGAAAGGCATTTTTAACCGTACGTCTTATTTTTATTTGATGATCACAAGTCAAACGCAACCTAACCTACTTAATTAATGTGTAAGATATCCTGAAAACATCATGGTTTCAGCAGAAGATAGCGTTCGATGAAATGATACAATCGATGAAACCAAATTTGATAAAATAATGGGTTACTAGACAAAAGCAGTAAGCGACTTTGTTTTATACTATACTACTTAGCGACCCGCCAGCGGCTTCGCCCGCTACATTTTTTTTCTTTTATGTCACTTAGGGGTATGAAAAATGGATGTTGGCCGATTCTCAGACCCACCCGATATGCACACAAAATTTCATAAGAATCAGTCGAACCGTTTCGGAGGAGTACGGGAACGAACATTGTGACACAAGAATTTTATATATTAGATGAAGATAAAGATGTGACGCTTTTTTACTAACTGTACATGCTCTCATATGTACCTATAACTGATTAATAACTCACGTATAAAATGTGATGTGATTGGTGTCTCCTTTTTATATTTTTTATTTCATTTAGTTACCTTTAAATAAATGTCACTGAACTTTTCCCACTTTAATAGGAAACTTTTGTATTCTTTGTTGATTTTACAAAGACGACAGACGCTCCGTAAAAATCAACAGTCATAAAAGTTTGACACGCTTGAAATGCAGAACTTTCTCCAATATTAATTAACGAACACCGGCTGCTACTAACAACTTACGAAAATCACGATTTACGATATTTACCGAAACTCATTACTAAAACCTAACCTAACCTTATTTTTTAAAACAGAACTTACCTACATAAATCCTTGCACTGTCAAACAATGTAATACACGCACAACACTAAAAGTAAATTTATTATAGCAATGAAATCTCCTCAAACTTTCGCACTACGAACGCGATTGCGCGGGGCGTGAGCGCGTCCTCCCCTCGCCACGAATCAGAGCGTACTGAAAACTCTGGCACGTCCAGAAAAACACTTTTTTCACAGAGGCAAAGGCAAAACGCGGTGTGCCTCACGACGCTCTTATCACATTTGCCAAACGAAAAGGAAATTTTGAAAGCCCACCCGTTGATATCGCATATCGATAGATTAGATATGGCTATTGAATTAAATAAAATAAATTAATATAGTGATCGATAAGGGACTTTAATATATTGCCTTTTATCATTATTGGAGTGGATATGAAATTCGTCAGAACTAGTCGTGATTTTTTGTTGATATGTGGAAGAAAACAATCAGAACGGAAATGTTTATGCGTATTGTTATCAGCAGTAAGAATAATCTACTGGTATTGATGATATATTTAGTTTTAATAAAAAATGTCTTATGTTTCTGCCTACGTTTTCATGTATCTTTAAAATGATTTATTATTGATCTGTGCGAACAAACGAACAATTTAACACTACCGTCAGTTACGTTTTTAGCAATAAAAACCTTGTTATTTTGAAGTCTAAAACTTAATAACTTAATAATGTGTTGAGGTTTACACGAAATATTGGATACCATCATTAGAACTTACTTTCCAATTACATAATGTGTAGTAAGTATAGGAAAATTCCGACACTGCTGGTTCTCAGCACACATCCGGCGCACTAGGATGTAACATACCTAATACTAAGTGCAGTTAGGGTAGGTCTTATAAGTACTACACCGTATAAATACTGGTTGGTTTTGCACTTGAGAACATGTATTTTAGGAACGGGAAGTGTAGACATTTTTATACAAGCTTTTATTTAACTTGCATTGTTCGTTTGTATGTTTGTATGTTGTCCGATTCAAGTATTGCAAGTTAATTTTGAACCAGTTCCCGTTAATAAAATGAGCTGAAATTTGGACCACGTATGTACACCCGATGACAATGTAATATTATGGTATCTAAGAGTTGATCTGATCATGGCGTTGGGCGACAGGATATCCGCTATAATTAACTTAGACCCACCGTGTTGGGACTCATTAGTTTAATCTAGCAGATAATAGCTTAGAAAAAACAAGTGCAGTCGGCAGCAGAACTTCTTCTTATTTTTATTTATGGCGGTTTCATAGTGATTTCGCCAATGTAAAATGAATGAGGGTATATCAGTGGATTAAATAAATCAATAGTAAAACCGGTCATTTTACTATTGATTCGACTTACCGTCAGGTGACCTTTAGGATTGCTTATTTGCTTCGCACATTAAGGGTGCCGTACCAAAGTCTGATTAATAGATATAGGTAATATTAGTACGTGAAATATCACTACATAGTATAAAACAAAGTCGCTTTTTCTGTCCCTATATCCCTATGTATGCTTAAATCTTTAAAACTACGCAACGGATTTTGATGCGGTTTTTTTAATAGATAGAGTGATTGAAGAGGAAGGTTTATATGTATAATAGTTTAATCCGGAGCGAAGCGAGGGCGGGTCGCTAGTACATAATAATAAACATGACCAAATTTCAAGTTGGTCATTGGGAAGCTAAAAAATTCTAAGGAACATTTTTTTTTTAAAATACAGCTGGTTTTGGCGGCGTTGCATTCTTTGGTTTTCCATCGTATTTTGAACTAGAAATATAGTATTTATCTACTCAACAAGCTCTAAACAGCAATACTCCATCGATGGGGTAGGTCAACATATTTTTTCCTATCCCCCTTTAGCTGTAGGTAAAACCATTAAACATATTTTTTGACAATTTGTATGGTTTTGTGGTCAACAAGGTGTTTATGCTGTGAAAATTTGGAGACTGGTTTCAACGGTTTGACTTTAAAACCTGTGTGACAGCCGACAGACGGACAGACGGACACGTGAGTGACAGCAATAGGGTTCTGTTTGGACCGTCCATAAAATTATTCGTACATAAAATTATATTTCTTCCATTATGTTTCGCGTTTTTAGATCATCAAGCAATACGATTAACTATCAGTAACTGTTGATAACTTACGTACTTTAAACATTGTATAGTAAATAAATGTATCTGAAGAGATATCATTTGACCCAGTTCCCGCGGATTGATTAGCTTCTCTTGTTATTTTATGTGCCACATTCTTTTTATCGTCTGTACCCTTGCCGAATATTTCTTTTATTGTTTGGCAAAGAATTTTAAGTGAATTCAGGCTTGATTACTCGTATCTACAACATATAATGATATTACTTTATGATATCATTTAAGTCATAATTATCGCTTGAGAAAGTGTAACTTTTTCAAGTTTTTAGGAAATTCTGAAAAGTTGTCAGTTCCAGCAAAATAATAATTATGACTCTCAATAATTATGTAACTAGAGACACACTAATAACATCAAGATTATTATAACTTACAAAATAATAATAATCAATAAATATCAGGGGACAATTGGCCTAGGCTCTAGGGTTGTACTATAAACGATATAAACACTTGTTGTGATTCTTAATAATAGGTTGTGTTATTAGATTTTAAAGTTAATAAGTATATTGGATTAACTCCACCGGAAATCTATTGTGTGATTAATTTTGATTAAAGGTGATATTATTATCCACTTATGTATGTCTCAATAGTGCTTAACTTACTGCTAAGAATTAATATGGTAATTGTGAAATTAACAATATTGTATACGTAAACATTTAACTTTAATTGGATGTTGTATTGATTGTCATAATATCACCGATTGGTTGAAAAATATATAGTAGGATTTATGACGGTGGAGAAGTCTATTTTTAAAAAGGGTAGAATGTGTATTTAGAAGTTAGTTCTGCTGTAACTGTGCTACTGGGTGATACTCTAATACAAGTATTTGTGAGAACCCGTGGATTTTATTACAAGTCAGAAGAGGGGCTACCCACACGCCATGTCGGACGAAAGTAGTAAGTAATTGGATTTATCTTGTATTTTTAATATTATAAATACGTAGGAGATTGTAATGAGCAGTTATTGGTATTGCACTTTATTGATTTCATTGAACTATGCAAAAGATGCCGCACAGCATTACATTTGATCAAAGCTGTCGCTTTGTGTATATGCATTCGTCTCTTTGGCCGGGGTGACTCACCCCCCGGTAAGATTGTCGTTTCATTTAATCCTTATCTATAGTGAGTGCGGTGGAATTAGGTTAGGGCAACGCCCTAACAATACTATCGTAACTACCTCTTATTCATTCGATGCAATAGTATTTTTCTTATTAAAATTATATTGAATTTGAAAATAACTGCCATTAAAAATTCCAATGACAAACAATCATGGTGGTATATTTAAAAGTGTATATGATCATGTAGATGATTCTTATATAATAGTATGTCAGCATGTGCGCTGTTTAGTGAAGTCGCAGCCATGTAGGTGTGCTGCCAATAGTTAGTAGATATGCAACCATGTAGGTGTGTTGCCCATCTAGTGTACAGCCATGTAGGTGCGCTGTTTAGTGAAGTCGCAGCCATGTAGGTGTGCTGCCAATAGTTAGTAGATATGCAACCATGTAGGTGTGTTGCCCATCTAGTGTACAGCCATGTAGGTGCGCTGTTTAGTGAAGTCGCAGCCATGTAGGTGTGCTGCCAATAGTTTTGTTAAACCTGCAACCATGTAGGTTGCATTGAGTCATATAGATGCTCGTCACGTCATCAACAGTCTAGAAAGTTGTGTACATTCATTATATATTGGATGACTACTGAAAATGTAGCCAAGTGTACTGTTGTAGTTTGTATTGCATATGTAGTATTTATATAGCCGCACGGTGTGCTGTCAATAGCATTGACGTGTAAATTTGATTTTTAGTGAATTACCTTTTACATAAGAGGTACTTATCAGAGTTTGCATTCGGTTAGTAATACCCTTGATATTAAGTTATATCCAAGGGAAGAGCATTAAATGCGCAATGAAATTTCAGGTGATGAAAATGTGACCTTTACTCCACCAAGACGCCCAAGACGGAAGCGGGGAAAGTCTCTATCACCGGACGACACGAGGCGTACTCAAAGCAAAAGGAGCAGGGCTGGACTGACTACCGACGAGTTGGTGAAGATACTGTCTGCACTGCAAAATGGTCCAAGTAAGAGTACTTCTTCCAATAATGTTGTTCCGGAATTCGATCCAGATAATAGATCTCAAGACGTTGAGCGATGGCTGAGAAAAGTCAACGAGTGTGCGGAGATTTATACTTGGGACGAAAAGGCTACGATTCACTATGCACTTCAAAAACTGCGTGGCTTAGCCAAAAGGTGGTATGAATCTCTACCATCGCTTAATTACTCGTGGGACATTTGGCAGTGTAAATTAAAGAAAGCTTTTCCAAATGATGTAAACTATGGTAAATTGCTCGATGAAATGCTTAACCGAAAATCTCGTACAGACGAAATGCTCAGAGACTATTTTTATGATAAGTTGTCATTGCTAAGCAGGTGCGAGATTGTCGGTCGCAAGGCAGTCGATTGTATCATTTATGGAATAATTGATAGTTCGGTTAGGAACGGAGCCCAAGCTCTGAAATGCGAGGAACCAGAAGACTTATTGAACTATTTGTCATCCCAACAGCCGTCACAATCCAAGGAATTTTCTCGAACCCCCGTAGCAGCGAATTCATTTAAAAGACGTGACCCTCGTACCGTTTTCAGTAGGAACACTAGCGGTAGTAAGAGTTTTGATACGGTTTGTTTTAACTGTAATGAACGTGGTCATATTTTTCAGAACTGTAGTAAGCCAATAGTGAAATGTGAAAAATGCCGTAGGGTAGGACATAATTTAGAAAACTGTACTAGGAGGCCATTACAGATGCGTGATTTCGATAATCAAAACAACCAGACTTCTGATAAAAAGGTCTTAAAAGTTGTGACTGACAGGGAGTCACTTTTGCTGAGCAGCATCGATCAAAACCTGGGTATAGTTGAAACTGCAGATAATTCTTGTAAAGGGGATACGTCCCTGGTCGTTAGCACAGTTAATAACACTGATAACAAATTCAATAAAAAAGTGTGTGTTAACGGAACAATGATGGACGCTTACGTTGATTTCGGTAGTGATTGCAGCTTAATCAAGTATTCAGAAGCAAAATTGCTTAATTTGTCGGAAAATGCCGATCAACCCTTGCCTATTATACGGGGTTTCGGAAATTCTGCCGTAAAACCGAAATTTAGAACTACCGTTCACATAAGGATCGATGAAATAGATTCAGAACTGGTTGTCTTGATAGTTGACGATATATATTTACACGTGCCTTTGCTGATAGGGCAGAACTTTACGGAAATGACGTCTGTGACCGTATTGAAAGATAATGAAAGGCTGTTTTTTTATCATACTCCTGGTGACTCTTCTAGAAAGAAGGATCAAGTGCTTACTCTATACGTGTCCGAAGATGTAACCATAAATAAGGGTGGATTAGTAAAAGTCTATACCAAAGAGTCTTATACTGGGGATATTTACTCGGACGGAGGTAGCAGAATGAATCCTAGTCAAGCATATCATCTCCATCAAGGTTGTTATCGAGTTAGCGAAAGTCAGGGTTTAATATTTGTCACTTCATTCATGAATGCACCTCTAAGTTTCAAAGCAAATACTATAATTGCCAGAGTCAACCCTGTGACAGAAGTTAAAGCCTTAGTTGTCCACACAGAACCCATTGTGGCGGAACTGACGCCACTAGATGAATCAGAGATTAAGATAGGTGAGACTGTTGACAACAAAGTTCGCGATAGACTCTATCAGCTCTTACAGAAATACCGAAACTGCTTTGCCACTAACCTCAGTGAATTAGGCTATGCCAAAGATACCGCTATGGAGATAGACTTGCATGATAAGACCCCCGTTGTGTATAGGCCCTACCGACTATCTTATCACGAACGGCAGAAAGTCAGGAATATAGTCGATGAGCTAGTAGAAACTGATATTGTACAGGAATCGAACTCCAACTATGCGAGTCCTATATTACTTGTGAGGAAAAAGAATGGAGACTCGAGACTATGTGTCGATTATAGGGCTCTTAATAGTAAAACGGTAAAGGACAGGTATCCGCTACCTTTAATTGATGACCAGCTGGCCAATTTAAGCGGAAATAAGTACTTTATTACGTTGGACCTAGCCTCAGGCTATTATCAGGTACCGATGGGGGAAGCAAGTCGGCATCTGACGGCGTTCGTCACCCCGGACGGACACTACGAATTCAAACGTATGCCGTTCGGGTTGGCGAATGCACCAGCTGTGTTCCAAAAGATGATGAACCAATTACTGGGAACACGGCGGTTTAAAAGTGCCCTAGCATATATGGACGATTTGCTTATCCCATCAGCTACTATTGATGAAGGCTTTGAAAGGTTGGAAGACGTGTTGAAGTTAGTACAAGAAGCTGGATTAACTTTAAAACTTACTAAATGTAGTTTCTTTGATACAAGTATCGAATACCTAGGGTACGAAATTTCCTCGGAAGGTATTAAACCCAGCCATAGGAAAATATCAGCGGTTCAGAATTTCCCTGTTCCTTGTAATTTGCACGAGGTGCGTCAATTTTTAGGGCTGGCAAGTTATTTCCGACGTTTTGTTAGAGGTTTTGGGGAAATAGCTAGGCCCTTGACTTCATTGCTTAAGAAGGACGTTCAGTGGCAGTGGAGTGGTAACGAAGCTAAATCGTTTGACACTTTAAAAAAATGCCTAGTCGAGCGCCCTCTACTGGCACTGTACAGTCCTGAATTGGACACTGAGGTCCACACTGACGCGAGTTCGTTGGGCTTGGGTGGTATCCTTATGCAGTGGCAGGTTAACCCAAAAGTTTTAAAGCCGGTCGCGTACTTCAGTCGACAGACTACACCAGAGGAGCGTCATTTTCATTCTTATGAGTTAGAGACTCTGGCTGTGGTCTGTTCGCTGAGGAAGTTCCGGTCATACCTACTGGGGCTTAATTTCACGGTATACACAGACTGCAATGCTCTTCGAACAACATTAACTAAAAGAGATTTGATCCCACGAATAGCGCGTTGGTGGTTACTCATAAGCGAATTTAATTTCAATATTGAATATCGACCAGGATGTCGTATGAGTCACGTCGACGCTCTAAGTCGTAATCCCCAAAAACTGGTCGAGTCAGCTCAGCCAGTAAACGTCTTAAACATAAGCACTGATAGCTGGATACTCACACTACAAATGGCCGACCCCGAACTAGAACGCATATTCAAAATTTTAAAGCCAGGTTTAGATAGAGAAGTTTTAGAAATCAAAAAGAATTATGTTGTCAAGAATCATTCACTGCATAGGAAGGTGGGAGACGAAATACGTCTCGTAGTTCCTAAAGACGCAAGATGGCAAATCTGTAGGGCCAACCATGACGATGTAGGTCACTTTGGGCTTGCAAAGACACTAGAGCGTATCCAGAGTAGATACTGGTTCCCTAAATTACGACGTTTTGTCAAGAAATACGTAGCTGCTTGTATAGACTGTGCGTACAACAAGGACAGTGCATCTAAAGTGCGCTCTGGGTTTTTGCACCCTATAGAGAAGGTAGAACAACCGTTCCACACATTGCATTTGGACCATTTGGGGCCATTTGTAAGAAGTAAAGCCGGAAACAATTACATCTTAACCATTGTAGATGGCTTTACAAAAAATGTTTTTGCTAGACCGGTCAAAGACACGAAGACCAAAAACGTCATCAGGGTATTAGATAGTTTGTTTTGCGATTTTGTCGTACCACGTAGAATAATTTCGGATAGAGGGACCGCTTTTACGTCTAATCAATTTAATGAATTTTGCGTAAGTAAAGGAATAAAGCATGTACTCAACGCAGTTGCTTGTCCTAGAGCAAATGGGCAAGCCGAGCGGTACAATCAGACCATACTCACTGCTCTATCCACGCAAAACTTCGGGGAAAACGAACGTGATTGGGACAAGCAGCTGGGTAGAGTGCAATGGGGTATTAATAATACTATTAATACCACAACAAAAAAGAGCCCAGCGGAGTTACTTTTTGGCATCAATTTCAATGGGCCCATTGACAATAAGTTGACATCTGAGGATACCGATGATGTCAATCGACTTGATGATCGACTGTCTCTGACTAACCGTAGTGGTACTACTAGTGCTACCACTACCGAATCTCTTCTTCAACCCTGTTTACTTTCATCAGACGATGACAAGACTGACAGTCCACCTATTTTACAGCCATTTGATCCATCTACAAAATCCACAGCGATCGATACAATTAGGAGAGAGGCTTCGGAGTGTATCAAACTCAGTCAAAAACGTCAAAAAGAGTTATATGACTCCAAAAGAATTCCAGCGGTCACGTATTCAGTGGGCGATTTAGTAAAAATAACAAAAACTAGTTTCAAGCATACTGGGCAAAGCAAAAAGCTCTTGCCCAAATTTATCGGTCCTTACAGGGTAACAAAATGTTTAGGTAATGATCGTTATATGATCGCTAACGTGCCAGGGCTCAATCCTAAGAAATACGAAAGTGTTGTTGCATCCGATAGGATGAGGCGATGGATTAATGTAAAGGCTTTGGAGGTCAATAGGACATCTGGTTCCGAGTCCACCACATCTTATTCAGACACTCATTCAACATCTGACTAAATTATACTCTTTATGGCAAAAATATGGTGTAGAATTGCATTGTATATAAAAAAAAAAAGAACTTGTTTAATTATTATTTTTATGTTAAATTATAAGTAATTCAAAGATTATGTAAGAAATATTATTACTTTTTAATAACAATAATTGTTTGTAAACCTTTGGTGCCGTGTCCTGAACAAATCTTTGAACACATTTTGTATTATATATTTTTATAGTGAAACTTTGCATTTGTAATCTTACGAAGGGTTATTGTAAGTAGGTACTTATCTATCTTAAAAATAATAAATGTAATTAGTGAATATTTAAAGTTATGTTGTGATATTTGCGTGCTCCGGAGATAGCACGCAGTCGGATGGCCGAATGTTGTGATTCTTAATAATAGGTTGTGTTATTAGATTTTAAAGTTAATAAGTATATTGGATTAACTCCACCGGAAATCTATTGTGTGATTAATTTTGATTAAAGGTGATATTATTATCCACTTATGTATGTCTCAATAGTGCTTAACTTACTGCTAAGAATTAATATAGTAATTGTGAAATTAACAATATTGTATACGTAAACATTTAACTTTAATTGGATGTTGTATTGATTGTCATAATATCACCGATTGGTTGAAAAATATATAGTAGGATTTATGACGGTGGAGAAGTCTATTTTTAAAAAGGGTAGAATGTGTATTTAGAAGTTAGTTCTGCTGTAACTGTGCTACTGGGTGATACTCTAATACAAGTATTTGTGAGAACCCGTGGATTTTATTACACACTTATATAGAGAAATAAATACACAGAAAACATCCAAGACTCAGAAACAAATACTCGTGCTCAACCAGCTCAACACACTAAATATTTGCTCATATCGGGAATTGAACCCAGGACCTTCGTAGGCAGGGTCATTGCCAACTAGCCCAACGCGTCGTCACTGTAAAATTTTTCGTCGTCATCATCGTCAATCATTTAAGCTTATATACATTAAGTTTACAATCGCTATTGACATGACATGACATTCACCTTCAGATAAACTGAGTGTCGTTGTATTTTTTAAATCAATTGTATGATACTTTGTTTTCCCCGTGTGGTTGCCAGGTTAGAATAGTGCCACTCCATGTCTTCCCGTGGATGTCGTTAGAGGCGATTAAGGGAATAAGGACTTTTAGTACCTACTGTTAGGCGATGGGCTTGCAACCTGCACTAATACACTGGTAAATATCTGCCTGATTCTGCAAAATTAGGTTACAGTAATTATGAACAATTAAGTCTGCTAAGAATTGTTGGTATTACTGTAGCTTTGCCTACCCCACTCTGGGAATGAAGGCGTGAAGTTATGTTGTGTGATAGTAACCGGGGAAAAAATCGCAGTGCGGTTGCTCTTGGGCCATCAGCAGGGATGCGTCCGCTGACGTGTAGAGGGGGAAAACCTTGTCTGTGGTAGGTATTTAACTTCGGCCGAAGCGTGTCTACTTATGATATGAAAAATTTAAATGAGAATATATATTTCGGACATCCAGAATCCATAATAATATCACAAATGTCCTTGTAAACTAAATTAGTAAAACATTAAAAGTTCGTTACGGTTTACGTGGATAGACATCCAATGGGTGAACATAGGGATTTAAGTATTATTGCCAAAGTTTTTTTGTGTGATCAAAGGCTGGCTCCTGGGCGAGTATTATGGTCAAGTTTATTGCGGTGGATAAAACATCCGTCACTTTCTGACAAGCACAGTGCGAGAGTGACGGATGCTTTATCCACCGCAATAAACTTGACCATAATACCAGCCCAGGAGGGCTAGCACAAGTTGTCCGTGACTTGTTTGTCACTTCAATCTCACTTCTTTCTATCTAGTCCGTAACGATAGAAACGCACTGAGCGACAAGCGAGAAAATACAACTTGTGCTACCCTTTCATGAGAGTGTTTGTGCTACCCCGTACGCGCGCCCACAGGGACGCCACGCGCCTGCGTAGCACGTCCACAGCCTCTATTCTATATTCGATATCGCCTTTGACATGTTTTAGAATCGTTTATGTCACAGTCGCCATTATTGTAAATGACATATGAGTTATCAAAACGTTGACATGACGGAAACATGTTAAAGACGATATCGTTATAAATCCCAGCCCTGGAAGCCGCCAGTGCTGCTCGCGGCAAACATCCTTGAGACGCTGCAGTGCCTGGGCAGCCCCAAAAGCCCTCTGACGGGTTATGCGTTTGTTGTCGGTTTTCGCAGACGGATCAGGGGGACAGCGCAAATGTCCATACGTCTGCCGATGATTAGACGGATCGCAAATTTATCTGCGGAAACGTCTGCTGACCCTCCGGCTGACGCATCTGTCGATGTGACGAGGAGGCATAAGATGGAATGCCTCTATGCTAGTAATTTCATCGGCTGTCTTACCTCCACACTGAAACAAAACAATGCGAATACTTTTTTATGTGTTTGGTTTTACCCCATGTGCTGGTCGGGCTTGTAGTACTGTTAGGCGATGGGCTTGCAACCTGTCACTAATACACTGGTAATCTTGGCCTGTTTGTGCAAAATTTGGTTACAGAATTATCAAGAATACTTTTTAGAGTTGTTGGTATTTATGTAGCTCTATCTACCCTAATCTGGGAATGAAGGCGTGGTCTTATGTGTGGGTGTGTTTTATCTACGTATACAAAATAAGAAATTGAATGAGTGACTGACTGACATATCAACGCACAGCCCAGACTGCTTGGTTTAGGGATTCCAAATTTGGCACGTAGGTTCCTTATGAGGTTAAGGGTTGCACTAAGAAAGGATTTTTGGAAATATATCACCTAAGGTGTTAAAATATTAAGAGTAGCAGGAAACTAATTATAGATGCAGTTTTTGTTTATTTTGGCGATGTAAATTAAGAAGGTATTTTAATAAGGTTCTGGCGCTAAAAATGTTAGAGTACGGCTCGAGGTGACATTATCACGACCACATTAATTAGGCGAGTTGAGACCTCATTAAGGTGGGGGGTAGTTAGTAACCGCAGTGCTACCGTCGAGGATACCGGAGCGGGTGATACTAGGACACACACATCGTTTAAAATATGACTTCCGTATAACACGACATCGTCGTTACCATCGTCACTAGAGTTGCATTGTTTTCTAAGAACCTACGTGCCAAATTAACGACCCGTTGGGCCTTGTTGGGAGTGACCCTGCCTCCAAAGCCAGCTAACCTGGGTTCAAATCCTGGAGTGTGATGAGCGCGAATATTTGTTCCTGAGTCTTGGATGTTTTCTATGTATTTAAGAATGTATTTCTCTATAAGTATGTTTATCGTTGTCTAGTACCAATAGTACAAGCCTAGAGCTTAGTTTGGGACAGGTGTGAGATTGTCCCCTGATATTTATTTTATTTATTTCTAAATCCTTACCAAAGTGAGGTGTGTTATAAAAGATATTGTCAGTCCTTTTGTCTGTGCATCGAATCACAAATATGAATTTGTCCAAGTTATTCTATCCATATCTGATGGTTAATTGATTATATTTAACAATTAATCTTTTTCTGACTCTTTCAGTTATTCCCAAAAACAGACCACTGTAGCGAAGAAGCGTAACAAAAACCTAAACATTAGCGAGTATAGAACGCTTTATGGCGTTATGTTCGCCTTTTGTATTTTAAGGATACCCTGTTGCGAAATAAAACAACACATTTAGCTTTTGATTTATACCTAAATTGCACCCAAATTCAAATTATTTATTCAGTAAACTGGACACAAGAGGGCTCGTCAGTAATATGAAGTGAATCTTCCACTCAACTAATCTATCTATATACTTAATCTAGCGTTAAATAAAAGTGAAAATCGTAGAGCCGATCAAAAGTTATAAGCTTAAAAACATGCTAAAGTAGGGATCCGGATTAATTTTATTAGTCTTCAAATTAACTTAACATATAATACATACGTACCCCTATGCCTATATTGTATTGTAACTGTTTTAAACACTTTTTTTCTCTGCACCGACACTAGTTTTTTTTTCTGTTTCGCCTACTGGTTGACTGGTAGAGAATGCCATTGGGCATTAAGTCTGCCATTTGTAATGTATTGTTTTGTGCAAATAAATAAATAATAGTACATAATAAATTAAAATTTAAATACGATTATAACTATCATTTTAGTGTATTTAAATATTAAAATTACCGCTTGAGAGAGAATAAGTGGAGATGTCGGTAGGGGACGTTCTGCCCCCTATCCCACAACACTTTACAAGTGTTCAATTTGACAAATTTGTAAGGATTTCCATAGAAAAAGTTGACAATATTGTCAACTTGTACACTTGTAAAGTTTTGTGGGATAGGGGCCTGGACGCACATTATGTGATCAGATTCGCGATGTAGTGAGTAAGGGACAAATCAAAAGCACTTGAAACCGACGTATGTGCATGAAGAGGTCGATGAATGTAGAGGAAGTGAAAGTTATATGTTTAGACCGGTGCATCTGGCATACCAGAGTCTCTGCCGACCCTATTGGAAGACAGGCCTGTAAATATGTCTAAATAAGTAATAAATAAGTATCACGGAACAATGTCACACAAATTGGCCTAGTTATAAACTAAGCTCTAGACTTGTACTATTGGTACTAGATAACGAAAAACATACTTAGATAGAAAAATAAATACTTAAATACATAGAAAACATCCAAGGCTCAGGAACAAATACTCGTGCTTATCACGCAAATATCTGCCCTTACCGGGATTTGAACCCGGGAGCGCCGGCGTCACTCTCAACTAGGCCAACGTAACTATGTATGTTATTACCACTTTAATTTAGTAAGCAAAGACCTTCGACTACCCGACACTTCACGACACAAATGAACCATTAACAGCTTAATTATATCATGTTGTGCAGGATCGGTGGCTCCCAGGACTCCTCTTCATTGAAAATATTTATTTTTATCGTTTTACAATATTTATTCAAAGCTTGATGACGTTATATAAAGCAACTGTCGCGTACCGCGGTAGGTGGACGAGAGGGGTTTCATATTTTTTAACGAGCTTCGGATGACGGCGGGGTTGTCTTCGCTTGCCAGTAGATGTCGCTGGTTGTAGTCGCGTGAACACATGTAATAAAACGTAACGATGAGTTAAAGTATCAGATTTAAATTTATAACGGTCTTATTAAAGTTGCAATATGTTAAGATTATAACCCTTCACAAGTTGCTGAGCACAAAGTATTAAAGAAAATACTAATTTTCAACCTGGGCTAAAACATTTTCAAGTCTATTGGGTTAAAACGTTTTTTTTTATGATAAGGAGAAGGCACACGAGCACTCAGGCCACCTGATGGTAAGTGGAATCTGAGACCCTTAGACATTTGAATTTTCAAGACCCTAAGTTCTCAAATGCGTTGCCAACCCTGAGGACTAAGATAGAATGCCTCTATATGTATGTATGTATGTATTAATTTATTCCGTTTTAAATTAAATTACTTAATAATCCTGGATGTTCACTCGCCTGAGATAGGTTTTTATTTTCCACATGTATGTGGGTAAGGACCAAATAGTTGGACCATAGTTAAGGGTAGTTAACGATACAAACAACAAAAGTGAAAAAAGTTCCGTGGTGACACGAAAACTTATCCCTACAAATGTATTTCTAAATTTCGTGTCACAACGGAAAAAAATCATAGAAAATTTAATTGAGTGAGTTAGCGTGGCCAACTTTTTGGTCCTTACCCATGTCGTCCTTGCACTTGGATACAGGCAATACATTGATGACAGATGAAAGCTCCACACTTCGTAGATTTCTCATAAGGAAAACCCTAATGACTGAGGGTCGTGACAGCAATCAGTAGTTGCTTGGTTCACCAAGACTTTCCAAACAGTTCTATCTTCGGCCCCTTGCATAGACCTCTGCTAATTGGTTTGGCAGACCTCTTCCACTGCGTCGGTCCATCGAGTAGGTGATCTACCACGGCTCCTTTTTCCCTCCAACTGTCCTACAACAATGAGCTTCCCAAAATCATCGGGGTTACATCTGGCTACATGACCGAAATACTGGAGGACTCGTTGCATGCAGATAGTCGATAAACGGGTCCTTATGCCGAGTTCTTTTAAGATGGAAACGTTCGTGCGGTGCTCCGTTCACCACCACATCTCAAAAGCGTCGATCCTGCTCCTAGTGCGTGCCTTTAGTGTCCAGAGGGGTTATTATGACCTAGCTACGCAGTTCATTTTACGCTCAGAGGAAAGGACAGAGCTATATAACTGCCATAGCTGTGTCCCTTACGTTCGCCGTAAACTGAACTGCATAGCTATATCATAATAACACCCTAGGTCTCCGTAGCGTTAAGGAAAATAGAGAAGATAAGGGTCCGCATGAGACAAAAAATTAACTACGCTCCAATAATAAAAGCTGCCAACAAAATATCTTCTCTCTTTAATTTACACGCTGCATATTAACGATAGAATCCTCTGAACTTTATTTTTACACTTGGAATTTCACGTTCTTAGAGATAATTCTACCAGTTTAAAGTAAAACTTTACTTGCATATTTCTACGAAGCGGAGTACGAGTGAGGACTGCGCGGTAATTTAGATTTACGAGGAAACTACACTTATATTACAAAGAGAAAAGATGTGTATTTTTGTATGTTTGTAACGAATTAACTTAAAAACTACTGGACCGATTTCAAAAATTCTTTGACGAGTAGAATGCTATATTACCACAGGGTAGCATAGATTATGTTTTTGTTTTTATACGTAAACGGAGTCGCGGGAAACAATATCTACTAGCGCTTCGGACAGGACGAAGTTCATTATTAGGGTTCCATTTCTGAAGGGTGTTAAACGGAACCCTATTACTATGCCTATAAACGCTGTCGGTCGTACGTCCTAGCTTTAAATAGCTGTAAGAGATAGCGTAACTTTTGTCAGATTGACGACACGCTAGCCTAGTTGGGAGTGACCCTGGCTTCGAAGCTAGGGGTCCTGGGTTCAAATCCCGGTAAGGGCAGATATTTGTGTGATTAGCACGAGTTTGTTCCTGAGTCTTGGATGTTTTCTATGTATTTAAGTATATATTTCTCTATATAAGTAAGTTTATCGTTGTCTAGTACCCATAGTACAAGCCTAGAGCTTAGTTTGGGACTAGGTCAATTTGTGTGAGATTGTCCTGTGATTATTTATTTATTTATTTATTTATTTATTGTGTTATTACGGCGGATTTAAAAACAAATAAACAAAAGCTAATAAAGTAAAAAAATGCGTTTCCATACCAGAAACGTTATTTTGCAACGTATTTTATTTTCGTTGTATAAAAAGGTAAAACATACAATATAATGTATGGTTATAGGACAAACCCTAAAAACAACAAATGCTAAAAATGGTCAAGTAGGAGTTGGATTCGCGTATTAAGTCAGGTAATTCCACGATGACGTAACGAAAGTTACCATTTCAATGCGTGTTTTTTAACTTTTAATGCTAGTATTTTTCAAGACATTTTAAACACGTATATAGAGATTAATGCATTCTTCCATTATTTTGCAAATACCTAAAAAAACAAGCACAATGCTAGAAATTTGTAACTTACGAGTACGTTTCTCTCTGCCATGGAATTGCCCAGTCCTATCATATTAATTATTAGTAACAATATCTACTGTGTGGCGGTACGAAACCGACGGTGTGCGAGTCTGATACGCACTTGATCGATGTTTATTTATATATCATGGGATTACTCTTAACCAAGATCGACGATACCCGATACCAGAAGATACCACCTCACCATCATCATCAAATCATCCTACTGTTTTAATACGTCGCTGATCATTTTAGGACCTTGTCGTTGTCGCAGCTATTAATATACTAAATTCTAACCACTCTCAGTATAATACTGTTACGAGTAGGTATGGTTAGATAGGTAGGTGAATTAGAATCGAGATGTCGAGCCAAGGACGTCCATATAGTTAACGCGTTCAATCGAGTTCAAGGTCAAGGCTGTCGCTTTTTTAATACAAGGCCGCAATGTGTAGAACCTTCCAGTATCGAACTATCTAGAACGTCCCCGGCGGGTCAAGGTTCATCGGAAGGAGAAGGCATTCTTGAACATTCTGGGATTGGGAGTATAAAATGTGAGGCGCGCGCGCCGCGATTCATTCATTACTTGGAGAGCGAACAGTGCGAACAAGTACTTATGAATTCGACTGTACGAATATGTTGTACACACTCAACATAAGAACTTATTACCTACACTCGCTAGCTAATAATCTGATGACAAATTGAGACGCGAATTCTTTATCCTTACTTCCTTACTAATATTATAAATGTGAAAGCGTGGATGTTTGTTACGCTTTCACGCAAAAACTACTTGACGAATCATCATGATACTTTGTACACGTATTCTGGGACCTCCCAGAATACGTGTACAAAGTTTCATGAGTGTTGTTACAAAATAAAAATAAAACTTACTAAACTAAACTAAACTTTTTTAATAAAAAGTATCCTATGTTACTTTTAGTAGGTACTAGAAGTAACATAGGATACTTTTTATTAAAAAAAAAATTACAAAAAAAGAAAAAAAATGACAATTAAAAAATTGCAGCGGGCGAAGCCGCTGGCGGGTCGCTAGTAAGAATATACATTTACGTATTTTGTGCTTATTCAGTCTGTGACACGTAAAGTATTTATTGTTCGGAGAAACAAATTGTCTCAAAGGCTAGACGACCCCGCCTCTTGCACGCTGAGCGATCTCAGGTAAAATAGAAATTGGTCTTCTTTATAAGACGTCTCGTTTTGCATTTTTAGCGAAACGATAGAGAGAGCAATTCCGTTTCTCCGACTCTCTTTGTAATGTATAAACTGTTTGAAAGTTGAAGTTTAACAATACGTCTAGCATATGTATTAGCCAGTGTTTTTAGGGTTCCGTAGTCAAACTAGGAACACTAATAGTTTCGCCATGTCCGTCCGTCCGTCGGTCCGTCCATCCGCAGCCTAGCGCAGAGACTCTTAGTACTATGAAGCTATAATTTGGCATGAATATGCATATTAGTCACGCCAACAATGTGGTCCATTAAAATATTAAAAAAAAACATAAACATATTTTTTGGGTACTTCCCCTACACGTAACGTGAAGATATTTTTTTTCTCGTCAACCCTATAGTGTGTGGTGTCGTTGGATAGGTCTTTCAAAAACATTAGGTGTGTACCTGTGTATCTGTCTGTGGCATCGTAACTCCTAAACGGATGGACCAATTAGGATTTCGTGTTTTTCTTTTTTTTTTTCTTTATTTATTTTAAAAAAATACAAAAAAAATTAACATACAGATCTGCCAAACTGCGTAACAGTTTGTTGCCAGAAAAAAAAGGAAGTATGTAAGCCCTCCACCTTATAATTATTCAAATTAAATTAGGTATAATAGGTACTTAAATTAAATAAACCCGCTTACACACGGCGGCTACTAACTGAGAACTCTGCTTAAACCTTGCGGTCACAAACTCACAAGTCACTACCTCGAGCCACCAGGCCACCGAGACCAAGTGATTTCTGTTAGTAGGTATGTAGTTGTTACCCTACGAGATAGTTCAGATCAGATATCCTTATGAAATCTGCCCAGCAGCACTTTCTTCAACCTTTTCTTATAGACTAGCTTTGACATATTGTCGCATGTCCTAGTGTCTTCTTGCAAAGTTTTTATAAGTGTTGGTACAGAGAATTTTCTTGTTCTTTTCCCATAATAATTTAAAAAAATGTGAGCGAGCCGTTTACAAGTTATGAGCTCTGATCCCGATTTTGTCGAAAGTGTTATATCCTGGCCCACCATACTACAAACAGGGAGATTTTTGTAAGTGGGAATTTAACTTTATACATGCATACATAACATCACGCGTTCATTCCCAGAGTGGGGTAGGCAGAGCTATAGAAATACCAACAACTCTAAAATGACTTGTTGATAATTCTGTAACCACATTTTGCACAATCAGGCCAAGAAGTTTACTAGTGTATTAGAGACAGGTTGCAAGCCCATCGCCTAACAATACTATAAGCCCTTATTCCCTTAGTCGCCTCTTACGACATCCACGGGAAGACATGGAGTGGCACTATTCTAATCCGGCAACCACACTGTTAATAAATAATTATAATAATAATATAATCACTGAAATAAAGTTTAAACTAAATTGCCTTGATTATGTATCTCTTATAACACACCCGATCTCAAGAGGTTAAAAAACTTCAAAACTGGACCTCTTTTCTAATGGGTTAAAACGATATGGCGACGACGACGACGTTTTATGTTGGTATCGTAACCGGCCACTATTACTGGTAAGTGAATGTGCTATCAAAACGATGATAATACGGAAGTACCTAAAGGCAATATGGTTTTGTAGAAAGATAGGACAATAGAGAGATTTCTCCCCAGGCAAAATACCCGCCTGAGGAGAAGTCCATTGGGATGAAGTTGAAAGTGGTATTTCAGTTCGACTGACTGAGGAAACTTCGTTAGCGAGATGTAGCGCACTGTCAGATTTAGAACAGAGGCCCAGTGATGAAATCTTTCCAGTGAAAATATACGTGTACGGAGCCCGTTAAAATTGATGCTCATTGTATAGTCAACAGCAAAAGTAGATGATCGTTTTAGTACCTGTCACTTTCACTACTTTGCCACATGCCAATTGTTGTAGTATTGCTACGTTAGTGCGATAAAGTAGTAACTGCGGTTGATTGTACAGTGGTGTCTTTCGGCGCTGAAGAAGTCGCCATGTGCGAGTGGGTCTCGCGAACGCAGGGTTCCGTTCTGTTACCGTTATTGATATCAAGCAAAAAACGGCAAAACAATCACGTTTGTTGTATGAGAGCCCCACTTAAATATTTATTCTATTCTGTTTTAGTATTTGTTGTGATAGCGGCAACAGAAATACACCATTTGTGAAAATTTCAACTGTTTAGCTATCACGGTTCATGCGATACAGCTTGGTGACAGACAGACGGACAGTAGTGTTAGTAATAGGGTTCCGTTTTTACACTTTAGGTACGGAACCCGGTAGCAGTAGATAACAGCTATTTTTGATATATGACTCTTTTTAATGTATGTCTGCCTGTAACACCCCTAGTTTTAGATGCGGAATGTCTATGATAAACGCCTCGATTTGCATGCACACTTTGCTAGTAGCTTGTAAGAAACATGCACCCCTGGGAAATTACTTTATGCACCGGGATCTGCACAACGTAAGACTCGGTGCATTATTATTATGCATCTCGTAAAGGATTTGCATCTTAGATGCATCTGTATATCATGGTATGCTTGGATTCGTTTCGAAGGAAATGCATTTTCTTTATTTATGTCAGGGAAGTTTGTAAGTTGCATATTGATTCATTACTGAGACTCTAACCTAAAGTAATAGTTTTACCGAGTAGAACACAGCTCCTGTTAAGGGTTCCTAAAGTTACTTTAGCTATAGCATGGAGAAATTGACGTGAACAAACTAATACTTTTAAACGTGTGAACTCGAAGCGCTCTTCAAAGTTCTTAACTTCTGATATTACTTCTGTAACAAAAATAAAAGTAGATATACGTTACTAAGGGTAGTTTTTTAACCCTGAAAACTGTTATATTTCTTTGGAGTGTCGTTGGAACTGTCTAGCCATTATGCGAACTGAATTATTTTTCTCAGCCTTAAGAATTAAAAACCGGGTAAGAGCATGTCGGACCATGCTCAGTGTAGGGTTCCAAAGCCATTAATAACTTACTATAAACTGAAAAATCAACAAGTAATAACTAATTTTCTATTTAAGGTCATTTGGTGCCGTCTTAGATGATTTTAGTGGGTATAAACACTTGAATCGCCTGTATCTCAATACCCAATGATGTCTACTTAGTCGTAAAATTGTTTTCACAACCTACAATATTTTTAGAAGAACTATCTTACGACACCCCAGACTATGGGGTAGACGAGAAAAAAATACAACCCCACTTTTTGTGTAGGAGAGGTACCCTTTTTTTACATTTTATTATACCACTTTGTTGACGTGACTAATATGTACCTTCATGCTAATTACAGCTTTGTAGTACTAAGAGTCTCTGCGCTAGGCTGCGGACGGACGGAGGGACATATGGACGGACAGACGGACGGACATGCCGAAACTATAAGATTTCCTAGTTTGACTACAGAACACAAAAAAAAACTTTCAATACGTACTGCAGGAATACATTCATTTTATAGCCTATAGACCAACAAAAAGTGTTCGCAAAGAATCAGGAAAAATTACGTAGTGAAATTAGTAAGTAACCTCCATAAAATAGGGGTTATAAGTTTCACGTGTGTAGGTATTAGTACAGAATGTGTGTTCCTGTGTGATTATCTCTAGCATCTTATTTGCAAAAGCTAAACTTCTAAGCAAAAAATCCAATCAATTCGCTGATTCATTTTGATTAAAAATATTATTTTTTTCATTTTAATATTGATACTAAAGTTTAATGTACCAATACTTCAAATACTTTCATGAAAAGACCAGGGCCTTTACGATATCGCGTTTGACGTGTTTTAGAATCGTTTATATCATAGTCGCCATTATTGTAAATGACATAAGAGTTATCAGAAAGTTGACAATACGGAAACAAATAAAGACGATATCGTTATTAGCGTGTAAAATCCCAGCCCTGTCAATGAGTCAAAACTTGTCAGAGCTGTGTCCACCTTCCGTCTTTATCAACATACCAGCTCGATGGTACCAATATATTATTGTATTATCAATAATTGCATAAGTACACAAAATTTCAAATCAATCCGACATTTAGGAGAAGGTTAAAATCAACTTCCATGATTTTATTACAATGTTTGTTAGTTATTTACTTACAATTGAATCTGATATAAGATTGTTAAAAATATTTATTTTATAAGAATAAGGAGCTGTAGAGATAATGTTAGTCATTATCGAATACTTTTATTACAACAGTATTACAACCGTATTACAAAATACCGCTGTGTCCCTCCATTAGCCGCATATTGTGGGCCATCAAACTGATGGTCGCGACGGTCCCGTAATGCGGCAAAAATTGCCCTTTCGATCCCACAGGATAAAAGATCAAAGGACGCTGAAAGGGAACTTGGGTTCCCTCTGTAATGAGTGTCTAATAAATGTCGGGGACAAATGAATATACAGAATAGACGACGAACCTTGGTGTTTATTAACCGACGAAAGTCGGTGGTAGTTCTCTTTCCGTCGCGTTTTTGTGTTGTATATTTATACTATGACCAATACCAGTATAAATATGTGAAAATTTACCTTTTTTAGGGTTTTTTAGTCAAACTAGGAACCCTTATCGTTTCACCAAGTCCGTCCGTCCGTCCGTCCGTCTGTACGCAGCCTAGCTTAGAGATGTGACACGACGACCCTAACAGAGTCTGTACTTCTCACAAATGTAAATTGGATGATGTAGCCGTACCTTTATAACATAAATACAGAGTGTAGTGGTGACCTTTAGGCCACATTAGATTAGTGAATGGGCTCTTTAAGTAATTCTTGTAATTGGCTGGAGATTCCTTTCTTTGAAAAGCTATAAATTTGAAAGTAGCGCAAACGCATTCGAGAAACAAAAGCCCTTAGGGATATTCAATTGCATTTTAGTCCTGACGAGAGGAAGTTGTATCTCAGTCCTGACGAGAGGCAGTTATAGCCTAGACTTAAATAAGAACAGTCTTAGTTCATATTTTCAGATACTACCAGGAATCATGATTCCACTTCTCTAGAATAATTATCTTAATAATAATACCACTGTTCAAGTGAAGTTCTCATTTAAAAGTTAGTTACAATAATAAATCATAAACAGGTCTAATTTGGTGAGTTTTTGAACTAGATTCCTAGATATATAATCAATGCTTTTAGACAGTGTTCCTGAGATTCTTCGTCTTCAGATTTACTAATTAAACTTTTCCTTAAGTATTCCTCGGCCCGAGCTACTAAATTTGCTACGTCTTCATATATTTATAAAAATCAAGAAAGTAAAATGGTTTGGTTTTATTCTAATTATCCTTTCCTTACAGCTTTATACCACAGTTCTTCTATGTGTTATGTTTAATACTTATTTCTTCCACAGCGTTTTGTCTTTATTGACCTGACTAGGTCCTGGTCCAATAAAACCCAGTGCTATTCTTTATCTTTAATATAACAAAAGCTCTACAGAGTCCTTGAATGCCCACGATTAGGGACTAGCACTGGAGAAATTGTGCTGGGATCTGAAAGCAGGAATGAAATCCAAAGGCTTGCCAGATCAGGTTCTTCATCACCTTCATTCATATGCATTATCACGCCCTCCATTTCCACTAAACCTATGGCAGTTTTTAAGCACTTACTAGAGAGCGTAAATATTATCATACTTGATAAAAAATGTAGGGCCAACTCACTATTGTGGATTCCTCTTATTCCCCTTGATTGACTGACATACAATTTCCAACAAAGACTATTAGTACGTTCTTTTGTATTCATCCTAGCTTCATACTCCTTCAGAGTTATTCTCGCACGAAGACTGACCCATCTGGCGTCAAGGTCTACTGAAAGGGGCGGCGGTGGTGCCCCCTTCCACACTTTGTGGCGAGCTTAAAACTATTTTTATTTTCTTCTCATACATCATTCTTTTGACCCTGGATTGCTACGTCTCAACGTATTCCTAACAATCTTCTAGACGATCTCGCTGGCCTTTTGATTATTATATCATTTACTAGTATTCTGAACGTTTAATTAGATATTTAGTTTTCCTTTTTAGTTTTCCATTGCTCGTAGTGTTACAGAGACTTGGTAATAGAAAGCTGTAATTTGGCATGAATATACAAATTAGTCACACCAACAAAGTGGTACAATAAAACCACGAATTTTTTTTTTACATTACCTTTTCTAAACGTAACGTGGGGATGTACTTTTTTTCTCGTCTACCCCATAGTATGGGGTGTCGTTAGATAGGTCATAAAATATTATGGGTTTATAAATTCAATTTTTCGATTAAAGGATCCGTTTATGAAATATTAAGCGCTAATTTTTGTAAGTGTCAAGTGTCCCCCCCCTCCTACAGCCAAAACTACGAATACAAAAATCAGATAAAATCTTAAATGAAAGCGCATGTATCCAACTTTAAAGGAAAACTACCACGACTAAGAAGACATAATTGGTTTTTGAGAAACAAGCGAATAAAGTGTGTTTACCTACTAAAATCATCTAAGACGGCATCAAAATGATTTTAATTAGAAAATTAGTTATTACTTGTTGGTTTTTATGTTTTTAGTACTTAACGGCTTCGGAACCTACACTGAGCATGGTCCGACATGCTTTTGACTGGTTTTTTTTAATATGGATTAGAACAACTTTATTTCGGACAAACTTAACACTTTCGCGGTTTTAGCTAGCCGGCAGCCACGAATTTACCGAAATATAACAAAACCTTCGGCTAGAATTCCTCCTTTAAAAAGGTCAACAGATCGTAACTCTATACTCACCCTACAGATGATTTGAAACTTATCTTGTGGCGGGCTCCAACAACTCGATGCTTAGTGTTATTCCAGTCTTAACTCGTAATTACTCTGCGAGCTCCGTCGTCTCCATAGATTAGTGTCGGGGCACAGCTAGTGGATCGGTCCGGGTACCGCAGGGGGTTCTTTGAGATGGGCTTCTTCTTCGACACGAGGACCCGTTGGCCTAGTTGAAAGTGACCCTGCCTACAACGCTAGCGGTCTCGGGTTCAAATCCCGGTTAAGGCAGATATTTGTGTGATGAGCACGAATATTTGTTCCTGAGTCTTCGCCGTTTTCTTTGTATTTAAGTATATATTTCTCTATATAAGTAAGCTTATCGTTGTCTTGTACCCATAGTACAAGCCTAGAGCTTAGTTTGGAACGAGACAAATTTGTGTGAAAAAAAGGGGTGACCTATATTTAGCAATAGGTACACAATCTACCTATGTAGTATTCGCTCCATTTAAAATTCCTGGCATGCGTCTAATTAAAGTCTGACGATTTTGGCGACATATTCAACTTAATGGATTTTAGATGTTTCGCGTTGGTTATAAAAAAAAATATACCATTTCTTTTGAATTGTTATTGTTGTGTAGTTGCACTATTAATATTAAAGAGTTTTCTCGTAAATAATGTTAAAGTAGGGTTATTGGAAGCTAAATACAAAAGTTCAACAGATCTTTAAAGCACTTTGGTGAGTAAAAATACAGGCACCTCGACGTGGTGGAATAGCTTGAAAAGCTTCTTAATTTGCAGCATAAACGCTTTGTCATATTTATCTGTAAAAATATTTCTTTTCAAAAGCATTTTCTTTATTATATCACTTTAAAAATATTCATAGTTGGCTTTATTGCCGTCACTTTCCAACAGACATTATCTTTAGGTCGGGACTTTAGGCAATTTGGCATTTTTATAGGCTAATTAGGATGAAATATATGATAGATATTTCTTAAAGTGCGCGTCTGCTTTTTAATACTTAAGTAACCTTAATTTATGCAAACCACCGACACCCTTCCGATCCCTTTTATCGTACGTAACGTTAATTATCTCAGTACTACATAATGAACTAGCTGCATAAAAATCCTTTTAAACTTTTCAGAGGAAGAGTCAAACGTGAACACCCTTTGATCTCAAAGGCTGTTGTTTCTTCAATCTTAGCTAACGGCGCCCAGGATAGGATTAACGTTCTCATTTGCAAACTAAACACGTTTCTTATTAAACATTTCATGTATGGAATAAGCTGAATTGCAAATTTGTTAGAGACAGTACACAATAGGGCACAGATTGGATCAGTATAACTTTAAGTTTACTGCAGAGTTTTACATGGTTCCACTAAAAGATCAAAGAGATTTTCCATGCGAGATAAAGAGTTCGTTACTTGAAATCCTGGTTTAATCGTGTTGAGGGTATTGTACTCGGAAATAATAGAAAGCTCAAAGGTTACGTGAAACACGAAAAGCATGTGAGTACTTGAAAACTGAAGGTAGGGTACCGATAAGAGTTGGGCAAAATTTATCTGTTTACGAATAACTGGGAAGATAACTTCGTTATTAAAGGTAACTAAATAATCTGGCATTTTTATTTTGAATTTATCTAGATGAGCTTTATTCTTAGCTAGATAAATTAGTTGGGCTTTTAAATAAACAATGAATGTTAGTAGTACAGTCATGTAGAGCTAGAAGTTGTCGAGCACAGTGAAAATAATCTACAACACCGAATGATATTTGAAAAACTTGTCGTGTAATATGGCTAAATTGGAGATGACATGTCGAAAGCCAGAGCTAGAAGACGACATTGCAGCGTTTATGCAATTGCAACAATTTCTAATGAGTCTACTTAGCTGTTACCATTCGAGCGATGCAAAATGCAAATTCTCATTCGCAAATAATATTACGATTTTATAAGCAATGGCAGTGTAACGGTTTGACCCGACTTGACATTCTATATAAAATTATTTATGTAAGTTAACTTCAATAACAAAGGAGGTTGGTTATCTTCATCTAGATCATTTATTTAAATTAAAGAGATGACAACACATTATTTGTGACTGACGTTATCTTTGAATAAATTATTTTGCTAAATGATTTTGCAAATTATAAACAAGTCTTTTTAGAGTTGTTGGTATTTCTGGTAGCTCTGCCTGCCCTACTTTAGAAATGAAGGAGTGATGTTATGTATGAATGTATTTTCAAATGATTTTATTTAAAATAATTATCTGGATAAGAAATTATTTAAATAAAGCCCAACTCTGGTGCCGTCTATAAAAATGAAACTTGCAAAGAAACATTATTTTTTTTGAATTCGGTACGTTAAGGTTTTTTCATTTTAATAAGTAGTGAGTACTTACATAAAGTTGATTGAAGGGTGTTAATAAAAACGGAAGTGTTGTCTTGAAAGAACAATATAGCGATAATTAAAAAAGAACTGCAATCATACGTTGCTGAATCAAATAACAAAGCGCGATTGAAAAAAAAATGGGTTTATTTTATGACGTTATTATTATTATGCAAAAGCATTAAAAAAATATTTCGGGTTTGGATAAATTCAGTTGGAGAGTCTGAGAGCAAGAGAGAGAGAGAGAGAATAGAAATCCAAAGGCCATTGCACTGTATTTTGCTAAAACACTTCTACTGTTTTTAAACCATTTACTATGACACCATCTCGACTAATTAGCAATCAAGCTCGGCGGGGGTTGCATTTTGGCTTAATGAAGTCGATCGACAGCTTAAAATCAACTCCCCTATGCTCTCTGTCATTATGAGATAGCTATTAACACGTTCAATGCCGAGAACTCAATTTGGAGTCATTTTTGTTTAGAAACGAGGGAACCTAGCAATGTGCAAGTTGCAGAATATTTCCATTAGTTTGGAAATATTCTCAAAAACAGAAAAAAATCCCGGAATATAAATATGAGAGCTCTGAGAAAGTTGTCTTACCAAGTAAAATTAAAATACTTTCATAGTTTAAAAAGTTTCTAAGTTTCTTAACGAGTTGTTACCTAAGTTTTGATTGGGCAGCAGATCAAATATAGTTTTATGTAATAAGGGATATTATTTATTACTAGGGGTATTAGTAAATAATGGATATTGACGACACGGTGGTCTAGTTGGGAGTGACCCTTCCTCCGAAGCTAGCGGTCCTGGGTTCAAATCCCGGTAAGGGCAGTTATTTGTGTGATGAGCACGAATATTTGTTCCTGAGTCTTGGATGTTTTCTATGCATTTAAGTATTTATTTCTCTATATAAGTATGTTTATCGTTGGCTAGTACCCATAGTACAAGCCTAGAGCTTAGTTTAGGACTAGGTTAATTTGTGTGAGATTGTCCCCTGATATTTTTTTATTTATTTAGTGAGTATCGAAATTAACAATATAATTAGACGACTAATTTTTGTTACTCACATGTAACAGTTACCCTTTTTTAATTTTAGTTCTTAATAGGTACAATTTCTTTGAAAAATACCCATTACTTTTATATTGTATTGACAAATTTGTTGTATGGTTGGGTTTAGGAAATCGTCAGAAATGTGCACAATAGTATTATGACCATTAAAATCTTGTCGATTTCCAAGTAAACTTAAATATATGAAAACGAAGATGACGTAGATTTTCTCTGTACGGGATTTGAAGCAAGAAGGATTGTGTGCTTTAAGTTAGAGAGGAGGAATTCTGTTGTGTACTTACTTGTTGAAATGTGGTAACAATAAATACCATTTAATAAAATGTATGTATCGACAAAAAAATATAAAACAAAATAGTTTCATTTACGTTTTACGTATCAAGTAAGTAGGTAGGTATTTATTTTTCTACGAGTCAATAGATTACCTACTTAACTCATTTGTACATGATTAAATGATTGACGACTAATGGTTAATAATTTCAATAAAACTATTTGAAATCATATTCTATGTAGCGTGACGTCATTTTTGCGTCAGCGGCATGAAAATTACGGGCTCTGGACTGGAATTCTACAAGGTAATAACGATATCGTATTTGACGTGTTTCCGTATTGTCAACGTTTTGATAACTCTTACGTCATTTACAATAATGGCGACTGTGACATAAACGATTCTTAAACGTGTCAAACACGATATCGTTTTAACGCACCTGAATAGAGGCCCTGGGCTGGGATTCTACACGGTAATAACAATAGAGGCACAGGGCCTCTATTCAGGTGCGTTAAAACGATATCGTGTTTGACACGTTTAAGAATCGTTTATGTCACAGTCGCCATTATTGTAAATGACGTAAGAGTTATCAAAACGTTGACAATACGGAAACACGTCAAATACGATATCGTTATTACCTTGTAGAATTCCAGCCCTGGTTATAATAATAGGTCAAATAGGTAGCTGTGTCCTTTTCACTTCCTGGAAATAGAGAACCGTTATAATGTAATGCGGCCGTACTCAATCCTACGTCGAGCCAAGCGCGAAACCCGTGTTAAGAAAACAAAATGGTATTTGAAAATGTATAATTTAATAAAATAAAAACTAAGACAACAATGGCAATTGTTAATAATGTTCACTATACACTAATAATAAACAAAATCTTTTAAAGAAATTTGCTACATAATTATTTTTTTTATAACTATATACATTTTTATTAAAGGCATTGATGTTGGATAATGATTTGTGATTTCTTTTTGTTTTTTTATTGTACATCTATGGCACATTTTAAGTCTATATTAGCGATAAAATACATTGTGTATGATCTTACCAACTTTATTATTATTCAAAACTGTATTGCAAAGTAAATTACGAGCGAAATTGGCACCAGTTAAATTAAAATATTTACAACTATGTCCAAAAGACTTACAAAGCTAAGTAACTCCGAAATAATTACATAGAGCAAATATTAGGGTGGATCAACTTTTCGTTGTTGTTATTCTGTCCCGTAAGCCAGGAGACAACAGTGATAGAGTTCCTTAGAAAAATGGTTATAATATACACTACTAATACGCTTGGAAGAAAACCCATAAAAGAATGGGCTTGTAATTGCCACAAAAGCCGATGTTTGCTGGATTTATACACTTTAAAATCGTGGTTTTAAAGAGTGACCCAGGAGACGTCACCATGGCAACGAGCTACAAAGAAAAGTTGATTGACCCATTAACAAACTAAATTGCCGTATCAATAAACTGGGTCTTGAGTGCCACACCGATCTCAGGACTCGTCAAAGATGACAAGTGTTCCATGACGACATTTACTTTGACGTGACGCGTAATGGGCACTAAAGATTAGTTTAAAAGTACAGCCATTATGGGTTTGACATTTGATATTATCAATTAATGTATTTCGTTAAATTTTTATCAAAAAGCCTATGACAAACAAGCCTTATAGTGAAACAGTGGATAGTGGCATTCACGTCACAATTTGAATTTTCCTCCTTTGAGTCGGATTGGTCACAACTCTGGGTAACGGCGGCCAGCGGTAAAAAGTAATGCATAGAGATGTACAAAGCATGCCACCTATCACCGCTCATCGAGGAGACGTATTTCAACGCACCACTGTAGACCTAAAGTTGTTGCCAGACTGCGACACTGAAGAGCAATTTCAATCAACACGTCAGTTAATAAATATAAATACTTTCAGTGTTCCTTTTAAGCAGGTATACCTAGAACCAAGAAAGTTTAATTTTGATTAAAATTTCATAACAAGTTTTGTTTGGAAACTTAACAAATCGAACAATTCAATTGAGCAAAACACAACTTTTCAAATTTCCGTTCTTTATCCTTCGACTTTGAAATAGAACTTCGAGAAGTTCGCTTCGAATTTATACTCGTACTTTAATGCTTTTCAATCCACTCTCCCGAGATGGTGTAATGGTAGGCGTTCTCAGGTCTGCATCGTATGCAATCAACTAGTGACGACCGAATATAGTACGTAGTGAGTCTTACAACGCATAAACGGGTTTTCCAATTCGTTGTACGTCTTACCCTACAAGGGTAAGACCAACCCTGCTGCTGCTGGATGTCTTACAAAGACATCCAGCGATCCACACCGAACACATCAAATTACGCCTAACCACGATTTAGCGCATAAGCGCCAGCGGCAGCGATGAGCGAGTGTTACCAAACAAATGCACAAAGACGTATGAGGCATGCCACGACATTTATGAGGTGATTTGTATACAATTGTTTCCACCGTCCGCCGCCATAGCAGGTCTCTGTTAACAAATTCCCTGTTTAGGTACGCTAAACGTGCCTAAATGTGGCCATCTCTTTCTATCACGTGCAATGCCCTCTTTCGGAGGCGAAGCCTAGAGCTAGGGTTGCCAACAGCTTGACCTATTAAATGAAAATTCAAAGCGCGAACGCGTGTGTCCCGTAGCAGTGCGTGGCAACCATACTAATAGAGTGCAGTGCTTAGGGCCGGCCCGCAAGTGCTTGTAGCGGCGCGACGAAATCAAAGAGTGAACCGCCTCTGGCCATAGTCACCACAAAATCATCAAATTAGAAATAAAGAAGACCTTCATTACAACTGCATAATTATGTCTACAATATACTGTCTGTAATCATCATAGATAATGGTTTCAACAGAAACCAGGGTTCGTATGTTCAATGACGCATCGTTTGCAGTACTTTTTGACAGCCCGGTAACCTCGCAGCGTGACAGGCGTGTCCTGTATGTTCAGTTGTGTCAGCCCTCGGCAGTAGTACGCGACCGCTTCGAGTCCGTCGTCTCCGATAAGCTCGCAGCCTCTGAGAGCCAGTTTCTTCAGGTTAGGACAGCAGCGGGCGAGGATCTGTAAATAAAATATAATTCACTAATCGTTAAAGTTCTAATTCTTTCATTGCCTTCATTGTAATTTGTGCTGTGGATTTATTACATAACATAAAGAATTCGGCTTAAACTAGGGACTGGCTGTATGTCAGGCGTCAAAGAACGTTAAATTACGTCACTCACAACACTTGCTCGCTTGTAGTCTAATACAGGAACTGTATTTTACTAAGTATAACCATATTGCTTTTGACATGTTATCGTATTGTAAACGTTATGATGACTCTTATTTATTGAGAGTAACGGCGGCCGAGTTAAAAGCAATACGATACCATGTCGAAAGTAATATTGTTTTACCATGTAGAAGAGAGCCCTAGGTTGGTTTTGTAAAATGTATGGGCCTGACAGGTTTAAATCTTGATTTAAAACTAAAACAAGATTTATCTTTTTCATGTTTCCCTTGTTTGTAGACAACAGAGTTTCCTACAGAGCATTATTTGAGAGATTTTTCATGTCTTTATGACTAATCCAGTGTTTTAATTAATTTTATAACATGGGAAAGCAAATATGTTTCGTATGTATTTGCCCGTTTAAATTTATGTTTTATGCAACAAACTGAGACTGCTGGTTGTTGAGACGGCTTCCGTAAAATAAAGACGCTTACCTAGAAACTTGGAATGCAAGTTGCCGACCAATCATAAAATAACTAAACATCATGCAAAAACTTGATAAACTTACGTGTGATAAAAAAACTTAGTAAAAATAATAAACGAATATTGAATTTCAATAACTAAAAAAAAACAAACTTACTTGTTTCAAACATCAAAGGTAGTATAAATTTAAATATCAGATTACCTTTGATGCTGTACGAAAATAACTAAAAATTCGAAAGCGCAACTCTATTATAACAAATTCATTTTCAAAACCTTTCATAAATCCAATCATATTTTCACGTAAAACAAAATCACTTCTTATAGCTTCATTCCTTCAGAATGGAAAGTAGATATCACCTGGCTTCAAAAATCTATCAAGACCATGCATGCTATCTCCACCCTTATCTTTGACCACATAAAAGTTCTGTTCCCTTGCGTGGGCGGAAAATTTTGTAAAGATGTGTGTGATTGATTGAGTCTTCGTTGATGGATGTACGCAATTTCGAATCTTATCTGATCTTTTTTTTTATTATTGTTACGTATCGATCACTACGTATGTGTATTAAGAGAAAACCTGCGTAAAGCCCTTGAGAAATATATTGCCATCGCGCCGAAGCAGTGTGAGATATAGAAATAGCAATGCTCATAGAAGAGTTTTGTATCTTAATTCGATTTTGGATACTTTAAGATACAGTATAGTATTCCGTGTGGTTGCCGGGTTAGAATAGTGCCACTCCATGTCTTCCCGTGGATGTCGTAAGAGGCGACTAAGGGAATAAAGGCGTGTAGTACTGTTAGGCGATGGGCTTGCAACCTGTCTCTAATATACTGGTAAACATCTTAGCCTGACTATGCAAAATGTGGTTACAGAATTATAAACAAGTTTAGAGTTGTTGGTATTCTGTTGCTCTGCCTACCCCACTCTGGGAATAAAGGCGTGACGTTATGTATGTATTTATGTAAGATACAGTGTGCTTGCTGATACGAATCAGTGGAGCTAGATACGTTTCATTCTGAGATCATTATTGACAAAAGAATTTACAAGCTGATGTTAAACTTTACCAATATTATTTAGAATGAATGTTCGACGGCACGTTGGCCTAGTTGGAAGTAACCCTGCCTCCGAAGCCAGCGGTCCTGGGTTCAAATCCCGGTAAGGGCAGATATTTGTGTGATGAGCGCAAATATTTGTTCCTGAGTCTTGAATGTTTTCTTTGTATTTATGTTGTCTAGTACCCATAACGAAGAGCTTAGTTAGGGACTAGGTCAATTTGTGTGAGATGGTGCCTTGCCTTTTGTTTTTTTAAATGCTTTCTTTGCGATAATTATGTGGTGTTTAATAGAGGTTTGGTATTGTATTCTATAATTTCAAATACAAAACCAGAGCAAATGTCAACTTTGCCCCATAGATACTCAGGTCTATTTTGCGCTATCAACCATGTCGGAAATCTCCTTCAATGGCATTGAAAAGGTTAATGGCTGATCACAAAAACTGAAAAAACACGAAAATAGAAGAAATTGACTTAATCTTGATGAATGCGAGTGGAACAATACAAACGATCGAAGAGATTCTTAGAGAAAGCCCAATGTCCAACAGAGGACGTATTTGGGCTGATTTGATAATGATAAATGTAATCTTGGAGATTTCTTCGAAGATGAGGTCTTGATTGAAACGCAGTCTGATAAAATTGTTTAATGATACAATAGTCTTTAAACGTCACCAAATAGACAGGCTTTATTGTGACCATATAAAGTACTAAAGTCTGTGTCAATCAAACGTGCAAAAGATGTAAAAAAAAAACAAACGAATCAATTCACCATAAATACTCGATAATCACGTACTTTTACAAATCAAGTTAAGTATTTGCAATTATTTATAGAATAGATAGTTTTTATAATATATTAAGTTTCCGATGAAATAAGCATTCAGTATACGTTATTTTTAATAAAAACACTCTTGGTGAATATTTCAGGTTATGTGTCAAACAGTGGGGTACTAATTTGATGACATACTTTTCAAGTTCGATTGACACAGACTTAAGTGAAATTTAAAATTAAAACTAAAAGTACAACTAAACTAAAATTGAAAAGCAAAGTAATTCCTGGGTTTTTAAAAAAGGTAAAGATAAAGTGAGTCCAAATAGTATTATAAGCGAATTTCATAACGCAGAATAAAATAGATATATTTAGTATTGATTAGTTAAAATTGCAATTAAATGCCAAATATAAATACTTGTATTTTTAATATTTTTTTAATTTTATGTATAACGTTAATAATGTTAATATGCTACACCAAACTGGTAAAATAAAATTGAGACCTTAAGTTACATAAATTATACCACCTCATGTATATATCGCAAATAAATGAATAAATAAATAATAAATAAATATCAGGGGACAATCTCACACAAATTGACCTAGTCCCAAACTAAGCTCTAGGCTTGTAATATGGGTACTAGACAACGATAATCATACTTAAATAGAGAAATACATACTTATATATATATAGAAAACATCCAAGACTCAGGAACAAATATTCGCGCTCATCACACAAATATCTGCCCTTACCGGGATTTGAACCCAGGACCGCTGGCTTCGGAGGCAGAGTCACTCCCAACTAGGCCAACGTGTCGAATAAGTCTTAAAAAGGTTGTGACATTATAACAAAGATGCTGGCATCATTTCCTCACTGAATAGTTAAACTAATGCGTTGACCGAGGCAACTGCCAGCTCTTCAGTCTCCAGTGACGTCAATGAGCCTTTTCGAAATTTGAAGCCAAAACTTTTGACAGGCGTTAAACAAAATCAAAATTTGCAGGCATATAATTGTTAATAAAAATTAAGCCTGATTTTAACGAAATTACATTTGAAGGGCTTTGGTACTTGTTTACATGTCATTAAGTCACAGGACTACAAAGCCTTTGTGATTGCAAACATGAAAAACAAAGGTCTCGTGCTGTCATTTTATACGTTATACCGCCCAATTATTAAATGTGACTGGCAACCCTGGATTTTGCGTGCTTTGATATTCTTATGGGGGGGACAAGTGGTGACAGGCCTTAAATGAACAATTTTACAAATACACATAGGAGCTGAATAGAAATCAAATAAATGAGGTTTTTTCTATGTGTGTGTAGGAATATGACAACACAGGCTGATAGAAAAGTTGAACAATGACTTCTGTATAATATACAGTTTTAATTAAGAATTCGTTTCCATCCACGCATCGACTACTTATTGTATCTTGTCACATAAAATGATGTAATAAATAATTCAATAAATGAATATCGGGGGACAATCTGACCACAACTAAACAACCGGTGAAATTACTAGCATAGAGGCATTCCATCTGAGTCCTCAGGATTGGCAGCGCATTTGAGGTCTTAGGATAATAATCTTAAGAATTCAATTCATGTGTATGGGTCTCAGATTCCACTTACCATCAGGTGGCCTGAGTGCTCGTGTGCCTTCTCCTTAACATAAAAAAAAAGTTCTCGGCTCGTACTATGGGCACTAGACAACGATAAACTTTTATAGGTAAATGCATATTTAAATACCTAGAAAACATCCAAGACTCAGGAACATCACATCTCGCTCACCACACAAAAAAAAAACCCATACTGGGAATCGAGCCCAGGTCCGCTAACTTCGTACTTCGTAGATTCACTACCAAATACACTAAAGCGTCGTCAAATGTTTTAACTTGGTCGTCATTGCTGTCGAAAAAATAAGAGGTTTCATAACGTTGACTATACGATATCATGACTAAAGCAATATGGTTTTACCTACTAGAATAGAGCACCTGAGAAGGCATTTATATTACTTAACTAACTATGTCTAAAAACTGGCGAATGCCACGAATTCGCATTAGCTGTGTTAGGTATGATATTAGCAAAACATATTAATAGATATTAACACAACAAACAAGCAAACTTGCTTGTTATAGCAAGACATCAATTAGACAGTGTCGACGGAGCGCCGCTACGGAGGTCCTATTTCTGGGTGGTTTGGCCCTCCAGGCCAGCTGTAAAACTAACATAACCTAAACCTACCTTCGATTCTATAATCTAACTCCATTATTTGCAAATATCATGTTTTGCTAATATTATACATACATGACATCACGCGGTCATTCCTAGAGTGGGGTAGGTAGAGCAACAGAGATACCAGAAACTCTAAAAAGACATGTTGATAATTCTGTAACCATATTTTGCACCAGTAGGCTAAGATGTTTACCAGTTTATTACTTTTATTAGTGACAGGTTGCAAGCCCATCGCCTAACAGTACTACAAGCCTTTAATCCCTTATCATGATATCATGTTTTGCGAATATCATGACATGTCTAATACACTGGTAATCATCTTAGCGTACTTGTAAATGTGGTTACCGAATCAACAACTCTTTTTACAGTTGTTGGGATTTCTGTAGCTCTGCCTACCCCGCTCTGGGAAAGAAAGGTGTGATGTTGTGTGTGTGTGTGTGCGTTTTGCGAATATCGTGTTTTACGAATATCGTATAACAAAAAGGAACAAAATAATGAAACGGAACCCTTAGTGTGCAAGTCCGACTAGCACTTAGACGATTTTTTAAAACTTCATACTACTTAAAATTACCGTGTGAGTTTTAAAATCGGCCGAGACTGAATAAAGGTGGAAAATTATGGACTCTCAAAAGTTGGCTGTTCGAGGAAAAACACAAATAATGCAATTTCACTAATCACGTTATACCTACTCGAAGTGATAGTGATATATTTTTAATCAAGGGTAAGTATGTAATTAAAATAACTTTATTCAAAGTCCGTTATTAGATTTTCAGATAAGATAGCTTTTATTACGGATGCCTAAAATTTAATAATGTTGATAAGATACTATCACGTCAGTGTCAATGACTGTGATGTACAGGGTGGTCCAAACTTGACGTATTTTTTTTTAATAAGAAGCAATCTCACCCAAATATACCTAGTCCCAAAAGCTCTAGGCTTGTACTATGCGTACAACGATAAACACGATGTCCTTTTGTTTCACCAACACTCGTTTCATAGAACGTATCATTTCACAAAATTACACTTCATCGAAAAAATTAGCAAACGTTAGACATGTGGCTATCACAAAATCTAAACTGCTGCGCCTAGACACGACTCGACACGACACGACACGTTGGCCGAGTTGGGAGTGACCCTGCCTCCAAAGCCTGCGGTCCTGGGTTCAAATCCCGGTAAGGGAAGACATTTTTGTGATGAGCGCGAATATTTGTTTCTGAGTCTTGGATGTTTTCTATGTATTTCTCTATTTAAGTATGTTTATCGTTGTCTAGTATACAAAGTACAAGCGTAGAGCTTAGTTTGGGACTAGGTCAATTTGTGTGAGATTGTCCCCTGATATTAATTTATTGATTTATTCTATTTAGAAAAGCCTGTCCATGAAATAAAAATTCTGTGGAGTGATTGATACGTTCCATAAAATGAGTCTCGGTGAAGGGTAAACCGATTAACATATATATTATATACGTGTTCTAAACCTGTAGGGTCACTACCAACTAGGGTAAACGTCATAATGTTCCGTCGATATAAAAAGGCCCCTTTATACCAGTTAAGAATATAGTTTAAACTGTTCAATATGTTAGTTAGTTTAAAAGTTATTATAGTTTTAATGAAACTGGTAAAGAACACTTCCTTGCGGTATTCCTACATCTTTGGCTCCCTTGGCTATAAACAATTGATTATTGTAAAACTTAGGAGGTCAAATACCGAAGGTTATTCAAACCTTACTATTTCGGTAAATTCGATTAGTCTAACTTAACATAATCGATTGAGCTAGGCAGAAGAACAATCTCCAAGGTCCTTTTAAGAGCTATTGCACCGTCCAGTCATGTAAATTTAAGAACCATTTTAAAAAAAGTGCTTGATGTAGTCAATGTGAGAGATGCCTTAGAGATGCCAAATCATTTGTAACTTAGAGGAAACTCAACCTTATTGCTGTAGAATGTCAGATTAACTTTGGATCTAAGGTGGATGAGGTGGATCACAAATTTAAGCCTTTGAATGTACACGTTGGCGATGCTGTGATATGTCAGCAATTTTCGAAAATACACAAATTGTATAGAATTGACGTAAGCAGATGACAGAACATATAGACCGCTTAAGTGAGCTCTATTCAACTCGAGTCGATAGAAAATAGAAACGTTAGCTGCGTCTACATCTTGGCTAGGCTTACTATTTGGGTAGTGACAATTATTGCCTACGAAGCTAACGGTCCCGAGTTCAAAACCCCGATGAAGGCAAACCATTTTGTGTTAGGAGCAAAAATAACGTTAATCATTGTTTAGCACGACTTTAGAGTTAAGCGGGCTGTGTCTCATAAACCGTAACAGGTAGACTGTTTACAGAGTGTACATTTCTATTGCTGCTTTAATATCAAAAAATATAAATTCAATTAAATATGAAAAAATAGTACGGAAGCCTTCGTGTGTGAGGACAACTCGCATAAGCCAGTTTTATTTAAAACTAAAACTGAAAAATTATGCTATTTCACTAATCACGAAATAATCGGAGCGATAGTGATTTATTTTAATCAAGGGTGTAAGTATTTAATAAAAACAAATATACATTTTGTGTAACGAGCAACAAGAACGTTGATTTGTTTAGTGACTTTAGAGCTTAGGTCAATTTGTGGAAAATTACCTTTCGTACGAGTACTTACGTACCGTCTAAATGAGATAATATAGATAAAAATCAGGGTTTACCTGTAATCCAGGCTCAGAGACATCAGTAGCCCCAAGATCGAGGGCTCGGAGGCGGGAGCAGCCCCTGGCGACGGCTTCGACGCCATCGTCTCCCAGCGCGCCGCACCCTCGCGCGTTCAGGTACCGGAGCTTGTAGCAACGACGGGCAAGCGTCCGCACTCCTGAGTCTGATACCTAGAGATAGCGAGGGGAGGATATATAAAACTTGTTGAAGAAGATGACGAGTACCTATGTTACTCAATACTCAATCATTTATTGCATTCCACAATGTTAGTTTACAGGTTAACTTAAGTTTTAGTTGTTAAATAATAAAACTTAAATGTGGTGCCCAACAGGGTCCTGTTGGGCACCGCAAATTGGTGAAGAGAGGACGACTTGGATATGTACATTCTGCAAAGATAAATAAATAAAAAAGTAAAATTGTGTATACAATGCAATTTATAAGGAACTGTACTCCATGTTCAATATACAATAATTATGTATTGTAATAAATGTAAAAAGCAATATATTTAAATCCTCTGTTTATATGTTGCACATTTAGTATTTTGTTTATTTTAAAAATAACTCCTCGCATTTGGCTGATGATAACCTAAAAACAGGAAGATTGCAGCAGAAATTAGCTTTCTAAGAAATGAAAATTCTGCGATGCGATACATTCTATGAAATGATCTTCTGAAAAACAGAGTACAACCCCAAAAAATAAATAGATACAAACATTGCAAGTTAGTAAAAAGCTTGTTTTCTTTAATTTACCTGAGTACACTTGGCGACGGAGAGGTATCGCAGCGCCGGGCCCAGCTTGGCCAGCTCGTACAGCCCGAAGTCCGTGACGCCGGAACAGTCGGACACGCTGAGCTCCTTCAGCGCGCAGTACGATGGGATCCATCGGACGCCCGCGTCTGAAACGTATAATTAAGATAAATAAATAAATATCAGGGGACAATGTCACACAAATTTACCTAATCCCAAACTAAGCTCTAGGCTTGTACTATGGGTACTAGACAACGCTAAACATACTTATATAAAGAAATACATAAATACATAGAAAACATCCAAAGCTCGAGAGCAAATATTCGCGCTCATCACGCACGGATATGAATCCAGGACCGCTGGCTTCAGATCCCTGTAATCACTCCCAACTAGGTCAACGTGTCGTCAATTTGTATCGGTGAAGTATCACGAGTCAAATTGTTACCAAGGGCCTTTATATTACCTGTTAAGCCCTGCCAAGTTATATGCATCAAAAAGGAATTATACCGACCTGATCCGTACAGGTGATACGTACTAGGCAGATCGTGTTCTGAATCTTTCGAGTAACCGTCCACAGAAAATGTAGATCCAAACACTATTTTTACGAGTATTTAAGAAAAAAGTGTAGTTTGACGCTATATGATCATAAGGCAGATAGATACCCTCAAATTATAATAAAGACCGCAATAAATTTAAAAAACTTACTTTTCCCAAACTATCCATTTAAAAGTCTTCAAAATTATAATAGCTATACTATGTGAAAGAGCAAATAATATACTCGTTTACAAATAATATACTGTAGAAGATTTATTGTGAATTACAAATTATTACCAAGACTCAAAGAGATATTGTTATTATAGCACTATTAGAATTAAATAAACGAATCACCTCGCGACAAAATATAAACCTGTCTAAAAAGAGAGTGGTCGTTATAAATTGTCAGCAGTTCCATACGAATATATCACAGCAAAAAACTAATAAAATACCTTTTAATCTTGCTGGAAGCAATTTGGGTAATGTTAACACGTTTTATGTCAGCCAAGTGTAAATTTATTACCTTTAATGTTCGACTTTCATAAATTAAACATATTTCATTCTTCTTTAAAAAAAGTTTGATTAATTAATTATTTATAAAATGCTAAATGTTGCCCGCGACTCCGTCCGCGTTGAATTCGTTTAACGCTCGAGAACTGCCCATTTTTCCACTATAAAATGTATCCTATATCCTTCCAAAAATACCAAATTTGATCATATTCGCGACTTTTCTTATCACGTGATCTACCAGTGACGCGATTGGTTTAAAACAATCAAAGCACCAGTTTAGTGGTGGTAGGACCCTGTGCAAGGTCCATCCGGATCGCTACCACCATCTTATCCATTAACCACCCGCCAAGCAACAGTGAACGCATTACTGTGTTCTGCTGTGGGGATAAGACAACCGGTGAAATTACTAGCATAGAGGAATTCCATCGTAGTCCTCAGGGTTGGCAATGCATTTGAGGTTTTAGGATTATAGTCTAGAGAATTCAAATGTTTATGGGTCTCAAATTCCACTTACCATCATGTGGCCTGAGTTCTCGTGTGCCTTCTGGTTAACATTTAAAAAAAGTTAGGGAACGCATCTTGGCTATAAACTCTGGTATATTCACCTGTGACAAGGGTACATCTCCGTAGATATAGGTACTGTAAGCTGGGGCACGTGTGCAATAGTGCACAGAGGCCTGCATCCGACACCGCCCCGCAGTCCGTGAAGTCGATGTACTCGACGGGAGGCCGGCGAGTGGCCAGGCGGCCCTCGAGCCACGCCCAGTCCGGCCAGTCCACTGATGGGCAGCCTGAAAGATGAAGAGGTACAGATTAACAAAACGTTTCTGTCAAAATAATCATTTTTGAGACAAGCTTTTGTTGCTGACTGTACTTTTTAGGGTTCCGTAGACAAACTAGAAACCCTAATAGTTTCGCCATGTCCGTCAGTCCGTCCGCAGCCTAGCGCAGAGACTCTTAGTACTAAAAAGCTGTAATTTGGCATGAATATGCATATTAGTCACGCCAACAAAGTGGTACGATAAAATGTATTTTTCTTTTTTTATGGTACCTCCGCCACACGTAACGTGGGGATGTATTTTTTTTCTCGTGTACCCTATAGTGTGGGGTGTCGTAAGGTAGGTTTTTCAAAAATATTACGGGTTTGTTAAAACAGTTTTTCGATTAACTAATCCGTTTATGAAATATTAAGCTTTAAAGCGCTGATTTTTGCTAGAGTCAAGTGTCCCCTCCCCCCCCCCCCGTACAGCCAAAACTACAAATTCTAAAAATCGGAAAAAAAGTCTTAAATAAAAGCGCATATAACGAATTTTAAAGAAAAACTATCACGACTGAGTAGACATCAATGGTTTTTGAGATACAGGCGATAAAAGTGTTCATACCTACTAAAATCATCTAAGATGGCACCAATAGACTTTAAATAGAAAATTAGTTATTACTTGTTGATTTTTATGTTTGTAGTACTTAACGGCTTCGGAATCCTACACAGAGCATGGTCAAACTCATCTACTGCTTATCAAGACATCTAATGAGTCCAAATTTGATAGGTCTACGTAAAGTATAGCGGAGATCCTGTCGCTACATTCCGACTCTATCATCAGACCATAGACCAGACAGTGGCATGTTTGAAAAATAAAACTATCGAGAATTTCGTTTCCAATCGTGTTTTCACGTTTAACAGTCTCTAGTGAATATGATCAAGTTTAATATATCCAAAGAACAAACATACAGTGTCCCAAAAATCGACGTCAAGTCGGAAGTAGGTGATAGGGCAGCTCATAAGCTATCGATTGGATCCCCCATGTATGTTCAGCGATTTTTAGTACTTTAGGAGATATTGATCATTTTAATCGGAATTATTATAATTATTCCTTATCTGCCGTGATACTAAAGAAAGCGGCTATCTGCATAGTAATAGTATAAGCATTATAAATCTAATATGGTTACCAATAGAGTACATAATGCTTCGACTACTACATTGCAGTTAGCAGCCTTCTTGTGTATTACGGCAGTCATGTTCATGTTAAGAAAAACCCTTAAATTCATGTATTACTTCAAAAAAAATTCAGTGGTTCCTTACATCGATAGAATCGTTATGAACTAAGGATGTTTTAAAGGTACTTGCCTTTTTTTTTCATGAGAACTTTTTGTGTAACTGCTAGTCATAATAATACCAGCAGAGCAGGGAGATTTGCAAATGTTAACGACGAATTTTTAAACAAATCGCGCAGCGGGTTAGAAGAAAACTTTATTTTTCTACTAGAAAGCGGATCCTACCAGCGTACTGGTGAATCTGAATTAAAAACCGCTCAAAAGCATGGCCTTGGGCAGTGTACGATTCCGTATTTTTAATTTTGCCCATGGCTTGGTGACCTTGGTGGCTGTCCCGTTCGCACAAAGTGCGTTCCGTTTAATTGTAAAGCTTCATTGTCCAAAGTTAAATAAATAAATGATACTAAATGATAAAGATAAGACTGATAACGTGATTACGAGGTTAAGTTACTTTTCGTTATATTAAAAAAAAACAAGAAATTAATGGGTTTTGCTGTATTATTCAATTATTACACTCAAATATTATTATTTTATAAATTCGCAGTAATTTTGCGAATGCGAATGCGAATATGCAAAAATATGCGAATATCCACAAATGCGAATGCGAATATTCGTTACATCACTAGTTTGGATGTTTGTTACTCAATCACGCTTCAACCAGTGAACGGATCGGGATGAAACTTTGCAAACACACAGATTAGGTTCTCGAATAGGACAAAGGCTACTTTTTATCCCGGAAAATGGACATAAACGACCTCTACGCCCACATAAACGACCTTGTTCGAAAACTATAAGAGTCAGGGTAACCTGTTCTTAGGAACCAAGACCTCGATACCGAACCGAACCGAGAAGTTAGTTCTACTAGTTCACCTCGTTTTATGTCTGCAACTAAAAGTAAGTGGTAAAAAACGAATTGCAATTGGGTTCTATGTGCCTAAAACCCGAAAAAAACGGACATTTGCTTGATTTGATTTGTTTAAACGTAATTAATTATTGTTCTTTGCGAGCGGAATAAATAAAGAATTCAGGTTAATTATTTATACTCCGGTTTGACTATGGAACCCTAAAAAAGCTTTGCTATGATTACTGAAAGAAATATCTACGAACTCTATCTACGTGTAAAATCTCAATCTTAGTCCAACTCCCAGACACAGTTAACGAACTCGTCACTAAACGTCGACTGCATAACTCGTTTAAATTTTATCTTTGTAAAAGGACCCCGGACCTAAAGTATGGAAAATGTGGTTTCAGTTAAATATCCTGAGAATTTGATATGTTATAGATTTGAAAGTCCTGAACAAAAGTCTCTCGGGGTGCTACCACTGTTTCCGAGTCCCTTTCAGAGTTTCGACTGATTTTAAACTAGATAACAAACTATTAGTACTTTAATAAGATTCAATTCTCAACTATTTACTTAAACCATTGACAAAACCGTAACAAAACAGCAATTTCAAGACCTGTTGCAGCTTTGTGTCCCAGTAGACGACGGGCAGAACCGCTATGTCTCAGAAAAAACATTATTGATGTTCTTGGTCAAAATGCGTCAAGGACTTTCTGAAAATGCACATGACGTACGTGTGAAGTTGACATTGCAGTCATTTTGTCATTTTGTCTTACTAAAAAAGGCCAGGTTATCGCAACATAGGTTTAATCTTATGTCAATGGTTTAAGTAAATAGTTGAGAATTGAATCTTATTAAAGTACTAATACTTTGTTATCTAGTTTAAAATCAGTCGCAACTCTGAAAGGGACTCGGAAACAGTGGTAGCACCCCTAGAGACTTTTGTTCAGGACTTTCAAATCTATAACATATCAAAATCTCAGAAAATTTAACTGAAACCACATTTTTCATACTTTAGGTCGGGGGTCCTTTCGTTTATTTCATAAAAAGAAAACATAACCTAATCATTTTTGGATGCATTTTTTTTTTGTTTTATAAAGTTAAGTTTTTTCATATCTTTGAGATAAATAGAAAATATGCAGTTAACGTAAAATGACAATACAAAACACGACATTGTACAACATACAAAAACATTACAGACAAAAAGCATTATTAACAACTATACTGGGCCTCTATTCTACTGCGTTATAACAATATCGCATTTGACGTGTTTATAATCGTTTATGTCTCAGTCGCCATTATTGTAAATGACATAAGAGTTATCAAAACGTTGACAATACGAAAACACGTCAAATACGATTACGTTATTTATAACGCAGTAGAATATAGGCCCAGGTCAACTACAGGCAGTCTTATGACAGGGCGGAATTCTCATGGCATTTTTTTTTAATGTCTTTATTGTTTTTCGACATTTCCAGTTATCAGTTATCTCTTTGTTCTTTTTGTTTTGCTTCTATATTTAAAATGCAAAAGTCATTTTTCATTGGCATTTAGTTATTGTTTTCAACAATACGTGAAGCTTTAAGATTGAAATTGTAAATATTGTGTTATGTTTATGTAATCTAAAAGACCGCTCCCAGAGGGCATTGTTAATATTAGTAAATTATTTGCTTAAGTATAATACAATCGAAACTTAGGAGGTATAATTCTATTTCGTTAAATATGTTGTGCAACGTAAACCAGCCGGCCGATTATGGTGCCACTTATCCACGCGATAAAACGTTTTTATCACGAGATCATCGACATATTATCATTATCGACGTAAGCTAATATGGTGGCATCGGTTAAATTGCATTATCCATTTTTGACAACGATATAACGACAAACGTCAATTTTATCGATTTTGGTTAATATGGGTCGCCACTTTGGATCGACTTTTGACATCTTAATTCGATAAGTTTATACAAGTGCCCTGTAGGTGACGATAAGGCTTTAATATGGAAAAAATACTTAAATTTATGCGTAAGTATTGAGATTTTAATGTTTTACTAATCTAAAAGAACTTTGTTAATTACAAGAAAGGCGTTTAACATTACATTATAACTGGTAAACATTATTTGTAGAATGTCAAGTGTATCTTTGTCGCCTCCCGCTGCAAGCCGAAAAAGAAAGAAGAAACTACAGCGCAAGACGGTAAGAGATGTTTCCAACCCCTTCGAGCTTTCGGAGGAAGAGTTTCGACAAAGGTGTACAGAGGTGTAAGGAGATAGCACTCCATTTATGTGCCGAATTCGAATCAGACCTTCAGCCACATAATAATGACGAATGAATGATTAAAGTAAGTAATATTTAGGTACTATTCACTAACTCAGCTAGTACATACATACACATACATAACATCACGCCTTAATTCCCAGAGTGGGGTAGGCAGAGCTACAGAAATATCAACAAATCTAAAAAGAGTTGTTGATAATTCTATAACCACATTTTGCACAAGTAGGCTAAGATGTTTACTAGTGTATTAGTGACAGGTTGCAAGCCCAACGCCTAACCGTACTACAAGCCCTTATTCCCTCACTCAGCTATTTACTCACCTAGTAGTACTACCTAAAAATCACCCGCGTGATACCTGGCACAAACAGCTAGTATAACTGTTCGTGCCAGGTATCACTTGGGTGATTTTTTGGTTCATACAAGTACACCTCGTCTTGAAGATTATGTAAGTATGTAAACAACAAACAAAAACCGCCAATTTGGTCGATTCGATCTCATGTGATGCTCTGTCATTCATGTGGCAATATATGTATAGATTAGTACATATACCTACCAACTTGTATAATTAATGTTAGTTATGGCACTAAGAGGGCTTAGAAGATAATTGTCAGACGTAAGTTTTTACAAAATTTCACTTTTAATAACATACATTATTGCCAAGTAGGCACTTCACACACCGATAGTAAACTTAGGTACTATCTAGAGACAAGTCAAATGAGTCCAAACTCCACGGATCTACCCATGAGCCATTGAGGAGTTCCTATGACCACCGTCCGTTTCCATCATCATACTAACTTGATGTTAATGGAACTGCTTACGTATGTCAAATATCAAATCAATCTGACAAATTAGAAGTATGTTAAAATGGGTGTCCAAGATTTGATTGCATGGTAACATTATAAGATTGTTTGATGTTAGGGCACTTGATCATTAGTACTTAAGAAAATAGTGCAAATAAGCATTAAGATATTCAATACTAAGATAATCAATATTATGGTATTTACATTAGGATAAATGTTAATATGGCAAGATTAATTATGACCACAGTTATTTTGCAATTTACAAATACAAAAAAGGATATTATGGATTCCAATATAGATCCTAGGTAGATGTGAACTGCACAATATTATGCTACTGCTTCTAGATTCCCTGGTAGAATGCAAAACTTCTTTATATTTAATATCTCTGTTGAACAGAGCAGGGCCTCTATTCAGGTTAGTTAAAACGATATCGTATTTGACACGTTTAAGAATTGTTTATGTCACAGTCGCCATTATTGTAAATGACATAAGAGTTATGAAAACGTTGACAATACGGAAACAGGTCAAAAACGATATCGTTATAACGCAGTTGAATAGAGGCCCTGAACTGTAACTCGCACATTGAAAAGTTGTATCTTCTGTGCATGATAAACAAAATCTCTACTAGAGTCACAAACACCTAAGTCCTTGCTAATTAATACTCTTGTGTATATGGTGTGTCAACAAAAAGGCATTTGAATTCTCTGGTTTGGGATATGCTTTTATTAGCATTAAAAGATCTTATAGTAGGTAATTGCAATATTTAATATAAACATAGATAAAATTGTAATTAAACTATAAAATTATAGTTTTAAAACTCCAAGTTGGTAACAATTTTCATGTCCTTTAGCCTGAAAAAAGGAAAAACATTATTTTACATTTGTTTATTGACATTTTTATATGTCACTTGGGTACACTTGACCGCAGGGCATAATCAGGGGAAAGACAATAACAAGCATACACTCAATTGTGTGGTGTAAAAAGGTCTTTGGTGCTTAGGGCATAATCAGGGTTAACACTATAACGAGCACTCAGGATAATGAACAGCCTGTTGAGGGTCAATAATTTGATGCAGCATTACAGGTTATTACTTATTATAATTTTAAGTACCTTACCTACTACATTATAAGATATCAGAATTTATAACTAATTTACACATTATTTTTCAGAATACTTGATATGGAGCTGTTACCACCCAGCAGCTCTCGACATTAGGGCTCTTATTAAAGTAGCTCAATAAAAAAGGCCACCATAATAAATTATTATATTACTCAATACTGTGTTTTATTCCATTTTGATACTTAAAGTAATCAAATTAAGCAAGTTTCCTATGAACAGTAGGTATTACAAGATAGAGCAGGTAATCAGATTCATTTCTGGATAAATAAATAGCCTGAGCTCAAGCTACTTACAAACCAGATTTAATCAGTTCAGCGGTTTATTATAATCTATTATTGAGTCATTATTTAGTCACACCGGGTAACTTTGCTTCTTTTAAAGCTGTTAAATTTTACTCAAGTATTCAAACTTACCAGGCGTAAATGAGTGTGAAACAAATTAAATAGGTACTTACGACTTTCCAAGCTGCAAACAGATTAGTCTAGCTCAAACTCTCGTAAAACGAAAGGGAGATTTTGCCACTTTTGTTTTAGTTCTTTTCCGTTGGCAAATATGGGGTGGCTTGCCACCTATTCAAAGCTTCTGTTCTTTAGTGCTGTACAGCAACTGTAACACAACATGATTTTTTGAGTAACAATAATAAAGAAATCGACTACGGTACAAAAAACTCATTAGTTCACTATGTTAGACTTACTTCTTGTTGATGTCTCGACTTTCTTTTTAAATTTTCTTTCTTTATGGAGGTTTCTTTATTTAAATTCGTCGAATACAAACAATCACAGTTCTCAACAAAAATAAACGTTCAGTTCGGATTGTTCGGAACACAGATCCTAGAATTATCGAACAGATTTGTCAAAATAATCTTATACATTAAAAAAGTATGCCTAGTCCGCTCCTTTCAATAGCTGATTAACAACAACTCATTTCAGAAGGGTTACATAAAGTCCGCCACTCAACATCCAACATGTGTAAAAATATGTTCATTTTGGCACACTGGCAACATTTTTGTAAAATGGTAGTAATTTCGCGTAGTTCTTGCTACACTGGGCTTATAAACATTTGTCGTCGTTATATCGCCACGATAAGTTTATCAACATTGTCAACCATGTTAGGGTTTTCGATAAAATAGACGACTTTGTTAAAAACTTAAACATATCCACTCGATAAAATAGTGTCACGCATAATAGGCCGGCAGAACTACTAATCGATATTCGATAAAATACAACGTTCTATCCCCATGACATCTAAATATTTGCCATGAAAATTCCGCCCTCTGCTAATTAGCGACCTCTTCCACACCAGGGACCGGAAAACCCCTTCATTTGATTAACCCTATCGATAGGGTAAGCCTATCATTTGGCTACCCAATCGATGTGGTTACCCTATGATTGTGTTACCTTAACGTTAGGGGAACCCCTTTGAACTAGTTAACCACTTCCATAGAGCTTACCAATTTCATTAGGGTTTCGGTAGTTTAATATTGAAGCGCTTAGCATTAACTGGGTTTTACCCCATTGATCGCCTCTCTCTTTTTTACGCATTCGGGCGATTTCTGTCTAGCCTGACGTTACTTGCCTACTTTATTTAAGTTCGTGTCGGGACGGGATTGAGATGAAAATGTTGTTTAATAATTCTTAGTTTATGTTCCCGCCGGAATAAAAAAGACGTTTGGCTGCGTGACGGATGGCTGCTTGTGCAAGTACCTACTGCAAAAAGTGCAAGCTATATTATTATAAGTGTACGCGAGTTCTGGTTGACTTTTAAATAATAAATTTTGTTTGATTTGAAAGTATTTTTAACATGGAAACTTTTTTTTAAGGAAAACTATCACCACTAAGTAGACATGATTGGTTCTTGAGATACAGGCGGCTAAAATGTTTATTATACCTACGAAAATTAGCCAAGACGGCACCAAATAACTTTAAATAGTAAAATAGTTCATACTTGTTGTTTTTAGAGATAGTTTTTGGTGTTTGTAGTATAAGCGGCGTCGGAACCCTACCTGAGCATGGTCCAACATGCACTTGCCCGGTTTTTTTAAAAAACATTGGTTTAATAATGGACTGCTGAATGGATGCACTTTAAAAAATTGTACTTAAGTAAATAATGATTTACACTGTATAAATATATAAGTAAATAAGTACCAAACTAAATAATTTTGATCTCAACAATAGTTTCATTAAATAATTAACCTTCTACATCTTTATATATATAAAAATTGAGGTGTGTGTTCCTATATTTCACTTTGTAGCCAAAACTACATATCGCAGACGCATAGTGTTTGTATGTGGCAATAGGTACAAGGCTCCCATTGTGCACTATGGTGGTTGCAAGTCAATAACCAATAACCCTTATAGGTGTGAAAAATACGGGGGTTGAAGAAAGTTAACTTCAAAAATGTGAGACTATCATTGATCTATAATGATCTGGATGGTTCTAGAAAATTTCTAGAATTATCTGGAAAGTTCTCAAATATATCCCTAGATTCTGATTAAAGAGAATGTTCTAGAAAATTCTAAAATGATCTAGGAATTTCTTGAATAATCTAAAATATCCCAGAATAATTTGGAAATCTCTAAAATATATTCCAAGGCTCTAATTAATCGAGCATTTTTTTAATGTTCGACAAAATTCTAGAATGATCTAGAAATCTCTAGATTGATCTAGAATGAATTAGATAGCTCTAAAATTGATATCACGGTTCTGAACAATTTAGAATGTTCTAGAAATTTCTCAAATGATCTAGAAATTTCCAAAACGTATCTCAACATTCTGATAAATTAATATATCCCTAGATTCTGATTAAAGAGAATGTTCTAGAAAATTCTAAAATGATCTAGGAATTTCTTGAATAATCTAAAATATCCCAGAATAATTTGGAAATCTCTAAAATATATTCCAAGGCTCTAATTAATCGAGCATTTTTTAAATGTTCGACAAAATTCTAGAATGATCTAGAAATCTCTAGATTGATCTAGAATGAATTAGATAGCTCTAAAATTGATATCACGGTTCTGAACAATTTAGAATGTTCTAGAAATTTCTCAAATGATCTAGAAAGCTCCAAAACGTATCTCAACATTCTGATAAATTAATATATCCCTAGATTCTGATTAAAGAGAATGTTCTAGAAAATTCTAAAATGATCTAGGAATTTCTTGAATAATCTAAAATATCCCAGAGTAATTTGGAAATCTCTAAAATATATTCCAAGGCTCTAATTAATCGAGCATTTTTTAAATGTTCGACAAAATTCTAGAATGATCTAGAATGAATTAGATAGCTCTAAAATTGATATCACGGTTCTGAACAATTTAGAATGTTCTAGAAATTTCTCAAATGATCTAGAAAGCTCCAAAACGTATCTCAACATTCTGATAAATTAATAAATTAATATGATTCAAGAGGAAGGTAAAAAAATAATAAAGGAAGGTCATATTCCCTCGGGAACCGCATAAACGAGCTCCACGCGGACGAAGTCGCGGGCAACAGCTAGTTACAATATAATTTTGATCACAGCTAGTTTCAATTAATAATTAACCTTATATATAACAATAGGTAAACTGTACAAATATGAAAAATAAATAAATCATTTTGATCATCAACAGTCTCATTAAACAATTGACCTTATATTGAACAATTAGTACATAATTACACTAAAAATATGTAACTATAAACCAGTCTCATTAAATAATCGACCTTATATATGGAACAATTTGTAAATAATGGCTTGCTTACACTTTAAAAACATGTAAGTAAATTATTTAGATCGCAGTGATGGTTTAATTAACCCTATACCTACTCGTATAATATAACAATAGGTAAATAGTGATTTACAGCGTACAAAATGTATGTAAATCATTTTGATTTCCTCAACAGTCTCGAAAAGAACAATGGCTAAATAAGGGTTAACATTTGACTCTAACAAAAATTAGCGCTTTAAAGCTGAATATTTCATAAACGGATCCCTTCATCGAAAAATAGTTTTTACAAACCCGCAATATTTTTGAAAGACCTATCCAACGACACTCCACACTATGGGGTAGACGAGAAAAAAAAACATCCCCACGTGACGTGTAGGAGAGGTACACTAAAAAAAAAGTTTTTCAAGATTTTATTTTACCACTTTGTTGGCGTGACTAATATGTATATTCATGCCAAATTACAGCTTTCTAGTATAAAGAGTCTCTGAGCTAGGCTGCGGACGGACGGACGGACGGACATGGCGAAACTATAAGGGTTCCTAGTTTGACTACGGAACCCTAAAAAGATACTTCTCATTTTACAAATATTTAATATTTATCAATATTAACCGTGTTATAGCACGACACAATTAATAATGCGCGCATGGAAGCGCTTATATCGTTGATAGAGAGTCTATTATTGCATAATCCGCGCGCCATATTAATTGCGCTCACCTATAACATCGTAATTTGCCAGCGCAAAGCAAGCTTTCCATTTTGTTTTCTTTAAAAATTCGTCAGCGAAACTTTTTAACTGACGATTTTATTTAAAAAATATCAAATATTTCAGATGGAACTAAGAACTTAGCTAACTACGTAGGTAGTAGGTATACTTACAATTTATTTAATCGACCCTGATCACTCATTTCTGAAAGTAAACAAACACTTTACGCCAAAATCCACCAAAGTCAGTTAAACCTACAGCCTTAAAAAATAACAAGTTCAAAGCAAATCCCAAATAAAACAATGTACATTTTGTGCGAACGATAATTAGGTTTACTATTGTTTGACGTAGCGAACAGTGCGACTCTATGAGAAAGCCTCGGCCGCCTTCGGCACATTTCGGCTGGCTCACCTCGCCGTCTCGCATGCGCTACTCACCTGCCGCAGCTACCCATTCAATTGTTAGGTAGTGCAATAATAAGTCGAAACACTTGCGCATAGAGATTAAAAAAGCTTAAAACCGTTCGATTAACTTTAAAAAGGGTAACAGATGATAGGGTATTGGGAATGGGTTAGCGCTTAGTCGAATTAATTGTATCGCTTGGTTGCCCTTTCATTGGACTATGTCAATGATAGGCTTAGCTCATCCTTGGGGTTTGTAAAAACAAGTCTATCAAATACCCTATCGAAAACCCCTTTAATGCTAAGCGGTTCCGGTCCCTGTTCCACACAACCTTAGAAATAAAAGGGTGACTAATAATAAAAATACAGGTTGGTGCAGACTTGTGATAACAACGTGGTGTTGTTGACATTTATAACTAAAGACTATGGGTATTGATAATTTCTGAAACCGCCTTTGTTTTAGTTGCACCTACATGTGACTAAATTTTGGACCTTTAGCTCATACCTTTTAAATTAGTCATTTCAATACCATAAGGGTGCCTTTCCACGAGAGTGTGCTGTGCTACGTTGCTGTGGATGCGTTTCATATCCACCAATCATATTCATTGGTCCACATAGCATTCGCACTGGTGGAAAATGGTAACTTTCACATCCTCGCAGCATAGCTGGTGGTGGTGGCTCTGGTGGAAAGGCACCCTAACACCTTTAAACATAAAAAGGACATTTGTGTGGAGTCGCAAACTGACTGGCGGCTCTTGACAATTATTTTAATATGAAAAAGGTATGCTTCACGTTTTTCTCTAACCACGCACATTGAAAGACATAATTAAAAATTGATATAAAATGTCGTAAAGTCAGTTTTGCAGCCATTTATTATGCGCATTAGATCAACCACAATTACCAAGTGTGTCATTATTTAAAGTACCGTGTCTTTAGTACATTATAGTCTAGATGAAGGTATATTATGGACCTTGTTGCCCTGGCTTATGAACCAAGTAGCCTGGCGGCGTGGTCACGTCAAATCAAGTGGTAATATAGTTATCATCAAATACCGGCAGTGGTTAGCTAAGTAAATATAGAGAGCATCACCCTATAGTTATCCGTTTCGCAATAAGTACTTATGCAAGTTATTTATTTAAACGGTGCTTAATGAATAGACATAGCTCGTCTTTTAAAAATAAAAGAAAAAAAACGTAAGTCTAGAGAACTGGTCACAAGACGGCAATGATCACGGTTAGTACTAAGGATGAAATAATCTATACAGGGTGTCCCAAAATGGGCACGTAACCCTGACACCGAGGATAGCTTATCCTTAGACCTACCAAACCAGCCTAACATGACCTCAGTAAAAGTTGCACGGTTTTCAAGATATCGGCAATTTAATGTTTTTTCTAATTTCGCTCCTTTTTTGGCATTCTTAGTCCCAGATTTTTTTGGAATGGCCTTCGAACTTAGTTTTTTCTACATGTATGCTGTCTTGAATAGTTATTTAAGGCGACAAAATTATTATTTTGACGATAAGTACCTACTGTGAAAATTGGAAAAATACTAATTTGGTCTTGACTCAACTTTATTAGCAAAACATTCACTTTGACTTCGAACATCTCCCATGTAAAAAAAATACTCGTAACGAACTGAGCAAATTACTTTAAAAATTTGCGTATGGTATGCATATTCAGAAATGATATGATACAATGTATCTTAATACAATAAAGTAGACATTCACATCACCATTTCAACGGCCTAATTAAAGTAAATAAATACTAGGAAGCCCGAAGCCGTCGATACTAATGTAAAAAAGGTGTACCCTGCGATATTTAGTTTCGTACTTGGCCTTTTTATTATTTGCCCATTGCATGAGAGAAAAAGAGACGGAAATAATATCGTTTCTCTCCTTTTTTGAAGATTGTTTGGCTTGACGAGTAAAGATGATTACTGATTAAAAAACAGGTTTAAATTTTATTGCTTTATTTTAATATCTAAACCTAGCTTATAATAAATTCTCGAATTGTTTTCCTCCGACCCTTATGCATAAATGACATCTTCTTATAAAGTTTCGGTTTAATTTTCTCAAGCTAATTTCCGATATGGTGCGTGCTGCGGCGAAGACACGTTGGCGTAATTCTTCTTGGGATCTGATTGGTTTCGCGTAGACCTTATCTTTTAAGCATCCCCAATAAAAAAAATCCAATGGGTTGAGGTCTGGAGAACGCGGTGGCCATAAAACTGGTCCCAATCTCCCAATTCACCTGTCACGATACGTAGTATCGAGGTGCTGGCGGACTAGGCGGGCGTAGTGTGCCGGGCAGCCATCCTGTTGCAACCACATCCTTTGCCTCAAGTCCAGCGATGTGTCCTCTAACAAAATAGGCAGATCGTTTTCTAAAAAGTGTAAATAATTTTGTCCGTTTAGAATTGCTGGTAACTCGACGGGTCCTAGTATCTGACCGTTAAAAATTCCGGTCCACAAGTTTATTTTAAATTGATATTGTGACTTGTCTTCTCTTGTTTCATGTGGGTTAGTTAGCCGCCGGCTACGGATATTGTGCAGATTGAGGTATCCGTCTCTTTTGCAGGCCGATTAGTCGCTCCATAATACCTCATTAAAAAAATTAGGATTCTGCCTCCACTTTTCAATCATTTTGCGACAAAATTCGACACGTTGTGGGTAATCAGTCGGAAGAAGCGTTTGGACACGTTGGATGTGGTACGGGTGGTATTTATTTCTCTTTAAAATTCGTTGTGCGGACGATTTGGTAACACCAGTGCGACGTTCAATTATTCGCACCGAAGTTCCTGGATCCTCGTGCACTTGATTTAAAACAATGTTGTCGTCAACGGTTCGTGGTCAGCGAGAACAAAGACCCAAAGAGCGAGGAGCGAGCGATTTGACTTTCCTTTTTAGCAACAATTTTTTGCTTAACAATGGCTTTGACTCGTGGTGATTTGTAGGAAAAATTAAAAAAAACATTGAATGTGTTATACCATTTATGAATTGGCACACCATACGCAATTTTTTAAAATAATTTGCTCAGTTATTTTCTAGTATTTTTTTTACAGGGCAGATGTTCAAAGACAAAGTGAATGTGTTGCTGATGAAGTTGAGTCAAGACCAAATTAGTATTTTCCCAATTTTCACAGTACTTATCGTCAAAATAATAAGTTTGGCACCTTAAATAACTATTCAAAGCAGCGTACATGTAGAAAAAACTAAGTTCGAAGGCCATTCCAAAAAAATCTGGGACTAAGAATGCCAAAAAAGGAGCGAAATTAGAAAAAACATTAAATTGCCGATATCTTGAAAACCGTGCAACTTTTACTGAGGTCATGTTAGGCTGGTTTGGTAGGTCTAAGGATAAGCTATCCTCGGTGTCAGGGTTACGTGTCCATTTTGGGACACCCTGTATATTGGAATATGATTTATTTTGTTTCTTTTTAATATTGCCTTCAAAATTAGATACATTTTAATGTGGCACTGGCCTAGTTAGTAGAGTCTTGGATGTTTCCCATGTATTTAAGTATTTAATTCTCTATACAAGTCCCATTGAAACAGCCCCAAAAAAGTAAATGAAATTTATATTTGCGGTCTGTAGGTGACGAGCACGAAGCATCAATAAGTAATTTTACCGATGTACAAAATCACTGCTTGTCAAATAATTTTAAGAATTATTAAGTAGCGTCCTCACTTAGAGCATTCGGTGTTGAATATTCAAGTGGCGTGGACCACAGTACCGCTCGGCTCAACGTCCACACCACTCGAATATTACACGCGAATGCTCTCAGTGGGGACGCTCCTTTAAAGAATTACCTAAAACCACTTCTTAAGATACAGATTAAGAGCAACTTTTGTTAAAAAAAAATAATTGAATTGTACGAGCGTCTCATTCTATTATGCGGGTGAATTGCAAAAATATTGTACATAATTAAGGACCTAATTGATGTCAAAGTTTAATTGAAACAAAATTAATTTTCCTTTGTGTAACGAAGATTAACCATACGATTGTATGACAAATTTTCGTTACAAAAATGTTTTTTTTTGTTTCAATTAAACTTTGATATCAATTAGGTCCTTAAAACTATGTACAATATTTTTGCAATTCACCCACGCGACAATAAGTCAAATATCTATGACAGCTGTTGGTTGTCTGCTATCAATTGCCATATATTTCTCTTATGAAACTGCACTTTCAAAATACACTAAGTTTTGACCCGTTTATTAAGATTGTATACAAAATCAAAACTTGTTAAAATTTTAAAACGTCTTTCAATGCTTAGATTGTTTTTTTTAATGGCTTTGAGAAGGCAAACGAGCACACAGGCCACCTGATGGTAAGTGATGACTGTGACCCATAGACATTCGCAATCACAAGACTGCAATCCTAAGACTGCAAATGCGTTGCCAACCCTGAGGACTAAGATGGAATGCCTCTATGCTAGTTATTTCACCGGCTGTCTTATCCCCAAACCGAAACACAACAATGCGAACACTACTGTTTTTTTCGGCATCCTCATTTTATTTACGTAATATTTTAATCCAACGGATTTTATATACTTTAAACATGGAACAACAGCGTAACAGCATCCAGTTATCTTTTTCTTTCATAGCACTTTCCAAAGATCGTAGGATATTTTTTTATGCATGTTTCCTATTGAACAAGGCGTATTTACCGGTAAGATCAATGTGCCTCAAGTCCACCAGGTCGACGATTAGAGGGGCCAGTGCCCGCGCATCCATGCTGCTGGAGCCGGTCACAGCCAGATGCGTCAGGTTCCGGAAGGTGGCGGCAAGGAGCTGGGCGCCGGCTGCTGTCACCTGAAATTTAATGAGGCGATTAGCTTAGTATATAGAGAACCTAGCGGTCCTGGTCCCGATTCCCAGTTGCATACTGGGTTTCGAGTCTTGGATGTCTTACATGTAATAACATATATATTTGTCATTATAAGCATGTTTATCGCTGTACAGTCGACCTTATATGTAGCGCACTTTGGTACCTTGTCACTGTAACGCCTTTGATAGATTAGTGCAGCAGTCTAAGAATAACGTTCAAGTGACAAAGCAGTAAAGTGTGCACGTACTTATAAGGCCGTACCAAGCTAGAAATTAGTTCTACTCTACTCTCTAGGGACTAAGTCAATGTGTGTGTAATTGTAAAAAATAAATAGTGTGTGTATTTTTCTCCTGAATACAACCAGTCTGTGGAATTGGAAAGATAGCAGCACTTTGAGGCCTTTATTATAGTGTAAGCTAAGTACTTGACAGCTCGCAGAGTAGTGCAGGAGTGTAATGAGAAATTTTGTATTCTCTAATTTCGAATGCTGAAAGTAGATATCTATGGTTTATAGTTAGCTTTGTTCGCTTAGCATCATATAATATAACCTGCTTGCTTAAACAAAAAGGTCTTACCACAGAGTTCTTGGCCCGCCACTCCTTGACCCCGTTGACGCAGGGTCCGGCCCTGGCGCCTGCGCAGCGAGCAGCCACCTCCAGCGGGCCAGCTGCCCTGATCTTCTTCCACACCTCAGGCCTGGCAGCAAGCCTGGAGACCAGGCGGGCCCAGCGCCGGCACACGCGAGACATGCGGCAGAGGTCGGATATCTAGAAAGAGTACATTATTAATTAATTAGCCCGATGTCAGTTGGCGTGCATAATCTAGTCATGGGATGTAGCAAATGACTTGCATGTTAGTCTACAGCAAAAAATAAGCACAAGGTAAAGTACCTAAGTTGTAAGTACTTTTTTATGATATTTAAAAAGCAAACTAGCACACGGGTTTCCTGGTTAGCGGCACCAAAATAGAGACTATTTCTATCTCAAAACTGCAAGTTGCAAAATCTGAGGATTAACATGTCTGGTTTCAAAGACATTTAAGAGACAATAAACTCGGTTTTTTTGGGGTTCTGAAGTCAAACTAGGAGCCCTTTAAACTTTTGCCATGTCCGTCTATGCGTCTGTCTGCTGTATTTAGGCATAAATATTTGGCATTCAACAATTTTACACGGACAAAGTTGTAAAATAAAAAGCTAAAAAAAATTTTTTTACGTTACATGTAAAGCAAAAATTTTATATAATTACATCGAGTTACCCCTTAAAAAAACCTTATATACATGGTATTTTTTTTTAGTTTATGGGACAGTAACGGGAATATTGAACTGTCATGTCTTTTTTACTAGTATCAAACCAGTGCACGAAAAAACGTCACTAAGCAACGACTTCATTATTATTAACTGACTCCAAGTGCGGCGATGAGTCTTCTAGCACTCCCAAGAAGAAACAGAAAGGAGAGGGTCTCGCGTCACTTATGTTGTATCAGTAGTTGCCACATCATACTGCTAGTACCTATGTTCAAAGGAATAGAGGCAACAATGAGATCTTGTTATAAAGCTGTGTGAATTCATTCGACAGCAACATCAGAGCACTTCCACATTTGGCGGTTTAGTCGTCCGGCTATGCTTTGTCGCGTGACTGGGAACAATATAGACAAAATCAACGCAGCTGTCGCGTAGCTACCGACAAATCACTCAGTATCGAGTAGTTGCTTCGTGACTGACGCACAAGGAGCATGCGTCGCTGCAGCACTACAACAGCGACCAAGAAACTGAACTGCATACTAGAAAAGCGCTCTAAATAAGTAATAAATTACAAACATACCTCTAAATGCGACAGGATCTTCAGCCAAATGGCATCACTGAGCGTGTTGTCCCGTCTCCTCCTGGGCGGGCCACAGTCTGCCAGGGTGTGGTAGCCCTGGTCCAGGCTGAGCTCGCTCAGGTCAGCAGCTAAAGACAGCGCGGGCTCGGGAGGGGGCGGGGGACGTCTCCGCGCCCCGCCGCACACCCCTGGCCCTGAACAACTGGACATGGTGAGACCCTGGAAACAAATAAAAGTGGTATTTAAAACTTAATCAAAAATTTGAATGGATGATTTTGAAGAATTTGGATGTAAAACTGATACAATTTACATAAAAGCCAAACGTTATTATTATAGGCATTTCTAAGCGTAGCATATAGAAAAATAACTAAATAAATATTTTTCTTTCGTAGATGAGATGTCACCGATGATATTGTTCTCTTCGCCTCTTCTGCAGCAGAGCTCCAGTTATTGTTCAAAGATCTGAGCTTGGCAAGCCTTTAAGTTGGATTAGAATGAACCGCGCGAAGACTCACAGCACAAAACATAGGGTCGAGGTAGACGGGCAGACTATACACCATGTTGACAAGTACATATACTTGGGCCAGCTAGTCTCTTTCAGTAACAGGCAAGACAAAGAAGTCAAGCGCCGTGACGAAAACGCCTAGAAGAGCTACTGGTCCATGAAGGAACTTATGAAGGGCAACCTGCTATTATCATACATACATTCATAAAATCACGCCTTCATTCCCAGAGTGGGGTAGGCAGAGCTACAGAAATACCAACAACCCCAAAAAGACTTGTATGAATTCTGTAACCACATTTTGCACAATCAGGCCAAGAAGTTTACTAGTGTATTAGTGACAGGTTGCACGCCCATCGCCTAACAGTACTACAAGCCTTTATTCCCTTAGTCGCCTCTTACGAGATTATGAGCTGCCATTATCACTCAAGCGAAAACTCGTTAACATGTGTATTCTGTCTGTCCTAACCTATAGCGCCCTAACATGGTCACTTACTGAGAGTCAAAAATCCAAATTGAAGGTTTTAAAATGATAGATCGAATCTGGAACACCATAATGCGCTCAAAACACGCATAGCTGACGGTGAAAAAACCGCCAAATTCAAGTGGGATTGGGCAGAGGTGCTGCCGCATGCGACCGGAGCGGTGGGCTAAAGTATTATGATTTAAGCCGAGACGGAAATGGCGGGACGACTTGGACGTATTCCTCAGCAACAGGCCGGAAGAGGCACCAAATAGGAACTCGTGATGATCAAGGGGATAGACCTTTGCCCAACAGTGGGACACTCAAGTAGGCTAGCAAAAAAGAAGATGAGATGATAAACCATGCAATTTCTCTGAGAAAGAGAAAACAAGATTTCGATTGCTCTGGTAACATTTCACCGTGAAAGGGTTATTTTTAAGATGAATTTAGTTTTGAGTTCATGTTCGTAACTATCTTATCCTTATAATAAATAATAGACTAATAACAATCACTCTCTATTTTTAAATTTAATTAATGTTGCAGGTTTGAAAATAAACGTTATTATTATTACAGAATTACAACCTTTATTGCCTCCCGCAATTTTTACTGCCTTAATTTACTACTTTCACCCGTCCACTGCAGGAGTTATTACGGACGCTTCACGCAGGTGCAGTAAAAAGATAATTACTAACCTATACTACTGCTTGCGGACTGCAGCATGCGCCTACGACCTACGTTTGTTTATGTGCGTAATTTCCTGCAGAACTCAACAATTAAGCATTTCCAAAGCATGGCAATATTTCGCCTCTAGTAATATATAGAGATGGATCTAGCATGCATCCCTGTGGCATACCACTTGGATTCCACTTTGTATTGATTTAATGTGTATACGTATCAAACATTTCTAGAAAGCTATTTAAGCCGGAAATAGGGTTTACATCGTAAATTTTAACCTCATCGCGCTAAAGACTTTCAACTTCCTCTCTGCTTAAGAATTATAATGTTGAAGGTGTAACTGGTGACCTACTGGGTTAAACATAAATAGCGCCATAAAAGGTGCGACAGAAAGTTACTGTAAGTGGTACGTTATTAGCATTTTATATGAATTGCCAGGGGTTTATATTGAACACATAATATGTCGGGAGGTCCACTAACCATTATTATATTTGATATTTACTGAAATATGTAATTTCCAATCTGATCAAGCTCGCAATATTTTTCGTAGTATTACTTTTCCAAGGGAGGAAAAAAAGGATATTAAGACAGGAACGTAGAGAACGGTCCGAAACAATTTTAAAACCAAATATAAAAGGGAAAAGTATAATCTTGTTTAGGTACCGTCAATTATCGATCCCACCAATTTCTTAAAGCTGCAGGTTAAAATTTTACAGAACCAGTATTGTAATAGTGCAATGTACTTGTTAATAAAAATGGCTTCCAAGATTAATAATCCTAAAAAATTACCATTGAAAGGGTCGCGTAAAACTTTTAAAAAGGGTTTTAGAAGTTAGGATTTCCGCGCAAGTAAAGGAAAACTTTATAGTGGTACAGATCTTAGTATTCGATTATATTTCATGGCTTCTTTCGTCGCAATTAGGTTTACAATACGTAGCTGGTATCCCAAGCTATCGCCAATAGCCTAATTGCTTCGAAGGAAGTTCCTCATATACTTAATTGTGATCGAACTTTACTTACAGGTGAGTTCGTTAAATCACTAAATTTTCAATTTAAGGGCGTAATCTTGAGCATTATTCTCACAACTAAGGTGAGGGCACCAGTCTAACTTGAAACTTGGACGCGCAAGAAACGTGTAGTATAAATTATGCTGGTCAGCCTCAATGTTTAGGAAAAGGAGTGTATCTGATAAAAGATTTTCCAATCCGCGTTCTAATCCGGATTGTGACTAGAACAAGTTACTTTATAGTTTATTGATGATATTTCTGAGCTTAGAAAGTCAATTATAAAATTTTCGCAGTCTTCAATTCATTTTAATTAGGGAATCGCCAAATAATTAAACAGATTAAGTTATTATAGCTTAATCCCCCGTTTATAAATTTAATTATGGCTTTAACTCTCTTTCAATGTCAACAAAGAGTGCCAATCAGTGTCACGTATAATTATACCCTGATTATTTATATAGCATCATCATGTACAAGCATCATCATGTACACTGAACACCTCCTTGGCCTAGACATACGCCTTCCAATGTGCTACTCCCATCCGGCGGTTACAAACTCTTCGAACACGAACACACACACAGTCACGTGATCTACCAGTGACGTGATTGGGTTAATATCAAAACGAATAGAATACGCATCTTGGCTAGGGACTCAGATCGTCGATTCTCACTTCACCAGATAATAGTTATAAGTTTATACTGTATTAGGACCCAATTACAATTAGGATTATGTTCACTTGGTTTTGTTTGGATCACGATGCAAGCAAAGGACCACAGAGGACACTCTGAGTTGTATTTTACTCTGTAAAACAATATTTCTTTTGACATGTCATGGTATCACTTTTATTCGCCATTGCTGTCAAGTGAATAAGAGCGGTCATAACGTTGACAATTCAATAACTATATGTCAAAAGCATGGTTTTAGCGAGTAGAAGAGCCCCTAATGATAAGCTATAAATCCCCTGGATATCTAAAATCTTAAGCTCGCAAACGCGTTGCTAATCATTTCAGTGTGGTTTAGTGGTAGCGATCAGGATAGGAGGCATTAGTAAAACACGACACTAATACAGACATACATGTGTACATGCATACATACATAAATAACATCACGCCTTCATTCCTAGAGTGGGGTAGGCAGAGTCACAGAAGTACAAACAATTCTAAAAAGACTTCTTGATAATTCTGTAACCACATTTTGCAGAAACAGGCAAGATGTTTACCAGTGTATTAGTGACAGGTTGCAAGCCCATCGCCTAACAGTTCCCTTAGTCGCCTCCTACTACATCCACGGGAAGACATGGAGGGGCACTATTCTAGCCCGGGAACCACACGGCACGACACGGCATTAACTGAAGAAGATTTAAATCAATCTGACACCTCAACCCGTTTCGCCGTGAACCTATCCCCTTATTTATTTACTGGTAATTAGTCTTAAAAGCGCAATATGAAAGTTGTGAAAACGGCCCAGACATGTCTATCAACCGCCATAGCTGGTTAATTAGTCCAGTATAAATTACAGTCACAGTCCTAGAATGAAGTGAAGGGTCTGAATAATTATCACATAAAACAAACCCAGTACAAGTTTCTAGATTGGTGGGAATATAACGGCGAAATCGATTCAGTGTAAAATATATTTGAAACCAGTATACTTTGCTCTTTTGTTTCGAGATGTTACAATAAGTTCAGAGGTCAACGTAAATAAACTGTTACAAAAACATAATGCCAGGTTGGAAGACCTACTTGCTGATTTATATTAGTTTGTTACTGGTAGGCTTCGATTAGTTTACAATTTATACGTCGATATTTAACGTAAAACTACCTGCGATATTCAAGTTTCGTTTTTAATTATTGTTTATTGAAGTAATTTATTGTGTCTTTTTCATATTTTAAAACTATTGTTATCAATAATATTCAACAATAGGGAGAAGATTTAATAAACTGAGGCCATCCTTTTATTATTTAAGTTTTAAGTTTTCGTCCGTATTCAAACTAAAAATAACAATTCTGTTTAGCAAAACGCCAACAAAGGTTTTCTTAAGAAATAACATCTGCATTTTCAGTTTATAGCAATATTTTAACGTTTATTACATTTAGAACACATACTTTTGAAAACTTCTGAATTCTCTGATGGCAAAATTTACAAAATAAGTACCTATCCCAAGTAATAAAAGTTTTCATTATTAGAGATGCACCCGTGCAAATTGAATTACCCTTTTCAATTTTCGGGAAGTCTCTCGAAATTCTTAGAAACAAGAAACAATGGCTAACATAACTGCAATAAAACACAACTGCCTATTCATGAATAACTTCGAGAAATTTTCTTATGGGCAGTATTGGAATATGCCGCTACGGAAATTGAATTCCTAACTTCATTGAAGAGACCCACAGACAGACGACTGACCTAGTTGAGTCTTGTGTTACAATGAACATGGCATTCCGAGTTTGAATGAAATCGAAATCGGAGGAAACGTAACGGTTCTCTTGAGTATGTACAGTACCCCAACGAAAATGTAAAGAACTTTAGTGCTTGGTCATAATAAACTAAACTGAACATCAAACGACAAGCTTGACAATGACAATGACAACCACAATGACAAGGTTCTAAGTATGCTCAACATTTTTAATGGGTGACTGTACGTGGGATTCAAACGGCAAACGGGACGCTGTGTAGGTACTTGTTTTGTAAATTATTTGATCTTGAGCAATTTTTTTTTTAAATATGTATTGTTTTTTTTTGTATTAGATGTTAACATTATGACAAAAGCATTGACAATTATTTCTATTATGGCATGGAAAAGGAAAACGAGTACAGGTCACATTCCACCTTATGGTAAGGGGGATCTTACATTTGAAATCTCAGGACTGCAGTCCTAAGACTGTTATCTCCAAATATCAGATGCGTTGCCTCTTGTGATCTCTTGACTGACTAGTTGACTAAGTTGTTTATCCAGGACGACCATACAAGCACTGGTGATTAACCCTTCACATTACTACCACAAAAAAGATAGAAGGTATTTTAAATTTACTAAATATAAACAACGACATATTATGTTTCTAACATTAGCATGTAAACATGTACTCGTGAACCTGTAAAACAAAAGTGATTTTATGAAAATTAACATATAGCGTGATTGGAATTCGATTCGATTGGCCATGTGGTTGCCTGGTTAGAATAGTGCCACTCAATGTCTTCCCGTGGATGTCTTAAGAGGCGACTAAGGGAATAAGAGCTTGTTAAGCGATGAACTTGCAACTTGCCACTAATACACTGATAAAACATCTTAGTCTGACTGTGCAAAATGAGATAACAGAATTATCAATTAATTTCGAGTTGTTAGTATTCTGTAGCTCTGCCTACCCCACTCTGGGAATGAAGGCGTGACGTTATTTACGTATGTATGTGAAATACGATTATGAAACGATTTTCGTGAAAATGACAGAATCTATAATTATCAGGGATTTTGAAGACGTGTATATATTCCACGTCTTGCTTGACTGTACATAACTCTTCAACACAAAATCGATGTGCAAATATGAGCAGGAACATAAATTCCCGTCAGTTTTTTCAAACAGCATCATGTTTATAAACCACCATAATTGTAGGCTCCATTGCCCGGAGCTGGTTGACCTTATTTCGCAATTAAGCCTCACAATGGAATCGTAAATCAAACTAGTTTGTCATTCGACAAGTCTCCTCAGTCATCGGATACCTAGTATGTTGTGTTCGCTCTTGCATCAGATACAACTCTTTTAGCAAAGGGTAGAGTTGTGTTTTGATAGTGTGGATGGAATAGGTGTTTTGAAGTAGCTAGCCTTGCTGAATTCCTGAGGTTTTTGCTGGAAGTGGTTTTTGTTCGCTATGGGGTTGATATGGCTCCGCGATGGTTAAATAAAAATATCACAATCCACAATCTTACTCAAATTGACCAAGTCCCAAACTAAGCCCTAGGCTAGTACTATGGGTACTAGACAACGTTAAACATATTTATACATATAGAGAAATATATACTTAAATACATAGAAAACATTCAAGACTCTGGAATAAATATTCGCGCTCATCACTCAAATATCTGCCCTCACCGGGAGGATCATTTATTTTTAGTTTCCTAGTTACAAGGGTTTAGCCAGTGTGGTTCCCGGGCTAGAATAGTGCCACTCCATGTCTTCCCGTGGATGTCGTAAGAGGCGACTAAGGGCTGGTAGTACTGTAAGACGATGGGCTTGTAACCCGTCACTAATACACTAGTAAACTTTTTGGTCTGATTGTGCAAAATGTTGTTACAGAAGTAAGCAAGTCTTTTTAGTTGTTGGTATTTCTGTAGCTCTGCTTATTCCACTCTGGGAATAAAGGTGTCATGTTATGTATGTATTTTAATTGTTATAAGTGCGTAAGCAACGTTGGTTTGGGAATGTTAACGAAATCATATATAAATTTGGAATTTTGCTCAGTGCGGCATTGAGCATGACTGTGTTATATCTACCAGTTCTTAATATAAATTTAGGCTCCTTAGGTTTTTCAAATACTAAAACAAGGCTGATGACGTATTTGATTTGTTTGGCCTTGATGCAAGTTGTTAAAGTAGGTAATAACCATATTAATTTACTTTCAAGCCAAAATAGTCAATGCTTCTTTTTTATCAACCTCCAGGACTACATATTTCTCCATCCTAACAATGAAAAAAGACATGTAACATTTCAGTGTATATGAAACTCAGTGATGTATCAGCGTGTCAACTTTGCAATGTATACCGAATTGTCATCTGTCACGTGTCTTTGTCAAGATGGTGAATTAGAGGGTTGGTGACATGTGACAATGTGATATATTTAAAGGTTAAATAACTAATGTTACAAGTTTGACACAAGTTCAAAATAAAAATATGTCCTTCAAATTGACAGACGCATCTTGTTAACCTAACATGACAAAATCAATATGATTTTACAAAATAGAGCTAGTGTGTTTATTACCAAACACAAACACCGCCTTTTTTGTGATTTACCTGTTTCAATAAGCCAACCAATAAAAATGGCGTGAAAAATAATTCAGCAACTTGCATTCGATATTATTAAATACATAGTAACGTCGTATTTTCTTTTATCATCAAAGACAATACATCAATTATGTCTATGAGAATGCATAATAACGGGTTCCTTGAGAAAATCCGAGCATTTAACAAGTATGATATGAATAATTTCTATAGAAAACTACGCAGATTGTAAGTTCGCACTAACACGTTACTACCACTAAAACGATTAACACTACATTGTTGCACACGTGTTTACTTAATGATGCCCTTTATTCAGTGATTCTGCAACCGGCGTTAAAATAGCAACTGGAGGCCTAGAAAATATGTATCACGCTAACGTTAGCGATTTACACATAAAGTTAGCGTAACGTCTGAGGTCCTAGTGAATAAGTCGAATTAACTCTTAAAAAACCGGGCAAGAGCATGTCGGACGTTAAGTACCGTATAATGGGGTGAATTTGATCAGTTTCAAGATTAAAATGGTTATATCTTCTTGAATATAAAAATTATAAAAACACAAAAAATACCTCAATATCGGTTTTTGTTATTTTATTAATTCCACCATTAGAGTATTTTTTGCTATTATTAATTCGCTTAAAAAAAAAAGAATTTGTGATCAACTTTATACTTTGAAACCACCGTTTTTATAACGTATATCAAAAGTTAACCCATAAAGAAATAAATATGTAACAAAACGTCTACTTAAATATTTTATATATTTTTGCATCGACCGTCGAGGTGGATCCCGCTGCCGCTACTGACACGTGTACAGTGATATTCAATGAATCCAAACGTACAAAAACAATCCCAATTATGCGTTCATAAATCGCATAATTTGCGTTTCAAGTCAAATTGACGTTTTTATCAAAGTACGTAAACGTACGTTTATTTAATAAACGTAAAAATCAACAAAGTAATAACTAATTTTCAATTTAATGTCATTTGGTGCCGACTTAGATGATTTTAGTAGGTATAAACACTTTAATCACCTGTTTTTTTTTCGGATTTTTTGTAAGTATGCGTAGTTTTGACTGTAGGTGGGGGGGGGACTCTAACAAAAAATAACGCTTTAAAGCTTAATGTTTCATGATCCCTTAATCAAAATAATGTTGTCACAAACCCGTAATATTTTTGAAAGATCTATCTAACGACACCCAACAATTTAAGGTAGACAAGAAAAAAATACATCCCAAAGTTACGTGCTGCGGAGGTGCACTAAAAAAAATTTTTTTTTACATTTTATTTTACCACTTTGTTGTGACACTTGTGACCAATGTGTATTATTCTTGCCAAATTACAGCTTTCTAGTACTAAGAGTCCCTGAGCTAGGCTGCGGACGGACGGACGTGCCGAAACTTTAAGGGTTCCTAGTTTGACTACGGAACCCTAATAAAAAAGGTACTCGTATATAAACGGAGCATAGACTAAACCTTTTTTCAATTATAACTAAATATTATGGTTTTAATTTCAACTCTATACCTCCACGCGTTCCCGAGATAAAGGGTCTTGACAGACAGACGGACGGGCGGATGGATCCTATAAGGGTTTTTCATTTTAAAGTACAGAACCCTAAAAATTATTGAAGTGTGCATATTCCTATTCGTATGTAGATATTATATGTAAACATTTTACTGCATTAGTTAACAAATATTAAAATTACAGGAATAAAAGTGGTACAGAAATAAAGGCGAACGTATCCCTTTAAGCGATCTCTTCCAGTTAACCTCTGGGCAAATAAGAAAAAATGATAGCAAACTATTGAAGTATGTAAAAAACAAACGCGCATGAAAACTGATATTTTTTTATATAAGTGTCTCCTAAAATGTAGACTCGTATTTCACACACGCAAATTTTTGCTTTGATTAATTAGCACAAAAAAAAACGAACGAATCAATAAAAAGTGAGCGTGTAAATGTAAATGAGACATTAACAAACCAGTCTGTTAACGGCGTCCATGCTCTCGCCATTTCCCATATACGTTTTATTCATAGTAGAATTCATTAATCTACATTCCAAAAAGAAACCAAATCGCTTCGTCATTGGTCGGCAACTCGTTGGCATAATGGCATTCATAATAAGTTGCCGACTATACTTCTAACACTGATGATAAAATTGCTTTTAACACATACACACGAGTACACACATAAAATTACGCCTTTATTCCCAGAGTAGGTTAGGCAGAGCTACAGAAATACAAACAAGTCAAAAAGGCTTGTTGGTAATCCTGTAACCACATTTTTCACAAACAGGCTAACATTATGTACATGTTATTCCCATAGTCGCCTCTTACGACATCCACGGGAAGATATGGAGTGGCACTATTCTAACCCGGAATCCACGGCACAACGGCTTGGTTTAAAAAAAACAGTTAACACTAAAACTATTTTTTCATCTTTCTGGCCCTTGCACGGTTTGTGCTTTTGACCCAACACTAATTTACTATTAGTAATTTACCTACCGCGTCGTCAATATAATGTATGTAAGTACCTAAAAGGGATCTATAGTGTAGTGACACTGTCACAACCATTTAAACCATAGTTGTTAAAAACATTTTAAAGGCAGCTACGTCTACATATTTTAGTTCATTTCTGCATTCAAAAATTCAAACATTTTTCTCTGAAGTAAACCATAACTAAATAAACACAATAGGGCGTTTTCCAAAAAAAGTGTACATCGATAAGGACACAATTAAGAAAATTTAACTTTTTCCATTTCGTCACGAAAATTAGCCATACATTTAGATACATTAATTTTCGTGACGAAATGGAAAAAGTTAAATTTTCTTAATTGTGTCCTTACCGATGTACACATTTTTTGGAAAACACCCAATAACCAAGTCATGCGGTGTAAGGATATGACAAATGAAAATCACATCTGACAATCAATCTCACTCAACTGTTTCGAAAACTCCGATATCTAATTGTATAATTAAGATATATCTCAAATCACAAATCACATAAATACCGTCATGTTACAACTGACATATTAAATGTCATTCGTACATAATCGGTCCACTATGTAACTTGACACGCTCAACCAATAAATTCTATTACGATGTCATAATCTCGTCATATCGGTTGGCAGGGATTGGTGGCATTCCTGATCCAGTTACGAAAGCATACATTCAAAAAGCATTAGTAACAGTCTTTTACCGTATGAAGTTGTTGCTTAATCCCTTGCATCCTGCATTTAATGTGTACAATCCATACTTCATTAAATCATCACTATCACTACATAGTATGAAACAAAGTCGCTTCACTCTGTCTGTCCCTATGTATGCTTAGATCTTTAAAACTACGCAACGGATTTTGATGCGGTATTTTTATAGATAGAGTGATCCAAGAGGAAGGTTCATGTGTGTAATACTTTAACCCGTAGCGGAGCAATGGCGGATCGCTAGTCACTACATAGTATAAAACAAAGTCGCTTTCTCTGTCCCTATGTCCCTTTGTATGCTTAAATCTTTAAAACTACGCAACGGATTTTGATGCGTTTTTTTTAATAGATAGAATGATTCAAGAGGAAGGTTTATATGTATAATACTTTAATCCGGAGCGAAGCGAGGGCGGGTCGCTAGTAATATTATAAATATGAAAGTAGCTTTGTCTGTTTCTTACTTTCACGGTGAATCCGCTGAACCGATTTCGATGAAATTCCATGCATAGATATCTTGAACCCCGGAGAAGGACATAGGGCTCTTTTTAACCCAGAAAACTGGTCAGTTTCTGAGGGAAGAGCGATAAACGACTACTACGAGGACGGCGTCGCGGGCAACAGTTATTCGTTAATAAATAGATAACAATTTAGTGAATCACAGGCATATCGCGTTATTGTAGTATATAGCTTAGATCTCTTTTATTAAACAAACACTTACAGGGTGTCTAGAGATTCTTCTAAAAATTGACAATCGATCAAACGAGCGAGCGAGCTTATACGTGCGAGCTTTAAGCTATCAAATTGTGAATGCACGCCCTGAAATGTTGATTGTACGCTCTAACGGCATAACTTAAATTCGCCGGTTGATAATTCGTCCGTCGAGTTGATAAGAGAGTTGAGTTGGCCGTATTTTCATGTCTACAATTTTCCTATAGAGAGACGAGTCTTTAGAATATATAAACAGCCTAAACTAGGTCTAGTAAAAGTCTTTCGGTTTTCAAGACAATGACAACTCACTGAAATGTTGATTCGAATAGATTGTTCGCAGCTTGTTTTGGTTTAATTATTTTATTTAGCATTGCTGCTTAAAACAGTGATCTTGTGCTTAACTTGAACCAAACGCGTAGGTTATTGAGTATTACGTTTTCTTCTGATATTCAATGAAATGATTTATTTTAACAGGCATTGTTCGATGACTCCACACTAGGTAAAGCCTGTGATAGCCTGCCATATAATAATTAATAGGGCTGAGATTGTACACGGTAAAAACGATATTGACTTTGACGTGTTTCCGTATAGTCAACGTTTGGTATCTTTTATATGACTCTTAATTACTTGGCAGCAATGGTGGCCGAGTTAAAAACAGTGTAAAAACAAAACTAAAACACGTCAATCGCAATATCGATTTAACCTAGTAGAATAGAGGCCCTGGGGGGTGATTCGCTCAACACAGCGCTGCGTCGATCTTAAAGGTGATGTTTTATCTGGCAAGTTTAAGAAGTCCCGTTGGAGCGTACAAAACACATTTTAGCGCGTGCTTTCTCAATTAGGCAGCAGGCAGGTGAGTGAGTTCAGTGTCGTATAAAGCTGCCTATTATAAAACTTCACCATCTTACGTTTTGAGCAAAAGGAAATCATCTTTTTCATTTTGCTGTAAATAATCCAGGTATTACAATTTCCAAAACTTGACAATGTTTTAAACCTTACTTTCATACTGAAAGTCCAATCCCAACCAAAAACACGTAGGCAGTTTATGCCAGCATTTGTCCCTAGCAGGAATTTAAATTGAACTCCTGTCCCTGACACGGCGGTCGGACGCGGACCACTTAGTCAAACAGGTCATAACGCACCCACCTCTTTACGATAATGTGTCTTCACACTATACCTCGAGGTAGTTCTTGACCCTTTTTCAGAACGACTGTCTACAATTTCCTCACTGGACATTCAACGTGTCTCTTTCGCGTTAGATAAGTTAGAATAGGATACGTTGAGACATATAAGACGGGGAATGGTTTCGCCAGCCATGGCATTTTACAAGTTATGTCCATAGACGAGTAAAAGTTTTACGATGGAGCAAGAAAAACATGCTGAGTGATCTTGATACTTGAGACAAGTTACTGCGGGTTCAGTTTGGTGAGTAGGAAAATTATAAGTAAACAGTTAAATATTAAGGGTGGTTTTCGAAATTGTGTACTTAGTTGAGGACAAAAATTGTGTACTTAGTTGAGGACAAAAATTGTCTACTTAGTTGAGGACAAAAATTGTGTGCTTAGTTGAGGACAAAGATTTAGGTTATCGTCTTTCCTGTGGACACACCGGAAGTTAACATTATTAAGGCCTAATTTTCTGGCTAAATTCAAATTCAAATAACTTTTATTTCAGACCGAAGGTCCATATAAATGCGTTCGTTACAATGGCTTAAATCTATGTTAGATACATGAAATTTGAATAATAACAATAAATAACGTGCCATAGAATAATTGAAATGTCAAATAATCCTTACTAATATTATAAATGTGAAAGCGTGGATGTTTGTTACCCTTTCACGCAAAAACTACTTGACTAATCATCATGAAACTTTGTACACATATTCTAGGAGGTACTAGAAGCAACATAAGATACTTTAGATTAACAAAAAAAAAATTGACAAGAAAAAAAATTTGCAGCGCTGGCGGGTCGCAAGTTAAATATAAATATCCTTAAATTAAAATTTGTATAAAAAAAAAAAAAAGTCGGTTACATTCAAGATTAGGAGATAATTATACTGAGACAAATACAATAAAAACTAAAAAAGACGGGGTGCGGCGACAACGGTGGCATGTAAAAGAACCCAGCGCTCAAGGAGTGGAGGGTCCCACCGCTGCGCCAGCGCACTCACGCTGCCGTTCGCGCTGGAGCGCACGCGGTGCATGAGCGAGGCGCACCGCTTCCTGATGATTGCGGAGAACCCGTGGGCTAAGCCCAGTCCCGCATAAACGGCGTCAGGACTGCTTTAGACCTATCATATATGTGTAAAAACATAACTTATTTAACCTCGTAAAAGTATGAATGATGATGGTGTGCTATAGAAAGTACATAATTCAGGCAATTCAATTTAAACTTTATTTCAGGTCTCATACAGTTCATTTTGATTTGTTTCACAAATGAAAATGTCATTTAAGTGCAAAGGTAATTGAACTTTATTTCCTTGCTGGTAGATTCAAATTCCTACTTACAAAACTACTAAATCTACTGGATTGTAGTATGGAGGGCCTCAGGAGGAGCACAAAAGCTTTTAACTATTGACCACAACAAATACAACTTTTGTTTTTAAGAGTGCGTGTGACCCAACTCTACCATTGGTTCATAATAATTAGTTAACTGTTTTAAGTTTTAATAAGGCGTTTGTAGCGCAAAAACAATGCATTAGAGGGATATGTAATGTTCAACAGACAACATCATGCAAACCGCTCTTTGAAAATTTGAGCCTCCTTACACTACCATGCATATACATATTAGAAATAGATATTTTTGTCAAACAGAATCAAGATCTATTTATTAATAATGAACAAATTTGTAACTTCAATACAAGATACCCTCGCAGACTCATTTGTCCTAAAGCAAAAACTGCATTATATCGTAGAAACTGCCACTCAATGGCTGTACGCATTTTTAATAAAATTCCCAGCAATATTAGAGAATTACCTGTAATTAGGTTTAAAAATAAGTTATTTCATTGGCTAAAGGAAAAAAGGTTCTATAGTATTAAGGATTATTTAAGATAAATAAAATATGTAGTAACGACATCAGCGGTATAATACAATTATTTCATTTGACAGTATAAAATAATACATAGTTTTTAACGACATTTTTTTTTGCATGCCAGTTATGGTTAAACATGTGTTTTTAGTTAGGACTTATTTGTATGAACTGATCCTAAAGAAATTTGTAAAGTTGCCTACTCGATGCACAACCTTTCACTTTTCTCAATCCCTCAAGGGTTAGCTGGAAGAGATCCCTTAAAGGGATAAGTTCGCCTTTGTACATTATTTTCTGGTATCTTCATTGTATTTTTTTTCTGTTTTATTTTGTACAATAAAGTGTTTACATACATACATACATACATACATGTGATTCTTTATTTATTTTGTAACAACTCTTTTGTAACCATGTTTTAAAGCAAATAAATATTTTGAATTTGAATTTAAGACAAACCTCTGATAAAACTCCTGTATTAAGTGCTACCACATTACTAACGGGTGAGGATTGAATACTGCTTCGTTTATTACATTTGAGATACCGCCTAATTGGCGTTTGAGTGCAGTTGTATAAATGTATTAGAGGCCGCCCGCGACTTCGGACTCGTGGAATTTGTTTCCGCTACCTAATTTAACCCCTTAGGGAATTAATTTCTAAAAAACCCTTTTTAGTGCTCCTCTAAGATATCCAAGGGATATTTATTCCTGCTTTCTGGTCCCTAATACACTACCTGATTGTGCAACATGTGGTTATGGAGTTATCAACAAGTCTTTTTAGTATTGTTGGTATTTCTATGTCTACCGAACTCTGGAAATGAAGGCGTGATTGTATTTTTTTTTTATATTTTAGGGAGAAGGCGCACGAGCACTCAGGCCACCTGATGGTAAGTGGAATCTGAGACCCATAGACATTTGAATTCTCAAGACTATAATCCTAAGACCTCAAATGCGTTACCAACCCTGACTAAGATGGAATGCCTCTATGCTAATAATTTCACCAGTTGTCTTATCTTCACACCGGAACACAACAATGCGAACACTGTTGCTTGGCGGGTGGTTAATGGATAAGATGGTGGTAGCGATCCGGGCGGACCCTGCACAGGGTCCTACCACCACTAATGTATGTTCAGGTCCCTTTATCCAGCGGCTTCGGCTGTGCGTTGATCGATCAGTCAGCCAGTCAGTTGCCGATGACTACCTAGGTACTGCTCACGCCCCGCTGCGCCGCTTGCGCTCTTCTAGATACCGATTGACGACGATCGAGATGGCACCAAATACAAATTTAAAAACTTATTAGGATAACGCTGGTTTCGTTGCATATCTGAAAAGGTATACAGTATTCAATTGTTGAACGTTGAATGTCCAGTGAGGAAGTTGTAGACAGTCGTTCTGAAGTCAAGAACTACCTCGAGGTACATTGTGAAGACGTCACGCTAGCCTAGTTGGTAGTGAGCTTGCCTTAAAGCTAGGGGTCCTTGGTTCAAATCCCGGTAAGGGCAAATATTTTTGTGATGAGCACGAGTATTTGTTCCTGAGTCTTGGATGTTTCCTATGTATTTAAGTATATATTTCTCTATATAAGTATGTTTATCGTTGTCTAGTACTCATAGTACAAGCCTATAGGTAGAGCTTAGTTTGGGACTAGGTCAATTTGTGTGACATTGTTCTGGGATATTTATTTATATAAATTGCTTCGGAGATATACATGTTTCCGCACAATACCTGGAAAACTTTTTGTTATTTTTTCAAATTCAATTTCCGGTTTAATTTATGGGAAAATATGAGAACGGAATTTAAAGTGTAGAAAGAAGTCATTAGAGTTCCTAGAGGCTAGTCTACTAGTTAAAGATTTCCTTACCTTATCGAGTAATTGCAACACATGAGAAATAAATGCAAATGATCTGCAAAGATATAAATAGATAAAAAATTACACGTATAAATTTATATTATGTTATTCAATAAACGTTACCGTAAATAATGGAGTCGATAATAATAAATTCAACGCGATAAGAAAACATTTAAAGTTAATTTAACAGCTGCTGCATATCCTATTACTTATTTGATTTAAACTAGCTTGACCCGTGTCTATTTTTTTAATACTTTATTGCACATAATTAACGGACTTATCAGGTATACAGGGCCTCTATTCGACGTAAAACCATATTGCCTTGCCGTGTTATAGTTTTGTTTTTAACTCGACCGCCATTATTATCAAGTGAATTAGAGCTATAGAAACGTTGACAATACGTTAACACGTCAAAGGCAATATATGGTTTTTACTCAGTAAAATTAAGGCCCTGTAGTAATTCCGTGGGAAATGGTCAACTTTTTTTTATACGTACACAGGTTATATATATCTCACTCCTCCTAATACTTTCATGTAATGCATCCTGGCCTCTATGCTACTGGGCAAAGCCATATTGCGTTTATGATATTGTTATTAAATCGGCCGCCATTACTGTCAACTAAATCGGAGCCATCGTAACGTTGACAATACGTTAACATGTCAAAAGCAATATGTTTTTTCCGAGTAAAATTGAATCGAGGAAATACGTTACTATAGGTATACTGAAAATTTATACTAACAAGGTTTTCTTTTAGTTATGTTGTCGATATGAATACAATTTCTACTCTATACTGAATAAACAGATAATCTTAGAAAGGTTTTATAAAAATATTCCAACTTCGTAGATCTTTTATGGCAGCATTCGTCCCTATAACCACTGCAGCGGATTATAGAGAGGATACGAGAGCGCAGGGGAGTGCACTGAAGTTCAAAATAAAGAACGAGGGCGGTGGATTTAACTTGTTATGACATATATATACATGGCACAGGGTCAACAGGGCCTTTATTTACTTCGTTATACAGTATGTCACATCCATACGAACATATATTTTGACAACAGGTTAATATGCATCCTAATAAACATAAAAACATATAATGTGTAATTTTTATTTCTAGTATTAACTAGAAATAAAAAAAAAATGCTATTAGAAAATTTCGTGTCCGCAAAGTATATAAATCATTTGTAGGTCAATGCATTCTTTTCTATAATAAATTACTCGACGCGGTTTTAAAGTTACCATTTTCAGCACTTAAAAATTACTTGAAAGAGTCATTAATGTCTAAAGCTTACTATAGGGTCGAGGATTAACTAACAGACAAAAATGCTTGGCCTAAGATACCTAACGTAACAGCTTAGTACCTATCTAGTCTAGGAGACACGGTTTCTGTAGGATAACGTATCGAAACTTTATTTAATTTATTGTTATTATTTTATTTATTTGCTCTTGTTTATTAGAAATTTCGACAATTTTTCCTGCTTAGCTACGCATGATATATTCATGACTTTTTGAATTTTTGGCAAATTAAGGGTTAAGCGATCGCAGCGAAATGCTATTACAAAATATGCGATTGAGGTAACATGTGATTTAAAATATTTGTTAATAATAAAATTGCAATGACGATTGAGACCAAATGAAACAGTAACATAAGCGATCGAGGTGAAATGTGACTAAAGCTATTAACGAACAAAAAAAAAATACGACTTTGACACAAAGCGAAAATAGAATACACGATTGAGGTGAAACGGGAACCGGTGAATCGCTACAAGAAATTTATGCTTTTGAGGAAAGGCATAAATGTTGAGGCAAACGGAATGTATGTATGTAAACTCTTTATTGCACAAAAACAAATAACAATTACAAGAAACTTCGTACATAAGCTTGAATGTTACCATAATATGATCATAAATACATACATACAATCACGCCTTTATTCCCAGAGTGGGGTAGGCAGAGCTACAGAAATACCAAAAACTCTAAAAAGACTAATTATTATTATTAATTTTGAAGGTAGCTAAAATGAAATTGTGCAAAATGTTTTAAGAATGATTGAAGCGCACCCAAATATTTACCACAAAAGCTTTCACTAAATCTAGTGGGATATGTACGTAATAATGCTAAATTAAACGTATTTATTTCAGACGTAATTAAAAATAAATAAATATCAGGGGACAAATCACACAAACTGACCTAGTCCCAAACTAAGCTCCAGGCTTGTACTATGGGTTCTAAACAACGATAAACTTAATTATATAGAGAAATAAATCCAAGACTCGGGAACAAAATATTCGCGCACATCACACAAATTTCTGCCCTTACTGGGATTTGAAACCAGGACCGCTGGCTTCGAAGGCAGGGTCACTCTCAACTAGGCCAACGTGTCGTCTATATTTAATCTAATTTGAACTATTGTTATTCATTATGAATAATTTCCTAACTAATAAACGATTGAAATTCTCAGTGTTAATTATCAGTCTAAACTGGGTTTAAATAAGTTTGAAATAAGGCATATATTCGTTTATAGTCGTGACGTATTTAAATGTTGATCTATGCGCTTGCGACGTCTTGGCGCCATACTTGTACTAGTTTTAAGGCGACTGTCATAATAAATTTTATGAGTTTAATGTACGATATTTACATATTATTATGATTCGGTTTGGATTGACCTAATTCACATCGCTCACAGCCTGTTGGTAGCTGATTTTAAGACGTTTTTTTCGTAGCTTTAAAAACGTTAAAAGATTGATCAAATTTCAATCGGCATGATCTACAAAAATGACTTGTCGTCATTCATTAATAACTTAAGAGCTATGCTCTTGTCGGTGGAGTGCCCGCCATTTCTCTCTATTAATTACTAGGTTCTTGACATACATGTCATGACTTGTCGCATTCAAAGTAAAATAAGTTTTCTATTTATATGACTAGCTGTCACGACTGATAGCGTATTTATTTCCTGGCAACATAAAAAAAACTACATTACACTACACTAGTAAACTTCTTAGCCTGTTAGTTATTACTTGTTGTTTTTATATGTTTGTAGTACTTAACGGCTTCGGATTCACACTGAGCATGGTCCGACATGCTCTTGCCCGGTTTTTTTTTAAACTTTGGTACGCCTTTCAACAACTTTTGGTTTTGAGACAAACCTATATAAGCATACGTGTGTTAAGACGAGGCACGTCTAGGGATTTGATATCGATAAATAAGGTGTCGATATACATTTTTATTTATAAAAAATCTCTGCTACTCTTAAGATAAAAAAAAACATGTACAAAAGTGTGTCATTTTAGTCATCGTCTTATCAAAGCTGAATAAATCACAATATCGTTCACGATTCTGAAAACGGGTTTTAGTCATTTTCAATATTTCAACAGGACACTGTTGACCACAGTGGAAGTTGAGAGACTGTTTAGTAATTTAAAGTGAAATTTTTCGTCTAGACGGCAATCGTTACTAAGGACAAATCTGGAAAATAAACTTACATTGTTTACTATGAAAAACATATCATTTGTTTATTGTTTTTATTTAAAAATGTGCAGAGATAAAACTATATTATTAATATTTAATAATATCCTGACCTTGACATTAACATCGATATAATTTTGATCGCAAAAATATTGTGCCACGTCACTTTACTATTCGTGCATCAAGTTAACACACGTATGTATTTATTTTCTTGGTCGCTTTTGTTTTAAATCTAATCTTATGAGCCAACCTGTGTTGTGTTTTTGGATGAATAAAGCTTTTATCTATCTATCTATCTATCTATCTATCTATATAAAGCATGTTTTTTTCTGAACACCTTTTAAATAAGTTTCTGTTGTCAATTGTTTTATTCGTGAAATTCTTGAATTGCACATCGCCTTAAATAGCTAGAGGACTGCTTAGCCTGGCGCACTTCAATGTCACCGCTCTAAATTCCTTTCACATCACAATTGTTTTTGAGCCTTGCGTAGGAGAGTTACAGGTCTACTTGGAGCTTATTCTCTTAAAAGCCGACTTCAAATAATAGGGAAGTTATATATTTTACTAGATGTTTCCCGCAACTCCGCGTAGAAGTTATTTATCGCTGTTCCGTCAGGAAACGTCTAATTTTTTGGGATAAATAAGTATCCTATACCCTTCCCCGGGACTTAAACCATCTCCATACCAAATTTCATCTAAATCGTTTCAGTGGTTTATCTTTGAAAGACAGACAGACAGAGTTACTTTCACACTCATAATATTAGTTTAGATATAGATACGTAGGTATGTACAGAGGGTTTATTCTACTCAGTAAGAACATACGACTAAAAGTCTACTCGTATGACATTTAAAAAAGTAAAGCGAACATGAAATAACTTTGATTGATCGAATGCAAGGCTGTGGTTTGGATGTTTGGAGTTAGTTATCCTAGTCCAAATATGGTTTAAAAAAGTAAAAAACGCAGGATATAATGACATTTCGTACTTCTTTCGCGATTGCTGCCTTTGGTATTTTTTTTTATTTTGCCGTGTTACACAAACGGTACTTAATACCCTAATTAAACAATTTTTGGTATTTACCCAGGTAAATACCCGCTTTTAGGTAGGTGTTTATGCAGGTAATTGCCCATTTCTGTTTAGAAAAAAAATGAGACGATACTCTAAAGATAGACTAGCATTGATATTGCACGCACGTATACAAAGGCAAATATGAAACATTTAATATGCTCGTAAAATTTCAAGATACAAAAACACGCAGCACTCAGGCTAGACTGCACTCGTATAATATAATGTAGCTCTACATTTAGCCTGAAACATTATCACAATTTGACGAACGACCCATCAATTACTCTATCAACGGCTATAATGATAAAACGATGGCTTTTTCGCAATCGTATAATTGGACTATTAATAAATTTAGAATTCTACAATACCACTTAACGACTGCCACATTCCGTCTTTTACATGCAAATGATAGACAGTACAAGAGAGAGTGTGACAGCATATTTTATGGTTCCTTGTGAAGTTGTCGAATGGTTCATAATAGTGCTGGCAGTAAAACTCAAGTGGGCACTATATCAGCGTCTAACGTTAACGACAAAGAGCGCATATCTGAGCAATGCCATTTACGAAGTGATACACCGATTTCCCATTTAAACAAAGGCTAGGGCTGCCATTCGTTCAGCCTATCATGCTCATGTTGGACCTATCATGAAAGTACCGTCCAATTTTTCGGGATAAAAAGTAACCTATGTTCTTTCCCGGGACTCAAACTATCACCATGCCAAATCGCATCTAAATCGGTACAGCGGTTAACAGTGAAAGCGTATTTACAATATTAGTATAGATTTATGTGGATAAAAGTGGATAAAATATCTAACACTTTCTGGCCAGCATGTAAGTGCAAGAGTGACGGAAGCTTTATTCACCGTGATAAAGGTCACCATAATACTTACTCGTACCTGCCCTGGTATTAATTCACAAGAACATTAAATTTATCTTGTGAAGCATGATACTGACTTGCTGTTCCGTTCTTGGCTGCTTCTCGGACACAAAGTTCGACCAAATTCACAACACACGCATAAGAATTATATGTACATTCCATACTCAATGACGGGAATAAGAGCTTATAGTACTGTTACGCGATGGGCTTGAATGAATAGCATAGAAATAATTTTATTGACAATATTTGACACAATACATATACAACATGAAAAAATAAATAAAACAACAAAACAAAAAAGAAGTAATATAGTATCAAATAGTGTCAAATAGGGTACCACTCAGCATAATGCCGTGGCGTGGCGAGCCACTACCCTCGATGATTTTCTGTGGCCCCTATTTGAGTGAAATCACTGGTAAACATCTTAGCCTGATGAGTCCAAAATGTGGTTACAAAATTACCAACAACACTTTTTTACAGTTAATGGTATTTCTGTAGCTTTGCCTACCCCACTCTGGGAATGAAGGCGTGATGTGATGGATGGATGGGACAATCCGGACAACTTAATGGTAACAACTTGGTACTTATTACTATAATCTACATCTGTCTGTCATTATTAATGGAAACGAATCAAATTGACAATCTCTAACGGGGGTCAATAAAATTCGTTATGATCTATGCCATAAAAATGATGTTTGACATATTTTGGGAGCCTGTGACCCCTACTCCTCTTAAATTGAACCTTGAATCTACCTTCCTCGTCTAGATACTGTTTATCATGACCATTAGGTGCCGAGAAACATTGCTTTTTCCATGGTATTTGTTTTGCTATCCTGCTTAAATGATCTTGTTTTCCACGATATGGCGAATTTATTAATAAAATCATTTTAGGCACTTGGAAGAAGTAAGACCATTCTCCTGAAAGTGAAGTATAACAATTTAGTTTGTTTTATTTCCAAAGTATAAAAAACCTGTTTATTAATTATTTAACTAATATTTTTGTAAAAGAGTCTGGCAGCCCTAACTCTATCTCTCAAAGACAAGTGACGCGATTTATGAGAACATGTGTATGATATAGATAAAGACGTTTTGTTCTTGATTTACACAATAAGGGCCGATGATTTTGATTTGTATCAATTTCTGACGCCTCGTGTCATCATGGGCAATGAATTTGCGATCTAGTGTTATATTTTATTACGTGAGTTGCACAGAGTTAATTGTCTAGTTATAAGTTTCCTAATAAGTTATGGTCATTGGATCGCATAATTTTTATTATCCTATTTGCTCTTCGCATACTCTCTTATAATTAATAGTTCGCATAAAATCTTAAAATAATTCTAATAAATAATACCGTCCATTTCAGGCGTTTGTTTATTATGTTACTGTTATTTATTTTCATTAATATTTTTACGAGTGTACTAAGGAAGTTTTAAAATAGTTTAACATAATGCAATAGTTTTTAGGTTTATAAAACTATTACCAAAGGAAAGCAAATGGAAATTTGATTGATAAAACATCTATTAGATAAACAACTATATAGTTAACTAGCGACCCGCCAGCGGCTTCGCCCGCTGCAAATTTTTTTTTATGTCACTTTGGGGTATGAAAAATAGATGTTGGCCGATTCTCAGACCTACCCGATATGCACACCAAATTTCATACGAATCGGTCGAGCGTTTCAGAGGAGTTCAATAACGTACACCGTGACACGAGAATTTTATATATTAGAATTTATTTTGTTAATTATGTCGTTTTGCACCGTCGTGTATTGTATTTATTCGCTCTTCTGATTATTACAAGTTTCGACATGTTTTCCTGTTTAACTACGCATGATATCTTTATTTTAAATGACTAACTGCTAAGTTTTCTTGCGGCGTTTCTTCTTAGCAGTGATCTCCTCTTGTTAAGCGCTGGTAGAATTTTGACGTGTAAAAGTGCCCGTGCGGCCTACTTACTGAATAAACTACTTTAACTTAATCTTTTACCAAATTACTTGGTATATAAAAAGGTGATATCATTTCAGGGTTCAGCATACATATGTATAGTCTGTACTTTTAGGTATTTAAAAAAGTGTAAACAAAAAAACCACGTGACATTGACAGATGACAGTTTGTCAGCCAATAGGAGCAGAACACTGATACGTCAAAGCTCGACCAAACAGCTTGGATTGGTTGATGAGCAGAGCCACGTGGTTTGGTTTGTTTACACTTTTTTAAATACCTAAAAGTACAGACTATATATCATTAACTTATCTTACATGGTAAGTATAAGAGGCCGTAGGTATCTTTTGTATTAATGGAACCATTACACTTTACTACTTAGTATTTATTTAAACTTGATGTCTAAACCCGTTCCTTATAAAATGACTTTTCATGGCAGACCACTAGTAAAAGCTTTTAAAGCTTGTAAATAGATTCGTCCAAGACAGTATCATAGGACAGTGTGCTAGTATTCTTAAATTTTCTTATCATATTATCTTACGGATGGGTCCTTTCGGATACACTTCGACCCCTTTAGGAACTTTTGTGCAAGACTTACACACTCAGCTGTTCGAATGTGCAGGTTTCCTCACGATGTTTTTCATTCAACGTAAGAGTGATCACGATCACGAGTCAAACCCCTAAGCCACGAAGCCGCCGTCGCTCTTTTTAAACCGAAATTAATCGAGTTCAATAATCATTATGAATTTATTACCACTTTAATTATTAGTTTGCTTTTAGTATTTTACCTCTAATTTTAGCAATAACGTCACGCAAGTAATCCACATTTCACACCGTATCTCAAGATCGTAATGATTATAGGCTCATTTTAAAGCGGAAGCCAAGAGTTATTCGACAATATAAATATTTAGAACCGGTTTTTTACCAAATGGTTTAAATTTACAACCCATTCCGTTACTCCAAACAAGGCGCGACAGTTACTTTAAAACGAGTGTTTGTTTTATGTATATTATTCGTCATGGTAATACGTCGGGTAACTTTTGCTATAAAATAACAGCTAAAATGGTCATTTTATGACTTTAATGGTCGGAATTTCCCCGAGTGGTTGCCGGGTTAGAATAGTGCTACTCCATGTCTTCCCGTGGATGTCGTAAGGGAATAAGGGCTCGTAGTACTGTTAGGCGATGGGCTTGCAACCTGTCACTAATACACTAGTAAACTTCTTGGCCCGATTTTGCAAAATGTGGTTACAGAATTATAAACAAGTCTTTTTACAGTTGTTAGTGTTTCTGTTACTCTGCCAACCCCACTCTGGGAATGAAGGCGTGATGTTATGTATGTATGTATGTAATGGTCGGAATAGCGAATTTAATACAACAAGACTGTTTTATAATTTTTCTTGTATATCTTTCTATTAGAGGACGCCCGCGACTTCGTACGTTAGTTTTCGTTACTATTTTAACCCCTTAGGGGATGAATTTCCTCACGTCCCACCGCGCCGCCCGCGCTCGTCTAGGTACCTACTGACGACGATCGAGATGGCACTAAATACAAATTTAAAACCTATTACGATAACGTGCGTCTCGTTCCATACCTCAAAAGGAAATATGGAACCCTTATAGGATGACTTGTTAGGCCTGTCTTTCGGTCCGTCTGTAACAGCCGATTTGCTCCGAAACCATAAAAACGACCCCCATATTAATATTTAGACATTTTGACCCCATCGAACCCCAATAGGAGATGATGGTGTTTCACGTCTGCGACGTTAGACTTTAATCAGCGACCCGATAAACTATACAAATAATACCCATGTTGATTTTCAGACTTGGTCACCCCATATGCCCCTTTTAGGGTTGAATTCTGAAAAACCACCTGTTTACTCATTATCAATAGGAGTACTTCTGTGAAGTTTCGGATAAAATAGTGTAACTAATCTTGTTTCCCCATAATATCTTTGGACTCCCGTTTCACACCTTTAGGGAATGAATTTCCGAAAATCCTTCTGCACCCCTAGACTTAATAAGGAACCTACGTGCCAAATTTGGAATATCTAGATACATTGGTTTGGGCTGTGCGTTGATATGTCAATCAGTCTGTCAGTTTCTTCTTTTATATATTTAGAATACGGATAACTCAACTGCGTCTCTGTTCTATTGGGTCAAACCGTATCACCTTTGACGTGTTTCTGTTTTGTCAACGTTTTAATAGCTTTTATTTACTTGACAGTAATAGCGGCCATGTTAAAAACAATACGATAACAAGTCGAAGGCAATATGGTTTTTACCGTGTAGAATCTTAGCCCTGAATTTGATGAAGGTTTGTAAAACATTTAGAAACTAGAAGACACTCGTGACTTTGTACGAGAAGAACTAGTTTCCCGTTAAGTAAGTACTCTCCCTATTTTTGGTATCCTGGCAAGTCCGGTGTTTTGTTTCCAAAATATATCATTTGTGTGAAAATTCATAAGTTAGATTTTTTTTCTGAGCTCATTTAGTTACGTTACGATTATTTTGTAACAATTCAGGAAAGTTAAACGGTTTCAAGGAAAAAATAATTCCTAACTAATGAAAATTCGGATAACCGAAAGAGTTTGTTACTGAAATTCGGCCAAGATCACATCATGAGATTACATCTTTACTCGTTAGGGTTGGTAACGCATTTACTTTTGCCTTTGCCTTCTCTATTTCATAAAAAAAAACTCAACAAGTATTAATGACCCATAGTTTGACATTTATACAAACTAATTGAACTAATGTGTAACTAATTTGAGCTAAAGCTCAGTGATCGCTGTTGCGGCAGATAATTTTAATATTTATAAGCGAGCCTTCGAAAAGTGTGTGGGTGGCGCATAGTACATGTGGCATAGGCGATAGAAATACGCGGAGATAGCCGTTTCAAATAATAGCTACAGGGCAAGTATAAATATCAGGAAGACGATTTACGCAAATTGATTCTTGACTATGGCTACTCTACCCTACCATTTCAAGGCACCAGCCATTGCACTCCACTATCCGCTTTCTGGAAGTGATGAAGGCAGCATTGGATTAAGCGCTAAATAGAAAGAGGGGGAAATTACACAAAACATCCCATTGGGTCTCCGTATCCATAAGGACCCCACCAATAAGATAAAATAAGATACAATTTAGCGTTTTTCGAAAATCTACAACACGTATAGGATGAACGCAAGCTACAGATCGCGTCAACCACTTATGTCAACTACATACATTTTAAGTCGATAGAAAATAGAATCGTTGACAGCGATTGCGTCTTGGCTAGGTGAACTATTTCCAAACTCTAGACTTGTATTATGGGTACTAGACAGTAATAAAACTAATAAACATACGTCGATGTCGTAAGAGGCGACTAAGGGATTAAAGGCTTGTACTGTTAGGCGATGGGCTTGCAACCTGTCACTAATACACTTGTAAACATCTTAGCCTACTTGTGCAAAATATGGTAACAGATTCATCAACAAGTCTTTTTAGAGTTGTTGGTATTTCTGTAGCTCTGCCTACCCCACTCTGGGAATGAAGGTGTGATGTATTTATTTATGGTTTCGTGGATATCCAACAGCTCACAAAACAAGAATTTACATTTAAAAAAAAGCCAATTAAACATTCTCACCGATAGACATACTTAAACATAGCAGAATAACAGCCAACGCAGGCGGACGCCGGGCTGCACAAAGAGAAAAAGTGAACAACCACATACACGAATAAACTATTAATATAAAACTAACTATTCATATGAAATCTTACATATATCAATCTACGCCCAAGCCAAGTTTAAGGCTTATATAGTGGTACTGCAAAACGTTGTACATACTTAAATACAAAGTGGTGGTAGGACCCTGTGCAGAGTCCGTCCGGGTCGCTACCACCATCTTATCCATTAACCACCCGTTAAGCAACAGTATTCGCATCGTTGTGTTCCGGTGTGGGGATAAGACAACCGGTGAAATTACTAGCATAATAGCATCTTGGTCCTCAGGGTTGGCAACACATGTGAGGTTGTAACATTTTGCACAATCAGGCTAAGATTTTTCCAGTGTATTAGTGACGGGTTGCAAGCCCATCGCCTAACAGTGCTACAAGTCCTTATTCCCTTAGTCGCCTCTTACGACATCCACGGGAAGATAATATGGAGTGGCACTATTCTAACCCGGCAACCACACGAAATAAAAAAATAAATATATAAATTAATAAATAAACAAAATGTCAGGCGGTTAAATGCATGTCAGGTTTATGTAAAGATGTAACTAAAACCATTAAGCGTGTAAAGTTTTATGACAACAATCCGAGTTCTACTGAAATTAATTTAGGGTAATATTATTTTACTTCTACCTTCTGCCCGCGAGACCGTCTGCTGAGAAGTCATTAATCGCTGCTCCCTCAAAAATTGTACGATTTTTAAGGATAAAAATTATCCAATGTCCTTCCTCGGGACTCAAAAAATCTTCATACCAAATTTCATCTATATCGGTTAGGCAGTTTAAGCGTGAAGATGTAACAGACAGACACACTTTCGATTGCATAATATGTTTATGGGTAAATCTCAGTTTATTTATGACATGCTGAACTGATGCTGATGGTTCTAAATAGTCTTCGAGAAACCAGATCAACAAATTAAATTCTAAAGACTGATTTTATGCAACAATAACCGTATATAAAACCAGGGAATTGTTTTTTACGACTCTTCCAAAGATAATCCAAAGGTAAGTATCGTAACATAAACCGAACACAGAGATTTTGAGCTCCCATAATTTAGTTCAATTAATTAGTTGGTAAGTTACGACAAGGCGGATGTTCGGGCAGATGCCGAACACCGAAACATGCCACTAAAGACATAAAACAAAAATGAAATTTCATTTCATACTATCTTCGTACAAGACAGGATTGAAATTGGAAAAAGGAATAATGTGAGTTACGGCACTTTACTTCTAAATGTGCTATATCTTGTTCAGACAGGTGCACCTCGATCGATGTTCATTGTTAGTCAGTAATTGCTACTGCACTTTCAAATATATAAGTATTTCACCACATTATCTTTAGAAGATTGACGATAGAGATACACAGTGTGAAAGTAATTAGAGGGGTCGGAAGGGTACTTTTTCCAATAAAATCGGGGAAATATACTAGAAAAAGGCCGAATCTTTAGTAGCCTGCCGATGTGAATGACTCGATGTATGAATGTGGAAGAAGCGAAAGAGATTTGTCAGGATCGTAACAGGTGGAAACAAGTGGTCTCTGTCTTCCCCTCTGAGAAACGAGTTATTTAATGTACGAGTATGTATTTATTTTATACGTATCGCTGTTGCTAATAGATTCTCAAGACATCTCTTAAGACATGATGGAATGCTGTTAACGATTAAACATAGTTTATATTTTACAAGTGTCATTGATTAAATTATTATCTTTCACAGCAGTGTTCGCATTTTTATGTTCCGGTGTGGAGATAAGACAACCGTGAAACTACTAGCATAGAGGCAATGCATTTCCATGTAGGATTGCAGTCTTCACATAATTGGGGTCTTGAATGTCTATGGTTCCAGATCCTAATGACCATTAGGTGGTGGTGCGTCGTGCGCCTTCCCTTCTCCAATAACTAGCATAGAGGCATTCCATCTTAGTCCTCAGGGTTGGCAACGCATTTGCAGTCTTAGGATTGGGGTCTTGTGAATGCGAATCTCTATGGGGTCACAGTTTCTACTTAACATCAGGTGGCCTGTGTGCTCGTTTGTCTTCTCAATGCCATAAAAAAACTTATCATGTTAACTATTTTTATTCGGTTTTTTTTTACAGTACAAAATATTTTTTCAACGGGACAAATTACTGCAACAATATTTTTAAATAAATTATTTTAGGTTTTTTTTTCGAGATCCCTTTAATAATTGAAAAATTACCGTTGCTAATTTTTGTCCTTAACTATAGGTACTTTTTTGAAAAACCCACCTACTGTCTAAATCTGTTTAAAAATAAATCTATATCATCCTATCCATGCCTTTAGCCGTATCAGTAACTTAGACTTGACATTACAAAAAGATACGATCCAAACAGTAATCCTATACTCTGTTTTCTCGGCAAAAAAACCATCGTGTTAGATATCGATCTAACAGCCTTGATCCGCGGCACCTCCGTCGTCTTCTTACCCTCGCGCTGTCAGTCAACCTGCCCCATACATCAAACTCAGGCGCACGATAAGACTTATGTTTTCTAAGTGGATACGATGATGGCCGGCTTATTTATTTAAATAAATCTTGGACACTTAAAACGTCTCCATTTATGGGGAACCGGATTGGAATTTCTGTGATGTTTTGAGCGGGTTTGCGGTGAACGTAGAAGGACGATATCTAATCAAACGATGTTAGTAGTGGTAAGGCCCTGTACAACGCTGAAGCCGTCCGCATCGCTGGTCCTGCTTATCTGGTGTTTAACCTACCGTCAAACAGTTTGCATTTTTATTTGCCCGTGTGGGAATGAGATAAGTGACATTACTAGCCAAGAGGCATCAAGGAACCTTGTGTCATTAAGAGTATTTGTTTACGTATTTAATTCGTGTTTAATTGTGAATAAAAATTCATTTTGATTGTATCCTTCTCAGCACCAACCTTACATTATTTATGTTTGGGCTATTGGTTGACTGGTAGAGAATGCCTTGAGGCATTAATTCCGCCATTTGTATCTACTTTGTGTAATAAAACTTAAATAAACAAATAAATATGAATAACAAATCGACCGAGGCCTCTATTCAACTCCGTAAATCCATATTGCCTTAGTAAATAAGAGTTGTTAAAACGTTGTCAATACGGAAATACGTTAAAATAATGAAGTCGTATTCGAGTATTTCGGCTCTGGGCCCGTTATGGTCGCGTTTATCGCGGTGGATAAAGCAGTCGTCACTCTCGCACTTACCTACTGGTCAGAAAGCGACCATTTTTTATTCAAGTTTATCGACATCGATAAACACGACCATAACGGGCCCGCTGGTTCCAAACTAAGCTCTATGCTTGTGCTATGGGTACCAGACAAACAGATTAAGTTACTCCTTAGTGACAAATTTCTATACACAAGTTTGGAAAAAATAACGATTCAACAAGGATGCGTTCTGGAAAAAAAAAATAGTTCGTCAGTTAAGTTGTCAAAAAATATTGAACACGTAAAATATCGCGGGACAATGTCACACAAATTGACCTAGTCCCAAACAAAGCTCTAGGCTTGTACTATGGGTACTAGACAACGACAACGGGACAGCGATAAACTTACTTATGCGCTCATCACACAAATATCTGCCCTTACCGGGATGAACCCGGCATTGCTAGCTTCGGAGGCAGGGCCAACGTGTCGTCGAATAAATAAAAAATAAGTAAAACGTATTTTTTGCTTTATCAATTCAATCAAAATTAAAAAAAGATAACGTGTAACAAAGTTCGTGACGTCGCAACGTGGTAAAAAGCGTGCCACGGTGTGACGTCTTGCGGAACTTCAACGCACTATATCTTATAATTATTGTTTAATTGACAAAAAAAAATATAATGTAAACGACGGACGGGAATTTTCCAGGACACTAGCCTATTTTCTCCAAAATAAGAAGCGCGGTAAGTGTAAATAAATGCTATTTTTTTATTATTTTTAAAAGATTTATAAAATGACTTTTCTAGACCTACTGATACAAAAGGTATTAGTCGTGCTTGAGCTGATAGGTAGGACCTGATTTCTATCTATTTACAGCCTTGTTTTCAACGTGACGAATTAATTCACATAATGCCAAGTTGTAATGCTAGATAACATTTGAAAATCAAAGTCGTGCTTTACTGTAAAGTTTTACGGTCTTTATGTGCACATCGGTAGGTTAGATAAAGATTGAATAAATGTTGTATAAAAGGCATAGTTTTCAGTTTTACCTACTTTTACGGGTGGTAGGACCTTGTGCAGGGTCCGTCCGGATCGCTACCACCATCTTATCCATTAACCTACCGCCAAACAGCAGTATTCGCATTGTTGTGTTCCGGTTTGGGGATAAGACACCCGGTAGAATAACTAGCATAGAGGCATTCCATCTTAGTCCTCAGGGTCGGCAACGCATTGCAGTCTTGTGAATGCGAATGTCTATGGGTCATAGTTTCCACTTAACATCAGGTGGCCTGTGTGCTCGTTTGCCTTCTCAATGCCATAAAAAAACCCTGGTTTCCTATATTTAAAACGTCTCGTTAAAATGTGACGGCTTGTTAAAATTTGACATTTGCTACATACAAAATGTGTCGAATTTTAACGAGACGTCACAGTTTAACGAGACGTTTTGAATATAGGAACCGAGGGTTAATCTATAAAAATATTATATATGTATAGAGATAGAGATATATAGTATCACAGCGTAGGAAAGCCACCATTTACAACGATCAATAATAAATATTTATTCGTATCTATGAGTTAAAGGACGGATTTAAACTTTAATGATCCTCGTAAACACTATTCCTAAGTTTTTGCGTCCCTTGGCTAGAGTAGCGACAATTTGCAATTTCGAAACTTGATATTTAATCCTCATTAACGTAGCAAACGTGTAAATATGCGGCGTAACTTGCGCATTTACATCGATAATGTACTAACCTTTGAAAAACCAAAATGCTTAAAATACCACCTGAATTCTTTATAAAACCTAAAAAAACCCAAACAGCAGTCCTCTACGCGCCAACCGCCATTACTCCTAGTCGAATACCAGAACTTAATTACTCGCCTAATCGTTCCGACGGCGTCGCGCGCGCAGTTAACATGTACCCTCATGAACACTTAAAACTGGTCACTGTACGTATAAGTTTACTAACAGTGTGACCAGATTTCTTTACCCTTTCGTGTAGGTTCTGTTTAACTTAGCGCATACGCGTGGGAGAACATTGGCGCCATTAAGACCTTCATAGTACAAGCCTTCTACACAAAGTTCTATTGACCTACATCAGAAATACGCTTAAGAGAAGTCCTATAAAAGTTATTTAAATACTACACTCCCGTCACTCTGTTTGGCCCGATTTGATAGCTTGCTAGATAGTACAAAATATGTTTGAGGTTATATTTTGTAGCGTTGACAGCTGCTTTTTAGGGTTCCGTAGTCAAACTAGGAACCCTTATAGTTTCGCCATGTCCGTCCATCCGTCCATCCGCAGCCTAGCGCAGAGACTGTTAGTACTAGAAAGCAGTTTTAGAATAAAAAAAAGGGAAAAATTCGAGGTTGCGAGCACGGCTTTCGTAACTCGTAAAGTTCAACGTGCTTTCTTACTTACCTATAATGTCGAATACAGTCAAAATCAAAAGTAGTTGTACTTACTACCATGTCACAGAAACGTATTAATCTGAAAGTGGTTTGAGTTTACTATATCAATAGATGCGACAAGGTCCTAAAATTTACAGAATACGAGATCGATCAAAATAAAAACTTCAACGTCTGCCTTGCGTTGCGAAAAAGATAAAACAATCAATTGAATAAACTGGAAAAAAAGGATTTTTGTGATCACGTTTATCATTAATCCAATTAAATAATTGTTATCACTTATATTTCTAGCTATCAGTAATCCTGGAACAAGGTAATCAGATAGATACGGGTTTTGCATATGTTACTGCTTGTCTGTCTTGTAAACTTGTTGTAATTGGTTGAAGTGTAAGACTAGACTTAAATTACATATGTCGACTGAAACTAGAATCCGTCCTTTAATTGCTAACCGGTTGTCATTTTCAATAAATAAGACAAATAACGGTAAGTTAGTGACGTTCGAAAATCGAAAAAATTATAGGATTGACGAAAGCTTATGACAGATCGCGTCGACTATATTTCGAGTCGATAGAAAACAGAAACGTTATGAGCGTTTGCATCTTGGTTAGACTACAGATGCATAGCCTAGAGTTAATGGGATGACAATAAAGTTATCTACGTGGTTTTGTGTCAAATGTCATACATTTGAAGTGATAGATTATAAAAACTGTGGGGCTACACAAGTTACATTTTGACAATTGTAAGCGATAGGTTTCGATAGAAAAATTTATGGAATTGACGTACGCCACCAAGGTACCAAGTGACTATCTCGGTGGCTTACGTCAATTCCATACATTTGTCTATCGAAATACAATCGCTAACGATTGTCGAATGCAACTGGTCTAGCCCCACTGATATGCTAACAAAGCGTTTTCGCTAGCATAAGTGAAAAACAAAGGAACCCCAAAATTTTGTTTAACAGAAAAAATGCGCTGAGGCGGTCGCCGATTTAGTGTCTTGTTTCTAAATCGTAATAATATTGTTCACATTATGTTAGCTCTTATTTAAAAGAGAATAAAAACTACGATCAAGTCAACAATAGGTACGATTACGATATAGAAACAAGATGGGCTAAACCAAAGTAGAATAAAGGCCCTGTTTTACTCGGTTCTTGTGATTGATATAGTTGATATTTTGTATGATGGTCGGAACCCTCGGAGCGTGCGTTAGTTTCGCATTTACCAATTTTTTATTAGGATCTCCTGAACCCCTCGTCTGTCAGAGGTGAAAAAAGTACCAAGTTCGAGTCTCTTTGGATTATAATAAAGTTATGCCAAGACAGACGAGGGGTCAAAAAAATTAAATGAAAATGGTCATTCAGCGAATAGGCCTCATTTTACTGAATAACCTTCACCATAGGGCTGTTTTACACGTCGTGTCGTTGTGAATCTACTGGTGCTTCGGACAAGACCATCATTGCGGAGAAGCGCTCAAGAAACTCCAGCAGAAGGTAATTTTTTCAATCATAAAGTACAATAATACTTAAAAGTAAGTTACATTACATTACAAGTACTTAATAAAGTAATAAATAATAATTATTAAAGCTAGAATAAATAAAATCATTACAAATGTAGGCTAATAACATTAAACTAAAAATAGTGAGTCTAGGAGAACATCACGGTTAAATTATCCCATTGCCTGCATGTCCGAAGACTTGTCCTCTAGTGTAACTGTACTGTTACTATGTGTGTATACTAGTTTGTCCACGTAATTGAATTCAGGGGGTGATTCTCTCAACACGGCACGGCGTATAAAGCTGCCTAATTGAGAAGGCATGTGCTAAAATTTGTTTTGTACGCTCCGATGGGACTTCTTAACCTTGTCAGATAAAACTTCACCTTTAAGATCGACGCAGCGCTGTGTTGAGAGATTCACCCCCAGTTGTGAACGCAAGAGCGCGAGTGAGCCAGCCAGTAACTAGCCAGGGGCGGCGCTCTCAACACAGCGCTGCGTCGATCTTAAAGGTGAAGTTTTATCTGCCAAGTTTAAGAAGTCCTATCGGAGCGTACAAAACACATTTTAGCGCATGCCTTCTCAATTAGGCAGCAGGCAGGTGAGTGAGTTCAGTGTCGTATAAAGCTGCCTAATTGAGAAGGCACGTGCTAAAATTTGTTTTGTACGCTCCGAAGGGACTTCTTAAACTTGCCAGATAAAACTTCACCTTTAAGATCGACGCAGCGCTGTTGAATCACCCCCCAGTTTTAAACGCAAGAGCGCGACTGAGCCAGCCAGTAACTAGTCAGCTCCGATGTTAATAAAGGATTCATCAGGAGGTATCGGGTTACTAAGTACTACTGGTTGTTCCATAGAGGACCGGTCTATGCTAATAATATTTTTAACCGACGAGAAAAGGAGGTTTTCAAGTCGATGAGTATTTTTATTTATGTATGACCATGAAGAGAAAATAGGAGTGTTTTATTGTTCAATCATACATTTTAATGCTGAGTTGTGTATTAAAATGATCCACACGAAAAAAATAATCAAAAAAATACCGCTGTAAAAACTGAAAAGCAAAAAATAATTTATACTGCAAGGTTTAATATTTTTTTGCTTTTCAGTATTTACGACAATTCTGTTAAAGTTTTAAAGTGAAAGTTTGTACTGATTTTTGGACGTTTGTCCCTTAATAACGCTTAAATGGCTGAATGGAATTTGATGAAATTCGGTACACGGGTAGTCCACATACTGGATTAAAGCAGAACAAGTACCTGTGTAGGAAGAGGACAATAGAGAGATCTCTCTCCAGACGGGTGTTATGCCTGGGGACCGAAGTCCATTTGGATTAAGTTGGAAGTGGTATATAAGTCAACCGACTGAAGAAACTTCGTTAGCGCGATGTAGCGCACTGTCAGATTTAGTTGCGCTGTCTGACACTGGTGGCGCTGTCGAGTTGGTTGTTACAAGTTGTCACCAGATGTCGCTAGGTCGCCACACCTGTTATCCCTAGAAAAAATATAGCTTCCGAGTGAAACGAGTCCTACGCTGATGGAGTCACGGGAACAACCATATAGCTTCTGCCCGCCACTTCGTCCATGTAGATTTCGATTATAGTTATTCCGTCGGGAACTGTTTTTTTTTTCATATATTCAAAATTTCATACAAATCCGTCCAGCCGTTGCAGCGTGAAAGAATAAATAAATCATAGGACAATGTCACACAAATTGACCTAGTCCCAAACTAAGCTCTAGGTTTGTACTAGACAAAGATAAACTCACTTATACCGGTTGTTGCCTGTAATAGGAGCAATAAATTGAGGGATCGTCTCTACTCTTTAAACGTAGAAACATTTGTTCTACAACATTTAAAAAACGTTTATTTTATTATTTGGGATTTTTTCGAACAAACTAAATAGCATTTTCAATGTACTCCATCCAATAGTCTAGTTGACATCTACTGTCAGCCCACAAGCTTCGTAGTTTTCGCAATACATTGCTTTCTTGGAAAATCTAAATTCATTAATATTTAGTTAACAATAAGTTATTTTCAAAAGTTGTAGAATAAATGTTGTTACGTTTGTGGTGTGCAAACAATCCCTAAATCTATTGCTCCTATTACAGGCAACATCATATATCCTCTTGAGACCCACCATACTACAATCCGGTAGATTTTTGTTAGTAGGAATTTGAATCTACCAGCAAGGAAATAAAGTTCAATTACCTTTGCACTTAAATGACATTTACAATTTTGAAACAAATAAAAATGAACTTTATACTACTTGAAATAAGGTTTAAATTGAATTGCCTGGATTATGTACTTTCTATAGGACACCGGGTCTTTCGAGGATATAAGGAAATATATACTTAAATACATAGAAAACATTCAAGAATCAGGAACAAATACTACCTGCCCTTACCGGGATTTGAAACCAGGACCACTACCTTTGAAGGCAGGGTCTACCAACTAGGCTAGCGTGTCGTCCATTCATACAAACTTTCGCGTTTATAAAATTAGTAGGATATTGTTTCATTACGAAGTGTATGTCTATAAGTTTGGTGTGTTATTGCTCGTTGAAAAACGTTCAGAGGATTGGAATCAACATCGCTAGAATATTCTTTATAGCTCGTTATGTATATTTTTACAGAGAATCGCTATCGTATTAAAATTTGAATTGTTGGCGTTTATCATCGGCGTCGAATTGGCGTCGGACATCTATAAAATTATACATTTATCACCGCTTAAGAAATTCCGCAAGTTGTATGAGTGTAGTGTTAAGTATAGGATACTGAGCTATCAAATACTTACTATAACTTATTAAAATTATCATTCCTTCACAGAGCAACTAGCGTGTTACGGCAAATGCAAAAGCTGTGGTTCTAGTGAAACACAGGGTACGGTAGGCTACAAAGAGATTTAATCACTTTTGGACCTTATTGCTTTGTAATAAGGTCCAAAAGTGAATAAGTGGTTTTCTTTTTAGACGACAGGTCTAGTATACTACCCAAAAGGCAAAACGGGACCGTATTATAAGCCGTAATAGATACCGGATGTTTTTTATAGAATATGTATTACAATGGCGGATTTTCTAACAAATAATAAGAAAATCAAAAAGTATAATAATAAGGTACGAACTATACAAAATACACCAACAAAAAAATTGCAGGTAGCTAGAGAACATCAAACTGTGCAATAATTAGATAATATTCTAATGTATCCCAAAATCCTCCTTTTGTGTTACAGATATTCATACGTTGTTGGTGCCACTCAAAGTGGCAAAAAAGATGAGAACTGCTCATTTATTTTCAACGTAAAAAATAGCGTTTGAAAGATTTTCACTTTAATCGCCTGTATCTCAGTAACCAATGATATCTACTTAGCCGTGATTTTTTGTTGCTAAAGTATCGAGCACTTGACTCTAACAAAAATTAGCACTTGAAAGCTGAATATTCATCGAAAATCAATTTTCACTAACCGGAAATATTTTTGAGAGACCTATCCAACGACACCCCTCACCATGGGGTAGATGAGGAAACAAAGTCAGCCCTCACACATCGAGCCCTCAATTTCACTCGGTAAAACAGTATTGCTTTTACATGTTATCGTATTGTTTTTAACTCAGCCATTATTATCAGGTAAATAAGAGTTATCATAAAATTGACAATACTGCGGCACCTAACATACCCAAAGCATTTTCATTTTAGCGAGTAGAATACACGTCCAGTCTAATCCTATCTTGTATATATCACTACACTGTAATGATAATATTCGTACAGCAGTAATAAATACCGTAGTATCCGTTGGGACGCAAAAAAGGAGAGTCGTGATCGCCCTTAATCGGTTCCAAATTGTATCTACATCTCGCGGGCGGCTAAAATGTTGTGTGACATCGGGGCTGAGTTTTTGTCACTCGGTAAAAACGATATTGCCTTTGACGTGTTTCCGTATTGTCAACGTTTTGATAACTCTTATTTACACTACAACAATACTAAAATACGTCAAACGTAATATCGTTTTAACCTAGTAGGAAAGAGGCCCGAGCCCGCTTTAACTAAAAATAATACAACTAAATGAAATAAATAATATAAGGAGGCACCATTAAAATTTACCCCATACAAGAATGGTACGGAATTCATCGTGCACGAGTCCGACTCGCACTTGACCGGTTTTATTGTTTGAGTAAGATCTAAAACAATCCAGACAATTTCAAAAAAAAAGTTTTATAAAATGTTGTTTGACAGTCTTTGACAGGCCACATGTTTCCTGCGATTAAAAACCCATCAATGTCAACTGTTTACCGCTCACTTATGCTAGAACAAGTAGCTATTGCGGAACATAAATTGCCTTCTCATTTAATTTATCTACATATTAACATCACGCCTTCATTCCCAGAGTGGGGTAGGCAGAGCTACAGAAATACCAACAACTCTAAAAAGACTTGTTGATGGTTCTGTAACCACATTTTGCACAAGTAGACTAAGGTGTTTACCAGTGAATTAGTGACAGGTTGCAAGCCCATTTCCTAACCGTACTACAAACCTTTATTACCTCTTACGACATCCACAGGAAGACATGGAGTGGCACTATTATAACCCGGCAACCACACGAATACAACACAACGACAATAAGTCTACAAAACATATCACATGAACATGACATGCTTAACATCTCATAGAGCGAGCAACATTTTAGGCGCCCGTCTCGATACCACGATTTTCCTGCGGCAAAACTGTAGCAAAACGTTAAGATATTTTTTAATCGTAATGCGTTTTATGGTCGCCAGGAGCACCGAGCATGTCCGATGGGACGGAATTAATGTTGCTAAACCATAGTTCCTGTGTATAATGACCAGGGAAAATACTATGGTTTCGTATAATCAGGAAGGACGCAGGAATTTGTATGCGGGCGGCACTGGACATCCTTGGGCCTATGCCACAGATTACATAAAAGTAAAGATACAAAACTCGCTCTTCCCGCGTACAACTTAATTGAGAGCCGGTGTATGCATGAGGTGCGGAGAGAGGGCAACGATGGCTATATGAGCTTTATAGTACCTCATCCTCGCACCTCATGCCTCTCCCGGCTCTCAATTAAGTTGTACTTCTATAACAAAACAGCGTTTAGGTACGACGAATGTGCGTACTCTGCGCTTCTCTTTCTGTAGCATAGTTCTTATTTATTTCCACGCAACCCAGCCTACGAGTATACAAAATATCACCTCAAGTGAGATGCAAAACGATGTAAGATTAGAATGACTTTTTTTGGTTAGTAAGTTACGATTCGTAATGATTATATCACCAAATTAATGTCAGTTAACTTAATCAGCTTAATATTTATTTATAAAACCCAATAGTTTGGCTTTGTCTTATTAAGTTCCGACTTATTTATTTAACTCTTCAGTGTCGTTGGAATGCAACCCTAACCTTACCTAACCGTAGGTATTAAAAATTCAGTTTCGAAGATTATGATAACACACTACAACTAAAATAGGATAAATAATGAATTCCCGGTTAGCCTACCTTCTACCATTTGATTCGCGCTTTTCAGGAATATTCGAGTCCACTGCTTACCTATAACAAATTTAATACAAACATTAGATACAGACGCGGAGCCAAGTGAAATACAAAACAGGGTCTGAGTTCGACAATGTCTAATAAACTAGGCTTCATTTACAGAAATTAATAAACATGTATTGTGTAAATTACTTAAGTTAGTTTATCCCCCCCCCGTGTGGATGCCGGGTTAGAATAGTGCCACTCCATGTCTTCCCGTGGATGTCGTAAGAAGCGACTAAGGGAATAAGGGCTTGTAGTGCTGTTAGGCGATGGGCTTGCAACCTGTCACTAATACACTAGTAAACCTCTTGGCCTGTTAGTGCAAAATGTGGTTACAGAAATATCAGTAAGTCTTTAGAGTTGTTGGTGTTTCTGTAGCTCTGCCTACCCCGCTCTGGGAATGAGGGCGTGATGTTATGTATGTATGTTAGTTTATAGGTCGCAGGCAAGGGCTTTAAAGGCTTTTTCTTAGCGTGTAAAAAAGGTTTGTATTTTATAATAATAAATCCATTACAAAAACAGGTTTCGACCAAACAATAATTATGTCACTCGATATAGACCCCGGACCATCTGTTTAAAGTAGGTACTTAAAGAATGGTAAGTAAAGTTATGAAAATACACATGCGTTGCAATTTCAATTATTATAAATTGACAGTCTGTTTCATTAGCTCCCTGGAGACCCAACAAAGGATTTAGTTATTTGTCTCAATTCGTCTTCCTCTACCCAGTCCACAACGACAAAGATGCACTGAAGGAAGCGACCGAACAAGTCGTGCTAGCAGTACAAGACCATTTTGTACGGGCATGAAATCTTACCCAGAACAGAGGGCACGACATCCACAAAACTGCACATAAAAATCTAAACATGGAAACGTTTACGTTGTGCCCCATCGCGGTGGAAAGGCACTCAAATTACAAGAAAGTGCCTCGACCTGGGGTTACATTCCTGGTGGAATGGCATTTGAAACTAATGGCTACTCAGAACAATGCCAGATGAAAAGGGAGCATGATCATAAAACGTTCGATATCCGTGTAACGTTTCGTTTTTGATGGTGTAACAGGTTTTTGTTTAAGAAATTAAAAAGTTACTGTCTGGACAATGACATTCGAGGTAAGAAATAAATTTAAGTGAGCTGGGCCTCTATTCAGGTGCGTTAAAACGATATCGTGTTTGACTCATTTAAGAATCGTTTATGTCACAGTCGCCATTATTGTAAATGACATAAGAGTTATCAAAACGTTGACAATACGGAAACAGGTCAAAAACGATATCGTTATAACGCAGTTGAATAGAGGCCCAGGGCTGGGATTCTGCACGGTAATAACGATATCGTATTTGACGTGTTTCCGTTTTGTCAACGTTTTGATAACTCTTATGTCATTTACAATAATGGCGACTGTAACATAAACGATCCTAAAACACGTCAAACACGATATCGTTATAACGCAGTTGAATAGAGGCCCAGATCGTTTTAGGCGTCGTTTCATAGTATGTTTAGTTAGGCTTAATAAGTTTTTAAGTTAGCAATTATCAGATTACGAATAACTAGCATAAAGGCATTCCATCAATAACGCATTTGAAGTCTTAGGGTGCAGTGTTAAGATTGTAGTCTTGAGAATTCAAATGTGTATGGATCTTAGATCCCACTTGCAATCAGGTGGTCTTTGTACTTGTGTGGCTTCTAGTTGCCATAAATAACTCAAAGCAGCTCCTGTTACTGAAAATATTGAAATAGGCTAATTTTTGACGGAATTTTATGATTGTCACGGTAGTAAACATACATACGTAAACATCATAACAATAGACGTTCAAAGGCTACTATAAATTCTTAATTACAGACAGTTTACCGCGGGACTCCTCTCCTCTACAAAATAAAAAGTACAGTAATCCGGAGGTCAGCTGCGGATAACAAGCGATCATCGATAAAATTCTAGCACAAAAGAAATAGAATCGGCGCGAACCATCCTTTTTAAGGTTCCGGAGCCGAATGGCAAAAACGGAACCCTTATAATTTCGTCATGTCCGTCTATCCGTCTGTATGTCACAGCCATTTTACTCAGAGCCTATTGGCACTATATAAATGAAATTTGGAGGATAGATGTATTCTATGAACCGCTATACAATGATGTAGTAAAATTGAAAAAAAAAAAAATTAGGGGTGGCACTCCATACATGTAACTAGGGGACGAAAAAAAAATTTTTGAGTTACATCAGTGTGTGGGGTATTTTTAGATAGGGCTTCCAAAATGATACGGAGGTTTTTAAGTGACTTTTTTACGTAAGTGAACAGTTGGCGAGATATACGCTTCTAAAGTCGTAAAAATTCTGTCCGGGTGGGTAGCTTTTGAACTGTTAAATAGAACATTCTAATAAAAATTACAGTAGTAGAACATACGAAATACTTCCAACCAAAATTGTTTTGAACACGATACGCTGTGTAGTTTTTGAGATTTTAATAATAAAAAAATAAAAATAAATCAACCATGAACGTTCATCACAGCTACGGAACCCTTCACTGTGCGTGGTCTGACATGCACTTGGCCGGTTTTTTTTAACGCATTTTATTATTATTGTTATTTGAGTTATAGTTTTTTTTGTATTGCTGGTTGTGTGCCCTGCCATGATGTCACCAAATGGTTTCTGTGGAACAGCAGCTCTGGCCTCAAAACCAGTACCATGCTGAGCTGGAACCCATTTTGCTTAATCTAGCACTGGTTCGGTTCCTGTTTTTTTTTTTTTCATTTAATCTTTTATTCTCTACTTGTGTTTGATGGTGCCAGGTTTACTAGCCTTAACGCTGGTTAGGCTGGTCAGGGCAATTGGAATATTTTTTGACAATATTCCAAACTTGCCCATCACTTAATGTAATGGACCCCAGGTCAGGGCATGCGCCAATAACGTTACGTTAGTGATTTTTGAAAACACCAAATATCTTCTGTTAGTTTTTCTTGCTCAGCCAGAGCAGGCTAACATTAAAATAAAAAAAGCAAGTAGGTATTAATATTTTGATCCAAGCGTCGTCGTAAGGGCTGATTGTTTTATTAGTAGGTAGTTAACTGAACACTGATACTAACTGAACTGACACATCGGGAACCGCTAAGTAGCTTGGGTATATTATATTATTTCATTTACTTATTTATTTCTGTTGTAACTGATTATTGAATATTAATACCTATGCATGCAATAGCTATACTTTTTATATTCTATTCTATTAAATATTTACTTGATGTGACTACCGGCTCAATATTAGTTCGCATAAAAAAACAAGTCCAATTTTCGACTCGCATAATGTCGTTTAACATAATCTTCACTATGCTCAATCATCACCGTAATGATCAAATGTTGCTCAGCCTATACACTTCACTTCACTAAAAGTTCAACTTAAATTTATGCATAATCAATGTGTAAGATAATCATATGCCTTTACATTTTATGCTATTTGAAATTATGCTTTAAAACTGATAACAAATGATTATTATGTCAGTTAAAGTACCTAATATGCGCAGAATCCTTTACGACAACAGTTGAATGCCAAATAATGTTAATAGAATCGAAAGTAGACGTATAATGTGAAAAGAGAAGCTGATCCGACATCACCAATAAACATGACTCATTCCTATCTGATTCGAAGCATTAAAATAACCCAAATGAAGCCGTTTAAGTACAATTACATGGAATTAAAAGCTATTTGGCTCCAATTATTGGGCACGGAAGCGAGCAAACCCGTCCGGCATACTGATGCGACACTAATGACGGAGACTTAATTGAACCACTTTCGCAACAAACTACCAGCGAGATTTTATGACTATTGACTACGCTGACGACTTCGCAAGGACTAGTCTATTTTTTATTATAAATTAGCGGCCCGCCAGCGGCTTCGCCCCTCTGCAAATTTCTGACTTTCCTGGTGGATTTTTCAGTTTTTTTTTTAATAAGAACCTTCTCCTGACAGTAACAAACACAGTAAAAAAATAATTAGCGAAATCGGTTGAGCTGCTCTCGAGATTTGCGCTTAGCAACACATTCAGCGATTCATGTTTTATTATAAATACTTTTGCCCGCGACTTTGTCCATTTCGAGTATCGTATTCCGTCGCAAAATTTAAAATTTTCGGGATAAAAAGTAGCCTTTGTGTTAATCCAGGATATAAGCTATCTCCATTCCAAATTACATCCAAATCCGCCAAGTCGTTACAGCGTGAAAGAGTAACAAACATCCACACATCTACATAGTAGGATAGGAAGGATATAAATATATACCTGTCTCCATGACTGCCTGACCTGACGAAAAGAAAAAGAGAAGGGAGACGCTATACTCTCGTTGTCTTAAAAGGCTCCAATGCAGTACAAAAAATCGATACCTTAAATTTCAATTCGCGTAAAGCACAAATGATGCTTGGTTACGAAAAGTTTGATGATAGAAGAAAGTTGGTGGTACCAATCTGAATACGAGGTCCCGCGTGTATTGCTTAAGAAAGACGTAGATTCTCAACAACAACCCTACTGGAAAGATCGATGTGTTTGAGGTTATATTTTGTACTGAGTTTACAGCTGTCAAATTCGGCCTTTGGACCGACGGGAGAATGATTTTACATGTACGAAGTCGCGGGCATTTTTTTTTAAACAGCTCAACTGCATTATTATATATTCAGAGTTTAAATCGAATCAGTGCGAGCCTAACTCACACTTGACCAGTTTTTAGTATCGTTCTTTTTCAGTTTTTACCATAATCACCATTAAAATACGTTGTAAAAATACACCTTTTGTTTTTGTCACTTTCTTAAAAAAAACTTAGTAAATCCGTAATACCTCGTGTTCTAAAAAAAACCGCTTTCTATTACGGTTCAAAAGATACAGCTCTTTAATGTTAGGACGGACAGACAGCGTAAACATCTTTATAGGGTCCCGTTGGGCTCCCTTCGGGCACGATATCCTAAACAAAAAACAAACGAAAGCAATAATTTGGAAAGAGACTGTATGTCAGTCCCGTTATCAAATAACGAACAAGGTGTGAAATAATCATAACATTATCTCGAACATTGGAATCAGCAACGTAACTCCATTGCCATTGACCTTATTTAATACAGATATAATCTTTGCAAATGATTAAAACAAAGTTTTAAGATTACGGGCCCGTTGTTTGTGGTATAAAACATAACGGTAAGGTTTTAATCCCTAGTTTGGGCCCAAGGCAAAATTAACAGACATCCTACCCGAGATATAACCTGCGAAAAAGTGAATACAACCTAATGATAAGTTTGCATGAGGTTTTAGTACTCTTCCAAAACGATCAGAAATCGTAGGATTATACTCATTTATCTGTTTGCTTATTAATTCAGGCAAATCCAACAGCTGACCATAAATTTAAAACTTACACAACCAAATAGGTTCTCACATTTACCAATACGGAACATGCATATTTTTTTTACAATCTAGGAATTTTCCATAATCTAGGCAAAATTGCAGCAGAAAGATGTTAAACTTCCCAATAATGTCTCTAATACGATCTTTATTATGTCAAAGACAAATCAATGTGGAAGTTTTAAGATAAGTTTTTTATGATCAAATACATTTTATAGCATCATTATATGGTAGGGACACGGTCGTAAAATTAAAACAACTACATCTGGCAGGTCACGGTGCTGTGAATTTTGACACGTGAAGAGGTCCTTCACCTAGGCTTTGAATACCTATTGGCCTGGCCACGAATTCAGGCGGAAACGGCAGCGATAGCAGGTGGTCAGCAACAATAACAAATACACTACATTCAGCGCTGAGGCGATTTCTCTGCAGTTTTTCAGGTCTTAGCTGTACCGTAGAGATGGTTTGCATTAGCGTGAAGACTAGGTTTTTGTAGGCGGAAGTTCAATCCTTCTACTATTCAGCTATTGTCAAAACAAAATTCATATTCAAGAAAGACGATGTCAGCGAGCACCACTCCGAGACTAAACTTGACTACTGAGTAAGTGTAAATTGATAATGGAACGAGTTTGCGTTTTTCGTATAAATAACATGGAAGCAAACGCATTCGAGATGATTTTCCGCATGAACAGCAACTAACACTCAACGCTCTGGCAAATATCAGAGACAACCAGCCAGATAGACGGCTTACATAAGAAAACTGGTTCATGTGTAAAAAACCTAACAGGATACTCATTTCCACTCCGTATTGTACGCACAAAAAACGTTCCCCGGGACCTGAGTTGGTAAACGTCATATTGATGACGAAAGGTACAAGAGAAGGAACATTATGGGACCAGTCTCGTGTATTGCTTACGCATTCAGGGGTCACATTAATATTGTTCAAGATCTTATTTTACTGCTTTGTCGGCGTGACTAATATGTATATAATAACAGCTTTCTAGTACTATTTAAGAGTCTCCGAGCTAAGCTGCGGATGGACGGACGGACGGAGAGACAGACGAACGGACATGACGAAATTATGAGGGACCTAGTTTGACAACGGAACCCTAAAAACAGGATAGCCGTTGATTCGCGGTACCGGAACTTTCGCTAGGTTCAGATTCGACGCATTTTATACTCTGATAAGGTTTTTGAATTGTTTTCTCTTTAATATTTTTGGTCACGGAAGCTTTACAATTTTACATTCTTATTTATTCTTTAAAACGCTTCAGAAATAGCAGTTTATCATTTGCAGCTTCAGAACAATAGTGGCCCGATTCAAAATTTCAGCTTTCAAACTTCAAGTCATAAGTTTATTACTATAGAGACCTCATTCGAAATTTCTGAATTAGGTCACTATTGTTCTCATGATGCGATTTGATATTGACTGTAACGTGTTTTCATACGTGCACCTCACTCAAAAATAGTTTATTTAATACGGCCGTAGGTACGAGTACTTCATGTTTGTTTGGGCCGTAGTTTAAAGATTAAACAGTTCTCAAAGACACTAAGAGCTAGTGAACATCGAATAACTCCGTCATGAACACTATCTCATGTACTATACGGTATTTATCTCCTAAACAAGCTTGTAGCAAACATTCTACAATCTTAAGTGTCTGCGAAACTGGATATCTGAGAGGTTTGCCTCCATTTATCTGACGGTTTTAAGATCAAAGTGATTTGCGACATTTTTGCGAAGATTCCTATAACGTTTCGTGTCAAGTCTGGTAGAAATGTTTAACTGTAGTACTTTAAACAGCATTATGATTTGCATTTTCATCCGCATATTTAAAGATGTTTGAAGAGAAAGACGACGTAAAGAGATGCCTACGATGGTTGTGTCAAAGCTAATGTTTAACGTTGTATTGTTTGCAAGAACAGTTATTAATAAATAAATAATGTAGTTTTTTATGATAGATAAGCAAAAGGCACGCGAGCACTCAGGCCAAGCGATGGTAAATGAGATCTGAGACCCATATAAGTTTAAATTCTATAGACTACAATTTCAAGACAGCAGGGCCTCTATTCAACTGCGTTATAACGATATCGTGTTTGACGTGTTTTAGAATCGTTTATGTCACAGTCGCCATTATTGTAAATGACATAAAGAGTTATGAAACCGTTGACAATACGGAAACAGCTCAAATACGATATTGATATTAGGTACCGTGTAGAATCCCAGCCCAGTATTTTGTTATTTCACTTACTGTTGTTTTTTAATGATATTATTTTAATCTATCTATTGTTTATTGCTGCTTTATTTCTCTTTATCTACTGTTCTAACGTCCGTGGTAAAGGGCCCCACTGAAAATCAAAGCCATAGCTTGCCTCGGCATCGTACTGAGTGGGTCCCTTATTGATGCAACGGCCGGTCCGGCTTTAGCTTTTGATTTATTCTGTTTGTTTTACTTTATTAACTTGACATTGGCGAAATCACTGCGGAATATCGCGGTCAATCACAGAATATCGCGGTGGACCGCCATAAATAAAAAAGAAGAAGAAATGTATTTTTCACCTCAGCACCTCACAAAGGGTGGTTTTGCTGTTTAAAGACAGTGAGCAAAATTATATTTTGCTGCGAGCGTGAGACAAAGTAACTTTTTAATTTTTGTTCACAATATAAAGGTGTCCGTGGTGTAGCGCACGGGCGACTGGGGGATGTCGTTTTATTTTTACCATGTTCTTTTTTTACCTTATTAAGGTACAAAATTTAAAAAGTTTCTTTGTGTCAGTGGTACTTTATGCGACTGTTACATAATAACATCACACAAGCGTGTTAATGCCTAATTATGTACAGTTACATACACTGATTTATCTACATACATATATAATTATAAAAAACCTATTAAACAATTTTTGCGCCAAGACAAATAGAACGTCAACCGTAGTTTTTTTTAATTCATAGAATATCTAGAGTCAGCCTCTACTATCATATCGTTCGATATCAAGTCACAAGCGAGATTTGTCAAAATTGTATACGATTGACATTTCATTTCGAATAAAATGTCATCTCGAGTGATATTAGAATCGAGGTCAAATAAAATTGCTTTGTTTTTCATAGATGTTCGAAATTTTAATGTAATACTGATATCGAATTTGATGTTTTATTAAGCAATAATAACATTTTCACAAATAAGAATTTTGTTCTAACAAAAGAATGTATCTTTATGCTAGTCGTAATTTGCGGTTTTTGAACGCATCATAGAGGGTTTGTGATATGTGTGTAGATAAAGGTTATATTTTCTCGCTGCTAAGGTGAAAAACAGTATGTGCAACAGAAGACAAAAGTTATTTACATCTCGTGTCTTTGAATCCCTCGCTGCACTCAGGATCGCTGCACTCGCAACTCTCGTGATTCAATTCTAGAATCCTTTGCTTGCTGATGAAATGAAATTAATTTAAAGCGTGTAATTAAAACAACAAACAACGTCAACAGTGTGATGACGATATCGAAGCAAGGTGGATAATAAAGGCCCTGGTTAAGTGTCATGAAAACACATTTGTAGACTTAAGAATGCAAATGTATATAGACTTCAGAGCCTATCCTTACGGGTTGACCTATATTCTCGCTTACCTTCTCGATGCCACAAAAAAGATCCTAAATCCTAAACTTTCATCCACATTTTCTACAAACTTAAAACAATCGAGATCGCGTGTTCCATCATTTCGCAACTCACGCCATCTCGTGGGAACTGCGGCATCGATCTCTGGGAATCGATTAGCCAACGTGATTTATATATTTAGTTACAGATCTGATATGCTGATTCGGATTAGTCACGACGCAAACAATGGAAGAAAGCTTTATATTGATATATTTGATATGGGGCGGCTTCGTTTGTGTTGACCTTTGAGTATTTGTACAGACGATTCTAAATACTTCAAAGGTTCGACTTTGAAAATTGAACTTCGAAGTTGCGTTAGCTTTGCATGCCTATTTAACGGGTGTGTTATGATTTGCAAAAAACTAATGTACTAATTTTCATGTTGCATTAAATGAATTACAATATTTTTTTTCTATATAATAAACTCATTTTATAACAGTTTTAGTGCATGTCAACGAAATGCATAAGTTCTTAAAACATAGTGGGCTGTAGGTTAAAATCGAAGACAATGTCAAGCCAAATTATCATCACTTGAAAGGAAAATATGACATATACTCGTAAATTATTCGGGACGAGATAATTTGCGATACTTAGAATCTTTGCTTATTTACTTATATTAATCCTAATAAGGAAATAAGGGCTTGTAGTTGGTACTTTTCGGCGATGGGCTTGCAACTTATCACTAATACATTGGTAAACTTCTTGGTCTGATTGTGCAAAATGTAGTTACAGAATTATGAACAAGTCTTTTTAGAGTTGTTGGTATTTCTGTAGCTGTCTACCCTACTCTGGGAATGAAAGCGTGATGTTAGTATGTATGTTAATCGTGTTCTCCAATATTGTTTTCTGATAACCATTACACGACAATATTAAGAGTCAGGTTAGTTTCACCTTTTTATATAAATACGTACATTTGAATAAATGAAACAAAGACCTCTTACAAATACATGAAGGGAAAGCCAGCGGTTTCCGCATAAGTCAGCGTCAAACGTTTCACTTGCCAACATTAATTAAAGTAACGCAAACACAGTCCAATTGATCTAAACTTGTCCTGCCATTTATCTCCCATCTGACGCGTCTGACTATGCACCCAGGTCTAGTCTAAGAGTATGATCTTGTACATGGGTACCTATTATTTTATAGAAGGGCCATACACACTCTTAAAAACAAAAGTTGTCTCTCCTGTGGTCAATAGTTAAGAGCTTGTGTGCATACAAGTTATGTTTTTATATGATAGGTCTAAAGCAGTCCTGAAGGTGTTTTTGCGGGAATGGGCTTAGCCAGAAAATTAGGCTTTAAAAACGTTAACTTTCAGTGTGTCCACGGGAAAGACGGTAACCTAAATCTTTATATGACCAAGAAACACCTTTCAACGAACATATCTTTACGCAGAATTTTCGTTTCATCGAAAGGCATACATAGTTTTTTTGGTATTCTCAAGTCAAGCCTAACCTAACCTAAATGTTTGAGGTATTCTGAAATCATTATGATTTTAGCAGAAAATAGTGTTTAAATTGTACCAAAGGAGTGAAATTCGATAAAATTATGGGTTACCCTTGTACACTCACTAGCAATAATTTACTATCCAGCATTGAGCTCATAACTATCTGACTCATTCTCTACCTTTAGTAATTGAGACTCTAGTCTATTTCTTATGGCAGGCTCTATATTCTAATTTGTTTTACTCCTTCTAGCGTAATATAGTTGAGCTATAATACTATGATTACAACAAGAAATCTCTCTTTAGGCCAACCCAAGCCCAAGGCCTATATTCTACAAGGAAGAACCATGTTGCCATTGACAAGTTATCGTATTGTCTATGTTACGGTGGCTCTTATTTACTTTAAAGTTTTAAAGCAATACGGTAACATCTCCAAAGCGATGTTGTTTTACCGAGTGGTCCGAGTGGAGTAATTTCCCTGGTAGGTATGTATTTTAAAAAGTGACGTAAAAGCGATTATAAACAAAATGTAGGTATCACAGTTTTGTGACGTTAACTGTAGAATATATTAACGGGATTAAACTTAGGTAAATACGTAGGAAAAATGGCCCAAGGCGTGTAAATCGAAAATGGCGCACGCTGACAACAATGAAAACAACACTCCCTAAGCGGATTTAGTGTGTTTTATCCTAATCTGTTTGCTCAAAACTAGGACGGCAGAAAATAATGAACCAACTGTTACTTATAATAATCCATAGTACCCTTACGACGAGACAAAGTCATCGTTATGTAAGTTTCCGGGCCAGAGTTTAGTCTTCTTGAATTCTTAGTACAACTTAAAGTAAAAGGGTAAGGGGGTCACACACAGATTTAGGTTACCGTCTTTCCTGTGGACACACCGAAAGTTAACGTTTTTAGGCCTAATTATCTGGCTAAGCCCAATACCGCAAAAACGCCTTTAGGACTTCTTTAGACCTATCATATAAAAACATAACTTATATGCACACAAGCTCTTGACTATTGACCACAGGAGAGACAACTTATGTTTTTAAAAGTGTGTATGACCCGACCAAAAAGTTAGGCAAGCCGAATCATTTAAATTTTCTATGAAACTTTTCCGTAAACGAAACTAAGCCATACAATTGTAAGAATAATTTTCGTCGCAAAACGGGACTCTTTTTGCCTTCGTTGTTTGTGCGGTTAACTACGCTTAAATATGGTCCAAATTGCTGCTCCTCACCCAAAAACACTTTTCCAAAATGACGTTTTGGGGTAGTGCTGCTGGTGTAAATGGCATCTTTGTTCTGCAGAAGAGGGCTATTCGTGCTGTCTACAAGATGGGCCAGAGAGACTCGCTTAGAGATAAGTTTAAAGAAATTAATATATTGACCATGCACAGTCAATACATTTATGAAAACATTATGTACGTTCATAAAAACATCGCTAAATTTAGAAAGAACTGTGACATACATAATGTTAATACCAGAAATAAACATAAGCTCGCAGTGCCCTTCACGCGGCTCCATAAAATAAAAAACTCTTTTATGGGTAATTGTATTAGGTTCTATAATAAGCTCCCAAGTAATGTTACTGAACTATCAGTAAATAAATTTAAGAGTTACGTTAAGCGTAAACTAATTTCTAAAGCATATTATAGTATTAAAGACTATATTAATGATAACAATGCTTGGGACTGATTTGCTTGTAATAAAATGTTTAGTCCTTACGACAAAAGGTTGCGAACGTCGAAAAAAAAAAGACATCCGACAGAGTTTCTTACAGGTTCTTCTCTGATCGGTCGCGATTTGAACCTGCAGTCAATTTAGGCTAAGTCGCTACTATGACGTTTCAAAAGAGTTTATTATTTGTAAACCTACTTGAATAAAGATTATTCTGATTCTGATTCTGATTCGTAAACCTTTCGATATTTTAACGCACCTACAAAGAAAACGTCTGGACTGCGTCAAACAGTTTCACTTGGCAACATTCATTAAGCGACACAATCACAGTCCAATTGATCTAAGCTTGTCCAGGCCGTTTATCTCGTATCTCATGCACCCAGTTCTACGGCGCATAGTCTAAGAGTAGTTTTGTACCAACAAGAAACGTCTTATATTGTGGAAATTATCTTAAGAGTTTTTTTCTGTGGTAAGAGAACATTGTCAATGATCTCAAATGTTTGCAAAAACATATTCTGAGTATGAAAATAATTGTGACAGTAAGTAGGTTTTTTATATATTATTATGACAAGTTCAGAACCATTTTTTTTCTTCTATGAATGTAGATCAATAGTAACTTTCGTTTACCTGAACCGAATAAACCCTTTGTTCAACATTATTTTCAATGGATAACAAAAGATCCTGTCGAGTGAAACCTCTTTTGCCATTACAACTTCTTTGGTTACTATCCCACAAACTACGTCATCTTGTACGCGTATCTAAAAGAAAGCTACTTCCACAAAACAAATATATTTGGTAAAATCAGCTATTTAATAGTACAATAATGATGATAGATGACCTATCTGTTATCTACTCGATACATGTTGCTACCATTTTATTGATATTGGTAACGCAATCTGCTATCACCGATATTCGTGTATTATGACCGCTCCTAATATTCAAATCACGAACAAATTAGTTATTTTGTGTTATAATTTGACATTTGCTATATAATAATGTATCAATAGGACACGCACATGAATCCCATGTATCTCTTTGAAACGCTTAAAATTGTCTGACCTAAAATCTTTTCGCCTAACATAATTTTAGGCTGGAATTACAGAATTTAATAAAGTAATACCAATCTTTATAACAATTTAAAAAACACACCTATTGTTAAAGCTGTTTTCGACCAAACAAAATATTAAACCAAACAACGACGTTGCCACTCGATATAGACCCCAATTGACCCACGAGTAGTTAAAGTGTGGGATCTAGTCCTGTTCGACTAACATTCAAGGAGAACGAAAATTCATCAAGTGTAAACCTGTAATACATACCTTAAAACTTCCGAACACGCAAATCTAATTAACTAGCTCTTGGTCTATAATGCTTGTCACGTACTATATGAAGGGAAACTTGAAGTGAAATGTCGATTTCTAGACTAATATAAAGTTAAATATGCAGTCTATTAGCTGTTACCGCGCTAGAGCTATAAATTAGGGCTTAGCGTAAGCCTATATTAAATTAAGGAGAAATTTCTTAGATATGATGGTAGATATTTAGTGATTTAAAAGTACTAATGAGTATGATAGTTCTTATTGTTATTAAAACACTTATTTTCCTCTTAACATTAAAAATAATTAAGGATTTATAGATTTGAATCGCCACGCACAGTGAAGGGTTCCGTAGCTGTGATGAACGTTCATGGTTTAATTTTTTTTTTTTTTATTAAAATCTCAAAAACTACACAGCGTATCGTGTTCAAAACAATTTTGGTTGAAAGTATTTCGTATGTTCTACTACTATATTTTTTATTAGAATGTTCTATTTAACGGTTCAAAAGCGACCCACCCGGACCGAATTTTTACGACTAGAAGCGTATATCTCGCCAACTGGTCACTTACGTAAAAAAGTCACTTAAAAACCTCCGTATCATTTTAGAAGCCCTATCTAAAAATACCCCACACGCTGATGTAACTCAAAAAAATTTTTTTCGTCCCCTACTTACTTTTATGGAGTGCCCCCTAGATTTTTTTTTTCAATTTTACTACATCATTGTATAGCGGTTCATAGAATACATCTATCCTCCAAATTTCATTTGTATAGTGCCAATAGGCTCTGAGTAAAATGGCTGTGACAAACAGACGGACAGACGGACAGACAGACATGACGAAATTATAAGGGTTCCGTTTTTGCCCGGAACCCTAAAAATGATAAAATAATTGAATAACTTATACTCGGTAGGTTGCACGATGTGTTGTATAGTTCTGTATTTCATTGATAAGATCATTGGCGTGTCTGTTTATCTAGCTGTCACAGAGGGGTGATTCTCTCAACACAGCGCTGCGTCGATCTCAAAGGTGAAGTTTTATCCGGCAAGTTTAAGAAGTCCTGTTGGAGCGTACAAAACACATTTTAGCGCGTGCCTTCTTAATTGCAATGAACTCACTGCAATACTATGATTTTTACATAAAAATGAAACACGTTTTCATTCTGTCGTTTTATATCTATAAATTGTCAGCTTGCCGCTCTGTCCTAGACCGCTTGGGCTCTCACTTCCTGTTTAGACGGTTCTAGTGTCTAATTAATACTCGTTTGAGAGGCGGCTTGAGACCGAGAACCTAGAACCGATCTAATGACTCATTCATAACTGATGTGAGAAACGAATATATTTTACTGAATAGAGCACTTAAAAATGACAAAAATGTGTATTTTTCAGTGTAGGTATTTACGTTTTTAGGTCTTATTGGTTAGTTTAATTTGTATTTTCTTTTCCTAAATAAATTTGCCGTGTGTGAGTTAGAATAGTGCCACTCCATGTCTTCCCGTGGTTGTCGTAAGAGGTGACTTAGGCAATAAGGGCTTGTAGTACTGTTAGGCGATGGGCTTGCAACCTGTCACTAATACACTGGTAAACATCTAAACCTTGTTTGTGGAAAATGTGGTTACAGAATTATAAAGAAGTCTTTTTAGAGTTGTTGGTATTTATGTAGCTCTGCCTACCCCACTTTGGAAAAGATGAGATTGTGATGTTATGTTATGTAAATTATGTACTCTCCTACTCCATGTAAAGCTTTCACTTTTCTTAATCTCTCAAGGGTTAGCTGGAAGAGGTCTCTCAAACATGTTCGCCTTTGTGGTTTTCTGTGTAATACGAGTAAAGATTATCAAAATATGATTAGACTACTTAGACTAATTGTTTTTTTACCCCACTGCCCAGGACGTAGGGTTTTTTAGGCTCACTGGTCAGGGCCCGGCCTTTAGTGACGCGAAAAACTTAAATTTAATTAAAAAATAAACATGACTAAGTGGCAGTTTATAAAGTATAAATAATGGATCAACATGTAACATTTAGACGACAATTTTAAACATGCAGCCGGTTTTTAGGGTTCCGTAGTCAAACTAGGAACCCTTACAGTTTCCCCATGTCCGTCCGTCCGTCCGCAGCCTAGCTCAGACTCCCTTAGTACTAGAAAGCGGTAATTTATCATGAATATACATACTAGCTACGCCAACAAAGTGGTAAAATTAAATCTTGGAAAAAAAAAATGCGTATCTCTAATACACGTAACGTTGGGATGTATTTTTTTTCTCGTCTATTCCATATTTGGGGTGTCGTTGAATAGATCTTTCAAAAACATTGCGGGTTTGTCAAACATTTTTTGATTAAGGGATCCATTTATGAAATATTAAGCTTTAAAGCGCTAATTTTTCTTAGAGTCAATTGTCCCTCTACAGCCAAAACTACTAATACTATATATTTGATAAAAATCTAATATGAAAGCGCATATAACGAATTTACAAGGAAAACTATCACGACTAAAAAGACATCATTGGTTCTTGAGTTACAGGCGATTAGTGTTCATACTTACTAAGATCATCTAAGACGGCACCAAATGACTTTATAGAAAATTAGTTATTACTTATCGATTTTTATGTTTGTAGTAGGTACTTAACGGCTTCGGCACCCAACACTGAGCATGGTCCGACATACTCTTGCCTGATTTTTGAGTTTTTTGTCAGTTCTGTTTTAAATGATAATTATCCTATCGCAAATCCGGAACCTGTAAGTTAGAGGTTTGTTTTATAACAATCCAGGAAAATTAAACGGTTTCAGGGAATAACGTTTTTCTAACTTATGAAAATACGGACAAACAAAACAATTGGTATTTACGCATGGTAAAAGGTTTCTTAAGAAGCCCATACAGTGGTAGACGCCATAGCTGAGCACTATTCATGAAGTTGTTTTATCTATTATTTTATTTAAACACGCTAGTTTTATTGATATAAAAATATCCTGAAAACATCAAAGTTTTAGCAGAAAATAACGTTCAATGAAATTACTTGATACAATCGATAAAGTGAAAATTCGATAAAATGATAGGTTACCCTTATCTACACGTTAGATATTTAATAAATTCTGAGTCCAGCGATATAAAAATTACTCAATAACTACGTAAAGAAAGAAAATTTGACCATAAAACAGGGAAACAACCGGCTCCCACTCCTTAGCTAAAACCATTACTTTGAAATCATAATTATGAGCTATTGACAGATCGCATGGTAGAAAGAAGTCAGTGAAGTCAGTTCTAAATTGAAGTGAAATCAAGAATTCCTCCAACAAATCAATTTAACAAAATGATATAAAACGGTTTGAATACATAGATATATTCATATGGATCACATAAATAAAGGTTTCCTTACTGTATTAATTATCAATCAAAATTATTTAATGATTCACTCAATCAACAAGTTATTGAGGAAATGACGACGGGAAAGTGACGCCGACGTTACGTAACTTGATTAAAAAACGTAACGTGTGCAACTTCCTGTGAATTGGGAATTGGGATATGATTAATAAGATAACTGATGATGACAGCTATTAATGCAAATATTTGCCGGCATAACGTCACAAAATGATCACGATACCGAAGCAAGATGAGGTGATACGGTAATAAATAAATATCATGAGATAATGTCACACAAATTGACTGTTCAATATTGCCTACTTTGGGTAAATTTAAATCATTAGTATAGCAACACAAGTTGCCACTTTTTTCCGCTAGTTAGTGTGGCAACCCAGAGAGTCGAGAGATTTAAAAGGATATAGTTCGTTGCTCGTCCACTCTTTACGAGATTGTTTTCGGTAAAACCCAAGATCTGTCGTAGTGGGCTTTTCGGGTCAAGGCAGTACCTCATTTCACCTGCAGTCAATGACATTTTCCTAACAAGATTGCGATTCGGCAAGTTTACCTGTGTGTGCATTCAAAAGTGGTAGAACCGAGGGTACCGCTTATCTGGATCCAGCACTGAGCTTAGCCCGAGGCAGTGCCATCTTCGGATGCTGAGCTTCGCCTTGAAGACCTCCAAGTAAGCCGATACGCAATCCATTCAAAATATAGCATTTATTTTGTAAAATCACGGCAAGTGCGCGAGGACTCGGTTTGATACAGTCCGCTTAGATTTATCGCCTTTTCGTCATACTATTAACTTCATTTTTGGTCCGTCGACCAGATTTTATTGAAAAGTACCTTTTGTCGTGAGTTTCTACGTATTTCTCCGTGATTTTGCAAAATAATTGTTTATTTTATATTTTGTAGGGTACTTGAGAAATTGCCTTGGCCATATTATCGTGTTAGTTGTACGCCATCTTCTTTTGTCGCTTTCGGTTTTCGTTCGTTTATGTTGGCAGTACAACTTCCATACTATAGACTCGATGTAATATTATCTTGTACAATTCGGAAACGTGGAACGGAACGTAGTAAGCTACGTAGAAATAGTCTAATATAATCTGTCGAAATTAAAACGTCAAACGTCATCATTAGCATTACGTCAATTCGTAAACATTCATTTGTTTCCGTTTTCGCTATTTTGTATGATTTTTAGTATTTTGGTTTGTATTTAAATAAAAGAAATAATGATTGGAGATACGAGTAGTAATAGTGATAAGGAACCGACGACGGTAGATGCTTACCGTGTCGCGCGGGATTATTGTATTATGCGTTTAGAGCATATCGAATGTTCGGATTTGCAAGGTTATAATGAGTCTGACTTTAAAGACATCGAAAAAGACTTCCATGATGCACAAATCCGAATTTTACGGCCGCTCAAACAAGCGCAACGTCTTTACGAATACGCGGTTACTAAGGAATTCGAGGATCGTTTAAAATCAGTGAAGAATAGGTTAAGACAAAGTACTCAAAGCAGGCCAACTGAAACTAAGCCTTTATCATTAGACAACGGGATAGTTCCGGTAACTTCCGGCCAGTGCGCGCGCTACTCGATTGCGCAAGCGCATGTAACTTTATTTCGGAACCCTGCGCAAAAATGCTAGGGTTTAACATTGGTCTTTGCCAACATGCCGTATATGGCATTGGTAATTCTGTCGCTCAACCGCTCGGCTCACTATCGTGTGAGATTAAGCCCCTCGGTAATACAACTTTGTCGTCGAATATTAAATTCGAAGCTCTCGTTTTATCGTCGATATGTGCTGACCAACCTACCCATCCTGTCGATTCGTCGAGGTGGTCGCACTTAAACAACTTATCGCTTGCTGACCCTGACTTCGCTCGCTCGGCACCGGTGGACATGCTGCTTAATGCAGATATTTTCGCGTCGTCGTTGTTACCTGGCCTTCGGCGAGGGGAGTCTGGACAACCTACCGCGTTGAATACGGTCTTCGGATGGATCGTTATGGGTGAGTGCGACATGAGTCCACTCACGTCAAACGCTATCGTATCGTGTCGTAAGCATAAAAAACATTGTTTTTTCGTTTCAAATCTTTCGCAAACCTTGTCGCTCGATGATTCCATAAAGAAATTTTGGGAATTAGAGAATGTTAGTTCTCCGATTAAACCTTTCGTATCAGAGGAGGACCAACGCTGCGAAGATTACTTCCGTGCAAAATACTATCGCAACGAAGAAGGCAGATTCGTCGTACCATTACCTTTTGTCGATCCTGCGAACAAACCTACCTTCTTCAATTCGCGCGAAATCGCACTTAAACGGTTTCTTTCGTTGGAACGCAAGTTGAATTGCAATCCGGAGTTTAAAAGGTCGTATATCGAATTCTTGGAAGACTATGAGTCTCGTGGTCATTTGGAAAAAGTGGATCCTCCTTCGACAAGCGAGGGCCAGTTTTATTACGTGCCTCATCGTGGTATATTGCGCGACTCAGTGTCAACGCCACTACGTGTTGTCTTCGACGCTAGCGCCAAGGATGCAAAAGGGGTTTCCTTGAATTCCACTCTTCTCGCTGGTCCTAAACTACAGACTAACATTTTCGATTTGCTTATGCGCTTTCGTTGGCATGCCGTCGTCTTCACGGGCGACGTCAGACAAATGTACAGGCAGATTCTGGTTTCTAGAGAAGACGCTGACTTTCAGCGCATTTTATGGCGGCCCTCGGCCTCCAGTCCTGTGCGTGACTATCGCCTTAAGACGGTGACATACGGTGTCTCTTCTGCACCGTTTCAAGCTCTTCGTACTATGGCCCAGCTTGCCAGCGATGCTGCAGAAGTCTGCCCAGGTGGTGCAGCTGTTCTCGCTCGAGACATATACGTCGATGACGTCGTCACTGGAGCGGATTCTGTTGAGCAGGCTCGCTTACTTCAGGTGGAGCTTACAAAAATATTGTCGTCGGGTGGTTTCCATCTGAGGAAGTGGACCTCCAACAGCAGTGACTTCCTGGTAAACCTGCCATCCTCAGACCTGTACTCACAGGATTTTATACGTTTCGAAGAAATGTCAGACATTTCTCTAAAAATATTGGGATTGCTATGGCAACCTCAATCAGATTGTTTTAGTTTTCGCGTCGCAGTTGCTCATCAAGGTCGGTGTACGAAACGCACCATTCTTTCAGAGATAGCTAGGATTTTCGACCCGTTGGGCTTTCTCTCGCCTGTAACCTTCCTCGCCAAGTACCTCATGCAGTTGCTCTGGGTTTCCGGTGTTTCATGGGATGGCGATGTTCCCGAGAACATTGGACGTGAATGGCAGGAGCTTAAGGCCCAGCTCTCGTCGCTGAGCTCTGTGGCTATTCCTCGTCGTATAGTCGGGGAATTTGACGTGTTACAAGTTCATGGATTTTGTGATGCGTCAGAACGTGGCTTTTGTGCTGTAGTATATTTTCGTACCATAAGTAAAAATGGCGATATCGCCGTCGAATTAACTTGCGCTAAGTCCAAGGTTGCGCCGCTACGTAAATTGTCGGTACCACGTCTTGAACTGGTTGCAGCGGTTCTATTATCAGACTTGATGGCTTCAGTCGTGGAGGCTCTAAAGCCCTTTCACTCGATAGGAGACATTTTTGCATGGTCAGACTCTACTGTGGCGTTGGCTTGGATCAAATCGTGTCCGTCCAAGTGGAAAACGTTTGTGGCCAATCGTGTGAACCACATCCAAGAAATAGTTCCTCCCGACTCCTGGCATCATGTCAGAACTACTGATAACCCGGCAGACTGTGGATCACGTGGGTTACTACCTAGCGACTTAGTTAACCTAAGCTGCTGGTGGAACGGACCTTCTTGGCTTAGGGACCCCAGTGAAAACTGGCCCAGGTCGGCATTGTCAATAAATAAAGATGTTCTTCATGAAGAACAAAAGATAACCGTTCTCGTATCGTCCAATAAGGACGACTTAGTCGGAGATCTTTTAAAAAGGTTCTCATCATTTAAAACACTTCAACATGTGTTAGCATATTGTCTTAGGTTTACAGTAAACTGTAAACAACACAATGTCGAATATCGTGTCGTCGGAGCATTACAGCCATCCGAGATTCACAAGGCGCTTATGCTGTTAGTTAAAGTTGCGCAAGAGAGTGCGTTCTCATCGGAGTTGGATCTCATAAATAAGGGTTCGCCAAACTCACTTCCTAAAAGTCTCCGCAAACTATCACCTTTCGTGGATGAGGCGGGTTTTCTCAGGGTGGGCGGTCGCTTAGCTAACGCAAAGATCTGCTTTGAAGCAAAGCACCCGCTGCTATTGCCCCGCTCTCATCACCTCACTTCGCTGATAATTCAGGAGTATCACACTCGCTTCATGCATCCTGGTGCACAAACTCTCCAGAATCTCATTGCACAAAACTTTTGGATATTGTCGTGTAAACGCGCCATTCAAACGGTAATCTCAGGCTGTGTTAAATGTTTTCGTGCTCGTCCAAAAATTGCCCCTCCTCCATTTATGGGAAACTATCCATCGTACCGTGTTAACCAACTTAAATGCTTTTCGAGCTCAGTTGTCGACTATGGGGGACCATTCAATATAGCGTTCGGAAGAGGTCGTGGTGCCAAAACCTTTAAAGGGTATATTTGTGTTTTCGTGTGCACCTCTACGAAAGCTATACATATCGAACTGGCATCCGAATTATCAACAGAGGCTTTTCTGGCCGCATTGCGCCGTTTTATTGCTCGTCGCGGTCGCTGCAGCCATCTCGTTTCCGATCAGGGCAGAAATTTCATCGGTGCTAGCCACTACCTGGGCTCTCTTATGCAAAAGGCCGCCGAGTCCCAGGAGATCAAGTTCTCGTTCAGTCCCCCTGGGAGTCCTCATTTCAACGGCTTAGCAGAAGCTGGAATCAAGTCGGTGAAAACACACCTCGCTCGTGCTATCGGTACGCAAAGATTGACCTTTGAGGAGTTTTATACAGTGCTGACACAAATAGAGGCGATGTTAAACTCGCGCCCTTTGACGCCTCTTAGTTCGGACGCCAATGATCTCGCTGCATTAAGCCCGGGCAACCTGTTGACTTTAGAACCTCTTTCGATTATGCCCGAGGAGAAACTAGTAGATTTAAACATAAGCGTCCAACAACGGTGGAAACTTATTCAAAAAATTCATCAGTCCTTCTGGTACCGATGGCAAAGCGAATACATACACACGCTACAGCAGAGGGCAAAGTGGGACAAAACCCATGCTAATATCGCCGTGGGAGCAATGGTGCTCATTGTTAATGAACAGTTAGACCCCCTAAAATGGCCATTAGGACGTATCGTCGCCCTGCACCCCGGTGCAGATGGAATATGCAGGGTAGTAACGATTAAAACTGCCGCTGGGCAGTACAAAAGACCAGTAGTTAAGATTTGTCCTTTGCCAGTGTCCAATGACGCATGATTTATAATAAACAATAATAATAATTGTAGTTTATCACATAGTCATTATAAGGTTAGGTTAATAATTTTAGCTTATTAATTATAAAATTATAAAAGTATCGTAGTAGATAATTTTAGCTTAGTTAACGTGCTGTTCACAACTGAACAATCCGTTGTCGTAGATTTAAGTATTCATTGTCGTAGTAAATACCGCGGCATCCTTGAGCATGTCGTCGCATTTAGGTGGGCGGAATGTTCAATATTGCCTACTTTGGGTAAATTTAAATCATTAGTATAGCAACACAAGTTGCCACTTTTTTCCGCTAGTTAGTGTGGCAACCCAGAGAGTCGAGAGATTTAAAAGGATATAGTTCGTTGCTCGTCCACTCTTTACGAGATTGTTTTCGGTAAAACCCAAGATCTGTCGTAGTGGGCTTTTCGGGTCAAGGCAGTACCTCATTTCACCTGCAGTCAATGACATTTTCCTAACAAGATTGCGATTCGGCAAGTTTACCTGTGTGTGCATTCAAAAGTGGTAGAACCGAGGGTACCGCTTATCTGGATCCAGCGCTGAGCTTAGACCGAGGCAGTGCCTTCTTCGGATGCTGAGCTTCGCCTTGAAGACCTCCAAGTAAGCCGATACGCAATCCTTTCAAAATATAGCATTTATCTTGTAAAATCACGGCAAGTGCGCGAGGACTCGGTTTGATACAGTCCGCTTAGATTTATCGCCTTTTCGTCATACTATTAACTTCATTGACTTAGTCCCAAACTAAACCTTAGACTTGTACAGTCAAGGTCATAAATATGTATACACTTTAGTACCTTGTCACTTTAATCGCTGGGACAGTTTCATATGGCAGTTTAAACATGACGTTAAATAGACAAGGTACTAAAGTGTATACTTATTTATAACCTTGACTGTACTATGGGTACTAGACAATGATAAACAATGTAGAAAAGAGGCTCAGTTATAAATAAATAATATTAGCTCAGCTTCAAAATATTTACAACAAACCATTTCCACCCATTTCTTGATATTAATCTTTTTTTTAGGAAAACTTAATTAACTTAATCAGCAAGTGAATAATTTTTGCATACATTATGTCCCCTGTTTTATTATTTGAACCTTGGACACCGTTTTAAAATAAAAAAAGGTTTTGAATACGCAACGTCAAGGCAACTGTTGCGAATTCGGCCATCTGGCCCGGGGTATACGATATTTGCAATTTAACAATGTAGACAGACCACTTTATTTCCAGTAATACGGCAATTTGTAGTCAGATAGTGTATGTAAAATGGAATACTAAGGGATACAGAGAGTCACATAATAAGAACGTTACTTTACTGTTATGGTCCTCGGTAGGTTAGTCGATTCCGAATTTACAAGCAACCTGTTCCGAGTTCACATGTTTTTAAAGGAAAAATCAGGAACAATTTATATAAATTCTAAGAGGCCACATATGATGCCACACCCACACAATAATAAAAAAGGAATGGCTTTATGTGCTTCCATGCGAAGAACGTGAGATGGAGATAGTTCGCGCACCTTGATGGCAGCGTTAAATTCAAATAATTGCGGTTGCTCGAAATACAAACATTTATGACTAAACTTGTTTAACACGATAAAGCACTTATAAATACTCAACTATTTAATAAAAAAACATTGTTCATGGTCGTAAGATTTTGAAGATTCAACCAAAAACATTCGACAAGGTGTCATGTTTGAAAAATTAAACTATCGAGGATTTTGTTTCTAGTGTATATGTATAGTGCGAAAGTGAGTGGAAGGGTTGGAACGGGCCGCCCTAGGCGTAATTTTTCGAATCAAATCGGAGAAGTTTTGCAAAAGAGCCGAATCCCAAGTACCCGAAACCGACGTGCATGCATGATGTGGAAAGCCAAAGAGATTTGTCAGGATCGTAGCAGGTGGAAAGAAGTGGTCTCTGCCTACCCCTCTGGGAAACTGGCGTGATTTACTCCGTAGGTCCACTGAAAATCGACGTACGACAGCTGAGTGGATACCATTTTCGCAGCATTCTTTATTTACTTCTAAACTGTTAGATTTAAAGAACATAATGTGTAATCTTTATTGAAATTTAAGCGAAATAAATATTTTCTATTTCAATTTAATGTTTGTATTGTTTCTAGTGTTTCACGTTTCACAGTCCCAATTAAATATGATCAAGTTTAATATTTCCAAAGAACGGACACATCGCACCTTTAGAATTAAAGTAACCTAATTTAAACATTTTCAGCTTTCGATTTTGTGTCATAAATTTAGTACTATAGAGACCTAAGTCGAAATTCAAAATATGTGGATTAGGTCACTATAATTCTAAAGATGCGACATAGGCGTTATGGTTATTCAGATCGAGATCGCGGGACAATACCGAGTTTATCATATTACTAACCCAAGCAACAGTTTTCGCATTGTTGTGCTCCGGCGTGGGGATAAGACAACCGGTAAAATTACTAGCATAGAGGCATTCCATCTCAGTCCTCAGGGTTGGCAACGCATTTGAGGTCTTAGGATTATAGTCTTGAGAATTCAAATGTCTATGGGTCTCAGATTGTACTCGTACTATCCATCAGGTGGCCTGAGTGCTCGTGTGCCTTCTATTTAAAATAAAAATAAAAATACTAGCAGACGCCCGCGACTTTGTACGCATAGAATTAGTTTTCCGCGACTCCCCCTATGTGTATGTAGACGACACTATTAAATCACAATTTGATAGTGTCGTCTATATAATGTCAAATACCTCGTTTAATGCTAGTCACTCGGGAACTGTTCAATTTTCCGGGATGAAGTATCCTACCTATGTCCTATGTCCCCGGCACCTTAGTTATCTCCAAACCAAATTTCATCTAAATCAGTTCAGTAGTTCCTGAAATCGCGTTCAAGCAAACAAACTCTTCAGCTTTATACAGGGTGTAAGGCAGATCGTATGCCAACAGAATACGGCAGGTAGGTAGGGTCACTTGCAACACACTTTAGGCAAATTAACACTCATCCTGCCCACGGTTTTTTTTTTATTTAGATATTTCCCAAAAGTTTATAGTTTTACTTACATTTTTTTTTAAATGTCGTAGAAAAAAAGTATTTGCATATTTTTATCTCTAATGTTTGCTTATTCTATTAACATCTTATTTGCATTCCCATAGTAAACAAAAAAAACATATAGATATAAGCCGACAAAGTGTGAAAATTAGAAAATAAAAGTCGTCAAGTAATTAATTGATATTTATTTATTGTCCCCTGATATTTATTAATGAGTTGTGCTATTATAACTTAATACTTACTACTATTTTAAATGCGAATGTGAGTTTGTATCTGAGTCGGTTTGTTAACTTTTACAGCTAAACTGCATTACCGATTTTAGGAAAAGAATCCGTGTTAATGTTAATAACAGAATTCTTCGAGGGCCAAGTGCTATAAAACCACCAAAAATCTGGAAAATTTAATAAAATATAAACGTATTTTATGAAAATTCACGTTCATAATCAAATTTAGCATACTTGGCATTTTTAAAGTGGAGCAAAGTCATTCTTTTATCCGTTAGCGGGGAACGATAGCAATTAATAACATTGGTCCCAATAATTATAAATAAAGTCACACCTTGTTTGGAACCCAACGACCCTACCTAGAAATCTGTTAACTTTAACCGCCCATGACACACACGGTGAAGCAATAATCCATACAAATGACAATCATAGGCGCTGATCCTATTATCACACCGAAAACACATATTGAATTCACTTTGTATAAAATTCATCGAGCAGGGCACTGAAGTTGACTTGAATTGGAACTGATATATTTCGTTGCATCTTTTATGCTGTTAATAAAAAAAAAATTAGTAGCTTTCACTTTCACGGTAAAAGACCTGATGGGATGACTCTAACCAGGAACCGTGGAAGTTGGGCCGGCCGTTGGTTTGGGATGCCACTTGCGTAGACACCCTTGCGCCGTCACACCTTCCCGGAACAAGTATTAGGGCTGGTTTCGCGGCGGATTCAGCGGAGACCCTCAAAAGGCACAAATGAACTTGATCGAAGTTACGTATTTGAGCCTTTTGGGGTAGAAACCTTGGGACCGTGGGGGCCAGGAGCACACCGTATTTTTAAAGACCTTTCTAAGCGCCTGGTCGACGCAACTCGTGACCAAAATGCTGGCTTTTACTTGGCACAAAGATTGAGCATTGCCATTCAACGTAGCAATGTTGCCAGTATTTTGGGAACGATGCCCATTGGTAGCGGTCTGAGGGGATATCTGACGGTTCACTCGAGTGAATGTTCTTTTGAGTGAATGCTTCATTTTTCTTTCATTCAATGTTCACACGGCTTAGCTGGAATGACGTAAAAAAGAATATTCTTCCGTAGTTTTCTTCGATATGGCGTCGAATGAACTCATGCGTCTTGGTTCCAGACATAATGACCGATTGAAATGACTCTTTGTGTGCAGACTGTTTATTTTTCGTTCATTCGGAGTGGGAATAAATGATGCCGAATGAAAACATCTAACATCGGTTGATCTATTCACTAATGAATTAATTCGGCACTTTTCTTTCACTTTGCGTTCAGACGACTAATGAATTAATTCGGCACTTTTCTTTCACTTTGCGTTCAGACGAAGATGCAAAACGAAATAAGACAATGAACAAAAAATGAACTGTCTGATATCACCTGATTAGAATAGTTTTAAGAAAGTTTGTAAGTTCTTTCGCTACTTTTATTGTTTTATTTATCTTATAAATTTCACTCCTTGTTTTAAACCTCTGAAGTACAGTGAGAAGTTTTAATTAAAATGTTAAAATTCGTATAGGTGTACTTGATCCTTATAATTCAAAATTCGAATTAAATTTGCAAGCGTACCCGCACGATAATGGGACTGGACGAGAACAAGGGGTATTTTACCGATATCGAGTTTTTGACAATCACCATTGACTTACGTATTAGGCCCACTTGCACCACGCTGGGTTATCATTAACGAAGAGTTAGAGTTTAACTCCTGTCAGGGTCATACCAGAACTGTTATGTTAACTCTAGGTTTAGTCTAAACTCTAGATTAAAATTTTGGTGCAATCCCGCCATAGAGAAACATGTTAATGGATATTACTCGCGAGGACATTTGAGCGGTTAAAGAGTCTTGTGGACTAAACTGAAGCACGCAGACTTGCAGGATAATCACAAATACCAGGTAAAATGAAATAAAAATCTATAAAAAAAACACCGCTCGTAAATTCCAGAAAACGATATTAACACGAGCCCGATATTACAATAATAACTCACGATCTGAGGGTCAACACCGCTAGGCTTAGCTTATAAACAACCAAGCAAACCATTCATTTAAGAGTTTAAGTACATATTTATCGCAATTTGAAATATTTATCGTTAACTCCGAAGCGCTCGCTTCGCTCGCTCATTCCCCATTGTCGGCGCGTTCTATTCTCCGCCACTCATTCTTTACGTTTATGAGCCAAATATGGAATTGCTTTACGCGTTAATAATGCTGCTAATGTTAAGCGTCTCGGGAGGCCATTATCCATTGAACTATTGAAAAAATAAAATGTCGTAAGATTCCTTTTTTTAGGATTCCATAGTCCAACTAAAGCAAGACAAGCAGCAGTGTTCGCATTGTTGTGTTCCGGTGTGGGGATAAGATAGCCGGTAAAATTACTAGCATAGAGGCATTTCATCTTGGTCCTCAGGGTTGGCAACGCATTTGAGGTGTTAGGATTGCAGTCTTGATATTATAAGTCTTGAGAATTCAAATGTTTATGGGTCTCAGATTCCACTTACCATCAGGTGGTCTGAGTGCTCGTGTGCCTTCTCCATAACATAAAAAAAAAACTAGGAACTTATAGTTTCGCCATGTCCATCCGTCCGCAGCCTAGCTCAGAGACTCTTAGTACTAGAAAGCTGTAATTTGGCATGAATATACATATTAGTCACGCCAACAAAGTGGTAAAATAAAATCTTGAATTATTAGTGTGGTACCCCATAGTGTGGGGTGTCGTTGGATAGGTCTTTCAAAAATATTGAGAATTTGTCGGAACAATTTTTCGATTGAGGAATCCGTTTATGAAATATTAAGCTTTGAAGCGCAAATTTTTTGTCAGAGTCAAAGTACTAAATATCTGTAAAATATCTTCAATAAAGGCGCATATAACGTATTTAAAAGGAAAAGTATCAAGACTTAGTAGGTACACCTCATTGATTCTTGAGATACAGGCGTAAAAAGTGTAAACCTACTTAAATCATCTAAACGGCACCAAATGACTTTAAATAGAAAATTTGTTATCATAAATATAGAATGTCAAACGGACTACACAGTGGGGCTAGAAACGTTGCATTCGACAATCGTTAGCGATTATGTTTCGATTGAAAAATGTATCTAATTGACGTAAGCCACCGAGATAGTACCACGTGACTATCTCGGTGGCTTACGTCAATTCCATACATTTATCTAACGAAACATAATCGCTGACTATTGTCGAATGCAACTTGTCAAGCCCCACAAATGTGTTACAACTGCGTATCTATTATTTTATTGAAAAACCATTTACCGATCGTATCACTAGCTAGAATCTTCGTTTCATCGAGAGGTATTTCTCGCCATATGAGTTTTTTTTTGTAAACACCACTCTAACGTAATTAATGTTCAATATATCTTGAAATAAAACATAATTTCAGTAGAATACGAGGGTTGCTATGAATATTTTTAGTTAATTAAAAACCATTTTTTTTTTCGAAATTACTTAAATATTTTTCAAAATATACTCCTCCAAGTTCAATACATCGCCTCATTCTATAAAACCAATCCTCAAAACATTTAAAAAATGCGTACTGCGGAAGGTCAAAGAAAAGTCGCTCAAATTCTAGTACTGCCTCGTTCGAGTCCATAAAAGTCCGGCCACGCATCATTTTCTTTATAGTGGGGAACTAGAAATAGTCGCACGGGGCCAGGTCAGGACTGTAGGGTGGATGCGACACCAGCTGAACACCTTTACTGGTCAAAAAATCCATTGTTATTGCCGCGGTGTGTGCAGGTGCATTATTTTGGTGAAAAAGAATTCCATGAGTGCCGCTCTTTGGACGATCCTCACCAAGTCTGTCGTCCCAAATGCGTCGTTTAAATGTATATTAGATTTCTTAAAGGTTAAGTTCCGTAGTCGTTGAATATCATAGCACGAAACGATTCTCGCGACAGCTCCATCGCAAGGAACAAAACTGGACTGACATTTTCGGCAAAAAAGTGTAAGCGGCCAGTATCAAATTTCATTTTACAAAGAGGTTAATAGCTAAATTACCATTAATTTGCCATACACTTTTAAAAGTAAATGTTGTTAGTTTTTATACAGCTAAAAACTTTCGTAGCAGCCTATTTATAGCGTTTGTTGAAATGAAATCCAATGAAAATGATACAATCGATCAAATGAAATACGATAAAAACATACAGTCGCATTGATAAGATAACCTCCTCCTTTTTTGCTGTCGGTTAAAACTAATGAGTTGCCTATACCATTACACGGACGAGGAGCTTTACATAAATTTTGGTTACCTATAAAGCAACTGTGAAGGCGTGTTGAACCTATTTTTTGGTGACCCTGCCTACGAAGCTAGTGTTCCCGGGCTCGATTCCCGGTATGGGCATTTTTTTTTCACGATGAGCGTGAGTATTTGTTATCCAGCCTTGGATGTTTACAACGTATTTAAATATATATTTCTCTATACACCGTGTTTTTCTTAGCCACCTAGTACCTACACATTGAACAAGCCTAAACCTTAGTATTATTAAAGAATCCGAGTATACAACCGAAACTGGTTAATAAATGCAAAGTATTTTATAATAAATTAAACTTAGGTTTGTTAAAAATTTGATTGCAAGTGGGCTGACTATAAAAAAAATAGTCTAGGCAAAGAAAAGGTTAAAGTTATATGTTTTTTATGGCATTGAGAAGGCAAACGAGCACACAGGCCACCTGATGGAAAGTGGAAAATGTGACCATATACATTCGCATTCACAAGCATTCGCGTTGCCAACCCTGAGGACTAAGATCGAATGCCTCTACGCTAGTTATTTCACCGGCTGTCTTATCCCTAAACCAGAACAAAACAGTGCGAACACTGCTATTTGGCGGTAGGTTAATGGATAAGATGGTGGTAGCGATGCGGACGGACCCTGCACAAGGTCCTACCACCCGCAAAGGTTGCTATAACACTGTCTCGTTAAATGCCTGGAACTTGGCAGGTTTTTAAAGCTAAAACGACCTCTGATACCTTAAAATAACTAATCTTTATTACGCATATAAAACTTCATAAAACGACCTTACGATAGAAATACGATCAGCTGTCAGGTCACGTAATGAAACCCAACTCAGCTGTCCGTCCGTCAACTTCAGTTAATATTAGTCATAGTATATGAATACCTACGTTTAGGCATTTTGTCCAAAATTCCTTAAGTGATTACGAAGTATGATGGATTATTTAAGGTTGCAAAATCAAACCTACATAACATCACGCCTTCATTCCCAGAGCGGGGTAGGCAGAGCTACAGAAATACCAACAACTCTAAAAATACTTGTTTATAATTCTGTAACCACTTTTTGCACATCTAGCCAAGAAATTAACTAGTGTATTAGCGACAGGTTGCAAGCCCATCGCCTAACAGTACTACCAGCCTTTATTCCCTTAATCGCCTCTTACGACATCCACGGGAAGACATGGAGTGGTACTCAGGTGGTACTATTCTAACCTGGCAACCACACGGGGTTTACAGATAAAAAAATACCTACTGTACATAGATATAACCTCGCAAGACCCAAAAATTGTTTTAGTTACATTGTAATTGCAACCTTGTCGAATTAATTATAAGGTGCTTTTTGACGACACGCTGGCCTAAGCTAGCGGTCCTGGGTTCAAATCCCAGTATGGGCAGATATTTTTGTGATGAGCACGAGTATTGGTTCCTAAATCTTGGCTGTTTTATATGTATTTAAGTATTTATTTCTCTATATAAGTATGTTTATCGTTGTCTAGTACCTATAATACAATCCTAGAGCGTAGTTTGGGACTGGGTCAATTTGTGTGACACCGTCTCGTGATATTTATTTATTTATTATTTTATATTTTGTATTATATCGTTCGGCTGGAACAAGTGTTTTCTCGCTTGTCAATCAGTGCGTCTCTATCTTTAGCGATAAGATAGAAAGGGAGATCCTCGCCCTCCAGGAGGATAATAATAATGCCAGCCCTTCGGTCTCCCGTGACGAGCCTGTGCGGAATTTCTTTAAAGAGGCTTAGAGCGCTAGGACCCCAAGGGTAACCCCATCAAGGGTCTCGACCGACGCCGACATTGTTGTGTTTCGGTGTGAAGATAAGACAACCGGTGAAATTACTAGCATAAAGGCATCTTACTCCTTAGCATCGCATTTACCGGTCTCAGGATTGCAGTCTTGAGATTGCAAATGTCAATGGGTCACAGATCCCACTTACCATCACCTGTTCGCGCTCGTGAGACTTCTTCATGCTATAAAAAAGTCACTGTGACACAGTTCTATCGTGGAGGAATTCAGCAATTTAAATTATAAATCACCTCTTTTGATACGCCTTGTTTGCGAGTGACACTAAGTTGCCCAGTTGCACAAAGGATCATTAACGCCAATGTCCCACTGAGAACACCTGCCAATATCTAATTCGCTAAGGTAAAAAGAAACGGCGCACAAACTAAGGCGACATTAATTAAATTTAGTTTCGTGCAACTGGTTTTAATTGTTAAAAATTATACATCCAGCACAATACTGTTCTCCAAAGCCAATAAATATTATCTCCAATTCGTTTGCCAACGTAGATTCAACCCTCTCCTGTTAGTAATGAGGTTGTGTTTGCTATAGGAGTTTTGTTTGAGACTAGCTGTTTCCCGCGACTCCATCCGCGTAGAAGTCGTTTGTTCCTATTGCCGTTAACCGTCCAAAATTCCGGGATAAAAGTACCCTACGTCCTTCCCCGGTACTCAAACATCTCCGTACCAAGTTTTATCTAAATCAGTTCAGCGGTTTATATGCGTGAAAGAGTAGCAAACAGATAGACAGAGTTATTTTTACATTAATAATATTAGTACAGATAGAATGCTGCCATTTGCCTTGGCAGGGTGGAATAGAACTATATCGTTTTAATTCCTTTGCTACACGTGGCAATTTAGTAGAGGAGTCCAAGCGACAAAGTGCATAGCAATTTAGAAATTTAAATTTGCTCAACCGCATAGAGGCTTTATTCCACTCGATAAAATTATATCGCTTTTGACATGTTACAATATTGTTTTTAACTCGGCCGCCATTACTGTCAAGAAAATAAGAGCTTTCGTAACGTTGACAATACGATGTATACGAATGTCAAAAGCAATATGGCTTTGCCGACTTAGTATAGATCCCAAAGAGATATTGACTTTACCTCGTAAGAGCTATTCGATCTACAAGTACCAGTACACTACAGAACCATGTCGCAGAATGACAATAATTAATTTTGATGTTATTTCTCATTGGCCACTTGACGTTGTCGTAATGACAGGGTCCTACGATACCGTAGTATAAATAAGCAGACTAATGACCTTTTACATGTTTCATCAATCAATCATTTAATTAATGAAATATAACTAACACATAAATTACGATCTGTAATTATCGCCTGCATAAGTAATTGTTAATAATACTCACCTATACACTGGTCTCCTTTTTCCTCACAGATTTCACGTAGAAAAAGTCCCCCCACATGTTTCAACACAGAACTGCCATAGCACAAGTCACCGCAGCTCCAACTATCACTTATTCCACTTAATAATAACTTAAACGTAACACCTTAAAACCGACACAACTATACTAAACACAAGCTGGAACAGTAACTTAGAATACTTAAGTACACGACATGAGTAAGAATTTAATGTATTTGAGTTCTCTATAATGCGTTTGATGACCTCAAAAGTAGCCTTACAACTGAGGCTTCGATGCAAAACCGTGCGCTTGGGCAACTCGGTATGCGGCGCGGCTGTGTGCGTGCCGCTCGTTTGCGCGCACGCACACATGCAAGCTGCACGGTTTTTGTTGATGTCCGCGGGGCAAGTAACGTTAGTGGAGTGGTGTTGCAACTCGGTTCGGTTTTGAGGTCGATTTATTTTGTTTACAGTGGAATACAGGGGAAGATTTGAGGCTTTAAGGGCGATATCTTATAGCTTAGCTTCTTGATTAAGATAAATTGTTCTTTTAAAAGCTGCTAAGAGCCTAAGACTTAGCGCCCGTATTATTAAACTGATCTCGCCTTTAAATGCCCGTCTCAAGATGCTTCAAAAATTACAGTTTTTAAAAACTTGACGTTCAAAATCTCGTCTCGCTCAAAATTAGTTTCTTAATACGGCCCTTAGTTCTACATTTAATAAAAAAATATGCAAAGTTTAATAGTTATAGATACGGGCGAATTGCAAAAATATTGTACATACGAAGGGTACCATACGATTGTATGACTAATTTTCGTTACACAAAGGAAAAATAATTAATTTCCATTAAACTTTGACATCAATTAGGTCCTTAACTATGTACAATATTTTTGCAATTCACCCATATATTATTGAAACAATAAAAGACTGCATTTTTTTGAATTGGTATTATAAAAAAAAATCAATGATGCATTGTTCTGCAATTCAAGCTAAGGCAATGTTTTAAGTTTCAAACCTTACCGGAAAATCTAAATCAATTGCTAAATTTGTACCAAACAGAATTTAAGTTGAGAGCAACATGGTAGAAAAATACGTCTATAATAGTTATTTTATAATTAATTGAGGCTTTAACTGCTTACTATACCATACATTTTGAAAAAATATCATGATATTACAGAGAGCTTTTGAATAAACTTTTCGAGTTACAACTCATTGCGTCTCATCTATGTTTTTCTGAAAGCTGCTGGTCGATGTCCCGCTAGCGTAACTTTCCTCCCTCTCCCACAGTCACTTTACCATACAAAGAAACGAGACAGTAATATATCTGGGAGTTTTGTTCAAATTTGCAGAACTTGAAGTGGTTTTACTAAGGAATTATTGTCGATAAGAAATACGGTCGTTTAGGTGTTATCCGGACAGATTGGAAAGTGGTTAGAGTCAAGCGTTTTGGTACCAAAAACTGTCTTTGTGAAGTGGTTGGGTTGGCAACGGCTTGGTATCGTTTGGTATAGGGATAGTGGGCAGATTGGTTGGTGTATAACCAGACTCAGTAAAATCAGTCAACTGAGCTGTCAAAACAAATAGAGGCTCTAAATCAATTAGTTAAGTAAATTGGACGGCATAGCGAATTGGATATAATTTAAATTAAGGCCCCATTAGCGTGATTTACCTACCGTGGTAAAGATGGATTGAAGGTTTGTAGTGTTACCTAATTTTTTTTATTAGATTATAAATTTATTAACCTTATTTTTGTTTCGTGAAATGATTTCAACCAGTCATATAAAAATAATGGATAACTTTACTAAATTTAATAATTAACTACTTCACATAATAAACTAAGTAGGTACATAGAAAATAAAAAATAAAATTGTTACAAAATGATTTAGGTAATTATTAAAAAATGTAAACATCTATGGTAAAATTAAACGAACAGCTGTATTTCGGGTGAAAGCAAGCCCAGCTATTGAATTCGGCTGGAACGTCGTCACCAATAAATGTACAAAAGGCACAGATCACGCATCTCAAATTACTATTAATTCAACAAAGTAACATAATAGCATTTATTCACATGCAACATTAAGCGGCGGAATCTAGGAACAACTTAATGTGACCGTATTTAATAACACGACTAGATACTTAGTATAGCGCTCAGGCCCACATTTTACAACAGAGGCCCTAGCCAAGATGCGTTCGCTAACTAGCGATTCGATTCGTTTTGTTTTAGAACCAATCGCGTCACTGGTAGATCACGTCATTCGAAAAGTCACGTGATGCGATTCGTTTAAAACCAAACGATTCGAATCGCTAGTTAGCGATGCATCTTGGCTAAGGGCTCAGGAGGCCTAGTCGCATATCGCTTTAATAAGCGATTTTTTAAAACGAACAATGTTTTTTTATTCAAATTATTTACGTTCAACATTGGATCAATGTGTTAGTAACAGTGTAAAAATTGTTAGTGGTTGTACATGGCACATTCATTATTTATTCCCGTGGACATGTAGCATGCCGCAGTTATTTATATACAGGCAGTCCACCCTGGGGGGTGATTCTCTCAACACAGTGCTGCGTCGATCTCAAAGGCGAAGTTTTATCCGGCAAGTTTAAGAAGTCCCGTCGGAGCGCACAAAACACATTTTTGCGCGAGCCTTCTCAATTAGGCAGCAGGCAGGTGAGTCGAATTCAGTGTCGTATAAAGCTGCCTAATTAAGAAGGCGCGCGCTAAAATGTGTTTTGTACGCTCCGACGGGTCTTCTTAAACTTGCCGGATAAAACTTCGCCTTTGAGATCGACGCAGCGCTGTGTTGAGAGAATCAACCCCCTGTCCGCAAGCATGTTCCGGATGCTGTTGGTGCTGGCTCGCAACCTGCGCACGAAGGCCGCGACTCGCTTGCGTATGTTAGTGTAGAAGCAATCTACCTGCGCTTCGGCGGACATCCCTGACGCGCTACAGAATCGGTTTGATGTAAGCTGGGGGGGGATTCTCTCAACACAGCGCTACGTCGTCAATCTCAAAGGTTTTATCCGGCAAGTTTAAGAAGTCCCGTCGGAACGTACAAAACACATATTAGCTCATGCCTTCTTAATTAGACAGCTGTATACGACACTGAATTCGACTCACCTGCCTGCTGTCTAATTGAGAAGGCCCGCGCATAACTGTGTTTTTAGGCTCCGATGGGACTTCTTAAACTTGCCAGATAAAACTTCACCTTTAAGATCGACGCAGCGCTGTGTTAAGAGAATCACCCCAGGATCATATTAGGACCAATTAAGTATGTCCCAAAAAAGATTCTATCCTACTAACATTATAAATGCGAAAGTTTGAAGTTTGATACAGTCCTTCACCCTGCAACGGCGGACGGATTTGGATGATATGGAATGGAAATAGTTGATACCCTATTATGTTTTTCATCTTTAAAAGAGGGAATAACGATAATCAAAATACGCGGGCGAAGTTACGGGTAGAAGCTAGTAAAATCTATAATAGCCACTATACTCTACCACTTCACTGAAAAGGACGGAGATGTATCAAACATATAGCTCTGTCTTTTTCTTTAACTAAAACTTAGGTAAGAACCGCCTCCAAGAAAAAAAACGCCTAAAAATCAATTCCACCTTTCAACCCTATGACAAAGAGACGGACATAGAACAATGTGTGTGTGTGATTCTTTTGTGTATGGATAAAAATGACAATTATCGACCAAAGCCCGTATTATGGTCGCCTTTATCGCGGTGGATAAAGCATCCGTCGCTCTCGCATTTCCGTACTGGTCAGAGAGAGAGTAACAATATTTATTCTACGTGGCAAAACAATATTGCTTTTGACATGCCATCGTATTGTGAACGTTATGATAACTCTTGTTTGCTTGGGGTGTCTATTCATCGAAACACCTTTCATCGAATGTATCATTTCATCGAACGCTATTTTGTGCTGAAACCATAGGGCACACTCTTAAAAACAAGTTGTCTCTCCTGTGGTCAATATTTAAAAGCTTGTGTGCGTATAAGTTATGTTTTTATATGATAGGTCTAAAGCAGTCCTGACGGCGTTTTGGCGGGAATTGGCTTAGCCAGAAAGTTGGGCCTTAAAAACGTTAACTTTCGTTGTGTCCACAGGAAAGACGGTAACCTAAATCTGTGTGTGACCCCCTTACCCTTTTACTTTAAGTAGTACTAAGAATTCAAGAAGACTAAACTCTGGCCCGGAAACTTACATAACGATGACTTTGTTTCGTCGTAAGGGTACTATGGATTATTCTGCCCTCCTAAGCTAAAACACAGTATGTCAGATTCAATTGCCAAAGTAAATTCAATCTTCTCTTGTTAGTAATTAGGTTTTGATTGCTACAGGAGACTTATTTGACATACTGCTATTTAGCTTAGCAGGGCAGTATTATAAGTAACAGTTGGTTCATTATTTTCTGCCGTCCTAGTTTTGAGCAAACAGATTAGGATAAAACACACTAAATCCGCTTAGGGAGTGTTGTTTTCATTGTTGTCAGCATGCGCCATTTTTGGTTTACACGTCTTTGGCCATTTTTCCTATTGTTTTCAGAATATCTTGAACATCAAACATAATTAATTTAAGATACGCTGAAAACATTATGGTTTCAGCACAAAATAGCGTTCGATGAAATGATACATTCGATGAAGTTAAATTCGATGAAGTGATGAGGTACCTTGCTTGACAATAATGACGGCTGAGGTGAAAACTATACGATAACCATATCAAAAGCATTTTTTTTTTACCCAGTAGCAAAGAGTCACAATGACAACCTCACGCGACACAAACAAAGTGCCCTCGTTACATAAATAGTAGCAATCAACCCAATATTAGGTTGTACTACAGAAAGCTGTAATTTGTTAACTGATGATTTAAATAAAAACACTTACGCTACATCATGGTCTAACTAGACCCTTTTACACCGTAGCCCTAGGACAGGAGTTTGATGTAATGACGTCATTATTGTAGGTAGGTATATTTAAACCAATTTAAAAAAATGGTCATTGAGCACGATCACCAGGTATTTAAAATAATAACTATAATTTTGTAATACTTATTTGTCTTAACAAACAAATCTACGTAATAAATAAATAAATCACAGGACAATGTCACACAAATTGAACTAGTCCAAAACTAAGCTCTAGGCTTCTATGGGTACTAGACAACGATAAACTTACTTATATATAGAAATATTTACTTAAATACATAGAAAACATCCAAGACTCAGGAACAAATACTCGTGCTCATCACACAAATATCTGCCCTTACCGGGATTTGAACCCAGGACCCCTACCTCCGAAGGCAGGGTCATTACCAACTAGGCTAGCGTGTCGTCAAAAAATCGCAAAAAATCGACTCAAAATTTAAATAAATTAAAAAAATGGTCATTCAGCACGATCACCAGGTATTTAAAATAATAAAGAACTATAATTTTATAATATTTATTTTACTTAACAAACAAACTTACGTAGGTAGGTAAGTCTGACGTTCCCCCCCGATTGTGCTGCCACCTTGCCGTGGTGGGGGGGCTTGCGTGTCTCTATGATCCCCCTGGCTATACCGGACAGGGCTACCCATACCGGAAAGGCTCGGGGTGAGGGGCCAGACTAAGAGCGGCACGTCCCTATCCCAATCCCACCTTCCCGATTTCCCATTCCTTCCCAGCTCCCATCCTTCCTCCCTTTTCCACCGAACCAGTGGCGGGATATCCACTTTCCAGGGCCAGCGCGGGCCCGGGGAACCAAATACTCCCCAAAAGAGCGCACATGAGGGGGGCGACGAGGGGGAGTTTGAAGGGACGGAGCTCGGGTAGGTGTCCCCGTATCCCGTTCCCGGAAAGCGACCCTGGTTCGCCCAGACGTGAGTCTCGGGTCTAGTGACCTCTGTTTACAGAGGACATTTTAGACCTGAGACAGGTGTAGTGTGGGTGTTTGAAGGAACGTGGACTTACCCCGGTCACTGCGACTGGGGGGAATAGCCTGCCGGAAAACACCCTACACTCCATGCAGGCTGTGAAGGGAAGGCGAACCCAGCTTTTGCTGATCGCCTGAACTTCATGGGGAGCCACGTGGGTGAAGGGCCCTCATTGCACGGCTCCCCCAGCTTGGGGAGATCGCTGTGTGCGTACGCAGTCGTCTCCTCCTTTGGCGGTGTGCTCTTCGGAGCGGGCTGGGAGGCGCCCAGCGGGCAATGCTTTGGCGGTACCGCGGCGTCTCCGTTAACCAGCCAGGAGGGTTACGCCGGAGTGGTTTTAAACGGTAGTTCGCTTAGGTGAGAGTCCGTTATACCCCCCATTGCACGGTCATCCTTAGGCCATCGGGGGGATGCGTAAATGCATTTCCACTTCGTCATCAAAAAAAAAAAAAAAAAAAAAAAAAAAAAAAAAAAAAAAAAAAAAAAAGGTAAGTCTGACGTTAAGCCACTACAGTCTGCAGATTCTTTCAAAGCTAGAGTGAAAAAGTTGTGGCTTGACACTTGTTCTTAAAAATTTTCCTTGTTATATTTATATTTATTTACTCGTATCATATTAGTTTATTGTATATATCTATACCAATATATTAGCAATTTCAATTTGGGTATAATATGCCATAATTTCCTTTAGTATTGTACTTATTTAGCTATTCGTTGTCATTAATTATGTCTCAAACGCTTAAAGGCTAACTAGAAGAGATTCCTTTAAGGGAATTTGCATTTGCATTCGTACACCCATCTGAAAAATTTATTCTTTCTGAATATTTTTGGAAATTTCGACATGAAGTTGATATAAACCATATTTCATCTAAGATAAGGTATGACTGTGAGTTCTCTTTTGAAAATTTCAAAAGGTGCGATTTTTTTTGACGCCTATTGTAGTACAAGTGTGAAAGTTTCTTTCTCGGCGTGAGACACACTCGTTTGTGAGTTTTTTTTTTATGATAAGGAGAACGCACACGAGCACTCAGGCCACGTCCTGATGGTAACTGGAATCTGAGACCCATAAACATTTGAATTCTTAAGACTATAATCATAAGAGATGGAAGATATATAATCATAGATAACCCCACCAACCCAACCCTGACCACCAACCCTGAGGACGAAGATGGAATGAAAAAAACGTCGAATTTTACAAACTCGGTACATATTTGATACGTTATCGTATTATAAACATTATAATACCTCTTCTTTACTTGACATTAATGGTGGCGGTAGAGTTGAAAACAATACAATAACACGCAGCAGAATAGAGCCCCTCGTTAACGTCTGTAACCCAATAAAAATGTTAAGCATACTCCGAACCTTGTCATTGTGAATGTCATTGCCATTGTAACACTTGTCATTTAAATGTCCACTTTGAAGTTTATTATGACAATGCATTAAAGTGCTAAACATTTTCGCAGTACGCAGAATGTCACATTAATTCAGATGTTTTAACCATTTCCCTGTAAAGGAACAGCAACCACCGTTTTCCTATTAATATCGTGTTGGACCATATAACTTTAACGACGCTGTCATAACTATATCCAGAAGAATAAGGAAGATATTATAGAAGTGGAACCGGCGTGGCAGACGCGGACGGAACAAAACACAATCACGATTGAAAATATAGTCCTTTTTAGGGTCCCGTAGTCAACAAGAAACCCTTGTAGTTTCGCCATGTCCGTCTACAGTCTGGCCAAGGTTTTAATCCGAGAGTCTTGGTAGTACAAAGCTGTAATTTGGCATAGACACCGCCAAAGTATTAAAATACAATCGTTTATTCTTTTCTTTTCCGGGTATCTCCCATAGAAGTAAAGCAATAGTACTTAGATTCTGTCACAAGGGAGCAAAATGACATATTTACGGCGAGGCCGAGGGCGTACTGAATCCTAAATGAAGCGAAGGATTCTAAAATAGAATCCTGAGCGACACATACTAAAATATAAGATCTTAGTGATGAAACCAATTTAACTATTTACACTCTCTAAAAATGCTGATATTATCAATTTTAACAAGAAAATTTGTGGTACCTATAGTCTATTATTTCACATCACCTATCCTTGAACAGAAAAGTGCCACTTTGATCCCTAGCAGGGAAGAAAAGTTCCCTATCCGAATAGGTCATGTGAAAATATATTTTTATTACATTATGGCATCACGAGAGGTATCTTGGAATAAGGTATTATCAGCTTTTAGATTTAGGGGATGTATATCTTTAATTTCGTATGTGAAAAATATCTTCAATATGAACTTAAAACGAAAACTATCACCACTAAGTAGACTGGAGATACAGGCGACTAAAGTGTTTACACCCACTAAAAATAGTCTAATAGTTTTATAAATAAAATAGTTTCTTATTGGAAATATTAAGTTTTGTAGTAACGGCTGCGGAGTCCTACGCTGAGCATGGTCTGACGTGCTTGTGTCCGTTTTTTCTAGGAAAGTTCACAGAATCATGGGTCTGTTGCCTAGCAACTAATCAACGTAGCATTCAGCTGAATTCTAATAAGTGACCTAATTTTCAACCAAATCTAAAAAAGGTGGTTCTCTCAAATTGTCTGTATTTTTTGTGGGTATGTTACTCGATTTCTCTGCCAAATGTCAACCGACTTTATAGATTCTTTTTTTTTAAGAGTAAGGTATGTCTAAGGAGTATCGATCGATCCATGGAAAAGCAACGGAACTCCATATAATTTGGAGTTCCGTTTGGATTCTTTGTTTTTTATTAAAATTTACAGTTTATACCGTAACGTTAGCGTAAATTATCGTTTACTTTTATACGACCTATATATTTTTACGGTGGCGTAAAACCGATCTGTCTGTTAAATACCTACTTTTGAATCAATATAATACAAGAAGTAGGTACACCGTTTATTCAGATGTTTATTAAAATAATATGTATAATTATAAATAAGAGACAGCCCTGACGAATTTCGTTGGGCGACAGACAGCGGGGCTTGTAGTCTAAGCGGGGAAGTAGGTATTTAAGACGCGGCGTTTCGGACACTAACAAAGGAGTGTCTCTTCTATCAGCATTTCTTTATTCTTATGCTATAATATAACGTGGCCCGCATTTACAGGTTGGACCACAAAGTGTCGATCAAACACCTTATACAGCCGCAGAGTTTTTAGACCGATCAGTGCCATGAACCCGATTTGGGGTCTCATGGCGGTATGCAAGCTAGGTCCTTGGACCCCAATTGAAATGACTTTAAAAAAACGGTTGTATTGAAAAATTGTTTAGAATAGGGTGCCTAAACGACTTCGAGAAACTGATCATTAATTTTGAATTGGTTTATTTCTTCCTCCTGAGTTAAAATATAGAAGAATTTACAAATAATGGTGAGTTTACAAAACAATTACGCAAGTAGTTCTAAGTACCTTTTTTGGTCAATATCATGACTGATGGCTGAGATCTCTACTTGTGTATTCTTCTTTGTTTTCACACTTTTTACCCTTATTGCAATCATATTGTTTATGACGGTAACTCATCACTTCATCGAATTTTATTTCATCGAATGTATCATTTCATCGAATTTCACTTCATCGAATTTCATTTCATCGAACGCTATTTTCTTCTAAAACTATAATGTTTTCAGGGTATCTTAAACATAAATTACGTAGGTTAGGTTAGGTTAGATGTTTAAGATACCCTGTAAACATTATGGTATCAGCAGAAAATGGCGATCGGTAAAATTTAATTCGATGAAAGGCGTATTCATGAAATGATACCCTGTTTATGACTGAACCGCCTTATAACGTCAACCAGGCACAGAGAACAGGTTCCTTTGATTTAAAGCATATCGCGCAGTACAATAGCTGCACACTTCATTTCTTTGTCACTTTCACGCCATGTTAGATCTGCAGCACTAATCTGTCAAAAGCAACTTAACAGAAGCGCCTGGAGCTAACCCCATCGCATGTTCAGAACAATAGTGACCTAATTCAGAAATTTTAGATTTCGAAATAGGTCTCTATAGTAATAAATTTATGACTTGAAGTTTGAAAGCTGTAATTTTGAATTGGGTCACTATTGTTCTGAACATGAGCCATGTTCTTCTGTTTAGTCCTCCACCAGAGTAAATACTCTTTAACCGATAGCCGAACAATCGACTTCGCGTGTGACGTCCATGGATTTATTTCTCCACTAAGTTCACCTAAAGCTCGACAATCAATGGTGAAATACAGCTTATTACAAGGAGTAAGAGCTATTATTTAAGGAAAACCTGTCAAAACCGTCAATGCGACGAGGTATCAAAGCAGCTAAAGAGCAGCTACCTATTTATAATGCCGACTGGACAGTCTAAGATGGATATCTTTTTTTTTTTTTTTTTTTATTATAAGGAGAAGGCACACGAGCACTCAGGCCACCTGATGGTAAGTGGAAACTGAGACCCATAGACATTTGAATTCTCAAGACTATAATCCTAAGACCTCAAATGCATTGCCAACCCTGAGGACTAAGATGGAATGCCTCTATGCTAGTAATTTCACCGGTTGTCTTATCCCCACACCGGAACACAACAATGCGAACACTGTTGCTTGGCGGGTGGTTAATGGATAAGATGGTGGTAGCGATCCGGACGGACCCTGCACAGGGTCCTACCACCACTAAAAATCTATCTAGATGTTTGTAGTCAATAACGTTGGAGAAACGCTTTTCTTGTTGCTTTTTTCTGGCGCTATGAACGCGAACACTAAATTCTTTTCTTACTTTTTTATCGAAGTAACAAAACATACACCCTTCCGACTCATATGTGTCCCACCTGAGATATTTAATTCAATAAAAACAAAATCCACAATCAATGCAGAAGTCACTGAACCGTATTAACCCTACATTCTTCCTTATTATTTGCCTTGCGCTTACGTTGAACCGTTTATTTACGTTCGGCGTAACATAAATGTTTTTACTGCCGCTCGACAATTATACTGGAACGTCAGAAATTAAATTACGTCTCAGCCACCTACGCATTAAATCAGGCCCTTAAGAGGGACTGCTGGATGCGGGCAGCCATACAAACTTTATAGGGTTAAGGGGAAACATTTGTTCACACTGCCATTACTCGACGTCAAAAAATCACACCTTTTGAAATTTCGACATGAAGCAGATATAATTTTTTGACGCCTATTGTAGAACAAGTGTGAAAGTTTCTTTCTCTGCGTGAGACACACTTGTTTGTGAGCTTTTTTTTGTTTTATGATAAGGAGAAGGCACACGAGCACTCAGGCCACCTGATGGTAACTGGAATCTGAGACCCATAAACATTTGAATTCTTTAGACTATAATCATAAGAGATGGAAGATAAATAATCATAGAGATACGTTGCCAACCCTGAGGACGAAGATGGAATGCCTCTATGCTAGTAACTTCACCGGTGTGTTTGTAACTCCTTCACATTGACACAGCTGGACGTATTTGAACGAAATTTGGCACACAATCTTATCCTGGATTGATTTGACACTTATCCTTTTGAACACCAAAGCCGGCAAATCACGTCATCGAATTTTCGTGCCGGGGACGCCGAGCGCTCCAAAGATTTTCTATCGGTGCGGTTGCGGCATATGACGTCGTTGGCGTCTGGGGCACGTAAAGTTGCAGGCGACCGTGGCGTTCACAAGAATAAGTTCCCTAGTTAAGCGATGAATGTGATAATGAAGACATACAAGTATGTAGGCGAACCCTTCAAAGGTGTGTGTCTTACTGGACAGCCGCTGACGAGGTTGTGGAGTCTCAACTCGCGTGACGACAGCCCCGTCCTTCTGGCGGAATTCGATGGAGCACCTCGGGGTTTTAGTCAGTAGGAGTCTGGGGATCCTATCATTTCATAACCAACGTTTTACAAATGATTCATTTCACAAACATATCATTTGACAACCAACACTTTTTTTTTCCAAAACTGTAAATAATTCTGGGTTTATTTCAGGACCATCGTGTAGGACCATATAGGTTAGGGTAGGTTAGTTTTATAAAAATCCTAAAATATTTGTAGTTACAGAAAAAAAGTGGGTTGTACACGTGCAGTCACATACTACGTTTGGTTGGAGATGCCGTTTTTGGTTTAGTAGATCAGCAGTCACAGCTCTTAATACATATAAATATACAAAATTGCGTTTATTTGGTACTAATTCTACGCCCATATATCTATCTCGGGCCCGATGCGATGCGATTTGATAGCAAAATATGTGTATATAAAATAGATATGTCATACTCTCTATTACGAATGGCCGTTCACCTAAGAAATTGAATGACAACACTTTTACCCAAATTTTATATTTTATCTTCTTTAAATGCAATATTTCTGGGTACGTACGTGCAATAATGATTAAATAAATAAATAAATACTTTTAAGGATCCCAAGGAAGTGTGAATATTATCTCTCAATTAATTAGTATGCCAAAAACGTTGACCAAACTCACGGGCATTCCTGCAGATAGATCAGATTGTGTTTCCGTGGAAATGTACTTAATAATCAAGTCAAATACTTGAAGTTTGGCCCCACATGAAGTTATACAATTGCAAACTAGACTTTAAAAAATAATGGCACCAGTATCATTTGTTTAATTGTATGGCACATTTTGGTATTCAGAGTCCCTTACTAATACTGGGTGATTTTGGGGCCATGATCCGGAATGGCCAAAAGTGAATAAGATGGTCATAATGAACAATCTTTCCGATGGGACCAACCACGAAATCGCCAAAAAAAAACAGCTGTTCCATACATTAACGGTGAATTAATTGAGAGTTAATGTATGGAACAGCTGGTTTTTTTTGGCGATCTCGTGGTTGGTCCCATCGGAAAGGATGTTCAGTATGACCATCTTATTCACTTTTGGCCATTCCGGATCATGACCCCAAAATCACCCAGTATTTAACATTTTATCGTATTGTTGTTAACTTAGCCGCCATTACTGTCAATTTAATTAGAGTTATCATAACGTTGTCATTATGATGACAAGCCAAAAGCGATATGGTTTTATGGAATAGAACAACCTCTGTGAGCTCGTTTGCCTTCTCAATGCCCTAGAAAAAAATAAATTATATCAACTAAACCACTACTAAAAAAACTAAACCGAATACTACTTATGCTATTTTTGGAAACGCGTTTAGCCTAGTTGCGGGCCTAACACGTTGCCACGGGAGAAGATTTTGACATAGGCTTGGGACTTTATCCATTCCATGTTCGAATTTAAAAATAAAGTGTTAAGGTGTAAAATAAAAATGTGTTTTGTGTGAGTTGAGTCCTATTATTACTAAACAACTTACGCCCCGGGTGACTGTCATTTTAATAATTTCATAATAATTGACAGTAGTTCCCGTTTGACGTATTTGACACTAGTTCCCGTGGCAGCATGGTGGTGACCCTGCCTACGAAGCCGACGTTCCTGGGTTGGATTCCCGGTACGAGCAAATATTTGTGTGATGAGCGCGAGTATTTCCGAATCATGTTTGTTATGGAAGTATTTAAACATAATAATTTTATTTCTCTACATGTATAAGTATCTTTGTCCATGTGAAGTACCCGTGGTTTAAGCCTAGACCCCAAAGTAAGCTCTAAAGTATTCTAAATTTTAGATTTATAATTTATTTGTATGGCATACCGTCTTTATCCAAGTCTTAAACAAGCAAAACCACAGACAATATTTTAAAAAGTCATCCCACATCGGCCGATTCATCGTTAACTTTCGATAAATAATATAAATGTAGTATGGGACATTCTTCGATTCCGCCGTCTCACTCACACCAACGCGGGCTCGTGAGTTAGAAAGGGACAGGTGAGTCGAAGGAAGTCCTTATCGTCCATTCCAGGAATAACTTTCCCATAGATTATAGGGAGATAGAGTGTGGAATGCGAAATTATGTTAACCTATTTATTTGTCTCTTTGTATGCATGTAAGAGTATAAATTTATGACGAACGATGTTACAAACTTGTTCTTGATTTTTGAAACCGGCTTTTCATATTGTACAGTCGTTGTCCAAGGTAAATGACCAGTTTAGTACTTGGTCGCTTTAAGGTTGTGATTGAACTGCCGTATTTAAATTGACCATCGGTTGAAAGCGACAGGGTACTTAAGGCGTTATGGAAGACCATGTCACAGAAAAAAGTAAGGATGAATTTTACTTATTTATTTATCTTAATTGCGATTTGCAAAGTAGGTACAAATGGCGGATTTAATGCTTTAAGGCATATTCTCTACAGTCAACCATTAGGCCAAACAAAATCAACTTAACGTTTTTGTATAGTTTTATAAGAAAATTTAGAGTCTAGACATATTGTAGCTTAACGCTTACATAAACGGTTTTGAAAACAATTATCGCCAGGCAGGGTTTGCACTGTTGTTTCATGGGGATAAGACTTACCGGTAACATTACATAGAGGCATTCCATCTTGGTCCTCAGGGTTGGCAATGGATTTACGGTCTTAGGATTGCAGTCTTACGATTTTAGTCTAGAGAATGAAAATTTTTATGGGTCAGAAATCCCACTTACCGAACTTTTTTTTTAACGTTGAGAGGTATTGGATAGCTCTTAAATCACTGTGTATATTTTTTGTTATTATCATTTTGGGAACCGTTTATTAATTATTGGCATTATTGCACTCGTTAAAACTGTAACTTGCGCTACAGATCAGATATTGTATTAGTTTTTTAAGTATGTGTAATCTATTTCAGCTTATAAGTCAAAATAAGTTACTGTAATAAAGTAATAAGTATAATAAAATTTTTTTCTGTGACGGCCTCCTCCAAAGATAGATAAGAAAAAATACCCCTAAAATTGAATAAAGTTGTATAATTTATTTAGTAAATTAGCCACTAATCGAGCTAATTGAAGACAGATTCCTCGGTAGAATAAAAACGGTTGCAAAATGTTTAATACTTTAAACTTTAAAGTTTAAAGAATACGGATGAGTTTCTATCAAAGCTGTGAGAGTTTCTAAATTGACCAATAGGATACCAGCACTGTGCGACTCTAGTAAAATAAAGCAATCTTATTGGTGGATATATTCTCGTACTCTGCGTAGCTGCCTCGCATTTCGATGGGAGCGCAGCCTTACGCCGCGCAAGTTGTCAAGCAAGTACTCTTGTTTCTTTTAATACCAAAATGCTTTAACGATTTTTATTACCCCTTCATACAAAGTCTCTGTGACGTCACGCGGCGCGGGCGCATCGTTAACCTAATTAAAACATTCCCTAACGCAGCGAATGCAGAGACACCATTTGGTAACTATTTTCTATAGTAATAAGAGAGCCCGGCGTTGAATAAGTTTACTTGTACCTGATACGAGTGCATCATTGGAAATTGAACTTGAGCAGTACGTAAGTAATGTTTAAAGTGATTTGTTTGGGATATTTAACGATATTGCGAACTGCAGCTGTAGTTAAGGGTACATTGCAAAGCAAAAGTTAAGCCTATGGATATACAGTTCAAAATTGTTTGGGGGACCCGTTACATGCAGTAGAAAACTACATTATTTAATTAATAATCTATTAAAATACAATGTACAGAGACAAAAAAATTCTCACTCTCTCAAGGGTTTTTTGCCTTTGTACAACTTTTTAATATTCATTGTATTGTTTTGGTTTTTCTTTTATGCAATAAAGTACATACATACACTTGGTGATTTGTTTGAGTGTTAGTTTGATTTCCGCAGTTAAATTTAGAAAATCCTCCGGTTATTTTGATAAACATCATAGTTACCGCTGCACATTTCTCAAAAATAATGTTTAATAATTACAAACTACAATTCAGGTTTTACTAGACGCAGATAAATTGAATATGTTAAAACATGTTTATGCCCCAAAATTGATTCGCAAACAATGAAAAAGCATGTAGGCGAATTATAATTTAAAAATAGTACTTAATTATTTATTCGGAATTACGAAAAACTATGCAATTTTTATAAAAGGTCAAAAATAAAACCTAGCCTGACTTACACCTACCTACCTATTATATATGTTCTGTTAATTATTCCTATGAATGCAATGGTGAAATAAACAAAAATCATTTATCAAATTTCTAACAATTACAATAGAGCTTTAAAAGTTTATTCAAACAACGTAACCGTTAGTATTGTATTTTAGAAAGTAGTTAATCTTGTATACCTGTACCTAATGACCATTTGGAGACTTTTATATTTTAAGTTAGTATGAAAGATTGTTGGCGCTAAAGAAATTTGTGAAGCAATTTCCAAGGTATTTAAAATATTTCTTATAATATGACGCATTTAATATAATTGACTGAATTTAATAAAAGGGGGAAACTTTAAAATAAGCTTTAAAAAAAATGTATCTAAACCGACCATGGGCGTTTCGGTCGACAATTACTCGCTAACCTGTGGGGCTTGACGAGTTGCATTCGACAATCGTTAGAGATTAGTTTTCGATAGGCAGATGTATGGAATTGACGTAAGCCACTGAGATTATTGTCGGTGCCTTACGTTAATTCCATACATTTTTCAATCGAAATATAATCGCTTACTATTGTCGAATGCAACTTGTCTAACCCGAGTAATAGTCGACCGAAACGCTCATGGTCGGTTTATATACATTTTTTTAATATATTCTGGGAATAACAAAACACAAATTTTACACGGACAGAACCGCGTGTTCAGAATCGTTTAAAAATAATTATTTTTTAAACCATAAATTCTTATTTATATAATTTATTACATTAATTGATTTCTTTACAAAGAAAAGGTATTCTGCACAATATTTACAATCGTAATTCAAATCAAATAATAATCAATTTAATTACTAATTCAATATATGTTAAATCTCATTTTTGCTTACGTAAAAAGGATTGTATAGTAATTTATTCCTAGCAACATTTGTAACGGTCAAAATGAGAGACAGTTGAAGCTTTCAAAATTATATTCGTCATCTATGCTTCCACTTCCTTTGTCTCAACGACTGTAACCGATTTTTTCAATATTTGTATTCCGAATTATACCAGCTAAAACTACAGTCCACTTTCATTCAAGACCAAATTATATCCTGAAGAACTTTGTAAGTTAGCGATTTTTACACCGCGTGTCAAAACCTGTTCTCCATTCCAGGATGCGTTTAATTAAATATCGCTACTTAATTTTATTTTACACGACAGAAACTAAAACATAAAAAAAAAATGCTAACCTTTTTACCAAAACGTACATACGTATAGAATAAATGAATGCATGCCATTAAAATATGCATCTCTTTTTGCCCACTCAAATAACGCTATGTTAAACAGTGACAAAACCAATTCAAACTTTAAAGTCCCTAATAAATTATTACGAAGAGCTACTCTCGCGCATGCGCGCCCGTTTATGTCTTTTCTATGGAGCGTGACGAATTGTTTATCCCACATCGTACAATTGTCTAGAATTGTTTGAAATTCTTTTAATTAGGAGAACTATGTTAATTACACATTTTGAACACTAAATGCTTTAGGAAATAGTATAAACAACCTCGTAACTACGATTCAAGACACTTTTTATGGTAAAGAGTAGGCACCAGAGCACTCAGACCACCTGATGGTGAGTGCAAGACTATAATCTCAAGACTGTAATCCTAAGACCTCAAATGCATTGGCAACCCTGACGACTAAGATGGAATGCGACTATGCTAGTAATTTCACAGGTTGTCTTAACCCCACACCGGAACACAACAATGCGAACATCGCCAAAGCGGGTGGTTAATGGATAAGATATTGGTAGCGATCCTGACGGACCCTGCACAGGGTCTTACCACCACTAAAACTTATTTTAATAAAAGTTTACTTTGTTACAAGTTTTATTTTCCTGCTTAACTGATATTTTTATTTTTATATTCATACATTGATACATAACATGACGCCTTTAATCCCAGAGTGGGGTAGACAGAGCTACATAAATATCAACCCTAAAAGACTTCTTGATAATTCTGTAACCACATTTTGTACAATCAGGCCAAGAAGTTTACCAGTGTATTAGTGACAGGTTGCAAGCCCATCGCCTAACAGTACTACAAGCCCTTATTCCCTTAGTCGCCTCTTACGACATCCACGGGAAGACATGGAGTGGCACTATTCTAACCCGGCAACCACACGGAGGATACCGGTTATATTAGTTACATGAAAGTTCTTTAGTGATTCAACTAACATCTTAGTTGATGTGTCCAGCGTCTTGTTAGGCTCGTGTGGAATCAAGACGCTTATACACAACAGTCACTTGTTAGAAGCGACCAAGTTTTTTTTTCAGTGTACCATTATATACCAAAGGCAATATTTAGGGTTTATTATTTAGGGTTTCGTAGTCAAACTAGGAACCATTATAATTTCGCCATGTCCGTCCCCAGCCTAGCGCAAAGACTATTAGTACTAGAAAGCTGTAATTTGGCATGAATATGCATATTAGTCACGCTAACAAAGTGGTACAATAAAATGTAAAATATTTTTGTATTTACGGTATCTCCCCTACACGTAACGTGGGGTTTTTTTCGTTTACCTTATAGTGTGGGGTGTCGTAGGATAGGTCTTTTAGGATGATGCGGGTTTGTTTAAACAATTTTTCGATTAAGTAATCCGTTTACGAAATATTAAGCTTTAAAGCGCTAATTCTCGTTAAACTCAAGTGTCGTCGTCGTCGTCCCCTACAGCCAAAACTACAAATACTAAAAATCAGAAAAAAAACTTATACGAAAGAACATACAAGCTATTTTAAAGGAAAACTATCACATTTAAGTAGACATCATTTGGTTCTTGAGATACAGGTGATTAAAGTGTTTATACCTACTAAAATCATCTAAGACGGCACCAATTGACTTTAAATAGAAAATTAGTTTTTACCTGTTGAATTTTATGTTTGTAGAACTTAACGGCTTTGGAACCCTACACTGAGCATGGTCCGACATGCTCTTGCCCGGTTTTACCGTGTAGATTCTCAGCCCCGTAATCATGACAACCATGTTAACAAAAGGTAATAATTGCTTGTCCTAAACAAATAAGCGCAACCGGTCCGGTAGCTTGTGTGACAAACTGACGACGTCGTTTCGTTTCTGTTTAGCCAAGACCTTATCTTGGGATACACCATATTTTAACAAGGTAGGTATAGATCATTTCAAAATATTTTCGAGAAACTTCTACCTCTATTCCATATTTTTTAATGGTGTGGAAAAGACAAACGAGCACGCCACCTGATGGGAAGTTGGCTCTGTGGCCCATAGCCATTTGCGATCTCAAGACTAAAATCTTAAGACTGTAAATATTTTTATTAAAAGATTTAGAGAAACCAAAATTGTTTCATTAACAATTCAAACTGTATCTTATCAATAAGTGTTATTATTAAAAAAATAACGACAAGTAGGTACTTAATTAGAATTTGTCAACAGTAGTTGGAGTTGATAAACATAAATGTGCAATAGGTACAGTAAATTTTAGAGCTTGCTATAATTAAGTTATTTGTATTAGATATAATGAAATACCTAGTTAGCCTTATAAGTCTTATAATTTTGATGTGCCCTTGCAGGATATCACATGAATAACTATTGTTTGTTTTCACCTTATAAAAAAATATATATATATATATATATATATATATATATTATATTTACTTGTAATATGACGCAAACAAGTTTTTTTTTTATTTTTATTAAAAGAGGTAGAATTGTAAGTGCGCTGCCGGCCTTTAAAAAAAAGGCAGTTTTTTATTTATTTATTTTATGATAAAGAGAAGGCACTCGAGCACCCAGGCCATAGGTAAGTGGAATCTAAGACCCAAAAACATTTGAATTCTCAAGACTTTAATCATAAGACTGCAATCGTAACACCCCAAATGCGTTGCCAGCCCTGAGGACTAAGATGGAATGCCTCTATGGAAGTGACCCTGCCTCCGAAGCCAGTGGTTCTGGGTTCAAATCCCGGTATTTGTGTGATGATCGCGAATTTTTGTTCCTGTCTTGGATGTTTTCTATCTATTTAAGTACGTATTTCTCCATATAAGTATGTTTATCGGTGTCTAGTACCCATAGTACAAGCCTAGAGCTTAGTTTGGGACTAGGTCAATTTGTGATAGTCCTCTGATATTTATTTATATCTTAAACATAAACTTCGCAGGTAAGTAGGTAAGGTTAGAATTGTGAATACCAAAAATAAGTAAAATATGCGGCCATTCGATGAAATGAAAATTCTGCGTAATGAATGAAACATTTTTCGAAAAGTGTTTTAATAAAATAATAGGTTTAGTCGACGTTATGAATATGTTTACACTTTAGTACCTTGTCTATGAAATTGTTATTTCATGAAATTGTCACAGCGATTAAAGTAACAAGGTACTAAAGTGTTAACATATTTATAGTTTAGAGCTTAGTTTGTGACTAGACTAGGTCAGTTTCCGTGAGAGTAAGCGTATTCAAACAAAGGGAGCTGGTTCAAATTCAGCATGAAAAATTCGAACTCAACACACTGAGTAAAAATCAAACACCACAATAGTTTCTTAAACGAGAATAAAATAGAGACGTTGTTTTTTTTTTACGAATACTTTTCTGTACCCACGATAAGGTTCAACTAATTAGGGACCACAACGCAGTAAAGCAAATCTTCGTTTTAAACAGGGCCTCTATTCATCTGCGTTATAATAACGATATCGCCTTTGACCTGTTTCCGTATTGTCAACGTTTTGATAACTCTTATGTCATATACAATAATGGCGACTGTGACATAAACGATTCTTAAACGAGTCAAACACGATATCGTTTTAACGCACCTGAATATAGGCCCTGTACTAGCGACCCGCCAGCGGCTTCGCCCGATGCAATTATTTTTTTAAATCACTTAGGGGTATGAAAAATAGATGTTGGCCGATTCTCAGACCTACCCGATATACACACAAAATTTTATTAAAATCGGTCCAGCCGTTTCGGAGGGGTTCAATAACGTACACGGTGACACGAGAATTTTATATATTAGACTAGCGACCCGCCAGCGGCTTCGCCCGCTGCAATTTTTTTGTTATGTCACTTTGGGGTATGAAAAATAGATGTTGGCCGATTCTCAGACATACCCGATATGCACACCAAATTTCATAAGAATCGGTCGAGCCGTTTCAGAGGAGTTCAATAACGTACACCGTGACACGAGAATTTTATATATTAGACTAGCGACCTGCCAGCGGCTTCGCCCGCTGCAATATTTTTTTTTGCACTTAGGGGTATGAAATATAGATGTTAGCCGATTCTTAGACCTACCCGAGATACACACAAAATTTTTATAAATCGGTCCTGCGGTTTCAGAGGGATTTTCACGAGAATTTATATATTATATAATAAAGATTAATCGCTGAATGTGTTGCTATGCGCAAATCTCGAGAGCAGCTCAACCGATTTCACTAATTCTTTTTTATTGTGTTTGTTATTGTCAGGAGAAGGTTCTTATGAAAGAAAAAAACTAAAAAACCCACTTGGAAAGTCAGAAGTTTACAGCGGGGCGAAGCCGCTGGCGGGCCGCTAGTATTAGATAAAACCAAGTTTGTCTATATGTATATCCGCTAGTTTTTCCTAAACCACGCAACGGATTTTGGCGCGGTTTTAGGTCAGATAATATTTCACGAAAGCCTTTTAGGTATAAAACAATCTGGTTTATGTATTTGTCTTCCAAAACATCATATAAACTGAAGCAAACGAGAGCGAGTCGCTAGTTTAATATAAATTTGTTGTAACTCAAAAACTATTGGTCTCTGTATGGACGTCGTTATAAATTAAGATTTAATTTCGCTCGGGTCATGCGCATTATTTAGAGAAATAATCGACAAAGCTGCGCTGGCGCCATTGTCTTATGCAACTGTTGCATAACAACCGGTCTTTACGGACACACGGACGTTACGCCTCACCAATGTATCTTATATATAGTAGAGTCAACGTCATAATCATAACACAAGTATATGACTTTAGTAGTAGGGCTTATTCCACCAAAATTTTAATAATACCCAATTTACTAATTAAACTAAATTTCAAATTGCCATGGGCTTATAATCAGGGATCGGATATTCGGATCGATATTTACCTATACTTTAGCGGCGTGAATGGTATGGAGACGGACTCGGCTTTATTTTGGTAATAAAATTCCCGGGATTACTTAACTAAGTAACAACGCAGTTCAAACTCATATTTGAGACTTTAAATACGCTTATTTTTTATGTATTTAATGTAATTTTCTATGGGAAACTATTAAATCTAATTTACCTGAGTTTTATTCAACTAGGGAAATGTCATTATCATTACTTAGTTTATCGGACTTGTCGTGAGTACTAGTACTTTTAAACTACTAGTACGTTTATAATTGTTTACTTCCGACGTTTCAAGGACAATATTATCCCCGTGGTCTCAAACCCCACCGCTATCTCTACTGCCGCCATTGTCTCATGCATAGCAGGTAAAAAAGGCGGGCGATACAAAGAAAATTTATCACCACGTGTACAATATGCATATACACGGGCTTTATCTTAGAAGTTAAGTGGGGTCTTGATAGTAATTAGTTTTCTAAAGTGCATAGATCACTCGTTGCTGTCCTGTTAAATAGTAACGAAGCTGTTTCTATAAAACAAGCTAAGAAAGTTTTAGCCAAACCAAATTTATGTGTTGACCTACAGTATATACATGATAATTTTGAAATCATACAAATTGCTATAACAAAATTACAAAGTAGCAATTTTATTTATCCATAATTCAATCATTTGAAATATTCGATGAAGTAAGGATGGCTATAGACTGGACGGCAAATAACAAGTTAATAAATAAACTCAATCAACTCATGGACAGAAATCCCGATTTTGATGAGCTTCGAGAAATGTGTGAGCAAATGAATAAGGCAAGTGACTCTTCTATTTACAAATATGCAACGTTAACTTCGGTAGATGTAGAAAGGTCATTTTCGATGTACAAATGGATACTTACAGTATCCAGAAACAGACTTACCATGTCGAATTTGGAAAGAATTGTTAATTATTATTATTAATTATAATTCTAAGCAAAGTCAAAGTCTATAGATAACAAAGATTGTGCGTAAACTTTTTAACCTCTCGGTTAGGTTACTAAAATAAGTTTATTTGCAACCAACCAGTTGAAATATAATTTAGTGTTTAAAACGTGTAGTGTTTAAGAGTTTATAATGTTAAACCATTTTCTCAGAACTCTTGTTAAATATTTAATTTATTAATACATCGATGTACATGTTTTATATTAAGTATAATGTAATTGTTTTATTATTCTCCTGTATTACAGAACCCTTGAATCTACAATACTATAGAACTTACCAGTTGTGTAAAATAATTCACGCTGCGGCTACACTACATACAATGTTCTTGTAAGATCTATATACCAACTTTTTTCCTTACAAAAATAGCCAAAAATACCCATTAAATAATTATGTTACTAAATTTGTACCTTCTTATGTAATTTTGTGCGATCCCGGAGTCCCGGAGCATATTTATTAAAATGATTAAAATTAAAAAGCCGCCTCCATATTAGCCCAACATTTTCCGGGATTTTGCCAAGTTTAGGTAAATATCGATCCGAATATCCGATCCCTGCTTATAATACCTGAATATCAATTTGTCTCATTCATGAAATGAACAAATGTCATAATGACTGACCTAAAACTTCTAATGTCCGAAATGCCTAAATATTGAAATGTGCATGTCCTTAAAATGCCGAATCACAGATACGACAAGTTTTCAAAGAAGGTAGCTTAAACTGAAAACTCTACAATGCCAAAATGACACAGTTTCAAAATGCCTAAATATTTTGCATCTCTTTATAATATTGGTACTTCAATGTAAGTGGCTAGCACAGAAGAAGATAGTGAAGCAAATTAAACATGAAAGTTAACTAGCCTATTTGAAATTTAGGTATTCTGGCACCTGGTTGTTTTGAACATACGGTGTCCTGCAATAAAGCTGTTGTGAAATTTGTCCATTATGAGAATAAGACATTTTAAAATTCAGCCGTTTTAAAATGAAGGTGTTATGAGACATAGATAGGCACTCTGGGATTTAGGTATTTTGACACAAAAACCCTTTTGACATCTTGGTCTTGGCATTATACAAATTAGGTGGAATAAGCCCAACTCGACTTTAGGGCACCTATTCTGCTCAGTAATACAATATTGATGTAAATGGTTTCTAAACTTTGGCCTTTTAAAAATCCTAAAAAAAACATACCGTTACAGAAAAAATATTTGTTATGATACAATCCCGTCAACCATCCTGTATAACAGCATAACTCATAACCCGCAGAGCTAATCAAACAATACAATTAATGACTCCCGTTTAGTACCGACTGATTTCCTGGTTACTAAATGATTGCGTTGTGGAATAACCACGGGACCACGTGGAGGCACTGCGGGCGTGGCACTCACTGCCGTAGTGTACGACGAACTTTCTAGTATACTTAAAAGTGCTTAAACATTGTCAAGACAACAACAACAACTTGATCCTTTTTAAGTCAAACTAGGAACCCTTCTAGTTTCGCCATGGCCGTCTGTCCGCAGCCTAGCTCAGAGACTCTTACTACTAGAAAGCTGTAATTTGGCATGAATACATATTAGTCACGCCAACAAAGTGGTAAAATAAAATCTTGAATAAAATATTTTTTTTTGTTTCTCCCCAACACGTGAATGTATTTTTAGGGTTCCGTAGTCAGCCTAGGAACCCTTATAGTTTCGCTATGTCCGTCCGTCTGTCCGTCCGCAGCCTAGCGCAGAGACTCTTAGTACTAGAGAGTTGTAATTTGGCAAAAATATGCATATTAGACACGCCAATAAAGTGGTACAATAAAATGTAAAAAAAAAACTTAAATAAAAGCGTATATGTATAACGAATTTAAAAGGAAAATTATCAAGACTAAGTAAACATCATTGGTTCTTGAGATACAGGCGATTAAAGTGTTTATACCTACTAAAATCATCTAAGACGGCACCAAATGACTTTAAATAGAAAATATTTACATAGTTATTAGTATAGTTATTTATTACTGGTTGTTTTTTTATGTTTGTAGTACTTAACGGCTTCGGAACCCTACACTGAGCATAATCAGACATGCTCTTGCCCGGTTCTCAAACTTATGTCGGTAAGGTCCAAAAAGCCAGGCATGCTAACTCACGCAATTCAATTTTCTTTGAAACTTTTCGATTGTGCTACGATAATTAGAAAGAAAAATAATATTTATTCGTGCCAAACAGACAAACAAAAAGGAACAAAATACCGACATAGACAAAAAGCCTGTTGTCACGAAATGGCTCCAACTCCGCCTTATGCTGGCGTTAAAGTCAGCGCTGGTCTTCCAAACAAAACAAATTAAAACCGCAATACAATTTAACCAGGGCCTCTATTCTACTGCGTTGCGTTATAACGATATCGTGTTTGACGTGTTTTAGAATCGTTTCACAGTCGCCATTATTGTAACTTTGTTAACTTTTTGTCAAATAAGTAAGCTGTAATTAAGGAGAAGCTTCTGTTGCCGATTGTATTTTTTTTGAAAGTCATTATTAGCTAATCAAGACCAAACTAAAATGAGTCAACACGGTGGGTCTACGTTAAGTATAGCGGAGATCCTGTCGCCACCTTCCGACTCTATGATCAGATCAACTCTTTGATACCATACTATTGCATTGTCAACGGGTTTACATGTGGTCCATATTTCAGCCCATTCCATTAATGGAAACTGGTTCAAATTGGACTTGCAAAACTTGCATACCTGGTCTACATAAAACAGTGCATGTAAAATAAATACTTGTATAAATCGACACTACGAAACGACTTAATCGTTATTAACTTGAATAAAAGCATGGTCCGATTTGCTCTTGCCCGGTTTTAACAAGATTTTATACGCGATTACCTGTATATCGTCTTCTTACTTACTCAAACTCGTATCTGCATATTTTATTGCTGTTGGTAATTTCTGAGCTAGACAGCGGACGGACGGGCGGACGGTCATGGCGAAACTATAAGGGTTCCTAGTTTGACTACGGAACCCTAAAGAAGTTAAGTCTCACGCTCGCAGCAAAATCGAATTCTGGGCATGTCATGGTCCTACCATATAGGTACCTAAGCTATTCAGTTTAGGATGAGTGTACGGTACCGAGCTATGGCTTTTACAAGGCACTCTTTTCCTCACCGGAAACTGAATTGCTTAGGCATCCCATGATAACCCTGCTCAGTGTCTTTATACAGCAACACCGGCCTGTTTAAAGTACTGGGGGGTTATCATGACATAAAAATGCAGTTATGTTTATGCTCAGAGAAAAGGACAGAGCTGTATAACTGTCATAGCTCTGTCCTTTTCTCTGAGCGTAAACAGAACTGCTTCGTTATGTCATGATAACCCCCCTGAGGTTAAAAAAATACTGGAGTACATAACATAACATAACGCCAGTGTATTTTGTCCTTACCGGATTGACAGGCTAGGCATTGTCACTAACGAATCGGCTAAATGAATCGTTAGTAAATAGGTTCGAGTTTAAATTACACGTGGCTTTGCAATCAGTGTTACCAGTTAACCGTGGGTAAAACAATAATACAGCAATAAGTATTTAATGGTTTGCAGCCGCAATCCATAGATTACGATACAGATTGACTTTATGACTGCCATTTTGTTATATGACGTTAGTATAAGCTAGTTCAATGAATGCAGAATTGTTATTTCAAGGGTCTGGTTTTTTCGTTCATTGCCAACGCTTTGTTTTTTATACATTTTGCTATTGCATTGTTAACGTTAAGCTGGGTACGAATCTGAGCGGCTCAGACTGAGGCATGCTCGCCCCGCGCAGCGAGCTGGTCACGAGCTGAATTGTTGCACATAAACATGCGCGGGTGAGGCAGCGTGCTCGTCGCGAGCCGACATTTCAAAATGGCGTCGTACACGATGACAGCCGCGGCTGCGTTTATTATTTATTTATTTATTTAATCTTTATTGCACAAAAACAAGTACAAATGGCGGACCTAATGCCTAATGGCATTCTCTACCAGTCGACCAAATAACCAATCAGAAATTTATATAATTCAGTGGGTGCACAGAAAAAGAAGACAGATAAAACTAGAAACTTAACATAATTATCCTATCCATTGCTTATACCTACTTAAATAATACAAAACATATATACGTCATATACTTGTACATATAATACTCATACTAATATATTACTTATATAATACATAAATATAAAGAATCAATATACCTATACAAACAAAAGCGGAGAATGAAAGTGATGAGATAAGGCTAATTGTCTTGTTCAAGGAAATGCGTTTATCATAATTCACCGAATTATTAAGAAAAAGAAGAAGAAATCGCTTCGGTAGTGGAACGGCTCAGCAACTTTATCAAATTTCTACGCGCCTCGCCCAAATACAAGTTAAAACTCGTCGTTCTGCCCGCAGCACGCTCGGATACACGTCCAAATTACGCGAGGCACGCACACTGAGGCGCCTTTGAGCACGGAAAAAAGACCGAATCTCGACGGCTCGCCGCGCGCCGCTCGGACGCTGCTCGCGCACAGCGCGTGAGTACGTACGAATTTGAGCAAAATAGGTGAGCCGTGCGTGCCTCAACCCGAGGCTGCTCTAATTCGTACTCACCTTTAGATAGCTCTTCCAGCAAAAACATTAATGTAAATTTACGAAGAAAAAAGTTCTTGTCAGGCGAATGTGAATGTAAAAATATTAAGAATATTGCCAGAAACCAATATATGAATGACGAATAATTTGATGTCATATTGTTTTCTACTAATACCATACGTATAACATCATATAATGGTTACTAATAAGAAAACGGTTTTTAAAAAGCAATTTTTATGAAAGCAAAGGCCAAAATCTTGTATTTTTAGTGAAAACGACCAATTGCGATGGCATACAGACTATAAACGTTAATTCTCAGGGTTTGCTACATATTTACAGTCTCAGGATTGCAGTCTTAAAGTTGTTGTATTATAAAATGCAAATGTCTATGGGTCACAGTCCCACTTACCGTTGTGTTACACTTATGTGGTCTGTGTGCTCGTTCCTAACCTAATCCAGGGTTTCTCAAAGTTTTTCAATACGCGACCCCCGTATGAGTTAAAATATTTTAGCGATCCTCTAGGGTGAAAATCGAACAGAATGTATGTGCTTTATGATTTTCATTCATTTGGAACCTATACCCAAGGAAAGTATTGATTGAGAAGAGCTATTAAAGTGAAAGCTGAATGTTCTTACAGGAGATATATCTAAATATACTAATTATTTTAGAGACCCTGTGTGGCTTTTCAAATTAGCACTTCTTGCTGGTTTTTTCAGCCAACATAATAACTTAAACAAATACCTCCAAGGAAAGCAAGAAAATATTTGAACAGCTAAGGATTAAAATCAAAGCATTCAATGGGTAGTTCTACCAGCGTTTCAACCGCTTTGACTTCGGTGTCGCATTTTTAACCATTTCCCTGTACGAGTAGGATAACCATTTTCGGTTATTTTGAAGAATGCCTGGACTCCTAGAAAATAACCGAAAATGGTTATCCTACTCGTACAGGGAAATGGTTAAAAATGCGACACCGAAGTCAAAGCGGTTGAAACGCTGGTAGAACTACCCCAATGCTAACTTACTTTTGTGGACAAGTTCGTTTTGCGAACTATTGGCGTGTTCTGGATGAAAAGAAAAGTTGGCAATACACGCTTTATAGTTATTAGTACCATTTGCCTCTTCTTACCTATGTGAAGTGACGTTCTCTTCAATGATCGTCAAGAAATAGGCTTAAACAGGAAAATGACTAGATTATTAATGTCTGAAAAATAGTACCACGTTTCCTTTTTTAAAACAAACAAGACTTTTCCTCGCACTAACTTTTATTTTTATTTTGTGTAGGACCTAAACATATTTTATATTCTTTTTCTTTTGCCCGGGACCCCGTGAGTAAAGCTACGCGAATCCCTAGGGGTTGCGACCCACAGTTTGAAAAACACTGCAAAAAGTAATTAAGACAGCAGCATGTTATAAAAGGCTCTTTAAATGCAATAAAGCATCAACAACGAGGGATAGTAAAAGGCTTCACATCGAAGGTCATTTCATTAGAAACAGAGCCCCTAAGGCAGTTTGAATGCCCACCTCTCCTTGTAGTAGGGGATCCCGATCTATGTGGCGGACCCCTTACCCAAATTTCCAGGAGAAACATATGATTTAAACAATAAAACATTAAAACACACGACTCAGGGGGATTGTCACCAAAATTTTGCTACAGGCTATTCTTAATTTCAAAGGAAAGGACAAGAACACTTTTCATATGACAACTAAGTATGAATTGAAAGTATAAAGACCAATATTTATATAAATTTAGACGACACGTTGTCCTATTTGGACCACGCTGTCTCTGAAGCTAGCGGTCCTGGGTCCAAATCCTAGTAAGGGCAATATTATTAGAGAAGAATATTTGTTCCTTAGTCTTGGATGTTTTCTATGGACTTAATTATGCATTTCTCTATATAAGTATGTATATCGTTGTACAGTAGATGCCCATAGTACAAGCCTAGAGCTTAGTCTGGGGATAGGTCAATTTGTGTGAGATTTTCCCCTGACATTTATTATTTATTTTATTTATAAATGCCATCACATGGTTCGCGGCTTTTCTAATTCGCATTCCGGGTATAATCAGGTAAATTGAAGTAGTTAACAGTTCGTATCGTTTTCCGGAACTAACCAAGTACCAAAATGTAGACAATTTTAATGATATAGGATTGTATATAAAAACATTTAAACATTTAAGGGCTTGGGCTCAAGCGGTTCTCCCAATTCGTGACGGTGGTCTTGGTATTCGATGCTCTTCTAGTGTCGCACTACCGGCTTTTCTGTCCTCCGCTTGTGGTTCGTTGCAAATCTCCCACAGATACTTGACGTTGAGATTGCGAAACTGGTGGAGGCCAGGGATGCTTGGTGTTAATCGTGCCCCGGAGTGGATATGCCAGTCAAGAGGCATATTCAAAGAGCATGGTATACACCACGTCTTACTTCAACTCATGCATCCCTTGTAGCAAATATTCCAGACGATTCAGATTGCGCACGTCTACTCGCTGTCTCAGTAAGAGAATCTGCTCACTGGCTCCACGCGCTTTCATCCCGCAATATAGGCACAGTCTTGGACCCAGGCAGTTTACGCATAGCAATAAGCTTGCGGCTTGGGGCTAAGATCTGTAAACCTCATATTTGCGCCTGCGGCAAGTAGGTGAGTGAGCTGGGTCGACATGGCCTTTCTTGTTTTAGAAGCGCCGGCCGTTTGTACCGCCACGGCAAAATTAATGACCTGATCCGTCGATCGGCTTGCCACTGCCTCTGTACCAGCTGTACTGGAACCCACAGGCATGCTAAGGGATGACGGCAAGCGACCAGACGGAGCTACATTGGTGCCGTGGAAACTTGGTAGGACACTGGTGTGGGACGCGACCTGTGTTGACACATTCGCCGTTTCCCACATCCAGTCTACCCGTAACCAGGCCGGTGCAGCAGCTGACCATTATTAAATGATTACGAATTTGTGGCGCTTGCAGTGGAGACCATGGGACCCTGGTCAGGTGATATGAAAAGCTTCATAAAGGCCCTGTCATCCCGGCTCATAGACGCCTCATGATCAATGAAGACGGCACCTAATAACTTTAAATATAAATTTTGTTATTAAGTACTTGTTGATTTTTATGTTTGTAGCACTTAATGGCTTCGAACACTGAGCATGGTCCAACATGCTCTTGCACGGTTTTTTTGTTAATGTTTTAAAAACTATTCCGCCTAGAAAGAGTAAAGGGTCTAACGCATAGATTGTGAACTTAAACAATTAGCAGAGAGAAGAACGTAAGCTAAAAAGTTTCAAGAAACCATTAAAAACCCACCACCATCATGCAAAAACACTTGACAATTCTTTCTCGGATCCGAATAACACCCGGTGCGAAAATGTTGTTAGGCATTTTTCGAAACAAAGGCGGCATAATTAAGAAACTTGATCTCCTTGTGTATGAACGGCCTTAATGGCGTTCACGGAAGTCATATCTCACTTACATAATAATGTTGGGGCATATAGTATTTTTATTGCTGCATAATTTTTCAGTGGGCTGACATCGCTGCTTCTGCCTCATTTATATGAACTAAAAAGCCTTTAACGAACTAAATTAGTAATTTCCCTGTGTGGTTGCCGGGTTAGAATAGTGCCACTCCACGTCTTCCCGTCGATGTCGTAAGAGAATAAGGGCTTGTAGTACTGTTAGGCGATGGGTTTGCAGCTTGTCACCAATACACTGGTTATCTTTTTAAGGCAGTTTTATAGTGGATTCACAATTTAAGTGTAAACCCAGCAGGCCTTTAATGCGTGATACAGTGGATATACGTGTATCTATGTTTTAGGGTGCCGTACCCGAAGAGTAAAAACGGGGCTCTATTACTGAGACTCCACTGTCAGTCTCTGTCCATCACCAGGCTGCATCTCATGAACCGAGATAGCTAGACAGTTGAAATTTTCATAGGTGATATAGAGTATTTCTGTCCGTTTTTCGCTCGATATTAATAACGGCAACTGGTAGACGCTTGAAATATTCACAAAATACTATTTATATATCCTTACTAATATTATAAATGTGAAAGAGTGCATGTTTGTTACGTTCTCACGCAAAAACTACTCGACGAATCATTATGAAACTTTGTACACATATTTTGGGAGGTACTAGAAGTAACATAGGATACTTTTTATTAAAAAATATATATTTTTAACGATTTGTTCCTGATTCGTCATATTCCAAATTGGTCATCTTCCAAACTCGACAATTTCCTAACTGGTCATATTCCTAACTCGTCATATTCCAGATTCGTCATCTTCCAAACTCGTCATACCTTGTACAACCTGCATAAATTTATTATAGAAATCCTCTGTGGTAAATGTGCTATTGTTCCATTATTTGCCAATTCTTTTGGATTTCGCCTTAAGTAAATTATTGTCTAATAGCCGTAGCACAAAGTATAACTACTAAGTACAATCTAAGTAATAGTTATTATTCCTGTAAGCACGTGTTCGCGATTTAATTTGACTGTACAATGAAGAGTTTGGAAGATGACGAATCTGGAATATGACGAATTTGGAATATGACCAGTTAGGAAATCGTCGAGTTTGGAAGATGACCAATTTGGAATATGACGAATCAGGAACAAATCTTTTTAACAAAAATAAAAATTGTTAAGAAAAAAAAATTGCAGCGGGTGAAGCCGCTGGCGGGTCTCTAGTTTAAAAATAAATAGGGGCTCCCATACAACAAGCGTGTTTTTTTGCACAGGTGTTTTTGGGACAGGTGAAAAAAAAAGGTTATAATATAGTGTCTAAAGTAGTAGAGATAATGGTACGAAAACCTTCGTGCGCGAGTCCGACTTGCACTTGGCCGGTTTTTTAACAAAGTCATCTATTTTATCCAAAACCCAAATATGCTTGACAATATTAATAAAGTTATTGCGGTGATGCCGGCGATATAGTGACGACCAATGTGTATTTAGCCACGAACTAAATAATCAGACAAACAATCATTTGAATTTAAACAAACTTCTTATTAAAATGTTTAAGCATTTTAATAATGAAATCATCAAAAGAACAAACCTTTTCTTCAGAAACCCGTGTAATTGTGGTCACAATTATCTTGGTAAATTAGTTGCCGTGAGACGTCGTGTGTGGCAGCCTTTATGTGCAATGGTGCCGTAGTTTTCATATTGGATGCTGAGTATTGCTCGTTGAAAGGACCAATCATAAAATCAATTGGGAACATGCATGAAAGACAGAATTGAGTTTCATTGATACGATCTAGGAGAAAACGTAAAAAAAACATGTAAAACTCCATACACTAAGTTTTAACTCGTTTATTAAGATTATTTAGCCCGTGTGGTTGCCGGGTTAGAATAGTGCCACTCCATGTCTTCCCGTGGATGTCGTAAGAGGCGACTCAGGGAATAAGGGCTTGTAGTATTGTTAGGCGATGGGCTTGCAACCTGTCACTAATACTCGTACACTAGTAAACTCCTTGGCCTGATTGTGCAAAATGTGGTTACAGAATTATCAACAAGTCTTTTTAGAGTTGTTGGTATTTCTGTAGCTCTGCCTACCCCACTCTGGGAATGAAGGCGTGATGTTATGTATGTATGTATGTATGTATGTATGTATGTATTAAGACTTTATATAGAATCAAAAGTTATTTTAAGGTTTAGATTGTTTTTTCCAGCATCCTCATTTTATTAATGTTATATTTTAATTCAATGATAATTATTGTCTTAAACATGGTTATTTATGAAATAAATGCAAATTTCTTTGTAAGGTCCTTATATTTTTAACATGGAACAACAGCTGTGACGTCATGCCCGGCGTCGATTTTGTGTAGAGTGTTTTTGCAGGGGGTCCGAACTATGACTTTAAAGCTTTATATCTTATGAAAAAATAACACGACAATTGTTTCGCGTATACAGTTATCCTTTTCTTTCATAGCACTATCCGGAGAATGTAAGAAAAACAAATGGTCCCTATTGAGATACTCGAAGAAGTTAACTCTGTAGTTTGGCACCATTATAGAATAAGAAAACATGTAATGCTTAAAGTAAATAAATGTATTTCAATTTCAATTTCTGACACTTAACAATTTTAACAAAATTCCATGTTATAAGAGGTTTTTTTCCAACTGTAATCATTTTGCGCTGGGCAAACCCAGAGCTGGGCTCACTCAAAGCTGGGGGGGTGATTCTCTCAACACAGCGCTGCGTCGATCTCAGAGGTGAAGTTTTATCCGGCAATTTAAAAAGTCCCGTCGGAGCTTACAAAAAACATTTTAGCGCGAGCCTTCTTAATTAGGCAGCTTTATACGATACTGAACTCGACTCACATGCCTCCTGCCTAATTGAGAAGGCACGCGCTTAAATGTGTTTTGTACGCTCCGACGGGACTTCTTAAACTTGCCGGATAAAACTTCACCATTGAGATCGACGCAGCGCTGTGTTGAGAGAATCACCCCCCTGGGCAAAACCTATAAAAGATTCGGATAGCGTCAAGAGTGTCACTGGGTACTTTAATTTAAATAAATTCTGAAAAAGTGGATTTAAACGAACATTATATTGGTATTAAACATGCAGTCAGGTCATCAAGGCTTATTTTTCGTTATGAACAGTTTTCAAAAAAGTTTAATAACTAAACTTAAGAAACGGTAACTTACAATTGCATCATAAAAATTTGTCTCATACGCCAATAAGCGAAGTAGATTCAACCCTCACCCGTTAGTAATATGGTCGCTCTTGCTACAGGAGTTTTATCTGAGTTACCACCATTTGTCTTATGGGGTAAGGTCCAAAATGTTGCGTGTGCTAAGTCAGGCATTTTTTTTTCTATGAAACTTTTCCTTTTTTTCGCCTTCGTTTTTTGTAAGGTTAAGTACGCTTACCTTTGGTCCAACAACCGGTGAAATTGCTATACTTCGTTAGGATAGGTATTTAAAAAAATGTAAACAAAAAACCACGTGACATTGACAGATGACAGTCTGTCAGCCAATAGGAGCAGAACACTGATACGTCAAAGCTCGACCAAAGAGCTTGGATTGGTTGATGAGCAGAGCCACGTGGTTTGGTTTGTTTACATTTTTTAAATACCTATCCGAACGAAGTATAGCATAGAGGCATACCATCTTAGTCCTCAGGGTTAGCAACGTATTTGCAGTCTTAGGATCGCAGTCTTGTGGATGCGAATGTCTATGGGTCTCAAATTCCACTTAACATCTCGTGGCCTGTGTGCTTGTTTGCCTTGTCAAAGCCATAAAAAAAAACTTTTTGGTCCTCGCCCTTATAGTAAAGTTAATTTTCGTAACGTAATGGTAGGGTTACTGTTTCTTAATTTTAATCCTTAACTGTACGCTGTAAAATTATAAAACAATTTGTTTGACAATTCTTACGACTTGAATCATAACGTTACTGTGACACAGTTCTATGCTGGGTAGGGTTTCCATTGCACTGACAGTACACTTTTTTTAATCGGCCCTTTTAAATTGAAACAGTGTGCCTAGATTTTCGTAGGATTCTAGTTTACCATTTGGCCGTCGTAATAAAATGAAGCTCATAATTTAGGTTTTTCCCGTGAGCCTGCATACGTTAACATATTATTAAATTCGTGCTTTATCAAGAATTTAAGCTTACAACCTATCAACGCGGTTCTATAATAGAACTTGTTTCATGGTGTTTGCCCAGGGATCTATCAAGTTATCTGAAGTAAAAGTTATCAGTTATCATATGTTTCTCAGTAGGCTAATATGTTTTTGATTTTCATAGTCATATTTAGTCAAAATCATATATTTTATTGCCTTATTTGCTATTGTAGTTACAAATATCTTAAATACTATTACATGGATCAACCTAAACCCTGAAAGGGTACTGCAACTGCTCTGCTTAACTAAATTGCCTAATTAACTTACAATAATATGTTTTAAATTTCATACTAGCTTTCTTACCTCAGTTTTAATTTACATTTGTATATTTTTTTCAGATATTGTCTTAAATTATATTGATGTTTAATAATTACATTAAAAATACATTTATACAATATGACATATTCAATATGTAAATGACGATAAGTCCTTGAGGTAAATGACTTTAATGTTGCGTTTGTATATGTACATGTAAGTACAATTATTTAAACTTTATTGCGCAGAAATGGCGGCCGTAATACTTTGAGGCATTCTCTAGCTCAACAATTGGACCAAACAGAAACAAGTCGAGGCCTGTGCTAAATTTGATAAAACTTTAAATTAAGAAATGACTATGTATGTATGTAAGCATTAACAAACAAATGACAATTGCAACTGATGTTCAAACTTACAGAGGCACACTGTTTTTCTCCTTCGTCATTCTCACTTTAAGACTCTGACCATAAATAAGCCGAATTCCAAACTCAAAGAAATGGTAATGTTTGAGCTGTTTCAAAGCCTTAGAGCGCTACAATGCCTCTGTGAGGGCTCCGCCAAAAAAACTACCCAATAACAATGAGAAAATTTAATATATGTATACATACATGATTTATGATTTCTATATTTTAAATGTTAAGTTCTCTAATTGTCCCGTGATATTTATTATTATTTATTATTATAATTGATTCCTTTGTGTAACGAGAGTTACCCATATAGTTTGTATCTATCTTTCAGTACACCATGAAGGACGCGATCGTGATTTTTGTTTTCGTTAAGCCCTTAACTTTGTTTTTTTTTAAACGACCCTTTAGGCATTAATCCCGCCATTTGTACTTCTTATATTTATTTTTATCGTGCAAAGAAGATTAAATAAATAAATCTAACCAGAGTGGAAACCTATTTTTAGTCTTCATTAAGGTACTAATTAGAAAACCATGGCCTCTATTCTACTGCGTTAAAACGATATTGCGTTTGACGTGTTATTATATAGCTTTTAACTCAGCCGCATTTACTGTCAATTGCTTACTTAAGAGTTATAAAAAACTTAACAATACAGAAGTCAAAAGCAATGTCGTTTTACCGTGTAGAATCCCAGCCCAGGTTCAGCTGTTTTTGGGATCTGTGAAACATTTAGCGTTGCAAAAGATTCCGTCGCTTTCGAAACATTCGCGTCGAAACAAAAGTTTGAAAACCGCTAGTTTACATTGTTTACTGCTTATACTCAAAATACTTTAATAAGTCACTATGAAACAGCAATGTAACCAATCCCATCCAAAAACCACAAAAGGGTTTAGAAACTGTCCTGCGTCTTTTATGATTGATGGGATCCAAATTACAACTGCATCCTGACATTATAAACACGCCTAAACCAACCTTATTACTATAAAAGTAAGACTAATCCAACCGCAGTTTATTCCTGGCATCCCAGTATGGGGTTCTCGAGAAATCTGCTTTAAATTTTTGGGTATTATTTGTTCTTCTAAGGTAACAACGACGTATCTCGTAATTGAATTGTATTTCAATTTCTATCTTAGGTCAATGGCACTGTAGTGTGAAATAGAAAAGCGTTATATTTTGAATTGTGTTATTTACATGAGAAATGTATAATGTTCATATCTTGATACTTGATTTAGATAAAGATAAGGTCCCTTTGGAAGCACCGAAGCAGTAATATATTATAGTTTATTAACTGAGGCATGTTTGTAGCTAGCTACCTATGCGTTTGGGAAGTTTGGAGATATTGATCTTCAGTAGATAAATATTCGAGTAACTGATTGTAGAGTTATGTAACTATAGTCGAATGCACATAAAAACCCCTGTTTTAATCAGAAACTGATGAAAGTACTGTTAAGTACTGTTATACGGAACTAAAATGAACTAAATATCTTAGCCTACTTGTGCAAAATGTGTCTATAGAATTATCAAGTAGTCTTTTTAGAGTTGTTAGTATTTCTGTAACGGCGTGATGTTATGTATTTATCTATACGGAACTAATTTTGCTTTATATTGCCATTAATACTATACTAGGTACTTACTTTAGTTGCCAAAATTACTACCATTTAAAAAAATACTAATATGTAAGAATAAGTTGACAACCACTGCTCAAACAAAACGGGGCTGGGATTCTACACGGTAATAATGATATCGTATTTGACCTGTTTCTGTATTGTCAACGTTTTCATAACTCTTATGTCATTTACAATAATGGCGACTGTGACATAAACGATTCTAAAACACGCCAAACACGATATCGTTATAACGCAGTTAAATAGAGGCCCAGACAATAACAAGTATTATATTTCTTACTAAATATACTAGATTTCTTTTCTATAAACCTCGACCTGTCTCAACATGTTTACGAACACAACAAATAAACAAATCGATCGAGATATTCTCTAGTTTTTGTGAAACTAACTGACGGCCAGGGATCGTTACCGGTCTTCTGACTACCGGTTTCAAATGAGGTATAACCGGTTATAATTGCATTTCGCTATACATATCGCTAAAGCTCTGATTAGCGGTATAATGAATACCGTTATCCAAGTATATTATCGGTTTAACCAATTGAGAACAATACCTTTTTTTTGATACTTTACCCCTAAACACCATAACCAGAAAACCTATCAGTGTCAATATACTGGTTTATTTGGTCATTACAAAAAACTTAAACACGCCTTAGACTAGTCTGAAATTACAATGAATTGCAGTCTAATGGACACCTTACTTATTAGGTGCAATGAATAGCGGTATTTAATACTGTAGGTATACATAGCAATAAAAACAAAAGCGGAATGAAAATAATACCTCTAATTCGTCGAATATAGGTATTGTTTTATTAGCGGTAACAATTTGTCAATTTAAATACAGGTATTGAATACCGGTTTCACAATTCCTGCTCGTGGCAATTGATTATTATTAAATTCTCAGCAGTGGTCTCCTCTTGTCGTGTGAAGCGCTGGTAGAATTTTGACGCGTAAACGTGCGTGTGCGGCGTTACTGAATAAACATTTTTTACCTTTTTTAGGGTTCCGTACCCAAAGGGTCAACACGGGACGCTATTACTAAGACTCCACTGTCTGTCTGTCACCAGACTGTATCTCGTGAACCGTGATAGCTAGACAGATGAAATTTTCACAGATGATGTATTTCTATTGCCGCTATAACAAAAAATACTAAAAACAGAATAATATAACAATACTTATATATCTGTCAGGTTGTGGAATCGGCCACCAGCCGGTATTAGCAAATTAATAAAGTTTTGGCTTGACTCTATCTCCTAAATATTGTATCAACCATCCAAATGTTGCTACATATATTTAGTTTATGTAAGTTTAAGTATGTTTATTGATGTATAATTATAAATCTATCTATCTCTTTATGTAAGTATTTGTATGTATTAGTTTTGTTTATTTTTCTGTTTTTATTGGTATTGTTGGTTAGTTTTTGTTTTTTGGGTGCTCTAAATAAATTTGGACACCTGTTTACTCGATGCACAACCACACTTTTAACTTTTCTTAATCTTTCAAGGGTTAGCTGGAAGAGATCCCTTAAAGGTTCGCCTTTGTACATCTTTTTATTATTATTAATTGTATTGTTTTGGTTTTTCTATTGCACAATATAGTGTTTACATACATACATATAAATACTACAAACGTGATTTTCTGTGCCATTTTTTGGTCTTTTTCTTATCTTATACATTACATATACGCATGTATAAGCATATCCAAAATACCAGTCTTAACATAAAGTATATAACATAAGCCTTTTTTATCACTGTTTAGAATTATCTGTAAAATATCCCGTCATATTTTCACATCCACAAACGAGACTGTATCATTGTTAAGAAATATCGCAAGCTCATTACCGTTTAAAACTTAAATACAATATTATCTGTTTATTAATAATAACGACATAACTGAAAATGAGACGCCATCGCAAACAAAACATTATCATATTCCTGTTAAAGTTAACAATGCAACGGAGTTGACGGCGTCTCATTGTTACTTGTGGCGTTATTGTTGAAAATATAATAAATGTTTTGTACGGAACTCGCGCGGTGATCTAGCCACCATATTGTTTTGTGCGGTCATTTGCAACAATGTTGCGTCGGCGCAGCAGGAGTTGATGTTCGCCACAGGCACCAGATTAAAATCAGTGAAGCACTTCTCTGAGACATACATATATTTAGCTCACTTAAGGCCGTACTAAATAAAAAAACCTCTAAAAAGTATAAAATAATATGAACACTGACACTAACTGAACTGACAAGTCGGGGACCGCTAAGTAGCTGGGGTATTTTATATTATTTCATTTGCTTAGCGGTCCAAGATACGTCAAAATTGACCGTTTTCTATCTTTGTCTTTAGTTTTAGCAACGCGATCACAGTCTCGAGATTGTCTTCGTAATATTGCAAATGTCTATGGGCTTCTGTCTACTTCGCATCAGGTGGCTTGTGTCCTCGTTTACTTACTCTATTCCATAAAAAAGACTTGTCATTTACTTTGACGTTTTTTGAGATGAGTATCTCAGCCGAGCTCATTTTATTAATACTGTTCTTAGTCTTATTTTACTGATAAACCTTACAGTACCAATCTTAAGTATAAAGCGTATCTGGAGCTTGGTCATAGGGAACTTGCATATATTTTTTTTACTTTCTCAGGTAAGGGTATTGTCTACGCTTCTAATGCGTGACCCAGACGATCGCGGGGCAAGAAGACGCGGGGGGGTCATCGGGAACTGGTTCGCCGCCCGCGCCGCAGCGCCGCCACCGGACAACACTTGCCAACAGATCTACAATTGGGAGGCACACTAGAAGCTTAAGGCAGATGGCGCTGCAATCGACTGTACCTTGTTTACGTTTCGTGTCAAGTGTGTGGTTGCGATATTTTCAATAATCCTTGCGATTAACAGCTTAAAATGTACTCGTTTATGACTGTACGTGATCTTCAAGCTGAGCTTCGAAGAAGAAAAGCGTCAGTGGCAGGGAAAAAGGCTGATTTGATACAAAGGTAATCAACTCAAATATTTGAGGTTATGTTAGGTATTTCCACTGTTAATATAAAAACACGATGCTGAAGTGTGTTTTTTTCTTGTAGGTTGGAGGCATATGATCGAAACCAAAACTTTGGTGCCACCCTGGTTGTTCCAGAAGACTGCTCATATGCGTGCCCAGTCTAGGACATGTTAGGTATATAGACTAAAAGAAAAAACATAGAAGTCGCTTTAAAAAGTAATGTCTTTGTTATTTACTCACCTGTATATCTACTTTTTCCGAAATAATCATCCTCCTTAAAATGCAGCGTACATAGGGCTGTGTCACTTGCTCTAAAGTTATTGATGCGCAATGCATTCTCCCAACGTTTTCTGCGTGTTGGGTCCTTGGGAAATAAATGAACTCCTCTATTTTTACAATTTGGCGCACTACATTGAGGCATTCTAGAGAAAAATGCGAAAGTTTAAAACTACTCGTAAAAAATGTATGCAATTTGATAGTTCTTATGTCAAAGCAGGGTACAGTCGCTTATGCGCCACCTGGCGTGAGAAAATGTCAGTTTTCCTCCTAATAGGAGCGCACGCGTCCGAAATTGTACCTAATTTCCAAACTCATAGATCTACCCCAGTTAGGTCTTTTTTAACCGCATCGGATTCTATCGCAAAAATAAATTTATGCCTTATTTGTAACCAAGGTCATTTCGTACATGAATGTTCCAAGTTTAAAGCAATGAGTTACGAAAATAGAATTCGAGAAGCGAATAAGTTAAAACTTTGCACTAAGTGTTTACGTACTGGTCATAATATTTACCAGTGTCGATTAAAGGGCCCGCTCCCGGTCCCGTCGCGTTATCAGTGGTGTCGATGACTCACACGCTATTGTGCACGGCGCAGGTAGAAATTATTAACGAAACTAATCATACAAGTGTTATTGCCCGCGCACTACTGGATACTGGTAGTCAGTCGTCGTTTTTAACGGAGAATATGCAAAACAAGTTAGGATTAAATAAAACATCCAATGATAAATTAAATGTTTGTGGTCTAAATAATATAAAACCAATATTTCCGGCAGTTGTGATGTTAGGATTCAATCGTGTTCAACTTCATTTAATGCGCGAGTTTCTTGTTTGTTAGTGCCAGTGATTACGGGGAGTTTGCCGAGCGTCGAGTTAGATGTTCGTGAGCTAGGTATTCCTGATAGTATTCAGTTAGCAGATCCCAAGTTCTTCCGGCCCTCTTCTATAGATATTCTATTAGGGGCTGATATCTTTTGGAGTATTATTGGTACAAAACAAATCAAGTTAGGTTGTAGCATGCCTACGTTGCAAGAATCGCAGCTGGGTTGGTTGATAGCCGGACCGATAGGTGTTAGTCAACCTAAGGCAAAGGTCTATTATCACTTCAATCAATTTATCGATATAGACAATTCCCTTAAGAAATTCTGGGAGATTGAAGAATTACCTACTGACACCAAAGCGTATACAGTTGATGAGCAGTTTTGTGAAAATCATTTTTTAGAGAATACCAGCCGTCTGCCTGACGGTAGGTTCTGCGTTCAAATGCCCTTAAAGGAACCGGAAACTAGTCTCGGTGACTCATTTCACTTAGCAAAGAAACGTTTTTAAAATTTAGAATGCAAATTAAATAAAAATGAGCACTTAAAACAGGCTTACAGCGAATTTATCGATGAATACCGGGTTTTGGGTCATTTAAGGGAAGTTGAACGACCAAGTGCTGGTAATTACCTACCTCATCACTGTGTCATTCGGGACAAAAGTGAAACGACTAAATTAAGGGTCGTTTTCGACGCCTCAGCCAAAACTTCTACAGGCAAATCACTTAATGATATACAAGCTGTAGGTCCAGTCGTTCAAAGCGACTTATTTTCAATCTTATTACGCTTCCGGGGACATAGGTTTATACTCCTAGGGGACATAGAGAAAATGTACCTACAAACGGCCTTACATCCTTCTCAGCGACATCTCCAGTTAATTTTATGGAGAGATCAATCCTCGTCATCCGGAACGGCAGCAGATAATAATATTAAAGTCTTGCAATTAAATACTGTGACGTACGGGATGGCCTCTGCTCCATTTCTTAGTACTAGATGCCTTATGCAAATAGCGAACGAATGTACTGATGAGAAAATAGCTAACATAATTAAATGTGATTTTTATATTGACGATTTAAATACAGGAGCAGAGGAAGAACAGGAATTACAACATATATATAAAAGTGTAAAAGGTATTTTAGATTCCGCATGCTTCCCCTTAAGGAAAATTCGGACTAATTGTACACAAGCCTTCACAGCTGATGACACGATCTCCCAATCGATTTAACCAAGGAGTCCAGTGTCCTAGGGTTGTGCTATTGTCCAAAGTCGGATATTATTAATTTTCCAACAAATATTGAACTAGCTTCAACACACACAAAGAAATCAGTAATCTCGACTATTTGTAAAATCTTTGATCCGCTAGGACTAATTTGCGCAAGTATTATTAAAGCCAAGATTTTCTTGCAGCAGTTATGGATCGCTAAGTTATCTTGGGACGAACCTATACCTAACGGTCTCTTAGGAAGTTGGCTGAGTTTTATCACTAACTTACATTATTTGTCGGATATAAAAATTGAAAGATATGTTCGTTGTAACCTCCCAATAATAACAGAAATGCATTGTTTTATAGACGCGTCGCAGAAGGCCTATGCCACTTGTGTTTATCTACGGACAATAAATAAAAATAACAAAGTTACAGTTAGGTTGTTGTGCGGCAAGGCTAGGGTTGCCCCCTTGAAACCCACTACAATACCTAGACTGGAATTACTGGGAGCTTTGTTGGGAGCACGTTTATGTAATAAAATAATTAAGTCACTCAGATTTGAAATTAGTCAAAAAACTATTTGGACGGATTCGACCGTCGTCCTTGGTTGGTTAAAAACTGATGCAAGAAATCTTAAAATGTTTGTTTGTAACCGGATAACTGAAATCAATGAATTGGCGTCTGACTTTCAATTTAACCATGTACCAACCAACATGAACCCAGCTGACCTTGGCTCGAGGGGTGTTGACCCCAAAGACCTCGCTGCATCCTCCCTGTGGTGGGAAGCCCCTTCGTTCCTCAGGAAGGACCAGAGTGAGTGGCCCCAGCAGGCATGGTCAGCCAATAATATACCGGAGGTTAAGGTACAGTCGTTTTTGTCACGTGATAATCCCAATGAGGACAGCCGGTTCATTGACTTCAATAGGTATTCTACCTTAAACCGGTTACGAAGAACGTATGCATACGTATTACGTTTTGTTTACAATTGCAAGCAAGAAAAGAATAAGAGGATATTCGGCACTCTAAATTCCGATGAATTAAGTAAGTCCTTGAAACTTTTATTAAAATTTAGTCAATTAGAATCTTTCCCTACGGAAATTAAATTAATAAAACAAGGCAAAGTATTACCTAACAAAAGTAAAATATTACAATTAACGCCTTTTACGGACTTAGATGGAATAGTTAGAGTAGGTGGCCGTTTAAACAACTCGAACTACGATTATGACAAAAAACACCCTATACTGTTAAGTGCAAAGCACAATTTAACCAAATTAATAATGCTCAATGAACATTTGCGGTTATTTCACGCAGGTCAACATTTGTTTTTAGCCTCGGTTCGTGATAAATACTGGCCCGTCGGGGGTAGATGCTTAGCGCGCCAAATTCCTAGGCGGTGCGTCGTCTGCATTCGACTCCGCGCGAGTACATTACAACCGATAATGGGACATTTACCGGAGGCACGAACTAATGCTGATTTTCCTTTCGCCTCGTGTGGAGTTGACTTTGCCGGGCCATTCATGATCAGTAGTCGTAAGGGACGAGGTGCTCGAAATACTAAATGCTATCTGTGTTTATTTGTCTGTCTTAGTACTAAGGCAGTTCATTTAGAACTAGTGAGTGACTTAAGTACCCAAGCTTTTATTTTATGTTTACGTCGATTTGTATCACCCCCTCGAGATCTATTGCGACAACGGTAGAAATTTTGTCGGCAGTTGCAATGAATTGGGTAGGGTACTGAGATCCAGCCGTCAATCTGTCTACGATTATTCTGCTAATGAGGGCATTAAGTTCGTCTTCAGCCCCGCCTATTCCCCGCACTTTGGCGGAATATTCGAGGCTGGAATCAAATCTGCAAAGTTTCATTTAAAACGTGTAGCAAGTAATGCTACCTTGACGTTTGAGGAGTTGGCAACATTATTTACGCAAATTGAAGCCATCTTAAATTCACGCCCGCTATCTCCTCTCCCGTCCAATTGTTCTGATCCTTCTCCTCTGACCCCAGGCCACTTTCTTATTGGGAGACCGCTCGTGTCCATTCCCACGCTGCCTATCAACGCTACCAGACCCAACAGATACGAACTCGTCGAGAAGATACGTCAGCACTTCTGGGAGAGGTGGCGCCAAGAGTACCTGTCGGAGCTGCAACAGCGTGTCAAGTGGCGCACCCCGCAGCGCGAGCTGGCGCTGGGGGACGTGGTTGTGCTGAAAGAGGACAACCTGCCGCCGCTGCACTGGCGGCTAGGCCGCGTGTGCCGCCTGTACCCGGGAACTGATGGCGTCAGCAGGGTAGCTGACGTTACCACTTCCAAGGGCTCCGTCCGAAGGGCAGTCAATAGGATGTGCCTGCTACCAACTTCAGACCCTAAGGATGACAACGACGAGACGAGTGGAGCCGCCTCCAGGCTCCAATCTACTGCTTGAAAGCCACGGCTTTCAAGGTTCCGGGGGATGTCTACGCTTCTAATGCGTGACCCAGACGATCGCGGGGCAAGAAGACCGCGGGGATCGGGAACTGGTTCGCCGCCCGCGCCGCAGCGCCGCCACCGGACAACACTTGCCAACAGATCTACAATAGGAGCGCACGCGTCCGAAATTGTACCTACTTACCTAGATCTGTTTAATTTTATTATAATTTGTATAACGAAGCAAGTCCTTTTATTTTAAACAAGTTCATTTCCAAACAGGTATGAAAGAGAGGAATAACATACGCGAAACAATTTTCGTGTATTTTTTTCATAAGAGTTGAAGATTTAAAAAGTCATAGTTCAGACACCCTGCAAAAACACTCTAGACAAATTAGACGACAGGAATGACGTCACAGCTGATGTTCCATGTTTAAAATATAAACCTTTTATAGAAATTTGCATTTACTTCGTAAATTACTCCTCGCTCCTAAATTGTATCAATGAAACTCAATTCTGATTTTCATGCATGTTCTCTATTAGGTATAGGTGGGTTGCCAGGCGGAGCGTCGTGCTCTCGTTTAGGCTGGTGCTGATGCTGACCGGGCGTGGCTGGAGCGAACGACTCAGCAGGTCAACTGATGGGAACAATGCCAACATTATAAACACCTGATGGAATAATATAATCCGTATGAGGCTTAGGAACGCGTCAATTATGATTAATATGAAGTCGGAGATCAAAGATGTAAGCAATGAAGTTTCTAACGGACGTCTTTTGGCAGACATGTTATCTTCGATAAAATTACTACACCATATGTTTTATTTGATAAAGTTGATAATTAACAGAGGACGCCAATAAGTTGTCGAAAATGAATTCACCTCTCGTTACTGTTTGACTACGTGGCTAACCCAGTTGGTATAGACCCTGCCTATTCATAGCTAGCGATCCTGAGTTCAATTCCTTGTAAGGGTTTCGGATTCGCGAGTCTTGGAGATTTTCTGTTTTTAAATATGCATTTCTTTTTGTAAGTATGCTTATAGTTGCCAAGTACCTTAGTGCAAGCCTAGAAGTTTAGATTTAATTAATGGCTTTCACTCCTTGTTTGAATAAGGTGTATTTCGCTAATGCCAATGTAATTATACACTAAATATAATACTCCAGTATGTTACTCTCATAAAAATGTTTTAGGTATTAGTAGTTAGGTAGTAGGTAGTCAAGTTTTAGACAGTCACCATGAACTTATAAGAGATATAAATCCTTGGATACCACACGCGAGGAAAATTGTTATTTACTCTGGTAGACTAAACAGAAACATTAGGGTTAGTACCACGCGGTCCTGTCAAATGCAGCTATATAGAACTTCGTTTAGGTCTATTTTACCATCCTAATAATTACAGATGACAGGTGACATTTCAGTGTACATGGCGCAGCTTATATGAAACCCAGTGATGTATCAGCGCGTTAACTTTGCAATGTATGCCAAATTGTCACCTGTTATTTGTGATTTTTACGATGGTGACATAAGCGGTAGGTCAACTCTTGTGAGATTGTCCTCTGATATACAGGAGGGCTCATTTAGATCAGTCAGTATTGGAAAGTCTGAAACTAGAAGACATACGAAGATCTGTTCTCAGGGACCATGTCATCAATTTCTATTCAGATATCGATTGTGTAGGTATTAAGCAGCAAATGTTAATAAAATGCATTTTTTTCATATCTTTTAATTTATTTTAGTAGGTGTTCGAAATGACTACCATTCTTTTCGATACAACATTCCACTCGTTTAGGATATTTTAATGTATGAATGCAGTTTTTCTTGTTATTAAAATCATTGGCATGGTTCCTAAGAACAGATTTTCGTATGTATTGTAGTTTCAGACCTTTTCAGACCCACCGTACCCCTCGGCCGTACCACTGGTGGTACTTTGACTAATTATTACTATTCAAATCGAATTTAACGGAGTCGACGGAGCCCTGCTCTCGCAGAGCTCCTACTTCTGGGTAGTTTGGCCCTCCGGGCCTGCTGAAGAACTGACATAACCTAAACCTACCTCATATTTATGAAACTAATTTTGGTCAGTGTTACGGTTTATTAGTACGGTGGGTCTGCACCCGTTTCAGACTTTCGTATACTGACCGATCAAAATGAGCCATCCTGTACTGTTCGTAAACTATGTACTGTGAAGATTTAAGACCACACCGCAGCAGTGTCAGCATACCGCACACCGCTCCAAATGCATTAGGTTTTGCTGAATAAGTATCATAATGAGATAATGACACATAATTGATGGCAAATACCACCACAAGACTGATGGCGAGTATTTAATGATCTTTATTGATACATACATATTGATAAATATCAAAGAAAAGATCTCACACAAATCGGCCTACTCCCAAACTATCTAGGCTTGTACTACGGATACAAGAAAACGATTAACTTACTTATGGGTAAGGACCAAATAGTTGGACCATAGTTAAGCGTAGTTAACCATACAAACAACAAAGTGAAAAAAGTTCCGTTGTGGCAACGAAAATTATCCCTACAAATGTATCTAGTGGTGGTAGGACCCTGTGCAGGGTCCTTCCGGATCGCTACCACCATCTTATCCATTAACCACCCGCCAAGCAACAGTGTTCGCATTGTTGTGTTCCGGTATGGGGATAAGACAACCGGTGAAATTACTAGCATAGAGGCATTCCATCTTAGTCCTCAGGGTTGGCAACGCATTTGAGGTCTTAGGATTATAGTCTTGAGAATTTAAATGTCTATGGGTCTCAGATTCCACTTACCATCAGGTGGCCTGAGTGCTCGGGTGCCTTCTCCTTAACATAAAAAAAAGGCTAATGTTCGTGTCACAACGGGAAAAAAACAGAAAATTTAATTGAGTGAGCGTGGCCAACTTTTTGGTCCTTACCCATATATGAAGAAATATAGACGCGCTAATCACGAAAATATATGCAAGAGAATCGAACCCGGGATCGCTAGCTTCGTTATTTAAAAATAAAGCTAAAAACCGGGCAAGAGCATGTCGGACCATGCTCAGTGAAGGGTTCTGAAGCCGTTAAGTACTACAAACACAAAAAACAATAAGTAATAACTAATTCTCTATTTAAAGTAATTTGGTTACCTAAGAGGGCACCAAATGATTCTCCTGATTCTATGATTCTTCTGATTTTAATCGCCTGGATCTCAAAGACGCATGATGTCTACTTAGTCGTCATAGTTTTCCTTATAAATTCATTACATGCGCTTTCATTTAAGATATTTTTCAGATTTTTAGCATTTGTGGTTTTGGTTGTGGGTGGGGGGGACACTTGACTCAAACAAAAATTAGCGCTTTAAATATTAATATTTCATAAACGGATTCCTTAATCGCAAAATGGATTTTAAAAACATGCAATATTTTTGAAAGACCTATCAAACGACACCCAACACTATGTGGTGGACTAGAAGAAAAATACATCCCCACGTTACGTGTAGGGGAGGTACACTAAAATCACATTATTTTCAGTTATTTATTTTACCACTTTGTTGGCGTAACTAATATGTATATTCATGCCAAATTACAGCTTTCTAGTACTAAGAGTCTCTGAGCTAGTCTGCGGACGGACGGACATGGCGAAACTATAATAGTTCCTAGTTTGACTACAGACGTCCCTAAAAAAATGTTGTCGATGTATGTAAGTATAAAATTATTAATAGAAAATAAACGATTTACACATAAGGTACAATATCCAGTGGACCCCAAACTAGTCTGAGCCTGGGGTTTTACTTCGAAATCCGTAATTCGAACTTCGTCTATTTCTACCCCTTTTGCTCTCGATGCATACTCGTAACTTTGCAAAAAAGTGACGGGGCTATCCGAAGTTCGTTCTACGGGTTTCAAAGTCGAGCCCCTGTTATTCGGGACCCTGTGAAATATTGGTTTTTACTCTGACCGCGTCAATCGCATCGCGGCACCGAGGAAAAAATCACAGTCCTCGTGAGGCCCGCCACGGGAATTTGAATCTACCAGCGAGTGTATTCAATATCCTATGCTCTGAAATGCAATTTTCAATTTTGAGACAAAGTAAAATTAACTTTATACTCATTAAAATATAGTTTAAACACTCAAATCGGGTCTCATAAGGTTATAGTTGAGTACTCGGTCGTCTATTGCTATCACACTCTCTGGCACCTGTCAGTGTATTTGTTATATACCAGCGGGACTGTTCTACTAGGTTAAAACGATATTGCGTTTGACGTGTTTTTATATCGTTTTTAACTCGGCAGACATTACTTACTGTCAAGTACTTACTGTTTTGCGGGTGGTAGGACCTTGTGCAGGGTGCGTCCGGATCGCTACCACCATCTTATCCATTAACCTACCGCCAAACAGCAGTGGTGGTGGAGGTGGTTTGGGGATAAGACAGCCGGTGAAATGACTAGCATAGAGGCATTCCATCTTAGTCCTCAGTGTTGGCAACGCATTTGCAGTCTTAGGATTGTCTTGTGAATGCGAATGTCTATGCGTCACAGTTTCCACTAAACATCAGGCGGCCTGTTTGCTCATTTGCCATTTCAATGCCATAAAAAAAAGTAAATAAGAGTTATCAAACCAAGACGATACGGGTGAGAACCATACTGCCCTGCTAAGCTAAATAGCAGCAACTCAAATAAAACTCTTGTTGCAATCACAACCTTATTACTAAGAAGCGAGGATTTAATTTACTTTGGCAATCGAATTAGACATACTGTTTTTTTGCTTAGGAGGGCAGCATAATTAAGCGTACTTAACCATACAAACAACGAAGCCCAAAAAAAAACCGTCACACAACGGAAAAGTTTCATATAAAATTTAATTTCTTGAGTTAGCGTGCCCAACTTTTTGGTCCTAACCCATATGGAAACACGTCAAAAGTATATAATATAGTTTAAACCATGTGGAATGTTAGCCCAGAGAAATTGTGAAAGCTATAGAGAGCCGAGTACTATTAACACTGATTTACTGTACAATTGACCTTAAGTAGCTGCACACTTTTGTACCTTGTCGGTTTAACGCCTATGACATATTAGTGCACCAGTCCAAACATGACGTTAAAGTGACAAAGGACTCAAGTGTGCAGCGAGTTATTAATAATTTTCACCAAAAAGATCTTTGCCTATTACTCATACACTGACACGTGGTACTTAATTGGTAAGAAAAGTAATAGTTACGAGAATGTCAAAGCTAGCGCCTTCGTTAGTTCAAAATAGCGGGGGTCGGAGGCTAAAACAATATTTCATGACAAATTAAAACTAGTATCTTCAATGCCGGTCACCATACAAATGGCAATTGTTTGTTTTAAACTTTCGCGATGTTCACACATACGTTACCGTTATAAACCTAAAAATGGGCTTAATTACGAGAAAAAAAAATATATAGCCAAGCAACAGTGTTCGCAATGTTGTGTTCGTTAGGGTTGGCAACACATTTGAGGTTTTAGGATTGCAGTCTTGAGAATTCAAATGTCTATGGGTCTCAGATTCCACTTACCATCAGGTGGCCTGAGTGCTCGTGTGCCTTCACTTTGCCATAAAACATGCCTCAACTTTGTTGCAACGGCCGTGGTCACGAGTAGAATTAAGAAGGCTGGTGCCTCAAACCGCGCGTAAACTGCTAAGCAACCAGCACAGCTTTCTACTGAGCACCTATTGAGATGCAGTAAAGCGTTCGTAGGGTGCTGCCACAGACGTGTCCCAAGCATGACAAGGATGGTTTTGTGGCGACAACTTGTAACAATCAACGCGACAGCGCCACCAGCGTCAGACATCGCAACTAAATCTGACAGTGCTCTACATCGCGCTAACGAAGTTTCTTCAGTCGGTTGACTTATATACCACTTCCAACTTCATCCAAATGGACTTCGGTTCCCAGGCATAACACCCGCCCGGAGAGAGATTTCTCGATTATGCCCTCTCTTCCTACAGTTTTACCCGGGTGGAGAGAAAGAAGCCCACCCCCAGGAACCTCTGCGGCACCGCACCGACCGGACTGATCCACTAGCTGTGTCATACTACGACCCTGACGCAGAAGTACGTATTCCGATATACTCTACGGAGGCGAATTAGCTCGTAGAGTAGGTATGTACGAGTTAATTCCGGAGTTACCCTGAGGGTCGTGTGGTTGGATCACGAGGTTAATTTTAAGTTCTTTGTGGTAAGAGTGCCAACCAAAGACCTGTCGACCATTTTGAAGGGGGAATGCTGTTCGAAGGGCGTGTCATGTTTCGGCGATTTCGTGGCCACCGGCTAGCTGATACGCCGAAAGTATTTTAGTAGTTTTAGTACTTATGTTCATGTTAAGCTTTGTATTGTTATGTATGTTTTCTGTAAGGTATTTGTAAATATGGGCCCTGTTGCCTAAAATAAAGTTATTCTATTCTATTACACACCAAAACATACTTTTCTCATTGTTTTCACAGCAGTGTGAGAGTAATTGTTAAAAAAAAATTGACAATAAGTTTTTCGTCAATAAAAATACGTAATAACTTTTTTGAGTATGTGACTTATATATACAGTAATAAAGAGGAAATAGCAAAACAAAAATACATAGAAGATGAATTATGGTTGGTTTACGACACAACCTTTACCGTAAAAAGATCATAAAAGGAGAGATATAATGAAGAAGAGGCAGGGAAAGACCAAGGCTACATTAAGCATTAAATAAAAGAGATGTTTAAGGTCGCTTCGCACTAGAATATCAAGCAGTTGACAGAAGACTAGATCGTTTGAATACTCCACCGACAAACGCTTAGCTCTTAAATTAAGAGAGAGAAAGTAACAAACACTTATTCCACGGGCAAAAATAATCACGTCGAGTTGCGGAAACCAGCCCGTAAAAAAACATACTTAATTATTTAGTATTTGGACAGTTTGGACTACGAGCATCAGTTTTGGAGAAATACGACGAGATAAGAAGTCTTTATTGCAATTTGAGATTATTTAACTGCTCGCCTTAAATGCATTTGTATGACCCAGTGGATTCCGCATAATTATTCAAAATGGTAAATCGTGCAGCAACCGCTTATTCACTGTCCCACTTCTGCGCGAGTCAATCTTCGGTATTACGTTACATGATGCTTCACTCCTCTATATTTTACTATTATGTGATGAATGATGGAAATCATTTATTTTTTAATTTATAAATCTTAGACAAGGTAAACAAGCACACATACCATTTGATAGTAAGTGGAGTCTGAGACCAATAGACATTTTGCATTCTCAATAATACAATCCCAAGACTCCAATCCTAAGACTGCGAAAGCTTTGTCAACCCTGAGGAGTTGGGGAGAATGCTTCTATTCTAGTATATTCACTTATTGTCTTAACCCCACACCGGAACACAACAAGGGAATGCCGATGTGACGTGTATAGTTTGACGTTAGCTGAAACTATATTATCAAGTGGCAACTTTTATAAGCAGAAGTATCTGGGCATAAATTGAATCATGTTGCCAATTTTACTCGGAACAGCACCCTCTATTTCCCCAATCTTTGTATTGTATCTACCTGGGGGTGGCCGTCGTGCCCGGATAGATATCGTTAAATAATAATAATTAACAATGTTAGAAAGATGAATATTTCGAACGCTATTTTCTTCTTAAACGAGATCATGGTTTAAGTCTCCCCAACCCATGGGAATCAACCATAAACTTGTTGATTAGGAAAAACAGAAAATGGATAGATAGAAAGAGATGGAATTTCGTTTCGTTTTTTAAAGTACGGCCACAACAACCAAGAACGACAGTAAAAACAGAAGTACAATAATTTCAAGCTCCTTTTCAGAAAGCTAAGGATATCAATCTGGCGCCCCGTCGCGTTGCGCTTGCGACTGTCTCGCGAATAAAGCAATAAACGCTGACAAACGACCGCGCAAGACATTCGGATCGATACACCGCGCAGACTATTGGTGGTTTACGAGTCTGCCGATAGATGGCAGTGATTACGATTTACTTTAGTTTGATATGGTAAGTTATGGCGTTAGGAGACGACTCGTGATCGTACGAACCCCAAAGGTTTCTATGAATCAATGAGTTTTTTCTAATTAAAGTACGGTCGGCCTTATAAGAAGCTGCACACTTTAGTTCTTTGCTATTCTAACGTAATGTTTGAACTGCTGCACTAATCCGACAAAGGCGTTAAAGCGACAAGGTAGGAAAGTGAGCAGCTACTTACAAGGCCAAACATTGTGAGTAAACTGACACATTTGGTCAGCTAAGTGTGTAGGTACTGGTAATTGCACAAAATTTAATACAAGAACATAATATAAGTAAGCTATATCAAAGTAAGTTACTTTGTGGCCGTGGATCGTGGCGTTACCATCCCACTTATCATCAGGTAGCCTGTGTGCTTATTTCCCTTTAAAAAAAAGGGTACAATTTAAAGTTATTTGTCACCATTTTAATGTGATTACAGACGTATCCCGTTTGCATTACTGATGAATGGCATCCGGTTCGAAGGACCGTAGCACAGACAGCGCAAATAACTTTTTTTTGTACCCTGAGCAAAGTTTCAATTAATTATCATATGTTAAAACAGGTGTTTAAAAGGAGCTGTTGTACAGTCATTGCAAGAATAACTTTGTTGGAAGCGCAGTTTTTCAGCAATCTCAAAAACCTTATATCCGATCATGCTAAAAATAATTTTCGCGTTACGAGTACTTTTGTAGTTTATGCAATTTTCGGAGCGATTTGATTTCTATTTCCTAGGTACTATAAACTATGTTAAAATGACGCTGTCAACCAAAACGTGAGAGACTTCTTCTTTTTTTATTAATGGCGGTCCACCGCGATATTCCGCAGTGATTTCGCCAATATCAAGTGGGTAAAGTAAAACAGTAAACAGAATAAATCAAAAGCAAAAGCCGGACATTTTTCAATCGGCCATCTTCCCTCCCCGAAGGTAACCGGAAATCAAAGAGAGACTTATTATGATTCGGTTTACACCGTCCTGGGCCTCTATTCAGGTGCGTTAAAACGATATCTTGTTTGACACGTTTAAGAATAGTTTATGTCACAGTCGCCATTATTGTAAATGACATAAGAGTTATAAAAACGTTGACAATACGGAAACAGGTCGAAAACGATATCGTTATTACCTTGTAGAATTCCAGCCCAGTAGACATTTCTGTCGTACTAAACGTGTCAAAGTGTCAACCCGCTTTTTCCCACGTTTAACAGAAAAATGCGCGCCATCTACACGACAACTAAGAAACTACAAATTGCAGCAAATAGCTAGCTACCTTATTGATGACTCAACGCATAACCAGAAGGACTTAAGGGTTGATTTATTATACAAGATTATTAAGTTACGAGCATGCGTGATAGCTCCTATTTTTATACGCATAAAGGTTAGGTTAAATAGGTAAGTGAGTGGTCCGCATACTTTGTTGCCGTGGATAATCGGTATTCCGACCAAATTGCAGTTACTAGAAAAGAAGCAAATATCACTTGTAACGACGAGATACGGTGTAAGTGATGCAATGAATTCCAATAGTAAATTGATAAGAACTACAAAGTTTCATTTAAATACAGGTGACAGTAAGTAGGTAAGTACTTCTAGCAGAATATCAGTGCTGTGGTTTACCACAGTTCTATGCTGAGCCAGCGCCTTCTCGTCTCACCATATCACGGCTCTTTTTCTGCTTTTATGTTTTTTGAATTTAAGTTTTTTTTCATTTCGCAAGTAAGGTTTCTTACAATATTTACAAATAAATGATATTTGCTTGTTCCTATTGTTGGCCTAAGAAACCATGTATTGTGTGAGATGAATAAAGATATTTATCTATCTATCTATCTACTTAAAGTATGTATATCTGGGTATAAAATAAAACCGGACCACTTGAATTCATGCATGTAGCTGGTAAGATTGCGAAGCGAACTGAAACCAAAGAGTATATAATCACTACGTTTTACTGAATCCACGGGAAGACATGGAGTGGCACTATTCTAACCCGGCAACCACACGGGGAAAACACGGGGGGGGGGAGGGGGGTGAATCAGTGTTGTATGATACACGTACTGACAAATCAGTCTAAATAGGTTCCGTTTCATTTGTTTTTTTGTGTTGTTATAATTGTATATGAGTCAGGACCAAAGAGTTGGCCACGCTAACTCACTCAATTACTTCACTTCAAATGATTTTTTTCAGTTTTGATCTTTGTATGGTAACTACGCTTAACTATGTTCCAACTATTTGGTCCTTACCCATATGTACTTACTAACACTAGGTTATATTTTATTTGTATTGTATTGCTAACAAGTATATGATCCATAGTTGGTCGAAATAAATGATTTTGATTTGATTTAATTGCAATAAAACTCGGTTGTACAGTCAAGGACTTTAATTGTTATGCCACTATGGAACCCTGACATAATGACCGCGTCAAACCACATGAAAGAAAGCTAAAATTAACAATTAACGCTGTCATTATGACAGGGTTCCATAGTGGCATAACAATTAAAGTCTTTGACCGTACTCTGTTTCACCGACACTCATTTCATAGAACGTGTGGCGAATTGCCTCGCCTCCAAGGCTGAACTGTTGTGTACGTTATCTGTAGTCAGATATACAGAGAGACTTGTAAAAACCGGTGAGGCTGGATTTTTCACTTCTATTCTTCTGGAGAGGGTTTACTTACATAATTAGATTTCTAACGTCCATTATCATTGTGTTATTGTTAGTCGGAAACGGATCACTTCGCGGAATATTCATTTCATAGATAATATTCTGCTAAAACCTTAACGTCTTCAGATTATTTTTTGGTCATCACAAATACCTAACCTAACCTACGTAAATGTTTAACATAACCTGAAAACAATAAGGTTTCAGTAGATGATGGCATAATGATTTTAGGGTTCCGTAGCCAAATGGCAAAAAACGGAACCCTTATGGATTCGTCATGTCTAGTGTCTGTCCGTCCGTATGTCACAGCCACTTTTTTCTGAAACTATAAGAACTATACTGTTGAAACTTGGTAACTAGATGTATTCGTTAGTTATTTTGGGGGTTCCCCATAATTAAAACTGAAACTCATATTTTTTTCATAATACCTATACGTGTGGGTTATCTATGGATAGGTCTTTAAAAATGATATTGAGGATTCTAATATATATTTTTTCTAAGCTAAACAGTTTGCGCGAGAGACTTCCGTGTCCCCCCCATGATGTACGTGTAAACTTCCACCGAAAATTGGTGTGAACGGGATCTAGTCAGTAGTTTTTTTTAATACGTCATAAATCGTCTTGCTGCTACCAAACCCTTCATGGGCGAGTCCGACTCGCACTTTGCCGTTTTTTTTAAGAGCTATCCAATGATAATAGTACAAGTACTTACTGAATGTAAGTACTTGTACTATTATATATCCTGTGCTGAATGTTATAATGTAACAAAATATTATTTTTCTAGATTTTATTTTACAACTTACCCCTGTGTTTGCCGGGTTAGAATAGTGCCACTCCATGTCTTCCAGTGGATGTCGTAAGAGGCGACTACGGGAATAAGGGCTTATAGTATACTGTTAGGCGATGGGCTTGGAACCTGTCACTAATACGCTAGTAAACTTCTTAGCCTATTTGTGCAAAATGTGGTTACAGAATTATAAACAATTCTTTTTAGAGTTGTTGGTATTTCTGTAGCTCTACCTACCCCACTCTGGGAATAAAGGCGTGATATATGTATGTATTTTACAACTGGGTCGGTGTAATTTAAATGTACTCGTAGAACTATGCCAATTAACAGACTGACATGACGTAATAAAGGTTCCTTAGTGACTACGGAACCTTAAAAATCTATAAACTCACGTTTAATGTTAGAAATTTGCATTTGCACAAAAACGTGATTATTCAAGATTAAATCATCCTAAGTAACATAAAACTGTGTGACACGGCTTTTCATAAGCGGTAATCATACACGTATTGAATGGAACGATAATATGTACATTTTGTTACTTATCGTATCCATAACTTTGAGATTAGCAGAGACACGATATGACGTTTTTAATGAAATAGTTAAGTAGATAAGTCTATTTAAAGACCCTGTCTACCTGCATATCAAGTTTGAGGACAAAAATTAACAACGGTGATTTTCCATTACGTCACGAAAATAAAGCGAAAAAGTGGCATCTCGGAAAAAACTCCTGTAGCAAGTTCAACCATATTACTAACATGTGAGGTTTGAATCTGTTATGCTAATTTAATTTGAAATACCGCCTGTTGGCTTATGAGGGCAGTATATAAAAATATGCCTAATTTTCGTGACGTAATGGAAAAATTACCGTTTTTAATTTTAATCCTTAAGTAAAATCCATTTTGGAAAACGCCCAAAACCGGGTTCAAAACTTCAAATCCTGGTAAGGGCTGATATTTGTGTGATGTGATGAGCAAGCACTTGTTTCTGATTGTTGGATGGTTTCTATGTATTTAAGTTTGTGTTTGTTTATATAATTAAGTTTATAGTTGTCTAATACCAATAGTATATAGGTAAGCCTAGCGCTTAGTTTGGGACTATATAGGTCAATTTGTATGATATTGTACCGTTTTTTTTACTTTATAATTTTACAATCACTAGATGCCAATAACTGGTGTTTTGACTGGCGATAATTTGGTGTTTAGTACTGTTTTTTTTGCTATCCAACATAATTAAATTTATATCTGTAGGTACAGTCAAGGACTTTACTTGTTATGCCACTATGGAACCCTGTCATAATGACAGCGTCAAAACACACGAAAGAAAGCTAACATTAGTCATTAACACTGTCATTATGACAGGGTTCCATAATGGCATGACAATAAAACTCCTTGACTGTACTGGGAAGACAGATTAGGTAGACGGCCAAGGAGCGTTTGAAGCACCAATCCCGTGTTATGATAAAAATGATGTAGAGTGATGAATTGGGTAGCTATTCGATGAAAGTAAAAGTTAAATAGGATTCCTCGAAAGTATATATAAATAATACAGCGACCGCCCTCGCTTCGCTCCGGGTAATATATTATACTAATACTAGCGACCCGCCACCGGCTTCGCCCGCTGCAATTTTTTTTTCTTTCATGTCACTCAGGGGTATGGAAAACAGATGTTGGCCGATTCTCAAACCTACCCGATATACACACAAAATTTTGTTAAAATCGGTCCAGCCGTTTCGGAGTTCAATAACGTACACCGTGACACGAGAATTTTATATAGGTATTAGGTTATAAATGTGGAAGTGTCTCTGTCTCTCTGTATGTAACGTTTTCACGGAAAAACCACTGAACCGATTTAGATGAAATTTGGTATGGAGATAGTTTAGGTTACTTTTATCTTGAATAAATTGACGGTTCCTGAGGGAATAGCGATAAACGTCTTCTACGCGGAAGAAGTCGCGGGAATCAGCTAATTATATTATATTATAGTATAAACCTTCTTCTTGAATCACTATCTATTGACGCATTAAAATCCGTTGCGTAGTTAGTTTAAAATATCTAAACGTGCACACAGAGGGACAGACGGCGGGAAGTAATATACCTAATAAGGGATACTTTGTTATTGTTAACGTTTCATAGATAAGTTCTAGTTTAGTTTTCTTCTTTTCTTTTTTTAAACCGACACACTGTATGGTGCTGTGTAAAGCTGTGTTTGCACGACGACATTGTATAGTTGCGTGGCATACTTTGTTTTTTTTAATTGTTTTTTTTTTATAAGTGTTTTGTAACTTTTTTTCCCCCTTCTATACCTATTGCATGAGCGATCGTGGCGTCATTGCGCCGTATCTTCACCAAATGGTCACTACGGAAGAACATCGCTGGCTCTGCCAGCATCACGCTGAGTTGTGACCATTACGTACTTGTCGTTAGTCACGAATAAACTATTTATTTCTTTCTTTTACTTTGTTTTATACTATGTAGATATTTATCGTAATACGAAATAAAACACACACCATCTAATTCTACAAATATATTTCTAAAACCTTAACTAGATCTTTATCTTAAACCTACAACGGGAACCACCTCTGGGCACCATCTAGCCTGATGACCTCTCCGTTCAACATTGGGTTCTCTACTATGCAGGATACCAGGTGGGCAAACTCCTCGGGCTTGCCGAGTCTGGAGGGGAACGGTGTCATACGCTTGAGGAACTCCATCATTTTCTCAGGTAAATAGGATACTAGGGGAGTGTCGAATACACCTGAAAAAACAATTAAAATTAGTTTTTTAACCAATCAAACCAAAATTACCACATCACTTGTAGCCTAAATCTCAAAATGTCTGAGTCACCATAACTAGGTAGTTTAGATTCGTTAGGCAACTACAATTGCCCGAAGGGCAAATTGTACAAGAATAGAGGCTCCGCCGTGCGGGGCAACGTCGACCATACCATACGTACCATACATAGACAATGTAATCTCATCCTTGTAACAGCTTATAATATCAGGTAAGGTGGGGCGGGACTATTGCAACGGGAATAAAACATTTTAGAACAATTTAAGCGCCCTTCTATAGTAGTTGAAGTACCTAATTTTCTATTACACGAAGCAAAATAATTTAAACTCATTTTATCCCTTTAAAATCTTTAAAGGATGCATTTGCCCCCTTAGTTGCAATAGCCCCTTACTCATAATTATATTTCTCTTGTTTGTCTAACTTTTCATTTAAACTACTTGTTATGGCTTACTTGCAAGAGTTGCAAGAATAGTTAATATTTGAAACTACAAAGGCTGTTATAGGCAATCTACCTATGACCTAAGGAGTAGGGCTTATAGCACCAAATTTTTATAATACCTAATTTACAAATTTAACTAAATTTCAAATTGCCATGGGCTCATAATACCCGAACATCAATTTGTCTCATTCCTAAAATGAACAAATGTCATAATGACTTTGACCTAAAACGTCTCATGTCCGAAACGCCTAAATATTGAAATGTACATGTCCTTAAAATACCGAATCACAGATATGACAAAATTTAAAACAAGCTTAAACTGAAAACTCCAGAATGTCAAAATGACACAGTTTCAAAATGCCTAAATAGTTTGCATTATTTTTATAATATTGGTACTTCAATATAAGTGGTCAGCACTAAAATAGATAGTAAATCAAATTATACATGAAGGTTAACTAGCCTATTTGAAATTTAGGTATTCTGGCACCCGATTGTTTTGAACATACCGTATGTTCACTGTACCGTATGTCCTGAGATAAAGCTGTTGTGAAGTTTGTCCACTATGAGAATAAGGCATTTTTAAATTCAGTCGTATAAGGTATTGTGAGACAAATAGTTAGGCATTCTGGGATTTAGGTATTGTGACACTAAATCCTTTTGAGGTCTAGGAGTATTGGTAAATTAGGCATTATGCAAATTAGGTGGAATAAGCCCTACTCGACCTAAGCATAACTATCTCTGCAATACAGGGCGTCCCACGGCTATGCCACATGGAAGGTTGTTATAATATAGAATAATACGTCTATGTTCTGTTTGTAGCTCGTGGACACTTTCATACTGGTTCTTGTGAACTAAATTTCTGAAATAACCCCAAACAAAAATCTATATCTATCTATCTCTCTCTCTATCAGCTTTTCATTTTTCTGAACAAAATTTCACATCAAATGTTAAAATTCATGGTCTTCCTTTTATTTCTGACACTATGTTATTTAGCAAAACATAATCCTTATGATGAACCCTTTCGATCGGTATGATAAAGCTACAGGGTAATTATTTTTCTCGTGTAACGGGTTCGATTCCCGGTTCAACCATGTAATTATTGAAATATCTATGAATGCAGTTTAAATTGTTTTTTAAATTAAAGTAATGTCTTCTTTCAGTAAAATGTTCCATCTACAATATTCAAGGTACTTCCCTTCCATGTGGCATAGCCGTGGGACGCCCTGTATAATACTAACCAGCTGCAATAGTAACAACTCGGATGCCTCTGGGTGCTAGATCTCTTGCGAGTGGCAGCGTCATACCGACCACAGCGGCAGTAGAAGCAGCGATGCCTGCCTGTCCTATGTCTCCCTCAAACGCTATCGTTGAAGCGGTGTTCACTATGACTCCTCTCTGGCCATCGTCGTCTGGCTGGTTCTGACCCATCAGACCTACTGCTAGGCGGATAATGTTGAATGTACCTATTGTGTTTACCTGGAAAGTTTCATTTAGAAATATATCCTCGTCAGGATTGGGATTTTACACGGTAACAACGATGTCGTATTTGACGTGTTGTCAACGTTTTGATAACTCTTATGTCACTTACAATAATAGCGACTGAGACATAAACGATTCTAAAACACGTCAAACGCGATATCGTTATAACGCAGTAGAATAGAGGCCCAGGTCCTTAATACAAACAGTAAACAGTACTTAGCATTTCTGTAGCTCTGTCTATCCCACTCTGGGAATGAAGGCGTGATGTTATGTATGTATGTACCTATGTAAATCTAAATTGCCTGGTCTAGCTGTTTAGGTTGTCAACTTGTGATTGTAGGGTACAGAGTTCAAGCTCTGGCGACTGCCATGTACGGTACGTATTAGAGCACCCTCGGGTTGAGGCACGCACGGCTCACCTATTTTGCTCAAATTCGTACGCGCACACGCGCCGTGCGCGAGCGCCTTAGTGTGCGTGCGAACCCATTTAAATACAGGCCCTCGGCCTGCTTCGCCCACACCTAGCTACTTTGTTTTGGCTTTGGAAAAGGAACTTACATTTACACAATTCTTGAAGCCCTCCAAATCACACGGCTTGTCTTTATTGAAGTTGTATATCTGGTGAGTGTTGACTTGCCCCGCACAGTTGACGAGTGTGTCTAGACGTCCAAACTTATCTTTAACCAAGTCAAGTGCCTTTTTCACATCTACTTCTGATGTGATCTGGAAACAATTGATATTATTTTAAAAAGCCGGTCAAGTGCGAGTCTGACTAGCGCACCGAGGGTTCTGTACAAACTTATAAGAATGAAAACTTGTAATGAGGGACAAACTTGACTTTGCTGTTGAAAAACTGTTGTCTTCATACATCGACATAGGTCGCGATTAGTTTACCAACTGCAAATGAGATTGCAATAGCACGATTTTTTTTTGTGCTGCCTTGCTTTGTTCAATTTCAGGACAGGATTGGTACCCTATAAATTTGAATTCCCTTGAGACTGTCGAAACATACGTTTTTACGGCATAAACGGCCATATCTTTTTTTATGTTATTTCAGAAGTTTGATTTTTCAAGAGCTCACTAATGTTTATAAAAAAAAGTAAAACTAAAAAATACCATCTCACACAAAATTAAAAGCTCTAAGTATAATCCAATCAGTGGGGCAAAAAAGAGGCTATGCCCTACAAAAGGTGAATTAGAAAATGTTTTAATTTGTATTGCTTAAGTAGGCCATCTTGAATTGAAGAAGTCAATTTCTTTTCTTTTTTAAAATTTTCTTTACCAATTGACTTTTCTCAAAAATTTCTATGAATAATATGTACTTATACAAAGTTACAGTAAGGAGAAAATTTTATCAATATTATTAAGATTAAATTTTAAAAAACTTAATATTTTTAAAGTAATTATTAAGTTTTTTAAACCGTTTTGAGATTCCAGGTAGGTTAACAATTAACATCGATAACTTCGTTACCCGCACTAGCCACCTTCCTTTCCACCAACAAAAGACGCTGCATCATTAAAAACTTAGTCTTATTTTTACCCGTGTCTTTTATTTACCCCACCCGAACCTACCACCAAGTCCAAACACAGTATGAAATTAAAAATCTAGAAAAATTGGGATGGAGACATGTCATCAACAGTGATCGGGGAAAATGGTGCAAAACTTTAACAAAACTTACATTACAGCCATAAAAATATCAATATCCTTATACCAAATCTGATACTCTGATATAGAGTCAAATTTAACACTAATCTGCCAATAATATTGTTATTTCCAAATAATTTTATTATTTTTGATGGTTGTAAGTTCTCCTTTATGTCAGCTTTACAAGTTTTGTTAAAGTTTTGCACAGTTTTCCCCGATCACTGGTCATCAATAATGGACTTACTCCTGTAACAACTGAGAAAACAGCACCCAAGGCAATATTAAATATAATATGTTGCAACTAATAAAAAATATGCGGTGTGTAAATTCTGTAGTGGTCAGGCATGCGAAAATGCATCAGACTTTGAGATATAGACTGGGGCTAATAATTTCGAAATTTCACAATGCAGGAAACAGAAAACACCAGGGTGGATAATGAAGTTATAAACGTTAAACTGGTTTACATTCATCTGGCATAACATTTTTTGGCATAATCATCATTTGGCATACTTACAGTCTTTTTTTTCTGAAACAGTATACTTTTGAGGATTGTTATAAAATAAACCTAACCTAACCTATCCTAATGGGTTCTATGCAATGATATTTTAAATAATCCTGAAAAGTATATGGTTTCAGAAAAAAAAGACTGTATGCTAAATGATGTTTATGCCAAATAATGATTATGCAAAAAAAAATATACCAGATGAAGGGCACCCCGTTAACCTACCTGGAACCTAAAAACTGTTAAAAAATAGTAGAAAAAAAATCCATCTTAACAATATAGATGACTTTTTTGTTAATATAAATTTTTCTCCTCCTTGTAACTTTCTATTTATAAGACAAAGTCAACTGTTGAAGCACTATGTAAAATAGAACAAGTTTTGGCCCCTTCAATTCAAGATGGTAGCTAAAGCTATGACTCCCCGAGGTCGAAAAATTACATTTCTTATGACATGAGCCATGAAATGTGCTAATTTTAGTATAGACTTAAGCAATACAAATTCAAACATTTTCTACACCACATTTTGTAGGACAAAAATATCTGCTGACTGAACTATTAACTACATAAACTAGGTCACTTCCTGAGAATAATGCATGTGATTAGTAAAACTATTGTACTAAGCCCTCAGGATAACGGGAAAGATATAGGACACGCAACCAAAGTCCAAAAGATACTTACACAGCCAGGCGAGGCTATAACACCATCGCCTAATTGTTTAGCCACTTTCTCCGCCCTCGATCCTTGGATGTCGAGGATGACCACCTTACCACCATTCTTCACAAATCTTTCAACTGTAGCTTTTCCCAATCCTGAGGCACCACCGGTAACCAAACTAACCATACCCTGGAACACATTAAAAGTGAGGTTAAGTTTTGTATTTGTAGTAAAAGGAATGTAACTGGAATGGCTTCGGTAAACTTACTTTTAACATCTTGGTAGGATATTGGTATTATTTTCTCTGAAGTAAATCAGGAAGAAATTTAAATTCCGCTCCTTTCTTTTTGAGCCACTTTCGGGCCAAATAAATGTCAAAACAAGAGAAGCGTATTTGAGACATTGTAACAAACGGCTATTTATGTTTCAATCTTTCGCACATCGTATTGAGATATTTGTTAGATATTTATGAACCTACAAGTACAAATTCAAACTCACGCATAAACTGTTAATATTAACCATTTCTTTAACATCAACATTATCATTACTCTTGATTAATGTAAAAAAAGTGTGATTTAAAACATGTCTTTAATAATATAACAGACATTACAGTTTTATTGCCAGCATTAAGATAATACTAGCATTCGACATTCGTAGAATTTTTCGAGAGAACCTTTGATGGATGATGGGCGGATTGAAAGAGGTCCGGCTTTTGCTTCTGATTTATTCCGTTTCCTGTTTTACTCTACTCACTTGACATTGGCGAAATTACTGCGGAATATCACGATGGACCGCCATTAATAAAAAAAGAAGAAGCAGAACATTATGTAGGTTGTACCTTAGGCATTAGATTACTCACAACCACAAATTTCATTTAGAGTCTTTAACATCTATAGTATAAAGTTATTATGAATCATAGAAAGATAATAGTATTTAATCTGCAAAAAGAAATAAGAGGTAGGAGTTTTTGAATTCCATTCTAGATATTTAGATTCTATGAGGTGGCAACTCCAGTGTGTAAGTTTGTTTGTATTGTGTGTGTGTAGTTTCGATTTTTATTTCGTTCGTGTTTTTTTAGATGGGAATTATATAGGTACTTACAATTTTACAACGACAATACAAACAAAGTGTTATCTATCAAAATGGCAAAAGTAGAGCAACCTATCTTTATACTGCCAAAGAAGCGAAACGGCAAGAAGCAAAATTCGATTGCCGGCCATGTAGACCACATAATTACTGTTCAGGTTTGTATTTATTCGATTATTAACTACACGAAGTTTCCGTTTGAAAGAGACACTATAGTTTATTATTTGTAGATATCACATTATTCGTAATTCTGCTTAGCTGCTAGTTTTTTTTATTATCAATAAAAATAATGCTCAATAGCGTCCTATTCCGTTAGTCGGTAATTAGTGATAAATATCTTTTACATGCTGCATACGTTAACGCACGTTTTGAGCTTGAACTTTATGTACCACCTACTTTAAGTTTACACACAAATCTTGTATGCTGTCTATCTTAAAGTTAATTTATTATTTTCATTTTAACAGGGGGCTGACACTGATTTACCAACAAAATATAAGAATGGCCTCTCACCTGTCACTGAGCATGTTGTTAATGGCATCATCCACTCCACCATGGATGGCCTAAAATCCAACATGAAAATCAACCTACCGATTATCACTGACCATGATGAGGAAATGCATGATGCAACCACGGAGATAGAGCCACAGAAGTCCCACAGCATGCAAAAGAATGGCTACCATGCACTGTCAATGTTTAACAGTCGCGAAATCATTGACTTGTCACCAATTTACGAGAACTCCTCAGATGCATGTTCGAGTCATGATGATCTACGAGAAAGCAATGACATTGAACTACAGAAAAGCTGCAAATTCTTAAATGAATTCAATGAAAGCTCTTCCGCTACACCAAATAGTATGTCTCAAACTCACTCCGAGAACAGTTTTGAAATGGGCCCACTTACGGACAGTCTCAAAAATAGTGCTAAAAGAAAAAAGAGAGTTAATATTGTTTCAGAAATCATTGAAACTGAAAACACTGATACAGAAATAACAGCTTTGAGACTTGAATCTGAAGGATCAACTCCAGATTGCTCTTTGACAGATTATTCAAAAGAATCATACTTGACTATGACAGGCACCATCAAAAGGGGAAAGAAAAAGGGGCAAAACGTTGATGTAAAACTGAACATTTCCAGAGAAGAGCTTGAACTCATCGAAGCTGCCATAGTCGCTGAGGAATACAATAAGATGGACATTTCTAAATGCTCTCTGTACAATGGTCCGCACATTTTTGTCTTCAGTTTAATATGTATACCATTTGTGGCTTGCATGTCAGCATTTTACTCATTTTACATGGGCACAATGACATGGTACAATATATTTACCCATGTTACTGAAGATCTTAACTGGATTAAGAAAGCAATGTTGGCTCCGCTTGTGATATTGTCGTATCCATTTTTGATAGTGATTTTTACAGTAGGTCTTGGGCTGTATGCTGGGATTGTGCAGCTTACGTTTAGTGGAGCTAACTGGTGGAAAGATGTATGTGATTTTGAGAAGGGTTTTTATGGATGGCTCTGTAATACTTTCCGTATGTCGGAGTGCAGTCCGTATGAAGTTGTCATACTTATGGATGTTAAGCCATGAGTAAATCAATGTGCCATAAATAAAGGTCTTGTAACTAGTTGTAATTGAGTTAGCTATCCAGTTCTGTAAAATCTGAGGCAATGTTTTTGAAGACATTATGAACATAGGACTCAAAGAAAAGTAATAAAAATTCTGCTTCAATGTTATCACATTTGTGACCAAATGACGATATGATTAGATTTAAAACTTATGTAAAGCATTTCGGCTCTGCTATTGTATCTAGAACTGCCAAAAGATCTCGACTGCCATATTTATTTCATAGCATGTAAGTTGACTGATTTATTTTAATTAGTACCATGTTTTAGACTGGTTTAAGATAAGACTAGGATAAGATATATTTTATATTAAAGCCACCTATTTATAAGAATTACCTTTATAGTTTTGTTTTGATAGAGTAAAGAATCTTCAGTTTCCCAATATTGTTCCAGTTATAATTTATTTTTTTATATAAAATAGCATTTTGTATAAATGTAATCTAGGTAATATTTTAACATATCTCTAAGATAAGTTTTTAGGTTAATCCAGCAGTAAAACATGTTAATCATTTGCTTAGATAAATTTATTGATTTCTATAATGCTAAAAATGGTTTGCGAAGTAGCATTATGGAGATGAACTTGTGTATCAAAATCAGCATTGTATGAAGACTGATGTATTCTAGTCACTATTGTGGTATCCATTTATATGCAATAAAATATTTTACAACAACATTTGTTCTAAACTAAACATAACCAATGATTTAAACTAGTATTCATGAAGTATCCTTAGCTTGACTCGAGTCTGCCTTTTGTGGTTTTTGTTTCAATTCAGTGTCTATTCGTTCCTTGGCTCTTACTATTTTGGATTGTAAGTAGAAGGAACCGCCTTTAGACTTGTCATTGGCCAAAAACAAGTGTTCGTAACTCTTATTCACTATTTCTGGATCTAGTTTATCTATGTTCAAGATTTGCATGGCTTCTTCTATCGTGAGCCCCGTGGAGGCATTGGCTGCAGCTCTTCGTGCCCCTGCTTCGCCACCGCCTGCTCTCTTGGCAGCTTCCTGAGATGCTGCTATCTCTTGCTTTAATGCCCTTGCAAAAGCGCGACCAACGACTTGAGCACCGAGTACTACAATTTGTGCTATATATTTTGCCATATTTATTGCGTTACAACGTGGTTTTCTACTTTTTGTCATATGGCGACATGAGATGTCGCGAGTTAGTTTTGTTTCATAATAAAAATAATTATGAATTGAATTTACTAAGCTATTACGACAGAAAATATGTTAAACGTCAATTTTTTTAGGTTAAGTTAAGATAAAATATTTTCATGACAATTAGTGCAAGTTTGTTTGAAAATCGAAGTATAAAGTTTCGTTACCTCCTTCTCTTTCTACTATATTAGTCCCGTATCACGAGTAAAAGAGATGAAGCAATTTAATTTCAAATTTTGTGTTTCGTAGTAACTAGCCCACAGATTCGAAATGTTCCCGAGTATTTCCGGCTCTGGAGAAGTAGTAGTGTGTATCTACTAGGATCTAGTAGTTCTAAAACTTAGAACTAACTAGGACTAATTAGGTCATATTAAAATTCTTAAAACTATTTTATATTAAAAACATAACATGTTATTTATTTACCAAATCATAATAAATATTATCGCATCTTTTATTTCAGACACTCAAACAGACCGACTAAAATTCGCGCGCATTTTGACATTTGATTTTTGTTAACCTGTTTGTTGTCGAGACGCATCGTGCCGCATCGTGTTATTTGGCGTTCATTGTTATTTAGTTGAAATTGTGCGTTTTGTTTGTTTTATTAGCTGTTAAAGTTATCGTTCCGCCTTTAAAACAATGGTACGTAACATCACCTGTTTAATTATATCCTGTATGATGCATAGATTCGACGGTCATTAGCTGTCTAACAAAGAGGCCTAAAACCTTTCTGAAAAGTGTCTTATACCTGTGTGTAGAGTTCTCCGGCCCCGGACACGCCGTCGGAGAGAGATGGAGCCAGGTCCCGCATGACGTCGCCGGCCCGCGACTATGAGATGTTTGACGATGAGGGCGCTATTCTCGGGGACAATCCGCTCGAGGAAGAAGAGGAAGATGGGGAGGAATTGTTCGGGGACAATATGGAGGCGTAAGTTGAAGGATAATATTATGTAGAATAGAATGATGCCCATTATATGTGGTAGTAGTTCCTTTTAGTGGTGGTAGGTCTCTGTGCAGGGTCCGTCCAGATCACTACCATCTTATCCATTAACCTACAGCCAAACACCTGTCTTTGCATTGTTGTGTTCCGGTGTGGGGATAAGACAACTAGTGAAATTAGTCCTCGGGGTTTGTGACAACTTAGGATTGCGGTCTTGACAATTCAAATGTCTATGGGTCTTAGATTCTACTTACTGTCAGGTGGCCTGAGTGCTTGTGTGCCTTCTCCTTGCCATAAAAAACCTAATTTAAAAGTTTATTTAATATTTTTCTTGCAATTTTTAGGCTAGGCTATGTAGGCACAGTTATGGAATCCTTACAGCTAGTATAATAAGTTTCATGTTTACAATAGATTTAAATTGTATAAGTATTTCTAAAATTCCATTTGATTCTGTCTGTGTATATGACATGCTAGCCTAGTTGGTAGTGACCCTGCCTTCGAAGCTAGAGGTCCTGAGTTCAAATCCAGGTAACGGCAGATATTTGTGTGATGAGCATGAATATTTATTCCTGAGTCTTGGATGTTTTCTATGTATTCAAGTATATATTTCTCTATATAAATAAGTTTATCGTTGTCTAGTACCCATAGTACAAGCCTAGAGCTTAGTTTGGGACTAGGTCAATTTGTGTGACTTTGTCCTGTTGCAAGCTGTTACCTGCGACTCCATTCCATTACCATAGAAGACATATACTTGTGGCAAAATGTACCCTATGTCCTTCCCAGGGACTCAAGCTATCTTCATACCTGTGAATATATAACAAAGAGACAGACAGTTACTTTAACATTTATAGTATCATTAAGTAAGTAATGTAAGATAAAATCATTTTAGGAATTTGAATAATTGGATAAGTAATTCTAGAGTTTTTTTACTGTTCTTAAGCTGGGTACGAATCTGAGCAGCTCAGCCTGAGGTATGCGCGTTAGCCAAATTGCTGCACATAAACATGCGCGGGTGAGGCAGTGTGCTCGCCTTGGCCCGACATTTCAAAATGGCGTCGGACACGATAACAGCCGCGGCTGCGTTTATCATAATTCACCGAATTATTAACAAAAAGTAGAAGAAATCGCCTTGGTGGAATGGCTTAGCAACTTTATCAAATTTGTACGCCCCTCGCCCACAGACAAGTTAGAACTTGTTGTTCTGCCCGCGGCAAGCTCGGATACACGAGATACACGTCCAAGTTACGCGAGGCACGCACACTGAGGCGCCTTTGAGCATGGTTAAAAGTCCGACTCACGATGGCTCGCCGCGTGCAGCTCGCCGGCTGCTCGCGCACAGCGCGTGAGCGCGTACGAATTTCAGCAAAATAGGTGAGCCGTGCGTGCTGAGAGGCTGCTCCAATTTGTACACACCTTTAGGTAGAACCTGTAAGATGAATAATTTATGTTCTGCTTTTGAAAGTATAATACAGAGAAATAATGTAACAAACTTATGAACACTCTCTTTGTATGTAAAATCTTTATTGTGCATTAAAATAAAACCAATTACAAGTAAGGCTAGGTTCACACGGCATTATCCTGCACGTTTTTGCCATACAAATCGATAATATTCATATGGAAAAAGCATGCAAGATAATGCCATATGTGGCCTCTTGTTATGTACACAAGCTTAAGATTCATGTGTACAATGGTGAAGTAACCCTCACAGTGACTATGTAATTGTATATTTTATTAAACAATTCTTAATCTGAATGTGCTTCTTTGCAGAGACTACCGCCCAATGCCGGGGCTGGACCGGTACGATGCAGAAGACCTGGATGATGACAACTACGATGCCATGTCTATTGGGGATCGGCGTGCTGCTGAGCAGGAGCTGCGCCGGAGGGATAGGGACGAGGGCCGGAGGAGGGATGATAGGGGGTTGTTATATGGTGAGTCATCCCTATTTTCTATGTTTTGATGTTTTTTTTTTTCAGTACGGTTTTGATTTAAAATTGTAATAAAAAAATACTTAATCTCAGTATTAACACGTTTCAGGGATATTACTGAATCCTTTTAGTGCCCCTTGGTTAATATATTGTTGGCAAATTCTTTGAGATACAGACCTAAGCCACCTTTCCAGTATAGTAATATTGGACTTTATAGTGGGGAAGTTAATTCAAATTGGATTACGTATCTTGAATTCTTACGGTCTATTTTTTTTTTTTTTTAAATTATGTAATGGCTTTCACATCTTTTTATCAGGATGTATTTCGCCAATGACAACTTGACATTAGACACGCTGGGAAAATGTTCGGTGGAGAAATTTTGTATAATGCGAAAGGATCCGGGTTTCAGGAAACCTAAAACAAATAACATGAGTTAAGGACAACACAAACTTACGGTCTATTATTATGGTAGATAGTGTAGTGTCAGTGTCAATTTGATCTCCTTTTATTGATTTCCAGTTTTATGTTATAATGAATTATATCCAAGTAGTCAATATATGAATAGCGAGGAGTGAAAACCATTTAAAAAAGAGAATATGAGCACACAATGTAATAACATGTAACAATGTGAAATAAATATTTTTGATTTTTATAATACCTTTCTTAACTTTTCAATGAAGGTCTTACTGGATTTTGATTTATCATGTGGGTGAGTAACTAACGCAAGTCGCAAATTTTAGAGTTATTGGTATTTCTGTAGCTCTGCCTACCCCACTCTGGGAATGAAGGCGTGATGTCATGATTTTTGTCAATAACCTACCTGCCTAAAGCGAAATATTATCAATTTATAACTGCAGTTACTAATATATAGGGACCTTCCTGTTTTCACCAACACATAAAGGGTTGCTTTAATTAAATAAATATTGTATTGTGTTAGTAAATTATTAGTACTTATCACGTTTTTGAAAAAGCTTTTTTTTAGTTAACTATCCATTCAAGCGGCAAGTAGCCGTATAACGGCTGCTGTTAAGAAAACAATTAATGCTTTATGACAATAACTCAAAATTCAAGTTTAAACTAACTTTATAGTTGTCTTGCCGACTGAAGGGCTATCTATTCAACTGAGGATTTTTCCATTAAAATTTGGCTTATTCCATTATGCTCCCACTCATGATCCCTCTGCATACAAATTGTATGTGGTGGGAGCATAACGGAATAAGCCTATAATTGAATGGTTTTTTTTTATAATTTTGTGCTATATTCCTTATCTTCAAAAAGCCAGGAGAGAGGAGTGGTAGGGCACAACAGACTTAAAGTACATACCAGGGACCGGCCTACTATCCCATTCAAGGGGTTTTGAATGGGTTTTATAAGTCCTTTACTTAGAAAGCCGTTCAATATGCTTTTTAAAGCGCTATTTATAAGGGTTATCTGTGCTTTAGCTGTTAAGGTTTCCCTTATAGTGCATGGTTAGTGTAACATATAGCTTAGTCATATATTTCGTTCCAAGAGGTTATTCTTTTAGTGGGGTATTCTATTGAGAGGTTAGTCTTTCAGAGGCTTTTATCGGTGAATTGGTGGGCGAGTCCCTGGTACATACATAATGCCTATTATACACCTTCAGATGAATCCGACGAAGAGAGCGGCGACGCCCCGCGTGCTAAACGGCGCAGAGCGGCCGAGAAAGCTGCCATGGGCACCGAAGAACAGGTGGAAGAGGGCATCGAAAGTATCGAGAACTTGGAGGACACAAAGGGGTATACTACTAAGGAGTGGGTGTCCATGTTGGGGCCTAGGACTGAGATTGCTAATAGGTAATAAAGGTGTCCTTCTGCATATAAATATAACCGCAGTGCGGCAGCCAACATAATAAGTGAGCTGCCAATTGTGTCCCGTTCCCATTCTGGAGATCTAGAAAGACTTCCTTTTATATATCTACAGTGCTTCTATTTTCTTGAAGCCTTTCGGCTAGCTGTCGCTGTCTCGCTCGCACTCGCACCTGACAGTATATTTGTCACTCGTGTTTCATAGAAAAACGAAGCTTGCCGGAATACATTAAGAAAATAGATCTGTTTTCTTGACATGGATTCTGTTTCTATATCTTTTTTTTCTTTAGATAAAATAATGTTTTTATACACTATGTTAAACCCAAGCTGCGGCACTTTAGGAGTCTTACCTATTTCCGCTCGGGGTTGCGTCGATGCGTCTCGATACTTAAAAAAGCACGTAACCAAACCCGTCGATGGCGTGGCCCCGAGTAAACCGCCTTCGTACTTTCTGCGCGTACGGTCGAGGCACGCACACATGCAAGCCGCGCGATGTACCTTTTTTTAAAGTCGAACGACTGTTTGTATATACTGTGATTCAACTAAGCCCTACGCGCTTCTTTTCTTGCATGCCTCGTATAATGCCGCGCGAAGAAATTCACATCTGTTCATCGATTGTTGTTTTATACTTTCCAGATTCAAGAATTTCCTCCGCACATTCACAAACAGCAAAGGGCAATACGTGTATAAAGAACGTATCCGCCGTATGTGCGAGCACAATCAGGCCTCTTTCCACGTTGAATTCGACGTCCTAGCTCGAAGAGAACAAGTGCTCGCTTACTTCCTACCTGAAGCACCATTCCAAATGCTCCAAATCTTCGATGAAGTTGCTAAAGATGTCGTACTACAAATGTTCCCAAGCTACGAACGAGTCACGTCTGAAATACACGTCCGGATATCAGATCTACCTCTCATAGAAGAGTTGAGGACGTTCCGGAAGCTTCATCTCAATCAGTTGGTTAGGACGGTTGGTGTGATTACGGCTACCACTGGGGTGCTGCCACAGCTGTCTATTGTGAAGTATGACTGTAATAGGTGCGGTTATATTCTGGGGCCGTTTGTACAGTCACAGTATTCAGAAGTGAAGCCGGGATCTTGTCCCGAGTGCCAAAGCGCTGGACCATTTATGGTAAGAACAGTTTTTTACTGCTTTCCTTTCCGGCTTGGATTCCCGGAAAAGTATTTGTGTGATGAATGCGAGTAGCTTTTTCTGTCTTGGATGTTTTCTTTGTATATGTATTTATTTAATCTATAAAAGTATTCTTATCATTGGCTAATAAGTACAGTCAAGGTCATAAATATGTATACACTTTAGTACCTTGTCACTTTAATCGCTGTGACAATTTCATATGGCAGTTGAAACATGACGTTAAATAGACAAGGTACTAAAGTGTATACATATTTATAACCTTGACTGTACAAGCCTAGAGCTTAGTTTGGGACTAGGTCAAATTATTATTATTTTATTTTATTTTGGACAGGCAGTTGACACTGATATGTCCAAATCACTGTTCACTTAGTATGATTGTCAAACTTATTTTTAAACTGGTTAACACTTATAGAGTTCACGACATCAGAGGTTATTTTGTTCCACATTTTTACTATCCTGTTTGTTAGTTTTTGCCGATATTTGTATTGTGTTTTTTTTTTGCGAGTTTAAACTTGAGTCCTCTTGTTAAGAGCATAGTTTTGTATTTTTGTATGTTTGTAACAAATAAACTCAAAAAAACTGGACCAATTTCAGAAATTATTTCACAATTACAATGCTACATTATCATAGGCTATGATTTTTACGCGGACCGAGTCGCGGGCAACAGCTATCATTCATGTAATATATCCTTCCAGGTGAACATGGAACAAACAGTATACAGAAACTACCAGAAGGTCACCATCCAAGAGTCGCCCGGTCGCATCCCCGCCGGCCGGATCCCTCGCTCCAAGGACTGCATACTGTTGGCTGATCTGTGTGATAGATGCAAGCCCGGAGACGAGGTGGACCTGACGGGGATATACACCAATAATTACGACGGATCGCTTAATACTGAACAGGTATTTTAAAATGATGTAAATCTTATTAATCTTGAGTTTGTTATTATTGTTACGTAAATAGGTCCAGCAACTCTTAAACCAAAGCCCGGTGTAAACTATATTTATTAATCAATAGCCTCCTAAGGCCCAACGAAAAATTCAGCATGTAGTCACTACGGCCCGTAGTCCTACCAGTAGTACTATTGTTTTATACTCATTCAGACCCAGGTACTTAAAAAACTTTTTTTTTTAAGTTTTTGTGCTTGTGTAATCATAGCGTACCACGGTCTTACCAGTAGGATTTCTATTAAGTCCTACTGGTAGGACCGTAGCACGCTATGACTACACAACTGTCAAAGGAGCTGGGTCTGAATGACAAAGTTAGTAAGTACTATGGGTAGTAGATTAATTGTTAGTTACAGTGAAAATAAGCTATTCTTAGGGGAAAAACCACAATTTTCATACAAAACTGGGGACAACATGGTCCACTAAGTTACCAGTAAAAGAAGACATTTTAATTGTTTAATAAATATATCTACCGGGTCATAGCATTCACTGTTTTTCTGTGTAATAAAAACACGCAATATTTAACAGAAAACACGCTTTTTTCTTGTACAAGCTTTACTAACTTAGTGTACAAAGCATAGTTGATCGACCCACATGGGGGTACCTAACTGATAGAAATGCACGAATACACTGATAATTAAGAGCTAGACTTTTAACGCACTCGCTTAACAGTCGCAAACAATTATCGCTCAATAAACTTTAAATACTTAGATGATCGCTCGGTTCGCTCTTGTGCGCACTGCTCGCTTTCCAAGTAAAGAGTGAATAACGCCGCGGCCGCTTCGCGTTTTATACTCTCAATCCCCAAACGTTCCAGAATGCCTTCTCGAATGACCGATAAACTTTGTCCTGCCGAGAACTTTGTGTATGTAAACACTTTCTTGTACAAACAACAGAGAAAACAATCATTAAATATAGAGGGATGTACATTCGGCCTTATAGGTACCTGCACACTTTAGTTCCTTGTCGCTTTGACGCCTTTGACAGATTAATGCAGCAGTTCAAACATAACGTTAAATTGACAAAGCACTAGATTGTGCAGCTACTTATAATATAAGCCCGACCGTACAAAGGCGAACTTATCCCTTGTTACAATGACGTGACGCTTAATATACGAAGTATATACCATAGAGCAGATAAGTATTTTAATATTTATTTATTTATTTACTATAGGAAAAGTAATAGCTGATAAATTACCTTAAACGTAACGTACATACACATGAAGCCAAATATAGGTTTTCACAGATACAAATAGAATATAATGAAAGGAACAAAGAGAAGCACTTCCTTAGACATTTGCATGACATGCGAGAAATCACTCAAGCAAAGTTTAAATGGTAGCAAACAGGATAAAGGAAAAAAGAGTTACTATTCTATCGGTCTATTACCATTATTTAAAATAGTGACACGGTAAATCACTTCTTACATATGAAATTTTGCTATTGTAAATATCATAATGCATATTTTTAGACAACTTGTTTAAATGAATACTTGCACGCTAGAAAAGTGTTAAGTCTATATTTACGCGGACAGTATGGAATAGAAATTAGAGGAAGATGTCTTGTTAAGAACAGTGAAAGATAGGTTAGAGAGAAGCTCATCGCAGTCAACATTGCCATTAATAATGTTAAGGATAGTATACTCAAAAAGTTGTCATGAAAAAAAACTGGGCATGTAGCTTTAAAAACTTCCTTAGTTCATAGTGATTCTAACCATGCAAGAAACAACGAAAATTTTTCAATTAATACATGAACTTAAGGGATTTTCGTAACACGGACATAAGGAAAAATGTCAAAAAATCCGATTAAAATGACCAATATACCTCTATTTACCAAACACCCTGTACATGATCTCGGCAGTTTCCCGACGTTTGGATAGTGGAAGATGATGCGTATGACACATGTGACTAAAACTAGTTAACTAAATAACTGACCGCCAGGCCTCGGAACCGGTTTTATAAATACCGGTTAGTACCGGTTTATTTCGGTTTTGCTTTGACCTTTTCTAAGGAACGCGAACGTTTTAGAACTTTATTTAACCTTAATTAACCGGTTTATTCCACGAGCGGCGAGTGGAGAAAGCAAAAATTTAGTCCTGATTAAAAAGTATAAAAACACTAAGCGGAGCTTGTTTTAGCTCGAAACCGGCGTATTCAAAAATAACTTTACATAAAAGTTTCTCCAAAAACCGGAAAAGGTACCGATATCCGAGCCCTGCTGACCGCAATTAACTCATTACTCAAACCTCTCCAGGGCTTCCCGGTGTTCGCAACAGTGATCATAGCGAACTACATCGTAGTGAAGGACTGCAAGCACATCGTGGAGTCGCTGACGGACGAGGACGTGGCAGCCATCATCAAGCTCTCGAAGGACCCGCGCGTGGGCGAGCGCATCGTGCAGAGCATGGCGCCTTCTATCTACGGCCATGACTATATCAAGAGGGGGCTAGCGCTGGCTTTGTTTGGTGGGGAGCCGAAGAATCCTGGTAAGTGACTTCGTACATACATATATAACATCACGCCTTCATTCCCACAGTGGGGTTGACGTAGACTTGTTGATAATTATGTAACCACATTTTGCACAATCAGGCCAAGAATTTTACTAGTGTATTAGCGACAGGTTGCAACGCCTAACAGTACTATCAGGGTCATTTTACTTTTTAGCGCATAATAAGCATTGGTGAAATTAAAGTTATTTTTAGCCATTTTTTTAACGTGAATTTGACTGTTGAAACTGGAACAACTATATTTAATAGTTCAAAACAAAACACTTTAAATTTATTGATATTTTATCAGGAAAAGTTGGTAACACAGCGGTAAATACACTTTTTCCATACAAATGGCGGGGACATGCGTGACCACTATGTTACCTACTTTAAAGTTAATTATAATGTTTTTTTATATGTAGTGATAATTTTAAATGTAAGCCAAGTTGTGTAACTATTTCAATATTAAATTACAAAACCGAGCACTTTAAAGTTTTTATAAAAAAAATATTTGAAGAGCACTTGTCAAAAAATCGACCTGCGCTTAAAAGTAGAATGACCCATATAAGCCCCTTATGCCCTTAGTCGCCTCTTACGACATCCACGGGAAGACATGGAGTGGTACTATTGTAACCCGGCAACCAAGTGTCACGGCTACTCATGAGAATTGTTTTCAACAAAAGTATTAAAGTGTGCTAATAATTTTTTAGATATCAATTTAATTAAACACGTTTCTCACGATTCGGCGGAACCGAATAGTCGGTTTCGGCAAAGTTGATATTCGGCCCATCACTACTTCGTATAACATCAAATATAACATGTATTCTCTATTCACAGGCGAAAAACACAAGCTGAGAGGCGACATCAACGTTCTAATTTGCGGTGACCCCGGTACCGCCAAATCACAATTCCTCAAATACACTGAAAAGGTATGTTACAACTTAGCTGTGTTACCTAGTTCAAGACTAATAATAAAGAATTTTATGCAGGGTTGTGTTTACACAGGCTCTTTTCTACTCTGTTAAACCATATTGCTTTTGTCATATTATCGTATTGTCAACGTTACGATATATTTTATTTACTTGGGGTTTCTATTCTTTTTATGGCACACGAGCACTCAGGCCACCTGATGGTAAGTAGAATCTTAGACCCATAGACATTTGAATTCTCAAGACGATAGTCCTAAGATCTCAAATGCGTTGCCAACCCTGAGGACTAAGATGGAATGCCTCTATGCTAGTAATTTCACCGGTTGTCTTATCCCCACACCGGAACACAACAATGCGAACACTGTTGATTGGCGTGTGGTTAATGGATAAGATGGTGGTAGCGATTCTGTTGGGTTTAAACCATATTGTCTTTGACGTGTTATCGTATCATTCTTAACTCTTGCCGTTAAGGTGTTATCGAATCGTTTTTAATTCTGCCGCCATTACTGTCAAGCTCATACGAGCTATCGTAACGTTTTGACCAGTAGAATATAGATATTTTATTAATTTTATTTTTTAAACTTTTGTTTAATGCACAAAGTAGGTACATTAGCGGACTTACTTCTTTACCAGTCAACAAGTAATGGCGACGGAGTTAAAACAATACTCTAATATGTCAAAACCAGTAATCGGTCTTGATTACCCTAGGGCGGTATTATCCCGAATTCAACGATGTGTTTTGCTTCAGATTGCTCCCAGAGCGGTGTTCACCACGGGCCAGGGTGCCAGTGCCGTTGGTTTGACGGCGTATGTCAGAAAAAGTCCTACCACGAGGTAAGTTGAAGTAGTAAAGTGTGTATAAAGTAAATTAGGTTCTTTTAGGACCCTATTACCAAATGCCGTGCATTTTGAGATAGATTGAGATAAGTCAAGGTAAACGTCATCTTAGAAAACTGACATTTTTGACATATGTCGCGTCCGTTCGTGTGTTGTTTTGTTTTATAATGAAGTGAATAAATAAATATAGGTAGGTACGTCGATTTGGTCGGTAAAAGTTCGCATTGATTATGCTTTTTCAGTCAGTAGTAGAACGAATCGATAAGCTTACGAACGAACGAACAACAAATCATTACATACATTTTTCTATATACTGTAATTCTATGGAACTTGCTAACTATGTAAACAAACAATATATTGAAATTGACATCTAATGTCCATTTTAGTATGGCTGCTTGTTTACATAGTTAGCAAGTTCCATAGAATGACACTTTAGATCATAAAGCTTGTGTTTCGCTTTTCAGTTTATTTGCATTCAGGGTTTTTTTTTATAATTTAGTCATAATGATGGCACCAAGTGTTATAATGTATATATATTTTGAATGGGATATTAATTAGCATTCATTTGCTATAATAAAAAACCCTTCAATTCGCAGAGGCTAAATGAAATTTTTAATACCCCATAACACTTCGACAATTAGGTTGAATCAAATGACATCTCATATGTTTAAATCTGTCAAGCCGTTTAAGCTCCAGAGAATGCCCAGAAAAATACATATGTACGCTATTTGTACAGGCAGTCGTAAAATTAGAATAAAGTTAAAAATGAAAGGGGTCTGACAAGAACAACCGTGATACCGAACCCGGTCGGTTGTTTTAATTTTCCTTCGAAAACTTTGGTTCGGTTCCGATAAAACCACCGTGAACATCCCTGTCCTCGATCCGCAGGGAGTGGACGCTGGAAGCCGGCGCGCTGGTCCTCGCGGACCGCGGCGTCTGCCTCATCGACGAGTTCGACAAGATGAACGACCAGGACCGGACCTCCATCCACGAGGCCATGGAGCAGCAGTCCATCTCCATCTCGAAAGCTGGGATCGTCACTTCCTTGCACGCGAGGTACGTCTTTGGGCAAAGAATGTCTATGTGCTTCTGAATTCCTGGTATTCAACAGCAACAGCAAAAAGTTAAGTGTTTAAAAATAGCATCGCTGACGTGTTCATACTAATCTCGTAAATTTAGTATGAACGCGTCGGCAATGGTTTTGTAAACTACGATTTGTACGAACATTTCGCACCTTCGGTAGGACAAGGGCCCAATTTCCCCTTTAGTCACGTAGTACATTGTGCCCTTGTTCTACCGAAGGTGCGATTTGTTATATACCATTTTGAACCTTACTTAATCAGCTAGCGAATTTAATAATAACAATGCAATTGGTCAACCAGTTCTTCATTGGTTGTTAATTTTGGTGAGTCACAGTTGCAGGTAATCGTATGAGTTGTAAGTACAAAGGTGATATACAGGGTAATTTTTAATAGGTGCACAAATTTTAATATTTGCTGCGCTATTGTTAATCAATAATACATGTTGTGTTATTTTTACTGTAGCTTAAAAAATATTAGAGATATTGCCGATTCAATGATTCCACTAATTTAACGTGAGGAAATTTCAATAACCAACTTGAATGAGAAATTGACTTTGAGTCATTATCATTATAAATATTTTAAGAATGCCCGTTAACCACTGTGGACGTTGAGAGAACGTTTAGCAGTTGAAAAAAAAAATTGTATATTATTTTAAATTAAACATACAAATACACGTTATTTGTTTATTTTTTATTTAAAAATTACGAGGAAATAAGTAATATTTATTTATGTCGCATAACATTTAGATTATGACAGTAACATCGATACATTTTTTGTCGATAAAATATTTCGCTACATCACTTTCGTATCGATGGCCGAGTTATCCCAGGTATGATTATTGTGTTGTTTGGTGGCAGGTGTTCAATAATCGCGGCCAGCAACCCCATCGGCGGGCGGTACGACGCGTCGCTGACGTTCTCGGAGAACGTGAGCCTGTCGGAGCCCATCCTGTCGCGCTTCGACGTGCTGTGCGTCGTGCGCGACGAGCCCGAGCCCATGCGCGACGCGCACCTCGCCAAGTACGCGCTCGCCATACACTGCCGAGATAACAATCAACGCAGCTAACTAATGTAGCACTCTAACCTTTCTATATTCTATTAGTAACCATATTAACCTGTCGTTACCCACTCCCGCGAAACCGCGGCCAAAAGGGTGTAGCAGGGTAGCCGCTCAAAACTGCCCCCAAAGTTATCAGATGACGCCCCATGAGGAGAAAATACTTCATACCAATTTTAACCCTCTGCCCCCTGGAAGCAAACGGCATTCATTTAACCCTAAAAAATAGAACTGTAACCAATAGAAACTATTTTAAAAAATACAACTCTTTACTCTCTCTTTTGACGACACGCTAGCCTAGTTGGGAGTGACCCTGCCTTCGAACCTAGGGGTCCTGGGTTCAAATCCCGGTAAGGGCAGATATTTGTGTGATGAGCACGAGTATTTGTTCCTGAGTCTTGGATGTTTTCTATGTATTTAAGTATATATTTCTCTATATAAGTAAGTTTATCGTTGTCTAGTACCCATAGCACAAGCCTAGAGCTTAGTTTGGGACTAGGTCAATTTGTGTGACATTGTCCCGTGATATTATTATTATTATTATTATTATTATTATTATTACTTAGGGTGTTGACCCACTGTACCACTGACCAAAATTAGTATCATAAATATGAGGTAGGATTAGGTTATGTTAGTTCTTCAGCAGGCCCGGAGGGCCAAACTACCCAGAAGTAGGAGCTCTGCGATAGCAGAGCTCCGTCGACTCCGTTAAATTCGATTTTAATAGTAATAATTGGTCAAAGTACCACCAGTGGTACGGTTTAGTGGTACGGTGGGTCTGCACCGTTTACTTACTTATATTCCTAGAAAAATAATAAAATTATAACACCCGTACTACAATTCAGGCTCGTCGTACTAAAACCATTTTTTTTTATATATATGAACCAACAACTTATCTACATATAAGTTTCATATAATTAGCAAAGATGGAACAGGAACACTGGATTAAATGTATGTACTGTTAAGTAGGTAGTAATTACGTTACTTACAAGGAAAGGTACCAGTACCGTAAAGGTACAAATAAAGGTATTTATTTTGATATATTATGTTAGAGAATAGTCTAAAATAAAACCAACCGGTGAAATTACTACCATAGAGGCATTCCATCTTAGTCCTCAGGGTTGGCAACGCATTTGAGGTCTTAGGATTATAGTGTTGAAAATTCAAATGTCTATGGGTCTCAAATTCCACTTACCATCAGGTGGCCTGAGTGCTCGTGTGCCTTCTCCTTAACATTAAATAAAAAAAATTTTTAGCTGCTCAAAGTCAACCCCCTAAGTTTCCTAAGTATTTGGGGAAATTATCCTCTAAAGAGCTAAAAAGTGACCAAACCCTTTAACTTCTGTAGAGAGTTTTGTTAAAGCTAATTGCTAGTTAATTACTTGCATATTGGAGAACATGAGAAAAAATTAATTATGGACCATAAAGTTTCTAATAAAAAAAATCTTCAACCATAAGAAATATAATACTTTCAAGGGTGTTTCTTTAGGATAAATATGAGTAAGTCGATATAAAAAAACAGTTCTTATTACTTTTTCATGTTTTCAAACATATAATCAAACCAGCAATCTGCTTGAACAAAACCCTCTACATAAGTTAGAGGGTTTAGTCACTTTTCAGTACTTTGGACATACTTTAGAGGACAATTTATCCCAATAGGTTTAGATTGGGTAGGTAAAAAAACGTGTCCGTTATCTTAGACTACTCTCTAACATAACGTGTTACAAAATAATCCGTAAAAAAGAAATTACGAAAGTAGTGTCAACCCTAGTATACTGTATACCTAAGATACTGAACTGACGTTATTTAATAAGGGTTGACACTACTATTGTAACTTCTTTTTACGGATTATTTTGTAACACGTTGTATAAAAATCAAACAAATTGGAGCCGGACAGTTGGTTACCTTTCCTTGTTAGTAGCGATAATTTTCCTTTTAACCCTCTGCAACTGTGGTGAATATTTAAAAACATTCTACTGAGGTGGAGTTTGTCAGACATCATTTTTGATAAAACATAGAATAAATACTAATGGGTCAATGATAAGTATTGTTTATTTAGTGTATAGCATGATTATTCTATTTTCATGTGGAATTTATAATTAACATGTATATGGGCTTCTAAATAAAAAACATGAGATTAACTTGAATAAGGTAAAAAGGTTTTTAACATAGGTTAGTTTATAGAAGAAGCTACTGAGCGATACGGTATAAGGCGATATTTTTTTGGCGGTATCTGTCGCAGAGGGTTAAATTCGTTATAATTATGTGCTTTTATTTATGAAGATATCTGTCAGATTTAATTACTGATACTTTTGACTGTAGGGGGTTGAGTTTAAATGAATGTTACTCAAAATAGGAGCCTAGTGTTCAGATATTATTGGACTCTTCAATTTCAAGGCAAAGGTTGAAAAAAATGCAGACTCGATATATTTATTTTGGTGTAACTTCTTTTGCTACCATTGCCACCTAGCCGATATTACTCGGGGTAATCTTACGATTCCAATGATACCCCATACGCCTAGGTTTGGTTCAGGCATTGAGTTATCTTGGAATAAAGAAACTCGTGAAAACCGCATCGAAATTCATGCAGCGGTGTAAGCGACAACAGTTGAAATTACTAGCATAGTCATTCCAGCTTAGTCCTCAAGGTTTTCTACGGATTTGCAGTCTAGTCTTAAGAAGTTTTGGGAATTCAAATGTCTGTGTTCGTTTGACTTATCGAAGAACATATAATTATGTTCCAGGTTCGTGGTGTCGTCCCACATCCGCCACCACCCGACCAAGCGCGGCGAAGCGCTGGAGGCCGACGAGCTGGCTGACCCCGAGCTCTCCATCTCGCAGGACCTGCTGAAGAAGTACATCGTGTACGCAAGAGAGAACGTGCGACCCAAATTGCAGGTCAGATCATATTCTCAAGTATAATAAATATAATATTATAAAGAGGTAAAGTTTGTGAGTTTATGAGGTTGTAGGGTGGTTTTTTTTATGGAATAGCAAACAATGTGTCTATTATTTCATCGAAACACCTTTCATTGAATGTATCATTTCATCGAACGCAATTTTCTGCTGAAATCATAATGTCTTCAGGGTATTTTAAACATCTAACCTAACCTAACCTACGTAATTAATGTTTAAGATACCCTGAAAACATGGTTTCAGCAGAAAATAGCGTTCGATGAAATTATACATTCGATAAAGTGATGAGATACCAGGGCCCGTTCTATGATCACGTTTATCGCGGTGGATAAAGCATCCGTCACTCTTTCTCTGTATTTGTCAGAAAGTGACGGATGTTTTATCCACGTTTAGTCACGCGATAAACACGGCCACAATAAGCCCCCAGTTGTAGGGGGTAATCTCCGGATCTATGGAATGAACTTTGAAAATTCTTTTACCAATAGAAAGCCACGTTATTTGTGACTGTAGTGGCTATGTTTTATTTTTCTGCGCGGATGGAGTCGCGGGCAACAGCTAGTAATAAATAAAGTTACTGGGTGACCGAGCTCCACTCGGGTGTACGAGTATGACGACACTATAAAATCACACTTTGATAGTGTCGTCTATGTCCCTGAACCCAATTTTCGGCGGAACCCGAATTTTCCCGAAAACGACGACTTGACAGATCGATTTTGTGACCCGAGACACCTATGCAATTTTCATCAAAATCGTTAGAGCCGTTTTCGACAACGTGGTTACAAATTATTGCTCAATTAATAGTATAGGATACATAACACAGGATAATCTCACACTAAACCTAGTCCCAAACTAAGCTCTAGGCTTATACTATGGAATTAAACAACATACTTATGTAGAGATATAAATACTAGAGATATTAAAGTCGTTGGCCTAGTTGGGAGTGACCTTGCCTCCGAAGCTAGCGGTCCCGGGTTCGAATCCCGATATTTGTGTGATGAGCACGAGTATTTGTTCCCGAGTCTTGGATGTTTTCTATGTATTTAAGTATTTTTCAGGGACCGGCCCGCTATCCCATTCAATGTCTTTCGAGGGTTTTACTTAGAAAAGCCGTATCGCTTAAAAGCCGTTCGATTTTCTTTTGAAACCCGCTATCCCATTCAAGGGGTTTCGAATGGGTTTTATCTAGAAAAGCCGTTCGATATGCTTTTTAGAGCGATATTTATAAGGGTTATCTGTGCTTTAGCTGTTAAGGTTTCCCTTATAGTGCATGGTTAGTTTAACAAATAACTTAGTCATATATTTTGTTCCAAAAGGTTATTCTTTTAGTGGGGTATATAGTTATTCTATTGAGAGGTTAGTCTTTCAAAGGCTTTTATCGGTGGATGTGTGGGCGGGTCCCTGGTATTTATTTCTCTATCTAAGTATGATTATCGTAGTCTAGTAGCCATAGTACAAGCCTAGAGCTTAGTTTGGGACTAGGTCAATTTGTGTGACATTGTCCCGTGATATTTATTTATAATAGTAGAGGACTTACTTTACCTTTTTATTTTTTCAGAACATGGACCAGGACAAAGTAGCGAAGATGTACAGTCAGCTTCGTCAGGAGTCGCTCGCCACCGGCAGCTTACCTATCACCGTCAGGCACATAGAATCTGGTGGGTTAGAAACGTTTCTGGGCATTTTGGGCACCCCAGACTCACAGTCAGGACTGAAAGGCCAAGAGCGACGCAACTATCTGTTATGCAGGGTTCTCGCGAGGTGATTTTAGCTGATCCACTTTTAATTGATCAAGAAAAATCGTTATGAATTGCGTTCTTACGCTCGCACCGATAAACGGACCGAACGATCGTTCTCACGTTAGACGAGATCTTGCTTGCACGGTGACGTCATCAAAATGAACTGACTCGCACCAAGAGGGAATAAACTTTTTGTTGTTCTATAAAATTGATCAACTTTTATTGAAAACATGTTCTCATTAGCGATTGTCATCCAATTCGTAAACCGATTGAAGTTGATCAACTAAAATCGCCTCGTGAGAACCCCGCTTTAGAAAGAGAAAGTTAAAGTTATAGAATTTTTGAAAGCTCAATAGGTCCCCGGGACGGATTGAGCTGAAATTTGGTACACCTACCTAATTTTGATGACAATACAATATGGCATCATCGAGCTGGTCTGATGGAGTCGAAAGGTGGTGACAGGATCTCCGCTATACTTAACGTAGACCCACCATGTTTGGACTCATTAGGTTGGTCTTGAAAAGCTGTAGCTGCAAATAGTCTGCTACATAATTTTGTCCTGAAAATTAAATTTTTGACCTTTTCTTAACATAGTGCTAGGTACGTGCATAGACGTGCAAAAATGTACCGATAATTAAGAGCTAGACTTTAGTAACGCACTCACTTAAACGTTACAAACAATTATTATCGCCCAATAAGTTTCAAATACTTAGATAATCGCTCGTTTTGTTCGTTCACATTATTCGCTTTCCAAGAAAATAATGAATAACGCTGTTTGTGCTTCGCCTTTTATACTCCCAATCCCCGACTGTTCCAGAATGCCTTCTCAAATGACTTACTGGAAGGTTCTACGTTGCGGCCTTGTATTACGAAAGCGATGGCCTTGGCCTTGAACTCCATTGACCCCGTTCCGTTCAGCGACGTCCTTGGCTCGGCGTCTCATTTCTAATCTACCTACCTATAATACATACATACATAACATCACGCCTTCATTCCCAGAGTGGGGTAGTCAGAGCTAAAGGAATACCAACAACTCTAAAAAAACTTGTTTATAATTCTGTAACCATACTTTGCACAATCAGGCCAAGAAGATTACTAGATAAGTGACAGATTGCAAGCCCATCGTCTAATAGTGCTACAAGACTTTATTGTCTTAGTCGCCTCTTACGACATCCACGAGAAGACATGGAAAGGCACTATTCTAAAACCTACCTATAAAAAACTGTATTGTATGTAGATGTGTACAAAAGTAACATGGAGCTTACGTCAAATTTCAAATATAGAATGTCGAACGGTCTATCGACCTTTTTAAACGAGGGTTTCTGGCCGAGGGGTCATATTTCGGCGATTTCGTGGCCGCCGACTGGCGACACCGCGAGAGTATTTTGATAGTTGTGGTAATTTTAAGTCTGTAAGGCATTCGTAAATATGGGACTTGTTGCCTGAAATAACGTTATTCTACATTCTATTCTATACCGATGTGTTACAACTACATACAACAGGTGCTTTATTTACGTTATTCACCTATACCTAATCCAACACTCGTAACAATAGTAATTCAGACTCGTAAAAAATTCACGACACGGTGGCCTAGTTGGGAGTGACCCTGCCTCCGAAGCCAGCGGTCCTAGGTTAAAATCCCGGTAAGGGCAGATATTTGTGTGATGAGCGCGAATATTTGTTCCTGAGCCTTGGATATTTTCTATGCATTTAAGTATTTATTTATCTATATAAGTATGTTTATCGTTGTCTAGTACCCATAGTATAAGCCTAGAGCTTAGTTTGGGACTAGGGCAATTTGTGTGAGATTGTCCCCTGATATTGATTATTATTATAATTGTGTTTGAAGTGATCCGGATGAGCGAGGCGCACGCGCGCATGCACCTGCGGCCGCAGGTGAACGAGGAGGACGTGAACATGGCCATCCGCACCATGCTCGAGAGCTTCGTCGCCACGCAGAAGTACAGCGTCATGCGCGCCATGCGCCAGGTCAGTCGGTGCCATCAAACTAAACCTTGAGCTGGGTACGAATCCGAGCGGCTCAGCCTGAGACATGCTCGCCCCGCGCGACGAGCTACTCGCGTCCCAAATTGTTGCGCTTAAACATGCGCGGGTGAGGCAGCGTGCTCGACGCGAACCGACATTTCAAAATGGCGTCGGAGACGATGACAGTATTTATCATAATTCACCGAATTAACAAAAAGAAGAAGAAATCGTCGGTGGTGGAACGGCTCAGCAACTTTATCAAATTTGTAGGCGCCTCGCTCACAGGCAAGTTACAACTTGTCGTTCTGCCCGCGGCACACTCGGATACACGGCCAAATTACGCGAGGCACGCATGCCGAGGCGCCTTTGAGCACGGTCAAGAGACCGACTCTCGGCGGCTCGCCGCGCGCCACTTGCGCGCTGCAGTGCTCACGCACAGCGCGTGAGCGCGTACGAATTTGAACTAAATAAGTGAGCCATGCGTGGCTCAACCCGAGGCTGCTCTAATTCGTACCCACCTTTGGATTTCTTCTATTTACGATACAGATACGAACAGTAATGATTCAGATTCAGATTTAGATTTTATTACTCAATATAACACAGTATAAATTACATTACATGTCAAATTATATGCAGTTACATTGAGATCGTCAGAAATATAGGTAGAATTAAATGCCAATAGCACCCAAAATAACTCCCTAGTCTTTTTAGGCTCCGTTTCATGCAACAAATGCTATGTGACACAGGCATTTATTGAGACCAGTCTAAAGGTGGCCGAGAGCCTCGTCGGTGGCCTAGTAGCTTAGAGAGAAGACTCGTGATCGTAAGGTATCGAGTTCGAACACCCACAGTCACCATTTACCAATGGGTTTTTCTTACTTAAGTAGCCGATGCTCTTACAGTGAAGGTAAAACATCATGAGGAAACCTGTGCCGTTGAACTGCTGAGAAGAGGGTAATTGCATAAAAGATCCTAAAGTGGTTGAAGTGTATCCGAAAGGGACTATCTCTGTAAGATCACTACATATATAGTATAACACAAAGTCGCTTCCCGCTGTCTGTCGGTCCCTATGTATGCTAAGATCTTTAAAACTACGCAACGGATTTTGATGCGTATTTTTCAATAGTTTATATGTGTAATACTTTAACCCGGAGCGAAGCGAGGGCTGGTCGCTAGTAAACTGAAACAAAAACATAATCACCGCCATCTAACGGCAGAGGCATAAACCACCAATAGTCTGCGCGGCGTATCGATCCGATTGTCTCGCGCGGTCGTTTATATGTATTATAATTTAACCCGCAGCGAAGCGAGGGTGTGTCGCTTGTAAATAATAATTTCACTTCATCGCTGATACTTTATCACTGACTAATCCTCGAATTTAGAGTATTATTTCATGCCAATGCTCCCAGTGAGGGGACCTTAACACTCATTAAACCTACTTAATAATAAGACAATTGCTCAATGTCACTTAATTTCACTTGCAGACATTCCAAAAGTACCTATCCTTCAAGAAAGACCACAGCGAGCTGCTGTACTACATCCTCCGCCAGCTCACCATGGACCAGCTGGCATACATGCGCGGTCTGCACAACCACTCGCAGTCCACCATCGAAATATCCGAGCGAGACCTCATAGAGAGAGCGAGGCAGATCAACATCAGCGATCTGAAACCTTTCTACGACAGTCGGATCTTCAAGATGAACAATTTCAGCTACGATCTAAAGAGGAAAGTGATTATACATACATTGCCCGAGGCGCCCGCTGAAGCTTAGTGTTTTGTTTGCGTTTAATTTAATATAGTCGAACAAAACTGCAAAAAACATTCAATGGGTAAATATAAAGTTTGATAAACCTTCGCGGAGGGAAGATGGCCGATTAAAAAATGACCGGCCTTTGCTTTTGATTTATTCTGTTAACTATTTTACTCTTTTCACTATTAATATACCCAGTGATGTGTCAGCGTGTTAACTTTGCAATGTATACCGAATTGTCACCTGTCACGTGTCATAATCAATATGGTGAAATAGGGGACTGAAAGCTGTTTAGAAACTTGTAGCAGTTGTAGCACTATATCTGGTTAAAGTACCTTTAGTATTAGCGGCAATTGAGTTATTATTTTTACTTGTTTGAAGTAAACAAGGTTTCTACCCCATAGGGTTTGTAGTACTTGTTTCGTTGTAGTAATGAAAATGCACTGATTTATAATATTAACCACCGAATTTATTATTAAAAGGCACAAGTTAATATGGCGGAGGGACGCTTTTTTAATTGAAAATGCGATATCGCCATCCTTCTCTCCTATGGTTGGTGTTACCAACAAACAAGTTATCATTTGATGGCTGTTGCATTTATACTCTTAAATTAAGAAAACAGGTGATCAGTAAAGCGTTTCCATTATTACAGACAAATACTACTCAATTTAAAAATAACATTGTTTTTATACATGATTACGTGAGATAGTTATAATCAGCTGTTATATTGAGCACTATTTTAGGGTAACAAGTTTTATAAGGTAGCAGCTGTGTTGTTGGTACATTATTTAAGCTCTCCAGTCTGTAGTTCTGTACCCAGAATGTACTAAGAAGACGACTTTGTTGTTTGTTGTTTATAACAGTCCAAACAGCGCACTTGTTTTTTCAAACCTCTATTGCCAAGATTTACAGAATCATGTAATCGTTTATTGTTTATGTATATTTTTTTGCATATGCAGGTCATTATGGAATAAATAGAACTACCCACCTTTTTGTATTTAATTAATGTTTTTAGCGCTTAACTATATTAGTGTTATTATTCCTTAAAGTAAGTAGTTCTAAGTACAAAATAAACCTGTTATTTTTATCTTTCATCAGTTTGTATTCAACAATAAATATTTTTAGTATATGACTTTTTATTATTTTCACTAAACCGACCCAAAACGCATCAGAAAATAATTAATGGATAGGTCTAGCGGTCCTGACGCATTTCTGCGGGAATGGGCTAATAAAGGTTAACTTTTGGCGTGTCCACAGGACAGACGCTAACCTAAATCTGCGTATGACCCTAATATACTGCTATATCTACAAATAGCTGAATATATGGCCAGAAAAGAAAGCAACGAACGAACGAACGATTGACGAAAGAAATTTACAGTGTTAAAGTGAGTGGAAGGGTCGGAAGGGAGCGCCCTAGGCGTACTTTTTTGAATCAAATCGGGGAAATACTGGAAAAGGGCCGAATCTTAAGTACCCGAAACCGACGTGCATGCATCGATGTATGAATGTGGAAGAAGCGAAAGAGCTTTGTCAGGATTGTAGCAGGTGGAAAGAAGTGGTCTCTGCCTACCCCTCTGGGAAACAGGCGTGATTTATCTATGTATCTATGTAAAAGAAAGCAACCACCACGAAAGATGTAGATTGTTCCCGTTTCCAATATCCAAACTGCTGTGGTAGTTCCACAGAGTTGAGTTCACGCACACGATAACACTCATGTAATGACAGCGGGATTTTGAAATTACTGTTCTTTGTACCGATATAAAATTCAGCAACTGCAATATAGACCAATAAGTTTCTTAAAGGAGGGTTAAGGAGCTCCGCCACACCGGGCGTTTGAGAACAGTTCCCCGTCGCATGGCACTTGCGGGTAAGAACCCGCGTGTCATAGGTCCCACGTACTATGAGCGTCTACCCGCCAAACTTAAAAATGTACAATCCGACGAAGCATTTAAACATCAGCTGAGAAACCTTTTATTGGATAATCCATTGTACTCCGTGGATGAATATTATGGAACTCAAATTGTAAAATTATTATTATAATAATAATAATAATAATAATTTATTTATTAAAAACACAACAGAATACAGGAACATTTTAGCTTATAATTAATCATTTATTAATTGTGTTTATCTTAAAAACATGAGTGTGATATTGTTCCTTACTCCCCGTACTAGTTATAAACTGTATCACGGTGGAGTAAGATCCATCATCCTATACTGTTATAAATGTAATAATGATTCACTTAAACTTCCCATAAGTAGGTACATGCTTAGCGATCCTGTGTTGCTGTATCATTTGTTAATAAACTCTAAAATACATAATATAAAACTAGCAAGTTGAGGGTAAGAAGAACAAATAATTACACCGGTTGCTTAGTAAGACTGCATGTAACTTAAACGTAAACAAGTAGTATATGCAAAAAGTAAAGATGAATTTTTAAATTTACACACTAGGGATAAAAATTATATTATTTGTCTATCTACTATCTTGTACTATGTACTATCTTGTTAGTCTAAGTACATCTGAATATATTTATGCAGGTAACTATGTCTATATGTAGGTATGAATGTTAAATCTAGTAGGTATGCATGTAAGTTTGTATGTTATGTATAGGTGTATTTTTCGTGTATATGTGTGTGTGTGTGTGTGTGTGTGTGCATGTGTGCGCGTGTATGTGCGTGTGTGTATGTCTATGTGTGTAATGCCATTCACTTCAGGAGGTTTTCTGTATCTGCATAGCTAAGCGAATTTAGGAAACTATCTAACACTTTCTTACATTGATAAGAGCTGAGGTTACGCAATTTGACATGTTTACTAATGCGATTATATGTTAGGGGTCCGAGGCGTTTATGAAATCTTCGAGAAAAAGCCGTTTTACATTTAGGTATATTATAAACCAAATCAACCCTGCGTCGTGTTACAGCTTGATCGGGAAGGTTTTTATGTTGACCAAGGATGAGATTTTTTATAAAAAGCTGTCTTATAGTAAGTACTGCGGCAGATTTATATAGTTCATCAGTTGGGTGTCTGAAGTCTTTAAATAGCATAACTTTTAGAACAGCACGCTGTGCACGCTCTAGCGGTAGCATTGTGGTTTTGGCAGCTCCTCCCCATGCAGTGATGCAGTAAGTTGCAATAGATTGACAGAGTGCATAATATATAGAGATTAACAACTTACTGTCACAGACATGTCTCAGGTTTTTAAATATATATACCAGCTTTCTCACCTTACTAGTCACTTTTTCGATATGTCTTTTCCAGTTGAGGTTGTTATCTAGCTCAACTCCCAGGTATCTAATATTATTAGTTCGATCGATTTGAAAACATGCACAGTCAGTTTCATTACCACAATAATGACATTTTATAGAAATCATTTCAGGTAATGGTTGAGTGCTATTACGAATGCTAAAAGCAGTGTACTTGGTTTTTGCGGTATTTAGCGTAAGAAGATTATAGTCCAACCATTTAGTCACTATATTGAACCCTTCTTGAGCCGTCTTATTAAGCTCAGTCCATGTACTGTCCTGAAAAAGCAAAACTGTATCATCAGCAAACGCTATAATTTGAGCATTCTTTGGTGTAAGGAGACAAAGCTCATTTAGATATATTAAAAAAAGTGTAGGGCCAAGCACACTACCTTGCGGCACTCCGAAATAGATGCTTTCTTCAGAGCTTAGATGTTCATCTACTTTTACTACCTGCTTTCTATTTGATAAGTAGTCACTTAAAAGTTGAAGTGGTAAACCGCGCACTCCTACACTTTCCAATCTCTTTATGAGAATGGGAACAGGGACTGTATCAAAAGCTTTTTTTAAGTCAAGAAATATACCTAGAGCTTTTTTATTGTTAGCTATTTGGTTAACAAGATAATCAGTAACATTTTTAACAGCATCTGTAGTAGATATGCATTTCCTAAAGCCATATTGGTTATTTGAAAGGATTTGGTTTTTTTCTAAATAAGATTTGAGTCTTTTATTAATTACTTTTTCAATTATTTTCGAAAGTGAAGGAAGTAGTGAAATTGGTCTATAATTATTGATACAGCCTCTGTCACCAGACTTAAACACGGGGATAATTACAGATTTCTTCAAGGCGTCCGGAAACTTCCCTTCTTGAAGGGACCTGTTGGTAATAATTGTGATAGGTTTACTTAGAACATCCGCACCAATTTTAAGGAAATTTGATGAAATTCCATCCCACCCAGTAGCTGGACTTGATTTAAGGCTAAATATTATCTGTTCCACTTCTTGGTGGTCAGTGAGCGCCATGAACATGGAGTTTGGAGAGGACTTTGATATATTTATAGATCTAGCTCGCTGAATTTCTATTAATAATCTCGCTAGCCAATTCTTTGCCAATGTTTGTAAAATATTTATTAATGTAATTTACAGATTTAAGTGGGGTAGATTTTAGATTGAGTAAATGTGTTGAATTATCAGGCTTTTCTTTCATTATGCAAGTATTCTTTACAAGTTCCCATTGTTTTTTAAGATTATTAGAGTGTGCTTTAATTTGAGACCTCTGATATGCTCTTTTCAGATTATTTAGTATGTTATTACAAGTATTACGGTATCTCCGGTAAGTTATTTTTAGGATGGCATTTTCAGGGTCTTTTTTGAGTTTCTGGTGTTGATGATCTCTATTTCTCATACAGCGAATGAGACCTTGAGTAATCCAGGGCTTCAGATTGCGTTTTCTTCGGGATACTGTTACAAAATAAGTAAACTTCTTTAAACAGCGAGTAACATGAAAGAGAAATAGATTTGTTGCTGTATTGACGTCTAGATTCGTTAGCATTTCTGTCCAGTTTATTAGCTCAAGATCTTTAATAGCTGAGTTATAGTCCGTTTTCTTAATTTTACGAGTATCTGAGATTTGGGGCACCATGTAATTTGAGAGTGACAACATTACACAAGAGTGATCTGTAGTTGTTGTATCACATACGATTGTTGTTACTGACCGTTTTGTTTTTAGCAGACAATGGTCGAGGCAATTATTATTTCTTGTAGGTAGGGTATGGGACGGTAAGAGTCCATGCAACGCTAACAAATCCAAATAATCAGACGACCGATTATCATGGTTATTTTCTTTAATATCATTATATTGTATTGACATTTATTAATCCATGTATACCTATTGATTGACATCGGATAAGTGACCATTTACTAGATATTTAATAGATTTGTTTTGATTATTTGCATGTTATTTTTGTATTCTTTGATTATTAGTATTTATGTCGACAATCTCAATGTAATTTCATATTTTTTGACATTTAATGCAATTTATATTGTAATATTACATTGATGAATAAATAAACTAAACTAAACTAAAACTATTTTGTTAAGTATTATGTATAACATTTCATCGACTTCAAACAAAATAGGAATATTTTGGCCAAAATGTTTAAATAAATGAATTATATGAACAAAATAGGTCAGATATGCGTAGATATATTAATATAATATTAATCGTAGATACCGAAGAGAATAAGTATTAAATTACCTCGTATTTATCTATGTACTTAGGTGTTAAAATAATTGTCCTTACCTATCTATATTTTAATTACTTTGTTATTTCGTTATTAAACCTATTCACAGATCAAATAATACAATCAGGGCTCGGATACCGGTTAAATTTTCAAACCGTTATCATATACTTGCCGCAAAACCTTTTCATTTCGGTTCCGTTCGCATAAACCGGTTTAAAAAACCGTTTTTTGGAGAAACCACTATAAAGTTCTTAACAAATTAACCGGTATGGAGCTTAAAAAACCGGTTTATACAGATGCACGTCACGCATCATAAACAAGAGCAGCTTAGTGGTTTTATTCAGTGCAAAACTTTTGGTTTCTTGACTCGCCGCTCGGGGATTAAACCGGATAAATAAGGTTAAAATAAAGTTCTCAAAATGTTCGCGTTCCCTGGAAAAGTTCGGAGCTAAACCAAAATAAACCGGTATTAACCGGTATTTTTTTAACCGGTTCCGCGCCCTGAATACAATAATTAACATAATATAATTAAGCGTTTTTATTTACGTTTACTTACTAATTTCATTCATTCACTTTTTTGCAATCATCTTATTTTTTATTTTTTTTTATGTTAAGGCGAAGGCACACGAGCGGTTTACCATTGAATTGCCGACAAACTTTTAATCGAATATTATTTCAAAGACAACGTTTCAAGTATTTTCATTTCATCGACAACTCATTGCGTCGAGGACTCAATACTAGGTAATTTGAAACAAGGTCTTTCAATTGGTAGTTGACTTATTTCAATCAAATTCATGTCATGACTAATCATTTCGGGTTTTTTTATTTGTTTTTTTTTTTACTTGTAATAATATTTATTCCGCATAAAATTATTTCAATTGGTAATATTTTGCTATCAAAACTAAACGCAAGCACTCTGTGCGATTATAGCTATGTGTGTTATGATTGACCATTGATATAATTTAATAATAGTAATAATGTGTCATGCTATCTGTGAACAGTTCATTTTCTTGGGGGTCGCAGTTCTAACCTAACCTAACCCACTTCTGTCAACAGTTCATTTTCTTGGGGGTCGCAGTTCTAACCGAACCTAACCCACTTCTGTCATCAGTTCGTTTTCTTGGGGGTCGCAGTTCTAACCTAACCTAACCCACTTCTGTCAACAGTTCGTTTTCTTGGGGGTCGCAGTTCTAACCTAACCTAACCCACTTCTGTCAACAGTTCGTTTTCTTGGGGGTCGCAGTTCTAACCTAACCTACTTTGAAAGCCTCATAGGACATATGAAAATGTATTGAAGTAATACGTCGAAGAAATGAATTGCAATGTTTTGTAGCTGTACCAATTAAGATAATTTGTAACAAATCAGCGATTAAGTAGTATTCGTTAATTAGTATTTCCACGTAGTAAGATAAATTTAAATAAATAGTAGTTGAAATAAAATTACGCTAAACAATATTAATTACTAGTACTAAAGTTTCGATGAATCGTTGTCGATGAAATAATATTCGATGAAAAGGTTGTCGACAAAACAAGGGTACACCCACACGAGCACTCAGGCCACCTGATGGTAAGGAATCTGAGACCCATAGACATTTGAATTCTCAAGACTATAATCCTAAGACCTCATATGCGTTGCCAACCATGAGGACTTAGATGGAATGCCTCTATGCTTGTAATTTCACCGGTTGTCATATTCCCACACCGGAAAACAACAATGAGACCACTGTTGCTTAATGGATAAGATGGTGGTAGCGATCCGGACGGACCCTGCACAGGGTCCTACCACGGCTACCACCACTACATGTAGCTGTATGTAATCATTCACCACAACTCGTGGAACTACCTATAGATGTTACTCCGATGCCAAAACTTGACAGTTAGTCGCAAATGTCAATTTCTTGAAGTAACCGAAACGATTCGCGGTTCGAATATTTGGAATGGTCATTATCTGAATGACCAAAAGATTATGATAAGTTTTATGTAGGCTGTTCCACAATTGTTCTCGAGAGCTTAACCATGAACTACAGTGCACGGCCTATATGAAGTAAATCCTGACCCCTGTCATTCCATTTTAAATTATGTATAACCTTAAACCCAAGAATCATAACAACATTGTATAAAACAAAGTCGCTAGCCGCTGTCTGTCCCTATGTATGCTTAGATCTTTAAAACTACGCAACGGATTTTGATGCCGTTTTTTTTAATAGATAGTGATTCAAGAAGAAGGTTTATATGTATAATACTTTAACCCGGAGCGAAGCGAGGGCGGGTCGCTAGTATGTTATAAATTGTACTGCGATGACAGCTGTCAGGATTTACTTCTTATCGGCCGGGCACTATTAGTTCTCAAAAATATGCTTAAATACTCAAAGAAACTATTGTCTGAGCACATTTTTATTAAGTTCACTGCTAGACACCTACAACGATCTAGCACTAAAATATGAACCCACAATGATCCCCTTTTTCCCGAAATCCCAGAACTTTTTTTACTGGCAATTTTTCAGATACAGACCAATATCTTAATTTCAGGGGAAAATATCAAATAAATATCAGGGGACAATCTCACACAAATTGACCTAGTCCCAAGCTCTAGGCTTGTACTATGGGTAATAGACAACGATAAACATACTTAAATAGAGAAATACATACTTAAATATATATAGAAAACATCCAAGACTCAGGAACAAATATTCGCGCTCATCACACAAATATCTGCTCTTACTGGGATTTATACCGGGCAATACCCAGGACCGCTTCGGAGGCAGAGTCACTCCCAACTAGGCCAACGTGTCGTCAAGAATTTAAACGTCAAGTTTGGTTTTCAACTTTGCTGCCATTACTGTCAAGTAAATAAGGTGTTGAGTTGGAAATAAAATAAGTTGTCAAAAGCAATTAGGTATAAGCTGTAATAAAGTATCAGTATATTGAGAATTTGGTAATTATGCACTTCTGGTATTTCACGAATAAACGCAATGATCACACTTGTAGGTTGGCATTATTGCGTTACAACCTAACAAATTCCAGTCGTCCAAATATTACTAACCAGATGGCCAAGGCTTACCAGTACTATGAAAAGGGATTGAATAATACTACAAACTTAATCAATCAATTCTTTAATTATTTTTTTATCAAAATGTATGACATGACGAATATGACTATTGAAACAAACACAATAAAATTATAATAATAACTTGAAGACATTTCTGTGCTCATACAAGCTTAAAAAAATATGCATACATACAAATATTCTACTGTGATTGCGCTACGATACTACCTTACATCAGTTAGCAGTTTAATAGTAAAACAATATCATACTAACATTTTATGTCATGAGAACTATTGTAAAACCTTAAGTTGATTAGGTACGGAAAAAAATAAGTTTATATTTAAATCTATTGTGTTACTAACGTCAGCTAAAGCTCTGAATATTCATCTAAACAAATCACTCGGGTAATTCTAAAGTAACCTCAAATATAAAATTACCTTAGCAATAAATTCAGAGGTTCTACAAGGTTAGGCACCTATCTTAGTCTAATAGTTGTCTAAATAATTTAAAATTCTTTTATAAAATACCCTCATCACCAATAAACAAGTAGCAACTTTTTAACAATATCTCAACTACAAACTAATCTCTGAAGCGCCAATCTTATTGTTTATTAGCAATTAGGTAACAGACATCACAAGTGAGGCACTACACATTTATAGAACCTTAGTCTAACATCAAATAATTCAATTAAAAAAAAATCACACATTAAAAAGTATTCAATCAAATAGACAAAAAAATAATCTTTTTAATAAAATGACCAGCATTCTTACCTTCGTATTCTCTCACAGTAAAGCACTCCAGACCTTAGGCAGCATTTACACTTGCAAGTTATTACTGTAAATTTTGTGATGTAACTATGTGTCTGCTTCTCAGTTTTACATCTAGCTTAGTTTCAAAAGTTACAGCAATAACTAGGAAGTGAAAATGCACCCTAAAAGACTTTGAACTATACTCTAGCTTATATTACGGTACTATATCGAGAGGTAGGGTAGGACATAGATTTGACAACTAACTTTACCCCATTTGGCCACAACTATTTAGAATTCCAAGTGCCTCGTTTCACTCAATTGACATGAATTGACATGGGCTTTGAGGTTAACAACTCTGCTTAGCTAAAGTTGAAATCTCATACTAACCCAGCAAAAATCCAGTTCTACCCCATTTAATCTCAATCGAAAATACATCGTACTGTGAGTTTTTATGCTACGCAGACTTATCTAGCAATCACTACAAGAGTCAGAGTTGCTGCTCTCTCCACTTTCAGACTCACTGCTGCTGCCGCTATCGCTGTCTGATGAGCTGGAACTGTCAGAGGACTCTGAGGAGTTGTCAGAGGACCCATCGGAACTCTCTGAGCCACTTGACTTATTACCCTTCTTTTTTTTGTTTGGAATACTGCAACTGCCACCACTAGACCAAAAAATAACAATTAGTACTTTTGTCTAAAATAAAAACATCAATGTATGGTGACACCAATAAAACTTAGAAATGTGTAGTGTTTTTGGTGAGGGTAGTATTTAAAAAATACCTCATTAAACTATAAAGTTCAAATTTTCTAATAGTTTCAGGGCATTTTGATTATATAGTGTACCCTAGTTAAGGAAAGTTAAGAAACATTAACTTTTGTCAGTTAAGTTTGTCAACTGACAAAAGTTAATGTTTCTTATATTTCCTTAACTAGGGTACACTTTATTTTGAAAATGCTCTTCAAAGCGTTTAATTTATCATAATGACAATGGTTAAGACACTGTTTTAAATTCAATTGCTAAAGAATAAGAACAACCAGTTAAATAAAATCTATCTATACTTGCCTGCATTGTGGCTTTTCCTTCGCCTTCAGATTTTTCTTAAGAATCTGCGTACGCGATGGGCGTACCAGAATCTTGCGTTTCCCCTTGCATTCGTAGCTCCAATGACCAAACTCAAGGCATTTTTGGCAGCGTATGCCTTGAGGAAACGCCGCGGCCAAAGCTGCTTGCCTGTGAAAAAAGTTAATTAATACCATGAATACTATAAAATTCAACAAATGACAAAATATTTTATACAATATTTTACTTTTTTCGGTCGGATTGATGCCTGTTATACGGCCCCAGAGTCATCTTGAATATTCTTATTAAATTCGATATTCGGATGAAATGACCGTTATTTTCAATGGAGGTAGTTGTAAATTAGAACAAGCCAGGTCTTAAGTTTAAGGTACCGATCCTGCTGCGTTGCAAAACAATAATGATTTCAAATCTTCACAAAAATAATAGAGCGTGGATGGAAAACGTAGATACGACAACTTAAGTGTCAAAATATTTACGTTCTGAAATATATTGTTCAGTCGTAAACAAAACAACATAAATGGGTTTGATTTATGGCCCTAAAATATTATTGATATTATATTTGAAATTTGTACATGTAAATGGTAGGTAAAATTGTGTCAGCACATAAACATTTTAAAATCAAATGTTCTGTTTACCTAAAATTATCTAGTTAGCCTTTCTGGACGAATGAATGTTTTTTTTATTTCCTGTGGCAAATAGAAACTATTATTTATTACGATGTTTCCTTGTTGTGGAGCAGAACCAGCGTTTATCCATTAAGTTAAAGTATGTTTTTAACTGGCTAAAGCAGAACAATAGCGCTCGTTACAACGTTAATAGTTGCAAGTCTTTTTTGACAGTTTACGTCAATTACGTGGACGTGCCCGGACTTACATTTTCCGGCCTTTTTTGGCGATTCTTAACTTATTTTAGCCAATGGCAACTACGTAGCAACGCCGAGGATTGGCTAAATTAATTAAAAATAAACCAAGTTTTGAGTTATTCGATTCCACTGTCCGAAACGAAACAGAATCTGCTTGAACCTTGAGCGAGGGTTGTAATTTTGCTAAGAGTTTCGTAATAACAAAAAATAACTGTTCTTCAGTTTGAAATGTCCGAAAATAATTTTACACTGATAAAATGTCGGATTGGTATTGGAAGGTTATAGCCTTGAAGGCCGCATTCGTACTTACATGCCTTGTAAGTTCCTTTCGAGCAGAAGAAACTGTCCAGGGATTACCGTTTTGTAACCCTCACAATGTAAATAAGGACATGAACGAGTAAGTGGTACTTTTTTACTCTATTCACCATCTTCTCGACAAGTTGAGATTCGTAGTTTGGCAGAAATCTTTGCTTGTAGTTCATGTAAAGATTGTAAACAAACTTTTTATTACTTTTGAATGCTCCATTCCCAAGGTTTCTGAGCACTATATTGTATTTGATTTTTCAATTACTTTTTAACTTAACTCTATAATTATATTGGTTTGACTTTTAAGCTAGATTTTCCTTTTCCTTTGATGGTTAATTTGAAACTATGAATCATCATTTTGCATTTCACTTGGATTCTGTTTGGTTTTATGGTAGTTATGTTTATAACATATTTATATACTTATTTCTAAATATATTTTTAGTAAAATTAAAAGTCCAAATAAAACGTGAACTCTATATAAATTAATGTTTATTTACTTACATTGTTCAGTTTTTTGAAGGCGCTAAAATGTAAACACAACAAATAATTAAGAAAGTTTCTGGTAATTGTACATTCGAAAACTGGTCGCATTATTTATTTATTTAAACTTTGTTACCCAATATACATATCAGATACAAATGGCAGACAAAATGGAAAATACTTGGATTTATTCATAATAGTTGTGGCATTAATCAGTCAAAGCGCAGCGTCGGCGGCGCACGCCGCGTTCAACATGTTCGAACAAGTTTATACTAGTTGGGTGGCCAACCCCGCATCTTGTGTGCTAACACATTACACACACAACTTATTCTTACCTCCCCATTCGATTCTACCTTTTAGCTCCAGTTCCGACTCTGATAAATCAAATTTAAAAACTCCAACTGTTTTCGGTTCTGATGAAACTTCCTCCATAACATCCCTATTGGCAAACATTAAAAAAGATTTTGACCAATATTGTAGTTGGTTTCATTTAAATAATACATATTTTTATTATTAATAACTAATATATTTAGTTTTCAACAAAGCGGACATAACTTTGTGTGGATGCATCAGCACTTTATATTTAAATCCATTTAAAAAGGTTGATTTTCAATGGTAGTTCACTGTAGATGACTTTAAACCTTAGTTAATGAGCTTAATTAAATTATAACTAGCAATAAAATCAATAAGTCATATTTGTAGGCAATTGTATGGGGCAAAATGCAAGCATCCCTAATTATTTGGCCCCCAAACTGCATTTCCTACTGCAAGGGAAAAGACCTACCCTCTTTCCTTCCACTTCAACCTGTCTTGTGTTTCATGTCTAGTTCCTCTAATAATAATAATATAAGCCTTTATTTCAAACAATTTTACATTGATCTAATTTTTGTTTACATAAATTATTGAATGAATGATGGTTTATTTGAAACACAACCCAACAACGTTACAACATACTTAAAACTAGAAAAAAAAAAACATTTATTGTTTGTTTGTCCTTTGACAAAGGCCTCTTCTATCTTTTTCCACTCATGCCTATTTTGTGACAATCCGGTCCATGTTTTGCCCAGTAGTTTTGCAAAGTCGTCTTCCCATCTTCTGCTGGGGCGACCATGTTTGCGTTTCTTAGTTCTTGGGTACTATAAGATGATGGTTTGACTCCACTTTTCTTTTCCCTATAGCATATGACCTGTCCATCGCCATTTTAGTCTCTTTACTTTTGTTGATATGCTTTCTAATTTAGTCTTTTCCCTAATGGTTTTTCTTACGATCTTTCCTTTTTATACTCGGCATACTTCGCTCCATTGACATCTGGCATACTTCCAATTTGCGTGTGTGCGCCTTGGTCAGAGCCCATGTCTGGCATCCGTACGTCAGTGCTGGTTGAACGCAGGTGTTAAATAGTTTATTGGTAGCATACATATTTCATTGTTCTTCATTATTTCTTTCAATGACCAAAACCTTTACCTTTTTAGCTATGCGTTTGTCTCCTCCTCTACATACAAATTAATAATACAACTATAAAAAAACAATTGTTTCAGCTTAATGATAGTAAGCACACTAGATGGCAAATTAACAGCATTCTCGACGGAGACTGGTGCCCAGGCATGGGAAGTTGAGACACAGCCACTGCTGTCATCAAATTTACACCATGTAGAGGTGAGACTGTGACTTTAATGTGTGTAATTATCGATTCCCCTTTATGCATTACTCTTTTTGTAATAACTAGAATTACTATTATTTAACCCTGTGTGGTTGCCGGGTTAGAATAGTGTCTTCTCGTGGATGTCGTAAGAGGCGACTATGGGAATAAGGGCTTGTAGTACTGTTAGGCGATGGGCTTGCAACCTGTCACTAATACACTAGTAAACTTATTGGCCTGATTGTGCAAAATGTGCTTACAGAATTATCAACAAGTCTTTTTAGAGTTGTTGGTATTCTGTAGCTCTGCCTACCCCACTCTGGGAATGAAGGCGTGATGTTATGTATGTGTACTATTATTATTAGCTACGCTACGCTTCGGTTTCTGCCTTAGTCTTATATGCTTGCTGACTGCATTTGGTTTTTTTATAGTATATCACAGGAAAATGTCACACAAATTGACCTAGTCCCAAACTAAGCTCTAGGCTTGTACTATGGGTCCTAGACAACGATAAACTTACGTATATAGAGAAATATATACTTAAATACATAGAAAACATCCAAAACTCAGGAACAAATACTCATGCTCATCATACAAATATCTGCCCTTACCGGGATTTGAACCCAGGACCCCTAGCTTTGAAGGCAGGGTCACTACCAACTAGGCTAGCGTGTCGTCGATAAAGTAGGTAGGTATGTCATTTAACACACAACATTATGCAATATGATCACTATGCTAAACCACATTATTTATAATAAATTCGACTTTGTCAATAGTACCTATTACTCTTTAATTTTACCAAAGAACTATGTTGTTTTGTTACGACACGTCGGCCTAGGTCCTGGGTTCAAATCCCGGTAAGGGCAAATATTTGTGTGATGAGCGCAAATATTTGTTTCTTAGTCTTGGATGTTTTCTATGTATTTAAGTATGTACTTCTCTATATAAGTATGTTTATCGTTGGCTAGTACCCATAGTACAAGCCTAGAGCTTAGTTTGGGACTAGGTCAATTTGTGTAAGATTGTCCCCTAATATTTATTTATTTAGGTATTTATTTATGTATTCGGATAATTGCCAATTATACCAAATACGCTTTCTGCAATGTTAAGCCATCAAAAAACAATTATGGGACGTTTTCAAAAATATTGTACGTAGTTAAGAGCTATAATTAAAACAAAACTTAATTGATTCTTTTGTGTAACGAGAGTTACCAACATAGTTTGTCTTAACTTTACACACAAGACGCGATCGTGATTTTTGTTTCAAATTAAGCCTTTAACTATGTACAGTTTTTTGAAAACAATCCTTATGCCAAGTATTTTATGCCAAATACATTTATAACAATTGATATTATGCCAGATAGATGGTACCCGTAATTATCACATTAAGAATTAATGTGAATGTGATGAATGTGATGATGCACTTAACAGACAATTAGAGCGTTAACAGTTGTCAAAATGGATGAACTAGCAGTCGATTAACATTGATTAAATTTAACATTGTATGGCGAAATTGGTACTAAGCCTCCCTATGTATGGGCTTATATTTGTTTCTGCGTCTTGGATGTTTCTTAATGTATGGCCTAGCTCAATTTGTGTGAGATGGTCCCCTGATGTTTATTTGATTATTTATTTATATATTTGTATGTGATAAAGATGCCATTGTTGATTTTTTGTATTTGTGTTTATTGCGATTTATGCGTACCATGCACAAGGTTCACCACTATCTGAATCAACGCTTTTTTTAAATTGAAATACTAGCCAACTGTAAAATACCTAATGTACTGTGACGACGAAGTCGAAGGTAAAGTTCACTGGACCAGTAACAGCACTAGCAGCCTATTCACTCTGCGTTCTCTCTCCTCCCATCATCATCGTCAGCCCACTTCCGTCCACTACTGGACAAAAGCCGGAGAGGCATGCCACTGAGCTCGGTCTTGAGTTTTTTTCCGACTGCTCTCAGTCACTTTTCGTGTGTCATGCTCCACCTAGCTGGAGGGCGTCCTACACAACGTTTGCCAAGCCATGGTCTCCACTTTAGAACACGTCTATCCCAACGTTTGTCGGTTCTGCGACAGATGTGACCGTCCAACTGCTACTTCAGCTTGCTAATCCTTTAATCCTTAAGAAGAGACTCCGAACATAGCCCTTTCCATAGCCCGCTGAGCGACTTTTAAGTAGTGAACCAATCGCACCGTCAGTGTCCACGTCTCGGCTCCGTATGGGTCTCCTCACATTTGCTGACGCGGAATCGGCTTTGGCCGATCAGAAAAACCTTTATGTCCATGCAATAAGACCTAAAAAGGGTGTTAACGGTTCGATTCAGCTCTCCCGGCGTCGAACGACGTCTTTTTAGGTCTTATTGCATGAACATGACGACACGTTGGCCTAGTTGGGACTGACCCTGCCTCCGAAGCCAGCGGTCCTGGGTTCAAATCCCGGTAAGGGCAGATTTGTGTGACGAGCGCGAATATTTGTTCCTGGGTCTTGGATGTTTTCTATGTATTTAAGTATGTATTTCTCTATTTAAGTATGTTTATCGTTGTCTAGTACCCATAGTACAAGCCTAGAGCTTAGTTTGGGACTAGATCAATTTGTGTGAGATTGTCCCCTGATATTTATTAATTTTATTTATTTATTTATTTACATAAAGGTTTTTCTGATCGGCCTTAGCCGATTCCGCGTCAATAAATGCGGGGAGACTCTTAGTCATAACTGGTAGGACACACTCGTTAAAAACTTTCGTCTTGAAGCGGCAATTAGGTACAATGAGTACATGAAAGAAAGAAAAAACATTTATTCGTGATAAACAAAAAGGAACAAAATACTAACATAGACAAAAGGCCTGTTGTCACGAAATGTCTAACTATCACGGTTCATGAGATGCAGCCTGGTGACAGACGGACGGATGGATAGGCAGCGGAGTCTTTTAGTAATAGGGTCCAGTTTTACCCTTTGGGTCTGGAACCCTAAAAAATAAAATTAATATAAAGAAATAAACTATTTAAGCTCTGGATAATATTTCTCATGCATACGACCAGTGCTCAAAAATTCGTCCTACAACACTGCCAGGTTTAACAGCTAAATAATTAATAAGAAATTGTAATCATGGCGATAGTATTATTATTTATTTGCACTTTCACTTTTACCCGTGTGGTTGCCGGGTTAGAATAGTGCCACTCCATGTCTTCCCGTGGATGTCGTGAGAGGCGACTAAGGGAATAAGGGCTTGTAGTACTGTTAGGCGATGGGCTTGCAACCTGTCACTAATACCTACACTGGGAAAAATCTTGGCCTGATTAAGCAAAATGTGGTTACAGAACTATCAAGAAGTCTTTGTAGAGTTGTTGATATTTCCGTAGCTCTGCCTACTCCACTTTTGGAATGAAGGCGTGATGTTATGTATGTATGTAATGATAGAGATGCCCTGAAACCATTATTGTATTGGACAAGCAGTGGTTACTTATTGGGTGTCTGAAAATAAAGTTCCTTTTGTGAGTGTATTTGCAATTTCTAACAGTTCTTAACATTTTGTATCCAAGATTTTTTCTTTGTTAATTTATTTTACGTTCAGAATTTGTTGGTTGTAGCGATTTGTCCTAACCAAATCGGGTTTCGAGTTTATGTACTCATTGGCGTTGACGCGCGGCTACTATCTGCTGCAGCCGCACGAATTACCGCCTAATGTATAACACATAAGGTACATAATGATTCCAGCTGACAGCGGGAGGCAAGTGGGTGCGGCTCGTGCCGTCCCTTCGGGGCACCCTGTACAGCCTCAGCGGGGACAACATTGAACCGCTGCCCTTCGATGCCGACCAGCTGCTGTCGTCTTCCTTCAAGTACTCTGACGACTTGGTCATCGCTGGTGAGTGACTCCTTATTTGACGACGCGCTTAGTCCAGCCCCCTATTTCACCATCTTGACAATGACAAGTGACAGGTGACAATTCGGTATACATCACAAAGTTAACACGCTGATACATCACTGGCTTTCATATAAACTGCGCCGTGTACACTGAAGTGTCACCTGTCACCTGTCATTGTTTTCCTCGATCGAACCCGGAACCACTAGTTTCGTAGGGTCACTAAACCCTACGAAAGTAGTGGTTCCGGGTTCGATTTCCGGTATGGGCAAGCATTTGTGTGGTCAGCGGCTGTTCTTTGTTTTTGAGTCAAGGAAATTTTCTATGTATTTCTATGTATTAGTATGTTTATCGTTGTCTACTAGCCTACAGCTTAGTATGGGGCTAGATACGTTGGGGTGAAATTGTCCCCCTATTTATGAATTTTCTGATATTTACGCGCGAGTACTTAGTCTCGTATGTTTTCTATGTTTTTAACCTTTTGAACGCCAAGCAGCGAAGTAATACGACGCTTCTCAGACGCCACAGTCTTTGATCAATGTTTGACGGCAATTGCCGACGTTTAGTGTCATTGCCACAAATTTCTGACGACGTGATTTGCCGGCTTTGGCGTTCAAAAGGTTTGTTTCTCTATTTAAGCATATTTATCGGTGTAGTGTGTAGTACAGTCGGTCTTAAAAATAGCTGCACACTTGCGTACCTTGTCGCTTTAACACCTTCAACAGATTAGTGTACCTGTTCAAACATGACGTTAAATTGACAAAGCACAGCAAGTGTGTAGCTACTTATTAGGCCGACCATACCATTAGGGTAGACCATAGTTTAGGACTGTGTCAATATGTGTGAGATTGTGCCCTGGCGGGCGATTTCGAGTTTCACTCGAAACTGAGCAAAAACAGTGAGACCGTATTTTTGAAATGCGAGCGATAGAAATATAGAAACGTGTGGTCCACACCATTCGTTTTCAATTCTATCATTAGAAAATTGTTTTGACATAACATCACGCCTTTATTCCCAGAGTGGGGTAAGCAGAGCAACAGAATACCAACAACTCTAAACTTGTTGATAGTTCAGTAACCACATTTTGCATAGTCAGGCCAAGATGTTTACCAGTGTATTAGTGACAGGTTGCAAGCCCATCGCCTAACAGTACTACAAGCCCTTATTCCCTTAGTCACCTCTTACGACATCCACGGGAAGACATGGAGTGGCACTATTCTAACCCGGCAACCACTCGGGGTAAAAGTGTAAGAAAACTGAAAGTGCAAATAAATAATAATACCACCGCCATAATTACAATTTCTTATTGTGTAAAGGTTTATTTATATTTTATATTCAAACACGATTAAAAAAACGGGCGATTATCGACTTTATGCTTACAACGAAACATGTGAATATATTAAGATACCGTACACGAAATTTTGCCGATTTCGCTGATTTTCATGATTTTACAGACGTGATTTTACTGTTGAAATACTTTACTTCTACAAATTTTAATGCGCATCACGAAAGATAATTTCGATTTTCAACGAATGTATGAAATAGTTTTTTGTTTTTATTATTTAATTTTGATTAATCGACCTGAAACCGGCGACTGTTTCGTGAGTTTTGCTTTAAGAGGTTTAGAATATCACGAACCGTTTTGACGTCTTAAAGGTATGAAAAAAAAGCAATTTATTGCTGTAAAAGTTGTCTAAAAAACGAATTACTTTTTACCACCTTTATATATTTTTTTTGTGTAAAAAAATTATGAACTTGATAAAATTTTATAGAAAATGGACAAAAAATAGTTTTAAATTTCGGCTTCTTAAAACATTCTTTTATGAAATTAAAAGAACAGTAATAAACTTCAGTTCAAAATCAATCCATTGCCTTAAAAATACATCCAAAAATTAAATAGCAATATGTTTTAAAATAACCTAAATCCCGAATTTAAATTCTCGACAAAGATAAAAAAGTAGCTCATTCATTCGTAACTCATTTATTCGATCATAGCTGAAATGATATATCATGATGTGCGTTAAAACTTATAGATAAGCAGTATTTAAATTGTAAAATCACGAAAATAAGCAAAACTGGCAACATTTCGTATACGGCCTCTTAAGTCAATCACTAGGCTTTCGAGTGAGAGCTTTCAAAAATACGGGATAATGGGTTCATGACAAAATAATAGCGACAATTTTCGTGTGCCTAATATTTTCTATCACTAGACTTTGATATCGAGCGCTCGAAAGTCAAAAATCACCCCCCAGGTGCTTACTTATTCTTATGCCACAGGTGGCTTTTGTGATTGTTGATAAGGTGTATTATAGGTATTATAACGTCATGAAATACTAAATTATAAATGTTTGTAAATTATTAATTATCATGTTCCGTTGATAACGGTAATCCATTCGCTTCAATTGTAACTGTTTATCACGCTTCGGTATAAGGTCATGTGGCGTGATTCAAGTGTTTGGTGATAAACTTGTTTATAGACATCTATGAAGTTGAAAATATGTACATTTTTAACTAACTTGTAGCTATGGAATCAAGCCTTGGAAGTGAATAGGGAACAAGCATGAAAAACAGAATTGAGTTTCATTGATACGATTTAGGAGGAAATGTAAAAAAAAACGTATAAAACGCAATACACTAAGTTTTGACCCGTTTGTTAAGATTTTCTATGAAAACAAAACTTGTTAAAATTTTAAAACTTCTTTTAATGTTTAGATTGTTTTTTTTATTCAATGATATTGGCTTAAACAAAGTAATTTCTGAAATAAATGCATATATTTCTTTATCTGGTCCATATATTTTAAACATGGAACAACAGCTGTGACGTTATTACTGTCGTCGATTTTGTATGGAGTGTTTTTGCAGGGGGTCTGAACTGTGACTTTTTAAAGCTTCACATCTTATGAAAAAATAACATGACAATTGTTTCGCGAATACAGTTATTCTTCTCTTTCATAACATTTTCCAGAGCTTAAGAAAAAAAATGCATGTCCTCTATTTTAACCTATTTTTAATATTCGGCTTTACTTGAAATTTTACATCCTAAAGTAATGGTGATGACACTACCATAATATGGTACCGTCAAGCTGACGGAAGGTTGCCATAGGAACTCCTCAATGGGAAATAGTAGGCCCGTCGAGTATGGATTCGTTTGACTTGTCTTTTAAATGTGAGTTCCTTATCAGTGACACAACCTCAGTCAGGAATAAAAAAACTTATTCAATAATATGTATGTGACAGTCCCCTTGACACTCCTAACGTCATGTCTCAACTTGTTTGATTGTTACAGCTCTAATCCCTACTTATCCTCTTATCAGACCCTGTGTGCTGGTGTAGTACATAATCAAAACAATTTAGTTTAAACTATATTTTAATGAGTATAAAGTTAATTTTTATTCGTTTAAAAATTTAATTACTTAAATATAGGTCTTTTTTGAAAAAGATCTAAGCGTAAGCTTGATTATAATATTATTTGGTGTCTGTTTTTTCTTGAAAAAACAAATTCAAAATAATAACATTTACATTAGTGGTTTTTGAATAGCTATCTATTAATATAACACTCGATGTTGTAAAGAGAAAAATGTATTTTTACCCTTGCTTTGCCTGTTAAAGAGGTGCCCTAAAATATGTTTTTTTTTCACTTAATGTCATCATCAATCTTAGTTAACGGTATAAATATCTGTGTACAACATTTCAGTTTAGTAACTGATAGTTTCTGAGAAAAAGCGAGTTTTTTTTAATGGTAACGAGCACTTAGGCCACCGGATGGTAAGTGGAATATGACCCATAGACATTTAAATTCTCAAGACTATAATCCTAAGACCTCAAATGCGTTGCCAACCCTGAGGACTAAGATGGAATGCCTCTATGCTAGTAATTTCTCCGGTTGTCTTATCCCCTCACCGGAACACAACAATGACAGTGTGACTTAGGTTCAGACAGACAGACGGGAGTTGTAGACGAACAGACGGAAATGGTGAAACAGTAAGGGTTTCTAGTTTGAGAACCCGAAAAAGTGTACCGAGTACAAGTCTTCTGAGGTTCAAGTGAAAAAGGTTATAACTCACGTTATACTCTGTATGTGATTAATAACCTTTTTATCACGAACTAAGGCGACTTATATCGTGTAGGGCCCAAGGTAACAAATATTGCAATGAACATGCTCTCTGCGGTTGTGACTAACTAAGTAACCAGTCGTATGGACGTAATAGCGCTGAGTCATTGAACACAATAAACCGAGCGGTTATCGCTGTCACGCCGCGTTTTATTTTGTTGTTTGGCTTCTACACGTATCGCATGATTTTTCTTAAAGTATGTCGTTTCGGATATGTAATATTTCGTGTCTTATGGTTTTCTAGCTATTGCCCGCGTAGAAAATAAAACAAAGTAACTTTCTATTGGTAAAATATTTTTTCAAAATCGATTCAGTACATTCAGAGATTACCCTCAACAACCTAACAAACTCACAAACTATACCATGAATAAACCATTAACTTTTTATAACATCATTATAGATTACAAACTTCACACGTTTCTATGTTTAGTATCTTGTGAGTCGACTCAAATTTGGAGTACCTACATTTGTAAACTCGAAAACTATGCGATTTTGTGTTGCCTAAGAGCTGATTCTGTAGTTGTAGAGTAGAAAAAATGCGAACGATTAATCTGTCTTGGATGTTTTCTATGTATTTAAGTATGTATTTCTCTATGTAAGTATTTTTATCGTTGTCTAGTACCCATAGTACAAGCCTAGAGCTTAGTTTGGGACTAGCAACAGTGTTTGCATTGTTGTGTTCCGGTGTGGGGATAAGACAACCGGTGAAATTACTAGCATAGAGGCATTCCATCTTAGTCCTCAGGGTTGGCAACGCATTTGAGGTCTTAGGATTATAGTCCTGAGAATTCAAATGTCTATGGGTCTCAGATTCCACTTACCATCAGGTGGCCTGAGTGCTCGGGTGCCTTCTCCTTAACATAAAAAAAAAAAAGAAGGTCAATTTGTGTGAGATTGTCTTGTGATATTATTATTAATTATCAGATCATTACCTAATCGATTGCATTTTTTATACGGCTGCGATACGGCCAGCACGAGTTGTATTTTCTCGCTTGTTACTTAGTTACTAACTACGTTGAGTGGAATTCCAGAGCGACAATCCAGTCAAATACTACAATATTAAATGTTTAAATCATCTAAAAGATACATCTACAAATCCTTTGCCAAAAAAACAATACCTGTTTTGCTCTGTATGAAGTGTGGCTTGATATATGTTTTCGTCACCCAGGTGCGAAAGAAACGCTCTGGCAGGGCATAGACACGGCCACCGGCAACGTCCTATACGAGTGTGGGTCCACCGGGTGCAGCAGCGAGCAGCAGGCCACGGGCGCCGGGCGCCACGTGCTCGTGCTGCGCCGCCACGGCAACACCGTGCGCGCGCTCGACCCGCGCTCCGGGCAGGAGAAGTGAGTACAGCACGCGGCGGGCAGTACTGATGTTCTTGCCGAATATTGTATGCTTTTAGCGGTAAAGCACGAAATCGATGCGCACACGTCACTGTTTTATGTTAATTTCACTGCAACTCCGATAGTTATCTAAGAAAATATAATCAATAAAAACGTTATTTTATTGGTAAATAATATGATATTTCGTCCATAGATGGAACTTCAGCGTAGCAGAGCACCAACTGGCGCTAGCCGCTAGCCCCGAGTGCCTCGGGCCGGCGGGCGCGGGCGCCGGGCCCGTCGACGTCCGCGTCGCCATGCCCGAGGGGACCGTGGGCGTCGCACGTCAAGGTGCCGCGGACCTGTGGCAGCGCCAGGTGAGAGAAGTGAGAGAGAGAGAGTGCGCGGCGCCAGGTGAGAGAAGAGAGAGTGAGTACGTGGTGCCAGGTGAGAGAGAGATAGGGAGTGCGTAGTGCCATGCCCGAGGGGACCGTAGCGTCGCGCGCCAAGGTGCCGCGGATCTTTGGCAGCGCTAGGTGAGAGAAGTGAGAGAGAGAGTGTGCGCGGCGCCAGGTGGGAGAAGAGAGAGTGAGCGCGTGGTGCCAGGTGAGAGAGAGATAGGGAGTGCGTGGTGCCATGCCCGAGGGGACCTTCGGCGTCGCGCGCCAAGGTGCCGCGGATCTGGCAGCGCCAGGTGAGAGAAGTGAGAGAGAGAGTGAGTGCGTGGTGCCAGGTGAGACAGAGATAGGGAGAGCGTGGTGCCATGCTCGAGGGGACCGTGGGCGTCGCGCGCCAGGGCGCCGTGAATCTGTGGCAGCGCCAGGTGAGAGAAGTGAGAGATAGAGAGAGTGCGCGGTGCCAGGTGAGAGAAGAGAGAGTGAGTGCGTGGTGCCAGGTGAGAGAAAGATAGGGAGTGCGTGGTGCCATGCCCGAGGGGACCGTCGGCGTCGCGTGCCAAGGTGCCGCGGATCTGTGGCAGTGCCAGGTGAGAGATGTGAGAGAGAGAGAGATAGAGAGATAGAGAGAGAGAGTGCGTGGTGCCAGGTGAGAGAAGTGAGAGTAAGTGCGTGGTGCGAGGTGAGACATAGATAGGGAGTGCGTGGTGCCATGCTCGAGGGGACCGTGGGCCTCGCGCGCCAGGGCGCCGCGGATCTGTGGCAGCGCCAGGTGAGAGAAGTGAGAGAGAGAGAGAGTGCGCGGCGCCAGGTGAGAGAAGAGAGAGTGAGTGCGTGGTGCCAGGTGAGAGAAAGATAGGGAGTGCGTGGTGCCATGCCCGAGGGGACCGTCGGCGTCGCGTGCCAAGGTGCCGCGGATCTGTGGCAGTGCCAGGTGAGAGATGTGAGAGAGAGAGAGATAGAGAGAGAGAGTGCGCGGTGCCAGGTGAGAGAAGTGAGAGTAAGTGCGTGGTGCCAGGTGAGACATAGATAGGGAGTGCGTGGTGCCATGCTCGAGGGGACCGTGGGCGTCGCGCGCCAAGGTGCCGTGGATCTGGCAGCGCCAGGTGAGAGAAGTGAGAGAGAGAGAGTGCGCGGCGCCAGGTGAGAGAAGAGAGAGTGAGTGCGTGGTGCCAGGTGAGAGAGAGATAGGGAGTGCGTGGTGCCATGCCAGAGGGGACCGTGGGCGTCGCGCGCCAAGGTGCCGCGGATCTGTGGCAGCGCCAGGTGAGAGAGAGAGAGAGAGAGAGAGAGAGAGAGAGAGAGAGAGTGCGCGTTGCCAGGTGAGAGAAGAGAGAGTGAGTGCGTGGTGCCAGGTGAGACAGAGATAGGGAGAGCGTGGTGCCATGCTCGAGGGGACCGTGGGCGTCGCGCGCCAGGGCGCCGTGAATCTGTGGCAGCGCCAGGTGAGAGAAGTGAGAGATAGAGAGAGAGTGCGCGGCGCCAGGTGAGACAAAACAGAGTGAGTGCGTGGTGTCAGGTGAGACAGAGATAGGGAGTGCGTGGTGCGCTCGCTATGAGTATGAGCAAACGACGGCATTTAAAATATATGAATGGATGCTGTCTCTAGCTGGGCGCGCCCGTGGCGGGCATGTGGCGGCTGCAGGCGGGCGCGCTGAAGACCATCGACGTGCTGTGGGAGTGCACGCGCGCGCTCTCCGACCGCGACGCGCACCCGCCCTCGCTCTACATCGGCCTCCACCGCACACAGGTTACTGCAACTATACTACACTGTGCATCAAGGGGATAGTTAACGAGGGTGTTAAAACACTTGAGTTTGTTATCCCCTTACTGCCCGCGATACAAACAATGTTTTTCATCAGAATTGCAAGGAAACAAAAAAAAAAGACTAAGTCTAAGTTTAAGTATTCGAAGTTGATTGTGCGTTAATTGTTTGTAATGTTTAGATGATTGCGTTATATAAGTCTAGCTCATAATCATTAGTGCATTTGTGCATTTCTATCAATTGCCTACCCCAAAGTACGTAACAATAGTTATTAGATCTGGACTTAATTTTATGTGTAATATGTGTTTTAAACTCTAAACTTTCTAAATTATTTTCGAAAATACTGCCGCAAAATATGGTTCCCTAAGACGTATAAAACGTACAGTAGAAGATATCCATCACGGAAGTGGAAATAGAAACACAGCTGTAATTAATGCCTTAAAATATGCAAAGTCGCGAAAACAAAAGAAACAACGTCAGAAATAGTGCATAATTTCTTCAGAAACACTGATGCGCATCGCAACGAGACCTCTAAGCTAGTTTCGCCATGCAATCAGTCGCGAGTGTCGCTTCGAGGCCTGGTCACGTTTTGTGTTTCATTTTGTTAAAATTCAGTAAATAGGTATAGAATGTTATTTGTTTCATTTGTTATCTAATAAGGGTTCCGTATCCAAAGTGTAAAATGGGAGAAGACTCCGCTGTCCGTCCGTCCGTCTGTCACCAGGCTGTATCGCATGAACCGTGATAGCTAGGCAGTTGAAATTTTCACAGATGATGTATTTCTGTTGCCGCTATAACAACAAATTCAAAAAACAGAATAAAAATGTGTCATATTTGCCGTTTTTTGCTCGGTATTAATATGCTCGTCTTCGCGCGTGAGTCCGACTCGCACTTGGCCGGTTTTTTAGTATTTGGTAAGGATTGCTTAAAACAAGTACTATATAAAATACCTCGACGTGTCATCTCTTTCCCCAGCTGTACATCCAAGAGAGCCAGCTTTACGCGCAGAAGTTAGAAACCTCTGTGTCGGCCCAGCCACTGCCGTGGAAGCTGAAACATTCGCGCCCGCTCATAAACGGCGGCGATACGGCGCTCTCGGTACAGGATCCGCCGCCTAATACGCTGTCGCTTATCACCCTGTACGGGGCCACGGGACAGACCGGTGAGCGAACATACGTTTCTTTAAATACGCTGTTATATGCTTCGCTTATAATAGTTTAGGAGGTAGCGACATAGAAGTACCGCCATATAAAGAGTTATTTTAGGAGCAATTAACTCGTTTCATTTTCTAAAACTTATACTGTATAGTCCATTCGCTTAGATAGTATCGCACCCCCGGCACGCAATTGTAGTTATATTGTAAAATAATAAAATACGAATTTAACATGATGTAAACTGCCAAATTCACTTGCGGGTACGCCACTCGCATTCTTTGTTTACGCGGCGGCATCCTTTGACGAAAGGCGGCGCGGTACAAAGGCGACGACACTATCTAGGCGAATAGATTATATATGAAAAATATCACTAAGGAACGATTTCATCCTCATTAACTGTGTCTTTTTATTATGTATGCATCCATAGTTGTTTTTTGTGCACATACTTAACGGATTTCATGATTTCATTCATGGAGTAGGATTGGCTATAATTTACCCTGTGACCTTCGATATTGTAGGGATGCTGCCTGCAAATAGGCAGAAATAAGTATTTTTTTTAATTTCTGTTGGAATCTATACGTCATCTATAGATGGCAGCGCGTGGCCTGGTGGCGTACTGCGCTCGAAATTATAACGTTTTACAAAAGTATAAAGCTTATTTGAGCCTGATTTATACGGGTTTTAAACGGGAATGGAATGAACTACCCAATGCCAGGCATCACTCTCGTGATTGGTTAGAATCTCTTTAAAAGTCCATTAGAAACTGACCTCTTTTGCGCTCAACAGACTGGGCTTTAAATAGTGAAATTGGTTTTTCCACAAAATTTTAAGTTTTGACTCCTTATAACCGATGCTGCGAAGGTATTCCGTATTTAACAATCATGATGATGACATGATGTTTTTATTTCCGAAACCGTAAACTTTTCAGGATTGTTATTAAACAAACGTTACCTAACCTAATACCCCTAACGGGTTCTATACAATGGCCTTTTAAAAAGTCCCGATAAGTTTAAGGATTCTGAAATAAATCCATTGTATATTATGAGGACCATTATGTAACCTATTATGTATTTTGATCATTATATATTATGTTAAAATCCCATATATTTTTCAAGCGACCTTCAGGTCTCACTTGTTATCAAACTATATCTATCATTTTCAGCCAACCACGGCTTCTTCCTCTACATGCAAGAGACCTGCGACCAAGCGGTCCAGGTGTCGGAGGACCTCCCGGACCCTCCCCCCACCCCTAGCCCCCCTAATCCCCCCAACGACGAGCACCACCACATCCACGTGCACGTGTACTCCCTCTGGTTCTGGTGGAAGGAAGTACTGCTGATAGCTGTCAGTTCAGCACTGCTCATGAATCTGATGATCTGGCCGAGGTTCTTCGCGCCTAAATTCAGGGCGCCCACGCCGATGCCTAGCGAACATCAGGTAACTACCAGCTTTTTGTCTGTGGCCGAGGAAATGTGAAACCATAAAGCCCACTGCTGCGCACGGTCAAGCTATACACGTGGGTACAAAAACGTACACGATAGCGTGCGTGGCAGGCAAAGCCCCACCGCGACCCAAAGCTGGGTACAAATCTGAGCGGCTCAGTCTGAGGCATGCTCGCCCCGCGCAGCGAGCTGCTCGCGACCAAAACTTGCACTTAAACAGGCGCGGGTGAGGCAGCGTGCTCGCCAAAAGCCGACTTTTCACAATGGCGTCGGACACGATAACAGCCGCTGAGCCGCAAATTCACTGAATTATTAACAAAATGAAGAAAAAATCGCTTCGGTGGTAGAACGGCTCAGCAACTTCATCAAATTTGTACGCGCCCCGCCCACAAACAAGTTATAACTTGTGGTTCTGCCCGCGTCACGCTCGGATACACGTCCAAATTACGCGAGGCACGCACAATGAGGCGCCTTTCAGCATGATCAAAAGACCGACTCTCGCCGGCTCGCCGCGCGCCGCTCGCACTCTGCTTGCGCACAGCTTGTGAGCGCGTACGAATTTGAGCAAAATAGTGAGCCGTGCGTGCCTCAACCCGAGGCTGCTCTAATTCGTACCCACCTCAATACGTGTCGCTTTCGAGTGAACGTGCCCGTGAGTTGCAGTGGAAAGTTGGCTTCAAGGGCGTCGCACCCCGCACGCGCGCGCATGACAATGTGGGGAATGCAGACACGCAGCTGACCAACGTAGCCACGTGGCCCACACGTTTAACGTGTGCGTGCATTGGTTGCTGTAAAAATGTTGAAACACGTATCCAGATCAATGGAGCCACGTGGGCGACGTGTAGCTTGTCCGTGCCCAGCGTGCGCAGCAGTGGGGCTCCGGCTCAAGAGCTACCGGCTTCCTCGCTCAACCTATTAGTATTGCTATTCAGCAAAGATATGCTGCCAACGGGTCCCTATTGACTGCCATAAAGTTAAAGTTTCGATTACTGTTGGCCAAAACGTTTTACATTATACTTATTTTTAGTCAAAATGTTAAAAGTTAAACTTCATAAGGTCAAAATATGTGTGTTGTACTTTTATGATTACCAAAATCGTAAAAGTACAACACATACAACTTGAAGTAACTAACGTTTTTAAGGGCGACTATTACAGACCTATAAAACAATTCGTATAAAGTTCATAAATACTATTCTATATTTAAACAAAATGCATGATGAAACAGGGTAGACGGAGCTCCGCTTGGCGGAGCTCCTATTTCCGGGTAGTTAAGGCCTTCGGCCTTGACGCAATACTAACCTAACCTATTGATCTAAATTTATCGTCTATAGCAGGAGTTTTTTGAGTAGGCGGAGCCCCTCGTACCCCTCTCCGCTTCCACTAAGTGTTGCCTTTGAATGATTTAAAAAAATGGTGTAATAAACATTTGGTAGAAAAACGGTAAGAATAAAAATAATTGATATTATAAAAAATATCCCCTAAAATATTTCTGACTGATCATAAATATGCCTTTGAATGTTGTAGGGTTTAATGTTATGCCTTTTGTATATTATAATCTTTTACATTATGGATAATTAACGTTCGGATTATAAAGCGTTATTACCTAAAATTTGTATGACTTGCGATAGTTATGATTATAATGGGTACAAAAGTCTGACTTTCAATAATCGAAACAATAAATGTATGGCAGTCAAAGGGATCCCGCTGCCAACATCTCCGCCCTCATAACCCAATAGGCAGTATCTGCATTTCGATAGCTAAAGCAGATTCAATCCTACTTCGTTAGTAATAAGGTTACTTCCACGCCACGCTATGGCACGCTATTTTGAAAAGAACCTTGGGAAGGGTTATACCCAGCAGTGGATGATGTATATGTTGTGTTTCAGGAGTATATAGTAGTAGAGCGCCACTACGAGCGGCCTCCGCCCACGAGCGCCGAGTACTGCGGCCGGTACGAGGCCGACTTCACGGCGCTGCGCTGCCTGGGCCAGGGCGGGTTCGGGGTCGTGTTCGAGGCTCGGAACAACATCGACCACTGCTCGTATGCCGTCAAGAGGATCACCCTGCCCAGGCGGTGAGTGTAGCCTGTAATACTGTTACTGTGTATAGTCTGTAATACTGTTACTGTGTATAGTCTGTAACACTGTTACTGTGTATAGTCTGTAACACTGTTACTGTGTATAGTCTGTAATACTGTTACTGTGTATAGTCTGTAATACTGTTACTGTGTATAGTCTGTAATACTGTTACTGTGTATAGTCTGTAACACTGTTACTGTGTATAGTCTGTAACACTGTTACTGTGTATAGTCTGTAATACTGTTACTGTGTATAGTCTGTAATACTGTTACTGTGTATAGTCTGTAATACTGTTACTGTGTATAGTCTGTAATACTGTTACTGTGTGTAGTCTGTAATACTGTTACTGTGTATAGTCTGTAATACTGTTACTGTGTATAGTCTGTAATACTGTTACTGTGTATAGTCTGTAATACTGCGGCAGTCCAGACTCATGATACTGACTTCACAGCACTGTCTAGGGCAGGGTTGGTTCCATTCCATCTTAATAATACAATAGGGTCTATAAGATGCGTTTTTCAATAAAGACTGGTTGACTTTAGCGACATTTTCGTTTGTCAAAAATTTGTCACGAATGTAATCAGTTGTTCATTGACGCTGTTATTTAGGTTGTGTCATTGTCGCCACATTATACCAAGTGACGTCAGTGCTCGTTTCCAATCCATACTGCCGTAGTATGAATGTGAAAGCAACTCTGTCTGTCTGTTTCTAGCTTTCACGAATAAACCGCTAAACCGATTTAGATGATAAAGACTTATTATACCGAAAGCGGAGGGAATAGCGATAAACGGAGTCGCGGGAAACAGGTAGTATGTTATATAATTGTTTTTTTTTTAGTGAGTCTAAACGCGAGCGCGTGTTGCGCGAGGTGCGCGCGCTCGCCAAGCTGGAGCACGAGCACATCGTGCGGTACTTCAACTCGTGGGTCGAGGAGCCGCCGCCCGGCTGGCAGGAGCAACGCGACGTGCTCTGGAGACGGTAACACACACACACACACACACACACACACACACACACACACACACACACGCGCGCGCGCGCGCCCGCACGCCCGCACGCACGCACTATACAGTGGTGGGGAAATACGAAATCATATAAAATACAAGGAAACTGTCTTAAGAATCATTAGGGCTTTTTTGTTAAAACATTTATAAGGTGGCTTATTATATTGGTAGGTAGTGAGTTGTCCGTGAAAATGAACAAAATTGCGAAATTCATGTAAGGATCATTTCATTAAATGATTAAATGATAACAAAAATGTATGTATGTAAAAATATTGTAACAGCAGAAGTTGGTCAAATTTGCTAATATGTTTTTTCATACAATTTGTAAGTAGTGTTTAACTTTTTAACAATATTATTTCTTTACAAGTAGAAATAATATAGATAAAAAAATACAAATTAATATTTACGTAAGTTTGTTTTGTCGTGATAATCACTATGAATGCGTCGGTGGATAGGGAAACAGTCCGTTTGGGTAACACAACTCCATCCATTGCCTGATTTCCAGCCCCTGCATTATTTTTCAGTGAACTAAACGTGTCAGTGGAGATGTCGGAAGACTGCACGGTGGAGTCCCCCACGCCGCGCGCGCGCGAGGCCAGCGTCAAGTTGAACCTGCACAAGACCCTCGACGAGTGCGTGGACGCGCTCGACTTCGAGAAACAGCTGACCGCTGCCAAGAGGAACAGGTTTGTGCCCCAAACCCTTAGAGCGTCAATGGCTTAGTGGCTATGAGGGTCAACTCGCGATCGTGAGGTACAGAGTTCAAATCCCCGCGGGTCACTTGAGTTTTTCTAACTTAAGTACATTACTCGGTGCTCTTACGGCGACGGGAACAGTTGAAAAAAAAAGTGTAAAAAGGGTAATTGCACAAAAGATCCTAAAAGAACCCATCTTTAAGAATTAAGAGACGAATAAGATTTATGACCTCAAACCCTTCATACTAACTATGGACTAGTATGGACATTACATAATGTGATCAGATCAAAAATCTACTCTATATTAGCAAAATTGATAACACAAAAAAAACTTCCGAAACAATGTTTAAAAAAAATCTAACGTACCTATTTTTTTTTAATTATCACAAGAAAATTAAGGCCAGCCAATGAATAAAATATAGACTTCAAGTTTTAAGGGCCTAATTATAGTTTTCTATTTTAAAAACGAAACCCTTAGTGCGCTGATTCGACTCGACTTGACTGATAAGGGCAATTAAGTGTAAACAAATTAGTAAGTTTTTTTTATATTAAGGAGAAGGCACACGAGCACTCGGACCACCTGATGGTAAGTGGAATCGGAGACCCATAGACATTTGAATTCTCAAGACTATAATCCCAAGACCTCAAATGCGTTGCCAACCCTGAGGACTGCGATGGAATGCCTCTATGCTAGTAATTTCACTGGTTGTCTTATCCCCACACCGGAACACAACAATGCGAACACTGTGGCTTGGGAGGTGATTAATGGATAAGATGGTGGTAGCGATCCGAATGGACCCTGCTCAGGGTCCTACCACCACTAAGTTGATTATAATTTAAGTTTTCTTGTTTAATACCTAGATCACTAAGCTGCAACGACTCGTTCAGCATAGTATTCGACGAGCAAGCCGGCGCGCCGCCCAAGTCCAACGAGGATTCCTTCATAGTGTTCGCGGACGACGAGTGTAGCGAGCGACACTCGCAACGCCACTCGGAGGCCAGGGAGGGCTCCGTCGATAAGAGGCTCGAGAGAGTTAAGGAGTGCGAGAGCTATGCCAAGACTGAGAGTACGGGGAAGAAGAAAAAGGTGAGGAAATTAAATGGACGCCGAGCGTCCAGTGGCGCCCTCATCACTTTTATTCTGTTTTCTAATAAACTAAAGCATTATCTTAAAATCTAAGAGCGCTTTACTGTTGTACAAATGTATACACTACTAGCGACCCGCCCTCGCTTCGCCCCGGATTAAAGTATTATACCATATAAACCTTCCTCTTGAATCACTCTATCTATTAAAAAAACCGCATCAAAATCCGTTGCGTAGTTTTCAAGATCTAAGCATACATAGGGACAGACAGCGGAGAGCGACTTTGTTTTATACTGTGTAGTGATTTATAGAGAATATCGGCGCCATCTAGTGAAAAAAGTGAGGCGCGGTAGCCCTCATTAACAACAAATATGTTAGGAGTATCGTTTCGGTGTTGTAAAAGCTTAAAAGTGCCGTTTTTTTTTTTTTATGCTAAGTAGAAGGCACCCGAGCACTCAGGCCACCTGATGGTAAGTGGAATCCGAGACCCATAGACATTTGAATTCTCAAGACTATAATCCTAAGACCTCAAATGCGTTGCCAACCCTGAGGACTAAGGTGGAATGCCTCTATGCTAGTAATTACACCGGTTGTCTTATCCACGCTATGTTATTATGTCTGTTATGCGGCAATGCTCGTAGGTTATAGACTTTTCTGCGGACTTATTATTATTCAACCGCGATGAGTTTACACTTGCAATAGCTGTCAGTTCATATGAACTTTGACGTATTTATATGACAAAACTGTCACCGCCAAGACTATTCTAATCGCGGTTTGATAATATCAGTGATCGGCACGAGCCGTGCCACGTGGTGTCAATGACCTCAATCATTATGTTAAAATGGATATTCCCCGGGATTCCAGCATTCGAATCGGTAAAGGAAAATAATATATTCTCTTTTCTGTAAGTATGTAACGGGGATGAATGATTATATTTTAAACTACAGTATTATATATGAGTGCACGTAATATTTTACGCAGTATAAAATAAAACCAAAGTTTATCAATATTTTCTTTAATGAAAAATGATACATTTTATGAGTTTATTAAGTATTCTGACTTCTATTTAAAAATACATAACATAAGACGACACGCTAGCCTAGTTGGGAGCGACCCTGCCTTTGAAGCTAGGGGTCCTGGGTTCAAATCCCGGTAAGGGCAGATATTTGTGTGATGAGCACGAGTATTTGTTCCTGAGTCTTGGATGTTTTCTATGTATTTAAGTATATATTTCTCTATATAAGTAAGTTTATCGTTGTCTAGTACCCATAGTACAAGCCTAGAGCTTAGTTTGGGACTAGGTCAATTTGTGTGACATTGTCCTGTGATTATTATTATATTATTATTTCCACTTTGAATCCCGCGGTGGCACGGGTCGCGCCGATCACTGCTTATTATGTATGTTGTTGAAATGTATAAATGACAGATAAAAGTACTAGGAACAAACTTTTAAGAAACCGGTAGTATTGTAACAACGAATATATCCAACAGAAGGGCCACACGCGGCACTGGTCGTTAGACATGGTCGTGCGCGAGAGCGAGACGCCAACAGCATCCAAGATGTACCTCTACATACAAGTGAGTTCGTATTATTATCATTATTATTGTGGATATTTATTTAAAATCTTTGAGTTGAGTTTTTTACCATAAATGTTAAGATATAAAAGTAAAATAACAATACTCATATAAAAAACAAATATTATAAATGGAAATGAAAATTAATGAAAATGAAAAAAAGTACAGTTTTTCGATTAGTGGGTGTCCCTTTTTAAGCAAACAAATACCTGTGCTAAGGGAAGTGTGTGTGTGTGTGTGTGTGTGTGTGTGTGTGTGTGTGTGTGTGTGTGTGTGTGTGTGTGTGTGTGTGTGTGTGTGTGCGTGCGTGCGTGTGTGTGTGTGCGTGCGTGTCGTGCAATTTGTTGTTGCTACGTATGTTTAAGAATACGCATATTTAAATAAAAAACCTAACCTACGGTTGCCCCCGGCAGCTGGGCAGGGCTCAAGCTACCGGTGGTTAGGGCTGCAGAGGGAGGAACCTCCTCACAATACGTGCCGTGGCGAGGAGTACTGCTTTCTGTGGTGGCTTGATCCAGCCACCTAGCGAGAGTCTCTTAAGGTGTTGGTCGAGACTCTTCGTTGTTATTATTTTTGTTACGTACGTGGGGGTAGGTTACTAAAAAAAATGCACAAATGTACCGATAATTAAGAGCTAGACTTTACTAACCCACTGACTTGAACGTTACAAACAATTATCGCACAATAAACTTCGAATACTTAGATGATCGCTTGGTTCGCTCTTGTTCGCACTGTTCGCTCTTCAAATAAAGAATGAATCGTAGTGGTATCGTTCCAGCCTTGCGAATGACCGATGAACCGCCGAGGACGTTCTAGAGAATTCGTTATCAAAGGTTGTACACATTGCGACCTTGTATTACAATAGCGATGGCCTTGGTCATGATTTCGATTGATCCCGTTCCGTTCCGCGACGTCTTTAGCTCGGCGTCTCTTACCTACCTACCTAACCTAACCTAACCTACAATATAAATAAAAACAACAGTTAGATGGAAAATTCTCATATGTAATATAAAAAATCTGTGAAAAACTTAAGTATAGCCCTGCTTGCATGTAATTGTAACACATCTGTGTTTGACGACACGGTGGCCTAGTTGGGAGTGACCCTGCCTCCGAAGCCTGCGGCCCTGGGTTCAAATCCCGGTAAGGGCACATTATCTGTGTGATGAGCGCGAATATTTGTTCCTGGGTCTTGGACGTTTTCTATGTATTTAAGTATTTATTTATCTATATAAGTATGTTTATCATTGTCTAGTACCCATAGTACAAGCCTAGAGCTTAGTTGGGTTGGGTGCTTTACTTAAATATATGGCTGTATACTGTTCAGATGCAGCTGTGTCTCCGAGACAGTTTACACGACTGGCTGAGACACCATCGCTCCAGAGAAGCGCGCGGCGATCGGGTGAGTGCGCCATCTTGTTTTACCATTTTCTATTTTCAAAAGTCTAAATATTAGTAAATATTATTAATTTATTAACATCGAGATATCTGCCGAATGTTACCTCGCGTATCTTCTCCTTTTTTTTCGTGTTCAAGTATAATCCATTCGCTTAGACAGTGTCGTCACCTTTGCATCGCGCCGTTTCGGCACGCATCGCCTTTTGTCAAAGGATGCCGCCGCGTAAACAAAGAGTGCGAGCGGCGTACTCGCCGCAAGTGAATTTGGCAGTTTACATCGAGTTAAAATCGTATTTTATTACATTAACCACAAGTGTGTGTGGATGTAGCGACACTATCTAAGGGAATGGACTGGGAGCCAAAAACATAATTTGGGAGAAACTGTAAATATTTCAGGACCATCGTGTAGAACCCTATATTTATTTATTTAAAATTTATTGCACATAAACACAAGGTATAGGGTCATTTTCAAAATAAAGTTAACGATTCTTCATTTTCCTTAACTAGGGTACACCCTAGTTAAGGAAAATGAAGAATCGTTAACTTTCCTTAACTAGGGTACACTTTATAATGAAAATGCCCATAGGTTAGGTTAGGTTAGTTTTGTAAAAATCCTGAAATACTTACAGTTTTTGAAAAAAAAAGCGTTTGATGGAGTATAGACGTTTCGTCTTTCGTGAGTTGTAATATTGTTTCGTTTCGCAGATAAAGACCCTGTTCAGCCAGATAGTGTCAGCCGTGGAGTACGTGCACCTGGCGGGGCTCATCCACCGCGACCTGAAGCCCAGCAACATCTTCTTCGCGCCGGACGGGCGCGTGAAGGTGGGCGACTTCGGGCTCGTCACCGCCATGCGCGACGGCGCGCGCGCCCCCGCCCCGCCCCCCGCGCCCGCCGCGTCCGCCCCGCCCGACCCGCGCGCCCCGCACACCTACCGCGTCGGTCAGTCACCACACCTACACCTACACCTACACCTACACCTACACTAATATTCGTATCCTGTCATTTCACCAAAAAGCGTTTCACAAACTGATTCATTTCACAAACATCATTTGGCAAACTGCATTTTTTTTCCGAAACTGTAAATATTTAATTACTAGCATAGAGGCATTCCATCTTAGTCCTCAGGGCTGGCAACGCATTTGAGGTCTTAAGATTAAAAAAAAAACAAATATCTATGGGTCTCAGATTCCACTTACCATCAGGTGGCCTGAGTGTTCATGTGCCTTCTCATTAACATAAAAAAAACAGATTTCATTTCAGGACCAACGTGTAGAATCGGTTAGGTTAGGTTAGTTTTATAAAAATCTTGAAATATTTACAGTTTCTGAAAAAATGCAGTTTGCCAAATGATATGTTTGTGAAATGAATCAGTTTTTGAAACGTTTTTTGATGAAACATGAGTGAACCACTAATATTACATAGATAATATCGTCGTCTAACTTACTCAAACTCGTATCTGCATATTTTTTTTGCTGTTGGTAATTTCAATTTCATTCAGTAATACTATGAGGCAATAAGTTTACCAACAGCAAACAATAATACGCGGATACGAGTTTGAGTCCGTAAGATGACGATATCACGCCTTCATTCCCAAAGTAGAGTAGGCAGGGATACAAAATTACCGGCTGCGTAATGAATTGCATAAAAACGAATGTACTAATTTTCATGTTGCATTGAACGAATCGCATAATTTCGATCTACATAATAAACTTATTTTATAACAATTGTAATGCATAGCAACAAAATGCATAATTTATAAATTATAATCGGATCTAGATTGAAATCGAAGACAATTTTAACGTCTTTGACTTACTAATTTGGTCAACGATCTAACCTAACCTAAGAAGATATTGATTAAAAATGCATAAGTTAATGAGAGTGTTATGTTATTTGACCGTATGCCTGATAAAATGATAAACTTTGTTTTTATGCAAATTAAACGGCACACAAAATTACCATCAACTCTAAAAAACTTGTTGATAATTCTGTTAACACATTTTGCATTACCGCATTTTGTTTACACACAATCAGGTAAGATGTTTAACAGTGTAAATACTAATATTATGAAAGCGAAAATAGCTCTGTCTATCTCTCTGTCTATTTGTTACGGTTTCACGGATAAACCGCTGGACCAATTTTGATGAAATTTGGCATGGAGATTGAATCCTGGGGAAAATTGGACAGCCCCGACGGAATAGCGATAAACGACTTCTACGCGGACGGAGATGCGGGAACCAGCTAGTATTATAAATGTGGAAGTAAATCTGTCTGTTTGTTACGCTTTCACCGATAAACCGCTGAACCGATTTCGGTTTAATTGTTTGGTGATTTTATTAGAAAACATCTTCTATATACTAAAAATGAATCGCTGAATGTGTTTGCTAAGCGCAAATCTCGAGAGCAGCTGAACCGATTTCGCTAATTCTTTTTTTACTGTGTTTGTTACTGTCGGGAGAAGGTTCTTATGAAAGAAAAAAACTGAAAAATTCAACGAGAAAGTCGGAAATTTGCAGCGGGGCGAAGCCGCTGGCGGGCCGCTAGTTCCAAATATAAATGAAACAAGTATCTTTTTTAAACCGAGTTAGTGAGTGTTATTAATTAAATGAACTTCTAACCTCCTGGTTGATTATTTATCTGTAAGCAAACTCTGAAAATGATTCAAGTACTTATACAGATATAGATGATGTCGATTAGTGTTGGCGCAGGTGGTGTGTGGTGTCAATATAAAGATTGGTGGCCGCAAAGTGTACTGAATAAAGTATTTACAATAAAGCATGTTGTGTTATTGACTTACGTGAGTACATGTATGATTATTATCAAGTATGCTCATGCAATTCTAGTTTACGAAATTCTACCTAAATCGTATTTGAGCCCAACCTATATGTTTCACTCATTACATTCATTCACTAAATAAATTCAATCATTCACTCTGTGATATCGTTCCTTTACTTTCTCAACCTCGTATCTGATCGAATAGTTAGATAGAAAATTAGTCTTTATTCTCCTTAGACACATGAGTGATTTTCCTACTTGTCAATTAGATACGATACTTGGTTGAGAAAGTAAAGGGATGATATGTGAAATTTTATGGATACGCCATATTTGTTAACTACTTAGCTCAAGTAAGAAAAAATGGACTCGAGGTATACCGTTTGTCGACAGGCACCCATCTGTACATGTCTCCGGAGCAGCTAGCTGGGCGCCCGTATAGCTATAAAGTGGACATCTACTCGCTCGGCGTGATCCTGTTCGAGCTGCTGCACCCGTTCGACACGGAGGCCGAGCGAGTAGCTAAACTCACCGGGCTGCGCGCCGACGGGATCCCGGGCGCCTTCACTCAGGAGTGCCCCAGCGAGGTAACAATGCATGTCTCCACCTGGCAGGACCCGTGGACATCTACCTCAGTGTGATCCTCCAACAAACTCACCGGGCTAAGGGCATTTTTATTATTGAAAATGTCATTTGCAAGCTCTGACGTACTATCTATACTTCTCTCCCTCTCCCCCATGTTGCGGCTAAGACATGTATTTTTTCACTTTTCGCTCATTGCGTCTCTATCTTTACATACTAATTAGAAAGGTACAGCCCAGCGACAAACATGGCAGACAACTTATTCTAGCCCCCTAGGAGCTAATTGGTAACAGCAGGCATGACAAAAACGACTAAGAATTAAAGAATGCATTAGTAAGTTAATAATTAATTAACCTAATATAGTGTGCCAATGCTGGGCAAAGACATTCTCTCTTGATTTCAACACCTCTCTCTCTCTCTGAGGCCATCTTCGGCCAATGCTTCTGAAAAGCGTCCAAGTCAGAAATAATTTAATTAATAAATATCAGGAGACAATCTCACAGAATTTGACCTAGTCCCAAACTAAGCTCTAGGTTTGTACTATGAATACTAGACAACGATAATATACAGTGTGGAAATTAAACTCAGGCCCTGGAGGGAAACTACTTTAAATTCTTAAGCTAGCTCATTTTACTTAAAGGAGACATTCCTTTATTTTTGAAAAGAAACAAATCTGCATTAAAAGATTTTTTTAAACTCGCTTGCTTCGCCCGGGACTCGAACCAACTAAAATTTAAAAAAATAAACACTTTATTTTATTATACTAATCGGTAGTATTAATATTCAGGATAAAGTTTCTCTAACAAACATTTGGTCTTAAAAATAAAAATAATCGTTAAATCTAACATCAACTTTATTTTACTATCAATTTTGTAACACTTAAATTATTTAACTGATAAATTGTTCGAAATGAGCCCCGTCGTTCCGGCTACACAACATTAGTCGCCGTTGAAATTCATTTCTTGTAGCCTTCAGCAAAGTGTTGTGGTGTATGCCCCTAATAACATTTTTCAACAATTTTCAAATATAATTTTCTTATCGAAGATTTCAACAAGGTACTTAACGATAAATTAGCAAGCGTGTACTTCATACGAAGTCTTTGAGTGTTGGAGAGATAACAGAACTGTTACGTGTCTTTTACTTGTTAAAAGTGAACAGTAACCAAATATTTTTTAGAGAAACTTTATTGAATATTAATATTACCGATTAGTATAATAAAATAAAGAGTGTTTATTCAAAAATAAAGGAATGTCTCCTTTAAGTAAAATGAGCTAGCTTAAGGATTTAAAGTAGTTTTCCTCCAGGGCCTGAGTTTAATTTCCACACTGTATAAAACATACTTGTATAGAAAAGTAGATACTTAAATACATAGAAAATATCCAAGACTCCGGAACAAATACTCGCGCTTATCACACAAATAATAATATCTACCCTTACCGGGATTTGAACCCGGGACCGCTAGCTTCGTAGGCAGGGTACCAAATAGGTTAACGCGTCGTCAATAATAAGTACGGAACCCTCTGTGTGCGAGTCCGACTCGAATTTAGTCGGTTATTTAACCTTTTCACCATCGACGGATATTTTCGTCATGATTGACAGTGCAATATAGACCTTAGTAACTGTGAGGCAAAGTTGACAATCGCTCTGGTTTTGTATTTGAAATAGCGTTGAAAAGGTTAATTAACCTTTAAGTTCGCAAAGTTAAAGAAGTAATGAGATATGGCCTCATTTTTTTAAGTGTTCCTAAAATTTAAATGGACTTCACCAATGTATATACAATACAGAGTAACTTTAAGGCCGCGTTGTTTGACCAGTAGTTAACTGAACTAATAGTTAAAATTCGAAAAAAGAATGTAACATTTGACACATTTCCTTGAGATTTAACTATTAGTTACGATTTATAACAATTAGTTAGTAACACCGTGTGGTCACCGGGTTAGAATAGCGCCACGCGTCTCCCCGTGGATATCGTAAGAGGCGATTAAGAGAATAAGAAATAAAGTCTTGTAGTATTTATTTATTTAATCTTTATTGCACAAAAACAAGTACAAATGGCGGACCTAATGCCTAATGGCATTCTCTACCAGTCGACCAAGTAACCAATGAGAAATTTACATTATTCAGTGGGTGCACAGAAAAAGAAGACAGATAAAACTAGAAACTAATTATCCTATCAATAGATAGGATAATTAGTATAGTAGTATATAATATGTATTGTAATATTTAAGTATAGGCAATAGCCTACACTTAAATAATACAATACATCTTATATACGATACATATAATACTCATACTGATATATTACTTATATAATACATAAATATAAAGAATTGACATACGTATAAAAACAAAAGCGGAGAATGAAACGTGACGTGGTAGTACTGAGGCGATGGGCTTGCAACCTGTCACTAATACACTAGTCTTGGCATGTTTGTGCAAAATGTGGTTACAAAATTATCAAGAGTCTTTTTAGAGTTGTTGGTATTTCTGTAGCTCTGCCTACCCCACTTTGGGATTGAAGGCGTGATGTTATGTATGTAGTTAGTTTAGGTATTGATCAGACAACAGGCCCTAAGGGACACGTCTCGTTACAGACGGAGGTGCTGAAGCTCATGCTGAGCGCGGACCCGGCGCGGCGGCCCACGGCCAGCGGCGTCCGCGCGCGCGCGCCTCTCTACCAGCACACCGACGAGAAGTACCACTTCGACCTGCCCACGCCGGTCTCTGCCTAACAGCTGTTCAACTTCTACCTAACAGGTAAAAGCTCGTCGATCCTCCATACCGGTGGTCTAAACACGCTATCACACAACAACCGCAGTGATAATATAATACACTATAGTGCAATACAATACATTTTTTTTGTGGGCCTACTGCCCTTTGGTTTTGGACGGCAGTATACGGGGGTTTTGGGGTGGTGAATGTTGACCTACTAACTTGTAATCTGTTAGAATCTGTGGTCATCTGGTCAACACTAAAGGTACCCACAGCCCGAGAGAGTCGCATCTGCCAGAATGTGGTCCGTATTATATAATAAAAAATAAAGGGTCAGCATACATAATGGTCATAATATGTAATGGTTTTTATTTCTGAAACGGTAAACTTTTCAGGATTTTTCTCAAACAAAACTAACCTAAATGGGTAATCCAGAAAAGTTCACGAATTCCGTAAAAAACTCATTAGGTACATTACATTATTTTACATTAAATCACGCCTGTTTCCCAGAGGGGTAGGCAGAGACCACTTCTTTCTACCTGCTACGATCCTGACAAATCTCTTTCGCTTCTTCCACATTCATACATCGAGTCATGCTTGCACGTTGGTTTCACGTATTTAAGGTTCGGCCCTTTTCCAGTATTTCCCCCTTCCGACCCTTCCACTCACTATCGCACTGTATATTTCTTTCGTCAATCGTTATTCATCTATCCTTTCCATCCGACCGAACCATCGAAGCATGCCCTTTTCAATCTTAGTCACTACATCTTTCACCACACTTCTCTACCCACCACCCATTATATTTTTGACCATTATGTATTTTGAATTGTATATATCATGATATGATCCACTAGCATAAGAGACATATATAATCTATCATTCTAACAAATAGCTGCGTCCCTCTCGGCCTGTCGGTCCTACTGTTGGTACGTTGGAGCCATGCCATACGAGAGAATAACTCTAAATCAAACTTGGTATTTGTAAAGTGTATATTACATTTTGGATTAAGGTGCTTAGAGTTGAGTTAGCCAAATAGATAAAGAGTTAAGATTTAAGTTAGTGGTTCAATATTTATTGTACTGATCAATCAACCCAGTTACACATTGGCGTCTATAAAAAAGTTTGTTAAATAATAAACTAATAAATAAAGACAAGATGCATTTTAAGTTAAGTTTTAGTTAAAAGGATATCACAATGTGTATTATTTGTAAATCTGTCTTAATATGATAACAAGACAATGATTTATGTGTTTTGATATGTGTCTTATAGTTTTATAATAATATTTTTATTACTTTAAGAGGATTGTGAGGCTAGAAATTTCCATACAAAATGCGTTAACGATTCTCTCCCCTTAACCTGTCCATTACCAGTGACACAAAATTGTGTCCCTTCTCCTACCCTCATTTATAAAAGCTGAAGAAATCTATGATTTTCTTTCTTCCCCTAGTATTTAATTAGGATTAAGGATAATTTATCTTAAATTTAATTTCTGGAAAAAACCGATTCTAAACTCCCTGGTGTAGGACAGATTAACCCTAGTCCGATTTTTACGATTTTTGAATATTTTGTTAATATGAAATTAATTGTTATTATGAAAAACTAGGTATATAAAAAAGGGTCTTGGTTTAGGTGGTGAGAAACGTTACGCCCGGAGCTAAATTTGTATGGAAAATTTTGATAATACGCGATTTAAGCGTCGTACAGTCTTCTTTAAATTTAAACAACGTTTTGTATTGGTGTCCGTTTATGTCGGTTTGCGGACGCAAGGATCTTCATAAGACGTTGCAAATTAAAAACACATTTTTTTATAGATTATAATCGTTAATTTCTTTGTTTGACTGTACATTACAGTACTGGTACAACTTAATTTTTTGGATTTTTTAGAATAGTCTGTTTTTTATGATTATTAGAAATGTTTGCATAATTTAAAGACTCAAGAAAAGGCGGAAGCCAAATATTTTCAAAGATTAATACCCAAAATGTTTAGATGTAAGTGATTAAAGTGAAGTATTTCTTATGCATTTTATATCATGTTTTGCGCTGGCACTTTTTCCTGTTTTAGAATTGTTTAATAGTTGTGTCTCATATTGATCACTAAATAAGGTATTTCAAAGAAAAAGTTATAAGGGTGAATCAACTTTTAAGGTACTCCCCAATTTTCGACATGTCTCACTATGTCACCTTAATTTGGTAGAATGCAATTTAATTTTTTGATGTGGTCAATATATTGAATAAATCAGACAATTAAACTTACTTTCTAGCTGACAATTTTAAAAATTCTTCTATGATTTACACAAATATATCAGGTAACGCAGGGGACGACGTTGTCCCCGGGTTTTGTATGAAAAACGTGCATTTTCCACTGCGTTACCATGTTTTTACAAAATTATAGAATTGGTTTATGATTATGAATAGTGAAATCCGAAAATCTGATTATCTAATTTTAACATGTGTAAACCATTATCAATCTCACATATTCTAGTAAGTTTTTATTAGCTTGTAGAAAAGGAGGACTTTAAAAGTTGATTCACCCATAATCCTGAGGCTAAAGATGATATTACAGTTCCTTAACCCTGAAGCACTTACTGAGGGCGGAGGAAAAAACGCCTCCGCCACGCTTTGGAAACGCTCTCAGTGCGTTGGCGGTGTTAATCAGTATGACACATGTCGCTTCATTAATTCATACAATTAACAATTATGGGAACTAAAAAGGAAAGTTGGTTAATCAACTTTAAGGCCCACACAATTTTGTCCGGTAACTAAGGAGACAAGCATGTTTTGTTAGAAAAGGTATTTTTTTATTTTATTATACCGTAAGATTCCTTTTATAATCGGTTTTTAATCGTAAAAGCATTTGAAAAAAATTAAAATTTTAAACTGATTTAAATATAAATTGATGTGGAAGTACCGTACCGTAACCCAGGAGACAAAATTTGTGTGGGTGAAAAAGTATGATAACACTGTCAATCGTAAATTATTTATTATTTATTAAGTTAAATTAATATGCCTCAGGATAATTTTAAGGTCCTGTGTTTGCATTTCAACGCAAAGTAATATGGTTTTCTGTCTAAAACTTTAATTATTAAACGGCTTTTTTCCCACTATTTTTGAAATCTTAGCAGAAATGAAACACGGTCGGAAAAATTTCAAAAACCTCATCACATTATACAATAAATAATAACACAAGGGTGCAGACGGATGAGAATAATATAAGCCTATTTTAGTTGTAAATATGTTTTAGTCCTTTTCTGTTGTTATAGTTTCTATAAAGCATTTGTAGATAAAAGTATAAAATATATATATATATTTAAAATACTTATATTTATTTATATATTTGCCTGTTTGTGCAAAATGTGGTTACAGAATTACCAACAACTCTTTTTGTAGTTGTTGGTATTTCTGTAGCTCTGCCTACTCCACTCTGGGAATGAAGGCGTGAGTATGTGAAAAATATATATTTATTATATAGCAGCTTCATTGAATAATTAGTTTTTTGCCATTGTAATTCTCTGGGGTATTAAGGAGACGCGTGAAAAAACTTTCAAGACATCTTTATTTTTGGCTACATTAGGTACTCTTAAATTTGTGGTTTTTTGGCTTTTAAAACGAAATTTAAAGTTTTTCATGTAAAATCTATAAATAAAGAAGAAATAGTATGGAATGGTGTTTCAGTCTCCTTAACTCCCCATGGAAACTGTGCCTATGAATACTGTTTATGACTTAACACTAAAGCAATAAAGTCGGAAGATGTGTAGGAACGTAAGACTGTTTCTGGTATTAGAGTGAATGGTGGTATTTTTTATAATGCCAGCCCCTGATTCTCGCGTAAAGCGATGCAAGGATGTTCCATTCAAATTAGGAAATGTTATCCTGTTGTAAGTTTTATTTCATACAAGTGAATCGCTTCTCCAAAAAAAAATTGTCTTTGTTGTCTACCTCGTAAGGCCCGATGTATTAGGATGTACCAAATAACAAAGGCAATTTAGTTTAAGCTACATTACAATATGAATAAAGTCCATATTTCTTTGTTTAAGAATTGAAATTTGCATTAAGCAAACTTATTTGAACTTTATTTCTTTTCTGCTAGATACAAATTCCCATTCACGAAAAACTTTCTGTTTGTGTTGTGGTGGGCATTAGGACAAATAAAGTTTAGGAGCTAAAGAAAAGAAGCATTGATGGCATTCATTCGGTTCTAAGATACCGTGTATTGTAATAACACTAAGGCCGCGTTCCCGTTTTATTGACCGTTGTATGATTGTTATTTCTAGCCTGTAACTAGACTTTTTGTCGTGACTGGCTTAATGTGTTTTATCGTTGAATAACTATCGTGTCTAACTATTCCCACTGGATTATTTGTATCTACATTGTTATCTTGACGTTTTATTTATCTTAGACTGTTGTTTTAGCTCTTATCATGGTCTTGACAGGCTGTCGTCAACATCACAGAAGATTTAATTCTATATACGAGGGTTACGTGGTCTAACCCGATAAATCGAAATAATTGTTTTGTCAAATTTAAATTGTCATGTCGTGATGATTATGTTATTTTGACACAACATGTTATATCGACTTATCGGGTTTGACCACGCAACCTTCGAATGAACATTGAACGACTTCATTTAAATATGTAAGCTCCGACACGACAAAGTGCGAACGCGGCCTAATAAAGTAATGGGCGGTATCTCAAATTCAATAGCCAAAGCAGATTCCATCCTATCTCGTTTGTAATAAGGTTGCATTTGCTACAGGAGGGTTGTCAGAAATACTGCATTTTTTTTAGTGTAGAATACTGTGAATTACATAAAAAAAATACACTTAACCTTTTGTATGCCACGGTCGACTTCAACTTACGACGTCATATGCCGACGCAAAATAAATCTGACGCAATATCCGTTGACGCGACTTATTGAATAATTATCGACTGTGGTGTTCAAAAGGTCGAATATCAAACCAGTGAGCAGTGTAAAATCATCTCATTTACGCCAGGACTGGGGGACTGGGGCGGTACTCCGAACACTAAACTTTGTTGGTAATACCCTTATAATTGCCCCTCTGTAACTGTAACTCGCATTAAATTAATCCAGCTGCATTGATACTGCAATCGCTATTTGACTACTTAATTCGCTGTTCGTTGATGCTAAAACTATCGCAAGTGTTATTGCTGTAAATTATATTTGTTATTAAGGACGGCAGATATAAACAATATGTATTGGATTGACGTAAACTGTAAGACAGTCGGTTTTAATTGGAAAATTTTACAATATATATCAGACATAAAATCAGGGGCCCTAGCCAAGATGCAGACGTTACTACCGTTTTTCTTTTCTATAACTCAAAATGTACGGTATGACATTGTTATATCTTTCGATAAACCACGTGGTCAACTGTAATCCCATACATTTTGAGTGACAGAACGCGTGAATACTAACGACTGGTAAGTTTACACACGGTGGTGCAACCCAGTCGTAACGACGGATAAAAACAAGGTATGGGTATAATGTGTCCTTAGTATTTTATACTTAATCTGTGTTCTGCAAAATGCATTATGTGTGCGTTGTCAAAACTGTTACATTGCCAACTAGAAGGATGGTAATTTGTGCTTCGGAGTACATGCAATGTACTTGAAATCTATGTTAAAAAATTTGTTATAGTTACTATTGTTTAACACTTGCACGTTAAATACAACAGTACACTAAAAAAGGAAAAAATATAACCTTTTTAACGCCACGGTCGGCTGCAACTTTACGTGCCCCAGACGCAAACGACGTTATATGCCGCAACCGCGCCGATAGAAAATATATGGAGCGTCCCTGGTACGAAAATCCAATGACGTGATTTGCCGGCGTTGGCGGTTAGGGTTAATAAAATGTCACTATTCCAATAGCTTTTTCGTAATAGTGTCACTGTTGGATTTAACGTGTACCTTGTTAAGAATGATATCGCATCACATGCAAGTTAAGCGTATTGGATCTATTGCATTATTTGTGCGGTGTAATCTTAATAAAATTACGTTGAGGAACTTGTGTTTTATTTCTAACTCTGCCCTTAGAAAAACCGGCTTATTGGTAGCGTCGATTATTAAATTGAAAAGTTCGTTGATGATTACCTTATGGGTGCAGACCCACGGTACCCCTAAACCTTACCACTGACCCAAAATTAATTTCATAAATATGAGGTAGGTTTAGGTTATGATAGTTCTTCAGCAGGCCCGGAGGGCCAAACTACCCAGAAGTAGGAGCTCTGCGAGAGCAGAGCTCCGTCCATAACGTTAAATTCGATTTTAATAGTAATAATTGGTCAAAGTACGGAGGAGGGTACGGTGGGTATGGAAGGTAACCTTATTACTACCAGTGTAGGTATAATTTGCATTTGATGTTAGGTATGACGACGCGATGGCGTATTTGGGAGTCACCCCCCCCTGCCTCCGAAGCCTGGGGGATTTAGGGGAAGGGTTCAAATCTCGGTAAGGGCAAATATTTGTGTGATGAGCACGAGTATTTATTCCTGGATCTTGGATGTTTTCTATGTATTTCTCTATATAAGTATGTTTATCGTTGTCTAGTTCCCATAGTACATGCTTAAAGCTTAGTTTGGGACTAGTTCAATTTGTATCAGATTGTCCCCTGATATTTATCATTATTATTCCCACTTCGTGAACTAGTGAAATTTATTCCCAGTTATCCTCACCCTTAGAGTTCCACTAGTTTGCCCTCAGATTTTAAGTGCTACCCGTGCGAAGCCGGGGCGAGCCGTTAGTAATTTTCAAAGTAGTTAAATTTTTGAACTGCGAACCAAACTTATATGTTAAATGGAAACAGGCAAAGAAGCACAAATATTTTAATTAAATATTGTGGTTAGAGCAATCACACGACGCAGAACCCTGGTCCGTTGGGAGGCTGAGCCGGTACTCCCCGCCTGATCATCCGGCAAGTATGCTCTTCTAGACGACTCCTCACCGAGTTCAAGTCGTTCTCCAACAGCATTTGTTCCATTATAAGGTTTGCTTTCTCGAACAGATTCTGGTCAACCCTGTAGGTATCTGGCTCAAGTTTGCTTGTTTGGGACATTGGCTTTAATGAGCTGCTCGTTTGGGATACTGGCTCTAATGAGCTGCTCGTTTGGGACACAAGCTCTAATGAACTGCTTGTTTGGGATACTGGCTCTAATGAGCTGCTCGTTTGGGACATGAGCTCTATTGAAATGCTTGTTTGGGACACTTGCTCGGATGTGCCGCTCGGTTGCACATGCTCTATATTTTTACTAGCTTGCTCAGGCAAAGCGTCCACGCCACTTTTGCGGTTGATCTCTACCACTTCGTTACTTATAAGGTGAACTCCAGGTGGGAGCCTCCCTGGCTCTAATGTACTGCGTGGATGGTCAAGTACTGATTGTACACTGCTTCGCGGTTGATCGCTTGGGTTTTGATTTATCCGTTTAATAGCGTCGTCTAATAAGGCGTTAGACCAGAGCCGCTCCGCCACAGCGCTCGCTGTCGGCCAAACCCTGCATGTAAAACACATTAAAACATAGACGATGAAAACGAAATCGAAAAAAATGCACTAAACCTTATGAAAGGGAGTGTAATGCTATACATAAAAATCAATACAATGTACGTATTCAAACCCATAGTACATAATTAGTTCTTTAATCAAAACAAAACTTAATCGATTCCTTTGTGTAATTAAAGTTACACATATAGTTTGTATGACTAACTTTCGTTACACAAAGGACGCGATCGTGATTTTGATTTCATTAAGCCTTTAAGTACCATTTTTTTTAAAACGACCCTAATATCTGTACAGCCATCGCGTCAAATAGTATACATGGACCTTATTGTCTTAAGTATATATCTATGTAACCTCTGAGGTAAACCCTAATAAAATAAAATAAAATAGGGTTCATTTTATTATTTGGGTATGGAATCTCAAAAACGACGTAACCGTAAGCAGAAATTTGTATTATATATTCAGAACTAAAATAACCAATAAAATCACCAATTCACCTGCTTATTAGGTTATTACTGTCGACCAGCTCCGTCCACATGCAGGTCTCGCCCCCTATGACGTTGTAAAGCTGTTGGACATCATCGACCAACGAGCGAGGGTCGATCAGGTACATCTTCTCCCAAGTAGCCTTTTGGTCGAGGTACCAATCCGCCGAGAAGACGACACGCATTTTTTGGGACAGCACCTGTGTCATTATGATCATATCAGTCGAAAGGCGTCAACTGCTGGAAATAACCCTGAGGATCACCATGCTGCTCAGACTGGAACTGTCGTTTCAATTCAATTTTTGTGTCTAGTATGAAGTCGCCATTCAAGAACTCGTCAGCCCTATCTTCCATCAATTTTACGTGGATATCCATTTACCATTTCTATATACAGGGTGTCTCATTTAAATCGGTCAGTATGGGAATTTCTGAAACTGTAATACATACGCAGATCTGTTCTTAGGAACCATGTCATCGATTTTAATAAGAAGAAAAACTGCATTCACACATTTAAAAATAACCTGTACTCAGCTCGGGAATTGAACCCAGTTGTTCTTTTTTATTTTTTTTATAAAATGCATTGTTTCCACATACTTACTTTAATTTATTTAAGTAGTTTTTCAAAACACCCGGGTTCGATTCCCGAGCTGAGTTTTTTTAAAATGTATGAATGCAGTTTTTCTACTTATTAAAATCGATGACATGGTTCGTAAGAACAGATCTTCGTATGTGTAATAGTTTCAGAATGTCCCATACTGACCGATTTAAATGAGACACCCTGTATAACGGCAGTTCCCTCTTTCTCTCTATACAAGTTAGTATTGGGGGCCTGTAATGCACATTAGGTATAGTATAAATTATTTTTGGAGAGCGAATCCACTTAGCTTTATACCTGACAAATACCCATTATCTGCATTGTTCAGTGTGGCCACAACTGCCATTTCGAAAACAACAAACAACTTTTGCACTAAAGTATTCTTTAATTCAAAGGCAATAAGGTTTACTGTTAAACAACGACACACAGAGGTTGGTCTCAAGTGTCCCCCTACAGCCAAAACTACAAATACAAAAAATCAGAAAAAAAACTTAAATGAAAGAACATAAATAACGAATTTTAAAGGAAAACTATCACGACTAAGTAGACATGATTGGTTCTTGAGATACAGGCGATTAAAGTGTTTATACCTACTAAAATCATCTAAGATGGCACCAATCGACTTTAAAAAGAAAATTAGTTATTACTTGTTGATTTTATGTGTGTAGTCCTTAACGGCTTCGGAACGCTACACTGAGCATGGTCCGACATGCTCTTGCCCGGTTGTTATATATAGATAAATACATAGGAAAACAAACTCTCGCGTAGATCACACAAATAAATAATAAATATCAGGGGACCATCTCACACAAATAAATTATAAATATCAATCTCACGTAAATTGACCTAGTCCCAAACTAAGCTCTAGGCTTGTACTTATGGGTACTAGACAACGATACACATACTGAAATAGAGAAATACATACTTAAATACCCCACTCTGGGAATGAAGGCGTGATGTTATGTATGTGTGGATACTTAAATACATAGAAAACATCCAAGACTTAGGAACAAATATTCGCGCTCGTCACACAAATCTGCCCTTACCGGGATTTGAACCCGGGACCGCTTGCTTCTAGGCAGGGTAACGAGCTAACGAGTCTACAACCTAACTGGCACTGTACTTACGGCATTGATTTTGTCAACCCAATCCTCTTTCCAAATTTGAATTATGGTGCCATCTGGTAAAGCCGCTCCTTCATCAAACACATCCTAAAATTATTAAAGATTGTATATTATTGCATAGTGCGTTAAAACCCCATTATAATACCTATATTATAAAGGCAATGATTTGTTGATAAAAAACCAAAACGTCAAGAATATTTTTTGTAGAAATGAAAAAAATCAGATAAGTTTTTTGGGGCGCTTTTTTTCTTAACAGTGATACCCTGAAAGCACTGGTTTGACTTGTGTAAGTGCCCGTAAAGCCTGCTTATAGAACAGCAGTTTGTTTATTAACAGTTCGTTTTATGGAACAGCTTCATGCGTTTTACCTTTCGTCTCTATTCTTGTCGAGCCTTAGATATCATCATTATTTCTGACAGCTACTCGAATATTAAATTTGTATGTATTTAGTTTGTGTAAAATTAAGTAAGTATTTATTTATTTATATGTATTAACGTATATTGTTGCATAGCAAAATTAATTAATATTAAAATCATTTTTCCAAATTTAAGGGAAAAGATGGTCTTTTTATTGCACGTACCTATTTTCTGATTTCTGTTTCACCTTAAGGTTGACTTGATAATGCTTTTATTTTAATTTTTGTGCAATAAAGTATTTAAATCAATAAATAAATAATATAGTTATTCATTATTTGGCGTCGTGACGTAAGGATCACTCAACGTATTTGGTTGTGGTGGTCAAACATGAACATTATCGCAAGAGACGAATAGTCTATACTTGCCTGCCACAGTATGGGATGCGACCTATTCCCCAGCAGCGGAATGAGTCTCTTAAAGAACACACTGAGCAACTGCTGCGGTATTGTTATGTTCTTTGCCTCCATGTAGCTCGAGACATAGGGGCACATCTCCCTGAAATAAAAAACATGAAGGGTTTGAAAGGTATTTACCTATTTATATACTAGCGCCCATAGCCAAGATGCGTTCACTAACTAAGCGTTTCTATTCGTTTCGTTTTTCACTGGTAGATCACGTGACTTTTCGTATGACGTGATCTACCAGTGACGCGATTGGTTTAAAAATGAAACGAATAGAAACGCTAGTTAGCGAACGCATCTTGGCTATAGGCTGTAGTAGCAATCTGACGTCGTCGATATTTGATTACATTGGTTTTAGTTGATAAAAACCTATTAAGTACTGTTAGGCGATGGGCTTGCAACCTGTAATAGGTACAGTCGAATCGATTACCTCCTACTTTTTTGTAGTCGGTTAAAAATGGATTAAATGGGTTTCACGCAACTGATTCCAAAATTTATGAAAATAACCCAAAATGGTGCTTATCGGGTCTTTAACTTAATCTCCCAGCATCCCAATTGACGGCAATCTAAGTAGTACCCACTGTGCACTTTTCGCAATACTTTTTACCACATACGGATTTTGTGGAACCAGCTTAAGTGCGGCGATATTTCTCAAACGCCAGGACTAACTATGTGCTTATTAGTACTCACATACGTAATCACGCCTTCCCAGAGTAGGGTAGCCAGAGCGACAAAAATACCAACAACTCTAAAAGGACTTCTTTATAATTCTGTAACCACATTTTGCACAAACAAGCTAAGATAATTCTTTTTTAATTTATTTACTATAATAAAAAATACAATATTTCTTACAGTAAGACGCGCTTCGGAAACCTGTAAGAGGTTTATATGAAGCACGAATGAGGTCGACTCACTCACAACATAAGTACTTATAAAACAATTATATAACTAACAAAAAATTAAGAGTGTTTTATTTATTACAAGCAGTATGTACCCAGCAATTACCCATTCACGTTAAAAGCCGTTTACCAGTGTAGGTATGTTTTTTGTGTGTGGTTGTTACGCGATTACTCCGTCAATTGTGGATCGATTTTGATTTATTTTTTTGAGAGAGAGAGAAGTTGGTATCTGATGGGGGTAATTGAGATTAGCTCCTCAAATATAGGAATAAATATACGTGGACGACGGTTCTCTGCCTTTTCGCTGACAAATCTTTGACAAATGCATCGTTTCGCACCCTATTCATTTGCCAACCCGTTTTTTTTCTGTTACAACAAATATTTCAGGATTTTTATAAAACTAACCTAACCTAACCTATAGGGTTCTACACGATGGTCCTGAAATAAATCCAGAATTATTCACAGGTTCGGAAAAAAACGCGGGTTGTCAAATTACTTATATGTTTGTTAAATGGATCATTTGTGAAACGTTAGTTATGAAGTGATAGGATCCCGTGGACGACATAACAGTATTATTATGATCACTAAAAGGTATGAAATGGAAAAAAATATTTAATAAACAAAAAGCCGTCTTCAAAAAGCAAGAAATAACTTATTTTAAAATGATAGGGAATAAGTCCAACTGAAGTCGGCGTCCCACCATATTTTTAGCCAAAAGCCGGACTCAGTTAGACACCTTATACCTATCTTTTTTTTTAAGTTTTCGCGCAACGCTTAGATATCTTGTACAGTTCCAGTAAATTAGCAGCCTTAGGGTTAGCTGCATAATGGGCAAAGAAAGCTTGTTCCTCATCAAAGTCACTGATACATTACATTAAAAAAAAAGCCTGGCAGTTCCAATTATTGAACTCACCAGCATTCCGTATCAGTCTCGTCTCCCCCCAGATGGAAATATTTATCCGGGAACCTCTGCTGCACCTCCTGGAACAGCTCCCCCACCAGCTTGTAGGTGAAGTCGCTGGTAGGATTCAAGGAGCCCTGGGCTACCTCCATGTTGTCGACGAAGCACTCGGCCAGGAGTTCGGGATAGGCCTTACCCCAGGACCTAGTGTGTCCTGTGTAAGTAAGTACACTTTGGAAATATATTAAGTAGACCACTCTGTCCTCGACGGAGGTAACTGAGAACACAGGGGCGAGGGGTGGGATTGGAACGGGGAGTAGCAGCCGACCCTTACTTAAGATAGTTAAGATGTTACTTGTCACAGTCAGGTTTCTACCATAGAGGCTAAATAATTAGGTATTAGAGCGGTTTCGCACTTTTTTTTATGTTATGGAGAAGGCACCCGAGCTCTCAGGCCACCTGATGGTTAGTGGAATCTGAGACCCATAGACATTTGAATTCTCAAGACTATAATTCTAAGATCTCAAATGCGTTGCCAACCCTGAGGACTAAGATGGAATGCCTCTATGCTAATAATTTCACCGGTTGTCTTATCCCCACACCGGAACCCTACAATGTGATACTGTTGCTTGACGGGTGGTTAATGGATAAGATGGTGGTAGCGATCCGGACGGACCCTGCACAGGGTCCTACCACCACTACCATTTCTCTCCGTCATCCGTGAACCTCCTCAAGTAAATAAAAATTATCAAAAAGTTGACTACTTTTTGAACACTATAAAGGCAATATCGTTTTTAACGTGTAGAATCTCAGCCCATTTTTTTTTTTTTTATAGATGCTGAACTTGCAAATATTGCCGGTAGGGTACCCTATCTAGACGGCTGAGTTACATCACTTATACTGACCAGGAACATCCATCTCGGGGATCACTCGAATGCCGCGGTCCCTCGCATAGTTCACGATGTCCAGAATGTCCCATTTAGTGTACACCATAGTCGGATGATAAGCGCCCTTCTGGCTAAATAATAGTTTAATATTAACACGCGTATTCTATTCTAGTCCGTCAAATTATGGAATTTGGTATAACTTTTTAAATGACCAACAAGACAAGTCTGTGGACAGTGCCGCTGATGCTCGTCTGACAATGAGTTGTTTTACACTTCATACGTATTGCTTCGACGTATGACGCGTTATACGTAGATACCTAATTGACGTCATATCGTCTTGGTGTCTGGGATATGGAAAATTGGCTTTGACTGGGGCGCGCGGCGTTTAAAAGGTTAAAAAAGACTCGTAAATGATATTAACATTAAAACAAGCGTGTCAAATAAAGTACAATGTTAATTTCAACATCGTCTTCAAATGTTTTTCGCCAAACATTCGGTCATTTAATATGTAGGAAACATACAAACTTGCTATATAGTAACTACGTAACAGTCCAATTCGAATCGGTAATCTGTAAATTTACCAAATTTTGATATTTAAATCTAGGCTTTGATGACTACGTTAAGAAACGTCAAACTTGAAATCTGTTTCGAAAGTGCTCATATAACCTCTTAACTAATAGACACGTCTGTGCTCTTAAAAATTGGATAGTAGGTAATAGAAAATAACGACTTAAGTAGGAACCTAATTTGTACCTACTTAATCCAAACATTTCAGCTCTCTATGTAAAACTTTTCACCACTATCTATTCTACTGAAAAACACGAATTCCTGGTAAGAGGTCAATAACTGGTATCTTTTAAAAAATAAATCTATAAGTAGTAACCTCATCTCAGGGAACTTGTCGCTTTGATAAGGGAAGCTTTGGTCATCGACGATGTGCCAATGGAAAACGTTGAGCTTGTTCATAGCCATGGCGTCCAGGGCTGTCTTGATGGTGTCCTTGGGCAGGTAGTGGCGGGCCGTGTCGAGCAGCAGCCCGCGGTGGGGGTAGCGCGGGAAGTCGTAGATTGAGGTGCCGTTTACCAGGAGGTTCTGGAAAATATATTATATTTTTTGTGACATGAAACGAAATGCGTTGCCATTTGCCCATCTTTGATTTTTAAGGAAAATGTTTCCGGTAGTTTATACAAATTAAATAATGAAGAGTAAAGATCCCTTAAAGGGATAAGTTCGTACATGTTAATTATAAATTAATGTATGTACTTACGCGTAAATAGTTTTTGTGCATTTAAGAGTTTATATATATAATAGTAGCTAGTTGGGTGCCACTATACTTCAGTCTTCAGCGTTTAATGTTCTTTGAAGCTATTTCTAATAAGCCCTTACATAGTCATTACTTTCCCTCACCCTGTAATCGTCAGAGATATAAAACAGTTGAATGAAAGTCTCCAATCCGCGCAGCATCCCCCATAAAGATGGACTTGTCAACTTCGACACCGTGGATACTGACAGGTTGTCTAAAACAGAAAAAGAAACCTGACAAGGTACTCTCTCACTTACTAAATTACAAGACTTTCTAAAACCGTCTAGGGAGTTAAAGGGAGAAAGGATTATACCTACATAATTCGAATTGGCTCGGACGGCTATCGAACTTTATTGTTTTACTAGTTTTTTTGTGATAAGGAATTGGCACACGATCACTCAGGCCAACTGATGGTGAGTGGAATCTGAGACCCATAGACATTTAAAGTCTCAAGACAGTTATCTTAAGACTGCAATCCTAAAGACCTGAAATGCGTTGGCAACCCTTAGGAATAAGATGGAATGCCTCTATGCTATTAATTTCACCTATTACTTATTTTAAATATTATTTATTCAACACTTTCTTCCACTTCTTTATTCCGAGATTTCTTAATGCCTAAACCAAACCTAGGCATATGGTATCATTACAATCGTAAAATTACGCAAGTAACATAGGCTAGGTTTTGTCATCTAAAAATTCAACAGTAGGCTCCAAAGATATTTATTACTAGGGTCCTATTTTGAGTAACACTCATTTAAACTTTATGTTGCATAGTTTTGCTATCCGATAATAGATGGCGGTTGAAGTCATTGTATACATAATAATATATTATATTAAGTAATTATTATCACTAAAAGGAATAAAATTAAATAAAAATAATAAAAAAACACGCCAGCCATGCTTTAAAGTGAATTTAAAAAATCAATAACAAGCATTGCAATCAATTTTGTGAGTGAGATTGTGGAACATTATCTCGAAAGTCCCCCGCCTGCGATGAATCTCTTTATTCCCTTTTTTGTTAGATAACCAGAGAGCGCAATTCTCAAGGCAAAAATGTATTTGTCATAGGGATAGAAAAAAATGTTTTCACCCCAGCACCTTAAAAAGGGTTTGCACATACAATTTTTCAATTCCCTACTGAGGTGAAAAATTCTATGTGCAACACGATACCAAAGTTATTTGTATCTCGTGTCTTTGAATCCCTCGCTGCAATCAGGATTCTAACCTAGAATCATTATTATCATTATCATGTTCTAGATAGAATCCTTCGCTTGCTCGGGATTCAAATTCAACACTCGCAGCAAAAACCAACTTTGCTCTCTTGTTGCACTAATAACTATTTATAGAGTTTTCCAGTTACCGATATTGTGTAATCTCTGATCTCTTTGTTATTTCAGTTTAAGTCTAAGATTGATTTGTGAATATTGTGTTAGGTTTTTCTAAAATATGTATTTTTTAACGGTAAATAACAAATGAAAATGAAACTAGAAATAATCATGAAAAATAAACATTTACCTAAAACTATACGAGATTAATTAAGACCGCTACCAGGGTGTATTGTTAATATTGGTAAATATTTTTTCTTAAGTAGGTACCTATAATGTATCGATAGGAGATATAATTCTATTTCGTAAAAGATCTTGTGCTACGTGAACCAGAACTACTTGTCTATAAATTTAAGTTTTTGCCATGAGAATCCCGCTCTCTGATAATAACTTACAGCTTTCGTCCATTCCTAGATACGGATACTCCTCGCATGGCCCACTCATTTCGATCTCCAACGTGTGTAAGACTGCGGCACTATACCTGCCCTGGGGTCGCAAGTGTCGTTTAAATCTTCTCGAAATGCCCTTGGTGGCGTTGTACATTTTATATAGTTCCTTTCGCACCCGATCAACAGCGTCCGTTAGGGTTTTACAAGTATTATTAAAAACCTGAAACCAATTTCATTGTTATGGTTCTGTACCTAAACGGAACCTACACCAAACCTTCCGTCGATTTGTGTAAAGATACTTTTTTAGGGTCCCGTACCGGCTGTCTGTCTGTCACCATGAACCGTGATATATACACAGTTAAAATTTTCACATGTATTTTTGTTGCCGCTATTTATTTATTTATTTATAATAACAAATACTAAAAACAGAATAAAATAAATATTGTAGTAGGTCTCCCATACAACAAACGTGATTTCAATATTAATAGAAACGTAAACAGGTACGAGTAGATTAATATAATGTCTAATGTTGTATAAATAATGGTACGGAACCCTTCGTGCGCGAGACCGACTCGCACTTGGCCGGTTTTTTTATTATAATAGCTGGTTTATCTTATAATAGTAGATTATACACCGAGGGGATAAAGCAGTTTTATGTCACGGGCGCGATATTGAATCCTGAACGTAACGAAGGACTCCAGATTTAACTCCCGAGCGCAGCGAGGGTGCTACGAGTTAATTCCCGAGCGAAGCGAGGGAATTAAGAAGAGTCCTGAGCGCAGCGAGGGGTTCAAGCGCGCCCAAGACGAAAACAGCTTTATCCCCGAGGAGTGTACTCTACTTTTCTCACCTTTTGCGAGACAATAAAAAAGCGAGTCTACTAAAAACAGCGTTTTATTATAGTAAATTAAAATTAAAAGTGAAAATTGATATTTGAGACATTAGTCCAGTTGTGGAAAGACAATATTTATTTAAAACTTTGCAGTTATCACCAATGTATTTTATTGCAGCGTCTTACAATACTCGCGGCTTTTGTTTAATTTCAAATGTGTTCCATTCAGCTTGCCGTGGCCAGCTCGATTTTAGAAAATGTTCGATTTTCAAATTAGGTTCGACGCGGCGGTGGCGGCGGCGCCGCGCCCGGCCTTCGAGTATTAGTTGATCTTTTATTACGAAATTAGACTTTAAGGCCATTGTAATAAGAACTATGAAAAGTGAAAATATTACAACCCAGCGAGTTATAATGAGATTCAGTACAACATTACACCCCGGCTAAAGCCAAGGGCTTTAATGAGTTGGTTTGCGTAAGGTTTGCATGATATGTAATTTGGCATTGTCGAGCAGGTGGTGTGAAAAATTATATTATGTGTTATAACTGCAGATTTAGTGTAAGTCAAGCGGTACAGAACCCTGGGTGTCCGCTTCGCGCTTTACCCATTATTTAACCACCATGTTACGTGATTATTTAAAATTATAGATGAAATAGTAGGTACATATATAATCGCCCAAATATGTGTTTAGCCACGCTAAGATCAAAAACCGTTTGCACCTATAAAACGACAAGGTCGGCAAGATGCGTCCGTCAATGTGAAGTAGGTTTAGAGACATTGCAGTTTTATTTCCCGACAAAATTCAAAGACCGAGAGATTGGTCGACGGTACCTATTAAAAAAATACAATTTTTAATCTTACCGTTCGAAAGTTAGAACAAACTTTAAAATTAGAAAAACTTACCTCAAATTCGAACTTCGCTTTTTGAAACTTGTACAGACTGAGTTCTTTTTTCTCATTTTGCGGGACGGGCCATACCTCACCCTTGGTGGGGGGGAACTGAGGCCCGGGTGGTTCTTGCCAAGAACTGGCAAACAGCAAAGTAAAAATAAAAAACTTTAGCACCATAGCTTCCCACATTAATACGCTTTTTAAAGTAGCCGTTGCAATTGTAACCCGATCAAATATTGGTTCAATTCAAAATTCGAATGCACCTGGCCAATCAAGTACACGCGGTTTAAAACTTATTATTTCTCGAAATATTACTTTTTAATGTGTTATTAAAGTTGATGAATTGATTAAAACCAAATGAGTCGATAAAGTGTACTTATCACAATAAAATTAATGCTATCGCCAATATTTAGTGTTGCTAAATTCTTGTTCTTATAACAGCGATTCCCAAAGTGTTCTGCGGAACCTAAGGGTTCCGTGGAAAAGTCACTAGGGTCCCCTGAAATCGATAACAAAAACTACAGCTGAGATAAAATACCCACAGACTAAAGTATTTCATGTGGGGTTCCATATTTTTACAATTTTACTCGTATTGATCTAGTCCCGAACTAAGCTTTAGGCTTTAGACAGTTAGACAACGACAAACGTACTAATATAGAGAAAATATATACTTACACGCACTCATCCCACTAATATTTGCCCATACATACCGGGAATCGAACCCAGGACCGCTAGCTTCGCAGGCAGGGTCACATTTTTAAAAGGTTATATAGATCCCATTAGGTTAGGTCAGGTTTGTTTCATAACAATCCTGAAAACTTTACGGTTTCTGAAATAAAACCATTATTTATTATGACCAATATGTACTATGACCCATTATCCGCCTAAGACCTACCATAGAACGAAATTTGCCAATGGAATATGAACCTATTACAAATGCAATAGTCAATTTTCTAGTTTGATAGTCCCTCATAAAAACAAAGGAAAACCTATTTTATTCCCTTTGCAATAGGTCTATTTTCTAATGAACGTATTATGTACATTTTTTGTACGAGAGGTCTTAGGAAGATAAGTATTTTGAACTTTATACATTACTAGCGACCCGCCGGCGGCTTCGCCCGCTACAATTTTTTTTCTTGATATCCATTTTTTATTTCTGTAAAAAATATTTTGTTTTAATTAAAAGTATCCTACGTTACTTCTAGTACCTCCCAAAGTACAAATCATTAGTATGCTGGTTCATAATCAAATAGGGTTTGAATTCACGACTTTTTAAATTTTTGACAATTTAAGGATTAAAAATGTTAAAGATAACGTGTAGGTTAGGTTTATTTTAGAAAAAACCAGGAAAGTTAAAATGGGTTTAAAAGATAATGATTGTCTAACTTATGAAATTTCGGATAACCGAAACAGTCGGTAAATGAAATTCGATCTTGTGTTAACCAGCATGCTATTGAGTGGCGATCTAACTCCTTTACAGATCCCGGGGCGAATGCATAGCATCCTTGACGCCAGCACTCCGATATTACTGCGGCCTAGGAAATAAAGTCATACCAACGAAGAACTCATTTAAAAAAAAACTATTGGAAAATACAAGTACATTATTGTTTCTTGAGCTGAGGAACTAGACAAACATTTCCCGGCCTTATCGTCATAGTATGGACATACAATGGACTCTATGCACTTGAGATAAGAGTCGACAAACATTATAAATCTAATGAGTTCCTGCAAAGGTTGAATTGTTTGACTCTAATTTCTGTATATAAATTAAATCGTTTAAATATTTTATAATGATAAATTAAAACTCGTCATAAACGTTCAAATAACTTTATTAACAAAATATAGGTATCATTTGTATCATTCCAATATTATATACCTTACTAGATTGCATATCAGATTCATAATCACATGTATAATACTTAAAATTAATACTTATTGCGCCCCTCAAAGATAGGGCTAGACATTTATAAAACTAACAAATACACAGTCAAATACCTACTTTTCTGCAGCCCTTAGACTGTGTCATTTACAATGAACTTCCGACCTTTCAGGTCTGTTTTTGGGTTTTATTATCTATGAAAAATAATCCCACCCACAAACCCTATTAAAACGTATTCAGAACATAATTTCTTTCGAGTTTCTAAAACATAGCCGTAATTTTAAGTTTTTCTAATACTTAGTCCATTCCATCCATTTTCCATTCCATCCATCCGTCCATTTTTTTTGACGACACGCTAGCCTAGTTGGGAGTGACCCTGCCTTCGAAGCTAGAGGTCCTGGGTTCAAATCCCGGTAAGGGCAGATATTTGTGTGATGAGCACGAGTATTTGTTCCTGAGTCTTGGATGTTTTCTATGTATTTAAGTATATATTTCTCTATATAAGTAAGTTTAGCGTTGTCTAGTACCCATAGTACAAGTCTAGAGCTTAAATTGGGACTAGGTCAATTTGTGTGACATTGTCCTGTGATTATTTATTTATTTATTTATTTTATTTATTTAGTGCAACGTACATGATATCATTGACTATATTAAATTATCATGTTCTGAAACGGTGCTCTACAAAAATAATCGGTGTATTTGACCATAATCAACTTCTTAAATGAACCAATACTTTTTTGTATTACTCATAGAAACTTTTATTACAGTATTTAAAGTTATTTAACAGGACGAAAAAGAAACAAACAATATTAAGCCTTTACCAAGCAGAGGCTCTATATAGGGTGGAACAAAACGAGGGACTTTTAAGAAAGCGGGGAATCCTTAGGTCTTGTACTTTATTTTTCACCAATTAACTATATTATTTCTAACCATTTTAGAGATACAGCTTGTTAAACATTAGTGCAATTTCTGCACATTAGCAACCCTAGCAAGTAGATCCGATGACATCATCAAGATAAGGTATCTAGATAACTTACAACTTTTTCACCGGCATTATTAGTAAACAAACTTAATGAATGACGAGCGGCAGCAAGTATAATACGACACGGTGGTACTTTTGAGCATCGCATGTTAAGTGAAGTTGATGACATCTGTCAATTTGAAATGTAAATACGAGTAACTTTGATCTAGTAGTAGTAGGGTTGTCACTGATATTAAATTGATTAATTTTAATCATTTTGTTTTACTTTTAAGTCCAGCTTTATACTTATGTAATAAATCGATTGTAGATCACTTTGATAACATTATCCTTTCAGCTCAGTCCCTCGTTTTGTTCCACCCGGTATAGGTTTAGCTACAATTTCAACCTTAGTACCTTAGATTAGGGTTAAAATCTGGGTCGATTACAAAAAAAATGTACATAGTTAAAGGTTTAATGAAAACAAAATCACGATCGCTTCCTTTGTGTAACAAAAGTTAAGTCATACAATCTATATGGGTAACCTTCGTTACACAGAGGAATCAATTAAGGTTTGTTTTAATTAAAGCCCTTAACTATGTAAAAAAAGCCGTCCCATCTAAATAAATAAATAAATCACAGGACAATGTCACACAAATTGAACTAGTCCCAAACTAAGCTCTAGGCTTGTACTATGGGTACTAGACAACGATAAACTTACTTACATAGAGAAATATATACTTAAATACATGGAAAACATCCAAGACTCAGGAACAAATACTCGTGCTCATCACACAAATATTTGCCCTTACCAGGAGTTGAACCCAGGACCCCTACCTCCGACCTACTACCCCTAGCTTCTTCTTCTTTTAGCTACCTGATTGAATATACGCGAAAAGTTACTTGCTCTGAAATTAATTTCCATCATGTAAATAACTTTGATATTCCACGTTAAGCTATCTAGATTGGTGCGGCCAGGAAAAGGGTTAAATATCGTCACAACTTTGAAAAAAACCTCGTTCCTCATATTTCGTGATGTACGATTTTAAACTTAAAACTGAAGACACATAAGTCTAAAAGTCGTACATCACGAAATATGAGATACGAGTTTTTTTCAAAGTAGTAACGATATATCAAAATTTTAACTTGTGTGAGTCATTATTATAAATAAAACGAAGACTGAAAGGTTTACTCACATATTATAGTCAGGTAACGGCCCGACATGGTTCGGACTCAATAGGAGTCTTTCATCAGGGGAGTCTTGTATCGCGGGCGCGTTTTCCCTCACACTGTCACTTGGGCCGTTACCTAACTATGATATGTGAGTAAACCGTTTAGTGTTTGTTTTGTGTATTAAATGGGAGCCCGTTGTTGCCCATAATTTTTTTGGTCATAATGTCATAGTTGGCATAATTATTGATATTGTTAACAGCGACATAAAGTTTTTAGATTTTTTTTTAAATGTCTAACGTGTAGATGAGGTTAGGTCAGGTTAAGTTTGATTTATAAAAATCCTGAATAAGTAATAGCTTCTTAAAAAAAGCATTTTAACTTGCGATCATTATGACTTAAAACACATCATGACTAAAGATAATTATGTCAGATAATATAGACACTTATTAAATATATATTAGGATAACATGTACTTCTAAAATAACGATCGCACAAATATTTAAAAACCTGTCATTTTAATAATTTATGTATTCTATTGGTCACCCTTTAAGATAAATTACTTAATTATTGGGTTATTTTAGCTCATATCCGTCCGAATGGTTACAGCATAATTATGCTTACTTAAATGTAAAGTTGACACACAATATGCAATACATATCGCACCTTCGGTAGAATAAGGGCACAATGTACAATGTGACTACAGGGGAAATTTTGCCCTTGTCCGGTAGAACAAAGACACAATGTACAATGTTACTATAGGGGAAATTGTACCCTTGTCCGGTAGAACAAAGACACAATGTACAATGTTACTATAGGGGAAATTGTGCCCTTGTCCGGTAGAACAAAGACACAATGTACAATGTTACTATAGGGGAAATTGTGCCCTTGTCCGGTAGAACAAAGACACAATGTACAATGTTACTCTAGGGGAAATTGTGCCCTTGTCCGGTAGAACAAAGACACAATGTACAATGTTACTATAGGGGAAATTGTGCCCTTGTCCGGTAGAACAAAGACACAATGTACAATGTTACTATAGGGGAAATTGTGCCCTTGTCCGGTAGAACAAAGACACAATGTACAATGTTACTATAGGGGAAATTGTGCCCTTGTCCGGTAGAACAAAGACACAATGTACAATGTTACTAAAGGGGAAATTGTGCCCTAGTCCGGTAGAACAAAGACACAATGTACAATGTTACTATAGGGGAAATTGTGCCCTTGTCCGGTAGAACAAAGACACAATGTTACTATAGGGGAAATTGTACCCTTGTCCGGTAGAACAAAGACACAATGTACAATGTTACTATAGGGGAAATTGTGCCCTTGTCCGGTAGAACAAAGACACAATGTACAATGTTACTATAGGGGAAATTGTGCCCTTGTCCGGTAGAACAAAGACACAATGTACAATGTTACTATAGGGGAAATTGTGCCCTTGTCCGGTAGAACAACGACGCAATGTACAATGTTACTATAAGGGAAATTGTGCCCTTGTCCGGTAGAACAAAGACGCAATGTACAATGTTACTATAGGGGAAATTGTGCCCTTGTCCGGTAGAACAAAGACACAATGTACAATGTTACTATAGGGGAATTTGTGCCCTTGTCCGGTAGAACAAAGACGCAATGTACAATGTTACTATAGGGGAAATTGTGCCCTTGTCCGGTAGAACAAAGACACAATGTACAATGTTACTATAGGGGAAATTGTGCCCTTGTCCGGTAGAACAAAGACGCAATGTACAATGTTACTATAGGGGAAATTGTGCCCTTGTCCGGTAGAACAAAGACACAATGTACAATGTTACTAAAGGGGAAATTGTGCCCTTGTCCTACCGAAGGTGCGATATATCTGATTAATAGACACCAATTTAGTTCGTGTTTCGAGCCAACGCGAGTATAATAGTGAAGTGTGTAGATTATTAATACGAATATTGTTATTTAACTATAGTCGCAAAACTAAAACGACTCCAGTAAACAAAAATATATCACCTTTGATCTGGGCTGAGGTTCGGCACGGTAAAAACGATATTTCATTGACGTGTTTCCGTATTGTCCACGTTTTGATCTCTTGTTTAGATGACAGTAATGGCGGCGGTTATGGTAAATTTCATATTGCAAGATATACCGATGACAGATGGACACTAAGGACAACAAAGTGGGATGGACCAGATGGGTCCAGAGGTAGAGGCCGGCCAAGTAGAAGGTGGCAAGATGAGCTAGTTTCGGTCGCCGGCTCCAGTTGGCCAAATACTGCAAAAAACAGAGACAAATGGGAAACAGAGGCTTTTACCCGAAGGGGGTCTATACAAAAATGTTAATAAACAATATATATTTTTGGAATTAATAACGCTTTTTATTATTATTATTATAATGGCGGCGGAGTTAAAACAATACTAAAACACGTCAAACACGATATCGTTTTAACCTAGTAGAATAGGGACATTATAAGGCATTATAAGGCTTATAAGGCATTTATAGCCCTACCTGTTCATAGAATATTAAACCCCAATTTATAATATTCTTACACCACTGCACACAAAGCTAAAAACTGTCATATTGTATTAACCCAAGAAAGGCCATGGCATATAATAATACCCGTATATGTGTATTACAATTTCAATCCTAGTTAGAGCCACTCTGATTTCCAAATTCAAATATCGTTATGAACACACGGTGTCCATAGGGCGCTCCAAGTGTTAAGGCAATGCTAAATTAACGCATCAGCTACCGTCTTCTATTTCACTTAACGTGATAATGGCAGGTGACAATTCAGTGTACATTATCAAACTCTAGGAGTTTCTACAGTACTGAGCGTTATGTTATGGTACAGTCGAGTTCTAAAATATGTATACACTAGTACCTTGTCTATTTAACGTCACGTTTAAACTGCAATATGAAATTGTCCCAGCGATTAAAGTGACAAGGTACTAAAGTGCATAAATATTTTTGAACTCAACTGTACCTATGTAATGCATGCCGAATAATCACCTTTAGCTGTCACGTTAGTGAAATAAGGGGCAGGGCTTTCCCCTTTAAAGATTTACCTTTAATTTTATGCAAAGCTCGCATACTTTCAAAAAGCTCATACGCGTTCAAGGCACCGGGTGAAATTCATAAGCCATGTTATTTCTCAAGGGCCCACTTTTAAACGGCGAGTTTAAGTTGTCCCGTGAGAGCGTGCAAACAACATTTTAGGGCTTGCATTCTCAATTAGGAAGTTTAACAGCACGCATATTTGCGTTAGTAGCAGAGAATGCGTTGAACAATACATAGTTTAAAATAGAGCTTTACATTTTTTGCATAAAAGTGAAGTCACAAATGGTACATTTATATTATCACGCACAATATAAGATCATAATATGTACACCAATTTAGCGTCAAGGCAGACGACATTTGGGTCGGTTTCCAAAAAAAAAGTACATAGTTAAAGGCTTAATGAAAACAAAATCACGATCGCGTCCTTTGTATAACGAAAGTTAGTCATACAACCTGTATGGGTAACTTTCGTCACACAAAGGAATCAATTAAGTTTTGTTTTAATTAAAGCCCTTAACTATGTACAATTTTTTTGAAAACGACCCATTTAATAACATAAGGCTTAATATACATAATAACAAATACAACATAACCTGTTCATCCTTACATCATCATTTATAAACAAATTTCTAACCTAAAAGTTGATGTTCAAAATAAGTATTATCTTCTAACCTTTCAAACGCCACGGTCGACTGCAATTTATGTGCCTTAGACGCTAACGTCATAAGTCGACGCAGAATATGTCAAGCGTGGAATAACTCAGGTATTGACAATTGGGCGTACTGACCGCGAACATCCGTTGACATGACGTGACGTGCTGGTTAATATATTACAGTTTAATGAATAATGAAATTAAACTACCTATTAATAATAAAGGATTTGTTGAAATGATTGATGAATTTACTAGGAACAAATTGTAAATAAATTGTCTGATATTGAAACTAAAAATCAGTAATGAATTCAATGCTTACATTTGAGCTACTAACCTTCACCAGTTTAAATGAATTTCATATTTATTTCTAAACTAAAGAATAATGTCAATTAATAAAATAATTTATCGAAAGTCCCTTCAGTATATTGTCCAGCAAAGTTTGCAAGATAGACTTAACAAACATAATAATATAAACGTTATATCTGAAAATGTTTTACAAAGTTTTTATACATTACAAAAACTATTGTTATGAATAACTGGGTCTAAAGAATGCGAATTCATTAATATCACAGTCAACTCCTATTAAAACAATGAGTCGTGTTGTTATTTTGTAAGAAACTGGGCGTTTTCCCCTCCTTAACCACCCTTAAAGCTTGCAACACTCTGGCAGTATCCAACTCCTTATTTGAAGCTTTTTCATTATCCAAACATAGCTCCTCCATCCTAGTATTAAACTGTTCTAGTACCTTCACTCTATAGTCTATGGTAGAAGCCACAGGATTCGCTGTGAGCCATAGATACTCTAGAACCGGCAGTCTACAAATATATTGAACCTCTTCCACATCTGTCACACAATTGCAGCTCAAATCTAGATTGACCAAGGAATATAACCTAGAAAACCCTTGGAGAGAAGCAACTTTGTTTTGTGATAGATCTAACCTAACTATGTTACCTATTTTGGAATGCCAGCTCTCGCATATTTCAAAGTTGTTCATGGACAAGTTGAGTACCCTCAGCTCGTGCAAACAGGACACGTCGCAGAGTTCCGTCAGTTTGTTCGAGGAGAGACTGAGATGCTGCAGTTTCGGTACTAACTTGATCGCCCAATCCATGTCTTGTATATTGTTGCTGGCGAAATTGACAAAGGACAGCTTTTTCCATTTCTGTAAAAAGGTGAATTGCCAGATTAAAAAATTGAATAATATCTAAGTGATATCACGAGTGTTTTGGTGAGTTTCGTGAGTTAAATGTTAATGTTAAAGGGTCAATTAACTTTTCTTTGTAGCTCGTTGCCATGGTGACGTCTCCTGGGTCACTCTTTTAAACCACGATTTTAAAGTATATAAATCCAGCAAACATCGGCTTTTGTGGCAATTACAAGCCCATTCTTTTATGGGTTTTCTTCCAAGCGTATTAGTAGTGTATATTATAACTATTTTTCTAAGGAACTCTATTACTGTTGTCTCCTGGCTTACGGGACAGAATAACAACAACGAAAAGTTGATCCACCCTAAAGCAGGAAAGCAGCTGACGAATAACTAGTTAAAATTAACAAATTATTGCCATTTAAATTTTATTTCTTTAATTATGTTTTATAGAATAATTATACTTATTTAAGCACCAAGTATAGTAGGAATTTTATAAAATGTCGGAATCCCTAGTACATTATTTCAAGGGAATTCCGACCTATGTAGAATGGCAATTAAGTCGGAATTCACTTGAGAGAATGCACTAGGAATTCCGACATTTTATAAAATTCCTACCATAATGAAATTGTATAAATTAAGATAATTAAATAATTGTAATATTATGACATGTAATATTTTTTAGTATTTATAAATAAATGAGTATGAGTAGCCAAGGTATTAAATATGTTCCGTATTGTTGAAATTTTCGAATTTCGGATGTTGTGTATCGATGTACATATTTACCTAATGTATAAAATTCTCGTGTCACAATGTTCGTTCCCATACTCCTCCGAAACGGCTCGACCGATTCTTATGAAATTTTGTGTGTATATCGGGTAGGTCTGAGAATAGACCAACATCAATTTTTCATACCCGGTCCCTAAGTGACAAGAAATTAAAAAAAAAAACGGGCGAAGCCGCTGGCGGGTCGCTAGTTTCTTTATAAACTAATAATAACTGAAAAAAACCGTATTGATATCATTTCGCCTTTGTTCTTTCGATTCTGTTGTTTGTATAATTTTATGTGTTTTAATACAATAAATACATGTAACAATTGATATACCTACATACAAACAATAATAAGTCGACCGACGACACACGTATAGGCTACTTACTCATTTGTTTATTACAATTGTAACTATCAATACAATTGTAATAAACAAATGAGTAATTAGGCTTGTAAACTGAATATGACTTTAATCGTCTAGACTGACGCGAACAGCTGATAACAGCGGGAACCGACCAGTGTTACTCGTATGACCCAGTTATAAGAATTAGTTATTAGATAACCGGAGCAAGGGCCACGGTAAAGCAATATATTACATTATTATTACGTAACAATTGTTGTCCAAAACAGGGCACAACTAATTTTATGTGAGCCTTAAATCTTACTAATATTTATAACCAGGGCTTGATACCGGTTTCATTACAATTGAAATATCTTCCTTAATTCGTAACATTTCCTTGATATTTTCGATCGTAATGAAGGGAATTACACTATAGGTACGAATATATAAACTCATTGAAAGACAAACATATTAAATAATAAGCGAGGGACCGAAATTGAATACCGGTATGTTTGTATGAACCGGTATTCAAGCCCTGATTATAACGGCAAAAGTTTGAAAGTTTGTTACTCAATCACGCCAGAATGGCTGCACGGATCTGGCACAGAGATAGATTATAGTCTAGATAGAGTAGCACTTAGGCTACTTTTTATATCGAAAAATTAAACAGTTACCGAGATAAACGACTTCTACGCGGGCAGAGTAGCGCGCAATAGCTAGTACATACATTAATAAATTATTAAATGTATGGTAAAAAAAAATCCATTTTATAACATCATTATTGTGTACCTTATTTTTTAATTTTAAAGGGCTGTTTCAGAAATGGGTCAACTAAGTTTTTTTTGTACCTCGTTGCCATGGTGACGATTTTTGGGTTATTCTTTAAAAACATGATTTAAAAGATATTTTTTATTGGTTTTCCTTCAAGCTTATTTAGTATTGTATATTTAACCATTTTTCTAAGAAACTCTATCACTGTTGTCTCCTGAGTTACGGGACAGAATAACAACAACAAAAAGTTGATCCACCCAAATATTGAATTCTAAAAGTGTAATTTAAGAGTTAGTTTTACAGTTACGTATACCTGCCCCCTGCAGCCAAAACAATTTTGGAGCTAATTCTTGACTGACACAATACAAGAATATAAATCATATCTAATGAAGGACGTAGAATGCTGATATCACAACGACCTTCGCTTGATGACGCATCGGATAGGTTATTTTTGTTTAATGGCTTTGCGCGAGTTGCATTACGTATGTTTATACGATAAAGATACCATACATGTGTAGTATGAACTAGTTCATTGGCATTTTGTCATTAAACAAATAAAGACGGAATTGCGATAGGAGTTTTATATAAGATATGGCTATTTGTAAGGGAACATTAAGGACGTTTTAAAACAAAATACACAGTTAAGGGCTATAGTTAAAACACAACTTTCTTTGTGTAACAATAGTTATATTATAGTTTATATGACTAACTTTCGTTACACAAAGGACGGGATGATGATGATTTTTGTTTTCATGAAGCCTTTACCTGTGTCCATTTTTTTTTAAAACAACCCATATAGGGATGTGTTAATAACCTTAACCTAGTATGCAATAATAGTTTTTAGCTTCTACAGCGTAGATATTTATTAAATATCTTATTAGTCGTGATAGTCAAAATTCATCATTACCTAAAATTGGTTTAATGACTAACCCAAAAAAGAAAATCAAAAACTAATTTGTTTTGTGCAATATTCAATATACTTTGTTAATAAGCATTCAGATCATTAACAATGGAAACAAGGTTTAATCTTTTTCGCTTCATTATTCACAATGCCATTAGGAAATCAACCTTGTCCTATTTGCAGTAGGTTTATATCTTTTTAGACCAAATGGAGGGCTTTTAACGATTTTGAACAATTCATACGCTGGGTATCTATTACGCAGACTTTTCAGTTCATCTAAGGGCATATCTCACCGCATGGGTAATATTTTTTGGTACAGTAGTCACAAGTCTAACCTACGTAATTAATGTTTAAGATATCCTGAAAACATCACGGATCCAGCAGAAAATTGCATTCTATAAAATGAAATTTGATGAAAGGATACAATTCATGAAATGAATTTCGACAAAATGATGGGTTTACCCTTCTATGAGTATGAAACTCTTCAGTGAGTAACTCTGACTGACACACGGTGCAGAGACTAAACTGTTGGCTGGACCTACGCATTTGCAATTTGGAAGGAATATACCTTGGGTAATGGGAATGATGATAAATTAAATGTGGTAACTATAGCAGGAAACTAATTCTACGCATAAGAAGGAGCCGCAGTCAACTAATACATACTCATATTATGAAACTATTATAATCTACTATCATATACTTAGTCAAAATATTTTTTATTTTTAAAACCAACAGCTTTTACTAAGAATTTTACGTTAATTACAATATTAAACTGCATACCTAACTACAGGTTTTCAAAGATAAAGAAATATATTGTATACGTACCACAGTATCTGCTATACTGGATGGATCCTTGTGTAGTACGTCTACCAGTAGGAACTCGTTCATGGATTTGACACTTGCCACACACACTGACAGGCATGACAGTGTATCCCGGAGACTTCCTAATGTAACACATACCGCCATCAATATTTTGATTAGCACTACACATATTTACATAAATATCTGTCTTTTTAAACTTTGACCGTAAGTACCAATTGCACCATAGGTACAATGTTATCTTTTTGGAACCCATGAGACATTTTAATTGAATCATTAAAATTCGAATTTTAAATCTTTAGTTAAGCAACAATAAAGTTTGAAATTAGTATTTAAGGGTATGACATCTTTTGACGTCACTGGGTTCCGGGTTGAATGTTAATCGACTATTAATTCATACATTTTGACAGCTGTTAACACTCTAATCGTCTGTTAAGTGGTTGGTGAAATCCAACATAAACCTTATGTATACATTTTGATGATTTTAATCTCATTTGTTTTTATATGTAGATACCAAACTAGGTTCGTTGATTTCCTTTGTTTTGAAATTCTCATTTGTTTATTTGATAATAAAATAGAAACTTTGGGTATAGTATTGAGAGTCAATATTTCCAAAAATCATGAAGCTCGCACTTTGTTTAGGGGAGAAAAACATAATTTTGCATTTTGTATGAATATTTTGATGTACACAAATTTACATCTGCTTATAGTAATAACTATACAAAACTGACGTCTTACCAACACTCTGTATACATTCCATGGGCACACCAAGTATGGTCAATTCCTGTAGAGTCTTAAACGGAATCAGGTCAAACTTCAGACTGTTTGGTATGACATTGCTAGTACCAAGTTTCTGATAGCTCCCTTCAATATTAAGGGCCCGGAGTTGGGAGCAGTAGTCCAGAATGTGGCTGAAGTCGTACATCTGGTCTTGCTTCTCGCTTTGCGGACAGGCCATTTTTAAACGCTCACTTATTGCATGCAACTGTAAGCATAATTAATATTGTTGTTAAACTATTACTTGTAAAGTGAAATAATTATTTACAACTTATAATCCTACTTAATTTTATAACGGGTGAATCAACTTTTCAACCCACATGATTTTGTCAAGTAACGCAAGAAAACCATATAATTTGCAACTATTATACCGTAGGATTCCTTTTACAAACTGTTTCATATCTCAATAACATTTCAAAAATTTGCAAACTCAGAATAAGTATAAATAGTTGTGGAGGTTGATCATACTGTAAAGCAGGAGACAAGTTGTGTAGGCAAAAAAGTTGATTCAACCTAATATGTGATGATCAAGTTAATGTATACACAATTTAATATTGTCTCCAGCTTTTATGGGGCCACTTGTAGTGATCTTTAAACGCAATACTGGCAAATGCAAGTAATTATAGCATAATTATTCACAAACCTCCAGCGGACTGAACTTGTGGGACTTCTCAGTCTGCAATAACTTATCACCTTCCAAAAACAGTGTCATCGCCAAGTCTTGTAATAAGAAAAATATGTCGTACAAGTGCATGTCCAAAAAGTGAGCGAACTCGGACGGCATTGATAGCTTTAAATAATTAAAAATGTTCTTTAAATAAGCATCCAACGCCTCCCTTCTTTGTTCGACAAACTTCGGTGTCTTGTTTCGTATAACTTTTTTTGGTGGCAGCAACTCTTTGGCAACTCCGTGGTTCGACACGAGCTTGTCATGGAGTTCCACAAAGTCATTGTAGCGGTGCAACACGTTCCAGTGCACAGGGCCAACTTTAACTGTTATTCTGTAGTACGTAATTGTTTCCTTTGAGCTCGTCTCATCGACATTTACGAATGCGTCGTCCCTGTGATTCACGAACGACGACATGTTTGGTGCTGTTGCGATGCGTCGTTTACACGCGTAATAAATTAAATAACTTGTATTGTTTTCATATTTTACATGACGCAACGAAATGGACGAAGGCCTTCCGCGAAATGAGGAATAGTGGAGTAGTGACAGATGCAGTATTCTGACAGTTGACATCAAATTGGCAGCTGCTGCACTATGTCCGTATTGCACGTTTTTAATACGGATGAAGTGGACTCAAATTTACATTTTCACGCGATAATATAGATACGATATATCGCGATAACAATCACATGACAAAAAGCTCAATTCTAATTTAAAGCTTGCAACTCCGGTGTAGTAGGATTAAAAGGTCTTGATACTTGATTTTCAAAGGGTTCTATAAAAGTACGATGTGTTGGAGTCCACGCTAGAAGTCTTTATTTCTTTGGGAATCATTCTATGTTCCAGGATTCAATTAAAGTATCATTTCTGTACAATCACAATTTTTACTAACAACATATAGAAAAATCAGAAATAAATGTATCAGACGGTACAAACAAACATTTGTAATATTAGTAACAATTAATTACCTACGTATTATTTAAAAAAATACTTATTTTTTGGGAATTTCCTATTTTAGTAAGGACTTGTATTTAAATTAAATTAAACAATCATGTATGTTTATTAGGTTTTAATGAAAATGACTTCAAAAACTATGACTGAACTTTAATGTAAGTAAATCAATTTCGTATTCCGAGGGGATGGTTTTTTTCTATTCCTAATAAAAACATCACGAAGACCGTGCCGCACAGCTACGATTCGCCGTGTGTTAGCAATAGATAATCCTGGAATTAAATGTCACCTCCCTCACCACATTATTAAGGGTTCTAAATGGACTTTAAATTAAGTGTAAGACATAAAAGCAAAATGGAATGGTAAGTAACGATCCTGCAAATGTACAACGAAACGTAAAGTAATAATACAGAAAAAAAAATACGGCGCGTTACATTACGCCCCTAATAGAGTGAATATTATTGTTAAAAGACCAAATTAAATTACCTACTTCAAAAGATAAACGAGCAAGCATTGATATCATGATTGTTTGCGAATTTCAGACTGCCCGCGAATGTCGAAATAATAAAAAAAATGGTTGAAGCGACTCCCGGAAAAGTAGCTAAGAACTTCGTCGTATGTAGGTTACATTTCAAGCATGAAGATTGTATCACAAAAGCTAAAAAAAATAAAAATGAAAACCTGATATTTAACGATGAGGATGACAACTCATGCAAATTGGCTTTCGGGCTACTTTACGACATAAACTACATAAAACCATTTTATTTAGATATGTTAAGCTTTTTTTTATTAAATAAACGATATGTTTACATGAATAATATGTATTCTATTTTGTTTTACGCAATAAAATTTAATTAATGAATTCCAGCAGGGCTAGCACGATAGCATTTATCACCTACATAATGTTTTACGTCGGTGATTAAACGCTATTGTGCTGGGCGACCGAGTTTTATTTTAAATGCTTCCATCAGAATTGTTAGAGCAGTGTTCGCGCTTAAAAATAAACAAAAAATTGCTCGTTTTAGTGAAACACCGCCTTGTAAAACCAATTTGTCCGCTGATTGTAATTAAAATTGTGGTCACCTTTCCTAGATAGGGAATCCATCTCTTTCAGCGCGCGTTATCGGTTCTGTGCACCTTCCAGATGTATGTAATACTTACTATTTCCATGGTGTGCACCACATCCCTTTTTATCCCAGCTCATGATGGCAGCAGTGTCGACCACAGACATACAAAGTGCTGTCATACATAATACCTGTTATGTTGTGCTGATTCTAGCCCGGATTCTGGTAACCTTCGGGGAGGGAAGATGGCCGATTGAAAAATGCCCGGCTTTTACTTTTGATTTATTCTGTTAACTGATTTACTGTATTCACTTGACATATATTGGCGAAATCACTGTGTGGACCGCCATGAACTAAAAAAGAAGAAGAAGAAGATTCTAGCCCTCGTTTCATACTATTCAGAATTTAAGTTAATGTCAAGTCAATATAAGGCACTCACGACTCTTAAGCAGCGATTACACTAGACAATTATTAGGGCCCTAAAATTGGCATCCTAGTAATTGGAGTAGGGGGGGGTGTTGTCCCTTACGAAACTTACATGTCGAAGGAAGAGCTGATGTGTCTGGTGGGCCAATACAAGACCAACCCAAAATATGAGGTTGACGAAATTTTAAAAGAAAATGGTCATGAAGTTCTACGGTTACCCCCATACCATTGCGACCTTAATGCCATTGAACAAATGTGGAGTTTAGCTAAAAGGAAAGTTGGCAGCAAAACTATGGGTCTTACTGTAAAAGAAGTAGAAAAAGCAATTTGGGACTGTAACTCCAGAGGACTGGAAAAAATGCACTGACCATGTACTGCATGTAGAACAAAAATATATAGAACGAGATGGAATCGTCACAACATTAGAACCATTCATTATAAATGTAACCAGTGACAGGGACTCGAGCAGTGAGTCTGAGGAGCCAATTGAGTTTTTGGAATCTGACAGTTAGTCTGATTTCTTCGAGTCCCCATCTCTCACTAGAAGTCATTTACATAACAATGTACTATACAGGGTGTTTGGCAGTCGGGTGTAGGGGTTTTAAGGGATGATAGTTAGGGTCATTCTGAACATTTTTGACCACATTTACTATTATGCTAAGTGTCACGGTTTTTGAGATATTGTCATATTTATTTATTTTTTGAAAAATCACTTTGTTTGCCAGTTTTTTTTTATTTAACACCCTGTATAGCTTGTATTGAGTTAATTTTTAGTGTTTTGCCATTGCTACACCTTGGTTCTTCAAAATCAATTCAAACAATTACCTTCTACTGCTACAATTATTAATAAAACCTATTAAAACATGACGATAAAGTTTTTTTTAGATAATTTTACAACTTTGCATGTCTACAAAAAAAAAGTAACAGCGATTTACGCGTAAAAAATACTTAATAAACTTCTTTGATTTACGGGCTTTCTAAGCATGTGCCATTTAAAACCAGAAAACTAAAAAGAAATAAAAAAAAGGTATTTCCTAAAAAAGAGACCTCACTTCCATACGTTGTTTAGTGTAGTGACTGGATAGTTGGAGTATTTTGAATTTGAATTTAGAATGTTCTTGTAAATTAGTCGCTCAATCCTCGTGAGAAAAAATCAAATTTTAAATAAGGAACGTTCTAGTTCAGCTTATTTTTCAATTAGTCTGTTTTCGAATTTTGCTTTAAATACACGTTTGTTTCGCTTCAAATGTAGTATAGTGAATTCAATTACAGATATTTAAGTTATCAAGTTCAGTTCCTTAAATTTTAACGATTTCACAAAGACTTCGTTTTCCAATCACGAGTACGCAAACATAATTTTTATGTACGGGCTTGCTCACGGAGACGCAACAAGGGCTCGTAATTTATACCAGGAACGTTTTCCCTCTCGAAGACTTCCAAACGCACAAGTTTTTAGGAATACCTTTATAAAACTTCGGGAAACTGTTAATGTAGCCTCAAGACGTCCTGGTCTCCACTATCCTGAACATTATGTTGTTGATGTCGACGAAGAAATATTAGGACAATTCAGTGACGATCCCACGACGAGTATCAGGAAAGTTGCAAGACAATTGAATTTAACTGAGTGGAAAGTGTGGGCAGTTGTTAATGGTGATGGCAGGCACCCGTTCCATTACACACCTGTTCAAGGTTTAGACGAAAGAGATCCGATTCGTCGTTTAGCATTTTGTCGTTTTCTATTAAATTCAGGCATTGAAGAGCCGTCTTTTCTTAAAAGAATACTTTGGACTGATGAATCTAAGTTTGATAGAGATGGTATTACAAATTTTCACAATCTCCACTATCGGGAGAAAAAAAATCAGAATCACACATGAAAAAGAAAATTTCATCCCAAAGGCGTTTTAGTGTCAATGTCAGGGCGGGCGTCATTGGAAATACTTTCGTTGGGCCACACTATCTGCCAAATAATTTAAACGGACACGCGTATTTATCATTTTTAAACAGCGATTTACCAGTATTACTTGAAGATATGCCTCTGAACATAAGAGGCGATATGATATACCAAAACGACGGATGTCCCGCACATTACGCAAGATCTGTGCGTGATTATTTTGATGGTAATTTTCCAAATAGGTGGATAGGTAGAAATGGCCCAATATTGTGGCCCGCTCGCAGTCCTGACTTAACTCCAGTTGATTTTTTTGTCTGGGGTAGGCTAAAAGACTTAGTTTACGATGAGGAAATTATGGACATAACACATTTAAGACGCAAAATTGAAGCAGGATGTCTCATAATGAAAAATGAAATGAAAGTTGGAGTGACGACCACTGAGGTACGAAGGCGTGCTCGTGCTTGTGTCAGGAACAGTGGAGGACATTTTGAACACTTAAAACGTAATTAAGTAGTTAACAACATCATCTTACTATTTTTTTTTAATTATCTTACTGTTTTGTACATGAAATAAACGCTATCTATCTGTTTAACTATCTTAGTAGGTTACTTAGTTACTCGTCGTTTATAAGTTCGTAATTATTCAGTTTAGTGACAATTAAAAATCTGACAAAAGTTGAACGTGTTTTTTAGACTAACACACTTTGTTTGTTGATCAATAATTCCCTTCTATCAAAAATTAAAGAGATTCACTAATCAAAAAGCAAGAAAACACTAATCTTTGTAGTTGTATAGCCAGGTACCATCGTAGTCATACACAATTGCACTGTATGGAAGTGAGGTCTCTTTTTTTGGAAATACCTTATTATTTTTATTTCTTTTTAGTTTTCTGGTTTTAAATGGCACATGCTTAGAAAGCCCGTAAATCAAAGAAGTTTATTAAGTATTTTTTACGCGTAAATCGCTGTTACTTTTTTTTTTGTAGACATGCAAAGTTGTAAAATTATCTAAAAAAAACTTTATCGTCATGTTTTAATAGGTTTTATTAATAATTGTAGCAGTAGAAGGTATCTGTTTGAATTGATTTTGAAGAACCAAGGTGTAGCAATGGCAAAACACTAAAAATTAACTCAATACAAGCTATACAGGGTGTTAAATAAAAAAAACTGGCAAACAAAGTGATTTTTCAAAAAATAAATAAATATGACAATATCTCAAAAACCGTGACACTTAGCATAATAGTAAATGTGGTCAAAAATGTTCAGAATGACCCTAACTATCATCCCTTAAAACCCCTACACCCGACTGCCAAACACCCTGTATAAATGAAATGTGTCACTTTTAATAAAAATCAAGGTATTCTGTGAATAGACTTATACTGCTCCTTACATTACAAGTATTTGTTTATGAAATAGTTCTCATAATAAAGGATATAAAATTACAAAATTTAAGTTTTTTTATTTTACTACCTTGTCGGCGTGCGTGATTGATGATTATGTATATTCATGCCAAATTACAGCTTCCTAGTACTGAGGTCGCTGAGCTTAGCCGCACGCACATTTATGGTGAAACTATAAGGGTTCCTAGTTGACTACGGAACCCTAAAAACAGGTTTTAAATGGCTTGCCCGTCTTACAAGAACATAGTAAGTACTTGAAAACATCTCAATAGAGTTACGCCAAAAGTCAAGTTTACTTTGACACCTGTTGGCAATTATCAAGAGTGCGTATTCCTAGTTCATAAAGGTTTGCCATATCTACATATTTGAAATTTAAAAAATAAATCTCAGTATCACGTTTTGATGGCCAGACTCTATAAGGTTCTGTGACAAGTTGCATTTTCTCGCTTGTCGTGTGTGTCTCTATCGTTACAGATTAGATATAAAAAGAGATCCGAGCGACAAACATGTCGCGTACAATTTGTGCTAGCCCTCCAGGTACAAGTCGTCTGACGAAACAGGTTTCTAGGAGATATTTCTAGGATAGTGGTGCAATTCAATAAAAGACAGATAATTATCTTGATTTTTATTGATATTGTTTCGTCGCTGACTAAAATCCATGTAAATTACGTTAATTCGTTACTAACACTGGTTATATGTAGATCAAAAATGAATGTGAATCAATATAAGAAAAATATAAATTAAATTTGATCACGGTTTGTTTATTACGTTCTAATTTGTTAATACAGTAATTCCATGTTTGTGATGGTAAAGGTAACAAAAAAATACTTGTGGTGACACGAATAAATTACACTTATGTAGTTAAAATGAAATAATATTGTTTATTTAATAGCATATAATAAATATTTAAACTCACATGTCGTGTACCCGTACCCGTGTACCAATATCGTGTAAATTTTTGACATAAAATACAAGATTTGTTAATAATCATATTGTATCACGTTAACAAATACAGTTATACTATGTTGTTATAATGGTTACATTTTTTCATTTGAAATGCGCCATCAGCTCAAAATAGTAGCATATCATTTTTAATGGTTATTTAGATATTTTTAACCTCGTGCAGAGGCCCACCATGCTACAAACAGGGAGTGTTTTGTAAGTGGGAATTTAAATCTACCAGCAAGGAAATAAAGTTCCCTTTGCTCCTCAATAACATTTTCAATTTTGAAACAAATAAAAATGAACTTTATGATCGTTAAAATATAGTTTAAAGTACTAGGTTAAGATCGTTATTGACTCACAGATGGATTATAATTTATTAAAGTCAACATAAAGTATTCACTGATGGCTATAGTTGGTATGTACAGGTACACGGGCAACACTGATTAAAGTATAAATTGAAAGACACATCTGAGACGTGGACACGGTCTCTACCCGACCAATTTAGTAACTTTTCGTTTGTAGTAAGTTATCTACAATAAAATAACAATAAATTTGCGCTAAAACTCTCTCTTATATTATCTCGTATAAAAAGATCATTGTATCCGTTGGACGGGAAAGGACGTGACGAAAAAAGGACAAAATCCCAGTCCACATTTTTGCGCAAAAATTCAACTGCAACCTTTAAATTTATAAGAAATAAAATATAAAACAATATAAAAATGTTCGTTTCACGAAAATAACCCAATTCTCAAGATACAATAAACTAAAATAAGGATGTCAAAATTATAAACAAAGCAAACACTCAAATAAAAATAAATCTAGCAAATAAAATCTATAAAAAAGTATTATTTTTTACACTTATTAATTGTTACAAGTGTTAAAACACACAGCTACTCAACTAAAACTTAAGTTATTGTTTATATTTACAATAAATAATCCAGCTTTGAACATCACAGAATCACAGTTCAAAATTACTTTCATGGCATTTACTCCCTATTACTAAGGTACTTACTATTAAGTGTGATGCTTACCTTAATTATTACTAATTAATTAAAAAGACAGTTAAAAAAATATCACTGAATGTTAGAAAGTAAAACGTTTCATTTTTATGAACATTATTATTATAACATTTAAAGCAATTTCGATCCAATATCTTAATTACAATAAAAATATAAATATTTAAAGACCCGAATAGGGAAAGACGGCTTAAATTTGGCAGCTTTTCAAATAAAGGAAAAAGAAACACTCAATTCGTTTATGAATTTTATGACTGTAGTACAAAATTAAATGTTATCGAAATACGCAATATAAAAAAAAGGATACCTATTCAATTATTGGATTGCGTTTTCCCTCCGCTTTCAAGTAGGATAAAACCCAAATGGACGGCTCGTGCGTGTCTTTAGATATGTTTAATATTACATTAAGAAACTTTATTTTAATACTCCTTACAACGTAAAATACACCTTTACAATATAATCACACACAAGTGATTTTTTTTTTTTATTAATGGCGGTCCATATCGGTGCATACCGCTGTGATTTCAATGTCATGTGAGTAGAGTAAATCAGTAAACGGAATAAATAAAAAGTTAAAGCCGGATCTTTCAATCGGACATCTACCCTCCCTGAAGGTTACCGGAAGCGATGTTTCATTAAAAAAAGTATGAGATTTAAAATATTTTTATGACGAAATTTAAACTTGAATGATAAAATATCATGCACACACTGTTTTCATACCTTTACTATCATGGGATCAACCTTGCGACAGGCTTGCAAAACCATCTCATATCTGATTTAAGCTCTTAAGCTGTTAGACTGATAGTTCCATTTATTTTACATTACTATACCTTTTTTATATTCGGACTAATGGGCGCCACAGACTAACAGTCGGACTGATAGGCCAAATCAGCCGGCGGGCTGTTGTTCTGTGGTGCCTAATGTTTTTTTATAAATCCGAACAGCATATCATAATACAAGCATATCATATACATATAGCATTCAATGTGAACCCACTAATTTATTTCTAATCACATTAAGTATTGCTTAATTTCCTACCGTATCAAATTCGTCAATAATTTACAATTTTACAATGTCGACAGAAGGCACGTTTACATATTTTCACCGCTAAGCCACACTTCTAAACTCTTCGCACGTGCATCATCAAAACAGTTGAAAGCGTGTAACGTTACCCGCTTTAATAGAAGATCCATTACACGTGTACAATTTAATCACTTATTCTTGACATACCAGAATTTTAAAACACCACATTCTCAACATACCGGGATCGCATAACGAAACAATATAAATAAAAAAAACTTATCTTTACTTAACCAAAATATTTCGAATCCGGTATTTTGGGAATTTGATAAAAAGAGTAGCTTGGTATTTCAAAATTCTGGTGTTATGCGAGTTTAATCTTATTGGGGATGCATTTTCTTGTGTATGTGTACGTATAGAAACAGATGACAAACACAATCACGCAAGCACAGTGTGTTTTCGTCATTTCTTTACAATAATTCTTGTGTTTTATTACTACGCTGACATCCGTGCGACGCGCGGTATTTTGAGTTTTTATTACTCACCAACTAAAGTTTGACAGTATTCTCACTTTTAAAAAATCGCCACCATTTAGCATTTTTTTTGGCGTAGTCACTCGGTCATACAGATGTATCAGTAGTCCCAAAGCCGTGCCCTTTATTAGCCAGCAGTCATAACGCTACAGTCCTTATATAAGAGTCGCCTACATAATTGTCAGCGGCTAACCTCAAGGCGTGTTCTTCGCAGAGTGCTGCCAACTCTTTGAGCCATTCATCGAGTATCACAGCGTTGAGGATTGAGCGGAGAGCTATGGATTGGTTCCAGTAGGCTTCCTCGGTGAAGACGGGCCGCTTGGGCGGCGGCGGGCCGTGCGGGGCGCCGTGCGGCTGGGTCGAGGGGGACACTGGGGAGAGAAGAGTAAGAGGAATCAAATCATAAGTTGTTGTTAGCCGGGCCTAACAACATACTTCTTAGATTTACGTTTGTTTTTGTCTCACTTTACCAAATATACATCCTACTAGCTTCTACCCGCGACTTTGTCCACGTAGATTTCGATCATTGTGATTCCTTCAGGAACTATTAAATTATCCGGGACAAAAAGTAGCCTATGTGTAATAAGCTAATAAGCCAACGAAAGTGTCCATCTTTGACTCCCACACCATTCACTTTGTATAGATCTGGTCGGTGTACCCGTGTACAATTGCAGATACTTTACGTTGTAGACCCAGTCAGTGAACAACGGGTACAAGAGTTGCTAATAATCTTACTGGAGAGACGTCATCCACATATGTTGGACTAACTGCTCGACAGACTGCGGCGCTCGGCCTAACTACTGGTTCTTCCCACCTGTTACCACCCAGTGTTTTATGAATTAGTAATAAGTCAGCAAAATTGGTCCGGTTAGTGGACACGTGTACAAGACCTGTTAAAATCTTACCAGAGAGCCGTCGACTGAACATGTTGGAGAAACTGCTCGACAGACTACGGCGCTTGGCCTCACCACGACGCAGCGGCGACTCTTCAGTTCGCGGCCCGTTTATATTGTTCTGAGTGTGGCCTGCAAAGAGACCATGAGTGTTGAGCAGAGGGGCATTCTATCAGTTTTCAGGGTTGGCAACGCATTTGTTGTGTTGACGTTTCAAATGTCTACCCTTATTTCACAATCTTGATAATTGCACATGACAGGTGACAATTCGGTATACATTGCGCAGTTAACTCGCTGATACATCACCGGGTTGCATTGCATATAAGCTGCGCCATGTACACTGAAATATCACCTGTCATCTGTCAGCGTCAGGATGGTGAAATAGGGGGCAGGTGGCATGTGTGTTCGTGTGAGTTCCCCATACCATCATTAATTCTCGTCTAGAATTACATTTTCGGCCCATGCTTTTGTTGCCGACTGTACTTTTTATTGCAAATCTGCCGTACCACCAAAGAAGGCGGCTAAATGCACGGTAATATTGAAATTGAATGTGGTTACCAATAGAGTATAAGAATGCTTTGACGACTACTCGGTAGTTAGTCCCTTCTTCACTATCAAGACGAAAGTGTGTGAATTAACTTTTCCACCGCCACCACGGTCTCCTGCGTTACGGTATGATCAATTTTCACATCAATTTACACTAAAACTGTGAGTGCAACTTTTTTAAATACTATTATGATTTGAAACAGTTTATAAAAGGAATCCAAAGGTTTATTAAAAATATATGTCATCTAATAAAACATGATCACGTGTCTCCTGCGTTACTGTACAAAATCGCATACGTTACCCAAAAGTCGAAAAGTTTAATAATGATTTACTCAATTAACGACTTACAACACGTTGGGAACTGTTTCAGTATCCGACCCCGCTATCGATGGTGCAATTTGGTAGATGGGACGTTCTTAGGCACGGGTAAAAATAATTTTGAAATATAGCTATGTCGATACTTTTTATCTACCATAATGATTGTCTTAGATAAAAATTAAACGTGTTTATTTTGTTCGCCTCGAAACATTAAAAAACTAAACTGTAACTTTGAACAATTATGAAATAGCAACCATAATGTTTTTGTTTTACTGGTGGCGGCTTCTGCTTCTGATGACATTGATTATCATGGAACACAAAATGAAAATGTTACATTTTTGTCTAAAACATTGTACTTAAATAAAACTAATCGTAAAGACATCATAAATATTTTTACCCATGCCTAAGAAAGTCCAGCAACCAAATTGCACCTCCTATAACGTGGTCTATTCATAATTAACTTGCAAGATTTGACATAAACTGACGCACATGCAAACGTTGCAATTAAATAAAAATAGTTTTTTGTCACCAAATCACAAGAAAGCCAAATATACAGTTAGATGGTATATTGTATTCAGAGTGAGGCAAAGAATAGTTGTATAGTCGAATCCTGCTCGTGGCGGCGTGCGTGCTTGCGTGTGTGCGTGTATGTGTATGTGTGTGTGTGTGTGTGTGTGTGTGTGTGTGTGTGTGTGTGTGTGTGTGTGTGTGCGTGTGTTACTGACCGTCAGCGGGCGCCCGCGCCATCGCTAGCGCCATCTCTCGCTGCACAAGGAACACCCGCGCCTTGTCCACCAGCTCCGAGGTGTTGTGGAGTCCGCTGGTCAGCTCGTCCAGCTCGTCCTTTAGCTTGCTCAGAATCTGTTGGATACAAGGAACGGGAGCTGTATTAAAAACTGAATCCCCTAGGATTTTTTTGCTCGTCTGTTTCATTGAGTGTGGTGTCTCGGATAGCTATTTCAAAAATACCCCACTATTTGGAAAAATGTTTCAACAATACCCTACTATTTTGAAAAAATGTACAACAATACTCCACTTTTTTTTTTTATATAGCAATTTTATACACTACACATATTTAAACAGACAAGCAAAAATCGCTCTTATCACTAGGCAACGACTATAAGGGTTCCTTGTTGAGCGCGGAACACTAAGGGCCGTATTAATAAACTAATCTCAACTGTAAAACTCACCTCAAGATGCGACAAAAATGACAGTTTTATATGGCTTGACGTTTAATATGTCGTATCTTGAGACGGCGTCTCAACCAACATGAGTTTATTACTACGGTCCTAAGTGTAAGGCCTGAGTGGATGCTCGAGTCGGGCGTGCAGCGGAGCGAGGTGAGCGGCGGGCATGTTAAACAAATGAAACTCATACTGGTGTCCTGAGTCCACGCTGCACAAAGCGAATGCAGAGCGGGCGAGTTGCGGGACGTGGAGCTCGAGCGGGGCGTCACGGGCAGGTTCAAACCTGTTTGTCATTTGCAGCGGCGATAAAAGCGTGCAGTCGTGTCGTGCGAAAAAAATACAATTGAAATAAACCAGCACTTTGGCTATCTTCTCACTCTTTATATAAAAATAAAATATGGAGAGAATTAGCAACAAAACTGGATATGAAAGGTAAATTATTAAGTATTTATTTTAATTTATTTAATCTAAATTGTAATGCTTATACTAATTACTAATACCGGCTTTTGCTACTAATTACGGCTAGCCGCTTTCTTTGGTGTTCTGACCGATTCACACGAGCGGTGAGCGCATGCTATGGCTTAGTACATTAGTGGTGGTTCGCGGGTGGGGACCCGTCTCAACCTCTCCTTCGACCCCGCTTAAGTAGGGCCGGTAGCGCCATCTACCCTACTATGCGATTAATTTTTTAGTATTACATGGACGTGCCTAAAACTTTAGTGTTGCTGATGTTTAAAAAAAAACACTTTTTAGGAACCATTAAATACTTAATAATAACGCAAAAAAAAGAAATTTAATTACTATTGTTATTTATAAAAATAGGGGAGAGGGGGGCAGCTATCACTGGAGGCAGCTTAGAACAAATGCGTTCAAAGACGTATTTTTAGTGCGATTATGGTCCTAATAAATTTTTTGGGCGCGCAACACTGACCCACACAACTGTAACTTGACAGATTTGACGTTTGGCAGAACATGAACGAACCAGTAGCATATTTTGATCACACCTGATATGTTCTTTTTTGTATAACTTACACTAAATCAACATGTGTGTTGTGTTGCACAATGTGTGCCAACAACGCGTCTTAACTATTAGTGGTCTTTAAATACTGTTGTGATGAATAAAGGGGTCAGCGAATAACTTACGTATGTGGTTATGTATAAGCACGTGCCTACACACACATACGCATTGCTGAGCTTTCTACTAGACGAACTAGATGGCTGCACGTATCGCAAGATCAGAAAAAAGAGCAGAGTTACCAGTCTATACCCTAGCAGTGTCCGACCGAAATTTCGGTTTCGGCCAAAAACGGCCGAACCCTTCGGCCGCGCCGAAACTTACAACATCGTACCTTCGGGTCGCGCTTGGCTAACGTCGGGCGCGCTCGGCACGGCTGGCAATATGGCGTCGCTCGCCTGACTCCGCCGGCAACTACCTAAATCAGTGCGCTTTGCTCGTGTAGACGTGTCAATACGTGTTGTGTTGTATATATGTATTTTTTTCACTTTATAGGGTAGTTAAATTTTCAAACAGAACCTCTGTAACTGTGCTGAAATTTCATTGTGATAAATCTTTGAAAGTAGAAACCTGTAATTATAGGTCGGCGAGATATTAATTTTAGAAAAAAAACGGGCTTACTAACATTTTTTAGACTTTTTAAGGACTTTTTTTTTATAAAAGGTTCGGTTTCGGTTTTGGTTTCGGCCGAAACTACAATGAAACCGAACCTTTGGTTTCGGTTTCGGTTTCGGCAAAATAACATGTTTAGGTCGGTCACTATAGTATACAATAGTAGTTTTTGGGTGAGCGTGCACTGAGGACATCCGCTGGACGCCGTACCTCGCGCTCGCCGGCACGCCGCACGCGCCGCTTCGAGCGAGCACTCAGGCCTGACCCTAAGGAAGTGACTTGCCTGGTAGAGCGAGGGCACGCTGGGCTGCAGCGCGCGCGCCGGCAGCAGCAGCGCGGGCAGCAGCGCGGCGGGCGCGGCGGCCAGCTTGCTGAGCGCGCTCGTCACCAGGCAGTTGGTCAGCACGTCCGACTCCAGGAGCGCAGCCGCCTTCTTCAGCAGGCTGCTGAGCAGGGGGCCTGAGACCAAATATACATTTACTCTAAATCTATAACAGATCAAATGACACCATAGATATATTTCCTAAGCACGACACACTTTATTTGACGACACGTTGGCCTAGTTGGGAGTGACCCTGCCTCCGAAGCCAGCGGTCCTGAGTTCAAATAGCGGTAAGGGCTGATATTTGTGTGATGAGTGCGAATATTTGTTCCTGAGTCTTGGATGATTTCTATGTATTTAAGTATTTATTTCTCTATCTAAGTATGTTTATCGTTGTCTAGTACCCATAGTACAAGCCTAGAGCTTAGTTTGGGACTAGGTCAATTTGTGTGAGATTGTCCCCTGATATTTATTTTATTATTTATTTATAATTGTTTTTTTCTTAGTAAGATTGCCGTTTATTTGCCGTATGTTGTAGTTTTGCCCTGTCGTTTTTTCTTCCTGTAACATTTATTCCCATTACGAAAATCTATATAAAGTCGCAAATGCAAAAGTCCATTTATGCAAACAAATATGGCGAATCCATAAAGTTTGACATTTCATAGGGCTGGGAATCATGTTATGAATTGAATTAATGAATGAATGAAATTAGTCAAATATGGTTGTTCTCAAGATTTAGGTAATTAATTTCGCAAACCAGAATTGAATGGAAATATTTAATAATAATCATACATAGGGTAAGTCACCCAGTACTCAATCAGAAACCTGTAGCAGGCCTCTGTCTATTCTTTGTATGAGTAGGAAGAGTACAAAATATATATTTTCCACTCTTCGCACTCATGTAATGCCGACTACAGGTCTCTGGCTGAGTACTGGGTGGTTTACCCTATACTCAATAACACAACACGCTTTATTGTAAATACTTTATTCAGTATACTTTGCGACGGCCAATCTTTAAATGACACCACACACCACCTGCGTCGTCACTAATCGATATCACCCGTATCTGTCAAAGTACTTATTTTACTTTCAGAGATTTCTCACATACTAATAATTAACGTGAAGGTGGTCAAATTAATAACACCCACTAACTATATGGAATATTTTATAATAACCCCACTAAACAATTTAACTGTTACAAATCATTAATTAATTTAATTTACCACATTCCTAGAATGAAATGCGAAACTGACATTTAGTTTTGATAATCTGTGATCGGGAGTTTCGTGGAAATTATGCCCCCATTCTCAGTGCGTTTGCAGCTTCAGTGTCGACAGAGCTCTGCTAAGGAGTTACTTCTGGGTGCTATGGCCTCTCGGGCCTCTCAATAACTAACATAATCTAAACCTTCCTACCTTCTTCAAACTGACTACACTCTGGTAAACATCTGCGTTTAGGAAAAAGTTGGGCTGGAAAAAACGGCGAGCGGACAAATAATTGATTTGAAAACTTCAAGCAAACTATAAATACTTCGGAAAATGTGGCAAGGCAAGGTTAAGGCAATGTTTGTTTGGATGTAAAAAAAGGTTTAACATCGGAGAAACTGTCGTATTGTTAGCGCCGTACCGATTATTAGCACCATGAACTTTATTCCAAGGTAATAGAGGAAATAATTCTACAATCCCGTCCGCATATACTTGTGTAATCACTAGGTGCCATTAAGTGGTACTTTTGATGCCTACTTACCGATAAGTGATTCAGCACTGGCACGCCAACTCCTGATAATGGGAACTTCCGTTTCGTAATCATCCTCTTCTTTCAAAAAGCACATCCTAAAAGAATCCTCCACAAATTCTTCATTCTTATCACTGTCACTACCTATCGACACCAAACTATCGTGCTCTTTCCCCTCACTATTCACAATATCACCATTCTCTTCTGCCTCGTTTAAACTAGTGAGACTATGAGGTTCCTTGTCGGAGGTATCGCTGGTTTTTAAAGTATCGTAGCCGCTGGTGCAGATAGAAATAAGGCTGTCCTGTTCTTTCGTGGGCACCGGTTCGTCTCTGGTCTCTTTCGTATTGTTGTTCGTTTCTCTTTTTGTTGATATGATCGAGTCGTATTTTGAGCTCCAGTTGGCGCAAGCGAGCGATCGTGAGACGATCTCGAATCTCGCGTCGCATAAGTATGCGTGGTAGTTGCCGAATAGCGTTTCGTTTGGGTTCTGAAACAGGTTAAATGACAACATTGGCTAGTCAAGATGAAATTTAATATGAAAATTAGATGTGATTAAAATATTACGAAGTCAATGGTCCCTATTGATTTTTTTATGAGAAGGCACACGAGTACACAGGCCGCCTGATGGTAAGTGGAATCAGAGACCCATAGACATTTGAATTCTCAAGACAATAATCCTAAGAACTCAAATGCGTTGCCAACCCTGAGGACCTAAAAAAGACATTATTTATTTATACATACACATACATACCATCACGCCTTCATTCCCAGAGTGGGGTAGGCAGAGCTACAGAAATACCAACAACTACAAAAAGAGTTGTTAGTAATTCTGTAACCACATTTTGCACAAGCAGGCAAGATGTTTACCAGCGTATTAGTGACAGGTTGCAAGCCCATCGCCTAACAGCACTACAAGCCCTCATTCCCTTAGTCGCCTCTTACGACATCAACGGAAAGACATTCAGTGACACCATTCTAACCCGGCAACCACACGAGCGGTATTATTTATTTATAATATATATTAAAGTCAAAAGAAAATTCACACAACTCACCCCATAATTAAACTTGACTTCCTCCACCAAACTGCTCATAGCGATCCCATCTTGCACCCCATTGACTTTCTCCTCTTCCCTCCTCAAGTCCAGCACCCGCCTCCCACTGAGGGCCAACTCATCCACCCATTCCCTGGTCTTACTGAGAGGTCTATTGCAGCACTGTGGGCTGAGACTTAGGAAAGATATGGCCGCTTCTCTAAAGGAGTCCGGGTCGGACATCTTGTGTCGGTGGGGGAACATCAAGTGGTGGCCGTTGAGTAGGTGCTTGTAGACAAGTTCGAGCATTACATCCTCGCTGTTTAGGTCTATAAGGGTCTCCATTAGCGAGAGGGAGACAAGGGAAAGCTGGGAAAGAAAGAATCACTGATTGAGGTAGGACTAAAAACTTCTCAACGATGACCACTATTAAAATTTTCAAGTTGATTAAGTAATTAAATATTACATCTTATCCTGGTCTTCCGCCATTGCCACAAAATTGATACAGTTTTTCGATTAGTCTTTCAAATAAGTACTTTAATTTGTTGAAGAAAGGATTTCAGACTCCAAATGACGACACGTTGGCTTAGTTGGGAGTGACCCTGCCTCCGAAGCCAGTGGTCTTGGGGTCAAATCCCAGTGAAGGCAGATATTTGTGTGATGAGCGCGAATATTTGTTCCTGAGTCTTGAATGTTTTATATAAGTATGTTTATCGTTGTCTATTACCCATAGTACAAGCCTAGAGCTTAGTTTGGGACTAGGTCAATTTGTGTGAGATTGTCCCCTGATATTTATTTATTAAATAGAATCATTGCTGTCGGTGGAAGAACAGAGCATAAGTATGTCCAACATGTCTTTCATGGATGATATTTCGTATGTAACATTGAGTGTTCCCGTCCAATCTCGGAGGCTTGTAACACTAACCTGCGTGTTCCCGTCCAGCCTGCGCAGCATGACGTCGACGAGCCTCACGCCGTCGTACTCGTAGGTGAAGAGGAAGTGCAGCGCGGCGCGCAGCAGCCCCCGCTGCGTGGCGCACTTGAGCACGAGCTCGAGGTACGCCATCGCCGCCGCCTGCTCGGGCGCGCCACTCTGCAACGGCGCGGGTCTCGTCTACGATCGTGGGCGGGTTAGTGGGCTTCGAACTCGGAGGACGCGGTAGAGTGATGGTTTAAATGAAAAAAAAAAGTCTTCAAGACGGCGACTTTCGAGTTTTTTTTTTGGGAAATACATGCAATCTGACATACGGGCCACCTGATAAAAATTGATTACGTTAGCAACTCTAACACAAATTATAGTAACAAACAAGAATTAATGTTGGATAGATATGCCATTATATGACACGTGACTTATCAAAAGTTAAAATTTGACCAGTAACAATAATATTACAATACTGTGAAGTTTTATACACCGCCATCACAAACAGCTCAACGTAAAAGCGACCTTAATGCTTAAAGCGTAAACAACATACCGTCACTCGACCGCTGATCCCGTGCGAGTAATGCAAGCCCAAACGTGAAGCTCCCACCGGATACACAGGGTGGAAGGAACGAATGCTACATGAAGGTGAACTATCTCAAACATTGAAAATGACGTGAGATTTAAAAAAATATTAGGGTTCCTAGCTTTCATAGCACGGCAGGACTAAAGCGAGACGTGAAGGGCTTCTAGTACAGTTAGGCGATGGGCTTGCAACCTGTTACTAATACACTAGTAAACATCTTAACCTGTTTGTGCAAAATGTGGTTACAGAATTACCAACAAGTCTTTTTGCTGTTGGTATTTCTGGTAGCTCTGCCTACCCCACTCTGGGAATGAAGGCGTCATGTTATGTATGTATGGAGCCAAAATAAACATTAAAACTGGCATCATACTAACACAACCATAAATTTTTGAATGCTACCATTTAATTATTAATAGAAAATCTATAAAAAACATGTTGCTCGTTTAATAGTACAGGTTTTAGTCAAAAATGACAGTTTTGGCAGTAAAGTCTCGTTTGAATAAATGTAGCTTCCCTCCAAGGCATTTGTTCTTTCCACCCTGTATTGTAATCAAACAAACGGAACCCACCAAGCATTCGTCCGCGAGCGTTCGCAAACGAGTAACGAATGCTCGTCACCAAGCCAAACATTCGTTTATTGAAAAAATAGTTAATGAACGAAGTCCTCGCTCACACGAGCCATCCAGAATCCACAAAACTATACTAGAATCCTATAATTAGATTTGGCAGACCATGTAGGTAGAGTCCATAATAAAACATCAACATCTATTAAATTCCATACACGACTGCCATCACTTCTTCTATAAAACAAGTTTGTCTTTGGATTCTATTATAGAAGATTCGGAGACGAATGCTCATTACAGCTATAATTTCATACAAACAAATAGCCTAATCACAAAACGCTCAAACCAAAGTAAATTCATTTTCATGTCCATAAAGTTCACCTGGTTAAACTGAAAGAAATATTTAAAGTTAGTACAAACTGAAGAACACATTTTGTTATTAAAAGATGTGCAAAAATGTTGAGTGCTTTTATTAAAATGTATCACATAAATAAGTAAATAAATTGTTTTTTTTTTCAATAAACGTTCACACCCAGCAACAACCATTTAAATACAACATAAAAAAATATAAACTTTTAGAACAAATGAACAGTGGATTGGCTAAAAGAGATTTAAAAATAGCCTTGAGCAAAACAGTTTCCAAAACACTGCAATATTTTTTTGACCATCATTATCTGTAGATTAAAATAATCTTCAGAAACTAAGCAAAATTTCGCGTCGCTATACTACTTTCTTTATTATTTAATGATAATTAGAACAAAACTTCCCTTAATAAAGCTGCTGTTACAGTCTAATGTGATTCGAATCAATAAAGCAACTCTTTTAAAATTCTTACTCATTATCTCTCTTTAGCCCTCCTATCTTTCCCGTAAAGCGATGAACTCACTCGCCCCAAACAAAGTATCGTAGAAATGTGTTTTGTCATTCTATCGAGTTTGACAGAAAAGGCCAAAACAGTATCTCCCAATATTGCAACACAATGTACAGTCGATCAAAAAGTAATTTGTCACCAAGACAACGTGGTCTGCACGCCATAAAAAGTAAAAGTTCGATAACATTTACTACTGCGCAAGGCAACTAAAAGGTACTCGAGGAAAAAACACCACGAATGAGCTCCGCTGTGAGAAGCTACAAAAATAAAGCTGAATGCTGTTACGGAATAATTTGTCATACCACAACTATTTTGTAATAAAGTGTCAACCCTCAGTGTTATCATTTTAGGTCGATATTTTACTGCTAAATTACTGTGGCATAACACAGTTTTGCATAACAGAGTCCCGGTGTCCCCTTGTTTGACCAACACATATCGTTTCATGAATTTCAACCCTGTTGTTCTCAGGTTATCTTAAACATTCATTACGTGGGTTAGGTTGAGTTACACTTGTGACTATCACAAAATCTAAACCCCTGCGCCTAGAAAAGCTTGTCTATGAAATGAAAATTCTGTAAAGTGATACGTTCTATGGAATGAGTGTCGGCGAAACAAGGGTAATCCCGGAATCCCGCTAACCTATTGGTATAAATCTCGAACACCTCTTAGTAGCTCCGCATAGGTCTGGTGAAAACGCAACCTTATGAGTTGTAATCTCCTTCGAAGTTGTTCTACAAGCGACAGGACTACTTTTTTGGCCGACCCCACACATAACAAATGAAATCCAAAACAATTGCAAAAGACAGACAGATCATCCCGTTTGTATTTTGAATTTCTATCAGAAATGCAATACAAAAATCCACGAGGAGAATAAAATGAATGGGAATTCCAATTACGATTTTACAATAGAAATATATTTGAACATGGCCACGTACGACCTTGCAGGTTTTAGCGGAATTTTAGCGCGGGGCAGCGAGCGGTAAAATCAAATACGAAGCGATGAATAACGCACGCCGCACTCGATGACGCGATACTTATGTACTCAATGCCCTGCGCTAAGCCGCATTTATATGTATAGTAGAAATTTTATAAAATGTCGGAATCCCTAGTAAATTTCTCAAGTGAATTCCGACCTAATTGCCATCTTATGTAGGTCGGAATTCACTTAAGAAATGTACTAGGGATTCCGACATTTTATAAAATTTCTACTATAAGCTAAAAGTCGTGGCCAGCGGCCATTATGCTGCATTTCTACCAGAGTTGTGCGAGGTAGCTGAGATAAGCGACGCTAGGAATTCTATTGGTGGATCTTTTCCGCGCACACCGCTTCGCTAAATCGCACAGCTCTGGTGAAAACACTGCTTTATAGTCGTGATTATCGATGTGAATAAAACATTTGCCCGTTTAAAGTTCGGACGTCTCATTCTATTACACCACAATAGAGGAAGACAACTAACAATGGCGGTCAATGATTCCTCGAAAAATTGCCCACGTGATGCAACTTAAGAGGCCACATGTGCTAGAGTCGATAGTATTCCGAAATCTGGATCTCAATAGACAAAAAGTCGTGTGTCCACTAAGTGGGTAGGTGTACGAAATGGTCTAGTGGACAGTCTTATACTTTTCAGTCTCACACGTTCCTCTTAGGGTAGTTTTAAAAATAATTGTACCTAGGTAAGGACTAATATTAAGAAGCCGTAACTTTTACATGTGAGTAACGTAAATTAGTCGTACCTATATTCAAAACGTCTCGTTAAAATTTGACATTTGCTACATACAAAATGTGTCAAATTTTAACTCTTAATTTTAGCTCTTAACTAGGTAGAATTATTGTGAAACTACCCAATACGGTCATGGTATGCTACGGTGTAGTGAGCACAGACGTTAACGTTAATATGTCTGTTCTTTCGATATATTAAACTATAAATTTCCCTTGCAACTGTTAAACGTAAAAACACGATTAGAAACGAAAACCTTGATAGGTTTATTTTTGAACATGACACCTTTTTAGAAATTTTCAGTTGAATCTTCTAAAAGATACGAAGATCTTAATGAAAATTTGGAATTTAATAATTGAGTAGATTACTTATAACTTTAAGATCGGGTCGGTTCTGTGACTCAACCTCATATATAGAATATTGTCCAGTATAAACTGACACTCACTAAGTACGCGAGTACATACTTAGTACGTGTCAGTTTATACTGGACAATATTAAATATACGAGGTTGACTCACAGAACCGTCGATATGTGGCCTCTCAAGTGCTAGAGTGATTGATGGCTTATCCACATTTATCCACCACGACAAAGGCGATATTAATACACCTGAGGGCTAGCACAAGTTGTCCGCGTTTGTCGCTCGGATCTCCCGTTCTATCTAATCTGTCACGATAGAAATACACTGAGCGACAAGCGAGAAAATACAACTTGTATTAGCTGTTCAGGCCGTCATTATGAATATCGTCACTACTTTGAAAAAACCGCGTATCTCATGTTTCGTGATCTTCGATTTTAAACTTATTGCTCTTCATGTTTAAGTTTAAAATCGTACATCACGAAATATGAGATACGCGGCTTTGAAAAAATCAAAGTAGTAACGATATATCGTCACATAAAGGATAAATAAGTTTATCAAGCGTGGATGAATGAGGGTGATAGGTTCTTACCTGGAGAAGCGCGGGCCCCATCACAGGCACCAGGAAACCTTGGTACAGGAGGTCCAGGAGGTGCTTCTTGATAGACGGGTGGGCGACCTTTGGACAGTTTTTTAATGATATTCAAGTTTTGTTTATGCTAGGTAAGCAGATTAAAATGATTTTTGTGGAATTCTGCATAAGTGTTCTTAGAATTCAATTCATGATATTGACAAATAATCATTATTTCATTTTGTAGGTTGACATCTCGTTTTCTAACAGTATAAAAAACTTCTTGACAAAGTCAAGACTACCAGTTTTATTTGCAAGGGGGTGTATATTAGTGACACTAAGGCAACGGGTAGGGCAACGTTTCTCCATACTAAAAGGATAACAATACAAAAAAAATATTCGTATACCTATATCTCTATTTTTGGTTAAATTAGCGCGTCAACCTTTACGGTATTTTTCCTCAAACTAAAATAAAACAAAAATGCAACAAACATTAAAATCTATAACTCAAATATCAGTTATGGTAACATTGATTTAAAACCACTACAAAAAACTTGCACTAAGTTAGTATGGAAAGAGGGCTGCCTTAATCTCGTGAGATTTAGTTTAAGCTATATTTCAGAGAATAGAAAGTTACTTTTCATTTGTTTCAAAACTGAATGTGGCATTTTAAAGCAAAGGTAATTGAACTTTATTTCCTTGCTATTAGACTCAAAATCCCACTTTCAAAATTTCCCCTGTTTGTAGTGGGCCGCACGAGTTTCAGGTGCGCGCACACTGACCTGCGCCACGGCGTTGCAGAACTCGAGCGAGTCGATGAAGAGCGTCAGCTTGTGCACGCGGTTCACGTCGTCCGCCGTCAGCCGGAACACGCGCTCGCCCAGCGTGCGCGGGAGCAGCGAGTACAGCCCGCTCAGGCCTGGGGCAATCAATGTGACGTCACTTTAGCTGTGACACGGATTGCTATTCGGTGTCATTTTTATGCAAGGATTACTTACATAAGATAATTAATTATTATTTTTTACTAAAGATAATGAGTTAATTAATAATTATAGCTGATAATAATAACATGAGGGCATATTTTTAAGTAATTTTAGGAATTATCAGAAATTTCTAAAAAAATAAATATTTATTTGAAGTAAAACCAACTTTATTTGTAGGCGTATTTTTTCGCACAGCAGCAGCTGGACTATTATACATAATTACATATAGAAGTGTGTGTGTGTGTGTCGACTGACCGGTGGCGAGCACGGGGCACGTGAGCCCCTCGAGCATGTACCGCGCGAGCGGCGGGCAGCGCGCCGACAGCTGCGCGCACAGCAGCAGCGCGTCGCGCGCCGCCGCGCCCGCGCCGCCCTCGCGGTGGACGAACCCCAGCAGCAGCCGGACTATTATGAACCTGCAGTACACCACCATCTACACTTGCCGCAAACCAAACTAGCACACCGGTTAATTCATGTAAAGCTGGGTACGAATCTGAGCGGCTCAGTCTGAGGCATGCTCGCCGCGCGCCGCTGGCGCACAGCGCATGAGCGCGTACGAATTTGAGCAAAATAGGTGAGCCGTGCATGCCTAGACCCAAGGCTGCTCTAATTCGTACCCACCTTAACAAGTAGGTACATAATGAAGCTTCTTAAGAGGCCGTATACGAAATTTTTGCTTCTTTTTGTGATTTTACAGTTAAAATACTACTTGTCTATAAGTTCTAATGCATATCATGGAATATCATTTCAGTTATGATCTTTTTGTGATTTTACAGTTAAAATACTGCTTTTCTATAAGTTTTAATGCATATCATGGAATATCATTTTAGTTATGATCTTTTTGTGATTTTACAGTTAAAATACTGCTTTTCTATAAGTTCTAATGCATATCATGGAAAATCATTTCAGTTATGATCTTTTTGTGATTATACAGATAAAATACTGCTTTTCTATAATTCTAATGCATATCATGGAACATCATTTCAGTTATGATCGAATAAATGAGTTACGAATGAATGAGCTACTTTTTTTATTTTCGTCAAGTATTCGAGATGTTTTAAAACTGAAGTTGTTTTAAAACAATATATATATTGCATTTCTTTTTTCATTCTTTGGATGTTTTTTTAAAGTATTTTGATTTTGAACTAAACTTTATTACTGTTGTTTTCATTTTATGAACGAGAATTTTAAGTAGCCGAAATCAAAAACATTTTCTTGCCCATTTTCTATAAATTTTAACAAAGTTCATTATTTTTTTACATAAAAAAAATATATCAGTGTCGTAAAGAGTTATTCATACATTTTTTAGACAACTTTTACAGCAATAAACTTTAGACGTCAAAACGATTCGTGAATATGCGATATTCTAAACCTCTTACAGCAAAATTCACAAAACAGTCGCCGGTTTCAGGTCGATTAATCAAAATAAAATAATAATACATTCATACATTCCTTCAAAATCGAAATTATCTTTCGTGTTGCGCATTCAAATTTGTAGAAGTAAAGTATTTCAACTGTAAAATCACTTAAATCAGCGAAATCGGCAAAATTTCGTATACGGCCTCTTAAGAGAGCGCCGAGCGTCCAGTGGCGTCCTCACTACTTTTATTGTTTTCTAATAATCTAAAGTATTATCTTAAAATCCACTAGCGCTTTACTGTTGTACAAATCAATACGCAGTATATAGCTCACATGACACAGTTTAATAACCTTTAACCTTCGTGTAGTCAACTTAACGGAAAAAGGTGGCCACTTTTTAGGGTTCCGTAGCCAAATGGCAAAAAACGGAACCCTTATAGATTCGTCATGTCTGTCCGTCTGTCCGTCCGTATGTCACAGCCACTTTATTCCGTAACTATAAGAGCTATACTGTGGAAACTTGGTAAGTAGATGTATTCGGTGAACCGCATTAAGATTTTCATACAAAAATAGAAAAAAAACAATAAATTTTTGGGGTTCCCCATACTTAGAACTGAAACTCAAAAATTTTTTTTTCATCAAACTCATACGTGTGGGGTATCCAAAAATGATATTGAGGTTTCTATTATAATTTTTTTCTAAACTGAATAGTTTGCGCGAGAGACGCTTCCAAAGTGGAAAAATGTGTGTCCCCCCCCCCCCCGTAACTTCTAAAATAAGGGAATGATAAATTTAAAAATAATATATGATGTACATTACCATGCAAACTTCCACCGAAAATTGGTTTGAACGAGATCTAGTAAGTAGTTTTTTTTTAATACGTCATAAAAACATTGATCAAAGCTACAACGAACTTTTATATTATGTTACTTGCTGCTACGGAACCCTTCATGGGCGAGTCCGACTCGCACTTGGCCGCTTTTTACCGTTAAGTTGCTCACTCATAGTTCAATTATTGTTTTAAGTTATGTCATGGTCTCAATAAATTGTGTATTGATTTGTACAACAGTAAAGCGCCCTTCGATTTTATGATAATACTTTAGTTTATTAGAAAACACAATAAAAGTAGTGAGGGCGCCACTGGACGCTCGGCGCCCTCCCAAGGTATAAGTGCCGAAGTTAGAGTGCGAGGAACAGCGGAGCGAGCGCTCTAATGGCAGACACGAGTATCTTTAGAGCTAATTACGTACCGTTGCAAACATAGCTTAAAATGATAATGACAAATATAAACAATGGCTAAGTATTTTATAAAACGCCATTGTTGATATCCATATTGAGTATAGTCATGGTAATCCAACAACAATTATTTTTAATTATTTAATATACAAGTTAGGATCTCAAGTGTTAAACGCCAGGACTGTCACCGTGGTAATAACAATGCTATAATGGTTATAAAATAACAGTTATTACTATGGCAACGCTCATTAATCTCACTATGGAAGAAAAAGTAAATTGTATTGATGAATTTATTATTGTGTATTTTTTTTATAATACATTTACGCTCAAAAACCTTACGTTATTAAAAGCACACAATGTGAGTAAAAAAATAGTCCAAAGTTATTTTTTCCACGATGTCGACAACCGAAAATATTAGAAAATTATGAAGTATGTACCAAATCCTCGCAGGAGAAGTCGTAAGTAAAATCTAGTACATATTTATATTATCAATACTAATTAACTTGCGAATAAAACAGGCCAGGATGGAGGTTATCGGGGAACAAGGCTATTTGAACTATATTCCGATAGGGGCAAGGATGTCATATCGAAGTGAGTCAAATTTTATCGCACAAATGTAGGTGATTGTTGGTTTGTAACACATATTAATCATATTTGCCCACTCTTGAATGTTGTAAACGGGTAGTTTTCAAAATAATTGTACCTAGTTAAGGACTAAAATTAAGAAACGGTAACTTTCACACGTGTTGGTTAATTTTCGAGACTCGCATGTAAAAATAACCGTTTCTTGATTTTAGTCCTAAATTAGAGGTACAATTATTTTGAAAGTTACTCAAACACCTATTCAACATAACGTAAAACATTTTAGCGACGATTAAAGCCAAATTTGACTAATGACGCGGCGTAAGGGAGTAAAATTATAGTTACATTTACGCCAACGGCGGTGTTTTAGAGCGAAGGGTGCATGCATGCTCTGCGCTCTATGAGGAAAATGCAAATAAATAAATATCAGGGGACAATTTCACGCAAATTGACCTCGTCCCAAACTAAGACCTAAGCTTGTATTGTACTATGGGTACTAGACAACGATAAACATTCTTATATAGATAAATACATACTTAAATACATAGAAAACATCCAAGACTCAGGAACATTTGTTCCTCGTGCTCATCACAGAAATATCTGCTCTTACCGGGATTTGAACCCAGGATCGCTGGCTTCAGAGGCAGGGTCACTCCCAACTAGGCCAACGCGTCGCTAAAGACAAATAAAACGATTAAATTTATTTATTGGACATGGATCTATTGTGCCTCGACATTCAGCGCGTAACCTCTACAGGACCGGTTCTCATTTTTTAGCGACATAACCCTTTAAACAACTTAATATTTTACAAAGCCCCCAATTTGGCAAAACCTGGTTTTTAATAAATACAAAAGAAATGTTACTTTACGTCAGCTTTGCCAGGGCTCCCCAAGGCACACTTTGTGAATCAGGGATTGTAAAACCCCTTTTATTCAATACCTATATTCGAATTAGAGGTATTATTGTCATTCCGCTTTTGTTTTTATCGCTATGTATACACTATTTACAGTATTAAATACCTGTATTCAATACCGCTATTCATTGCACCTGATAAGTAAGATGTCAATTGGACTGTAATTAATTGTAATTTCAGACTAGTCTAAGGCGTGTCTGGGTTTTTTGTATTTAACACCAAAAACATTTACAGAAACAAAATAAACGAGTAGGTATTGACACTGACAGGTTTACTGGTTATGGTTTTTAGGGGTAAAGTATCAAAAAGAGGTATTGTTCTCAATTGGCTAAACCGATAATATACTTGAATACCGGTATTCATTATACCGCTAATCAGAGCTTCAGCGATATAAATAGCGTAATACAATTATAACCGGTTATACCTCATTTAAAACCGGTAGTCAGAATAACGGTAACGATCCCTGTTGTGAATAGCTCCCCTACAGGTTGAGATACCTCGGCGTTACCTTTATGGTATGATTTCACGTGTTTCTGTATTGTCAACGTTTTAATATCTCTTATTTACTTGACAGTAATGGCGGTAATTAAAAACAATACTAAAACACGTCAAACGCAGCATCGTTGTAACCCAGTAGAATAGAGGCTCTGATATACATCAGATGGCTGTCAGAAGGAGATCTTAAGATAACGTTCAGCGGAAGTAACCACGATCCCTATACCTTGAAATATTTTTTTTAATGTATCATCACAATACTTACTCTGCCTTAGGCTCGGTTTCGTTGGTGAGGTTCGTCAAGAAGAATAGGTCGATGAACTTGATGTTCTGCATTAATACCACGCACAGCTGATTCAGTACCGACACCAATTGACCTGCGACCAACAGAGTTACGTCAAAGATGTAGTGGGACGTCACGGTTTAAATTTTTAACCGACTTCAAAAAAGGATGAGGTTCTCTCTTCAATGCGAAACCGATTTTCAAAATTATCTTTTTGATTTGTGGTGATCCCATTGTCACCAAGTCGGTATCTGATAAGGAGATCCGTGAGGAATTGAGGGCATTCCTCAAACATTATAGGCATACATGTGATTTTGGTATTTTCAATTACAAGCATTTGCATTCAGAAAGTATAATTTGGTGAAGTGGAACTGATGATAAAGACCACAGGAACTCCTCAATTATACCTATCTCAAGGGTATCGATAAGATATCACGATTAAAATAGTTGAACGACTATGACTATGAGGAAGCACATCTGAAATGGTTTATGGTATGTTTGTGACCCTATTTGTTAATATTAATAGCCCGTTGGGGTCCCTTCGGACACGGAAAGCTAAAAACTAGACTTTTAAGCAGTAAATCATCATTTATAAAATCAGACTTCTTACCCGTAACGCGCACTAACCTTCTATATTAACGGGTGTCAATTCATTTCTGAATCCAGTGAGCAGCTTCAGTAGCGGCCTGAGGAATGGTTCCGCTGCTATCACCTGGAAATACCATCGTCCTCATGAGAGTCGTCAGCATACATACGGTCAGCATTACAAAAATCTCATGGGACTAGTGGGAATATCTCACACAAATTGACCTGGTCCCAAACTAAGCTCAGGCATAGGCTCTACTAGCTTCTGCCCGCGACTTCATCCGTAGACATTTCGACTATCGTTATTCTCTCGTTAACTTTTCCAGCAGCCTGTGTTAATCCAGGGTATAAACTATCTCCATTTCAATTTTCGACCAAATCCGTCCAGCCGTCGCAGCGTGAAAGAATAACCAACTAACACACACACACATTTTCACTTATAATATTAGTATATATACACACTTAAATACATAGAAAATATCCAAGTCTCGCGTTTATCACACAAATATCTGCCCTAAAGCTGTGTTTCCACCAGAGCTGTGCGAGGTAGCGGAGCGGTGTGCGAGGAAAAAATCCACCAATAGGAGAGCTGCGATAAGCGACGCTATCTATTGGTGGATTTTTTCCTCGCACACCCCTCCGCTAACTGGCACAGCTCTGGTGGAAACGCACCCTTACTGGGATTGAAAGTATTCCAACCCGGGACAGCTAACTCCGTAAATGGTGTCACTAGAAACTAGGCTAACGCTCGGGTAACGCGTCGTCGTATCGTGCGTGTAGGCTAATTAATGTACCTGTGCACTGTAATGGCTGATAAGAATCCCGTAGAGTTTGAGCTGCTCCAGGCGCACTGCATTCTCGTACCTGCAATAAACCATACTTATGTTTATTCTTAGTATTAAAAAGCGAGTATACTCAGTACCTGGGCGACCGAGCTCTACTCGAGTGTATTTAGACGACACTATGTAACAAGGTTGTTAACTCTTTTTATTTCTTCCTGGCCACTTTTACTTTTTTTTTATTGATCTAAATCCTTCAAAATTCAAAATTATTATGATCGATTCAGATATCGATCGATATTTTCATTATATTAGCCATCTTCAGAAAAAAGAGACAGGGATCTCGGGTTTCATACTAACAACTTAGTATTAATTTATTAGTGTATTAACCTACTATTATGTGTACAAATAATTCAAAGTACAATAAAATGGAATAAGAGGTTTATTTATTCCCAACAACACAACATACCCGTCCCAACATCAATATGACCGTCATCGTGGTGGTGGGTCTCTGATACACGTACCCTATACTGTCAGAACTATTAACAACACAATTTGATAGTGTCGTCTATATATGTCAAATACCTCGGAACCCGATTTTTCGGCGGAACCTGATTTTTCCCGAAGATAGCCTATTCTTAGGTTTGAGGTTATAATTTGTACTGGAATGACAGGTGTCAGGATTTACTTCACAACGGCCGGGCACTATAGTACAAATTAAGAATGGTCATATGGTGGTTTTGAAAAGCGCGTCTAAACCTACATAGTTAACTTCTATATTGTTACAAAACAAATTTTTCGCCGAGTATAAACTGATTGTGGAAACATTATTCGAGAAGCAATTAATATATAAATATTGGAAATGTTTCTAATTGAAGTGGCAACCGTTATCGGCAATATTGAAATCGCTATCGCATTTATTGAGCACAATGAATGCAATTGTCGTATCGTGTATAGTTATTAATTTGTAGAATAGCGGGAAATTTTTTTTTCGTTGTTTCTTGCATGGTTAGAATCACTATGAACTAAGGAAGTTTTTAAAGCTACATGCCCAGTTTTTTTTTCATGACAACTTTTTGAGTTAACGCACAAAGTTTGTTTTTCCATACTACGTGAAAAACAAACGCGGGGATTTCTTACTATGGAAAAAGTAACTTAGTGAGTTTACTCAAAAAGTTGTCATGAAAAAAACTTGGCATGTAGCTTTAAAAACTTCCTAAGTTCATAGTGATTCTAACCATGCAAGAAACAACGAAAAAAAAATTTAATTAATACATGAACTTAGGGGTTTTTCGTAACACGGACATAAGGAAAAATGACAAAAAATCCGATTAAAAGTCCAAATATCACGAAAACCGTGCGACTTTTACTAGACCTATTTTAGCTTTTTCATAACGTCCTAAGTGCCCTCTATCCGTAGCTCAAGGATTATCCACTCGTTACCTAACACCCTGTATTCAAAGAGCAGACACAGTCATAGGCGTTATGTTTATTTAGATCAGATCGTGTAACACTATAAACTTTACTTGACTTTATCATATCTGGCCTCTTGATGCGAGGAAGTAACAAAAATGATCAGACATTACCATTAAGACATTGTGATCTACCAGTGACGCGATTGGTTTAAAAACATAACGAATAGAAACGCTAGTTAGCGAACGCGTCTTGGCTAGGGCCTCAGCTACTTTTGACGCTGACTGTACCGTCACAAAGAGCGCATAGTGACATCGGTATTTTATATTAAAACAATAAAACATTAATGTACACGATAAGGACTCAGTCAAAGTGATTATAGCAACGCCTGATTGCAAGTACGTGCGGCGATAATGTATTAAAATACTTAAACAACCAACAGTTATAAAAACAAGATCCACACTAGCAAAAATGCATCTTATACCTAGCAGTTAATGTTGATAGTCGAACACCGCATATAGGTAGATAGTTGATAGAGTATGTGTGTTAGCGTAGCGGTTATGGTAGCGTATAAAATCGCATGTCGAATATCAATTACCTGGGAAATACTATGATTTGTTTGTAAACATCATGCTAGACCAATCTTAGAGATGTTTATATACACGCGCGTTTCTTTACTCGAGTATTGTTGCAGAGTTTGGAAAGGACGCGATTTATGGACTAGTTGCATGGGGGCCGAAACGTTGAGGTTTGCGAGTGTAGAGAATGCACTTTCTGCCGAGGCGGGTATTGTTTTCTAAACTACTGCGATATTTATTTTTTTACGTAATTAGTACCAATTAGGCCAAGGTGATGTTCATGCCAAAAATGTTCATATTTCCGAGCAATTTTGAGAAAATACAATTGTAAGTTCTAACCAATAATATGGAACCAGGTCAGAACCTGGGACCCAATTCTCGTGACTTCAGGATGATTTTTCATGCGAGACGAACTGTCAACTGCATACATATTTTGTCATTCTCGCATGAAACCCGAAAAACTATATTCTATTAAAACGAACGAGCTTTTTAGGGTTCCGTGCGTAAGGGATGCAAACGGGACCGTATCCTCGTAAGGACCCACCTTACTACCACCTACCAAAACACGAAGATTTTGTGACGGGAATTTGTATCTAGAAGTATAGCTTGGCAAAAAAGTGTAGAAACGGAACCACAAATATTTTTACCGGCAACACTTATTGTTCTATACAAAAGTACCTACGTAAGAGTTGCCATATAAAATCGAATTTGACATAGACAGTGGCGCCCCTATTATTTTCTACTCTTTTTTGCCAGTCTATAAGAATATAAAGTTAAAAAAAAATGCAGTCTTTTCAATTTTTAAACAAAGAAAAAAGGAAATTGATTTCCATTACGCTGTAGTTTAAATTGAATTGTCTTGAACATTTTCACTGTATTACTATGCCGCTATAACAGCAAATAATAGTAAAAAAAGGTCTTTTTTATACTTACAGTACAGAAGTACTTTGTACTAAACAATGTAAGTATAAAAAGACCAGAAAGAATGCAGAATGAATGAATGTATTTTTTATTCTAAATAAAAAATACGTGAAAAATTAAAGCAAAAATCGATACAAGACAAGTTTAATTTTTAGCCAGGTCTTTATACCTATTGTACGGTGGAACAAAACGCCACGTGTGCGAGTCCGACTAGCACTTGGCGAATTTTTACCAACCATTTATAAATACAGTAACACCATTTCCCTAAAACACGACTAAGCAAACCATTCGATGTTAGTGCGAGTGTGACAGCGATAGCGAGCCGATGACTATCAAGGAAATAGTAGTGCATTATTGTTTGTTGTTTCCTTGAATAAATTACCTTTTTACTTAAAAAAACCGGGCAATAGCATGTCGGACCAATCAGTGTAGGGTTCCGAAGCCATTAAGTACAACAAACATAAAGATCAACATGTAACCAAGCAATTTTCTGTTTAACCCATTCAGCGCCAATCACAACACGTATGCGTCAGAGCGCTATGAATGTTTTTCGCTACATACGGAGTTTAAGCTGCTATGGACTACGGCATAGCGCTACGAGTATAGCATGGCGGTGAATGGGTTAAAGTCAATTGGTGCCGTCTTATTTATTTATTTATCATAAAGTTCATTCGTAACTAACAGCTAAGTGCCAAAACATTACAAACTTAAATCTAGACTATCATTATTAATTAGCCAGTCGTCCATCTTCTAGCATTCGCATACTTTCATCGATCACTGGCTCTTGATCGTAACGCAAACAGATCGCAATGTGTCTTAAATGATTTTAGTAGGTATAAACACTTTAATCGCCTGTATCTCAAGAACCAATGATGTCAACTTAGTCGTGATAGTTTTCCTTTAAAATTGGTTATATGCTCTTTCATTTAAGTTTTTTTTTTAACATTTTTAGTACCTATTTGTAGTTTTGGCTGTAGGGGACACTTGAGTTTAACAAAAATTAGCGCTTTAAAGCTTAATATTTCATAAACGGATTACTTAATCGAAAAACTGTTTTCACAAACCCATAATATTTTTGAAAGACCTATCCAACGATACCTATAGGAAGGATAGACGAGAAAAAAATGCATCCCCCGTTACGTATAGGGATAAAAAAAAATTTTTTTACTTTTATTGTACCACTTTGTTAACGTAACTAATATGCATATTCATGCCAAATTGCAGCTTTCCAGTACTAATAGTCTTTGCGCTAGGCTGCGGACGGACGGACGGACGGACATGGCGAAACTATAAGGGTTCCTAGTTTGACTACGGAACCCTAAAAACAATAAGTAGGTAGGTAAGAATTTATTTTCTATTTAAAGTTATTTGGTGCCGCCTTAGTTATTTTTAGTAGGTATAAACACTTTAATGGCCTGTATCGAACCAATTATGTATACTTAGTCGTGATAGTTTACTTTTTAAATTAATTGTATGCGCTTTCATTTAAGATACTTCTTAGCGGGCGGACGGACTGACAGCGATTCTATAAGGGTTCCTAGTTTGACTACGGAACACTAAAAACACGACCAGCACTTTATAATACGCACCGTTATAAAAACATGGGTTTTAATTAATTAGTTTTTGGTAGGTAATCGTGCGTTTTCCACTATCAATATGATACCCCGATTATCGGTCAAATGGTTCAGAAGTAAGTAATACAATTAAGTAGATAATACGATTTTTGCTCACGTATTATTATTGTTTCTTAGTAGTAAGTGTGGTGTGAAACTGTTCGATAGAGTAAAGAATGAAAAGATCACAGAGAAGTGTGGACTGAAAGAAGATGTAGTGACTAAGATTGAAAGGGCATGCTACGATGGTTGGTCATTTTGAAAGGATGGATGAATAACGATTGACGAAAGAAATATACAGTGGAAGGGTCGGAACGGGCCGCCCTAGGCGTACTTTTTTTAATCAAATCGGGGAAATACTAGAAAAGGGCCGAATCTTAAGTAGGTACCCGAAACCGACGTGCATGCGTGACTCGTATGAACGTGGAAGAAGCGAAATAGATTTGTCAGAAACGTAGAAGGTGGAAAGAAGTGGTCTTTGCCTACCCCTCTGGGAAACAGGCGTGTATGTTTGTTTGTATGTACTGTTTCTTAATACCCTTTGACTATGCATAATCGGGTTGTACTTTTTTGATCGAGATAAAACTCGACAGGTAGTTTATTTTGGCCGTGTTTATCGCGTGACTAAACGTGGATGAAACATCCTTCACTTTCTGACAAGTACAGAGCAAGAGTGACGGATGCTTTGTCCACCGCGATAAACGTGACCATGTACGGGCCCAGAGGCCCTAGCCAAGATGCGTTCGCTTGGTTTTTAAACCAATCGCGTCACTGGTAGATCACGTGACTTTTCGTATTTCGTGATCTATCAGTGACGCGATTGGTTTAATCACAAAACGAATAGAAACGCTAGGTTAGCAAACGCATCTTGGTTAGGGCCTCAGGGCGCGTAGCATGGTCGCCTTTATTGATGTGGGTAACGGTGGATAAAGCATCCGTCACTCTCGCACTTACGAACTGTTCAGAAAGTGACAGATGCTTTATCCCCCGCTATCCACATCGACAAACGCGACCATGCTACGGGCCCATAACTACGTTAATTATAGTGGAAATTATCCCAAATTTCCAAATCCATCATCATCTATGCTTTGTCCTTATCTGTCGAATTCAAATGTCACAATGACAGATAAGGACAAAGCATTGATTTACCAACGGTTACTCCACATACAATAATAAGATCACATAATAATAATAAAGCATTGACTTCGGTTACACAAACGTATTCCCAGTTTCAGCCCATTCCAATACCGTTATCGGAATGGACCGTTCCCGTGAACGGGTTCAAAATTGGCTTGCAAGATTTGATCTTTACATACCGCCGAACTCAGATATATAACACAATTAGGGTGGTGGCTTTTTAGGGTTCCGTGCCCGAAGGGAGCCCAACGTACCCTATTAATATACCTAAGCTGTCCGTCCGTCCTAACTTTAAAGAACTGTACCTTTTAAACGGTGATAGATAGATTTTTCAGAATATGTGTTATTTTATTACGGCGGATTAACTAACATTTTTTTTTAAAGAAAGTCAATTCATAAAGTGTTCCCCACGCGCGGCCGTTGTACACAATCAAGAAACTTATATATGACACTGGAGATTGCACGGCGAACGTTTTGAAGCAAAGAAAAGTGACCGTGGATGACGTCGCTTATGTTTTTTGTCCCTTTCTTTAGCGTGATCTTGAGTTTTTGAGAAAGGGACACAAAAACATAAGCAACGTCATTCAAGACAACATTATTCGCCGTGAAATCTCCAGTGTCATAATATAAGCTTCTTGCACATAATTAGGGTTTCTGCTCGAGACAACTCGAGAGTTTCGCCTCCATTCGAGACGAGAATCAAATAGCCGACTCTCGAGACTCTCGAGTTCCAGCGAACACGAAATAAGGGCTAAAGACAGGCTCGCCATTTTGCCGCTATTAACAATGATAACGTCGCCCGCGCACTGTAAACATGTGCAGCGGACTTCTCACTCGCACACTCTGTAACTCGCTGCCGCTATACGTTTAATAAAATTAGAGTGTAAATGTTTGTTGAGTTTATGAATAAATAATATTTTTTTATGATTTATAGATGTCCTAAAATGTTAAGGTTACTTGACTTTTACTTAGTTTTTTTTCCTGATCGTATGCTTTTCAGTATAAATTACGTAAAATTTAAAAAATGAAATAGAAATTTTAATAATATCGGTCAATAACTTTATTAACGACGTAATAAATGTCCTCTGTTTCAATAGCTGATTAATTTTTCATTCTTAACTTTCACTTGAGAATTTTAGTTTTTTTTATATTTGTAAGAAGAGTTTTAATTTTGTTTTGTATTTCTAACTTGTAGTGCAAAGTGCAATAAAAGAATTTTGATTTTTATTTGTTTTTCATTTTATTTTCAGCAATAATTTACAATTTCTCACCAAAGACTCTAGTCGAGACAACACGAGAAATTGGAGTCGAGAATTCTCGAAACTCGTGAAAAAAAATGAGGCGAGAAACCAGAAAAGCTACACATAATCAAACAAGCGAGCAATAATTTAAAGATAATAAAAAAAAGGGTGTAAATATACGTTCTCATTTGTAATACAAATGGGTACATACTAACGTTTTGTATTATGCATGCATGACATAGTGGTCTAACAGGAAAACGACATAATAGCATACGTATTAGTTAGGTATTGTTCATTGTTAGTAAATAAACTCAAGGCCGAGGATAACTTCCATAATGCCACAACAATTGTTATCTACCTACTTTTGCCCGTAGCTTACGGGGGACGGTGCTTCTCAAGTACCCTATCTCTCAGAAAGGGCGCCTATACTACTTGTCGAGTCATTTCTACTATGGACATGCCTCCCACTATAGCGCCGAGTTTATACATAGATACAGTCAGCAGAAGAAGTAGCTACGCAACTGAAGAGCTAATAATCTGCACCCGACTCTATTGTCAAGACAATACGTCATGTTTAGATCATTTTGGGCATGTTGTTCTGCTTAGCTAGTTTTGTGCTGACTGTACGTCAAAAAGTTGATTTAGAGGTGAGTTTAGCTGTCGGTATACAGTAAGTATGCTACAATATAACTGACTAGTTATGGCTCAAAATGCATTAAATGGCAATAAATTGGTCTGTCTGTAAACAATCTCATTAATGCCAAGCACGGCACCTTTTTAGATATTTGTACTTTTGGTGGCACACGAGAACTTGGCTCATTTTTTACATTTATATTATAACTAGCTGTTCCCTCTATTCCCTCAGGAACCGTCCAATATTTCACGGGACTCAAACTATCACCATACGAAATTTCATCTAAATTGGTTGAGCGGTGTATCCGTGAAAGCGTAAAAAAGAGATAGACAGAGTTACTTTCACGTTTATTGTAATATTAAATATAGATTAATCATAAGTCATAAGTCAATCTATGATTATGTACATACTTTGCTGACGCAGACACTTGTAGACAATAGATTTACTTTACACTAATGTAGCTGATACAGATAGCTCTGATGACGATGGTGTTATGTTTGAGTAAATAATTTTAGATGATATTACTAAAAGTAACGAAGCATTTGTATTTTATTTAAGTAATATAATTGGCCGTGTGGTTGCCGGGTTAGAATAGTGCCACCCATGTCTTCCTGTGGATGTCGTAAGATGCGACTAAGGGAATAAGGGCTTGTAGTGCTTTTAGGCGACGGGCTTGCAACCTGTCACTAATTCACTGGTAAACACCTTAGCCTGCCTACTTGTGCAAAATGTGGTTACATAATTATCAACAAGTCTCATTAGAGTTTTTGGTATTTCTGTAGCTCTGCCTCACTCTAGGCATGAAGGCGTGATGCGTATGTATGTATTTTTCAAGCTTAAGAACTTCATCGTACTGAAATCAATACTTTCATTTATCTGCACACTCCACCTTTGTTAACGTCATTCCATGACATGAATTAATTAAACAAAGACACATGTGTTCAATCTTATTCTAATCGCGGTTTGATAATATATCCCGCAAAATTGTTTTTCTTTTTTAGCTATATCTTATGTTATCTTACAGATGGGCCCTTTCGGATACACTTCGACCCCTGTAGGATCTTTTGCGCAATTACCCTCTTACACACTCAGCTTTTCGAATTTGCAGGTTTCTTCGCGATGTTTTTCCTTCAACATAAGAGCAACTAGTACATGTTGTCCGCGGGGGTTTGGACTCTGTACCTTACGATCACGAGTAATCCTAACAAACAATTGAAGCATTGAGCATTATTTACTTCAGAACAAGTTTTCAAAAAAATCCTGTTGACAATTGAATGAAATGTACGACTAACGGCCGAACCCTATATTCAAACTGCGGACAGATAGCCTTACTTCGGATTAAAATTTTACACATTTTGTATGGGCAAATGTCAATTTTCAACCCGAAGTAAGCCTTATCTATCCGCGGTTTGAATATAGGGTTCGGCCGTTAGTCATATCGATAGAACAGTAGTTCATCTTTACGTAAGGGTATATGGCGCGGCTTGCTTGTGTGCGTGCCTCGACCGACCGTACACGACGCGGGCTACTTCAAGTTAACTCAACAGGGCGGACGCTGCTGCTTGGAGCTGGAACTGGTTCCAATCGGGGCCTCATACATACATAACGTCACGCCTTCATTCCCGGAGTGGGGAAGGCAGAGCTACAGAATACCAACAACCCTAAACTTGTTGATAATTTTGTAACCACATTTAGCACAATAAGGCTAAGATGTTTACCAGTATATTAGTGACAGGTTGCAAGCCCATCGCCTAACACTACAAACCTTTATTCTCTTAGTCGCCTCTCACGACATCCACGGGAAGACATGGAGTTGCACTATTCTAACCCGGCAACCACATCGTCGCCAATTCAAGTATCGAGCTACGCGCATAGACGCAAAAATGTCGGGTATACTTTAAACTATATGAACAACCTTAGCACTCGAGCGAGAGGTAAAAGGGAGACGACCTACATTTCTATTTACACTATAATTTAATCAATGACAACATTATATTATGAACATGCCCAACACTTGAAAAAAAAACTGTTAGCTTCGGAGAGGATTTTTCTTGGCAAATTCGGTTTCCCACTGTGAAACAAAAGTTCTTAGGTTCTTTGAGGCCACCATCGATCTTCGTGCTGCAGGCTAATTGGTTGTGTTTGTTTCATTATGTTGTAACAATATTTATAAAACAACATCAACATACAGTCGAATTAAGAACGTCCTCCTGGTGTGTGCGATGGCAGCACTCGTGCGAGTCGTGGGACAGGGCACTCGTTGCGGATGCAATCGGAGCAAATTCGCTTGGTATCGCTCACCGCTAGTACAGCCGAAATTCCATTCGCGGAATTGAGCGCGAATCGCAATCGCTAAATGTGACAAACCAGAGGCTGTAGCCAAGATGCGTACGTTAACTAGCGTTTCTATTCGCTTTGTTTTTAAACCAACACGTCACTGGTACATGACGTGACCCTTCGTATCACGTGCCAGGGCCTCTATTTAATTGAGTAAAACCATATTACTTTTGACATGGAAGCGAGTGGCCTGGGTGCCAGCAAACTCGATTTGTGTGACTTAACCATTATATAGAAAAATAATCAACGCCACTCACTTGCCAGTACAGTTTCCCCACTCAAACAGCTTATCCAACAGATTTTCGGAGAGTAAATGCTCGAGGCACGCCCCGGAGTTTGGTTCTGTGGTGATTTCCCTGGCTCGCGCCTCGAGCGCCAGGAGCGTAGCCAGCTGTTCCAGGTGGTTCACTACTCCTAACACGTCATCGTGGAGATGTTGTGGCTGAAATAAAACATTAACTTAGGCTTGATAGACATAGCCAGCCGTTGACGCCGGTGCGACATGAGCAAACCGTGAAATTTCGGCCCGAACATTTTTTTTTTTATGTTAAGGAGAAGGCACACGGGTACCCAGGCCACCTGAAGGTAAGTGGAATCTGAGACCCATAGACATTTGAATTCTCAAGACTATAAATCCAGGATTGCAGTTTTGAGATTTTAAATGTCTCAGCCTCCTCCTCTTGCCATAAAAATAGCCCTTTTTAAGGTTCCGTAGTCAAACTAGGATCCTAGGAAGTTTCGCCATGTCCGTCCGTCCGTCCGCAGCCTAGCGCAGAGACTCTTAGTACTAGAAAGCTGTAATTTGGCATGAATATGCATATTAGTCACGTCATCAAAGTGGTACAATAAATAGTAAAAAACAATTTTTTGGGGTACCTCCCCTACACGTAACATGGGGATGTATTTTTTTTTGGCGTGTACCCCATGTCGTGTGGGGTATCGTTGGATAGGTCGTTCAAAAATATTACGGGGTTGTAAACACAGTTTTTCGATTAAGCAAACCGTTTATAAAATATTAAACTTTAAAGCACAAATTTTTGTTAGACTCAAGTGTCCAAAGCCAAAACCAAAACTACAAATGCTAAAAATTTGAAAAAAATCTTAAATGAAAGGACATATCACGAATTTTCATTGGTTCTTGGTTCTTGAGATACAGGCGATTAAAGTGTTTATACCTAATAAAATCATCTAAGACGGCACCAATTGACTTTAAACAGAAAATAACTTATTACATGTTGATTTTTATGTTTGTAGTACTTAACGGCTTCGGAACCCTACACTGAGCATGGTCCGACATGCTCTTGCCCGGTGTTTACATTTGAAATCCGTCATTGATTTTACAATTCTTATTTGCCATTCGAAAACTTATCGACCGATGTTTCTATTGAAAGGTGCATATTATTGAGCCTCTTAGTAGCCGCCCGTCTATAAAGATATGTCCTACCACTGACACATTCCTACTTACACGGCGGTAGGACGTCAAGTAGCTTCGGGAGGGCCCAATCCTATTTTATTCCTGATTGGAGCCCTCCCATGCTTTCGGAGAGTACCCGACCTTCAGGACGAAGGTTAGATATGAGGCCGGGCACCTCGGGGAACTTAATAAAACACAAATTAACATACATACATACATAACATCACGCCTTCATGCCCAGAGTGGGGTAGGCAGAGCTACAGAAATACCAACAAAAAGACTTGTATATAATTCTATATACACATTTTGCACAATCAGGCCAAGAATTTTACTAGTGTATTAGTGACAGGTTGGTTATTCCCTTAGTCGCCTCTTACGACATCCACGGGAAGACATGGATGCACTATTCTAACCCGGCATCCACATAATCCGGCATAATGAAATAAAACGTAAATATTTATATAACATCTGAGATAAAACATAGTTTGTCAACATGAATGCTATAGGATTCCTATACATAAAAACATTTCCTTACAATCCGTTTGTGCCGATTGCAATCTAACAAGATTCTTATCTACGTTTTACGTTACTCATCTTATTGGGAGCCGTCCGTAACAATAGTATAATAAAAAGTATCTTGCCGCCGTCCGTCCATCTGTAAGTACGCTTAGACCTTTTAAACCACGCAACAGATTTTAATGCGGTTTTCACTAATAGATAGAGCGATTCAAGTGTTCCTGGTTAAAGTTCACAAACTAATAGCTAATTTTTTGAAAAACATTTATTTTATTTCATACATTGAGTGATCATAATATGCTGTTATGTAGTCCCACATCTTAATTAATAAGAAACAATCAACGCGGCGGGAAGTCATAGGCATATATTTAAACCATTTAAATGTGCTTCGTCATAGTCGCTCAAGAATCTTAATCAAAATATCTTATCGCCACCCTTGAAATAGGTACCATTGAGGAGTTCCGGTGGCCATCTGTGGTCTTCAACATGAGTTCCACTTCACCAAATGATACTTTTTGAATGCAATGATGGACTGAAAATACTAAAACCGCTACGTGTATGCCTATAATATTTGAGGAGTTTCCTCGATTTGTCCAAGATCCCACCATCAGATCGTGACGGTATGACATCGGTCTTTGAGTAATCGGAGAACATACATAAAAAATAAAAGATCCCATCGAATTGAGAACCTCCCCCTTATTGTGAAGTTTGACCCTTAAATTGGCAAAACATAAAAAAGTCGTCAATTCCAACCCTCTTTGATTTCGAACCAGCATAAAAAAAAACAAAAAGTGAACATTATGGTATGTGCACTGTGGTGCACACTGCCAAATTAAGGGTTAAAAATAGGATCAAAACCCATAGAGATTTGAATTCTGAAGACTCTAAACACACATATACATATAAGGTAGCAACCAGCTGTATGATCACCTGTGATTTGAGTATGATCTCGTGCGCCTGCTGCCAGTGCTTGCAGAAGGAACTGAAGCAGGCCTGGGGCTCGTAGTCGCGGCGCGGGTCTAGGCTGCGGGACAGCTGCCGGGCGAACGACAGCGACGTGGTGCGCAGCCAACTCATCTTGGGCTCGTTACGTCATTTGGGGTGCTGAAAGAGTCTGACAGTATCGACCTGAGGACAATAACGAGGAGTATGATATGAATACACACATACAGGACCATCACGCCTTCATTCCCAGAGTGGGTAGGCAGAGCTACAGAAATACCAACAACCAACTGTAAGAAGACTTGTTGGTACACTTTGAACAATCAGGCTTTTTTTTAATTTTTAATTTTTCGCACACGAGCGAGACCTGAGACCCATAGACATTTGAATTCTCAAGACTATAATCCTAAGACCTCAAATGCGTTGCCAACCCTGAGGACTAAGATGGAATGCCTCGATGCTAGTAATTTCCCCGGGTATTTTGGGGCCCATTTTGTTGTTAAAGACAAAGGAGCTTAGTCAGTACTGAGCATTTACAATGATATGACTAATACCCATGTAGTTTAATCATATTATTGTTGTGTAGCGGACAGTGGGCGCTCATACATTTGGAACAGTCAAGAAACAATTGGTGCAGTAACAGTTTAATGTTGGCAGTACCAATTTATTTTTACTGTAGAAAAGTATTATAAAGTTGCATAACTTTTTTAAAACTAAATCTTAGATAAGCAAAGGAATTAAAAATTAGAACAAGCTTAAGCAAAACAGAAACGAATTAATAAGTCATTATCTGTTCCCAACTTTTCATGATATACTTAGTTTTTACCACACTAGAATAATATGCCAAATTCACTAATTTTTTATTACAAATGCTTTGTCACAAATCCATTCTTGAAATTTCAATTTATTTTACGTTTTTTCCTATAACATTAATAACATAATAGGTACAAAGAGACTAGAGATTGGTATTATTGTTACCTCCCATCCCACATATAAAGGAGGGTACGAATTAGAGCAGAGGGTTGAGGCACGCACAGCTCACCTATTTTCGTCATATTCGTACAACAATATCCTTTACATTTATACCACAATAATTCTCGTCACTTGCGTTATGTCCACAACTCTACTGTGGCATAATACACCTTGCCAAAAAAGCAAGGAGTGAAAGCCATTAAAAACAAAGCTTGACATTATATTTTCATGTAATGTTTAACTATATTAAATTCTATCTCTTAATTCAGCTTGCCTCATGGCAAAGGTATGCTCTAACAATTTCCATTGCTGTCTATATTTAGCAACTCTCCTACAGTTGAGGTCAGCCGTAATTATCATCTCATCCTCCCATCTTTTGTTTTGTCTACCGCTGTTCTTTTTGCCTTCCCTCGAGTACTATCGATGACTGTTTTGCTTCACTTATCCTATGCTTGACCAGTCCATCTCTATTTTTGCTGGTCAACTTTGGCGAGCATCTGTCACTCTTGTTCTCCCTTATCATTGGGCTTTGTATTCTGTCTCTTTTATGAAGTGTGAAATTATTCTATACTGGTGCAACTAAGCATATCTTTTAGTATTATAAGTAACTAGAGGGCACGCGCTATTGAAGTATATGGGATAAAATAAGACTTTATATCATTGTAATAAGCTCAAAAAACGTATTTATTGATATATTTTTTTGTACTATTGTTAATTTTATGATTGTACCTACTACTTACATTTCTCATCACTATGTCTTATTAAGTGGTAACTACTTTCACCTAATTAACGAAATATGTTATGTTTTCATTTTAAATAAATGTCACATCATCACATCACACACCATTTATTTAAAATCATTACATCACTCACATTACATCATTTATTTAAAATGAAAACATAACATATTTCGTTAATTAGGTGAAAGGAGTTACCACTTAATAAGACATAGGTAGTGATGAAAAATGTAGGTAGTAGGTACAATCATAAAATATAACAAAAAAATTAACAATAGTACAAAAAAATATATCAATAAATACCTTTTTTGAGCTTACTCTGAGGCTTGGTCAAACTGTGTAATGTCCCCTGATATTTATTTAAGCCAAAGACAAACTTTAAAACTTTTTAAACTGAAAATCTGGGATTATAAGTTATATCCATACTAAGCTTACGCACCGAAATCCCGTGAAATTGCACTACCTATTCCGATCACTGATAATAAATTTAACTAAGAGTGCACCCGTACCTGCATACTAGGGCCTGGGATTCAATCCAAATTTAAAATCTCTGATTTTTCTTTAACTTTAGTAACTCAGTCAGTCACGTAAGAGTTTTATACATACATAAAAGATTTAAAAAAATTCAGTGAACTGTCCACGTACAATGATCCATGTTAGGTAAATCCATACTTTATAATTTTGAAAACCTTAGAAACGGGCCATATATACAACATGTTACAAAATAATCTGTAAAAAAGAAATTACGAAAGTAGTGTCAACCCCAGTATACTGTATACCTAAGATACTGAACTGACGTTATTTAATAAGGGTTGACACTCCTTTTGTAATTTCTTTTTTACGGATTATTTTGTAACATGTTGTATAAAGAGAGGATAGAGGATTACCAGAGCTTGGATTTCTCATCACATGGTAAGATAAAGGAAAATTTTGCAGTCAATATTAAAATTAAAACTTTACTCATATTCATAGTCATACTCGCTCATATTCTTAGGCCTGTCTTTTATATTTATCATGCTGTAACTATTTCAACTTAATTACATACCTAGTTTTACTGACTATAATTATTGCTATTGTTGCGATATACCTTTATCAAACTCGCCGCTTTATCAAGATATCAAGATTTTGAAACACTAATTCCTGTAGCTAAATGCTCTATGGGTATTAAAAACTAGGAACTAAATTAATGAAATAATAAATTTGTAAAAGAATCAACTCGACAGATTTGCATGGAGTTGACCCCACATGTTTCTGTTTAATCCACAGAGTAAATACTCTTTCACTGAACAATTGTCTTCCATGGACTTATTTCTCTAATAAACTTGACATTGGTGAAATACCTACACCAAAACAAAAAGTGAAAGCCATTAGTTCAGGAAAAAAATGGTAATCCCAAAATTAGTTTTTATTTTTGTTTCCAAATCTTTCTGAATCATCACATTACTATTAAAACATTTTAAACAGATAAACCAACAACAACAATCAATAATTATTCCAACAGGAAAAGCATATCAGGCACAGTGCCCACCTAATGAGTTACAAAATAAGTTAATTACATTTCTGTGCAATACTTTCACTATTCAGCTAAGTCACAATGAACAGAAGGGAAATCTGATTTACTGTGAGAACATAACAACAATACTATAGCATGGGATCTGTTATTACTCCATCAAGATGCCATAAGGTTTAAATTAAAAATAATATATAAATGCTCAAATGACTAACCACAGAATAAAATTTAAATTAATTTATAATCTTATCTTTGTACAAATTTATGGTAATAGGTTAGTTACTTGTTTATTATATATTTATAGCAGAGCAAGTATGACTACTTGTGAACCTTGACATTAGAAATAAACTTGTCTTTACCGAAAAAAATACAAAGTCTTCGATTTACACTGACCTTTTGAGAGCACATAGGCGCTTTTGAATAACGAAGTTCTAAAATATAGCTATATACAATATATACAAACCTTCAGGAAGAATCTCGAGTCAAAAATAGAAGCAGCAAGCCACAAAATAAACCACAAGAACTACATGATACGCAATACGAAAATTATGTCACTCGCTATCACAAGGTGAATTGTTTTGAACACTTTAGTACCTCACAAGAGTTATTTAGAACACTTCCTTAGCTATTCACCGTAGAGTTTCATTGAAAAACGTGTATAACGACCGATAAATTACTATTTCGCAGAAAAAAGAGTGCAACAAAATACACATCAGCCCGTGACAGCACTTCACAGATTAGATACTCGTGTTGCCAGTATTTACAGTATGTCACTGAAGGTTTATGTAACGATGTTGCCAACTTATAAATCATAGCCTCAAAAATAATCTTTCATAAATTTCTAGCAATTTTAGTTCAAAAATTGCGGTCCGTCAAAATCGACGCCATGTAATTAGTATGACTCATTCTTTTACGAAACGTCACCTTATTTAACGCATCGGTGTGGTCGCATTGTTTTTGACGTATAATTCCGTGTATTCAAAGTTTTTATTGGTTTTGATAGGATTAATTTACTTGACAGTAATGTCACGTGAAGACAATATGCTTAGGCTGCGTTTCCAACAGAGCTGTGCGAGGTAGAGGACCGGTGTGCAAGGAAAAAATCCACCAATAAAATTCCGGTCTCGCTTGGCGCAGCTCTCCTATAGGTGGTTTTTTTCCTCACACTGCTCCGCTAGCTCTGTTGGAGATGCAGCCTTATTACCATGGTTTTACCGAGTTTATTATTATAGAGGTCCTGTACGGCTATCACGTCAAGTTGTACTATTTCGCTTGTCGCTCAGTGCGTCTCTATCGTTATTGACTAGATTGAAAGGGAGACCTAAGCGGCAAATAAGTCGCGGAAACATGTGCTAGCCCTCCAGAGGATTAGTTATTAAAAATCCGACGAAACAAGAATCCGGCGAAACAAGAAATGAAACACATGACATGTTTGAAATCAGTCCAGTAGTTTTGAGTTTGTTCTTTATAAATACGGCGGGATAGGCGTCGTGAGCATTGGGCTGCTACCTATCTAGGAGAAGGAAAACTCCAAATCCAAACCCGAACCTGCACCATGGACCATGCAAGCAGTATTTAAGAGAGTTATACCCCAGGGTACTGGCAATGCCAGAGAATCCCTCCCCAGGCCTAGCAGCCCTTCGTACTCTGGGGGGGGGGGGGGGGGGGGGGCAAAATGCTGCAAGTATGTCCAGATCCCGCCGGGGATCGGAACGGTGGCGATGCCGTTTGCCACGCATCATGCCGTTTGACACGCATCATGCCGTTTGACACGCATCATGCCGTGTTCATAGGGGGGTTGGCAAAAAGCGGGCTGCTGAAAGCCGCCTTGCTACATTGAATGTTTGTGGAGGGATGAAGATTTTAATTGAAAGGGTAGTGAATGTTACGAATGACAAAATCTGGGATGTACAAGCGGGATTTCGAAAGGGAATGGGATGTACGGATCAGGTCTTTTCACTACGGTCCATCGCAGAAAAGTTTTTGGCTGTCAACCAAAAGATTTTCTGTGCTTTTGTAGACCTGGAAAAGGCCTATGATAGGGTAGATAGAAAAGAGTTATGGACGGTGCTGTCTATGTATGGAGTGAGCGGCAACCTGGTACAGGCTTTGAAGTCCCTTTATGTGGGCTCTAAGGCCTGTGTCAGGATCAATGGGGCATACTCAGCCTGGTTTAATATCTCTAGAGGTGTTAGACAGGACTGTGTTACCTCACCGTGGCTGTTCAATCTATTCATGGACAGTTGTATGCGAGATTTGAAAGAGTGTGATAAGGGTTTGCGTATGCAAGAGTTACGCATCAAATGCCTCTTATATGCCGTTGATCAAGTTATACTTGCTCCATCGGCACTTGAGTTGCAGGAGATGGTGACAGTGATGAATGAGGGATTTAAACAAAAGGGTATGAAAATAAACGTTGCTAAGACCAAGGTCATGGTGATAGAAAAGGACGAAGAGATTACTGAGTGCGTGATAAATATAAATGGTGAACTAGTAGAACAAGTGAGTGAATTTGTGTATCTGGGAAGTATGTTTACAAGAGATGGTAAGTGTGAGAAGGATATTGAGAGGAGGGTGAATGCAGGGAATCAGATAAATGGAGCCCTGCACTCCTTTGTGAGCAGAAGGGGCGTTTCACAAAAAGCCTGACTGGCTGTTCACAATGGAGTGTTGGCCCCTACTCTGATGTATGGTAGTGAATGTTGGGTGTGGCAGGATAAGCATGAAAGTCGCATAAATGCAGTAGAAATGCGCTCTTTGCGTAGTATGTGTGATGTGAAACTGTGTGATAGAGTAAGGAATGAAAACATCAGAGAGAAGTGTGGTCTGAAAGAAGATGTAGTGATGTTGTACTATACACCGAATTAACACAATAACCGTAACTTAACGTTACGCCCTGCAACATGTGACGCACGTAATTGTATGAAATAACAAGTAAGCAATAATTAGAAATAAATACTGTGTACTAGTTTATAAGTGGTTCTTTTTATATTGATCTTCCGAATACACAGCTTCGGCTAATAACGAGTATGTCTGGTTTTACTTAATTACTCCATTTCGACCTCCACCTTATCACAACATATCTCATGGCGACCCATACCAGAGGACCGAGAAAAATGAAGGTTCCGGCGAAGCAGCGACGAGAAGAAATAATGAAGATATCATATTAATGGAATTCTAAATTTAACTAAAGAAGAACACCAGGGGAAGACAAAAAAAAATGAAGATGAATCAATTTAATAAAGAGTTTTGAAGAAAAGAATCCGATGCTCATCCAAGAAGATTACCTACGAAAAAAAAAAATTATGAAGAAAATATAGAAGAATTACAATAAAGAAGAATTACGATAAAGAAGAACCAGGAATAAGGAAAAGAAAATAAGAAGAAAGAAGAGCGTTGTCCAGGGTTTCCCAGCACGTAAATCAAGAGGAGTCCAGGGTTATCCCGGCCCATGTCAAGAGGAGTCCAGGGTTATCCCGGCCCATGTTCCGGGGAGTCCAGGGTTAGCCCGGCCCATCATCGAGAGCAGCAGCAGCAGTCCTGTTGCCGTATGCAGCATCGTCCAGCGCCACGTGCCGCCAGGCAGCGTCGCGCGCCCGTCCGATGACCGTGCAACGTCGCGCAGCGTCAGCATCAACCTACTTACGGATTAGTTGCTCGCTTCTAATGTAAGTTTTATATAAATTATGTTGTAATGAAATTAGATACTTGATATTTTTTTTTTGTAGTTTAACCCCTTTTAATATACGTATTATGTTAACTGAATTGCAGTCTATACGTAATAAAATAAAACATTTAAGGGAATATATCGTAAAATTGGGTCCAGAGAGGCGACAGAAGGAAATTGGTCTAAAAAAGTTAGAGGACTCGAACGTATTATATAATCAAGCAGCGGATATTGTGCCTCGAATAAAAGAACAAAGAATACAATTAAGTTCTTCGGATATAGACTTAGTTAATGATTTAGTAGAGGAAATTAGTGAAACTTACAGTAGGATTAAGATATTGCTAGCATTAGTAGATACGGCATCTCAAACAGAAAACAAAATGGCTAAATCTACTTTTGACATCAAAACGGCCATCGCCTTGTTGCCGATCATGACGGAACGAGAAGAGGTCACCAAACAGTTAATAGATGGTATTTTAATGTACAGCTCCACTGTCAATGACGAATCTCAGGGGATTCTGATAGATTTTGTTTTAAAAACTAGGCTTTCTTCTAGCGCTAAACTTAGACTAAAGATGTCATATACTAGCGTAGACACTCTAATCGCCGACATGCGAAAATTTTTACTGCCCAAAAAATCAGCTGAATCCATTCAGGCTCAGTTGTACAGAGCGAGACAAGGACGGAGATCTGTCGAAGCATTTGGGGCAGAGATAGAGGACCTTTTTGTTAATTTAACGATCTCCCAAGCCGACGGTGATGACAGTAGGTACGACATATTGCGACCTATGAATGAGAAGTCAGCTATTAAGCGTTTTGCTGACGGGCTTTCAGATTCAAAGCTGAGCACCATAATTTCTTCTAGACAATTTGTGTCATTGCCCGAAGCCATTAGGACAGCCCTTGATGAACAGAGTTCGTCACCAAGGGATGATCAAGTTCAACATTATGGACGTAATCAACCTTGTAACAGTTATAGAAACTATTATCGTAGCTATTCGAATTCTAGAAGTAATTTCAATAGAGGCAGACAAACATACAAACCAACATATTATCATAATAATAATCGGAATATAGGTGTTTCGCAACACATTCCGGTAAGCCGTGGTGGACAAAGTCAGCGTAATTTCGCGCGATCAGCACGCGGCGGTCGTCGAACGCGGGAGGCTCCGCTCCCCGCACCACCTCGTGCCCAACATTTACGCAATGACATGACACCTCCGATAAATAATAACGAAAAATGTAATACGCAGTTTTTTCGTGACTAATAGGAATAATGGAATATTTAGTTATAATAACTTTAGCACAGTTAGCTGTAGAGTAGATAATATGGATAGAATAAGTCTATTAGTTGATAGCGGCGCAAGCTTATGCGTCATTAAGTACGAATGTTTGCAAAGTAGGCATGACCTCCTTAGGCAAATACAAGGAGATAAAATTACGATTAAAGGGATATGTGGAGATTTAGTATCCGAGGGATTTATTTATCTAACTTTGTATTTTGAGAATTTTATTTGCCAAGAAAAGTTTTATGTGTTTAAACATTTGTCATGTTATGCCGATGGAATTTTAGGCCAAGATTTTTTTAAGCATTATAACACGATTATTAGTTACAAGGACAATACCATGACTCTGGAGGACCGAGAACAAAGCATTGTAATACCTATAGAAGGTATTTCGAACAATTATATACATAGTGTCCCTCCGCGGTGCGAAATGATTACGCGCATTCCCGCGCAGTCATACAAGGACTGTGTAGTATTAGCGGAAGAAATGCAGACAGGTGTTTTCGTTGCTGGTCTAATTTCAAAAGCAGAAAAAGGGCAAATCCCTGTACGAATACTAAATACAACGGATAAAGTGGTAAACTTAGATTTATCAAAACTACACGTGTACAGTTTAGGTAGTTTTGATATTTGTAATTTTGACTCGGGTAAAATTAGCGTTAATAGAGTGAAAACTTTACAAACTCTATTAAATTTAGAATCTTATTTAAATAAAGAGGAACAACTAAGCATAGAACAAATTTGTGCTAAATATGCGGATGTTTTTCACCTACCCGGTGACAAACTCAGTACTACGAACTTATTAGAACACACAATTAAGTTAAAAGAAAATGTGAGTCCTGTTTACGTGAAACCGTACAGGATTCCACATGCTTTACGTAAGGAACTGCAGCGTCAGATTCAAGACATGATCGATAATGACATTATTGAAGAAACTACTTCGGAATTTTCAAGCCCAGTTTTGTTAGTCCCCAAAAAATGTGATAAATTAGGAGAAAAGAAATGGAGATTAGTTGTGGACTATAGGCAACTGAACAATAAAATTCAAGACGACAAGTTCCCGTTGCCTAATATTACCGAAATATTAGATTCTCTAGGTGGTAGTATCTATTTTTCAAAGCTTGACCTATCGCAAGGTTATTATCAACTTGACGTTTCAAAAGAGTTTATTATTTGTAAACCTACTTGAATAAAGATTATTCTGATTCTGATTCTGATTCTTGCTTTAGATAAAGAATCCCGTAAGTACACCGCATTCACAACTGACAAGATGTATCAAATGAAGAGGTGTCCAATGGGACTTCGCACTAGTCCTAGTGTATTCTCTAGACTAATGACTATAGCTATGTCAGGATTAAATTATAAACAATGTTTCATATATTTAGATGACTGTATTGTAATAGGTAATTCGATGACGACACATAATCAGAACCTCGTTAGAATCTTAAATAGATTAAGAAAAACTAATCTTAAACTCAATCCCTTAAAGTGTGAATTTTTGCGCAAAGAAATAATGTACTTAGGACATAGAATTACTTCACAAGGAGTAGAACCTGACCCCGCAAAAGTAGAGGTGTTAAAAAAATACCCTAAACCGACAATACAGACGAAGTCAAAAGATTTGTGGCGTTTGCCAACTATTACAGGCGATTTATTCCTAATTTCGCAAACATAGCTTATCCGTTGAACCAATTATCAAAGAAAAATGCAATTTTCAATTGGACCCCAGAGTGTGAAGCAGCATTTTCAAAATTAAAAAATGTACTTTTAAGTCCACATGTGTTAGACTACCCAGATTTCTCTGATAACAATATTTTCGTTTTACATACTGATGCGTCAAAAATAGGCCTAGGTGCTGTTCTTTCAAACAGCAATGGAAAAGTCATAGCATACGCTAGTCGTAATTTAAAACCCGCAGAAACAAGATACCCCATTATCGAGTTAGAACTTTTGGCAATCGTGTGGGCTACAAGACATTTTAGACCTTATCTGTATGGGAAAAAGTTCAAGATCTTAACCGATCATAAACCATTAATTTATCTCTTCGGAATGACTGATCCATCGAGCAGATTAACTAAATTTAGATTATATCTAGAAGAATTTAATTTCGATATTGAATACATTCCGGGACGAAACAATGCAGCTGCAGACGCATTGAGTCGTTTACCGATGAATAGTGATGATTTAAAGCAAATTAGCACACACGTTGTATCAGTCACGACAAGAGCACAGGCTAGGAAATTAAATAATCAACAAGGTTATGACAACAATACTACAGCTAATGTTCCCACAACTAACAGGCTTGATCAACCTAGAATTGTGGAAATTAGTAAAGCTCCAAAAGACTGTATTGAGTTAACATTTAACTCGGATTATAAGCGTAACATGAGCGCATTTAACAAGGGAATCATGAGCAGTAAACGAAGTTTTATGTACGTACCTAGCAAATCATGTATTTATCTGACTACCCGATCGTTATCTACCGTAGGCGTGTTAGCGAGGGAGTTAGAAATATTTTGTAAGAAGCTAAATATAGATGAAGTTGTTATAATAAAAAATAAGCAAAATGAAACAGAAGTAAATGCATTTCTATCAAATTATAAATGTGATTTTCCTAGGATCCTAGTGACAAAAAGTGTTACAAAAATATACGACAAAGACGAGATTAGAGTTATCTTAAATGATTTTCATCTTTTACCCACGAGTGGCCACGCGGGGGTAAACAGAATGCTTAATAATATCAAACAACACTACTTCTGGCCGAATATGAGCCATGACGTTTACGAATATGTTAAGAAATGTGCACATTGTCAACACAACAAACATACCAATAAATATATTAAGGAACCAATGGTGATAACTACGACACCAGATACATCCTTTGAAAGAATCTCTTTAGATATAGTCGGGCCCATAGATTTAGATAACCTTAATTATAAGTACGTGTTAACAATTCAGTGTGAACTGACCAAATTCGTTGAGGCTTATCCTTTAGAAAGAAAGGACACTGAAACTGTAAGTAGAGTATTTGTAAATAATTATATTTTAAGGTACGGCATACCGAGTGCCGTAATAACGGATCAAGGTACCGAATTTATGTCAGGCGTATTTTCTGAAGTTTGTAGTTTATTATGTGTTAATAAGTTGCAATCAACAGCGTACCATCATCAAACAATAGGCGCGCTGGAAAATTCGCACAAGAACCTAGGAGCATACCTAAGGATTCAATGCAGCAATAACAGCACCGACTGGAGTAGTTGGTTGAGCTATTGGTGTTTCGCATATAACACCACCGTGCATACAGAGACGCAATATACGCCATACGAGTTAGTTTTTGGCAAATTATGCCGGTTACCCAGCAATTTAACTTCTTCTGTCGACCCTCTCTATAACTACGAAAGTTACCCTAAAGAACTTAAGTATAGATTACAGAGAACGCAGTTAGAAGCAAAGGAAAATTTATTGATAAGCAAAGCCACTAGAAAATTAGCATATGATAAGAAAATTAGCTCTATAATGTATAAACCAGGAGATTTAGTACTTGTAAAAAATCAAATAGGAAATAAATTAGACCCTATCTATAATGGACCTTATAAAGTAATAGAAGATGTATCACCTAATGTTAAAATATTAAAAAATAATAAAACATACATAACTCATAAAAATAATACTAAATTGTATGTTGAAAATAAATAGATTTAAATATACTTAATTTAATTGTAGCTATGTGTTAAAAAAAAAATGTAAAATACAACTACGTATGTCACATTTTTTTTTTCTTACTTTGTGGGGGTGAAGAGTAACTTTTCGGGGGAGGTGTACTATACACCGAATTAACACAATAACCGTAACTTAACGTTACGCCCTGCAACATGTGACGCACGTAATTGTATGAAATAACAAGTAAGCAATAATTAGAAATAAATACTGTGTACTAGTTTATAAGTGGTTCTTTTTATATTGATCTTCCGAATACACAGCTTCGGCTAATAACGAGTATGTCTGGTTTTACTTAATTACTCCATTTCGACCTCCACCTTATCACAACATATCTCAATGTAGTGACCCCGGAAATAATATGGAAAAGGGCAGAATCTTAAGTACCCGAAACCGACGTGCATGCATGACTCGATGTATGAATGTGGAAGAAGCGAAAGAGCTTTGTCAGGATCGTAGCAGGTGGAAAGAAGTGGTCTCTGCCTACCCCTCTGGGAAACAGGCGTGATTTATGTATGTATGTACTTTATAAACATACAAATCTATCCTCTTTATAATATTAGGTATAATAATAATGTACTTATTATAATAATAATATGATAAGACCGCAGGACCTGAGTGCTCTCGAGGGAAGATCCTGTTCCTCACCTCACGCTTTCCTTCAACGGGCTCAACGGCCCGTTAGAATGTACATTGACGAGGAACTAACCTTCTGGCTTGTCTTTATTGACCGTTCAGAGGATGGAGTCGCAAGAGCTACGAGTATTTGCTCAAAAGGCGGATGTGTATGTGGGAAAAACTGCACATGTGTCCTCTTTGGGAAGTGTTAAAGCGGAGCCCACTAGATCTTACAAATTATTTTCTGACGTGTTTTATCGCCATTGAGAAATACTTACTTACTTACATTGAAATTGGTTGCCAATAATGATATCTAGAGGCACACACATCAAGACCAGTTATGCGGAACCGAAGTCCGAATTGTCCATGAACAAAAATAATTTTAACAGATCATCACGGGACATAACTGTTTTGGACAAAACGTCATCTCGTAAAATGTCACGGAAACTATCGTCATTGGACAAACCCCCGACACCTCTGGACTTTGACCGCTTTATCCCTTGGGTTATGTACTTATTGGAGGGTATAATGATTACTGTCATCGCAGTACAATAGAACTTATGAACTAATAAATAGAGTTGGTATTGCTTTGGCGAAATCACCACGGAACCGCCATCAATAAAAAGGAGTATTACTTCCGGTAGGGTACGTATCATAATATAGTATAAGGTTCAATATACATAATGGGTCATTATAAATAATGGTCATAATATACCTACAATGGTTTTATTTCTGAAATCGTAAACTTCTCAGGGTTGTTATAAAATAAACCTACTTAACTTAACCTAATGGGTTCTAAACAATGGCCTTTTAAAACATCCTGAATTGATTACTGTTTCAGAAATAAAACTACTATATATTTTGACCATTACGGATTATGTATTTTGAACTTTATATATTGTGATATGTAGGGGAGGGAAGATGATGGTTTATTGAAAGGTGTCCGGCTTTCACTTTTGATTTATAGGTATTCTGTTTACTGATTTACTCTACTCACTTGACACTGGCGAAATCACTGCAGAATATTGCGGTGGACAGCAAAAAAAGAAGAACCTAGATATTGATGGCTTGATGTTATAAATAGTACTCCAATGACAGGTGCCAGGATTTGACTCTTATCTTTCTTGTGTTATTATTATTTGCTGGCGGGAAAAAAGCAAGCAGTGGAATTCCGGTTTTAAGTGTTAGCAGCGGAGAAGGCAATGGGGAAGGGAAGCGCGAGAAGCTGCAAGGCCTGCAAGGATGTTGGGGTCGCAGATCGACATATCGACTACGTACATAATCTTTTTGACTTTGAGGTCGTGTAACCATGTAAAATAATACAATCGCAACTTACAAAAGCCATATGACATCGTCTCAATTATATTTCTGAATCATTGTTGGAGATGGTTCCTATCTGGGCCGTTTGTTCCATGAGCTACGATTTATTTAAACTTTGATCAATTTCAATAACCAAATCGTACTTCATGGAAGGAAGTAAAATATTGTTGGCTTGCTCTTTTGCTCTTTGTGCCAATGATAGGGCTCTTACACGTTACCTTCTAAATATTTATTTGCCAGCGAGTCCGTCATTGTTGTTTTAGGGAATAACAAGTACCAACTGTTTGTTTTAGCGGGACAATCACCAACAGACTTGGAAATATTTCCAGTAAGAATTGTGGAGAAAGAAAACCTTGAAGAAGAATCTACCCCAACCTTTTCTTATCCATATATCGACTCAATTCACCGCCGATTCGCGGTCGACGCTAACTCCGAAGTTATCATATCAGCGTTGTACGACAGCAAGGAAAATCTTACAGAAATCGCATTCATCGATTGCCCCGTCCTGGTGCCCAGGCAAGTATTTAAAGCTATCAACCTTTGCCTTCCATTTCATAAAAAACTTACCAGACTTACTTTTAAAGGGAAACATCTGGATTGCGGCGTACTGTATGAGATCTCTGAAATGCTTCCAGTCTCTAATTTAACTGAAGTTATTCTTGATCATTCTTATGTAGCTCAAGGTTATTACTATATTTTATTGGAGCAAGCTTCAAGGTTAAAATATCTGTCGCTTAGTAGCTGCGGAATCGATGATGCAGAATGTCAGAAGATAGCGACGAGGATTAGGTGCAGCAAACCCGCTGCTGAGAACCTCCTAGTGCTCAATCTTTCAAACAACAACATCACTGATGTAGGGGCCAAGGATTTAGGTTGCTCGCTCAGAACCAATCGTCGACTTTTGTACTTGAACTTATGCAATAATAGCATAACTGATGACGGAGCTGCTCACATTTTGTTACCGTTAGCTGAATTTCAGCTGAATCGTCGTGAGAAAGTACTTTTAAAAGAAAATAAAAGTACAATTCTCAAGCAGAGAGCTGCTGCTGTCGGCAGGTATCTCAGAGATATAACAAATCAATTAAATGTTGCAAGCACTACAACAACGTCATCCAAATATAATTATTGTACAAAGAAAAAAAGTTGTAAGCCAGTTGATTTGCGAGATAAGACCAATCGTAGTCTGGTGGATAATATGGCGACTGATGGCACAGGTGCTTGCCTAGATATATTTTGTTCTAATACAGTGTACAGGGAAGGAGAGTGGTATTCTTTAGGTAATTTAACGCTATGCTCGTTGAATCTGGCTTATAATCAGTTGGACTTCGCGTCAATCTTGAAAATATCTAACGTGGTGAAGTACCAATGCCTTCAGGAGAAGGGGAAGGAAGCTGGACTACTGAGAGTGGTGATTACGGGAAACAAGTTACCGAGTAAGTGTGAAGAGTATAGCTATATAGATGAGTGCTTGGACAAAGCGAAGCGGGACGCGGCACCGAAGCCGACCTTGCAGTGTAACTTGAAGAAACCAGCTCCGGTAGGAAAGAGAAAACGTAAATCCGTGAAAAAGTAATTGATAGGCGCGTTATAAGTTCTTATGGGGAACCTTTCATTTCGTCAAAAAGTTTTTGACAAACTGATAAATTTCCCAATCATATCATTTGACCGAACTGTTCCGAAACTGTAAATATTTCAGGATTTAAGTTTCAGGGTTTAAGTAAGTAGTTTCAGGGTTTAAGTAATCTATGCCCTCTGTTGATTCTATTATTTAGTTACCCATTGAGTTGCTTTTGTACTTCTGTCATCATGCTCTGTGATGTCGAATAAAGATTTTGTCATTTGTCATTTTGTCATTTTAAGTATTTCTGGGTTATCGTGTAGAACCCTATAGGTTAGCTTAGGTTAGTTATAAAATCCTGAAATATTTAGTTTCGGAAATAAAACCGTTTGGTCAAATGACATGTTTGGGAAATGAATCAGTTTGAGAAAACTTTTTGACGAAACGTAGGTAACCCGTTCCTATGACAAAACTAGTGTTAAGTTTGTTATTTATACCGAAATAATCTAATCTACGCATATGGCCAAAGATGGTCGCATTTCGCAATAAAAAACAACTATATTTTGCAGTTTTAATTTCTATCATTATGATAGAAGCCGATATGACATATTTTTTAAAGAAAGGCATTAAGGCAACACAGTACCTGCTTGTATTGGTTTGTCTAAAAAGTTAAGAATGGTACCTAGTGCTACTTAGGATGGTAAAGAAATCTAACTTTTTTTTAATTTTCTCACAACTATTTTAACAGGTACTAAGCCTAAGACAATAGTGTAACTAATTCTTAAAAAAAGGAGGTACAATCAATTCAAAGAACACGAAAATAAATCAACGATTTCTGCTATAAGGTCTGCTATTATAACATACCTAATGGTAATGACTAATGAGTAAACTTCGGTATCAACGTTCAACTTCCATGGCAGTACGGTTTGCAGAAAAATAAATAAAAACAAATACCTTTTGAACCTTTTTTATATAAACAAATAGAAAGACGCTAAAAATGTAATAAAGGTTTGTAAAAAAATTAATATTTGTTCTACGGATGTTACTGTCAACCTTTGACCTCCGTTATAATAATATATATTATGCAGTTTAAATGACTAAATAACCTTTCCAAACTGACTGAGGTTAAGGGAAGGTAAGTCAAGTACTGGAACTTTTGAACACATTCCTATTTACACTTTCTGGTATTTCTACCTATTAAGGTTCTTTGACATTATTTAGAATATAAAACCTCTTGTATCTATAAGTACAGTATAAATATAGGTACAGTTAACTGCTGCATAATTAAACTTAAAAGTAACGCAGAAAATAAACGTTATTATTCATTAAATATTAGAATGTATTTCTTTTTTTGCTACTCTTACCCGGTGCCAGAAAAGTTGAACGTTGATAGTGTTGATACCGATATTTACTAATGAGCTACTAAGGAAGGTACCTAATTAATTTCTTATAGTGAACTTCAGGCTCCATTAATTATTTACGCACTGGCGTAATTCAATTTATAGATAGCGTGTGATACGTGCTCTATATAATTATGCAATTTGATTAAATAGGATTAAATAGCTATAACATAAAAATATTATTATATAATAAAAATTATTATTCATAATCAATGCGATTCGATAATTGGTTGGTGGTTCTGTTATCTGAAGAGGTTTGTTGCAATTGAAAAATGAAATATACTTACTTCGCTTCAAACAATGTACGATTAGAAATGCTACACACACATTTATTATATTATCATTTGTCAGCAAAAAAATAGGTTTGAATTATCATGGTGGACACCATTTATCACAAAATTTTATAATTGTTCCGATTTCGGGTATAAACTACGCGAAAATAAAGCGATTGTGGAACAATGAGACACTGAATAAAGCTACGAGTAAAAAGGCGACCAAGAAATGTTTCTATTTCGGGAAAAAACTAAGCGAAAATAAAGCGATTGCGGAACCATGAGACACTGAATAAAGCTACGAGTAAGAAAAATGACCGATCGCGGAAAAATGCGACTTGGAAAAACGCTGCATTGAAAAAATGCGTTCGCGGAACCCATGTAACAAATCATATCAGTTATCTGTTTTTGGCTTTTTATTTTATCGCTCCTTCCATGCCTTTAGTTCTTATTTTATGGTCCGTAGAGAGTAAAATGTCACTTTAGTCCCTAGGGATAAAATGCATCACTTTACTCCGCCTATACATGGCTGTTATGAGTCATTTTAGAGAGTGAGAAGTGAAAAAGCGGTATCATAAATTCAAAACCATACCTTATTTCATCCTCTCCCGTTAATGATAAGATAAGAATGCATTTGTCGCAGGATGTTTTTCTAAGATACCGCTTTATTTTCAGCAGGGCACACTTCAACTTTTACTGGCCAGACTGTAACCTCAACTCTACCTTAATACAGCCTACGATTGTAGTCTTTGTCTTTAGCATTATAGTTCATGTCATGTCAAAGTGACTAGATCAGCAATTATTTTACAATTGTACTTACACGAGATAGTCATTCATAAAGTTAACAAGGGAACAGAAAATGGGGTGCGTAGGGAGAATTTCTTTATCGGAATCAGATATTAAAAGGCTGGTGTCTTTGAACCACGACCCTCACCCTCGGGATTTCGAGCGCTTCATACCTTGGTTGTTTCATGAATTCAACATTAGGAACATCAAGATCCAAAGATTAGCTCAAGGTGACTATTTATTAATAGGTAGTTTATAAAGTTCATAAACGTCCTAACATGATCCTTATCAAGGACGTATCCAGATTTTGGCCCATGGGGCAAATCAGACATGACTACAAAAAGTCACTGAGCTGTTAAGGATGTGGCACTGCCAACCCAACTTGGAATAATTCAAGCAGGGCGTATACTCACTGGAGTATACGCCCGCCGTATATGTAATATCAGTGAATGAATGATTGTTTTCACTGGAAAACAATCATTCATTCACTGATATTACATATAAACAGGAAGTAGATATGTTACTGCCGCGCCCAATTTAAAGATTCATAAAAGACCCAATTAACCACTCTTGCAATGAAGCCCTAGCCAAGATGCGTTGGCTATCTAGCGTTTCTATTCGTTTTGTTTTTAAAACAATCACGTCACTGGTAGATCACGACATACGAAAAGTATGGCTAGGGCCTCTGTTTACGCCAAAAGAGTTGACGATACCCATCTCTCTTACTCACGTGTTTTACGTATCTATCCATCTTTCATTAGTGAAACAATTGTCAATTTTCTCTTTTTTCAAATGCTATTTACTAGGAACCTTATCGTAAACGTCAACATTATCAATATCACAGATTAGAAGGGTATGTATTTAGAAGCTTCATGGTTGTGTAATGTTTCAGGATTTACTTCTTATGTGCCTATTACTACGATTGTAAGCTTCGCACTATGTTCGTCACCTATATCTGAACAATTTTTGACAGATTTAGTAGTTACTAAGTAGAATTCTACCTACTTTCCCACAGTTCTTTACCATGCATTCAAGATGAATGGTGTGTCTTTCGGAGATTAGAAGTTTATCAGTTTCCTTTTTGTATGCTCAACTTTGCCTTAATTTTCCAACAGTTTAACCAAATAACACTTTATCTGATTTATGAGCTCAATGCTCATCATAATATCAGCCGAAAGACGTCCACTGCTGGACATAGGCCTCCCCCAAGGCTCTCCACTTAGACCGGTCTTGTGCCTTCCGCATCCATCGCAATCCCGCGATCTTTACGAGGTCGTCGCTCCATCTTGTTGGAGGCCTACCAACAGCTCGTCTCCCGGTCCGTGGACGCCATTCGAGAACTTTCTGGCCCCATCGGCCATCAGTGCTCATGCGTAAGAGAATAACATGTTCTTACTGTTTATTACAGCGGAATATCAGCCAGTAGAAGTTGTGAGAGCCTTAGCGAAAAAGTCTAAAAAACATCTATCAAATAAGAATTTTCACAGTGGCTTAGTCAAAAAAGATTCCGGTGCAAGTAGCAAGACCCTTGAATACATATTAGAACCAAGTAGCATAAATATTTTGGCAGACAATGTTACAGTTACAATATTAGCGTACTACGACAACAACGGGGCACTGGTAGAAATTGCATTCATTGATTGCCCTGTGCCGGTACCTACGGATGTGTTCATGGTTATTCATCTCTGCCTTCCATTTAACCCACATCTTACAAGAATAACTTGGAAGGGGGCACGCCTGACTAGCGCCCTCATCCACGAGATATCGAAGATAATTCCAGGTTCAGAAATAAGTGACGTTATTTTAGATGGCTGTTACGTACCACAAGGAAACTATTATATTTTATTGGATCACGCTACGAAGTTAAAGTATCTGTCGTTGAGTAATTGCAAAATAAACGATGCAGTGTGCGAGATGATCGCGGAGAGGATCAAGCGGAATGGTCCAGCTGCTGAGAACCTCGTGGCGCTTAATCTCTCCTCGAACCGTATTACTGACGTCGGGGCCGAGGCTTTAGGATGTTCGCTCAGGACGAACCGTCGACTGTTGTACCTAAATTTGTCCAATAACGACATAACTAGCATCGGAGCTGGTCATATCTTGTTGCCGTTGGCAAAATTCGCGTTGAATCCTGAAGAAAATATGGACATGCGGCTACTAAAATTAAATTTGGCCAAAGAGAAAGTAGGTGCCAGTAATAAAGGCATCAAGGACATTACAAATGTATATTATCAAGAAAAACAGACGCAAGACGCAAACGGACAAAAATCTAAAGCAAACAAAAAACTGAACGCAGTCCACTCCCATTTCGAAGGCATTGAAAGTGATATTTACTTAGGTACTGTTACAGAGGAGAAGAAAGGCTCCTGGTCTTCTTTGGGTAATTTTGCGTTGTGTGCCTTGAATCTGGCGCATAATCGATTGGACTGGACCATAATCTCGAGGATAGCTGACGTGGTTTCGTACCAATGCCGCGTCGCTAAGAGTAACAAGACTGGGCTGCTAAGAGTGGTGATTGAGGGCAATTCCCTACCGACAACCTGCGATGATTACGACTTGATAAATAAGTACATAGAGTTGGCAATAGACAAAGCGACACCCGAACCGCCTGTGCTACACGCGCACACGCCGCACGCCATCAAGACAACTAAGTCAAGGATGAGCCGCTCTGAACAAAGAACAAATTAATTTGCCACACATCAACTTAAAATATCAATTTCATTCATACTAATATTATAAATTATCAATGTTGTAAATGCAAAAGTAATTGTTTGTTACGTTTCATAGCTCAACAGCTGGGGAGTGATTCTTAATTAGGCAGCAGGCAGGTGAGTCGAGTTCAGTGTCGTATAAAGCTGCCTAATTAAGAAGGCACGTGCTAAAATGTGTTTTGTATGCTCCGACGGGACTTCTTAAACTTGCCGGATGAAACTTCACCTTTCGGATCGACGCAGCGCTATGTTGAGAGAATTACCCCCCTGAAATGATTAGGACAATGGGCATTTTGGTACCCGCTTAATAACAATCATGGTGGTGTCGTTGTCGTAGGTCATATAGGTACATTTTTTTTTCCTGAATAAAAGTACCTTAGGTCCTTTCCCGGGACTTAGACTATCTCCATACCGAATTTTATCTAAACCGGTTCAGCGGTTTATCCGTGAAAGCGAAACAAACAGTCAGACGGACAGAGTTACTTTCACATTTATAATATTAGTATAGAAGTATGGACGAGTACAGTCACCATCAAAAATATATCTGTACTCTTCAGGGTGCTCAAAAATATCTGAACATGCGCTCTAACGCCTTGACAATAGAGTTGTGTTCAGATATTAGTGAGCACCCTGTTCGCTCATCTGAAGGCGACTGTACCTTCATATTTTTGCTATAAACTGTTCCTTGGACCTCAGAGTGTTTATTATTTATTAATTTCAAATAACCTAACTTTGGTTTTGTATTAAGTTAAATTTATTACAAATTAAACTTTTGATTCCACAGGTTCTCGCTTGAGGATATATAAAATCTATATCAAATATATAAAAGGCACCCTAGTCTATTCGATAAGGTTGGAATTACTATGTTACTAAAATAGGTATTGGATCTTATGAGGTTGATAAGGTGGTTTGTTTTGTTGTGTTTTGTCAACTCAATTTATTTGTTTAAAAAACTGACCCATTGTTAACATGAAGATGTACATCTTTATTACTGCAAGGATCCCCTTTTATTAAAATAAATATTTTTTCACCTCAGCACTTCAAAAAGGCTAGTGTTGCTGTTTAAAGACAGTGAGCAAAATTAGATTTTTCTGCAAGCGGGAAACAAAGTAAGTTTAATTTTATATCAAAATGTAAACCATAATTTTTATTGTTCTTTTCGTGATGTGACGCAACGCGGGCTGGAGGACCAATGTACATGTGGCTTATTGTCTTTTTTACCTTTTCTCGCTATTGAGGTAAAACGTTGTATGTGCTACACGAGACCAAAGTTATTTGCATCTCGTGTCTTAAAATCCCTCGCTGCACTGAGGATTCTAAACTAGAATCACCGCTATGCTCCTAGAACCCTTCGTTTGCTCGGGATTCAAAATCAAAACTCGCAGCAAAAACCAACTTTGCTCCCTTGTTGCACAAATAACTATTACGCCACTTTAAGAGGATCTGACTTAAAACGGGGTAAATGAAGAGTTTTGACTTTAGGAAATACGAGTGTAATAATTTATTTAACAAATGTTCATGCCATTAACTGTTCCTTGGACATAAGGACCTTTATTATGTATAAGTTTTACTTAGGTATGTAACTTTGGTTTTGTATTAAGTTCTATTTATTTTAAGTTAATACGGTGGCTTATGTTCAATTTATTTTAAGTAAGTTGTCTTTGTTAAGGATATCTTCTTTATAAGCTACAAGGTTTTTTTTTTTCGTTTATAACTTTTTTTTTAAATAAATTGTTTAATGGAACTAACTAAGTACACCTGGAATGTGCACTCCTTAATTATGTGTATAAAAAAGTACACTTCGTTCTCAAGAGAGAAGGTTTATGTTTCAAACGAAATGATCAGCGAGCTAACTGAGATGGCTAGTACAAGGTGAAGGTGACCCTTTCCCCAACATTGCTAGCACTCTTAAATAACAAGTTTAGTAGATTTATGGTACAGTCACGGTCATAAATAAGCGATGATTTCTGTACCTTGTCGCTTTTAACCCTTTGAACGCCTACGGCCACTAAAGTGGTCATGAGCTGTTGTGCCAGTTTAACCTTTTTACAGCCTTATGTCAATTACAATTACGTCACTCACACGCCCAACATTAATTAAAAGTTATGCAAAATAAAACTTAATCAATAGCGAAATAACGTCTCTTTTAAACTGTACCTGTGGCAACTATAAGTGTCGGTGGCGTTGTAGGCACGAAAGAGCATGACTACTTTAGGCGTCGTAGGCGTTCAAAGGGTTAAAAGAGACATTATTTAGTATGGATTAAGTTTAATTTTGCATAACTTTGAATACGTCATGTTTAGCGTGTGAGTGACGCATTTGTATTTGACGTAACACGTTCAAAAGGTTAATCGTTTGACAACTTCGTATGACATTTCAAACACGACGTTAACCCAGGTTCATAAATGATAACTTATTTATGCCAGTGACTGTACAACACTTTCGTGTTAAAATAAAATAACGTCAAGTTACTGCTTTGTAGCAAAAACAAACAAAAACTATTTGTTTTCAAACGATATCGTCACCTTATTAGAGTGGAATAAACTTACCTCGTACCTACTAACTAACTCACTAGGACCGTTTTTTAGTAGCAGTGCACTTTCCAGGCGCACATATTACTAATTAGTTCCATGGATCTGACTTAAAAAGGAGTAAATAAATAGTTTTTAGACCTTAAGGAATACGAGTCTGCTTATGTTATTACTTAGGTACTTATCTAATTCTTTATATAGGTGCTTGACTGCATTAAAATATCATTCTTTGGCATTATAAACTTGTTTAAAACTATAGGTTGTACTTGTAAGTTATATAATGTTTTATTTATTCTTTATTAGAAGTAAGTACCTAACTTTTGTTTACGAAAGTTTAACTTATTGTGCTATGTTAATTTAAGTTAATTTATTAATTTGTTTAACTGCCCGTTAAGAAACTTATTGAGTTTATAATTTGTTTTATTGTTGATAAAAATCATAAATTAAACCAAAATACATAAAGGTATGTTAACCGAGTTAGAATACTTAAGCTTAATGTGTTTAACCTTTTCGCCGCCATTGACTTTATACAAAAGTCGTACTCACACGCCAATGACAGCTGCAAACCACAGCTAATTTCAACCTTACGTCACAAGTATTTGGGGTCTATTTGTCACTGTATCTGTGACAACTATAAGCGTCGGTGGTTTGGTAGGCACGACAGTACACGACACGCCTTAAGGTATTCTTGGCGTTGAAAGGGTTAAAAGGTGGATGGCGTCTGCTTCGGACAGATGGCAACTAATCGCAAAGGCCCTCCTGTTCCCATCGCTATCTTCATAGGTAGAGCGATGCCTGTGCATCCATAATCTGAAACAAAAGAAGGTTGATTTCGGCAAACATTGAGACACTTATTTTGAGAATATAACTTAAATATGTAGCGTCATTATTTTAAGAAGAAATTCTTTCGTCTTGTTGTGGCCTAGTCGAAGCGTTACATAGTGTACTACCAGTTGCCACCAATTCGGTTCAGTCGACAGATGTTCAAGTAGTCCAACAGTGCTTACTCCAAGTCAACTTGGTCGACTTCGGACGACAGGTGACATTCTAGTGTACATGGCGCAGTTAATTATGAAACCCAGTGATGTGGAAACTGGTTAGCTTTGTGATAATGTATACCGTGTTGTAACATGTCAGGATGGTGAAATGGGGGGCTGGTGTAATTTTTAGTTACCTGTCTGATATAAGGCGGCCCCGCAGTGCACTGGGAAGTTTGAGCTCATGACAGATTACAAACACCATGTCTCCCCTCCTCTACGTTCTTATCCAGTTACTTGTCGAATGTACCCAAGGATCCCCACAGTATTTACATCAAGTCGACTCGGTCAACTGTGGCTGCAATGCAACTGCGACTAACTGGATAAGTGAAGTCGTTCCGACAACGTGTAATTGTTATTAGGTACTAAATCGAGCTTGTTCCATCTAGCCATACACTTAGTTCTTATGTATGACTTCTTTGAACACGTAAAATGGTACTTTTTTGTTCTGTCTAGTTATACATAAAAATCCAATTAGTTATACTCCGTCGAGTCGTTAAATAGGTAGGTTAGGTTAGGTTCGTTTTTATATCGGGCCCGAAGGGCCAAAACAACCCAGAAATAAGAGCTCTGCGGAGCAGAGCTCCGTCGACTCTAATGCAGACAGTGCTTAAAATTACGACCCACCTTTAACGGAGTATAACTATTGTGTACAACTCGTTTTGTACAAATCGTGTAGGTGTATGACTAGACAGAACAAAAAAGTACCATTTTACGTGTTCAAAGAAGTCATACATGGATGTAGAACTAAGCGGATTTTCTTTTCTTATTAGTCATACATGTAGAACTAAGTGTATGACTAGATGGAACAAGGGCTAAATCGCGATCAGAATGGGACTCAGCACATACGTCGTTCTTAGACAAGTACCTACACTAGAAATTAAATTGTCAATGGTAGATTGTGCAGATAAATGAAAATACTTATTTTAGTACTATGACGTTCTGATGCTACGTACAAACAAAATAAGAACATTATTTTGAAAACGCATCGATTAAGTGACAAAAATATAAAGAGTTGACATATTAAGTACCTAACTGTTAATTGTAAGCAAATCATATTTTGTAAACCGTTTATAAGTACCCAAAACCGACGTGCATGAATAAGGAAGAAGCGAAATAGATTGGTCAGGATATCGTAGCAGGAAAGAAGTGGTCTCTGCCTACCCCAGACCCCTCTGGGAAACAGGCGTGATTTTATGTAACGTAATGTTGTATCTGCACTTTAAACATGCAGACGTTATTGATTGACGGATGAAGATATATTAATGAACACGCCATTGATAATAATAAGCAGGTACTGCTGTACTAAAGGTACATTCGAATCCCATTCTTATTGCGGTCGAAGAATACCTGGGACATGTTGTTTAAGCATCGCATTTTCTATCAGGTACATGCCGGCTTCCAAGAGCACGTTGTGTGCTGGGAAGTCGATGCTACTGCCAGGTTACAAAAACTCCATATCCCCCTCCTCTACGTTCTTATAAAGTTACTTGTCGAATGTACCCAATGTTTACACCAAGTTGACTCGGTCGACTGTGGCAGCGATCAATTGGGTATGGGAAAACTTTCCGACGACGTGTAATTCTGTTACCTGGGACATGTTGGTCGAGCTTCACGTTCTCCATCAGGTACATGCCGGCTCCCAAGAGCACGTTGTGTGCTGGGAAGTCGATGCTGCTGCCAGGATCCAGAGAGGCCACGTCCACACCCACTCCCACCACGTTCTTGTGTTCCACTATCCATTCCGCTACCTCTTTGCTTAAACCTGAGTGAGGTTAATGAGACGCATATTAAATTGATTTCTGTGATCTGTTACATGAGAGCGAGAAAATAATGTAGACTGCAGAAGTTCATAGAATTTTCATCCATGTCCAGTACTTGGTTAGTCAAGGTAACTTACAACACAACAATAACACACAGGTAACAATATCAAATACCTCTTCACCGCTACAAAACAAAGTGACGTGCTCTGTACCCCACGGAACAAACCGTCTAGTAGATAAAAGGAACTTTAATACCATCGTGGAAGATTTTATTTCGAGTTGAATGTTGGTCACGTATAGATAAAGTTTGGCGCATGAGTCTCGTCATTAGCTGTCACAACTAGATGAATGGGGCGGTGAAGAGGTTAAAGTCCATGCATGCGTTTTGAGGCCGGTATTCATTAAATCGACAAACTTACAAATACAATGTTATTACAATGTTGTTAATAGGTTTTGGGTCTTACGACGTTATTGATACAGAAACTCTTATTGCTTACCAGGGAAGTTCAAAGTCCCGTCAGTTTGATTGATGCCTAAATACTTGTTCTTGTCGCCGTAGAACCTACTCCAGCCGAACTTGAAGATGATCAGGCAGGGCTTCCCGTTGTTGTCGTTCAGCAGGTAGTCCAGGTGGTGCTTGTAGAGCACGAAGTTGGGGTCTCCGGACACGCGAGAGCTGATGTCAACTATGATCACTGAAATTACAATCAATCCTTTCATCCATAGTAATCCTTATTCCAGACACCGAAAAGATATAGAGGGAAATGTTTGGAATATAATTTTGGACTTCTTAACTTTGTTTGGGATATACGGTCTTCCGGTAACCTTCGGGGAGGGAAGATGGCCGATTGAAAAATGTCCGGCTTTTGCTTTTGATTTATTCTGTTTACTGTTTTACTCTACCCACTTGACATTGGCGAAATCACTGCGGAATATCGCGGTGGACCGCAATTAATAAAAAAAAAAGGAAGGAACTTTGTTTGGACTATTTAAGAGGTATATTCTTAATAACCAAAGTATAAAAGAAAAAACCGGGCAAGAGCATGTCGGACCATGCTCAGTGTAGGGTTCCGAAGCCGTTAAGTACTAAAGTACTACAAACATAAAAATCAATAAGTGCGAGTAATAACTAATGTTCTATTTAAAGTCAGTTGGTGCCCTCTTAGATGATTTTAATAGGTATAAACACTTTAATCCACCTAGTATCAGTAGTCTGTTGATTTAGTCCGTTGACCGGACTAATGAGACTTTCTCGTCTCAGCAGTCCGGTGCTAAACAAAATCGGACAACTGAGACTTTTAGTCCTTTGGTAAGAGATGGGAAAAATCCCAGATTATTAAGTTTACTTTATCCAGGGCATGAACCCTGTTAAATTATTAATATTTTCATATTCATCTGCTATCTCTGTCCAACTCTTGTCATTACACTGTCACTTACGAAGCCTTCAGTGGTAACAAATTTATGGTAAAAGAGATAGCAATAATTCTAAAAAGAAACGCGTTGCTATGAACATACTTATAGAAATAGACGTGCCGATTTTTTTGTATAAAATAGCGTTATATTTAGCAGGCTGGTCAAATAAATAAGTATGTTCATACCAACGCGGTTCTTTTTAGAATTATTGCTATCTCTTTTACCATAAATTTGTCGTTCCATCCACTTGGATCCATTGCATGGATTCATTGATGGATCCTAGTACACTTTTTCCTCCACCTGAGTCCATCGTACCAGTCAGTTCCAAATAATGGATTCTAAGGCACTTTAAGGTGCACTTGGATCCTCCACTTACTTAAATACTAATTATGGTTGTAAAAGTAGGTAGGTTAGGTTCGTTAGGTATCTTCAGCCCGAAGGGCAAAACCACCTAGAAGTAGGAGCCCCGCCCTCCGTCGAAAGTCAGTAGGACAAAAATAGTAGGACCACGAGGAAACGGCCATTTAAATTATACTTCGTTTGATTAATTCGGAGGATCCAAGTGCACCTTAAAGTGTCTTAGAATCCATTATTTGGAACTGACTGGTACGATGGATTCAGGTGGAGGAAAAAGTGTACTAGGATCCATCAATGGAGCCATGCAATGGATCCAAGTGGACGGAGGGAAATTTGTTACCACTGAAGGCTTCGTAAGTAACAGTGTAGTGACAAGAGTTGGACAGAGATAGCAGATGAATATGAAAATATTAATAATTTAATAGGGTTCATGCCCTGGATAAAGTAAGCTTAATATTGTTACCATTAAAACATCTGGGATTTTTCCTATCTCTTACCAACGGACTAAAAGTCTCAGTAGTCCGATTTTGTTTAGCACCGGACTGCTGGGACGAGAAAGTCTCATTAGTCCGGTCAACACGGACTAAATCAACAGACTACTGATACTAGGTGCTTTAATCGCCTTTATCTCAAGAACCAAAGATGTCTTCTGAGTCGGCATAGTTAAAATTCATGCTCTTTCATATAAGATTTTTTATTTTTTTTAGTATTTGTAGTTTTAGCTGTAGGGTGGGGGGGGGGGGACACTTGACTAACAAAAATTAGCGCTTTAAAGCTTAATATTTCATAAACAAAATACTTAATCGAAAAATTGTTTGCACAAACGTGTAATATTTTTAAAAGACCTATTTAGCGACCCCATGGGGCAGACGAGAAAAAAAAACATCCTCGCTTTACGTGTAAGGGTAACCTAAAAAAAAATTAACCACTTTGTTGGCTTGACAAAGATGTATATTCATGCCAAATAAGAGTCTCCGAGCTAGGCCGCGGACGGACATGGCGAATCTATACGGGTTCCTAATTTGACTACGTAACCCTAAAAAAAAATGAAAAATACATTTATTCACTAAATACAACAAGACACATAAACGGTTAAAACAGTAAAGTAAAAGACAAAGTGGTAGTTAGGTGTGTCTTCGTGGCAGTGAACCGGATACTGGCTCAGCATGATACTGAGTTGCTAGGCACCTGCAGCGCTGATTTTCACCCAGCACGGAGTGCACCTACTTTTCGTCGGTGAAACTGCAATACTACCAAATTGAATAAGTTGCAAAATACTCCTTAACAAGTAAGTCAGTAAGGCACATTTTGCAACTTATTGAATTTCTTAGTTACGCGGTGTTGCAGTTTCATCGACGTTTTGTTGTTTGTAATAGTTTATTCTCGGGAAAATTTTGCTTTTGAAAATTAAAATTGCAGGCACCTATTAGGTTAATCCAACTGAAGTCGGTGACCACAATATTTTCAATAAAAAAGCCGACATCCGTTGGACTAACCTAAGGTACCCACAATTTTAAAATAAATTATTTATTGCGTTTTTGAAGACGGATTTTTTATTTTTTTTATTTTATTTATGTGTGATTGTTGCGAATAAATGTGTTTCTTTCTTCTTTCTTTCTCTCTATAAAAGGCGTTATAGCGACAAGGTGCTAAGGTGTGTAGTTACTTATAACCCCGACTGTACGTACGAGGCGCGATCAGTTTTTCGACCGGTATGTCACCCACAAACTTGCCCTCCCTGCGGAAGTGCGCCGGCGCATCCATGTGCGTGCCACCGTGCTCGGCAGCCTCAAAGTCGTTGGCAGCGTACCTTAGATAATTGAGAGAAGATAATTATTACAGAACAGGTAATAGGAAAATGGTGGACCTAAAACTCCAGGATTATCAACAGCTGACTCGTAGTCCCATTACTTTTTATCCCACTGCTACTCGCTTTCGTCAGATATTATTTTTACTCTGCAAAAGTAGGCAAAAGAAACTAGATAGGTTGGGTGTATCTTTAGATTTAGAGAGTTAACCGCTATGAAATAAACAATAGGGAAAAAGGAGCAAGACCACGAGTTAGGTTGAGGATTTTCATTCCCAACTGTGTCATTTGTCCGAAAATTCATAAAAGAAGATAGTTATGTTGTGCATGTAAATGTTATCCTACGTTATGATAGGGTTGCTTACAACAATCCTGCGGTCATTGCCCGTGGTCCACCTAATAAGTTCACCTGGACATTTTAGCACCCCGTAACCGAGTCGACGGAGCTCCGCTTCTGCGGAGCTCCTATTTCTGAGTTATTTTGGCCCTTCGGGCCCTGAACTACTAACATAACCTAAACCTACCTATAGGCTTTAACCAGTTTAGTCTCCGCAATCCACAGAGGTGAACTAATTAGGTGGACCACAGGCAATGACCTCCATCCTGGGCCTCTATTCTACTGCTTTAAAACGATTTCGCGTTTGACGTGTTTTAGAATCGTTTATATCACAATCGCCATTATTGTAAGTGACATAAGAGTTAAAGATGATGAAAATACGGAAACACGTCAAATACGAAATCGTTATTACCGTGTAGAATCCCAGCTCTGGAAAGTAAAACGGCTTCAGAAAAAAACGCATGTACTAATGCGTCTTTATGAAAGTTCGGACAATAAAAAAAATGGGAATTTCAAAACATTCCACACATCCTCACAATGATAGGTGACAATTTGGTATATACATTGCAAAGTTAACAAGTGTGCACATCAGTGGGATTCATGTAAACTGGAATGTCACCATGGGGCTGATGATAGCTGAGAAAGAGGCTATTTCGAAGCCTTGGTTCCTCGCCAGGGGATGCTTTTAGTGAAATCTGATGATGGATACCCCGGGCAACGATACAGGACTTCCAGAGTGCCTAGGATACCCAATTGATTGAATCTGTGGTTACCGCCGGAATTGTGCATGTTCAGAAAAACATCTAAAATGGCAATAGAATGTAAGGAAATCCAAATGCTGACCCAAACTCTCTCGCTGTGGTGTTAACTGATTGTGCGATCAGTTAGGTATCTTAAGGACTTTTGACCTCCTCTATTGCACCTCGGAGTATCTTCCATTAAACCTCACTCAAAGCAACCGCGAGTGTATGTAAATTGCATTAAAAATAAAGTTCCCGCGACACTTGCGTCGTTAAGACGAATTTAACGACACCTCATTTGTCGAAATTGTGACCATCCGTTCAGTGTCTCCGAGGAAACAAAGAACCATACATACATATACTTGCCAAAACTATAACCCTCCTTCGGCGGCGGGACAAAACAATCTTAATCGTATGTGGGATTAGGTTGAGAGTTTATTGTCAGAATCTAGACCACTTGTAATCATCTAATCATATGTGATTTGTCACAGCTATAAATAAACCTAGTTCGCTCTATGAAGTCCTCTCACTTGTTATCAATGTGACCTCAACTTAAGCAATAAACAAGTCTAACAACATAATATGTTTATTAAGAAACAAGGCATAATAAAGTATACGTGCTTCCCCTTTGCCATTGAGCTCTGAGGCGATTTTATGGTCTTTACCCCATCAAATTTAAGGCGTGAATACAATTTTTAACCGATTTCAAACAAGGAGGAGTTTGTCAATTCGCTGGAATCTTTTTTTAATGTATTTTCCCCAGTTACTGGACAGACTCGATTATTTTTTTGTTTGATAGGTTTATAAAATATACCCTATCAAATTTGATACATTGTTAACACGTCGGGATCTGATGATGGGATTGAAATGGAGAAATGGTTTCTTTTGAAATGGTAGCTGGGCGCAGTCCATCTAAAGTAATCCTATATTTTTTACCAAAAGCCGACTTTAGTTGGACTGACCTACGAGTATAACATACCATTTTAAAAGGAGTTACTGTTTTTTTTAACATGTTGTTGACATTGATAGAGGAGTAATCTCACTGACTGACTGACATATCAACGCATAGCCCAAACCACTGGGTCTAGATATTCCAAATTTGGCATGTAGATTCCTTATGAGGTCTAGGGGTGCACTTAGAAAGAACTTTTGGAAATTCATCCCCTAAGGGGGTGAAATGGGTGTCCAAAGTTTGCATGGGGAACCAAGATTACTTACACTATTTTATTCGAAACTTCACAGGAGTACGTACTCCTGTCGATAGATGAGTAAACAAGCATTTCAGGTTTATTCAGAGTTCAACCCCCTAAAAGGGGGAAAAGGGGTGAAAATAAACATGGGTATTTTTTCTATGATTTATTGAGTCGCGATTGAAAACAACGATTTAAAAATTCGATGTGGCGGACGTGAAACACCATCATTCCCTGTTGGGGTGCGATGGGGTTGAAGAATCTAAATAACAATATGGGTGTCGGAGCAAATTGGCTGTACAGACGGACCGTAAGACAGCCACGCAAGTCACCCTATAAAGGTTCCATATTTTCCTTTTGAGCGTTCTGTTTTTAAATTTGTATTTAATGCCATCTCAATCGTCGTCAATCGGTACCTAGGCAAACGCGGGCGGTGCGGCAAGACGGGAGGAAATTCTTCCCCTGAGGAGTAACTGGTACCCCTAAGGTACCAAGGTATATTCTCTACAAATTTTGCAGCGATTTAATCTGTGCGTTTTCGTGAGTCAGGCAGCCACGAAAGGATTTCATGTATAGTTAGATACGCATTAGAAATTTAACTTACCAGGTATCATTTGGTCCGGGTCTAGCGATTTTTTTTGTAAAATCAAACTGTTTCCCACCCGGCCAATATATCGTATCACCGCTAAACACATACGACAAATCGATCATGTCGTGATTGCCATTGAAAATGACGTCATTTATTTTACAATTGTCCGCTCCAACATTTGTCCAAACGCTGGCTAGGAACACGCACACGACGATTCTAGACAACATCCTCAGAACGACTGAGTTTGTTATCTGTCGTAATACAAAAGAAGGCAACGTAGTAGTCAAAGCATTCTATACTCTATAGGTAACCATATTGAATTATAAATGGTTATATTATTACTATGCAGTTAGCCTCCTTTGGTATTACGGCAGTTATGCGATGATAAAATATTAGATTCTACTTAAGGTGGTCACGGGTCAGTTTAATGGACCAAGGCCCTAGCTAAGGTGCAAATGCTCCGAACGTTTATCTTTTCTATCGCTCAAAATGTCTGGGACGATAGTTGACCACGTGGTTTATCGTAACGCACAAGAATGTCGCTCCATAATTTTGAGCGATAGAAAAGAAAAATGTTAGTAGCGTTTGCATCTTGGTTAGGGCCTTCCATTCGTAAGCTCCCTCACAATATCAGACCGATGGTTTCATGAACGTGATAATGGATGTGGGTCCATTAACGAGCTGAGGTCCATTTAACCAATCGCTCTTGAACTCGACGTAAGTACCTACCAATTATCAACCGACGAGATGAAGTGGTCCTGCCAGACCATGAAAACAACATTTAAGGGCGTGCATTTTCTGATTACCCGCTTTAAGTAGGTACTCATCGAGTGGGCACACCCGTACGACCGTTAGACACAGAGACGTTTGTAAGAGAAAAACACTTCTGCGCGGGGCGGAGGTAGGAGTTGGTGGGAGCAGTGAGGTTAGGATACATATTGCGGGAACTTTAACTATGTTTGTTTTCTTTTACTTCAGAAAATGAGAATTGACTGTCATACACCCGTGATTACTCTGTCGTGAGATTCATGTGGAAATTCACGCAACGAATTTTGATGCGGTTTTCACCATCAGTTTATAATGGTCAATATCTGATTACTCTGGGCAGGTAGGGTAATGATTACTCTGCTAAGTGTTTTGATATGTGAACAATATCCTTGAATAGTTATAAATCGATGCATGACGGTCCCTTCTTAACACATTCTGATTACTGTGTCACTGATTCCTCTTAATATAAAACAATTGTAATCATAAACACGTGACGACGACGATTGACGATAACGACGATTGACGATTGGTGATTGACGTTTTTCTCTAGTGGTACTGGCTAGGTTTCAATAGACGTAGCTGTACAACTTACAAAAACATTGAAAATAGTACTTAAATGCAATATCTGTAAAGGTTCAGTTCCATAAGCCTTTTGAAGTCGTGTTATTCGGTTTTGTTGATTAAGACATTTCTCATGTTTTGTTGTTTTGTTGTTTTTCTTAACCCAATTTAGATAATTAACTCCGTACACTAAAATTTTCACGTCAAGTAATTATTGAACGGCGTTATAAAAAAGAGTGCCTAAGTCATGAGCCGATGGTCCTCTCTCTCCACAAAAGTTGTATAACATATGTAGGTATAGAACAACTGCGCGACGTCTGATAGAAAGTTTATCTACACATGTATCATAAGTCCTCTATAAGTAATTAGTTCAGAATTCGTTAGCAATGACCAGCATTACAACATTCAATTTCGTTATCTGCGGTGGTGTGGTGGTGGTGGGTGTGCTGGATGCTGTAACGTAATCTTACAACGATATCAAATAAGATAAAGTTAAGAGTTTCTAATTTGGACCATCTTTCAAAACCATTTCAAATTAAATAGGCCCCAATTCTAGTATCAATTGAAATTACATTTTTGTCAATACGAAAGCTTAGAACCTACATTGTAGATATGTTACAGTGAGCACTGGGTAGTAAAGCATGTTTTTTCTTTAGTATTCTGCACCCATCTTAGAGCACTTATGACATGTGTGTAGATAAATAATGTATGCGTAATGTTATACATAAAGACTCATTATAGTCATTATGTATCAGTTACAGAAAATGATTGTAATAGGCACTAAATAAACGATTTCCTTTCTTTGTTTTGTTAACATGCTTATACTAATTATTATTTTTTCTTCCGTTCGGATAGTAAGGATTTTCATTATGTTAATAGCAGAAAGAAAATAGCATATCAGTCCTTAGGGAATTCGATTTAAAAAAATTGACAGTCTCGCAGCCATTTTTGATTCCTCACTAACACGGAGGAATCTTATACAGTCAAAATTAAGTACATACATACATAACATCACGCCGCCATTCCCAGAATGGGGCCTACCCCAGAGCTACAGAAATACCAACAAATCTAAAAATACTTGTTTATAAATCTATATCCACATTTTGCACAATCAGGCCAAGAAGTTTACTAGTGTATAGTGACAGGTTGCAAGCCCATCGTTGCAAAATTAAGTAATGCTGTTATTTTTCATTACGCGTTTTTAAATTGCCTCGATAGTGTAACAATAACTCCAAATTTATTAATTGATAGATAAATTCAATACAATATACAATACAATGTTTTTGTCTATTTTTCTCTGAGTCGAAAAATATATAAAGTGTTTAAGTCTAAATTTTTTATATTTCTGAAATAAAGAGATATTATTTTTTATTAGCTTCTTGTATGCCAATTTATTTTTATATTACAGTTTTCATTTAACTTTACGTGTTCGTGTTTGGGTTAAATCTCGCAAGTTAATGTCAATGCATTAACCGTTATCGTAAAGGCACAGTATAGATATAGCTATAGCTATAGCTATATCTATACTGTGGTAAAGGGCTGCAATTTGGAATACGTCAATAAACCCGAGGCCAATACAATAGCATGGTATCTAAGAGCTGATCTGATAATAGAGTCGCCAGATGGCAATCCTCCACTGTACTTAACTAGACCTATCGAGTGTGAATTCGCTAGCTAAGTCTATAACAATCTGCAGCAAAAGCGTGTTTTTTTTTTTACTGATACTTAGCATAATTGTTACTTGATCTGTTTATAGTAACGATCAAAACTAATACCAGTTAACTAACTTCATAGTATATCTATACCAATATACCTAAATTATGCCGTTATGTTTGCAGCATAGATACCGTAAATAATAACTGTTTCGATAGATAACAATTTGTGTAGCGTGTTTATTATAATATCTCAATAGAAAGGTATAATGTCATACTGATTTAAAAAGGTATCCTTGTTTTTCGGTTATGCATTCCCTTGCAATAAATTGTTTACATACAATATCAACAACTTTTTCATTTATAGGTATGATTAGTAGGAGTAGAATAAAAGGATACCTAGGGGAAAAATACTTACCATGTGTCATTTGGCCCAGGTACAGCAATTCTATTTGTAAAACCAAATTGTTTGCTATCCGGCCAACTTATCGAATCACTGTTAAATACAAACGTTAAATCAATCAAATCGTGATTGCCATTGACAATGACGTCGTTTATTTTACAATTTTCGGCACTAATGTATGCCCAAACGTTGGCTAGGAACACACACACAACGACTTTGGACAACATCCTCGAAACGACTGAGTTTGTTATGCGATGATAAAATGCTAATTCTATTTATGGATAACTTTAAGTTTTGGCCCACGACGTAACCTCATTTCGACTGGTTTTGACCAGTGCCGATTGTACTATGTTGTCATACCAAGTGAATTTTGAACCACTTTTTGCTAAGTAACCATCATAATTAGGGTGTGTTAGGGGTATATAAGGCCCTTACTTTTCGATGTCCTTGGCTTACTTCTATAATAATAATACAAAGGCCCGTTTCATTTGATTCACAGCAGCTTAACTGCTTATCTAACTAGGATATAAGGTGATTTTTGTATAATAGGGTGAATTTCAACAAGCGTCAAATTATCCTAATTTTGGTGGTATTTTTTATTTTCTTAGTAGGGTTTACAATTAAACGTTTAAGTGACGTCATTAGTCATTATAAAAACAGTGTTAAAATGGCCCTTCATTATATCAAGTGTTTTTTAAGATATAACGATTTTACTAATTATGTACCACCAAAATTGTTATTATCCACCAAAATTACTTTTCTTAGAAAAACTCACGATCAATAATAACATATCGGGCTAATTAAAATATAATCGTTAGGGAATCTTCCTTGTTATTTTTGAAAATCCAAAACGTAAGTTTCTAATATTATAAATAATGATTATTTGTTGTTTAAATAATTTTGGTGGAGACCAGAAATTTTGATAATTTTGGTGTTTCGCAAAAGCCACCAAAACTGTACCACCAAAATTATAAAATTTAACATTTTTTTTTTTAATTAAAAACAAATGTTTTAGTTTAACAAAAACTTAACTGGTTACAGTTAAAAAGACACCATAAACATACTTGAAAAAACTATCACACAACAAAACTTTTTGCGAAATAATGACTTATCTAAGTTATCACGATTAATAAAGTGTATTTCATACCACCAAAATTAGATATTTATGTGCTTAGCGGGAAGACGCAGAAAGATGGTACAAATTTTTCACCGTCTATTGCTGGAGTGAAACTGAACGAACATCTGACGCTATATTTGTTTGTTTAATCACGTTTCGTTCGATCATAAAATCAATTTCAATATTCACCACCAAAATTAACTATTTCGCTTGGACAGTTTTCTTTACACTCCTCCCAGTTTCTTTTTACTTGCAAATGCAATAATTGATACATTTTAAAATACCTCAACTAATAAAGAATACAGATAACTAAAATATAAGTCTAGTTGAGGCTTAATAAGTTTGTACCACAACATATCAGTATATGCGGGAAGTACAGGACACGACACCAAAATTGATTTTGGATTGAAAATATTTTTTACGATAAATATAATAAGTTAAAATTATTAACTTATTATATTTATCACCATACCTACTCAAAGTACCATATTTGGCTCAATATGGTACTTTGAGTAGGTTATTTATAAAATAAATAGTTTTCCAATACATGTACTTTACACCCCAATTATCACGTCCGCCGCTCAAAAAATGTGGTTGAGATAATTACCCAATAGCACTATCAATAAAAAAAACATTGTTTTTTGAAGTCCATTATTCTGACTGACATGTCCCTACTCCGTTTTCTTGGATAAATCTATCCAAAGTATATTTTAATCTGGTGTCTATCATTTCATCGAATGTATCATATCATCGAATTCCGTTTCATCGAACACTATTTTCTGCTGAAACCATAATGTTGCAGGGTATCTTAAACATTTAACCTAACCTAACATTATGGTTTCAGCAGAAAATGGCGTTCGATGAAATGAAATTCGATGAAGTGAGACATTCGTTGAAGTTATGAGTTACCTTTTTACTGAAAGTATGTATTAGATTAATATGCTGGATGAGTTCAAAAGAATACAATACAAAACACTTTATTGTCCACCAAATAAAAACATTACACAGAATTTGCACAATTTAGAAGACCCAGGTAAACAACAGGCGGTCTTATCGCTGATTAGCGATCTCTTCCAGACAACCTTAGAAGGGATAAGTTGCAAGTTAAAACAATTTACACAGTAGGAGAATTGTGTTTTTTTTTTTAAAGATATTGTGAACTATGTTAGTTTTAAATGTAATAGAAAAAATGGTTAAAAGTCTTAATAGCCAAAACGGGCTGACATATTTTGAAATCAATAGGAATCCATTAGGAATCCATCATCAGGGAGTGCGTGCGTTTCCCTTGCGCGCTACTCGATGGGCAGTGCGGGTGAGAACTTTCTTACTTTTGGTATTGTTACTACACTTTTTGGAGGCAGCGTCGTAGAGTGAGTGTTAATGTTATTTTTTAATTTGACTGTGTAGTGCGCAAATAACGTTATTGAACCTGCTTGCTGCCCTGTGCGGGTGGTAATTGGTTGTACCCCTTAACTTGAACAGATCTGCGTCAATCCAGCCAAAGTTACCGCGGAATAATATCTCATTACTCTGGCGTTGGTTCGGGTAGAGTAATGATTACTCTGTTGAGTGTTTATAGGTTTTTACAGCGTTAATTATTTTTTGCAAGGTGTAAAATAAAGCCTTAGTTATCTGTGGTATGAAAGATAGCCTTGAGTAGATTTTGTACATTGCATGATACAAAATTCTGATAACTGTGTATCATAAGTTGACCTTTTTTGGCTAGGTTTAAAACTAAAAAGCTGAAATTTGGCATGAATATGCATATTAGTCATGCCAACAAAATGGTATAATAAAATGTAAAAAAAAAAAAATTTTTAGAGAACCACTTCTACACCTATCGTGGGGATGTATTTTTTTCTTCTCGTCTACCCTATAGTGTGGGGTGTCGTTGGACAGGGTTTGTGAAAACAGTTTTCGATTAAGTAATCTGTCTATGAAGTACTAGCGACCCGCCCTCGCTTCGCTCCGGGTTAAAGTATTATACATATAAACCTTCCTCTTCAAGCACTCTACCTATCTATTAAAAAAAACCGCATCAAAATCCGTTGCGTAGTTTTAAAGATTTAAGGGGGCACCGAGCTTTTTGCGCTCATTAACTTTAGGTATTTTATGCACTCTGTGTATGTGTGCGTATAGCACACCAGCAAGGAGCGAGCCGGAGCCATGCGCCGGCCGCGCGCCGCGCCTGACGAGCCGTGCGCCGATCCACTAGGCGCGGAGGTTGCTACCAATGTATACAAAATAAAAAAACATAATCGATTCCGAATACTTTTATTAAAATATTGACTATAAGAAAGCCGTACATCTTCCAATCGGCCATCTTCCCTTTCCGAAGGTTACCGGGAGAACCCTTTCATAGAAAGTTGACGGTAAATTTTGACGTAAATAATTTCTTTTGCGTGACTTGACGCTGTCATTACTCATTAGGACAGAGTTCTATGGTGGCTCAACAACCCCGTGATTTAATGTGACTGTATATTGAAATGTAATAAAACCTAATTACCTTTATTGACAATATTCTAAACACAAAATAAAGAGAACTGAATAGAATACCTAATGTAAAGTAATAAGAACGGCTGAGTAGGGCAAAAATCCCAGTCATGGACCCTTTCTTCAAGATATTATTTTTAACTGACTTCAAAGAAAAGGAAGTTCTCAGTTTGACCTGTATGTATGTATGTATGTTTGTCCGCGATTATCTCACGTTTGGCTGAACCGTTTTTAATGCGGTTTTCAGAAAAGTATTTTTTTCACATAGGAGAAGGTTTTGGTATTTTAACCGTCTTTAAAAAAAGGATCTTAGTTTGTACGAATTTTTATCCATGATTATTTCCGCAAAAACTTCAATGTCTGATTCTGATCACTATAAAGTATAAAATTAAATTGATGTTTTAAAAAACTAAAAACTTAAAGCTGCTGTATCAATCACATATTTAGAAGTTCCTACTTAATGTTTGTATGTATATAATGTAATGAATAATGTACGCAGGTATCTTTAGAAAAAAATATTAGGACATAAGAAACAACAATAATCAATATCGGATTTTACTTCACGGCATTATTTTGTCTGTGTGAGTAAGCAATGTCATTGTCTATTTCTCCATCCAGTGAAAGACAAAAAATTTGGTCCATTGGCATCCTGTAATAAAACAGAACGTTTTGATTTAACTATAATTTATTTATTAACAGAATTAGTTTTTGGATGAAATTTTGTAATCCTCATTCTATAAAAATAATTCGTATTTGGGACTTACAATTCCATTGTGTGGTAAATTTTATAATCGATGTCAACCAATTCATTTACTCTGTAAATTGAAAAAATATAAAGATAATGTGAAAATTCATACTAAATTTATTAAAATGTTTTCCTATACACCTCTTACTATTTTTACGCATACCTCACCGGTTCATTCGGTACCTAACTCTTCGCTTTGTAGCGAAGTGCCAACAACTGGAACATTAACCCTATAAATAAAAAAATATGAATAATTTTGCAATTTTACTCATTTGTTGAAATATAGTTGTTAGGTACTGAGTATACTTACGGAGTATTCTCTTTGTATTCAGATTTCTGGAGATGTCTTGCTCTAAAAATATTGAAACCATCCCAAGAAGTAACAATATTATGTAATTAATTATAGTAAAAAAAACCTCGGGTCATTCTAAGAAGCTTGTTTTGCCTGTAAATGTGTTTTTTTAGCTTAACTATTTTTATATCTTGGTAAATATTCACCATAGAAGTGTATTTTTTATATACCTACCTACTAATTGAAAGAACTTCGCGTGTTGTTTAAAATTACTTGTGTAAATAAACCAATTTTGGCCCAAAACATCAAGACTACAACTAAACGATTACAAAGTCTTAGTATTACAAATCGATACATCTCGAAAATCAGTCTATGTTGCTACCGATTTATTTTCTCCTCCCTTAGCGTGGCATTTTGACAACTGTCAAATCAGGTTTCTTAGAACTACTCCACTATCAGTAGGTTTACAATTTTAACTAACTTCATTTCTTCACGCAAGCGTTTAGCATTGTGCTTTTGCCAACCCCTTCTCTTCCTTTCTTGGTTGTGTTTGTTCCCCATTTAAAATAAAGTGAATAATCACAAAAATCGCGATAAACGCAACCAATCAACAAGCGACACAGCCTCCACCTCCGACGGTCGAAGCCTGACTAATGCGGACATGGGGGAAACGTGACGGCTCTGGCTAAAATGGACGAAACGCGTGCGAATTTAGGTATTTCCTTCATATTAGTAAAATAAAAACACATTTTCAAATCTAAAGTGTAGAATATATAGAAGACGTGTAGTTTTGTTGTAAATCCAAAACTGATGATCTTCCGTGAAGTAATTACGCCGTACTAAGTGTTTATTTTGTTATGTAGAGGTATCTTTGGATGTATTTTCTATCGAGGGAAGTACAAGTAATCGTGTTTCTAAAGTATATGATATATAGAGTGATTCCTTAAATATCGTACATATGAATTGCATAACTAAAGCTTCAGTAAAAACAATGCAGCAGGCGATCAAACGAACGCATTTTTTTCGTAATTACGTATCGTTGCCTCGGCGCACTCTTAAGCATACATAGGGATATAGGGACAGAAAAAGTGACTTTGTTTTATACTATGTAGTGATTAAGCTTTACAGCGCAATTTTTTGTTAGACCCAAGTGTCCTCCCCTTCCCCCCCTCCCCCCACAGCCAAAACTACAAACACAAAAATCGGAAAAAAGACTTAAATGATAGAGCATAATACATATGTACATATAACGAATTTTCAAGGAAGACTATCACGACTAAGTGGTCATCATTGGTACTTGAGATACAGGCGATTAAAGTACATATCTACTAAAATCATCTAAGACGGCACCATATAGAAAATTTGTTTTTACTTGTTGATTTTTGTATAATTACTAAGAGACGGCTGGAAGTGATTTAGAAACAAGGCGAACAATGACATACACAACTAGATTTGGACACGGCTATAAAACTTCTTTTACAGACTATAATAGGTACGCGTCGCGTGTAATACAGTCTCATGGCCACAGAAATACATTAATTCTATGAATCCATCGATAATTGTAACTAAAACATTTGACGTCGCTGTAAGTAAATAAATATGTTTTTACAAAATTTAATTTTTAAATAGAACACGTCATTGCCATTTGCACGTTTTATTTTCTAACAATTTATTACTATCAAATTACCATGGATGTGATTAAGTATCTTAAGCACGTTCTGTTTATCGCTGACAAAGCATCCGTCACTCTCGCATTCGCACACTGGACAGATGTTTTATCCACATTGATAAACATGACTACCTAGTCTGCAACGAAAGAGACGCACTGAGGCCACTGAGCGACAAGCGGCAAAATGCAGTTTGTGCGGACGTACATTCGTAGTACACTAAAGTGTCGATATCGATACCATTTTACTGACACTTTTCGCATCACTAGTGTTAAAAATATCCTATTAAACCTTATTTTTTAACCCTCCAGACAGCACCAATCTAGATGGTTTTATATAGAATGCAATACATGTCCAAGTTATTTACATACCTATTAGAAATTAATTTCGGAGCAAGTAACTTTTCGTGTATACATGTTCTTTGAGATTTGTAAGTTAAACTAAGGTACTAAGGTTGAAATTGTAACTAAACCTATGTGGTAAATATAATGTTTCTGCCTGGAAGAGTTAAGACAGTGTTCTCTTTTTGGCACGTCAATTTTTCAATTGGAGTAATAGTGACAGCTATTTATTTATATGTTTCGGTGTTACAACCTTAATATTTTGCTCACATTTTGACATACCATTAGACATACCTTCTAATCTGTGATTACTATCTGTGCATTTGATAGTGACATTGTAATTTATTGTCTGATATATTTTTGATATAAATTTTTTTGCAAGTTGATATTTTTTATATTATACGTACGTATAAAATATAGAATCATGAAGGCGCGTCAGTCTTCGTCCCTCCGGTCGGTGAGGTCCCGATCAACTCGGGAGCAAATAATGGACCTTCGCTTCTATCAGACCAAGTTAGACTTTGAGAAGGAACTGTGCGAGGCATGTTGCTGGTATGACTGCCCGGGAGTCCATGTAGAGAAGAGCCACCAAAATGGTTAGGATTTGGTCAAATACGTTAACAGAGTTATTAAAGTGGTTATACCTACTAAAATCATCTAAGGCGGCACCAAATTACTTTAAATAGAAAATTAGTTATTACTTGTTGATTTTTATGTTTGTAGTACTTAACGGCTTCGGAACCCTACACTGAGCATGGTCAGACATGCTCTTGCCCGGTTTTATGTTTGTAGTACTTAACGGCTTCGGAACCCTACACTGAGCATGGTCCGACATGCTCTTGCCCGGTTTTTTAATACACATTGATTGCCTTGCCGGTGGAAAAGCACCTTTACAAAAGTATAGCAAAATTACACTGAAAAGTTTTCTCGGTAATCCATATGCGATAGGCGTCTCGTTCTATCACATGAAATTGGAGAGACATTGCAGTTTTCAGCTCCCGACATGAAACTTTTCAGCACTGTGTTTTTCAGGGCACTTTGTAGCTGCAATGTTTTAAGTTTTTTACTTCATGACACGTTTTAAATACAGTGTAGAACAAGATATGTATATTAGGTATACAATTTTGTACCTTATAGTTTATAAACAAATATATCCATCCAATGAACTCGACTGTAAGTAGGTACTATCATTTTGATTGTGAGTTCTGTGAAAGTACCCCGTATCTAATAGGTATGCGCGCATTTTCATTGGTCGATATAAACGCGACTCTATTGTTAAAGGTGTTAGAAATTCTTTAGATATCTTTGTGCTCCTCGCCTTCTTTGATAAATCTAATAGTGACTGTACATTGCGTTGCTACTACAGCATCCGTTTCAGTGACATGATACATAACGATCAATGAATTGCTACAAGTATGCGGGCTATCAATCAATGAAAATGCGCCTGAGAGCGTTTTTTTATTTATTTATATTTTATTTTATTTGTTTTTTTAGACGACTATTATAAAGCGCTGAAGCCAGTTCCGAAAAAGGTTTTAATTAAACGAACAAGTATGGCGGCAGGGACCTTGGGGCGTGTCGGGACACCGGCCGCTCGCTACTCTAAATCGTTAATGGACGATGTTGCAGGACAAGGAAGAATTTCAGAACTTATAGGAGTGCCAGGTGCTAGCACGCCGGTTACAGACGAGAGACAAACCGGCCTCCGCTGCCATAACATCCACAGCATCTACGACGCGCACAATGAACTCGTCGAGCTCCTCATTCCCAAGGCCACAGATATCCCCCGAGTCCTCATGCAGTGCATCACCCTTCTTAGCCCACACTTTCGGTACCTAACAAAGTTTTCTATAGTCAAATCCCGTCTCAACGGATACGCTCTCTTAGAGTTAAAAAATATGGTGCGTTTTTCACATTTAACGGAGATAGTCCTCGACGAGTCGGTTCTCCTGAAAGGTACCTATGCGGTGCTTTTGGAAAACACTTCGAAGTTGCGGTATCTGTCTTTGGTGAGGTGTGGTGTAACCGATGAGATGTGCATGGAGATCGCCTCTAAGATAACCGCAACGATTTCACCGGTTTCGAATTTAGCGCTTTTAAATCTATCCTCCAATCAAATATCGGACGCAGGGGTGAAGAGCCTCGGGCAGGCGCTTAAAACGAATAGATCTTTGCGTTATTTGAATCTCGCTAATAATCGAATCACTGACGAAGGCGCTTTGCCTCTTTTGGACGTGCTTATGGAATTTCCACTCACTAACAACGATATTGTAGCAAAACAAAACCGTTACTGCGTTTACTTGAAGGGGAAGCTGGGTGCTTACAAATGTTCGAAAGCAATCGAAGAAAGCGAAACCAAATCAATGATCGATGAGTCTATTCGTAAGGGCCAGAAAAGTGCAACGCCTTCTTTAAGCTCTAAGAAAACCAAGAAAGAAGGTAATTCCTCTGCACCGATGTCGGCCAGAGCTGACAGCGAATTAAGGCCATTCAATGATCCATTCAGTCCTGAGAGTTTGAAATTCAATGATGATGTGATAGTTTGTATTGGCAACTTTGTACTCTGCTATTTGAATTTGTCATACAACAATCTATCGTATTTAAGTGTGAAGAAATTAGAAACTGTGATGTTTTACCAGAGTATTATAAAGAAACCCACAGATTTAGGTTTGATGAAGGTCCTGTTAGATGGCAACCCCATGCCTGAAAACTGTGCAGAGTACAACACTCTTAACCAATTGATGAGTAATACTTTCAGACAAAGCCAATTGTATGATGGTCATGTGAAGCGCAAAAATGTAATGCAAAGGATTTCGAAAAAATAATGCGGATTGCTCTCTATATAATTTTATTGTTTTTAACAGATATATTTACAAATAATGGTAGACGGCAATACTGTTTTCACGGTTACCACTAAAGTAAAGATAGAGGTTGTTAAATGTTATAATGTATGTTAAACAAACCTATTATAGATTGCGACCACTGGTCTTGGTAACTTCCGTTTACAATTAAAAAGTAAGTCTTAAAAATACAATGATTCGTGGTTCAAAGATTGCTTTACAAGTATTTTTATAAATTTTAATATAATAATATGATGATATTATTTAAACGACCTAATGAACTTAATAGCACTTACAAGCTAAAATAACGCTAAAATAGGCAGCACCAACTTTCGTTTGTCTACTTTACAACTCTTCGACACACGCACAAAACTGACGCTAGAAATTTCAAATGCCTAATGATATTTTACAAGCAAAAATCTCTTGCTTCACAATTTCTGTGTGTGTATCGGAGGCGTTAACTTACTGGCTTCTAATACATTTTGGCAACTAGTACTCTCTTCACTCGACTACGCTCTAAAGTATCTATGATAAATGATAAAGTCTCTATTCAGTTATGCTTGTGTTATCGGCAGATCAGGATGGCTCAATTTCTAGGGGGCAGGTACTCTCTGTTTGGTTGTTGGGGGTAGTTGTCGTTGGCCGGACCTTGCGGTCTGCCGGTATTGCCGCCAGTCGGGAAGCTCGGGCCAGTGGGTTTCCCTGAAGGGTATCCCTGGGAACTTCCAGGACGAGAGCCAGGGTAACCTGACGGAGTCTGCGAGCCTGGGTAGGTTGATGTGGGTCCTTGTGTACCGCTAGAGCTTGGGTAACCAGAAGATGGACTCGAGCTTCCGGGATAAGACGCTGAAGGGCCTTGCGGTCCAGAACTACCAGGGTATGACGCCGATGGGCCTTGCGGACTGCTGCCGGGGTAAGAAGTTGAAGGTGCTTGCGGACCGGTGCTCCCAGGGTACGAAGCTGAAGGCCCTTGGGGTCCAGTGCTACCTGGGTAATTAGCGGTGGGTCCTTGAGGGCCGGTGCTTCCTGGGTAGTTAGAAGAAGGTCCTGTGCTACCAGGGTATGAAGCTGAGGGTCCTTGAGGACCTTGGGAATAGTCATTTTGTCCAGAACCAGGAAACCCACCTTGAGGCCTCGAGCCGGTCACTGAATAGTCATAAAGATTAGCGTTCAGGTCGTAAAGACCGGGAGCGGAGTTGCAATCGAACTGGTTCCACCAAACACAGACGAAAACTTGCTGTGAGAAAATGGTTCCATTGGGGCAAAGGAAATCATACGTTCTGTTGTTTGAGCAGACGTGGAAAACCTGGCATCGGGTCTCGACATCGGCGTAGTAACCCGGATAAGCTTGAGCATCGCATCTGAAGGACGTCTGAGGGATTTCGGTAAGGATGGGGTAGTCCTTGTCAGGTTCGCCGGGGATCGCGGAATAGTCTCCACCTTCGTAAGCACCGGTGTCGTCGTTTGAGCCAAAACCTTGCGAGCCGCTGCCGGAAGGCGCCGAGCCAGATTGTCCGGGATAGTTTTGCCCTTGTCCGGGGAAGTTTGAGCCAGTCTGTCCAGGGAAACCACCAGTCGCCGGTCCCTGGCCAGGGAAGCCACCAGTGGAGCCTTGTTGTCCGGGGAAGCTACCAGTTGAGGGTCCTTGCTGCCCAGGGAAGCCACCAGTAGAGCCTTGTTGTCCGGGGAAGCTACCAGTTGAGGGTCCTTGCTGCCCAGGGAAGCCTCCTGCTGTAGGTCCCTGACTCGGAAAAGATGATTGCCCTGGGTATCCAGAACCACCTTGTCCAGGTCTTTGGTTGTTAGAGCCTGGGTAGCCCTGGTTTGGGCCAGTTGGGTAGCTTGGGGCTCCAGAGGGGAAAGTTGGGGTGGACCCAGCGCTGGGGTAATCATCGCTTTGGGGTCCATTGGGGAAAGACGGCGTGGTGGGAGAGCTTGGGTATCCATTGGAAGTCCCAGGGAATCCAGGCCGGTTAGGTGTCGTGCCCTGTCCAAATGGTTTGCCTGGTTTGTTGTACTCGTAGCCATTCTGGGCTAACGTTAGAGCCAGTAACACTGAAACAAAAAAAAAAAACACTAAGTACAATAGGTTCATTCAATTCACATTCTTTGTTCAATGGGCCGGTAAAAAGACACGTTTTGCTGGCAAATGCAGGTTATCTTGCATCTCGTTGGGAACAATGTGTACAACATAATGTTATTCTAGGATCTATGGGTCATGTGCGATGTTTTTTGCGTTCTTTTTGTAGACTTATCTGGAAGTTACTGGTAGTTAATTTCCGTTTAAAAAAACTACTATTTTGAGGTATTTTTTTTATTATTTTTATGGTTTTAACCATGACGTGAACTTTTTTTAATGTTCTTTTATTATTTTTCTATTATCATTTTTTTATAAGCCTTGTTGTTGTTTTTATAATTGATTTACTTATTTGTGATTTTTGTATCATTCTGAATGTTTATCCGAGAATAAATCCTTACACATTTCATGTACTTTTAACGTGAATTAATATGATTTATAAATTGTGAAAGACATATCCTTCCCAGTTATATAAGTCATATTAACAAGTGTACGTATAGCAAGATAATGTGTATTTTTAACGAGACCTTGATCTAAAAATATAACATCAAAGTTAAACGCTTTACTACCCAACTCAAACAATTAAAAGTAAACTATTGTCGTGGCTTCCCACGAATTAGTCTCTTCTAGATTACAATACACATTAAGGTCGCACGTTTTTGCCAATAGTTTAGTTTTAATATGACCATTGTACCTAATAAACTCGTCTCTTAAAAGACTAATGTGTTTTTATATAGTTTTTAAAGTATTTCCGCTTTTATAGTGGTTAATATAATTTGCCTTGTAATTGCGTTTACATTTTGGAGTTTTTTTGGTGATGTTAAGTTTTTGCGATCCATGCCTAATGGGTTTGTTAGATCAATTTTCTAAAATATTTTTTTCTGAGTACCAGAATGTCCATTCGCATTTTTCCCCTTTTTAAAATTTCCCAGTTGTGGTTTTTTTCCTGATGCATTTTTTCCCTTCGCATTGATTCCCATTCCAGAAATCAATTTTGTATTTCTGTTGGAGCTCCGCTTTCTCGGAGTTCCTATTTCTGGGAGCTTTGGCTCTTCGGGCCTGCAATAAAACTAACATAACATAAACCTACCTACATATTTTGACCTAGTTATTAGTAGGAAAATTTGCGACTGGGAGAAAACCAGACTGGAAGGTCAGCTGGTGACATGAGCAATGAATCCAAGAGGCCTTTGGTTTGTTTATGGCAGGATCCTAACATAAGTGCTTAATAAAACAAATACATGTCAGAGATATGAGACATAAAACCAATGCGCGGGGTCCGTCATTTACTACTCTTGCTACGTGCTTAATCCAGCATTGGAAATCAGTAGCAAAGAGGCGCTCCATTATGAATATACAGTTTAATTTTTTAATAGGTGCACAAATTTTAATATTTGCTTTGCTATTGTTAATCAATAACACATGTGTTATTTTTATATTCATGGACCCTAATGCAGGGGTGCGAGGCGAGGGGAGTGTTGTTAAGTAAGTTAATAAATTAAATTTCAAATTTCGAATATCAATACATTGTATCGCATACCTACAGCTTGACAACCCATGTCATCATTTCTAGCGTGACTTTGTGTCCACACGAGAAGGTAAAAGAGAGATAATTTACAACAAAAAAAACATTTTTTTTAACTAGTTTTAGTGTCGTTATATATTATATTAACGATACAAAATCATATGTTAAAATTTGTGCACTGATAAAAAAATACCCTGTATACTTTTTAGATGTCTATGGGTGTCACAGACCAAGTTACCAGTACCACTGATTGCTTCATGACATAAAGAGGATTCTCATTGCAGAACAAATCTATCTAATGAATGAATAATTTGAAATACCCTCTTTTTGCTCCATCAGAAAGCTCTCTCCCATTAACTAATGGTTTGATAAAAAGTCGATTGCCGTTCTCATTGTTCCCGCCAAAAATGTTAACGATGCAACCGAACTCATTGTTAGGTCGACTCTATTGTTGTTGTTAAAGTGGGATGTTACTGAAGGTCGGCCTTGGTGCGAAAATTAATTGTTTTTGCTTAACTAGGGCGGTGGTAAAGTAGGTTCATAGCCTTTTTGCCCTTTAATTGTTACGCCACTATGGAACCCTGTCATAAGTGTCAAAGCACATGAAAGAAAGCTAAAATTAATAATTAACGCTGTCATTATGACAGGGTTCCATAATGGCATAATAATTAAAGCCCTTGACTATATAAGCTACGGTTATTAACTTATTTATTACACTTTTATAAGTAAGGGCCCGTTTGGTTGCCGGGTTAGAATAGTGCCACTCCATGTCTTCCCGTGGATGTCGTAAGAGGCGACTAAGGGAATAAGGGCTTGTAGTATTGTTAGGCGATGGGCTTGCAACCCGTCACTAATACACTATGTAAACTTCTTGGCCTGATTGTGCAAAATGTGGTTACAGAATTATCAATAAGTCTTTTTAAAGTTGTTGGTATTTCTGTAGCTCTGCCTACCCCACTCTGGGAATGAAGGCGTGATGTTATGCATGTATGTATGTAAGTAAGGGCACGTCTTTAAGCTGACAAGCACTATTAATGGACACTTAACTGTTAAGTCAAAGATCATACGTCAAATGGGTACTACTATTTTTTTACTAGCAAAGTGCTACTATAGTATTAACGACTTATTTAATTAGTTAATATTGGAAATTAATTTATTATAATTGACATTATTCAATTTGAAGGTTACATATCTTGAGTTGTTTTAAAAATGTGCTAGCCTGTAAGATTCGTTTTCAAACAAAATGTGTATTGTTTCTGAAATAAACTAGATCGAATTCAATTAAATTGATTGTTGCAAAACAAATGAATAACCCTGATCTTCTGTAATAAAAGATTCAAAGTGTTCATCATTGGGCCTTGTCCATAACCGGTTCCATCATCCAAGTAGGGACTGGAAAAAAAATCACTTTTGTTAATAGTTTGTCATTGTGATTTTCACACGATATTGTAAAAACTTGTAATAATTTTATAGATCTTTAATTAAATTAATTCACATCGGGATCGGTTTCCTAACAAATTATTCAACCAAAAAGAATCAACCTCAACGACGCGAAAACAAGGTTCAAATTATCAAGTCAATTAGACCAGGCTTGATTTTGCTGCTTAACGATTTTCAACTGTAAATGTATGCATGTAGTTATAAATGTTGCGGTAACAACAGTTTGTTGTTTGGACAATAGGCAAATCACAGATGGAATCGCGTGAGACTTAGTTTCGCAAAGCCAGGGGAGTTGGCGAAGCGGGATGCATCAATAATTGGATTGAGTTGGATGTGGACACAGACCCTGCGGTCCATTAATAGTAAGACTGGAATTAGGTGAGGACCAAAAAGTTGGACCTTAGTAAAGTTAAGCATAGTTAACCATACCAACAACGAAGGCGAAAAATGATCCTTTGTGCGACGAAAATTAGTCTCACAAATGTATGGCTAATTTTCGTCGCACGATCTTTTTGGTCCTTACCCAAATCCCTTTCGTTTACCTCAAATACTAAGGCATAATGGGGAAAAAAGAGTTTACCTCGCGCAATTATTATTTTTAATAGCGCTGTGAGACTTTGTTTCTTGCAAAATTTCGTGCTTAGAGGTTAACGGGAAGTAGGTACCTATACCTATAGGTTTTGATTTTGGGCGCTTGTAGAAATATGCGGCTTAAATGGGTAAGGACCAAAAAGTAGGACGCGCTACCTTAAGAAATTAAATTTTCTCTGAAACTTTTGTCGCACAACGGAACTTTTTCGCCTTCATTGTTTGATGGTTAACTACGCTTAACTATGGTCCAACTTTTTGGTCCTCGTCCAAAAGCGGTAACTTTTTGAAAGATTGACCTTTAAGCGTTATCTCAAGTGATACCTACGAGTATAAGGATCTTAAAATACTAGCTTGACAGACAGACGAACCTCAAAGTGCTATAATGGTTTCTTTTTCGTGCAAAATTGTGGAAATCTGAAACATGAAGCGCCGAAATGTTTATCTACTTGGTTCGATCAAAAGAACCGTTGTCAAAATGTTTCAAAAACATTTGCCATTAATTTAAAGGCATGACATAATATTAGGTATGTGAAGAAATCCTTTTATTGCTTTTGTGGCCTTTCGTACGGTTTGCTTTTGTTTTATCGACACTAATTTCATATAATGTTACCTTGCGAAATGTTCTCTTAATTGAGAGGCTTTTCTAGCTTTTTCTAGTGTAGGTACGAGTATGTATGTATATATCTTTTTTTTGTCAAGCCCTACAGCCTAAACGGCTTGATGTTTATGATGATATGAGGTGGCGTTGGATTTGTCTTGGTTGTAGAGTGATACATTTAGGTAGCCTATAATATTTTAATCAAAATACTGTAATAATGGGTATACTTTTTAGGGTTCCGTAGTAAAACTATATAGTTTCGCCATGTCCGTCCGTCCGTCCGCGGCCTAGCGCAGAGACTCGTTAATTTTTATGTTTGTAGTACGCAACGGCTTCGGAAGCCAAACATACTGAAGTAAGGAAAGGTCCCGAGGGAATAGCGATAAACAACTTCTGCATAGCAAAAGCTAAATATACTTCTTGTTACCCAAGCCATTCTGACACTTATTGCTTCACTGAAACCGTTTTGCCCCTTGTTTAACTTTTAACGAGACGGCGAGCAGATCGTATCAGATAATGGAACGAATTGCTCTAATGATAGAACTTATCTTTGGATGACCTGGATCCAATTAGATGCAAGATTAAAAAAACAATTAGGATTGTTAGGGTAAACGCGTATTTACTGTTGAAAGGATCATGGGTTTAGTATGGAAATTGGTTGTAGAACCAATATAAATGAAATCTATATCATTAAAAAGGAATGAAGCAATTAATTTCTTACGATAGCCGCAAAGAGCTTTATTTTCTATAAGATGTCAAAAAATTACATCATACGGCCTATCACTATTGGAGATAATCGACTTTAAAGTAAAAAAACGTTTTTTCGTTCTCCTGTAAAATTTGCCAAAATAGACTTACTTGAATTAAGCTTAAGGCAGCCGTGCTGTTTGAATAGTGTCATGTGACATTATTCAAACAGCGGTTGGATTTTTAGTTGGAGCTAGGTATTTGGGTGAGGAAAAATTAGGCACGCTAACTTAAGCAATTATATTTTTTATTAAAACTTTTTTCGCCTTCGTTGTTTGTAAATATAGTTTGTACGGTTTACTACGCTTAACTATGGTCCCCACCCGTTTGCGGCCGTAGTAAAAAAATATGTTTTACCTCATTCCTTTTTAGGGTTCCGTAGCCAAATGGCAAAAAACGGAACCCTTATAGATTCGTCACGTCTGTCTGTCTGTCCGTCCGTATGTCACAGTCACTTTTTTCCGAAACTATAAGAACTACACTGTTGAAGCTTGGTAAGTAGATGTATTCTGTGAACCGCATTAAGATTTTCACACAAAAATAGAAAAAAAACCGTAAATTTTGGGGGTTCCCCATACTTAGAACTGAAACTCAAAAATTTTTTTTCATCAAACCTTACGTGTGGGGTATCTATGGATAGGTCTTCAAAAATGATATTGAGGTTACTAGCATCATTTTTTTTCTAAACTGAACAGTTTGCGCGAGAGACACTTCCAAAGTGTTGAAATGTGTAACTTCTAAAATAAGAGAATGATAGAACTAAAAAAAATATATGATGTACCATGCAAACTTCCACCGAAAATTGGTTTGAACGAGATCTAGTAAGTAGGTAGTTTTTTTTAATACGTCATAAAAACATTGATCAAAGCTACAACGAACTTTTATATTATGTTACTTGCTGCTACGGAACCCTTCATGGGCGAGTCCGACTCGCACTTGGCCGCTTTTTTAATGATATTATGTTTCAATTCTGTTAGCGCTACACCCGATTTGCCCTTCGGTGTGCCGCAGTATCTACAGACGAGTTCTTCGCTTTTGCTCTACTTATTTATTCACTAAAGGCGAATTAACTTCGATTGATACCTTTTATTGAGTTAGGGCTTAACTTTGCGGCACAGATTTTGCTTAATAAATTACGTAATTTATGCAGTAGTTTATTATTTAGGACTAAAATTAGGCAAATCAATAAAAAAAAAGTTACCTCACACATACGAGCCCAATTGTATTCATATAATAGGATAATGGACGTTTACAGTCATCAGCAGAAGTAACACAGTCGAGCTCAAAATTATATAAACACGATTCTATTATCAAGAGAATAAGAGCGTGTTTAGATTATGTTGAGCTCTTCTGTTTCCTTACTTCTGCTGACTGTATTCTCGTCATTTGGAGGAGTGACCTCTCGTGAGCGATTTGCGAACGAGCTGGGAGCGATCAGCTGATTGCCGCGTTCCCAGGAGACGTGACATTGAGCGTTGTGCAATGAAGCGATTATGAGCTGCCCGTAGACTTTACCTACTACTTTACCTGAATAGGTAAATTAACACGTGGCGTTGCTTGAGCTGGGAAACATTGATTCGGGAGTAGAAATTACCAGTCTATATTTGTCAGTTTTTGGTAGCTCCTCTATATTTATACGATGAGTCGGCCATTTGTGTCATACCATCATTCTTTAATCAATGCAGATATTACAGTGCTTTCTAAAATTTCGTTAACGGAGTGCGGGCATTTTTTTTGAGCAAATACTCCATTGTAAAGTTCGTCAAAATGCAAAAAGAATTGGTTTCAGGATTGGGGTCTAAAACCGTAACATTGGATGCGGAAATGCAAGAATAGTTGAAATCTTTAATCAGTGAATGTGGAACTGAGTCGTGAAAACTGATGGAAAGGCTGGTTCATTAATTTAAAGTCGCTCATAAAGCTTCGGGAATGGCTATGCCGGTATTTGCCAATCGTTCGAGAAGGCCTTCTTGAGTGGAGACCGCGAATTGGCAAACGCATGATAATAGAGAACATGCATAAAAATCAGAATTGAGTTTCATTGATACGAGTTAGGACAAAATGTAAAAAAAAAACATATAAAACGCAATTTTGTTTACGTAATATTTTAATTCAACGGTATTGGTTTATTTATACATATCCTTATACCTATTTTAAACATGGAACAACAGCTGTGGCGTCATTCCTGTCGTCGATTTTGTATCAAGTGTTTTTGCAGGGGGTCTGAACAATGAGTTTTGTATCTTATGAAAAAAATACACGACAATTATTACGCGTAAACAGTTATTCCTCTCTGTCATGGCACTTTCCAGAGAGCGTAAGAAATAAAGATGTGCACGTTCCCTATTCTATACAAAGTGTTTTTTTTTTGCTTGCCAGTATTTTCAAATATCACCCGTCACAACATTTCACAACTGTAAAGTTTCAATTTTGCATTGCTCGCCAATCCGCAGCTTTTCCGGTTTCAGGGAAGGTCAGAGAACCAGGTTACGCGGAGTGTATTGACAAAACTGCACCAATATGTATACACCACATTTTCACAATCACACTATAAGGTGCACAATATAAGGTGATCGTGGTGCGGCGCGCGGGTGGCTGGGAGGACGTCGATTTATTTTTACCATGTTGTCTTTTTTACCTTAAGGTTATATTTTCTCGCTGCTTAGGTGAAAAGTTGTATGTGAAACACGAAACCATATTTATTTGCATCTCGCGTCTTTGAATCCCTCCCTGCACTCAGAATTCTGACCTAGAATTCTTCGCTTGCTCGGGATTTAAAATCAACACTCGCAGCAAAAACCAACTTTGCTCTGTTGTTGCACAAATAACTAAGAAGACTTTTTGCACTGTACCCAAACATAAATTTCCACGCAATCAGAGTTTTAAAGATTACTTTTTGTTAGAAAATGACCACAATATGGGGCAAGCAACGAATTGATCATAGGCTAGTGTGTGTGACACGACCTTGAACAGAACAATCTGACAGCCGCCGCGACCTCGCGTGACAACTGTAAATCTTCACCGCAAACCGCCGCGTTCGTAATCATAATAATTTCTAACGTTTTACTTCCTTTATTACGTTATATTAGTATACGCAGTGGTTGAGAATTTAATAAAATGCTGTGACAAAACCAGCTAAAAAGAAAAAGGTTTTTAAAAAGTTTTTTACTATATCCTATAACCATAGGAGTTTATCGGTGAGGAGTAAAAAGTTGGACCATAGTTAAGCGCAATTAACCATACGAACAACGAAGACGAAAAAAGTTCCGTCGTGCGACAAAAAGTATCCTTACAATTGTATGGCTAATTTTCGTCGTACAGCGGAAAAGTTTCATAGAAAATTTAATTGCGTGAGTTAGCGTGGGCAACTTTTTGGTCGTTACCCAAATGGGTAGGTTATATAACAGGTTAAAGCGGACTAATTTGCAACTCGATGACTTAAGCCCGTATTAATAAACTGATCTCGGTTTTAATGCCCGTCTCGAGATAAGTCAAAAATGATAGTTTACTATGATTTGACGTTTACTTTGACGTATCTTGAGATGGGCATTTAAATTGAGACGAGTTTATTTACGGCCATTAGTGTACTAGCTTAAGCGCCTGTATTGCGCGCTGGGTTGACGGCACTACTCTTGCCAACCCTGTTCCACCAGGAAACCTAGCAGACTCGGGTTATAGGAGTAAAAATTGGAAATTTATGAAAAGAAGCAGCAAAAATAATAAATAAATAATAAAATAAATAAATATCAGGGGACAATCTTACACAAATTGATCTAGTCCCAAACTAAGCTCTAGGCTTGTACAGTCAAGGTCATAAATATATATATACTTTAGTACCTTGTCATTTTAATCGCTGTGACAATTTCATATGGCAGTTTAAATATGACGTTAATTAGACAAGGTACTAAAGTGTATACATATTTATAACCTTGACTGTACTATGGGTACCTAATAGACAACGATAAACATACTTATATAGAGAAAATACATACTTAAATATATAGAAAACATCCAAGACTCAGGAACAAATATTCGCGCTCATCACACAAATATCTGCCCTTACCGGGATTTGAACCCAGGACCGCTGGCTTCGGAGGCAGGGTCACTCCCAACTAGGCCAACGTGTCGTCAAAAAAGAAATACTTACACATGCAAGATTTTTCAATCAATGCGGAGTTTTTTCGCTTAAATTACTGGACATGGCTAAATTTTTTCGATAAATAAACTACCTACAAAAATAAACTAAATACATTTCTTTTTTCTCCAACTTTTATAGTTTCAAAGACACTAGGTACATACCGCATGCTGGCAAAACCCAATATATTTCTTTAATTTCCATATGCAAATAGTGAAATTTAAGTGATCTAAAATGTAGGTATTCAATGTTTAACAAAATCGCGATTGCGAATGGGTCTCACGTCCCAAGGTCCCACGTCCCATTGATTCTTTTGCCATAACTTCTCACTGTTCTCATCTATTAAGTTTACTAAGTGCTGAGGTCAATGTTTATTACTATATCACTTTTAATAACTATAGTAAAAGCTGTCGGTAGGTCGTTGAGCAACTAGTTGTACGATTTGTTTAAGGTTTTACTTTTGCAATATCATCTACGAAGGTAGTAATCTTCACCGATTTCTTACAATCGTATCAATGACGAAATCACAACTTAAGTGTGAATCCTTCCATGTAGCAGTTATCCAGGTGAGTTAAGGCTGTTATTTCTTTAGCAAACTTTAATAAACCTAGCTTAGGGCATATAAGATCTGTAATTTAGTTTCTTAACGCCTAGATATGCCGGTTAATGCTCGAGCGCTTTGGAAAATCATTAAAATTAATAAGACGTTGCCTTCAAGTATTGGTAAGGGTGTGAAAGGTGACACAGTAATTGCCGCATAGTGATGTCATTATGCGAGCTATAAAGCATCCTAACAATGACAGATGACAGGTTATATTTTAGTGTACATGGCAGCTTATATGAATCCCAGTGATGTGAAAACTTGTTAACTCGGCAATGTATACTGAATTGTCACCCGTCACTTATGGGTAAGGACCCAAATAGTTGGACCATAGTTAAGCGTAGTTAACCATACAAACAAAAAAGTGAAAAAAGTTCCGCTGTGACACGAAAATTATCCCTACAAATGTATGGCTAATTTTCGTGTCACAACGGAAAAGTTTCATAGTAAATTTAATTGAGTGAGTTTGCGTGGCCAACTTTTTGGTCCTTACCCTTGTCATGGTCAGGATGGTCAAATAGGGGGTTAGAATAGAATAATTCGTCACTATTCTGCAATTAGGATGTCACCTTTCGGTTTACCATCATTGGCAAACTGCTTGTTTTTCCGAATCTGCAAATATTTCAGGATTTTTATAAAACTAACCTATAGGGTTCTCTACACGATGGTCTTGAAATAAATCCTGTAATATTACCTTACTTTACATGTTTTGTAATTTTTGTCATCTTAGTGCGCGATATAAATATCCACATAGAATGTTACTTTTGCATCTTTTATCGTTTCTATGAAAAAGTGGGTGTGACGTACATAGAGGACAGACGGAGATGACGAAACTATAAAGGTTAGTACTTTCACTTCGGATCCCTAAAAAGGAATTCTTTATTTATTATTAATAGTCTCCAAAATGTTTCTTTCTGAGTACGACGGTAAGTGACTACATAATAATGCCGTGGATTTGTCATTTATATTGATTTTATTCTATCATGGAAATTATAATCTATAATGTATTTTTTTGTAATTTTGTGGTGACCATAGACCTAGTAGCTTTCCAGAATCAATTAGAGTGGTATACACAGATAGAAAAAATCTCTTCAGCCAAAGAAACCTATTTAAGTCAAGAGATTTCCAGTTTCCCATATCAGGAAAAAATTAATTACTTGATATAAAACTCAAAATGTTTCTAACTTTATTACTTACACTAACAATTTTATATCTTTACGTTGATTAGTAAAAAAATCTTTTTTTTAAAACTTTAACATTTATTCCAAGAGCGTGACCGTCTTGTTCAGTGATAATTGTTATTCAGAATCAAATCAGCCAATTCTTAACAACAACAAGAATCTTTCTTGTTTTTAATTGAGAAAATGGCTCATATTAAGAGTTATGACGGTTCTTTTTAAAGAGTTGCACATAATTGAAGTAAAATTTAGTGTTTCTTGGGGTGAAACAAGTAGGTACTTATACCAAATACATTAATTTCTCAATTTCAAAGTTGTTACGGTACTAGGTAAAGAGTTGACATAATTGAATTAAAATTTAATGTTTCTTTGGGTGAAACAATAAGGTATCTTGTACCAAATATATTAAGTTCTGAATTTAAAAAAAAAAGACTTGAATTTAATATTTCAATTTCTTACCTTGAATAAACCTATTTTTTAAATTAATTTTTTTAAAAATTTTTAACAAGTAATAAAATCTCTTGGTTGTATATTTAAGCTTTTTCTGTAGAGATCGAATATATTTTATTGTAAATTTTACGTTTCTCTAATTGAATTAATAAATATCTAACTTCTATACTCTTGAACTTTTTAGACAAGTAATGAAATCTTTTGATTCTATATTGATGCCTTTTGAGTAAAGAATTAATATTATTTCATTGATACTTTTTGTATTTCTAAGTAAGATACAATATTTTTTGTCTAATGTCAATTGTTACTCGATGCAAAAGGGTAAATATTTTTCTGTAATTCCGGAAATGTTCAATTAAAGAACGTGTGGTACTTACTATACAGCACGACCTAGGGTACAAATTCATAAAAAAGGTACTTTTATGTACTTTAGATTGTAAGAAATGTGCTCTTATAGTTTCGACGTTGGTCGTGGTCGTGCTTGGTAGACGCTTTTTGGCACGACCACGCGAGATTAAAGATACACAGGCGAATTATAAAAGTCACAAATAATACAAAATAATGTACTCAAAATGTACTGTTTATTTTTATTCTATTGCCGCTCTATTGCTTATTTCACTATAGTTTTGAGTGCTTGCTTGATAGAGAACACGCTTGTAAAACAATTTACTTCAGGCGCTCAGAACATAAGAGAAAAGTAGACTAAGCAATAAAGAAACACTAAAATAAAAAAAAATATTTTGAGGACATTTAATTTCTACAATTTGTGTAATTCACCTCAGTATCTAAAATCTCGCGTGGTCGTGTCAGAAAGCGTCTAACTAGCACGACCATGTTAAAACTATTAGAGTACATTTTTTAAGATGTGAAGAACATAAAAGTAAATTTTTTAAATATATTTGTATTGCCAAAGAAATAACAAAATTATCCTTAGTCGTGCTGTATAGTATAGTACCACACGACAAAACCTATTACTGTTCTCAAGTTTACTGCGAGTGAGATTACTGGTATTGTTAGTGTTGTTAAAATAGTGGCGAATATTTGTTGTTATTATCACAGTACAAATTCCGTCACAATCAACAAAAGCAAACCTCAGTTACATGTAGCGCCATCTGGTTAATCTAAAAACAGTAGCTTTTATCAACACTTGTTTTAACTAAACATTTATTAATATAAGCAATCTAATCAATCCAGAATAACAGAAAAATATAGAGTGTAGGAATAATACAAGATATAAGAAACTGAGAAAGCTATATATTATGCTATAAAACAGTTCGACAAAATTACAATCATATGGTCTCGAGTACAATCATTGAAAACATTATATAAATTCTGTGCTTAAAGTTGTCAATGAAACAACTCTAATTTTTCGCCATCGGAATTGTGTCATTGTATACCATATTACTTAAAAGTAGATCATTGTAGGTACAGGAAAATAAGAGTTGTATCATTAAACTCACGGAGGAACAGAACTATCCATAGAAATGGTTATACTGTAGGCCTCATCACAAAATAAACGAAAAGTGGTGAATCTAGGCTCAAAGTCATCATAAAAAATATGTTGAAAATCTATTATTTTTTTAATTTGGTATTTATGTGCATTATTTAGAGATGTTTGTTATTTTCATAACCGTTTTTTTACAATAAATTTGACTTTACTTTTACCCAGTTTCAATATCTACAATAATATTTTACAATACAATTTCTCCTTTACTATTTTTATGAAAGCGTCGACACAGACTGATATACTTGAAAATGAAAAACGATTTATTGGTTATCTTATCACATAATTAAAAACAATACAAAGATTGGGCCCTTCTAGTAAGCATAGCAATATACTTGTGTCAGAAGGCCCCGCTCTTCCAGCAGCAATAAGAGGTATAACCTAATAAGATACCTACTTATCACAATCAGTAAAAGTTAGTAATATAATACTTCTAATACGGCTTCCTTATTCGTATCTAAAATAATGTCTGGATGAATTGATGGTTATGTGGGTTAGAATCTATTCTATGTCCTAAATGAGGACATAGAATAGATTTTGAACATTAATAGATACAAACTACAACTCTTTTATTTTCCAAGACCAGAGACCGTGAATACCACCCACTAGATTTCAACTACATAGTAGACCATTCTTGATCTAGAAATACGCCAACTCCTGACTTAGATATATACAGACAATATTGCCACAAAGCCTCAATTTCATTTGAGACATATACAAGTAGTTTAAAGGAATCTTATACCGGGAAGCACTTCAAGGGCCTCATTTCAATTTGCCCCGGTTAGATAGAACTTAGGTCTATGGTCTATTCTATTAAGTGTGTGTCACAAAACAAACAAACAATATCAACAATTTCTTTTGTTACATAAATAGATAATAGGAACCTACCCAGTGGAAATAAAAGTATAATAACTTGAATGTACTATGTCTAAATGCAATATGTACATTTTAAAGTTCTGAATAGTTTTATTACACTCGGGGCACAACATATTGACGATATTTTAGGTTGTATATCTCCTTAACTACAGGTTTAAAATCTCTACGATATGTGGTGGTATTTTGTCAAATTTAGTCTTAATTTCATATACTTTTATCTGTATAATTAGATAAAGGTAATCTGCTGCCTGTGGGTACTTAGCGTGTAGCACGTGGTATATTTTGAACAATGTATCAAATGCCGTAGCTGCGGACTGAAAGACGTACTTTACATCGTCAATTATAATGTAAAGTGCCGCAAAATTGTGCAAGCTCCCAAGTACAAGCACGTAAGGCTGGACAGATTGTTTTCGGCTAGCACAAATCTCCTTTTGGTTTCGAATCACTTTATCAATGTCACCAGCACTCTGAAAACAAAGTATAAGTACTAATCAATCATAAGCACAGAATCACTTTATCTGCATACACAATTGACAACAGGAACGTTTTTAAAAGGTGTTCTGAAAAAAATCATGCTTATAGAATTTTGTCTCAAAAGTGTTTTTTAAATTTTTTTTGATCATTATTTACTGAGAAAATAAATAAACAAATATCTGCTATTGGCTAAAGAGCTTAAACACCATATATGGTACAACTGACGTCACAGCTAGTGCTAGACTTGAAAAAACAGAACGCGGTTACAAACAAAATGACGTCATTCCGACCACTATTCCAAAGCGGGCGTAGCAAACGCTGACAATATTCAATATTTTTTCTCGGTAAATAATGATCAAAAAAACATTAAAAAAAAAATAGTATACTTTCGAGACAAACTTCTATAAGCATGATTTTTTTCAGGACACCTTTCAAAAAAGGTCCTGTAGTAGTCAATTCTTTGAAGTTTGAAAGTTTAACTATGAGGAAGAGTTTCAACTTACATTGGTTTGTACAAGGAGGCTCTCTATTGCCTCTGCTGAAGAAAATTTAATTTTTCTCGAAAACCGTCCCTTAGGTGGTACTAAGTACCCTAATAAGGCCATCTGCACTGGTATTTTTTTATCTAAAAAAAAAATAGTTTGTAGATCTACACACATCAATAATACCTACGCTCAAGACTCATGATGAGCTCAACCAATTCACTAATGGAATATTCCACATTAAAATATAAGTATTCAAATCAAATATGATAATAATTAAAACATGACTTTCAGTTATAAATAATCAACGCTATTTATAACATTATGTAACTTTTTTGAAATTATGTAATACATTACGCATCTAAAAATAATTATATTTATAAGGATATTACCTTCATCAGTTAATGCACCTAAAGTTTCTAACAATGAAAGCCCGGTTGCATTTTTAACCTCTTGTTTGAAACTATTGAGTTTTGTGAAGAATCCTTGCCAGTTTTTATAAAAATTTAGAGACTTCTCTTTATATAATTGGTCAAAGTCTAAATTAATCTGAAAATAAATTCCAGTAAAAATGTAAAGCATTTTTTTTTTATGTCTGCATCATAAATATTAGTACATGTTAGTAATTTATAGCTTAGCTATAGGTTCTAAGGTGTACAGATATTTATGCTGCGGACTGTACTTACAGTTGCTCAAATGTTCAAAATGTTATTGTTGTCATGTCCCATTAGAATACTAAGACTTGCTGTCACCATTTGATTCGCGACTTATCATGAACTTTAATGAAAATGATTAATTATTAAAAAAAAATAAAAAAAATATTATGCTTGTGAGATAAACCTCTATAAGCATGATTTTTTTCAGGACACCTTTTAAAAAAGTTCCTGTTGACGATTAATAATTTAATTACCAATACATGTCCTTTAGGATTTCTGAGTATCGTCCATTTCTGGAGTATTTCATCAACAGTTGCTATCGCAATGCTGTTAAGTTTGACTCTGTATTGTAGAGTTTTGATCCATTTTTCCACGACTTCATCCCATGGGTCACTGTGTGTATTTAACCAGAGGACATCATCATCGAAGACAAAGTCTGAAAAAAATTTTTTTTGTTGGAATCTTTAAGTTTAAGACAGGCTTTTTTTGCTCAGAGTGCTCGTAGACACGTCTCGCCCAAGAAGAGACAAGCATTACCTACTCCTGCATAAGGATGATGATGCAATGCTGTGAAGTGTTAGATGGTCTTTTCCGAAGCGCTAACTAGTAGATTCACTCCATATTACCGACGTATAAAAGAGCCCCCATGTGGCCAATTTACTGAATAAATGATTTGAATTTGAATTTAATTTGATGTATTGTTTACTACCCTAATAAGGTAGCCTAGACTCAACGTAGATTTTTCAAGCTGCCTGGCGGCGCGGCGGCGCAATGCGCCATTCACCAATACGTAGCCTCTGTAAATTTCTTGTTTACTTATTCATAGTCCGCTTCTAGGTACGCGAACGTATGTATAATTTAGGTACTTCTATCAAAATACTTCGCAAAAAGTTTGACAGGTGATGGCGCATTGCTTATTACATAATATTTGACAAATCCAATGATCGTAAAGGCCGCCATCGGAATTCAAGCGGCCGCCTGGTGGTGGTAGCTCGTGGAGGGGGATACAGCGGGGATATCGACCAATCAGCAACCGTCACGTCACTTCCGAAACCACGCTCTCTCAAATATTGTTTATGTAGGCTTCGAATAAGGTATTACGCTTAATAAGCGTTTTATTGGTAGGTAAAACGCTGTTATTATGGTCAGTTTTCATTTACATCATCACAAGCTCCATGATGAAATAAAATAAAAGTTCAAATCTACCTAGGGCACAACCTTCCTCTTTCTCTTCGTCTTGATTCCCGGAAGATTGTGGTCTTCGGTGTCTTTCTCCGGATACGTATAAAAGGTTGCGCACTTTATCAACTAATTTACCCTTGGCTGGAATATACTTTCCAGTTGTAGATTTTGATGTGGGGACGGCTTTCATATAATAAGTGGCTATGTTTTCACTTGGGAATAATGTTACTATTTTTGCTGCTATCAGATTGTAATCTTCTGGTATTAGTTTGCTGAAAATAATAAAATGTAGGTTATGAAAAAAAAAATATATCATCTGGGATATCGAATCGGCCAAATATGAAAAAAACCTGTATTTTTATGAGGCCAATCGAAACGGTAAATGATAAGAAAGTAGTACATGAAGAGGCCGAAAATAGCGGAAGTATAGGGGACGACTTCATATACCTATTGCCTTTTCTGCCGAGTTAGACATAATGCTTTTCACAACTACTACGAGGAATTAAAACAAAAACTAAAAAAAATAAGTGAAAGTTCTACAACTGTCAAAGTGCTAATGTTATCAATGTTATGATATTATAAGTAAATAATATTTACTTAATAATATATATTATTAATTAATCTAATTATATATACATATAATAAGTCTGTAGAAAAGTTGTCTGTTATTGCCATTTTTTTGGAAAATATAAAAGCAGAGAAGTAATTGAAGTGATACAGCAGTAGATTTTGTTTTTAATTGATGTCTCTGTATGTCTGTTATGTCCACATATAAATCAAGATCTACATCTAATATTTTGTAAAACACAATGGTATGCTCTGATTGGTCGATTTTAATTTGTCATTTCTTTTCATTGGTCATCTGGGTTGAATCCGGGACCAATCAGCAAACACGCCAGCAAAAACATTGTTGGCCAGTACATTAAAGTCCTATTTTCTGACCCCTTACCCAGACCATCCATGGCAATTGTTCAGTTCTAAAAATCACAGCGTTGCCTTACTTTATGGCACTATGTTATTTAGAAGGTATTATTCCTTATCATTTACCCTTTCGATTGGCATCATAAAAATACAAGAGGAGGACACCCTCTTAATATATATATATATATATAGGGTTAGGGAGAAGGATGGACAAACTTCAGGGACACTCTGTAGGTCATACTCATCAACTTTTATTATGGGACCAACATCCAAATCGCGAAAAAATAACAGCTGTTCCATACAAACTTTGAGAGCTAAACAGCCGTAATGTATGGAACAGCTGTTTTTTTTTTCACGATTTGGATGTTGGTGGTCCCAAAATAAAAGTTGATGAGTATGACCTACAGTTAATCCCTGAAGTTTGTCCAACCTTCTGCCTAACACCCTTTAGGTATATAATTAGTTACTATAGTACAACTACAATTCTAATACAATTTATTGACCTCATCATCATAACTCTGTAGACATTTAAGTATGACAAGATTTAGGTGTTTTTTAGCACAGTCAGCTTCAGAAGTAACCATATGACAAATTCGAGCAGATGTACAGTATGATGAAACTAATAAAAGCATCCTAAAAAAACAACTGTTGCTACCTATGAAGAACAGAGTTTTGACAATGACAGACTATAAAAAAACTACTCTAATACAACTATACTACTTTTAAACTACAATTATAATATTTATAATACAATAATCAGATATGATATTTCTGAAGATATTTAAGTAAGTTAAGAATTGAATTTGTAACTAGAAGTTTTACAGAGAAGGGCAAAAATTAATAAAATGCCTCGTAAGTCAAATTAAAGAATAATTTACCCGGGACATACATACATGCATAAGCCATAAGACTACAGAACGCCACAGACTCTCACCCTGACGACACACTCATGTGGGCAATGGGCATCCTTGTATTGGAGGTTAACATATAAGTGTTTTGTTTGTACTGAGTTTTGCCTAGGTACAGTCGAAAGCACTAATATCTATACACATATTGCATCAAATAAATATATTTTTGACGTCTTGGGAACATATATATATTTAAGACTGTCTGTACTTGGCCATTAATAATATATTCCTTTGTTCTAATACAACTACTACTATACATACATACCTACTAATTAAAATTTATATTTACTTGTTGACAATATATGTGTGTGTATATATGTTTGATGACAATGTCCACCAGTATGTTACGCTTTTTTGCATTTAGCATTTTGTTTTTTTTATAATAGTTAAGCACACTGTTCCCATGGGCTGATGTTTGCAACAGTGTGTTTATATCAAAATCAGGCAGCGGGAGCCTATTAAGATCTTCAAAAAAGTTACTAATGTCATTGAGACATGGAAGACTTGAATTTATGTCTTCTAATATCATGCTACTTTTAGAAGAACTGACATCTGTTGTTGTCCTCGTTTCTGTTTCAGCGACAGAATCCAGCAATTCATGGATGTGGGTTTTTAATAACATTCTTTGTCCTATATGAGGACACAGTTCTTTCAGATATGCATCGGTTAAATCTTTAAATTTTTCAATCAAAATATCATTATCTAAAAATATAAAATTTAATAACATTATAAGCACAGTCTACAATTATATTTTTGGAGGTAAGAGCATGTTCAGATAGGTATTTTAGTCCAATCAGATCACAGCGTCCCCAAAATGACCAAGTGCACTTGTCAAGTCTCAGCTATCCATCGCATTCCTGTTACATGAAGTGAGAGCAAGATGGAAATTTTCATCTTACAAGTGTACTTGATCGTTTCCAGGTCCATAGCAGCGGCGGTCAATCGCAATGCGTTTAGCGCTGAATACCACAAAAGAACCGCGCGCTTAACGCACTGCCGGCGGCAACGGAGCGGAGCAAAATACTTCAAAGTAGTTCAGAGGCAGCTATGACGCGATTGTTAATGCCGTTTAGATCATTATACTCGTAAATCAGTAGGTACATATATAAAATTCGAGTTGCGCCATTTCGCTGCATAAACCGTGCCGCACCGCGCCGCTATCTATACCTACCTATAGGCGGTTTGAACTTTAAAGCCTAAAACGTGGCGGACGGAGACAGTTTTTTGAAGACCGCGCCGCCTCCGGTCTCTGTAACTTTGAGGCTTAAGGCATAATAAGGAAAGGCGATTGGAATCGTTATATGGACGCTTCACGCTGGAAGTAGGTAATTACCTACCACTACCCGGTCAAGTAGCTTGCTTGGGTCACGCTACTATATAACATAATTAAGTATATTATTAAACATTAATATTTACTTGAATAACTGAGAATTAAAACTTACCAAGGAAATTCTTTACTACCTCAGGTGGCATCAACCAAGAATGAAGCAAGTTGCTCGTTTCTTCCATTTGTATTATATTATTTCTTCTATTTGTCCAGCCAGAACCAAATTGCACAGATTAGAAGAGTACCTGTCTTTAGCAGCCACGATCCACATTGGAAATGAAATGAAATGCAGACCGTTGCAAACTCAACTTGGAACTTAGTTAGGTACGCGAACGGCGGGAAGCGGGAAGGGAACTTTCTTGTGCATCACTCACTCACTGTCGCAGACCCAGTCGTGTTGCCAGTTTATAAATTTTATTTCCCGATAAGTTTGTTTCAAAAATATATTTTTTTTTTGTCGAACTAAGTAGTTTGTTTCTGACTTTATAGTATTATGCACCTATTGAAAGTAAGACTCGATTTTCTGCGAATCAATCGTAATTAAAGCTAAGGTAGGTATCTACTTATTAATTATTAAACATCATCTTTGGATAGATCACAAAGTATTAATATAATCTATACTAATATTATAAAGAGGAAAGATTTATATTTTTGTATGTATGTATGTAACGAATAAACTCAAAAACTACTGGACCGATTTCAAAAATTCATTCATCATTAGTGTTGGATTGTTTATAGTATCCCTTATAACATTGCTTTTAATGTTTACCCATTATGACAGATAGCAACACTGCTATCGCCCCTTCCTTTTTCCGCCTTCTGGGACGATGGTTGCTTTCTACGTTGTGTTAAAATGTTTATTAAAATAAGTGACCGCTGTGACCGTATATATAATAAATATTATTACTGCAACGTCATGCGCACCACTGTGTATTAATCAAGACCTGTGCCTCTCTCTCCGTTCACTTCCACAAACACAAATAGTGCTAGTGCATTCACATGCTCATTCTAATAATTAGAAATATGCTACAATTATCGCTGAACACTATCGCTAACATAGGCTATGTTTTATTTTTCTACGCGGACGAAGTCGTGGGCAACAGCTAGTATAAAATATTTTTGTAGATGTTTATTAATGAACTTTTCTTGTACCTATAGGAAAATATTTTTTTATTGATAGCGCTTTCAATGTGTTTATTGATCTATATAAAGTTCCTGCGTAGGAAGTCATCAAATTTTAGTTAAGAAAATTCATGGATTCCCGTTTTCACTGTTCACAGGACTTTTACACCAATGGCATACCATGAAAATGGCAGACCAGTATTAATTGTACGTGAAAATATTTCGATTAGATAGAACACCAATATACAGTCAGTACATCATACAGTGTTTGCTTAGCGTGGATTCGACCAAACTGAAATAAGGTCTTATACCCAGATTAAACGCCAAATTTCTATAGACTAATGTAGGAGTAAGTCTTATTCCACTTTTTAGTCGGATAGAATTAGCCGAAAGATATATTAATCGTGACGTTGTCTCTTACAGATAAATAATAAAACGGTGGTTAACAATTTATTAATCCAGGACCGTACTCGTGTTCAAATCATATTATGATTTGAACACGAGTACGGTCCTGGATTAAACGTTTTTTGTGTTTTACAAGAAATCTGTTCATCGTAGGAAGAAAAGTGCTCTGACTGAAAGACAAATAAAATGAGACTGGACTGAGATTATTTTTTGAGGGTGGGGGGTTCTTTGTTAATTCTTATTAATTCTTCTAAATTCCTATTAATGAAAATACGTGTAGTATTAAATAAGGAACCCCCATCCCTATAAATATACCCATTTTATGAAAATATTTTTTACAGTGGCAACACCACAAGAAACTAGTAACGCTCTGCACACCGTTAAAGATCTTACTGTTTTAAATGGAGCATTATTTCTTTATTTAAACATCTTGAATCTTCAATGTAGTAGTTTGGACATTGTAGAATATAAAACTAAGAGTTAGTAAAATCAAGCCAAGAATGTACTTAATCTTGACGTAAAACCGTGTTATTTTTTTGATTTAAGCTTCTTGTTTCTCGAATGGAGCTTGTAAACATCAAATCAAGAATTTGTAAAATGAAACCAAGAATGTACACAATCTTGACGTAAACCCATGCTAATTTTTATATTTAATATCTTCTTGAATTTCAAATGGAGTTTATAAACATCAAACCAAGTATTATTAAAATCAAGCCAAGAATGTACTAAATCTTGACGTAAAACCGTGTAATTTTTTGATGTAAGCTTCTTGTTTCTCGAATGGAGCTTGTAAACATCAAATCAAGAATTTGTAAAATGAAACCAAGAATGTACACAATCTTGACGTAAACCCGTGCTACTTTTTTATTTAGGATCTTCTTGAATCTCGAATGGAGTTTATAAACATCAAACCAAGTAATATTAAAATCAAGCCAAGAATGTATTAAATCTTGACGTAAAACCGTGTATTTCTATATTTGAACTTCTTATATATCGACCGTAGATTGTAAACATCAAACCAAGAAGTAATGGTTTACACTTAAAAACTTAACAATCTTATAGGAAAAATTTGGTGTTTCTTCTTTTAACTTGGAGGCATCTTTGGTTTGATGAAGGTTACTTGAAACAAATACGTTTTTCAAGAACTAGCATATTCATACTAAAACTGTATAATTTTTTGCTGCAAATAAATATTTTTTTAACTTAAATCGTTCCTATTTGCTATGATGATATATAAAGATGGAACTGAACAATTTTGGTTCTTCTTTGAAAAAGTATGATCCCTTTAGCTAAAGACACTTTTATTAGATGAAGCGTTATATTATTCTATGTAAAAAACAGTGTTTGAGAGGGTTTTCCCTCTTAACTTAAAATATATTTTCTATCTGTGTATAGTCATATTATTCAATGTATCTTTCAAAACCACATAAAATGAATAATATACGTTTATAACATAACAGTTTGCACAATTGATTAATGGTTTATTAAACTAATTAATCACGTGTTAGCTTACCTTATTAGTTATTACGTATACCAACATAAACCATTCCCAGACATTACACCTCTAAATTACCCAAGAGTGACATAAACTGTAGCAAATGTGCATCTTCGCACTTTATCGCGATTGCGTACAACTGCAATTGCTAATCAGAAATGCACCTTAAATCATAATAGATAAGGGATAGGAAATGTGTGAGAGTTCAGGTTTGTGGTGGCTTCCTTGTTTCGTCGTGCTATTTCGTGCCGCTTCGCACGAGGGACGCGTGATGGTAAATTCAAATATGGAACACTTCCCGGTTTCAAGTGGAAGGTATCTGGCTGGATTATTCTTTGTGGAATTTTAAATTGACTCGGTGCGGATACGTTAACCAGGCGGTAGATAATGACCAGTTTAACCGATTTCAAAAAAGGGTGAGGTTCTATATTTGCCTCTGTAAGAGCGTCGGTCTAGTGGCGAGGGTACCGAGGTACCGAGGTACGAGTTCGAGCCTCCGCGGTCACTATGTACCAATAACTTTTTCTGATGTACTTGCGGTGAAGGAAAAAACGTAAAAATAATGTTTAAATATATAGCTAAAAGTGTCGAACACTGGTGCCGTTACTGAAAACAAATTCTATCGTAATTATAGTAATGAGGATCCACTAGACACATTACACACTTAAAGCATTACAATAAGCAAAATTCTGTTTATCGATCACTTTAAACACACCGATTAATAATAATACCAACCATAGCACCTATGTTATAATAGGAGTTATTGTGAAACGGTGCGCAGGAGTCGATGTTCGGCACAAATCGGTCACGAGGCAGATTCAGTGCTTGTTGTTTGGTTGTTAGTGTGGAATTAAGCGTAATTGGCCGATTTAACGTTTACGTTTAGTTTTGTGTAGTTAAATATATTATAAATATAAATATTTCTCTATGTACGTACAATCGCCCACACAGCTGAGTGACCAATGAACATAAACAGAGAGTAACTGTCTTGGTCGTGCACATGAGATTCTGATGTAAAATCTATATTCATCTCTTTCTACATTTTCTCCCTTCCGTCTTTAATGGGCAGTTAATTGTGTGGCTGTTTGTACCTAAGTTTATTGCTGTTGTGTATATATTTTATCCAGACGTAGTTAACGATCATACAAATCGTGTGACAAATATATTTTGTTAGTAACTTTTATTATTGAAGCGTAGTTCATTTTGTACTGTTTAAAAAGATAAAAGTAAAGAAAGATACCACAGGACCATGTCACACAAATTGAACTAGTCCCAAACGAAGCTCTAGGCTTGTACTATGGGTACTAGACAACGATAAACTTACTTACATAGAGAAATATATACTTAAATACATAGAAAACATCCAAGACTCAGGAACAAATACTCGTGCTCATCACACAAATATTTGCCCTTCCCAGGATTTGAACCCAGGACCCCTAGCTTCGAAGGCAGAGTCACTACCAACTAGGCTAGCGTGTCGTCAAGAAAGAAAGATAAAACATGTTTAACACTACCCTCTACTCTGTATCCAAGTGCAAGGACGACACGTGGAAAACAAGTACTACAGGTACCCATCTCTGGAGACTGAACCGCCACGATTAATAAGTAATTTCATTGAAAACGGAATAAATTAAAGATCTTTATTTTTGAGTATCGGGGCAGTGGTCCTACTGCTCTGTCCAACTGATTAAAATAGCATCATAAATATGAGGTAGGTTTAGGTTATGTTAGTTCTCCAGCAGGCCCGAAGGGCCAAAGCACCCAGAAAAAGGAGCTCCGCAAAAGCAGAGCTCCGTCGAGTCTGATAATTAGATATTCAAATGGAAATTATTGATCAGTTGGACAAAGCAGTTGGCCCCGAAAGGTATTTTTGACTGTTATTGGCGAAGTTAACAAAATGGCGAACCGTAAATTCGTGACATGACGTTTACGTAGATGCTTTGATTTAATTGGCGCAATGTGTGATACATTGCTTGCTGAATTAATTAGTAGGAAAACATAAAATACAACTAGTATTGGTGTTACACAAGATTTACGTTAATTAGTGTGTTTAACTGCTGTCAAAATATATGCCCGTATGAAATTTACACGCTGTAGTATCCATAGTACAAGCCTAGAGCTTAGTTTGGAATAAGGTAAATTTTTGTGAGATTGTTCTTTTTTTAGTCTCTTATAAATTGACCTCTGCCCAAACTAAGCTCTAGGCTTGTACTATGGATACTGGACAACGATAAACATATTTTTATACTTAAAAAAACGAAGTCTCAGAACATACGAGTATCTCGCGCATCATACAAATGTTTACCGTAACCGGGAATATAACACGGGACTGCTGACATGCTAGGCTGGGTCACTGGTAACTTAGCTAACTGCTTCATCCAATCACACTTATAAATTATAATGTTTTATAATCAATTAATGCTTCTTTTTTTATTAATGGCTTTCACTCTAGTCGAGTTTTAGACAATCACCATGAACTTAAAGAATTAAGTCCATGGATAACACACGCGAGGACAATAAAACTGTCAGCACCAATCAATCGATGCTTGTAGTTTTTTTTCATGTTTGTTAGATGGAGTACCTATGACGTATGACGAAACGCCATGTACGCTGCGACCCCACAGGAGAGTCAAAAGATAGCCTTATGTGCTTTTGCAGAAAGAAATCCCTTGCATTTTTGGTGAAAATGTTTTTCTAAAACAAATTGAAATTCTCGCTTCAAAGCGATTAGAATTTTAGGCAACTTAACATCTTTGAAACTCTGGTTGTAAATCTAGAGGAAGACCTCATGATAGTGGAAAGATGTAAGGCATAGTGGATTGACAGGCGTCCAAGAATAATGTATCGAGGACATAGCGAGGCAGATTCAGAAACATAAGAAAAACTGATAATCTTTAACAGTTAGGGAGAGAGATAAATTAATTAATATAATTACGTTTTTTAAACATAGTTATAAGCGTGAAATATGCATGAACTACGTGGCTAATTGATTGATAGTGACAATAGCGATAGGAAACTGGTATAAAAATTCAATAGATGTATAATACAGCATTACTAATTCTAATGAAGGGCTTCCGTTTCTTAAATACATCCTATGATTGTAAAATACAATAACAAGTACCAAAAACAACAACAAACAGGTAATAAATTGAATGTAACAATGTTATAAAAACCAGCCAAGTGCGAGTTGGACTTGCGCACCAAGGTTTCGGTACAGAATTGTGTACATACCATCACGCCTTTATTCCCAGAGTGGGGTAGGCAGAGCTACAGAAATACCAACAACTGCAAAAAGACTTGTTGGTAATTGTGTAACCACATTTTGCACAAACAGGCTAAGATGTTTACCAGTGTATTAGTGACAGGTTGCAAGCCCATCGTCTAAGTACTAGAAGCCCTCATTCCCTTAGTCGCCTCTTACGACATCCACGGGAAGACGTGGAATGGCACTATTCTAACCTGGCAACCACACGGTATGTAGTATGTTAATTTGGATTGAGGGACAAACTTTGACTTTGCCGTTGAAATAACTGTTGTCTCCATGCATCGACATAGATCGCAAAAATTTGGAAAATTTGAAGTGTTAGATAATAAGGCTCAAATGGCCTTATCTTTGGATTGCGTTAGAAGATTGATTTTTTTACAGCTTCAAGGGACCACAGACTTAAAGTATTTGATGTTAATTTCAAACTTGATACTCCACACGTTGAGGAAAAGGTTCATGACAGACAGACCGACGGACAACAAAGTGTTTCGTTTTTTCCTTTTCAGGTAGGGAAACCTAAAATTGGTTTATTAATAATTATTAACCAATAAGTTTACATTGCAGTGTTCCACAGTGATGACTTGAAATTCGATGAAATGATACAATCGATGAAGTGAGATTCGATAAATTAATGGGTTACCATACGAAATAAAGTCATAATAACTAAATTGCAAAAGTGTGTGTGTGTCCGTAAAAATGATTAACCTTTATCTTCTTTAAAATGAGAATCAAGTCCCTATAATTGGTCCTTGTCGGTACCTTACGTAAGTGCACGATCAAATTTGTGAACGTTAGCATTAGAGTTCAATCGATTTACGTTCACTGCCAATTTCAGAAGAGAATCAGTTATTCCACTACGAGTATACTTAATGTTTAACGATGATCAAAATTCAAATCATTATTAACTTCTTTGATTGTTTGTTTTGTACATCAAAATGACCCCTAATTGCCTGGACAATGGGCAACCTTTACTCTCAAACAAATGAAAATAAATGAGTCTAGATTGTTCTGACATTTAAGTTAACAATTTTGAGTTTTAAGAGACGAATATTATTATCATAAATAGGCTTCAATTTCTTATTTGACTAAAAACCAATACAATTTCAAGGATTTCCAGTAGATATTGAATTTAATGACTACGCACTTTGATAACGCGGTTTCACAAGTGGATAGTTTTATTCGTGGGCTAAACCTAATTGCCTTGGATATGTTATCGTATTGTCAATGTTATCATAGTTAGCTCCTGTAGCTCTAGTGTAAAAGGATACATGTTGATATAGCTCGAAATAAAATTCGGTGTATACGGTTCATACGGTATTTTAAACTTTACCGTTTTTCACCTATACCACGAACGACTTTTTCGCTAGAGCCGTAGTTATTTTCTTGACAGTAATACCGGCTGAGTTAAATAAAGAGACGATAGCATTACGGGTAGAGACCAAGTATAATGTGGCCACAGCGGGCCATATTGTGGTCGTGTTTAATGTTTATCGAGTTTGATAAAGCATCTGCCACTTTTTGACCAATATGTAAGTTCGAGAATGACGGATTCGACCATGATAAGGGCCCAGTGGGTCTATTATGGTTGTGTTCGTCGATGTGGATAAAACATCTGTCACTTTCTGACTAGTAATTAAGTGCGAGAGTGACGGAGGCTTTAACCACCGTGGCCCAGGCCAATATAATATAATATTCGAAGTGGAAAATAATGCAATTTACCTTAAAGATAACCCTCCAAGTTCCGTAGTTTTAACGAAATGCCATTAATCTCGAGATAGAGGAAAACTTTCAGACATCGGAATGTTTAGAAACGTTTGTCATTATGTAACCGGAAATTAATGAGGTTAAGTTTTACATCAATCTACTAGATAAAACTTTGTGGAAATATGTGAAAAGTTTTGTGGCGACACGTTGGCCTAGTTGGGAGTGACCCTGCCTCCGAAGCCAGCGATCCTGGGTTCAAATCCCGGTAAGAGCAAATATTTGTGTGATGAGCGCGAATATATGTTCCCGAGTCTTGGATGCTTTCTATGTATTTAAGTATGTATTTCTCTATATATTTAAGTATGTTTATTGTTGTCTAGTACCCATAGTACAAGCCTAGAGCTTAGTTTGGGACTAGGTCAATTTGTGTGAGATTGTCCCCTTATATTATTATTATTATTATTATTATATTTATTTATTCCCTATTCTCTATTTGTTTATGTACCTATATTTAACTATAATGTTAACAAACAAGACCAAGTATAGTTTGTCGGCCAATAGATTCAGTACACTGATACCTATATCAAAGTTTGTCAAAACCGTTTTAATTGGCTGTTTAACGGAGCCACGTGGTTTGGTTTGTTTACATTTATTTAATTAGCAAGTCTTTTTAGAGTTGTAGGTATTTCTGTAGCTCTGCCTACCCCGCTCTGGGAATTAAGGCATGATGTTATGTATGTATGAACGAAATAAACGATTTATTCATTCATTCATTCATTCATGTGTATTTAATTGGCTACAAAAATTGAGTGTAATACTTATTGAGTTCTACATACAAGATTTACTAATAACTAAGATTTTCCCGTGTTAAACTGATTTTAGGTGATTAAATTGTGATTATTTTAGAATATACTATAGTACGTAGGTATACCCGCGACTCCGTCTGCATAGAAGTCGTTTATTGGTATTCCTGCGGGAGCTGTCCAATTTTTCGGATATAAAAAGTAGCCTATGTCCTATTTTAGGACTTACCCTATATGTGTGCCAAGTTTCATCTCGATCTATTCAGTGCTTAAAGCGTGATTGAGTAACATACATCTAAATATCCAAACATTCTCTTTTATAATATTAGAAAGAGGGTTATTAAAAAAAATATGGCAAGTAAGACTTGAGTTAAAAAAATACGCTTTGGTTTTCAAATTTAGAAGACATTAACGTCCCAAGTTTGCAAAACATAAACTAGGTAAAAACATATGCAAAATGATTTAAATACAATGAACACACAATCACCTGCACTTTATTTAATGCACGTGGGATAATTAATCTATAAGTATCTGGGCAGCGATAGTGGTTTGAAATTCGCTTGAGGCAAAAAATCGTGATGATGATGAATTTACGTTCTACTTAAGAATAAAACACGTGTCTTTCATATGTCCCAACTTTAAGGACTTCTTTTTTAGGGTTCCGTAGTCAAACGAGAAACCCTTATAGTTTCGCCATGTCCCACCGTCGTCCGTCCGTCCGCAGCCTAAGCAGAGACTCTTAGTACTAGACAGCTGTAATTTGGCATGTATATGCATATTAGTCACGCCAACAAAGTGGTACAATAAAAAGCAAAAAAAATAATGTATTTTGTTTTCATCTACTCTATAGTGTGGAGTGTCGTTGGATAGGTCTTTCAAAAAAATTACGGGTTTGTAAAAATAGTTATTTAATTAAGTAGTCCGTTTATGAAATATTAAGCTTTAAAGCGCTAATTTTTGTTACACTAAATTGTCCCCCCACTACAGCCAAAACTACAAATGCTAAAAATCTGAAAAAAATCTTAAATGTAAGGACATATAACGAATTTTAAAGGAAAACTATCATGACTAAGTAGACATTATTGGTTCTTGAGATACAGGCGATTAAAGTGTTTATACCTACTTAAATCATCTTTTGGCACCAATTGACTTTAAATAGAAAATTTGTTATTACTTGTTGATTTTTATTTTTGTAGTACTTAATGGCTTCGGAACTCTATACTGAGCATGGTCCGACATGCTCTTGCCCGGTTTTTTTATGTATGATAAGCTAGCATTTGATCTCGATCTCACCTGATGGAAAGTGATTATGAAGCCGTAGATATAGCATGCTTACCTAGATAGTGCCTCTTCACTCTTGAAAATCAAAACCTTGATTGAGACTAGCTCTAGAATGTTTGCAAAGTTGCATGCTTTCTAAGATTACCTATATCGTAAGTATTTCATCCTACATCGAAGCATCAACTTTATTACACAATTCTTATAACCTTAACTACGCATCAATGTATCACGAATAGTTAGAAGCTTATCCAAGATAGCGCACAAAACCAATTTCAGTAGTAGAAGCATCGCTCAATAATTCTGAGAAATATGTCCAATACGTCTGGTTATTGAGAGGCATCTCTATTAACCCGCAGTTCAGTGATTACACGACCATCGTGCGGGCGGTAATCAAATCTTGATTAATGGCACCGAGCCACTGGGTCGTATCGACGACGATTTGTTAGCTCTGTGGTTTGTTTTGTAAAGCTTATTTCAATATTGTCAAAATTATCGTTTTCAATTTTCTGTATTCTACCTTCGTTGTTATGGTGCTCCCACACTGCGGTTAGGTCTATAACGTTGTGAAAATTGTTTATAAAAAATATAATTACACACACTCTTACATAAAGAAGATGGTTGTAATGATATAAAATGTTTCATTAGCTACCTATGAATACTGAAACTCACATGTATATTGTTGTATATTGAAATTATACTACAAATAATGTAACATATTAATTGCGTATTTATTTATGAGAGACTATTATATAGGCATAGATAACGACACAACACCTCCGCCGTAAATCATTGCAAAGGTTAATCTGTCTTGTCTCTTGGAATTATGGTACCCAACATTTGATCAATGTGTCTCTTCCAAATTTCCCCCGAATCAGTCTTGATTTCGTAGTGTAATCTGCCCAAAATCCTTATGACAGTCGCAAACTCCCACTTATCTCGACCATTGTTGTAGCTCCGTGCCTGGACTCGCTGGCCTACGGTAAACGTCCTGACTGAGGGTGGCGACAGTCATCAAATTGGCGACTATTTGATCCCGAGTCTTGGAAGTCTTCTATGTATTTAAGTATGTGTTTCTCTACATAATTATGTTTATCGTTGTCTAGTTCCCATAGTACAAGCCTAGAGCTTAGCTTGGGACTAGGTCAATTTGTGTAACACTGTCCCCTGATATTTATTTACATTAAAAATCGAATTAAAATTTTAAGGTTTATCTTATCAACGAGTACCTATAGGTACTATAAAAATCTTCCCATTTCTCAACATGTAACTCCTAGGGTTAAATGGGGGAGATATCTCTTATGCAACATCGAACTCCACTTAATTACAAACATAGCAAAACAGTTTATCTTCTTTCGCAACGTTATTGTAAATTACTATCTAAAACGGTTTCTCATAGATCTGGTAGTTTATGCCATATACGCGGTTCCCATAGTTTATGGGTCAGTTTCAGTAACCACAAGGCGTGTCGCGGCCGTTGCAAGATGCGCGGGAGTGGAATAATGGTAACGAGAGCTTGCGCACTGACCTTTTTTATTTATTTACTAGCGAACCGCTCCGGCTTCGCTCGGGTGTTATTTAGAATTAAAGAGCGGTGAAAAATGAGAATTATTATTATACACCTTCCGTAAAAAAATATGTATGTATGTGTAAATTCCAATAAGTACAATATTTACAGAATAGGAATGTACAAAGGCTAACTTATTCCTTTAAGGGATTTCTTCTAGCTAACCTTTTGATGATTGAGGAAATCAAGAAAAGCCAAAAATGGCAACGACAAAAGTGGAAAAACATCGTGAATCACGCCTAAGTTCAGTTCAGAAATAATGAATAAATACTAACTGAGATACTCGTATAATATAAAAAAATATATATTCATGTCACCATAATTAAATACATTATACCTAATTGCATTTATACATTACTAGAAGTCGCCCGCGTGCTTGTGGCATTTTATTGAGATAGCTCAAGCTTGTTACGTTTAGGCTTGTAATGATAATTTGGTTATTAGGTTTATTCCCTGGATGAACAATAACAAGAATAATGTACCTATCTCCGTAGATATTTTCTAACGTTCTTGATACGAGTTATAGCAACGTTATACGGTACACATTTCAAACGCGGGAACACAAAAACACTTAGGTAATTAGACTTAATATATTTTGATTGCATATTACTGATTTCTCTAATTAGTAAAATCTGTGCTAATCATGTCCGTCCTCTCTCTAACAGAATGGCACAAGCTTTTTTAAGCAAAAAAACATCAGGGGAGGATACCCAGGGGTCAACTAATTAAAAAGTATTGCTTTGCATTTTTTTAATGTCACTTTTGGAAAGTAATATCTTATAATAGTAAGTTATGAAACCTAGTTTTTATTAAGTGGACAACAATAGAATACTTATTGATGTGGTAATACAATATTCGGTTCGATGTCCGGCATGGGCATCCCATCCCACTAATCCTACTAATATTATAAACGCCAAGTTAATGTAATTTTTTTTATTTAGAAGCCCATATACATGCTTATTATAAACTCCACATGAAAATTAAATAATCATGCTTTACACCTAATAAACAATACTTATCATTGACCCAGTATTACCTTAGTATTTTTAAATGACGTCTGACAGACTCCACCTCAGTAGAATGTTTCTAAAAAAGTCACCACAGTTGCAGAGGGTTAAACTATATTTTAATCATTATAAAGTTCATTTTTATTTGTTATATTAAGATTAAATTATAGATTCTAATTCCCATACACAAAAATCACTGTTTGTAGTATGCAGGATAATTTCTGTGCTAATTTAAAACCTTGTCACAATGACGTAACATTAAAGCAGATGGAAGGAATACCGGCAAAGGTTGATCCTATCCTAGGCTTAATATTTCCTAGCCTAACTGAAAAGTGGTCAAAACATCAATAGGCTTGGCACATTGCAGTAAGGATGGTTGAGGCGGCGCTCTTTGACCCCTCCTGCCATTATGGGGAACGAACACATCAATTGTTTACATATAGCGTAAGTGATCATGCAATACCTCGTAACCAACAAGCTAAACGCGATGCAAAATACACCTTAGCAAATAAGCCAGTAAGGTACATTTTGCAACGTATTGAATTCGTTAGTTACGTGGTTTTTGCAGTATCAACGGCGATAGGCATAGTCCAATTATTGCTGTGGCTTCTTTACAGCTTTGTGTTTGAGCAGAGAAGGCTTGCGGTTTCTCATTTGTATTGTTTGAATATGTTAAAATAATTAATATGAAGTATCCATGCTTTTAGCTTCAGAGGGTTAGGTTAGGAACAAATTTAGAATCAATTCAAAAACCCGGCAAGAGCATGTAGGTCCATGCTCTGCGTAGGGTTTCGAACCCGTTAAGTACCTCAAACACAAAGATCAACAAGTATAAACTAGTTTTCTATGTAAAGTTATTGCCTGCGACTCTGCCCGCGTAGGAAAATAACCATCACCATACCATACCATCATCGGCATTCCATCTTAGTTCTCAGGGTTGGTTGAGGTCTTAGGATTATAGTCTTGAGAATTCAAATGCCTATGGGTCTCAGATTCCACTTACCATCAGGTGGCCTAAGTGCTCGTGTGCCTTCTCCTTACCATAAAAAATACATACACATACATAACCTCACGCCTTCATTCCCAGAGTGGGGTAGGCAGAGCTACAGAATACCAACAACTCTAAAAATACTCGTTTATCGCACGCACAATCAGAGTAAAATGCTTACCAGTGTATTAGTGACAGGTTGCAAGCCCATCGCCTAACAGTGCTACAGGCCTTTAATCCCTTAGTCGCCTCTTACGACATCCACGGGAAGACATGGAGTGGCACTATTCTAACCCAGCAACCACACGGCAGCCTATTCAGTGATAACACAGATAACATAGCATTCTACTGGTAGAGAACTTTCAAAATCGGTCAAGTTACAAATATATTTTTTACCTCTTTATAATATTAGTGTAGATAATCACTTTAATCGCCTGTATCTAAAAAACCAATCAAGTCTACTTAGTCGTGATATATTCCTTTTAAATTCATTATAATTATCTGTTTGTAGATTTTTAGTACTTGAAGTTGGGTATAGGGGGTTTTATAAAATTATCAAATCAAGTCAAAAGTCATTCAAATCAAGTCAAAGGAACGAAGATACCTATAACGCTATCTCTTTCACTGACTGGAACTTTGCTGGCACAGACTCTTCATAAACCGGCCTCTTATTTTAGAATCTGCTATAATAAACATAAAACCGTCATGCAAGCTTGTTCAACGAGACCCATCATTACAATTAACCTTTACCCTTGTTTATTAATTTATTATATTAATCCAATAAACTTTCTCGTTAAGTTTATTAGGTTAGCCTAGTAATAATTGACACATGACCCTGCCTACGAAGGTGTCCTGAGTAAAATTCCAGGTAAATTTGTGTAATAAGCGCGAGTATTTGTTCCTGAGCCTTGAATGTTCTCTATATTTTCTGATAATACGCAATACTCTATTTAAGCGGATTGTGAGGCTAAAAATGTCCATACAAAATACGGAAAGTTTCTCTACCTTAAACCTTATTAATTATTATTTAAAACTATGTCTGTACTTTTCCATGAAAATAATTGAATGAAAGACACAAATTTGAGAATTCAAAGATCGTGGATATCGGACTTGATTCAGGGAACGAGAAACGTTATCGCCCGGAGCAAAATTTGTATGGAAACATTTTAACTGGTACGCGATTTAAGCGTCGCCTCACCTTCCTCTTAAGTAACTATGTTTATCATTATCTAGTACCCCATAAAACAAGCCTAGAGCCCAGTTCGCGACTAGATCAATTTGCATTGTTGTATTTGAAACTGTTTTTTTGTTTCCTCTAGGACCGTGTCACCTTAAATCCGTTGAGACATTAAACCATGTATACGAAACAAATAAATGAAAAAAATATACATTGATAATATTACATGTACAGTCAGCATCAGAAGTAGCTACGCAACCGAAGAGCTCAAAATGATCTGCAATCACGAGAATACGTCGTGTCTAGATCATTTTGAGTATGCTATTCTGCTTAGCTACTTTTGATGCTGACTGTACATATAGTAAAGACTACGAGTAATGCTGCCGTTATAACAATATGGCAGCTAACTGCAGTAATAGTATCTGCATTTTAAATTTAATATGTTTACCTATAGAGTATAGAATGCTTCGGGGCGTTTTCCAAACAAAGTACCTATAGTTAAGGACAAAATTTAACAACGGTAATTTATCCATTACGTCACGTTTGTTCATATATTTATATACTGCCCTCATAAGCCAATAGGCGGTATTCCAAATTAAATAAGCTTCTAGCTGATTCAAACCTCACCTGTTAGTAATATGGTCGAACTTGCTACAGGGGTTTTGTCTGAGATGCCACTATTTCTCTTAAAGCAGTAATACTTAGATAATTTTCGTGACGTAATGGAAACGTTACCGTTGTTAATTTTAGTCCATGACTACATGTATTTTTTCGGAAAACACCCTCGACGCAGTTAGCTGTTTACTTTGGTATTACGGCAGTATGGGAAAGGTTTAAGAGGATTGTGAAGTGATGCCTAAATCGCGTAGCTGTCACAAATAATCCATACAAATTTAGCTCCGGGCGACAACGTTAATCAGATTTCCACGATTTTTTAATATGTTGTTGATATTATGAAAATCTAGGTCTGTACGTTTCCGCTTTTGTTCTTTTTTTTTTCTTTCCAATAAATATTTTCTTGGAAAAGAAAACGTACAGACATAGTTTTTCATAATATCTATAACATTTTCAAAAATCATAAAAATCTGACGTTTTAGGGGAGAAAAACGTTATCGCATTTTGTATGTTTTTTTTTGCTTTACAGTCCTCTTAATTTCAATATTCTCAATTATTTTATTTAACTAATAACAAATAATCTAAGTTGCTCGTAAATATTTCAAAGGAAATAAATCACTCAATTATAGTTATACGAGTATAGTTAAGTATATCCTCGTAGCGCCATAATGAAGATGGCTCACGGGAACTTAATGACCGCGTTTAGTTTCATCATTACTCAGTATTATATTGAGTCCTTTCAATATTTAAATTAGCTAGGTACATTTGCAAGGATAATGTAGTTATTTGGGGCAATAACATAGGTTACTTGAAATACGTGACATAGCATTAAAATAAGACTTCTACGACCAAGTAATAAAGAATAGTCGTTACTTACTACAAGAACGTTTCGACGACACGCTAGCCTAGTTGGTAGTGACCCTGCCTTCAAAGCTATGGGTTCAAATCCCGGTAAGGGCAGATATTTGTGTGATGAGCACGAGTATTTGTCCCTGATTCTTGGATATTTTCTATGTATTTCTCTATATAAGTAAGTTTACCGTGGTCTAGTACCCATAAGTAGAAGCCTAGAGCTTAGTTTAGGACTAGGTCAATTTACCCCTAGGTGCCTTACCCATAAGGGTAAAAGGCACCTAGGGGTAAATTGACCTAGTCCTATACATACTTAAATTGTATAGAGAAATAAATATTTATATGTAAGAAACATAGAAAACCCACGACTCAGATACAAATACTCGCTCACCACACAAATATTTGCTTTAATCGGGAATCGAACCCTGGGCTTCCCACCAATACAACTGTGTAGTGTTGGTTTATCCCATAGTTACACAGAATATGTTCAGTAAATGCAAATAAGCGGTAATAAAGATAAAACCACAAGATATAAAATCTAAGCACTAAATAATATATAATTTAACCAAAGTAAAATGAATTTTAAAAATAAATTTAACACACGTTGTGTAAGGCTAATAGAATATTAATATTGTTATCTCTGAAAATAAAAGACCGTGAAATGATAGCGGTATATTTTAAACGGGTGAGAGAAAGGCTCGGAATAATCTAAACGTGACGACGTGACTCAAAATGATTGTAATTGATTAGAATTAGTCATAATTAATTTAACTTTTTAACAGTTGCGTTTTCAACATCAAGTTTGATTGGCATTTTGACTGCTTAAACCATTAACTCCAACTTCCGGGTACCAGGTGGTCATAAGTCACAACGTATCGATAACTGTGGCTCTAGTGAAAAAAGGTATAACATCTTCTGATGTTCCAGTTCAAATATAAGTCTAGTATACGCTGTTAATAATTTACGCTCTTTTGTATTTGTATTATAAGCTATGTAGACTTTTTTATGACAAGAAAGCACACGAACCATCTATTCTGTGGGCACACGAGCACTGAGGCCAACTGATGGTGGGTCTTCTGAGACTCATAGACATTTGAATTCTCAAGTCGAATGCGTTGCCAACACCGAGGAGTAAGATGGAATGCCTCTATACTATTAAGTTCAACATAGCATTTTTTTATCTTAGATCCCATATAATGTAACATCATGGGGGTTAGTTACCATGACGTTGTTATGTAGTTCAGTGTATGGTGAGCGAAAGAAACAGAACCATATAACTGCTATAGCTCTGTCCCTTACACTCGTCCTAAACTGAATTGCGTAGTTATGTCATGGTAGCCCCCAGATGGCTTTTTGACATTAAAAAACCGGGCAAGAGCATGTCAGACCATGCTCAGTGTAGGGTTCCCAAGCCGTTAAGTACTACAAACATAAAAAATCACCAAGTAATCACTAATTTTCTATTTAAAGTCAATTGCTGCCGTCGTAGATGATTTTAGTAGGTATAAACACTAATCGCCTGTATCTCAAGAACCAATGATGTATACTTAGTCGTGATAGTTTTCCTTTAAAATTGGTTATATCGACGGATCTGTGACTCAACCTCGTATATTAAATTAGGTCCAGTTTAAACTGACACGCAATAAGTACGCGAGTGCATACTTAGTGCGTGTCGGTTTATACTGGACAAATTTCAACATACGAGGTTGAGTCACAGAACCGTCGATATGCTCTTTCATTTGAGATTTTTTCAGATTTTTAACCAAACTGACCAAAAAGCTTAAAATTTCATAAACGGATTACTTAATTAAAAAACTGTTGTCACAAACACATTTTTGAAAGACCTATCCAACGACACCGCACACTATAAGCTAGACGAGAAAAAAAAACTACATTCCCACGTTACGTGTAGGGGAGGTAGACTAAAAAAAAATTTTTTTTACTTTTTATTGTACCACTTTGTTGGCGTCTAATATGCATATTTAATGCCAAATTGCAGCTTTCTATTACTAATAGTCTTTGCACTAGGCTGCGGACGGAAGGACGGACGGACGGACGGACGGACGGACGGACGGACATGGCGAAACTATAAGTGTTCCTAGTTTGACTACGAAACCCTAAAAAGGCTTTAATATTCGAGTTTTGACACGAAATTGTTTAAGAAAATTGGAAGACTAATAGGTACATTAACTACGCTGTTCATTGATATTATGCATTGAATGTTTCTTATTTTATTAACCGCGGAGCACTGTCGTACCAACCAATAGACGCCGGGTTCAATACAAAATTCTCTTAGAAAAGTTTCCTTGGGCAACATATACAAACTTAGATACTTGTCAGAGTCATTGCCAGGGTAAAATATTTTAATTTATATCGGTTCTCATAAACGCTAGGATTAAGGGGGCACCGAGCTTTTTGCGCTCATTAACTTTAGGTATTTTATGCACTCTGTGTATGTGTGCGTATAGCACACCAGCAAGGAGCGAGCTGGAGCCATGCGCCGGCCGCGCGCCGCGCCTGACGAGCCGTGCGCTGATCCACTAGGCGCGGAGGTTGCTACCAATGTTTACAAAATAAAAAAACATAATCGATTCCGAATACTTTTATTAAAATATTGACTAGGCATAAGAAGTTAAAAACTTTTTTCAGTCGTGTTTACTGTCGGTAGGTAAGGTAGGATTGAATTACTTGTATGCGGTACAGTCACATCACGAGATTGTTGAGCCACTCTAGAACCCACTCACAGATAGATAGATAATTTTTAATTAATGTCGTTTGTACATCTAAGGTGTATTTAGCTAGTGTTAAGTTATTTATAATATTTATTGGGCAATTTGTTCGGCTAAAGAGAATAAATCATAAGTAAAAGCCGTACATCTTCCAATCGGCCATCTTCCCTCTCCGAAGGTTACCGGGAGAACCCTTTCATAGAAAGTTGACGGTAAATTTTGACGTAAATAATTTCTTTTGCGTGACTTGACGCTGTCATTAGGACAGAGTTCTATGGTGGCTCAACAACCCCGTGATTTAATGTGACTGTATATTGAAATGAAATAAAACCTAATTACCTTTATTGACAATATTCTAAGCACAAAATAAAGTGAACTCAATACCTAATGTAAAGTAATAAGAACGGCTGAGTAGGGCAAAAATCCCAGTCATGGACCCTTTCTTCAAGATATTATTTTTAACTGACTTCAAAGAAAAGGAAGTTCTCAGTTTGACCTGTATGTATGTAAGTATGTTTGTCCGCGATTATCTCACGTTTGGCTGAACCGTTTTTAATGCGGTTTTCAGAAAAGTATTTGTTTCACATAGGAGAAGGTTTTGGTATTTTAACCGTCTTTTAAAAAAAAAGGATCTTAGTTTGTACGAATGTTTATCCATGATTATTTCCGCAAAAACTTCAATGTCTGATTCTGATCACTATAAAGTATAAAATTAAATTGATGTTTTAAAAAACTAAAAACTTAAAGCTGCTGTATCAATCACACATTTAGAAGTTCCTACTTAATGTTTGTATGTATATAATGTAATGAATAATGTACGCAGGTATCTTTAGAAAAAAATATTAGGACATAAGAAACAACAATAATCAATATCGGATTTTACTTCACGGCATTATTTTGTCTGTGTGAGTAAGCAATGTCATTGTCTATTTCTCCATCCACTAAAAGACAAGAAATTTGGTCCATTGGCATCCTGTAATAAAACAGAACGTTTTGATTTAACTATAATTTATTTATTAACAGAATTAGTTTTTGGATGAAATTTTGTAATCCTCATTCTATAAAAATAATTCGTATTTGGGACTTACAATTCCATTGTGTGGTAAATTTTATAATCGATGTCAACCAATTCATTTACTCTGTAAATTGAAAAAATATAAAGATAATGTGAAAATTCATACTAAATTTATTAAAATGTTTTCCTATACACCTCTTAATACTATTTTTACGCATACCTCACCGGTTCATTAGGTACCTAACTCTTCGCTTTGTAGCGAAGTGCCAACAACTGGAACATTAACCCTATAAATAAAAAATATGAATAATTTTGCAATTTTACTCATTTGTTGAAATATAGTCGTTAGGTACTGAGTATACTTACGGAGTATTCTCTTTGTATTCAGATTTCTGGAGATGTCTTGCTCTAGAAATATTGAAACCATCCCAAGAAGTAACAATATTATATAATTAATTATAGTAAAAAAAACCTCGGGTCGTTCTAAGAAGCTTGTTTTGCCTGTAAATGTGTTTTTTTAGCTAAACTATTTTTATATATTGGTAAATATTCACCATAGAAGTGTATTTTTTATATACCTACCTACTAATTGAAAGAACTTCGCGTGTTGTTTAAAATTACTTGGGTAAATAAACCAATTTTGGCCCAAAACATCAAGACTACAAATAAACGATTACAAAGTCTTCGATACATCTCGAAAATCAGTCTATGTTGCTACCGATTTATTTTCTCCTCCCTAGCGTGGCATTTTGACAACTGTCAAATCAGGTTTCTTATAACGACTCCACTATCAGTAGGTTTACGATTTTAACTTACTTCATTTCTTCACGCAAGCGTTTAGCATTGTGCTTTTGCCCACCCCTTCTCTTCCTTTTTTGGTTGTGTTTGTTCCCCATTTAAAATAAAGTGAATAATCACAAAAATCGCGATAAACGCAACCAACCAAAAAGCGACACAGCCTCCACCTCCGACGGCCGAAGCCTGACTAATGCGGACATGGGGGAAACGTGACGGCTCTGGCTAAAATGGACGAAACGCGTGCGAATTTAGGTATTTCCTTCATATTAGTAAAATAAAAACACATTTTCAAATCTAAAGTGTAGAATATATAGAAGACGTGTAGTTTTGTTGTAAATCCAAAACTGATGATCTTCCGTGAAGTAATTACGCCGTACTAAGTGTTTATTTTGTTATGTAGAGGTATCTTTGGATGTATTTTCTATCGAGGGAAGTACAAGTAATCGTGTTTCTAAAGTATATGATATATAGAGTGATTCCTTAAATATCTTACATATGAATTGCATAACTAAAGCTTCAGTAAAAACAATGCAGCAGGCGATCAAACGAACGCATTTTTTTCGTAATTACGTATCGTTGCCTCGGCGCACTCTTAATTTTACTTAATTGTAGTAAAATCGCATTTGAAGTGAGGTCTTGTTTGTTCAGCCGTTTTTTGCTCAATGAGAGGTTATCTAGTTGAGTATTTTTGATCGAAGCCGTAGAGCGATGAGCTTGAGTGACACGATATCTCTTTACAGCTAATTCCAATCTAACATCTAACGATACTAGTCTACAAACAAAAGAATGCCGTCCAGTAAGCGCTTTCATTTTTATCTGATGTAATGGTATAAAACTATAAATTTAGTTGAGCAAACTCAGAGGTTGTCGTTGTTGGAAGTTGTAAGTTTTGCACTATAAAATAATTTATTAGTTTTATTTACTTATTTTTTTTATTTTAGTACCTAAAAAAAAGTCAGCATAGAGACTTTCAGAACGAAACTATCAGCTGACTTTCTTCAGTGACTTTTATAGCAATACGTTTCGTTCCAAACAATTTATTTAATTCAATATATTTACAATTTATATTATTTAGTCAGACTGCTAATAAAACCGCTGATCGCACGATCCATGTTATTTGCTTCAACACTTTTCCCTTCAATTTCTTTTAACTGATTTACGAAAGAAACTTACCAGAAAAAGTTGACAAACGTAGCATCGTGCTGGTGCTGCTGCGAAGAACTTAAGCTATATCTGAAACCAAAATCAGACAAAATGACATTAATATTGTTTTATTTCCGTGATACCAGCAGAAACGTACCTATTAGATATGGCCTGTTGCACACTGGCTATATAACCGAAATAAGATATATTTTAAACCAACACACGACACGACACGTTAACGTCACGACACACACACGACACGTTGGCCTAGTTGGGAGTGACCCTGCCTCCGAAGCCAGCGGTCCTGGGTTCAAATCCCGGTAAGGCCAGATATTTGTGTGTTGAACGCGAATATCTGCTGAATAGTGTGTATTTCTCTATATACGTATATTTATAGTACAAGCCTAGAGCTTAGTTTGGGACTAGGTCAATTTGTATGACATTGTCCCCTGATATTTATTATTATTATTTATTATTAAAAGTGTGTTCCGGTTTCGGTCCGGTTTCGTGGCAGTGTGCTACAGGCGTTAAGCCAAAGGGTTTTTTAGGGTTCCGTGCCCGAAGGGAGCCCAACGGGACCCTATTAATATGCCTATTACAAGAGCTGTGTTGTGATTCTTATAACACAGCGCTGCATCAAACGCTTTTATCCGGCAAGTTTAAGTAGTCCCATCGGAGCGTACAAAACACATTTTAGTGCGTACCTTCTCAATTAGGCAGCTTTATACGATTGTGAGCTCTAATCACCTGTTAAGTCACGGAACTGTATTTTTTGAACCGTAATAGATAGATTACGTAATTTTTTTATAGGAAGTTAATGAAGTAGTGAACGTGCTCCCCATCCATGAGTAGATTTTTCGACGTTAATTTTCATAAACAAGAATTAGTCCCGATAATATTTTGCATAATTTCACAGAATTAGGAACTAATCGAAGGGTATAACCCGAAATATACATAAAATCCTTTAATAATTCCGATCCTGCTTAACTTTAAGCGATCCCACCGAACCACCCTAGTTACTACCATTTGGAAGCTACAATGGCACAGAACACGCACACAGACGTTAAACGTACAACATCCTTCTGTTTGCGTTGTTGAAAAGGTGTATCCCAATTCGTAAACACCACCATAGTATTAAAAGCTCATTAAGCATGTTCAGTACCGTTTCCTAATCAGTCTTAATCAGTCTTAATTGCGTACCCTGGGAATGCAACGAGGTGGATCCTCTCATTGATGTAACGTTGTGAACTAGATTAGAGAAAGTCCTATGGTCCCACACTGAGCCAGACGGCCGGTCGCCGCGGGCCTTTTGGTTAGAACACTACAATTAGTTTATGATACTTAAATTACGACACGGATCCGTCACGCTTCCAATGCCCGCGGGGTAGCGATCTTATGTTAACAAAAGCATCTATCAATGTGTTTAGGTTAGATATTAAGTACCAATTTCACCATACGATGTTAACCACTTAACAGACGATCAGAGCAACAGTTGAGTTAACAGTTGTCAAAATGTATGAACTAACAGTCGATTAACATTGATTAAATTAAACATCGCGTGGTGAAATTGGTACTAAGGTGTCGAATTGTGAACGCGGTGCTAATAAGTTCGATCTCTAGTGATTGCCGTGTACCAATGAGTATTTCTAATAAACTGCCCGAGTGTATTTCGTGATAATATTCAACTCAGAAATCAGGTAACTAAATGTGTCTGAGGTGAAATTGCAAAAAAAACCTGATCAATCTGTTTGAAAAGAAGTATATTTAAGTCATTATAAAAATAAACTAGTGACCCGCCCTCGCTTCCCTTATAAACCTTCCTCTTGAATCACTATACCGGGTGTACAATCCAAATGGGTCAGTATGGAGAAGTCGGAAACTATGAGAGATAGCGAGATCTGTTCTTAGGAACCATGACGTCTAAACCGTAACCATCTAAAATCGACGTCATGGTTCCTAAGAACAGATCTCGCTATCTCTCATAGTTTCCGACTTTACAATACTGACCCATTTGGAATGTACACCCGGTATATATTTAAAAAAAACCGCATCAAAATCCATTGCGTAGTTTTAAAGATCTAAGCATACATAGCGACAGACAGCGGGAAGCGACTTTGTTTTATACTATGTAGTGATATGATAAGGAGACAATTCAGTTCCAATTATTAGAACGAACTAAATACGTTGCGCTTTTTCTGAACATAATGTATGGGTAGTATTATTTTTCACCATTATGAAGGAATTGTCTTAAAATACATTTAATCTTGTTCGTGCTGGTCTTTTGGTTGGTAAACACTGTATTATCTCAAAATGCTCCATTTTTGTGTAGCAATTTCCTTATAAACTGAGAAAATTATCCACAACATTTGGTTTCTAGTTGCTGTATTAACGAGAAAACGGTAGTTTAAGCCAAAGATGCATTTTACGGTTATAAAGTCATAAATAGTCATAATCATAGTCATAGTCATTTATTCTAGTAACAATATAGGTATATTGCATTTGAACTTCAATTATTATGCAATCATATAATAATTGCCATAAAATAATATTAAAAATCGGTATCAATCATTAAACCCATATTTCACTAATAAATTAATCATAAACAACGTTTTTATAAATTTTGTCTAGTAGCTCAAGTTATAAACACCGAATATGTGATACATCACTAGACCCTGTTATCGGAGTGCAATTTGGTTGCTGGACGATCTTAGGCATGGGTTAAAATATTTTTGATTTCGATATCGATGCTCTTAGCTTTTCCTTTACTTTTTTCTTTTTTTTTTAGACAAAAATGTAACACTTTTATTTTGTGTTCCATTATAATCAATATCATCAGAAGCAGAATCCGCTATCAGTAGAACAAAAACACTATGGTTGCTATTTCACAATTGTTCTAAGATACAATTGTCGAAACATTAAAAATGGTGAAATTTTTAATGTTTCGAGGTGCAGACCAGTAGGGCTAGCACGTGCTGTCCGCGACTTGTGTGTCGCTCGGATCTCCTTTTCTATCTAGTCTGTGGTGCTAGACAAGTTGCATTCGACAATCGTTAGCGATTATGTTTCGATTGATAAATGTATGGAATTGACGTAAGCCACCGAGATAGTAACGTGACACTTACGTCAATTCCATATATTTTTCAATCGAAACATAATCGCTAGCGAGTGTCGAATGCAACTTGTCTAGCACCACTGTAACGATAGAGACGCATAGAGCGACAAGCGAGATAATGCCACTTATCGCCAGCCGTATTGTCATGAAACAAACAAAAGAAACACCTTTAATTTTTGTCTACGACAATCATTATGGTAGAGAAAAAGTATCGACATAGCTATATTTCAAAATTATTTTTACCCGAAGTCCAGCTACCAAATTCCACCTCCGATAACGGGGTCTATACATCACACGCACTGATATGTGTTTCTTCTAAATAAACGCCAAAGAATAAATCACAAACAAAATCAATAATTACAATGTTATGTAAAAACATTCCATATGATTCATTTAATTAAATATATTTTAATCATACACAGATTTAGGTTACCGTTTTTCCTGTGGACACACCGACAGTTAACGTTTTTAAGGCCTAATTTTCTGGCTAAGCCCATTCCCGCAAAAACGCCGTCAGGACTGCTTTAGACTTCAATACATAGTATAAAACAAAGTCGCTTTTTCTGTCCCTATATCCCTATGTATGTTTAAATCTTTAAAACTACGCAACGGATTTTGATGCGGTTTTTTTTAATAGATATAGTGATTGAAGAGGAAGGTTTATATGTATAATACTTTAATCCGGAGCGAAGCGAGGGCGGGTCGATAGTATCATATAAAAACATAACTTATATGCACACAAGCTATTTAACTATTGACCACAGGAGAGACAACTTTTGTTTTTAAGAGTGTGTATAACAAATTTGTAAATTACAACAACATCACTTATTGCTGACAAAACTAGAAGTGTTTAACAAATAAGACAAGTAAGGAAATGGACTTTAGAGTTTAGACAATCAGCTAGCTTCGAATTCGTCTGCATCGACAATAGAATATAAAATATTTCTAATAGCTTGTGACGTAGCGGCAATTACAAGACAATTCAATTTAAGCTACACATTGATGTGGAACGTTTATGTGTTGGCAACAGCGCCCGGGGCATTTCCACTTCCATATCACCGCGGCCTGAAACTGTCTGTGAACGGAATGCGTGACTGTTACTAGGACGTTTAGGACTAACCCGTCGGCCATTTTGTACAAAAATCTAGGTACAAAATTTAGAATAAAAACATTAATCATACATACATACATAACATCACGCCTTCATTCCCAGAGTGGGGTAGGCAGAGCTACAGAAATACCAACAACTCTAAAGAGACTTGTTGATAATCCTGTAACCACATTTTGCACAATCAGGCCAAGAAGTTTACTAGTGTATTAGTGACAGGTTGCAAGCCCATCGCCTAACAATACTACAAGCCCTTATTCCCTGAGTCGCCTCTTACGACATCCACGGGAAGACATGGAGTGGCACTATTCTAACCCGGCAACCACACGGGCTCACGACCAAACCAAACATTAATCATGAGACTATAAATTGTTCGAAACAAGAATTTAGAAAAAGCATTTTGCACACGTGCACTCCTTAAATGTAAGATGGATCAAGATCGTTTAGTCCTAGTTCGCATTTAGCAAAACAGGTGTTAATGGTTTTATGACCCTATTGAAACACAAAGGGGAAGCCGGCCCGGCAGATAACATTCATCGGGGCAAATAATATTTCTTCAGCTATAACATGAATTTTACGTGGGAGTGATCTTAAAAAAGCGGCCAAGTGCGAGTCAGACTCGCCCATGAAGGCTTCCGTAGCAGCTAGACGATTTATGACGTATTAAAAAACTACGTACTAGATCTCGTTCAAACCAATTTTAGGTGGAAGTTTGCATAGTACATAATATATTTTTTTTAGTTTTATCATTCTCTTATTTTAGAAGTTACAGGGGGGCACATTTTACCACGTAGGAAGTGTCTCGCGCGCTAACTATTCAGTTTAGTTTTTTTTTATTAGAAACCTCAATATCATTTTTGAAGACCTATCCATAGATACCCCACACGTATGGGTTTGTTGAAAAAATGTATTTGAGTTTCAGTTCTAAGTATGGGGAACCCCCAAAGTATTTTTTTTTCTATTTTTGTGTGAAAATCTTACTGCGGTTCACAGAATACATCTACTTATCAAGTTTCAACAGTATAGTTCTTAAAGTTTCGGAAAAAAATTGCTGTGACATACGGACGGACAGATAGACAGACAGACATGACGAATCCATAAGGGTTCCATTTTTGGCCATTTGGCTACGGAACCCTAAAAAACGATATTCCTCTTACTCCGGTAGTTGGGTGAAAACTTAATAATTATAGCCAAAGGAAATCTGTATTAATAGTACCTACTTATAAGTAAATACTGTACAAACAATTTGCTTACAAAATCTGTCACCGTCTCTATACTAACTAATACTCGTATTATGAAGAGGTAAAGTTAGTGAGTTTGTGAGGTTGTAGGGGGTAATCGCTGGATCTACTGAACCGATTTAGATAAAAATTGGCATGGAGATAGTTCGAGTCCCGGGAAGGACATATATAAAAATTGGATGGTTCCTGAGGGAATAGCGAGTCGTGGGAAACCGCTAGTTTAAAATAATATTTATAGTGGGACTTCCAGGGTGTAAAAAACACATTAAAGAAATCCTTATTTTTTCAATATTTTTTATGTAAGTATATAACCGTTTTATTATAGATAAATAAATGTTTTAGTTAATTTTGCTCCTATATTGCTATTGTATTTTAAAATTGCTTAATTCCTATTTCACTGTGTGACGTGAGATTTAATAGAAAAGATAGTCCATATTTTTTCCGCACATTGGCGAGGTTTTTTAATATTCCTGCGTTACACAATTAGCTACAAGTAAATGAATATTTTTGGTATAGAGGAATGGGAAATTGATGATCGAGGGGTCGGCCAGAAATGTAGAGCGGTCTATGTACCTGCCGCTAGCTTTCTGGATCTTGTGCAAGGCCCGTCAGGATATTTACTGCCATCCCAGCCGGTAACCTGACTCCAAGCGCCTTCGCACAGTTCGCACTGTTGTTTACCGGTTTTGAGGATAAATACAGCTGGTTAAATTGATAGAATAGTATGTACTAGTCAGCCGCCACGTTGCACGTTGACGTCTTTCAACTAATTTGAAGATCACAAGGGCCAGAAAAGAACCGAACCGAAACCAGATGTTTTAAGAAACATCAGCGAGTTGCCAACCTTAAGTATGGCAGTGGGTAGGATAATGGATAAGGTTCTGAAATGGCAACCACGGGCCGGAAAGCTCAATGTATGTTAGGTTTACAAGATGGCCGACATTTTGATAAGGGTCGCAAGAAAAAGCTGGATGCTAGTAGCACAGAATCGTTTGGGAACGGTCTATGTCCTGCAGTGAACGCATTTAGCCTGATTTGATTATCTATATTCGACTGAATCGAATTTCTAACGACTTTAGTCTTTAACCTTGCTTAAAAATAATAGTGACATAGTAACCAACCAAGTACAATATCGTAATGCTGATATAGGTCGTGATGTATCCCACGGAAGACCCAGTGATATAACGAAACCACCTGAATAATATCTTGTTGAGGCAAATGTAACCGTTTTAATTAGTCCCACTGATGATATCTGCGAGATGTGCCGAGACTAAAAACTGACAGTTCACATACCGTTTACAAATTTCCCAGTTTTATTCATACATCGTACAGTGGACCTAAAGAGACAGAGCATACTAGTAGTACTTGACGTATAAGTCCAATTTTATAATGAAAGTATATTTTATCAAAATGGATGGGAAATAGTTTTTTTTTTTAATTAAAATTATACAAGGTGTGTTTGACCATGGGGCTTTAAATGTAGGGATCGATTCTACTCCTCAAATGGAACTCGTTTTGTTCTACGACTTTAAAAAAATAGGTATTTTTTTATTTTTTATTTTTCTTACATTATCAATTAATTCACTGATTTTACTAGTAAAGTTTGAAAGTTTGATCACCTATAACTTACTGTAAATTAAGTTATTTTCTAAGTCGTAGAACAAAAGAAAGCTTTTGAGGAGTAGAATCGATACCTACATTTAAAGCCCCATGGTCAGACACACCTTGTAGTGTTAATAAGAACATGCTCTATTTGCAAAAGAACGTCATTACAAAGTAACAATGGTAAACTGACTTATTTGATTTGTACGTTAAAGATAAGTTTGTGTTCTGAGAATGTGAACCACTGCAGAAATCATAGAACACGCATAGGAATGACGTTAGCTGTCGTATACTCGAGTATGCCAATTGTGGTTAATATACATGCTGACAGATTTTAACATTCATTTCATTAGTTAGCATATTAAATTTATTATTTTATTTTTAAAGTAATTATTTGGTTTCACGGAAGCATTACGGATATTTAATAATAACATAAAAGCTTTTAAGCGTTGATTATTATAAGAAAGAGACAAAATCCTGTATCAACAATTTTCGTTTTTTACATTTTTTTTACTAGATGGTTGTTTTTTTTAAAGAAATTGTACCTAATTACATACATACATACATAACATCACGCCTTCATTCCCAGAGTGGGGTAGGTAGAGCTAAAGAAAGACCAACAACTCTAAAAAGACTTGTTGATAATTCTGTAACCACATTTTGCACAATCAGGCCAAGAAGTTTACTAGTGTATTAGTGACAGGTTGCAAGCCCATCGCCTAACAATACTACAAGCCCTTATTCCCTGAGTCGCCTCTTACGACATCCACGGGAAGTCATGGAGTGGCACTATTCTAACCCGGCAACCACACGGGCTACGAAAATTAACTTTCTAAATGGACGACTAATTTTCGGTACTCACGCATGTAAACGTTACCGTAACTTAATTTCAGTCCTTAATTAGGTACAATTTCTTTGAAAAATACCCAGATTGCTATGTATAGTTTAAGCCCTAACTTAGCATTACATTATCAATTTTATTGATAATGATCTGTTAAAAAATATGTGAGAGTGTTGCACGTTCCACCAAACCAGCGCTTGATCCACTTAAAATCCTTTTTTTACCATTCATGTACAATGCATTGAACCACTGTTTGTCTTATATTGTCTGTGTCGTTTGATGAACGCAGAGAAATATAAAATAGACAAGCTATTGTTGAGGAGTTAGTAATTTGGTAATGAAGGCCTCTAGGTTATAACTAGGTCTCTCGGTTGCTTCTATCGGATAATTTGTGGGTTTAGCATTGCTCAAAGCTTTTTCGGTAGAATTTATGAGCTCGGATAAACATAACTCGAAAATTCAAGTTCTTCTTTAGGGATAACTTTGCAAAGGGTAAAACACAGTCTTATTACTGATACTCTGTTGTCCGTCTGTCCGTCTAAATGGAATAAAAAAAACAGAACTTGGGATATTTTATGTAAAAGGTTGATTTGAAACGATATGATTAGGGTGAATTAAAACGTTGGACTATATATAGTTACGCGTAGTACAACGAAAGCGAAAAACGAAAGCGAAAATTAGGACTACAAATTGTAGTCCTAATTTTCATTGAACAAAGGAAAAGTTAGTATGCCTAACTTTTTGGACCTTACCTAATATTACTTTAAAAAAATCAATTTTCTTTTTTTTCTAAGCTTGTACAGTAAAGGTCATAAATATGTATACACTTTAGTACCTTGTCATTTTAATCACTTTGACAATTTTCATATGGCAGTTTAAACATGACGTTAATTAGACAAGGTACTAAAGTGTATACATATTTATAACCTTGACTGTACATTGTTATTGTCTAGATCTCATTATATACAACGTGTTACAAAATAATCCTTAAAAAATAAATTACGAAAGTAGTGTCAACCCTAGTATACTGTATACCTAAGATACTGAACTGACGTTATTTAATAAGGGTTGACACTACTTTTATAATTTCTTTTTCACGGATTATTTTGTAACACGTTGTATATTTTATATTGTTTTGTAACATGAAAAAAGTTCAATTTAAAGTACGACACCTTTAAGAAGACTTGAAGAGCCTCGTTCAGATTTGTTCAGGTTCTATCTCAAAAGAAGACTTGTTAGAAATAAACAATATCTGTTTACACCATGTACTTTATAAATGAAAAATACTAAAACTTCTATTGATAATGTACTTAAAAGTAATGCTAAAACAAACAGAATAACAAATATCCAGTATATTTTGATCTCTGACTTTAAATATTCTCTACTCGTCAGGTTTGTTACTCGTTTTTGAGCAGTTTTCTTATAAAGGTTTCGTTTTGTTATAAAGCTTATTTTTAAAAGTGGACTCCAACTCACACTTAATCGGTTTTTAGTTATTTTTCTTAATCAGTTGTCTTAATTCGAAAATAATATTAATTTCACGACACAGTTAACTTAGTTGGTATCTTGCGGTCCCGGTTTCGATCCCTGTTTAGGGTAAATACATGTGTGAAAGATTAGCTCGAATATTTTTCCCTGAGTATTTAGATGAGTGCTGATGTCTACTTCTATTTGTATGAAAGAGTACATAGTATACCGTTTTTTACCACCCATATTACAGTCAGCAGTAGAAGAAGCTACGCGACCGAAGAGCTCAAAATGATTCCCACTTGACTCTACTGTCAAGAGAATACGTCGAGCTTTTTATTCTGCTTAGCTGCTTTTGATGCTGACTCTACAAGACTAGAGCTATATATCGGTTTGGTCAATTTGGGTAAAATTGGTCCTTAAATTGATTTATAATTATCTATTTACAAAAACACATTGAAATACTCCTAAACCAGGATGAACTATGGGTTATAAACGGTGATAGCTTTTAATATTATTACAAATATGTACAAAGAGCTCTTTATTGTGCGGACCGTAGACGCGGACACAATAAACATTAACGCGCGATTTCGAAACGTTCTCACATTTATGATTTTCAGTCGAAAAGTTTGAAAAAAAACCGGCATTTTTACATACGGGATACTACATATACTACATATTTAGTTTAATATTAGTCTCAGGGTTTTTTTGTATGAACAGCTTTATGTAAAGATATTCATGCGACGTATATTTCAGGACTAACTCATGTTTTCATTTATAAATTTAGCTATTCCTTAATATTTTCAGATTTCAAATTTTAACTATCCATTTCACACAGAGAATAACCAAAAACAAACTTCAGACCGTCACTAAAAACCACTCATACAATCACCCAAAATTCACTTAAAACTTTACAACAATCTTGAACTCACCGTTTGCGTACGGAGCGAGCGGGTCACTGCGCCGATCTGCGCCCGCGCAGCCTTATATGCGCGTTGTCATGGCAACGCGAAGGGATGCGCGAGACTGAACTGGGTCACTGCAAAGCAAGAGCATCCTCACTTAATACTGGCACTGATTAGAAATATAGCTGTGTAAGCCTTAAAATACATCTTCACTAGAATACTAAGACATTCTCCTAATTGCTTCTGGGACCAAGAGGGTTATGCAGTTCATTTAAAAGGACAGAGCTATAGCAGTTATATAGCTCTCAACGTAAACTGAACTGCATGGCTATGTCATAATAACCCCCTGGATATTGTGACAATACCTGGGTGATCGAGCTCTACTCGAGTGTATGTAGACGACACAATTCAATCACAATAGGGACCATGCATTTTTCTATCTTACGCTCTCTGGACAGTGCTGTGAAAGAGAGGAATAACTGAATATGCGAAATATTTGTCGTGTTATTTTTTCATAAGATATGAAGTTTTAAAAAGTCATACTTCAGATAAAGATGAAAACGTGCGCGCAATAGGGTCATACACAGATTTAGGTTACCGTCTTTCCTGTGGACACACCGAAAGTTAACGTTTTTAATGCCTAATTTTTTGGCTAAGCCCATTCCCGCAAAAACACCGTCAGGACTGCTTTAGACGTATCATATAAAAACATAACTTATATGCACACAAGCTCTTAACTATTGACCACAGGAGAGAAAACTTTTCTTTTTAAGAGTGTGTATGACCCAATAACAGTCACTTAACCTAATCCTACAAAAAGCTAAGTAAATAAGCTCGTTTTGAGCTGATGTCTTGATAAACACAAACAGTTTTCATAAAACTAGGTCAAACACAACCTACTCGTATTGATAGTTGGAGTATTGTGGAGCGACAATTTTCCATACAAAACGTGATTACGTCTCTCTACCCTCAAACTAAGAAAATATTAATTGGAAAAATAATTGAATAAAAGGAAACGTACATACCTTGTTTTTCATAAAAACTACAGCATATATATTCAAATTCGTGGAAATCGGACTTGACTTAGGGGGTGAGAAACGTTATCGCCTGGAGTTTAATTTGACAGCTACCTACTACGCGATCTAAGAGTCGTTTCACAATCCTCTTAATATGAGTCAATAAAAAAACCGGGCAAGAGCATGTCGGACCATGCTCAGTGTAGGGTGCCGAAGCCGATAAGTACAACAAACATAAAAAACAACTAATTTTCTATTTAAAGTCAATTGGTGCCGTCTTACGGCCAAACCCTATATTTAAACCGCGGACAGAAAGCCTTACTGTCTTAGGCAAATGTCAAATTTCAACCCGAAGTAAGCCGTATCTATCCGAGGTTTGAATATAGGTTTCGGCCGTTACGGGGTGAGAAGCGTTATCGCCCGGAGCTTAATTTGACAGCTACCTACTACGCGACCTAAGCGTCGTTACACAATCCTCTTAATATGAGTCAATAAAAAAACCGGGCAAGAGCATGATAAGTACTACAAACATTAAAAACAACAAGTAACAACAATTTTTCTCATCATCATATCATCATCATATCAGCCGAAAGACGTCCACTGCTGGACATAGGCCTCCCCCAAGGCTCTCCACTTAGACCGGTCTTGTGCCTTCCGCATCCATCGCGATCCCGCCATCCTTACGATGTCGTCGCTCCATCTTGTTGGAGGCCTACCAACAGCTCGTCTCCCGGTCCGTGGACGCCATTCGAGAACTTTCTGGCCCCATCGGCCATCAGTCCTGCGAGCAATGTGCCCCGCCCACTGCCACTTAAGTTTCGCTATTCTTCGGGCTATGTCGGTAACCTTAGTTCTACTGCGGATATCATCATTTCTGATTCTATCCCGCAGAGAAACCCCGAGCATAGCTCTCTCCATAGCCCTCTGAGTGACTCTGAGCTGAGAACAATTTTTCTATTTAAAGTCAATTGGTGCCGTGCCGTCTTAGATGATTTTAGTAGGTATAAACATTTTAATCGCCTGTATCTCAAGAATCTATGATGTATGATGTTTAGTCATGATAGTTTTCCTTTAAAATTCGTTATATTCGTTTTTAGGTTTTTTTCAGATATTTAGTATTTGTAGTTTTGGCTGGAGGGGGGACACTTGACTCTACCAAAAATTAGCGCTTTAAAGCTTAATATTTCAGAAACGGATCACTTAATCGAAAAAATATTTGGGCTAAGCTATAATATTTTTGAAAGACCTATCCAACGACACCCCACACAGTGGGGCAGATGAGAACAAATACATCCCCGTTACGTGTAGGGGAGGTACAAAAAAATAATTTTCAAGGTTTTATTTTACCACTTTGTTGGCGTGACTAATATCTATATTCACGCCAAATTACAGCTTTCTAGTACTTAGAGTATCTGAGCTAGGCTGCGGATGGACAGACGGACGGACGGACTTGGCGAAACTATAAGGGTTCCTAGTTTGACTACGGAACCTTAAAACCGGATGCCTAACCGGGAAAAACAAGTGGAGATAATGTGACTTTGTACTTTGCTTTATTTATATATACTATTTGCGTTATAAAATCCCGGTTATTTTTCGGGCTTTATAGGGAGGGAGACACACACGAAATAAAAGATAAACGAAGGCTTCAATCAAACGATTGAATGTTGATTAATTTAGGCCTTTTTCGTGATTTGACGCAGTTATTACAACAAGGTTCTATGGTAGCCCAATTATTAAATTCTGCCATGGTACCAAGCACAGCATAATATTTGACCATTATTTTCTATCAGAAGAACTCAACGCATTCATGTTGCGAAATATATAATTAGTCAGAATACATTTAATAAAATCTGAGTTTAAGAATGATTAAGATATACATCCAAATTATTATTAATATTTTGTTATGTACTCATTTAAAATCTTAGGATTACCGTCTTAAGATTGTAGTCTTGAGAAAGCAAAAATTTTATGGGATATAGATCCCACTTACTTCCTGTGTGTTCATATGCCATAAAAAAATGAAACTGTTTTGCTGTGTTAGTTCGATGCGCTACTTGGAAATTGAGGAGTTTATTTTAGTGGTCATTTACGAATTCGCCGCTTCAGAAATTCATATATAGACGTAACTTCAAGAAAAAAATAAAGTAAAAAATATTTCTCCTTACATAAGGCTTATTTAAATAAGATGCGAACATTATATGGTCCGTTTAACAACGTATATAATTAAATTAATGAATTATACTTACTATTCAAGTAAACTGATCACATAACTGTTTTCTTACTTATTCATATTAATAAAATGTTTGTTTATTTTTAAAGAAAAACAAATGCGCCAGTGTGTGTATTTCAGTCATTAGGGGTTTTTCCTAAAATAACTCTCTTATGATTTGTTAATTAATTATTAACCAGTGAGTTTAAGTTGTTCTGTGAGCGTAATAATATTACTTTAGTGTGTTTGTTTGACTTTGGACGTAAGTTTCGTCGACGAAGCCGCACGGCTAACGTGGTAGATATTTAACACTGCCATTTCTTTGGGTACCTACCTATTTTTTTATCGAAAAACCTTTCAACGGGAACGAGAGATTACGCAGAATTTTCATTTTATCGAAACGCATTTCTCGCCTGATAGTTACAAGTATAACCTAACCTTATCTACGTAATTACATACATATTATAACATTTCGCCTTCATTCCTAGAGTGGGGTAGACTTCTTTATAGTTCTGTAACCATATTTTGCACAATCAGGCCAAGAAGTTTACCAGTGTATTAGTGACAGGTTGCAGGCCCATCGCCTAACAGTACTAGAAGCCCTTATTCCCTTAGTCGCCTTTTTCGACATCCACTGGAAGCCATGGAGTGGCACTATTCTAACCCGGCCACCACACGGGAGCTCCGTACTCGTAATAAATTTCAAAGGTTCAGTAGAAAGCGTTCGATGAAATGATACAATCCTTTGTACATCTTTTTTACATTCATTGTATTGTTTTCGTTTTTCTTTTGAATAATAAAGTGTTTACATACAAACATACAATAAATTAAGTGAAAATCGTTAAAATGATGGGTTAACCTTGTCTTTGGCATACGTGGAGCAACTTAAATTTACCTTATTAATCTACAAACTGACTGGCATGTTGTTTTAGAGAAAACTTACATCTAAATAAAGTTAACAGTTGCAGATTTAAATCTCTATCAATAAGCATTGAATACTACATACATCCATAACATACATACACATACATAACGTCACGCCTTCATTCCCAGAGTGGGGTAGGCAGAGCTACATAAATACCAGCAACTCTAAAAATACTTGTTGATAATTCTATAACCACAAATATATACCGGGTGTGGCCTGTAGGGGCAATAAATTGAGGGATCATTTCTACTCTATAAACGTAGAAACATTTGTTCTACAACTTTAAAAAATTATGTATTATATTTGGGATTTTTTTGAACAAACTTAATAGCATTTTCAATGTACTCCATCCAATAGTCTAGTTGACATCTATTGTCAGCCTACAAACTTCGTAGTTTTCGCAATACATTGCTTGCTTGGAAAATCTAAATTCATTAATATTTGGTTAACAATAAGTTATTTTCAAAAGTTCTAGAATAAATGTTGTTACGTTTGTGGTGTGGAAACGATCCCTCAATTAATTGCTCCTATTACAGGCCACACCCGGTATATATATGGTGTATTATTTATTGTTTTATTAACATGCCTAGCTGTTTCCCACGTCTCCGTCCACATAGAAGTCCTTAACACTACTCATGAGTCAAAAGTACCTACCCTATAGATGTCCTTCCTCGGGGTTTAAGATACCTTCAAACAATTTCATTTCATTGAAATCGGTTCAGCGATTTAGCCGCAAAAGCGTAACAGACAAACTACTTACACTTTCACATTTATGATATTGGAACGGATAATATTTTTCCTTGATAGTAAGAGCTACTATAAAGTCAACAATGATAATGATATAAAGGCAAGATGGACTAAAACAAATTAGAATAGAGACCCTGTACGAAAAATAATGACGTAACATTCCTCGTCATAATAATTTTGACAAGGCCTGTCAGTTTGTCTGTCAATATGAGCATTAGGGCTATTGTAAGGTTGCGTTTACGATCGTCACATTAGGCTTAACAAATGTTATCCTTTTAAAAATGATTTCTTGACGAGGTAGAATTGTATTTATCAATAAAAAAAGATTAAAGAAGTTTATTCACGGCTACTTACAAGTTTACACGGGTACTTTTACACGTCAGAATTCTATTGTTTTAATAGTGCTTCGGACGGCGGCATAGTGCCTACGATGCTGGCAGTAAACCGGAGCATTTTTATACAAAGTTTTGAGGCCACAATGAGAAATAAATAAATATTACCTAAATAGACCTAAATATTACCTAGATAGAGCTATTTGAAAAGCAACTACCGATTGCTGTCGCGACCCTCAGTCATGAGTAAACGAGCAGGAAGAGAGAGATTACCTTAATAAATAGACCGTACTTTTTATGCACCTAACGTACCAAACATTTTTGGATAATAATTTAAGGTGCAATATTTTAAAAAAGCTCTTCTAATGCACATAACCCTAAAAACTTCGGTTTATTTCATTTCAAGGTTTTGGAAGACAACTAGCTAATATATCAGTTATATCCAAACACCGGATTGACGGGGGCAAAAATGTACCACTGCTAGTGATTCATTAAATATCGACTAAGTTTATGGACATCGATAAAAAACAATTTTTAATCATCATTATCATAACTAATGGCGAAATTGAAATAACTTTTAATTACGTGCAATCCTCTTTTATTTATACTTATCGCAACTATAAACAAGCGGTATCTGACATTGACTGACTCGAGTCACTTTTGAAAACCTTTGAAATTACATTTAATAACAATTAATTCAGTACAACAATATTCTTTAGCATTCCGACAAATTAAGAACCTTTTCGTTTTTTAAGTGTGTTAAAAAATCCTTGCAAGAAAAAAGATCGTTTACCTTCATGGAAAGCTGGTCATTCCGAAGTAAACGTTCGACTTACTTTTGCAAGAAATGTAAAATCCATATTATAGGTATTATGTCATGAAAAAAGATATCGATAAGCTTAGTCGATATTTAATGAATCACTAGCACCGGTCCATTTTTGCCACCGTCATTCCGGTGTTTGGTTATACCACAGAGACAACAGTCTGAACGCAGCCTAAGAGTATTGAAGCGATTTTTGACACAATATTAAGATCATGCCGGAGGCAATGCAGCGTGATCTATTTCTTTTTAATTACTATTCAACCTTCATGATGATGATTAGAATATATTTTTAAGCCTTTTCATACTGACAATTTCCGTGAGGACGGTCTGTGGGGCTAGACAAAATGCATTCTGTAAACGTTTACGGATACATAAATCAAAGTATATGTATATAGAATTCACATATGTGTATTCCCCGTGTGGTTGCCGGGTTAGAATAGTGCCACTCCATGTCTTCCCGTGGATGTCGTAAGACGCGACTAAGGAAATTAAAGCTTGTAGTACTATTAGGCGATGGGCTTGCAACCTGTCACTAAAACACTAGTAAACTTTAGTCTTTTTGAGTTATTGTATTTCTGTAGCTCTGCCTACCCCACTTTAAGTATGTTATGTATGTAATGCACGTAAACTATACGGTCATACATTATTTCAGATTTTTTCAATCATTTATTTGCACAATTATTAATTTAATTTCAATTATTCATTTTTGTGGATACAGAATTATCAACAAGTCTTTTTAGAGTTGTTGGTATTTCTGTAGCTCTGCCTACCCCACTCTGGGAATAAAGGCGTGATGTTATGTATGTATGTATGTTATTAGCACAGAATGCTGCTGATTTAAGTAGCATTTTGTTCTCTTATTTCAACTGATATCATTAACGAGCTACAGGGCTTCGACTCGAAATTACCTAACCTATTAGCACATTTCATACTCGTCGTTAAAGGATATTGTATTATTGAGATAACATACTTATATAAATGTAGTTTGACGTCACTAATAAGCTTATGGAATGATGAGAACTGATACAGGCTGATTATCTGTGTTAGATACCTACCGCACATTGCAAAAGTATGGAATGCATTTTGTGAGTCCTTTTATTATCCGAAAAGTAAATCAGTTTCTTAATAGCGATCGGCAATATTCTATTTTCTATGAACCAGTCAGTTGCGGGTGAGAGTGTGATAACGATGTCCAGCCAAACGCGCTATTAAGAAGCTGGGAGTATAGCGTTTCTGTTTTCTATCGCCTCGAAATGTATGGAGTTGATATGGCATAAGGTGTCGACGGGTCCATCCTATAATTTTGTAGATTTTCGAAAATCGCTAACTTATTAAGTTTTAGTGTTAACATAAGCGTTGCTGTTGAAAGAGGCAATGCTGCCAGCCTCCTGGGCACCATCAGCAGCGACAGCGAATTGGCTCATATTTTTTACCTATAGGTAGTACAGTCTACTTTTTTTTTGTCCTAGTTAAATTTGGTGCTAAATTATATTTCACAAACCTGTTACTAAATAAAAACAATAATATTAGGGAGTACCAGGAAAATAATTCCACGCTTATAAAATACTAGAGGACATTCATAGATTAAAGGCATCACTAAACTAACCACATCTCTAATCCAAGTTACTCAAAAACATATACGGGTGGTAGGACCTTGTGCAGGGTCCGTCCGGATCGCTACCACGATCTTATCCATTAACCTACCGCCAAACAGCAGTGTTCACATTGTTGTGTTCCGGTTTGGGGACAAGACAGCCGAAGAAATTACTAGCATAGAGGCATTCCATCTTAGTCCTCAGGTTTGGCAACGCTTTTGCAGTCTTAGGTTTGCAGTCTCATGAATGCGAATCTCTGTGTCACAGTTTCCACTTAACATCAGGTGGCCTGTGTGCTAGTTTGCCTTCTCAATGCCATAAAAAAAAAGTTTGTAGCTCTGTCTGTTTCTCTTCAACTTACCACGCATAGCGAGTGAAAGAGTAAGAGGAATGATGCATCCGAAGTTTTATATTTAGTGTTTCAAGGTACGTCCTTACAAGAGAAAGCTGGAAGAGTGAGCGACGCGTGCCGCACGGATTCCATCAAATGCATTTATTTGACAGCACAGCAATCAAACACGAGGGACTCCTGAATTACTCTCTTTACTACTGTTATTTGTTGAACAATAACCTAACCTAAATAAATCAATATAAATAAAATGCTTACATTACGACTGGTATCTAGATATCTGGTGATTTGTGGATGCCCGGTTAGAATAGTGCCCTCCATGTCTTCCCGTGGATGTTGTAAGAGGCGACTAAGGGAATATAAGGGCTTGTAGAATGGGCTTGCAACCTGTCACTAATACACTAGTAAACTTCTTGGCCTGATTGTGCAAAATGTGGATATAGAATTATATACAAGTCTTTTTAGATTTGGTGGTATTTCTGTAGCTCTGCCTACCTCACTCTGGGAATGAAGGCATGATATTATGTATTATGTATAGATATCGATGGTCTCGAAGGCAAGTGGGTAAATGCAAAATTCTGCTTTTTTATGAATAGTAAAAATATTAATTTTGCACCTAGCGCATAAGTTTCCTAGAACATCGATATGATATGATCCTCGGCCATGAGGGACCGACTACTAAGATAATAAGTAGGTAAATACTGATGACAATACAATATTAATACCCTAAATCCCTAAGTTGGCTCACTTTACTTAAAGGAGACATTCCTTAAAAAGAAACAAAACTACATTCATAGATTTTATAAAACTAGCTTGCCTCGCCCGGGAATCGAACCAAGTAAAATTAAAAAAAAAAACAAACACTTTTAGACCTATTCAACGACACCCCACTCTATGGGGTAGACGAGAAAAAAAAAACATCTCCACGTTACGTGTAGGGGAGGTACAATTTTTTCTTAACCATTTTATTTCACCAATTTCTTGGCGTTATTAATATGTATATTCATGACAAATTACAGCTTTCTAGAACCTACTAAGAGTCTCTGAGCTAGGCTGCGGACGGATGGACGGACGGACGGACATAGCGAAGCTACAAAGGATTTTAACATTGAAGTAGTAGGTAGTTTAATAGCCGTGTCAGTTCTAAAAACTTAAAGAAAGCAAATTAGTTTCAAACCTACATCTAAATATGTACGTATGTATGTATATAAACTCTTTATTGCACATAAAACCAAATACACAAACTTAAGATTAACGTGTACAATGGCGAACCTATCCCTATAAGGGATCTCTTCTAGTTAACCTGACTATGACTGAGGAAACTGTACAAGGATAGGCAAGATTACAAAATGTGCACAACAAGTAAATAAACTATTAAATACTTATACAACTAAACAACCAATATACACAAATACAATGAAATACACTCGCGGTCAAATAATACGGGTCAGTGGGCGTTTTTCATACTAAAGAGGCTATTTCGAAGCCTTGGTTCCTCGCCAGGGGATTCTTTTAGTGACATCTGATGATGCATACCCCGAGCATCGATACAGGACTTCCAGTGCCTAGGAAACCCAGCTGATTGAATCTTCGGCTAACGCCGGAATTGTGCATGTTCACAAAAACATCTAAAATGACAATAAAATGTAAGGAAATCCAAATGCTGACCCAAACTCTCTCGCTGTGGTGTTAACTGATTGTGCGATCAGTTAGGTATCTTAAACCTTGTGATCTCCTCTATTGAACCTCGGAGTATCCACCATTTAACCTCACTCAAAACAACCCCTGGCCAGGAATCAAGGCTTCGAAATAACCTCTTTAGTATGAAAAACGCACTCTGACCCGTATTATTTGACCGCGAGTGTATGTATGTAAAAATTTAATAACATTATAAAGATACAAACCATGAAAGTAATTCAAAGAAAAAATACCAAATCAGCGTACCCGATAAACATCGAGTTGTCCGATCTACGATTGTCGAACATCCTGATGTCACTGTTCGATTGCAATCGAGCTAAACCGATAATTGAAGAGATCTCCCAGATCGCTCTGGTATGCATCTGATTGTAGGTGAAATTGTTAATAAGAGGGAACGTCCAATATCCGCGAAGAGCGCTGCACTGTCTTTCGAAATAAATAGAAGGTTTTACGACGCATCCACTAAAGGCAAGTCATAGAAACTGTCATCTATTACAGTGTTTACTAGCTGTATATTAACTGAGAGTCCGTGTGGTTGCCGCGTTAGAATAGTGCCACTCCATGTCTTCCCGTGGATGTCGTAAGAGGCGACTCAGGGAATAAGGGCTTGTAGTATTGTTAAGCGATGGGCTTGCAACCAGTCACTAATACACTAGTAAACTTCTTGGCCTGATTGTGCAAAATGTGGTTACAGAATTATCAACATGTCTTTTTAGAGTTGTTGGTATTTCTGTAGCTCTGCCTACCCCACTCTGGGAATGAAGGCGTGATGTTATGTATGTATGTATGTGTATATTAACTTGCAATTTATGTATGTCCTGGTGGAATCTTGTAAGGAATCTCTGACGACAGATATTTGTTTGATGAGCGCGAATATTTCGTCGTATCCTAGGAAAATGGGCGCGACCATCGTTAATACCGTTTTTTTCTCCTTTCAAAATCGTAATCTACCTACTATACAAAGATATTCAAGTTTTTTAATTAAGCCACAATTGCATTGGCGCCATTTTATCAGGCGAAAGACGCCGCGACTGTCGGGCCGTCTTCCACAAGGTGGCAAAAAGCGGGGCGGGAGAAAGTGTTTAGTTTTGTGATTTTATCATGTCTGAAAACTAAATGAAGCTTTAGATTTGAACCACTTCCCGTAGACCGATTGAGCTGTGGTACACCTACGTAAACTCGATAGGCACCATCGAGCTGGTCTCATAATGAAGTCGAAAGGTGGCGTTAAAGAAAAAAAAATAGAAACTTTAACTTTTCCATTTCGTCACGAAAATTAACGTATCTAAATGAACGACTAATTTTCGTAACGAAATGGAAAAGTTAGTTTCTTAATTTTTGTCCTTAACGATGTAAACTTTTTTGGAAAACGCCCAGTTACGACTTAACGACACGTTAGCTTAGTTAGTGACCTTGTTTACTAAGCTAGTGGTCCCGGATTCAAATCCCAGTAAGGGCAGATATTTGTGTGATGAGCTAGAGTATTTCTTCCCGAGTCTTGGCTGTATTCGGTGTATTTAATTATTTATTTCTCTATATAAGTATATTTATCTTTCTCTAGTACCCATAGTACAAGCCTGAGCTTCGTTTGGGACTAGGTCAATTTGTGTGACATTGTCCCCTGATAATTACGAGTATGTACCTATTATTATACTTACATATGAACAGTGCAAGTTAAATAAAATCTTGTTATAAAACATGTAAAAGGGAGCTTTTCCATTTCGTCACGAAAATAAGCCATACATTTTAATTTTCGTGACGAAATGGAAAAGTTAAACTGTCTTAATTATTATCCTTAACGATGTACACTTTTTTTGAAAACCACCCAAATACCCATCTTAATGGTTGCTAAATTCATAAATCATTTAACGATTAATTTCGTTTTTCAACCAAACTAGGAACCCTTATAGTTTCGCCATGTCCGTAAAACATAGTGGTATAAAACGTAAAAAATAAAAACTGTTACCTCCCCTACACGTAACGTGGGAATGTATTTTATTTCTCGTCTACCCTATAGTGTAGGGTGTCGTTGGATAGGTCTTTCAAAATATTATGGGTTTGCTAAAACAATTTTTCGATTAACTCTATCAAAACTAAGTAGACATCATTAGTTCTTGAGATACAGGCGATTAAACTGTTTATACCTACTATAATCATCTAAGACGGCACCAAATGACTTTAAATAGAAAATTTGTTATTATTTGTTGATTTTTCTGTTTGTAGTACTTAACGGCTTCGGAACCGTACACTGAGCATGGTCCGACATGCTCTTGCCTGGTTTTTTTGCTACATGTGGTGGCGATCATACGCAAACAATATGCACCTATTACAAATTTATCCCACAAGGAAAGATTCCACGGGATGGCACGTAAACTGGCTCACGGCGCCGGCGCATCACGTCTCGTGAGGTAACATCATCCATTGCACTTCTGCACTGAAATCGGGACTGCATTGAGCAAGCGTTCGACTTGCATACTTTTACTTATTGTTATAAAATTTAGATCAACGATGCAGGCAATAATACTAAACTATAAATGCTTTACCCTAGTGACAATTTAGTCTATTTTTAAAAGATGATTTGAAAAAAATATGGTTATAGAGGTTTGTCTCGATAGCGGACAATTTTTTAACATTTTTTTATTTTTATTTACTAAGTCAAAAATAATTGAAAGTACAGACGACGACACTGTCTTGTCAGCACCATCTGCTAGCATTGCCAACGGCGTGTACCTACTGTGTCACAGCAAATCGCCACATGTTCGCGCCCTGAAGCTTCTTAATTCGCTCTATTTAGACTGCAATATTTTTGCGGCTGGTGTTAACTGATGAATGTTTGAGGTTCTGCGAGGAGATGGATGTGTGTCTGTCTTCAACGAATTGTTTATAAATGTGTGGATTAAATATACTGTAATTATTATGCTAGAAACTGTGTACCCAAATTAAGAAAATTTAACTTCTTCCATTTCGTCACGAAAATTAACGTATCTAAATGTACATGGCTAATTTTCGTGACGAAATGGAAAAAGATAAATTTTCTTAACTTTGTCCTTAACGATGTACATTTATTGGAAAGCGCCCTAGTACCTGTTACTGTTTTACTGTGTTATTGTTAGAAATAAATAAACTGTTAACTGACCACCGATAGACTTTGATACGTTGCGATAAGGCTTATGTTCGATTGTAAATGTACAGTTAACAGTGTCTTCGATTGTACTAGTGCCCGGAATCAAGTGATTTTGTTTGTAACCGCGTTTTGTTTTTAAGTCTAGCACTAGCTGTAACGTATTATGTCCATACGGCGTTTAAGCTCTTTAGCTACTAGCAGAATTTTGTATATTCATTTTCGCAGTAATTAATAAACAAAAAAATAGCATTTGAGACAAACCTCTATCAACGATTGGTTGTTTTTTTTTTCAGAACGCCTTTAAAAAAATCCTTTTGTCAATTGCTAGAATTAAGTGGCAGTGGGCGAGGCACACCGTTCGCAGGTCATCTGGACGAGATCCCTTACAGGGATAATTTCGCGTTTGTGCTACTATTATCTTCGTAATCTTAAAATGTGTGCAATGTAATTGTTTAACGGCAATCAAATGGTATATATACATAGTTACAACCGGTCGAATAGACTCGTACGAGCATCAAAGACCGATATTTGATATAATGAAGGCTTACTGACGACCCTCCTTTTATTTGGAATTACATATTCAAAATGCATATTAGTACTTCTTGTATAAAAGTCGACCTTTATTCTGTTATAACATGGCCAAATATTTGATAGCCTACCAAGATATGAATATCAGGGGACCCCATCTGACATAAATTGACCTAGCCAAACTAAGCTCCATCCTTATACATACTAAGGATACTAGACAACTATTCATACATACATACATAACATCACGCTTTCATTCCCAGAGTGGGGTAGGCAGAGCCACAGAAATACCAAAGACTTGTTGATAATTCTGTAACCTTGCACAAGTAGGTTTAGTTGTTTACCAGTGTATTAGTGACAGGTTGCAAGCCCATCGCCTAACAGTACTACAAGCCATTATTCCCTTAGTCGCCTCTTACGACAACTATAAATATACCTAAAATTAAATACTGCTAGTTGCACTGATCACACATGTATTTGCACAAACCGGGAATCGAACCCGGGACTGCTAGCGTCTAAGGCAGAGTCACTATCAACTAGACTTACCGAGTCGTCAACATAAACCGCTTTATTGTTTGTGTAATGTACACAATTTACATTAGTTCCTATTGTACCAACGTGGCATTGTTATAACGTTAAGTGCTTCTTGATCAACTCAACGTTACTTTTAACGATATTAAACGTTTATTAAGCGTATTGTTCAAATATCGATATTCTTTTAAAGCCATTTGTGCCCTTTACCGGATCGTGCGCGTGGATCAAGTGTGTCCATCAATAAACGCAATGATCTATAAAATAAAAGCGATGATTGACGCGTTTTACATGATCATGCGTTATTGACGCAACTATTTATTGTTTCAATTTAATAATGTTAATAGAATTCGTGACTTTGTTGTTAATGTGTAGGTAAGCCTGAGAAGACTAGGGTTATTTTTTCAGCAAGCTACACATTGTTAGGTTGTTCAGTAAATAACTTAATTTCTGAGTCACTGTAGAATTGAAGTAATTAATATAAACTAAGAGACTTATAACGATATGACTCATTGCGTCACTTTGACATAGTCCCATAGGGATCCTAAAATATTGTTGAATGGGCATAGTAGTATTGCCCAGTCAACAGGATTTATTTTGTTTTTTTTTTCTATTTGAAACCTTACAGTAGTCGCATATGATTTGTAGCATCTGACATCTCACCTTGGTAATTAGCAACATTATATAACACGATTTCATTACCGAAAATAATATACACTGTGGCTGGTGGGATACAACTTTTCCAGTTTTTCATTTATTTTAATTTTTTTCAAAAACATGTTTGCCTTTTTTTTTTTTTTTTATTATTATTACTTAGAGTGTATTGTATTTTAGTGTTTTATTTATTTAAATAATAGTTCGTTTTTGTGCATCTTTCGTGTTGCCCACCGTGCTCTCACCGAATGGGCCCTGCGGAAGACCAGCGCTGGCTGTAAAGCTAGCAACATGCTGAGTAGGGTCCATTTCGTGGCAAATTGTGTTTTGTTTTATATTTTTTATTTTGTATGTGCTTTATTTTATTATTATTAATATTTGTCACGAATAAATGCTTAAATGCTTAAAATATTAATTAATTTGAAATGATTTTGATTTAAATGTGGTTACAGAATTATCTAGAAATCTTTTTGTAGTTGTTGGTGTTTTTGTAGCTCTGCCCACCGCACTCAGGAAATGAAGGCCAGATGATTATGTATGTATGTTTCCTTACCATTGGAACGAAATGGTAAGGAAACATACTTCATAGGTTGGTCTAATTGTGGTTATGGTTGGTGCTCATTGGTCAATTCAAATCTACCCCAGCTAACACACTTCTATCCCTTTTCACAAAATCACTCCCAGATTGCGGGAAAGCGAGAAAAAAGATATTACATCAAAAATATAAAGGTTACATTGCGGACTTATGTTGACGGATGATGTATTGATGATCTTGTTAGAAGGTTTTAGTGGTGGTAGGAACCTGTGCAGGCTCCGTCCGGATCGCTACCACCATCTTATCCATTAAGCAACCGCCAAGAAACAGTGTTCGCATTATTGTGTTCCGGTGTGGGGATAAGACAACCGGTGAAATTACGCAACGCATTTGAGGTCTTAGGTTTATAGTCTTGAGAATTTAAAAAGAAAGTCATCATGGTTCATGTCTATGGGTCTCAGATTCCACTTACCGTCAGGTGGCCTGAGTGCTTCTGTGCTTTCTCCTTATCATAAAAAAGTCTCGTTATTTCTAATTTATTCTAAAATATAAACATTAAGAAACGAATAGGCAATCCAAAGGGCTCGTAGCTAATAAGGAACGCAATCAATACCATAGTGATTTAGTTAATGGCACGGAATCAACAGAAGTTACAGCCTAAGGCGAGATGATAAGTCAACGCGGCGTTCGTAAGAAACACGCAATTATGTACAATTTGTTATACTGTAATAAGCGATTTCTTTGAAAAATTGCATTTGTCCTTAGGAAGATTTATGAACCACATCCTAGTAATGTGGGTTATTGTAAAGGCTTCTGCGACGGTGCGGTTAATGTAGGTGGCGGTAACCTTGCCAGGGCTGGAATTCTACACGGTAATAACCATATCGTCTTTGACGTGTTTCCGTATTGTCAACGTTTTGATAACTCTTATGTCATTTACAATAATGGCGACTGTGACATAAACGATTCAAAAACACGTCAAACGCGATATCGTTATAACGCAGTAGAATAGAGGCCGTGGCTGTGAAGTTAATGGTCACAGCGAATCTCGCCGTCAAAACAGATACTTTTTTTATGTTGGGGAGAAGGCACACGAGCACTCAGGCCACCTGATGGTAAGTGGAATCTGAGACCCATAGACATTTGAATTCTCAAGACTATAACCCTAAGACCTCAAATGCGTTGCCAACCCTGAGGACTAAGATGGAATGCCTCTATGCTAGTAATTTCACCGGTTGTCTTATCTCCACACTGGACCACAAAAATGCGAACACTGTTGCTTGGCGGGTGGTTAATGGATAAGATGGTAGTAGCGATCCGGACGGACCCTGCACAGGGTCCTACCACCACTAAAGTCGAGTTTAGCCTAAAAATCGCCGATATGACGGCGATTCTTTCGGAGCAGGTTATCTCTTAAACAGCTCATGAAACCTAGTAGTCCAGGACCCGGCTGCGGTCCTGTAGTTCAGGTATGTTTTTTTTTCCAGGAGTGTTTATTAAGTGTCGTATAGTAAGTATTAGACTTGGGACATCTGCCACCTGGTTCGTTTTCTGGCTATGATGTCATGATTTTTCGTATGAAAAAAGTTTTTTTCTTCAGAAACCTATCGAGTAGGATGTTCTATCAAAGGGCTCCATGAGCTGATTTCAAAAATATACCACAACATTCAGCCAGCAGTTTTTTTTTAAACTCTCCACTCACTCTGGGCTCTACCTGGCAGGAAAAGATAATATAAACGTAATGAAAACAATTCGGAAAATATTAATACTTGCATGTCTAAAATACTTACTAGGACACCTACTAAACATTAGTAGGTAAACTGGTATGATGGTAAGTGGGATCCATTGATGCATTCTCAAAACTACAATGTTAATACTGCAATCCTGAGACCGTAAATTGCCAACCCTTTAAAATAAGATGCCGCAATGATATTAATTTCACCGGTTTCAATCTCATTAGCACTATTGAGTTAGGTAAGTATATATTTCGTAGTATAGATTGATGGGTATGAAAAAAAATTTAGTTACTCGTACTTTACGATAAACGCAGTGTAATAACAGGTCGTTTTACAGTTCCGCAATGGCATACAGAAGGTCAGGACCATACGCATCGCACGACATGTTACATCAAATAACACAAATAATTGACCTCCGCTGATACGAAATATCCAATTTAAGCGTAATTAAGGCCTAATAATGTTTGAAAGACACGCAACTTTATTGGGTCTTTTCTTATTATTAAGGCATTTGAGTGTAATATTGGTTCCATTTTGTAGATTTTATTTGTCAGAGTTCAGAGTTACATACATTACATACATAACATCACGCCTTCATTCCCAGAGTGGGGTAGTCAGAGCTACAGAATTACCATCAACTCCAAAAAAGTTGTTGAAAATTCTGTAATCACATTTTGCACAATTAGGCTAAGATTTTTACCAGTGTATTAGTGACAGGTTGCAAGCCCGTCGCCTAACAGTTACTACAAGCCGCCTCTTACGACATCCACGGGAAGACATGGAGTGACACTATTCTAACCCGGCAACCACACGCATTCAGAGCTACATAAAAGTGGTTAATTAGTGAGTAGGTAAAATAATAATATGGTAATAGAGTTTACCAATTATAAAAAATACTCTTAGAATGTAAATATTTGTACAAGAATAAAATCTATTTCATCCTATTTAAACTAAAAATATAATTTTATAAAACTCTAGTTTTATTTTATTCACGTAACTTTAGCTTAGTTTTAATTGAGGTTATATTAGTGTTATTACATTATGTAGTTAGGGATAAAATGATGACCTCAAGGTTCGTTATATTATGATACTTTATGTACCCATACGTGTAATTTAAAGGCCAATAAGGCAAATGGGTGAGGACCAAAAAGTTGGATACAAACAACGAAGGCAAAAAAAATCCGTTGTGTGACGAAAAGTATACATATTCGTACAATTGTATGGTTAATTATCGACGCACAACGGATAAGATTAATAGAAAATTGAATTGTTTGAGTTAGCGTGTCCAACTTGGTCCTTACCCAAATATGAACATGTCTAATTAACAATAATCATGATCAACATCAGCTTAGTATCAATCTACCAAAATACCTCCAGCTGGCTAAGACTATGGACACCGTCATAAAACAACTCAAAAATAAGGAATGTGTTAAGACCCTTGAATCCTTATGTCTATGATATCTCAAATCTGAAGCCATATCTTGAGTGACAACTCAACAATCGCAAGAGTTCTCGCTCACGTTTTTGTCCAGGAACTTCTGATTCGTTCCGGTGCCTACTTTGTATACGTTCGTCACACCTTTTTGTTCTTGGTGATTAAAATTATACATTCTATCGATTGTATTTAAAGGTTATAATTAAAAGATTGAAAAATGACTAACGGATAAACAAATGGCCTCCCGAGTCCCCAGGTTTTCGCTTAAGGACTAATACCAAACATAAAATGCACTCTATCGTTAATTCGACAAGGTTGCAATTGCAGTGTTACTGAAACCGTATGTTAGGTGGGTTAATACACAATATAATGAAAAGGTAAAAATCTGGTTTAATACCCCAGTTTCCAGTAAAACAAGTATATACCTATGTATAACTACCTACTCGAACGGGGCCTATTTCTACAGACAACGTACAGGATAAACCGGTGGGTCAAAGAGCATTAAATTTGAAACAGAAGCATTAACCCAAATTTAAGCTTGCATTTTTCTGGAATTTGGAATTGAATTTGTTGATCACGAGTATCGCATCGAAGGAAATTATCAAGATGAATTAGATGTGTCATTGAGATAATTTCAATGCAGCAAGACTACTTACAAAACTAGTTTCACTAATGACCGAACTGACAGACGAAAATAATCGCTACTTGACTAAGTTACTAGTATCCTAGTCTGTGCAAGCCTTAACAGAAAAAAAAGATAGGATAGTGAAAAACGTGCCAATGTTAAAATAAACAAATTAAAATGTGAGCATATTAAAACTATGTTAATGTAATCCATATCCATATCCATATTTGATGTTCTTTTGTACATCATTTGCAAATAAAGTAGTTCATATCCATGGGCGTTTACAAATTATTTGAATCACAGGTAAAAAAAAATATTAATTAGTAAATGCCCTATCTCTAATAGATTCACATCTTTAAATGGTAGTCTACGAGTAGATATTGTTTTATTAATATGATGCAGTGCGATATCGTCATCGTAGACTGGGTTACGCCTAGAAATTAGCTAGAATACATTTAAGGTTGACCTATGAGCCATAGCTAAGCATGACTCATTGTGTCGAGCAGACTAATTTCTATGAATAAAATTAGTATTACGTAGGCAGCTAAAGGGCTTTTTAACGTCATACATTGTAAATACATATTTATAATAGGAACCTGGGCCTCTATTGGGTTACTTGGGTTCTACTGGGTGGGCTGGGTTATACCTTTGACGACACGCTAGCCTAATTAGTAGTGACTCTGCCTTCGAAGCTAGGGGTCCTGGGTTCAAATCCCGGTAAGGGCAGATATCTATGTGATGAGCACGGGTATTTATTCCTGAGTCTTGGATGTTTTCTATGTATTTAAGTATATATTTATCTATATAAGTAAGTTAATCGTTGTCTATTACCCATATTTAAGCCTATAGTTTAGTTTGGGACTAGGTCAATTTGTGTGACATTGTCCTGTGATATTTATTTTTATTATATTGACGCGTTTTGTTATTGCTGAAAATCGGCCGTCATTACTGCCAAGTGAATCAAAACGTTCACAACCCCAAAACACGTCAAAGAAAATGTAATTTTAGCCCATTAGAATAGACACACGGAACTTCCGGTGAAACCGGTGAAATTACTAGCATATAGGCATTCCACCTTAGTCCTCAGAGTTGGCAACGCATTTGAGGTCTTAGGATTATAGTCTTGAGAATTCAAATGTCTATGGGTCTCGGATTCCACTTACCATCAGGTAGCCTGAATGCTCGCGGGCCTTCTCCTTATCATAAAAAAGAGCTTTAAATTTTGTAAGTAGGTACAAGAAAAACAAATTGATTGATGGACGGTGTAGATTCAGATTGGTATGTCTTAAAATGAAACATGTCAAACATGTGTACCTAACACTCCAATAAACCAATAAGAAATCGAGCCCAAGAAAGTTCCAAATAAAGAAGACACTAATTAAACTAACTAATTAATCACACTGACTTTATACAATAAAAATTAAATACTTAGTTAATAATTCTAGATAAACTGGTCATCTCAGAGCTTATACGGTTCAACCGATTTTCGTAATGTACCTACCGAGTTCTAACCCCCGCGGTCTCCATGTATGAATGAGTTTTTCTAACTTAAGTACATTACCCGATGCTCTTACGGTGAAGGAAAAACGTTGTGAGGAAATCTTCACATTCGAACAGCTGAGTGTGGAAGAGGGTAATTGCACAAAAGATCCTAAAGAGGGGTCGAAGTGCATCCGATAGAGCTCAACTGGGTACGTATCATAATTCATAATATATAAAGTTCAAAATAAATAATGGTCATAATATACCTATATAATGATTTGGTTTCTGGAACCTCAAGATATTCAGGATTTTTATAAAACAAACCTAACCTAACCTAATGGGTTCTGTGTAATGACGTTTTAAAAAATCCTAAAATAGAAACGGTTTCAAAAAAAAAAAAAAAACAGTTATGACCACTATGTGTTATGACCGATTATGTATTTTAAACTTTATATATTGTGATACGATACAGCTCTACTGTACACACAGATGCACATTAAAAACTAATAACATATAACACCCTTCTTTTTTCTTCAGGTGTAAAAAATGCACCGCAGTCACTTCCATGACGACACGGTGGCCTAGTTGGGAGTGACCCTGACCGAAGCCAGCGGTCCTGGGTTCAAATCCCGGTAAGGGCAGATATTTGTGTGATGAGCGCGAATATTTGTTCCCGAGTCTTGGATGTTTTCTGTGTATTTAAAGTATTTATCTTCTAATATATAAAATTCTCGTGTCATGGTGTACGTTATTGAACTCCTCCGAAACGGCTCGACCGATTCTTATGAAAATTTGTGTGCATATCGGGTAGGTCTGAGAATCGGACAACATCTATTTTTCATACCCCTAAGCAACAAAAAAGAAAAAAAAATGCAGCGGGCGAAGCCGCTGGCGGGTCGCTAGTTTCTCTATATAAGTATGTATATCGTTGTCTAGTACCCATAGTACGAGTACAAGCCTAGAGCTTAGTTTGGGACTAGGTCAATTTGTGTTACATTGTCCCCGGATATTTTTTTATTTATTTATTAAAGCGCCTAATCCACATTTGTCACCAAATATAAGTAATTTCCGTCAAATTCTCAACCACTTTTTCCCTCGTAATCAAACAATAGAATCATATCGATTCTGATCGATTTTTTACTCGATAGCGCACAATCGACTCCATAGTCAATGCTAGTGTGTCGTGCATAATGGGCAATGAACTTATGATGTGGGATAATAGCGGGTCTGGTGCCAATCAATGTTTGAAAAGTAATCACGTCATAACTCATAACACCTATTGTATGGACAAAGCCTTTGTGTTGGGATTTCATAGGAGCTGATGCTATATTGACGGTAGAACCTTGTGCAGTGTTCCACCGCGGTGTCTAGTGGGTTTAAATACCTGGGTCATACACAGATTTAGGCTACCATCTTTCCTGTGGACACAAAAAGTTAACGTTTTTAAGGCCTCATTTTCTGGCTAAGCCCATTCCCGCAAAAACGCCGTCAGGACTGCTTTAGACCTATCATATAAAAACATAACTTATATACACACAAGTTTTTAACTATTAACCACAGGAGGGACAACTTTTGTTTTTAAGAGTGTGTATGACCTACCTTCCAAAGTCAAAATATATATATGCGGGAAGGTATTTGCTTTAAGTTTTTATTACATTATAAGTAATACAACCATGCCATATTTTAACTTAATAGGTTCTGCCTGAAGTTGCTAAGAAAAATGCTGTGACTGACAGAATCTCAACATAAGGGTTACATTTCTATTATTTTAGTACGGAACCCTAAACAGTATGATCTTGATTTCGACTCGTTTGTACGTATTTTTGGTTTGCAAAGCATGCAGGTATTTTGTTACAACCACTTGTAAAAAACGGAACGTGTTGTCCTAACGTTTTCAGGGTTTATTTTATGTATCGTGTACAGTCACTAAAATTAATTTAGGACCCATCTTAGGTACAAAGTCAATCTGCAATCTACGTCAATAAAGTTGAGTTTGTTGTAAGTTACTTGACAGTCCTGTACAGTCAACCAATTTGATTCCTAGGCCAACATGGACTATGTCAAATTGACCTTGTTAACCAAAACATATGAAACCTCTTATAATTTGATTTAGGTACAACGTGAGGTTGACAAAGTCCATAGATAGCGGCCTAGGAATCAAATTGGTTGACCGTTTGCAAGATTCTTTGCATGAGAATGAAAACAAGATGCATATTGAGGAAACGTTGTAAAATGTGTTTTTATTGGTTTATATAATATCCTGACTTTTCATGATAAGTGTAACATAATGTTCTATTTATTTCACAATTAAAAAGGTACTTTCATTGCCGATTAGTTAAGAAACACACATTGCGATGCGTGTCATACAATTACATAACTCGAATTCGCTCACCTATGACACGGACGGACAGACGTTCGTAGGAAATCTCACATTAAAGTATCATTTGCGTGTGCGCCTGCGCCGCCACAATTACACGTTGCCAATGGAACGGTAACGGCGCGGGGCGTGTCGGCTGAAGGTTCCAAAGGTTCCGTGGATTACTGTTTGTTTATTTAAGTAGATTTAGTAGGAAGCGGGAGTTTTATTTTAACTTGTCATATCCCGTCTTTCTTCATAAGAATATTGTTGACGTTATAGTAGCTTTTACTATCAAGTGAATAAGAGTTAAACAATATTAGAAAGAAATAAATTGAGATCTTCATCTTTTTTGTATGTGTGGTGTGAAACTGATTGATGGGTCATACACAGATTTAAGTAACCGTCGGTCCGGTGGACACACAGAAAGTTAATGTTTTTAAGGCCTAGTTTTCTGGCTAAGCCCATTCCCGCAAAAAGCCGTCAGGACTGCTTTAGACCTATCATATAAAAACATAACTTATATGCACACAAGCTTGTAACTATTGACCACAGGAGAGACAACTTTTGTTCTTAAGAGTGTGTTTGACCCTGATAGAGTAAGGAATGAAAAGTTCAAAGAGATGTGTGTACTGAAAGAAGATGTAGTGATTGAAAAGGGCATGCTTCAATGGTTTGGTCCTAGAGTAGAGTTGTTGGTATTTTTGTAGCTCTGCCTACCCGATTCTGGGAATAAAAGCGTGATGCTATGTATGTATGTATCCCGAAAAAATATGCGAGTAGTGATACACGACTTCTACGAGGACGGAGTCGCGGGAAACTACTACTGTATAATAAATTCTGGTTTATGTCCGTGTGTCACAAAAAACTCACAATAACCGAAGCTAAGTGAAGGTGGCGAAATTAAATTCTTCAAATACAAGTTACATACATAAAACATCACGCCCTCATTCCCAGAGTGGCATAGGCAGAGCTACAGAAATACCAACAACTTTAAAAAGACTTGTAATAATTCTGTAACCACATTTTGCACAAACAGGGTAAGATGTTTAGTAGTGTATTAATGACAGGTTGCAAGCCCGTCGCCTAACAGTACTACAAGCCTTTATTCCCTTAGTCGCCCCTTACGACATCCACGGGAAGACATGGAGTGGCACTATTCTAACCCGGCAATCACAAGGAACGACACACTCACTACGAGTAGTAACATTAGTTTCGGAATTAGAAAAACTTCAACAGGTATATTGAATAAAAGCCAATTGTATTTCGTATTTTTTTGAAATAATTTAGTCGTAGATTTATGAAATCCAGTGGGTAAACACGACAAACTTAATCAAGGAATAAGGACAGCATCAAAACCTTTATTCATAGCCAGCAACCAATAGCTTTTCTACAGAACATGTTTTTTTTTTTAATACGGTACCTTAAAAAATGCTTTGAAATCAATCACATAACATAATTAACACCAATTCCCAATATTACTCGCTCCAATATAGCAGTTATATGTATTTTTTCTGAGTTGTATAATTTTGTGAGGCTGTATAGGTTATGTCCATGAAATACTAACTTTTTGACGTTCATCTATAAAATTACTTATTAAATAATAACGTGGGAAGGGGTGTCGGAGATGCAATTATCCATTTTATTTTGAAACTATTGCATTGACTACCGAATTCACTTGCACGCAAAGTTCATCTATTATGATATGACATTTGACATATCAAACCTTTTAATATATTATTTTTTTAATGTAACGGTAACTCTTTGTGTACCTACTACCTACAGTAGAATGAATTCCTAGGCCACCATGGAACTACGTCAAAATGATGCAGCTAGTCAAACCATGAGAAGTCTCTTAGGATTTGATTGATGACGTGACTTCGACATAGTTTCACAGACATGCTAGAAAAAAACCCGTAGACGATGTTAAAAACAGGGCATACAGCCAATTTTCTGAATTAAATTTAAGGTTGAAATATCAGGGGACAATCGCATGCAAAATGACCTTGTCCCAAACAAAGCTCTAGGCTGATACTAGAGCTCATTACACGACCATTTGCCCTTACTGGAAACCTTACTTAGGACAACACCAAATACCAACTAAACTAATCGCGTCAATCGGTTCTATAGTCAACAAGAAACCCTTGTTTAACTCAGAGTACTACAAAACTGTAATTTGGCTTAGTTATACATTTACATTAATCCCGACAAAATTGTAAAATTTAATCATGAAAGAAATTATTAAACTCGAAAAGTGTAATTTTACAGCCAAAACCACAAGTATGACGACTTTAAAAGCGACCAAATAGACTTGATTGGTTCTTGAGATACAAGCGCCTAAAATTTATCTAAGACGGTAAATCACCAAATAGGTACTGAACACTGAGCATGGTCTCTTGCGCGCTTTTGTAAATGTTATTGGCACTAGAATCTAGTATAGAGTCTGGAAAACAAATTGGACCTGACGTCCTCATTGACAAGCTCCGTTTCATTATGTATTGTTACCAACTTTTAATTGATGTAATCATCCCGTCAAGTCAGGTGCGCCGTGTCAGCCACTTTGCCGAACTGTACTAAAATGTAATACGCCCGACCTCCGACCCCGGCGTAATCGTGTTGCCCAAATATGTAATTAGACGAAAACAGATACGACACTTTGCTTTTCATTTGTAACAGGTATAATCATAGCATCAAGTTTAAAGATGACTAATGTGATACAATACTAGTAGATACAGGTAATATTACTAATAAGAACCGTGTGGTTGCCGGGTTAGAATATTGCCGGTGTACCCTTGTTTTGTCGACAACCTTTTCATCGAATATTATTTCATCGACAACGATTCATCGAAACTTTAGTACTAGTAATATTGTTTGGCGTAATTTTATTTCCACTACTATTTATTTAAATTTATCTTACTACGTGGAAATACTAATCAACGAATACTACTTAATCGCTGATTTGTTACAGCTACAAAACATTGCAATTCATTTCTTCGACGTATTACTTTAATAAATTTTTATAGGTCCTATGAGGCTTTCAAAGTAGGTTAGGTTAGAACTGCGACCCCCAAGAAAACGAACTGTTGACAGAAGTGGGTTAGGTTAGATTAGAACTGCGACCCCCAAGAAAACGAACTGTTGACAGAAGTGGGTTAGGTTAGGTTAGAACTGCGACCCCCAAGAAAACGAACTGTTGACAGAAGTGGGTTAGGTTCGGTTAGAACTGCGACCCCCAAGAAAATTAACTGTTGACAGAAGTGGGTTAGGTTAGGTTAGAACTGCGACCCCCAAGAAAATGAACTGTTGACAGATAGCATGACACATTACTATTATTAAATTATATCAATGGTCAATCATAACACACACAGCTATAATCGCTTGCGTTTAGTTTTGATAGCAAAATATTACCAATTGAAATAATTTTATGCGGAATAAATATTATTACAAGTAAAAAAAAACAAATAAAAAAACCCGAAATGATTAGTCATGATATGAATTTGATTGAAATAAGTCAACTACCAATTAAAAGACCTCGTTTCAAATTACCTAGTATTGAGTCCTCGACGCAATGAGTTGTCGATGAAATGAAAATACTTGAAACGTTGTCTTTGAAATAGTATTCGATTAAAAGTTTGTCGGCAATTCAATGATAAACCAATATTGCCACTCCATGTCTTCCCGTGGATGTCGTGAGCGGCGACAAAGGCTTGTAGTACTGTTAGGCGATGGTCTTGCAACCTGCCACTAATACACTGCCAAACATCTTAGCCTGACTGTGCCAAATGTGGTTACAGAATTATCAACAAGTTTAGAGTGGTCGGTATTCTATAGCTATGCCTACCCCAATCTGGGAATGAAGGCATGTCGTTATGTGTATGTATGTATGTAATAACCATCGGAACATATTCCGAGGAACGGTATGGTAGAGTTGTCATCCATCCTGGTTTCCCCGGATTTGTCCTAGTTTTGAGGGCGTCCGAAGAGCGTCCGGGCGGGGTATGTATAGTATAGTCCGGGTTTAAATGTTTTGAAGTCACCGGTCGCCGCCTCATAATTGTTTATTCTATCACGTAACTATAATAAAAACACTGTTGACATGCTCAGGTTCCACGCTCCAAAATCTATGGTCTCCGCGCTTCTAATCCTGGTTCCCAGATTTTAGAAATGGCAACCCTAGGTATAAATAAATAAATATCAGGGGACAAACTCACACAAATTGACCTAGTCGCAAACTAAGCTCTCGGCGTGTACTATGGGTACTAAACAAGGATAAACATACTTATATAGAGAAATACATACTTAAATAAACAGAAAACGTCCAAAACTCAGGAACAAATATTCCCGCTCATCACACAAATATCTGCCCTTACCGGGATTTCAACCCAGGACCGCTGGCTTCAGGGTCACTCCCAACTAGGCCAACGTGTCGTCGTGTCATGTGTGTTTGTCGCATGGTCAATACTTGTCGAGCGTGCCATCGCCCCGGTGAGTCACTCAGACATATCATTTCCAGTTGTTCAAATTTGACCAACGATGAGTACTTACACAGACATAACCTCCTATCCAGGATCATCCATTACGACTTGGCCTTCGATACGATTTTGTTGAGTCCGAAGTGCCGTACTATGGCGCCGTTTCTCGAAAATGGCAGTGCAACGCTCTATGAGGGTCGATCTATCATCACGGACAAGACTATTGTCGCCAATAAGCCTGATATAGTAACAGTTCGAATCCAACCCCGAGCAGTGATTGTTGACGTCACTGCCACTCTTGACAATAAAGTTGTTAAGGTTGCGAAGGACGAGCTCAGCAATTTCCTTTGAATTGACCGCCATCTAGGATGTTGACTTGATGGTCAGAAGATTCTCGACCAACACCTAACACCTACACTATACTCTCTGGACAGCTGGATCAAGGGACAGATACAGAGAGCAGTCTGTACCCCTAGAATGGCGAATATTGCTAGGACGTTCCTTTTACTGCAGCTCTAACTACCGGTATCTTGAGCCCTGCTGCCAGCGGCGGCACCCCTACGCCTATGAGAATTATGGGTACTAGTCAACATTTTTTATATGAGAGGGAAGCGAACGAGTACGCGGGTTACCTGATGGGAAGTAGGTAAAAGTAATCACCATCGCAAACACCGGATACACAAGAAGGGGTTTCTCTCAACAAAGTAATGATGGAATTGGGACATACGACTTCTGTTTTTTTTTGTTTTATTGCACGTCACTTAAATAAGGTACATATTATTAAATGACAGGCAAATAAAGTGCGCACACAGAATAAAAAAAAATGCACAAACGAACAGGGGTTTCCAAACTAGGCTAAGCCTGTAACCATTAACCATTAGAAAAATAAACTGAAAACAGAGTATAACCTAAAATATATATGTATGATGGTACGTATATACAGGGCGTCCCACGGCTATGCTACATGGAAGGAAAGTACTGTACATTTAAGTAGGAACATTTTACTGAAAGAAGACATTATTTTTATTTAAAAAACAATTTAAACTGCATTCATACATATTTAAATAATTACATGGTTGAACCGGGAATCGAACCCGTTACACGAGGTAAATAATTACCCTGTATCTTTATCATACCGATCGAAAGGCTTCATCATTAGGATTATTTTTTGTTAAATAACATAGTGTCAGAAATAAAAGGAAGACCATGAATTTTAACATTTGATATGAAATTATGTTCAGAAAAATGAAAAGCTGAGATGGAGAGATAGATAGATTTAGATATTTTATGGGGTTATTTCAAAAATTTAGTTCACAAGAACCAGTATGAAAGTGTCCACGAGCTACAAACAGAACTTAGACGTATTATTACATTTATCCACCACAACAAGATCAAAAAATCGACAGGGAGCGAAATAATCAAAAAAAATAGCTATGAATGCAGTTTAAATTATTTTTTAAATTAAAGTAATGTCTTCTTTCAGTAAAATGTTCCATCTACAATATTCAAGGTACTTTCCTTCCATGTGGCATAGCCGTGGGACGCCCTGTAGATATAGGTACTACGAGTAGGATAGCATGACGGTATGCCAGTGGTACTTAAATCCCACAAAATCTCTGTAAAAATACCACAACCGAGAGTTGTGGCCACGGACACATTCAACATGTTATGTAATGAAAGCGGGATTTTGAAATTAGTGTTCTTTCTGCCCGACTGCGGAGAAGCTCAAGAGGAAGGTTATGTGTTTGACCTGTATGTATGTTCCTGGCGTGGAACACCTTTTCCAATATTCAACGAATAAGTACATCGCTCTTACAATTTTATATAGATTATAAAGCTTGGTTTTCGCTTTTCAGTTTAACTACAACTTATTCAAAGATACAAACAAAAAAAAACAGAAAAACAAAAAACACAAGTAATTAACTAAAACTAAATACAAACATGAAATAAGTTAACTTATTATTATTCAGTTGATATTTCTATTGCAGTCGGGTTTTTTTTTAAATAATTTATTTCATACTGACAGCAAGTTCCACAGCAAACTGCAAGATTGACTAAAGGTTTCAACATTTTTTTTTTAATATTATTAAATTAAATAAAACAGATCATAATATTAGATAAATTTACATACTTACGCGTTAATGTACGCAACAATTGTTTAAAATAGTTTTAATTAAGTAGATGATTTTTATCTAAATTAATCAGATTGTTTTACCTATTTTTTTAAAATGTATAAGGCAATCTCGCACTTAAATCACACTCACTCACTCATTCACTGTTATGTAGTTCTGTGTGTGTGCTGAAACTTACGATGACATGACTCAAGTATAGGATAAGGTAAGGGTTGCATAAATCTGGCCTCATTACAGCGTCCTTATTAAACTCTCCGTAACAAGAGGTCACGGGATCGCCGCGTGCGCATATGAGATCCACTTAGAGGACGACGGTTCACGCCGGCGGCCAGACAAACGATCTACGCTTGAAATGTATAAAGTCGTTAACTGTCCGAATGTGAGTGTTACGTTTGTCTTAGTATTTCACGTTACAGTGATCACATACAGTCGTATCCGGCATACAATATTATTACTTTGGAGTTGAGAATCACATATTGTAACAATGGAGTTCCAGCCTTATACAAGAAATTTACTGTTGTTCACTTCTCATACTCGTAAAGTCCTTCTTTATGGGCATAGGCTACATAACATCGCATTTATGCACTATTTCATAAATGGATAAAATGGTCTGTTTTATGCCCTTGTTGTACAACCTACTTTTTCGTTGTCTTTTTATTTTTAGTAGTATTTTAAAATAGCACAACATTCAAGCGTCAAGTTTAGTATGATTATAGTACAAACTCTGAATAAAAACCGAAAGCTTAAATATTACAAATTAAGTGAGTTGGGCTGGGGCTGATCGAATTCAAATCGAAATATAATAATTACTTCTGTGCGGCGGTAAGGAACCCTCGGTGCCCGAGTCTAACTCGCACTTGACCGTTTTTTCAAGTATTAACTAGTGTATACAAATATCTTGCCAATAGTACAGCCTAGACCTTTAGCCTAGCCTTTTAGGTCCGTGTGCCGGGTTAGAAAAGTGCCACTTCATGTCTTCCTGTAGATGTCGTAAGAGGCGACTAAGGGAATAAGGGCTTCTAGTACTGTTAGGCGATGGGCTTGCAACCTGTTTTTAAACTGGTAAACATCTTAGCCTGATTTTGAAAAATGTGGTCACAGAATTATCAACAAGTCTTTTCACAGTTGTTGGTATTTCTGTGTAGCTCTGCCTACCCCACTTTCGGAATAAAGGCGTGATGTCATGTAGCCTAGACTGTACTTAATCATATTCCATACCAATATTACAAATGTGAAAGTAAATTTGTCAGTTTGTTACGCTTTCACAGCCAAACTACTGATTCAATTACGATGAATTTTGGTACAAAGATAGCTTGAACTCCGAGGAAGGAGAAAGGTTTTAGAAGTATAAATAAAGTAGGTGTTGCCCACCACCTAGTTTATTTATATTTGTATGGAGAAGCGACTCGCGTGGTGAACTTTTTTCATTTCGCCCTATTAAGATGTAATATATTGTTATTATTTTTGATAGTAACTTTAATGCTTTAATCGTGTGGTCATTAAATAAATTGTATGTATATTGATGTGCGAAAATGTTATTATAGTGGTTAAGCTAATATATACAAGATGTGCTAAATGCCTTGGCATTTGTGTGATGGTATTACACGATGAAGGGGTTCATCACTCTATTATTAATAAACTTGCTTCTACACGCGACTTCGTGTGCGTCGATTTCGATTATCCCTATTTCATCGAACATTTTTTTTTCTATGTGTTAATCCAGGGTTTCAGCTATCTCTATTTTAGATTTCATCCAATTCCGTCCTGGGGGTGATTCTCTCAAAACAGCGCTGCGTCGACCTCGAAGGTGAAGTTGTATCCGGCTAGTTTAAGAAGTCTTTATTTTCTATCGCTCAAAATGTATAGGAAGACAGTTTACCACGTGGTTTATCATAACGCACGAGAATGTCATCCTATACATTTTGTGTGATAGAAAAGAAAAACTTTTTTATCCTTTGCATCTTGGCTATGACCCAGCCCGACTGGAACACTCGCCTCAAGATGAGTCAAAAATGACAGGTTTCTATGGCTTTAATAAAGAGTATTTGATTGCTTTAGGTATTGGTTTTGGCATGTTATCGTCTAACGTTATGATAGCTCTTATTAACTTGACAGTAATGGCGGCCGAGTTAAAAACAATACGGTAAACAGGTAAATGGATTTACCCAGTAGTATAGAGGCCATGGTTAAACGAATAACAGTTCTTTTATAAATTAATATGAATAAGTTTAATTCTAACCGAAAAGCTACTAAGTTAATACTGTTTACTTCGCAATGCATAAGTAGGTAAGTAAGGATATTCGAAATAAACTTAATTTGAAAGCTCAGCGTAATCTGCAGCTGTCAGAGGCTTTAATAGGTACCGCTAGGCCTACAAGCTTATCTTTGACATTTAACTTTCTATATTTTAAGTACTTATTTTGGCTACCTTCGCGAAATAGGATAATTGCAGAATAATGTTAAATGCGAATGAGTTATGGTGTTCATATCTACTGTTATCAAAGATTAAATGTTTAAATTGGCCTCAATTTGACATTCTCCAATAGATTAGGGTGCTTCGAGAAATAATTTTGCGGCTGCCAAATAACTGTGTCAACTTCTACAAGCTTTTACTTAACTTCCACTGTTCGTGTTTATGTAAGTTGTCCGTTTTAAATTTTAACCTGTTCCCGTTAATGGAATGGGCTGAAATTTAGATGACATATGTAAACCCGATGACAATGCAATATTATGGTATTTAAGAGTTGATCCGATGCTGGAGTCGGAAGTTGGCGACAGGATCTCCGCTATACTTAACGTAGACCGACGAAGCTGATATTGATTTTGCAAAAATAAGTACAGTCCAACAAAAGCTCGTCCCGAAAACGATTGTATTGACAGAAACTTACCTCTGGTCCTGTGGTGGCCGGGTTAAAATAGTGCCACTCCATGTCTTCCCGTGGATGTCGTAAGAGGCGACTAAGGGAATAAGGCCTTGTAGTACTATAAGGCGATAGGCTTGCAACCTGCCACTAATACACAAGTAAACTTTTTGACCTAATTGTTCAAAATGTGGTTACAGAATTATAAACAAGTATTTTTAAAGTTATTGGTATTTCTATAGCTCTGCCTACCCCACTCTGGGAAACATCACAGTTATGTTATGTACTTATTTACCTGAAGTAACTTAATCATCTAAGTATATCGGGTACGAATTTGCTACTAACAAAATGTATTCCACTTTAACCTGAGGTGTTTGTCCACTAAAAACGGGTCTCTGTCTAACGGTTACTCGAGCAAGTTAAGTGATAATGTTTTAAGTTTACACGCTAGTTTAAGCTACCTATAGAGAATCGCCATTAAATGTTGTATGTACGCTCTGACCAGACAACTATGCGCGCTGGTTATTAATTCGTCCATCGATTTCAGAGGCGAGTTGGTAAAACAACTCTAGAGAATCCCCTACCTAAGCCTATAGCCAAGTGACGATAGCGTTTGCGCTTGTAGAAGCGCTAATATGTTCCCTTTCTGAACTAGTAATCGAGAGCGACACGGATAGTGTCGTAGCGTTAACGTTTGTAGAAACGAATTCCGCTTGGCTATAGGCTCAGTAACTAAAGCTAACCGCGATTGCATTAGAAACCCTGTCATTCATATTGTCTCTAATCTCGTGGTGGTAACTTGATCCACGCGTTCGTAGACTTTATGTGGATGTATGTACCTATGTCCTTGGTGTAGTGTGACTAAGGACATGCATAAGTATAAAGTTTTTACGTACTTACGGTCCCCGCTTAAAACAAAGATGATGTAATTACGCTGCTCTACCAAGGTCGAAATCTGTACGTATTTATAAGCACTGCCGGGTCAACCAGTGTTTGTTATATGATGAATTCACTGCTGAGTTATTTAAAAGATAAAAAGTGCAGGAGCTCTACTGGAAATTGTTTTAGGCCTTTTTTGCTTTGATACGAAAAGGAAATACATACATACATATCATCACGCCTTCATTCCCAGAGTGGGGTAGGCAGAGCTATAGAAATACCAACAACTCTAAAAAGACTTGTTGACAATTCCGCAACCACATTTTGCACAGGTGGGCTAGTATGTTTACCAGTGTATCAGTGACATGTTGCAAGCCCATCGCCTAACAGTACTACAAGCCCTTATTCCCTTAGTCGCCTGTTACGACATCCACGGGAAGACATGGAGTGGCACTATTCTAACCCGGCAACCACACGGGCAAAATAAAAGGAAATATTTAACGAAATTTTCATACTAACCTATTTAGATAATCCTGTGTTGGATAGACCAGCCAACCTCTATCTAAACTTATAGTAAAAAAAAAACCCGACGAATTAAGAACCTCCTCTTTTTTAAAGTCGATGATGCTCGCTGGTTTAGAAGCCTGTTCACTACCCAAACTATATCTCTCAGGAAATGCAGACAAAGGAAGCGAATTCGACTCTTAAGCAGTTTGCAATAAAAAAGAAGCAGCGAAACGCTTTGTGCGAACAAATTTTATTTCGAGAGCGTAAGGGTGAAGCCGTTTCGACAGTATAAGGGTAAAGCAACCATACCCTGTAGAAGCAATCAGGGCTAAAACCAAGTGATTTCGGAGGCGCAGAGGTCATGTTGCGCCAGATATTAAGGCAGTGTAGAATGCACTTGTAATATGCGCGGCAAGCTTGAACGATCGCGATGAGCAAGTGTAAATTGCCCGCGTTTATGTGTACTTTATGCGGCTAATCTTTGGGTGAGTAAGATGGCGCTTGTCTTGTTTTACTTTCGTATTTTCTTTCTCTTACTTCACTTTTGTTTTTTTTATGTATTTTACCCGAAAGACCGCTGGAACGATTTGATTTTTTATGTATGTAATAAAATAAATGTTTTAAAAAACTAAAAACCGTACTCAAAAATCCAGAAATAACGTCTTTTATAATGATAGCTAATGATACCCACTATATTATTAACCAAAAGCTAAATTCAGTTGGACTGACCCCTATCCCCCCTACCCTATCATTTTAAAACAAAAATATTTCTATTTTTAGAAGCTTTTTGAACTTGTTTCGATTGTGAAACTTGTGTCGTTCGTATATTGGTCATCCCGTTTCAAATCTTGCAAGTTAAATTTGAACCAAATCCCGTGATCCTGATGGCCTGAATATGGATTTCATATGTTAACTCGAAGACAATGCAATATTATGGTATACCATACAAACCACACCATAGGATCTCTGCTGTAATTAACGTAGTCCCACATAATTGGGATTATTTAGTTTGGTCTCGATGATGACTGTAATAGCCAAAAGCAGTAAAATAATTGGTCTCGACCAATGCCTTAAATGATTTGAAAACATGCTGTAACGGGGCAAGATTTAGACAGAGGCTAAGGACTTTAATGCATCAGGGTCATACAAACTCCTAAAAACAAAAGGTTTTTTTCCTGTGGTCAATAGTTAAAAGCTAACTAGGAATAGGCTTAGCTAGGAAATTAGGCCTTAAGTTAACTTCCGGCGTGTCCACAGGAAAGACATCCTAAATCTATGTATGACCCATCAATTCCATACTGGAGTATGGAACGTTAGAATAAAGTGTTAAAAATAAAAGTGTGTTCTGTGTGACTCAAATCCCTTTATTACTAAGCCACTTAAACCCCGGGTGGCTGTCATTTTAATAATTTCAATGTAATAGGTTATTTTTATTTGACACTAGTTCCCGGTACTGCGTGTTAGCTCCAGAGTTGAGAGGTGCGGTATCTTAGCGATGAGTCGCCGTGTCGCAAGTGTCAAGCGATGAGTGACGCGCGTTATCAATCGCAGTCAGCGCGCAGATGCGCCTGCGCTTACCAGAGAGGCGCTCGCCGACGAAAGTGTTACCGAAAAAGCTTTTATTTAAATTTGTATTTTTTTTTTTCAAGTATTTCGTATTTTGACGACAGTTTAGTCTAGGTAATTGTAATATAAGTAACAAGCTTACGTGTCGCCTGGGCCCCTGGCAGTGTCAATGCCTACGAAGCTAGCGGGCTCCGGGTTCGATTCCTAGTAAGGGCCTTTAGAGCCTTTAGTAGTACCTTTAAAGCCTTCAAGCTTAGTGAAACCTGTGTCGATCTGTGTCAGATAGTCCCCAGACTATTTAGTCCTCTATTTTTTTTTGCGTTACATATATTCTTGGAATACCTATTTTTTACATTGTCATTGATTGCTCGGTAGTACATACGTGATCCACAAGCACTTGGCCGATTTTTTTCGAATTATTATGCGAAATTATATACAAGTGTCTTTATCCTCTGGACAAGTACGAATACTACTTTACTTTTGGGTCTGGTATCACTAGGGAGCAGCCTGTATAGGAAGAACTCCATAACCTCTTTTGAATTGCTTGAGAACTCCAAGTCCGATGACAGATTTTATTTTAGCTAATCCTGTGTGCCTGTAAATGCTTGTGCACAACTCAAGCGCATACACATCACTCGCATCTCATAAGGATTAATCAATGTAAAAAAGAAAGACAAAAGATGTATATAATATGTAAACTCTTTACTGCACAAACAGAAGATAATAAAGTAAAAAATGAAACTAAAAACGCAAAAGGGGTGTACAAAGGCGAACTTATCCCTTTAAGGGATCTCTTCCAGTTATTGAGAGAGAAATAAAACGGCGGATGGCTAGATGTTTATTCAGTAAGTAGTATTTATTTGTCTAATTAAAAATAAACTGTTTTACGATAATTAGGTGCTACTACACCTTTATACATTCATTATTGGTCTAGAGGCCAAGGACGTGACCTTGGCCTTGGATATAATGATAAATCTATAAGTACTCTATAATAATATTATAAAGAAGTAAGTTTGTGCGGTTGTAGGGGCTACCTCTGGATCTACCTATACAGAACGGATTTAGATCAAATTTAGTATGGAGATTGTTTAAGTCCCGAGGAAGGACATATTGTTTATATAAACGACTTCTACGCGAACGGAGTCGCGGGAAACATCTAGTAAACTATATTTATACACGAGCGTACCTTGGCATGATATGGGCATTACTTTCAGTTATTATGCGAGGTAAAATGTATAGGCACTTAGTTCATAGTTGCATCAGTTAATGCAGCGACATCAATGCTACACTTGCATAGGTACTTATAAGCACTCATTGCATTCGAAAAAACCTATGTGTAGGTATTGTATTTTTTAGAATTTGTAATTATCATACATACATAAAATCACGCCTGTTTCCCAGAGGGGTAGGCAGAGACCACTTCTTTCCACCTGCTACGATCCTGACAAATCTCTTTCGCTTCTTCCACATTCATACATCGAGTCATACATGCACGTCGGTTTCGGGTACTTAAGATTCGGTCCTTTTTCTATAATTGTCATTACCTTGATTTTAGACTAGAGACATGTTTAAAAACTAAAACATTCGCTACATTACTATTTTACCGGGAGATTCCGAACCAGCTGTACTGACCAAAACATCGAAGTGTCTTAGGAGGGTGTACTGCCTTTCTGCCGAATTATGTTTCGTCAAATTTCATTTGGCAATCAACTTTTCGCCGAAGTTTTATTTGGCAAATCAATCTTTGGCATAATTTTACTTCGTAATTTTTTTATTTCGCTACATTTTTATATTGCAAAATTTTATTATGTCAAATATTATGTGGTAAATAATTGTGTAGCAAATGATTTGCTTAGGCAAATAACATATTGTCAAATTTTATATGACAACTTTTTAATTCGCAGAATTATTATAAAGCGTATTATTATAACGCCTTTACACTTTTGGCAGACTCATCATTTGTCAAATCTTTCACTTGGCTTAACAACTCTTTGGACGAATAACGTTTAGTTGATGCAACATTTCCCTTTTCATACATTTGCCAAGATAGAAATAAGTAAGAAAAAAAATAACAAATTCTTTGGTTGGAAATTATTATATGTGTGCATGAGCGAGCGAGCAAGACCTTCCTGGGCAAAACCGACTCGGCAAGGTTAGGTTAGAAGGCTGCGCTTCGCTCCCGCCTTAGCCTTCAAGGTTATTTTTTTTTGACATCCCTTGAAAAATAAAATCATACTGCAAATTGAACCTTGCATTCTAAAAAATTAGGTTAGATTTCATAATGCCATTCAATATGTTGCTAAATCAAAGTATGCCAATCAATACATTTGACGAAAACATAATTGACATCTTAAAAAAATCCCAGGTAATAATTTGTCTAACAATAATTTATCAAATCATTAGTTGGGAATAGATATCAGTGCGAAACGTTGAGTTGGGAAATAAAAATTTGACCAAATAAAAATATGGGATACGTAAATTGGCGAGTTAAGAATTTGCTAAATAATTTTCGGCGAAACATTAGTAAACCGTCTTAGGAGATATAATTATTTTTAACTCATAATATATTTTTTTTGTATGGTTAGTAACTTTTTAACCGGCCCATAGTCCTACCATTAGTCCTATTGTTTTATACTCGTTCAGACCCAAGTACTAAAAAATCTTTTTTTTAAGTTAGTGTGCTTGTGTCATTATAGCGTACCACGGTCTTACCAGTAGGATTTCTAGTAAGTCCTACTAGTAGAACCGTGTTACACTATGACTACACAACTGTCGAAGGAGCTGGGTCTGAATGACAAAGTTAGTAAGTACTACCTTGGGCATTAGGAGGCTATTGCTCTTAAATGTTTCCAAGAAGGTGCTCAGACTTTTCTGCAGCTTAATTTAATTTAAGAGTAAGACAGCCGCGTATAATCTCTGTAATCCATGAAGCAAGTAAAACTATATTGCACTTGCTCTAGCCTGTTAACATGCACTTTATAGTGCGGGCTCCAAACTACTGCTGCGTACTACAGGTGACTCCGTACTCACGAGTTGTAAAGCGATATTATTGCACGAATATTTCTCACACATGAACGGCCTTTCAGTTCCAGATCTAAAGCTCAGACCTGATCAATTTCAACTCGTGTCGTCAACAAACACGATTAAGATAAAGTTGTTTTCACGTTATCACAAACCACTCGCACCTCACGATCACGAATGACAGGTCGTGAGTCTCTCTTGAGTTATTTACTTCCCGTTCCACTTTGTTCCAAGGACGTCGAAGACCTCGTGAAATGCCTGCTCTTGACTTTAGCCGCGTATCTTTCGCCGGGTCATAAATTGTTAAAATTGTCTCCACATATGGCGAACAAAATAATAATGGGTCATGTCGAATAATTTACTAGAACGTGACACGTTATAATTGCAGTTGCAGTTGTTTTCTCAGTATGAGAAAATGTTTGTTGTTAAACATTAAAGCATTGAAAACCTCCAACTTATTATCCTTTAAATGGCTGCCAAGCAAGGGTGTTCTCATAGTTCTGGTAAACGATAATACAAACACTGGTGAAATGACATGTAGCTACAGTTAATCCTCAGGGTTGGCAACGGTTGAAGTCTTGAGTTTGCAGACTTGAGATTGCAAATATCTATGAGCTGCTTTCTATTAAGTATGGTTTATCTGTTCGATAGGCTATTTCCAGCCGTTACCAGTACGCTTTAGTTGCCCTTAACTTTAATCATCAGATAAAAATGGCAATACGCCGATAATGTATCCAAAGAAAATAAATAAATCCAGAGAGGATAATATACAGTGCTTCTATATTCTTTGTCTTTCGCTGTCTCACTCGCACTCGCATCTGACAGTATATTTGTCACTCGTGTTTCATAGAAAAACGACCCTTGCCGAGGTCTGTAACTATTAAATCATTTTCATGTGATTAAAGCTTTATTGGAAATTCCCCTGTGTGGTTGCCGACGTGTTGTTGCCGGGTTAGAATAGCGCCACTCCCAGGGCTTGAATAGCGGTATTATTTTCATACAAATAATATTTTTGTCCTTTAATGAGTTTATGTAATCGTATAGTGTAATTACCTAATATATATTTTTTTTTTATGTTAATGAGAAGGCACACGAGCACTCAGGCCATCTGATGGTTAGTGGAACCTGAGACTCATAGACATTTGAATTCTCAAGAATCCTAAGACCTCCAATGCGATGCCAACCCTGAGGACTAAGATGGAATGCCTCTATGCTAGTAATTTCACCGGTTGTCTTATCCCCACACCGGAACACAACAATGCGAACACTGTTGTTTTGCGGGTGGTTAATGGATAAGATGGTGGTAGCGATCCGGACAGACGCTGCACAGGGTCCTACCACCGCTAAAAAAATTACAATCAAAAATATCAAGGAAATGTTGCGAATTAAGGAAAGTATTGTATTTGTAATGAATACCGGTATCAAGCCCTGGCCACTCCATGTCTTCTCGTAGATGTCATAAGGCGACTAAGGGAATAGGGGCTTGTAGTACTGTTAGGCGATGGGCTTGCAATGAAGGCGTGATGTTATGTTTGTATGTAGAAAAGTTGTCTGACTCAGCTGCAATTGATACTGCCGTATTGTTGTTTCCTTACAGATTGTACTGAACCTTATTTAGAGCACAGAATAAGTAATAGTACAAGTACAGAAGCGACACTCCGTGACAGCAAACATGCGAATTTAAACCTAAACAGAACGCGTTAACGATAATAAAACAAGTGCACGGCCGGAAGTGACCTTGGTTACATTTCTGCGATCGATAGTGGGGGCGCCCCTAACGAGGCAAAATGCAGCTTAAATCTGCACCGCGAGAGTATGTATTATTTCGCCCGCCATGAGCTTTACTGACTCCGCACACTCCGCAGGGCTGGCAGTTACCTGTACTAATTAATACGTTAATACTTATTCCGTGGCAGTTGTAAGAAAACAAATTGCATTAAACTTATTATTAATTGTAGTTTTCTTATGTAGTTTTAGTTTTATTTATCCCTAACTGTGCTAATACTGTTGCATTTGGTACACAAACAGGACTATTTTCTTTGTACCTATCTTTTATATTTGTATTTGTTTGTGCAACTGTTTGTGTGTCTAATTGAATAATTAAATGAAATAAATAATTCTAGTTTGTAACTAGAGACGCACAAAGCGAGACAAGCGAGAAAATACAAATTGTGCTACCCGTACAGGAATATGTAGGTTAATGTTAGTCTAGGAGCTGACGCACGTTTTCGATAAACAATCATTTATTTTAAGGACTTTGAAGGTTCATTTTGTAATAGTTGTATTACTAAATATTTGTTGTTAACATACTACAATAGCTTCGATATAGACCTTAAAACATTTTGTTTATCTATAACAAGATGAAATAGGTATATAGAATACAGATAGATAAGAAAGGGGATAGCACAAAAATCGTAAAATATCTGCATGCTTAGTATGGTGGCGTTTATTGCAAAACAAAATAGGGATAAAGCTTCCTTCACTCTCGTACTTATACACGTGTCAAAAAGTGAAGGATGTTTTATTCACATGTTGTCACGCGACAAACGCAGCCATATTAGGCCCCCCGTATTGTGTTGACGCACCACAGATGTTAACATTACATCGTTAGTACATGAAAAAACGTTAAAAAAAAGTCGGATTGGTGAAATTTCAAAAAAACGTTTAATATATTTTTGATTTAAAAACAATAATTATTAATATCTTATAACAATATTTATGTTTAATCAATAACATTTACTCAACATTTGCAACCCGCGATGGAAAGCCTATTAGTCTTATTGCCTGTTTCACAATCGACAAGTAAAGCTTATGTGAGACATAAATTTACTCTTTCTTACACTTAAAAATATACAAGGAGAGAGCCAATTTTTAATGGCAGATAAATTTGTCCTTGCAATACTTAATAATAAAATTTACATTATAATTATTTGTAACTGTGACTGATTGATTACAATTACAAATGTTTAATTTTTACATATTTTTTTAACTCCTTTTTCATATATTTGATTATTTATTTATTTATAGTTAAGTAAAAGGTAAAATAAAAATTAGTTTTTTAACAAAAGTTAATTATAATTTTAATTTTATTGAAAATGGTCACAAAGCGGACCTTCTTAACTTTTTCTTATATATTATATAGGTAACTCATTACTAGGGTTATGTTTTAGCGAAAATATCCATCTACATATTGTTATAATTAATTACAAGTCTTAAACAAAAAATAAACCGACTTCAATTTCCGTCAACCTCGGGAGTAGGTATACCCTAACAGGGCTAACAAATCAAAAAAATGATCAAAATCAGAAACTAAAAGAAAAGAAAGAAAGAAAGAAAAACCTAATTTAAACGTTAGTACTTATATATCAAATTAAAAACTAATCTTACATCAGGCTCTTGGACTATGCAACTCGTATAACACGACAAAATTATAAACTCGAGCACTATTATTACCTATTCCGTTACTCAAGTAAGAAGGTAGGTAACCAGTATATGCTGACCTTGCTTTAGTAGGTAGTCACTATTACTGGGAGATCTACTTACGCGGAACGCTCTTTAAGGTAGGTAATAGATTTTTGATGCGAATAAGTCGAAAACTGCGAAACTGAGGTAGGTAGTTAATAAAATAAATAATATTATTCCGCTCTTTTTGTGTCGAGGATTCAAAACTGTAATCATTGTGTCAGTAATTAAGTACAGCTACTCGTAACTACATACCTCGATCGAAGTTATAATTTATAAAATAATATTAATAATAATCTTACCTTTCGATATCTTTTGGCAGTGTAAATAATGATAGATCGCCATTCCTGTCATTATTTAAGCACCCGTATGCTATACAGTACCTTTTGGCTTTTCGAGGAGCCATAGGTACATTTATATAAACAAAAACTCGAATTATTTTCGCAGCAGCGGCGTACGGGCGGCGCGCTTCAAGACGAGGGCTCGCGTGACACTCAACTGAATTAGCCTTGTATAAAAGGCCGCACATTGAGTAGGCAATAGCGCGGAGTGTCACCGGCCTATTTAGAGCCCATAGATGCGATAAAACTAAAATCCGTGCTAATAATTGGGTGTTTCACCTGGGCTTATCCCACTTGTTACCACCTAGCATATTTTTTCTTCTACCTTGTTACCATTAGTAACAACTGGACTTTACGCCCTGTTACCACTGATAACTACTTAAAGGGAAAATAAGTCTGACAAAAGTTGTGTTACCACTGAACATTTTTCATCAGTAATAAGCCAGAAAGTGTGAGGGTGGTAACAGATGGGAATAGTCCGTTTAACCCGAATTGGAACCCACGACACATTGGGATTTAAACGGTACTAGGAAAAAAAAAAAAATGAAAGACTATTCGGTAGATATAAAATTTTATTGTAGAGTCAATGTAGGACTCATCGTTAATAACAAGACAATATACAATACGGGTAATAAGGCGACAAATGGTAGGAAAATAATATACGAGTGGCTCTTGTAGACAACTACTTTAGGTATAGATTCCATTAGCAAGTTGCAAACTTGCAACGCCAAACCAAAAATCACTAAGTAAAAATTGAAAAAAAAATGGTACTACCCCGCACTTTGACACTATATACTTACTTAATAAGACAGCACATTTTTTTCTCCCATTTCTACTCAATGATAATCACTTTTAAGTATTCGAAATGTCAAAATATGTTAATAATCGATTTGGATTAATCATCTTAACATTCCAACAGGTTAATTCTAAATGCATTACATTAAATAATAACATTACAATATCAACACCATTAATTTTAATCTAGATGTGTGATCTAGTGATAATTCTAAGTTATGGTAAGGCAGCTTATGATTATGAATAAATTCTTTTCAGCTACTCATTCTCTTTCATAATGCCAATCATTCATTTCATCCGCTTTAAGTATCACCAATACATTCTCATACAGCTTTTCTAGAATTCAAACTCGTGTCAATTACATTCCACATTATAAAGGATCCCTTAAATCGATATCAATATTTGATTTATACAATGTTTATTTTAATTAAAATACTTGCATAACAGCACCACTACATTACCGTGTCGAAATCAAGCTCTCAGTGACTGCCTACTTTTCTCCCTAATTACAATGGCTATATAAATATGCAAGCTTAAGGCCTAAAGGTGGGAATTTAGAAATTTGGAAGATATACAATTACAACCCCGTTTACAATTTTGCGCTTTTACACATTTTATCCCGAGTAACAAAATATACACCACTAAAGCATCAACCAAAAATTACAATTTGCGGTTCTTAAAAGTGGTCAACTTTTACCGCAACTGTGTTAAGAGTAGTCGTAGCAGGGAGATGGATTTGATCCCAGTCGGTGCTCAAATGGGCCTCTGTGTCGGTCGCCTTAATAGTGAGGCCTAGAGAAGGAACTGCGTTGGCGCAGTGCGGGAGTCGCAGTGTCACCGGTCGGAGGAACACCAGTCCTTGTGGACCGCACATCACTAGTGGGGATAGCATCGCTTCACCTGTTACGAAAAAACCTTTAAAGTTTTGTTTCAGAGGTCTTTGCAACCCGACTTTTTAAGAAATGAAGTACAATTATAGGTCAGCTTAAAGCCTACAAATTTAAAATTAAAATAAGTACGTTACTGCAGTTTTGTGAACTGAATAAATTTTTACAAGTGATAAGGACACATTTAAGAGTCGGTTCGCAAAGATAATTTCTGCTGATAATGTGAAAAAGACTAGAAACAAGTAAAAAGTAAACTTGGGAAAGTCAGAGGTGCCTTTTTAAGCGCACAGGGAAATGGTTTAAGTGCAAAGTCTTGGAGATGTTGGTAATTGGTTGTCAATCGTTTTAGAGAATTAGATCAAATTAGAGAATTTTAATGTACAACGTAACACACAAACACAAATCGCAACATTTTAATGTATTATGTTAAGCAAGCCAAACCAAATATTAAGACAAGCAATTAATGCGGACTAGACAATCAAACAGTCATTATTAATAATAATAGTGAAACAGAGAAAGACGTAAATAGGAAAGAACTGCAAGAACATAACCGTTTTGGAATCTGTAAAGTTATTGAAGAGTAGAAATTCTGCTAGTGTGACAATACTGATGAAGTGATGATATAAATATAAACAGTGTGATAATGTATTAAATGGTTGTCAAACATACAATCATATGGTCGGTTGTACGTAGCATAGGCGACGTCTTCTTTCCTCAATCTCTAAGTACGAGTGTATTGTGTGGTAGAAGCTGCACAAATAAATGTAATACGTTTTACCTTGTTCGATGTATAAAACTGTATGATGATAATGGGTTTACGTGCTCTACATCTTTAAGTGAACGTATGTAATATATAATGTAAAATAGATGAGTGTTATAATTACAAAGTGAATATGCTATGTTTGATGTATAAATAAATATTCATCTACAACCCACATGCTACAAAAGTCATGCAAATTACAATAATAATCCAATATATTATCCAAAATCTAACTAAATGTGAAACTAACTAAGGGACAATCACAAATCCTATATGTTTCTCTTCGCAAACGTTAATGCCCGATTAGTAAGTGCGGACTACACTACAGGCGCGTGCTTCAAACTATAAGCTTATGCTTTACCATTGTCCATATCGATTGGTGGCCCCCCCACGCGCTGGCTCAGTCTCGGGTCCGACACAGTAAAGTAGATCTTTTGCTTGATTCCAGGAGCAATAGCTTTAGGCGGTATGATCAGTGAAACACCCCATTGCCTATCCTCTAATACACCTCCTTCACTGTCGAAAATACCCCACGTCGTATGAGGACCTTCAGGTTGTACCTCTTCTTTACTTTCCGACGCACTTTCCTCCGACAGAGATGTCTGTACTACGGTGTTTTGATTATTAATAACTGTAGTTTCATTCTGACTCGCGGACATGTTTTCAGAATTTTCTTGACTACTCTCGGGACTCTTTTCTACAATTTTCTCACAAAACGTTACAGTTCTGTTTATTTTTGATGTCCGGTCATCTATGTCTTGTGATGTGTAAGGTGTACTCTGGGGTTTGTTTTCAAAGTTCATGCTGCATTCTGAAGCATAATGAGTTTCCATGGATGTTGTGGATTCGTAGGGTACAGGAGACGTCGTTGCTTTCAAAGCACTAGAAATATGTTCAGTTTTACCGTGCAATCGAGGCGAATATACTGGTTCACCTTTCAGTATACTACTTTCTATGTTTATAGATCTTTCTTTTTCTGCATCTGTCTTTGATTCCGTTAATCTAAGTTTTGAAAAATCTATTTCTTGGAATGTATCTGACTCGGAACTTTCTTGTGTTTCTGATTTTGTCTGATAAATTGGCTCTCGACGAGATAAGTGATTAGCATCACTTAATTCGTAGGGGCTACTTCTAGCACTACCTTCTAGCGTTTGCAATATTTCTTTAGCCTCCTGATGTGATTCATAAATAACACTGTCTTTCAACTCTCTTTTAGACACATACAAAGGCTCTCTCATTTTAGCGGAATCGCTCTCGTTTGCTTCCTTTCTAGTTTGGTAGATCATATCTTTTTTAGCTTGATTCCTTTGTTTAATCATTTCTAGTTTCTCTTCTAATCTGATCCCGTATGTAGACTCCTTACTCGCCAGCATTGCAGCTTTTTGCGATAGTATTTCTTGTTTTGATACATAAGTGCATTCTGCTGACGCTGGTCTTATGTCTGGCCTCATATCGTTTATGTCACTTTTGGTACAGTAATTAGATTCAGAACAGCTCGATTTCACTTCAGATCTAGTGGCATACGGTGATTCGGCATGTCCTGTTCGAGATAACATTTCTATTCTTGATGAGTAAGGTGGTTCACTCATACATTTACTCATGGGGGACACTGTCCCGGGATAATTATCTGGTGTTTGTAGCCGTCTATCTGGACGCACGCTATAAGGATTCTCTGACCACGAGGTATTTGGCGGAGGGTCATATGTCCTTTTGCCATAAAGAGGCTCTTTAGTAGAATGGCCATCCATTCTTTGCTTTAGCATGTCTTCCTTAGTATTGTAAGGAGATTCTGAGAATCTCGACCTTAACATATCTTCTTTAGTGGAATACGGGCTTTCAGGGGTCATCCTTTGTCTTAACATGTGCTCTTTGCTAGAGTAAGGAGATTCACTGTACAAAGATTCGGACTGTTTAACAATGTCTTGTTTTATTGCATACGGATTATCGTTTATTATTTCACTTCTCGTTGCATAAGGACTTTCACGTATGGAATCATTCCTCGATCCGTAGATACTTTCTCGTAGACACTCTGATCTACTAGCATATGGATTTTCTGTCATACAGTCTAATCTAGTGCCATAGGGACTTTCTCTTATACACTCAGATCTGGAAGAATAGGGCGTTTCTCTTACACATTCTACTCTTGATGCGTAAGGTGATTCCATAAGCGGCATTCCCAATGTTTGTCGGTTGCCATAAGGACTCTCAAAACTCTGATTAGTAATTTCTGACCTGCACGCATATGGGTTTTCACTTGATGTATCATAAAGAGAAGCGTATGTTCGCCTCGGTTTAGGAATAGGGTCGTACACGAGGTGTTCTTTGGCTTGGTAAACTGGCTCAGGAGGTAGAGGCTGTGTGGGGTGGAACGGCTCGTGCTTTGTTTGCTGCTGTCTTTGGTAGATAGGATCTATTTTGGTAATCATGTTAAAGCTGGGTGACTGGCCGTATATGCCGCGTCTATTATATTCTATGAGGGAATTCTGCCTGCGTAACAAAGGGGTAACTTTGGGTTCTGTTTCTATTTCACACATGGAATTTTGTCGTCTTAGACTTTTCATGACAGGTTTGGCGTCGTAATCTCTAACTGTACAAACTACGCCACTTCTGTCATCACAAAATGAAGTCTGTCGTTTAAGGATTGGCTTTAGGTTTGGTTTTTCGCATGAGGACGAGTTGCTTCGTTGCAACATTTGGTTTCTGATTTGCGTGTTTCTAAGGTGTGTGTTCAAGTCGCTAAGGTCAGACTTCTCTCGCCTGAGCATCGGCATTTGATGAGTCTGATGTCTCTGCTGTAAATCAGCATCGCATAAGGACTTCTGTCGGGACACCTTTTGCGAATTTTTCGTTTTCGAACGGAAAAGATCGAGAACGGCGTTTTTAATGAACGACGGCTTTTTAGATAGTTTCTTTTTTGTTTTTGGTGAGAATGATTCGTCGCGCTCCACACTCGAGTTCATGACATCTGATGAACTGCGGAAACCCACAACCAAACACCCACTTAGTTACGCTATGAAAAAATAACTTGGACACCTCACATGAGTTTTGATATTTTTTTAAAAATAAATCATGATTTAAGCTCTACTAACGTATTTGAAATGTCCAAATTGAATGGCAATTTTCAGGAGGTGAATTTTGTGATTCTATAAAAGCATATTGAAATAAATGCCACAATGTAGGGATGAAAGAGAAAATTAAGTTATTGATTACAACCAATGCTGCAACATCATATTTTTTACAAAGGACAGTTCAGCCAAATGATAGCAAATTTTGACGAAGTTTTAATGTTTAATGAAAAAACAAGAAAGGCAACTCAATTCAATATGCTTTCAAACAGAATTTTCAAGTTGCACTAAAATGCAGACACGCACTGCCAATAAAGTTGTCATTACAAACAACTCTAAATACTCTAATATACAATGTTATTACAATTTACAGACTTACCCCAATACAGAGATATGTATATGTTACAAAATATGTATTATGTATATTTAAAACCACATACAAGACCGAAACTAATACTGTGGCCCGACAAGACATGTTAGTCGTTTGTGAAGCGATTGGTGTTTGCATGTTAGAGCAAATTGTACAGGGCTGATGTATACGGGAAAGAGACTGCTGGAGGATCTTGAAGAGATGTCTTTTTGAACATGCAATTTCAGAGGCCAATAGGGCAAAATGTAATATTTCTCCGTTGATATTAAAATGTATTTAAAAGTGGGGACTGATTATTGTAGTGCAACATCAAGTATAATAAGTGTGTTGAGATTTTTACCTTATATTGTGCATATGTTGGGGCTTCCTATATAGTTCGAAGGCGGATCCGCGTTGCTCTCGACTACCAGCTAAATCTGAGAGAAATTAGGTTAATTAAATATCGATAACATTAAGAATTGTATATATGTTGGATAACTTACTTGTAACTAACACGAAATGATATGACTACATTTTTCTTAAATTTTTAATCTTTTGAATTTATAATTATTGTAGAGGTTACCTATGAGATGGGGGTTGTGCGGCAGGTTGATGGCGCGGTGGTGGGGCGGCGGGCCGGAGTACGGTGGCGACTGCGGCGGCATCTGACCGCCATAAGACATATTTTGCTGGCAATACAAACATTACCGTATTAATTAGACCTTGTTAAAGTTTCAACAGTAAAGTCATGTAATTTTTTAACGGAAGAGGATACAAAATTAAGGAAAAAACCTAAGGTAAATGCAGATATGTTGCTGGTGTAGTTTACAGGTATTATTATTTAAAATTTGTACCATAATATCAGTATTAAGATGAGTGCAAGCCAATTTATTTATGGAATACCCCAAGGCACAGTACTGTGCTTTGTCTGTTGTCTACTCATATGAATTTACTCTAGCAACCATAATAAAAATTACACATTTATTTTAAAGCTAAGCTAAGTTGGATTTAAAACCGTGATTAGAAAACCTCCTCGAAGGATATGCCTGATTATAATAATTTAGACTCGAATAGATATAGCGTGAAAGGTCAGCTGTCAAGATGATGATGACAACAACGATGGCGATAGTGAAGTAGAGGATATTGAGGTGTATCGGGTACCTGCGGGTAGTTGTTGTGTGGGCGGTGCGGCTGCGACAGCGAGTGCTGGTGCGAGTACTGCGGGTGCGAGTAGGGCGCCGGCGCGCGCGGCGACACGCAGCCCGCCGGCAAGGGCGGCTCCATGCTCTGTGCAACACAATTATTATAATGAGCATATTATAAAACTTGCGCCAAACACGAGAAATACTACCTATAACAATTAAGATATAGCAAAAATTAAGATATAGATAGGAGAAAACTAGCACCAAACATGAAAAAACAAAACACAATTACCAGGGAAATTCGAGTGATATTTTTTAAGAACAAAGTAAAAATAATGTCTTTTTTTTTGTTCTGAAATTAAATTTGAGATAAATTATCATTAATAAAACTTTCGGGGAAAATAGAAATCATAGATTTCTTCAGTTTTTGAAAATGAGGGGACGGAAATTTGCATCCCTGGTAAAAGACAGGTTACGATGATATATTATGTACTCTTACTATGGGAAAATCGCCAGGGCTTGCGTTTCTCACAAGTACCTAGCTAGGTGTCTAGCTACCAATCGAAATTCGGCAATAAAAAAAATAAGTAGTCTTGTTTATAAAATTACTATATGAACTAGCATTATGTATTTAAAACTACTAAAGTAATTATAAATTCAGTTTAGTAGCAAAACTATCCAAGGAAACATCGTGCTCAAAAATATTAAATGCGGTCTTGAAAATAAAGTCGTTGGGCAATATTTTTTTAACATGATCCGTTACGACAACGTCCAACCATAGTCTATGCATTTATTATAAATTTGTATAGTAGATACAGTAGTAGGAAATACGCAATGCAATGAAGCCTTTTGCAAGAAAGTGTGAACTTATGAGTCGTGAGCTTACCCCGTTCCTGGGCGGGTTGTCGGGCGGGCGGTAGTGCTTGGGCTTGGGCGGCGGCACGGGCTTGTAGGGCGGCACGGCGCCGCGCCCGCTGTAGTCCGCCTGCGACGCAGAGTTCGTTCGGCTGCTGCCAACCAGATCGCTAATTTATAATACGAACATGGAACAAAATTGACTTTATGTTGATGATGTGATGATATTGATGACATTGGTGTTAATAATGATAATGACGGTAATGAATGGTGCTGATGGTTACAAACGACACTCGCCGCAAGTGGTGTAAATAAGTAAATTCTTGTCAGTAAGTGACTAAAAAGTAGACAATTAGAGCAACATCTTTTTCCATCTCAACCTCTGGTTAACTAGTCAGAAATCTAAAATTCTAGTGAGGATCGTACAAGCATGACGGTTATTGTCAGTTCTATCTATAAGGATAACAGTGTTAATAATGGTAATGAACATAATGGTGCTGATAATTTTAATTATGATAAACATAATAATAGATATAAAGTTAATGATAAAATATTGCAGGGATCTTTTATGATCACGATAATCGCTGTGAAAACTTTTATATAAAACATCCGAAACTCCGGCATTACCATACTTGTAAGAAAGTAACCACACCACTTTTTACCACATTCATCCACTCTGGTCCTTATAAAGGTACTGATAACAATAATGCTGCTAATGTCAATGAACAAGACGATAATGGTGGTGTTGATGAGATTGATTATAATAATGATGGTGATTACCTATATTTAGCGTGGTCGTTGGTGGGCACGCTGGGCAGCGAGGGCCCGCGCGCGTGCAGAGGCGCATGCGCGTTGCCGTTCATGGGCGGCGGCCGGGCCTGCTGCTGCGGACTGCGGAACTCTGATGACCTGCTGAAATTACTTATTTTTCACAACACTGCTCGGAAACATCGCCAAAGTAAACCGAGTCGGGGTTACAAAACATTACTTATATGAACAGGCAATCGATATGTTTGGCCTGGTGCAAACAGACCGTCAAAAATATTCTTGGGCTGTTTCCGATACATGTGTGCTTCTTAGTTACGCTACTACTTGGTCTTTTTACGTGAATAGTTTAGTAGTCGGCAAAAGCACTCGTATACTCTAGAGGGCTTCAAGTTAGCTTCGGTCATCTACATATAAGTCTTCGATTTAGTCTAGTGCATACTTTTTCGCCTCTGCATCCATTATTTACTTTCTCTCCACGATGGAATTGTGATGGGCTTACTAGTAATCGGGCTTAATGCCTAATAGTCCCTAGCCGGTGCATTTACAAAGTTTAAAAACTTTTTAGTAAAGTGTATGTAAGTATGTATTATAACACTTTACTGTACAAAAAGATAAACAAAATCAATGCACTGAAGATATAAACAGAAAGTACAAAGACAAACTTATCCCTTTAAGGGATCTCTTCCAGCTAACCCTTGAGAGATTGAGAAAAGTGAAAGGTTGCGTTTCGAGTAGGCAAGTGTAGATTGATTTAAGAAAAGGACATATTAATTAACGTAACCAATTAAACCTATATAAACATATTGGAATAACAACATAAATATATCCATCAATATTTATACATCCAAATGTACTACTAATAAATTGTTACTTTGTACAGGTTTCATTCGGAGTGCTACCACCATCTTATGCCAAACACTGATCGCATTGTTGCGTTCCGGTGTTGCAATAAAATAAAAGGTTCAATTACTACATAGAGGCGTATCATCCTTTTATCAGGGTTGGCAGCGTATTCGCAGATTTGAGATTGCAGATTTATGTGGGTCTCAGATACCACTTGCCATCGAGTGGGTGCCCTGTGCACTCTCTTGCCTTCTCCATTGTTTTAACTTATTCTAGCAGATTTTCCTCATTACGGGCGATTTAAAGCCTTGAGGAAGAAACGCCACTTGATAGTAGGAGGGCTCTAAGGGCGATGGACATTCGCAAACAGAAGAATCCAGCATTTGGGGCAAGGACGTTTTGTGTTGTTTCAATGACACAGGACACCTGATGGTAATTAGGATCAGAGTCATTTGAATTTCTCAATACTGCAATGCTAAGACTCAAATTGCTTTCCTAACCTTAGGGATTGAATAATATGGGTCGATGAAATGCCTCTATGCTAGTAATTACGAATTTTTGATTTATGTACTTCTTTATTCTGAAAGGCTTTATGCAAATTGGGTGCTTCGGGTAAAGGTACCTGTAATTGCTGTCGGAGTTCCTGTACTCGAGCGAGTTGTGTTCGTGTGAATTAGAGTTGCGCTGCGGACTCTGCGACATCGCCGATGGGTTCGGAGGCGGTGGGGGCTCGGTTTTGCTAAGAAATTACAACGAACCATGTAGAAATTACATTTAATTTAGGTTTAGCTGAGTTATCCTACCCTCGTCTCGCCTCGCCTCGATGGTAGAAAAGCACATTTAAAACGGCACAATTATGGGAACATTCCGAAAGAAGCGGCAGCTATTTAACTAGTGGCTTAGCTTTGAAAAGGAAATATTGAGCACTTTACTCCCTTGCCATGATAAATTTCAACTTCAACTTCAACAATGAAAATTATAATGAGAGGGTTTTTAATATGCCTAACATTTCAATTGGGTGATTGTATCACTTAGCTACTTGATCATAATGGTTTTTAATGAAATAATTATTTACTTGGAGGGAGGAGCGACTTTGAGGTCGTCGGGCGCGTTGGGCGGCAAGCGGGCCGCGCCCGCGGCGCCCGCGGGCCCGTAGTCGTACGATGTGCCGTCGTACGAACTTTGCTGGAAATAAACCAACATTTGATACGTGTTCGTGAAAATTTAGGTATTTAGGCAGGCTAGAATAGAGAATTATCAACGATACAGAAAAAGGTGACAAAAAAAAAGATAATAAAAATAACAGGCTGAAAACGAAACGTTTTATAACAGGTTTGCAAGAAAACCAATGAATAATGATTCGATCGGATGAAGTTTATATAATACTGCAAGCATTTACTTTGTAATCAAATTGAGTGAAGTTTTTCGTAAAAAGTATTACCTTCTTTATTGACAAACCGTGATATTTTGTAAAATATTGATGAAAAATACAAAATTCATGGTACATATTCTTCAGTCATTTTATTGACGATGTAGTAACTCTTATTCACTTCTTAGTCAAGGCTAAACTAACGTAAATCTTAAGGGAGCATTAGGAAAGTATTGTAAATGTTGTAATCTATTTTGTTAAACTTACCGGGTTCCCTGGCAGCCTGTGCCGGTCCAAGGAGTTCTGCGTGGGCTGGATGATCATGCTGGTGGGGCGCGCGGAGTAACCGGAGTCCTCGCCGTCCTTGGGCCCGAAGAGTCGTTCCTGGGCACTGGGCCGGGAGTTCTGCTGGACATCATTATTTATTACTGTTCAGCTTCCGTAAGGTAGATCTTATTAAACGACCCCTTTAGAAATAAACTGTTTATCTTAATACGTTCTGAGATGTCTCTAATACAGCGAGCGATCATTTGACATGTTAACAACTGCGAAGCAACTCAATGTTCAGTGTGTGAAGTCATCAATGTACATAGGGTTCGCATTGGGATGGCCCAACTCCTCTTATTATGAAAGGATTAGGTCTACAAATAAGGTGATTATTGGAAATTTTACTAGTTCTAAATAGAAGGTCGATAATGTGTACAAAGAAGAAAGTTGGACCAAAGTTACTTCCCTGTGGCATTCCATATCTGATTGGTAAATCATTATATTGTATTTACCTTAAGAAATTACAGCAACACTAACGCTATCATATCATAAGTAAAAGACAACCATCCAAGATAGCTACTCCAGTTCAAATAGCGCAACTAAATCTGACAGCGTTATAAGCGTTACAGAAAGGAGTTTGCTCCTTTTTGGCTATTCTTCCTAAAATGTACTGTAACGCACATAACATGCACTATATTGCGCTGTGATTTTCGTGCCTTTTTTATATTTATCTATGTATGATTGTAATGTCTAGTACGTTTTTTTATGGTCTGTTGCCTTTGTTGCGACTACGTCTGCGTGGAATTCGTTTATCGTTTTTCCCACAGTGGAAATAGTTTATCTCTGTGTTACGTTCATTTAGATCCGTTCAGAGAAGGACCAACATCCAATCATCCATAAGTACAGTTTTCACGCAAGCTCTGAGGAATCGGGGATTGGTTTTCTCAGAGTTTTATCTTCAACGTTAGTGATATAAATGGTAACTCATCATTTTATCGAATTTCATTTCATCGAATGCTTTTTCTGCTGAAACCATAATGTTTTCAGGTATCTTAAACATTAATTACGTAGGTTAGGTCAGGTTAGACGTTTAAGATACAACAAATTCAACAGAAAAAAACGTTTGAATTCCATGAAAGGTGTTTCGATAAATTGATAGACACTTGATATAAATACTATTATAGGTAATAAAGGTAAGTTCTAAAAGGCCCAATTTGTCAGCTGTCAAATCAGTATAAAATATGTGTTTTAGCCGTTTTAGGTATATTTGAGGTTATATTTTGTACTATGTTGACAGCTGTCAGATGGGGCCGCCAGAAGAGCGCGACTATAGTGTTGTGTAGTTTACCTGCGCGTTGTGGGTGCGTGCGAGCGGTGGGCGGCCGGGCGGCGGCGCGGGGAGCAGCACGCCGCCCGGCGGCCGCCCGGTGCCGGCGCGCGGCGGCAGCTCTGGAACTGACAGATTACTGACTTGCCGACATTTGACACATGGTTCGTGGGATCGTTAGATTCGTTAGGTGGTTGGGTGATAGTGGACCCAAGACGAAAGCATACCATGTGCCATTAAAATGTAAAGGAAAGGCAACTGACACAAAGGTTGAGAAATCTCAATGAACCGTGAGATTGTTAGCGAGTTAGATAAAAAGATAGTTAGGAAAAAACACGATATTTTACGAGAAAAACATCCTAAGAAATGGTATTATGTTATATCCAAGTGAAGTCAAAGTAAAAGTTAGCTGCAGTAATCAGAATAGGTTGAGCTAATTCGCGTTACAGGTTTAGACAAATTACTATCGGGTAAATATACACGAACTTGATATCACTCACACGTGTAGGTACAGCCAGAAAAAAGTGGGAAGTATGAACTGTAAATGATGTTAAAAGGTCGATAATAGTTAAGTACTGACACAAGTTTATGCTAATTATTTCCACCTATTCCAATCATTGCCACCACACATTATTATAACCAACTCAAACTCGCATTTCTGGCAAAATTCAAAGCTTTGAGTTAAAGATGCTCACCAGTTCCATAGAGTGGCGAGTGCGGCGGCGACTGCGTCATAGGACTGCACTGGTACGGAGGAATGTCTTGACCCAGACTTGCTCCCTGGGTGTGGCCCAGGCCGTTGGTTGGTGCACCACCGTTGGACGAGAACCCGTATTTGCTGTCGCCGTAACCACCTTGCTGCTGGGATAGATTTATTGTGGTTACACTATTTTCACTCCAGAAAGACCCTATTACCTCTTCAAACCTGCCAATTTCTAGCCAGTAAAAGGGATAGGAGTATTTCGGTCCTTTTTTTTACCTGATAGCTGACATCTCATCATGCGTCCTCAGGATGCAGAATAACGTGTGCTGATAATAGTTCGCGTCGACCGCCTAAAGATGTCAACTTCATACATTTCAAGTCGATAGGAAATAAAAACGTTAGCAGCATTTACATATTGGTTGGGCCTACCTAGCACCATCATACATTTACGAAATCGTGTAACTTAAAATTAAGTGACGCACGCTTCGTGGATTGGAAAAGCTCAGTTGGAAGTGAATCTTGCCAAAGAAAGTGATGGTTAAATTTGACGTAATTTTGTTTATACCAGGGACCTATGACGGCTGAACAAAATACATGATGGATTTTTTATTAAGCACCACGTCTATGTTATTTTCGATGGCCTAAACTTAGCTTGTCAAGGGAGATTGGAAAACAATAAAACGCTGTTCGATGTTGCCTTATTTTCAAACACTATAGTATCACCTATTAACTGGTAACATGGTACGAGTACGAGACTTAACTTAACTTTTGACACTAGGTAAAATTAAAGTAAGAAAACGAGTATTTTGTCGCGATCGAATCTAATATTTGACATTAATATCCAAAACCAGTTAATTATTCTATACTTAGAGGGTATAAGCATTTTGGGGTTATAAATATCACCGGTGAAATTAGTAAAGGGATATTAAATGTATTCATATGAAAGTTTGACAGACGTATAGTAATAGTTTTAACTAAATTTTCCTTTGAAATATAGGATCAATGTGTATCTTGTTGAGTAGGTAAATGCCTCAAAAGTATCAAAGGACATAACATCACAACACTAAAGCCAAAATAAATAGTCACAAAAACAAGAAGTCACTTACTCATGATTTTGACAAAAAATTGCATGTTTGTGTACTTACTAACTTATTTGTAAATCATTATACGATAAGCAATGAGGAATACCCACCGTGTAAGGCGGTGGTACGGCTTCAGTCATATGGTTTATATCGTCGTCCCGATCCATGTTGTCTTGAGTCGTTGCTATCGACGGATCCGACGAAGACTTCACAAGTCTAGGCGCAGGCGGTGGACTCACTTCCAAGTCGCTCTCAGGGCTCGAAGCGTATGAAAGCCTGTTCTCCGTACTGGACGACATTGAGAACAAAAAGTCGTCTGATAACGGCTCAGGCCTCTGTTCCGCCATTTTGTGAAGTGGCCATTTTGTTGTTCGATGTTTGACGTTTGCGTTGCAGCGTCCGGTAAGGTGGGTTTATGGAATGGGGTGACAAGACAAGACAAATGAATGACTGCAATAACGTTAAACTAATTTGGGTTTAGCGTTTGATGATTAATGGGTACACACTGGCAAATCAACATTCAAATCAGGTTTTGAGTTTTAAAAAGGTAATAAAAAGGTTTTGAATTTTAATTTGTATGATGTATTGGTATATAAAACTGGTAAATGTGGAATTAAAAAAAAACAAAGAAAGTTTGGCATTAAATCTTTGGCATATTTATATGAAATTAATTAACAATAAATCACTATCTACAATAAGCAAACAAAATATAAACACAGAAAGCCATACAATTTATTGTAACAAAATGCGATTTAAGTATTCACATGCAGCAAAATATACACACAAAGCAGAATTAACTAAAGTGCTGGTTAGTCTTGTGCATAACCTAACTTGGTAACTCGGGTTTATATTCTAAACGTACCCTAAATGCAGTTCAGAGATAGGTTTAGTGATGGCTGTGACGTCTCTCTCTGCTTCGGTCTTATCGCGTTTTTCCTCGCGGTCATGCTCATCTAACTTTAAAGTAGGTAGAGATAAATTTTTAATTTTATGTAGAGACCGTTCTGTTACTGTTGGAAGCGTCCTCACTTCACTGAACCTTCCAGGATCAACCGACGGTCTCGAATTACATTTACAATTAGGTATGCGACAAATTTGCCGCATAGGTTTATCAAAACTTTTCACTAAGGGATTTGACATTTCTTTCTGCAGCCGGATCTTCCACTCTGGTATCTCATTTTTTCTTTCCAGTTCGTTGTTTTGGAAGAAAACAGAAGCTGGTCGGAATTGTTCCGTCATAGGAACGACTGAGGACGGTCTTTGTATGTTCGGTATGGGAGATTTAGGGGAAGTTTCTAAAACGCTGTATGGTCTGAAACCTTGTTGTGGATAAATATTACTTTTAGCAAAGATCTGAGAGACTTCTGGACTAGCAGCAGATCTTGGACTAAGATTTCGACCAGGATGATGTCTCTCGTATGGATAATTGGCTAGAGTGTGCCTGTTTTTCGTAGGGTATGCATTAGAGTTTATTACGCTGTAGTTGTTATTAGCCATGCAAGGTGTTATAGTTTCTGAGTAATAGTAAGGCACTACGTGATTTCTGTTAGCATCGTACAGCTGATTGTGGCGTTTTGAAGGTTTAGTGTTAAAATTAAAATTAGATGGCATGTTTTGTGGTGAATGCAAAGAGTTCTGAGGGGTTTGAGGGTAGTTGTTAATGGGGTAGGAGATGGGGTAGAAGGCGGGGTAGGGGGAGGGCGGGATCGGGAAGTAAATGTCCGACACCATTTCAACGTGCTACAACGCCGCAAAGACAGAAGAAATGAAACTGGTTAATACATTTAACTATAGAAATGACCGAAGAAATATTAATGTCAAATTGCTTTAATTGAAAGAAGAGTAAACGATAGCATATTTAGACACATTTTAAATTTATTCGGTCGTATTAATTGTAAACTACATAAGAAAGATCTTTATGAAGCACATATAATTTACCAAATGCACCAATTTGCCTTTACCAAGCAACCATTTTGAAGCATGATGCTGTTGTAAATAGACAGACATTTAATAAGAGACCTTTACAAAATAAGCAAAAGAGTACGAGAACAAATACAGTGAAATAAGTGACATATTCAAATATGTTATAATTTTATAAATCTAAGTAATCATTTCATAAATTTAATAGTAGAAGATTTATTATGGCTATTTATCAAACTCCAATATAGATAGATCGACGAACACAAACAATACTTTAAATATTCTCTATTCAAAAACGCACAACTGCTTAAAACACCTTTAAATGTATTGTGCCCATTATTATTTTACTAAAATAGGTTGCTGAAACATTTATAATACAGAGGGTAAATCTTTTAGCCTTATTTGTTGTAGTAACTTCCAATAAACTTTAGAATAACTTATACATCCCCCTTAACATCTTTAACTCTTTTCCCACCGTTATCAAGTTCATCGTTCTTACCTTGGTCTCGGAGACCCACAGCTGTTGCTGCTGGGTCCTCTGGATGAGGTCGGTCAGCTTGCTGAACCATGTGTTCTGGTTAGCTTCGCTAAGTGTGATGGTGTGCGTGAACACGTGTCCCCACACGCGCTCCATGTGTTGGCACTGCTCTAGGAGCTTCTTTGATGACTTGTGGGCTGATCTGGAGAGGAAGTTTCTTGTTAGATGTTTAATTTTGGTGATGAAAATTATATTTAAAACAATTTTAGGGTCAATATGAAAGGTATTAAGAATGCTATGAAAGCCACATTGGTTAGAATCTTAATAAGCCACAAATCGGTTTTTAAACAACGTAGAAAGTATTTGAATATTGAATTAACGTGCCTTTTTTACAGCAATAGTTGGTCTTAGAATATTTTGATCCATAAGGCCGCCATGACCTATGACAACTATATTATTATGTATAGGTGATGTATTTCGATATCGTGATTACTATTATCAAACCGCGATTAGAATAGTCTTGGCGGTGACAGTTTTGTCATATAAATACGTCAAAGTTCATATGAACTGACAGCTATTCCAAGTGTAAACTCATCGCGGTTTAGTAATAATCAAAGACCGATAAAGACAAAACGCTTAAATTCTTCCTTATCCTTTCTACAAGACTATAATAATAATATTATGTACACGAACGTTTATTTTGGTTCGTTTTTGTTCCGTCTTTTATTCAACGTCTCCAAGAATCGATGCGTGTACTTTTATCTTGAAAAATCGGTTGCCAAGGGAATGACGATAAACGCTGCTCGTGTTTCAAAACTGAAATTTAACTTACTTTGGCAATCCAGCCCTAAGTTGCTTGATGATTTGCTTATTATCAGCCTTGAGGAATATGACTATGGGGTAGAACTGTGCGTAGTTCAAGCGATCCACGGCGTTGGGCGTGATGTCCAGCAGAGCGTGTTTCCCTCGCTCCATGATGGACCGTATGCTAGACAGGCGGATGATGCCGGCAGATTTGTTCTTGCTGTCTTCCAGGGTGCTGTCCATTTCTGGAATACCATAACAAAGGATAATTTTAAATTTAATATACTCCTCTTGGTCACGAGCTCAACATTAAGTGTTAGAAAGCAACGTTTGCTTAGTGTGGCGGTATGCAAATTATTAATTTGTTAGTAAATAGTATTGACAGGTTTTTTATCATTTAATATAGTAATTTGTCATTCCTTCTATTTTTAGTCAGTGTAGCACCACCAATCTAACTTCAGTAATTAGAATCGTATCATAATTCGCGAAAAAGTTCGTCAATTTCACTAATTGTAGTCCTCGAAAAATACTTCATTTATATTTGATTCAAAGTTAAAAGTAGCATTTCAGAGAAAGGGTAATTGAACTTTATTTCCTTGCTGTTGGATTCCAATTCCCATTTTAAAAATCTCCTGTAGTATGATGAGCGTCACGAGGATAAGGTGGCTTTTATGGTTGGTATTATGTCCTCGAGCAGGGACTCATGAAGTTAATATGGCTGAAGCTACTTGGTCGGTACTCACTCGGCGAGGCGAACTTGTCGGGCGACTGGTCGAGCAGCTGGTCGCGCGCCACGTCGGCGACGGCGCCGAGCACGATGACTGGGCGCACGAAGCCGGGCTGGCGCAGCGCCACGCGCTCGTACGCCGGGAACTTGCTGATGCTGTCCGACAGCACCACCTCGTCCCAGTGCTCCTGGAGGTACACAAATATGGCTTTTGTTTATACATGGCGGTGGTAAACGACCTCACGTAGTACGTAATTGTATGTGAGATCTGAGACCCATAGACATGTTCAACCTCAAGACTACAATCCTAAGGGCCGTATTAATAAACTGATCTCGAATGTAATGCTTATCTCAAGATGCGTCAAAAATTTCAGTTTTCTATGGTTTGACGTAAGCCATGGAAAAGCTGTCATTTCTGACACGACTTAAAACGGACATCTTAGCCAATATCAGTTTATTGATACGGCCATAAATGCAACAGCACTGCTGGTTGGTGGCAGGTTAACGGGTAAGATACCTAACGATAGCAGTCCGAGCGGACCTTGCACAAGATCCACCACAATGTATGTATGTGTGGTATGTATGTATGAATGTATGTATGTTTTGGGTGTAGGTTTAAAGGTGATGGAGAACTAAAATAACCGTGCACAAGGTCCTACCACCATTTAATAACAACAATGGTATACTCCATTTCATATACCATGGCCCGATGCACTTGAAGCTTAACAATAGGGCTCATAATGTTTGCCTTTTGTTATCTAATTAGGAGCACTTCAAAATGGCACGCGTCGGTCCAACCTGCATGCAACTAAAGCGTGACTAAAACATTTTGGTACTTGAAAATAAAAATACGAAATATAAGTTGTTTACGGTATTTCATAATAATAGCTAACATGAGTTAAATCAAAAAAAAATGTGTCAATAAAATAATAACAATCAGCTTTAAGACTAACTTAATTTAATTACTTTAAAAACATGTACATTAATTATATAAAATATTTAACAATTTTAAATATTTAAAGGCAAAAATTAATTATATACATTTATTCGCTTTCTGATGTATGTTCTTCCGAACTTGAGGTTTCGCAGGTGTTTATGATGACCGGATACACAGGGTGGGATAAAAACTCGTTCTCCACTTTGATAACATGCTCACAAGCATTTTTCCAAAGCGTAGGATTCGTCATGTCTACTATAGTTCTTAAATTTTGAATAACTGAATCACCTACTGTTGGTGTAATGTTCGTCTTCCGAATTTGTTTCTTGATATAACTCCACATAAGCTCGATTGGGTTCAGCACACAATAATAGGGAGGAAGTCTCAATATTTCATGTCCAGCCTCAGCCGCTATTTTGTCGACGAAGTATTTCTTTTCAAATTTTTGACTTTGTACAATTTCCAACAATTTCTTAACAGTTGTTTTCTCAGGTATAGTAATATGATGCTTTCTCAAAAATGCTATTATGTCAGGTTTTCTTGTATTAGCGTTGGGAATCTTTTCCTCTTGGCGGCTATAATAAGACGCATTATCCATGACGATAACGCTATTGGCAGGGATGTTGGGTAAAAGCTGTTCCACGAACCATTTTTCGAACAACTCCGAACACATATCTTCGTGATAGTCTGCACTTGAATTTTTCAGATGTTTGCTCGAAACAAGAAGAGCCCGTTGAATCCAACCATTTTCAGTGCCTGCGTGCAGTATAATTAAACGTTTGCCTCTTGAACATGGAGTATTTGTCGCACAATTTTGAGAGTCGTCCCTGTATCCTTTTTTCAGTGTGTCGTGGGTATCAAACCAAGTTTCATCCAAATATACAATACTTTTTCCAGTAGACCTCTTCAATTGTATTTCGGTAATAAATTCTTCTCTTAATTTTTTAAGCCGTGATGTTTCCATAATGATTCTCCTTTCGTTTAACTTTCCATATTTAAAACCAAGTTTTCGTAAAAGTCTCCATAGTGTAGTTTCTGAATAAGGAAATCCCACTTCGCTTGCTAGTAATGATCGATGACTCTCGGTGAGCGTTGGAACTTCATTTTTTCTATAAAAGTCGTACACAGTTCTTTTCACAACCTCTTCTGTAAAATTGTCAATTTTTTTAAAAGAAGCTTTTACTCGTTTTCGCGGTAGGTATCTTGGTCCTGATGAGAGTGAAGAGACAATCCTTTTAACTGTCCTTTCCGGAACACTGGTGAATATAGACGTTTCTTTAATTATTTTTTTTTTACCCATTCGATTTAACAAAGTTTTATAAACACTTATCACCACATCTTGGGCGTCCTTGCTTAAAAATCTTCTCTTACGTTGCTGCAAACTAACGTCACCACTGGACGGGTTACTTGTGGGTATTTCCCAAGGTCGAAACATAATTATTTGCTGCAGGTATACGTGTAATCACAAATGTGGTCAGATGACAACTAACATGAAATATTGTTTATGTTGATTACTAGGTTAAACGATCAAGATCATTAGGTTGCATGTAAAATACCACGCCGCAAAAGGGTCTGGCCAGGTATCTTTTGTTATCACTAATCCTATTGTTAACGCCTAATGACCGTCTCAAGTGCATCGGGCCATGGTACATGAAATGGAGTATAAAATAACAGCAGTTTCATTTACAGTTTCCATAAGGTTCGAAGTCGATTCGGAAACCGTCAGTTTTAGTCGATGGCCGAGTGAAAAACGTCCCGCTTTTACTTATGATTTAGTTTATTTACTGATAATGATTATACTCTCACTCACTTGTCATTGGCTAAATCACAACGGAACTGCCTTAAACAAAAAAGAAGAAGAAATAATTAATAATTAAACTCCTGCGCTGCTTAGCTGGCAAAGTCAATTTTATGGCAAGGAAGACACAAGCACACATGCCACCTAATGATAAGGGGATCTGAAACCATAAACATCTGAATTCTCAAGACTAAAATCTCAAGATTGCAATCCGAAGGTGACGTTGAACGCAAGCGGACTAACCTTGCCGAGACTCTTGCTCCGGCGGTGCGTGGAGCGCCTCCTCCGGAAGAAGTTGTGTTTCCCGTCGTTGCCCGAGATCTCCTTCTTGGTCGCGTTGAACTGCGCCGTCGCGAGCTCTTCCGCCCGCGCCTTGTTGGGGATGGTGCCCTTTTGGACTTCTTGATTGTTGCGTCCTGGAGAAATTCGTAAAGTAACTTTTAGGGATAACGGTTAATTTGTTATGTTCATGATACACAAAGCCTCACGCCTTCGTTCCCAGAGTGGGGTAGGCAGAGCTACAGAAATACCAACAACTCTAAAAATACTTGTCTGTAACCACATTTTGCACATTCAAGCCAAGATGTTAACCAGTGTATTAGTGGCAGGTTGCAAGCCCATCGCCTAACAGTACTACAAGCCCTTATCCCCTTAGTCGTCTCTTACGGCATCCACGGGAAGACATGGAGTGACACTATTCTAACCCGGCAACCACACGGGGGACTCGAATTAACCTCTCGTATGCGGGAGGTGAAAAAAATACCTAGTATTCGGATTACGATATACTAGTCCGAAAAAAATAATTAAAAAATACAAATAGATGCACATTTTGTGAGCAGATCTTCTCCTAAGCATATGACGGGTACTATTAACACTAGGTACTTAAGTTCTTCCGAAACAAAAATATCCAGTCACAACTAGAACACTGACCGGGATGAAATGTGAGAAATATCAGTTAAATATCAAAGAACCGAAACACTACATTAATAATTCTGAAAGAACAATACACCCTATTAATTACTTAAAAAAGTGAACACACAAGATACAAGGATACAAATATTTCAAACAGTAGTATTTCTTTCTTTGATGCCTGTTTGTTAATGTTCGCAAAATGCCATTAGTGTTGTATTTGCATTGGCCTAGGAATACACTTACAATCAGGTTTCCTGTCTTAGTTTATTTACGGCATCAAAACTTTTATGATATCACTACACGTTTGGCGCATAATTTCTTACCTATCCTGTAGACCTGCCAAGCGCCAACGGTGCCGTTGTGCAGTGTATCCACCACATGGAAGACATCACCGCAGCGGAAAGACATCTCGCCGTCCGTTGGCTCCGTATAGTGAAAGTGGGTCTTTATGTGGAACGAGTCGCCCGCTGGTGACAAAACAGATAATAAATTTAAGAGCTACATGAGGAAGATGGCTGACATTGGCAGAATTTTTACGACACTTCATGGGAAAAAAATGCATTTCGACAATGGCATGGCATGGGAAATAATGCACAACTAAATAAAAACACTCAGTAATATTTTCAATAATATTAAGTTATTCATAATAAAATTATCCTGTTTAAATATTACGATCTCATGAAATCATGTTACCAAAATGAAGTCACAGGATCAATAACATCAAGGAGAATATCACGCTAATATGTTTGATGGATCATCATCAGGGATCGGATATTCGGATCGATATTTACCTATACTTTAGCGGCGTGAATGGTATGGAGACGGACTCAGCTTTATTTTCGTAATAAAATTCCCCGGATTACTTAACTAAGTAACAACGCAGTTCAAACTCATATTTGAGAGTTTAAATACGCTTATTTTTTATGTATTTAATGTAATTTTCTATGGGAAAATATTAAATCTAATTTACCTGAGTTTTATTCAACTAGGGAAATATTATTATCATTACTTAGTTTATCGGAACTTGCCGTGAGTACTAGTACTTTTAAACTACTAGTACGTTTAAAATTGTTTACTTCCGACGTTTCAAGGACAATATTATCCCCGTGGTCTCAAACCCCACCTCTATCTCTACTGCCGCCATTGTCTCACGCATAGCAGGTAAAAAAGGCGGGCGATACAAAGAAAATTTATCACCACGTGTACAATATGCATATACACGGGCTTGTTTTATTATTCTCCTGTATTACAGAACCCTTGAATCTACAATACTATAGAACTTACCAGTTGTGTAAAATAATTCACGCTGCGGCTACACTACATACAATGTTCTTGTAAGATCTATATACCAACTTATTTCCTTACAAAAATAGCCAAAAATACCCATTAACTAATTATGTTACTAAATTTGTGCCTTCTTATGGAATTTTGTGCGATCCCGGTGTTCGAATCAAACAAAAAGGATTTATCTCTGTATGTTAATGTCTTTGCGAGTAAAAAAATAACATTCATCAAGATGTCAGAAGAAAAGATGTCAAATATATAATTTTGTTCCCGTAATAAAATATTTAAAACCTATATGTCTTTACATGTATTATTACCACCACAAAGGAAACATTGGTATATACACCCGGAGTCCCGGAGCATATTTATTAAACTGATTAAAATTAAAAAGCCGCCTCCATATTAGCCCAACATTTTCCGGGATTTTGCCAAGTTTAGGTAAATATCGATCCGAATATCCGATCCCTGATCATCATCAATATCAGCGTCATTATCATTACCGATAGCATTATCACTAACATTTTCACCATTATTGACATCCTCACTATCGTCATCACTATAAAAGCATATCATCACTATTTCCAACTTTATGACCATATTTATCATCTTCATCATAACTCTCATATTATTCTCCTCAATTCCCATTACTCACGCATCTGGCCGCTGGCAACGGCGCCGTACTCCGCGGGCGAGTGCTGCACGATGAGGTCGATGCGCTCCTGCAGGCTCAGCAGGAACAGCACCGCCTCCTCACGCGTCACGCCCTTCATTTCCATGTCGTTCACCTTCAAAGAAACAAACATATGATTGATATCTAACCTAGCATTAAGGCTTATATAAACAGATCTTCAGTGAAATTCTGTAAGATACATTGAAGTAATCAAATCATAGAAAACTATTTGACTGTCGTAAGATCTATCACTACATTGTATAAAACAAAGTCACTTTTTCTGTCCCTATATCCCTATGTATGCTTAAATCTTTAAAACTAAGCAACGGATTTTGATGCGTTTTTTTTAATAGATAGAATGATTGAAGAGGAAGGTTTATATGTATAATACTTTAATCCGGAGCGAAGCGAGGGCGGGTCGCTAGTTTATTAATAAGAACCTTAGTTGTTTATTCAAGCAGCCTAAAACAAGTATGTTAGCAGCGACTTAATTTTTTTCTGAGTCTTAAAAAAACTGTGTATCGATATAAAAATTACAAATGTATAAAGGTAGACTAAGACCATCATTTTTCGAAAGGATATCGTTCATTCAGATACCTTAAGGATCTTGTCGGCCGGCTGCAACCCCTGCAAAGCAGCAGGACTGGTGGGTTGCACGCCCGACACAAACACGCCGGAGCGGTTACCACCACATAGCCGAAGACCCACAGAACCTTCTTTCTGAAAGCTGATCAGCCGGGGTTCGCTTCTGGAAAAATAAAATATATGATTTTTAATGATACCCATAAGTTGCTTGCAACCCGCGTCTAATAGCAGAATTTAACATGGTTATTTTCAAACGTATTGTTTCGGAAATAAACTTGACTTATTAAACGATTGAGTACTCGTACTTATTCAGCAAATACTGCCCAACCGCTATTAAGAACAAGATGGTATGCTGAATAAGTAGAAACTGTGAGTAAGATTTGAAATAACTTATAATACATTTGCTCAATGGGGACGTTACGAGGGAAACTTACGGTGGTTTATTTCGTTGATTAGCCATTCCATCCTCTTCGTATAACTGTCTTCTGCTGCTATAGTAGTCTGAAATGATAAATAATTTTCGATTTTGACTTTAAAACTAGAAATCATATTTATTTAACTATGCGAAAAGATCATCATCTTACGAATCCAACGCAAGTCCAAACAAATGGTCCGAATATTTTTTTATCGAAGTTACAACTGGTCTGGTCTGTTCTTATTCATTCAGAGAGAATTTGGTTTATATCTCAAAATTTTGTAAAGTCGTTTGCTTATTTCACTTCAAAATAAAAAATCATAGTCGTAATAAATATACCATTTTTACGGCTCGTAGCATCCAAGTTAAAGCTTGATTTACTTTAACCCATCGAGTTACGTATCTCTAACAGTACCAGGGCCTCTATTTAACTCGATAAATCAATAGAGCTTTTGGCATTTTATCTCATTACATTATAATTACTGTCAAGTAAAAAAACAGTTAACATGTCGTTGACAATACCATCATGTCCAAAATAATACTGTTTCACCGAGTAGAGTCTTTAAAGAATTCGCATTAAGTGGAAAATTTAAACGGATAGCGCACCCAGTACTCAAGCATTAACAATGACAGGCAAATGTGTAAGTACAAAGGAAATGCTGTAGAATTGGCTATATAATCTAATTATGTTTGCCTAGTGAACAGCAGGTAATTATACTTATTACTGTTTAAGTCTATCCTTAGGCAAACATGAAAAACCACTATAATGGTTTCCAATATTAAAATCAGAACAAAAACGACGTGAACACTTGTGTAAGACAGAATGTCATCTATAGGCTTAAACCATACCATCATTCCTAGGTGGTGGTGGTCGCGGCGGCTGCTCAACTTCGTGCGACATCGGGCCCCTTCGGCTGTCTCCAGCGGGCCCGCCGCGCACAGGTGCCGCCACATACAAGTTCTGCCCGCTAGTGGAGTAGGCTGAGGAGATCGGGTCCGCGCCCGCGTACACGTTGTGGGAACCCTCTGTGGACGAAACCGGTTAATTGTACATACACATTACGTCTTCATTACCAAAATGATGTCGACAAACCTATTGAATTACCAAACACTCTAAAAAAATCTTGTTATTCGGATCGTGATCGTGATCAAATGTAACTATAACGAGTACCTAGTTACTTCCACTACAACTGCTGGCCATTCATCTTTCCTTAAAATTTATTTTTTCTAGAAAACTCACTATTATAATAAAAGCAATGAATGTAGAAAAACATTTACATTTAAGTCTTATTTACACAACTGGTATATTGAAGATATTTGGCCTAATTTCCTTGAAATTTGTATTTAAGCTGTTTGAATGACGAACCTAATTAACATTGTTTCGATACCTTGCACTAAATTCCAATCATGATCATTATCGTAAACGTAATAATAAGTCTATAATTATATACTTTCGATGGGAATACATAGAATGAGAATACATGGAAAGACATAGAAATGTCCAGAAATAAGAGAAGAGTATCCTTTTAAACTGAATACCAATATTGATTCAAAGGGCCAAATAATGAAAAAGACATTTCTGAAGACCATATTCGATTTTTTACAGACTAAATTTATAGGGTTGATTTATACTGACGATATATCGCTTCGGCCGCTTATGTCAATTCAATACGTTTTGTCAGTGTTCGAGAATCCCTAACGTTACCGTTAAACATCCTGAAGGGTCTTCCACTGAACATCAGTTCATTAATACGGACATAAATATATTGAACTCACCTAAACTATTGTAGTTATTCTGATAGTTCCCATTGGTAACAGTTTCTTCCCTGATCAGTTCCCTCGTCACCACTAGATTTAGGCGGTCCTTGCAGGATTCTATAAGTTTCCTTGCTTCTTTCAAGGTGATGGCGTCAGTGATGGCTGTGTTGTTGATTCTGGAGACGACGTCTCCTTCGCAGAGACCCTGGCCGGCTTGGTTCAGTTGTTCCCTGGCTCTTAAAGTCAGCTCTTTGACGTATAACTTGCAACCGAGGACTATGCCAAAATCTGGAACAATTGAGCATTATTACCTACGAGTAGGTTACTTAGAAAACAAATGATTTAAGTATATTGGGTAGTTACTTTTACTCGTCTCAACGAAGCATTATCGGTTAACGGTACACTGTTTTAACCTAATGTACAATCCCGTTAGCTAAACAGCAGTTTGCGTCGCCGGTTTAAATTATTTACACATATTTTAGAGCTATCTCCATTAATATATACAAATACACATACATTAATAACATCACGCCTTCATTCCCAGAGTGGGGTAGGCAGAGCCACCGAAATACAAACAACTCTAAAAAAACTAGTTTATAATTCTGTAACCACATTTTGCACAATCAGGCTAAGAAGTTTACTAGTGTATTACAGACAGTTTGCAAACCCATCGCCTAGCAGTACTACAAGCCTTTATTCCCTCTTAAGACATTCAGATCAATTCGTTTCAAAATTGAAAATGGCATTTAAGAGCTCTGATGGTAATTGAACTTTATTTCCATACTGGTAGATTGAAATTCCTACTCACAGAAATCATCCTGTCTGTGATATGATGGGCCTCACGAGGTTAAACTACCACCAGCACTCTCCAAAAACCCACCTTCCTTCTTGCCATTCCTGGTGAGCGCGAGCTTGATGGCGGTGGGCGCGGTGGGCGGCGGCGCGGGCGCCCGGCGCCGGACCACCAGCGACACGGCTGCGCCGGAGTCTCGCAGCACCTGCACTGCTCGACCGTACTCCACGTTTTCGAGGGGCACACCGTTCACGGACACGATGCGGTCGTTCACCCTGGAATAGGAACAGGTCCAAGTTATTTATTCTGACTAATACATCGCAAAACAGTTCATTGTTGAACGCAACCGACACCTCGGACCTAATAAGGGAGTTGAGGTTCGGGAACATTGACGACGATGCAGTTAACAGTTTTTTTTAAAACGTGTTCTCATGCTTATAGAGGTTTATCTCGAAAGGATAGTTTATTTTTAAGCCTTTTAGCTCTTCATTTACACAGAAAACCTCTATGAGTATATTAAGCACGTTTTTTTCTAAGAAAGTTCATGTTAGTAGTGACCAAGTTGGTCCCGGGTTCGATCTCAAGTGAAGGCAAATGTTTGTGCATATATTAATTCTTGAGTATGTTTTCTGTATGTATTATTGTTTATGTATAATGTACTACAACTAGGTACAGTCAGCAGCAGAAGTAGCTAAGCAACCGAAGAGCTCAAAATGATCTGCATTCAACGCTATTGCCAAGACAATACGTCGTGTCCAGAACATTTTTAGGACGTTATTCTGCTTAGCTACTTTTGATGCTGACTGTACTACATCGGAGTCTACCTACAAGCATAGAGCTTCAGGATCAGGATTAAGTAAGTCTTCATCTTTGTATTCGATTTTTATATTATCATCATGAAATATTAAAATGGAATGCCTTTATGGTAGTTATTTTCCCAGCTATCTTTCTCTCCACCCAGAGACATAAAAAAGCAACAGCCTTTGGTTGTCGTACCTATATTAGGGATATACTGTTACTATAGTTTTGCTTCTGAACGTAATAGAGAACAAGCATGAAAATCAGAATTGAGTTTCATTGATACGATTTACGAGAAAATGTAAAAAAAGCATATAAAACGCAATACACTAAGTTTAGACCTGTTTATTAAGATTTTATGTAGAATCAAAACTTTAAAACTTCTTTAAATGTTTAGATTGTTTTTTTCGGCATTCTCATTTTATTTACGTAATGTTTTAATTCAACGATATTGGCTTAGTAATTTACGAAATAAATGCATAATTTCTTTATTAGGTCCTTATATTTTAAACATGGAATAACAGCGGTGACGTCATTTCTGTCGTCGATTTTGTATAGTGTTTTTGCAAAAATTACACGACAATTATTTCGCGAATACAGTTATTCCTCTCTTTCATAGCAATTTCCAGAGAGCGTAAGAAAAAAACATATGCATGTTTCCAGATTTCTTGTACTTGCTCTATTATTTTACTGGGTCCTGTAACACAGGGCCTCCTAGCTCAGGGCCGAAAACCGCTATTTCGTGTACGTAAATAATGTTTTTTTTTTTTTTTTTTTTTTAAGGAGAAGGCACACGAGCACTCAGGCCACCTGATGGTAAGTGAAATCTGAGACCCATAGACATTTGAATTCTCAAGATTATAATCCTAAGACCTCAAATGCGCTGCCAACCCTGAGGACTAAGATGGAATGCCTCTATGCTAGTAAGTTCACCGGTTGTAAATAAACATTTTTATTTTCATCTGTTTCTGTACCTGAAAGATGGGCTAAGGTTTTTACTAGCAATATAAAGATAGTGTTTTTTTTTTTATTACAAAGTAAATAGGAAGAATTCGAAGCAAATCCATTCAGGCAAGTGTGTTTTTTGCCTTGGCTGTTATAGAATTTATAAACTGTAGTTTTATGAGAAGAAATCCTAATTATCAAGTCAAAACGTTTAATCTCAATTGTGTTGGAAAGTCCGGGTCCATCCATGCGAGATGTAGTTCGAACATGAAACTAGTTAATAAGCAGTCTTTAAGAGTCGAAGTGACAGATGCATTCATGTAGAAGAATACACTGAGAAGGAATATTAATAATAGTATTCATAGTTTATATTCAATCATTTATTGCATTCCACCATGTTAGTTCACAGGATATTAGGTTACCTACCTTAAGTTTTGGTTGTTAAGTAAGCAATAAAACTTATTAAGGTAAGGTGGGTACGAGTAATTTTTAGTAACTTGTATGCTATGTATATTACATGTTTGTAAGTCATCCAATAAAAATAACAAGCTTAGGTACCTACTTAGAACCTTGTCATTGTGAATGCCACTATTATTGTCATGTTTGTCATTTGATGTTTATTATGTACGACAAGACACTAAATACTGTTATGGGTACTGTACGGGAATATGGGTATGTACATGCATGGTTTATTTACTTTTTTGGCCCGATTTTGACAAACATGGAGGTGTTAGATCCATCTTAGCATCGGAAGTGTCAACGAAAACTTTATTCAATATCATATATTTCATAGATAATATAGACCGGTAATTCTATATTATTACACGAACAATATTTGTTTACGTTCTTAAAAACGGTTCTAACGATTTCGATGAAATTTGCAATATACGTAGAGGTTTATTAGGAAAAATCGATCGGTTAATTTGTCATCTTCAGGAAAATTAGTTTTCAACCCGACCGACGCTCGGTCTTCCAGGTATTATATTATTTTATAACAGCGTAATTATAACATTAACGCAATCGATAAAAGGTTGCATATTGTGTTAATTTAGGGTAAAAACGTTCAGCAGTTTTTGCGTGAAGAAAGTAACATAACCACACGAACTTTAGCAATATCAGTGTGTTAATTACCTAGTTATTTCGAGTGTCAGAACACATGACTCTCGATATTAGTAAGCAGGTGGGCCTGTGTGTACCGTTCAAGGAACGCTGACAGTTACAGCGAACCGCAGTGGCTGAGGTGAGGAATGTCACGCGGACTGATTATGTAATAAGACAGCGCTGAGTACTGCCACAGTATAAACAGTAGTTCGTCTTAGAACATCGCGCGGCTTGCATGTGTGCGCGCCACAAACTCAACAGGACGCATCAAGCCGGTTAAAGCTGCGTTTCCACCAGAGATGTGTGAGGATGCGTTGCGAGGGATGTGCTTGTCATGAACCAATAGAAACACTCCATTTACTCAGCTCAGCCCTGGTAGAAATAGCACAGCGGAGCGAGATTTTTGTACATACAAAACAAGTGAAAGATGTGTGCGAGGAAAGGTTACAACTAAGGTAACGAAGGTAACGAATCGAAAGTTTTGACACATTTCCTTGAGATTTAATCTTAGTTATGATTTTTAACAATTAGTTATTTTAAGTACTGATTAAACAACAGACCCTTAGTCAGGGCCGCGCCGTCGCCGCGTTAAGTTGTGTGCGTAAGCATCGACGCAACCCGAACCCGCAGCAGCATTTCAAATTCAATAGCCAAAGCAGATTCAATCCTATCCTGTTGTTAATAAGGTTGCATTTGGTAACAGAAATTCGTAGCGCCCGAGTGGCAATAGGTAACGGGAACTCCTTCGCCGGAAACGAACTACTTTTCTATTTATACTGTGGTACTGGGTGATATCTGTGGGGTAATCCTCTTTACTGGCAAATTACAGGAATTACATGAAACACGAGTTCATTGTTTATTAATATAGCAGAAAGTTGCAAAATAAAACTGTTTTGGGTAAATTTATAATAAAATAATATAAACAAAATCCCTTTACAAATTAAAACAAGCATGACTAATGACTTATTTCATCGTGTAGCATAAATTGTTATTTTCTTATAGCTACTATACTATTGCAACTACTCGAATATTTATAATATTTTCCTCCTCTGCTCGTAAAGGGGGATGGCTTTTTTTCTCGTCTTTCCAATGGTGCGGGGTATTGTTGGATAGGTATTTCAAAAATATTACGGGTCTAGCTTCGGAACCCTACACTGAGCATGGTCCGACATCCTCTTGGCCGGGTTTTTCAATAAAACTACACACACGCTATATGATAGTAATATTTTTATTCAAAATTACATAGATTACTAAAAAAGCGTGGGCCCTTTGAGCAAAACGTCTCCTTCCCGTGCCGTGCATTGTGATAGCGTTAAATAAGGAAATTAAACAGCTACTATACGATTAGCGCGAGTGATTCATTACGAGTATGTAATATTTAATTATCTAATTATGAATAATTGTGGTTGCCGGGTTAGAATAGTGCCACTCCATGTCTTCCCGTAGATGTCGTAAGAGGCGACTAAGGGAATAAGGCTTGTAGTACTGTTAGGCGATGGGCTTGCAACCTGTCACTAAGCCTGTTAGTGCAAAATGTGGTTACATAAATATCAGTAAGTCTTTAGAGTTGTTGGTATTTCTGAAGCTCTGCCTACCCCACTCTGGGAATGAAGGCGTGATGTTATGTATGTATGTAATTATGAATAAATGAGTATGAGTACTAGTCAAAACGGTTAGACAAATAACATTAGCTATTGTGTCACGAACAATTCCTTATTGTAAATTCACATTGTTAGTGTAAGTACAGTAAGCTTGTGATTGTAGCTCTCGAATGCTATCTATACTAATATTATAAATGTGAAAGTAACTCTGTTTGTCTGTTTGTTACGCTTTCACGGATAAACCGCTGAACCAATGTAGATAAAATTTAATATGGAGATAGTTTGAGTCCAATGGAAGGACATTACTGTTTATTCCAAAAAAAAACAAGGTTTCTGAGGGAACAGCGATAAACGACTTACACGCGAAGTCACCGGAAACAGCTAGTAGCTATGTATGTTCAAGTATACTCACTGAAGTTTCTCCTCCGCAGGTCCCCCTCTCAGCACATCAGAGACGGCTATCGAGGGATCTCCGCTGGCGAAGTGGGGGTTGTCCCTCCCCCCGGACACGGCGATCCCGAACCCGTAGCCCGGAACCCGGTTCAGGCGGACCCGGTGGGTCTCCCACCCACTGTTGCGTTCTGCAGTCTGGAAAGATGAAAGAGGACTGTTTAACTACAGTTTTCTGGAATGTAATGTGCATATTATTTGGCTGGATCGTAGTTGCAACTTAATATTCTGTTAGTTGCCTCTTACAACTACGAGTACAGGGGACTTATTATACATTAACACATTCCGCTGTGTCCTATACATACCTAGGTTCCAATTTTATGAGGTATTTGTTCACAAGTAGCATTTAGCCATCGAAAAGTTACTATATATTTTACATCGTCGGTGACATTGCAGTAAAAAATAAGGTGTAAAATACACCTTAGCAAGTAATTCAGTAAGGTGCTTTTTGCAACTTATTGTATTTGTTTTTTACGCGAAATTGCAGTATCACTGATGATATGTGGCTTAGTCTGTCTGTTTGTCGCGAGTTCTCCGTTTTACTTTGTATTCCATTGGTTTATTTAGCTAAGATTTATGAAAATCTATTAGATCAAAAAGAGTTACTAGTTCTCAAACGAGTTCATTTCGTCGTGCTGGCGATATAATTCAATATGTTTTAACATTCTGTTAATCAAAAATAGCTTTAACTAAAACTGCGAATGAACACGCAGCTTGTCTCAAAATCCAATCGACCTCGCGGAATCGATACAGTCCGTGATAAAACTGCCGAGTACGTAAAACAATCGCTTTGTTTGCAGATGGACAATGCAAAACATCGAACACCGATCCGCCGTGTTTCGTACGCTGATGTTAAAATTCGAGATGGATTGTAAACATAAAACTAGTTACAACTATAGCGATACAAGTTTACAGCGGAGGCAGGTAGAGGGTTTTTTCACAGCATTAAGGCCGTTTCCTGACTTGTCGGTATGCTTGCAGTAAAACACGGAATCGGCAAGGGTTTCTAGGCAACCAGTGGCATCTACCAATCAATGCGCAGCGTTTACGCCGCCAGTACGTTTTACTGCAAGCATACCGACAAGTCAGGAAGTGGCCTAAGAAAACAAACGAGCCTTTAGTTAGTAGAACATAACTGTTATTTGGAATGGCACCCTTTTAACTAGGAAGATAGTTATAAGTAGAATTATACCTTAGTTGAATTACAGTTTTTAGAAAACCAACAAATAAGAAGGCAAGATATAGCGTAAAATAGCGTTATTAGAATTTTTAGCGTAGGTTCACTCAATCACTTCCACATTCACTTTTTTTGTGTAAACTTAACATTAAATCTATAGCCCTACGAGTACGTATAGGTAAGATTCTGGCCATCATAGTCACCAGATTTCTGTCTAGAATTTTGCACACATCTTTCTCAACGATTGCGCGTGAGTTACTCTGAATAAGTTCTTCGACGCAATATCGCAAACCGATTAATACCAAAAACGAGCCACGATGCAGTATTAATGCGATAGTTAACAAATAAATCGCTTGTTGCGTTTTCTAGCGGTACAAATGAAAACCATAATTTACACGGTTGAGAGGTTTTTGTACAACAAACGTATTTATGAATAAATATCGTTTAAGCTTATGAGCTTAATAGAAAGACTTGAAATGCGCTCTTAATTAAATAGGTATATTGGTAGTAACGTAATGCCGAAACGTAAACTTTCAGCACTTCAAAAATAAATTGTATCAGTCAACTAATGTTAATTCACCTTTGCCGCCGCCGTTTGAACCTTGGGTAACATGGTAAAAAATACATCACAATAACCTAAAGTGTAATTACGTTTATCTTGTCCACATCATAAAGACATAAATACACTATTTATCACCGCTGCAGCGCTGGGCTCGCGATGTAAATTAAAGTTTTTAAAACACAAACGCTGCTGGTTTTCGTTGAACCGCTTGTGAACTATAAACAAGACAGACTAAAGGTAGGTTCTCACGAAGGATCGGGAGTGCCGGCACTCCTTGTTGCGCCGTACGAAGTAGTAAACGATGAATTTATTACTTCAATATTGAAACAGAATATCCAGCGGTTAACTAACATTAACGTTCCTTAAACATGGAATATTGACTAAACTTAAAACTGAAAAATCTTTAATAAGTAACAGTCGGGATACAGATTTAGATTTACCCTCTTATTCATAAACGGCCTATAACCCTAATTCAAATTTTAATGTATGACTTCACTCCTGTTAAGGTGTATTTCGCCAATATCAAGTCATTTATAGACACTCCCATGGACTTATTAGACAAATTAAGTCTAAGGATATCACACGCGGGGACAATTATTCGGTCGAAGAGTATTTTCACTTGTGGACTAAACAAAAGCACATCGGGTTAGCTCCACGCGGGATCCTATCATTTCAGAACCAACGTTTCACACACTGTTGGGTCAATCAACTTTTCTTTGTAGCTCGTTGCCATGGTGACGTCTCCTGGGTCACTCTTTAAATCCACGATTTTAAAGTGTATAAATCCAGCAAACATCGGCTTTTGTGGCAATTACAAGCCCATTCTTTTATGGGTTTTCTTCCAAGCGTATTAGTAGTGTATATTATAACCATTTTTCTAAGGAACTCTATCACTGTTGTCTCCTGGCTTACGGGACAGAATAACAAAAACGAAAAGTTGATCCACCCTGTTAATAATTGTAGATTTTATTTCAGGACCATCATCTAGAACCATCATCATCTAGGTTAGGTTAGTTTTATAAAAATCCTGAAATATTTGGAGTTACAGAAAAAAAGCGGGTTGGGATGATTAGGATGCGAAAAAGGCAGAGAACCGCTCCACGCGCTCTGTCAAGTCGCACTATAAACCTATTTTAGTTAAAGTCTAATAATGTCACAATGGTAGATAAGAACTAAGCACATTTTATGCACATTTAAGAGTTGACAGAAACACGTGGAGCTAACCCCATGTGCTTCTGTTTAGTCCACCAGAGAAAATACTCTTTTACCGAACAATTATCCTCGCGTGTGATATCCATGGACTTATTGCTCTAATAAGTCCATGGAAGTGTCCATAAATAACTTGACATTGGCGAAATACACCTTAACAGGAGTGAAGCCATTAATTTAAAAAATAGAATTACAATTAGCTACATAATTCGCTGTTTTCTCTCCCTTAGCGAGCTTCCTTCCTTTTCGCAAATATTTAGTTATGTATATTTTGTATTTATCTATTTAAGTATATATATGAATATATTTATATATATTATACGTATATGTCGTTTGTCGTTGTTTAGATATATTTTTTAATTTTATTTCCTTTTTTTATATTCCATTTGTTAGTTTAGTTTGCACCGCCTACCAATTTGTTTCTGTTTCTTTTTAACTTCTCTTCTTTGTAAGGTTGTCTGGAAGAGATCGCTAATTAGCGATAAGACCGCCTATTGACTCACTTAGTAACATTTTATTGTTATTTTACTGTTCATGCTGTATTTGTATGTGGTGTTCAATAAAGAATATTTGTATTGTAATTCATAAAAATAGTAAATCTTGTACCTCTTTTGGTTATCCAAGCCGATGCACCTATGATGTTTCACGTCACATGAAGACATTAGTCAGTATATAGAATCGTTGCGATCAGATGCGTAACAACGAGATATCTGAATCTACCGTAGACAGACAGAACATAAAGATCTTAAGCAATATTACCTAAGCATACAAACAATTCGTTTTACCATATTACAACGAATTCAAGCATATCCAAATTCCATTGCATAACAGAAGGCGTTGCAAAATAACTTGGTCTGATGCAATTAATATGAAGAAGAGTGTGGTTATTACTTTACCTTATTTGGCCTATGAGATATTACAGGCTAAGGGAACCGGTCGAGGCACGTCATGTGGGAGGAACACCCACACTGGAACCTTGACCGCTTCACCTAAGATGTGTTAAAGTTTAAAACACAATTGTTTTTCTTCAATATTTTCATTTGTTGACAATACTTATTGTAGGTACAATTGTGACATTTGAATTTATGTACGTTTTTTGTAGGATGATAACGCAAAGAAGAAATTGATTTTATTCGCCTTTACTTGTTTCGGCAAGGGTTTCTAGGCAACCAGTGGCATCTACCAATCAATGCGCAGCGTTTACGCCGCCAGTACGTTTTACTGCAAGCATACCGACAAGTCAGGAAGTGGCCTAAGAAAACAAACGAGCCTTTAGTTAGTAGAACATAACTGTTATTTGGAATGGCACCCTTTTAACTAGGAAGATAGTTATAAGTAGAATTATACCTTAGTTGAATTACAGTTTTTAGAAAACCAACAAATAAGAAGGCAAGATATAGCGTAAAATAGCGTTATTAGAATTTTTAGCGTAGGTTCACTCAATCACTTCCACATTCACTTTTTTTGTGTAAACTTAACATTAAATCTATAGCCCTACGTTAATAACCATCAGCAAAAACTTTTTAAAACACAAGACTATCGCGGCGTAGTTTTATTAGCGGCCTGTATTAAAAACAAAAATATTTTTGCGGCTATTTTTTTTTATTCTATTATGTCGAAGGTTGTATCGTAGGCGTCCAATAATGACGCAGGCCGCCGCCATATGAGATTACAGAACTGCCTTGTTTGAAATCAGAAGGCACTAAATTATACATTGCCAGAGTTGGAAGGCTGCAGCGCGCGTAAACGTCTTAGCCGCTTTGGTTATTTTTGAAATGGCCGGGTTAAAGTTTCGAACAGGAGCATTCGGCACGCACTGTACTGCTATGCAAATCAAGTGTTTTGTTTATTCAGAAGTTAGCGGTGCTGTCGCGAGGACAGTATTGACTAAACATCTGTGGAAAGTAGGAACATTCTTGAGAGTATCGATTTACTAAGCCCTTTGCTTGACCCAGCTTTGTTATCTACTTTACTGCGTAAGGTTTCAGTTAAGATGTACTTATTCACTCGTATATAATGTGAAACTGATGACAAACGGGTGTGTAAAAGACTAACCACATTTTTGATTCGATTTTAAAATTTGAACCGTTTGCTCAGTGAAATATACAACATCAAAAAAAGTTTCAGTGTTTTTTTGGACAAGCTTTTGTTGCCGACTGTACTTTTTTTTGGAAACACTAACCTAATGAGTCCAAAAACTCGGTGGGCCTACTTTAAGTATAGCAGAGATCCTGTCACCACTTTCCGACTTCATCATTAGTCGACCAGCTCGACAAAGCCATAATTGAAGCCATTATTGTATGGTCCTCAAAGTTACGTAGATACACCATATTCCAGCTCAATCGGTCCCCAGGAAGTAGTTCAAATCTTCCTTGCAAGATGAGACCCGAACCCACATACCTACATACAAACAAGTTAATAAAAAGCTTGTAAAAAATAAGGAACGACTTAGTCGTCATTAACGTCTCTGGGTGCCAAAGTAAGACAGTAGCTAGTTGACGAGAATTAGCGAAAAATTAGAGCTGCAACATATTATATCTCTTATAGAAATAGTAGCCAATAGCGGTGCCAATAGCAGACTTACTGCCTACCTACTAGAATTTTCTACCAGCAGATCAAAAGAACAAGCTAAAATTTACAACATGGGAACACCTTAAAAATCCGAATTATTTTTTCCGAATATTCATTAGTCCTAATTTTCATTTTTCCGAAAGCTATGTTATCTTGAAGCTATTTTAAATTAAATGCATAATTTAGTTGCTATAAGTAGGTTAGGTTATGTATGATTTATAAGTTACTAGCGACCCGCCCTCGCTTCGCTCCGGATTAAAGAATTATACATACAAACCTTCTTCTTCAATCACTCTATCTATTAAAAAAAACCGCATCAAAATCCGTTGCGTTGTTTTAAAGATTTAAGCATACATAGGGATATAGGGACAGAAAAAGCGACTTTGTTTTATACTATGTAGTGATAAGCGATATCAACAAATTAAGTCTTCTATAGTCAAAATGCATTCGGAATTATGAAAATTCGGAATTTTGATCAATTCGGAATTATGTAATGTGTGTACCCTTACAACATCCTTTAAATGGATATTATTAGGAGAGCTTCATAAGCAATGATTAAGTATTCTTTCTATCCTTGATAATGGAAACCCCGAATTAGTTCTGTGCGAACAAAGTCGCGAGCAAATTCTAGTAGTACTTAAATTAAGAAAGTCCTTATACCTACTTTCTACTTAACCTATTCATGTGGACTCTTTAATAATTCATAGAGCACGGAAGTGCCACCGCCAAGTCAAAACAGCACGGTCATACACCATCTTCTCAGAGCAATTATTCAATACATAAATAACTAAATAGTTATACAATTAAGTTAGTAATAATCTATAAATCTGTTTTATGCATCTGCGGATATAAATTCCAGTAAATTCATAAAGCTCTAGGCGAACGGTATGAGGCCACTCACTATTCAGTCCGCAATATGACCATTGACCACATGCGACAATACAGATTACAAAACAAAATCACTGTATAAATGAGAAGTACTTATTCCAAAGGTATAAGGTTTAATACGCTTACGTACATTCATTTCACCGCGCGCAGTTTTAGGTTGGTACTATTGACAATGGTCATTCTATACTTTGTGGTGGCATATATTTTATCTGTCCGCCTGCGGCCTATGCCTACTCTAATGCCTTACAAATAAAGTTCAATATACCACGACAGTGCGTCTTTTAGTTTGTCTATGGCAAGTATTCAAATTATCTCATTGTGATGCGACGCGGGCTTGTGACAGGTAAATTGAATAAATATTTGCATTTTTTTAAACTGCAAATTCTTGGAATGAGGATTTATGAGAATGTCGATGCCCATCTGGTTTTTTTTTGCTATGCCATTTAGTAAGTACTGGCAACCTTTTCTCTGAAGCAAGAAAGGCGTTTTAGATGAATTGCACGTTGTACCAGCGTTACTTGACCTCTGGACGCGTAATCGGATGGACTAGATACGTATCTACTAGAAGGTTTAACTAAGATCGATAGCTGATGCTCGCTCGTCCAAGGGTTTTTCTAGTTTTGCTAGTAAATCATAAAGCTCTGACGAAAAATTATTCAAATTAGAGAAAACAGAAACATAAATTAGGGAAAGGCATTCAAAATGAAAAAAATGCTACATTTTGTACAAAAAAGTTAATCAAATATAAAACCAACAGTCTATTTTTTGTTAACTTAACTGAATATTATTGTTATGATTGACACACATTCAACACCCTCAATCATTGAACCAACATAGAACCCTGTCACAGTAAGAGTATAAAAAGAGAGATTATGTAAAAATTTGCATTTACCTTCAACAACATGTTCTCTTTAAACCCAAAGAATTAAATAAATTTTTGGTTTAAATCTGAATGCAGATCGCAAAATCTATCTATGGCCAAAGATGTAAAAAAAACTGGTACTTATTATTTGTCTCATATTGTAATTTCTATTAAAAATTATAAAACTAACCCAGTAGTACTAGCTAAGTATTTAACAACTTTTCCTATGATGTTATTAAACAGAGAGTGACTCCTAAAAAAATATTTATGTCCAAATTCAAGTATTGTGTGATATGTTTTACCCAGTAGCAAGTGTCGCCAATTTAACCTTTTCAACGCTATGTCAAATACAAACCAGAGCAAACGTCAACTTTGCCTCATAGATACTCAGGTCTATTTTGCACTGTCAACCATGATGGCAATATCCGTCAATAATGGCATTGAAAAGGTTAAAAGTACCAAGTGACTAATAATAGTTCATTGTTTTCTTTATGCAATTGGCCATTTGGTGTTTTACATAGGATGTATAAAAAAGGTAAGTAAAACTGCTAATATAAAAAGTAATTATTTTAATTACAAACAAAATTTGCAATCGCTTGATGTTAATATAAAAGCTATGAATAACCCGGTAGGGAGGACCAATTAACACCCTTAAATGCTAACACCTCATACGGGTCTCTTTTGATTGTCTGTACTAAAGCTGGCCGGTTAAACTTTAGATCTATGCAATGCTCGTGTTTAATAATGTTAAATTTCTGAATAACCTTATTCCTGTGTTCCAAATTCAAACTCGGGTCTCGGAGCATTTTAGATAATGTTGGTAAATCATCAGGCAACGCATAAATGTAGTCCTGAGCGTCTGTCTCTACATTGCACTTCTCTATTTGTATTTTATGTGAAACATTTGGACAAATGTGATCCTTCTCGGGAACATCCCTAGTGTGCTGAGTTCCGTCTTCATCAAAAACTATTTTTTTATTTCTAGCACAGTTACATGCTTCTTTAGAATCCAAGTCTTCATATTTTTTACGATTCCGTTGCGATTCACTTTGCTCAGGCCTATTTACATTCAACAAATGACCATACTTATACTCTATTTTATTAATGACATCAATACAATTCTGATAAACTGTTCTAAGCTCTGACAAGTCACTTTTACTGATTTGCGTAACTTCCGAACTTGGATCTAAACTCGAATCTAACTTCCTCTTCTTATGGTTTTTAGATGTACTTTGTTTCCGTTTCACTGAGTCACTCCCTGTTTCTGTTGATTGCTCGGTGGCAAGATTTTCAGCTGGTTTCTCTTCATTGTAATTATCAACCTCCCGTACGTGGTTGCTGATCATAAGATACTTTTTCGGCTCCAGGATTGCAGGCTCTCGTATAATGGATATTTCCACTGGAGACTCACTTTCTTCATGAATTACCATCGCGTTGGATAATTACCATCAATACTTGGAATTAAAACTTACTTTCTGTGTGAAATTCACAGCTTAAACTTTGCAATTGTATGATAATTACCTTATTCTTTCAATAACAACACGTGCAATTCGTTGACACCATTTAACCTGACAGTCCTGACAGTGACAAGCGTGACAGCTTTACTGTAGTGTAGTGATTCAATTGCAGTATTTCTATTCGATAGTCGATAAATACTAAGATGTTATTCATCAAATCTTAGTTATATTTAAACAAACAGTTTAATTATAGATATTACTGGATTGATGTTATCACATGTCATGTACTTCTTACACAATGAACTGAGTAGTTTTGAAGGCGCAAATATGACAAATATCCACTTGGCGCAATTATTAGAATCGACTAAACACAACTTCGAGTACAATGTGTCACGGCTCTAAGAGGGGCGAGCGCATGCGTTTCAAAATGGCGTCGGCGTTCCGTTCTACGCATGTTTAACGTCTGGTTAAATATTTTAATAGGTTTGAAGCCAATTCTATGTGTTATTATTCCACCAATATATTATTACAAAATTAAAAGATTAACTTTAGCTCAAGTGATGAAATATATTTTATAATAAGAAATGGATAGTAAAGTACACATTGCTTAATTTATTATATCTTTATTTTTCTTTTTTTTCTTCTTTTTAGGCGCATGATCGTCATTCTGATTTTTGTCTTCAGTAACTACTGATTCTTCATCTAGTATTTTTTTCTTCTTTTTCTTTTTGGGCACATTTTCATCTATTTCCACAGGAACGGACTCATTTTCAAGTACTCGTTTTAGTTTAGATTTTTTATTTTTCTTAGTTCTTTCCTCTAGACTCACATAAGAAGTACAGTTATCAGTTTTGCTATTGGAAAACAATGTGGTGGACACTTCATTCTCATTATTCAATAATTCAATATTTTCCAGATTATCAATTTTCTTTGTCTTCTTTTTTTTCGTTTTCTTTACACATTCTACAGTTTCTTCAGCCATATCTACATGATTTTCATTGTTTGTTTCAACACGTTTATTATCTTCAACATTTATGTCTGCATTTAGATTATTAAAAGATTTAAACTCAAATTCACAGGAAGCATTTTCATGACCTATTTCATTATTGGTTGTTCCCGAGAACCCACGGAACCCATAATCAGTATCATCATCATAATTGCTCTTGTAAACCGGCAATGGTACTTTATTTTTTGAACTCAAGGACAGCAATTTGTTTTTGAAATAATCAGCCATACTGCCTTTTTCCGTAAAAACTTGCTCTGTAGCTTTCAAATCATCTTTTAAGACCTCTTCTTTCTTTTCCTGTGATTTTAAACTTTTTTTGCCAAAAATATTGGCTAACTCTTTCTCACTGTACCGGGAAAGATCCTTTGCTCGTGTAAACTTATGAAAATGGACTCTGGCTTTGCTTTTCTTGGATTTAACTTCAAGAGAAATTCCACTGTGTGATTGTTGTTCTTTGTCATCAGCTGAAAAGTTATATTCTTATTATTTCATATTTCATTTTTATTCGTAGCTATATTGATATCAAGTTAAAACTACATTAAGACATGTCTTTATTCCGTTACATAATACTTAGCTTTAGGTATTTCATGTTACGAAAACATTGTTTACAAAATTTCCAAGACTTAACTAGGGTTCAGAGTAACTTACTATTCGATAAATTCGCAAGTAAAGCGTTAAAATCGTCCTCATGTTTAGTCCACTGGTCGTTACGGTCCTCGAAACCCAAGCCCTTCTCATCGTTCTTGAATTTAGCCACTACATGGTCAACTATTCCATTCTCGTTCGCACCTAACCCTTTCCCGGAACTCCAACCCATTTTCTCCAACATACGCTGCCCAAACTTGTTAGAATCATTGCTCCACGCATTGTTTTTGGCACGAAGATTAATCACTTTTTGTTTTCGGCGAGGTTCCGCAAGCATAGCCATGGTTTTTAAATAAAATAGCACGACACCACATCACACACGTGCAAGATAAAGCAAATGTCAAAATGGACGACGTCGACCGTGAGCCGTTGAACCAATCACAGCGAAGGTTATTTTTACGTCGAGCTACGTTCCGTTTTACTTTGCGTGCGTGGGTCCGCGATATGTTATAATCAGTAATGTTTATTATATCACTTTATTGTAGAAAAAAATAAATGATCTTAATTAATTTATTATGTATTAATACACTTAATAAATAAGTAACAATAAATAGATAAGCAGTTACTACTATAAAGGTTTCAACACTTTCAACTAAACAGAACCTAAAAAGGCGTAGCTTGGAACGTTCCATCACATTGAGCGAACCGTGGGAATAGACATCATACGTTTCGTTCAGCGCATTGTATAGTTTAAGTTTAATCCCAACTTGAAATAAATTAAGTTCATCACTTCTTTTTATGGTCATTAATTTTATGTCGTAACTTATGTATAAATACTTAACATTATGGGCTTAGTTTTGCATAAATTTGTGACATCCTGAAATATATTGTAGCGATCTTCTTGTTTAAATTTAAAAATCAGATGAGGCATCAATACGCCACGCTCGTTGAGACACGATTCGAATTATTCGTGATGGATGCAGCGATTGTCTTTTTTCGTCACGGGCTAGAAGCGTGATGGGAATCCGAGGGAGTGGCGTTATATTAGTAGTAATAAGCAAACCAGAAATACCGGTAACAAGGCGTTTATTAAAATAATGAGACATTTAAATATCTCACAGCGATCCCGGATAAAAGTGATCCGTAATTCTATGAGTAACATCACCTACTAATAGAAATATGGAGCTTAGCTCTTTTTGTTTATTCAATGAACCATCGCATATTTGATTGTTTACTAAGTGCATGTGTTTGGTACCTACGTCTGAATGTGTTTAGTTGAAATTATTCTTATTCAGCCAGTCTCTGTCATTTCCAAGTTTGAAAGGCGATTTTTGAAGCTCACCGACGAAAAATGACTAACTTTGAAATCAATTTGTGCAGCGATTTAAATTACGAGCAGGACCAACTTTTAGATTTGATATCATGACGCATAATCAAATAGCTGCACAAATTGATTTAGTAATTTACGTCGGTGAGCTTCAAAAATTGCCCCCAGAGCTCTTATCCCAAAATCAAGTTGGAGTAATGTTAACCCTGTTCTTTTCTTTTATAAGTAAAATAACTGTAGAGTGAAAGAGACAGAGCTTCTGAAGTTAATCAGTGCTACAAAGTCCACCAGGTGCGTTAAGAGGTTAAGACCGGTTCCGGGAAAAGTAAAAGTTAGATTTTCGAGAGACCGATTATGTCAAACTATTGAATACTATTACAGAATATTTTATGAATATTGTAGTGGTGGTAAGGCAAGGATAACTATCTGATACTTTATGGAACGTAGGCATTTTTATGTGTACTCGAAATATGTAGGTACAGTCAAGGGCATAAATATATGTGTATACCTACGTTCCTAAGACGTCAAAAATATCTATACTTACAACTTTATGCCATTAGCAATAAGGTCCATATATGTATAAATATATTTGACGCGATGGCGTGGTGGCTGTGTGTTGAATGCCCTTGAGTGTACATTAGTCGCATAATGTACTCCTTTAAATTATTTTACCTTTTTCTTGATACAATATATTATTCGGTGAACCATTATACTTCTTTAAATAATTAGATATACTAGCTGAACGAAATCGATATTCGGTCGATGAAGCAGTGATTCAGACTCTTTAACCAAAACACTTAACCTCGGTATATAATCACGGCAATTTAGTTTAAACTATATTATTTAAATGATATCCATAGAGTGCATAGTTATTTGTTTCCAATTTGAAAATAGTATTTAAGCGCAAAGGTAACTGATCTTTATTTCCTTGGTAGTAGATTCAAATTCCCACTTACCAAAATCTCCCTGTTTTGGAGTATGGTGGGTAGAAATTGTACAGTAAAACCAGGGTATTAATAGTATCAAATAGAACTCTGTTATTTATCGCTTTCCCTCTCTCTCTGGCATGGCATGGCCTGCGAGAACTTGCCACCTGAGGCCCCAGCCAAGATGGAAACGATCCTAACGTTTTTCTTTTCTATCGCTCAAAATGTGTGAGATAACAGTTGAACACGTGGTTTATCGTAACGCACGAGAATGTCGTCCCATATACACTTGGCGCCAAAAAAATGGCTCCTTTTGAAATTTTCAAGAGAGGCCTTACAGTCGTGAGGCAGTGAGTATGATAAAAAAGAAAAACGTCAGTAGCCAGGAGTGGCCATTGCGTTCGCCCTATGGTAGTGCCGAGCGTGCTCCTAGCGACATAAATTCATACAATTACTAATGTAAATCGCGTCAAACATCTACGTGGACTAAGTCACGGGCAACAGCTAGCACACCAATAGATCAAGTCCCAAACTCAAGGCTTGTACTATGGGTAGGTACCTATTAGACCACAATACACAAGTACGTTTATTGCTATTCCCTCGGGAACTAACTCTATTTTCCGGGTTAAAACGTGTACCATCTGCTTCCTCCCATATTCTGATTTGGTATTTGGTATAGGTATAACTTGAGTCCCTATTCAAGTTATACCTTTACCAAATACTAAATCTCCATACCAAATATCATGGTAATCGGTTCACTGGTTAGGCGATGAAGCGTAACAAACCGGCAGACAGACAGAGCTACTTTTACATTTATAATATTAGTATGAAAATACTGTCTTTACTTTACTTGTTGGCTCCTAATACTTACTACATTGTAATGAAAATGACATTAGGATGAAAGCTCCGACCATTGGCTACAAGCGAACTTTACCTACGTTAGATTATTAGAGTGGTAAAGTTGGTACTTTACTCGCATTCCATTATGCAACTCACAAATAACCGTCATTTGTGGAAACCTGATATTGGATACAAGTTTTCTTGGTTCATTATGAATAATTCTATACGAAAGAATGCATATCCTATTTGAAAACTTAGCTTAGGTATGGATAATTAAATTACATATCATTGTTATATAAATATGAAAGTGGAATTTAGTTAATCATTCCCTGTTTATTCAAAATAATGAGGATGGCGACGTATTTAGATATCTACCCACGTAGATTGTTTTTTATGAGCTTACTCGTTTCTTAAAGGCCTTACTACCTATATTGCGGATCCTTTGTGGTAAGTGAACACCCAGTGTTTATATTATGGTTCGCAGTGGTCACTTACCATCAGGTGACCCGCATGCTTGTTTAGTTACAACTATTACTCTGTCCTCTCTTTTCCTTTTGTATGTTATTATACATTTGTATTGTGGTGAATAATTGTTTTTCTGCCACCTTTTGTACTAATCCTTATCCAAAACCTTTTTCTTTTTTACTTACTATTAAAGAAATACACATGCCCGCCTAGTTACTAATCTAAAAAGAACAGGATTCCGTTAATTATTCCACATCGCTGCGTGTCTGACATTACATTACCGCGATAATGTCCATTTATGACCATGGTGAGAGTTGCCATTCAGCCACGGTGCAGCGGCTGAATGCGTAATTTATGGTCAGTGAAAACGCGGGAAAACGTGTAAATAGCATTATAAAGATGGCGGAAAAGTTCACGGTGGTGAACAAGTGTGTGCCTTAGCTATGTTATTTAGTGTTAGTATGTTAGTTAATAAATGTGCCATTATTAATATTTAATGCTTTTATTTGAAGTTTTTGGTTTTTGATTTTGGTAATTTGGAAATACCTAAATATCAGTTTAAGGGTTTAAGCAATATTACATATGTAATAACAATAATTGAGTCGATGCAGGTGTTACTCTTATATTTTTTAATCGCGGTCTACTGATTGTTTCCGCCGCCGTCAAGTGAGTAAGAGTAAATTAGCAAACAGAATAAATCAAAATTAAAAGCTGGACATCTTTCTACCAGCCATCTTCCTTCCCCGAAGTTTTATGTATCATTAATATTTTTAATAACTAGGTGCATAGTTATTGAGACGCCATAAAAAGCTTTCATAATATGTCTAGGTAGGTATGTAATTACTTAATTAGTAAAGTCATAAGAAAAAACCTATTTATGCGGAAATTAATTTCGGTATTCTGGCTTTTAAATTTAGGAATATTATTATTTTATCCGTATCTGAGGTAAAGACAAACATAGATTTCGCTCGGCTAGTTAATCTTATTATTTCATCAAATCAAGTGAGTCAAGTAGGCATGCAAATAGCATTCGGTTATTTTCGGATTAAGACGGGAAGCACTGCAGACGACCTACTAAGCTATTATATTTAGAACTGGATTCTGCACTTACTTAGACTGAATTTGCTTCACTTTCGTAAAGGAGACAAATCTCCGTAGATCGGAGTTTTTTTTTCTTGTTGTTATTTAAGTTACATGGAAAGGTAAAATAAGATAATAAGCCAGAAATATGAGCACCATTTTTTTTTGTAATTTATGGAATAAATGCGGAAAGGCGTGTTACAGAACCGAATAAGAACTAAATTCGAGAAAAAAGCGGAAATGGAAATTCTACTACTGAAATTACATTTGGGAAATAATTGATCTTATAAATACGTTCACTTGGTCTGGAATGTTTTTATTTAAATTCTTTGATGACGTCATCTAGTGGCAATGCTCAGCCGGGCACGTTCAATCGCCTTTGATTCTTGGAAGACAATGGAAAGGTAGACACCCGGTACACGGTAGATCCTGGTCGTAAAAGATGTATTTATAGCTATCATTATTACATTTTAATATCCATATTATATGTAAGACTGTGTCTACATGTCTTATGCCTTTAATTCCAATATTTTGATAACACTTCGTAAGTTTGGAACTATGAAGATATCTTGAGCCCGGGGAAGAGAAGAACATAGAGGCGCTCTTTCTCATTTGCCTTTTCCGTATCAAAAAAGTTCAATGTAAGTATTTCCCCAGCCCCCAGGTACCTACTGTCATGCCATTCTTACAATCTAATCCCTTCGCTCACGACAACTTCTTCAACAAACCAACATAATAAAATAACTAAACATCGGTCATTTTATGTTCCTAAGTCCAATCCGGTTTCCCACTAATTTACGTTCTCAAAGCATGACTCAGAAAAGGTCTACCTAAAGTTAATCTAACCTGAACTTTGCCTTGCACCAATAACTTTTGATTTGATTATTTAAGTTAGTCTCGAATATGTGGGTAAGGCTCAAGATTATCAAGTATTTCTTTGTTTTTACTACTAGTAAATACAGTGAGGGTTCATATGAGTCATTCCGTTCTCACGAAACAAGCTCGTAAGGCCTAGGTGGTAGCAGTTTCCGGTGGCACTGGTACCTTTTCTTAGTGTTCTCACAAACATTAATTATATAGTTATTTTCGCACGCTTGCTATTTGTATAATTTGATTTTTAAAATGTCTGTGCTCGTAAAGGACAATAGGCATTTAGGTACCCGCTTAATAGCAATCATGGTGGTGTCGTTGAATAGGTCATACAAATAGGAACAGCAAATGTAGATGCTATCTTTGCTCTACATAAAAATACCCTTCGACTGATACCTATATAAATGATGTCCATTGGGGTGGGTACCACGTTCCATACATTTTTGCCCATTGTCCTTTGTGCAGCGATTTAATCTACGAGCGGGCCCACCTTTTGGATTTGATATGATAATTAGGTGGTGGTGGTTATGCTATCAAATCCATAAATCTGTTTCATGTACCAATTTTCCTTAATGCTGTATTATAAGGGGCAACTAGAATTGAGCGAATAGCAGTGTTAACCATGAGTAGTGACAAGATCGAAGACAATCTATCATAGTAAATATGCGCCTTTGAGGCTTCATATTGACCTGAAAAAAGGACAAATAAAAAGTACTTGTTTATAGCATTTATATATAATAGTGAAAATGTATTAATCACAGATTGCAGGTAGGCATCCAGGAGAAGCTCAATTTTTTTAAGTATTTCTGTGTTTAAGTAACTATGCAACAGTGCATAAGCCATAAAACACGGGCTGGATCTAACCTTAGCACAAATACTGTATGGTCAGTAACGGTGTATCGCAGCGGCTGAACAAGTGAGCCTTGGGCGAAAAAAAGGCAACCGACAGCTGCGAATTGGCGCGAAACTGGTTTTCGGCGGGAACAGTGACGTCACATGTGCCTCGCCGGTTTTTGAGCAAAAAATTAAACCTGAGACCATTCGATTTTACGGGTCCTTATTGTTAGTTTGGCTTGTTTTGTTTACTTTGACGTACATATAATTGATGGATGAATAGTATGAATATGCATGGGCTCCTTTTTCGAAGTCTTTTGCAAACATAGCCTTGCCAATTATTTTGCTTTCACCTTTCTTGTTTTACAATTATTTGTGATCACTACAAAGTAACATGACATGTTGTAAGTAACACTTATGCGTAAATGCCTGCATCGGCCATGCATTAAAAGTTTCCACGCCGAAAAAGTTCAATTGCAGAAAACATTTTCGAATAAGCATTTGAATGGAAAAGTCACCTGAACAAGAAAAAAACATGGCTGCTGTGGTGCATAAATGCAAAGAACGCGAGAAGTGCAGGAACCAATATTATAAGTTACACGCACATAATTATGATGATATTGATAAATAAAACAAAATAACGAGAAAAACATTTTTGCATTTTTTTTTCCTTTGGATGTATTTTGACCATGATCCCAAAATTGTCAAGTCCAAAGGTGTCACTGGAAGGAGAACTAGGTTATTTAGTTCTGTTATGTAGGGGGCTTATAAATAAAACCTTTTAATTAGAGTTTTATTATTCACATTATTTTCGTCTTTCTATCTACGTGTAGTGTCTTTTTGTGGCATCGCTCCGTAGAAACGAGTAGAACTGTCATGTGTGGTGTGAGTATTGTGTGGAGATAGCTTATTTTGTCAAGGTAGTTCTTATACAGATTTGATAGAAATCGGGTGGACCATCCGAAAGTTTTTTTATCAAATGGGTATGAGACCTACGTAACCAGCTTATACATAATTTACGCCAAAGTTTTTAAAATATAAGAGGACTGTGAAGCAAAGAAAAACCATACAAAATGCGATAAGGTTTTTCTCCCCTTAAACGTTGCCCGATTTTTGAATATGTTGTAGATATTATAACAATATTTAACGGAAAAGAACGGACACGTACTTACCTACAAACCTAGTTTCATGAGAAATGCAAAATCGTGGAAATCGGATTAGATTTAGGGGGTGAGAACCGTTATCATATCACCCAGAGCCAGATTTTTATGGATTATTTTTGACAGCTACGCGATTTAAGCATTACTTCACAATCCTCTTAATAATATTTGTTATCTTTAGAATACAAACCAACTAGCATAGTTTAATTCTGAATGATTACGACACTGACATTTATTTCCTTCACAGTTCATCAAATAACGATTGTTGTTTCATCACAATCATCACCATGTCTGAACGTTACATTTTACACATTATCAAAGGAAATTAGCTCCTATTTTCTTCTAAATAGCGTTGAATGTAGGTTGGAACTAATAGTATTAGGTGCATTTGCATATCGACGATGCATTATGCAAGTCCACCGCACAAATTCGATAACAAAAAGCTAATTAACCTTAACAAAAGTCATGCATGAGGACACATTATGGTACAGTCGAATCTGAGTCTCAATAACCACAACGCCTAGGGTGATCGAACCAGTAATGGACAAGGTCCAATGATGGACACTTGACTCTTATTTTACAGAAAATAAAGGTTATTCATTTGTTTTGCAACAATCAATTTATAACCTTATGATCTTTGAATAAAGAGTAAAGTGTCCATTATTGGTGCCTGTCAGCTTAGTGTCCAACACTGGTGCGATCACCCTAGATGTGGCTGTTATTTGAATAGGTAGGTATACAGGTTATTTTTTTAATAGGTGCACAAATTTTTATATTTGCTTCGCTATTGTTAATCAATAACACATGTTGTGTTATTTTTACTCTAACTTAAATTTTTTTAGAGATATTGCCGATTCAATGATTCCACTAACTTAATGATATTCATGGACCCTCTAATGCAGGGGTGCGAGGAGAGGGGAATGTTGTTAAGTAAGTTAATAAATGAAATTTCAAATTTAGAATATCAGTAGGAGATTGTTGTCTGATAAGCTGTACATGACATGAAAGGACCCCGAAAAAGTTGTTAGGAAAATGTGGTTTCAGTCAATTTTCATGAAATTTAGATATGTAATAGACTTAAGTGTCCTGATCAAAAGTCCCTTTGGGTGCTACCACGGTTTCCGATGCCGTTCCCGAGATACGATCGAATTTATACCTACAGGCAGATCTATGTATTTTCCTGGCGTTGTGTTGTTTTAAACCTTAACCTCTGTTGTGATGCCTACATGGAAATTGCGTCTATTGTTTATTTTAAAGAGTGACAAATATTATGTTCCGTACGGTGGGGCTTTTAAAATATTATGATAGTGCAAGCAGAAGCAGGACTTTGTAATATTTTGTTTAAATAAGCGGAACCCTCAGTGCTCGAGTCCGATCAGTTGATCAGGGATTTTTTAGGGTTCCGTAGTCAAACTAGGAACCGTTATAGTTTTGCCATGTCTGTCCGTCCGTCGACAGCCTAGCTCAGAGTTCTAGAAAGGTGTAATTTTGCATGAATTAAAATATTAGAAAAAAAAAAATAGTACACCTAAGTTGAGGATGTAATTTTTTCTGTCTCCCTATAGTGTGAGGTGTCATTGGATAGGTCTTTCAAAAATATTGCCGGTTGATAAAAATCATTTTTCGATTAAGGGATCCATGTATGAAAGCGAAAGCGCATAATATAACGAATTTAAAGGGAAAACTATCACGACTAATTAGACATCATTAGTTGTTGAGGTACAGGCGATGCAATTGTTTATACTTACCTACCAAAATCACCTAAGACGGCACCAAATGACATTAAATGGAAAATTAGTTATTTATTACTTGTTTTTTTTTTAAGTTTGTAGTACTTAACGGCTTCGGAACCCTACACTGAGCATGGTCCGACATGTCTTGCCCGGTTTTATATTGTGTATTATATTATAGCACAGAACTAGGTAACGCGTGTTATACACGCGCTTAGCCGGTTTGGTGCTTAGTTCATTTCATTTCTTCTGTTGTCAAAGCGTACGATAGATGGCGCTAGGTGTTAATAAGATCGCGCAATCGTTGTGTTCCTACAAAAAGTTGACTAGTAAATGATGATTTATGATTTTGCGTGAAAACAATAGGTGTTCTATTAAAGTATGTTCGAATAATTGAATTTTTGAATGGCTCCTTGGAAAATGATCCGGGAGCTAGAAAGTTAAATATGAGTAGGTACTCAGTGGTAGTTCTATTCGACTTCTACTATTTACAAGCACTATCCGTTTCTCATTGCGATTGGCGGGGTATCGCAGTATCGCGGTCTCTCTCGATAGTGCAGGAAATAAATAATAAAAATGAGTAAGAAGGAGTAAGTCATCTTAGAACCTGAAGTGGTACAAGACCCTATATCAAGTGAAGTGAGGAAACGCTTCGCAATTATAATTCTAAATTCATAAATTCAAAACTTTAATTAGTAAGTAGGTAAATTGGAGGCATGACGGCTCGCAACTTACATTTGACAGTATATTTGTCACGGTAACTCATTTCATCGAATTTTTAAAAGGCATTTCGATGAAAATGATTGAAAGGGGTTCCGAATAAATATTTTTGTTACACATTTGTTATCACGACGATTGCTGAATTAGTTATAGAGAACATGTCGGTATAACGCAACATTTTAGGGTTTTTTAAGTCAAACTGGGTATATAGGAACTTTTATAATGTATGGTTTTTCTTCTCGGCAACGATCAAAATTACAAAGCTGAAATTTTGTGCACACATCTATTATTACCGCACAATAACTTTAAATAGAATTACATAAAAAACATGGCTTATCGGGTAAATGTAAAGCGAAAGTTTTTTTTTAATCTTACATTTTCTTACATCTTATACCTACCTACCTACATTAAACCGGCCGAGTGCGAGTCAGACTTGCGCATAAAGGGTTCCGTACCATTTATCTATACAACATTAGATATACCTATAATAACTTTTTTTTTAGTTTCACATATATCCCGGTTTCTGTCTGTAACCAAAACTTGCAAAACGGGAAAAAACACTTTTGTTGTATGGGAGCCTCCCTTAAATATGTAAGTAGTTTATTTCAATTTAATTATTTATTTTTAAAGTGAATATTCAACTAGGTACACTGTGAATATTTCAAGCTTCTACCTGTTGCCGTTATAAATATCGAGCAAAAAAAGTCAAGAAATCACCTTTGTTGTATTGGAGCCCCAATTAAATACAAATTTTATTGTTTTTAGTATTTATTGTTATAGCGGCCACAGAAAGACATCATCTGTGACAATTATAGTGGTGGGGTATTTTAGTGGTGGTAGGACCCTGTGCAGGGCCCGTCCGGATCGCTACCACCATCTTATCCATTAACCACCCGCCAAGCAACAGCGTTCGCATTGTTGTGTTCCGGTGTGGGGATAAGACAACCGGTGAAATTACTAGCATAGAGGTATTCCACCTTAGTCCTCAGGGTTGGCAACGCATTTGAAGTCTTAGGATTATAGTCTTGAGAATTCAAATGTCTATGGGTCTCAGATTCCACTTACCATCAGGTGGCCTGAGTGCTCGTGTGCCTTCTCCTTAACATAAAAAAACCGTCTAGCTATCACGGTTCATGAGATACAGCCTGCTGACAGACAGATCGTGGAGACTTAGTAATAGGGTCCCGTTTTTACCCTTTGGGTACGGAACGTTAAAAAAAATGTATAGTCCTGGGGGACCATTAAGAAATATTCAACCCTCTAGTGAGTGTCCCTACAGCCAAAACTACAAATAGGTACGAAACATCTAAAAAATATCTTAAATCAAAGGACATAATGGTTAAGAATTTGAAAGGCAAACTATCACGACTAACTTATTTAGTTCTTGAGTTATCTACAGTCTAAGATAGCATCGAATAACTTAGAATAGAAAATTTTGCTTATACATTTAGTAGGTACCTATTTGGAGATTTTAGGGCCCCGTACCCAAGAGTGTCAACGGGACTCTATTAGGGTGATCGCACCAATAATGGACACTTTACTCTTAATTCAAAGATCATAAAGTTATAAATTGATTGTTGCAAAACAAATGAATAACCTTTATTATCTGTAAAATAAGAGTCAAGTGTCCATCATTGGACCTTGTCCATTACTGGTTCGATCACCCTACGAAGTGTCCGTTGTACGTCTGTTTGTCTGTCTGTTGCTGGCTGGCTGTATCACTTGAGCCATAACATAGGAAAACACAAGAAATTTTCAAGAATTGAGTAATACTATTTCCAATTGAATAATGACAATTAAAAAAATCAGGGGTCAAATTCGCACTTGGCCGTCTTCTATGCTAGTTAATTTTTCTTAATTCCTTATCCAGGGGTTATTCTTTTCTGTAAAATCAGATTGCTTTTGACATTTTATCGAATTGTTTTTAACTTGGCTGCCATTACTGCCAAGTAAATAAGAGCTATCATAACGTCGACAATACGATTAAGTAAGTACATGTCATAATCAATTCTACAGGGCTGGGATTCTACACGGTAACAACGGTATCGACTTGACTTGTTTCCGTATTGTCAACGTTTTGATTACTCTTATGTCATTTACAATAATGGCGACTGTGACATAAACGATTCTAAAACACGTCAAACGCGATAGCGTTAGAACGTAATAGAATAGAGGCCCTGTGTAAAATATATAGCCTTAGGTTTGATGACAATCGGTTGGTCTGTTGAAAGTGATAAGCTCTCAAACCAACTTCCAAACATTTCCTGCGATTCGACTTTAAAGTACTGAATTGATAGGTGTGTCTTTACGCGCGCTTTGTTTCTATTAGGTAATTAGGAAGACATAAACGAGCTCGTCAACCTTATTATAAACTTTACGAATACGAAATCGAGTAACCTATCTTGATAGCAACATTCAAGATTTCTACCCACATTAAATCCAAGTTAATACTGCAATTGATTAGTTTGCGTTATGTACATATTAATCACTAACACAATTAGCAATCAAATCATTTAACAATTTAAACTCATGAAATAAATCTAACATTACATTAGACCTACCTAGATAGGTACGTTATTCCAGTCAAGGAGTGTTCTAGGAGACTTAAACTTAAGTGTAGACACCTAGGAATGAAAGTTATACCTACTAGGAATGTTATACACCGAGGTTATAGCTTTACGCGCGAGAAACTTTTAGTGCTTGCTTTGCTGTTCGAGAAATCAACAAAAACGTATAACACTAACTTAGTCTAGGACTCAATCAGTTAAATTAATGTAAGTATAGTTATTCCATAGTTACAGAACAAGTCCACTTATAGGTACCAGTTTTGTAGGATCGTTCGTGTGTCTATCAAATTACTGAGAAGTTGTTGTACTTATCACAGTTGCTTTGAGAGCCCACATCTCGATATCGAGTCCATTTTACACTGATATTAGGAAGCCTAGAACAAAATCTAAAAGCAAACGTGTTTTCCTTACCTGAGAATCACTCCGGACATGGTTCAAATTATTCACCACAAGCCCATTCTCCATGGGATCCATGTCCTCATCATCCACTAGAACTGTTAAAAATCCTTTCCACTAAAACAACACGTTTCTAGCTCTCACTAAACCAACACAACCTAGTCACAGATCTAGGGCTTATACACTACACAGTAAGGCTTCTACAAACGAGTTCCACCCGCGCGTTAAATCGATACACCACATAACTAGAAGTAGGTAATAAGATGACTATTAAAAGACAAATATTACACAAAATAAAGTAACATTTGTCAGGAGACGTCTGTCCAGTCTTAAGGACGCCTCGCGGCGAAAAGTTTTAACCGTGCGTGATTTCTGGGGTTACAAAACCAAATGGTCATATACGCTATCAATCTTTGCATACCAGTGTGGTGCGGTGAGACAGAGAGCTCGTTTCTGCGTGTTTCGCGGTGGGGGTAAGAAGGACGGCGTGCGCGCAGGTACGTCCGTACAGAAGTGGACGAACAGTATCTACAGGTTTTGCTCTCCCACTTGAAGGCATGGCGCGGACTCGGCGAGCCACGGAGCTTGAAAGTTGTTGAAAAAAACATAACAAGCGCTGCATAGTCGCTCGGCCGGCTCCTCGATAGACACCGCCGGTTTTTTATGCGATCCTGGTACATCGAGTTTAAATGGTCATTCTGAATCATCTTTGTCCGTCGCCTAATACTTCTTAATGGTTTAGCTATCCGCCTACGGCTTCATTTTCGCGAATGATTTGCCAAAATACCTATTTTTCATGTACAAAATTGCTTTTCTAAGGGCAATTAAAAGTTATTTTTATCTAAGCAACCTTATATTATAAGTAACCAGTTCACTAAAACAGGAAGTTTAATATTGTAACTAGAGACAGAATCATAGAAACGATCGATCCGATAGATGATAAATCAAACCGGTCCCAATGCATCTCTGGTGAAGGCCGCGAGAATTTTAACCTCTACATGGGACACTCCTGCGCATGGACCCACGCACACTTGCGCAGGGAGCTGTCAGTTACACGCACACAAAGGAACCTTGTTCTTACCTGGTCCCTGGACCAGGCTGTGGCATTTTAAAACCAATGTTATAAATAGGTAGGTACAATGTGCATAATGAACGACTTTATGGGCCGGACAGGTGAGGACATGCTATTTTTGTTTAAATATGGATGTTATTGATGGTGTTGACCGGTAAAAGCCACCAGTTTAAAATAATACCGGTTTTTCATGCAAAATTGGCCCGAAATAAAGTTCTTAGCACTTTGGACAAAGCTTATAATTTTGCTTATCATATTAAGGAGAAAGTACCTATGGTAAGTTTAATAATTTGATACAGAATACATTATTTTCATTTATATTCAAACTAATATAAGAATAAGTTTCTGTTTTTTTGCCGTCGGATTTATAGTTTGCGGTCTTTGAAGTAATGAATGATGATTCATAGCTAAATTTAAATTGACAGAGTGAATCTTTTAGGGTTTTTTTTCCACTTAAACCTTTTACTTATAGTTAGATAGGTAAATCAATTACAGCTCGACAAAAAAAAGAATACACCATACTTAAATTAGGCGTCTCTAATATTTATTATTTTGTGTTTAAAACTTTTCACTTTTTTCGCAATATAATGTTGTATTGTTTTTAAATAGGCATAAAAATATGGCAAGAAGAAGGCGCAGGGGCCACCTGATAGTAAGTGAGATTTGATACAGACATTTGCAATCGCTAGACTACAATCCTAAGACTGCAAATGCGTTGCCAACCCTAAGGACTGAAATGGAATGCCCCTATGCTAGTAATTTCACCGGTTGTCTTATCCCGACACCGGAACACAACAATGTGATCCTGCTTGGCGGTAAGTTACTTATAACATAACATGGTGGTAGCGATCCGGACGGACCAAGGATAAGGAAATAATAAGTCTAATTTATTTTAAAGTTTTTACTCAATAACTCTATGTTGATGTATGTTCTGTACCCAAAGGGTAAAAACGGGACCTATTACTAAGACTTCGCTGTCTGTCACCAGGCTGTATCTCAAGAACCGCCATAGGGTGATCGAACCAGTAATGAACAAGGTCCAATGACGGACACTTGAATTTTATATTATTTTACAGAAGATAAAGGTTATTAATATGTTTTGCAACAATCAATTTATAACCTTATGATCTTTGAATTAAGAGTAAAGTGTCCATTATTGGTGCCTATCAGCTTAAAGTGTCCAACACTGGTGCCATCACCCTAGCTAAATAGTTGAAATTTTCACAAATTATGTATATCTGATGCCGCTATAACAAATAACAAAATATAAATATTTAAGAGGGCTCCCATACCTACAACAAACGTGTTTTTTATCGTTTTTTGCTCGATATTAATAACGGCAACAGGTAGACACTTGAAATATTCACAGAATATTTAGTTGTATATTCACTTTAAGAGTAAATAATTAAATTAATAAGTGGGGCTCCTATACAACAAACGTGTTTTTTTTGCCGTTTTTTGCTCGATTTTAATACAGACACCGTGGCTGTATAGATAATGGTACGGAACCCTTCGTGCGCGAGTCCGATTCGCACTTGGCCGGTTTTTCTCTTCTTATTTGTGGTTGAGAATATTAGTATTACAGTTGCAGCTATCACCATGTCAAACTCTTTTTTGCATCTGCCATAGCTCTTTAAACAACTATTGGGTTGGTATCTACTTCTCTGTCACTCTCTGGACCCGTATGAGACTTGGATGGAGCAAAAACAATAAAATAAATATTATTTATAATATTATAACACTGCACAAAACTACTACTATCATAATAGAGCCTGCTCACATTTTATGTAGCTGGCAATCTAGCATCATTCCTATAGTAAAGTTTTCATATTAAAACTATTTGTTTCCGTCGTTCGACTAAAAACATGACAAGTGTCACTTTACTAAGGAACGCCTTAGGAGCGCCATGTTGTGCTGTGATTTTATATAAAACAAGGGTACATAATGTCATGAAAAAACACCAAATAGCCTTTATAATAACAGTGTCTGCTGTGGCTTCATTCTTGGGCACAATATTGGACAATGGCGGAAGAACTCGCTGGCCTTGGTGTGTATTGTATTTAATTCGTCATCAGCATCAGCTGACTACCACCCTCTGTTGGGCTTAGGGGGTCGACTAGTGATCGTAATGTACCGAGTTCTAACCCCCGCGGTCGCCATGTACCAATGAGTTTTTCTAACTTAAGTACATTACCCGATGCTCTTACGGTGACGGAAAAACATTGTGAGAAAACCTGCACATTCGAACAGCTGAGTGTGGAAGAGGGTAATTGCACAAAAGACCCTAAAGGGGTCGAAGTGTATCCAAAAGGGCCCATATGTAAGATAAGACCCTCTGTTGGGCAGGAGCCTCCAAGGTTGAAGGGTCTTACTATAATCGTAAAGGTTCTGGTGTCGGGACTGGTGGCCGGCGCCCCGCAAAGTAACCCACCGTTTTGGGCTCCCAAAGACTATGTATACTACTACTGAACCAGCTTTCCGGTGTCGAGAAATGTACATTAGCTTGTAGCTTTTCAAGCAGAAATCTCTTTTCAACGAGAATTGAAAAGCGACTTCCCTTGTATTACAAGTTAAAGTTTAGTTAAGTAAGTTAATCTGAACTTCGATTCAAAATAACAATAGCAGATTACCTACCAAGCAGCACCAGCACTTTACCAAGTGGCGTTTCCGTCATTGTCTGTTGAAGTCACAAGTGCTGATTCGCGACTTTGGCATGGATGTGACGAATCATTTTAAAACTAATATAATTCGTTTACGTTTACCAAATATTTGTCGTAAATAATACCTATTCACAACCGCCAAATTGTAAATATCATCTGATAGTTTAGCTTGGAACGTAATGCCAGAGTGTAACCTACCTAATTACTTAGGTACCGGTAAAATGGGGTGACTTTAGAAACACGAGGTGATTTTGATATCTTTTTGAATCACCTATTTATTCTCTGTGCATTTGTCAGTTATTTTTCGACATCAATTTTATATGTCTCATACATGCGAGCGTAAAATATCAGTATTTCAAGTATTTTCAGACAAATTGTATATAAAAAATTCGAAACAACAATTTTGACATGCTTTAGGTATCAGTTTTATTTTAAGAATTGAGTTTTCTAACTGCGTATTGTGTTATTTGAGTTTATTTCTACTAAGCCATCTACAGTTATCTACCTCTAGCTGCTTTAAGTTACTCCAAATAAGAGTGAGAGTTTCAGAAGTTTTTTCTTTTAGTAGCGAATACCTACACCATTGTCCTTTGTACTTACTGTTTGCACTTAGGTGCTATTTGTGTCACTAAATAAATGCTTTTTCTTTATTTCTTTCAATTATACCTTAACGTTTGGGTTGCAGATGCCAGCGTCGAACATTCATCACAAAAAATGCTCCATTTTCTTACCCACGGAGATTTGGCGGAGTTCTCTGCCTAAGACCACATGGCAGTCAAGGTATTCCCTCACTTGGTCTAAAATCAAACGCTTTCATTTCATAATCTCTTATTTCATCTATCCAACCATTCTATCTGTATTCGACTAGTAGAAAATGCCATTAAGTACACCTTTTGTACTCAAATTTGTATTTTTGGTCAATCCTTACTAATATTATAAATGTGAAAGCGTGGATGTTTGTTACGCTTTCACGCAAAAACTACTTGACGAATTAACATGAAACTTTGTACACATGTTCTGGGAGGTACTAGAAGTAACATAGATTACTTTTTATTAAAAAAATAATATATTTTTTACAATAAAAAAAAACGACGGGGACGAACATAATATTCAATTAATTAAGCCAGCGGCCCTGGGTTGAAATCCCGGTAAGGGCAGATATTTGTGTGATGAGCGCGAACATTTGTTCCTGAGTCTTGGATGTTTTCTATGTATTGAAGTATTTATTTCTCTATATAAGTATGTTTATCGTTGTCTAGTACCCATAGTAGAAGCCTAGAGCTTAGTTTCGGACTAAGTCAATTTGTGTGACATTGTCCCCTGATATTTATTTATTTATTTAATTATCAATTCCGCATAGATGGCCTGCTGCTTGCATTTACTACCCCCGCATTATACATTTCAGTATAGGGAACACTTTGTCCAATTGCAAACTTTTTATCTTGAACCTTATTAACATTCCCAAAAAAAGTAAATGTCAGTTTGTATTAAAAAAAGTATAAAATTACAAAATGTCATTACCGGAGCACTAAGCCCTAGCTTTATAATTTCTGTGTCTACTGTAGCCTCCAGTGCAGTATAGAATAACTGTTGCAAATTCCACAGAACATCAGGTTATTGTAAATGATTTTTGATTATTAACCAATATAAATGTAAAACGAATGATGGCAAAATCTTAAGCACCCGGAACCGACGTGCATGCATGACTCGATGTATATGAATGTGCAAGAAGCAAAAGAGATTTGTCAGGATTGTAGAAGTTGGGAAAAAGTGGTCTCTTCCTACACCTCTGGGAAACAGGCGTGATTTAATGTATATATGTATGTATGTACTATAAATGTTTGTTGCGTTTAACCCTTAGAACGCCAACGACGCCTAAAGTAGTCATGAGCTGTCGTGCCTGCAACGCCACTGACACTTATATGGTTGTCACATAGGTACAGTTTAAAAGAGACATTATTCAGTATGAATTAAGTTACATTTTTGCATAAATTTTAATACATATATGGCGTGTGAGTAACGCATTTGTATTTGACGTATGGTGTTGAAAAGTTTAAACGCTCGGCCGATGTTGGCCTGTCGGCATATGTGGCCTAAACTATTTTGCTCCCTTTTATATAAATTTAGGTACTTAAACTACTATAAAAGGGCGCTAAAACTGTCCTAAAATATTAAGGTATATACATTTTCCCTTAATACCAAAGAAGTATGCTAACTGCATAGTAATCGTATAAGCATTTTAAATTGAATAGGTATGGTTACTTATAGAGTACAAAATGCTTTGACTATTACATCGCAGTTAGCCGTCTTCATTGGTATTACGGCAGATATTAAGGTTGCAATCGCCTTGAATGCCACTTCGCCAACCACCGCACTTACAGACTTTTATGCAGAATTTTATGTAAACAAAATATTGACTATACATACATATTTACCTATACATACTGATATGAGCTCACAAGCTACATAGTGCCCTTGAACTCAGGCTAGAGTTGCATGCTCTCGTTTTTATTACCCGTTGAACCTACTACCTTACCTACTAATACCTTTTCAACGCTATTGGCGGATATATCCGCACCTCTGGTTCAACGCCATTGACGGATATTACCGTCATGGTTGAAAGCGCAAAATAGACCCGAGTTTCTATGAGGCAAGGTTGACATTCGCTCTAGTTTTAAGCTGTCATACTAAATCTAATATGTAATACTAAATGTATCAATTTCTTCGTACGTCCAGCACGTCGTAAGTGCGTTTCTGGTCGTTATTTGGTGACCCACATTCGGGGCACGGACTTGTGAAGGTGTTAATCACGTATTTTTTATTCCTCAGGTCTTAACTTCAAGCTTCTAACACCCAAACATGTCACCTCACCTTTTGTGACCTAATTTGCCTGATGACTCCAAGATCTCCAAGGTTCAAGAACCCAACATGAATCAGTATTACGTCAATTTGATATAAATCCGCCAAACCCAAACACGCAATATGGATAATGGCATCAAACCCACCCACCTTTGGCATTTAACAGGGAAGAAACACGGTCAGAAACTTTACGCCGACAGATATGCAGGCGTACGCCACAAACATGTAGCTAAGACGAAGTATGAAGTCGTTGGCTTGATTGCCCTTTCGTTAATGTCAGTAACAGGTATACTGGCGACTTTTGGCCACTTCGGCTGGATTGGTAAAAAACCACCCCGTCCACCTACGTGTCCTCCACCTAAACCGCCGAGACGATGCTTCAACACTCTAGATGTCGCTACGGCTCCGTTCCCACAATGTCCCAAAACTGAAAAATGAGTACCCTAGTTTCCACGCACTTTATGGTCACCCGGATCATGAACATTTATTAAAGATCTTGATGTACCTATTACTGATTTTATTTGTTACTCTTGCTAGATTACATCGGCGAGAAATGTGAAGTGTTAAGCTGGGTACTGACCAACGTTAAGAGGTGTATTGTAACATGTTAGGTACACAGCGAGGATTCATGCAGTCAGTACGCAGTGTTACGGTGAAACCAGCGAAGTGGGACAAAAATTCCCAGTAGTACCATTAATGGTACTAATGAATGGTACAGCTGGGAAAGAGGGGCAATTACGTACTGACTGCATGAATGCTTGCTGTGTTACATGTTACAATACACCTCGTAACGTTGGTCAGTACCCAGCTTTGAATTGCAATTTGTACAGTAGAATTATTTTGAGTTTACCACTGACAGATGGGTTGCCTTCATTTCATTTTCAGCTTTAATCTCATACAAATAAAATAGTTATTACTAAATCGATAGACGTGGGTAACAGTATTCTGAAAATTGCTTTATTTGTATGACATTAAATTTGAAAATTAAAATTAAATTAAATATAATCGTACTGTAAAAGGACAGTGTGCCAAAATATATATGTAATAATACAGCGTATGAAGTATAAACCGCAAACTAACTTCATTATTAGATCTCGGCTTGTTTATTTTTTATTTGCAGAAGCTTTGGTCTAGTTGGAAATGAGGCCTAATGTATGTCGGGTCTACTTAGTCCGACTAGTTACATTATTAGTTCCATTAATGGAACTACCTAGACTTTTTTTTCCAAGTAGTTACATTAACAATGGAGGGTTTAATTTAATGCAATTTAATGGTCTGTACCCAAGTAAACATCATTTTTTTAATAGGCAAAAGCATTAAAATAAAGTAACAGCACCTTCTATTGATTGAATTAGTTTTTATTTTATTTTTATGATTTATAGTTACGTGAAGTTCATTTACTTAATTGCATTAAATTAAACCCTGCCTTATTAATGTAAAGCTTGACAAGATTCTATTTAACCCTATTTCAATACTAAACTACTTGGAAAAAAGTCAGGGCCTCTATTCAACTGCGTTATAACGATATCGTTTTTGACCTGTTTCCGTATTGTCAACGTTTTGATAATTCTTATGTCATTTACAATAATGGCGACTGTGACATAAACGATTCTTAAACGTGTCAAACACGATATCGTTTTAACGCACCTGAATAGAGGCCCAGGATAGTTCCATTTTGGAACCATCTTCGTTGAATGTAACTACTAGGAAAAGAAAACCATCTAATTCCATCAATGGAACTAATAATGTAACTAGTCGGAATAGACTGTACTAGAAAAAATCGATAAAAACTTACAAATGAAAATTAAAACTAAAGGCTGAGTCTAAAAAAGTTGTCGCAGATATATATATATATACTCTAAATTCAAACCACTCTCAGTTCGGTCATTGCCCATGGTCTACCTAATTAGGTCACCTACACATTTGAGCACACGTCAACTGACCCTGGGTTCCTACTTCATATCATATATATATTCCAAACGCCTCTTTAAAATGTGACGTCTTTTTAAAATATGACACATTTTGTATGTAGCAAATTTCAAATTTTAACGAGACTTTTTTGAATGTAGGAACCCAGGTGCTCCTATTTCTGAGGTATCGTGGCATGGGCCCAAAGCCCTCTGAAGAACTAACATAACCTAAACCTACCTGTTAATTTTAACCTGTTTAGTTTGAGTAGTCCACAGAGGTGAACTAATTAGGTGGACCTCGAGCAATGACCTTGTTTATAACGTTATTGCGACAAGGTACCAAAATGTACAGTTACTTATGAGTTCGACTGCACCGCCTTAGAACTCTGTCGTAATGAAGAGACATATTCAAGGTTTGAGTGAACCACCAGCTCACCAGTGGTCAGAACCTTTTGAACGCTACGTCAAATACGTCTCTTTTAAACTGTACCTGTGACCTATATAATGGTCGTGGCGCTTTAGGCACGACAGCTCATGACCACTTTAAGGGTCGTTGGCGTTCAAAGGGTTTAAACAGAGACGCTACTGTTTGCACAACCGAAGACCGCAGAGTTAGTTCTTCGGGTTTCACTCCAGCATTTCAATACAGCGAAATGCTGCCAGCATCTGTGGTACTATAAGGAACCTCCCCTTTTAATTCTTATTTAGAATATTTCTATAGCATTTAATTTTAGTTTGGTTTTAATTTCGATAATTTCAGTTTAAATAATTTTATTTTCCGTACCGTGTGTTTCTTCACTTCTTTATCCATTGAATCATTCACTAGGTGGTGCACTGAAGAAACAAAGATTAAAAGCGTTGTCTATGAATGATCCGTGCATGGACACCTGTCATTTAACATCCTATGACGTCTAACGGGACTTGTAAAACTGTTTTTATTTTAAGTATTTCTAATGGAATGTAGAGTAGAACAGTTGAAATTAATAGGTTTAGCAATATGTATGGCGTCGGGCATTGCGTGGTCATACGGATTATTTAGTAAGCCAGATGAACGTCGAAAGACCGTCGTCCCCCAGTACACGGAAGAGACGGCACAGAGACAGTCGAAAGACGACAGAAATTATGGAGGAACGCAGATCACGCACCCTAGTTCCAGCTTAGACACTAGCGAAGTTATGCCTAATTGAACTTGACTATTGTTCCGTGGACGTCCGCTATGTCTTAGTCGGCTTCGTTCAGTAAAAACCAGTGCCAATGCTTTTTTAGGAATTTTAAGTGGGGCTAGTAAAAATGAGTAAGTAGGAACAGTTGAGAGACTTCTCGGATGTTGCAACGCAGTGCGGTTACCATGCCATTTGAATTTTGGTGCTACTCTCTGGAAAAATTGAGAATTGTGAACGCAATTGAAATAATTCGGAACGACGAGGAAGCCAATGAAGCCCGAAATGGCTGTTCGCTTTATTTTTTGAGCTATTTTCTACGTTCTAATTTAGTTACATTTGTATTAGCTCTGCTTATGAGATTAAATAGCTCGTAAGTAGCTGGCTTTAATTTGAATGTCATTCTTTTTCCAAGGTTTTTATAGTTTTTTAACTGCGTTATATTTCTCTATTTCTCTAACACCACGAAATACGTAAAATTAAACGCTGCCTCTTTACTGGTGTAATGCTGGTACGTTGTAGGTATCGTCGACTTACTCTCTGTGGTTGGTTAACTTAGAGAAAAATATAACAGCCACCCATTTTTAAACATTAAACATACCTTAAAAGTTATAATGTCCATTTCAGAAGCACAAAGTAAAAAAAAAAACAGAAGAAATATTTAAATCAGTGCAGTGTGGTTTTTGAGGTAATAGTGAAGATACACACGTTTATTTAGTGGTTTCAAACCAATAAGACGTACTTTAGTTGCACAATTGCGAAAATGCACTTAAAATTAAAACTTTGGCAAGCATACGTCGGTTGTACGCCACTGTTCACTAGTACACTATTAGCATTACAATATTGTGTTTTCTAATAAGCTAAAGTATTTTCTTGAAATCGAAGAGTGGTTTTTTGTTGTACAAATGAATACACAATGTATAAGGACAAACGAAATAGATTAATACCGTTTAATCTTCGTGTAAACAACCTAACAGAAAAAGGTAGCCACTTTTTTCGATGTCATATATCATATACCCTGCAAAGTGTGTATGTACCTATTTATTTGTATAACAAATATCCACTCTTCGATTTCGAGAAAATACTTTAGCTTATCAGAAAACATTGATAGTAATGAGTGAGCCACTTGTAGACTATATGTTTGACGCAGTCTTAATCTTAAGTAATTGACCGCGTTTTCGTGGATTGAAGGTTTGGGATTACGTTTTCGCCTGTAAAAAACGTCCACCCACTGACTGTACATAAAGTACTGAGTACTGACGATGATGACATTATAAATCACTACATAGTATAAAACAAACTCGCTTCCCTTAGATCTTTACAACTACGCAACGGATTTTGATGCGGTTTTTTTTAATAGGTACTTGATAGAGTGTTTCAAGAGGAAGGTTTATATGTATAATACTTTAATATAAGTCGCTAGTAATATAATAAACGTTTTTTCCATTTGGATAGGGAACCCTAGAAATGCGAATAGTGAGAACTCCGCGTTGAATCACACAACACATGGCATGCGTTTGCCAATGATAGGAAACAACGTTGATGCGTTTGACATTAATATTTTGATAAGGTTAATAAAGGGGCGTCTGTTCCCGAATGACTGTGCTGGTCAGCTGGTATAATGTTGTCGGTGTCAATTGAAATGGGCAAAGATGTGAGTAAACAAAACCGAACGAACCGATTCACTATTAGCTATTAATAAAGGGTGCGCCAAAAACTCACTCGATCACTCTTCATAATTAATATTAATCATATACCGGTTTATTTTCAGGTTTTTCACACGAAAAACGTGAGATGAAGATGGTTTGTGCCCTTTGATGGATGCGTCAAATTCAAATAATTGCTGTTCACTTTAAAACCGAGTTATGACTCAACAATTGAATCAAAAATCATAGTTAGGACGTAAGGTTTCAGAAATTCATACAAAACACATGTGAAAAAGATGTCATGTTTGAAATATAAAACTATCGAGGATATTGTTTTTAATCGTGTTTTTACGTTTAACAGTCTCAAGAAAATATGTTAAAGTTTAATATTATATCCAAAGAACAGACACAATAGGTGTCATTTATTGAGATTCAGATCGCGAAACGCTACCCACTTTATTATATCACATATCTGCCCTCTTTATAGGGTCAGGGGCCGTAGCCAAGATTTATTTATTTATTTATTTATTTATTTATTTATTTATTTATTTCACACACACTTACAACTATTTTTACAGGAATGTACCTAAGACAATAGCGTAACTACCTTTAACTTATCTATACTTAATTATACTTATCACGACTATAACAAATACAGTATAAGGCTGACTTTGTGAATTCATTCAGAGAACAAAAGAACAAGTCAGTGTTTTCCGCGACGAGATTGAGGGTGCGCAGCGCGCGCGTCAGCGGCGCCCGCCGGAGCAACGACGAGAATGTCACCCCATACATTTTGAGCAATAGAAAAGAAAAACGTTAGGAGTGTTTGCATCTTGGCTAGGGCCCCAGAAGCTCAATAAGATTTCTATTGATTTAGATTACTTTAAAGTATATGTGACGTGCTTACGCCTGCGATTTATTTTCTACCGCTCGCCTGTCGTTTCAAAAAATCGACTTGCTGGTCGCCTTTGCTGTCAGGGTAATATTAGTTAACATAACTTTAATAAATAATACTAAGTATATGATTTCAGTAGTATATGTATAGGGCATTAGGCCTTATGTTAATCATAGAGGAATATACCACCAGGTTTAACCTTTTTTGATGATTATAGTGAAAGAGTAGAAATATTTCACTTCTTCCTTAAGATTTTAAAACCATAGATAATTAAAAGAAAAAACAAATCAAACGTCAGTTCACTTGATGTTTAGAAATTAAGCTATCACAAAAAACATGTAAACTCTAGAAAAACGTATAAAGATTCGATCACTGTTAAAAACCGAATTCTTTTATCAAAATGGTCTGCCATAAGAAACTCGTTTTTGACGCTGTGGTTTTTTCAGTTTCGTTCTATGGCGCCTACAAATTCATGACATATTCTATTGAAAAGTTTCGCAGCAAGATTGATACCGAGGCCCCGGAAGAATTTGTGAAAAAACAACCTATTTCCTGAGTAAGTTTATAACTAAAAGAAGTGTCTATTTTTCTACATTATCTTATTGGTTACTTACCTTTTCTCTCTTTCGTCTTTTCCTTCCAGGATAAGTATTTAGGGGTGGCGGTGGTGGAATGTGGTAGAAATAAGGTGGCGAGTACAACACATCCTCCAGGCCAGCGATAGGCGTCGTCCGCGACGGAGCCATAGACCGGACGGTACCATACACACTACGATTTCGTCCCTGACCGTACATCATAGAACACTCACTGGCTTTCAAGCATGTATCCTAACACGTCCACGTTTGAAAAAAGTAAAAAAGCGCGCGCAAATCCCAAAATGGTGGCCTGCGTCACAGACAACGTAGACTTATTTTAAATAAAAAATGAGCTACTAAATTAGTTCTGTAACAAGGTGTCTAATAGATAAATATTTGTTTAATATTTTAATTAGGACCCTGTTAACACGCGCGGGCTCTCTGGTTACTGCACTGAAATGTGGGGAGGCTGAGAGCAGTGAGACGCAATCACGCACGCTGTTCGTTTAATTATCATAGTTTATCTGCTTTTTCCAATAGGCTACGTGGAGCGAGGCGGATCGACATTGCTGTGCTTGAAAATGGGTGAAAAACACACACGCCACCACGCGCCGTTGCACTTGGGTGACTTTAAAAAGTTGTCATTGCATTTTGTCGCTTGCATCGCAGGATGCAGCCATCATTGTTGTCACTTTACTACGATGTGACCTAATAAATCATTATAACCATGCCTATGCTTTATTTCTTGATGTAATGCCAACAAGAGCATACCAACGGATGGAAATCAATCGAAAGTCATATAGAGCAAAATCAGGAGATGTAAGATTGTTAAAATGAGCAAGCGCTTCATGGGTTATTAGTTATTTTCAATAAACATTTCTATAGAAACATAACTTATTTCGAAAGCAGCTTACCTACCATTAATGAAATAAAACCCTAATCATAAGCAAGAGTAATTTGAGGTCCAGTACCTACCTACCTACTAAATATTATTATTATTTATATAGGTATTAGGAGCATACAGGATAATTATGTTGAGTTTTTAGTTTTATCAGTCTTCTTTTTCTGTGCACCCACTAACGGCCGAACCCTATATTCAAACCGCGGATAGATAAGGCTTACTTCAGGTTGAAATTTGACATTTGCCCATACAAAATGTGTCAAATTTTAATTCGAAGTAAGGCTATCTGTCCGCGGTTTGAATATAGGCCCGGGTTTATATTTATACCCTGTGGCGATCTAAGAATGATAGTCACGTCATGATTCACTTGACATGACCTACCAAAATGAGCATTCAAAATCCTAATTTGTTTATCTTGGCTATAAGTCCGTGACTGGAACTTTCTCAATACTTAGTGAAGGGCATATAAATGTATGTACAAAATTTTACCGTTGGTCCGATTGATATCCACGAAATGCATGTCGTAGCAGGAAGTAGATCTAAAAGGATGTCACGGGATGACCTGACCAAGGAAGGACACGCTGCACAGGTAAGTTTACAGGACCTGAGAGTGGAAGGCTAGAATCAAGTCTTTGCCCAGCAGTTGGACACAACAGTACAAAGTGACTTCTAATAAACTTAATAAACTTCAAAGTTCCATGTGGTGCCGGGTTAAAATAGTGCCACTCCATGTCTTCCCGTGGATGTCGTAAAAGCCGACTAAGGGAATAAGGGCTTGAAGTACTGTTAGGCGATGGGCTTCAAACCTGTCACTAATACACTGGTCAACATCTTAGCCTGATTGTGCAAAATGTGGTTACACTCTTTGTGGTCACAGTCTTTTTTAGACTTGTTTGTATTTCTGTAGCTCTGCCTACCCCACTCTGGGAATAAAGGCGTGATGCTATGCATGCATGCAATGATGAAAATAAATGACCACATTTTTATGTTGATAACACGAAGGCTAATCAACACTTTTCCATCTCATGAAAATACTTTAGTTTATTAGAATAAATAGTAATGGTTGCGCCACTGTCGGGTCGAAATCATAAATATAATACACGTTTCTAAGACGCCAAAAATATCTAAACGCCTCTATGCCACTGACAATAAAGTTCACGTTTACATATTTATTATGCGATGGCTGTTTAGATATTAGGGTATAGATAGGACCAAAAAGTTGGACGTGCTAACTCAACCAATTAAATTCTATGAGACCTTTCTTTTGTGCGACGAAAATTAGCCTTATAAATTGTAAGGATACTTTTCGGTGCAAACGGAACTTTTTTCACTTCCTTCGTTTGAATGGTTAACTACGCGTTTGATCCAACTTTTCGGTCCTGACCCATTAATGCCTTCGAAAGTGCATTTGGCGTACACTTTACTTGGCGCAGTCTTAATCTCAACGTAGGTATCAAGTTAAAGGTATTGACAAGAAAAATCCAATTTTTCAACTTACTACCCATTTCTAACATAATAATGTTCAGTATAGGTTAACAAAATTTTTGTGTGCTTAGAACCTTGTCATTATAAATGTCATTGACTAAGTCGTAATTTTATTTTCAGCTTGAAGTTCATTGTTCAAGGCGCTAAGGCTTATCTATCATATTCTTTGGGGATGTGTCGCTAGCAGCTGGGAACATGATAATTAATGCTACTGTTTATTTTTATAGGCAATTTGGCAATAAGTACATTACTGTACTTAAATTATACAAATTATTCAAGCAAACTGATTTTATGCTACTACCGCCATCTAGTGGTAATGTAAAATATTAAACGGTATTCCACTGAACTCGGCGCGCAGCAGGCAGGTTTCTTCCTTGAAGCTTCCGCAGAATAACCACAGATGGCGCTACCGGTACATTGAATGCTTCTGAACTACACTTGAAAATCCGCAAATCTATATGGACCAGTCTCAAATGTCAACTTTCAGCTCTTGACCATTTGTCTAAAATGGCTGAGACACGAAAAGTATATTCAAAGCGTAAAAAAATTAAATAATTTAGTACAGCCCAAAAACAAGACACATAAAGCTGTACCTACAAAATGCCGACCGGTACCATAGCTAAGGCGTTCTTCGCTTTGATTTTCGACAAGGTTTACTGCCAGGCGGGGAAGGGCAAGGACAACGGTTTCGGGGACGCCTATACTTGGGCAAATTCTCTGGATTCCGGATTGGAAATGGCGTCGCGTGAAAAAAAACCTGTGATGGTGATCATCCACAAGTCATACTGCACGGCCTGTCAAAAGCTAAAGGGGAGAATCGCCAACTCCCATGAGATACTGGAACTCAGCAAGAAGTTTATCATGGTCAATTTGGAAGATGACGAAGAACCCCCTGGGCACTTGTACGCCCCCGACGGCTTATACGTACCTAGGTAAGACATCCCCTGTAAATATGATTTCTATTTACTACTTATTACTTTCGTGTATTAATGCTCCGAACAGACCATTAACCATGTCAAATAATCATAACATACAGGACATGATCCTCAAACTTTATAACACTCGTCCCTATCTGTCGGGTATGTTATAATATAACTATTTATGCAACTGTCACATAATCAAGCCGCTTAAGATCTGAGTGCCGATGTTATAATGCGATGTATTGCAGAGCAGCTTATAGTTTGTTATACAAGTACAAACTATAATACTCGTATAAAATGTAATGTCAATTATTTCCTGAACGCCAATACTTGGCATCTGTGACGATCGTAACCATACATACATACATTAAATCACGCCTGTTTCCCATAGGGTTAGGCAGAGACCACTTCTTTCCACCTGCTACGATCCTGACAAATCTCTTTCGCTTCTTCCACATTCATACATCGAGTCTTGCATGCACGATCGTAACCATAACAATGCTGTAATGTGTATAAAATAACTGTTATTACTATTTGGTTAATTTCTGCAATAAACTGTGGCGATGGGCTTGCAACCTATCACTAATACACTGTTTAACATCTTAACCTGATTGTGCAAAATGAGGTTACAGAATTATCAACAAGTTTTTTGAGTTGTTGGTAATTCTGTACCTCTGCCTACCCCACTCTGGGAATGAAGGAGTGACTTTATGTATGTATGTTACTGCGGCATATTATCCATTCAATGAAATTATACTTTTTGTGTTTTAGTTTATTTTTTACTTTGTTATTTTGTGTTTGTACAATAAGGCGTTAACGTAAATATTATCATTAATTGTTTCGTCACAGGATTCTTTTCATATCGCCGTCAGGGCATGTAGACCACACGATTTACAATGTGGATGGCGAGAACGATGCGAAGTACTTCTATGGCCAAACGGGACAGCTCGCCAAGGCTATGAGAAAGGCACTCGCCAAGTACTAATACGAAAAATTCGATGTATGACTGTGGTAATTTAAAAGTCCAATTATATATTCTGCGGTGCAGGAACCTTGAAGGATGGTTTTTTTTGCATTTCTGGTTTTTCAGATAACTTCTTCCATACATCGAAGGAAACATGATTTTCGTTTGCAAGACCGTGCCGAGCATTTTTGCATGAGTGCCCAAAGACGAAGATCGTAAGTAAGCACTTATTAAATTTTACTGTAAAATATGAAGCTAGTGCAAAAATAATAATTCTTTCTCTGCCGGCAACGCATATGTATAACCGTTTTCTTGACTTTGTAGAACAAAAGTTGCGGCGCGACAGGAGTTTGTCGGCAATGTATGCGTTGAGTGTAATATGGGTAAGTCAATAACAAATGGCTATGAAATTATTATAATATGGCAAGCAATGTTTTGCCAATTGATTTCGCAGATAAAGTTCAAAATGTGGTTTATAATGTATAGTAGGTATTGAAGGTTTTATATCGGCTTTCCTGCACAAACAAAAACACTCTTAGCCTATCGGTTATTTAGCTGGTAAACCCTCTATAGGAATTAGTAACTAATTATTGGAACTTTTCTCCCTGTAGACCTTTTATATTGTGGCCATTGTGGGATATTTATCCAAGAATTTAGGTTTATCTAGCAGGGTCAGGCTTAAACCCGTATGTGAGAGGTAAAAAAATACCAAAAAAAAAAACAAATACTTAGTCTCTTCTGATTGTGATAAAGTCCAAAAGAATAAGCTTCAAAATACAAAAGATATGCAAAATTTGAACAACTTTTCAATAATTCCGGCTAATTTAGAGCAGTACTTATTACGTTTAACCAATTGGTATCCAGCGTTTAAATACTGTAGCAGGGATAGACCCAAAATAATCTCCAAGACGAGATGTTCTGGACACGCCAGAGTGTTCTGCACAGGATTGCATAGAGAGACATTAAGAACAGAATGGACAGGTCTTTGCCCAGTAGTGGAATACAAACCAACGTGTAAATATATTTTTGACTTTGTTAGATGCATTTTTTGCCAGTGCGTCAAGTTTCACGTAAAACAAGTTAATGAAATAAAATGTAAACGTGAAAAACATAATCTTCTTCCTGGGCCTATAAGGATATTAACTGAATCACGTCGTAACAGCTTCCTTTGAAATTTTCATTACTTTAATAAAAATACAGCGTAGTGTAATGTTTCCCTAGTAATTTGCTGAAATGTAACCGACAGCTACGTGTAGTCTGAAAACCAGTGCTGTGCAGCCATGACCCAGCTCGCAGCATATGCTCAGATATGAGCCTGTTCTTGCAGATAATGCCATATGTCTTTTCATCATTAAATTTAAGAGCCAAGCTCTTGTCGGTGGAGTAAATTCCACTTTTCTCTGTTCTGTGCCAGCTTTTTCACCTCCTGATACGATATGACATTGGCCTTCTGTCTTATTTTTTCCTTCGACTATCCTCCAAAATGTTCAAAAAGAAACAATCGTGCCGCATCATGTGTCCAGTCATCTTTCCTCTTCTACATTCTATAGTTTTTAAAATATGTCTTTTCTCGTTCACCATCTTTAAAACCTCTTCGTTGGTTTTCTTTTCCACCCAGCTATTTTTTACCATCCTTCGCCAACAACACATCCTATTCTATCTCATCATTTATTTCTTTTTAGTGACCTTTTTTATGTTTTATATAACATATTTACTTAATTGAAATAAGCCAGGCGTGTCATTAGTTAGGAGTGAACGTGTAAACGTAACGGTATTTTTTAGGCAATTTGGCGATAATCACTTGACCGATCGTAAAATCAAAAAAAGCTGATAGCTGATATTGGACTACTGCCGCCATCTAGCAGTCGGGTGAAATATGAAATGTTACTCTGAAGAACTTAACGCTTAGCAGGAACGACACAAATAAAACAACGATAACAACATAAAATATGTCACTACGAGAACAGAATGCAGATTCTGCTTTAAAACGACACTAAACTTGAGCAATCTCTATGGAACAATTTCAAATGTCAAGTTCTAAATTTGTCAAAAATGGCCGTGCAAAGAAAAATATATTTAAACCGTTTAAAATATAAATAACTCCATAAACCTCCGGTCGGTTCAGATTACAAACTCTTAAAAAAGACGGATAAAGCAATAGTACCTACAAAATGCCGACCGGTACCATAGCTAAGGCGTTCTTCGCTTTGATTTTCGACAAGGTTTACTGCCATGCGGGGAAGGGCAAGGACAACGGTTTCGGGAACAGCTTTATTTGGGCTAATACCCTGGATTCCGGGTTGCAAATGGCGTCTCACCATAAAAAACCGGTGATGGTAATCATCCACAAGTCCTGGTGTTCCGCATGTCGGAATTTAAAACCTAAATTTGCTAGCAACTATGAAATTCAGACTCTAAGCAAGAAATTCGTTATGGTAAATTTGGTCGATGAAGAGGAACCCGATACCTATGTGTTCGCTCCTGATGGTAACTACATTCCTAGGTGAGAGATCTTCCCGAGATATACTTATTTGGGTCATTCTTCTTTTTTACCGACAATTGCCTGTCCTCATTTTACCATACGTTATCAGTTAGCGTATTATTATTAATGTTTTAGTGTTCAAATATACTAAATAATCTTTCACTTTCTCTATCCAGTGTTTTTTTTTATGTTTGTTTTTCATAGAATCGCGTGACAGAGTGGTAATACAAAATTTAGTCACCTCTGAAAACGGCCACTCTGTCACAGTATATTCATTAATTAGTCCAAATAAAAATTCACGCACCGTATTTTAAAATAAAAAATTAAAACCACAATTATCAAACGCAAAATATAGAAAAATGACGATGTATTGTCGGTAAAAAAGTAGAACGACCCATTTTTTGCTTTTGCTTGTTAATTTTGTAATCTATTGCCATCGTGGATAACAGCACTAAACCCAACGACCTAAAGACAACGTATTTTTAAGAGGCCACATAAAGATAAAGTCAAGAGTATTCCGCGATCTCTATCCTCAATAACGATAATACCTATGTGTTTGTTCTTTGGATATACTAAAATCGGTCATATTTCCTTGAGATTGTTAAACGTGAAAACACGATCAGAAACTAAATACTTGATAGTTTTATTTTTCAAACAAGACACCTTTTCAGCGTGCGTTTGTTTGAAACTACGATCTGAGAGAAGGACTTTTTATTCAATACTTAAGCACTTAATTATAACTTCTTAATCCTGGTAAACCATTTTTTGAATAAATGTTGTAGTTTTATAATAAACAACAATTTTTTGAATTTCACTCACGTTCTTCGCGTGGAAGCACATCAAGCCATCCCTTTTCAATCTTGTGTGGGCGTGGCAGCATACGTTTTAAAACAAGGCTCTTGTTTGCCTGTTTGTAAGGCCGCTTCCTGACTTGTCGGTATGCTTGCAGTAAAGCTCGGAATTGGCAAGGGTTTCTACGCGAGCAGTGGCATCTACCAATCAATGCGCAGCGCTAACGCCGCCTGTACGTTTTACTGCAAGCATATCGACAAGTCACGAAGCGGCCTTAATTTTATAAAGTCAAGTGGACGCTGAAAGTGCGACCGGGCAGCTTGATTTCGACCAAACTTAGTTAAGACTTTAGAACAATTGAACATGCTTTAATTTCGGTCATTATTGGCATCAGGTATTAGACATGGTGTGGAAGTTCAACACTGTGTTGTCAGTACGTTATGAGGACGGTGTTTGTCAGGTTACGACGTAATGTCGTGATGTGACCCATCCCTAGCTCACGATTTATACTGTCCATACTTATTTAGTGTAACAAGTCCTGTAGATCTGCCACGCTGCTGTCCGATCCGATGAGCCCTATAGTGTGGGCTCAACTTAAGACTATACACAGGGCATCTTGTTAATAAATAATTAATTGGAGAACTCGAGGCAAAATTATTTGATGAATTCGGGGCTCTGGTCTGGTAGATATTACAAAAATACCTTGAGCCATTTCTAGCTTTAATTGATACGGATTATGTAACATTATAACTTTTTGAAAACATTTTTTATTTGGGCCCAGGATTTTCTTTATATCCCCGACTGGGGATGTAGACCACGCGATTTACAATGAGGATGGAAGCAATCAGCACAAGTACTTCTATAGCAGACCAGAACAGATCGCCAAGGCCATGAAAAAGGCACTCGCCAAGTACAAACACGAGAAATTTGATGTATGACCATCCAATTCCGTTCTGTGGCAAAAGAACTTCGAGGAATAAACATACTAGCATTCCAACAATAAAGGCTAGCAAAAAACGTACCCGGAGACTGACGGAACCGTGTTTTTAATAAAAAACTACACCAAAATATTGCAAATACATTAACAGCAGAAATAAATCTTTAAAGCCGGAGTGAAAGTAAGTGTTATATTTATTTATTATAACGTAAAATATTGTACGAAAACATTTTAACGTTTACTAAAATAACGTTACGAAGCTATGAAAGTTTGGCAACTATGCAAGCAATGTTCTGCCAATTGACCTTCAGGTATTGTTCACATGAGAGGCTGTTGATAGGGCTCAGGCCTTAAATATGCGTTTTCCTAAAATGTAATATTGTCAAAACGTCTGTGTTCTAACAATGTTAGCACTTCTATTTTATCAGCTTTCTCAAAATTACTGGTATTTAAAATGTGTACAGTCTCAGGTAGCCGTCTATTCATAATGTTTACATTCCTATAATATTAGCATTACCATAAGTTTTGCTTTTCCGTTATGTTCACTTTTGTATATAGGCTATCGTCTTATTATGATTGATTTCCTATAATGTCTGCTTTATTTCAAATCAATGTTCTAAATTGAAAGGGTTAACTTCTTGACATACTTACTCTTTGATAAATATTTATAATTACTGTGCAGTATTATTCATATTATTATGATAATTATTATTTAAAATGGCCCCTTTCCTGTTGTTGAAAAACCAAAAACGAAAAGATTGTAAATGTGGCGTTCACGATTGCAGACATTTTGGGAATAAGACTTTGAAGAAGTTGTAAGAAGGCAGATATTTTGAGGTTGTAGACATTTTGAGAATAAACACTTTCTGAAAAGCGATCATTATATGAAAACTGACATTCTTGGAGACAGACATTATAAGAAGCTGACATTTAGTGCCGTGTTCACCAACAATTAAACGGACGATTAGCAGTTTAACGGGTGTCAGATGTATTGATTAACAGCTGATTAAGATTTAACCGTCCGATTAATTGTTGGTGAACACGGCCCTTAGAGAAGCTGACATTATGCAAAAGACGTGCTGACATTATGGAAAACAGACATTTTGGGAAAAATACATTTTAGGAAAATGCATAGGTATTTCAAGCCTGAGCCGTTGATAGTTTGATCCCCGACAAAAAGATCGCACTCATTTTGTTTCTACCTGGCAGCCTCTGAACTACTGGGACCGTTTTCTTCCTATAGCTTGAAATAATTTCAGAGAAACTTTCTGACACATTTTCCCCTTCATATAGAGGTTATCCAAGAATTTGATTTAATAATGATATCAAACCCAGTGCACCTAGTTTGTGGGGAAAATCTTTGCAACATACTCGGCTCTGTTAGTCGAAGAGCCGGATTATTGGGATAAGCAATTGGTGCATGGATTACCAACTAAGACTTGCAAAAGCAAGCCATAGTTTTCCCATACAGGCTAATGACCGCGTCAACTTGACCACCGTTGTCTTGTCAGTCATTAGATCCCCGCAGACTAACCGTCTATCAGTTTATTGTGAGGTTATCTTTATCAATTAATATAAAGTTTGTGAAGTCGACACAATCAGCTGACGATTAAGGCCGCGTACAGGACGATAGCGTGGGGCGAGCGTTTTCATTCGTTTGCACAAATCATTTTAAATAAAAGAAACTGATGCTTGATCGATCAACGCACAGCCGAAACCGCTAGACCTAGAAATTTAGAGGGAATATTCCTAGGAGTGTACTAAGAAGGGGTTTTTGGAAATGCATCCGCTAAAGGGTTAAAATTATGGGAAACTAATTTTTAGCGTACGCAGTCGCTGGCGTCCTCTATTATTGTACAAAAACGCTGGTGAAACGCTCGGTACGCTCAGCCCGACGCTGTTGTTAGTGCGCGGCCTACTTTATCAACGCGGAATCTTCGATCAGATAAACGCTGCTATAAGAGCAAAAAAGGCATTTAGTTTGGTTAGCCGAATTGTGCTGAGCTGAGCCGAACGACCGAACGCCGAAAAATGTGGAGACACTTAAACTGTATGCTATGCGACAGTCTTTACTGCCGTTGGTCCAGTATGCGGACACCACAATGTCTTAGTATTATGTACTCACGTCTTCGACAACCGGCTCGACGTACATCTCCATGGTGTTGTTGAGCGGCGGCAGCGGCGCCGGCGCCGGGGACGCGGCCACCGACGACCGACGCGAGGCGCTCGCGCAGGAGCACTGCGACACCGAGCGACGCGAGCGCGGAGACTCTCTGGCGACAATAAATCAGGGTAAGTAATCTCAATGGGAAATATTGTAAATTTTTCATCCCTGATGAGCTTGATCTTGGTCTCCGACCAAGGTCAAGACGCGCAGGAACACCTGGACCTCTTCTACTCTGTAAAACCATATTGCTTTTGACATGTTATCGTATTGTCAACGTTACGATAGCTCTTATTTATTTGACAGTAATGGCTGCTGAGTTAAAAATGATACGACAGCATATTATGTAAGTCAAAAGCCATATGGTTTTACCGAGTATCTAGCTACTGAGCGTAGGTATGTAGGCCAATAATGATTATAATATACGACCTGCCCCCTATTTTACCATTATGACAATAACAGATGACAGGTGACACTTCAGTGCACCTCCGGATCCGGATCGCTACCACCATATTATCCAGTAACCACCCGCCAAGGAACAGTGTTCGCATTGTTGTGTTCCGGTGTGGGGATAAGACAACCGCTGACATTACTAGCATAAAGGCATTCCATCTTAGTCCTCAGGGTTGGCAACGCATTTGAGGTCTTAGGATTGTAGTCTTGAGAATTCAAATGTCTATGGGTCTCAGATTCCACTTACCATCAGGTGGCCTGAGTGCTCGTGTGCCTTCTCCTTAACATAAAAAAAAACATTGCGCAGGTGATACGAATCCCACTGATGCCAAAGCTTGTTAACTTTGCAATGTATAGCAAATTGTCACCTATTGTCAAGATGGTGAAATAGGGGGCCGAAGTTTGTGCTCTTCCGTCACATCCTTTTTTCCAGGAACATAATAGTTATCTTATCTGTGCCACTCTGGACCACACGAACGCTTGCTTTAACGTTACACTGAATCAAGTTATTGTAAAACGGCTATTTTAGTAACAAGGCTTCTTCATACAGATAATAACCATCGCCTGATATTAATTATGAACTCGTAATACACTCTATACCTACATATAAAATATTCTGTGACTAACAAGATACTGTCTGAAGATAACTAGATTTTTCGAAAATGACGAAGAGGAGAATAACCGATGAGTCCCATTTGTTCCATAGAACATGACGTAATAGAACAATTTGAGAAAATATTATCTTTATTTGTACTATAGAACAGTTTGTACTTTTTGGTCTCAAATTGTTCCATAGAACAAACTATATGTATGTAAACTTCTTGATGTAAACTGGCCACTCGAGACTGATTTGCTAGCACTTGTCTTAGGCCCGTATTAATAAACTGATCTCGGTTTTAATGCCCGTCTCAAGATACGTCAAAAATGACAGTTTTCTATGGTTTGACGTTTACTTTGACGTAACTCGAGATGGGTATTTAAACCGAGACAAGTTTATTAATACGGCCATTAGTGACATTGATGATAGATTGTTACTCAACGACAGAAATTAGAATGCCGAAACGCACCATAATGGATTTTGATTTTAAAGTCAGGTGAAATGCTAGTATGTAGTTCCATAGAACATAGTGGGAAAAATAAGTCTCTTTTTGTCCGATGACGTCATGTTCTATGGAACAAATGAGACTCACTCAGAATAACGGGTTACGTGTTCTACGCGTATAAAGCCTCTGTCGTCCTGTAATGACAAACCCAAAATTGCTCGCATATCTGTTACTCGAGGTTTAGGATCCCGAAAGCCTGATATTCTCTCCATGGTATAAGGCGCTATTTCATTTTGTTCTTCCGAGAACTCAGCATCTCGATCGAGAGATTACTGCACATTCTGAATAGATATCATACATTTTATAAATAGGGCTTTTATTAGGTTACATACCTACTATCTAGTCTAAGCCTGACTCGAATAAACTGGAGCGTATTCTAAGAATACATTTTACTTTAGTATTTCATATTGGACTAGCGGCTTCGCCCCGCTGCAAATTTTTGACTTTCCCGGTGGATACATTTTTTTTATTTCATAAGAATTATCTCCTTATTTTATTTATTTATTTAACTTAGTGTAAAGGATAAATAAGTTTAATACGATACGAGTTAAACTGAATTCGATAATAGAAAACACTGGAAAAAAGGGATTGTACTCTTTAGGCAAACTTTTGTTGGTCAAACTTGCATATGAATATCCACAGAAATATATATCCAAATGAGTTGAATCCTAATGATCGATCTATAATCAAATTAAAATTCGTGATCAAATTCACGGAATTAAGTTTCAAAAAGCCTCATTTTGTTCACGTTATAGCAGCTTTCATTCCTAAAGGAGCGTCCCCACTGAGAGCATTCGCGTGTAATGAGCATTCGGCGTCTAATATTCAAGTGGCGTGACAGTAACGCTCGGCTCAACGTCCACACCACTGGAATATTACACGCGAATGCTCTCAGTGGGGACGCTCCTTATGAGCTACTTTACCGTCAACAAAACGATTACGATATTAACGAAAGATCAGGCTTAATGTAAATAATTATTAATGATTGTACTGTTAATAATCAACATAGATTGGCAAAAAAGGATTTGGAAAAAAATAGGTTTCTGCAGTACATCCTCGTAACACAGTTATTAAAAACGAGTTCATAAGCTGCCTGTTGTGTTTATTATAGTAACACCAAGTTAATCCCTTTTCTTGCCTAGCTATACTCGTACTCGGGTCAGATTCGTGGTCACACCAGGTTGTCACACCAGTGTTATGACGAGTAATTTATTTTCCTCGTAGCCACACTGTTTGGTGTGATCAATAGTAAGTTACCAAAGCTCGAGACTTTTGGTCACACTACCAGTGCGGGAAAACATCTATAATAGAATACGTAGGTAGGTTTAAGTTACGTTAGTTTTGCAGTAGGCCCGGAGGGCCAAACCACCCAATTCCTTTGAGAATGATTTTTCCAACATGGTCTCCCCGTAGACTGGGATCTAATACTTGCCTTTTTCTTCTCCTGCACACATGGCTGGTCGCTCGATCACACCTGCAGCGTACTGGCACGAAATAACCCAGCTGTGGCAGCGGGCCTGGCTCAGAATCTGTGGAGTCGTCGCTCCACTCCGGCTGGCTGAATGGTTCAATTTCCATGGCCGACGGCATTATGAGCAAATTGTCTTTGATTTTTGGCGGGAACCGCTTAAGACTTTTTTAAGTTATGAAAATTGTTTAGTTTTAATTTTGTTACGTAAGCAACCGAACACTTTCACTCATAATGATCACATTTTTTTATAACTCAGTCACTTTTTTCAGTCACGGCCGTACGTTGGCGGTTCAGTAAACGTATTAACCTCAATTTTGTTTACGTTGCAAACAAAACTGACAGATATGATTAAAAAATTGGGCTGGTCTACCGGCAATTAGAGCTAAGAAAGATAAGATTAGATATTGTAGAAATCAAGTAGACAGGTAGCTAAATATCGAAATGTGTTTAGGAAGGAGCGTTTGATGAATTCCTTGCTAGTTTTATTTTGTTTAGGTTCTTTATTAGTAAGTAGGTACTTAATACTTTTTATTAGGTATACAATAAAAAATACTGTTTCCGATCGTTTTCTTTCTTCTTTCTCAGTTGATATACTTTGTTTTTTACGCGCTGGTACAAGAAACAATGACAACCTTGAACAAACATTAAAAAAACAACAAGTAATACTAAATTTCTATTTAGTCATTTAGTGCCGTCATGGATGATTTTAGCAGGTATTAACACTTTAATCGCCTGTATCTCAAGAACCAATGATGTCTAACTAAGTCGTGATAATTTTCCTTATAAATCCGTTATAATTATGTGCTTTCATTTGATTTGTGTTCAGATTTTTAGTATTTATTGTTTTGGCTGTAGTGAGGGGGTACACGCGTCTAACAAAAATTAGCGCTTTAAAGCTTAATATTTCGTAAACGGATCCCTTAATCGAAAATGGTATTGACAAACCCGCTATTTTTTTGAAAGACCTATTCAACAACACCCCACACTATGGGATTGACGAGAAAAAAAAATACATTTCTACGTTACGTGTAGGGGAGGTACAATTTTTGTTTTTCAAGATTTTATTTTACCACATTGTTGTACCCTAAAAAGGAAGAAAGAGACAATTAGAAAATTAAAAAACGTCTCTTTTTTGCTTGTACTTCGTTTCTTCGTTGCTTTATGTATAAAGAAGAGGTATATTTATTTCTAGTAGAACATTAATAACTTAATGCCACATTTTCTAAAACTTTTACGCATGTTGTGCTGAAAATTTCCATACAAGTGGTAACGTTTAAAGCTAGTCCGATTTTTATGATTTTTTCTTGTAGATATTTTGAAACACTAGGTCTGTATGTTAAAAAAAACGGAAACATACATACCTAATTACTGCAACATAATTATTCAAAAATCTTGGAAATCAATCTTGATTCAGGGGGTGAGAAACGTTACCACCGGACTTTAATTTGTACTTATGGTTTTTTGACAGATTCACGATTCTAGCGTAGCCTCACAATCCTCAAAAGAAGAAAGACATCGGCACAAGCTACTCTCGCTAGAAGTGATGATATTATTCGAAGCCAGTAACAAAGTTTTATTACATTTTTACTGTTGGTCCACAAGTTTGAATATCAATCAAAAACATAAACAGTCGTTGGGGACATTCTGTTCGTGTATGGAATTTATTTATATTTGTTCGTCAACAGTACGCGGTCAGTTGAAGAGCTCGGAATTATCTAAAAACGATTCTATTGAGAAGAAAATAAGAGCGAGTCTAGATAATTTTGAGCTCTTTGACTGTTCCCCTACTTGCTACTGACTGTACAAGCTTTAACATTGTTAAATCTTAGTTAGTTATGATATACCAACGAATACGACGATAATCTGACTTTTAGTGCCCTGAGAGAGAAATAGAGAAAGTTTGCCACGTGCTAAGTTTTATCGGTGACGACTCCTACATCCCTTTCGTTTTTAAAACCTAAGATTCACTGTAGTTACAGCTAACAGAAAGACACATAATACTCGTACATAAGTAGATCACAATTATGACTGTTCTACAAATCGCTCATTGTCCCGTGATATTTATTTATTTATTATTTCCTACTAGTATTCCAAAACTTCACATTTAAATTAATGTATTGTTGATCAACCTTACCTAATATTGCGAATGTGTTGTTTTGGGAATCCTGTCAAGAGTCCTTGTATTTTAAATTTTGGTATTTTTTAGCGTTTTGTGCCCAGACGTAAATGAAATTAAAATTACTTTAGCTGAAGACTCGGAAATGTCTGTCGGTAATTATAAAAGACGAGGAACGGAATAGGTTCAATCCTTAAAACCACCAAGTGACACGACAAGCTTGGCATTCTGCCACGACGACTACGGATTAAAGTTCTCTGATGTATCGATACTGGAAACGATATGTATCGATAACTATCAGTGAAAAGGCCTACAACACTGTTTGTAATCTTTAAGAATAATTCGTAAGTATTTTTATCGATTTAATCGGTCACACGAATCTATTTCCTGCACGATCTCGAAAGTTTTTGGGTGTTCATACTCGTATATTTATAAGAGTATGTATACTATTATTTTTATTATGGGTTGTTATACAATACGCATTGGAAAAATAATATTAAATTTTATGTTGCGTAAGAAAATTCTTCGCGGACTTTTTCCGAGGTTCAATTTTTCTCTGGCATTGAATCCTTTTTGTGACGAACATTCCTTAAAGAAACCTTTCCCGTGTAGTTGCCGGGTTAGAATAGTGCCGCTCCATGTCTTTCTGTGGATGTCGTAAGAGGCGACTAAGGGGATAAGGGCTTGTAGTACTGTTAGGCGATGGGCTTGCAACATGTAACTAATTAAATACACTAGAAAACTTCCTGGCCTGATTGTGCAAAATATGGTTACAGAATTCGAAGCAAGTATATTTAGAGTTGTAGGTATTTCTTTAGCTCTGTCTACCCCACTCTGGGAATGAAGACATGATGTTATGTATGAATGTAACCTTAAAGAAACCTTTAGCGACCGAACAGATTTTAGTTTCTCGCTGTAGAATATATTGACATACCTACATGTTTTTTTATGTCCTCTAGATTTGTTAATATAAAGACTTTCATCGGCTACCTGAACCTTTACGGAACTCCGAAAGGGCTCAAATTACGTTTAAAAAACTTCAACAATCGTGTAGGAATGCACATTCCCGGGGCTTATGTTTTTTATACCCACCGAGTAAACTAGACACATGGTCCCTTTCACAATCAGTTTTTTAAACCCTCTTGGATTGAACATAGGGTCGCATAGGCAATAAGATTTGTATTTTAGATAATGCTTTTTGTTATGGGTTGTTTTGGCCCCGTGACGCACAAAGAGACCGACGCTAATGTAATTATGAATGAACTTTTTTATTTACCTTTTAGATTACGGTTCAAGGATTTATGTCGAGGACATTTTCATACAGCCCCATAAGTTATAGGAAGCTTCTTATTTGTGTTATTCTTTACCTAGCTTCGGCCCGGGACTCCGTTCGCGTACAATTAGTTGACCAAATGTCATCCTTCGCACCTTCGGTAGAACAAGGGCACAATTGCCCCTTTAGTCACATTGTACATTGTGCCCTTTGTTCTAGTGGACAAGGGCATAATTGCCCCTTTAGTCACATTCACGTTGTATATTTTGCCCTTGTTCTAACGAAGGTGCGCTATGTTGCGGGTATTTCGATTATCGTTATTCCCTCGGTATCATAATGCTGTTATGTAGTCACTTCTCAATTGATAAGAACCACAGGATCTCACGCTTGCCGCATACAACGCCGCGGGAATGTTATAGTGCATATACTTGTATTAATCGTTTAAATGTGCTCCATCATAGTCGCTCAACTATCTTAATCGAGATATCTTTTCGCCACCCCTGAAATAGGTACCATAACGGAGTTCCGGTGGCCATCTGTGGTCTTCATCATCACTTCCACTTCACCAAATGATACTTTCTGAATGCAAATTACGATTATACGATTGACGTCCTCCAGTGCCTAACCAAAAAAAAAGTAATAAATACCGTCCAAATGTACGAGTAAATTGGTCAATACGGTACCCTTGGTGCGCGAGTCTGAGTCACGGTTGACAGGTGTTTAGGTCTTCGTACCTAAAGGGTAAAACGGGACCCTATATTTACTAAAACTCCATTCTCCGTCTGTCTGTCCGTCACCACTGTCACCAGGCTGTATATTTCATGCATGAACCGTGATAGCTATTAGACAGTTCAAAATTTCACAGTTGCCGCTATAACAACAAAACCTAAAACCAAAATAAAATAAATGTTTAAGTGGGGCTCCCATACAACAATGGTACGGAACCCTTCGCGCGCGAGTCCGACTCGCACTTCGCCGGTTTTTTATAATCACTGACATTAGCGTTATACATGATATCGCTACCACCATCTACCTACTAACCCTGCCCAAGCAATGTAACTATTTGCCTAGCCGCTATTAATATGCGCGTACGCCGCCGGCGTCTATTTTGAATAGTTGTCACATCGCGCGCATTTAAAGTAGTGTAATGTCCGTTACTTCCTTTTGTGGAACTGATGAAAGCATTGAATTGCTATTTTAAAACTGTCTGGGACTTTATTCTCCTTTGGCGTAGCTTATCTTGCCTCGACATCGTTAAGGCAGCTCGCTCTTACGTCATGAAAATAAGATACCTTGCCTACGAAGCTAGTGGTCCCGGGTTCGATTATTTGGTAAGGGAAAATATTTTGTGTGTTGAGCGAGGTAGGTGTTTGTATAATTAAATAATTAATTAATTAATCATTATTTTCCAGCAGCAGATCCTTCTTATTGCTTTAAGTAGTCAATATAAAAAAAAAACATTTTCCGAGTATCTGCCGCGAAAATGGATTTTTCTACAATTATAAAAAGTTGAAGTTGTATCTTGGCCAGAAAACCCGAAATGGTTTTTGAATGGCATAGGTACATTAGACATAAAATGACAGTGACAGGTGACAATTCAGTGTTCATGGCGCAGCTTACATGAAACCCAGTGACAAATCAGTGTGTTAACTTTGCAATGTATACCAAATTGTCTCCTGTCACGTGTCATTGTCACGATGGTGAAATAGGGGACAGGTCTTGAATACTTAACGACAGGTAGTTGTAGTGTTTTGGTGTGGGGAAAAGACAACCGGTGAAATTACTAGAATAGAGATATTCCATCTTAGTAGGTACTCAGGGTTGGCAACGCATTCGAAGTCTGAGGATTGCAGTCTTAAGATTATAGTTTTGAGAATGCAAATGTCTATGGGTCTTAGATTCCACTTACCATCAGCCCCCTATTTCACCATATTGACAACGACAGGTGACAGGTGACATTTTAGTTTACACGGCGCAGTTTACATGAAACCAAGTGACAAATCAGTGTGTTAACTTTGCAATGTCGGTCAGTGGCGGTCATTTTAATAATTTCATAATAATATTTGACACTAGTTCCCGTTAGCCGGAATCGCAACAAAAAGCATTTTTTTTTTTTTAAAAGCATACAACATTATAAAACCACACATTACATCAGCAACAGGCTTCGTCAAGTCGTTTTACATAAGAATGATCATCGGCAACATGCTTTGTCAAATTATACAACGTGTTACAAAATAATCCGTACCTAAAAGAGAAATTACAAAAGTAGTGTCAACCCTTATTAAATAACGTCAGTTCAGCATCTCAGGTATACAGTATACTAGGGTTGACACTACTTTCGTAATTTCTTTTTTACGGATTATTTTGTAACACGTTGTATAGTATGGTATATACCGGGTGTGGCCTGTAATAGGAGTAATAAATTGAGGGATCATTTCTACTCTATAAACGCGGCAACATTTGTTCTACAACTTTAAAAAAATATGTAATTTAATATTTGGGATTTTTTCGAAAAAACAATAGCATTTTCAATGTACTCCATCCAATAGTCTAGTTAACATCTACTGTCAGCCTACAAACTTCGTAGTTTTCGCAATACATTGCTTGCTTGGAAAATCTAAATTCATTAATATTTGGTTAACAATAAGTTATTTTCAAAAGTTGTAGAATAAATGTTGTTACGTTTGTGGTGTGGAAACGATCCCTCAATTTATTGCTCCTATATTACAGGCAACACCCGGTAGTATAGAGTAACAGTGTCTATACATAGATTAATTTTACTACGCCTTTCTACCAAAAGCTATCTAGTCTTACGTTCTAACCAAACAAAACCACAAACTGGCCTAATTCTAAGAACCTCAAGGGCTCAGTCCGGACACAATGGGCACGGGGCCCCGTGTGGGGTCCAAAAAAACCGTGTAGGCGGGGCCCTGAGTGCCCATAAGGCGCTTAGAGTAATATATGAGGTTTATGATATCGAGGGAACGAAATACTTTCTTTTGGTGCCAAATGCTATTAAAATAAATAAATATCAGTGGACAATCTCACACAAATTGACCTAGTTCCCTATCTAAGCTCTTAGTACTACAACAGACCTAAATCTTATTCCCATACCGGAACATAACAATACGGACACTGATGCTGGGTGGTGGCTTAATGGATAAGATGGTGGTAGCGAACCGGTAACTCAGTAAGTAAAACGGTCAAATAAAAGCAAAATTGTGTTAGTGAATAATATTTTAGGAAAGCTTCGCAAATATTTTGAAATATAACCTTAATGTTAATTCAAACTAAAACTTAAAATAATCAATCAGATTACTAGTATTGATCATCGTGGGATAATGATCTTCGAGCGTATTACAACAGGCTATATTGATCTAATGACTATCCGTTGAGATCGACCGATACTCATAATTATAATCTTGAGCACTCACGATTTACTTCACTACTCCATAATTACTGTCCTTCCATTATCTACATACATACATACATAACATCTCGCCTTTGTTCTCAGTGTGGGGTAGGCAGAGCTACAGAAATACCAAAAACGTTAAAAATACTTGTTAATAATTCTGTAGCCACATTTTGCACAATCAGGCCAAGAAGTTTATTAGTGTATTTCTCGTTAAACCGTGACGTCTCGTTAAATTTTGTTCTATTTTGTATGTAGCAAATGTCAAATTTTAACGTGACGTTTTGAATAGGTATAGGAGCTCAGGGTTATTCGCCTCGCGCGCGACACCCACGGGAAGACATGGAGTGGCACTATTCTAACCCGGCAACCACACGGGCCCATTCCATTATCTTCTGACTTTATATTTCCTTTATTGTTGTCGTTTGCAAAAGGATAAAAGTTGACCTTGTTCGTAATAAAAAGGGGTATTATCAATATTATCATCAGAGGGCGGAATTTCTCATGGCAAAGATTGAAATGTCATAGGGATTGAACATTTTGCTTTATCGACTTTTCTAGTTATCGATATTGTGTAATCACTAATTTCTTTGTTATTTTAGTTTTGCTTTTATATTAAAATGTATATGTCATTATTGATTCGCATTTAGTTATTGTTTTCAACAATACGTGAAGTTTTAGGATTTAATTTGTAAATTTTATGTTATTTTTGTCTAAAACACATGTCTTTATTAACGGTAAATAAAAAATGAAAAATAAAGCTAAATTTAGACATAGAACTATACAATAATAATGAAAACTACACCTACATTTACCAAAAACTATATTTATCTAAAAGACCGCTACTAGAGGGCATTGTTAATATTGGAAAATTATTTTGCTAAGTGTAATGTATCGATAGGAGGTATAATTCTATTTGGTAAAAGATCTTGTGCTACGTGAATCAGAACTACTTGTCGATAGCCGATAAAATACTTCGTTCTACCCCTATGACATATCAATTTTTGCCATGAGAAATTCCGCCCTCTGATTATCATGTAAAGAGAGGCTAGAGATAGACTTACACAGTTTTTCTCTTGTACATCGGAACACTTGCGTACTTTTTCATTCTGTCGTAATACCGAAGAAGGTGAACTAACTGCATAGTAAGATAGTACCAGCATTTTAAATTCAATAAGGTTCCCAATAGATTATAGAATGTTTCGACTACTACATTGCAACTAGCCACCTTCTTCGGTATTACGGCAGAATGGAAAAGGACGCATAGTGTTCCGAGGTTCAAGAGAAAACGCTGAAGGTAAGTTTTATACTCTTTACGTGATTATTTATAACGTCACGTCGGTTTAAAAGGCCCGATTTGGCCAACTCTAATTCCAGTTCAATTTTTTAACCGCTGCCTTAATGAGAAATAACTTCTTTTAAAATGGTGGTCAGTCAGCGGTTCTCAAACTTTTTTAGCGACGGAACCCTGATGGACCACCAAATTTTTTACGGAACCCCGAATTAGGCAAAAGCCGTTTTTTTTTTCAATATAAGTTCTCTTTACATTAGGTAGGTTTTTTTTTTCGACGTAGCACTTGCAAGGGCTCCTGGTGGACCTATTTACCTACCATTGTAAAAGAATTTATTTCTTGGTTTTTAAAAGGTAATTTTTGTTTTTTGAAATATTTATTTTACTTCATACTTTTTAGTGATCACAATAATACACTGTTATGTAGTCCCACATCTTAACTAAATTACTTAACTTGTGTTAGTATCGTAACAAATTGGTTTGTTTGATGTTTACAAAATTGTAATAATGGTAACACAGTTATACACAGAAAATTCTGCACCATTACCTTCGACTTAGCTGCGCAAGAGTTAAATTTAGTCGTTTCTTGTAGGTACTCCTGAGCCGATGATTCATCGAACGTTGACTCTTACTCGATTGTGTACTACTCGCCTCACAATAAGGACAATTGCTGCGCTAAAACGTTCTTATTCCAACGCAATAAAGTCTTATTTCCAAAATGTGAGTGTAAAGGATTTCCATAGACAGAGTATTACCTAGAGAGGACACGAGGAAATAATACAACGATTAAAATTGTAGTGGAATAAGCAAATGCATTTAAATATAAATACAGCATCTTTACTTTCTATCTATACGTTTTTCAAGGACGGTTTTGTTTGTCACCAGAACTAGTGCAAAACAATGAAGTGAATTTATTTATTTATTTATTTATTTAATTGTTGCTTATAAGTCTTATAACTGTTAAATACTTTCACTATACGCTACACCAAGACACGCTAGCCTAGTTGGTAGTGACCCTGCCTTCGAAGCTAGGGGTCCTGGGTTCAAATCACGGTAAGGGTAAATATTTGTGTGATGTGCACGAGTATTTGTTCCTGAGTATATATTTCTATATATAAGTAAGTTTATCGTTGTCTAGTACCCATAGTACAAGCCTAGAGCTTAGTTTGGGACTAGATCAATTTGTGTGACACTGTCCTGTGATTTATTTATTTATTTTATTTATGATTATTGAATTTGGATTGGTATAATTCTTAAAAAAAGCAAGTTCAGTCAAGTTTATATAGTCAAAAGCGGTAAGGTTACACTAGAAAAGATAGTACAGTCGTTAAGTTCTCTTAAACTTTCTAATATTCCGTGAATTTTACTTATTTTTTTCTTTCAGAAGAACCTTCTCCTGACAATAAGAAACGCGTAATACCTACCAGTTGACCTAGGGAAATAGGGATTAATAGAAGATGTGTGTTTTCGTAGGTTTCGTAGGCACCTGTGATCTGAATTGTTGGCTTTTGGGCTGCAACATAACCTCTAACTGATAATAATTTCTCAAGATAAACCGCCTTAATAATGTAAACATTCAATGACACAAGCTTTGTCTGCTAAAAGTGACATGTGATTTGGTTGGGTTGTCTGTCTGTACCGCTATCTCAAAGGGTATACGCAGCTTGTCTAGTTAATACTCTATCTATGGGAATTTGTTTGTGCTTGATCGACTTCTGACCATTCATGTGACGAAACGTTTTCGCTAATTGTTTCGTTTAGAAACGCTCTAGTTTTGTTGTTAAGATAATTGTTAGATCTTGCGTTGTTGGTTTGGGCTTTCATTTCACGGCATTTGTTCTACCTAAGTGCTTCAATAGGGTACCTAATTAAACAGGCCGCCGTATGGGTAAGGACCAAAAAGTTGGCCACGCTAACTCGCTCAATTAAATTTTCTATGGAACTTTTCCGTTCTGACACGAAAATTAGCCATACATTTGTAGGGATAATTTTCGTGTCACAACGGAGCTTTTTTCACTTTAATTGTTTGTATGGCGCGTAGGTAACTATAGTCCAACTATTTGGTCCTTACCCGTATTCTAATCCCTAAAACCGTATTGCTTATGACTAGACCCCGGATTCTTGTCGCAATGACGTCACAATAGCGTAGTGTAGGGAGTAAATGGAACGGTGTTAATTAATACAAAAAAAACTTAACCGAATAAATTTAAAAAACTGACGACAAGAATTACCTTGTCAATTGATCAGTATTATCTTATAGTATATTTCTTCAAAACATACATTTGAGCGGGCGAAATAACCAAATCAGTTTAATGTACAAATGTATGGTTTGCGATATTATACCGAAAGATAACATTGATCAATTGACTAGGTTATTTTTTATCGTGAATGCCTAGTTATTACAATTTATTCGCTTAAATCCGGCAGTTTTATGTATTAATTCAGTAAATGGAACAGTGGAACATAATTAAACATATTAGAATTATCTTTATCAATTTATCAGCTTTAACCTATTAAGTTTTGACCTAAGATATAAAATATCATGAATGCCTAAATATATGTTTTTTATTCTGTAGAACACCAATGACGAGGTTACCGTATTAATTAACACAGCACCAGGCAGCGGCAGCAGGCAGGTGTGTCGTATAAAGCTGCCTAATTGAGAAGGCACGTGCTAAAATGTGTTTTGTACGCTCCGACGGGACTTCTTAAACTTGCCGCATAAAACTTCACCTTTAAGATCGACGCAGCGTTGTGTTGAGAGAATCACTCCCCTGTGTTCGGGATACAAAAGAGCATGGCTGTGTGTAAGGTAAGTATAGATTATTTCGACGTCACGAAGGCGTAGTAAGCCTAGTTGTTAATGACCCTGTCACAGTCAATGTAGTATAATACCCAAAAGCAAGGCTAGGTGTTAATTTAAATTACTGATCTTCGTGGCAAGGTTTATTTTATTACAAAGCAACAGTAAGATGAGGTGTCTTCCCCTTTACCCTGGTAAAATGCATTTGCAACCACCATTCAGGTCCCAGGATTCCCGGGATGTATGGGACGCCGCCAAGAGCGACCGGGACTCAGGCATAAAATCCAACGGTAAACCCTCTTTTAGGGAAGTGAAACGCAACCACGAACAAGCGCATACGCTTGTGGTACCTCGACGCCTTCGAATCTGGGAGCTCTGATGCGCCAGGTTTGATGATGGATTTCCTAATCTACATACATACATAACGTCACGCCTTCATTCCCAATGTGGGGTAGACAGAGCTACAGAATACCAACAACTCTAAACTTGTTGATAATGCTGTAACCACATTTTGCACAATCAGGCTAGGATGTTTACCAGTGTATTAGTGACAGGTTGCAAGCCCATCGCCTAACAGTACCACGAGCCTTTATTCCCTTAGTCGCCTCTACGACATCCACGTGAAGACATGGAGAGGCACTACGCTAACCCGGTGACCACACGGGCTTTTGATGACCTTTAATCCTAGATTGACCAAACTTGACTCTACTTTCGCTACAGCTCTGTTAGGAGGACCTAAGTGTAATGATAACGGACTTCTGGAGCCATCAAAGATCTCTAAATTCATTTAGAAAATAACATGGAACCTATTCATATTCTCCGAATGCCGATGTGGATCAAATCCATTTGGCAAACGTCGCACCCATTCGCGTGGATTAGTTTTCCTCTCGATCTATCAAGATAAACATCATTTGGGGCTTTTGTAACACTACTAAACCAGCCTTTGTATCTACGAGTATTCGAGTTGTGTGTATATAGTTAGTTAGTACTTAATCGTCAAACTTAGCAAAAACGGTAATTGAACTTTGATTTAATAGTTTTGTTATGTGGTAATGCCGACAAGGTCTGTGAAGTAAATAATGTATTATATTCTTGGTTTTTACATGAATCACGAATTACAAATATACTGTCAGTTGCAGGTGCGAGTGTGATAGCGATAGCCAGCCGATTACAGTCGCACACTTAAGTAGCTGTACATTATTAGTTCATTGTCTCAGTAACATTAAACTGGAAGTGGTAAGAGTTTAGTATATTAATAGCTGCGACAAGGTACTAAAATGTAAACCTACTTACGAGTTCGACCATACTATTGATCGCTGATTTTCTGACTAGGTATAATAGGGTCATTCTACTTTTTAGCGCATAATAATCATTGGTGAAATTAAAGGCATTTTTAGACATTTTTTTTACGTAAATTTGACTTATATTGAAACTGGAACAACTAAATTTAATAGTTCAAAACAAAACACTTTAAATTTATTGATATTTTATCAGGAAAAGTTGGTAACACAGCGGTAAATACACTTTTTCCATACAAATGGCGGGGACATGCGTGACCACTATGTTACCTACTTTAAAGTTAATTATAGTGACTTTTTAAATGTAAGCCAAGTTGTGTAACTATTTCAATATTAAATTACAAAACCGAGCACTTTAACGTTTTTATAAAAAAAAAATTTGAAGAGCACTTGTCAAAAAATCGACCTGCGCTTAAAAGTAGAATGACCCAATTACCATCGGAAATGACAAATTGTGTATAGTTTTGATAACATGATAAAAGTATTATAGAAATCGTATTAAAATTCAACATTGTGACAAAGATCAGCCGTTAGTACAAACTTAAAAAGCAATTGACTCAGCCGATTTTTTTACATAACATTTAACACAAAGTGGCCAATTAACCATGAATATTTAATTATAAATATTACAAATAGCAGTAACCAACCGGTAAACAGATTTGGTCTTTCAAGCGTAAACTTATTTATATTGTTAAAACAATACCTTGGTTATTCTACTCGAAAAAAACATATTGCGTTTAACATGTAATCCTATTGCTTTTATCAGGAGCTATCAAAACGTAGGCAATACGAAAACACGTCAATAAGAGAAACTCAGGGGGTGATTCTCGCAACACAGCGCTGCGTCGATCTCAAAGGTGAAAGGTTTTATCCGGCAAGTTTAAGAAGTCCCGTCGGAGCGTATAAAACACATTTTAGCACGTGTTTTCTCAATTAGGCTGAAGGCAGGTGAGTCGAGTTCAGTGTCGTATAAAGCTGCCTAGTTGAGATGGCACGCGCTAAAATGTTTTGTTCTCAGCTGAGGGTGATTCTCGCAACACAGCGCTGCGTCGAACTCAAAAGTGAAGTTTTATCCGGCAAGTTTAAGAAGTACCGTCGGAGCGTACAAAACACATTTTAGCGCGTGCCTTCTCAATTAGGCAGCAGGCAGGTGAGTCGAGTGCAGTGTCGTATAAAGCTGCCTAGTTGAGAAGGCACGCGCTAAAATGTCTGTACGCTCCGACGGGACTTCTTAAACTTGCCGGATAAAACTTCACTTTTGAGTTCGACGCAGCGCTGTGTTGCGAGAATCACCCCCAGCTGAGAACGTCTATATGTATTCTACTTGGCAAAACAATTTCGCCTTCGAAATGTGATCGTATTGTCAACGTAAAGCCCCATTTATAACTTTACATACATACATACATAATATCACGGCTTCATTCCCATTGTGGGGTAGGCAGAGCTACAGAAACACCAACAACTCTAAAAAGATATGGCTATAATTCTGAAACCACATTTTGCACAAGTAGGCTGAGATGTTTACTAGTGTATTAGTGACAGTATTTATAACTTTCTTGTACAAGAATCGGCAATAATTGTATGCAATTATTTCCTGCCAATAATACTTCGGGTATAGTTTAGACTGAGCAGTATTATGATATCCTCAATTTTATTGTATGGAACGTGCAAGAAAGCTGTATAATGTAATGGACCTTTACAATAACTCTTATTACTTGACAGTACTCGTAATGGCGGCCGATTTAAACTCAAAACGTTAACAAATCAAAAGCAAAACTGCATTTTTTTGTCAAAGAGGTCCATCGAATTTCGCTGATCGCGTCTTTTTTCGCAGAAAAAGCCTGAAAGTCGCGAGCAAATTAAGTGCTACCAGGTAAAAAAAACCTAAGTAAATGAAAACGGTGACCGTTTTCTAGGTAACGCCTTTCGAATCGTCGCAAGATGTTTTTAATTGACGTCCCTCGTTTGGACACGTTCACCGAGCCCGAGGTACATATCTCGAGATTTTTTGCCGTGTCTAATGACTAACGACACAGTCAAGGACAGATGATTGGTGTATGACTAACATGAGATGAGTCGTGGCTGCCGACTGTTTTTTTTAACTTACTTTTATTACAAGCTTTTTTTAATACGCACATGTTTGTTTGTTGGTATGTTAACTTCTAATCTAAATTTAAACCCGATAAAAAGAAGGGTTGTAAGTTTAGTGTGTGTGTGTGCAAAACTAATTTTGGACGTGGTTTTATTTAAACAAAACTAGATAAAATGGATTTTATCTATCTATTGATTATTTATCTTTTAATTTAACAGAACGCAGGCGTTATATAATAGTACATTTTGATGCGAGTGCGGAAAGTTTGACATTTTACACGAGTCCCGAGGTGCAAGCGAGCAAGACAAGACGCGAAAACAAGACTCGAGACGAGTTAAAATGACGGTTCTGCACGTGTATCAAACGACGTTTTTTAATACATTTGCGAAAAAATATCAATGAACGAAATAAAACAGTAAATAAAACTATTACAAGAGACAATATTACTTTTGACACAGATTTTCTAACATGGCATCGGTTATAACCATTCAGCCATATATTTTTTTTTTATTATAAATAATTTTATTACCTATATTTAAAAATCTAAAAGCAAAATACTCTATTAACCAGCCGTAGCGCATAAAGGCGGATTATGTATGTGTGTATGTATGTATTTATGTAATTTTATATTTAAAAGTATTTTACCTACATACTTATATGTAGTTTCAATGCTAAATCAAAAAGTGGTTGAACATGCAAACTCTTTGGTTGGATGCACGGGTTGGAAGTTGATACAAAAAAAAATGGAAAAGTAAAACACACTAGTGCGAAATACAGCTACGAAAAGTAGTACCACTTAATAGAGCGATTTTTTTTTAATATCTACATTAATTTTGTATCCGATCCGTCTGTAATGTAATAAAATAAGTTACAACTTTTATGCACATCAAACGCCGTTTTAAACAAGAATTTTCAAGAGCATGAAAGGGTTAATGAGTATTTTAGGACTAAAACATAGGCGTATCCTTTGTATTTTTCCATTAAATAGACGTATTTACGTAAGAGCCCCGACCTTTCTATTTTCAAGCAAAGCTAAGCGACCCGTAGAAGCAAAGAACCCACGCCTAAGTTTAAAAATAAATACACCTAAATTATACCTTGACGTTAAAATACATATTGATGTAAAAAATCTAGTGAGTTATAACTGTTTGGTATTAAACCGTACGGTTCATTACACGCTTTTTGCGTCGACGCGGTATAAGGTTGAAAACCAAACAGCGAAGACCTCTCTGGTCCTCCTTGCAAGTACAAGTTGTACATAAAAAGGCATTGAAAGATTATCCAGCGTTCTTGTTCGCTGGTCGTGCGTAGGAGTCATGAAATTGCGTCTTAATTTTGACGGTACAGTGAGTCAATGTTTTTATTTTGTAATTTATGATGAAATAGGATTATCTTCTGGTTTTGTTTAATCTTCTTATTGTAATTATCGAATCAATAGAACCAATACAGACTATTGATAAGCCACTCTATGCAACCTTGTCGCAAAAAAATCTATACCTATTCATAATTAACTATAAATCATAAAGGGCTCCGTACAAACTTATAAGGATGACATGTTAAATTGTATTGTCAAACTCTACTTTGCCGTTGAATAACTGAACAGTTTACCAACTGCAAATAAGTCTGCAAACGCAAATTAACGATCTTCGGTTTTTTTCCTTTATTGTGCTGTAAGATAATCTTCAACTATCTTCGCATTGCAGTCCTAAGACTGCAAATGCATAGCCAACCGTGACTATTAAGGTGGCCTCTAAGCTCCCTCTCCTCTACCGGAACACAACAACTCCTATGTTTATTTTTTTTAACTCGGCCTCCATTATTATCAAGCGTTGTAGACAACAGTTACATAACATGTCAAAAGCAATATGTCTTTAACCAGTAAAATAGACGCCCAGCAGCATTGTTGTCAGCTCAATCCCAATTCCTTCGACCGAAACCAGAAATAAAAAGAATTAACAGCATCCATCAATTTCCCGGAAATTCCTGCTAAGTTCATAATTTTTTGTCACCAGAAATGTTCTCAATGACATCAACATCCAAGTCGTTACATCAGTATTTTTAGGAAATTCCTTTAGCTTCCCTACAATTCCTCACGTTTTATATTTAAACTTGCTTCATTTCGTTTTTCTGGTTCCATAAAGTTATTTTCAACTTTATTACCTTTGTCCTTATTAGTAAATCTCGTAAGATCTTTGTTTTTAAAGACTTCATTTGTTTCGGAATTATGTTTAAATTTATCTGTATCAATTGGAATGTTAAAAACCGGGCCAATGTTTACACAAGGCACTTTATCACACCACTGCACTGCACTGTATGTTATGTATTTCCATTTCGGTTTATATTTACTTAACTCTCAACATTTTTACTCCAATAAGATGAGAGATGACTATGGATGACTGTATTTTGTGCGTATTTCTCAAGTCATTCTCGGTTTAAAGAAAGCGGCTAACTGCATAGTAATAGTATAAGCATTTTAAATTGAATGTGGTTGCAAATAGAATACATAATGCTTCGACTATTACATTGCAGTTAACGACCTTCTTTGGTATTACGGCAGAGTAGCAACATGAAACCGACGACCATCGTGGAGATCCTTGGAGAAAGCCAAATTCAAATGTTTATTGCATGTCACGTTACAAGTATTAAAAGATGGAATGGTCTGGTGCTAGCTCCTTTTGGCTTAAATGATGACGACTGTAACCATTAAATTTTCAGTGTCCTGGAAAGTTGTAAACTGTTTTAAAAAACGACTTTACCTTAAGAAAATTTGGTCAAATGAAACAGTAACTGCAATTTTACATTGTGGTGGATAACCAGATCTTATTAATATTGCATTGTCGGACACGTGAATTGCTTGACCTGCCGAGTCCCCAGGTTTTAACCATAATGCCAAATGTAAAAGGCACCTTATAGTGGATTTGGCAAGGTTCCAATTACAATGTTACTAAAGTAGGTATTGCGTCTTACGAGGTAAGCTATTTTATTTAGTTTCAAAACAGAGCTGAAATTTTACACGGTAAAAACGATATTGCCTTTCCGTATTGTCAACGAGTTAAAAACAATACTAAAACACGTCAAACGCAACATCGTTTTAATCCAATAGAATAGAGGCCCAGTACATTGTCTGTCTCACGGCAATCGTAAAACTATCTTAACTCTGCGCGTCATCCCCTATAATCTTCACAACTTCATCTATAGTTTATTTGTTTCTCATACCAACGAAGCAATCACCACATCTCATAGTTCCCGATAACAATTTATTTTCATTCATACCCGCATACGTGTATAAACCAACACAATTTATTTCTTGATTTGGCATTCTGTCGGCGTAGGGTTCATTGAAATCTTTATGGTCAGTGTCATTGTCAAGTTATCTTTGTCAAATCTGTTTGTTAGTTGTTGGAATATGTTGGAGATATTACATGGGCTCTATTCTACACGGAGTAGACATATTGCTTTTGACATGTTATCGTATTGTCAACGATATTATAGCTCTTATTTAGGTCCTTGACGTAATGTCGGCCGAGTTTGCTACAACTTGTTTTAGTTTATGTTGTTAGTGACCACCTCAAAAACGGTTCTATAATAAACATTTTATAATGGTTAAAAGAAGTTTTTTTGAATTATTTGAACAAGTCCAACAAAAGCAAGCTTTTAAAAGTCGACTGCATGTTTTGATAATTTCGTCTATATATTATGTTAGTTACCCTTGGCCTTTATACCATGTTTTCTGCCGCTATATTATTTTTGGTTTAATGTAAGTACCCAGTGACACTCGCAACGTTATGATTCTAACGATACCACGCTTGTCGAAATCGGCGCATCCATCCAGCCTCTACGAGGGAACATAGAGTCGTTCATATCTGCTCTGAGAGTTAACATCGCCGTAGTCAAACGGTTAACAAGGTTATAATGTTGAAATAACTTCCAAATGTTTTAACTCTTTTTAGTTTGATTTTAGTACAATAACACCACTCATTCACTCACTATCGTTGTATATTACAATGAATTCTACATTACTCATAATTTCTCAGTAAGCGATAGTGTATCGACTACATTCGACCAGCCTTCCAAAGGTTAAACAAACTATCTTACAAACTAAATCCCAAGTCAAACCATCGTCTCGGATCGTGGGAACATCTAACACTAAACCATCGTTTAGATAACCAACAGTTATCTTACTAATGGGTCTGTTCGTGGTGTTTTCCCACCAAATTGTTGTGACCTCTGATTCTGTTACAACTGTGTTTGAACAGAGATCAAAATGTTATGGTGGTAGTCTGGTGCTTCATTGAAAAACCAGAATGTTGGATCTTTAGGGCTTTGAGGGCTGTTTACAGTGGATCAGTAAAGTTGAACTCATAAAATTTAGGCCTGTCCTTTGTTAATTATATTAATTTGAAGGAGAGAGACACAATGTGACATAGTTTGCCCTAAAAGTATAGGAACATCACATGCGTTCTCTAACAGATTTTTCGTGTTTCTCGATCCACTTCTTCACAATAGATTGAATGCCAAAACCATATATTCTCTTAATTACAATAACACTAAAATAATCCTTAAAAGACGAGAAGATAAAGAAAAGTTATTGACTGTCTCAAAATTAACTGAGTTCAAATCCCGGTAAGGGCAAATATTTGTGTATTTGTTCCTGAGTTTTGAATGTTTTCTATGTGTTGAAGTATATATTTCTCTATATAAGTAAGTTTATCGTTGTCTAGTACCCATAGTACAAGCCTAGAGCTTAGTTTGGGACTAGGTCAATTTGTGTGACTTTGTCCTGTGATTTATTATATTATTATTATCACTTTATTATTACGTTGTTTACACTAAGTTCATAATACTTACTCATTATATTTTTGTTGTTATTGTTTTTGTTTTATAATTTAATTATCTACTAAGAAACCTCTGCACTGTACTTTACATGACATGACATGTCTAGTGTATAATTTTTAGAGTCCAAAAATATCAGCGTGTCGTGTTCCTAATTTGAAGTTTATGTTTATAAGGTTTACAATTTACAGAGTCCAAAAATATCAGGGTGTTCCTAATTTGCACTTGATTAGTCAATTAGTAGGGCAGTCTGCGCCCACGCTCCAGACAGATCTATATCCGTCGCGAGTGACATCTAGCGTATGGCTTGCCGAAAACATGACAACTCGCGGTTAGTGAAAAAAGAAAAAGTGAGAGGAAATTGGAAGCATTCTGAATTTGGATTCTGTTCCGAGTTTCTTGAGCAACAGCTTGTTTTTATACTAATAAAATAAATATCATCTTAAAATTACCTTGTCTCTAGGCTTGTACTATAGACACAATATATACATTAATAAACATACTTATATTTATAGAGAAATAAAGATGGACAAGGAAATAATGGCAGTATTTTGCAACTAAATAATATAAGACGATTAAAACACTTTAACATAGTATCTAACGTGTTTTTGTGATAAATTACTTTACCAACATTTCTAGCCCAAGAATTAAAAAAGTTACATCATAAAGTAAACCATTCACTGGCTGGGTACAACTTGGGACCAAGAACAATTTGTTTCATTGACAGATTTATTGTTATTGGCCGTCCGACAACCAACTGTTGCTTTAACAAATTAATAACTATTGTTTAACGAGTTTAACCCAATATAATTATAACCAAGTATTGTTAGAACTTAAATGTCACTAGTAACTATCATGTAGTAAATAGGTTTTACCTTCTAGCCTTTACCAAGTCGATTCGATAGTCTTAATTTTTATCAGTTGTAAAAACCTGACGCAGATGAAAATAATTATAAATCTGATGATAAAACAGAATTGATGCGCATTGTTTGAATTTCCTGTCAATAGACGTACCTTTTTCAAGTCAAGACTATAATACTGAACTAACAATAGTGACGTGACAATGGCCATAAAAAACGGCACCCAGATGACCTGATTGCGGTTTTCCGTGTCACCGCGAGATCATTCGTTCAGAGCGGGTCCATTCATTCGTTCAATTGGCGCGAGTCGTAAACATTACGCTTTTGTAAGTTTACTTTAAATTGCGTTGTAGATGGAACTGCTGTTGTGTTTTTTGGAAAGTGCAAGTTAACTGAAGCCGGTTTCTCGTTTCAACATAGAAAGCTTTGTTCACTTAAGCTCTCGTAACTCATGCGTCGTGTTCGGAGGAACTAGATCTATTAACTCGTCACTAGCGGGTTCTGGGGTTAAATAAGGTGGTAGACGGTGGTTACAATTGCTGTAGATTAGGGAATAATATGACAAGTCACGTTTTGTTGTAACAAAGTAGTTCAAAAAGTTATTACACGTTTTTTTTAACTTGCTATGTTTGTATGTACATATGTATGTTCGGGTCAAATCATAGGTAGATTTAAACCACTTCCCTTGGACCGATTGAGCTGAAATTTTGTATACCTACTTATTATTTATTGAAATAGACACACAAACAGTAACTCAAACAAATACATTAAAAAACCGGGCAAGAGCATGTCGGACCAGGCTCAGTGTAGGATTCCGAAGTCTTTAAGTACTACAAACATAAAAATCAACGAGTTAGATGATTTTAGTTCGTAGCGTGACGTAAATTGTATATTCATGCCAAATTACAGCTTTCTAGTACTAAGTCTCTGAGTTAGGCTGCGGACGGACGAACGGACATGGCGAAACTATAATATGGATTCTAAGTTGACTGCGAAACCCTAAAAATAGTCTTGCGTGTGCACAAATCAAAGGTGTTCAACAGCATTAGCACAGTCAATCAATAAAAGAAAAATACACATTTATCTACGTAACTTTGATGAAAATACAATAATATGGCATCATCGAGCTGATCTGATGATGGAGTCGGAAGGTGGTCATGGTGCACAGGATCCCCACTATACTGAAACTACTTTCAGTATAGTGGGGATCCTGTGCACCATATCTCCTGGTGGGTCTACACCCACCGTGTTTGGACTTAGGATGGTCTTGATAAGCAGAAAGTGGGATTGCAAAAATAGCACAGTCGGCCCCAAAATCTTGTCACAAAAACGAAATTTTTGACATATATTTTGTTACTTTGTTACTGTACGAAATTTGAACATCTATACATAACTTGGTAAAACGACTTTGGAAACAACGAGAGGACTATTTGAAGTGGGTTCTCTTTCTTAAATCGAATCCAATATTAACACTAGCGACCCGCCCTCGCTTCGCTCCGGATTAAAGTATTATACATATAAACATTATAAACCTTCCTCTTCAATCACTCTATCTATTAAAAAAAACACATCAAAATCCGTTGCGTAGTTTTAACGATTTAAGCATACATAGGGATATAGGGACAGAAAAAGCGACTTTGTTTTATACTATGTAGTGATTGCTGCTTTATGTCGTGGTTACCACTTGACAATATTGTCGCCCAAGCGTGTCACCGCTTTTTTTTGCTAGAAGCTATAATGCCCACAAACCTACGCAATCCGAATACAAATCTCGTTACATATGTAAAACGATGTTTTCATCCATCAGCATATTTTTTCTGCTTATTATACTCGTACATGTATAGAAAAACTTATTCGAGTTTCGACATTGCGTCGCCTCTTTATAGCTTTAGTGCTTTCGCGAAGTCTGTAATTTGCTGTTGCGCTAAAAGCTTACCACGCCATATCTGATGAACCGTGATAGCTAGACGGTTGAAATTTTCACAGATGATGTATTTCGTGTTTTTTTTCAAATTTTTGCAAGATTTGGTTATTGACACACACCGGGACAGGTAACTAAAAAAAAGGTTATAATATAGTGTCTAATGTTGTATAGATAATGGTACGGAACCCTTCGTGCGCGACTCCGGCTCGCACTTGGCCGGTTTTTTTTATGTCACATGAAAGAGAAGGCAAACGAGCACGCATGATGGTAAGTGGGATATGAGACCCATAGACATTTGTATTCTTAAGACTATAATCACATCTGAAGGATACGCAAATGGTCCTTAGAACCATTTTACCATCAGGGGATCTGTGTGCTTGTTGCTTTCTTCATGACATGAAAATGCTTTTTCGATAAGCAGTAAATATACTTCCAATGAAAAAATATTTATTATTATTGTTATTTGTCCTTAGAATCTGACATGACGTTTTTTTTTCGTAACGCAATAGCGGAGCGGCACAAATGTTCCGCTGGGGTACATTACATAATTCCGAAGTATCATAACTCCTAATTGATCAAAATTCCGAATTTTCATAATTCCGAATGTTTTTTTTGATAGGAGACTTTATTTTTTGATGTAGCTCATAAATCTATATCAATCAAGCATAACATAGCTTTCGGAAAAATTAAAATTCGGACAAATGAATATTCGGAAAAAGATACTTCGGAATTTTAAGGTGTTCCCGTTCCACGGCCTTATAGCAGTCGGTATATTTCTAAGACAATATCAAATTCGTTTGAGATTGAGGGAATCTAGCGTAATTATCAAATCACCTATTAAGTCCTCTGATGCAGTAGCATCGGTATTCCGAACTAAAACGATCATTCAGTTTAAAGAACTTTTCAGTATCATTCAAACTATCTCACGTATCTAGATAAAACTAAATGTAGCTTTTCGAAAGTACCGACCAGACAATTAGCCAAAACATTCGCCTCGTCGTGTTAATGGCCAATTCCGGTGTGAACAACGCTTCGGGTCAATGAATTTAGCTTATTTATACATTTCAGCGCACTTGTTAGGATTCCTTCATTTGATTGGTTGAAGGTAAACAAAATGGTTATTTATAAACAAGTGGTATAAAATGCCACTTCATTTATTTGTTGATAAATGTCTGCCCTGCTAAAACAAATCGCAGTTTCTCAGACAAAACTCCCGTAGCAAATGGAACCTTATAACTAACGAGGTAGAATTAAATCTGCTTTGGTTATTAAATTTGAGATACTGCCTATTGGCTTATGAGCGCCGATGTCACAATTGAATTCGTAACAATAAATTGTAATGGGTGTGGTTCCTATTTTTTCCCAATAATAGGTGGGTATTGATAGGCTTTTAGGCCTGATTGTGCAAAATGTGGTTAAAAAATTATAACTTTTTAGATTTGTTGGTATTTCTGTAGCTCTGCCTACCCTACTCTGAGAATGAAGGCGTGATGTTATGTATGTATGTAATTAAATTTGGCAAGAAGGACGAGCATAGGTACTTCTTATCGCGGAAAATTGATCGGTTTCCGAGGGATTCGCAAGAAACGACTTCTACGCCAACGGAGTCGCGAGGAATAGCTAGTTTAATTAAGCGATTGGAGAAACATTATGTTTATAATTGTGAAGTTGTTTTTAATAGGTACTTACTACAAATTACAAGTGCTGTTAATTAGTCTGATTAGGCGAGAGTAGCTGCTTATCATCTATCAAAACAAAAACGATACACATGAGCATATTATATTGTGCCTGTTGGAAGTATTTTAACCTGAAAACGGAAAGTTATTACAAGTGTAATCGGTGTATAAATAAATTTCACGGGACAATCTCACACAAATTGATATAGTTCAAAACTAAGCTAAAGGCTTGTACTATGGTAAACAATGATAAACTTACTTATATAGAGAAGTATGTTTTGTTTAATGATAAGGAGAAGGCACACGAGCACCCAGGCCACCCGATGGCAAGTGGAATCTGAGACCCATAGACGTTTGAATTCTCAAGACTATAATCCTTACATCTCAAATTCATTGCCAACCCTGAGGACTAAGATGGAGTGTACTTAAATAGATAGAAAAGATCCAAGACTCAGGACCAAAAAATATGCGCGCTCATCACAAAATATCTGCCCTTACCGGGATTTGAAACGGGCACCGCTAGCTTCGAAGGCAGGGTACTACCAACTAGGCCAACGTGTCGTCATTGTCGGTATCGTATCAGTGTATGTGCCCGTGTATCTGAGAGTCTGTTTGTGGCATCGTAGCTCTTAAACAAATAGACGGATAAGGACACATTTATTAAAAAAGTAACCTAGTTTAACCGGGGTGGTTCTTAGCCAGGTTTCATGGAAATCGGTTGAGCCGCTTAAAAGATACCAGCTCGAAAGAAGGGTTCATCATTATATTGGTGTTTAAGTTTGAACCTTTAACTATCTACTTTTATTTATTATTATAAGTGGGTGTCTATCATTGAAACACCTTTTATCGAATGTATCATTTCATCGTATTCAATTTCATCGAATGCTATTTTCTGCTGAAACCATCATGTTTTCAGGGTATCTTAAACATCTAACCTAACGTAACCTGCGTAAGTCATATTTAAGATACCCTGAAAAAAATATTGTTTCAGGAGAAAATAGCGTTCGATGAAAAGAAATTTGATGAAATGGATTTCGATGAAGTGATGAGATACCATTATAAGTACTATCGCTCAAAGAGACTAAAAACAACGAATACGTTTTCTATCCTTATTCATACCCATTATAAATTTCGAGGTGACTTGTGGTGTTATCGTTTATTTTAGGCGAGATGTGATTGCAAATTCCCGCTGTACGATGAAGTATGCGATCTTAAAATTACAAGCTGACGAACAGATGTTTAGAGTAGGATATTGAACCGGTTTTGCGAGTTAAACAGCTGTGATTTAATGGGTATTGTTGATTCAATCTTATTTGTTTATACTTTATCCTGGCCGATAACCCTTTAAACGGAACACTTTCGATTTTAACACATTCACTCTAACCTCACTTTTCGTAACTATACTAATCGGTAAGTTCGTTAACATCGTGTCGCATCACTACATCACTACACATATTTTTTTCAAATTTGATTTTCGAATGTTAGCATGTTCGAATAATTTTAAATTTTGTCTTCTCGGCAGTCAGCGTGGACCGCCGCGTCGCGACGCCAGTGTCGACTGGGCGGCTCGGCCGTCTGCCAACCACGCTCGGAGAAAAGATTTATTTATATAGATATGGCTATTTATTTTAGCTTTTAGAAAGATAATTTGAGTTTCAAGCTGAAACTGGAATGTTTTTTATCCATAAATTTGGATGTTATTACTGTAGAATGGCTTTTGGGAATGCCATCGCGCGCCTATCAGATCTAATTAATCTATCAAATCTATCATATGTCGTTAATTACATATTATTATGTCGCCGAAAGTAAAGTTATGTACCGTTTTGAAATTTCAATCCCATTTCCACCAAACTTAGATGCGCCGCGTCAGGGGCAGTACTAATAGAATACTGAAAATCATTGCTGGACATTATTTTTTATTATTTTTATTATGTGTACAAATTAATCTTAATTACACGGTTTAATTGGTACACGTACTTGTAAACTTTTGTGGGATATGAGGCAGGCCATTATTAGTTTGACTTCGTTTCTGCTATAACCAAATTATTATCTATACGAATATTATAAATGTGTAAGTAACTCTGTCTGCCTGTCTGTTTGTTCGCGGATAAACCGCTGAACCGATTTAGGTAAAATTCGGTATGGAGCTATGGAGATAGTTTAGTTAGTTTTTTTTTATGTTATAGAGAAGGCACATGAGCACTCAGGCTACCTGATGGTAAGTGGAATCTGAGACCCATAGACATTTGAATTCTCTAGACTACAATCCTAAGACCTCAAATGCGATGCCAACCCTGAGGACTAAGATGGAATGCCTCTATGCTAGTAATTTCACCGGTTGTCTTATCCCCACACCGGAACATAACAATGCGAACACTGTTGCTTGGCGAGTGGTAAATGGATAAGATGGTGGTAGCGATCCGGTCGGACCCTGCACACGGTCCTACCACCACCTAAAATCCGAAAATCAGGGTCCTGAAATTAGACGTTTCGTGAGGGAATAGCGATTAGCGAAATCTAAGAGGATGGACGGCTAGTTTTTATATACTCGTAACAATTGCATTGATGTTTTTTGGTGGCAAAGCAGAAAATAATCAAAACATGTTTTTTCCTGCAGGATTTCATAAATTATCTTCCTAAAATAGACGTTATGCTTCTGTCGAGCATAAAAAACAAACGAAACGACTGATTGCAGGCTATTTGTATAGAATAGCAATAAAATTTCAGGCGCATACTGCATTCAGATGTAATGAACACAACTACAGCAGAAATTACCGGGGATATTTACGAGGTACATGGCAAATGATTTTATGAAGTATCTTAAATATATACATGCCTACATATATAACATCACACCTTTATTCACTCTGGGAATGAAGAGGTAGGCAGAGCTACAGAAATACAAACAACTCTAAAAAAAACTTGTTGATAATTCTGTAACCACATTTTGCACAATCACGCCAAGGAGTTTACCAGTGTATTAGTGACACGTTGCAAGCCCATCGCCTAACAGTACTACAAGACCTTATTCCCTTAGGTATTCGCCTCTTATGACATCCACGGAAAGACATGGAGTGGCACTATTCTAACCCAGGTAACCACACGGAGATTTGCCCTGTGAGTTACATTTTTTAAATATTAACATTATTATCGGTTGAATTTCAGGTATACAATTTTCTAGGTACACTAGGGACTAGCAATACTTGTTCATATCGTATCAATACGTGCAGTTAAAAAATAAGAACAAAAGACAATAGAAACATTGCACACTGCAGCAAAATCCAGTCAAAACATACCCAAACAAGGTATTTTTCTAGCAAGGAGAAGGCACACGAGGACACGAGCACTCAGGCCACCTGATGGTAAGTGGAATCTGAGACCCATAGACATTTGAATTCTCAAGACTGCAATCCTAAGACCTCAAATGCGTTGCCAACCCTGAGGACTAAGATGGAATGCCTCTATGCTAGTTTTATCGGTTATGTTCACCACGCCGGAACGCAATGCGAACATTGCTGCGTGGTGGTACCTACCACCACGAAAATCTGACTGGCGACTGTATGTTTATAGCACCCATTTTCCGTTAGTGGCAAAGCACATGGCATTTAAGAGCTGATTTGATGATGGATTCAAAAGATGGCGATAGATCTCCACTAAACTTGACTGACCCACCGGGTTAAGACTCAGTAGTTTGGTCTTAATAAACATATAATGCGGACGGAGCCTTTCGTTTCGTCTAAAAGTTTTTTTAACACAGTTGCTCAAAAAGTGGTACTTTTCGTAGCTGTAGGTATATCGTGCGGAAAGTTGGATATTCCGCACTAGTGCGTTATAGTTTTCCATTTTTTTTTAATATAATTTTGTTTCAACTTCCAAGCCGTGCATCCAACCAAAGAGTTTGCATGTTCAACCACTTTTTGATTACGTCATTTAGCATTGAGACTATACATAATACAATTTAAAATATTAAAATTAAATAATATTTATTAGGTAATATTAAAAAAAACAGCTCTCATCAAGATGGCTGAATCTGAATTAGTATTACGAATGATTAGATAGTTGCGTATTAAGGTGAATTCACATTACACCATGCCGAAACCGGGCCCAGCCCAGTACGGCGTAATGTGAATCCACCTTAATGCATTACCGCTGGTTTATAGAGAATTATACTTTTTGATTTTTAAATATAGGTAATTAAATTACTGTGACTTTTTTTTTATTTGGCTGAATGGTCACAACCGTTGCCATTTCATAAAGTCTGTGTCAATTAAAAGTAAAATTGTCTCTTGTAATAGTTTTATTTACTGATTCATTTTGTTTCATTGATATTTTTTCGCAAATGTATTAAAAAACGTCGTTTGATACACGTGCGGAACTGTCATTTTAACTCGTCCCGAGTCTTGTCCCTCGCTTGTAGCTCGGGCCAAGATACTTCGGGACTCGTGTAAAATGATATACTTTCCGCACTTGTATCAAAATGTACTATTTCCAAACTGATTCATTTCCCAAATATATCATTTGACCAAACTAGATACAAACCCATAGGTTAGGTTAGGGTATTTTATTAAAATTCAGAAATATTTACAGTTTCGGAAAAAAAACACTTTGGTCAAGTGATATGTTTGAGAAATTAATCAGTTTGGCAAAAACATTTTGACGATACGAAGGCAACTCCAGATAATGACTTTGCAAAAAAAGTTCAGTTAGCAACAAAAGCACATCCCATTTTTTTATTTTATTTGAAACTGACCCGTGCCTACTTAAAAAAATCAAAGACAACCCATTTATTAAAAAGGCTTGTGCCGTGTAGAAAAAAAAAACAAACAATCGACAATTATGACGACAATTTGAAGTCTCCTTTACTTAATTATAATTATCTACACGGCGCAAGCGACTTGGCTTTGGTTCCACAATTCGAGAGCCGAGGTTTCGATTTTCGATGAGAACTCATGAGTCGCATTATCTTCCTTTCGCCTTCGCGCTAAAACGCTACTTCTCATAACCATGACACATCGCGTTTTAAAAACTTAACCTACTGTGACTATTTCCACTCTGTAAGGTACGCTCTGTGCACTTTAATTTACTTTCCTCGCACGCCATAATAACCTTTAAACCAAAGATGTACGAACTAAATTGGCCTGGATAGACTACAACGTGGGTGGGACGCGGATTGGGAATAGGGGCAGAAATCGACCTGGCTTAAATCTACGTTTAGGAGAGATTTAAAATAAGCCCAAGTGCAATAAAATCTGATCGCCGTATAGGTACGTAAGTTTTTACGGACACTGACCCATTTTAGAGAAATTAGCTCTGAAAGAAGGTCACACCTTTCATCAGGGCTTTTTAGGGTTCCGTACCCAAAGGGTAAAAACGCGACCCTATTACTAAGACTCCACTGTCCGCCTGTCCGTCTGTCTGTCCGTGTGTCAACGAGCTGTATCTCATGAACTGTTGAAATTTTCACATTATGATGTATTTCTGTTGCCGCTAACAACAAATTCCTAAAAACAGAAAAAAAAAAAAAAAAAATATTCAATTGTTATTTCGTCGGTAGGTACATTACTACTGCAGAAAAGTTTACCGTGCGAAATGTGTAAATTTTTAACCTGAATTAACAAAATACCTGGAAGACCAAGCGTTGCTCGGGTTTTAAACAAATTCGAAAACGTGATTTCTTATAAGTGTAGGTATACCTATATACACAGAAATTGCTCTTTTAATAGTATAGTATAAACAATACTCTTTACTTCTTCTTTGACGACACGCTGGCCTAGTTGGGAGTGACCCTGCCTTCGAAGCTAGGGGTCCTGGGTTCAAATCCCGATAAGGGCAGATATTTGTGTGATGAGCACGAGTATTTGTTCCTGAGTCTTGGATGTTTTCTATAAATATTTAATTATATATTTCTCTACATAAGTATGTTTATCGTTGTCTAGTACCCATAGTACAAGCCTAGAGCTTAGTTTGGGACTAGGTCAATTTGTGTGACATTGTCCTGTGATATATATATATATATTCTTCCACTAATAAATTTAAAACTAAATTCTCTTAAAGTAATTGAGAGCATCGGTCCATAACTAGATTGACCTACTTGTCGAGAGTTGCGGTGCGCTGCCTGAAACGTCGAGCCAAAAATACTGCAGGCTTGATCCACCGAGGCTGAAGCAGTATGATACCCTATTTGGGTTTACAGGTTATCTCTAGGGCTATCACTAGGACTAATGTAATGCAACGAATCTTTACTGGGCTTTTTATTCTACTGCGTTATAACGATACCGCGATTGACGTGTTTAAGAATCGTTTATGACTCGGTTGCCATTACGCATCTTTAGAATTATAGTGACCTAATCCAAATATTTTGAATTTCGACTTAGGTCTCTATACTACTAAATTTATGACTCGAAATTGAAAGCTAAAAATGTTTGAATTAGGTCACTATAATTCTAAAAGTGCGAATTTTACTGTAAATTATATACTTACTGGGTGATTTTGGGGTCATGATCCGGAATGGGCAAAAGTGAATAAGATTGTCATACTGAACCACCTTTCCGATGGGACCAACCACGAAATCGCCAAAAAAACCAGCTGTTCCATACATTAACTCTCAATAAATTCACCGTTAATGTATGGAACAGCTGTTTCTTTTTTTGGCGATTTCGTGGTTGGTCCTATCGGAAAGGTTGTTCAGTATGACCATCTTATTCACTTTTGGCCATTCCGGATCATGACCCCAAAATCCCCCAGTAAGAGTTATCGAAATGATGACAATACCGAAACACTTCAAAAGCGATATCGTTTTTACCGTGTAGAATCTCGGCCCTGGTCTTTCCAAGACTGTCTTTTCTTAAATACATAACACTGGAGCACGAACACTGCTGTTTGAAGGAAAAACAACGTTGTGCTTGTTATGGTTAGTCTTGATTTGTTTTGATTAACTAAGATGTTAAGTTAAATCACAAATTAACTTGCTATTGTAACTTAAATATTACTATTTTTTTGTGGTGGTATTACCCTGTGCAGTCCGGATCGCTACCACCATCTTATCCATTAACCACCCGCCAAGCAACAGTGTTCGCATTGTTGTGTTCCGGTGTGGGGATAAGACAACCGGTGCAATTACTAGCATAGAGGCATTCCATCTTAGTCCTCAGGTTTGGCGACGCATTTGAGGTCTTAGGATTATAGTCTTGAGAATTCAAATGTTTATGGGTCTCAGATTCCACTTACCATCAGGTGGCCTGAGTGCTCGTGTGCCTTCTCATTAAAATAAAAAAAACGACTTTTGTTGATTCAATAAATGAATAAATGAATATCACAGGACGATGTCACACAAATTGAACTAGTTCCAAACTAAGCTCTAGGCCTTGTACTTTGGGTACTAGACAACGATAAACTTACTTACATACAAAAAGGGTCACTACCAACTAGGCTAGCGTGTCGTTATATTAGTTTCAACAATTAGCAAATCTCTTTTACTTAGCTCTATTTTTCTTGTAAATTTTCTTCCACCTCTATATTATTTTAAAACCCCTTTTAATTTCACCAGCTCAAGCCCAAGGGAGCACAAACCGGTCTGTCAATAAGTTCATCCGTTGCCACCGGAAGTTTACATGCGGTTGCATTACATTTAATTTCCTCAATGCATTTCAAAGGGCTGCCCTCTAGCCGAAACCGGGTGCACGCCAACCGGATGCGGCGGCTGCGGCGAATGCCGTGTGGAGTTTCGGACGGCAATAAAAACTTTTTGTAATATTTGCCATCCAGTGAGTATGTTTTCCATCTACAAAGATGAGCTGTACCAATTATTTTAATCTTTCAACTTGAAACTTAAATATCGCACTGCTAGATCAAAACAGCATCAACTCAAAATAAAACTGTATTTTAAAATCAACTTTAATACCAATGTGTTTGGACTTGAAACAAATCTAACAGTTCTTTTGAGTTGATACTGTATTGATCTAGCAGTGCGTATGTGGCTCGTGCTTTGTGCCAAAAAGATACCTTAATCTGGTGTGAGCACTCGAACCTGATATTAAATCAACGGTTTCTTATCCGTGAAACAGTATTAGACACTAACCTATTTCTAACATTCTTTGTCCCTTTTTATCAAAATGAAATATTTAAATTAAATAAGAGGCTGAAACTAGATATTTTTTAATTCACGTATATATAAATATAAATTATCATATTTCTTACAAAAACATATCGATCTCAACTAAAATAAAATAGTTCAAAGAGAAAATGTATCAGATGACAATGCTTTAATTATTGTATCTATTCGAATTATGTGTTAGTTTCTAGTTGGCACCCATTGCAAATTACACTTGCGTTTAAATACGCTTTTACCTTTAGGTGGTTTATATGCTTGTTTACCTTATGAATGTGAATAAAATATGTTTTAGAAATCGAGCGATTGAAGGTTGAAAATAAATCGCATGCAACGGAACGTCCCAAGCAAACTCGAATTTTAGAAATTATGATTTTGTTCGAAAACAATACCTACAGATTAAAGATAATTAATACTGAAGATTCTAGATTTTTTGTTTGCAGCATAAAAGCCGCAAACGCACAGAGCGAAGGCTCCTATACTAAAAAACCGGCCAAGTGCATGTCGGACCACGCACAATGAAGGGTTCCGTAGCTGGGATGAACGTTCATGGTTGAAATTCATTTTTTTATTATTAAAATCTCAACAACTACACAGCGTGTTCAAAACAATATTGGTTGGAAGTATTTCGTATGTTCTACTACTGTAATTTTTATTAGAATGTTCTATTTAACAGTTCAAAAACTACCCATCCGGACAAAATTTTTACGACTTTAGAAGCGTATATCTCGCCAACTGTTCACTTACCTAAAAAGGTCACTTAAAAACCTCCGTATCATTTTGGAAGCCCTATCTAAAAATACCCCACACGCTGATGTAACTCAAAAAAATTTTTTTCCTCCCCTAGTTACATGTATGGAGTGCCACCCCTAAATATATATTTTTTATTAATTTTACTACATCATTGTATAGCGGTTCATAGAATACATCTATGCTCCAAATTTCATTTATATACTGCCAATAGGCTCTGAGTAAAATGGCTGTGACATACAGACGGACAGACAGACATGACGAAATTATAAGGGTTCCGTTTTTGCCATTCGGCTCCGGAACCCTAAAAACGGTCTTGAAGCGTGGTTAATACAGTTTTTTAGTCTGGGAATTCGCCGCACCGCGCCGCCTCAGCACTCCGTATGTTTGCGGCTTATGAAGATTGTAAAGCAGTCCATAAATCAGGTGGTTGTCAAAAAAAACGATACAAATTTAGCTTGACGCAATAACATTTCCCACCCCCTAAAATAAGTCCAATTTTCAAAAATTTTAAACATGTTGTACTTATTATAAAAAAATGGGTTCGTACTTTTTCTTTTTAGGGTTCCCTAGTCAAACTAGGAACCCTTATAGTTTCGCCATGTCCGTCCGTCCGCAGCCTAGTGCAAAGACTATTAGTACTACAAAGCTGCAATTTGGCATGAATATGTATATTAATCACGCCAACAAAGTGGTACAACAAAAAGTAAAAAAAAAAATTTTTTAGTGTACCTCCCCTACACGTAACGTGGTGTTGTATGTCGTTGGATAGGTCTTTCAAAAATATTATGGGTTTGTGAAAACAGATTTTTAATTAGTTTTTGTTAGACTCAAGTGTCCCCCCCCCCGTCCTCCCCCTCCCTACAGCCAAAACTACAAATACTAAAAATCTGAAAAAAATCTTAAATGAAAGAGCATATGACCAGTTTTAAAGGAAAACTATCACGACTAAGTAGACATCATTTGTTCTTGAGATACAGGTTATTAACTAGGTTTTAGGGGAGAGAAACGTCATCGCATTTTGTATGGACATTTTCAGCTTTACAATCCCTCTTAAGGGGCAACAATCGCGGACAATCGCGTGAAGCTATCCGGTTGGTGTGGCCCCGGCCATATCATAAGTAAACACATTAAAACTGTTACGGATACTTTGTTTCGTTTAAGAGCTCTGATTGAGTTATTAACTCGCTGCTTTTAATGGCGTTTTATTTGAAAGGCGTGAACTTTTAACGATAGGTGAGTTATCTAACGTTTACTCAATAAATTTACTGTAACTAGCTGTTATTCGCGACTCTGTCCGCATATACCTACAGGGTGTTTCATTTAAATCAGTCATTATGGGAAATTCTGAAACTATAACACATACGTTCTTAGGAACCATGTTATCGATTTTAATAAGAAAAACTGCAATCATATAGTTAAAAAACTTGTACTCGGCTCGAGAATCGATCCCGGTTGTTTTGAAAACATAAATCTTACACTATTTCTATTTAGATATCGATTGTGTAGACTGTAGGTAGCAGTAAATGGCTCTAGCCACACATTAAAGATTTTCGGAATTTTCCTTTACTTGTCCTTTCTTCTTACCAAATTTCAGGATTCTAGACCTAGAATCCTTGGCCGCATCTTTTTTTCTACGTTAACTTAGAAGTTTTTTTTTCTGAATTAAGAAACTGTAGACCTGAGTATACAGTTTTAATTTCAACTCGATACCTCTACTCGTTCGCGTGATAAAGGGTCTTGGTAGAAAGGCGGATGGACGGACGGATATCAACTTATATCCTATAAGGGTTCCGTTTTTTCCTTTTGAGGAACCCTAAAAACATCGTTAAACTAGTCCAAGTGCCCGCTAACGACTCGGTTACAACTTACAAGTACCAAGATTAAAAGCGCACGCGCACGTGTCCGCTAACAGCTGTCTTACTTAACCGATAGTAAACGAGCTGGTTACCATTTCCTTATGATGATCGATTAGGTAGAATATTTAGTCTAGTTTGTGTCTCGGTAAATAATATGTCAGTACAGTCGAAGTCTATACATATGTATTATACAGGGTGTCCCAAAAATCGCCGTTAAGCCGGAAATAAGTGATAGGGCAGCTCATAAGCCATCGATCTAACCTCCATGTATATTCAGCAATTTTTAGTACTTTCGGAGTTATTGACGACACGCTAGCCTAGTTGGGAGTGACCCTGCCTTCGAAGCTAGGGGTCCTGGGTTCAAATCCCGGTAAGGGCAGATATTTGTGTGATGAGCACGAGTATTTGTTCCTGAGTCTTGGATGTTTTCTATGTATTTAAGTATATATTTCTCTATATAAGTAAGTTTAGCGTTGTCTAGTACCCATAGTACAAGTCTAGAGCTTAAATTGGGACTTCAATTTGTGTGACATTGTCCTGTGATTATTTATTTATTTATTTATTTATTGATCATTTTTATCGGAATTATTGTATTTTTTCCTTATGTTACGAAAAACCCTTAAGTTCAAGCATTATTTCAAGATTTTTTCAGTCGTTTTTTACATCGATAGAATCATTATAAACTTAGGATGTTTTTAAAGCTACTTGCCAAAATTTTTTTCACGACTACTTTTTGTGTAGTTACACAAAGTTTGTTTTTCCATACTAGATGAAAAGGGAACTAGGGTTCCCTTAGTATGGAGAAAGTAACTTGGTGTGATTACACAAAAAGTTGTCATGAAAAAAATATTGGCAATTAGCTTTAAAAATGTCCTAAGTTCATAATGATTCTATCGATGTAAGAAACTACTGAAAAAATCTTGAAATAATGCTTGAACTCAAGGGTTTTTGGTAACCTGGACATAAGGAAAAAATACAATAATTCCGATTAAAATTATTAATAACTCCGAAAGTAGGTACTAAAAATCGCTGAACATACATGGGGGTTAAATCGAGAGCTTGTGAGCTGCCCTATCACCTATTTCCGGCTAAACGTCGATTTTTGGGACACCGGGTACATGAAATTGTCTTACGGCTGAACCCTATATTCACCCTCGGACAGATAGCCTTACTTCAGATTAAAATTTGACACATTTTGTATGGGCAAATGTCAAATTTCAACCCGAAGTAAGCCTTATCTATCCGCGGTTTGAATGTAGGGTTCAGTCGTTAGTGAATGAAAGTGACAAGCTACTAAAGTGTAAACATATTTATGGCTTCGACACCTACGACGTTTGAAAGTTCAGAAATATAAGAAAATATTTCGCTTCAAATGATAAGTATAGGTGTTAATAAAAGGACCAGCGATTTTATGTACGAGCTGGCCCACCTTTTGGATTTGACACGATAAAGGCATTATGATATCAAATCCAAATCTGGTCCCGCTTGTAGATTAAATCGCTGCACAATTTGATTTCAAAGTTAGTCATTTTTCGTCGGTGAGCTTCAAAAATCGCCGCCCAGCAGGCTTCTAACGTCCTCGCAATCGCGGTCGTTTTCATTTTTGACAGATCGAAGACGAGTCTGCTGTCAAAATAGAGAACATGCATATCCTTTTTTCTTACGCTCTCTGGAAAGTGCTATGAAAGAGAGGAATAACTGTATACGCGAAATAATAGTCGTGTAATTTTTTCACAAGATATGAAGCTTTAAAAAGTCATAGTTCAGACCCCCTGCAAAAACACTACTTATACAAAATCGACGACAGCAATGAAGTCACGGGTGCTGTTCCACGTTTAAGGATCTTATAAAGAAATTCGCATTTATTTCGTTAATTACTATGTTTAAGCCAATATCGTTGAATTAAAATATTACGTAATTAAAATGAGGATGCCGAAAAAAACAATCTAAAGATTAAAAGAAGTTTTAATTTTTTAACGAGTTTTGATTCTATATAAAATCTTAATAAGCGGGTCAAAACTTAGGTTATTGAGTTTTATATGTTTTTTTTTTACCTTTTCCCCTAAATCGTATCAATGAAACTCAATTCTGATTTTAATGCTTGTTCTCCATTGTTCCACGTAACGTCACTACATTCGAAAGCGAAGGGGAGTCATTTTGGAATCCCAGTAAATGAATGATTTGTCTAAAATTGGTTTTATGTAAGCTGTTAAACGAAAGCGGAGCCTCCACTCTAACCAAAGAGCAACCGCGTGTTGACCAAGTAAGTGATTGTAAGTTAGTTTTATATTATAATTTAAACTAAAATAAAATAATAATAGTCTTAAATGGGCACTTTGGAAATTTAAAATAACTCAAATACGATTTTCTTTGAACATGACACAGGCGTTATGATTATTCCTTTCGAGGCTTTGGTCCAACTGCTTTGTCCAACTGAAGGCATGCGCTAAAATGAGTTTTGTACGCTCCGACGGGACTTCTTAAACTTGCCGGATAAAACTTCACCTTTGAGATCGACGCAGCGCTGTCTTGAGGGAATCACACCTCTGATCAATAATTTCCATTTGAATATGTAATTATCAGGCTCGACGGAGCTCCTTTTTCTGGGTGGTTAGGCCCTTCAAGCCTGCTGGAGAACTAACATAACCTAAATCTATCTCATATTTATGATGTTAATTTTAATCAGTTGGACAGAGCAGTTGGATTGGACCACTACCCCTACACTTGTTTATCGAGTAATCATGGTGAATTGGTTCATTTGGTTTTGTTTACACCTTTTCCAAGTTCTGTTGACACAGACTTTAGTAGTGATGAAAAAAGAGACAATAGACTACCGGAACCACAAATTCGCCGATTGGCTTCAGGCCCATAAACTAGTGAGCATAAAGCTCGCTACTCACTATCGAGCATTGTTGACAAAACAATGGCTATTCACGAGCACCGCGGGCAATTGTGTTTTAATTAGGTTATGCCGCTGATTGTTATGTTAATATTTTGTTCACTGTCTATCTGATAATAATAAATATTTGTTTTCACACTATTTAGCTAAAAAAAAAATATCAGGGGACAATCTCACACAAATTGACCTAGTCCCAAACTAAGCTCTTGGCTTGTACTATGAGTACTAGACAACGATAAACATACTTAAATAGAGAAATACATCCAAGACTCAGGAAGAAATATTCGCGCTCATTACACAAATATCTGCCCTTACCGGGATTTGAACCCAGAACCGAAGGCTTCGGAGGCAGGGTCACTCCCAACTAGGCCAACGTGTCGTCCGATACCGATTTATTTAAAAAATCTACGCGAATCAATCCTCCTCAGGTATGGCAATAAATAAAAAAAAACAGACTGTTGAGTTCTCTTCTTGAGAAGTGCTAGTAGATTTTTTGACATGTAAAACTGCCCGTTCCGTCTACTTACTAAATAAACATATTTTATCTTTTAAGGGTTCCGTACCTCAAATGGATAAACAGAACCCTTACAGGATCACTTTGTTGTCCATTTGATCCATCCGTCCGATCGCCCGTCCGTTCGCCCGTCCGTCCGTTTGTCAAGACCTTTTACCCGGGAACAGGTGGAGGTATCAAGTTGAAATTAAAACCATATACTCAAGTCTACAGTCCCATGAAGTTGTAAAAAAAAACAATCTTCCAAGGTAACGTAAAAAATAGATACGGCCAGAATCAAAATTTATAGGATACTTCCCATAAGTCCTAGAATCCTGAAATTTGGCAACAAAAAGGTCTTACAGCACAAATAAAGGAAAAAATCCGAAAATCGTTAATTTGTTGATGTTTCACAAAAAAATGGGATTGTAAACTTATTTGCAGTTGGTAAACTAAACTTATAAGTTTGTACACATAACCCTCGGTGCGCGAGTCCGTCTCGCACTTGACTGGCTTTTTTATTTTATCCCCTCCATTGTCTGTCACCTGCGAGACAGTCGCGCACGAACTTGTCGGAGTATAGTATGAGTTAATTCTATAATTAATTGTACAAACCTGTTTAAATTATGGCTCATAACCATGTTGTCTTTGGCGCTATCTGCTGCACTGTATCCTGAAACAACCAAAGCCATAAATTAAACACTAACCAAGGTATTTTACGTAGTTTTGTGACTGTACTTTCTTATACATATACAGAGATAGAAGTTTCTATGGCACTAGGGACTTCTGAACGATAATAATTTATCGATAAATTGTACTTTCTTATGACAGTTAATCATTTATGACTATGAGATAACGTATAATATGAACATGCAATTTCCAAACACCGTAACTCAAAACTTAAAAGTAGCATAAAGCATAACTATAAAAATAAATGAATATCTATTTACAATACTTTTTAGTTTCACTCTTTTCCATACATTTTTCTAAAACTGAGCAGGTATTATATTAGAGTATACTATTATGGTACAAAATGTCATAGAATTTACCTAAATATGCCTTTGTGCAAGGCACTCTTGGTTTAAGTTTATTTTGTATGGAAACCGATTGAATTGCACCCATGGTTAGTGATCAGCATTTTAGTTAATTTCTATTTAATCCGGTGAACGTTAACTATCTACTATGCCACTTTATTAAAAGTATTTGACACAGTTATCGATAAATTTAATAACGGAAGGAAGTCCCTAGTCAATTGACGATTTTGCCACAAAAACTTCTATGTCTGCTGTATACCTTAGAATATTCATTATTTAACCTGGGCCTCTATCTATTCCACTTGGTCAAACTGTACCTTTGACATTTTTTTTGTATTGTTTTTTTAACTTGGTTGCCACCGCTACCGAGCTACCGTGTGGTTGCCGGGTTAGAATAGTGCCACTCCATGTCTTCCCGTGGATGTCGTAAGAGGAGACTAAGGGAATAAGGGCTTGTAGTACTGTTAGGCGATGGGCTTGCAACCTGTCACTAATACACTGGTAAACATCTTAGCCTGACTATGCAAAATGTGGTTACAGAATTATCAACAAGTTTAGAGTTGTTGGTATTCTGTTGCTCTGCCTACCCCACTCTGGGAATAAAGGCGTGACGTTATGTATGTATGTATGTAACTTGGCCGCCATTACTGTGAATTTAATAAGAGCTGTTGTAATGTTGACTATACGATAGCATGTCACAGGCAATATGGTTTTATCCCGTAGAATAGAGGCTCTGGTAGGTAATAACGTCGTGACAACCAAGGTGGCTACCATGCTACAAACAGGGTGATTTTTGTAAGTGGGAATTTGAATCTAACATCAAGGGCATAAAGTTCAATACCTTTGCACTTATATTATCAGGGGATAATCTCACACAAATTGACCTAGTCCCAAACTCAAGCTCTAGGCTTGTACTATGGGTACTAGATAACGATAAACATACTTATATAGAGAAATACATATTTATTTTCTTAGAAAACATCCAAGACTCGGGAACAAATATTCGCGCTCATCACAAAAATATGTGCTCTTACACTCCCACCTAGGCCAACGTTTCGTCAAATTTCTAACTTTGAAACAAATAAAAGTTAACTTTATTCTTAAGAAAATAAAGTTAAAACTAAATTGTCTTGATTATGTACCTCTTATGGAACATGGAACACCGGGTCTCACGAGAATAAGACCGATATTTCTCGTCACCATCCATCATATCCTCCTCAAGACACTTGCACAGACATTGTGCATTTCCCTTTATTTTGACGTTTGGATGCTCACATTTCCAATCACTATTCCTCTTTTCCTTTTTTATTATTCATGGTAGTTCGCCGTGATTCCACAATGATTTCGCCAGTGTCAAGTGAAATCTCGCAAGTCTAAATATATGAGCCAAATTTGATACGTTTATGTAAAATAGTTTTTGATTTATGAGGGGGTCAAAAGTGGCTCCAAATGGTTCGTGTAATATTCACACGGTGCGGCTCGCCAGTTCTGTTTCTTGAACTTGGCTTGACACGCTCCCGCGTGTCTAGATTAGTAAAATAAATCAAAAGTAAAAGCCGGACATGTTTCAATCAGCCATCTTCCCTCTATTAAATTTCACACATGGCAACACTTCATCTGTCAAACTAGTATGTATGTTATGTATGTAAACACTTTATTGTACAAAAATAAACACAAAATCACAGTGAAGATAAAACAGAAACAAAGGCGAACTAGTCCGCTGTTTTATGGTTTATTATTGTCGATCACTCCTTACCATTCGTGTTAACTACCTATATTTATTTTAACATCAGATTCAGTTAGTTCATTACACCGACGTATCAGGTTGCGGCACACTGGGTAACCAGATCCCAGCGTGCCACCCATCGTAGATACTCAGGGTTTATTTTTAAACCAAATACCCGTGACTTTGTGCATAGGATTTCCGATGTTTCCTCGATCTTACAAGTTAAGGATTTTATATCGAAAATTATGTTTTACTTACCTTTTTTTTTAACCCCCGACGCAAGAAGAGGGGTGTTTTAAGTTTAATGTGTAAGTGTGTGTGTGTCTGTCTGTGGCACCGTAGCTCTTAAACGCATGAACCGGTTTAGATGGGGCTTATTTCATTTGAAAGCAGATTTTCTATTTGTAGTTCTTAGACACGTTTTATAAAATTCGGATCAGCCGTTTTTGAGGTATTGAGCTTTTAGGGGCGTTTAACCCCCTAAAAGCGCAACATCTCAAAAACGGTTGAACCCCGATATAGCGGCGACACCTACTTTCAGGGGTGATATCTCTTAAACGGCCCGATAAATTTTCATGAAATCTTGCCCGATCCATCCCGATTAATGTAGCTTTTTACATGAAGTGGTCAGTTTTATACTATAGATACATACATACATACATAACATCACGCCTCCATTCCCAGAGTGGGTTATGCAGAGCTACAGAAATACCAACAACTTGAAAAAAACTCGTTGATAATTCTGTAACCACATTTTGCACAATCAGGCCAGGAAGTTTACTAGTGTATTAGTGACAGGTTGCAAGCCCATCGCCTAACAGTACTACAAGCCCTTATTCCCTTAGTCGCCTCTTACGACATCCACGGGAAGACATGGAGTGGCACTATTCTAACCCGGCAACCACACGGGCTACTAATAGATCTAGTCTCCAAATAAGCTCTAGACTTGTAATATGGGTACTAGATAAGGATTAATATATTTTTATCGTTAATAAGAGGCCACATATGATGAAGTCGGTGTCAGTCAGTCAGTAAGTTGATTCCCAATAACCATTACAACTTTCAATGTATTAAACTTGACCCTATTTTCTTAAGACTGTTAAAATGTGAAAACGTTTAGAAACAAACTCCTCAATCGTTTTCTTTTAACATGATAACTTTTTCGTCTTTTTCAAGATCTCATCTTCGGGAAAACTCGTTTTTAATCCGAGCGACGCTCTTCTAAGCGTCTAAATGCCAAAATTATCTTTAATGTAATAAATAAATTAAATAAATAAATATCAGGGAAGAAACTCTCACAAATTGACCTAGTCCCAAACTAAGCTCTAGACTTGTACCATGGGTACTAGACAACGATAAACATTATATAGAGAAATAAATACTAAAATACATAGAAATCATCCAAGAGTCAGGAACAAATATTCGCGCTCATCACACAAATATCTGCCCTTACCGGTATTTGAACCTAGGACCGCTGGCTTCAGAGGCAGGGTGACTCCAAACTAGGCCATCGTGTCGTCAAACTCCATAATGTACTTACTGGGAATAGAATCTGTTCTGTGAATGTTAATACAGTAAGCAAAAAACTGTCACAAGAACAACGTCACGTCACGTTTAATCTGTAGCAGATTGGCACTCAGGTATCGGATTTGATATCAGATACGGCAAAAAACATAATGGACGGATCAATGTACTGCAAGCCATTAGCGTTGGGGCCCGCAATACATTTGCCTCAGTTCTACGTAATGGTATGTTCTTCTTCTTGAATTTAAGAGCTAGGTGTCGGTGGAGCGATTTCCATGACTCTTAGGGCCTGATACGACTCGAAGTCTACTTTTTAGCGTTCCGTAGTCAAACTAGGAATTATAATTTCGCCATGTCCGTCCGTCCGTCCGTACGCAGCCTAGCGCAGACTCTTAGTACTAGAAAGCTGCAATTTGGCATGAATATGCATATTAGAAACTAAGAAAGTGGTACAGTCAAGGGCACAAATATAATAATAATAATAATAATATCACGGGACAATGTCACACAAATTGACCTAGTCCCAAATTAAGCCCTAAATAGGCTTGTGCTATGGGTACTAGACAACGATAAACTTACTTATATAGAGAAATATATACTTAAATACATAGAAAACATCCAAGACTCAGGAACAAATACTCGTGCTCATCACACAAATATTTGCCCTTACCGGGATTTGAACCCAGGACCCCTAGCTTCGAAGGCAGGGTCACTCCCAACTAGGCTAGCGTGTCGGCTTGCCGCTTTAATCGCTGTCACAATTTCATATGACTGCTTAAACATGACGTTAAACAGACAAGGTACTAAAGTGTATACATATTTTTGCCCTTGACTGTACAATAAAATGTTTTTTTTTTTATGGTACCTCCCCTACACGTAACTTGGGGATGTATTGATTAGATTTTTTTCTTATCTACCCTATAGTGTGGGGTGTCGCTGGATAGGTCTTTTAAAAATATTCGGGATTGTGAAACAGTTTTTCGAATAAGTAATACGTTTATGGAATACTAAGCTTTAAAGCGCTAATTTTTGTTAGACTTAGTCCCACCTACAACCAAAACTACAAATACTAAAAATCAGAAAAAAAACTTAAATGAAATCTTAATCACGACTAAGTAGACATCTTTGGTTCTTGAGATACAGGCGATTAAAGTGTTTATACCTACTAAAATCATCTAAGACGGCACCAATAACAACATCTTAGCCTGATTGTGCAAAATGTGGTTACAAAATTATCAACAAGTTTTTTAGAGTTGTTGGTAATCCTACAGACAGAGGCCTACCCCACTCTGGGAATGAAGGCGTGACTTTATGTATGTATGTAGTTATTACTTGTTGATTTTTATGTTTGTAGTACTTACCGGCTTTGGAACCCTACACTGAGCATGCTCCGACATGCTCCTGCCCGGTTTTCTTTTATCTCCTTGGCCTTCCTCTCTTTCGCTTCTCTTCAACTTGTCTCCCACTATGGCCTTAATGTATTCGTCGTGTCTTAATAACCTAACATCTACTCACCTCAAATCATCGCACCACCACATCAGTGGTGGTAGGACCCTCTGCAGGGTCCGGATCACTACCACCATCTATAACCACCCGCCAAGCAACAGTATTCGGGTAAGGACCAAATAGTTAAGTGTACTTAACCATACAAACAACAAAAGTGAAGAAAGTTCCGTTGTGACACGAAAATTATCCCTACAAATGTATGGCTAATTTTCGTGTCACAACGGAAAAGTTTCATAGAAAAATTTATTGAGTGAGTTAGCGTGGCCAACTTTTTGGTCCTTACCCATTCGCATTATTGTGTTCCGGTGTGGGGTTAAGACAACCGGTGAAATTACTACCATAGAGGCATTCCATCTTAGTCCTCAGGGTTGGCAACGCATTTGAGGTCTAAGGATTATAGTCTTGAGAATTCAAATGTGTATGGGTCTCAAATTCCACTAACCATCAGGTGGCCTGAGTACTCGTGTGCCTTCTCCTTAACATAAAAAAAAACTTTCCTCTTCTATTGCAAAACCGTCTCCAATGGTATGTTACTATACTAGGTATATTGTTTTGATTTTTTTTTGACTCAAAAGTTTTTGTCGTGGAAGGAGCTTGTGCGGGTTCGCCCGGATCGCTACCACCATCTTACCCTTTAAGCAGCAGTGTTCGCATTGTTATCTTTCGGCGGGATAAGATAACCAATTAAATTACTAGCATAGAGGTATTCAATCTTAATCATCAGAGTTGGCAACGCATTTGCAGTCTTAGGATTGCACCTTATTAACCATCCTGACAATTATAGGTGACAGCTGACATTTCAGTGTACATTACGCAGCTAATATGAATCCCGCTAATGAAGGAATTTGTTAACTTTGTAATGTATACCGAATTGCCACCTGTCATACATATCATAGTGAGGATGGTGAAATAGAGGTGTCCTTCTTTTGCCTTAAAAAATGCCCCTTTTTAGTTTGGTTTTTTAACATTATAGTAGCAATAAGTACTCGTTTATCCGTGTGGTGCCGGGTTAGAATAGTGCCACTCCATGTCTTCCCGTGGATGTCTTAAGAGGCGACTAAGGAAATAAGGGCTTGTAGTACTGTTAGGGGATGGGCTTGCAACCTGTCACTAATACACTAGTAAACATTAAGATGTTTACTAGTATATGCCTGCTTGTGCAAAATGTGGTTACAGAATTATTTAAATCAATTTTTAGAGTTGTTGGTAATTCTGTAGCTCTGCCTACCCCACTCTGGGAATGAAGGTGTGATGTTTATGTATCGTAAGTTCTTCGACCCGCGTGAGAAAATGTGTTAACCAGTGACACCGAAGTCCATCTCTTTTGTTTAAGACTCTAAACTTGTCTTCAACCATAAGTTGCACGGACAGACAACCTGTCCGACTGTTGTGTAGTGATGACTGATGGATGGGTTAAAAAAGAAGTGTTAGTGGCAGTTCGCTTTGTATGCTGTGGACCAAAAAATAAAAAAGTTGAGCGAGATTTCAAAGGTGTGATAGATTTAAATTTTAAAGTAAAATTAAGTGAGTTTAAAAAACTCTTTATTAGTTCGTTAATAAATAATTACATTATTGTAGCAATAAGTACTCGTTTATCCGTGTGGTTGTCGGGTTAGAATAGTGCCACTCCATGTCTTCCCGTGGATGTCGTGAGAGGCCGACTAAGGCAATAAAGGCTTGTAGTACTGTTAGGCGATGGGCTTGCAACCTGTCACTAATACACTGGTAAACATCTTAGCATTGCATCATGCAAAATGTGGATACAGAATTATCAACAAGTTTAGAGTTGTTGGTATTCTGTTGCTCTGCCTACCCCACTCTGGGAATAAAGGCATGACGTTATGTATGTCATAAATAATTTCTTTTTTAAGGCCCTATTCACCTACAGCCTTTACCTCTTATTAAGTGTCCCACCGCAGGGCAAAAGCCTTCTCCCTTATTTTCATAGAATACTATCCCTATTTATAGAATACTATTTGTATTATAGTATGTTTATACTTATGTAAATTTATTGTTTTATTAGCAGACCTAGGAATCCGTGGGGCAAATTTTGTTGACAGGTAGGGACATCCTTTATCGACAAATTAAATTATCGATGTTCGTTCTATATACTAGTGATCACTCAAGGGCTTGCTTGCAAAAAATGTTTTTATTGAAAGTAAAAAAAAAAAAAATACATAATAACTCCTTCGTTTTTAAAGACAATTTTATAATTTTACTCGTCCCAATTATTATAGTAAGGTCTTTGTAAAATTGATATTTTTCTTCTTGAATACCACTATGTCTTTCGGTTTTTATATGCCTAACCAGAGAATATTTTTTGCGATGAAAGGTGGATTGACATATTTGCAACAGTATACCTTGGACCCACGTTTAATTATTTCAGGTTGTTATTTAAGCAATTCTTCTATATTTTTAGGAGGCAATATTTATTTTCACTCATAAATATAAAATACTTATGTAATATAACGTGTTTACAAATGACACTGTCCGACGACATTGACAAGCACCTATTGTTTTATAGCGAGTGAGTAAGTAGGTAATTTACTTCTATTTAATTATCTAAAGAGGTTGAGATAATTATTAACTATTTTGTAGTGCGACAGGTATTACACCCTACCTTTATATTATTATAACATAACGATTATTTAAAATATGCTTTGTTGAAAAATAGAGCAAAAAACACACAATGTTGGGGGCGATCACTAGTGTATAGAACGAACATCGATAATTTAATTTGTCGATATAGGATGTCCCTACCTGTCAACAAAATTTGTTCCACGGATTCCTAGGTCTGTTTATTAGTTATTTTTGCATATGTACTTGGCTTTGTTTTTGTCTTTCCTTTTGTGCGTCTCACCAAACTACCAACTGTATTAGTTACTATTTGATTATTTGGACGAGTTCGCTATTTGTTCTTTCTTGTGTAATAAGTAATAACTAATAAATACCTATTTAAAATTTCAACCCGATGTCTTCCGCCATTTAAGAGATTAAGAGGTAGCTAATACGTGGATCAATATTGGTCTATTTAGAGACAAAATTCACTAAATCATTAGTAAGTTATATGTACTTACGTGAGTTTAGCCTCTAAATTTATGTCTTTACCTAATCCTTAAAAATCTCTGGATTCTAGGACTTCTTCAAAGATATGTTTACATTTATAGACCTTGGAATAAGAATGTAGGTAATCATATTATCTTTGACGTCGACATCAGAACTGATTTTGGTCAAAAGTATATTTTCCCAAATTTTTAATTTGCCAAAACAATGTAAGATACTTACATTTTTCAAAATTTATTTAGTACCATCGTGTAGGAACCTATAGGTTAGGTTAGGTTAGCTTTTATACAATCCTTAAATATTTACGGTTACAGAAAACAAAGCAGGTTGGCAAATTAAAATTTGGGTAATGTAACATTTCTCCAAAACTATTTTGTCCTAACGAAATAGACCCAGAACTGCGTTAATGTAACACCTGAAAGTTCGACAAACTTTGCCACCATGTTAACGCCGGAAAAGTAAACAGACCGACTGATAGTTACACACGCTCGTGTAGGTAGGTGGCACATCTTGTTAACTATTATCACGGTTATAATGTACCAGTTTGAAATAGACGTAGATGTGATATACATGTATAATGTAAGCAGCCAGTGAAAATACTAGCAAAGAGGCATCCCATCTTATCCCATAGGGTTGGCAACACATTTGGAGTCTTAAGATTGTATTGTTGAGAATTCAAATGTCTAGGGTCACAGATCCCATAAAAAAGATGTTTCATAACCATGTTTGTGGCTTTGTGCTATTCTTGGCTTTTGTATTTCATCACTACATATTATAAATTATAAAACAAAGTCGCTTCCCGCTGTCTGTCTGTCCCTATGTACCTATGCTTAGATCTAAACTACGCAACGGATTTTGATGCGATTTTTAGGGTTCCGTAGTCAAACTAGAACCCTTATAGTTTCGCCATGTCCGTCCGTCCGTCGTAGCGCAGAGACTCTTAGTACTAGAAAGCTGTAATTTGGCATATTTTTTTTTAGGGTACCTCCCCGACACGTAACGTGGGGAATATTTTTAAAAACAATTTTTCGATCAAGGGATCCGTTTATGAATTATGAAATATAAAGCTTTAAAGAGCTAATTTTTGTTAGGGTCAAGTGTCGTCCCAAGCAAATGAGAGTACCTAGTACATATATAATCGAATAGTCTTTAACATTATTTCATGATGATACCTATCATATAAAATTCCATACTTCTTTTATACCTATTTGTCTGATAAGCATGAATAGGTATTATTTCCAAGTCATGAATGTTTTTGTAGGTACCTACCCTTAATTTGGAAAAAAATAAAAAGTCGTGAATTCAAACCCTATTTGATTTAGAACCAGCATAAAAAAACAATTAAAAAAATACAAAAAGTGAACATTATGTTAAATCAAGAATATTGGACATTATCAAATTAAGGGTTCAGTACCTCTTGGCTCTTGACTCTTGACTTTCTCACTCGAAATTATTTTAACATTTCAGCAACGTCACTTACAATAAATTCTATGCACACATAATAACACTATAGCCGTATAGATAGGCATAAGCCTTTGACTGTACCTACCTTAACGAGTATTTATTTATCAATTTACTTATATTTGAATTCTAAATATTAAAACCCACTTCTATCGTTGCCTGTACTCATAATACCTAGTCGCAAAGCAAGCCTAGATTAGTTTTAGGGTCAATTTTTACGAGATTGTGCGGTGTTTTTTTTAAATGCTACATCACGACTTTAATAAGCCGCATTAAAACGCTACCTACTATCATAAAATCTGCAATTCTGTAAATTTTGCTTAAATCCTCGTAGCTTCATTATAAAAGCTTTTAACTCCATACTCACGTACAAATTAATAACGCAAGCAACAAGGCACGCAAGACCACCCCCTAAAAAGCCGCACCTTCTAACCAGCGCATTGTTTTAAAACTTCCACAACAAAAGCTATAAATAGTTCAAGAATGCGTGTGTCCTCTTGAACCATTTGCGGGTGGAAAAAATGGCGGCGATGTGATGACATCCGGCGCCATTAGGGATACAATAACTTAGGGGACGCGGGACTGAAGGGACAAACGGGTCATCGAAGTCACAGTATAAGCTAGTTAGTCTTGAAGGTACCTATATCGCGCGGCTTGCATGTGTGCGTGCGTTAACCGTACGCGCTGTTAGTCACCACAAACAAACTCAACAGCACGTACCAAGCCGGTTTAGGGACAGCTTAGTCCACATCGCTACACGGCGCGGAGCCGTGGAGAAACACATGCCATGGCAGTACCTACTGGTGCTGAGTCGTACGGCGTGAACAGGCTCTAAGGGCCCCTTCACATCTACCTGACTGCCTGTTTATTACTTGTCTAAAAATCTGTCCACATCACCATCAGCATCTGTATGGACACGGCAACGTGCCTCGGCGCGCCGTGGTGATGTGGCCGGGCCCTAAAGCATCCCGTGCCTAATTAATAATGTTAATGTTTTGTAATTTTGAGGTTATGTGAAAAAAGCGGTCATAAAAAGTTGTTGATCATTTTATTACCTACAACTTTGCCATTTACGTACGGCATGAACAATATAAATAAATAAATAAATAATAAATAAATATCAGGGGACAATCTCACACAAATTGACCTAGTCCCAAACTAAGCTCTAGGCTTGTACTATGGGTACTAGACAACAATAAACATACTTAAATAGAGAAATACATAGGTACTTAAATACATCCCCCCTCACATCTACCTGATTGCCTGTTTATACTTGTCTAAAGGTCTGTCCATATCACCATCAGCATCTGTACGCGCACAGCAACGTGACTCGGCGCGCCGAGGTGATGTGGCCAGGCCCTAAAGCAACAAGTTTTTTTTATGGCATTGAGAAGGCAAACGAGCGCACAGGTCATCTGATAATAAGTGGAAACTGTGACCCATAGACATTCGCATTCACAAGACTGCAAATGCGTTGCCAACCCTGAGGACCAAGATGGAATGCCGCTATGCTAGTTATTTCACCGGCTGTCTTATCTCCAAACCGGAACACAGCAATGCGAACACTGCTGTTTGGCGGTAGTTTAATGGATAAGATGGTGGTAGCGATCCGAACGGACTCTGGTCCTACCAACCGCAAACCTAAGCCAATGCCTAATTAATAATGTATTCGCATTGGTAATGTGCCAATCAAGGAATGTGCGCTCACGCCAGTGATTAATGGAATACCTAACAGGACTCGGCGCCGGTTTATAAAATATCGGTTAATACCGGTTTATCTCGGTTTTGCTGCGAACTTTTCTAAGGAACGCGAACGTTTTGAGAACTTTATTTCAACCTTAATTAACCGGTTTAATCCAAGAATGGCGAGTCGAGAAACCAAAAGTTATGTACTGATTAAAAACCCTAAGCGACGCTTGTCTATCGTGCGTGACGTGTGTCTAGATTTACCGGTTTTTTTTATCTCGAAACCGGTTAATTTGAAAAGAACGGAACGCGAACTATGGGATCGCGCCGCACCGCGCGGGGTCTGCTGTCAGTGTGTTTGAGGCTTCAGTGAGGCCAAGCGAGGCAAACCACTTTAACTTCGCAATTATTCCAAGCTGTGCTTCGCATACTTACATTATGTCATCCAGCATAACTAACATGTTTTACATTGAACAACATAATTCCAACTACATCACAACACTATACTACCGAGTAGAATGGAGCACCAGGGACATCTAGGTGATGCCTATAGAAAACAAATACAATTTTTTCAATGGCATAATCGGGCGTTTTCCATTAAAAGTACCTATAGTTAAAGACTAAAATTAACAACTACCGTACGTCAAAGAAATTAAAAATGTCTGCTTTAAGAGAAATAGTGGCATCTCAGACAAAACTCCTGTAGCAAGTTCAACTATATAACTAACCCTCATACTAGGCTTAGGTTAATAATGTTAATATATAAACATGTCATTGTGACTAATTTTCGTGACATAATGGAAAAATTACCGTTTTTAATTTTTGTATTAACTATAGGTATTTTTTTTGGACAACGCCCAATCATGTCTTACTAAAAGATAAGCTTTGTAGTGATCCTAGAATGCGTACACGGTAGTGTACCGCCAAGTACTAAACATATTTTTTTACAGATAAAATAAGACAAATAAATATAACTTTCTACTTTCTTAAAATGATTAATTTAATATCCCAACCCAGAATTGTTTATCTACCAACAGAACACGGATCAAACGAAAAAAATATGTTGAGAAGTTGACTTTTCTAATTCATGTCGGCTTAAGATTTATGTGTTTTAAACATCAAATGAATACCTACACAGAAAGCATTAACCATACTAGTCTGAAATGTGATAACACTATCTTAGAGGGGATCAGAATGACATTAAACGCCAAAAACGGCCCCGTTACTGAATCATGTCATGTGTAATAAAATTGTAGAATTTATGTTGGGTAGGTATAAGAAGCGTGGTACCGTGAATCATTTACTAGAACGTCTCTTTAGTATTTATTGTTATAATGTTGACGTTTTACTATAATAACGATCATAAAAAGAGTGCATCTGATTCTGGTCTTGTATGTATGCAGACACTTTATTGTAATAAAAGCAATTACATCACAAAAATATTTAAATTACAAAAATAAAAGGAGCACAAAGGCAAATTTAAGGGATCTCTTCCAGTTAACTTTTGGGCGATTGAGTAAAAATATGTATATGTAACAAACAAAAGACAAATACTTAAGTACAAAATATGGACGAGAGGAAACCATAGAAACTAATAGCTTATCTAAAGCAACCAGAAAGTTATATACCTAAACAAGCACATATATTTATAATTAAACTAGCGACCCGCCCTCGCTTCGCTCCGGATTAAAGTATTATACATATAAACCTTCCTCTTCAATCACTCTATCTATTAAAAAAACCCGCATCAAAATCCGTTGCGTAGTTTTAAAGATTTAAGCATACATAGGGATATAGGGATAGAAAAAGCGACTTTGTTTTATACTATGTAGTGATGATACAAAATACATTTACATAAATAAATACATTTACTTGTACACATCTAAAAAAATATAGAAAATACTCACTTATAAATAATTAGAAAAAGTTAAGAAGAAAGGTTTGCAAATTAGGAGACGAGTCGAGCCCAAGATACTCAAGTGCAGAGGTCCTAGATACTTACGTTTACGAACTACCATTTCTATTCATTTTGTTTTTAAACCAATCGCGTCACTGGTAGATCACGTGATATGAAAAGTCACGTGACCGACCAGTGACGCGATTGATTTAACCCTTAATAGGGCAGTGGCCATATATTTACCACATTACAATAAGCTGAAATTAAACTTTACTAACTACGTTTTATGATGCAATTTCAATTGTATCTTACTCAAATATAACATCCTCTATTATTACTCTTTAGGGACTTGCGATTCCATCACTGTATTTAATTTTGGTCTAGATTATTTACTTCTACGGGGCCCTATTAAGGGTTAAAAACCAAACGAATAGAAACGCTTGTTAGCGTATTAATCTTGGTTTCTATTATTTTGGATTTCTTTATGGATGTTAGCAATCTTCAAATTCCACTGAATTGTTCTATACCAGAATATTACATCGAAACAAAAAGTAATTACCGGGCGTTATATTTTTTCTATACTTTATACGTGGGATCAGACCCATGGGAAAGTCTTGTTCTCATAGACAATCATCTTAGCCTGTTGATTCTTCGAAATTAACAGCACTGCATCGTTCTGGATTCATTAAAAGTAAATTAAACCACGAAGTCATTAAAAAGCTTCATCAAGTTAAAAATTAAACTCATGAAGTGTAGTTCTATATTATCTCAATTTATCTCGTATCAAACTATAAATTAAAACTCGAAAAAAAATTATAAAAATGTTGGTATTCATAGCAGTACTTACTCGTATTATTTTTTTTGCGATAAAAACTGACCTACTTGCGATTTGGACGAAATCAATACGTTGACTTAAATGTTTTCGTTGTTTATTGCCTACGCTTTTAAGAATAATTAAGACGGTTAATTTAATGGCCCTAGGAGTCGATTTTTGACCTTCGAGTGCCTGAAATCAAATTCGAGTGATAGAATTAATTAGCACACGAAAATATGTCACGATTATTTTCACTTATCCTGTATTTTTGAAAGCCCCCATGCAAAATCTAGTGATTGTAGGATTTTAGTGGTGGTAGAACCCTGTGCAGGGTCCGTCCGGATCGCTCCCACCATCTTATCCATTAACCACCCGCCAAGCAACAGTGTTCGCATTGTTGTGTTCCGGTGTGGGGATAAGACAACCGGTGAAATTATTAGCATAGAGGCATCCCATCTTAGTCCTCTGGGTTGGCAACGCATTTGAGGTCTTGAGAATTCAAATGTCTATGGGTCTCAGAATACACTTACCATCAGGTGGCCTGAATGCTCAAGTGCCTTCTTCTTAACATTACAAAAAAAACTTAATACAACCTAATTAGAAATTGTTACAATGGTGGTACCACATATTATCATTTATGTGCACTGTCACTGGTTTTAATACTGTTTACCAGAATCAGAATCAGAATCAGAATAATCTTTATTCAAGTAGGTTTACAAATAATAAACTCTTTTGAAACGTCATAGTAGCGACTTAGCCTAAATTGACTGCAGGTTCAAATCGCGACCGATCAGAGAAGAACCTGCAAGAAACTCTGTTGGATGTCTTTTTTTTTTTTCGACGTTCGCAACCTTTTGTCGTAAGGACTAAACATTTTATTACAAGCAATTCAGTCCCAAGCATTGTTATCATTAATATAGTCTTTAATACTATAATATGCTTTAGAAATTAGTTTACGCTTAACGTAACTCTTAAATTTATTTACTGATAGTTCAGTAACATTACTTGGGAGCTTATTATAGAACCTAATACAATTACCCATAAAAGAGTTTTTTATTTTATAGAGCCGCGTGAAGGGCACTGCGAGCTTATATTTATTTCTGGTATTAACATTATGTATGTCACAGTTCTTTCTAAATTTTGCGATGTTTTTATGAACATAAATAATGTTTTCATAAATGTATTGACTGTGCATGGTCAATATATTAATTTCTTTAAACTTATCTCTAAGCGAGTCTCTCTGGCCCATCTTGTAGACAGCACGAATAGCCCTCTTCTGCAGAACAAAGATGCTATTTACATCAGCAGCACTACCCCACAGTAAAATACCATATGACATAATACTATGGAAGTAACTAAAATAAACTAATCGAGCGGTATCTAAGTCTATTAATTGCCGAATCTTATTAACTGCAAAAACTGCTGAACTGAGTCTACCCGCCAATCCAGCAAGATGAGGACCCCATTGGAGCTTGGAGTCTAACGTTATACCAAGAAACACTGTATCATTAACTAGGTCTAGTTTGTCATTTTTAATAGTTACAGTAGTTTGACTATTTTTCACATTAGTAGTCATGAACTTTATACATTTCGTCTTTTTTTCATTCAGTAATAAATTATTAACACTAAACCAATCGACTACTTTTGATATAGCATTGTTTACATCGACATTAAACTGCTGTTGTCGTTTAACTTTGAACACAAGTGACGTATCATACCAACAACTTTTACTATTAACTATTAAATGTAACGTTTAATCCGCCAAGGTTCATTGTCTATGATAGGTAGGATAGGTGTCTATGGTGCTATTTGAAGTTAGTCTGAAAATTAAACATCGGTGGTTTGTTTGTTTGTCAGCTGTCAAAACAGTTTTTTAATGATAGAATTGAAAACGTATTGTGTGGACCCCTCGTTTTAAATTTTCTATCACTGAACAAAATACGGTTTCACAGTTTTCGCTCACTTTCGAGTGAAAGTTTCGAGCGTCGAAAGTCCATAGTCGCCCACCTGGTGATTTGAGCAAAATACATAGTACCTATAAAATTAGTTACCTTTTACGTATGTTGCGATAGAAGACTTAATAGGTATAAACTAACCACTCTTCTTGCTAAACTTAAAAAATAGTTTCTGCATTGTTAAGTACATATATTATAATAATAATAATAATAATATCACGGGACAATGTCACACAAATTGACCATATTTATGTTTGTATTATACATATATATCTATGTATTGTACTTGTATATATGTATTACTAGCGACCCGCCCTCGCTTCGCTCCGGATTAAAGTATTATACATATAAACCTTCCTCTTCAATCACTCTATCTATTAAAAAAAACCGCATCAAAATCCGTTGCGTAGTTTTAAAGATTTAAGCATACTTACATAATAATAGGGATAATATAGGGACAGAAAAAGCGACTTTGTTTTATAGTATGTAGTGATTACATGTACTATTTATTTACTTATATTTATATAACTATTTAAAGTGCCTACCTTGTGTCTTTAAGAGTATCTGTTTTCGTAGGTATTTATTATTAGTTCAATTGTAACATTTTTTTTTTATTGTATTCTTTTCAGCACCAACCTTATATTGTTTCTGTTTGTTCCATTGGTAGACTGGTAGAGAATGCCTTAAGGTATTAAGTCCCTATTTTGTACCTACTTTGTGTATTGTGCAATAAAATCTAAGTAAATAAATACTAATAATCAATAAGTAAATAAATGTTTTTATACCTACAACTCGCGTTTTTTAGGGTTCCGTAGCCAAATGGCAAAAAACGGAACCCTTATAGATTCGTCATGTCTGTCCGTCTGTCCGTCCGTATGTCACAGCCACTTTATTCCGTAACTATAAGAGCTATACTGTGGAAACTTGGTAAGTAGATGTATTCGGTGAACCGCATTAAGATTTTCATACAAAAATAGAAAAAAAACAATAAATTTTTGGGGTTCCCCATACTTAGAACTGAAACTCAAAAATTTTTTTTTCATCAAACTCATACGTGTGGGGTATCTATGGATAGGTATTCAAAAATGATATTGAGGTTTCTATTATAATTTTTTTCTAAACTGAATAGTTTGCGCGAGAGACGCTTCCAAAGTGGAAAAATGTGTGTCCCCCCCCCCGTAACTTCTAAAATAAGGGAATGATAAATGTAAAAATAATATATGATGTACATTACCATGCAAACTTCCACCGAAAATTGGTTTGAACGAGATCTAGTAAGTAGTTTTTTTTTAATACGTCATAAAAACATTGATCAAAGCTACAACGAACTTTTATATTATGTTACTTGCTGCTACGGAACCCTTCATGGGCGAGTCCGACTCGCACTTGGCCGCTTTTTTTTTTCTAATAGCCGAAAAGCATTATTGTGTATAATGCATGTGTAACGCAGTTGTGTGTCACGAATCGTCGTAGATACGCTTCTGCACTTAATTAATTTTACACAAGCTCTTACCACATTCTGATCAAAATCAAGTATAATTTCAAGGACCTGAGTTGTTCCGACTTTTACAAATTCTTGTTGGAAAAGAAAGATATTATAGCGAAAACTGGGAAGACTGAAACATACCAAAGTAAGTAAAAAAAAATATCTCGTTAAAATTAAGTTTTAGAAGTTACTTAAGTACTTTTAATGATGATGAAGATGACTGAAAATATTATTGGTTATTCTAAAATTCTAAAATATTACAGTTAGTTAGTTAGTTATTAGTAAGTAGTAGGTACCTACCTATCATTTGAATGATGCCAAAAAGAATAGCTTAAATGTTTTTGTTACCATATTCCCAGAGAAAGTGTTTAATTTTATTATAAATGTCTATTGTTTGTTGCTGAGCTATATAAATTAATAAAAAAATATGACGATGTTTTTATTTTTGTTGCAAAAACATCCGGGGAAATATCCATATTTCGCCCAAATGTCCGGGATTTTTGCCGTGTTTATCCGGGGTCCGCAATTTAGGTGATGGCAGCCCTAGTCACGACCCCGTCTTCACCCACTAAAGTCTATTGCTATTCTCTCGGGAACTGTTTCATTTTCCGAGATCAAAAGTACCGTATGTGCTTTCCCAGGACTATAGCTATCTCCTTAGGTTAAGCGGTTCAATCGTGAAAGCGTAACAAACAGACAGAGTTACTTGTAGATGTATAATATTAGTATGGACAGAATGGATTACACGATTATCTCCAAGTATGTAAAATAACGCAGTGGGGGTACTTCTTTGCACATTGAACACATCGACGCCCCCGAGCAATAAGTCGGTAATCGCAAAAAGTAAATTTTACAGGAAAAAATATTTACTGGTTTTGTTGAATATCTTTGCAACCGGCTGGAGTACTAAAAGCATTGATATATCAAATGAAAGCTATTTTTTCAAGGAATATAATTTATACAATATTGTTTTACAATATGCATTCAATATTAAGAAAGGAGAGAAAATGCCTTTTACAGATGATGAGTTAAATTATAATCCCAGCAATAGTGACTTACTGGGTTATTGTGGTAAATCTTTTAAAAGTATTTATTTGTTACTGCATAATATTGACATTTATAACGATATTCTCTGTTCGAAGGGCTGTACGTAATGTGTTATTGCTAAGGTTTTTATAGTAATTTAAAACCAGACAAAATAACTGCATTGTATTATAGCTTTGTTGTTCTCAGGAATATAATAACAATATATTTAAGTAACCGTGCAATATTGAATGACATCGAAATAATAAAATGACATAGTGTAGAAGAAAACTATCATAAATAATTAATCTAATAAGATTATTTATTAAAATAATCAAACAAATTAAACTAGCATAAAGTAAAGAACAAAATTATTCAGTTATAATTATTATATTATTTATATCAACATTTTCGTAGAGTTTTAGTCATTTAAATTAGCCTAGTCTTGTCACAAATTCTGTCCCAACTATTTGGTTGTTTTAAATTTAATAAAAGAATGTACGATGTGCTTCTGTTTCTTGGCTATGCGTAAATATACTTCGGGACTTCAGTACTTTTTATCTTAAAGATGCAGCGGGATATCAAAGAGAATCGTATTGCAGTTATAAGCTACCCAGGTGCCCATTTTCGGACTCGTCAAACCCTCGAATATATCAAAGAAATGTATCTACCGTACCATCAAGCGATATACAGAAATGGGCTTGGTCAATGACAGGTCAAGAAGCGGTCAACCACGTAAGACACGGAAACCAGCGGCAATAAAAGCTGTGGCCGAACGAATTCGTAGAAATCCACTCCGCAAGCAGAAAATCATGGCTAGGGAAATTAAGATTTCACCAAACAAGACCTTAGACTTGGGGATTATCGTCAAAGTACGGTCACCGGCTGACTGCTGCTCTGCGACATATAAGAGCAACGAGAGCGAAGGAGTTGTGGCAACGGCATGCAAAATTTCGTAATATTTTGTTTACAGACGAAACATTTTTTATCGTGGAACGAAACTGCCGTCCTCAAACTGAAAATCAGTTAAATACAAGAGGATCATTTGAGTTATGACCAAAACGTTTTAAAGTATACGTGTCTAAAAACTGGTGCGCGATATCCAAGTAATTTATATACACTTACATTTGAGGCTTCCTTTATATTTATATATAAAGTTGGTATGTTTTTACTTTCTTTTTATAACTGAAGTCTTCAATTTTTCTTTTTAGCTATAATAAGTACACACATGTGGATATGGATCCGTTGAATTTTATGAAATAAATTACATGACGGTTAAAATATGTTTAGCGGCCTTCTACCTCAGAAATTCAGGTTATACGGGATAGATTTTTCAAAAACAAAACAGTTATATAGAAAACGTAACTAAAAGTCATGATATAGCCGCTTTCTAGCAAGGTATGTCTAGTTAAACCTATGCAAAAAGACGTGATTAGAAAACGGCCACGCGACTTTAATTGCCTTCTAGATTAAAAAAGCTAAATGTGGTGAATTTGATATGATCTATGCTTGAGAAAGAGGCGGTTAATTGAAGAATAAATAAAAAAAAACTGGTCTTGTGCTATGAATTGCAATCAAAATATATTTTTATGTCCAATAATTTGGGGAAGCTGCTGCCTGTATTGGTCAAATTGCATTAGGTAAATGATGTTTATTACATCGATCGAAACTGTCGAATTAAAAGTCTGAGCATTTTGGGATGGATACAAAATTGAACAAAATATAGGTCGCATAGACGAAAAGCAGCTGTATTTTTTTCACCCAGATTAAGTAGTACTTACTTGCTACACGATTTCTAAATTTGGATTAACTGCGCCAACTTTTGAGAACATGTCACCTTGGTCGGAAGCATTTTTTCTTCAACGAAAAACGAGAAATGCTGTGATGACTTACAAAATATGAATTTATTCTAAATGCGGTATAAAAGCATAATGCAATATATTACTACGTCAAAGCGAATTAAATATCAAGTTGTATAATTACAAATTATAGGTATTTTTAGCCAAGGGAGGGCAAAGGTATAATTTTTTACCACTTTAATTAAAACCGCTTTTTGGTCTTGTTTTACGTTTAAAAATTGGCAACTATCAATTTTTTATCGCCCTCAGCGTTAAGTAACTGCCATTTGGTAATAAAAGCCCAAAAATTATTCATTTAGCCGCTAGCATGAAGGCTGTAAAGTCTTTGACCAGTGTGTGTTGCCGGTGATGACTTACGGATCTGAGACGTGGGCGCTAACGATGGGCCTCATAAGAAAGCTCAGAGTCACTCAGAGGGCTATGGAGAGAGCTATGCTCGGGGTTTCTCTGCGGGATAGAATCAGAAATGATGATATCCGCAGTAGAACTAAGGTTACCGACATAGCCCGAAGAATAGCGAAACTTAAGTGGCAGTGGGCGGGGCACATTGCTCGCAGGACTGATGGCCGATGGGGCCAGAAAGTTCTCGAATGGCGTCCACGGACCGGGAGACGAGCTGTTGGTAGGCCTCCAACAAGATGGAGCGACGACATCGTAAGGATGGCGGGATCGCGATGGATGCGGAAGGCACAAGACCGGTCTAAGTGGAGAGCCTTGGGGGAGGCCTATGTCCAGCAGTGGACGTCTTTCGGCTGATATGATGATGATGATGATGATGAAGGCTGTATCTCGGTGGTTCCTAAAAATATTGACACCAAACCCAGATATTTAGATCGATAGCTAATAAGCAGTTGAATCACGCTGTATAGATTACTCAAAAAGGTCGTATGATCCTTTAGCCGCATTTTTGTTTAAGGACAGCAGAAAAGTTCAACCGCCAAAATGACAAAGTTTACGCTCATAGCTCTGCTCTCAAGAAGATTTTGAAAAAAATCCTAGAGTAGAAAGAGGAAACCACCCTGCATATTTCATGGTTTTGTGGGAGTGTCTTACTAAGGTGTAACACAGCTTCGATTTTGTGAACGAGGCGTAAAAATACGTGCGATAAACTATGAGAATAATATTTTGGATAAGGTACTTAAGCTACAAAATGATAATTAATTCGCCGGCAAGCATTGCCTATTTCAACAAGACTCGGACCCAGCATACAAAGATAAAACAACGCGAAGTTGGCTGGAAACGCATTTAACCGGACTTTATTGCTTTTTCCGTGTGGTTGCCGGGTTAGAATAGTGCCACTCCATGTCTTCCCGTGGATGTCGTAAGAGGCGACTAAGGGAATAAAGGCTTGTAGTACTGTTAGGCGATGGGCTTGCAACCTGTCACTAATACACTGGTAAACATCTTAGCCTGATTGTGCAAAATGTGGTTACAGAATTAACAACAAGTTTTTTTTAGAGTTGTTGGTAATTCTGTAGCTCTGCCTACCCCACTCTGGGAATAAAGGCGTGACTTTATGTATGTATGTATGGAGACGCCACCAGCTTATACCCTTCGAAATCAACCTAAGCTAGCAGAAAGCGCCTTCATGCGATGCACTGGTTCGGTAAAATCAAAACAACAGAACTGTGGTTTCGCCCTCGTAAAAGGTCAAAATAGCGAACAGGTACTTACCCGCGAGTAATGCCAGCTCTCCTGAAGATCCTTGCTGTATTTCACACCACAACCCGGCCGGGAACAATTAAAAGAAGACGGAGACGAGATTCGAGGTCTTCCGTCGCGGTGGATTTTGTTAAGACTAGAGGGCGCTCGCTACGCATCATAGGCAAAACGCAGGATTACCAACATTACGAACAGTTAAATACCTGATCATATTGAGACAATCAACGAGCGCGCAAAAATACAAATAAAGAATTTAATATTAAGCTTTCTGCTAGTTGTGGCGTAACCATTTCCCCCGACCTTGAAAAGATGGTCTTTCAAAGAAACGAAATTGAAAATAAATTGTGTTATCAGTAGGTGACTCTTACGTCTAATAAAATTAAAAGCCTTAACTATATTAAACTAAACTTAAGTTAATGAAATAACTGCATGTGTGCATTAGTTATTGCATTGGAAGAGGACATAACTTAACTAAGGGCCTCTTAAAAATGCCATTTTTGGTTTTTACCAAGGCTACCCGGGCAATACCGTCCTTCCCAGTAAAAAGCTTGACAATAAGACCTAAAGGCCACTGTAAAGGCATAATGTTTTCCTGCATAATGACTACGATTGTTCCTTCCTTGACAGGCTGAGTAGGAGTATTCCATTTCTGGCGAACTTGTAATGTGTGCAAATATTCATCACGCCACCTCTTCCAAAAAGATTGTGTTAATTTATCTAAAAGTTGAAATCTTTGCAAAAGATGATCAGATGTATCTACTACAGGCGTCGACGGAAGAAACTTAAGTGGGGTGGTGTTTAAAAAATGGGCCGGAGTTAGAGCAGCAGGCTCTGTAGGATCAGAACTGAGCACTGACAACGGACGCGAATTCAATAACGCTTCAATCTGCGTTAGAACTGTAGATAGTTCTTCATACGACAATATTTGTTTACCAATTGTACGGAAAAGATGCGATTTCACACATTTGACGTTGCTTTCCCAGCATCCACCAAAGTGAGGGGCACTTGGTGGGATAAGCTTCCATGTTATATGGTTATCTGCCAATTCGTGTTCCCATACCTGTCGATATTCGTTGGACAGAAACTCGTATATTTCCTTCAAGTAACTTCGGGTGCCAATGAAGTTTGTGCCGTTATCGGAGTATATATACTTGACTGGCCCACGTCTTGAAAGAAATCTTTTAAAGGCAGATAGAAAACTGCTTGTGCTTAAGTCCGAAGCAATTTCGACATGAATCGCCCGTGTCGTAAGACATGTAAAGAGACATAAATACGCCTTCTGAGTCCTCACACCTCTTCGCCGTATAGGAGTGTAATATAAAGGACCGGCATAGTCGCAACCGGTATGGACGAAAGCTTTCTCCACTTGATTTACTCTTAACGCAGGTAAATCTGCCATCATTGGATGCGTGGCGTGAGTTTTTGTCCGGAAACAGAAATTACATAGGTGAATCCTTTTACGTATGATCCGTCGAGCCGAAATAATCCAGTATCGGTGTCGCAATATTGACATTAAAGTCTCTGGACCAGTGTGAAAGTTGCGTTGATGATAATAATCAATGAGCAAATCAATAATATGATCGCGACGAGGCAATAGCACCGGATGTTTGTAATCGTAAGTCTCATTTGAATTAGTCAAACGACCACCAACACGTATCAGCCCGTTCTCCAAAAACGGTTTGAGCCTGGACATTACGTTAGAACAAGGCTTGTCAGCAGCTAAGTTGGCCATATCTTGGCCAAAATAAACCAATTGTAATGCAAGTAAAATCCTTGATTCAGCTACGACTAGATCATCGGCCGTAATAGGGCCCTTTGGCAGTTTCTTCATAAATTTCAAAACGTATACAACGCTTCTCACATACTTGCTCCATGTAGAAAATCGACGAGACATTTCGTATAAGATATTTTCAGTGGCATCCTCTCTGGCCACTAGCGAAACCGATTTGGCTTCTGGAGCTTCGTCGTCGTCTACTTGGAAAGGCGTAACAGGCCATTCGCATTTAAGTAAGCTTACCCAGGGAGGACCGTGTAACCAAAGAGGGTGATCTATCAATTGTGCTGCCAACAGTCCTCTGGATAGGCAGTCACTTGGATTTTCCGTGCCCTTGATATGAAAGAAGTGACTGCTCGACAAGTTTTCTTGTATCTTTGCCACTCGGTTTGCCACAAAGGTCTGCCACCGATGTGGCGATGAGTGAATCCAACAGAGAGCCACCGTAGAGTCCGAGAAAGCCAGAACTGAATCAATGGGGTATGTAGATGTATAAGTATCCAGAACCCTTTTCATTAGTTGAGACAACAACAATGAAGCGCATAATTCAAGTCGTGCTAAGGAAACAATCTTCAACGGCGCGACCTTCGATTTCGCGCAGACTAGCTGTATGGAGGGCTCCTTATTTGAGCATGTTACATAAACGTATACCATACCACCATAAGCCTTTTCACTAGCATCGGCGAAACCCAGAACGGTTACCGAACACGATTCTACGACACAAAGATGTCTTGGAAACCTTAATTTTGAGATCAATGGCAATTCAGTTTGAAACTGTTGCCACTGACGCGCTATATGCTCCGGAGGCATTTCATCCCAATCAATTTGTTGAAGCCATAGCTCTTTAATTAGAAGCTTGGCGAATACAATTATCGGTGCCACAAGACCCAGCACGTCAAATAACCGTGCTACCGAAGACACAATGTTACGTTTGGTACAAGGCCGCTCATCCGGACTGACCTCGAATCCAAAAACATCATCAGAAGGGTACCAACGTAACCCTAGTATTTTGAGTATAGTCGCATCATCAAATGCTACGCTTTGTGACAAATGCAAATCCTTTGGGATATTATCCAAAACAAGCGCTGAGTTGGAAGACCATTTGGCTAATTGAAAACCACCACTTTGAAAAAGCTCTATCAGTTGTTTCGCAGCCGTGACAGCTTGAGATTCATTCATAATCGAGCTGGCGATATCATCCATATATATATCCCGCGAAGCTATTTCCTTCGCTACTGGGAAGTTGTCTCCTTCATTGGCTACCAATTCCTTAACTGTGCGTAGAGCCAAAAACGGACTACAACGTAACCCAAATGCAACCCGATTGTATTGATAAATCTTCAACGGCGAATTGGGGTCGAATCTATAAAGGATTCGCTGGTACGAGCGATCTGTCTCGCGGACATCTATACAAAGATACATCTGTCGGACGTCCGCAGTAATAGCGATTTCAAAAAGACGCATATTTAGTAATATACAAAACAAGTCTGCCTGAAGACTTGGTCCTGCGTGGAGCACATCATTTAACGAGAAACCGCTGGAAGACGCAGCACTAGCATCAAGCACAACTCTCAATCTTGTGGTCAGTTTAGTAAAGCAGCAGACAGGATGGTGCGGAATGTGGAAAGTATTGGTTGAATGCTCCTCAGACACTTCAGATAAGTAGTTTTTGTCTATGTGTTCCTTTATAACCTCATCATATAAAACTTTTATTTTCGGCTGGGCGGCGAACTTCCGCTCCAATGCTAAAAATCTGCGTTCCGCAGACTTGTACGAATCACCTAGATTGCTGGGAGGCGATTTAAACGGAAGAGCTACTTGGTACCGTCCATCTGGGAGGCGTTTGACAGTTGCCTTATATATTTCTTCAGCCTGTTTTTCTTCCGCGCTAAGCATTACGTCCTCGCCCAAGTCTTCAACTTCCCAGAATCTTTTTACTAAATTTTCAATGTCGTAGGTAGAGCAGTAACCCACGGTAGAGTCAAAGGGCGGAGCTAAAACTGGCGCGTCGCCTAAGACAATATATCCTAATGCCGTTTCTAAAGCGTCAGGTAAGCCAGGTTGGTTTATAACCTTCCCTGGCATTAGCATTTCAGCGAACAACTTTACTCCTAAAAGAAGATCAATTTGACCTGGAATAGCCCAGGTGTCATCTGCTAATGGAACATCATCGAACATGCCCCCAGATGATACATCAACGTGGCAAATTGGCAATTGAGAGGTGATTTCATCTAACACCAGAGCCTCAATTGTATATGGCAAACTAGAGTCAAAGCGTGATTTAAATGTGATAGTTACTCTACCTCGAACAGGTTGAGTCGCTCCGCCTATGCCCTTAACCGTTGCCATGGAACCGCGTTCGATAGTCAAGCCTAGAGTTTGGCTGCATTTAGAAGTAATATAATGTTTCTGAGAACCGGGATCTAACAGGCATCTCACCATCTTATCCTTCCCATTACGACCGACTACCAGGACCTTGGCAGTTGCAAGAATTTCAGTCACAGGCGATTTGATACGTCCGGTTGCCGATAATGTGCATACGGGCACTTGTTTCGAGCTTGAAGCACTGTCATCTTCAGTGCTGACCTCAATAGGTTTGCTGCTGGTAGCTAACAAACGTTTAGTACTATTGTTACTAACACTAGCAGTAGCGCTCGAGTCTTCGCTATGGGGCACTTGCCTTTGCTGCGATGAATTAAAATGCAGCAAAGAATGATGTTTGCCATTACATTTTCTACAAGATTTTCTAGAATGACATTTCGATGCCGTGTGTTGTGTACTAAGACAGTTAGTGCACAATTGATTCTGCTTAATATAGTTAAACCTTTCATAAGGTGCGAGTTTCAAAAATTGGTTGCAACTATAAAGTTGCGAGTGTTCAGGACTACTACACATGGCGCACGGACTAGAAGCAGGCTGCGCTTGCGTGCTGACGTATGCGTGCGGTGCGCGAGGCAGGGGGGCGCGGCCCCCGCTACCGCCGCCGCCGGCGCTACCCCCCGCCGGAGTACTATCCGGCTTAATGGACGACCGTTGTGACGTTCGATGTAAAATCTTTACTTGCTCTCGAACGAATCGAACAAAATCCTCATATACAGGCATAGTCTCCGAATCACGAATCGACATTTCAAAACTTTTAGCGGTATCCGAATCTAATAACTTTAGACCCAGATGAACAAAAATAAACTCGCTCAATTCACTGATTTTAAGTTGTTTTATTGCTGAAATAGTAGCAGCAAATTTATCTATGACCTTTTCTAAATTAATTGCCGAAGGACCGTTGACGGGCTTCATAGAAAACAATTGGTTCAAGTAAGACGTAGCTAACGCACGTTTATCATGATATTTCGCAATTAATGCATCCCAAACCGTTTTATAATTTTCCGCGGCAGGAATAATACCCGCGCAAATAGATTTAGCCTTGCCCGTGAGATGACTAAACAAATAATGAACACGCTCTGAATCAGTGAGTTTATTATTTTCATGAATAACTCTTTTAAATGTTTCATAAAAGAAAGGAAAGTTTTGAATGTCCCCATCGAAACTCGGAAGTTCGATTCTCGGGATCTTAATTGACTCGTCCCTACAAACATGAGACGATTCACTCTTTATAGTCGATACGCTCGACGTAGGTGCATCGATTTTAGTTAATCTACACTTTACATCGCAATAAAGATCATCAAACGCGTTCATCGATTGATAATTAACTACGTAGTCTGGCTTGATTTCCAGATTAAATAAATTGATATTATCCATTAAGTCTACAAACTCTGCCCTTAATTGGTCGATCATACGAGCTTGAGAAACAAATTGTCTATAAACTGCTTGATCTTCCAATGTTGGAAGTAGGTCGTAAATAGATTGCATACGTAAAAAACATTGAGAGCGTTTGCCCTCCGCAAGCTTAAGCTTCCTTTCAGTAGCCATAGTTTTACTCATAAATCAATAAATTTGATTATAAATAGCTCTGCTATCGACACTACGCCTATAAATACAACATAAAATATTAAGATGTTGAAAACCTTAAGCTTAATACGTTTAATAGAAACGACGCAGCGATGTTTGGCGCATAAATAATAACCGCGATAACAACAAATGCGCGATGGCGAACGGCGCGGACGAACAAGCTAAGCGCCGCCGCGCGGCTAAATACCTAGCTACCGATACTAGACCAAAACGGTAAGGTGCCCTTAGTTAAGCACTTACCAAGACGAGTAATAATAAAAAGGCAAATAACTTAAGCCCTTCACTATTAGAACTGGTCAGAACGAGGTAAATAGGTACCCCTATTTAAGTATAAGTAATAGTGAAACAACAAATAACTTATGTTTTCCAATCTTAAACCTAAATCTTTAGAACACTATAAGTAGATACCCTTATTTAAGTACCTAAGTGTAAGTGACAATTAAACCAAATAACTTATGGTTTAAATATTGAATCTAAATCTTTAAACAATGCAATAAGTAGATAGGTACCCTTATTTGAGTCCCTAACCACGTGGAATAAGTACCTAATAATTAAAAAAGCAAATAACTTATGCTTCAACTATTAAAACAAATCTTTAGATTGCACAAGTACGAGTAGGTCCCCTGTTCAAGTAGGTACCTACCGTCTCGACTAGACTCGTAAGTATATTAATTAAAAAGCAAACAACTTATGCTTTATAACCTTAGCAAACTATTTTTTTTAACAAACCACTAACGGCGTACTGCCTAAGCAAATGCAGCAATAAAATAAACAATTTTATTTAAATTTTACCTAGGTAGTAGTACCATTAAATTAATATTCCCGGTAGGAACTTTCTGTTCGATGCATGTTTATAGGTAGTGTCAGATTCTACGAGTAGGTTCACAAATTAATCAGATGAATTATTTAATTGGTGAAATACCTATAAACTACAATTTACAGTCGTAGGTATACATTACTTTGTTTAGGTATAACAAACTCAACCCAGAATAACTTACTGTGTCTGTACCTATTATAGTGTGTGCTAATAATTATTTTATATTACCACACCTGAGCAATGAAATACTTACATAAAGGAATTGTTAGTTAAATAAAAGTAATTACTTCGACCACCTACCTACTTTGTGAACGCCAGTACCCTACGCGGTAGAAGTTTAATCATGCACAAGTACCGTTAATTTGTTGGTAATAACGTGATGAATATAAAACCCGTATTTACCAAATCCGGGGTAACTATAACTTAGTATTAGCGTGAAATTAATTATCATTAGGCATTATAAATTTCAAGCAAGGAACATTCCAGATTTAAAATTTTGCCAACACAATGTTAACCAAGATAGAATGTGCGGCTCGGGTAAATCATATGGCTTTCGTAATAAGGTCGCTATTTGATTAATACTTGTTACAGACGAAATGGTCACTATTCGATAACACAATTTACAAAGTACCGAATTCAATCCGGTTCGGTGGATCAAATAATTTATGGAGACGCCACCAGCTTATACCCTTCGAAATCAACCTAAGCTAGCAGAAAGCGCCTTCATGCGATGCACTGGTTCGGTAAAATCAAAACAACAGAACTGTGGTTTCGCCCTCGTAAAAGGTCAAAATAGCGAACAGGTACTTACCCGCGAGTAATGCCAGCTCTCCTGAAGATCCTTGCTGTATTTCACACCACAACCCGGCCGGGAACAATTAAAAGAAGACGGAGACGAGATTCGAGGTCTTCCGTCGCGGTGGATTTTGTTAAGACTAGAGGGCGCTCGCTACGCATCATAGGCAAAACGCAGGATTACCAACATTACGAACAGTTAAATACCTGATCATATTGAGACAATCAACGAGCGCGCAAAAATACAAATAAAGAATTTAATATTAAGCTTTCTGCTAGTTGTGGCGTAACCAATGTATGTGTATTGCAGCTGAAGATTGGCCTTCGGGAAGTCCGGATCTTAATCGGTTGGACTACCGCCTGTGGGACATTTTAGAGTAGAAGGCCCGTTCTAAGCCTTACCGTAATGTTGGGACTCTGAAGGCAGCGGCTTCTATACCCATCAAAATGAGCGTGCTGTCATAAACGAGTGGCTAGACCGTTTGAAGGAGTGTGCTAAAGCTAAAGGGTGGTCATTTAGAATAAATGTTTTATTTTTAGGAATCCATATTATAATGTTAATAAAACAACCCTTCAGGGCCCATTCTACGAGGGCCAGAATATATGGCATGACTAGGTATCTATTTCTTTCTAACTTCTAATCGAAGGCAGAGATAAACGTACCTTGCGATGGCCAAGCGGCAAAAAGAAAGAAGGTATTGTGGGATAGCGGTTCGTGACATGATCTGATTTGGCATTACATAGTACGCAAATAGTTGCTACTAATATTTACGAACGAATACTGTCCCTTTAAAACTTTGTTAGTAGCTAATGCCGTGTTAAATTTATTAAATTAAATACAGTATTATCGTTTACCAAAAACTTCATAAAAATATTTACGCCAATAAACCGGTAATCACATCTTACCAAATATCAAAATAATAAATACATTTGTATTGATGTGTAGCGACACTTTTCTCGTAGCATTTTGAATTTGCAGTTTCCCTACAATAAACACGTCGTTCTTAATATCTTCATCAATTGTATTAAAAAAAATCGGAAAAAAATATATATGATGTATTCTTACCCGTAGATTCCGAATTTCTCATAACAATAAAATGTCCATAATATCACATTACCGACTTCTTGCTCGGGGGCGTAATAATAACAAGCTCCACAACTCTTTGCTAATTGAATTAAAAGCGTGACCTAATCTCTCACCTAATTGAAGGCATAAACAGTTTGCGATTGTTAATCATATAAAGGTCATGATCTCATTTTTAAGGTAGATATTCTGGTCTGGAAGAAATATTTAAGTTAGCATTTTACTCACCGTTTCACCCTAATCTGTACTACTGCTATCAATGTGTAAGGCTGACTGGTAGAGAATGCTTTTTTATAGCATTACTAGCGACCGCCAGCGGCTTCGCCCGCTGCAATTATTTTTTACATCACTTAGGGGTATGAAAAATAGATGTTGGCCGATTCTCAGACCTACTCAATACGCTCACAAAATTTCATGAGAATCGGTCAAGCCGTTTCGGAGGAGTATGGGAACGAAAACTGTGACACGAGAATTTTATATATTAGATTTTATTTTCGTGTAATAAAGTATTATTCCTGTTAAGGTTTCTCAGCTAAAATATTTTAATACATAATTATCTTTAGAACTTAAATATTGTATTCTTAGTGTGTTGACATCGGATAAGTGACCATTTATTAGATATTTAATTGTTGTTGCTGTAATTATTGGTGTTATGTTTGTATTCTTTAATTAATTTTGGTTGTAATAATACATTGATGAATAAATACACTTGGTATCAAGACGACTTAACCCATTCTAACCTAGCGGTGCCATTTGGCACCTTATCTTGCAGTTAGAATTTGTGCTTTATTATTTTACACAAAAAAGTCAAAATACATTTTAATAATCAAACAATTCATCCTATAATGGGTTCTAAAATTGCATAACTCTACTCAAAAATAAAATTAATATTACAGTTAACCATATCGCCCGAGTCAAGCTTGTCTCAAATTAAACGCACCACCGACCATTTAGAGCCAGACCAATATCGGTAAGTAATTGGACATTATTTTTAATTTTCTTCGGAGCCCCCTCGATCCCAGGGTATTGAACCTTCACGCACGTAACGTAAGCAGTAATCAGCACCTTGTCAAATAGCATTTTATGGTTTAATGTAAACGTTGTTGTGACGGGGCACGGTTAATGGCGTATTGGCCGCGCATTCGAGCACGTATTGGCATTGCGAGGTTAGCCGAGGTCTTATTCCGGAAACGATAAAAAACTAAGAAAAAATAGTAAATGCTTTGTGCGAGTTACGGTTTTCTTTGTTTCTTGTGCAGTAATAGTGAATAATCTTTGCAACTGAAATACTTGTTATCGTGGTCAGGCTAGACTTAACATTCGTATTTTTACATAAGTTTTTAAAATAGTTCTGACAATATATACTGAATGTCAATTGTTCACTCGCCAAACGCCATTAGTATCCTTATGAGCCTTAATATATCTACATCAGTTAGTAGATATAATATTTTTGATCACTATACCTAACAGTGGTAGGTATAGTGATCATTGTAAAACAGTTATTTCATTGGCAATGCTCATTAGAGGTCTTTTATCACCAAGACAACGATTAGTTTACCCCATTATTAGTCTCAAAATAAACGGTGTATAAATGCACAAAAATAATAAGGATCTTGATTTCATTAGAAATCTACATAATTTAACGTACCTACAGCCTTTTCTGTAAACACTTAACAAACTTTTCTATAAGTGTCAAAGTGTCAAAGTTCACCAGTCGTTAAGTGTTAAGTCCAAGTTCTTAAAATTAATTTGTTAACAGAAAGATAGTGCTGGAAAATAACATATCATTATTTCAGATGCTTGTTATTTTAATGCCCATACGCGCTCCTTAGTTAAAAGTGACTTGCACTAAACTAATTTCGTATTACTTTACTTTTATAGGAAGCAATAAAGATAAAAGTGGATACTTTATTTAAGTAACGCACTGCATTTCACTGTCATTACAGCGCTGTAATGTTGCCATTTCTGATTTCTGTGGTTTCTCTACTGTTTTCACTTGCAATTGTCAACCGCAGCTAGATAAGATCACCATTTTGATTATCGCAGAAAGCAGTAACTCAAAGCTGCGACAATTTCACCTTTCTTCCTTTATTGTAACACTAAAATGTTATGACTCATACAAAACCCATTCCCAAGCGCACAATAGGGACATCCCATCGTATATCTTGGGTCTCTAAAAAACCATAACGCCCTCACCCATCTTAGCGATAAGAAATTCCAAGTTCTATAGGAGTATGACATAAGCACGGAACAGAGACTCAGTAAATACCCTTGTCTCATTATCAAAGAAGTTCCCATGGTGTTTTCACACGAGTCGTCACACCCCGTGAGCAATTGCGTTGTAAGAGGCTTTTAAATGGCCCTAGACAGGGTAGGGCGGCCTTTGACCCGTCGTAGAATTAGTGGACCGTGAAATTCTAAGGTTGAGATTGAGTTTATTATACTAAATGACCAACCATTTGTTTTAAAGTTTTTAAAATTGTACGGCTTACCTGTTTTATGGACGTACACACATTGCAAATTACCTGACCTATAAGACAGATGCAAAATAAATGAAGACGTTTATAATTAGAACCTATTCTTGATGTAAGGTGTATCGATCTTGAATTTTTCAACAAAGCGTCGGAGCTATTCGCGATAAGAACTGAGAAACGAAAACATGTGCTTAAATGCACCTGCGCACACGTGTGTTGAAAAAAAAAATGCAAATGGCCAGTAAATGTTTCACTGGCAGATGCCGATCAGTACTGTTGTTTACAAACAATTTTAATAGAGTATTTGCTTCCATAGATGGATAAGGTAAGAAAGAATAAATAATTGAGTCTGCCCTTTTAAAGCTAATAGGGAGCATTTACTTTTGAAATAGTATTTTCGCTTGGAGACACTCATTGAAATATCGGTACATCTGACGATTTCTCTTTAAAAATTGGCCTGGAGAAGCATCTTCTGGCAACATGAAATACTTATGGCATCATTTACTAGTCAGAGTAAAGTTATAATATTCTTTACCTTTACATAGTAAAGAATGAAGTCACTTTCCGTGTCAGTTTGTCTGTCTGTCCTTCTGTATATCCGCTTGCTCCTCCTAAACCACGCAACGCATTTTGATGCGGTTTTCACCATCCGTTGGATAATTTTTCACGGAAGGTGGTTATGTATAAAAATTTACATAAACCGAAGCGAAGCCAGGGCGGGTCGCTAGTTGGTAATTAACTCCATAGTTCAACTCAGATATACTAAGCACTCGTTACCCTGCTCTCGTATTTCGATTCACAACGATACGATTCTTGGTAGGTACTGAATAAAGTTACGAAGTAAAATCGAAAGACAGCTCGTGTCTCGTTTGCTGTACTGGCCACGATATCGAGTTAGCAAATCAGCTTTAGTGACCCTTTCTCAGAAACAAGAGAACAGTCGTATTACACAATTCTCGGAATAACAACAGTAAGCAATCATTGTCACGTGGACCGGTTGTACTCGTGTCTGGTAACACAACAACTAAGTTTACGCGCATATTAGCAGTCTTAGGGGTTAGCTTTGTTGTTCTGTTTCAACTTTGAGGAATATGAGGTCAAACAAAACCATCGAATTTTGGTTTGTATTGATTAGTTGATCACTACCGCGAATTGTAAGAATAAAATAGTTCGAACCCCAACGGTGACCATAATTAGGTTTTCTAACCGAAGCTCCTACGGTAAAGGGAAACAACGTGAGAAAACCTGCACATTCGATGAGTAAGGTGACTGTGGGCAAGACCGTCTACAAGGCAAGTCCGTCTACACACTATAACTTCTGTTTTTGAATAGGTATACAAGCGACGGCTCGCTCGGTAAAACAGCATTTTGTTCTAGTTACATCACTTCATAATTATATTAACAAGTTTAAAATAGGTACACTCTTCATCGTCTTTTTTCTTTCTTTTTAAGGATTCGAACACAAACATATTATAAGCACTCATAGTTTGGCTAATACCATTACTAGACGGACTTACCTTAAACTACACGGGAAGTCCGTCTACTCGCCGAATTTTAAAAAATACTATTGTTTTTGCTTAATTTGTGATTAAAATGATCTGTCACTATAGCTGAACTACTATTTATGAAATTCTGCATCGTATGCGATTACAACCACTAACGTAGGTGAATAATTAACGCAGCTTGATCACTCCGAACTTTAAAAAAAATGAAGTATGCCGGTCTTGCCCACAGTCACCTTATGTATAAGTACTTATTCGATGAGTATGAAGAGGGTTGCACAAAAGATCCTAAAGGGGTCAAAGTGTATCCTAAAGGGGTCAAAGTGTATCCTAAAGGGGTCATCTGACACGCGATATAGATTGTTAAATAAAAAGCTATATTCATAATGACGCAATGATGCGTTTACCAACGTGCCTTAGAACCTAGCTGTCTCGGGTTCCATTCCCGGTAATGGCCATTGTTTGTGTGACGTGAGCGAGTTTGTTCGTAAGTTTTGTATGTTTTCTTTGTATTTAAAACATGCCTAGTAAGTAGTATTAAATATTATTATAGAGTGAATTTATGTAGAAGTTAATCGGTCTTTCCTTTGAGGGAACATGCTCTTATATTATAAAATTTATACATATTATGTATTATAATGAAGTCGACAACTTCCCAAAATATCCTGCATTGCTTTTGGTTCTCATGGTAAAATATTTATACTTGGCCTAAACAATGACAACTGAATAAATATGAAAACGATTGATTCCCACGACGGCAGCTGGGGTCAGTTCCCGAAGGCACCCGCATAATACAGATCCGACAGTGTTCATTTGTTTAGATAAAGCCGGATTTTTCTTGGTTTTTAATGACTTGGCCGTTTTTACTCATTTCACGCTTCATTAATTTAAATGATGCGTTCCATTATTTATGTATTTTTGTGTTAATACGGCGTGCATTCGTGTAAGAGGTTATTCTTATGAAAGCATACTGAAAAAAGCAATCGTACCTTAGCTCTATACTATATTTACGCATAATCTTATTCAACTAGATAGTTATGATGGATTTGAAGCAATTTAGCACTAAAGCTCCCCTTCTTTTGGACGTTGTTCATGCAATTTTTCAATCAAATTCGCATTGTAGGTAGATGTTTTGCGGTTAGTTACAAATTGCAATTAATAGATTGAAAAGAAATTGGTCCGTAAGAGCCCGTTTCCTCATTCTAATTTGAAATTGCAAAGCCAATGTTATTATAATGAACTACCTGACTTCATTAATGTTATTAATCTTATCAATACCCGTTTACCTACTGCAGGCAATTACCAACTCAGAGTCACGTCTGTTTGTTGAATAATTCACTTGTTACAATAATGTTAATTAGGGTCTACCCTAAAAATAAAAAATAAAACAGGATATTTACCGTTAACTATGAACCTGTGCCTGTCATTCACAAGCTCCTTTGACAACTTTGGGCATTCCCGCTCTAGCACCGAACACAACTCACTCAACTTAACACCACTTTGTTTACTAACAACTTCAACGAAATAATTACACTTATCGTTGTCCGACGCACCGATTATCAACTCATGATCACTCACGCTAAAAAGTCCCTTTTTAACAAGCACATCTAAGATATGCGTATCACATAACTCCCGGAGTAAAGTCACTTTGTGTCGTATAAGACCGGCACACACATCGCCGGCCGCTGCCATCGTTCAACTAACAAACAGACGGTAGAAAAAAAGGTTGCCATTGAGTCGGGCCATTCAAAGTGGGAACAGATGCAAGCGTGCGCGGCTATGTTCACTTTGGACGGGTCACGTAGCTATCAACTATCAAGCACGAACCCTCGTTTCGACACAATGTGCCCCGAGCCTAATGATACCGGTCCCGGCAGTTATATTCTCACAGATTTTTTTGATAAATGTGTATGGATAAATATACCGAAATCAAGTTTCTTTGTAGTTGTATATTTGTTTTAACAATGTTAGAACATAAAATTGGATCACTTTAAATACTTAATCAATCACTAATAAATCTATCATATGATTTAACGCCATTTAAATTTTCGTGTTCGTTGTTTAATTAAAAGATTGTCTCGTAAGTGTGCTATGCGAAAATCATTATCTGGTCGAAAACGTAGCTACCTAGTCAGGCACTGCATTGACAAAACAATTGAAGTCCCTAATTGACGCTTTGCTTGGCTGTTTGGCACTTAACTATATTCCGACATTTTATAAAATTCCTACTAAGTATACCACTAGTCTTTGTTTTCACGGGATGAGGACGAGGAGGAGGAAAAATGTGATTATCTCCGTATAAGAAAATCTGAATAAAAAATCTGTTGAAAACTATGCGTTACCCAGTGTTTTAATAATTAATATTGATAGGATCGACTAGATACCTCGGTATTTAATTATATTTATTTAAAAATAAATAGGACCTTTAATGCCTCTTGAACGTTACTGTTTCTTTTTTTTTTTATTTATTTTTTATTTATATAGGTACCTACTAGCTGGTGCCCGCCACTTTGTGTTTGACCACGTAGAAGTTATTTTTGTCAATTTCCGAGAAAACACAGAATCTCGAGATATTTCCAGGAGTCAAGCTATTTCCAACACAAATTTTATCCAAATCGGTTTAGCGGTTAGGGTGACGTAACAAACAGACTGACGGAGTTACTTTCACTTTTATAATATTAGGTACCTAGGTATGGTATGAATTAGGATAATAATGATTGCCTTTATACATCTCTTTTTTCTGTTTAGTTTGTATTTGTATTTAAATTTGTTTTTTTGTACAATATTAAGTGTTAACTTGATAAGTACCTAAGTATAATTATATATTTACATGTATTAATTCTCGGTTACGTCTTATAAACAACACCTGTGAAAAAAAACAGCTTTCTAGGTCTAAGGGTTTTTAGGCTGGGCGTTTTTGAATCAGTGAGTCAGGACTATGAAGTTTATATATAATTATAGATTATTTAATTTAAAATTTTACATGAACTTGGCAATACACTACCAAGCAATAATAATACTACTTATTCATAATAATGAATGACAAATCTGAAAAAAAATGAAGATAATGTCGTTGCTTTTTATTTTTTTCTCTAAACAATAAATTTTACTCTATGCCCTTTTCATAAACTAGCTTTTCGAACACCAAAATAAATGTAGCATTGATGAAATTGGACAAACGGAATGTGCCGAATGCGTTTGAAGTTTTCATACGCGTCGTCGTTTGACACTTGGACGAGTTTGACATTTGCGCATAACCTGAAAATTCAATCCTATATCATATCGGTGTATTTCGACGGATTTCTTGTTAAATAAATGTTATTGTACTAACAGTAACAATATTTCAAAGTGATTATGGCGCCAGTTGCGCAAAATGGTAAGTCCTAGACCAATAAAAAAACAAAATTCTAAGTACGTCTCAAGATTGTTTTTTTTTGTTTATAAATACAGAATACAAAAAGTTATTTCTTGTAAACGGTGTTTATAAGTTTACGTGTATTTATTAAATTGAATTTTAATTTGTTGGCGTTGGGCACAAAGTTCCCCTCTTTTTAACGTCTCTGTCAAAATGCTATCACTAACCTTATTATATGTTTATCAGAACATAATCATAGCATGGCATTAAGATATGTTTTGAGTGTGTGCCAAATATTTGAATTAATAAGGCTCATTTTCATCTAGTTAATAGCCCACAGTAGTAAAGTACTTTGCTTATAAGTGCAAAACTCAAGTAAAGGAATGTTGTGTGTAGTTGTAATGGGTTACTCTCAAAATTCCCTTTTTGCCAAATGACAATATAGCTCAAACGTCTGGATTGTGTAATGTCTTTGTTGCAATATAGATATGAACGCTAAATGTATCTTAAGCAAAACGTCTGGATCTTAGAATGTTACAATTAAAAATACACTAGTAGCGAAAGGTCTTTATCTTAGAAATGTCTTTATTACTTAATAGGCATAAAAGCCGAACGGCCCGGTAGCAGCGAAACGTTTGTATCTCAAAATGTTTTAATTACTAATTAGACATGAATGCCAAGTAGCCTGTTCGCAAAACGTGTGGATCTTTAAATGGCAAGTGTTGATATGACACTTGATAATTTCTAACTCCTTTCCACACAATCAATTATTATCTATTATTTAAATCCTGGCACTCATTCTGTGGTCATGACAGTCAACTAATATTGCTTTCGACAAATTAAATATTCTAATTACACAGACTATTTTAATTTCCAGACTTTTGCTGATAACTCCTTCTATGTTCATGTCAATCAACTAATTTTACTTTCAGTTACTTAGGTATTCTAATCACACGGACTATTTATATTCCAAAAAGTTTGGCTACTTGTTCATTTCAATTCTGTGACATCCTGCTAAATTGACACTTTGCTGACTGAGTAATCTACTTTCATGTCATTCAGCTGAATTGAATCTTTGCTGACAATACACAATTTTACTCTTATGTCATCTAGCTGAAATGGTCCTTTGGCGAAAAGGGAATTTTGAGAGTAACCCATTATAACACATAGACTGTTTGACATTCTATATTTGAAGTTTGAAGCAATTCCATATTAGTTTTGTTCACAACTACATACAAGTCCTTTACTTAAGTTTTTCACCTACCTACTGCAAGTTTCCATAATAACATGTTGGTTGCCAGCATTTCTCATTTTAAACTTATTCCTTTTGATCTCACCAACACTACTCATGTGAATCGCTAATTTAAATGTAATTATGTGTGTTTACTAGTGCTTGTTTAATGTCTAATGTCTGTTATGATGGGCCTACCTAAAACTTAATTGATTTGTATGCAAATAGTGGGTGGGAATGCATCATTTCAAATTAGACTAGCTCAACCCGTTCTGTGGGCCGGTGACTATTGATAATACCTTTGGAGAAATGATATTATTGCAATTGGTAGCTATAATTCTGAATTTATTTTTTCTGGTGATAACTTCTTTGTTTGCTTACCTAAATTTAAAATTGTATACATTTTCTTGCTTAACCTTTTCAATGCTATGTCAAATACAAAATGAGAGCGAATGTCAACTTCGCCTTAAAGATTCTCAGGTCTATTTTGCACTGTCAGCCATGACAGAAATATCCGTCAATCGCATTGAAGAGGTTAATAAAGTTTATCTGAATTAATATGAACAATAAATGATTTCAATTTCAATTTCTAATTATTTATAAATGTATTTTAGATACGGATTCTGGGTCAGACTCGGACTCTGGTTCCAGTGCGAGTAGCAAAAAGAGTCCCAGTCCAGCACCGTCAGGCAAAGAAGGCAGTCGTTCCAGGTAATTCTAATATAGTTTGTCAAATTCATAATACTTTACGTTTACACCCAATATTGAGGATCTTTTAGCGTAACTCAGAAAGGAGCAGCTTTTTATTAGTTAGTTATAGTGTTTTCAGTTAATGGCTATATGGTTAGCCAGGTTGGTAATAACCCAGTCCATCAAGGTAGGTGTCCCAGTGCGATAGTGTGGGTATTAGGTTCCAAGTCTGAAGATGTTTTCTATATATGTATTTATTTGTCCATGTTAATAATATGTTTATCACTGTCTATTACCCATAGAACAAGCTTTCGGCTTCTATCCCACATTATTAAACAAAATTGTTTTTGACGTGTTAGAGGTCCTGGGTCCCGGTAAAGGCAGATATTTGTGTGATGAGCATGAGTATTTGTTCATGAATCTTGGATGTTTTCTATGTATTTAAGTATCTATTTCTCTATTAAAGCATGTTTATCGATATCTAGTACCCTTAGTTTGGGACTAGATCAATTTGTGTGACGTTCTGCCCTGTTAACACAAATGGCAGTATCTGAGACAAAACTCCTGTAGCAAATGCAACCTTATTACCACAGGATAGGATTGAATCTGCTTTGACCATAGAATTTGAGATACTGCCTTTTCTGTTAGCAGGGCAGCATTGTCCTCTGATTTATTTATTTAACTGAATGCCGTTATGCTTAGTTTACTCATACACTTTATGAAATGGAAATGCGAAGTTCATACATTCGCTTCTGCTCTACCTATATCAGGCCTTACTTTCAAGTAAATAAGAACTATTTAACGTTGACAATACAATAACATGTCAAAGGCAATATGGTTTTTACGAAGTTGAATAGAGTAACTGTTTGAGACTAGATTAATAATAAATTGTGTAAGATTGTCCTCAGATATTTTATTTATGTAGACACATCCCAGGCCTGCACTAAATGTGTACGGTTCCCGTGTAAAATAAGATACCTACCCGCGTGTACTCATAACGTTCGTGCCCGTGACGTCCACTGGGACAGCGCCGTGACCTTATGGGACATCACGACTCACAGTTTGACAACTCAAGTTAATTTATTGTATTGTATTGTCATATATTACTAATAATTCATGATTATTTGTTGGTTAGTTTTTACCAATAATCATGAATTATTAGTAATACAGTGTGTAAATGGTATACGGGCGTTCCTTTTAACTGTGGTTAGTACAACCCCTACTGAGCACATTTAGGCAGCTTTTGTTAAAAAAAAAAATAAAAAATAACCATACAAAATAATTCAACACGAAAATCCCTTCGGCCGCCGACGAAACCATGCTACGTAACCGGTTACGTGAGAAGAATTGTTTTTCTTGCTACGAAACCAGTTACGTACAAAGAGGTTTTTTTCTTCCTACGAAACTGGTTTCGTAGAAAGAAGTTTTTTTTCCTCTATTCCTGGTTGCCACTACCTTGATCGCCATTCTTACTCTTATGAAAATGTAAACATGAAAATGAGGTAGGTTTAGGTTATGTTAGTTTTGCAGCAGGCCCGGAGGGCCAAACCACCCAGAAATCGGAGCTCCGCTGATGCGGAGCTCCGTCGACACTCTTATTTCAAATTAATCAGACAGTGTCGACGGAGCTCCGCTTCCGCGGAGCTCCTATTTCTGGGTGGTTTGGCCCTCCGGGCCTGCTGCAAAACTAACATAACCTAAACCTACCTCATTTTATAGGATTTCAAATTAAATCGGCGTAGAAACTACTTACTTATTTTCAGACCCCTAGCCAATAGCAATGCCTGTGTTAAAAAAATACAAAAATGTTTTGTCCCTTTTCCACAAATGCAAAGATGTGTCACAAACAGGTTTCGTAGCAAGAAAAATAATTCTTCCCACGTAACTGGTTACGTAGCATTGGTTTCGTAGGCGATCGTACGTAACCAGTTTCGTAGGAAGAAAAAACCTCTTTGTACGTAACTGGTTTCGTACAAAGAGGTTTTTTTCTTCCTACGAAACTGGTTACGTAGCATGGTTTCGTCGGCGGCCGAAGGGACGAAAATAACACCTGACAGATGGACTTCGATGTACATTGCGGGTCGATAGTACGTTCAAACATTAATAACGGTGTATACGTTAGCGTAATCAAAATAATTCTTTCTGTTAATGATTAGTAGAGTCTTAATCTATGTCCAGTTTTAATAAACGCCCGTATACCATTTACACACTGTATATCACAATACAATACAATAAATTCTTATTCTAGTGTTATAGTGGCCGGCCGATAGGAAGTAAATCCTGACACCCGTCATTCCAATACAAATAATAACCTTAAACATAAGAATAGGTTATAAGTTGTACTGCAGTGACAGATTTCTGGATTTACTTCTTATCACCTGTGCACTTTAGTTAATATAAATATAATTTAAGCCTATTTATTCCACCATAAGCAGAGATCGGACAAATGGGTGTCATTACTGGCAATAATGTGGACATGACTCAAATTTTAATTAAACAAATTAAATTACATTAATTTATTTCTTACCTGAACTGTAATCTTGATCCTTTGCAGGATAGTTATAAATAAATAATACAGGAGTAGTCATTGATATTATATTAATTTAAGTACATAAGTTTGCTCTATTGACGTCCGTGGATTCGAAAGGACCTTTCACCTCATAAGTTTAGTTTTAGCCGTGAAAAGGAATAAAATAACCACGGAAAAATTATTAAAATACCTGTTTATTTGCTTTAATAAATATACACAATAACAAATCTTTATATCATTTATCCTTGCAAGGGTTCAAAATTATATTTAGGGAAAGTAATAAACTAATGTAATTTAATTGGTTTAATTAAAATCTATGGAGTCATGTCCACATTACTGCGAGTAATGACACCCAATTGTCCGATCTCTGACCATAAGTGAAGCTGGCAAGAGTAGCCTATGTGCGAAGAAACATGCTCAGAATGCTGTTGGTGCTACGCGCCAGGGATGCGCACCGCTTGCGCATCGTGGCATAGCAACAGTCTACCAACGCCTCTGCGAACATCCTTGACGCGCTGTACAACAGGCAGGCAGCCCCATCAGCACTCTGAAAGTTTTGTTATATTGCACTCACAGAGCGTTGTATTGTATGTATGTAAACCTAAAATGTGAAATTAAGTGTTTCCTGGATTGACAAAACTGTAATATGATTTAATAATAATGTTAGGCTTGGGTGTAAAGTGTAAAGGGATATTAGTATAATAAAATTATGATTTATTTTAGTAGACATTCAGCTTTTTCTATCAACCTGGATTATAATGCAGATATTCCCCTCAACATAGTTTCCGTTCCTGTTTGCACTGACAGTTAACCCGTGTTCTGTTTTGTCTTCCTCATCCATAGGTTTTCACCTTTGTGCTTGTATCCTACAACATTTCCTGATCACACCTCTCTGAACTAAATCCTAACTAGTCTTGTAGCATCAATGTTCTTCCCATGTCCTAATTCCATTTCTGTTTTTGTATTTATTTTTCAGTTGATGGTAAATGTAATAATAGTTTAATTAAGTGACCATCAAATTAAAATTTCAGATCAGGCTCTCGTAGCCCACCTAAGTCAGCAAGTGGTTCCCCACAGTCGAGGCGCTCTGCTGCATCTAGGAAATCTTCCAATGCTTCAAATGCATCCCGCAGCAAATCAAATTCCCCGGCTGCTTCAAACAGATCTCGTTCAGGCTCCGCTCAGAGCAATAAGTCGGCTTCGTCTAACGCCTCTGGAAGCCCTAAACGAGCTTCCAAATCAAGGTCTCGGAGTGGTTCTAGGAGGTCAAAATCAGGCTCCGCCAGCCCGAGATCCCGCTCAGGCAGCGCCAAGTCTCGGTCTCATAGCCCAACAGGGCCGCAAAGTCCTAAATCAGGTTCCGCTAGCCCAAAATCTCGCTCTCAAAGCCCTAAATCTGGATCACAGAGTCCAAAGTCCCAGGCTAAGTCCCGCTCAAGGTCAAAGTCGGGGAGTGGTAGCCCTAAGAGCAGAAAATCAAGGTCAAGGTCGGGCAGTGCGTCTTCAAGGTCAAAGAGTCCTGTTGCTCGACCGGATGTGCAGGACAGCAGATCGAATTCCCCGAATCTCATGATTGATGATGACCAAGCCAAAGCAAAGAGTAGATCCAGGTAACTTTGATTATTTATTTTGGCTTAAAATTAATAGCGATCGGCATTATTCGTTTTTCTATGAGTGCGAGTGGGATTCCAATAGCCAGCCGAACGCTATTAAGAAGCCGGGAATACTTTCATAGCATGCTACTTAAATGGTGTTTGGCAATAATCATCATCACGTTTTCTTCCATTTTTTAGGTCAGGATCAAGGCATTCAAGGTCAAAGTCTAGAAGTAAATCCAAGTCAAAGAGCAGATCCCGTTCCCGCTCCAAAAGCTCTAATGCATCTGAAACTAATATCGGTAAGCAGACTTGGAGGTGCCTGTTGTTTCCCGTTTATTTTGTATGTCGCTGGAACGGTAAAATTTTCAGCATTTCTTAAACACGTAACGTGTAGAGAAATGTTAGGTTAGGTTAAGTTTGAATTATAAAATCCTGAAATGTGTAGTTTATTAAGAAAATACAATTGTCATGTAGTTTATTTAGAAAGTGTCTTGTGATTATGACACAGTATGACTAAAACTAATTTTGGCCGACAATGACGAGAGCCAAGAAAGTCGATAGTAGACATTTTGCTATCGACTTTCTCTGATGTTGATGAACTGATGTTGTTATAAAATGTCAGGGTGGTAGTGATTACTTTATTCTTAAAATAACTTATTATTGTTGGTGGGTTTTCGACTCTTCCTTATTGGCGCTGGTTAGAATTATCATACATTTCTGGCCAATCAATTTTATAAGTTTTGTATATTTTCCCCAAGATATAACCAATAAACTAGTTGACTTGTGTACACTGGAAGGCTTTGTGTTATAGGAAACTGGTGTGTCCAAATTACTTACATTGGTTAGTTTAGGCAGTAAATTTAATGTGCTTAGAGTCTTAGACTCTGGCCTGACTAACGTCTTTTTTTAACGGGTAATTTCATTAGAGAAAGAAGTCGGTTTATATAGGATTAGCCACTGCATGAGTGGATACCCACTAAAACCCCCTCGGTGCTTTATTTACCTAGACACATTTGGGCAGCTCTGGGACCTTCAAATGTATGTGCGTATGACTGCTGCCCACGCAATTTGCCGCAGCTCATCACCGGCCTTGTAGCCATATCTGCCCTGTGCAGTGCCATGGGACCACACCACGACGCTACTTTCCAAGAGTCGCTTTGCGAGAGAGATCCTCTATCTCCGACTACTCGCAAGACCTTACTAACGGCCTATCACACCTCTGTAACACTGTTTTTAGGAGCCGACAAGAAGAAGCGCGCGGTAATATCTGATTCAGACAGCGACGGAGGCAAGGATGCTCCCAAACGCAAGGGCTCTGAAAGTGGCTCCGACACCAGCGGCAAGCCCAAGCGGAAGACTAAGAAGCTGGTGGACTCTGATGATGATGGGGACGAGGACAAGGAGAAGACTGACAATGGTGAAGATTCTATTTGTTTTTATTTTTTCTTGGCTGGCATTTGTTTCGGGAAACTCATTATATTTTACGAAATAAATGTCCAAACAGGGGGTTTGGAGTAACTTGTTGTACACTCGGTCAACCTTCTCAAACGTGTTAGCGTCCATGTTATTGATATAAAAAAACGCAAACGCATTCGAGACGTTTGTTGCATTAGCATAGCAACATACTCTGATGACTTTGGTTTATTTTTTTAAGATTAATCGTTTATATTCAACGTTTTCGCGCGTCATTAGAGTGATCGGGGTTTGTCATACTGAGTTATACCAATGATAAGAAAAGCTGAAAACAGTGCATCACAGTGTTATTTCTAACATTGTGATTGTGTTTTATTGATAGCATTGAAATGATTATCAGTTATCATTGTCACCTTGCCATTAGACTTACAAACCAAGACGCTAAAAAGGTTCTAAATTTAAATGTCCACGTGATCATTCCAGTTACTGCGGACGCTCTATTCGGTGACGCGTCGGATATCAGCACCGAAGACGAAGCTGACAAACGGTCTGGGCGGTCGAGGTCAAGGTCTCGGTCTAGGTCAAGGTCACGCAGCCGGAGCGGTGGGCGGTCGGATGACGACCGACGTGACGGGGCTGAAGCTCGACGAGGTAGTGGCGATGAGGTTAGTATGTCGAAGGTCAATGTCATGTTGAGCTGAGTCAGCTCGCAGCCTGTTGTCGCAAAACAATGTATAATATACCTGTACTATGTGGTAATGCCGTGTATTTTTATTTTATATAAATCTTTTTTTTTTACTTGTATTTATCAACTTTCTTCATTTCTTAGAACTCATTTATCTCCCTTCCATCGGGAACCTTTTTTTCGGTGTTACAATTATCTTATTTGCTTCACTGAGAGGGTTCTAACTACATATAATGCATACCAAAAACCGCTGGTATAGCCGCAAAATCACGCTTCAAAACAGGCAGCATTTTTAGATTTATAATATTAGGATGGATTATTTCCAGGAACCTCGTGATAAACCCGAAGAGGAAGAGGTGGAGATACCCGAGACGCGTATTGACGTAGACATGCCCAAGATCTGGACTGAGTTGGGCAAGGAGCTGCATTTCGTGAAGCTACCCAACTTCTTGTCCGTGGAGACGAGGCCGTACGACCCGGCGACGTACGAAGATGAAATAGATGAGGAGGAAACGCTGGACGAGGAAGGTCGATACAGGTAGATGCTTTACATGTTCACTAATTAAAGTAAATTCCTTAGGTTCCGTACCCTGAAGGTGTCAAAGGGGAATTACAAGCCTCTCTCAGCGGACTGTATCTCATGAAAAGCGATCGGATTTCCCGGTGCAACACGGGGTGAATGGCCTCAAACAATATGCTAATATAGATATGTCCCGGGATTACGGGATCATGATTTTATTTAATTGAACGATATCAATCGAAACTTCAGGCCAAGGTTTGGAATAAATGTTTAACTTACATTATTGAAAAAATAACATTTATATATTTTTCTTCAAAACTTATCTTGACAGAATAATGAGATTAATGAGTAATATTTTATTTTATTGGCTGTAAAATGTAAAAACGTCGGCAATGTACAATTCTCGGTGTATATTTAATATCCATTGGCATATTAAAATACTTATAACACTTTAACAGCATTTTATACGAACGCCGTCACGGGATTAGAGTCGCATCCGTATTAAGAATACGACTCGATATCCCTCGAATTGCATCCGAAAATCCTTAAAACTTTCACAGTGTATATTTAAAATTATTACCGCTATTATAACAAAGAATAAAAGAAAATTGGCGTTCTTATGCTCGACTTTAACGATCGCGGTCTGCATCTCTTAAACCGAAACAAGGAAAGAAAAATAATGTAACCATTGGTCATCTGTTCGAACCATCAGGTGTAACCACGGAAGGTTACACACTCATAACTATTCGAACATAAAAAAAAACTAATTATAGCTAAGGAATTGGTTTTCTTAAAACATTTAACTTTCTTGGATTGTCAATATTGTCATCAATAAAACAAGTCTTTAAGTAAAATCACTTTAAACACTTCGAAAACTATTCGGAAAAAATACATTTCTAACTTAAGAATTTCGGAAATATTAAACAGTTGGGAGTGAAAATTCGACCTTGTGTAAGGTTAACCCATCATTTTATCGACTTTTACTTCATCGATTATATCACATCATCAATATATATATATTTTATGCTGGAACCATGATGTTTCCAGGATATCTTAGATATTCATTAGTTTATTAAAATTTATGTACCTGTCTTTAAATATAGAATGTCTTTCCAGATTAAAACTGAAGGTAGAGAACACGATGCGTTGGCGCACGAACTTCGACAAAGAGGGCAATGCTATTAAGGAGTCGAACGCGCGTATGGTCAAGTGGTCAGACGGCAGCATGTCGCTACATCTAGGAGCTGAGATATTCGACGTGTACAAACAACCACTTCACGTGAGTTTACTATAATAGCATGGCGAACAGGAATGACATGTCACGTTGTAAAGAATTTCGTTACAAAGTGACCCCGCAAAGTATATGATAATAAATATTTTTATGTTCTAAACATTTATTAATTATTACTGTTACTCGATATAATGAAAATGCCAGTGCAGGCAAGTAACTTGTTAGCAGAAAAATCAACGAAAGTAAAAGAGAGGTTAGCCTTTGTTCACTTAAGAGGTAGTGTTCCACGATCTGGATCTCAAAGCCTATGTGTCAGTTTTAACGTGAAAACACGATTAGAAACAAAATCCCCGATAGTTTTATTTTTCAAACATAGAATAGCGTTATTTAGAATGTTTTTGGTTGAATCTTCGAAACCCTACGACCTTTGACTATGAGTTTTTGATTAAATAGATGAGTATTAATAACATCTTAAACCTGGTAAACCAATTTTTCAAAATAAATGTGTGTTTTTAAGGTAATCAACAATAATTTGGATTTGACGCTTCCATCAAAGCGCGCGAAGTATTCCCATTTCACGTTCTTCGCGCGGGAGCACATAACATCCCTTTTTATTCTTCTCTCGGCGTGTCATCACAAATGTGGCCTCTTTCTAAATTGTAAGCTTGTAGAAAAATTAGCTGCAGTAAAATGCAGATAAGAAATAAATCCTGACACCTGTCATCGCAGTACCTACTAGCGCCCCGCTCTCGCTACGGTAAATTATACATATAAACCTTCTTCTTGATTCACTCTATCTATTTAAAAAAACCGCATCAAAATCCGTTGCGTGGTTTTAATTATCTAAGCAGACATAAGGACAGACAGCGGGAAGCGACTTTGTTTTATACTATGTAGTGATACTTGGGTAAAAGGTTACAATTTTCACTGGAATAATAGATGCTAGGGACCCAGTTCTCGTGACTTTGAGATGTTTTTTTTTGCGATATGAACTATCAACTGCATACAGTTTTTTGAGATTTATTTGTATGAAAAATCATCTCGGAGTCACGAGAATTGGGTCCCTAGATTGACTTCTTATCTTACTTTAACTGTACACAACGGTAATACGGCCTTTAAGGTAATATAGCCTCGTGTTCCAAATTCGCCAATCGTATCTTAACATGCTTCATTATGTAACAGTTGCATAACATGCTATTTTATTATGATTCCAGGGCGACCACAACCACTTGTTCGTCCGTCAAGGAACAGGTCTCCAGGGCCAGGCTGTGTTCCGCACCAAGCTCTCCTTCAGGCCGCACTCCACAGAGTCCTTCACGCACAGGAAGATGACGCTGTCCCTCGCTGACCGCTCCACAAAGACCAGCTCCATCAAGATCCTGTCGCAGGTCGGCGCTGACCCGGACGCTGACCGCAAATACCAGTTGAAGGTAAGACTGTTCTACCATCGTCGCCCGCCGAAGTCCAAAATCCAATCAAAATCACCTTAACGAAACCTTAATGAAAATAACTTTTTCCTCCTAAGGTCGTCGTACGAAAATTTTTACATAATAAGTTCATTAGAATAAAGACCTATTGCAAAAGAAATAAAATAGATCTACTGTTGTTTTTATGAGGGACAATCAAACAATAAAATTTACTAAATTACATAATAATAATCCAAAAAAAAAAAAAAATAATAATAAAAAAATAATAATATATATATATTCAAACTCAAACTCAAACTCAAACTCATAACATTTATTTGACAAGTACACACTGCAACACAATATACAAAGTGCAAAAAGAAAACAAGATTAGAGAAAAACGTTGCGCTGTAGTGTGAAGTCAAATAGGACTCGGCTCAGCATGTGCTGCAGCAGGAGCCGCAGCGCTGGTTTTCAGCTGAACCCCGGTGATTACCTATTCGTAGCTGAACGCGAACGCGTGACGAGAGAACAATACTATGTATAAATAAATATAGCGTATATAATGTATGTGTAAGAAAAATAAATAAATATAGCTACTAACATTGTGATAAACAAAATAACATGTGATGAAAAAGTATAAATTAATAAAAACAAATTACGGCACTATCGCAAATAAGTTGGGACAACTCGGCCACCACCAGTTGGTAAAAGATTTTGGTGTTCTAAAAGGTACTTCCGTAGAATAGTTTTAAAAGAATTTAGGGACCATATGTATGTTAATATTCCATTGGCGAATTTCTTTATACTACACTTTGTTGGTAAGTGTATAATTGCTACGTAATTCAAAATTCAAATTCACACATTTATTCAGTAAATTGGCCACATGAGGGCTCTTTTACACGTTGGTAATATGCAATGAATCTACTAGCGCTTCGGACAAGACCATCAATGCGGAGGAGAAGCGCCGCTAGAAACTCCAGCAGAAGGTATTTTTTTTCAATTAAATTAAAAGTAAGTTACATTACAAAGTAATAAAGTACTAAATATTAATTAATAATACTAGTCCAATAGTAGTTTATTCACCAAGGGGAGTAAGGCATGGATTACTAATCAAGTGTGCATTTGCGGCCCGACGACATAAAGCGGAGGTAAACAACACGAGTTAAGTAATCTGTACTTACCCTCGAGCGATATATACTGCTATAAATTAATGGCACTCGACTTGCTAAAAGAGATTGCCAACATTAAAACTCGACTTTTTTCAATGTGGTGTTCCACAGATAATGCTAAGAACTGCCATTAGTTTTCAAACTTGATAGGCCATACTGCCAGATTGTACCGACTTTTAATATAAAATTTAATATAAATAATTGCAAATGTCTGAAATAATAGTAAAATATAAATACTGGGTGATTTTGGAGTCATGATCCGGAATGGCCAAAAGTGAATAAGATGGTCATACTGAACAACTTTTCCGATGGGACCAACCACGAATTCGCCAAAAAAAAAATCAGCTGTTTCATACATTAACGGTGAAATAATTGAGAGTTAATGTATGGAGCAGCTGGTTTTTTTTTTGGCGATGTCGTGGTTGGTCCCATCGGAAAGGTTGTTCAGTATGACCATCTTATTCACTTTTGGCCATTCCAGATCATGACCTCAAAATCACCCAGTATAAATGCAGATAAATGTTCCGTGTAAGTTTTATATACAGTATGATTGGTTTGTAGCCAAGTTTTGAACGTAGGAAATAAACCTTGGCTGATTTTTCACCTTATTAGACTGAAATGATGTATTAGTGGGTTCTATATTTTAAAACTAAACCCATTACTCCTTTGGGAGGTAAATAGGCTATAATTGCCCTATAAGTCCTTTTTGAGCATGTGTGATAAAAAAGTAACTAATTGGAAAAACAGTTTTAGCGGTGGCCACCATCTTATACATTACCCACCCGCTAAGCAACAGTGTTCGCGTTGTTGTGTTCCGGTGTGGGGATAAGACAACCGGTGAAATTACTAGCATAGGGGCATTCCATCTTAGTCCTCAGGGTTGGCAACGCATTTGAGGTCTTGAGAATTCAAATGTCTATGGGTTTCAGATTCCAGTCACCATCAGGTGGCCTGAGTGCTCGTGTGCCTGTCGTTAACATAAACAGGTCCTCGCAAGCGTGTGGTGTGTGTGGGTTGTAGAAAGAGGAGATGGAGCTGCGCGCGGCGATGCGGTCGCGCGCGCCGGCGCGGGCCAAGCGGCGCGGCGGCGGCGCGCGCCGCGACGACTCCGAGGACGAGGGCGGCGTGTCGCTGCAGGCCATCAAGAACAAGTACAAGCCTGGCCAGAAGGGTACGCCGCGCCTGCATTACTACGATAGACCGCTATCGCGGGACCACACACGAATCTGTTATACAACAGATTGTCTGTTTAGTCAAAAGGAATATGATGACACGCTAGCAGAGTTATACATTCTGCTTTTCACTTCGATTACGAGGAAATAAAAGAGTAATAATTAAAAAAAAAACTTTTTTTTGAATTTACGCGGCAATGTATGGTGTCATTCTATGGAGCTTGCTAACTATGTAAACAAGCCGCCATACTAAAATTGACATTAGATGACAATTTCAATATATTGTTTGTTTACATAGTTAGCAAGTTCCATAGAATTACAGTATATGATCAATAAGTTCTTTTGCATTTTTAACCATTAGTGTGTTAGGCGTGAGAATTATTTCCTCTTCACTTGACAACATTTTAACAAAAATCCGTAACACATTAAGTTTTGCGAAGACTTGGTGCAAAACGAGACAACAACCTCTTCCCGCCACTGTATTTCTTTTAAACTTTTTTTTAATTTGGCGCTTGATTCGGTTACTGCCAAGTGATGTGTTGATTTTGTATGGTTTTTCGTTAATAATGCTTGTTTTTAATAGTTAAAAATTTATTGTGTGTTAGATGCAACATTGTAGGCAAATAAATTAAAGTCAATGTATTCAAATAACAAGTTTATTTAGTGCAGTCACCTCGTCTGTCTGGCTGAAGGGCATAATTGTCTTAGCCTAGATGACGACAACACTTTATGCACTATGCATTATGCAGCCTATACCCAGCATAAAGGACTCTACGAGCATGAGAAGTGAAAATGTAATTGAGTATGGGTTTGCAGCGACGGCCGGCGCGGCGATATACTCGTCGGAGTCGGACGGGTCGGACGTGGAGACGCGGCGCGCGCGCCGGCTCGACAAGGCCAAGGCGCTGCAGGACTCCGACTCCGACGCCGGCGACGCCGCGCCCGCGCCGCGCACGCCGCCGCGCAGCGCCAGCAACAGCGCCAGCGCCAGCGCCAGCGGGAGCGGGACCGATTAAACACACCTACGCGGGAACTGCACCTTGACAGTGACGGGTGACAGGTGACATTTTTAGTGACGTGTGAACTGACCCTATTTCACCACCTTAACAATGACAGGTGACAAGTGACATTTCAGTGACGTGTGAACTGCCCCCTATTTCACTACCTTAACAGTGACAGGTGACATTTCAGTGACGTTTGAACAGCACCCTATTTCACCCCCTTGACAGTGACAGGTGACAGGTGACATATCAGTGACGTGTGAACTGCCCGCTATTTCACCCCCTTGACAGTGACAGGTGACAGGTGACATATCAGTGACGTGTGAACCGCCCCTATTTCACTACCTTGACAATGACAGGTGACATGTGACATTTCAAAGACGTGAGAACTGCCCCCTATTTCACCCCCTTCACAGTGACAACCCGCTTTTTTTCTGTATCTACAAATATTTCAGGATTTTTATAAAACTAACCTAACCTAACCTATAGGGTTCTACACGATAGTCCTGAAATAAATCCCGAATTATTTACAGTTTCGGAAAAAAACGCGGGTTGACAAATGATATGTTTGTGAAATGAATCATTTGTCAGACATTGGTTATGAAATGGTAGGATCCCGTGTGAACTGTAATTGTGCTAAAAGGTTTCATGGGGGAGCCTTTCGTTTCGCCATAAAGTTTTAGCCTGATTAATTTCCCAAGCATATGATTTGACCTGTAAATATTTCAGAACCATTGTGTAGAACCCTATAGGTTAGGCCGGCATACCTGTAAGTTTTAAAACAAAGCTGTATGTAAGACTGAGATGCAGATATTTGCCACTCACTCTTATCCATAGTTGCGTCTCAAATTTACAGGAATATGTTACAGGTGTAATGCCGACCTTAGGTTAGGTTAGTTTTAAAAAAATCCGGAAATATTTACAGTTTCAGAAAAAAACCAGTTTGTTCAAATGTTTGGGAAATGAATCAGTTTGGCAAAAACTTTTAACGAAACAAAGGTAACCCGTTTCATGGTTAGATTCAGTTGAGAGCTTTTATTAACTTAGCATGATGTGAAATTGAAAAGTGTAATTTTAATATTATAAACGCTTTATATGCCTATACGCAAAGTAAATAGCGTTTTTTAACTTTATTATTTTGGTTTTAAATATTATATTGTAACGCTGGTGAATTAAGGTGTCTTATTTTCAATCGTGATTTCAGCGCTTTAAAAGCGTTAACAGCAGGCTGTATATTTTTTTATAATTTCAATAGTTCTGTCACATACTAGATTATCAAGTGTTATTTTCAGACGCCTGAGATATGATTTCAGTTTATTCAGCGAAAAAACCCATTATTAGGTGTTTAAATAACCCCTTATGGGCCACATTTCAGTGTATAGAGGATTTCACAGTAAAAGTGAAAGAGATAACATGATTACAAAGAGACGGCACCTCCCAGAAGCATGCAAGATCGAACTAGGAACATTTCTCATTGCAGAAGTCGTCATCTTTGGTGTAACAGGTCGTTATAAAATCGTAACTGTTGCCGTCTAATGGATAAGGGCTACCATACCACCAACAGTATTATTATTATGGAATAGAGGCACAGGGCGTTGATTCATTTTTAAACAACTCGTTCTATGAGGAATTATGAACCAGCTTTTCCACAGCTGAGACAAGACGAGAATAGGCAAGACGAGACGGAATTAGAAAAGGCGAGACTAGACGATAATTACATCGCCGCCCATTTCCACTTAGTGGTAGGCACCATCTTTGCCTTTGAGCACGCGGGACTCTTTAAGCTTGCTAGTTAATAATTCATCGTCAACTTTATGATCGAGTTGCTATCGATATAAGACTTCATAAAATATTAATTTGGAGCAGTAAGCACCAATCATAAGGCACTGGTCCCACCGCTGACGATGAGCGAGAAGCGATTAACCTTTTCAACGCTATGTCAAATACAAAACCAGAGCGAATGTCAACTTTGCCTCAGAGATACTCAGGTCTATTTTGCGTTGTCAACCATGACGGAAATATCCGTGAATGGGGTTGAAAAGGTTAAAGCTAGACACTAGAAATGAGTCGGCGAGCAGCGAGAAGCGAGTGTTTTAGTTAATAGAGAGAGTTCTCGCCGGCAATGTGAACAGCCAGCGATCAACTATATTATAATATCTGTGTCTCTTTTACGGGTGTCTGTCATATCATCGAAACACCTTTCATTAAATGTATCATTTCATCGAATTTCATTTCATCGAACGCTATTTTATGCTGAAACTATAATGTTTTCAGGGTATCTTAAACATCTAACCTAATCTTTCCTACGTATTTAATGTTTAAGATACCCTGGTTTCAGCAGAAAATAGCGTTTGATGAAATGAAATTCGATGGAATGATACATTCGATGAAGTGATGAGTTACCCTCTTTTACTAACACGGAATCTATATCTTTTGTTCGTTTCTTGGGAGAGAAAATCGCCAATAGCTAATTGTTTTTTCGCCCTTGGTGGGACCAGTGCCTAAATAATGGTTCGATAAAGAATAATAAAAAGAAACCATTTCCGAGCATATTCATTTAATTGTTATCGGGGATATAGAAAAGGGTTATCCAATGCTTACTATTAGTATGAAATATGTGTAGTCTCTGACCTAACTCCTGTAGCAAATGCAACCTTATTACTAACAGGATAGGATTGAATCTGCTTTGGCTATTGAATTCGAGATAATTGACTAATGCGCTCAAGCAATAGGGGCTCTAATTCTACTTTAACCCTCTGCAACTGTGGTGACTTTTTTAGAAACATTTCTACTGAGGTAGAGTCTGTCAGACGTCGTTTTTGATAAAACATAGAAAAAATACTAATGGGTTAATGATATTATTAAGTGTATAGCATGATTATTTAATTTTCATGTGGAATTTATAATTAGCATGTATATGGACTTCTAAAAAAAAAAAAATACATTAACATGAACAAGGTAAAAAAATCTGGACTTTTTAACATAGGTTAGTTTATAATGCCCCGAGTCTTTAGGAGAGGTTGTTGAGCGATACAGACCTATTTCACCCTATAAAGCGATTTTTTTGGCGGTGTCTGATAGAAGCCACGTCAGTCGCAGAGGGTTATAATACGCTGTTGCTTTTTTTACAATATGTTTTGTATTGACAGCAATGGCGGTCAAGTTAAAAATGATACGATATCATGTCATAAGCAATATATTTTTACCGAGTATAATACTTTACAGTCGCGAACGTTAATTTAGGACCCATTTGAAAAAAAATATGCTTGACGTCGTCAATGTCATTACTGTCTTCTTTTTTATTAATGGCGGTCCACCGCGATATACGCAGTAATTTCGCCAATGTCTACTTACTACTCACTTGAGTAGAGTAAAGTAGTAAACAGAATAAATCAAAATCAAAAGCCGGACATCTTTCAATCGGCCATCTTCACTTCCCGAAGGTTACCGGAAGACCCATTGCTGTCATTAGAGATTCAAAGTCATTTCAACTTACAACAAACTGTAGATGTAGACTGATGTAGAATGTCAAATTGACTTTGGACCTAAGACGGGTCCTAAATGAATGTTCGTGACTGTACGTGATAGGTGTTAAACCTTAACCTTATCTGTAAACCTTAGTCGTTTAATGTGTCCGAACTATTGAATTATTTAAAAACTTCCTTCTAATCGTTTGTATTTTCAATTCATTATTATTGTTTGGCATCAAGGCACATTATAATTGTCATTATTTATTGATCAAACGCTACTGTAATACATGTTTTACAAATTTTCCAAAGGCTATTTCAGGTACTTTAAAACTCAAGAAAGTTAAATAGATACGAAGATAAGATATTGTATTCCGAATGTGTTCGTATTGTGCGTGGTGTAAATAATTGATGAATATAGTGACTTATGATTATGTCTTTCTTTTATTATTTCTTTACTAATCACGGGAATATGGGTGTCCCGGACCTCTGGAAGGCGTACATGGAGCCGAAGCCAACACGCAGTGGCCCTTTATACAACTTTAATTTAGTGAATGATGGGACACGACCGGCGATTGTCCCTGAGTTCACAACTTAGTATGCTGCCATGGACAACCCCCGGTTAGTGTAGAACTATTTTAGAAGGATGGGAACATTAATAATAGGTTACATTAATGAAATGATATGGATTGGTGAACTAGGTTATTGATGAAACTATGGCGTCAGCCTGGCCAATGCTTAATTCTGAAACTCGCCTCTCAAAATAGCCGTAAATAAATAGCAGCAGAGAGGCAACAGAACCAGAGGGGCTAAGGGTCGAGAGGTGCTTCTGGACTTTAAACGACCATAAGGTGCCCAATCGCCACTTATACAACACATCCGTCCTTCGAGCAAATAGCTTTTGCGACTCCGGCCTCTGTGCGGCTAAAGGCAAGCCAGAGGTGAGGGTTCGTTAACTCTGCACTCACACCTTTCATACACATGTCACTCTTCACATGATCCATCCAAACCTTTTTCCGTCTTCCTCTACCCTTGTATCCATCCACATTCATACTCATCACTCTTCTATTTATGTTTCCTTCATCCCTCCCCATTACATATATCCATACCACGCCAATCTCAGAGCTTAGAATACTAGAGAGAGGACAAGCTGCCGGCGGCCGCGTCGCAGTTGCTAGCTCAATGTGCATACTCTGCCGTTAGTTCACCCTCCGTTTAACGCGTGCTGATCACAGGATGCTCGTCTATTGTGCAATAGAAGCGTCGGTATACAAGTGTGCATTGTCGGATTTAGAAGTCTATAGGCCTCGGGGCAACAAAGAAGAAGCCCCCTGTCCCCAAATTATATTGCAAATAAAATAGCCATTTTTTTCAGTCGAGTTTTCCAATAAATAATTTATTGTTATAAAGTGATACCAACTATACATAAATTATTCTATTAGGTATTTAACAAACATATAAATATAATCTGAAACAAGAATTATCCGAAATTAAATTTTAGCGTGAACGTACGGAACCTTCTGAGATTTTTTCGCCGGAAGTTCGTTGGTGCTTTCGCGGAAATCCCGTTTCCGAAGTAAATTCAAGGAAAAGTTGTTTACTACCAGTCTGAATTTGTTTTTTTTTCAAGGTCTCTATTGTGGGGGTCCTTCTTTTGTGGAGGTCCCGGTTGCCCTCCACTGAATCCGGCCCTGCAAGTGTGTGTGCTTTAGTGCTTTGTCATGTCAATTACGTGTGCTTTGTGTGGGTTAGTGAACTTGCGACAGGCGTGCTCAGTACAAATCCGCCGGTATGTCCGATCTACAATTCATACATCTGTGACGCCAATCTATTGCTCCTCAACTTTTCTATTGGTGTTATTCGTTAAGCTTCCTATAATATATTCATTCCTTATCTTATACATTCATCGTAGCATCCGCATCTCGACCACATGTACTTGGACAAGGTTAAAAGTAATAAAACAACTAAGTTTCAGGTGATTTTGTTTATTACTCTCAAGTAAGTTCTCCCCCTGTACGTTACCCGCCCGACTCCAGTGACCGCCCAGTAGCCGTCGTCGCTCCACGTGACGTTCCTCACTACAAACTGGCAACTGTCGCTTGAAGATCTCTCGTAAAACCTGAAACAAGGAGAACGTTTTTTGTAACTGGGACCGTATGGGGAAATAGAAGATCCAGGTAAACTGTCTCATCAATCATTTTTGGCATAGTTTTTTTGGGTCAAGAGTGAGCTGTTTGCGAAAATTAATTAAAATGCCTTTTTTTAATCTCTGTATCATGGATCATTTTTAGTATGGGAACGCGCCGCCTCAGCCCTCAGTGAGTTAACGGCTTTAAAGTGGTATTGCACTGTAGGTTTAAAAGCCTTTATCTTAATGGCTGTCGAATAAGGGTGTAACTTAATGATAAATGACAAATTGGAAAAATAATGTTCATCCCCAATGTTTAATAAAACAGTCAACAATTGGGAAGTCAAGTGTTCACCAAACGCCATTACTGATACCGTAATAACATAGCTATAAACGCTAAAAGTCATTATAGAACGGTCATTACCATGACAACGCTAATAACAAGAGTTCTTAACACCGTGCCAACACTGCTATGGTTACACTATTATCAGAGAACGTTTATTCAATTTAGTTTGGGTTCCGCAGAAACATGCGCATGATTAGGCTTACCCGTGATGTCTTTGTTTACCTGGATAGATCGAATTTCACTTCATCATCGATTGTATCATTTCATCGAATTTCATTCTATCGAACGCTATTTTCTGCTGAAACCATGATGTTTTCAAATAATCCTAAATATTATTTAGGTTCGTAGGTTAGTCTAATAAGACTTGTCTACCAAAAAAAAAACTCCTGCGGCTAGAAACGCCTTTGGAAATTAATTGATGAAATTAATATTTCTCCGTAATGATAGGTACGTTGGTTAAAAGGTGTTTCGACATTATTATTATTATTTGTTTTTCTTTGTGTGTTACTTATACCCATATGAGTCCAAAGACCAGAAATAAATGATTTTAATTCAATTAATTTACTAGAATTTTGACGACACCTTGGTCCAGTTTGGAGTGACTCTGCGAAGCCAGCGGTCCTGCATCCAAATCCCGGTAAGGACAAATATTTGTGTGATGAGTGCGAATATTTGTTCCTGAGTCGTGGATGTTTTCTATGTATTAAAGTATGTATTTCTCTATATAAGTATGTTTATCGTTGTCTAGTACCCATATTACAAGCCTAGAGCTTAGTTTGGGACTAGGTCAATTTGTGTGAGATTGTGCCCTTATAATATCGACGCTTGAAAGGCGAAATGGGATAAGCGACATTTTTTGTGATATTGAGTTGCATATATCGTTCAAATCAGAAAAATCTGCTGATTTGAACGATATATGTAACTCAATATCACAAAAAATGTCCCATTTCGCCTTTCAAGCGTCGATATGTATATAAGGGTATCTACCCGCTTACCTGTCATAGCTGGTGTTAGGAACGCTAAGTTGGCAGCTAGTCAGGTTCTTCAGGGGGTACGCAAATCCGAGCACGAACATTTCTCCGGGAGACAGCTGCGGTCGGAACAGCGAGAGGGGTACTAACTCTACAAGATTAATTACTATTAAATAATAATAAATAATAATACATGAAAACACAATATAATGGCGACATCTTATCGTACAGGAGGTCTAGCACATGTCAGCGACGTGTTCGTCGCTCGAATCTCCCTTTCTATCTAGCCTGTAACGATGGAGACGCACTGAGCAACAAGCGAGAAAATACAACTTGTGCTAGCCGTACAGCACGAGCGAGATAGACTACCCGTCATCGTCTAATTAGAATGGTCAGAAAAAGGCAGAGGCCCTAGCCAAGATGCGTTCGTTCACTAGCGTTTCTATTCATTTTGTTTTTAAACCAATCGCGTTCTTTTTTCGTATGACGCGATCAACCAGTAACGGTTTGAATTGATAAGGAATAGAAACGCTAGTCCAGTCTCAGGTAGTCCATCTCGCGGGCTAACATAACTTGCGCGCCGTCTTGAGCTAGCAGTGCAGGTAGACCTTTCAAGGAGGTCAAAGGTAGGCGGAGGTGGTCAAAGATATGAATTCGCTTTTGCACCTTATTTCAATGTGATAAGGTGCAAAAGCGTATACATTTGATCTCGATTGTAGTCGAACTCATAAGTAGTTGTACGTTTTAGTACTTTGTCGCAATAACTACTAAAATGTACCATATTGACCACTTTATGCACGAGAATGGCATCCCACACATTGAGTGATAGAAAAGAGAAACGTTAGTAGCGTTTGCGTCTTGGCTCAAGCCCCTTATGCTATAAAAATCTTGAATATTTTTAAGGGCCCTAGGGTCCATTTACGATCAAGTGGCCTGTGTTTCTTTTTGCCTACTTCATGCCAGTAATCGTAAATTCTCTAGAGTTTTATCTATTCACAATGTTTACAGAATCTATCTCAAGCAAAACGAGAAATTCATGAAACTTGATTAGAAGTTTCCAGCCAGCTATAAAAGTAAACAATCAGTAACTTTGATTTAAAATACATTTTTCCACGAATTTTACAGCAATGTACACAAAGTATTGTTACAATTGTATTTTGGAATGATACATTATAAAAATATCTTTTTTTGCAAATATCTTTGGTAAAATTAGCTAAAAAAAACATTAAAATCAAAAATCTCAGGTAGTCGCACTAATTAAAGGGATATTTAATATAATTATCCGTGATGGTAATTTCAATTTTGAACCGCTACAAAACAACGCCTTGAGGCGCGATTTAATGTAATTTTCTTTAATATCTTTCAAATGGACAAAGTATGAAAAAATTACCGGTAGTTTTATAGAGGATAACTTACTGGATGTTTTGTATATTTTTGCTAAAGTAAACAGGTAAAAATATCGGATGAGAATAAAAAATACCAGTGAGTTAACCTCTATAAATATTTTACCATTATTTCAGAGACATTTGCAAGAAGGGTCCACGGAAAGAACATGTGTGAACATGGACAAGGTCGAATGATGGACACATGACTCTTATTTTACAGACAATAAAGGTTATTCATTTGTTTTGCAATAATCAATTTATAACCTTATGATCTTTGAATTATGAGTAAAGCGTCCATTATTGGTGCCTGTCAGCTTAAAGTGTCCAACACTGGTGCGATCACCCTAGTCACTTTTTTTTTAATGGAGTTCTGAATCTCAAAATTTAGAGGACGAAATGAACATACCACTCAGTTTAGGATATAAATCTTCATATTTCTTGTATTTTTTCACTCTTAAAAAAACCTGTACTTACACGAAAATGATGTACAAAATGTCATGGTTCCTAACTTTCAAATCGCGATATCTCAAAAAGTTACTAATGTGACTAGACATGTTCATTCCGTGGACCCTTCATATTCATTTTGAAATTCGATACAATCTGGCAGTATGGCCTGTCAATTTCTAGATGCAGTTCTTAGCATCATCTGTGGAAGACTGTATTGAAAAATATGACAATCTCTTTTAGCCACTCAAATGCCATACATTTGTATGATTGTTGTTTTCATAAATAGTCAAATTTTATTTATCCTCGTAAATGTGATGAACATAGCGTGTATCACGGACAGAACGTAGTCGGGCTTCTAATACTCTAGTTAGTAATCCTCTTCTTTAAATGACCTTTGACGCACGCACAATGTACAGTCGAAGTCATAAATATGTTTACACTTTAGTACCTTGTCACTTTCATTCACTGAGACAATTACATATATTATATATGAAATTGTCTCAGTGAATGAAAGTGACAAGGTACTAAAGTGTTAACATGTTTATGACGTCGACTGTACTACAATTTATCTGTGCAACACGTTAACCGACTCCGTAGGCCTTAAGATACAGGACTCTCAGATAATAGAGAAAATGCATGAAAATCACACGAATTAGGAAAAAAAAATCGCAATACACGAAGTTTTGAAACGTTTATTCAGATTTTATATGGAATCAAAACTTGTTAAACATTTAAAACTTCTTTTGATGTTATATTGTTTTGTTCGGCATCCTCATTTAATTTACGTATCATTTAATTTACGTATCATTGTAAATTATGAAATAAATGCAAAGTTTCTTTATTAGGTTAGGTTAGGTGTCTATTTTAAACATGAAACAACAGCTGTGACATCATTCCTGTCAATTTTTATAGTGTTTTTTTTTTTAACTTAGACGAAAGACTTTTAAAGCTTCATACCTCATGAAAAAATTACACGACAATTATTATTTCCTCTCTTTCGTAGCACTTTCCAGAGAGCGTAAGAAAAAAAATGCATATTCCCTTTATAACCGCATGATTTGTTTAAATTGCTGTGTCCTACAGGGTCCACGATTCCTGTTTTAGCCCTAAGGTAACATCCGTAATACACATTGTGGAAAAGCAATAAAGAATCGAGTATTGAGAAATAAATTGATTAAATCTATTATTAACTAGCGGCCCGCCAGCGGCTTCGCCCCGCTGCAAACTTCCGACTTTCCCGGTGGATTTTTCAGTTTTTTTCTTTCATAAGAACCTTCTCCTGACAGTAAAAAACACAATAAAAAAAGAATTAGCGAAATCGGACCAGCTGCTCTCGAGATTTGCGCTTAGCAAAAAATTCAGCGATTAAATTTTACTATATAGCATAGTAGATAGAAGATATTAACTTACCAGTAATATCAATGGTTATGACTTGAAACCATTCAATCCTTTCGCCATTTTCAGTAGCAAACAGACTCAGCACCCAGTTCCCGTAGTCGTCTTCTCCCAGAGGGCCAATAACAATTTCATTCTTCTCAGCACCGAATACATCGTTCGTTTTATCATCTATTATGTGACCAGCACTATTTAAATTTACCTGTTTGTAGTTTTCCTTTGGCCACACAAAGTATTTATCGTCATTGTTAGTGTATTTTACTATTATTTCGTTTTCTTCGTATCTTGGTATAGGTGGGTTGATGTCCAGTTGTATGACGTCACCATTCGGCTTGTATAAGTAGTATTGTGCGTTTGTTTTGTGTCTGATCGGTGCCGAGATGGTAAGTATTTCGTTCAGTTTACAAGGGATGTACAGTGCTGGTAACTCTTCCTTAAATTTTGCTGAAAAGATAACATACTTATCATCACGCCTTCATTCCCAGAGTGGGGTAGGCAGAGCTACAGAAATACGAACAACTCTAAAAAGACTTGTTGATAATTCTGTAACCACATTTTGCACAAGTAGGCTTATATTTATTATTTGTATTGTGCAAAGAAATAAATACAAGGTAATAAAGTAATTAATAGTAACTATTAATACTAGCTAGTAACTGTTAATATTAAATTAAAAATAATGACTAAGAGAACAAGGCAACGAGGTCTTCTGTTAACTAATATATATAACTATTGGTATGGAGATAGCTTAAACCCCGGGGACCGGCATAGCCACGTAACGCCCAGAAGCCTTTTAACAGGCTTTCTGTCAAACTTATTTTAAACTTCATATAACAAATACCTATGTTCCAATTTCAATTAACTATTTTTTTCCAGCGGGCCTTACGAGGAGATGGGTGAATTGCAAAAATATTGTAAGTACATAGTTAAAGGCCAAATTGATGTCATAGTTTATAAAAAACCAATTATTTTTCCTTTGTGTAACGAAAATTAGTCATACAATCGTATCGTTAATTTTCGTTACAATGAACGTTTCGTTACGGAAAAATAATGTTTCAATTAAACATTGACAACAATTAGGCCTTTACCTATATGGGTACAATATTTTGCATGTCACCCATATGGTACTTTTATAAAAAACGAATTGGGCCATTTCAATATTATCATTATTGACCCGAAAAATTGGCTAGTTAATGAAGGAATAGTAATAAAATACTTCTACTAGGACGGAGGCGCTACAACCACTAGTGCTTCATAAAAAAACATATCTGAATCACCTTTACGAGTGTATGTATATTTCTAATTGAACTGTCATAAAACGACTAATCGTTCATGGTCCTAGAGGATATCCTTGTCTGCCTTGTCTTTGCAGAAGGAAGGATTTCATTTTCACAAAGTTTTACGTGTTTTTCGTCACTGTCGTTGTTGGAATTATTCACGCCAGTTTTGAACCAGTTCCAATACTTGGCAAGCCAGTTTGGAGCAGACCCTTTCAGGTTCTGAACTCCTGCTGATCGGATGACTGAACACCCCCATCTGAATGATTGGCAAATGAGACCAGCTTGACGAAGTGGATTCCTTGGGCTTATTGGATAAAGTGAACCCGATGACAATGTAACGAGAATTGATCTGATGATGGAGTCGGAAAGTGGCAATAGGATCTCCGGTGTGCTTAACTTAGACCCACTGATTTTGGACTCATTAGATCTATAAGCAAACAAAAGTCAGCCAAAAAATGGCATTTAAATATAAATTTCGGCCTCTATGCCTCTTGCACAAGGGATGATGAGCATTCCTGTCAAAATTTTGTACTCACGCAGACTTTATTATACAACTCCACTTTCACGCTGCGTTTGCATTTAGCATTTCCTTTACAGTGAACACTATACAACCAACACACTTCGGCTAAGATTAAACCTTCATATTAGTTATTACCACATCTCTTGGCGGTGTCGGAATGGTTTGATAACCGATAACGTACCGGCAAGGGGCTCTATCGTGCGCCGGAGTACAGTGACACACTCGCACGTGAGTAACACGAGTAACACGAGCGAAGCAAGCGCACACGTTTGCATCGTGGCCGGCGGCAGACTGATAGCGAAAGCAGACAATACATACAACGGGCCAGTCAATGAAACCATAGACAAGTTTTCAATACAAACAAATGCCGATTTAACACGTGTGGATTGCTAGATAGATTTGAAATCGGATGAACCGTCGTGCTTAGTTCATTAGGGTTTCGTACCTCAAAAGGAAAACAAGGAACCCTTATAGGATCACTTTGTTGTCCTTACGTCCGTCTGTCTGTCACGACCGTTTATCTCGGGAGCGCGTGGAGGTATCGAGATGAAATTAAAACCATATACTCAGGTGTACAGTCCCTTGAAGCTGTGACAAAATCAAAGTTCTATGTAAACTAAAAAAAAAGATACGGCCGTTTATGCCGCAAAAAACATTTATTTCGACACTCAAGGGAATCAAAATTTATAAACCTCTAGGTGAATTCTCATCCTGGAATTAAAATAATAACTCCCTACGACATAATTATTAAACTCCGTTTAGGACTAATTAAAACAAATCGTAACATCCGTGTTATTTTTTAATTCTTGTCTCTCCAGGTGGCTCTTAGTTTTAACTAATAAAATGTGAGTGTATTAAGTTGACGACAAGTTAACTGTCATAATGACAGCGTCAAACAGCATGAAAGAAAGCTAAAATTAATGATTACCTACGAAGGTAGCGGTCCTTATGTATATTATATTATACTTAAATACATACGAGTATTCGTAACGACACTTCGTCTCTTCTTAGTGCACATGCACACCTAGGATATCCACCGAATATTGATGATGATGATGATGTCTTCCTGTTATCCCTCATCAGGGACATAGGGGTTCGCAGAAGGGTTTTCTATTTTTCACGATCACGAATGAATATTACAAACCTCAAAATTTCAAGTCTCTAGGTGCAGCAAAAAGCGTAACAAACAAACAAACAGACAGAGCTACTTTCACGTCTTTATACTAGTATGGATTACTGGGAATCGAACCCGGGAGCGCTAGCTACATAGTCAGTATCACTACTAACCCTACCAATCAACTAGGCTACCTTATGTCAAATAAGTTTCTTTAAAAAAAAACATATTTGAGACCAGCTTTTTGCAATTTCATTTACTGTTTATCAACTGATCTCGACTGTAATGCTCGTCTCAAAATGCGTCAAAAATGACAGGCTTGACGTTTACTTTGACGTATCTTAAGACGGACATCTCAGTAAATATGGGTTTATTAATATGGCCCCTAGAGTCCAAACTCGGTGGGTCTACGTGAAGTATAGCGGAGATATTGTCCCCACCTTCCTACTCCATCATCAGACCAGCGCGATGGTGCCATACTTATTATTGTATTGTCTTCGAGGTTACGTAGGTATACCAAATTTCAGCATAATCGGAAACCGGGAAGTGGGCCAAATTTAACTTGCAAGATTTCGTGACAGACACCGAGACTGGTGAAACTAAAAAAACCGGGCAAGAGCATGTCGGACCATGCTCAGTGTAGGGTTTCGAGACCGTTTAGTAATACAAACACAAAAATAATTACTAATTATTGAGTGTAATAAAAATTAGCGCTTTAAAGCTTAATATTTCATAAACGGATTACTTAATAGAAAAATTGATTTATTAATTTTTAAACCCGCAATATTTTTGAAAGACCTGTCCAACGACACCCCGCACTATAGGGTAGACGAGAAAAAAACATCTCCACGTTACGTTACGTGTAGGGGAGGTACCCTAAAACATTTCTTTTTTTACATTTTATTGTACCAGTTTGTTGGCGTGACTAATATGCATATTCATGCTAAATTACAGCTTTCTAGTACTACTAAGAATCTCTGCGCTAGGCTGCGGACGGACGGGGACATGGCGAAACTATAGTAGACATTTTGTTTATCAAGATGGTAACAAACGAAGTACGGCTGCACTAATAATGCATGTTGCAGCCATGTTTAATAAACAACGTATATATTGTTTTCATTTAATATGTTAACAGTTACACTTAGGGACGAATTGTTAGGTTAGGTGATACGTTGTAGGTATGTACAGCTCAACGATTGTTTCGGTGAGGTTCTAACTTTAGAACTGCATATGTATGTATATAAACACGTATACAGTCGGCATTATAAGTAGTTGCCAACTTTTATTCTGTCAGCTGCAGAGGAATGTAACCCCTCTTGCTAAGTAACTTCTATGCAGTATATTATACAATTGAATGGCTAATTTTTATAGAAAATTTAATTGCTTGAGTAAGCGTGTCCAAATTTTTGGTCGTTACCCTATAACGTTCATACATATAGTAAAAATATGTACAGGTATTGTAGTAGAGAGTGGCCATCTTTGCCAATAGTGACACGACGACGCGACGTCGCTTTTGTCCTGGTTGGCAGTGAGTGCCTACAAAACTAGTGGTCCCGATTTCGAAACCGAGTATTTTTTTTTTTTTTTTTTTTTTTAGGTTAAGGAGAAGGCACACGAGCACTCAGGCCACCTGATGGTAAGTGGAATCTGAGACCCATACACATTTGAATTCTCAAGACTATAATCCTAAGACCTCAAATGCGTTGCCAACCCTGAGGACTAAGATGGAATGCCTCTATGCTAGTAATTTCACCGGTTGTCTTATCCCCACGCCGGAACACAATAATGCGAACACTGTTGCTTGGCGGGTGGTTAATGGATAAGATGGTGGTAGCGATCCGGAAAATGGAGGGTGGTCCGGAGTATGGACAAATAGGGTCCATATTGGCTCACATAAAATTCTTATTTTTTTTTTTTTACTACCGATTTGTAATCATAATAATCACTTGTTATATTTATTTTCCTCGTATTTTTTTTGTTTTTAATTTGTTATTCATAATCACCGCAACTCCTAAAGTGAATTTTACTGAAACCGTTCAGTGCTGGAATTCTACAAGGAATTCTACAATACGGAAACAGGTCAAAAACGATATCGTTATAACGCAGTTGAAAAGAGGCCCTGATTTTAGGACGTTTAAAAAACAAACCCAACCTAACCTAACCTTATTTACCAGTTGAATATTTTTTAAAAGCTGTAAATATACAGGTGAATGATTAATATTGATTATGAAGAGTGATCATTATGATGTAAAATGGTGTGAGATATGTTTTCGGAGTTCCGAAAATAGGACTCTTAAAATTATTTGAGAAAATGCGCACCTGGGCAAATATTTGAATGAATGAATGAATTAATATTTATTTGTTAATTTGTATGATGAGCTTCGTGTTAGATTCTGAAACTTGGATTTTTTCTCTGTATTTCTCTATATAAGTATGTTTATGTTGTCTAGTACGCTAGATGCCGCAGTACAAGCATAGAGGTTAGTTTGGGAATATGTCAATGTGTGTGAATTATCTAGTCACCAAAATGGTGGTATCACAGTTACTTGAAGGGCTCGTTATCTTATCTTTCAGATTATCCTGAACGATCCTCGAATTTTGACCTTGAACGACCTTTTATGTCATTACCCGATACACATTCAGTCGCGGAATATACAGAGGCCGTAGCCAAGATGCAAACGCTCCAAATGTTTTTCTTTTCTATCGCTCAAAATGTATGGGATGACATTCTCGTGCGTTTCGATAAACCACGTGGTCGACTGTCATCCCATACATTTTGAGCGATAGGAAAGAAAAACGTTGCGAGCGTTAGCATCTTGGCTAGGGCCCCAGGTTACCTTATAATGTTTTCCTACTCCTGTACTTTTATCTGTCATTTATATAGTCACGAACACTAATATAAGAATATAGATAATATGTCCGCAGAACATTCCGTAGAAAACTCTATCTAGTCTACTCCCCTAAACAGTACTTGTGCTTTTTTGAGCCAAAACGACATGCCTAGCTGCCAAAGCTTACACCTAGGTTAATTTGACCAATCAAAATACTTCACCAAATTAATCCACCAATCACAATACACATTGACTGTCAATCGGAACGTTAGGTTCTTTTTGGTATGTAAACTCTTTTACTAATTTAACTCTTAAAAAAAAAACATGGTATCAACCAACCAGAATGCAGCTATATTAAAATCGACCAATTAGGTAAAAGAATTCATTTCTCAAATCATTAGGTGTTTTTTAGTCCCTATTTCACAAGTTAAATCGATTGTGCAACTTTTTTTTTAAATATTAAACCTGGCAAGTGCACATCAATTTAAAAACAAAGGTAATCATAGACACATATTTTGTCGTTTTCGAATGTTTCCCGCTCGTTTGTTGTTCTGTGCTTCGTTCGTATTCTAACCTAGGTATATTAATAAAATTTTGTTAATTTAATTTTGCATTTTATTTGAAACCTAGTCGTAGAAAAAGTATTGTATGCAACGGTGTATAACTAAGTCAAAAAATACTCGTGGCGTCTTGCTTTACGTAACTACACCACTCGTCTTTTTTGACCTCTCTTATACAACTGTTGCATAAACGACTATTTCGCTTCTAGCGCTACTATTAGTTGGTTTTTTAAACCAATCGCGTCTCTGGTAGATTACGTGACTTTTTGTATTCAGCTATCTACTAGTGACGCGATTGGTTTAAAAACAATGAATAGAAACGCCCTTTAGCGAACGCGTCTTGGCTAGGGCCTCTGGGCCTCTATTCTACTGCGTTCTAACGATATCGCGTTTGACTTGTTTTAGAATCGTTTATGACTCGGTCGCCATTATTGTAAATGACATAAGACTTATCAAAACGTTGACAATACGGAAACACATAAAAGACGATATCGTTATTCCCGTTTAGAATCCCAGCCCAGGTTACTACTACTGGAAAACATGTAGTAGATCATACTCATCAACATTTATTATGGGACCATACATTTTGGCTGTTTAGCTCACAAATTTTGTATGGAACAGCTGTTTTTTTTTCCCAATTTGGATGTTGGTCCCATAGTAAAAGTGATGAGTCTGACCTACAGAGTTAGTCCCTAAAGTTTGTCGACACTTCTGCTGAACATCCTGTATATTACGGTAGATGAGGCCCGCCGTAAGCAAAAACTTATTACTACAGTAATAAGTTTTTGCTATACTACTAGTTCACCCCAAACAGAGACCTCCCTCCCTAACTTCGTTACCCCCAAACCGATACTACTCATGTTTGAAATCAAAAGTTGTACTTGCCTCAAGTACCTACTAACTTCTATACTATAAATGAAAGTAAATTTGTCTGTCTGTTCGTTACGAATTCACGACTAAACCGCTGAATTGCTTTCGATGAAAATTATGTATGTTTTTTTATGGTAAATATAAGGCGCACGAGCACTCAGGCCGGCTGATGGTAAGTGGAATTTGAGACCCATAGACATTTGAATTCTCAAGAATATAATCCTAAGACCTCAAATGCGTTGCCAACCCTGAGGACTACGATAGAATGCCTCTATGCTAGTAATTTGACCGGTTGTCTTATCCCCACACCGGAACACAACAATGCGAACACTGTTGCTTGGCGGGTGGTTAATGGATAAGATGGTGGTAGCGATCCGGACGGACCCTGCACAGGGTCCTACCACCACTACACATACATATACATAGTTTAAGTCACAAAATTCCATGTTTTTTTTTAATGTTTATTCAGTAAATAGGCCACAAGAGGGCTCTTTTACACGTCGGTAATATGAAGTGAAGAAGTGCCGCAAGAAACTCCAGCAGAAGGTAATTTTTCCGGGGTATGACATAGGATACTGTTATCTCGGAAAATGGGACAGTGCCTGTGGGGATAGCGATAACGACTTCTACGTAGGCGGAGTCACGAGAAACAGCTATTAAACAAAAAAGAAAAAAACACGTTTTGTCAAGTACGTAACAATACCCCCACAGGCCAAGTTAAAACTTGTTTAATATTATTTTCATCATCGGTAAAACTTAAAAACAAAACGATGTAGCAACAGCTGGCGAATATTTAGAAACACCTGTGCTCACTAGTATTAGGACAATTTCTGTTTATTCATTGAGCTAAAACTATTATGAGCTCCTAAAACTAGCCAAATTCCATGCAGTGATAGGAACAGAAATATAGCAGGCTATAGCCCTGTCTCTTTCACTGACTGGAGCTAAGTAACCGCCGCATGTAAAGCCTGACAAGATTCTATTTGGCCCTATCTCAATATAAATTTGTATTGAAATAGGGCCAAATAGAATCTTGTCAGGCTTTAATAGCGATGTAATGGCCGCCATTAGTAATGGGCGATTAAACTTTGAATATGAATAGGTATCATTAATGTCGAGGTCATAGTCATATGGCTATAATATTCGTATGATTATTTTGTGGTTCTCTGCCTTTTTCCCTACTAATCCCAAAAATGTGAAACATACTTCAGGATTTTTATAAAACTAACCTAACCTATAGGGTTATATTTACAGTGGTGGTTATTATTTACAGGACCCTGTGCAGGATCCGTCCGGATCGTTTTCCACCATCTTATCCATTAACCACCCGCCAAGCAACAGTGTTCGCGTTGTTGTGTTCCGGTGTGGGGATAAGACAACCGGTGAAATTACTAGCATAGAGGCAATTCCATCTTAGTCCTCAAGGTTGGAACGCATTTGAGGTCTTAGGATTATAGCCTTGAGAATTCATATGTCTTTGGGTCTCAGATTCCACTTACCATCAGGTGGCCTGAGTGATCGTGTGCCTTATCCTTAACATAAAAAAACAACAGTTCCTTATAGAAAAAAAAACCGTTTGGCAAATGAACAGGGCTGGAATTCTACAAGGTATTAACGATATCGTTTTTGACCTGTTTCCGTATTATTGTATATGACTTACAATAATGGCGACTGTGACATAAACGATTCTTGAACGTGTCAAACACGATATCGTTTAATAGAGGACCAGGTTAATTGGGAAGCGATACATTCGGGCAAAAGGCAGGGTCCCTTATTCAGTAACTCGGAAAACGAGCATCGCTCGGGCAAAACCCGAGTTTATGTGATGATAACCCCGAAAAACTCTTGTTTCGTAAATTGTTAGACCGAATCGGTAAACAAATAATGAAAATAAACATGCAGGTTTTGCTATTTAAATGCAGTGAGAAAAATACATTTTGCTGCAAGCGTGAGACAAAGAAACTCAGTAAATATATTTTTATGCTGAATATAACTATGGTCAATATAACTAAGAGGGCGCCTGGGTGGGTCAATATAGATGTTTTTTTTAACATGATGTATTTATATCTTTAGGTAATTATGTTCTCGCTGCTGAGGTGATAATTTGTATGTGCAACACGAGACCAAAGATTAACATCTCGTATCTTTTAAATAAACTCACTAACGCTCGTGAATGAACTACAAAATCCTTTACCCACTCGGGACGCGAAATCAACACTCGCAGCAAAAACCAACTTCTTCAACCAAGTCCTCATCAACGTATTTGCAGACTTATAGTTGCAATCTTAACATTGTTATCTTGAAAATGCTAAAACCTAACATAATTAGTGTGCAAATTTCATCATACATCTCGAATCAACAGACTTTTAGGGGTCTAGTCAGGAGTTATAAGGCTAAAATAAGGAGTAATAAGGACAAAATGTAGGTATTGGACTGACGTAAGCTGATGACAGCTTGGCTAATAGCTTATAGGGCCACGTTCCATTAGCCGACTATTTCTATGACATGACAGTTAACATTTCAGTGTTCACGGCTACACCTTATTTAAACCTTAGTTAGTTATCTTAAAGCTTGAATTGACAACTGTCAACCACGCTCGATTGTGTACTTTTGTTGCGTTTACTAGCGATTCGTTTTCGTTGATACTTCGTTGGTCGTTGCTTCGTTTTTAAAGAAAAAGGAAAAGAAAAAGCACATGCACTTACAATATAAGTTTAATTTATCTTATTTTATTATATCTTAACGTAATGGTGTAACAATATAAAACCGGTTCCTTAATCTTAAGCTTATCACAAAATGATCATTTCAATGATTAAATTATACGTGCCGAGGTACAGGTGTGATAAAAGATAAACATATTGCTGTTAATTAGATATATTGAGATCACGTATCCCTAATCTTTTTATCCGTTTGATAACTAATCATCATCATATAATACAGCTAGAAGCAAAACATTTACATTACAAGTAAAACGAGACAAGCAAACAGGAAAGGGACTCAAATTACGTACAGTTGTTTTATCTGACGAAAGCGGGTGGGGCATACTTGTAGTTGTAACGCGTATAGACACGCACACTACGGCGATGCTTAGCGACGACAGCTACAGACTCAGAGACAACGTGTACGTGCAACTACACACACACAAGTATGACCCACCCGCTTTCATGAGATAAAACAACTGTAACAACTTTAGAGCCCAGAAAAGGTCGAGTTCTTTGAAGTAATATATTTTCTTTTAGAGGAAATGTGTGTGGCGATTGGTTTTAACGCCCCGTGTCCAAACAAGGCGTAAGGTGCAAGGCGTTATCAGATAAAATTCACACATTAATGGTATTATGGTAGAAGAAAGCTAAATATTATGTTGACGATCATTTATTAGTTTAATTTGACAGAATGTCATTTACTTCTTTTTACTTTTTCGTTACAGTGTTTGCTAGCTTGCTAAAGTATCAACTCCTTAAACCCACTTAATCTCATTTCCTATCTCGATCCCAGCTCGTGGTCATTGACGATTGGGGCCCTGGAGATACTACGTCTTATGCTAGAGCGCAGCCTGTGGAACCGCTGGGTGCTCCAGTCCCGGCTTCGCTTGAAGCTCATCGCGCCGACCCCCACCAGGACGGCTGCGAACAGCAGCGTGAGGCAAACGATGAGGGCCGTCATGTTGATGGTAGAAGGAGGTCCTGCAAGAGTAACGATCATGAGAAGGATGAACCAGCTAACTAATGATGAATAAGCAAAGATAGCATGGACTCCTTCCTGGTGACAATGTCTGGAATGATTAAGAAGAAATGTACCCCCTAACAGACTCCCTAAATTTTGACGAAATTCGTCTCAAATGAAAGACCTATCCAACAATACCTAACACTATGAGTTAGATGAGAAAAATACCATCCCAACTTTATGTGTAGGGTTTATGTTAGGTAACCAAAAAAAAAACATTCAAGGTTTCATTTTACCACTTTGTCAGCGCGACTAATATATATATTAATGCGAAAACTTTCTAAGTCTCTGAGCTAAGCTGCAAACGGACGGGCGAACGGACAGATGTATGGCAAAACTATAAGGGTTCCTGGTTTGACTAGGGAAGCCTAAAAAACAACTCACTTCCAATAGCAAGAACGAAAGGCTGTCGGTCCTCGTGCCTGACTCCGTTGTCGTTGAACCTGGCGGCTAGGATCCAAGTGCCAGCCATCTCGGTGTCTACCGGCCCCAGCTCCACGAAGCACGCGGTCACCCTGTTCACCCCCACATGCGTGATGCCGGGGAACCTTTGAATAATAAATTGGGTAAAAAAAACACGTTTTGAGGTAGGATTCCTCAGACCAGTGATCGGGGAGCGTTTGCCACAATATTACAGTATTACTGAACCCTATATAAATGTTATACAGGTTCAGGATTTTGTGAAACCATTTAACTTCAGTAGATAAAAGTTTCACTGAATTGACACATCTAAGTACTTGTTCAACTGTATTTAAACTGTTATCTTAACTTCGTTTAAAGCAAAAAGTGTGGTGTACCTTTGTACCTGCAATAAAAAAGCTTAGACATATGCCAGCACACAATGATCCGGAAACCCAGGGTAAATTAAAAACATTTACTAATGAGACGTTATAAAGTTTCAAAACAATTATAATTATAATAACAATGTCTTTGAACTGTCTTTGATCATGGAGTTTTGAAAAACAATCTAACCCCAACACCGCTGCTTCCAAAAATAGTCAGTAATCTTAATATATATAAATCTCGTGTCACAATTTTTGTCCTCAATGGACTCCTAAACCACTTAACCGATTATAATAAAATTCGCACACCATGTGCAGTTCGATCCAACTTGAGAGATAGGATAGTTTAAATCTCAAATTATAGTCGCAATTTTAATTTATTGCTAATTATTTGTCTGTTATTATTTGACAGTCGCAATTATCTGTTAACTCCAAATGATTCTAACAGATGTCGATACCTTTCGACTGGGTTGAGTAAGTAATCAATAGATGGCGCTGCTATGGTAAATCTACGAACGTGTCATATAAGCTACATATAATTATATGTAATTGTCTCAGTGAATGAAAGTGGCGTGGTACTAAAGTGTAATCATATTTATGACTTCGACTGTACCACGTTCCATACATTTTAGCCCATTGCTCTTTGTACAGATTTTTTTCGTTAATTAGCACAGGTTTTGCTGAAGTGAACTTTGTTCAATAATGACCTCAAAAGTTGGAGCTTAAGTTGGATTTACGAAGATTTGTCATGATTTCTTTCTTCACTACATAGTATAAAACAAAGTCGCTTCCCGCTGTCTGTCCCTATGTATGCTTAAATCTTCAAAACTACGCAACGGATTTAGATGCGGTTTTTTTTAATAGATAGAGTGATTGAAGAGGAAGGTTTATATGTATAATACTTTAATCCAGAGCGAAGCGAGGGCGGGTCGCTAGTGTGCTTATAAATATCACGAAATTTATAAGTCATACCTTGTGTAGGCGAAGATGGGAAGAGTAGTTTCATCAGGTGTAGTAATAAAACACCCTTCGAAGAGATGATTCAGATTGTTCCTGGCTATGGAGATTGGAATTGTAGACCCGTATTCTCCGTAAATTGATATCTCTGGATTAGTCCTCAGATCCCAAACTTCGGATGCCGTATCATCAGGGTCTGGAAGCAAAATATTTGTTTTATAGAACATCAGTGCAAGCTTGATACCTCATTATAGTTATCTTGATGAAAGTCGGTTTCGAGGTAACTTAAATAACTGTTGATCGTCATCAGTGGAAAATAATCAACTATTAAATGTGTCTTCCATGAAAATTATAAGATTGTCTAGACGTGCTGCTCATATTTGTCAGTTTTTGCAGGCTCAACCATATACTTGGACTTCAAATAGAAATGTGATACTTACTGGCCCAACCGATGGTGGCCGGCTGTTCCCTCAAATGTGGATCAGCGAACTGCTGTATGAGAGTCCAATCTCCTATTAACTCCTCGGACATCGGACCTATCGTCACTCTGCAGGACACAAACTTGCTGCTGGCGTGTACCGTGACACCATCTAAGTTACTTGCTGCACTGATGGTGTACTCATTCCCTGAGGGAACTCTGAGGAGACAGTTTCCTGTGACACCGGTCTGGTTCAGACTTAGGTCAAAGAATTGACCCTCGTTTGTCACGTGTTGTAGAAGAGGTAATATGGTGGTCCCGCCTAAAAAAAGGTATTACATGTATTTTTTTTGTACAAACAGCGTCGCTGTTAACTGACCACTAGTCAGCCTTATTGTAAGGTGAAAAGATTAATGGTGAGTTATCTATGTTACTGATGGTACTGTTGCATCCAAGTCTTTTTTTAAGGTAGTTCTTACCACTGAGTTGTATATTTACAGGTATCTGCGATTCGATCCTGTCTCCAGCTGCATTGAACATTGCAGTAAGAACCCAAAGACCCACCATGTCTTCGGTAATAGGGCCGAGGTTTATTATGCATGCTGTAATCCTGTTAACTCCAGCGTGCTCGATGCCAGGATATCTGTTGTCTCCAAAAATTGGTACAGTTGTACCATCAGGAGCAGTGATTGAGCATCCCTCAGATAATCCTCCACTTTCTAGTCTTGCCACTGACACTGTGAGAACGGTGTTTAAATCAACCACAACATTATCTTCACGTGCTCTGACTAACTGCATCGGTTCCTCTGGATTTGCTGGATCTGGAAAGTATTCAATCCTAAAAATGTATCTACTCCTTGTTAAACTTCTGTGAATTATCTATGCTTAAAGGAGTACTTACGGGCCCAGGAAATTGCAGTGGTTTGTATTCGTTCCGTGGTAGTAGAGTCCTGTTGAATGAGACTCCAAGTACCAAGTAACCCTTGAGTAATCGGTCCAATCCTCACAGTGCAGGATAGGAAATGATTGTTGTTACGTACTTCAACTCCTGGCAGCATTAATGTATTCTGGAGAAGGTAAACTTTTCCAGAAGGGCTAAACAAACTGCACGCTCCAGTACCTTCAGTTTTATTAAGGCTTATGTCAACAAATCCTCCTATATGTGTAGAAGATTCCCGTCTCGGAAGATCATAAGGAGCGAGTGCATTTTCAGCTGAAACAAGATTAAGCAAAAATAATTGCAGATAAATAATCATAAGGCATTGTTTTAAATACAAAAATGTTCACTTACGTATGGTCGATATTTGAATAGGTTGACGTAATTCCGTGCGAACACCATAATTATTTGTTCTGGCAGTCAGAACCCAACTGCCTACTTCCTCAGCATCAATAGGTCCAATTTGGACAAAACAGGCTGTTATCCTGTTTGCTCCCACCCAAGCAGTTCCGGGGTATGCGTTGGTTTCCATAACTGGCAGAAATGTGCCATCAGGTGTCGTGAGGAAGCAACCTTCGAACAAGCCATCTTCACGTCTGATTGAAGTAGATATAATGGTGCGCTCGCGAACATTAAACGACTGTACAGCTTCCGTCGTTATGGTTCTTGGTTCGGCTTCTGGGTTTGCCGGATCTGAAATTAAATAATAAGCCTTTTAATATTAAGTATAACGTTTTTTTCACTATTTCAATAAAAACAATATTATTAAAGCTACGCAAAGAGTAGAAGATAAAAGTGCTTACTGGCCCAGGCTACATTGATTTGTTGAATTCTCTCAGTGTGATCAACTCCCTGTTGTGTTAGGATCCAGTTTCCCAAAAGTGCTTCTGTCATAGGTCCAATAGTGACTCGACAAGAGACAAATTTGTTGCTAGGATGTATAGTAACTCCTGGAATGCTGGAGATAGAGCCAAGGACATGTTCTTGGCCGTCCGGGGTTGTTAAACTGCAGCCTCCGCCTACACCAGTTTGGTTTAAGTTCAGGTCAACTGTCCCACCAACGTGCGTTAACTCGTGAATAGGTCGAAGCGTGGAACTACCATCTGCAATTGAAATTGGATATGAGATATCACCTGACCCCCATCAATGGAGATGATTAGACCCCGGATCTTTGTGGCAATAACGGCACAATAGGGTAATTTGGGGAGAAAATGAAACGGTGTTAATTAATACGGCAACCAAGTCTATTGGTGTTCTACGGAATTAAAATTTTACTATCAGGCATCCACGATATAAATTACCTATAAGTCAATTGTCAATTGATTAATCAATCGACGATGTTCTTTCGTTAACTGACTCTCCGTAACGGAGCAAGTTGTTCTAAATGATTTGCGGTAATAATCATATTTTTTGTCGTGAATGCCTAGTTAATAAGAAATATTCAGTTAAAAAAGGTATTTTTTTTATTAATTAACACCGTTCCATTTACTCCCCAAACTACCTTATTGTGACGTCATTGCCACAAAAATCCGGGGTCTAGAGATGATGTTATTATTATGTTATCTGTACTAACCACCAAGAACAATAGTGAAGGGCAACTGCGTCTCAACCCTTGACCCAGCATTATTAAATCTGGCTGCTAATGTCCATGAACCAACCATAGCAGCATCCATTGGCCCCAGGTCGACAAAGCAAGCCGTTAACCTATTTAGCCCCGCATGAGTAATTCCTGGGTATCTCATGTGAGGGAATATTGGCAGTATAGCTCCATCAGGTGTCGTGATAAAGCATCCTTCGAAAAACCCTTCCTCTCTTGATAAAAACACGTGTGCAATTTCACCCGTGTCAGCGACTATTTCTTGTTGAGCAGCTATCATTGGTCGTGGCTCTGTATTAGGATTTGAAGGATCTGAAAAACAAATATTATATTAAGAATCACTCCCTATAATGACGACTTCATTATTTTATAAATTCACTTACTTGCCCACGCAAATAACGCTGCTTGTCTCCGGTGAGTCTGATCAACGTCCTGCTCAAGAATTGTCCACGTGCCAAGCAATTCTTCAGTCATTGGTCCAATAGTAACTCGGCATGAAACAAACTTGCTGGTACCATGAACTTTGACTCCAGGTATAGCTGTCTGTCCGTCAAGCAAATGGAATTGGCCATCTGGAGTCAATAGACGACAACTTTCAACTTGCTTGTTAATGTTATCAAGACTAAGGTCCAATAATGCGCCAACGTTCGTTAGATATTCGAGTGCAGGTAATTCAAATTCACCTGCGGCTAAAAACAAATACACTCTTAATTTAGGCCCACACGGTAAAATCCACCTTGTTCTTGATGTTTGAAACCTCTTGAAACTTACTGTTACGGCTTAATACCAAAGTCTGCTGCGATTCAAGTAGAAAGCTGTTATCAAAATGGGATGCTAGAGTCCATCTACCCATCATGGAGTCGTCAAGGGGGCCAAGCAACGCTGTACAAGACCAGACACTGTTCGCCCTGCTATAAGTGATGCCAGGGTATGCGACGCTTCCAGAAACGGGCATGACTGTGCCATCAGGTGCAGTAATGATACAGCCTTCGTGGAAGCCTTCAGACCATGGGACGGTCACGGTAATGATGTCACCAAACGTCCCGACAGTGCTTTGCTCTGGTGCTGTAATTATCTGTCTTGAAGGCTCTGAAGGGTTCCATGGATCTAGAAACATGCGCAACAAAGTGTAAGCAACACCGTAACGTTGTATGATACAGTACAATTAAAGTTACATGTTTGGTATGGTAGAGTACGAGTATAGATAAACTGTCGTGGAAAAATAAATATAATTAGAAATCCGGAAGAACTTGACTATTTAAATGACATATTGCTAAAAAGCATCCTTTGTTTAATACAATGTAAAAAAAAACAAAGTTCTTTGATTAGGCCCAAAATAGGTTTTGTTTACGTATACATATGAGGTGGCATGTGACACTTACTTGCCCACACAATAGTAGCGCGAAGACGTCTCTCCCTCTGACCAGTGACTTGTTGACTCAGAGTCCAGTCACCCAACAATTCAGCAGTCATTGGTCCAATAGTCACTCGGCACGATACAAACTTGCTGCTGCTCTGTAATGTCACTCCTGATAGGCTTAAAGTGGAGTCAATCACGAAGGTCTGGCCTGCTGGGTTACTCAGTAAGCAGCTACCAACGTTACCCGTTTGGTTTAAATTTAAATCTATCGTCGCTCCAATGTGAGTGAGATGATGAGCTGGTGGCAGGTTTGTGATTCCATCTAGAGCAAAAAAGATGTTCAGATAGAATGTTCAAAAAATATTCAAAAAACTTATGTAATTTAAGATATTGTTTTGTTTTTTTTTAATCTTTTACATAGTGCTAATTATTATTTATTACTTTATTAAGTTACTTTCTTCGTTAAATAATGTTACGTATTTTGGATCAGCAGAAGTAAAAAATCTTGAAATTTTTAGAGGTCGCGTTTCTGACTGGCCAACTTGCTTAATCCTTTAAATTATATTCTAAACATTTTTAGTGGCTGTAGTAGTTTTTTGAACATTTCTTACCGTCCTGCATAATAGTGAATGACTTCTGCGATTCCGTCCTTACACCAACATTATTGTAGAATCCGGTTAAGGTGTAACGTCCCATCATATCCGCAGTCACGGGGCCTAATTCCACAATACAACTGACTAGTCTAGTGGCGCCAATAAGAACAATATCAGGATAATGAGTATGTTCCAGCATTGGAATAACAGTGCCGTCCGGAACAGTCAGGTAACAACCTTCGAATATACCCATCTCCCGGTTTACGTCTACCGTGACTAATGAATTCAAATTTGAAGGGAAGTTTTCTTCTGGAGCTATGATTAGGTTTTTGAATTCTATTGAAGGGTCAGCAACATCTATAAACCAAAACACAGTTTTTAAATTTACATTCTGGGGTGTAGCCAAGATTCCATAGTTTTTAGGAGTTTTAAAATAAAAACGTAATCTTACGGGCCCATGCGACGATAACAGGTTGTCTAAGCTGTAAACCTGTACTGACTGCTGTTATAACCCATTCTCCCAGCAAAGCCTCCGTCATAGGTCCAATGGTCACCCTGCATGACACAAATCTTGAACTACTGTGTACAGTAACTCCAGATAGAGGAGTGGTTCCAGGGGTTATGGTGTATTCGATCCCATTCGGGGCTCGTAGTCTGCAGATCGTGCTCACTCCAGTTTGGTTCAAGTTGATGTCGACTGTGTCTCCTATGTGCGACCAACGCCTAATTCGCGGTTGTGTTCGTACACCATCTAAAAACAGAGTTTATTTTTGTAATGATTAATTTCAATTACCATCGCTTCATCAAAAATTTTTGTGGTCAAATGTTTCATTTCCCAAATTTTCATTTACCAACCCACTTTGTTTTTTGTAACCGTAAATATTTCAGGGTTTCATAAAAGCTAACCTAACCTAACCTATAGGGTTCTACACGAAGGTACTAAAATAAATTCTGAAAAATGTATGTAACATTGGTTTGGCATATGAAAAAATTGAGAAATTGACCAAAAATGTTTTGGTCTAACGGCAGGCTCCCTTAATTTCACAGGTTTACATATGAACATTTAATTATTATTTATATTTTTCAATCTGAGCAACACTGACTCTTAGTTGTTATTTTATATTATTTAACATATTTTACTTTTGGCAAACACAAACAAAAATAAAAACATAAATTCTGATTCTGAAAAAAAGAGATTCTATTGCTTTTTATGTCGTAATGATTTAGTTGGTAGCTCGTCATGTATAAAGAATAAGATGTTCGATCTACTAAATGGGAATTTTCTTTCATTGTCTAAGCAAAGCAAGGTAAAAACAAAACATTACGCTTCACATTTTATAAGTAAGCAGGAAAAATCTCGAAAACACTTACTATCTTGAGCGACATGGAACACCTGGGTCAATTCAATAGGCCTTCCTCCAACATCGTGTCGTGCAGATAAAGTCCAAGTTCCCCACATCTCTGTATCTAAGGGTCCCAATTGTACAACACACGATGATACCCGATTTGACAGCACGTGCTGAATGTTAGGATAGTTCCTCCCATACATAGGTAGGTGCACTCCGGCAGGGGTAGTGAGGAAGCAAGTCTCGAAGAACCCTCCACTCCTACTGATGACCAGCTCTACCGAGGAACCAGAGGCAGCTAATACATTTTGAGGGATATCTGATGATACAAACCAGGATTCTTCTGATGGATTGGATGGATCTGAAACAACACGTTTTTTTACATCAAATTGTAATACCATGTCCTATATTATTACGATTTCTTCTTCTTCTTTTTTTAATTATGGCAGTTTCATAGCGTTTTCGCAAGTGTCAAGTGAGTGGAAGTATAAGGTAATTAGTAAATAATATAAATCAAAAGTAAAACCCGGTCATTTTAAGACAAAATTAAATCAATTCAATATTCATTTTACAAGAAACAATAAATTTATAAATATATAATTTTTACGCTTTACGGCCAATGGACGATTACTTTAAATGCTCACCGAAATCAATTTCTGTAACTTAAGCACCGATTTTTGGCTAATACTTACTAGCCCACTGGAAAGTAACTGGCTGCAAACGCCTGGTCGAATCCGTGTTCTGTTGGATCAATATCCATTCCCCAATTAAGTTTTCTTCCATTGGTCCTATAGTGACCCGACAGATGACATATCGGTCGCCGTTGTGAACAGTCACCCCAGGGATGCTAGAAGCTGTACTAAGCGTGTGTTCTTGGCCTGTGGGATCTCTTAATAGACAATTCGCGCTAGTAACTGTCCTGTTTAAAGAGATATCGTAGGTTTTTCCGGTATGTGTCAGGTATTCAAGTGCAGGCATTAATGCAATGCCATCTGAAAATGAAATGATAATGTGTCAATCAATTATATAATGTGCATATCAATTCCGTGGATGTCGTTCGAGGCGACTAAGGGAATAAGGGCTTGAAGTACTGTTAGGCGATGGGCTTGCAACCTGTCACAAATGCACTGGTTCCCCCTCTCTGCTCCTCCCTTCTTACCCTGTTTGTGCAAAATGTGATTACAGAATTATCAAGAGTTGTTGACGTTTCTATAGCTCCAACCCCCATCTGTCTTGAAATGAATGCGTGATGTTATTTATGTGTGTGTGAATGAGTTTACTGATGTTTGCTCAAACAACGATTCCCAAACTGATTCATTTCCCAAAAACATCATTTGGGCAAACGCCTATTTTTCCAAAGCGGTAAATGTTTCAGGATTTTTATAAAACTAACCTAACCTAACCTATAGGGTCCTACATGATGGTCCTGAATTAAATCCTGAAATATTTACAGTTTCGGAAAAAAATGCGTTTTTCCGAATGATGTTTTTGGGAAATGAAGCTGTTTGGAAACTGTTTTTTGCGAAACGGCAGTGCACCCTGTGAATGTGGTGTTTTGTTCTGATCATTGAGTTATCTTAATATTTGCTCACCTTCTTCATGGATATGGACTGGCTGCTCAACTTGGGTTCTCTGTCCGTTATGGAGAAACCAGGCGAGCATAGTCCACCTCCCAATCATAGGCTCGTCTAGAGGCCCGAGCTCTACATGGCATATATTCTCGGAAGTTGACCTTAAAGTCCAAGTGACACCAGGGTAATCCGTAGTCGCTGACAGAGGCAAGGTAGCTCCGTCCGGGGTCGTGATGAAGCAGCCCTGGAACTGCCCACTTACTCTTCGAAGAAGCGCGACGACCGAGGTGCCTAAATTTGCTTTGTAGTTTTGCATGCCGTGTAATACTGTTTGCCGTGCTAAGGCGGAAGAGTTCGCGACATCTAAAATGGGAAAACAAAGAACAGATTGCGTTTTATTTTATTCATACAAAATTTAATAACATTATAAGGTCATTATTCAGAGTAAGACGACCATGGTTAAGCCAATTAGTTGCAGTAAATAATAAATTGTATACTTAAGTGCTTTAGTATACTTAAATGCTCTAGACCTTTGGCGTTATGTAACAATACTTGGTAAATAGTTATACGTTAAAATGTTTAACGAGTTCTTATATTGTTGTTAGAGTAAAATAATAAAATCTTAATTATGGTTTATAAAAAATCAAACTTACAAATTATACATATATACTTATTGACAACGCAAATACAACGAAACTTTATAAAAAAAAACAATTGCATTCTCTGAACGTTATCGCTATCGAAAATAAATGATTGCAGTAAGCTGTCAGATGTCGCGTCAACCGATTATGCCAATTATATGCAAATCTTCAAAAAATATTTTATTAAAATTAAACGGCCTTAGACCAGATTTGGAGAGAATTTTAGCAAACACAACAACATACTTTGATATTTTCAAATTAGAATACCAACAATGACCGTTATGTTGCACACGTTTTCACCTACGAAGAAGATTGGAAATATAAAGAAATGGAAATAATTTATTCAACGGTTCCAGTATTTAAAAACAAATTACAACTAAAATAACACATTAAAAATTGCATTGAAAAGGGCACCTAGCATTGAGCCTCAGCAAGCCGCGGCGCTGGTTTTCAGAAATTGAATGTGAAAATGAAATGTGGTGACATAATAAACAAGTCTTTTAGAGTTTTTGGTATTTCTGTAGCTCTGCCTACCCCTCACTGGGAAGAAAGGCGTGGCATGTATGTAAAAATAGCAACTCTCTTAACTGTATAGTGAAGGGCATTAACTGTACAGGCATCGCGTCAAATTTATGTGTACATGGACCTTATTGCTTAAGGCAAAAAGGTGTATGGATATTTTTGAAATCTTGGGAACGTATGTATTTATGCCCTTGACTGTACATCGGTGGACCTTATTACAAAAGGCATATTAGAAGGTCTACCGATGGACATTTAGCAGGGTGGGCGATGGTATGTAAGTTTCAAATTCCACTTACCAGCCCAAGCGATCGTAACTGGCTGGTTCCGAGTGACCCCTGAACTCTCAATCAGGACCCAATCTCCCAGCAGGGCAGCGGTCATGGGGCCGATGGTGACTCGGCAGGACACAAACTTGCTGCTAGGCTGGACGGTGACCCCCACCAGGTTGACAGCGGCCAGGTCGATATCCTGGCCGTTGGGCGGACGAAGCCGGCATGCCCCTGGTACCCCAGTGTTGCTGAGGTTGATGTCCACCGTGGCTCCGATGTTGGTGAGGAACCGGAGCGTGGGGAGGGTTGATTGGGCTGAAACAATGATAAATGGATGAATATCACCAATACAATGGCAAACTTTTCTTTTACAGCTGATATTTCTTAAAAGGCCGATTTCAATGAGTCCTAGCTGAGAGCCATCCCAATAAAACTTGAAAAAAAACTAGAGCAAGGCAAGAGCATGTCAGATTGGGTGTTTTATTTTCCACACTGCAATGTTTGATGAATTTGCTCGAATTATATTCTTAGTACTACTTACCTTGTCTTACTGTTCAAATTATAATAAGATTAGTTGGTATTTAGGGGTTGCACACTTCAGTAGGTATAGTTTTTTTTTTATGATTTAGCAATTTACCGAAGCCATTCATTAGTGTTTGATGAAAGTTGACAGGAAAATCAGTTATTATTTGCTGTTTGTGGATAAGTAAATAAACATTGAAATCTGCTAGTGGTCAATTTGTGCACTTCTATATAATATCCTATCACGTAGAAAATAGACATAAACCTTTTTTTACAGTATAACGAGTCATAAAGAGTCAGAGCGTATCTGCCAATAATATCACTTTTTTTTTCCATAAAAATGTGAAACACACCAAAGTCGGCCCATGCTCAGTGTAGGTTTCCTTATTATGTACTACAAACATAAAAAAACAACAAGTACCTAATAACTAATTTTCTATATAAAGTCATTTGGTGCTGTATTTGATGATTTTTGTAGTTATAAACAAAAATGCTCTGTAGACAGGCGGTGAAAGGGTAGACGAGAAAGAAAACCCCATCGCCACTTAAGTGTACGGGAGGTACCCCCCTTTACCGGCTTGACTAATATGTATATTCATACCAAATAAGAGTCTGTGAGTTAAGCTACGAACGGACGGACGGATATGGCGAAGCTGTAAAGGTTCCTAGTTTGACTACGGAACTCTAAAAAACCGATCCTAAATCGGTCCATCCGTTTGCACACAGATACACCTGTTAACTTATAAACACCCCTCTGTTTGCGTCAGGGGTTAAAAATTGAAGAATGCCTTTTGTATAAGTGGTTTTAAGGTAGAAATGTGTTTTTTTATTACTAAAAAATGTTACCAGTAAAAACAATGTGTAGAATAGAATCGTACTGGTATTGTTAATTTGGATGATAAAAAGTATTATGCAATATTATTATTGCAATTTGTGATTAATATTAGTACGCCTGCAGGCTGAATACAATCGTCATAACTCATAAAATATGATGTCATTATTTTTACCTACGGTGCTCTACCATTTAAAACAAACTGTAATGAAAATTCTCTTTTTTTTGCAGTATATTGGCCACTTAGGGGCTCTTTTACACGTCAGTAATAATATGGAAGAAGCGCCGTAAGAAAAAGAGCAGTAGGTCATTTCAATTATAAAACACAATAATACTTCAAGGTTAAATTACAAGGTAAAAAAGTAATAAGTAATATTAAACTAAAAATAATGACTATATAGGAGAGATCTGCTATGAGCTTACAAAAGCACCGAACTGCGGATAACCTTCTGGGAAGGAAAATGGCCGATTGAAAAATATCCGGCTGATACTTTTGATTTATTATATTAACTGATTATACTCTCACTTGACAATTATTGGCGAAATCACTGCAACCGCGGTGGTCCGCCAATAATAATAAAAACAAAAGGTACCAACGAAACTGTGGGGCTAGAAAAGTTGCATTCGACAATCGTTAGCGATTATTTTCGATAGACAAATGTATAGAATTGACGTCAGCCACCGAGATAGTCACGTGGTACAATCTCGGTGGCTTACGTCAATTCCATATATTTTTCAATCGAAAGATAATCGCTAACGACTGTCGAATGCATCTTGTCTATACTGGCAATGTCACTTTTCTTTTGTGTAGGATAAATTGATTTAATTTCTCAGCAGCGTGTGTAGTGAAATATTTTGTCGTGATGGGACTTACTGTCGAATAATTTAATAGATTAACAGATCTTGAACAATTTGATGCCTGTAAGATGATGTCTGTGACAGCCGTATTTCGTGATTTCAATCACTTATAATAGGCGATTAATTATTTAAATACCAGGGGGCCTAACATGGTCGTGTTTATCGATGTGTATAAACATGGATAACACATCTGTCACTTTCTGACCATCAGTGCGAGAGTGACAGAAGTGTTATCCACGTTTATCCACATAGATAAACACGACCATGTTAGGCCCCCCTGAACGGTGTCGTCAGGTTTCTACCATTGTAGTATATTTGTGTAAAGTTAAGAAAATAAGTGTAATACGTATTTAAATGAACTGTCTTACCCTGGGTTCCTGTATTCAAAACCTCCCGTTAAAATATAACGTCTCCTAAAAATTTGCCATGTGCTACATACAAAATGTGTCAAATTTTAACGAGACGATGTAGGAACCCACGGATAGGGAACATCTTAGACGAAACAGGGTATAAGTTCCATAAGTATTACTTCTGTACACAACCTACATGCAAGAGGGGCTTTAGTTACGTTTTTTCCTATACGTATAAGTACGCCAGATGTATAGTTAAAATAGCACATTTAGGATTCACTTAATTTCACTTTAAAATCTAGAATTTCATATCTGATGTAACCTCGCGAGGCGCACAATGCTCCAAACAGTATCATTTTTGGAAATGAATCTACCAGCAAGTTAATAAAGTTCTATGTCCTTTGTTGTTGAATGTCATTTTCAATTTGAAACAAATTAAAATGAACTTTACACTCATTAAAATATAGTTAAAACTATATTGTCCTCCGTTCGTCATGCACCTCTTCTTCTTTCAATCCTGATGTCAGTGATGTCTCACTAACTCACTCACATGAAACCTAGCCCTTAAAAGCCAATAGGCAGTATCTCGTATTCAATAGACAAAGCAGATTCAATCCTATCCCGTTAGTAATAATGTCGCATTTGTTACATGAGTTTTGTCTGAGAAACTGCCATTTGTTTTAGCACAGCAGAGCTAAGAACCAACCCCTACTCTAGTTTTCTATAAAAAAACCGCGTCTAAATCGGTCAATCCGTTTGGGAAGCACAGAACACACGTCAAACTTATAAAAGAGGTTTCTTAAAAGGGAACACCCAATTACCCCCAATTCGATTGAAATTCTCCCCTAGCGTCCTAAGTCCGAGGTCGGCCCAATAGGGGCGCCCTTAGGCATGCTAGTGTAAAAACCCTTTACAGCGTGGACTCCCATCAGGAGTCCGCCCTCTCTCCGGCGAAGTAGTCAAAACCATCAGAGGCTAACTACGTAGGTCCCTCAAAAAAAAAAAAACCCAATTACTCCAAAATATTTCATTCCGAATATTCATTTGACCGTAATTTAATATTACCGAAAGCTATGTTATGCTGAATCTATTTTAGATTTAACGCATAATTTATATAATTAATGATTTGCATAATTGCTATATATAAGTTAGGTTAGGTTTGATTTAATAAGCGATATCAAAAACTAAAGTCTTCAAATTATGTAAATTCGGAATTTTGATCAATTTGGAGATATGACTTTTCGGAATTATGTAATTTCACTGCCCGTCTTAAAGCCTTGCACTAGTTTTCTTACATTTTGATGATCACTTTTGCAAATAAAACAAAATTTCTCCAACTAACCGGCTACATAGCTCGCAAATAGCGTCACGAGCAAAATGTTCCACCCCATCACGGCTGCGGTCACCACGATTGTTAAAAGTGTTAAAACCAACTATAATTAATTTAGTCTATCTGTTTTATATAAGCTTCTTATATCTAAAGATAGTGACACAGTGTAAAGCTGCACGATATTTCCTCGAGCGATAAATTGGCGATTCAAATGTAAAGATACTGCATATATGGAAAATCATAGAGAACGACACTACGAACGATAATGCGGAAAAGTTGCCAATACAGGGTGACTTCAAATTGGTAATACAAAACACGTGATTGTGGCTTAATTAATGCCACACAGTATAATACATTAACCCCTTTGTTAAAATTAACTGTATTTTATCAATGCTAATTTTAAAAACAAATAATTAAAGTCCCAAAGTTTGGTTACACTACATTAAATACCTAACTGTCATACCTGTCACTCGATGTTATCAACTAATCAAAACACGTTTTCTTCATAAATTGCGACAGGTGACGGATAACCAACGAGGAAAGTGTTCATTTCTTTAAACTTCTTTGTTAATTATTATGGTAGGATAACCATGTTAAGCCAACAAAAATGGGTTAATTTAAAAATAAAAAATAAAATACTTCTGATTATTTTAAAAGTATGAGACTTAATTGAGGGGCTAAGTTTAGGGGAAATGTGTGTAAAACATTGATTTTGTATTACCAATTTGAAGTCACCCTGTATAAAACAAGCTTTTTCTTTGTAGCACGTCGTCTATACATACAGCGTGTAAATTTCATACGGGCAATATTGTATCCAGACGTATTTAACGATCATACAAATCATGTGAGAAGATATTTTGTTTGTAACTTTTATTATTGAAGCGTAGTTAATTTTTTAAAGTTTGTTTTAGGAGCAATGTAACTCGTGCAAACTTCCTATTACAAATCGAATTTACGAAGCGTGAGAGCGTCCATACAGTTTATATACATACCTACATAACATCACGCGTTCATTCCCAGAGTGGGGTAGGCAGAGCTACAGAAATATCAACAACTCTAAAAAGACTTCTTGATAATTCTCTAACCACACTTTGCACTAACAGGCTAAGATGTTTACCAGTGTATTAGTGACAGGTTGCAAGCCCATCGCCTAACAGTATTAAAAGCCTTTATTCCCTTGATCGCCTCTTACGACATCCACGGGAAGACATGGAGTGGCACTATTCTAATCCGGCAACCACACAACAAACGACAAACAGTAATTTATGTCATGACGTGTACGTAGATGCTTTAATTTAATTGGCGCAATGAGTGATACATTGCTTGCTGAATTAATTTGACGACACGTTGGCACTAGGCCAACGTGTTTGGAACACTACTAAAGATTTTTTCTTTCACTCAAAATCTATGGGATGTCATTATTGTGACCTAGTCCCAAAATAAGCTCTAAGCTTGTACTATGGGTAACGACAACGATGAACATACTTAAAAAGAAAAATACATACTTAAATATATGTATATAGAGAACATCCGAGACTCAGGAACAAGTATTCGCGCTCATCACACAAATATCTGCCCTTACCGGGATTTGAACCCGGGAGCTCTAGCTTCAAAGGCAGGGTCACTACCAACTAGCCAATGTGCCGTGTTCTTGTTACACTTGTTTTATTTATAACAAAACCAAATTCAATGATCATCAGCTGCTGTTGTCAGCTGACAGATTTCTAAGTGAGAAGTTTCACATTAATGAGAGTTTCATTTGCACAATCTGAGTCAGATTTATTTTTATGCCACTGGTTACCAAAGGTATTCTTTTTTAAATACACCAAAAATAAAGTTCCTTCCCCATATCCCTTAAATATATAACAACTTAACGGGATAACTATTAAAAAAAAACAACTTAATGTATTACGAAAACTACGCAGAACTTTTAATGATAATTCACATCCCTTTTTACCTTCAAGTTCTTACTGTAAGTATTTTATATTTAGGTATAACTGATTGATTTCCCAAACAGCTTTTTTCCGAAACTGTAAATAAGTATTTCAGGATTTATTTCAGGACCATCGTGTAGAACCCTATAAGTTAGGTTCGTTTTATAAAAATCCTTGGGAAACGAATCAATTTGGCTAAAACTTTTGTACGAAACGAAGGTAGCCCAAGGTTTAGTGTGTTATGCCTAGGTCCAAAGATCTCTACCGATCGGAGGGGTTTCCTTTGTTTCGAAACAAAGCCGGCTGCGCAGGCGCACCCTTATCTGTACGTGACCAGACGCAGATTTTGATAACTACCTAGTATTGGACGTCAGGATAAGAAATACATTAGTATTTGAGTTCGTTCTCGTAGTTTTATCTGGAAAATATTCGTTTTATCGCTATGTACTTACTTTAAAAAAAAACATGTGCGAGATGGAGTCGCGCTCCGAGGGTTTTGCGCTTATTAAAACTTATTCTCGTCAAATAGAATATTTGATATATCAACTTTTGACATATTTCTTAACTCCCGTGCGTAGAAAAGCCTGTCAATGAAATGAAAATTGTGCTAAGTGATACTTTCTATGATTGGAGTGTCGACAAAGCAAGGCTCAACCAATTTACATATATGATTACTGTATTGATACTGTGTGTGTGTTACTATATATTTTTTCCGATATAATGTTTTTAGTGGTGGTAGGACCCTGTGCAGGGTCCGTCCGGATCGCTACCACCATCTTATCCATTAACCACCCGCCAAGCAACAGTGTTCGCATTGTTGTGTTCCGGTGTGGGGATAAGACAACCAGTGAAATTACTAGCATAGAGGCATTCCATCTTAATCCTCAGGGTTGGCAACGCATTTGAGGTCTTGAGAATTCAAATGTCTATGGGTCTCAGATTCCACTTACCATCAGGTGGCCTGAGTGCTCGTATGCCTTCTCCTTAACATAAAAAAAAACATTAACAAGTTGAAGATACATGACAATTTTAGTTCGTATCAAAGCTTTTTGTTTACATACCCTACTCTGCAATGTCAGGATGAATATGTCGTTCATCAAGGTTGTTTACTAATGAAGTCGGTGAAAAAGGCCCAAGTTAGATGCCTTACTTTGATGATGTCATCGGATCTACTTGCTACGGTTGCTAATGTGCAGATTTTGCTCTAATGTTTAACAAGCTGTATCTCTTAAACGGTTAGAAATATTAATATAGTTAATTGATGAAAAATTAGGAAAATTCCCCGTTTTCTTAAAAGCCCCTCGTTTTGTTCCATCCTGTATTTATGTAAAAACCTCAACTTTTATATACTTTCAATCATACCAATATATAATCACTAAGGCTATCGGCCCTCCCACCGATAGATCAGATCTACAGACAGGTTAGCCTATCTATCTGTAGTTTATTGGGACAGAAAAAGTACAGATAGATAGCCGTTTCTGTCTCCGGTAGGGCAAAACAAGAGATAGATCGAATATAGAGAATGGCCGTAAATGTAAATGACATAAGAGTTATCAAAACGTTGACAATACGGAGGCAGGTCAAAGACGATATCGTTATTACCTTGTAGAATTCCAGCCTAGAAGGCCTAGCGTATAATACGCATTTTGCGTACGCTGACTAGTGTTTCTAGTATATATATCTTTATATAAATTATGTTAAGGAGAAGGCTCACGAGCACTCAGGCTACCTGATGGTAAGTGGAATCTAAGACCCATAGACATTTGAATTCTCAAATGCGTTACCAACCCTGAGGACTAAGATGGAATGCCTCTATGCTAGTATTTTCACCGGTTGTCTTATCCCCACACCGGAACACAACAATGCGATTACTGTTGCTTGGCGGATGATTAATGGATAAGATGGTGGTAGCGATCCGGACGGACCATGCACAGGGTCCTACCACCACTAAGAAGAAGAAGTAAGTTTATCGTTGTCTAGTACCCGTAGTACAAGCCTAGAGCTTAGTTTGGGACTAGGTCAATTTGTATGTTTTCCTGTGATTTTTTTTAATGCTTGCCAAATAAATTTATTTTCTTTCTTTCTTTTTTTATTTATTTAGATGATTTTGTGTTCTCCAACTATCTACCTACTTGTGCCGCGGATTGTGAACGACACTCAAAATGAGAGCCCACCAAGAGAGGTTTTCTTTTAGTTGAGAAAAAATGAATGATATTAGTTACATACCTTCACGCCTGTTTCCTAAAGGAGTAGGCCGAGACTGTGAAACGCCAAGGGCCCTAGTTAAGATGCAAACGCTTTTCTCTCTCTCTCGTTTTTCTTTTCTATCGCTCAAGATGTATGGGATGTATGGGATGTACGTGGTTTATCGAAACGTACGAGAAAGTCATTCCGTATATTTTGAGTGATTGAAAAGGAAAACGTTACTAGCGTTTGTGTCTTGGGTTGAGCCACCGGTGCTAAATACAATTTTCGCTACGAGTACGTCTACGTTCGTCAATATCTTTATGCACGTACGTTGATTTCGAGTGCTTTGAAGTCGAGCCGATAGTAACAACAGCAAGCTCTTTATATTGTTTAGTGATTCGAATACCCTTCTTGAGAAATCAGCTGTTTGAATTTGCAGGTTTCCTTACGATGTTTTCCTTCACCGTAAGAGAAACGGGTCACAGTTAGAAAAAATGGGTAAACAATATTTAATCCTCACCAAATGTTAAAATTTTACCTAATAGTTCTTTGCTGAAATATGCCTCTATGTCAGATGGATAGAAAGCGGGGTTGCACGGTTTGATGCTTCAAAACGTTAGTAAGCAGGAAAATTATCACGGCGAACTTAAGCTTTAAAACGGGTTTCAAATAATAAACACTCTTCTGAAAAACATTTATTTTTAAAACAAACACGAATTTATTTAGCCAGCGGACCAATCATGGCTGCCACAAAATGATAGCTCGCATTAAAATTTCTAATAGCACTTAGGGATAAGATACATCTTCTTGTGGTAGTGATGTTAGAGACCCATATTCGCCATTGACTAAACGATATCGCAAAATATTTTAAAATTACTGCAAGTACTTTACAGTAAATTTATCACAAAGATGGTTGAAGAAAAACTCGAATAGTGGCCCCGCGAAAACACCCAGGGTTGTCTTTACGCGGTAGCAGCGGCAACCACCCAGTTGATGTAGGGTTGCAGCCTCGTGTTGATGCCAGGGTACCAGCCCTGGGCACAGCCCTCCACCCACGAGTGGACGCCCACTACGGCGCCGTTGACCAACAGCGGGCTGCCGGAGTCACCCTGGACATACGGAAATGTTATTAAGTCCTTTATATACATTCTGAACTCGTTGGCAGTGACCGCGATTCAAGATTTAATTTTAGTCGTGATGGTAATGCTTGCGGCTGTAAGGTAATGTTCTTATAACGATATTAAATATAAAGTTAAGAGTTTTTGGGAACATCTTCCAAAATCAACATAAATGTGGCGATTACCGCTACCTGGAGGCAGGTATTCGTGTCCCTGCGCATGGTTCTACCACCTGTAAACGTCTGCCCATTTGTTGTCCTACTCAATTAGTTTCCTGGCACGGGCCTCCGATGCAAACGTCCAACCAGCTCCGGTCTCGTGGTTCGACAACGTTGTCCGACTGACAAATATTTATATTTAAAATCAAATTTAACAAAGTCTAGGGAGCGCTGCTAAGGCGGAGCTCCTATTTCTGGGTTGTTTTGGCCCTCCGGGCCTGCTGTAAAACTAACATAACCTAAACCTACGATTCTATAACCTATTTCCACTATTTCCAAATATCATGTTTTGCGAACATTGTGTGCCATCCCACATAGACCATGTTGGAGGTAGGTGGAAACCCTATAATGAGCTATAACTATACAGGTCTGAATTTACAGAAGCATACCTGGTACTGGCTCTTAAAGCCATTGCTAACGAGCTAGTGCTAACCCACGCTTTTTATAAGCGCACATGCCACCAAATAAAAGAGAGATAGAAAGAAAGAAAAAAACGTTTACTTACTTACATCTAACACAAGTACAAAAGAACAGATTAACAAACAAAACATAAAACACAAAACTCTCTGAACCAACGCCAGAAAAGCGAAACAGTTCCTGCTCAGCATATTACTGGTTTTTAGGCCAGAGCTGGTCTTCCGCAGGAAATTGTTGGTAGACTCTCAAAAATGCTAGTAATTACCAGAACAGTAAATCTATTTTACGAGTACCTTGACATCAATTCACAATCATTTCTAATACAGCTGGTTGGACGCATGTTATGTAATGGTGCCTCTACAAGGTTCTAATACCTATACCTATGAGCACGAGTATTTGTTCCTGAGTCTTGGATGTTTTCTATGTATTTAAGTATATATTTCTCTATATAAGTAAGTTTATCGTTGTCTAGTACCCATAGTACAAGCCTAGAGCTTAGTTTGGGACTAGGTCAATTTGTGTGACATTGTCCTGTGATTATTTATTTATTTATTTATATCTAAAGTATCAAAGGCAATGTTACCTGGCACTGGCCCCTGATGCCGACGTCCAGCCAGCCAGCACAAACCATGTTGCTGGTCACTGTGAACCCGAGCGCGCTGTACCGGTTGGCACACGTCTGCTGGTTCACTGCCCAGATCTGAACGTGGCGGAGTTCTGATGAGATCGAAGCGTCCGTGGTCTGAAAGATGAGATAATTTTGCATGGTTTAGCTAGTTCTCATCAACTTCACAGTAAAACATGCCCAAAGATCATTTGTTTGTTGCTTTTCTCTTAATTATAAACCACTTAACTGAAAAGAAAAACTTATTTTCTGAGCAGGACGTCTCCCCACTTCTGCACTGGCGAAGCATGGTTAGGCCAACCTAAACGAACCTGCATATCTAGCAATAGCACTAGGATTAGTTATTTCTATTTGTCTTTATCTGGTAAGAATTTATACTACTAGTTAGAAAGAAATGCACTGACGGGATAATTTATCTTTAAACAATTCTGTTAGACGCTATAATAAAGATAGAAGTCAATATTTACCGAGAAGGCTCCCCATCCTATTGCCCAGACTTGCTGGTTCTCAGCTAACGTAAACGCGCCACCAGCGAGGGACGCCTGCTCTGTCACACCAGGCGATAAGTGCATGTTGTTGGTAGTCCTTAGCACAGCCACATCATTATCCAGGGTCGCGGGCACAAAGTCGGGGTGTGACGTGATGCTACGGACCAGGTAGGTCAACCCTCCGCGGTTGCTGTACGTGGATCCCACGCGAGCGCGCCACCAGGCGGCGGGGTCAGCCCTGAAAATGTGTGTTTCAGCACCATGGGTAGCGAGACTCGTTTGGGGGCCTAGCCAAGATGTAAACGCTCCTAACGTTTTTCTTTTCTACTGCTCAATATGTTTGGGATGACAGTAATTGACCACGTGGTTTATCGTGAAGTAATAGAAAACGAAAACGTTAGTAGCGTTTGCACCTTGGCTAGAGCTCCTGGAATCTTGCTACCCCATTGTCTTTATGTATAAGTGGTGTTGTGCAAAAGTTATCTTACTTTAAAAAAAAAGGCAAAATTATCAAGTTAAATCTACTCGTATTCTAATATTTTAAATGTGAAATTAACTTTGTCTGTCTGTTTGATAAGCTTTCATGGCTGAACTGTTCAACCGATTTTGATGGATTGGTATGGAGATAGCTTGAGTCCCGGGAAAGCATAATAGTGTACTTTTTATTCCGGAAAATAAGACAGTTTCCGAGGGAATTGACGATTACCGTGCAGGCAACATCTAGTAAAGAAATATGCTATGTTTCTGGACGCCTAAGTCGCCTGTATGCTCGTTTGTCTTTCTATGCCATAATAGAAACCCACTTACACTCCATTTGTATGAAAGCACGACGCGGCCGACAAGATGGCGCTGGCGGTGATAATGGCGCCGCCACACGAGTGCGCGTACGCGCCTGCGCCGGTGTTTGTGACTAGCGACGTCGCGAATGGGTACGTGTCGATTCCCACCGTTTCGCCGCCAGCGATTCTGCGCACGCGGCCCGCTAGACCAGTTTTTTTTTAAAACATACCATCACATCAACGTAAGGGACAAGTTCACCTCTGTAAATATTGTATTTTCATTTTGCTTTCATGACGAAAGTTCTTATATTATGTTTACACTTCAAAAAGATGCATGATTTGCAGAAACCCGCGACAAACAGAAAAGTGTTGCCAAATGTACTTCTTTCTACACAGCCATTATCTGCTTATCTGCTATACAGGATAACTTTTTAATAGGTGCACAAATTTTAATATTTGCTTCGCTATTGAGTGTTATTTTTACTCTAGCTTGAAAAAAATAATTAGAGATATTCATGGACCCTCTAATGCAGGGGTGCGAGGAGAGGGGTGTTGTTAAGTAAGTTAATAAATGCAATTTCAAATTTAGAATATCAGTAGGAGAGGGGCTTGTTGTCTGATAAGCTGTACCTACATGAAATTTCAAATTTCGAATATCAATACAGTGTATCGCATACCTACAGCTTGACAACCCATGTCATCATTTCTAGTGTGACTTTGTGTCCACACGAGAAGGTAAAAGAGAGACAATTTACAATAAAAAAAAAAAAAAATTTGAACTCGTTTTATTGTCGTAATATATTATATTAACCATACAAAATCATATGTTAAAATTTGTGCACTGATAAAAAAATTACCCTGTATAAGACCAAAAAGAGTTCAAACTCGGTGGGTCTAAGTTATGTCTAGAGGAGATCCTGTCGCCACTTTCCGACTCCATCACTGCCCTGCTAACATAAATGGCAGTATCTCAGACAAAACTTCTGTAGCAAATACAACCCTATTACCAACGCTTTCGCCATTGAATTTGAGATACCGCTTATTGGTTCAGGAAGGCAGATCGTCACGCCCGCACTCTTTAGTCAGGACGATTAAGTCGTCCGTTAGTCACGATATTTTTAACCCAAGTTCGAACAAGGTTTAACAAAAAGTAAGTTGTAAAAACCCAACATTATTTTTGATTATGTCGTCTAGAAATGATATTTTTTTTGTTTTAGTTTAACCAGTGGCACTCGCGACGTTAAAATGAATCTAACGACACCTCGCTTGTTGAAATCGGCCCATCCATCCAGCCTCTACTAGGGAACAAAGAACAAACTTAGGTACATACATACAGGTCAAAAACATTACCCTCCTCCTTTGGGGATCGGGTAAAAAAGAACGAGCTAAATGTTTCCAAAAATTTCCTGACTTGCGGATAGATACCATAATATTCCAAATTTCAGCCTATTCGATTAACGGGAACTGATTCAAAATTAATTTGCAAGATTTGACCCAATCGCAAACACGAAGTTTATTAAAAGTTTGTAAAAATGGACTGTGAAATTATGAATTATGTTTCCTAGATTAGAATGTGTTCAAATTTGACTAAAGTCTATAATAGATACTTATTCTTACGCGTGGGATCGTTCTGTGGGCCTGTAAGAATGATCAACAACTTTTATCTATATTTTTTCAATGTTATCCGTGTAAACCATCAATTTATCAATTTTATTGATACACGAGCGTTTAAAGTGTCGAAAAAAGCCTGCATTACATTACGTTAACAAGCATAACCTTACTTTTAAGCAGTTTAAAGTAGTCAAACTCTACCCAAGGATAATTCAAAGATCAAACGTAATAAACAACACAATAATGAATAAAAACATACCTCTAGCATCAGCTCCTATTAACAGAAAACTAAATAGCACAAAAACTATCATATTTACTACTAACGTTGCACCTTAAAATATTGTGATCTGTTCTACAAATTCGTTATCAGGCCTTTAATCATATTTTCAGATAATTTTGTAGATAATGACAAAATAATTGCTGTTTTACGGTGTACGATATCATAATACGATGATAATAAACATCTTTCCGAACTGCTGTAAAGTAACAATTTGAACGTATAATTTACGTTCAAAACAAACTGACTTATGCAATTAGAAACTCAGCAAGATCATGCACGCAAACTAGGGATCCACAGCATTGCAGCACATGTGCCGTAACGTAACACATGCAGGGCCTCTATTCAACTGCGTTATAACGATATCGTTTTTGACCTGTTTCCGTATTGTCAACGTTTTCATAACTCTTATGTCATTTACAATAATGGCGACTGTGACATAAACGATTCTTAAACGTGTCAAACACGATATCGTTTTAATGCACCTGAATAGAGGCCCTGAGTAGGACCCTATTGGCATCAGGGCGCAATACAACCAAAGGTCATGATCTGTAAAGTTTCATAAGTTTAAGTTCATTAAGTTGGTGGAGGTGCGCTTTTGATTCCAATTAATCATTTTTCTTTCTTTCTTCTTCTTTCTTCTGTTATGTCAACTTGCTGAGGCTAGTGGTGAACCCTGCATGGTCTGTCTAGATCGCTACCACCATCTTATCCATTAACATACCGTCAAGCAACAGTTTTCGCATTGTTGTGTTCCGGTGAGGTGTGGAGACATTAAGACAATAGGTGAATTAAAAAAAAAACATGAGACAATGTTACACAAATGGACCTGGTCCCAAACTAAGCTCTAGGCTTGTGCTATGGGTAATAGACAACGATAAACTTAAATAGAAAAATACATACTTATAAAACAACCAAGACTCGCGCTCATCACACAAATATCTGCCCTTACCGGGATTTGAACCCGGGACCGCTACTACCAACTAGGCCAACGTGTCGTCATAATTACTAGCATACTCGTAGGGGCATTCCATCTTATTTCGCATGGTTGGCAACGCATTTGAGGTCATGAGATTATAGTCTTGAGAATTCAAATGTCTATGGGTCTCAGATTCCACTTACCATCAGGTGGCCTGAGCGCTCGTGTGCTTACCATAAAAAAGCGGCCAAGTGCGAGTCGGACTCGCCCATGAAGGGTTCCGTAGCAGCAAGTAACATAATATAAAAGTTCGTTGTAGCTTTGATCAATGTATTTATGACGTTTTAAAAAAAAACTAATCTCGTTCAAACCAATTTTCGGTGGAAGTTTGCATGGTAATGTACATCACGATTGTACATTGACGACACGGTGGCCTAGTTGGGAGTGACCCTGCCTCCGAAGCCAGCGGTCCTGGGTTCAAATCCCGGTAAGGGCAGATTAGATGTGTGATGAGCGCGAATATTTGTTCCTGAGTCTTGGATGTTTTCTATGTATTTAAGTATTTGGGTCAATCAACTTTTCTTTGTAGCTCGTTGCCATGGTGACGTCTCCTGGGTCACTCTTTAAAACCAAGATTTTAAAGTATATAAATCCAGCAAACATCGGCTTTTGTGGCAATTACAAGCCCATTATTTTATGGGTTTTCTTCCAAGCGTATTAGTAGTGTATATTATAACCATTTTTCTAAGGAACTCTATCACTGTTGTCTCCTGGCTTACGGGACAGAATAACAACAACGAAAAGTTGATCCACCCATTTATTTCTTTATATAAGTATGTGTATCGTTGTTTAGTACCCATAGTACAAGCCTAAGGCTTAGTTTGGGACTAGTTCAATTTGTGTAAGATTGTCCCCTGATATTTATTATTATTATTATTATCATATATTTTTTTTAGTTCTATCATTCTCTTATTTTAGAAGTTACAGGGGGGGGGGACACACATTTCAACACTTTGGAAGTGCCTCTCGCGCAAACTGTTCAGTTTAGAAAAAAAGATGTTAGTAACCGCAATATCATTTTTGAAGACCTATCCATAGATACCCCAAACGTATGGGTTTGATGAAAAAAAAAATTTGAGTTTCAGTTCTAAGTATGGGGAACCCCCAAAATTTATGTTTTTTTTTTCTATTTTTGTGTGAAAATCTTAATGCGGTTCACAGAATACATCTACTTACCAAGTTTCAACAGTGTAGTTCTTATAGTTTTGGAAAAAAGTGACTGTGACATACGGACGGACAGACAGATAGACATGACGAATCTATAAGGGTTCCGTTTTCTGTCATTTGGCTACGGAACCCTAAAAATTCCTAAAAACCAATAAAATCTAAAAGTTTTTTAAGATTATACTGAAAATGTTTCACTTTTACATAGTTCCAAAGTGTCTTGGGACTCTACGTAACGTAAAACGTGACTATAGAAAACCCTAACGAGACCCCAAGAGGTCGTTTAAGAATCATAAACTCTTGACTGGCTGAAATGCGAGGATTTCAAAATACCAAAAACCAACCGCCCGATTTAAAGCCTTCAAGTAATAAAATAACCAATCAAAATAATTTCACCTGCCTAGGCGTAACACGTCTTTTTTTTCATCGTCATCGACGGGCATACAGGCAGACCGCCCACCTAATGGGAGGTGGTCACCGCCGCCTATGGACATTGGCAACGCCGGAGGCATCACCAATGCGTTGCCGGTCTCGAAGAAATTTAATGTCACCCTTTTTAAAAAGCCCCGTATGTGTGTAAACTCTTAATTGCAGAAAAAAAAAACAATTACAAGCAATTTCGTACATAAACCTAAGATACATGTCATAAAACATAAGTCACGTAACAAAACAACACATAAGACAGACATATTGACATTGACATTGTATTGATTTATTGGTTTAAGACAAATTGTAGCGCATTGGGGAAATCTCAGCTGGAAGTTCATTCCAAATTCTTATAGTATGCGCGAGAAACGTTCTAGAGAATCGGCCCGTACAGTGACTCAAGAAAATGGGAATGAACATTCTGCCGATGACGAGAAGTGCGATGGTAGAATGAAGCCCAGGGCTGTATTGTCAGCGTTTCGATAACTCTTATGTCATTGATAATAATGGCGGCCGAGTTAAAAACGATGCTAAAACACGTCAAACACGATATCACTTTAACGCAGTAGAATAGACACCCAGGCTGTCTGTAGGCTGTCTGCCTGTCCGGCGAGCACACTGGTAGATACTACAGCAAATTATGCACCTTTGCATACATACGTTTTTCTAAAAGCTTAAAAATGATAATGACACAAGTAAGCAATGGCTCAGTTTTCTACGGAACGCCATTGTTGATATTTATATTGAGCGTAACCAGTACTCCCACCATAGGTACATGGCGGGAAATACGGCCATTACTCTTTGAACATAGGCCATGGTAGCCTAAGGCACCGCAACGTCAGCGATGAGGCGCATAGTATTAACACCAAGTCGTATACTAGTAGCAAGAGAGAGAGAGAGTGTGGCTCTTTCTAGTAAAGTACTAATATTTGAAGATGGATGAGCGTGAAGCCAGAGCCCTCTGGCATGCCGACAACAAGAAGCACGCTCTGTTAGGTCTCGTTGAGTATTGATTTATATTCAATCAAATATAAATTAACCTCCCAAATGAAGCTCTAGGGCTTGTACCATGCTATGATTCTAAGCAAGTCACACACGTTCATGCTGTCACCATACATGGCGGGAAATGAGGCCCTCTCCTTGAACAAAGGCCATGGTAACCTGAGACATCGTTAGGACCGCAACGACAGCGATGAGCCTCATAGTATTAACACCAAGTCGCAGGCTAGTAGCAAGAGAGAGGAGAGAGTGTGGTTTTTCCTAGAACATACATACATATATAACTTCACGCCTTCATTCCCAGAGTGGGGTAGGCAGAGCTACAGAAATACCAACAACTCTAAAAAGACTTGTTGATAATTGTGTAACCACATTTTGCACAGGTAGGCTAAGATGTTTTCCAGTGTGTTTCTTTCTAGTTAAATACCAATATTGGAAGATGGATGAGCTTTGACTCTGGCACGGCGAAGTCAAACGCAGTGTACGCTCTGTTCTGTCTCTTGCAGTATTTATTAAACTCGTATTCTTGCCCTGAGGTCACAGTGTTGTTATGAACTACACGACTGATTTGAGAAAAGCTAGACCGATAACAACTACGTGACTGATCACAGGTAAAGATAACGCTTAATTATATATCCGCTTAACAATTCTTAAGGAATACTTAGATGAACTGTTATTATATAAAACTAGCCTTTGTTCTTGATTTCGCGTAGAAGTCGAACTGTCTAATTTTTTGGGATATGGAATCAATGTCACTCTGAACCTAGCTTATGTGCAATCAAGAATTATAAGGGATGGCTTTTTGTACATCCACACGAAGAACGTGAGATGCAGATAGCAAGTGTAAAACCACATAATTTATAAAAAAATAGTTTAAACAATCAGGATCGAGAAGTAATAAGTACTCAATTATTCAATCAACATTCATCATTAAAGATCGTGGGGTTTCGAAGATTCAACCATAAAAAAGCGAAAAAGGTGTCACTTTGACAAATAAAGCTATCAAGGTTATGTTTTTCATTGTGTTTTCACGTTTTGTTTTAAGGAAATATAAAATATGTGTTAGCCTCTATACCTTACCTAATAATTTGATGCATGTACCTATCTAAATGTATTAAAAACTAAACTTTTCATGCAGCGCCGGCCTAGTTGCCTAAGTTACTAACGAAAGTCAAGCAAAGGTTAAACGTATATTTGTCTAAGTATCTACAATAGACATGATAAAAAGTAAAAAAATATCCATACATTATTTTAATACTAGCTTTTCCCGCGAATCCGTTCGCGTAGAAGTCACTTATGGCTCTCTTGGGAACTGTACAATTTTCCGGGATAAAAACTATCGTTTGTCCTTGTCCGGGGCTCAAACTATCTCCATACCGAATTGCAACTAAGTAAATTTGTTCATCAGTTGTGTTCCGGTGTGGGGATAACACAACCAGTGAAATTACCAGCGTAGAGGCATTCCATCGTAGTCCTCAGGGTTGGCAACGCATTTGAGGTCTTAGGATTATAGTCTTGAGAATTCAAATGTTTATGGGTCTCAAATTCCACCATCAGGTGGCTTGAATGCCTGTGTGCCTTCACATTACATTAAAAAAAATACACTTTTGCATCGCGTCGGTAAATATAAAAATGGTTTAATAATTACCATGTTGTCTTTTTTACCTTTAAGTAATATGTTCTCGCTGCTGAAAAGTTGTGTATGCAACACGAGGCCAAAGTTATTTGCGTCTCATATGTTTATATCCCTCGCTGCACTCAGGATTCTAAACTAGAATCCTTCGATTACTCAGAACACACAAAATCAACCAACCTTTTTAGAGTTGTTGGTAATTCTGTAGCTCTGCCTACCCCATTCTGGGAATGAAGGCGTGACATTGTGTGTGTATGTGTTTAGTATCGATTTAACTCGGCCGCGATTATTATCATTGACATAAGAGTTATCAAAACTTTTTATTACCGTGTAGAATCCCAGCCCTGGGCCTCTATTTTAATGCGTTATAACGATATCGCGTTTGACATGTTTTACAATCGTTTATGTCACAGTCGCCATTATTGTAAGACATAAGAGTTATCAAAACGTTGACAATAATAATAATAATAATAATAATAATTTATTTATTGCATCCATGGTATTTACAATATTGGTCTTATAGAATAATTAAAGTGCTGCACATGGACCCTTTTAGGGTGTAGCAATATTAATATGTAAAGATCTAAATTATACAATTTAAATAAGATATTTTAGTAGGCATAAGTAATTACAAATAATATTTTCCAAAATAATGCATAGTTGATTTTTTTCCATTAGGTTAATTTTATAGGTGTATATGTTAAAACTTAAAATTTATCAACAAGAAAAGTATGAATATCGTAGTACATTTTGTCATGTAGTAAAAATAAAATGCGCTTTCGGAATAGATTTACGGGTAGATGTCGCATGTCCATCGGCAATTTATTATATAATTTAATGCACATCGCGTAACAGTGCTTTTGGTACATCGACGTCCTTGGGGCGCGATCATGAGCTAACCTCTGAGGATTTCTTGTATTTCGTGGGAAGACATTTTTAGCAGTTTTAAATAAATACATATTCTTTTTCACAAATATGCAGGTTTCTAATATATATAAGCACGGTAATGGTAATATACCTAACTTTTTGAATAGAGGCTTACATGACTGATATGGAGCTATACCACATATAGCTCTCATACATTTTTTTTGGGCTATGAACGCCCTGGTAAAAGTAGAACAATTGCCCCATAATATAAGGCCGTACCTCAATTGTGAAGCTATGTACCCATGATAGGCTGCTAATGTGGCTGCCAAAGTGGCAGTGCGTCTATACGGAAATACGTCAAATACGATATCGTTATTACCGTGTAGAAAGAATCCCAGCCCAGTATAGCGTACAGCGTATCGCGTACTGTGTCATCAGCTTTAGATAATGTCCACATAAAACCTAAGAGCGTGAACTCAGGATGTTAGTCTCTCTGCGTCAACGAAATGCATCGGTTGTTGCTTCTGTGTGTGCTGGTGTTTAACAATGGTTAGTTTAGGACGTGTCAAATACGGACTGTCGTCAGTGGTTTCATGGTTACTGTGGAGACCATACAGTGGGGGAGTATACCCTCTAGTCTGTGGGGCGACCCGTAGGAAACGCTTTTTCAATCGTAATTACTTCTAATTAAAATTGAAATTGGAAAAAAGTGACATCGGGTCTCCCCACAGACGAGAGGGTATGGAAAATCTTAGCTGACTAAGTCAGTTACAGTCAGTGTCAATCAAATCAATCAATATCATAACACACAAGGGTTATCATAATATATAAAGTTCAAAACATAACAGTTATAGAATATATATTTTTTCTTAATCCGCAAACTTTTCAGGATGGTTTCTTACAAACCTAACCTAACAGGTTCTATAAATGGCCTATTAAAATAAACCCGATTCTTTTACGGTTTCTGTAAACAAACCATTACATATTAAGACCATTATTTATTTCGAACTTTATATATCATGATACATTTGAAATCGTAAGTTACACATCAAATTACAAATAAAAACATTACAATTAACAATAAATACTAAATGTCATCTATCACATATTATTATTTATTACATTGCTCGAGGAAGTAAATAGGTGATCACCGTTGTAATTTATCGCATTAACAAATGTGACTTATACGTGCGTGACTGTAAAACAAGATACAAAAGTTTATATCTACGCTTGACGCTTACTGTATATGATAAATGAAAATATGCATTGAGGAAGCAGTTTTTTATTTATTTAGGCAGCGTTATTCTATTACGTACTAGGTTAACTAGCCTAGTTTGCTATTAAGCCTACGAAGCGGTACCGGTTAAGTATTATTGTGATGAGCACGAGTATTGTTCCCGAGCTTTTGATGTTTACTATTAATTTTAAAACTTACTTTTTTATTATTGTTCACTTTTTGACCTTATTACAATGGAATAAGGTATGAAAGTTATACATTTCTTTGTAGTACACTGTATAAACCTTGGAATTCGTTTAGGACTATGTCAATATGTGTGTGCTGCCATAACACCAAAGAAGGCGGCTAACAACGTAGTAACATTAGTAACCTTCTTACCTATTAGTTAAAGTATTTTTTGTACCTTTCTGTCATAGTCAAAAGTCATTATGATAGACAAGGAGAGAGCATATTTTAAACAAGCTTTAACATTTTAAATTTAATTTGGTTACTAATAGAGTAGAATGCTTCCACTTTGAAATTGCAGTTAGACGACTTCACTAGTAATATTACAGGGCCTCTATTCAGGTGCGTTAAAACGATATCGTGTTTGACACGTTTAAGAATCGTTTATGTCACAGTCGCCATTATTGTAAATGACATAAGAGTTATCAAAACGTTGACAATACGGAAACAGGTCAAAAACGATATCGTTATAACGCAGTTGAATAGAGGCCCAGCAGTGTGAAATTGTCGATTGTTTTCTGTTTTTTTTTATTCTCGCTTTTTTCCCAGCGAACGGCCAGTTCGTTTGGCCACTACACAGTGCCGTAACCGACCTAGCGGTTGGGCCTGAAGATGCCGTGCACTGCAGACTGACCAGCCCAACAGGTATCCCTGCCTTCGACGGCTTCGGGCAATGCAGGGTCAACGTAGACCGGGTGACGGCAGACCATGAGGGCTCCTGGACCATTCAGGTCAACCAGCCGAACAATGTGCTGCCTGTGGAACATACGTTCACTGCACAGGTTACTTCCACAGGTTGGTATTTTTTTGGTTCTAGCCTGTGTTTGCTCTTTGCTTTGTGTTTACTGTTGGCCAAAGGCCTCCCTTCTGTACCTCCACTCATCTCTATGGAGAACGTGCTCCCGCCAATCACACATAAACGCGTCCAGTTCGTCCCCACACTTCTTTTGGGTCTACCTCTGCTACGATACCGACTCTTAGATGCCAATCGGTAGTGTTTTTGGCACATCTGTTATCATGCATGCGGCACACGTGTCCAGCCCAGTCCCACTTCAACTTTGCGGTCTTTATCCCAAGACAGTACTTAAGCTAAAAACTAGCTTATTTTAAGACTAGGTAAATTTGTGCGACATTGTCCCTTATTGTACAATGTTTAATCAATGCTGCATTTGGTACGCGTATTAGCTTACAGTACCTGGAAGGCCGAGCATCGCTCGGGTTGAAAACGATTTTTACCGAAGATGCCAACTTGATGTAAAACCCTAAAATTTAAAATTTCATTCAAGAACATGATTACAAATTTACTTATAGGTATACAAATATTGCTCGTTTAAAACATAAAACATATATTTAATTTTATTTTTATACCCGTTTTGGTCTCCCTTAGTGACCTCTAAACCTGTGGTCACGACGGAAGTGGTGACGGAGAAGCCCTTGGTATCGCTGTCTTGCCGCGTGGAGAGTGCTGACGTCATCCAGGGTTGCATCTTCCGAGGTCCTGGAGGCCTGGTGCTGCAGGTGCGCAGTGCCATCGCTGAGGACCGGTTCAGCTTCATCGAAAGGTACACTATGAATGATCATAAATGGGTACCGTCACCGTAGACCCCATTTTATTTTGGAAGTGGTCCTTGTGAAGGGTCCGACCAGATTGCTACCAATGAATCAGAGTATTTGCAGTGTTTTGATGTGCGAAAATCATCAGTGGATTTACTTAGTTATGCTAGTTACCATACCATAGACGCTTTCCACCTTAGGCCTCAGGGCAGGCAACGCATTTGCAGTCTTGGATTGCAGTCTTTTGATTATAATTTTGAGAATGAAAATGTCTGTAGGTCTTAGATTCCACTTGCCATTAAGTGGTCTGAGTGTTCGTTTGCCTTCCATTTCCATTAAAAAATGTGGCATTTGAAGGCAAACGAATATACAGACCACTCGATGGTAAGTAAGCTCTGAGGTCTAAAATATTTTCAATTTTAAGACTGCAATCTTTAGACGGAAAACCGGCTCGCTTACCCTTACACTGCTACTTATATCAACATACTGATTCCTGACACTGATAGGTGAAAAGAGACATTCCGTGTAAATGGCGTAGCCTAAATAAAGCCCAGTAATTAAGGACCTCGTCAACTTTGCAATGTATGCCGAATTGTCCACCTTTCATCAATCATTGTGAGGTATTTAAAATGGGAGGCTGATTGTCACAAAGTAGTTTTTTTCCTAGGCCTATGTACCTATGTACCTTCTTCACATCTTACCGTAATCACCACCACCAACTACTCGTAAATCCTCATTCAATTTCCAGTTCCCAAACGGGAGTACAGAGCTGTGGTCTGCAGATTAACGAACCTTTGACCTCGGACCTTGGTCTGTGGCGATGTGACCTGCAGACAGCTTCAGAGACCTACTATGGACACATCACAGTACTTTGCCCCAGGGCGATGCTGGATCCAGAAATAGCTGCATCAGTCATCTCAGGTGAGTCCAGAATCATTAATCTAGATTTCTAGATTTGCGAGCACAAATTTACATAATGTAAAGACACGGTGCGTCCTGAAATTTAATACATTTTCGCGGCCGCAGTAAATAATAACTTTTTCACTTTTGATGCTCACAAATGACCCATGATAGCCAGGTATAGGCGGACTAAAGCGATGCATTGCATCCCTAGGGACTAAAGTGACACTTTACTCCTCCGCGGCGACCTCCACTGCCTCAGTTTTCATTTCGTAAATGTTGTCTATAGACTATTTGTTTGTCTAACCCCAAAAACCACCTTGATGTTGACTACAGCGACGGGTTGCGAGTAAAAATATTTCACTATTATTAAGTTGTAATCTTATGTATCTATGGTAATTAAAAAAATACGATTCACCCTATTAGAGCTTTCTTTGAACGATTTTTTTCACTGTTTGCTATAATATGCTGAACGGTACTTATTTAGACATCATATAAAAATACCTGAACCAAAAGTTCAAAAACTTACAATTATAATATTATTTCTGTACAGAACCAACTCTTACGAGTCAGAACGACAATATAGTGGTGGGGGAAGGAGAGAGCGTGACCTTGTCTTGCTCTGTCCAATCTGCAATCCGCTACTGCTACTTCCGTGCCCAGAACGGAACCGTCTACACTGTTAGTCCTGGTAAGTACTAGTACATTATCAACACTCTTAACTGTACATCGATGGACCTTATTATTTATACAAGGCATAAGGTCTACCGATGGACAGTTAACAGAGTGGGCGATGGTACAGTCAAGGTCATAAATATGTATACACTTTAGTACCTTGTCTATTTAACGTCATGCTTTAACTACCATATGAAATTGTCACAGCGATTAAAGTGACAAGGTACTAAAGTGTATACATATTTATTACCTTGACTGTACATGTAAAGAATTAAGATTTTGATTTTTTAAGTTGCTGGCCCACCACTTTTACAGAGTCTACCAGCGCGTTTTTTTTTTTATAAATACTGTAATATGGTGTGAGTAGAGACGAAATTGAAGTTCATACCTGGATAAAAGTTTATTTTTATATGTGGCATATTGATTTATATACAAATAAGTTATCTAAATGTATTAATTTTAGTATGTCAATGATAATTTGTTGTTTCATTTCATAGTTTCAACGATAAACCCATAATTGGGGTAAGAAGGGATAGCAAAGGGGCGAGATGTGAAAATTGCTAGGGTTGACACTTTCCGATTAAACAGCCTGACTTGTCAAGAGAATATTTTATTTATGTAGCAAAATTATGATTTATTTATGCTTACATAAAACGATTTAATGTTTTTTGTAAGTTGTGACCTTTATTTTTTTACATACATACATAACATCACGCCTTCATTCCCAGAGTGGGGTAGGCAGAGCTACAGAAATACCAACAACTCTAAAGACTTACTGATATTTCTGTAACCATATTTTGCACTAACAGGCTAAAAGGTTTACTAGTGTATTAGTGTCAGGCTGCAAGCCCATCGCCTAACAGTACTACAAGCCCTTATTCCCTTAGTCGCCTCTTACGACATCCACGGGAAGACATGGAGTGGCACTATTCTAACCCGGCAACCACACGGTGGACTTTATTTTTTTATTTTATAATTTTACGGTACTTAGAATAACATACTCACATGTAGTGCATAATCATACGATACGTATTGTACCTATCGGATAAGCAAGATTGCTCAGTCAGCTGAACAAGCATCATGCAACTTATTATAATGTAATGTGATATGCAATAAATGATTTTAATTTTAATTTGAATGTCAATAAATTGATTGACCCAATTAACCCTATTTGCAGGCACATCCTCCCTTTCCTTGGAGTACGCCGGCGCAGGATTCGATGCGGGAGAGTGTGGCGCGCGCTTTAGCGCACTCCTGCGCACCGACAGCGGTGCGTGGAGCTGCCACGTCGGCTTCGCTCAAGGCGATGAACAGCGTGCTCCAATCCATGTTGAAGTTCAAGGTAGCTCATCATCTTCGCGACTAACATGACAATTAGATTTTTCCTTCATCCTTACCAACAGGAAAACAGTGCTAAGAATACCCAAAAAGTAAGGCTTTGGACAAGCTTTACATGCTCGTATATTTATAAAGAGAACTCACTGTAACTCTTACGTTTAGCGTTGCTTAAAATATCTACATACTTATTCGGGACAGGGATTTCTACATAGTTCAGTATTAAGAAATAACATTTTGTTATTTGCAGAAGAATTATCCGCGAATCAATACCCGGAACGCCACGAGTTGGTGATCCAGGGTGTGGTACGTGGCGGACTGGCGCTAAACTACTGCAGATTCGTGCGCATTGACGGAACCGGTGTGTAAAGATATGACTCTGAAGGTAACTATGGTATGGTTCTTAAGAGAAATTAGTCTAAAAAATCTTTTTTCTGTTTACGGCGGTTTCGTAGTGATTTTGCCAACGTCAAGTGAGTAAGAATATAATCAGTAAATACAATATATCTAATGTAAAGGTCGGTCAATATTCCATAGGCCATTTTACGTCCTTGACGGTTCCGAAATGAAAAAAAGTGTGTCGTAAGACTTTTTTTCACGTGGGAAATCCTCATGGATACCCACCGCCTGGGGGAAAGCGGTGGGTTATGTCAGACTCCCACTGACTTTAAGTCAAGATGTCCCCACGATGTTCCCTCCAATCCGCCATTGGGACGGGACTGTGGTTACGCGAATTGCGATCCCACAATCTCGTTGGCAGCTGTCCACTAAAGGCCCATCTCCATAGGGACACATGTCTCCTACATCGTCAGTGGCATGCCTGGAACATTTGGCACGCCAACCAACCCCACACAGCTAGGGTTGGGGAACTCCCAACTGCCTACGCCCTACCCTTTTACGGTGCATAGGAAGGGAGGAAGGGTCCCCTTGCCGGTCTCGTTATCCCGCCTCCTTCTGCAACATTACGTCACTAGAGAAAGAAATCACCGCATCCCTCGAAGGGTCTACCATAACCTGTTGAGCAATTCTTATGGCCAACTTCAAGACACACTAGTCGTGACAGGACCTTGGGCAGGGTTCGTTCAGATCGCTACCACCGTGATATCCATTAACCTACCGCCAAGCAGCAATGTTCGCATTGTTGAGTTCCGGTGTGGGGATAACAAATCTGGTGAACGTACTAGCATAGAGGCATTCCAACCTTATATTGCATCGGTTTGGCTCATTGCTTGACTGATAGAGAATGCCTTAAGGCATTAAGTCCGTCATTTGTACTAACTTGTGTATTGTGCAACAAAGTTTAAATAAATAATAAATTCCATCTTAGTCGTCAGGGTTGGCTACGAATCTGAGGTCTTAGGATTGCAGACTTGAGAATTGAAATGTCTGTGGATCTTAGATTGCATTTACCATCAAGTCGACGACACGCTAGCCTAGGTGGTAGTCACCCTGCCTTCGAAGCTAGGGTTTCTGGGTTTAAATCCGGGTAAGGGCAGATATTTGTGTGATGAGCACGAGTATTTGTTTCCGATCCTTGGATGTTTTCTATATATTTAATTATATATTTCTCTACGAGTACCCATAGTACAAGCCTAGAGCGTAGTTTGGGACTAGGTCAATTGACATAGGGTCATTTGTGTGACGTTGTCCTGTGTGATATTTAGGTAGCCTCAGTGCTCGTGTGCCTTCCCCTTGCCATAAAAAACACTACTACACAGAAACGTACGATAAACTTATATTATCCCTCTTTTTGTGTGAGGACTTTAAAATAATTCTAATTTTCGTATTCCAGGTTTCACAACAGTAAACCTGCCTACTGGGTACACCGATAGCAGTTCCTTAAGCCAGGGCCTGTGCAAGATCAGCGTAGCGTCCCCAACTATCCTGGACCACCACCCTTGGACTGTGGTGGCTAAGGTCACGGGACGTGATGACGAGCTGTCGCAGTCTACTGAACACACCTTGGAACCACCTCCAGGACATGGAGGTAATGTGTTATACTTACTAACGGCCCGCCCTCGCTTCGCTTCGGTTTATATGAGTTTTTCTGTAAAAGACGAGATTAAATTAGGTTGTTTTTAGGGATCCTATTAATATGCCTACGCTATCCGTCCGTCCGCCCGTCCAAACTTTAAAGAGCTGTATCTTTTGAACCGTGAACCTTGGTTGTTTTTTTTTTTCAGAATGTGTTGTTGCGGCGTACCTATGTATAAAAATAAATGTGACTTAACCTTTTCAACGCTATGTCAAATGAAAAACCTGAGCGAATGTCAAGTTTGCCTCATGGATATTCAGGTCTATTTTGCGCTATCAACCATGACGGAAATATCCGTCAATGGCGTTGAAAATGTTAATAAACCTCAACGTAGACATTTTTGCTAGTGTTGTAACGTAAAAACAGTAAAACCAACCAGCGCAGCGTCAATTTTGGTATGATTGTATGACCTACAAACCCTGAAGAAAAAGTCAAATACGAAAAATGGCGTGGTTATTGGGGTCCAGGGGGGTTATCACGAGCTAGCTTTGCAGTTCTGTTTACGCTCAGAGAAAAGGACAGAGCTATATAACCGCCATAGCTCTGTCCTTTACGCTGACCGTAAACAGAACTGCAAAGCTAGCTCATGATAACCCCGCAGGTCGCGGAACACTACAGATTTTATATGTGGCCTCTTAAAGTGACACGGTTACAAAAGTGTGAAGTTATTGGCTTAACACTTTTGTAACCTTTTTGAATATATTTGAATTCTGTAGTTGTTATTGTTCGCAGACTTCCATCTTCCTAAGTCTACTGTATCCTTATTTACAGCGCTTGTAAAAAAATAAGTCTTTTGGCTCGCCTGTTAATAAGCGAACGAATTTCCAGGCCCAGGCCCAAGATGGTGGACCTACGTGACAGTAGCGGTGGTGGCGCTGGTGGCGCTGCTAGCGGTGTTCTCTTGCAAACGTCACCGCCGCTGGGCCACCGAGCGCGTCGCCAGCGTGCGCAACAGCATGCGCAAGGAACCGCTACGCGACGAGAAACCGCCTCTATCCGCATAAGAACACTGTTCATTATGCTCAAAATGAATTGTAATATTCTATTATAAATGGCAGTATCCCAGACAAAAGTCTTGTAGCAAATGCAACTTTATTACTAGCAGGATAGGATTGAATCTGCTTTTGCCATTGAATTTAAGATACTGCTTATCGGCTTAGGAGGCCAGTAGTTTGGCAAAATACTCGTAAAGACAATTATATTTAATAATTTACATGTTTAAAAAAAGTAACTTTAAGACTGCGCCGAGTGATTATTGTATTTTCTAATAAACTAAAGTATTGTCTTGAAATCGAACTTACTCGTTAACTCGTATGACATTATTAAATTAAACCTAATTGATTCTATAAAGAATTAGTTTTATAAATAGACTGCTTACAAATTGTATGAAAAAACATATTAGTTTTGGACGATGGGTAAAAATGTCCCCACCCACCAACAGTGATGAATCATGTGCCAGTTTATAGATCTTGGCAATATGATGTATTTTTTCTATGGCGACGATCACCATATGTATGGGGTTTTCTTGAAAAATCATAATCTTATCGTATGGAACTATGGAATTTGTTTGAAAATGAACACGTATGTAGATGATTTGCCTTGCCTGGCCCTTTGTTTTCATTAAAAAATTCCCATTGATTTTGCTACGAAGATAAGTATTTTGTCTTTTATTGGGTCCTAATGAACATATAGACCTGCAGCCCGTTACTGTTGGAGGGGGGGGACGGGGTCCATACAAAATTGCCCATCACCCTTTGACCTACTTCTTCTGTTCCATTTTTTTCCATACAATGAAATATGATACTGATTAACACATTTCAAAATTACAGTAAGTATTTTTTAAATTTTTAGGGACGATTCACTCTTGATCAAAAAAATAAGTCTGCCAAAAATGTTTTAGCAATAAAGACTTAATGTTTCCTAAAGACAGTTTACCAGTAGTATCTCCTATTATTGTTTCGCACGAAACTAGACCTTCATCAGCATAATGAAAAACATCGTCGTATCACTACTTTTCTCAAAAAAATTGTAAAAAGAAACTGCCGACATACAAATTGTCCCTACATGTAAAAGTTGCAGAACATACCGAGAAGTTGAATAAACCAGAAATCGCCAGAAAAATTCTCAGCAATTTTCAACACATACAACATCACGCCTTCATTCCCAAAGTGGAGTAGCAGAGCTACAGAAATATCAACAACAACAACAAAGACTTCTTGATAGTTCTGTAACAACATTTAAAAAATATTAGGAATATTCCTCGAAGTTACTGAGCATTTCCTTAAAGACACTTTCACAAATTACGAAGTTTCTCGTTGATAATCCTTTCTGTGGGCATCTCAATTATTTTTCTTTTTACTCTTCGGAACTCGTTTACGTAAAACTGCTTTTATTGTCGTGATAATAAATTTCAAAACCAACTTAACAACATATAAAGCTAATAAAACGACTACAAAGATCCAGATAGATCTTCTGGTACCAGGACAGCATGAGCACCGGGGAGCGCAGATGCGGCGCGCCGCGCGTCTTGATCACGTGCTCCACCCAGTGCACCAGCTCCTTGCTCGGAAGTACCAGGCGGTCATGGTAAATCTTTGACAGTGTCTTCATTGTTTCCATGCATGTATATAAAACAATTTTCACCATTTACTAATAAAATTGATAGTAAAATCATAATTATTAAAGACTAATAATTATAAATACGTTCTATCTAGCATAGCACTAGCTGTACGAGTATACTGTGCGAACCTGACGTCGTTAGTAGAGTTAGATAAAGTACTATATCCAAGACAATGAGGTCTGAAAAATGTTTTATCCGCTGCCAATGCGGTCGTACACTCTATTTGTAAAGAACTGAGGTCGTAAGATTAAGGCAGACTTCTGGGCAGAGGTATAGAACAGAGTTATATTAGAAGTCATATAGCTTTCACTGTCTGGAATTTGTCAGGTTTGTACCAGTTCATGAAATGGGATCTGTACAGTTTTAGAATAATGTTTTCTTTTTTTTGAGGGTTACTAACAAGTGATAAATTGTAGCAAACATCTCAAATAGTCTATATAGTTGTAACATATATACGTATGATGCTCATTTCTTATAAGTACATACATACATACATAACGTCACGCCTTCATTCCCAGAGTGGGGTAGACAGAGCTACAGAAATACCAACAACTCTAAACAGACTTGTTGATAATTCTTTAACCACATTTTGCACAATCAGGCCAAGAAGTTCTTTTAAGTAACTTTTTTTATTTACAATACGTATTCTTCTGCATTCCTCGGACCTCAATACTTACTTGGGATTATTAAGCATTTCTTCTGTTTCATTGTTGACGACACCACTAAACGGTACCCCTAGGGGTGTCGTTAACAAACATCATATTATGTTAACAGCACTACCGGGGATTAGTGTTGTACAATATATCGAGAAAAATAAAACTAAATTTACTTACTCTCAAGGTAACAGTTCCCAGACACTTCGACTTTCTATAGAAAGTACATCTCCACACGTTAGATCCATTAGCATATTGTTAATGCTTGTGATATTTATATTTCTCTAGCAGCAATGCGACTCCGTCATTAGTTTTTATAAATTGCATTATATCTTACTTTAAAAATAAAGTGTAATAGGTAGTTATTGAAAAATGCAAGCACAGAAATGATGTTTGTAAATAATAAACAATGTGTGACATTGACATTGTCTATCGACAGTTTTATCTCAAGTACCAGGGGCCCTAGCCAAGATGCAAACCCTCCTAACGTTTTTGTTTTCTATCGCTCAAAATGTATGGGATGACAGTCGACCACGTGGTTTATCGAAACGCACGAGAATGTCATCCCATACATTTTGAGCGACAGAAAAGAAAACGTTACGAGCGCTTGCATCTTGGCTAGGGCCCCAGCTCCTTTCACAGCCCTGCGGTGATGTCGTTATCAAATGTTGTTTGTTAACGACACCCCTAAGGGTGCCGTTTAGTGGTGTCGTCAACAATGAATCTTTCTTCTATAGCCACTTTCATATCCGCTGCCATCTCGTAGGACAGCTCGACCTTCAGTGCATATCCCTTGTTGACTGCTCTTGCAGCGTTGAGATACTAGTCAGCCCCGTACGGCATGACCACTGTCGGGACTCCGAAGTACACAGCCTCGGTGGTGGACAGGAGACCGTCGTGCGTTATAAAGAGACGGCAGTTGGGATGAGCTGTAATAACAAACTGCTTGATAATCTGAAGTATTGAGTATGCAACCGATAACTTAAGTTAATTAAGTTATTTGAATGTTCGAGAGGTTGATAAATAATCTTAAATTCAAGAAGCATTTACATCCTTAGACAAAATATACAGTGGTTAAGAAGAGCATCACTTAAATTAACTGACTCGGCAAAGATGGAATTTAAAAAAGTTAATAAAATAAATAAATCAATGGACAATGTCACACAAATTGACCTAGTCCCAAACTAAGCTCTATTCTTGTACTATGGGTACTAGGCAACGATAAACTCACTTATATAGAGAAATATATAATTAAACACAAAGAAAAAAATCCAAGACTCAGGAACAAATACTCGTGCACGTCACACAAATATCTGCCCTTACCGGGATTTATGCTGATTGCTGAGATGTTTACTAATAGTGTATTAGTGACAGGTTGCAAGCCCGTCGCCTAATAATACTACAAGCCTTTATTCCCTTAGTCGCCTCTTACGACATCCACGGGAAGACATGGAGTGGCACTATTTTAACCCGCCTGTGCCCGTGTGGTTTCCGGGTTCTTGTATTCTATTCTAATAGAATAGAGAATGGTACTATACAATACTCTTCATTGAATGTGTAGCGGGGTTTTGCGAATTGAAAATACTGGAACTGTGAAGAACATCACCGAACTTACCGCTGGTAAAGGCTTGGTGTTGGGGTCGATGAGGTACCCCCCAATCTCCTGAAGCTGGCTGATGCGAGGTCGGAGTTCGACAGCAGGAACGAAGCGTGGTAAATAATGTCATCGTATGGAGGCAGCGTTCCACCTCTTTATGTGATAATGGGGCCGAAGTTCTCTTCGTAGAGTGTCTTCTCAAATGGCGTAAGGAAACTGAAAATTTATTATTAGGGTATTTTAATAAGATATCATAAGAGAGTTGATGCTGTTATAGTTGACTATAAAATATCGAAACGTCGTCTATGTTACTTGAATAGTCAAAAAACCTAATGAGTAAGCACAACAGTTTTAGTCATTAATCAGCTTGAAACTTTTTAATCGTATAGGTCATGTAATCACTAATGGACACTTGATTCATATTTAAAAAGATAACGGTTATTCATTTGTTTTGCAACAATTAATTTACCTACTACATTCTACGGGTAATTAACCGTCATAAAAGTAAAATAAGTAGGTACCTGCTTAAGTCAGAACGTGTTTTCAAACTCTCAGCTCACAAAAGCAACATTTTTTATGGTGTAGAGAAGACAAACGAGCACACAACTAGCCCTCTATTTCACCATATTGACAATGATAGGTGACAGGGGACAATTCGTTATACATTGCAAAGTTAACAAGCTTTCACATGAGTGGGATTCTTATCAGCTGCGCCTTGTATGCTTATACGTCACCTTTCATTGTTAAGATGGTAAAATAAAGGGCTGATGGTAATTGGTATCCGAAACCCATAGACATTGGCATTTTGCATTCTTAAGACTGAAATCCTAAAACTAGGTACTAATGCGTTGCCAACCCAGAGGACTAAGACGGAATGCCTCTATGCTAGTAATTTCACGAGAACCAATACGATCACTGCGTCGTGGCACTATGAGGTGGTTGGTCTATTAATAACGTGATGATTTTTGCAACTTTTTAACCCCCTTTGGTGGTATGTTTTTTTCCGAACCGAACGAGACTCTCGTAATTAATGGACAAGCCCTTAGTAAATGGATTACTTTATTTCGTTACTCTAATTAACTTACAAGAATTTAGCAGCTGTGAAAATCAGCTGGCTCACAAGGCTCTTCACCCGCTCGACGGACGAGAACGGAGGTGATGCCGTGGAGTGAGAGTAGCAGATAAACGAGGGGTTCGAGGATTCATGGATCAGCCGCAGGATGCCCCAATGGGGCTTGATGGAGGAATACCAGATCAGTGGGCTGTTGAACACCGTTGCAAATCTGTGGGGAAAGACCGTTTTTTTATTTATACGCTACAGTGATTTGAATATTTTCATGCGTGCCGGCGGAGTAGGCTACGTGTGAATCATTGATGCAATGCCTAATAGTGATTTGATGGAAACAAGCTCATAAAATGGCGCTCTCTCTGCTTCCTATCACCGTCTGAATAACGGGTGAACATCTTCTTCTTCTTCTTATAGTATATAAAAATCAATTGCCGTTCGTTAGACTTGCTAAATGTCAAGAATGGCTCCACCGATTAAAGCGGTATTTTTGTTGTCATAGGTGGGAATTTGAATTTAGAAAGGAAAAGGAAATAAAGTTAGTTCACCTTAGCTCTGAAATAATAATAGTGCCGACAAACTGCTCTGTAGTTTGGCACGATTATAGAATAAGAAAACATGTAATGCTTAAAGTAAATAAATATATTTCAATTTCAATTTCAATTAATAATAATTATATGGGAGTCAGCCTGCCTCCGAAGCCAGCGGTCCCGGGTTCAAATCCCAGTAAGGGCAGATATTTGTGTGATGAGCACGAGTATTTGTTCCCGAGTCTCCGATGTTTTATATGTATTTAAGTATTTATTTCTCTATCTAAGTATGTATATCGTTGTCTAGTACCGTCAAACGGGGGAAAATGAGACGATTTTCAAATTCCCGGACAAAAAAAACATTCAGTTCTAATAGGGTTAGAAATCTTTTTGCTGGTCTCAGCTTACAGTCTGTACTTATATTTTCTGTTTTGTACATAATATTAACAGGTATATGAATAGTTTAGAATAGGCTAGGCATACAACCTCCACCGCCTGTGTTCGTTTCGGAAACGATGACTTTTTTTTTATGTTAAGAAGAATGCACACGAGCACTCAGGCCACCTGATGGTAAATGGAATCTGAGACCCTTAGATATTTGAATTCTCAAGACGTGCGGACTAAGATGCAATGCCTCTATTCTAGTATTTTCACCGGTTGTCTTACACCCCAACCGGAACGCAACAACGCGAACACTGTTGCTTGGCGGGTGGTTAATGGATAAGATAGTGGCAGCGATCCGGACAGACCCTGTACAGGGTCCTACCACGAAATCTATGGACTACTTTGTAATGTTTTAAACCCAAAAACAACCTCGTTGCTGTCTCGTTATGCATAACGGATTCAGAGTAAAATTACAGCGCTATTAAGTTGTAATTTTTTAAGATGTCCATTTTAAAACTATATTATTAAAAGACTTAGACACGCCTTACCACGTCCTCCCTACCTCTTCGAAAGGCTTAAGTTTTCACAGCGTGGCGTGAGGTTAGCGACACTTCTTTTATGTCCTCGGCACCGCACGATTGCATTTCGAGGTAGCTTCCGCTTCGCTGCCACGAAATGCTGGAATGACCTGCCGCCACCGATACGGAACTCAAATAGTATAGTAACTTTCAAATTAAAACTGAAAAAAATGCTCCTTATTTTCCAAAAAAAATGTGCATAGGACTCGTGCGGTGCCCTATCTTGCTCTCCCTCTTCCCAACTGGACTATTTATTATAGCGTAAAAAACCACTGTTCCTTTGTATAAGTATCTAAATCTTAGCTCAATCAGAAAATATACTTGCACACACACACAAACACACGCACACACACCCACACGCGCGCACACACACACACACACACACACACACACACACACACACACGCACTCTCATCTCGTCTCGTCTGGCCCTACTGAAAATCAGCGTCACATTATCACCATGTCTTGTGACACAAGCTGAGTAGAGACCATTTTGGACACCATTGTAAATAGTTAGTTGTAAGTTATTGTTATTACTGTTTTTATATTTGAAATTTTCACTGTTTAATACAAACTGCCATATGTCATTTTATGTAAATGTGTGTCCAAATAAATCATTCTTATTATTATTCTTATTCTTATTCCTTAGACATGTTTAAAGTGACAGTTTTCTATGGATTGACAATTGGGTAAGGACCAAACAGTTGGACCATAGTTAAGCGTAGTTAACCATACAAACAACAAAAGTGAAAAAAGTTCTGTTGTGACACGAAAATTATCCCTACAAATTTTATGGCTAGTTTTCGTGTCATAACGGAAAAGTTTCATAGAAAATTTAATTGAGTGAGTTAGCGTGGCCAACTTTTTGGTCCTTACCCAATTACTACACAAATGTTCAAGGGTTGTTTAAGTTTTTATAATTCAAGATTTAAATTTCGAAGTAGTGAAAGGCCTAGCCAAGATGCAAACGCTCCTAACGTTTTTCTTTTCTATCGCTCAAAATGTATGGGGTGACAGTCGACCACGTGGTTTATTGAAACGCACGAGAATGTCATCCCATACATTTTGAGCAATAGAAAAGAAAAACGTTAGGAGCGTTTGCATCTTGGCTAGGGCCCCAGAGCGTTTAACTCGAGACAAAAAGCCATAATGATACTCAAACTTCATCCACCCTCGCTTTGCTTGTACATAATGTTATAATGTCTCGTGTTATAATGGCTTACTTTAGTCCCTTGTTGAAAAATCTACCATGTTCTTAATCTAGTTAGAATTCATCACCGCATTAGATTTGTCAATACCATAGTATGAGATTGCCACACATTTTATTTCAGGCGTTTATGTTGCTGAGCATTTTGCCTAGCAAAGAGGGCGCGAAGCGTCCAGTGGCGCCGTCAATACTATAATTGTGTTTTTAATAAACTAAAGTATTGTCTCAAAATCACAGGATGGTTTTTTGTTGTACAAATTAATACACAATGAAGTAGTAAATACACTCATGGACAAAATTAGGGGAACGCAAAAAAAAAGATTCAATAAAATGAAACTATCATGAAAAATTCTTAACAACTAACTTTAATAATATTATTAGTAGCTGTAACTGATCAGTTTAAAATCAAAAACACAAAATCAAATGTAAAATTAATACCAGTTTTAGAAAACAACCCGTCTAAAGAAATTGTAAATGAAATTAACATTTAAGAATTTAATTAAATTTTTCTTTTTTTTCTTATCTTTTTCTTGATCGCTGTTTTGTGAGTTATCCATCAGTATTTAGTGTTGCCCCCTCTAGCTCTTCGAGCTGCTTCCATTCTCCGCGGCATACTTCTGATCAGATTATCAATGAAATCTTGGGGAATTTCTTCCCATTCTTCCATTAATGCGTTTTTTAGGTCCCTCAAGTTAGTGGGGGCAGGATTTCTTTTTTTAATTTGTCTGCCCAACTTGTCCCAGACATGTTCTATCGGATTTAAATCCGGCGAACGTGCTGGCCACCTCATAACATTGATCTGAACGTCTCGAAGATAATCGGTAACCACAGCTGCGGTATGGGGGCGTGCATTATCATGCATCAAAAGAAAATTTTCTCCTATGAATGGGGCAAAAGGCACAACAATTTCTTCCAAAACCTCAGTTACGTATCGTGCAGCTGTTAATGACCCATTTTCTATGACCCGAAGCTCTGTACGTGCCCCCATACAAATGCCTCCCCATACCATTACAGACCCTCCACCATATGCCTCTTTTCCAATGATGTTACACTGAGCGTACCTTTCTCCTGGTCGTCTCCACACTTTAACCCTTCCGTCATCTGGCATCAGGCAAAATCTTGACTCGTCGGTAAACAAGACTTCGCTCCAGTGTTCCTCGTCCCAATTTGCGTGATATCGGGCAAATTCAAGTCGAGCTACTCTATGCCCTGTGGCAAGAAGAGGGCCTCTAGCAGGCAAACGGGATGACAGCCCAGCTGAATTCAGTCTCCTTCTTACCGTTTTTGTGCTTATTGAGACTTGTCTGACTTCTTGCAGCTTCGTACGCACCTCGGAAGAAGTCATGGTTCGGTTTCTGAGCACGTTGTTCACAATGAACCGGTCGTCCCTTGCTGTTGTTTTTCGTTTTCGCCCCTGACCTGCTCGTCTGCTATACTGGCCGGTCTGACGATACCTCTTGACCACTCGATGTACCACCGATTTCGAAACTCTTAATGTTTGGGCCACATCTTTGTAAGTATAGCCATTTTCAATTAAAGTGACAGCTTTAACCACTTGAAATTCATTTAGATCTGGCATTTTTACTTAATATCCTTCAATCAATCACGTTAAACACAACTGATAATAAACTCAACACATAAACTCGAAGAAAACATAAATTTTCATCAAAAACTTAAAATTACGAAGACTTTTTTATTACTGAGATGACACAATACGACAAAATCGCGAAAAAAACAAATGAAAATCAAACATTAAAAACATTCCAAAAGAACATTTAATTTAATGGCATCCTCTGATATTAGTGGCCAGTACCTAAGATAATTATGAAAGTAGTTCTTAAACCTTTTTTTTGCGTTTCCCTAATTTTGTCCATGAGTGTATGTATTCTGACAAAGTTTTATAACCTTTAACCTTCGTACGATTACTTCGATACTTCGTACATAACGGAAAAAGGTGGCCATTTGTTTCATAGTTATACCCTATAAACAATTGTTGTTCATCTGGGGGCACGGTCGTGCCCCCGCCAAGACGAGCCAAGCGAAGCGCAAGGGCACTATACCTACCTTTTCTCGTCTAGGTATAATAGATCTTGTGATATGATGTCTATGAACTTATTAAACATACCAAGTTTCAATTGCATAGCTCTGATACTTAAGATATTATTAATGTCTAAAAAATCCCGATTTCGTCACTGACTCACTCACTGATCATCAAAATTCAAAGGGTACTTCCTGAACTCCTAGAAAGCTGAAATTTAGTATGTGAGCTAGTATTAGTACACAAACAACAAAAACTCAAAACGTTGAAAAAAAAGGTTGACATAAAATATAACTTACAAAAAGAAGTGAAATACCACTAAAAACATTTTCATGGAAAATGTTGCCGAGTCGAGACTATATGGCTCGCACCCTACAAAAGTTATCAGATAGGGCATGTAGAGCCAAGCCTCTAGCTCTATACGCCCTAAGTCTACAAGCCCTAACTTGACAAACTCTACGCCTTAGTAAAAATATGTGGTTTGGCCATTTCGCTACCTTCACATGGGCGTAAGGTGAAAAAAATATTCACTGTTCATTACTTTTCCGTAGAGTTTGTAAAGTTATTGCTCGTAGAGTAAGGGCGTGTAGAGTCAGCAGCTTCTTTCTAACTCATACTCGTCCAGCAACTTCAAGCTTCCCGGCCTCTATTATAATGTATTATTATAACACTAAAATGATTACAAGGTAGTCTTGTAAAAGGGAACCCTTTATTACAGGGATATCTAAACCAAAAACAAAGTTCAAGAGCTGTGTTTGATTTTTTATTAAAATAGTAAGCGTGTATCCATGTACAAAAGTCAAACAAAACCTTAATAAGTACGTACTTATTTCACCTTAAGTCGATTGTAGGTACAAAAATATCACCGATTAACTCTATGATGGCTATGATCTCGCAGATCACAGACTAGCGTTTGAGTGACAAGTAAAATAACGTCTTACGTCATCACATCGTCTCCTTATAACGCAACTGCTGACCTATTTAGCTCTTTATACCCGTTCTTTCACAATATCTTCAATCTCAATTATTCTTCTTTTTACTCTTCGGTGCTTGTTTACAGAAAGCACCTTTTATTTTAGTAATAAGCATTATCAAGACCAACTTGATAGCATATAAAGCTACTAAAACGACCAGAGCTAGGTCAAGATATATCTTCTGGTACCAGGGCAGCATGAGCGCCGGGGAGCGCAGATGCGGCGCGCCGCGCGTCTTGACCACGTGCTCCACCCAGTGCACCAGCTCCTTGCTCGGAGGTACCAGGCGGTCATGGTAGATCTTTGACAGTTTTTTTATCCTTTCCGCGTATCTGTAACAATTTTGGACATTCATTAATGTACATTAGAATATAAGAGAATACAATAATTTTATTTCAGGCAACAAGCCCATATTGACAAGTACCTTATAGACAATAATACATAACTTAATATTTATAATAACTACTAAACACTTTTGTGGTGTCAGCTAGCCGGCGGCAACGAAATCGCGACAGGAAACTAACCTTTTGGAGGGGCTCCAACCGCTCGACCCTCAGAGGGTAACTCCAGTCTTAAGGTGCTTGTTAGTAATAAAAAAAGTTCTATCTAGTCTAAGGGTCGATTTAATAGTACCGCATACACGAGTCAAAAAGGTCCAGAAATTTTTGTAGTCGTAGCATAAGTAAGTTGCCGTTGTACTATTTGTAAAATTGTTTCAGTTTTATTTTATTCTCTCCGATACTTGGTTTTGGATTAGTATTCCTTCGCGTTTCTTGGACCCTAATACTTACTTGGGATTATTAAGCATTTCTTCTATAGCCGGTTTCATATCCGCTGCCATCTCATAGGATAGTTCAACCTTCAGCGCATATCCCTTGTTGACTGCTCTTGCAGCGTTGAGATGCTGGTCAGCCCCGTACGGCATGACCACTGTCGGGACTCCGAAGTACACAGCCTCGGTGGTGGACAGGAGACCGCCGTGAGTGATGAAGAGGCGGCAGTTAGGATGGGCTGTAATGACAAACTGGATGAGGATCTGGAGTATGATCTGACACAACCTGACAACCTTTTTTAATACGTTCTTGGAGGCATGCTGTCTCCGAAGGTTGTTCCACTTTGTACTTAGTTTTTGAAAAAATATCTTAAATTGGCATGAACCATTTCAAAATATACCATTTAATACTTAGACAAATATAGCAGTGGGTAGGAAGGACATAATAGTGATAAGGTGAACCTCGGATGAAAACAAAGCAAAATCCTTTTTAAGATTCGGAGACCAGTCATATATACGCCATAGCTTGCGAGTTACTAAATAACATCCTAAAATAAAGAAATTCCAAAGAAAATATCCCTGTTTAGTATTCATTTTGTATTGTTTAAAAGTCAAAAAATATTGTATTTAAGCCTTTCGTGTGCTTACACACACGAAGTTTATTCTATTTATGTTACATGAAGTTTTACCTAAAATACTTGGTTGTGGAGCCCATTGTACGATGTGCACATTCTTGGGCCTGTTGGGCAGGTCCTCCTCGAACTTCCATATCACGGTCTGTTTGAAGGAGCCCAGGACTTGCAGCATGCCCTGCTTGATGCTGTCGGGGAAATCCTTGCTCTTCGCGTTACTGCCCATGCTGAAGTAAATTACTCCGTGCTTGGCTTCATCCATAAGTTTTTGCAAATCCTGTAATTTCATTGCAATTAAATATGATTCGGATTCATTCATGTCACACATACTAAGTGGCATTTGAAGTATTTTACGGCAGTTACTTGATTTAGTTCATAAACTGCCTAAAGAAACGATAGCGCCTAACTATACATTAAACGAACGAATAAACATCCAACAAAATGACGGTAAAGCCGCCTAGGTGTACGTTTATTAAGGAATACTCAGAACATTCTGGAATTGATTGATTTACGACTGTGTTCAATGCATAAATGACGCTTGTTGGATCCATTCGTAACTTCATCGAGCAATTTGTATCGTGCAGCATGCGAATAATTAATTTAAAGACGAAAGGTAGTGGGCGCATTAGAGAAGATAAACACTGTCTACCGACCTATACGGTATGGTTCAATAAAACACCAAACTTACCGCTGGTAAAGGCTTAATTTTGGGGTCGATGTGGTACCCCCCAATCTCCTTACTGTTGGGAGGCTGGCTGATCGGCTGGGTTAAAACGGGGTGGGAATTTGACAGCAGGAACGAAGCGTTGAAGAGGATTTCATCGTAAGAAGGCAGCGTTCCACCTCTTTTAGCGATTATGGAGCCAAAGAACTCCTCGTAGATTGACTTCTCAAATGGCGTTAGGGAGCTGAAATTGTTAGTTTGATTATCATTAGATGTCATGTGGATCATAAATATAAAACCGTGAATTTGTTTCACGATTTTATATTTCTAGTTGAAATAAATTAGTAGTTCCAAAGTATAAGACCATCAGAAAATATTGGTTTAAAAGACTGATTGTCTTTTGTCACTTTACTTAAGTGGAAGGTCTAAACAAGAGATAGATATAATATTGTAACCGGTCGTATATCGACTACGTACTCTTATAGGTTGTGGCGGGCTGTTATCCGCAACTCGGCGACTTATGAATGCGTATTTTGCGTAGACTACTACTACTGCAGATAAGCCTAAGATGAAGCGTTTTGCCACTGCACCGCACCAACTCACTCACGGTTGTGAGCTGGCAGCCATGAGTTTAATCGGTGAATCTAAAAGTTCATACGCGTGTCCAAAAACAACATTAAAATAATTTACTCACAAGAATTTTAAAGCTCTGAAGAACATCTGGCTCACCAAGTTCTTGAGTCGCTCAATGAATGAGAATGGCGGCGACGCCGAGGAAAGAGCGTCAGGGTTGAACGAGGGGTTCGAGGGCTCATGCATCAGCCGAAGGATTGCCCAGTGAGGTTCCATTGAGGAGGACCAGATTAGCGGACTACCGAACACCGTTGCAAACCTGTGGAACAAAATATAGTATAGTACCTACTACAAGTGCAGTAGGTGCTCTTTCTAACAAAACAGTATTGAACGTTCCTTCTCTATCCTTTATTAGGTGCTAGAAGTATCAAATAAGTATTTTAAATACCGAGCTGGTAGCACCAAAATGATACGTTAGCCACTGACTCAACTTCAGGCTAGTACTTGGTTTTTACGTAGAGTCAGCGCTATGAAACTTATACAGAGTGAACACTATGTGAAACCGCCAACATGTTGACGACCAAGTCGTTTAAAACTCTTATATCTGACTAACTATAGATGACAAATGCAAGTGGACGTCAAATTAGTGGTTCTTAGCCACACAAATATACCCTCGGACTTATACTTCAGAGTGATCCAGATATACTCGTATTGAACTTTTCAGGAAGTTCTTTGTAGTCACTTTAGGATGGTAATGGTGTCTTACCCGGCATAAAGGTCGCTGAAAAGCCATTCCACGATGACAGCATCAAAGTTTTGAGTTGGGTCACTTAAAAATACCCTGAGATTTTCGTTCATTAATGCAGATTTCATGAAGTCTTTCAGTTTTGGCACTATCCCCATTAAATCCATCGTAACTTCTTTGTCCAATATTTTCTTTAAAGAAAACATGTCCGCTGTAAACAAAAAGTTTTTTATAGACTGGCCGCAACCTTAATTATATACCTAGTTATCATAGACCGTAATACCCGAGTCACATAAGCACATACACACAAGAATGTCCAATTATCTGAGTCGATTTATCTAAGGATAGGCTATGCGCAGGTATTACGTATCAGCACCGCATCTTGACACAATTGCACGGGCTAATTAGTTCAAGTACTCAATTGGGCTTAACATCGGGCAACATAAACTAACAATTCGCCAGCCGATATTGGGCTGACGATTGTTTTGAACTCTTTGATATCTAAGGCTTAGTATAGGGTCGAGGACTACCTAACAGAAAAAATGTTTGGTTTAAACGGATACTACTTAAATAATTTGGCAGATATTTATTTAAAAGAAAGTAATGATAATACTATCCTTTTCTCTATCCATCAGCATTTGTAAAGGGTATGCTAGATCTCTACACTTTAGAGTTTAGGCGTAAGCGACTTCTCATCCACTATGGTTTGATGACCTATATTAGAGAGAATGCGCCTTTTGTCCTTAAACGTGTCATGCGAATACGAGTGCGACGGCAACTCAGGCTGTTCGCTTTTCCCGCGGGAATCCGCACACGACACGCTCCTACACCGAGAGCTTTAACGCTCTTAAATGGTCTTCTAGACAAGGTCCAGCATACTGATGTTTTTGCGGATAAGTGGCATTTGTACCTACGCAAGATAGATTTATTTTTAAGTTTAACATTGTGAGTGCTTTGGTATTTACTGTTCTGTGTTTTTTATTTATAAATAAATAAAAATTATAAGTTGGTCATAAAACCATCTCACTATATCTTGTCTAGGGTACACGGTTTCTGTATTTTTAAGTTTAACATTGTGAGTGCTTTGGTATTTACTGTTCTGTTTTTTTTATAAATAAATAAATAATAATTATAAGTTGGTCATAAAACCATCTCATTATATCTTGTCTAGGGTACACGCAAAGTACGCATTTTTATATATTTTCTGTAGGTTAAGTATTATCGTTGTCATAAGCAATATTTAAAAAACGACTGACCGTTGAGTTTCTTTTGGCGTTTCGTCTCAGCAATGGTTGAGAAGCGCTGGTAGATTTTTAAAGTGTAAAAGTGCCTATATGGCTACTTATTGATCTTTTAGGTTTTTAAACAGACATAAATCGTTGTATATGTGCGCTCCATTGATTTTGGACTGTCAGGTGACCTGGGGGGTTATCATGACATAACAATGTAGTTCTTTTTATGCTCAGAGAAAAGGACAGAGCTGTAAAACTGTCATAACTCTGCCCTTTTCTCTGAGCATAAAAAGAACTACATTGTTATGTCATGATAACCCCCTGATCGACTTGAGAGTGCAAGTAATCCGTGATGCACTATAGTGTGTAACTAATGAGTAATGATACTTACTCAAGAGGCAGTGGACGAGTATATGCTGAGAAGAAGCAGAAGTGATACTTACTACATTAATCTACAGTGACACTGATTATCTATTCAGGGAGCCTAACATAGTCGTGTTTATCGATGTGGATCTGTCACTTTCTGACCAGTGGCCCTAGCCAAGATGCAAACGCTCCTAACGTTTTTCTTTTCTATCGCTCAAAATGTATGGGATGACATTCTCGTGTGTTTCGATAAACCACGTGATCGACTGTCATCCCATTCATTTTGAGCGATAGAAAAGAAAAACGTTAGGAGCGTTTGTATCTTGGCTAGGGCCCCAGTAAGTCGGGGCTGAGATTCTACACGGTAATTAACGATGTCGTATTTGACGTGTTTCCATATTATCAACGTTTTGATAACTCTTAAGTCATTTACAATAATGGCGACTGTGACATAAACGGTTCTAAAACACGACAAACGCGATATCGTTCTAATATAACGCAGTAGAATGGAGGCCCTGTGCGAGAGTGACGGAAGCGTTATCCACGTTTCTCCACGTCGATAAACACGACCATGTTAGGCCCCAAGCATCAGCGTTTCTGTGTTCTACGTCGACTAGCGAACTCAAACGTGGTTTTTGTTATTTCTCTAAAAGTGGACAAATGTCCACCTAAACAAATATGTCGGTGGAACTGTATTAAGCTAAATTCTGATATAGGTACTTACTGTCCATCAATTTGAGGTTATCGCTAAGGTCAACCTCATGGTACTTCGAAGTTGTTTTATTAGTCGGGAACGGCGTAACGTAAGTGACCTGGAGAGTGGATTAAAAAAGTTAAAAATGTTGGTACGTATTTAAATGATTATTTCGTTACACCACCGACCAAATAGTAGATACAAGTTTAAGCACTTTAAACGCTTGGGCACGCTTGGGGGAGACTTCGGTCGAGAATCAAACGAAAGTGGGGGATAGAGAGCACCAATACACATCTCTCTGTCTGTATGGTATCGTAGCTCCCAATCGCATTGGCCGATTTTGACGATTTTTTTTTACAAGGGCTCGCCAATGGGCGGCATAATTATCGGGGTTTTTTTTATGTATTATTTATTGACATATTATCTTATTGCTATGTTGATACAGTCATGACGCCTAGCTCTTATTTAGAGTAAAAGCGGCCAAGTCATAAACAGTACGATAGCTAAAACATATAGTTGAATAGAGGCCATGTCAGCCTCTTCTCCGACAGCTCTCTGCCAACCTGCATGACGGTGACACATGAACATGTATGTCTGCTTCTCTAAACATTAGTAATGGTGTATTCTTTAAACCTCATGTCCCGCGTCCAGGAGAGCCCTGACGTATCCCTGGCCGAGGATATGATGGCTCCTCCCCGCCAGCGGGAACACCACGAGAATGTGGTACGCGCCACACAGCTGGTGCAGTGCTGCCAACAGCAGCAGGTATCTCAGCCGGACCATATCTGAAATATAAATAGACATTTTTTATCGTAGTTTTCTGAATACTGCCCCCCTAAGCCAATAAGCAGTATCTCAAGTTTAATAGCCAAAGCAGATTTAATCCTATCCTGTTGGTTATAAGGTTGCAGTTGCTATAGGAGTTTTGGCTGAGATACTGCCATTTATGTTAGCAGGGCAGAATAAACGTTGAAGAATTTGGCGTCGCTGCAGGCCAAGACGTCGTTAGCGAGATGAGATCGATGCCACAATCTAACTAGTGCAATATTTCTTATAAGAGAGATGTAAGAAAGTGAAGACAATTTTAAGCTGTTAAATGCAAGTAAATCATTAAAAAGTGGGCAAACTTACAAGAGATTACCTCAGGGCGTGCTTACGGAAGATCCCCCATTTTAGTAAATTAAAACTTTAAGTAAAAAAAGTTGCAAGGAAACCAACTAAATTACCAACACGAAATACATTATGTGGATTGTATAAAAGCCCATCTAGTTCAACTTTTGCGGTACGCTGCCCTGCTAACACATATGGCAGTATCTCAGACAATAACCCTGTAGCAAATGCAACCTTATTACCTACAGGATAGGATTGAATCTGCTTTGGCCATTAAATTTGAGATACTGCTTTTAGGCTTAGGTTGCTCCCCTGGCTGGGCTGCTTGCTGCGTAGGTGGACGGTGCTAACCGAGTGTCGGCCCCCGGGGATTGCGAGGACTTGAGGCCTCTTTAATGGAAGACTTAACACATCGTGGCGTGAGACGAACGTTACTATTACTAACCAGTCGAAGAACTGTCTTAGTTTTTATTTTCTTTCACAAAATATGAGAGCGCACAACACGTCGGCGCGTGATGACGCGCGAGCGCACCGACAAATAATACCGACGAATAGATTAATAAAATGTTACAATGGTAATTTACAAAGTGTAAACAGTTATTTAAAAAAAAATGTATCTTTTAATTGCAACGTTACATTACCCCGCGCCGCGCGTCACCAAGGATTTTATTTCAAATAAAATGAAATCGGGTCACTAGTAGAGTGACTAGATCGAAACATTACCACATCGCAAAATGACCACAACGCTTGTAGCCAACATCTCAAAATGACTGAGTCGTAAAATGACCACATCGCTTGTAGCCTACTTCTCAAAACGTCCGAGTCGCAAAATGACCACATCGCTTGTAGCCCACATCTCAAAATGACTGAGCCGCAAAATGACCACTTTGCTTTTTTCATTTTATGCCTGTCGTAGCAAAGTCGACGCAGCCCCGCTTGGCGGGGCTGCTATTCTTGGGAAATTTGCCCTTCGGGCATTTGAAGTTACCTAACGAACCTAACCTACCTAGTAACGCAAACGAAGTGGTCATTTTGCGACTCAGACATTTTGAGAAGTAGGCTACAAGCGATGTGGTCATTTTGCGACTCAGACGTTTTGAGAAGTAGGCTACAAGCGATGTGGTCATTTTACGACTCAGACATTTTGAGATGTGGGCTACAAGCGATGGGGTCATTTTGCGAGTCGGTAATTTTGCGACCGAGTCATTCTACTAGTGACCTGCCCCTTTCATCAATCAACATTTAAATGAGCGACAGTATTTAATTATGAATACTGACACGATCAGGGGGGTTATCATGACATAACAATGCAGTTCTGTTTACGCTCAGAGAAAAGGACAGAGCTATGACAGTTATATAGCTCTGTCCTTTTCTCTGAGCGTAAACAGAACTGCATTGCTATGTCATGATAACCCCCCTGGTATTACAAAGGTCACCAGCATCTTAAAACTAGACTGGTGACCACACTCATACTGTTAACTGTTTAAACGAGGTGATGTAGTTATATTAATAACGAAATGTTATTCAAAAAGTATGCTGATTGTAAAATAGTTCAAGTTTAATTATTAAGTCCTGCCAGACTTCTTTTCTACAATTTTTAGTTGATTTAGATGTCTTTGTCGCTGAGTATATCTGCACGTTTCATTACAACATCGCCCACCTTAAATTCGATTGGTTGGCGACGTAAATTATAGTGTGAAGTTATTTTAACATGTTCATGTCACTGCCACAGTTGTTTCTGAAGCTGGTCGAAAACCTCAGACATGCTACCGTGATTTTCAGTGTAAACTTCACGTGGAAGGAAAAGTCCTGTGCGATTTTGGTAATACATTGACTACCATTACTCGTATCAATAAACTGTCTTGAGGGACACTATGCACTAAAAACAGAGTCTTCAAGTTTTTTCGTAACAATGCTACTTAGATGTTGCACTTTTATACGGAACATTAGGCAAAATTTATAATGTCGTTAAGCAAGTTTATAAAGTCGTAAAGGCAGGTAATAATGTCGTTATTTTGTTTATGACTAACTGGACGTTGCCTTATTAAATCAACGGATATCATTTGAAATAGCCGTAAACATGTGGCTTTTTGAAAGACACTTCGCACAAGAACTAACAAACTTCACGACTTGATGCAAGCCTAGCCGAAAATAATGTAATGTGAGAAGGCGATATGTTTTAAAAACACCTTGATGTCCTTGATGGTTCAAGGTAATTTTCTTTAATAACCTCTTGTCTTAACGATTGGTAAAGGAAGTTTATTTATTAAGGTGGTTTGCGTCCTACATAAGAAACCTATGCCAGTCAGAACCCACTAACAATTATATGTCAAGCTGGCCAACCATAACTAGTATCAAGTTTCCCAAGGGCCGTTATTAGGTCCACTCCTTTTCATAGATTTTATTAATGTCAAATCAAGCGTTTCGCAAAACTTATAAAAATCTTTTCAGAAATTGTATAATCTTATATTTAAATAATATGATAATTGATAATGTTTTGTACTTACTTTTGTAATGAATTTGCAGAATTTATTTATTTAATTTAACGTTTAAATATTTTTAACAATCCTTCCTCCGGGCTCAAAATTTGACTCGTAACTGATGAACAACTAGAAGTAGAAACACTCGCAGTGAGAGCACTTTGATTGTGTGATAATCGATATCATAGCAGAACTAGACTGTGTTATCAAAACGATTCTTATCTATTTATTTACTTACTTATATGTTAAACATGGTTTAATGCATGACACATTAACGTTTTCGTTTAAAATTAGATATTTGATAGAAAAATATTTTTGAGACTATTATCCTGGTCTATATGGCCTGCCATAATTATTTTTGGTTAAAATGTGTATAAAAGTCATAATTATCACCAGTCTTATTGTATTTTTTTAAAAAACTGATCAATTCTAACCTGGCATATAGATATAAAAGTTATTACTCTCAACAATTAAGTAAACAAAGATATTATGACCGAAAAAAAGGCAAACGACAAGCTCCGCGATTATACTTAGGAGGACTTAAAGTATTTAAAATTCTCAAAATAAAAGGCGGTCGAACATGGAAAATCTATACTGTAGTCACTTGTGTGACTAAGAAACTCTTAATACGACTTAGTCATCATTATCAGCAACATGTTACAGTCTGTAGTGAACACGATAAAATCCGTGATATGCTTCATCAAATTAATGCTGGATGAATCTGCACATTTGTTTAGTAAAACAAACTGTAGGTGTTATTAGGGTTCCGTATGTCTGAATAAAAAAACGGAACCCTTATAGGATTACTCGTGTGTCTCTCTGTCCGTCTGTCACAGCCAATTGGTTCCGGATCTACTGGACCGATTAAGTTTAAATTTTGTATAGAGGAAAAGCCCCAAATATGGACCACCATATACATTTTATGAAATAAAACACAGGATTTTCAAGTTAAAGAAATGTAATAAAAACCAATCCGTCGATAAATTATCTGACAATCTTCTAAATATAAAAAAAAAAGAAACAAACGAGTAACAAAAACTTCGTAATTCTAAATAAACTCAAAATTAACCTTTTCAAAAAAGGTAACACTATATGGACCACTATGTTTATAATATAATAATTAAGGTATGACAATTATCACATTTTTTTCCTATTTTATAATAGGAATATTTAGAAACTTGTAATCACTAATCAGCCTTATATGTGGAATACATTTTATTCTAAAAGTCCTTTAAAATATTAAAGTTAACAAGTGAAATAAGGCACGAGTCCATATTACGAGTATGTTCATAATATGGACTACTGCTGCTTTTACGATGTGAGCGCAACCGCATTATTTTTATACAGGGGTTTTGAAATATACCCTTTTTTTCTTTTTTTTTGTGTTTTTTTTTTGTGTTTCTTTCATTGTAAGTACTTAAATAAGATTACACTGTACGTTTTGTCTTCATCGTACTTAATAATTTTATAAAAATGTTTAGTTCTCATTTAAGTGAATTATGTAAAATTCTTATGGGAATAAATGTCTTTGTCTTTAAACCTACTAGTCCATATTTGAAACTAACTATTGGTCCATAATATGAACAGGTGTAATTTGGCGCAAAACTTTTTCAAAAAAATACTTGTAATACGTGCCGCCACACGCAACAACAACAAAGTTTACTAATAATTTAACGTTTCTAGGACACGGAGGTACAAGAATAAGCCGTTGTCATGAAAGATATAGGTAGCCTTAAAAAAATCACAGAAAATTTCCATCAATGTGCCTGAAAACTTCAATCGACGATAACTGACACATCGTGCACTGGGCTTGGCGGCGAATCACTGGCAGGGAGTCGCACCTCAATGGCGTTCAAAGCGGCCTACTTCACTTCGATAGGAACGTCACCTAGTGAGATATTCGTGTGGTCCATATTATGTACCTACCTAGTCCATTTTTGGGGCTTTTCCTCTACATCACATGTAAATGTATCTTAGATTTACATACATACATACATAAAGTCACGCCTTTATTCCCAGAGTGGGGTAGGCAACTCTAAAAAACTTGTTGATAATTCTGTAACCACAACCTCAGATTTTAAAGGAATAAAACGAGTTCAAACTATTTTGCTTCCTTTAATAGAAATGTATGTACTGAAACTACTATAGAAGGGCGCTTAAACTGTTTTTAAATGTTTTATTCCCTTTAAAAAAAAGCCCCTCCTTATACAAAATTTTAACCTATCTATGACCCAAACACGGGCGTGTAACCTAAATGAATTTATTTTAAATACGGAGGTCATTACAGGGGGTAAAGAAGAACAGAAGACAAACTGTACCATGTGACATATCGAATGAGTGAGCTTTTTATACGAATCTTGTATAAATTTATAATTAAAAAATATAATAAACCATTTAGAAAGTTATTTAAGAAAATAGATGAAAAAAGAAAGACCATATCTCCGAAACTACAAAACTGATAAAAATATAAAAATAGTTTATTACCTATAGGTAACGATTACAGGAAAACCAATAAGAAGTCTATGGTACTTAAAGTAACACAGGAAATTTCACCAAACTTGCTCTCATTTGTGGACGGTTTTTTCTTCTCAGTTACTTTTTCTTCACCCCATTACATTTTTTAATAGGTACATCGAGTATCTACCTACTAGTATTCCGGGAAATCAGACGGTGGGCCTGTTATAGTCGTGCTTATGTGGATAATCATGGATAAAACATCTGTCACTTTCTGACCAGGGCCCGTATCATGGTCGCCTTTATCGTGGTGGATAAAGCATCAGTCGCTCTCGCACTTACATACTGGGGAGAAAGTGACTGATGTTTTATCCACGTTTATCCACATCGATAAACACAACCATAATAGACCCGCTATGCAATTGCGAGAGTGACGAGTACTTTAACTTACCGCTAAAAAGCCGACCTTAATACGAGCTGCTGAAGAGGGAATACCTTAACATCAGCGGACCAAGTCGCGGACAAACGAGAGTTTATTTCATAAACCCACCGCCAAGCAGCAGTGTTCGCATTGTGTTCCGGTGTGGGGAGAAAACAACCGGTGAAATTAGTAGCATAGAGGCATTCCATCTTGGTCCGTCGGTTGCCAACGTATTTAAGTCTTAGGATTGAAGTCTTGAGATTGTAGTATGATAATTTAAATGTCTGTGGGTCACCATCAGGTGGCCTGAGTGGTCGTGTGCCTTCCCCTTGCCATAAAAATTGCCTAAGCAGACACAACATTACAATAATGGTCTGGCTTACACAGTATGGTCTGATGACACAATGATACCTATACTATAGTGATGTAATACTCATCCATCGTGCAAATATACATATGCCACATTTTATCATTATCTTTGACCAGGCATAAATATAGTGATCGGTAAATGTTGCGCAACGTTAGAAACCTAGAAGGTAAATAAACTAAGATGGAGCTACGCTATAGAGCTACCTTATTAATAATTCGGTTAACTTTAACCTTTTCGCCGCCATTGGCTTGATACAAAAGTGGTCCTCACACGCCAATGACAGCTGAAAACCACAGCTAATTTTAACCTTACGTCACAATAACTCGGGTCTATTTTGCACTGTATCTGTGACCACTATAACGGTTGATGGCGTGGTAGGCACGACAGTTCACGACCACTTTATGGGTTCTTGGCGTTCAAAGGGTCTAGCCGACTGACATGTATGCATTTGGGTTATGTTTGTGTGGTTCTTTTTTGTTTGTGGTTTCATACAAGAGTAAGTTGAAATACATTATAAACAGTGGTTCGGCTTCAAACAAAAGTATATCGCGTGGCTTGCATGTGTGCGTGCCGGGATTTGAACCCGGGACCGCTACCTTCGAAGGTAGGGTCATTAGTGTCATTACCACTTAGTATCATTAGTAGGTACATTGTGCATCAAGATGTAAGAAAGGGATAAGTAACGAGTTTGTTATCACATACTGCCCGAGATACACACAATGTTTTTTATCACACTTAAGAGTAGATAAAAAAAATAGACTATTAAAGAATATAAAAAGCAAAAAATAATAATGGCTTCTTCTTCTTCTTTTTTTTTTATTAATGGCGGTCCACCGCGATATTCCGCAGTGATTTCGCCAATGTCAAGTGAGTAGAGTAAAACAGTTATCAGAATAAATCAAAATCAAAAGCCGGACATCTTTCAATCGGCCATCTTCAATAATAATGGCACTCGACTCGCTAACAGAGATTGTCAACATGACAACTTTTTACAACATTGTCTTCCACAGATAATGCTTAGAACTGCCATTCGTTTTCAAACTTGACAGGTCATACTGCCAGATTGCTCCGATTTTCAAAATTCAATTTGATTAAAATAATTACTCATGTCTCTAAAGTAGGGGAGACCGGGGACAATTGAAACACATCATGACTGAAACAAGTCAAATTTCTCAAAAACTATAATACCTACGAGTATGACGCAACACTCAGGACTCCGCCGGCCATATTTTAATCTATGGTCAGTAGCGCGCGAGCGACCGAGCAACGCAGCGGTGTCACGGAGCGATTTAATTTTTTCGCGGTCAAAAGTAAGTATTTCTCATCTTGTATATTTATTTATAACTTTGTTTGTTCTTGTATTTTAACTGATTAAACTATTTTAGCGTGATTGTGATAAGTTAACGAATGTTTATTATTGCCAATTATCAGTGTTCGAGTTGTTTTTGCGTTTAATATTTGACCTTGAATTAAAAACTGATTTGGGGACGGTAGGAACAACTTGCGTGTGGACGATTGAAACGTTTCATTCGTCCTGGCGTTTTAATCGTCCCCAAATGTAGTCACCTTTAAATATGAGGAGGTTCTGTATTTGAGGCATGTTTTTGTTTGTTAAATGTGAAAATGAATATGCGCCAATGGCTTCTTTTTTATGATGATTTCGTTCATGGTCAATAATTATTATACCTAGACTAACTTTTTCCCGTGATTTGGATAAATAAACCAATAGACAGAGTTACTTTATTCATATTAATGTTATAGAAGTATAGATATAGGTGCCACTTTTATTTCAATTTGGCATAAAGCTGCAGTAATTTTTTTATTTAATTTTATAGCTTGTTACACAATGCAAGCGAGCCGTTTTTAGTTTGAAAGAAAGTCACCTGACTCGTCCAGAAACAGATAAAGAAAATAACTGGATAGGTACTTCAGTATTAATCTGGCCTGATTCGCCTATAGTTTATTGTTTGCAAGACTGATTGTAATTTTAATTAACAGGTTAATTATTACTAAAACATTTTATAATTATTAATAAAGAGTCAAAATACGTCTTTGATTTTATTTTAATTCGGCATATAAGTAGCCGTGGTATTATTTTTATTGAAACTGTTTTTGTTTTATAATAAAACGATATTAACCGATTATATTGTGTATATTATTTAAAATCCTGACGTTTCAAGTTTATCCATTCATTAAGTTATGATTGAAACACTGTTATGATTGAAACAAGTATTTTTGTATGTAGCATAATTATGTGTTTTTAACACAATTCCATATCATTATAGCTTATTATAACATTAAAACTATTTTCTATTAAGCTTTATGTATAAGGTAGCCAGCAACAAAGAAAGCTACAAGTCATATATTGGTTTTTATCTGCGTTTGATGTTCGAGATTTTCTGATGCTTATAAATGACGATATGTTTATGTTATGCTTAAGAACTTTTGATGGTCGTATTATATACCAATATAGCGATGAAAACGAGTAGGACTGATAACAATACTTTCATTGTGTTAAAGATATTACGGTGTTTCATTTGACCTTATATAGTGTTTCAATTAACAACGGTGTGAGGTCAATTGAACCACATTCCCCCATTCTCTTTATTACATTATTGTAAAATAACTATTAATGATAGACTTACCAAATATACTTTATTTAGGAACCAGATAACTAACCTTGAAAAAATTATGGCAAACATCTTTCTAACTTTAAAAATAAAACGGCAACAGGCAGTCAAAGTCAAATCGTTTCAATTGTCCCCGGTCTCCCCTACGAGTAACAGTTAAATATAAATACGAGTATAATGCAGTTAAATGTACCTACCGTATAAGTTTTATATACAGTTAAATGACTAAGCTGTTTTTAAACCTCCATAGTCTGAAATGACTTACTATAGTGGGTTCTATACTTAAAAACTAAACCCATAAGTCATAACTCCTTAGGGATTTAAGTATAAAAATCAATAACTCCCGTGGGAGGTAAATCGGCTGTAACTGCTCTACACGCCTGCGTGTAATAACACCCTTTCCGAGCAAGTGTGATGAAAAAGTAGTAACGTAGTGGCATGTTCCGAGTTTGAGCCCGCGCGGTCACCATGCGCCAGAGAGGTTTTATAACTTAAGTACATTACCCGATGCTCTTACGGTGAAGGAAAAACATCGTGAGGAAACCTGCACATTCGAACAGCTGAGTGTGGAAGAGGGTAATTGCACAAAAGATCCTAAAGGTGTCGAAGTGTATCCGAAAGGGCCCATCTGTAAGATAAGATAATAGCCGAAGAAGCACGGTGTGTAATTAATTGCTAATCATCTGGTGTGGTTGCCGGGTTAGAATAGTGCCTCTCCATGTCTTCCCGTGGATGTTGTAAGAGGTGACTAAGAGAATAAGGGCTTATAGTACTGTTATTCGATGGGCTTGCTACCTGTCACTGATAATATACTGGTAAACATCTTAGCCTGATTGTGCAATATGTGGTTGCAGAATTACCAACAAGTCTTTTTAGAGTTTCTGCCTACCCCACGCTGGGAATGAAGGCGTGATGTTATCTATGTATGTAATGATCATCTTTTAAATAAGTCCAGTCTTGGAGGCGGATGAAGTCGCGGGTGCGCAGAACCTCGAATAACTTCATTGAAGCTTTGATTGAGCCTAGTTGGTAGTGACCCTGCCTACGAGGCTGCGAAGCGAAGCAGATAGTTGTGAGGAGCGCGACTTTTGTTTCCGAGTCTGAGATGTTTTCTATATTTTTCTCTGTACATATAATATCGTTGTCTAGTACCCATAGTAAAAGCCTAAAACTTACTTCAGGACTAAGCCAATTTGTGTGACATTTTCCCCTGACATTTATTTATTAATTTAGGAATTTCACGGAAGAAACCGAAAATATCATCCCAAAAGCCACAACCACTCTGAAAAGAGTGTACGACTAAGAAAAGAGAGTAAGATGAGCTTTAACAAAGTGGAATAAGAGTCCCTGACCTTTTGAAATAAAAACAAAGTAATATACTTAGTTTAAGGTCAAACCGTACTGGGCTTTATAAACTATGATAATTATATTAGGTAGGTACCCACCTATACGATAAAATTATTCCTATGGCAACAGACAACGCTCAAGGACCCGATGCAAATGTAGGAAACTATGAGATCGTGAGTTACATGTTAATTATTATATGATTATTTTGTGTTAGTACCTACAGATGACGCCAAACATATTAATTTATGTTAACATTCTCGCTCCTTATTTCAATGGAATATGGTAAAAATATGTAAACATATCTTTGCGTTGATTAACAAGTTCAAGTCGAGACTAAATTTGTAAACATCAGCTCTATGGTTGTACTAAATAGACAGACGCATATACAAATACTTACTTAACAACCACAGAAAAATTGGTATGTTGTCAAGTAGGTACAAGCCTAGGGCTTATGTTCACGAAAGCTTAGAGCTTGATACATATTTTAGGTAAAGGGAACTAAAATTGTAATTGTAACATTTTTAAATAAAGTATTAAGTAGTTCATACCTACTATAAATGTAACCGACGCAAGCTAATTTACCTAAATTTGGAGTAATCTCAAAAAAATGCTTTCGTCAATTCAATTTCAAAAATTCGAAATATTTAATCAGTAAATTGGCCACATGAGTGCACTTTTAGGGCACATATAGATCAGTGTAAAGTCAATACCAAATATGTAAATATATTCCATTGAAATATGGTGCAATAATGTAAACATATACATTATTGCAACTTATTTCAATGGAATATATTTATATATTTATCTTTAACGTCACCGAAAGTACTAGAAATATAAATAAAATACCTAGCCACGATCCGAACCATAAAAATACATTATACATAATATATAAAATTGTTAACTTATGCATATAAAACATTATATAAGTGGCGTCCCAATTTGACTTGTAGGTGTATTATGTACCTAAATACATAATAAACAAGTCCTACAACTGGTAGATCAAATCATTTCATCGAATTTCTCTTCATCCATTCTACTATCATTTCATCGCGTTTCATTTCATCGAACGCTTTTTTCTGTTGCAACCATGATGTTTTCAGTAAACATTAATAACGTAGGTTAGGTTAAGTTATACTTACGACGCCCAAAAAAAATTTACTCCTTCGGCGAGAAACGCCTTGCGATGAAACGAAAACTCTGAACGACACGTTCGTGGAAAGGTATTTTGATGTAATAATAGGAACAGTTACCGGCAAACTTCTCGAACATGTGACCTTGAGTTTTCAGAGTAAATTGAACTCTATTTATATGCGCTAACCTTCCCTACTACAAGACCCTATGTTCCAGAAGTTTTCCGGCAACTATACCCCAATGTAGGGATATTACAGTAGGTTATGTACACTACAATGATTGATTTTACAGTTGTTTTTGTAACCAAACGTTACAACGGTATTTAGGTAGTACTCCTTACAACTAGATAGGTAGTCAGGGTAATTATAAGCCGGTATATCTTTAATATTTACAAATCTAATTAGTAATTAAACTCTTCGCTCTTGCTTATCTCACTTAATGTTCAACATTACTCAGTTAATAAATATTAGTTTAATTTGTTCATTACCAGATAAAGCGCTGTATTATATCATCTACACTCACTACTTACCTATATTTTCCCTTTAAATCCTTCACCTAACACTCTTCACTTTGTCACTACGCCGTAGTTACCGAGACGTGGTGTCGCACGTAAACAGTTGTGGTGCGCGTGAGTGGATCTTCAACACTGTTTTGTTTAATAAGGTCCAAGTGCCGAGCTCTCTGGTAGTCGCTACGAGCGGTCAAAGTAGGCATGTTACTCGTATATTACGTCATTTAAATTGCTATCAGTCTGTTATTAAATAACTCGTTTGGGATGTTGACTGTAACTCAAAATGAGTACGACATACTGTTGTTTATAAATAATGAGCTTGTTATAATACAAAAAAAAAAACCTGTCAAAAAAAATTATTTAGGACAAGGCGACAATTTTTTTTCCAGTCATTATCTGCTTATCAATCAAATGAGTCCCAACACGACACCGTGATATTTTATTATTTTTAAATGTGTGCCACATGTGCATTTATGTAATTTTTTAATTTTTCATTTAGTTATCAAATCGACATACCTACCTACGTAACATTTTAATTTTTAGATTTACTTTCTCATTATTTTTTTTTTTAATAAAAAAAAATAATGAGAAAGTGTAATCTAAAACTAATGTTTTAGATTACACGATTATTTATGAAATATTAATGAATGTATTCCACCTATAATATATGTTCCACCTATAAATACGTTAATGTGACATGCAATAAAATATTTTGATTTTGATTTTGATTTTGTATGAAAACATTAACGGGACCCTATTACTAAGACTTCGCTGTCTGTCCGTCCGTCTGTCTGTCACCAGGCTGATTTTCAAGAACCGCGATAGGTAGACAGTTGAAATTTTCACAAATTATGTATTTTTGTTGCCGCTATAAAGACAAATACTAAAAACAATAAAATAAATATTTAAGGGGGGCTCCCATACAACAAATGCGATTTTTTTGCCCTTATTTGCTCGATATCAATAATGGCCACGGGTAGGCACTTGAAATATTCACAAAATACTCGGTTGCGTTTTTACTTTAATAATAAGTAATAAAATTAAAATCAAATAAATAATTAAGGGGGGGGCTCCCATACAAAAAAGCCATTATTTGCCTAATTTTGCTAGATATCAATAAATGGTAACAGGTAGGCACTTGAAATATTCACAAAATACTTAATTGTAGTTAATTGTAGTCAATGGTACGGAACCCTTCGTGCACGAGTCCAAGTCCCACTTGGCCGGTTTTCTTCCATCTTATTCCTCAGGCTTTGCAATAATTGGGATTGCCTATGAGAGTACTGATGTACCACATAGCATCAGTAGCACTAGACAAGATGTTTTGCAAGAACGTCATCGTTATTGAAAATGTACAGGGCCTTTATTTTACTGCGTTAAAACGATATTGCGTTTGACGTATTTTAGTATTGTTTTAAAACCTGGCCGCCATTACTCTCAAGTACATAAGAGTTATCAAAACGTTGACCATACGGAAGCTGCCGGACTCCCGCTTCGAATACTCCATACATTTTGACAGTTTTTGAAACCCGTTTACGTTTCCATTACGCTTCTTGTCTAGCCTCTCAGGGCTGAGATTCTACACGGTAATAACGATATCGTATTTGACGTGTTTCCGTATTGTCAACGTTTTCATAACTCTTATGTCATTTACAATAATGGCGACTGTGACATAAACGATTCTAAAACACGTCAAACACGATATCGTTATAACGTTGTTGAATAGAGGCCCAGAACCCTTACCTTGAGTAGCCATTAATGTCAACTTTACTGTGAGGGACAGAGCATTCGACTCACTAACGAGTACGGTAATTGCAACTCATGGTAGACGGGCATCTTCGGCGTCGTTGTATGGATTTGACAGCAAAGCCGTCAAATAATTACCTACAGCGCCCCACGCCCCGCCTTACCTCTCTCGCCTGTCGCAAAATTAGGGTTGTCACAAGTATATAAAACTAACTGAGCCCGCAACGTCGTTCGCGTAGAATTAGTTTATTTACCTGTAAAACTATACGATAAACCATAACCTTTTTTTACACAAGCGGAGTGGGTTAAAAACAGGGACCGGAACCGCTTAGCATTAAAGGGGTTTTCGATAGGGTATTTGATAGACTTGTTTTTACAAACCCCAAGGATGAGCTAAGCCTATCATTGACATAGTCCAATGAAAGGGCAACCAAGCGATACAATTAATTCGACTAAGCGCTAACCCATTCCCAATACCCTATCATCTGTTACCCTTTTTAAACTTAATCGAACGGTTTTAAGCTTTTTTAATCTCTATGCGCAAGTGTTTCGACTTATTATTGCACTACCTAACAATTGAATGGGTAGCGGCGGCAGGTGAGTAGCGCATGCGAGACGGCGAGGTGAGCCAGCCGAAATGTGCCGAAGGCGGCCGAGGCTTTCTCATAGAGTCGCACTGTTCGCTACGTCAAACAATAGTAAACCTAATTATCGTTCGCACAAAATGTACATTGTTTTGTTTGGGATTTGCTTTGAACTTGTTATTTTTTAAGGCTGTAGGTTTAACTGACTTTGGTGGATTTTGGCGTAAAGTGTTTGTTTACTTTCAGAAATGAGTGATCAGGGTCGATTAAATAAATTGTATACCTACTACCTACGTAGTTAGCTAAGTTCTTAGTTCCATCTGAAATATTTGATATTTTTTAAATAAAATCGTCAGTTAAAAAGTTTCGCTGACGAATTTTTAAAGAAAACAAAATGGAAAGCTTGCTTTGCGCTGGCAAATTACGATGTTATAGGTGAGCGCAATTAATATGGCACGCGGATTATGCAATAATAGACTCTCTATCAACGATATAAGCGCTTCCATGCGCGCATTATTAATTGTGTCGTGCTATAACACGGTTAATATTGATAAATATTAAATATTTGTAAAATGAGAAGTATCTTTTTAGGGTTCCGTAGTCAAACTAGGAACCCTTATAGTTTCGTCATGTCCGTCCGTCCGTCCGTCCGCAGCCTAGCTCAGAGACTCTTTATACTAGAAAGCTGTAATTTGGCATGAATATACATATTAGTCACGCCAACAAAGTGGTAAAATAAAATCTTGAAAAACTTTTTTTTTTAGTGTACCTCTCCTACACGTCACGTGGGGATGTTTTTTTTTTCTCGTCTACCCCATAGTGTGGAGTGTCGTTGGATAGGTCTTTCAAAAATATTGCGGGTTTGTAAAAACTATTTTTCGATGAAGGGATCCGTTTATGAAATATTCAGCTTTAAAGCGCTAATTTTTGTTAGAGTCAAATGTTAACCCTTATTTAGCCATTGTTCTTTTCGAGACTGTTGAGGAAATCAAAATGATTTACATACATTTTGTACGCTGTAAATCACTATTTACCTATTGTTATATTATACGAGTAGGTATAGGGTTAATTAAACCATCACTGCGATCTAAATAATTTACTTACATGTTTTTAAAGTGTAAGCAAGCCATTATTTACAAATTGTTCCATATATAAGGTCGATTATTTAATGAGACTGGTTTATAGTTACATATTTTTAGTGTAATTATGTACTAATTGTTCAATATAAGGTCAATTGTTTAATGAGACTGTTGATGATCAAAATGATTTATTTATTTTTCATATTTGTACAGTTTACCTATTGTTATATATAAGGTTAATTATTAATTGAAACTAGCTGTGATCAAAATTATATTGTAACTAGCTGTTGCCCGCGACTCCGTCCGCGTGGAGCTCGTTTATGCGGTTCCCGAGGGAATATTACCTTCCTTTATTATTTTTTTACCTTCCTCTTGAATCATATTAATTTATTAATTTATCAGAATGTTGAGATACGTTTTGGAGCTTTCTAGATCATTTGAGAAATTTCTAGAACATTCTAAATTGTTCAGAACCGTGATATCAATTTTAGAGCTATCTAATTCATTCTAGATCAATCTAGAGATTTCTAGATCATTCTAGAATTTTGTCGAACATTTAAAAAATGCTCGATTAATTAGAGCCTTGGAATATATTTTAGAGATTTCCAAATTATTCTGGGATATTTTAGATTATTCAAGAAATTCCTAGATCATTTTAGAATTTTCTAGGACATTCTCTTTAATCAGAATCTAGGGATATATTAATTTATCAGAATGTTGAGATACGTTTTGGAGCTTTCTAGATCATTTGAGAAATTTCTAGAACATTCTAAATTGTTCAGAACCGTGATATCAATTTTAGAGCTATCTAATTCATTCTAGATCAATCTAGAGATTTCTAGATCATTCTAGAATTTTGTCGAACATTTAAAAAATGCTCGATTAATTAGAGCCTTGAAATATATTTTAGAGATTTCCAAATTATTCTGGGATATTTTAGATTATTCAAGAAATTCCTAGATCATTTTAGAATTTTCTAGAACATTCTCTTTAATCAGAATCTAGGGATATATTAATTTATCAGAATGTTGAGATACGTTTTGGAGCTTTCTAGATCATTTGAGAAATTTCTAGAACATTCTAAATTGTTCAGAACCGTGATATCAATTTTAGAGCTATCTAATTCATTCTAGATCAATCTAGAGATTTCTAGATCATTCTAGAATTTTGTCGAACATTAAAAAAATGCTCGATTAATTAGAGCCTTGGAATATATTTTAGAGATTTCCAAATTATTCTGGGATATTTTACATTATTCAAGAAATTCCTAGATCATTTTAGAATTTTCTAGAACATTCTCTTTAATCAGAATCTAGGGATATATTTGAGAACTTTCCAGATAATTCTAGAAATTTTCTAGAACCATCCAGATCATTATAGATCAATGATAGTCTCACATTTTTGAAGTTAACTTTTTTCAACCCCCGTATTTTTCACACCTATAAGGGTTATTGGTTATTGACTTGCAACCACCATAGTGCACAATGGGAGCCTTGTACAGTCAAGGGCAAAAATATGTATACACTTTAGTACCTTGTCTATTTAACGTCATGTTTAAGCTGTCATATGAAATTGTGATAGCGATTAAAGCGGCAAGGTACTAAAGTGTATACATATTTTTGCCCTTGACTGTACCTATTGCCACATACAAACACTATGCGTCTGCGATATGTAGTTTTGGCTACAAAGTGAAATATAGGGACACACACCTCAATTTTTATATATATAAAGATGTAGAAGGTTAATTATTTAATGAAACTATTGTTGAGATCAAAATTATTTAGTTTGGTACTTATTTACTTATATATTTATACAGTGTAAATCATTATTTACTTAAGTACAATTTTTTAAAGTGCATCCATTCAGCAGTCCATTATTAAACCAATGTTTTAAAAAAAACCGGGCAAGTGCATGTTGGACCATGCTCAGGTAGGGTTCCGACTCCGCTTATACTACAAACACCAAAAACTATTTCTAAAAACAACAAGTATGAACTATTTTACTATTTAAAGTTATTTGGTGCCGTCTTAGCTAATTTTCGTAGGTATAATAAACATTTTAGCCGCCTGTATCTCAAGAACCAATCATGTCTACTTAGTGGTGATAGTTTTCCTTAAAAAAAAGTTTCCATGTTAAAAATACTTTCAAATCAAACAAAATTTATTATTTAAAAGTCAACCAGAACTCGCGTACACTTATAATAATATAGCTTGCACTTTTTGCAGTAGGTACTTGCACAAGCAGGCATCCGTCACGCAGCCAAACGTCTTTTTTATTCCGGCGGGAACATAAACTAAGAATTATTAAACAACATTTTCATCTCAATCCCGTCCCGACACGAACTTAAATAAAGTAGGCAAGTAACGTCAGGCTAGACAGAAATCACCCGAATGCGCAAAAAAGAGAGAGGCGATCAATGGGGTAAAACCCAGTTAATGCTAAGCGCTTCAATATTAAACTACCGAAACCCTAATGAAATTGGTAAGCTCTATGGAAGTGGTTAACTAGTTCAAAGGGGTTCCCCTAACGTTAAGGTAACACAATCATAGGGTAACCACATCGATTGGGTAGCCAAATGATAGGCTTACCCTATCGATAGGGTTAATCAAATGAAGGGGTTTTCCGGTCCCTGGTTAAAAAGTACCCTAAATATTTCACGTCTCAGTGGTGTCCCTGACAAACTCTTATCAGTTAAAAGGTGCAGTTTCAAATAAAACGCTTATACTTACTTTATTATTATTATTATTATTCCTTATAATATAATATAGACCAAGAGCAAGATCCTGAAGGCGAATCGCATTTTTTTACTGTAGTGTTGTGTAACAAATAAACATTCAAACTTCGTTGATATCGTCCTACAATTATCGTAAAGCACGTGGTCGAATACGGAACTAACAATTTCGTATGGTAAAACCACAGTTTGCGTAGACAGTGGCGAAAATATTGTTGCACGTTTACTTCAAGCGCCGACTCTGGGTGGCAACCCGCTAGTGTTTGCTGCGATAAGTAGTCTTGGATTGTTGACAGGCCACGCGGGAGCGAGCGTGGTGGGGATGAAGTTACCATTCGAATAGTATTTATTCTTATGGTAAGGGTACAGGAGCCCTAGGCTGGGATTCTACACGGTAATAAAGATGTCGTATTTGACGTGTTTCCGTATTGTCAACGTTTTGATAACTCTTATGTCATTTACAATAATTACTGTGACATAAGCGATTCTAAAACACGTCAAACACGATATCGTTGTAACGCAGTTGAATAGAGGCCCTGGCCAAAATGCAAACGCTCCCCACGTTTTTCTTTTCTATCTTTCAAAATGACAGTTGATCGTGGTTTATCGAAACGCGCGAAAAGAAAAACGTTAGTTGCGTTTGCATCTTGGCTGGGGCCCCCGGTGCAAAATACTAAATTACTCGTATACTTGTTATTCTGAGTATAGCTGCTTGCTTCAGTTTACAATTGACTGGTTCTTTGGTATTTGCTATTTTTATAAATCAGGCATACTCATGATTTGTATAGATGGCACAGGAAAACAAATACCTAACACATTTAACTCTATGTTAAATTAATAAACTACCCAGATTATTCTGACCTATTTATTTATGGATCGGTTGTATTGTAGGCATGTATGTACAGCCAAGGGCAAAAATATGTATACACTTTAGTACCTTGCCGCTTTAATCGTTGTCACAATTTCATATGACAGCTTTAACATGACGTTAAATAGACAAGGTACTAAAGTGTATACATATTTTTGCCCTTGACTGTACATACAAACGTTTTAAAAAACAAAACGCCGCATTCTCGAGTTATTTTAGTGACAATTAATCAACTAGTTCCTCCTTCCTTTAACAAAATTGTGTAAGAAAAGTCGTCACTACAGAACGATTATTATAGCAATGCATATAGAGATTTTAATATTTTCAGTGACAAGTTTAACATTTGCATTCAAATAGTATCATTCGGTGAAGTGGAACTGATAATGATCAACGGTACCTAGTTCAAGGGTGGCGATACAAACTGAAGTCGGCGTCCCACAATATTTTTAACCAACAGCCGAATTCAGTTGGAGTATCTTTTACCTAACATTTAAAAAAAATGCTTTTTGGAGACAGTTTTTTGTTTTTTTTTTACATTTTTAATATTAATAGGTACAGCTAGTTTAATTAGGGAGGTTCTTGGGTATATTTCAAATTAATTGTACCTATTTGAGGACTAAAATTAAAAATCGGTAACTTTTACTCTTTAATACGGTACAATTCATTTGTAAAATACCCTCTTAGCCAGGTTTGATAAAGATAGGTTATAGTAGTTTATGCAACAGTTGTATAAGAGAGGTCAAAAAAGACGAGTGGTGTGGTTACGATGTGAGCCGCAGGCGAACAATTAAAAGCAAGACGCCACGAGTATTTTTTGATTTAGTTACACACCGTGCAACATTGATTTTTGACATCCGAGTGCTCGAAATCAAAGTCGAGTTATAGAAAATAACACACGAAAATATGTCACGATTATTTTCGCACGATCCCATTACTTACTCGTATTTTTGAAAATTCTCACTAAAACTTGACTTGAATATATTCGCGTGTTTTGTTGCACCTACCTAGGTACTCAAAAAGTAAAAGATTACCGTTTTTTTTTAAATAAACTTAATAATAAAAATAAACATACGACCTGATTAGAAATTGTTATTATGGCGATTTATGTGAACTATCAGTGTTTTTATTATTGTTTACCAAAACAATTACTATTTAAAACTATTACTATTACTATTACGTTTACTCTGCCAAGGTTCTTTTATATGATAGGTATTTGAACATTGTCTGAAATCTGTGGTTTGCATTTGTTTGTCTGATGTACATTTTTTTTATTATGATTGAATTGAAAACGCATTCGTTTACCATTGTGTGGAACACTCGTTTTTTAAGGTTCCGTAGGGAAAGCGTGGACTTTGGAAGAGTTCACTGTTTGAAAAAGTGCACATTTAGGGAAAGCGTGCGTTTTGTAAAGGTGACTGAATAAAAAAGTGCACATATTGGGAAAACGTGCATTTTGGAAAAGTGTACATTTTGGGAGTTGTACTTTTTGCGGAAAGTGCACCTTTGCAGAAAGTGCACATTTCGGGAAAGTGTGTTTTACGAGCCAAACCCGCAATGACCAGCATTACAACATGCAATTTTGTTACGTGTAGTATGGTCGTGGTGGTGGTTGTGCTCGCGCCTGGCGGCTGTAAAGTTATTAGTTGCAAACTTGGAACATCTTCCAAAACCAACTCTAATAATAGACCCCAATTCTAGTATCAGTTGATATTAAAATTTAGTAAATACGAAATTTAACTTAGCACTTATAGATACTGTGCTATAAATATGTTACAGTTAGCACTTGTAGCAAGCAATGTAGGTAATTTGTCTTCTGAACCAATCTAATGGCCGTATTAATATACTCATCTAGGTTGTATAAATAATACCAACGGCGATGTTTGAAGAGTATAATGTTACAGCTTCTCGTAAAATATAAAATAGGTAAATGATTTAAATAAAGGAGCGTGCGCTCGGCGTGAGTTCTCTCGTCGTAGTAGTGGAGGGGCGCGGCCTGGGCCGCTGGCGGCACGCGGGCGGCGCGGGCGGCGCGGGCGGCTTGTCGCGCGGCCCTCTCGTGGCGAAGACTGGCGTTAACATGCTGCCCGCCTTGGAACATCATGTTCCAACAGTGGAACTAGCCTATTGAAGGCTCTCCGCAGCGTCCCGGAACTGGTGAGTACATCGGCGACCCGGGCAACTCCGTCGGTGCCAGGGTACAGGCATTTAACTCGTCCGAGCATCCATCGGTTGGGTGGGAGGCGGTCATCCTTGACAATCACCATTTGGTCAAGGTGTAAGTCTCCATCATCATTGCGCCATTTGTTCCGCTTCTGCAGTTCTGAAATATACTCGGTATAATACCGATTCCAAAAGTGATTTTTTAAACACTCTATTCTTTTGTATCTCGTCAGAGTATTAATACGTGTCTCGGCGTCATCAGCAAGTACCTGGGGAGTGAGCATAATTGTTCGTCCCATTAGAAAATGTGAAGGAGTAAGCGCAATAAGGTCCGAAGGGTCGGAAGAGAGAGGAGTGAGCGGCCTAGAATTCAGTACAGACTCTATCTGCACCAACAATGTCGTCATCTCCTCGTAAGTAAGGTTTGCTAGTCCTAAGACACGTTTCAAGTGAAATTTAATTGATTTTACCGATCCTTCTACTAGACCGTTAAAATGAGGGCTATATGCTGGACTGAATTTAAAGTTAATGTGATTTTCTGCTGCAAAGTTAGACATTTCATCAGAGTTCAAGCTAAGAAATCTGGATAATTCGTTGCAGGCTCCTACAAAGTTTTTTCCGTTATCCGAAAATATGGTCTCCGGTCTACCTCTGCGGGCGACGAATCTATTTAAACAAGCAAGAAAACCGTTAGTACTGAGCTCGGTGACAAGCTCTATGTGAACTGCCCGTATCGCCAGGCACACAAACACACATATGTAAGCCTTAAGAAGCTTGCAACCTCGTCCTTTCCTATCCGCTATCATGATAGGTCCGGCGTAGTCGACGGCTGTATTTTGAAATGGAAAATCAGCATGGAGCCTCTCTTTTGGTAGATTTCCCATTATTGGTTGAATACCTTTATTTGCAAATCGAGTAGCTAGCAATGCCCCTTCTAATTCTAGCCGGGGAATTGTCATGTTCTTTTTAAAGGGTGCAACTCGAGATTTTCCGATAAGTAGGTGTACGTGAACCTCGCCTTCCCTGGATACGCTACGCACATACACACACGCTGAGTAAGCATGTTTTGATGCGTCACTGAATGTGTGTAGTTCTATTGTTATAGGAAAATCACATAACACTCGGCGTGGGATTTGAATGCAATTAAGGTGAGGTAAAGTTTCAAGGAATTTATTGAATGAAATTTGGAGTTCCAGTGGTACTTCATCATCCCATGCACATTTATTTTTCCATATTTTTTGAAGTATAATTTTAGCTTGCAATAAGCATGGGTTGATGAGTCCGAGAGGATCAAAGATCTGAGCGATAGTAGATAGTACTAGACGCTTAGTTGGTTTTTTATGTGTGGGTGAGTCTGATATCGACGATGAAAATGAAAGGTAATCATGTTGACAGTTCCAATTTACACCTAATATTTTTGAATTACTTTCGTTATTTATGATTAATAAAGGATCACCTTTCCTCTCATCGTCGTTATGTATGTCGTGCAGTATGTCTGAGTAATTCGAATTCCATTTTTGCAAATTGAAGTGAGCGCCTTTAAGTTGATGGTTAATGCCTTTACTGATGGTCACTAACACATCCCTATCGTCATGACCTGTCACGAGGTCATCGACATAAAAATCGTGTAAGATTGAAGTACCTATCAATTTATAATTTGTATGACTAATACGCTCATCATGAAGTGATGTGGTTCTGTTCATGCAGTCGTGTCCCAACTGAGCAAGACATCTTGTAGCCAGGAACGGCGCTGAGGCAGTTCCGTAGGTAACTGTGTTTAAATAGAAGATTTTAATTTTTTCAGTAGGGTCGTCACGCCATAATATTTGCTGTAATGGCCTTTGATCAGAGTTGATAAGTATCATTCTGTACATTTTTTCTATATCAGCAGTTACTACGTATTTATGCTGTCTGAATCGCAACAATATACTTAAAAGATCGTCTTGGACAGTTGGGCCAATCAGCTGTATATCATTGAGTGATAGTCTCGAGCTGGTAGCCATCGAGGCATCAAAAACAGAGCGAAGTTTAGTTGTTAGACTGTTATCTCGCAGCACACCGTGATGCGGCAAAAAATAAGATATTTCATTATTTTTAAACGTTAAGTTTTCCGACATGTGGCCTAGATTTATATATTCGTTCATGAATTCAATGTACTTATGTTTAAAAATGGAGTTTTGATTAAATTTGCGTTCTAAAGCAAAGAATCTAGCTAGTGCCATATCATATGAATTCCCTAGACACTTGGGAGATTCTTTAAAAGGAATGTTGACCACGAATCTACCGTCAGACTGACGAGTAGTCGTTTCTGTAAATATTTTTTCACATTCCTGCTCGTCCTTAGACGGAACACGCGGGTCGGTAATAGATTCACACTCAAAATAATTGTCTAATTTATGTTGCAGCTCAGTATCAGAAGAGCTGGTGAAATGGCAATGGACTGTATTTTGGCAATTACATGACTGTACTTCTTCGATTGAACACTGACATGAATGCATATTGCAAGCATGGTTTTTATTATTGAATGATTTTGTGTGTGTGTTCTGAGGCGAGGGTACAGCACCCGAAATTAACCAACCTAACATTGTTTCGGTTAGAGTTGGTTTATTTTTCCCTAAGGAAATATTGTTATTCTTTATTACCTCCCAGAAAAGATCGCTCCCTAATAACATCTGCACCTCAGATGGCATATAAAACGAGGGATCAGCAAGGTGGATGTGGCTAGGGATGTCGAAAGTGGTATAATCGATTTTATGAGTGGGTAATAACTGTGTTATGGCGGGAACAATAAAGCAATTAATATTTTTATTGTATCCGCTTTTTGTAAGTGACGAAATATTCACATTACAACGTTTAGTGATTTGTGAATGTTGGTTATAAAGACCCTGTATTGAGACTTGAGTTTTATGAGCGGGAATATTAAGTTTTGCATATAAACTATCAGTTATAAAACTGGAAGTGCTACCGTTATCAAGTAACGCACGTATTTGATAGATGTTACCAGAACTGTCAGCGACACCTATAATGACGGTGGACAGCAAGACAGCTGATTGATGTGCACATGACATTGTAACATTTCCTGGTATGGATGTGTGAGTTTCTAATTTAGTTACACTTTCTGACGCGGGTAGAACAATGCATTTAGAAGTCGTCGGCAGACTGCGTGCGCCAGACCTATTATTCTCTTCCATATGTAACAAAGAGTTATATTTTTTATGACAAATGTTACACGGACCTAACGTGCATGCGCTTACGTCATGACCTTTACGCAAACAGTTAAGGCATAATTTCATTTCCTTTGCCTTCTCTAATCTTATCTCTAGTGGGAATGATTTGAACCTATAACACTGATATAATGAATGGTGTCCTTTGCATAAAAGGCACGAGTATTTCGACACAGTGGGTGACGCAATAAATGTTTTTTGGCGATTATGCGTAATGTCACTGTACCTCCGCGGTGGGACACGCGAGTTTTGTGATTGTGGCTGTTTGTATCGCGAGTCGTCCATGGTTTCCAATAGATTAGCGCGATCTTTAATGAAAGTGTATAAATTGTCTAAAGTGGGAATTGTTTTAATTCTGTTGCGTTCTTCTTCCCATTCACGAGCAGTGACGGAATCTAATTTACTGGTAACCATGTGTATGATTAAAATATCCCAGTGTTCAGTAGGTAACTTTAAGGTTTTTAATGCTCTAAGATTTTTGGTAAACGTATCCATCATGTTTCGTAGTAACCTTGCCGATTCTCGAGTCAAAGGTTCAATATTAAATAGCGAGTGAATATGATTATTTATAAGTACTCGATCATTGTGATAGCGATCACAAAGCAATTGCCAAGCTATATCATAATTGTCTGCAGAAAAATCAAGAGATTGAATAATTAAGGCTGCACTATCCTTAAGTGACGCACGCAAATAGTGGAATTTATGAATTTTTTGAATGGTTTCATTATTATGAATAAGTGATGTATAGGTATCACGGAACCCTAACCAATCATGATAGTTTCCGGAAAAGGACGGTAAATGGATAGTTGGTAATTTTAACGTTGGCCCACCTTTAGCGATAGCAGTACCAGAGCCCGTCACCTGAGAAGAGTCGTCGCCCTCAGATGCAGCCCGGGTCCTATTCTGGCTCAGCAACTCCTCTGCCACAGCAACTGCAGTGCAGAAGTCGTCGTCAAAGTTGCCCCGTTCCATCAGTTCCTTTGAATCATCATCTGGAAGTTGGCATAATGATTCTATGTCAGTTTGCACGGTATTAAATTCGTCGTATATAGGTTTTATTAGATCCAAGCGCAACGATAATTGTCTTTTCTGCAAACTGCTTAGTCTTTCGCACGATGAAAGCGTATCTAAAAACTGTTTAAATATAGTAACTTTAGATTTAAGCGTGCCTCTCGATCTTTTAAGCACCCTTATATCCATTTCCAAGATGAAACCTGATGAAATGTGGAAAGAATCAAGAAAGAAATAACATAAAAGTGAAGAAAGAAAAAGGTTGAAGGTACTTAAATTTGAATGCAAGCAGAAAATCACGCAAGCAGATCCAGCGCGCAAGCGCAGCGAACAAAGCGCGGCAAAACCTCGCAACTGTAACGGTCGCGTCGGCGCGGTCGTTGACCTCGTCAGCTGAGCGCGCGAGCGCCCGCCGGCCGGGCCGAGCGTCGAACGTTCTGGAATGTAGATAAGTACGCAAATCTAAAGCAAGCGAAATAAGTATGACAAAATTGTTGGGCAGACAAAGCGATAGAAGAAAACTAGGCAACTGAAAATTAATTAGGAGTTTCAACTGAGTAAGTACATAGGAAAAAATAGCGTGGGAAAATGAAAATAAAACAGAATAAGTGCACCTATCTATATTTAAAGTGAAATACTAGAATAGCAGGCCCCTGTGGCGAGAACCTGTGAAACTAATGAGATCGTAGGCCCCTATGGCGAGAACCTGTAAAAATGATGGGACCTTGGCTCGCGAAAGGAATTTTAGACCCCTAATGGCCGTTAAAGGATCCTAATTTTAAGAATGTTTGGCCTCTATGGCGAGTGCCCTAAATTAATAATTCGATGGATCGGCGCACCTATGGCGGTTGCCGGTATTTAATTTAAATTATGAGATGGCTCCTATGGCGGTGCCCTCAAGAAAAAAAATTACATTTACGGGGGGAAGAGGGACTACGTAGGTAATGGAACGAACTCACCAAAACCTCACTCCCCGTGGTATAAATCTCGTTCGTGACACGGTGCAGTCGATGGAGATAATGTTGTAGATTCGAATAATCGTTAGAAAAGTTCCAAGAAGCCGTCCGGTTTCTCTCTTCTTAAATCTATCGTCGCTGGGTTCTTTGTTCTCGGTGCACGGCGCGGCTTGCCCGTCGCGTCGTCTTGTCGCTAACGGTAACCTCGACGTGTATTTCTCGTCGACTCTGATGGATCCGGCTCGAAGCATGTATAAATAATACCAACGGCGATGGTTGAAGAGTATAATGTTACAGCTTCTCGTAAAATATAAAATAGGTAAATGATTTAAATAAAGGAGCGTGCGCTCGGCGTGAGTTCTCTCGTCGTAGTAGTGGAGGGGCGCGGCCTGGGCCGCTGGCGGCACGCGGGCGGCGCGGGCGGCGCGGGCGGCTTGTCGCGCGGCCCTCTCGTGGCGAAGACTGGCGTTAACATAGGTTTAAATGCCCATTTGAAGATACGTCAAAATAAACGTCAAATCATAGAAATCTGTCATTTTTAACGTATCTTGAGACGGGTTAAATACCGAGATCAGTTTATTAATACGGGTCTTAGAGTACTTATAATATTAACTAAACATAATTAGGCATCTCGTGCGATCTTATTATGCGTCTCGGCTTTTTCGAATTGTTTCAAAAAGCCACATTCGCGTTTTATTTATGACCCCTCATTTTACATAAACTACTTACTAACATTAACACACACAAGTAATAACTAAATGTATTGTTACAAGAACCACGTAAAGAGGCTACTTTAGTGAAAGTCCAAGATAATTGATCGCCTTTGTCATTTTTTTTTAACAAGGATATCATTACTCTGAATGCGTTTAATTATTTTTAAGTGTCTGGTTTTACTTTACAAAATGAACATTAAGTACAGTCGAGTACAAAGATATGTAAACACTTTGCACCTTATTTAATTTTATTAAGATGCAAAAGCGTATAACGTCTTCTTACTACTTGTTCCAGCCTTAAGTTGAGTTATGATAACGATATGGCAAATGGTCGAAACAAGTTATTTGACCAGTGAGTGTGCAAGCATTATGCAGCGGTAAGTATCCTCCACCATAGGTGAGCATCGAATAAATCAAAGTCAAGACGTGTTTCCTACTTCTACAGTCCGGGAGACAGTTTCTCCCGGACTGAGAAGACTTCATAACGAATGCATCGATCGAGGCCTAACAATCGTCGATAGATTACTTAATATTTCAAGGTCAATCGATATCGATCGACGTCGAACAATCGTCGATCGATTACTTAATATTGCAAGTTCACTCGATATCGATCGACGTCGAACAATCCTAGATCGATCACTTAATATTGCAAGGTCAATCGATATGGATCGATGTCAAACAATCGTCGATCAATTAAGACTGCACCACGCTAACGCCGCCACTGGCAATACTTTTAAATATTGCGATCTCTAAAAAGCTGTATTTCCTTGCAATCTAAGAGTTGTTTTTTATTGTGCAAATGAATACCCAGAACCTCGTCTAAAAGAGGATAGTGAAGCGATGCCTAAATCGCGTAGCTGTCAAAAATAATCCATACAAAGCTTCGGGCGATAACATTTCTCACCCACTAAATCTAATCCGATTTCCACGATTTTTGAATATGTTGTATATATTGTGGAAAACTAGGTCTGTACGTTTCCGCTTTTGTTTTTTCATTTTATTTTCTTTCCAATACATATTTTCTAGGAAAGGAAAACGTACAGACAAGGTTTTTCATAATATCTATAACATATTCAAAAATCATAAAAATCGGACCACGTTTAAGGGGAGAAAAACGTTATCGCATTTTGTATGGAATTTTTTTGCTTCACAGTCCTCTTAAGTAAGTCGATCGGGGTTCCTCAAAAAATATTACAATACTCAATAGAAAGTACCTACCTAAACGGTAATAAGAGATTTAGCTAAACTTATTCACACTCAGATGGAGAAGTTTAAAAAGCGTAAAATAAAAAATTTAATTAGAAATTTAACAAACTCCCGACTCCCGAAGGGCTGATTGTTTGATAAGTAGATAGTTAACTGAACACTGACACTAACTAAACTGACACGGCGGGGGACCGCTACGTAAATGAAATAACATCAAATACCCCAGCTACTTAGCGGTCCCTGACGTGTCAGTTTAGTTAGTGTCAGCGTTCAGTTAACTATCTACTTATAAAAAAATTAGCCCTTAGGGCCACTAATTATTATTTTTTACTTTTTAGAGGTTTTTTTACAGACTATTTATTAAGTCAGGGGTTTTTTAAATTTCTATTTTTTTTTTTTTTAATTTAAAATAATCTTAAAACTAAATTGCCTAGATTTTGTACCTCCTAAGAAACCGGTCTCTCGAGGATAAAAACATACCTAAGACCCTGCGACCGTCACAAAATGCTACCGTCACTGTATTTGATTTACCATCACTATACAACTTTGCCGTAGCAAAGTGTATTACGCTAGTGGCACGACCTCCATACCTGTCTTTAAAATGACAGGGTTCTATACGATTTTGTATAAAAATACTTCGTAAACAGTTGCCCTTGGTTAATGATACCCTGTAGCATTGTCCGATAAAAATGTGTGATGATACATAATAATCAATCATTGTTAAGTTAAAGTACTATATAATTATGAGGCCACAATGATAAAGTCTGTAGTGTTCCGCGTTCGGGACCTCGGTATCCGTGTCCGTTCTTTGGATATATTAAACTTGGTCATATCTCCTTGATGAGACTATTAAATGTGAAAACACGATTAGAAAAAAACTCCTCGCCTATTTTATTTTTCAAACATGATACGTTTTTCGCATGATCCTCAACCACGATTTTTCATTCATTTGTTGAGGACTTTTATGTATTTATTATTTATTTAATCTTAATTTATTTATTAATACAAATTTTGAGTACAAAAGGTGGCGTGGCAATGGCATTATCTACTAGTTGACCTTTGGGCAAATCATAAAGTTGTGGGCGGTGCAATATAGTAAATATAAAAAAAATAAAAAACTTTACAGCGTGCATCGAAAGTAAATAGACTTAATTTCTTAATCCTGGTAAACCCTATTTTTGACAGGTTGTAGTTTTATTGTAAGCAGCATACATAACATCACGCCGTCATTCCCAGAGAGGATAGGCACAGCTACAGAAATACCAACAAACTCTAAACAGACCAATGTAAACAGCAATTATTTGAATTTGACGCAGTAATCAAGAAGCTGAACCAATTGCTGACCGCTTGCTTTTGCTTCGATTAAAATTGCGTGTGGCTTCCACCTTATAATAAGTATATGAATATGAATATATGAATACCTTGCAGCCAGCGATAGAACTTTCTCTTTAAGTTTTGGATATTCAAGTTTTGCGCGATATACATCGAGTGAATAGAATGTATTATCTACTTCTGTCCAGGTAGTGCAGACACTAAAATCACTTGTATTGTTTGTTGAAATTGCAGTATCCCAACTTTGTGTTACATGCAAGAGGCTATCAGGAAAAATTTTATAGCGCTTCAACCACTCTCGTTTAATTATAGCACTTGAAAGTGGTAGAAGGTTTTGTTGGTATTGAGCAGCAAAACCATAACTCCCAAGTTCAGCTTTGATCATCTCAATTTCTTCTTTTCCTTCAGTTAGGGAATATAACAATTGATCTTCTTTTCTTGAGTATATTTCCTGTTCATGCTCTGGAATATGATTATTAACTGAATAAATAATATCCTTATCTTCAGCTATTATTGGTAAACAGACATGATGCCATATGTTTCTTGGTTTACAGAGGAGGTGACCAGTTAAATCTTCTAAATGGAGTCTGTGCATCACAAGATCGATAACTCCTTTTTTTCTGTCGTTGAGCCTGGTTACTAAAGCCTGATCAAACCAGTTTGCAGCACGCTTTCTAAATGTTTCACTCAAAGCTTAGGCGGGACTTAGTGGATCATCGACGATAATGAAATCATAACTACCTCCATCTCACGTTCTTCGCGCGGAAGCACATAAAGCCATCCCTTTTCATTTTTGCGTGGGCGTGCCAGCATATTGTAGTCTCTTAAGTAACGTACTATATAATTACTAACATTAACAAAAAACATACGTACGAGTGTACAGTAATTTAGATAAAAACCCGACATAATTGCGTCCAGTACTCTCAGGGGCCGTATTACGGACTTTACGATTTATTACTTGCGTGCGCTCGAAAGTTTCACTCGATAGTGAGATACGGTGTAACCGTTTTTTTAACATACGAACGATAGAAAATTTAAAAACCGGGCAAGAGCATGTCGGACCATGGTCAGTGTAGGGTTCCGAAGCCGTTAAGTACTACAAACATAAAAATCAACAAGTAATAACTTATTTTCTATTTAAAGTCAATTGGTGCCGTCTTAGATGATTTTAGTAGGTATAAACACTTAATCGCCTGTATCTCAAGAACTAATGATGTCTCCTTAGTCGTGATAGTTTTCCTTTAAAATTGTTTTTATGCTCTTTCTTTCAGATTTTTAGTATTTGCAGTTTTGGCTGTAGGGGGGGGGGACACTTGAGTCTAATAAAAATTAGCTCTTTAAAGCTTAATATTTCATAAACGGATTACTTAACCCACACTATGGGGTAGATAAGAAAAAAAAAATACATCCCCACGTTACGTGTAAGGGGGGAACGCATTTTTTTTCTTTTTTACATTTTATTGTACCACTTTGTTGGCGTGACTAATATGCATATTCATGCCAAATTACAGCTTTCGAGTACTATGAGTCTCTGCGCTAGGCTACGGACGGACGGACGGATATGGCGAAACTATAAGGGTTCCTAGTTTGGCTACGATACGGTTTAAATGTATACTTTCCCATTTTCTCATGTATATAGTAAGAAGTATCCAAAGTAGCCAAATATTTTAACAGAACATTTATAGATTCAGTCTTTCTGTCCATCCGTCCGTCCTTCTGTCCGTCCGTCTGTGTGTCCGTCTGTTTGCATTTGCACTATTTCATAGAAACCCTTAATACTATAAAACAGGGACATCCCTACCTCTAAAGTGTACTTTCCGGTTTAATATATCTTCTGCGAAAGTGCACATTTTGGGAAACTGCACTTATTGGGAAGTGCACTTTAAGAGAAAGTGTACCTTCCGAGAAAATAACCCTTCTAAAGAAATGCACCATTAAAGAAAGTGCATATTTCAGGAAAGTGTGTTTTACGAGCCTAACCCGTCATTGCCAACGGATTCTGAAAGCATTATAGCACTTACAGGGCCTCTATTCAGGTGCGTTAAAACGATATCGTGTTTGACACGTTTAAAAATCGTTTATGTCACAGTCGCCATTATTGTAAATGACATAAGAGTTATCTTAACGTTGACAATACGGAAACTGGTCAAAAACGATATCGTTATAACGCACTTGAATAGAGACCCAGACCTTCCTATTTTCTTGACAGCGACAGCTAGCCGAAAGATATTAAGAGATTAGAAGCACTGTACGAGTATGATATAGTATGTAGATAAAATAATTTATAATTCTCATATAATTGTGATTAGTGTGATGTTTTTCTTGGCCTTAAGTTTACGATTGTAGGTACAAAAGTATCACCAAAAAACCCTATAATGACTATGACCTCGCAGATCATTTGAGTGACAAGTAAAATATCGTCTTACGTCATCAATGTCATCACATCGTCTCCTTATAACGCAAATGCTGACCATTTAGCAATTTATACCCGATCTTTCATAATATATTCAATCTCAATTATTCTTCTTTTTACTCTTCGGTGCTTGTTTACAGAAAGCATCTTTTATTTTAGTTACAAGCATTTTCAAGACCAACTTGATAGCATATAAAGCTACTAAAACGACCAGCGCTAGGTCAAGATATATCTTCTGGTACCAGGGCAGCATGAGCGCCGGGGAGCGCAGATGCGGCGCGCCGCGCGTCTCGATCACGTGCTCCACCCAGTGCACCAGCTCCTTGCTCGGAGGTACCAGGCGATCATGGTAAATCTTTGACAGTGTCTTCACTGTTTCCACGTATCTACAACAGTTTTCACCATTTACTAATAAAATTGATAAAAATAAAATTTGACAGTTTCTTTATTCATACCGCGTGTCTGTTAAAATTCTGGACATTTATTTATGTACGTTTAAATAAAAATGGAACAATTTCATTTCGGGCAACAAGCCCATATTTACAAATACCTTACATTACAGACTATACATAACAATACATTACATACAATGAATATAACTACTAAAACACTTTCGTGGTGTCAGCTAGCAGACAGCCACGAAATCGCAGCAAAACTCATTTAAAAAGGTCGACAATTCATTGGTTACCACAAAGGACCTAAGACTAACCTTGTGGAGGGGCTCCAATAACTCGACCCTCAGAGACGTACTCGTATTGACAGAGAATAATGGTATCAAATAAGATTAGTTATAAAAAAGGTATATCCATGGATGGCTAAGGGTCGATTCAATAGTACCGCATCCAAGTCAAAAAGTTCCAGAAATTGTTTTAGTTATATTCCTTCGCGTTTCTTGGACGCTACTACTTACTTGGGATTATTAAGCATTTCTTCTATAGCCGGTTTCATATCCGCTGCCATCTCGTATGACAGCTCGACCTTCAGTGCATATCCTTTGTTGACTGCTCTTGCAGCGTTGAGGTGCTGGTCAGCCCCGTACGGCATGACCACTGTCGGGACTCCGAAGTACACAGCCTCGGTGGTGGACAGTAGACCGCCGTGCGTGATGAAGAGACGGCAGTTGGGATGGGCTGTGATAACAAACTGGATGATGATCTGGAGTATGATATCATACAACCTGACAACCTTTATACGTTCCTGGAGGCATGCAGTCTCGAAACTGTGTTCCACTTTGTACTTAGTTTTTGCAAAAATATCTTAAATTGGCATGAACCATTTAATAATATACCACCCAGTACTTGAACAAATAAACCAGAGTGGTCAAAAGGACATAATAGTGACGAGGCAAACATTGGATGAAGACAATGCAAAATCCTTTTTACGACTGGGAGCCCAGGGTCATCTATATACAGGATGTTTTTTTGGTCAGCAACTTCCACAATAGGGGTTACTATATTTGTTTCTGAGCCCAAAAAAATATGATTTTAATTTTTTTTTTTCATCAAATGTCGAAAGAATGTCCTTGCTATTTCATAAATCATGGTCTCTCGTTTCTGTAGCTACGAAAGGGGTAGGCCGCTTATCGTCACCATGTTATTGTTTGATAATACCCTCACAAAACTATGCGCAAGCGACGTCAGTTCCGTGTTTGTTTCGAAGCGAGTGCTTGTTAAGGTATTGTGTTACATCACTTAATTGATAAAAAAAATGGCTCGGCAAGAAAATTTACTTCTGGACAATCGTGAAATGTTTGATGTTGTGAACATTTACTTTGTGAGTGGTCAAAACATTGCTGACACCGTTAGGATTTGGACTGAACGATTTCCTAATCGGCAGGCCATCACGCGCTACACTGTAAAGTCTATCGTTAGCAACCTTTACCATGCCATTTCAGAACGATTTTTAAAAACAATAATCTACATTTTTTTAACCTAAACCGTGTTTGTAACCTTTGACGGTCCTAAGCCCGTAACAAGTATGAAGGGAAAGATGAATCATAACATTGTGCACGGCGATTACGTCATTAAAGTCTCGGTAAACACGGCGCATGGTAATAACAATTAAGTAAAATAATGGGAAAAAATTAAAATGCTATTTCTCTGACCTCCTTAGGTTTTTTTTTAATTTTTTAATAAGATATTCGGATTCAGCAGTAATTGTACTATCTCTCCTGTTTTGGAAGTTGTCGACCAAAAAAACACCCTTAAGAACGCTGCCCTTGGAACAAGTCATACGACAGTACGCCTCTCGACGTGATACTAAACGTCGAGAGGCGTGCTGTCGTATCACTTTTTCCAAGGACAGCGTTCTGTCCATAAATCCTAAAATATTTTCACACACCCTGTCTAGTATTTATTTTGTTTTGTTTATGAGTAAAAATTTATAACATTTAAGCCTCTCGTGTGCTTACACACACGTAGTTTATTTTATTTATGCTACAAATGTGTAAAGTGAAATTTTACCTAAAATACTTGGTTGTGGAGCCCATTGCACGATGTGCACATTCTTGGGCCTGTTGGGCAGGTCCTCCTCGAACTTCCAAATCACGGTCTGTTTGAAGGAGCCCAGGACTTGCAGCATGCCCTGCCTGATGCTGTCGGGGAAGTCCTTGCTCTTCGCGTTACTGCCCATGCTGAAGTAAATTACTCCGTGCTTGGATTCATCCATAAGTTTTTGCAAATTCTGTAATTTTAATAAATTAAATATTATTTGGATTCAGTCATGACTCATGTCACAAATACTACGTTTGAAGTAATTTGGTAGTTAAGTAGTTCATAAACTGCCTAAAGAAAAGTTAGATCCAGTCTGAAACTGGAACGAACGAATTAAAAAACGAATAAAAATCTAGCCTATCCTAGGCGTACGTTTTTTAACCGACTTTACAAGGGAAAGAGGAGGAAGTTTTCAATTCGTCGGTTTTTTTTTTAAAATGTATGTTTCCTGATTACACAAAGACCGCTGAACCCATTTGTTTTTTCTGTATGATTGGGTATATTTTCTGGTTGGTCCCATTTTCAGCACGTCAAGGTCTTAGAGAAATCGAAGGAACTCCTCAAATATTATAGGAATAAACATACGTGGCCGATATAACAGTGAGTACTATTATGATCACTAACAGGTATGAAATAAAACATTGTTTTTAAAAAAATAACCGTTTTCAAAAGAAAAGAACGAAATAACTTCTTTTAAAAGGTCAGTCCAACTGAAGTCGGCGTCCCACTATATTTTCAACCAAAAGCCAAATTAAACGAAGTTATTTCAGAAATACTCAGACTCGATTTACGAATCTGTTCAATGGATAAATGACGCTCGTTGGATCCATTAGTAACTGAATCGAGCAATTTGTATCGTGCACCATGGGACTATGGCAACGAGAAGTAATACGAAGACGAGAAAAGTAGTGGGCGCATTAGAGAAGACAGGAAACACTGTCTACCGACCTATACGGTATGGTTCAGCAAAACACCAAACTTACATAAATACATAACATCACGCCTTCATTCCCAGAATGGGGTAGGCAGAGCTACAAAAACACCAACAACTCTAAAAAGACTTGTTGATAATTCTGTAACCACGTTTTGCATAATCAGGCCAAGAAGTTTACTAGTGTATTAGTGACAGGTTGCAAGCCCATCGCCTAACAGTACTACAAGCCCTTATTCCCTTAGTCGCCTCTTACGACATCCATGGGAATACATGGAGTGGCACTATTCTAACCCGGCCGCCACCAAACTTACCGCTGGTAAAGGCTTAATTTTGGGGTCGATGTGGTACCCCCCAATCTCCTTACTGTTGGGAGGCTGGCTGATCGGCTGGTTCAAAACGGGATGGGAGTTAGACAGTAGGAACGAAGCGTTGAAGAGGATTTCATCGTAAGAAGGCAGCGTTCCACCTCTTTTAGCGATTATAGAACCAAAGAACTCCTCGTAGACTGACTTCTCAAATGGCGTTAGGGAGCTGAAATTGTTAGTTTCATCATCATTAGGTGTCAAAGCAAATCGAAATAGGTAGATCTTAAATATAAAACCGTAAAACTGTGTTACTATCTCTGCGAAGTCAATACACTGCTTCAGTATAAAAGCAGTATACATAGAATAGGAATCCCATTTCAAGCTAACATCAGAAGTTTTTTTTTTAGTTTCACTTCTATATCACTATTTAACTCCCGCTTATATAGAAGGTCTAAATAAGAGATAGTTATAATATTGTAATCGGCCGCATATCGAGTACCGTACGAAATCTGCAGATCAACCTAAGATCATTCGTTTCTACGAATTACAACGCGTTTTGAAACACAACATGAAAATAATTGTTTACATACAAGAATTTTAAAGCTCTGAAGAGCTTCTGCCTCACGAAGTTCTTGACACGCTCAATGAATGAGAATGGTGGCGACGCTGAGAAAAGAACGTCAGGGTTGAACGAGGGGTTCGAGGGCTCATGCATCAGCCGAAGGATTGCCCAGTGAGGTTCCATTGAGGAGGACCAGATCAGCGGACTATCGAACACCGTTGCAAACCTGTCGAACAGAATAATATTATACTATAAGGCGCTCTTTCTAACAAAACAGGTCGAATGTTCCTTCTCTATCCTTTATTAGGTGTTAAAATTGTCAGAAAAAAACAAGTATTTAAATACTGTTCTGGTAGCACAGTAGTTAGTCAGGTTACTAGCCTTGGTTTTTAGTACAGTCAGCGGTATAAGACTTGTACAGAGTGAAAACTACTTTAAAACGCCAACATATCTGACGAAAAGGTGTTTAAAGCCGTTTAAAGTTCTTATAGTTGACTAACTACATGACAAATGCAAATGGACGTCAAATTAGTTGCGTTTTTGTTAGCCACAAAAATGGGTGATTCTTCGGGGGCCCTGATTTTCGACGTCCGGGGGCTATGAATAATTTAGTTTAGAACCTGGGTTTTTTTAAGAGGCGGCTTATATTCGTATTTAACTGAGATATTGAGGTTTGAGGGTTGATTATTGTGTAACTGATTCTAAACATTTCCAAAAAAAAAAGAAACCTACTTCGCTGACGTGTCCGTTCTCCATTTTCTTGAAAACATATGATAATATCTTAAATTTAGACAGCTTTATCCATATTTTAAGTGACCACATAGAAATTAAAATTTGTTGTTACATTAGCAAAACTCAACAAGTAATTTTTACCTGAAACATTATTCTTATAACTGAGGACATAAGATTTGTCCGCCTTAAAATTCTTATTTTTCTGGAGCGAGCTTCAATCAGCTGTATCATAAAGACGTTTAATAAACTAGCGACAACTCCCACGCGGCCCGGTTTTTAGTCGGTCTCCGAACGTGTCAGTCACTCCAGAGCTGCAGAGTTACGAAGGCAAATATGTCATTTCTCTGTCCTTGGTTTACGTAACATTCTTATTACTCTGTTTTTTTTTTATATTTGCACCCTTTAAATATATCTTTTACTTGATTAACTTCTTTATGTACTATCTTACCGTAGCATTGACGGTAGCCGTCCAATATGTTCGCATTATGAACCATCAGCATGTTGTAAATTTTTTCTTACTCCTCATTCCATAATTCCTATGAATTTATGTAGAGCAAAATACGAAAATGGTCAGTTTCCATAGTTTTTTTTTCACCTTCGATGTTTTTATTTATTTTCAAGTAATTTAGGTTTAAAAAAACTCCGATAAGGCGGACTTGTAACGGACTTGTAACTTGTAACGGACTTGACTTGTAAATATGAGTGCCTAAACCATATTCATGTTTCATAATAAATCTACTTTCATGGGAGCATAGACTTGTTAGTCAAATAAAACAAAAATACAGAGCAAAAAGACAAAAACCACCACCTCGAAGAATCACCCAAATACAGGGTGTATTTAGGTGATTCCTCGGGGTCGAGGTTGGAGAGTGATTGAGATATACTCGCATTGAACTCTTCAGGATGTGCTTTGTAGTCACTTTAGGATGGTAATGGTGTCTTACCCGGCATAAAGGTCGCTGAACAGCCACTCCACGATGACAGCATCAAAGTTTTGAGTTGGGTCACTTAAAAATGCCTTAAGATTTTCGTTAAAAATTGCAGATTTCATAAAGCCTTTCAGTTTTGGCACTAAGCCCATTAAATTCATTGTTACTTCTTTGTCCAATATTTTCTTTAAAGAAAACAGGTCCGCTGTAAACAAAAAGTTTATATAGACTGGCTGGCGGCGGAAATTTAATTATCAGAGGGAGGAATTCTCATGGCATAAATTTAAATATCATAGGTAGGTATAGAACGTAGTATTTTATCGACTATCGACATGTAGTTCTGGTTCACGTATCACAAGATCTTTTACGAAATAAAATTATACCTCCTATCGATGCATCATACTGAATATGCACAACATACATATCATCACGCCTTCATTCCCAGAGTGGGGTAGGCAGGGCTACAGAATTACCAACAACTACAAAAAGAGTTGTTAATTCTGTAACCACATTTCGCACAATCAGACCAAGATGTTTACCAGTGTATTAGTGACAGGTTGCAAGCCCGTCGCCTAACAGTACTAGAAGCCCTCATTCCCTTGGTCGCCTCTTACGACATCCACGGGAAGACATGGAGTGGCACTACTCTAACCCGGCAACCACACGGGCATAATAATAAAATCATAATAATTTAACAATATTAACAATGCCCTCTGGTAGCTGTTTTTTATATTAATATAGTTTTACGTAAATGTAGGTGTACTTTTCATTTTTATTGTACAGTTCTATGTCTTAGATTTAATTTAATTTCTAGTTTATTTTTTATTGGTTATTCATCGGTAACAAAGGCATATAATTAAGAAAAGAATAAAGAATGACATTTACATTTTAAATACAAAAGCAAAACTTAAATAGTGTTTACACAATATTGCTAACTGGAAAAGTCGATAAAACAAAACGATTTATCCCTACCTATAACATTTTAATTTTTGCCATGAGAATTCCGCCCTCTCTTCATTATATTAAGTTATCATTGACAGTCATAGGAGTCCATACATGCAAATGTGCGATTGTTTCAGTGGATTTGTCTAAGGCTAGGGCTATGCGTATCAGCACTGGATCCTGACGCGTCCACGCGTCAAACTAGGCTACTTAGTTCAAATGCTGACACAATTGGGCGCAAAAGTATGCTACACTAAGTAAGGTAAGTTTATACAAAAGCACTTGTATTTTTTATGTTAAGGAGAAGGCACACGCACGAGCACTCAGGCCACCTGATGGTAAGTGGAATCTGAGACCCATAGACATTTGAATTGTCAAGACTATAATCTTAAGACCTCAAATACGTTGCCAACCCTGAGGACTAAGATAGAATGCCTCTATGCTAGTAATTTCACCGGTAGTCTTATCCCCACACCGAAACACAACAACGCGAACACTGTCGCTAGGCGGGTGGTTAATGGATATGATGGTGGTAGCGATCCGGACGGACCCTGCACAGGGTCCTACCATCACTGTTGGTTGGTTGCAATGTTATTGTTATTATAATTAATTAACCATCTCACTAAAGCTAATTTATTACCCATTAGTGGAAACTGTTTTGGCTAGTGTGTTAACTTATATTGTTTTGTTCTATTTGTAAAATTACTGATGTTTGTTTCCCTTGGAATAAATAAATAAACACTAATAATCCACCAGCTGACATTAGGCTGAAGATTTCGAATGTTAAGTAATACGAGATATAAGAACTTATCGTAATAACAGTCACAATTATACGCTCAATTTGTAAAATTACGTTTAATATAACGTTCACTTGAAATAATTAACGAAAGATATAATGTCAAAATAACTATTTCCATAAAGTATAACGTTATTAATGTATAATATCAATTAATATAACAGTTAACGTGTCTTATGTACATGACACCTAAGATATAAAACATATGTATATAAATCTATAAATATAATGCAAATTTTTTCGCATAGTTTTTTCAAGGGATGTAAAAAACTATGCGAAACTATTTATGCTCGCGCATATGTATGCTCGTGCATATTTATATCATACCATATTATATATTAAAAAAACCTAATGCTAAAAGATAGTCAAGTCATGTTTATACGAACTGAAATGTGACTTATATTAAAAATCACTACATAGTATAAAACAAAGTCGCTTTTTCTGTCCCTATATCCCTAAGTATGCTTAAATCTTTAAAACTACGCAAAGGATTTTGATGCGGTTTTTTTTAATAGATAGAGTGATTGAAGAGGAAGGTTTATATGTATAATACTTTAATCCGGAGCGAAGTGAGGGCGGGTCGCTAGTATTATATAAAATGGATATTATGTGACTTTACCGTTATACCTTATAAAAATATTGATTTTGTTATAGCTAACGTTCATTATATCTCGTAAACGTTAGTCACATGAAAATTGTTATTGTGTAGTATTATCTCGTGAGACGCACCCGACTTTGAACTTTAAGTGTGCCGTGCGTGGCGATAGAGTCTGGCAAACTAAAGCTGTCCCAGAGAAACAGCGGCAATTTCAAAAAACCTGCAGCTGTTTACACTGAATAAACGGAGTTGATACTATTTGATTTCCTGATCTTTTCACATCAGTGTTGGAGTATCAGCTCTGTTTATGCAGTGTACAGTCAGTGTTAAAAGCTGCAGGTTTCTTGAAATTACCGCTCTTGCTCTGGGACAGCTTTCATTTGCCAGACTCTAGCCGGCCGAAGGAATATTGCAGGCACAGGCACGTTGTATGTGTGTGCACCATTGATTTTGGACTTTGAGGTGACCCTGATTGACTTGAGACTGCAGATATCCTGTTAATCTGTGGGGCACTTTAGTGATACTTACTGAAGAGGCATCTTTTCAGCAGTGGATGTGTATTATGCTGAAGAAGAAGTGATACTTACTACATTAATCTACAGTGGCACCGACTTATCTGCTCAAGCATCAGCGACGCTGTGTTCTTCGTCGACTAGCTAACTCAAACGTGGTTATTGTTAGTTCTCCAAATAGTGAACAAATTTCCACCTAAACAGTTATGTCGATGGAATTGTATTAATGTATAATGTGATATAGATACTCACTGTCCCTCAATTTGAGGTTATCGCTAAGGTCAACCTCATGGTACTTCGAAGTTGTTTTATTAGTCGGGAACGGCGTAACGTAAGTGACCTGGAAAGTAGTATATGAAAAAGTTTAAATTGTAGGTACTTCATTAAATGATTATTTCATTACACCGACCAAATAGTAGATAGGTACAAGTTTAATTTGGGTGAATCTTTCGGTCGAGAATCAAACGAAAGTGGGCGATAGAAAGCATCAATACCCATTTTTCTGTTTGTGGTATCGGAGAGACCGATTTTGACGCAGTTTTTGTAAAGAAAGCTTGTATAATTGAAATGATTTTTAGCCAGGTTTAATGAAAATCGGTTACACCCTTTATGAGATATCGGCTCTGAAGACGGTCACCATTATTTATGGGGTTTTTATCTATTTAATAGTTATTTTTTGCTAACGTTATGATGCCCAGCTCTTACATACATACATAACATCATGCCATTCCCAGAGTGGGATAGGCAGTGCTCCAGAATTACGAACAACTCTAAAAAAGCTTGTTGATAATTCTGTAACCGCATTTTGCACAATCAGTCTAAGATGTTTACAAGTGTTAGTGACAGGTTGCAAGCCCATCATTGCCTACCTCTTATTAACAGTAAAGGCGGCCGAGTCATAAACAATACGTTAGCAATATGGATAAACATAAAGTTGCATAGAGGCCCTGATGTCGCCTCTCCTCCCCCAGCTTCCTGCCAACCTGCATGACGGTAACGCGAGAGTTCTGCTTCTCTAACATTAGTCATGGCGCGTACTAAAAACCTCGTGTCCCGCGTCCAGGAGAGCCCTGACGTATCCCTGGCCGAGGATGTTGTGGCTCCTCCCCGCCAGCGGGAACACCACGAGGATGTGGTACGCGCCACTCAGCTGGTGCAGTGCTGCCAACAGCAGCAGGTACCTCAGCCGGACCATGTCTGAAATATAAATAGGTGTTTTTTATCGGTGTTTTCTGACTAATGGTTGAAGAAATCGGCGTCGCTGCAGATCAAGACAATGTTACCGCACGTTACGCACGAGCGCTAAACGCTAATCGCTAATCGCTAATCGCCATGAGCGAGAAAGCACAAGGTTAACTGTCATTTCATATTCTACCTTAAACGTAAAACGACAAGGTTTGTATTGAATTGATTTTTACGTTCATTTATCTTCGGCATTAGTGAGCACCGTTCTGCGTGGACTAAGATTGCCGGCGTAACTTATATTTGTGGTCTTACTGTCCCTAAGTATTTAGTTGACGATACCTTTTCTAGGAGTGTACAAGTTCAGTACATATTACTAGTTCCGTGACCGCTATAGCTACCTATGCTGTTGGAGTTTAAGGGTACTGACTGGTGGTTACGTAAAGTTGGTTTAAGCAAAATAGGTGAAGTTAGTTTTATCGCTGTTTAGAGTTAACAGGTTGGTAACTAGTAATAAGTGTAGCTCTTGCCATGATATCGCCTGCATAAGATATTTATGATTATTTTAAATAATAAATTGGATGATTTAAATAACATTTTATTTTAATTTGTTCCTAGTAGTGATAACCTTATAAGTGATAACCCTGACGTGCAACTGTCACGGTTTTGCCGGCTCGGTCGCGGGGTATGAGGAAGGTATAAGATCGTGAGCAACATTTTTTTTTTTTTTATTGGCTCTATCGGCGTAGCCAGTGTCATGTCGATTTCAATATAATTATAGACGATCGCGAAAATTCAGGAAATTTAAAGTTGCTGTTCCTTTTTTTACATGTTTATATACAAACAACAATACGATTATTACAAAGTACAAATGAAAAAAATATAGAAAAAATACCATAACATGGTTACAATACTAATTCACAATAAACCCTTAATTACTAAATTTTCAATTTATTGTGGTGGCAGAACGCGGCTGAAGCAGTAAACACATCTTTATCTTTACAACATAACAGTTCCAACATATGGGTAGGAAAAGGAACTTGTAAGCTAATTAACGCATTATATAAGCTGGAGTTTTCAAATAACGGACAATTAAAAAAAATATGGTTGAGATCACCTTCATCCAACCCACATTCGCACAGTGAAGAGTCCCGAATTCGGATTTTGGCTAGATGAGAGGCATTACAAGAGTGACCAAGACGCATGCGGATAAGTGTAGAACAATATTGTTTTGGAATGAAAGTCTTGGCAAACCATGGTTTCCTGGAGACTGTTGGTTGAATGGAGTAAAAGAGTCTCCCTTTGGATCTACTTGAAGAAGTCCAATAGGTAGACCATGCTTGTACCAAGAATCTGGATGGTAAAGAAATTATGTCATGACTATAATTTTTAAAAGGGACTTTGTCCCCTGACACTACAGCTTCCTTTGCAATCTGGTCAGCCCTCTCATTGCCACTGATCCCAGTGTGCGAAGGGACCCAGACCAGAGTGACCTCGAATCCTCGTACAATACAGGCCATTAGATGATCCTTTATCTGATAGATAATCGGGTTGTGAAATTTGACCGAAAATGGGTTAGATAGTAAAGCCTGTAAACAACTACGCGAATCAGAAAAAATAATAGCTTTGTCTAATTTTAAAAGTAAAATGTATTTAATACTCTCCAAAACACCGATACATTCTCCAGTAAACACCGACGTCTCTGGCGGACATTTCACTTTCTGTGAAACGTTGTACTGAGAATGATATATTCCTACTCCAACACACCCTACAGGAGATAATTTGGAAGCATCACAATAAATCGTGTTCCATCCTATCCACTGTCGGTTAATAATTTGACGTAAATACTCATCAGCATGAGGGTCATCATGACAAATGTTAAAGTTTAATATAACTCGAGGCTGTAAGATAATCGTTTCATAACTATACTGGAAAAGGGGGAGCTTCGGAAAGTGACAAATAGGGTCTTTTATAGAAAACATTTTTCCCAAACTTTTCACCAGGCAGGGTGGATCTTTAACGTTCCAACATGGAGCAGATTTAAGGTCCCATAATCGGTGTATAATAGGATGGTGTGAAAACTGAAAGGCTCGGAACAAATAACTATCAGCCAAAAATTGCCTTCTTAATCTGAGTGGGGGGTCAGCGCATTCAACTTGAAGTGCATTAATAGGACTAGATCTCATAGCACCGGTAATAATACGCAAGGCTTTCGATTGAACAAGGTCAAGTCCTCTCAAGCCCGCTTTTATACCCGGCTCCAGTAAAAATGAACCATAATCTAATACACTTCTTACCGTAGCATTATACAATATCCTAAGGGAGGTTGGGTGAGCCCCCCACCAAACCCCCGACAAACACCTAAGAGTATTAAGCCCCCGCTCACATTTCCTCAATATGTGCTCAAAATGAAGAGAACCATTTAATTTAGAGTCTAAAAACACACCAAGAAATTTATAAAAATGATTACACGGAATAACAGATTCATTAATTTTAATACTTACATTTGGCGTTACTCTACTTCTGGAATAAACTACTGCACAGCTTTTTGCTGGCGATAGAGATAGACCGTTATTAACGAGCCAGTTATTTAAATATTGAAGGGAGTTTTCCACTTCCACCCTGGCCGTCTCTAAATTGCTGTTAGAGTAATAAACTAGTAAATCATCAGCATACTGTAAAATTTGACTCCTGCCAACGAAATGTTCTAAATCATGAGTGTATAAGTTATAGAGCAAGGGACTTAGTACTGAACCCTGAGGAAGCCCTCCCCATGTCAATCTAGATGGATTTACTTGAGGGTCTCTTCCACTGAAAGTAATTTGCCGCTCCGAGAGAAGGTTACCCACGAGATTAGCCAGCCTCACCGGAATTCTCAGCTTTTGGAATTTCTCCCTGAGAATAGGGAGCTGAACTTTGTCGTAGGCTGCCTCAACATCCAGAAACACGGCTACTACTGATGCATTCTTTGAAAATGAGAGCCTTATGTCAGAAGTAAAGATGCTCAAACTGTCCATAGTGCTCTTTCCTTTTCTGAACCCAAATTGAGATTTTCCTAACAATTCTCTACTCTCTATAAACCACTCCAATCGATTTTTTATCAAATGTTCTAAAATTTTTAGTAGGACGGAGGATAGAGCTATTGGCCGATATGATCGAGGGTCCTTAGGGTCTTTTGAAGGCTTAAGAATTGGCATGATCAGTTGGGATTTCCAGGACGCAGGTGTATGACCAGTAAGCAATATACAATTTATTAGATTTAGAAAATATGAAAGAAAAGAATCCCCAGCTTTAGCTATAAAAGAATATGGTATTCCATCGTGACCTGGAGTGGAATCTTTAACTGACTTAAGTACGTTTTTAAGTTCCAGGATTGTGAATGTCTGATCAAGATGGTCCATCGATTCGACCCTGCCATGTTCAATAGGTAAGTCCAGTAAAGTAGGAACATATGGAGGAGCTATATTAGTTAAGAAAGACTCCGCCCATTCTAATGATGTAGGATGCGAGCAAGAGCGGGGTTTGTATGAACTTCTAAACTTTCGTATATTATTCCAAACTATTGTGTCCGGAGTGGCTGGGTTCAATGTGGAACAAAATGACTTCCATCCGTCAGACTTTTTATTTCTAAGTAAAGATTTAGTTTCAGCCATCACATTTTTTAATAAGTTATAATTCGCTGTCGACATGTCAGCGGCATACGTCTTTTCTGTCTTTTTTCTCTCTTTGACTGCAATAGAGCATTCCTTGTCCCACCACGGCGGAGAAGAAAATTTACCTATGGCAGAATTCTTGAGAGGAAATACCTTATTTGCTGAGGATTTTAAAGCTACAATCAATGCATCAGAACAAATCTGTAACGAATTCGCAGTAATTTCAGGTAGATAATTAACTTCAGTATTAAGATGTTTTTTATACAAATCCCAATCCGCATTATTAATATTATATTCCAAAAGAGGCTTTATGATGTTAGGTCGCTTTCTGAGAGATACTGAGGGAAGGCTAAGAACAATGGGAAAATGATCACTTCCATATGAATTATTTAAAACTTCCCATGTGATCTGAGACGCAAGCACAGGCGAGCATAGTGAAATATCCACTGCACTAGCTGCGTGATTTGGGGCGGTACGGAGAGTCGCAGTTCCTGTATTCAAGAGACACAAATTACTAGAGTCCAGTAGTTCTAAAAGCTGTTCGCCAAGAGAGTCATTCTTATCACAACCCCATAGGCGATGATGAACATTAAAGTCACCCAAAATAATAGTTGGTGTGGGTAGTGAAACTATCAACTTCTTTAACTCTGTAAAGATTTCAGCAGAAGGGTTTGGGATATACAAAGATATAAATGAGATACCTTCCACACGAGCGCTTACTATATGAAAACTAGAACTATGCTGAGGGATGGAAACAGGTGTAAATGTAACATGATCTCTGATAAACAGGGCACAACCCGCACGTCCGTCTGATCGACAATCCATCAAAGAGACATAGCTAGGTAAATTAAAATTTGAATTGGGTTTAAGCCAAATTTCCGATACCGCTAATACAAAAGGGTTAAATTTTGTTAATTAAAAACAGAAAATCATGCTTTTTATTAGAGATACTGCGGCAGTTCCATTGAATTACTACTTGATCCATTACTAAAAGATGATACAAGGGAGGAAATAAAAGGTGCAACGTGGGACAACAAAGAAGCATTAGCTAATGGACTAGATGGTGAGAAAACTTTTATCAAAGCCGAAAGGATTTTGATTAGTTCCTTTATAAATATGTCACTTTCTCGTTGGGGAGGATTTTCAGAGAACACAGGACCAGAATTAATGACAGGGTCCTTAATAATGGCCTCGTGAGCTTTCTTATCATATCCTTTAGACACAGAGGGAGGGGGGCGGGGACTGCGGAACACAGTCTTCCAGTAAGAAGAAGATTGTGGAGTAGAAGAGGCTGCTATATTCGCATACGACTGACGGACAACCCTAGCATGCAAATTTGACGCTTCTGCATAAGTAATATTCTCATCAGTCTTTTTAATAGACACTTGGCGACTGTACTCCGGACACATTTTACTATTGGCAAAGTGACCGCCACCTATCCCCTGTGGGCAATTGCAGCAATTCCCCTCCTGTGCAACAACTGCACAAGAGTCGCCAGCGTGAGATCCACCACATCGAAAACACCGTGGAGGTGACCTGCACTTTTCTTTAGTATGGCCATAACGACAACAATGGAAACACTGTACTGTTGGAAGTTGATAGTGTTCTACGGGAAGAGAATTGAAACAGAGAAATATCCTCTTCGGCAGAATTTGACCATCAAAAGTAACGACTACAGTTTCTGAGGGTAGCCAAGAGAAGGTGCCATCAGCCTTACTTTTTTTTAAATTTAACCTTCGTATTTTTAAAGGACGAACTCCACCTGAATTGACGGGGATCTGAATGTTTTCCAATACTTCTTCTGGGGACCATTCGGAAGGTACTCCCCTCACTAGCCCCAGTCTAGTTACGTTAAATGATGGTACAAATGCCTTGTACTTGTGCTGTGAAATAGATGGCGAATCTACAAAACGATTCGCATCCTCCGCCGAGTGAAAACTCACCGAAGCCCTATTCCGTCCTATTTTTTTTACGCTTCCGTCAATGATATTCGGAAACTCCCTTTTCCTTTTTTGGAGAAAAAGACCAAATGACACCGGATGCAGCACAGGTCCCGAATCAGGAGAGGCCTCAATCCTCTGGACGTGCACTACAAACGGACCCTGATCGTTACTGTTATATTTATCACGTCCTATTTGGGTAAACGGAGAAACAGGAGTCTGTGACTGTTGAGTATTAGCGGGTGTCGCTATTAAATATGCTGGGGGCGTGGAGGATGAAGAAGCCGGATCAATACTTTTTTGCCCCGGAGGCAGCGGGGTGTCATTAAACGACGGATTAGCAACTAAGGTGTCCATATCCGAAGATTCCGACTGACCCAACGAGGACGTGGACCTTGAACGCGATCTGTTCCTAGTGATATTTTTATGTTGTTCTCTTTCACGCGCTCTTCTTTTTCTACCCATTTTGGACTTTAATTGGTCTACCTGAGCCTTTTCAAATTCCTCATGATGAGAAAGATCAATATTATCTATAACGGGGATAAGCTTACCCCCTGGGTCATCTAGGCCAGCATCCTAGTTCATGGCGATGCTGGCATAATCTACCCTCCAAACCCAATCTGCACACAATCACAATATTGAAAACACTTACCAAATACCACCACCACTAAATATGAACTAAAATAAAGAAATAGCAACTTATTTTTGAATTCTACACATAAAACAGCAAAGAATTAGAAAAGAAAATTAATTTAATTTTTCCGCACTAACCGAACGCGATCGACACTCTACCGCCTTTTTCAATTCTCTGAGTAACATTTATTTGATGATTATTTTGTGTTAGTAGGCTGATGTTCCGAAAAACCTTGAGTTTGATAAGCGGATATTTATACTCGTACAGGGAACTAAAATTGTAATTGTTACATTTTAACCTCGTAAGAAGCGGTGTGCCTTAAGAGGTACATAATCAAGGAAATTTATTTGGATTTAGAACTAATTTTTAATTGCATAAAGTTCATTTTTATTTGCTTCAAATTTAAAAATGCTACTTCCCTGGTGGTAGATTCCAATTCCCACTTACAATAATATCCCTATTTGTAGTTTGGTGGGAAATACGAGGTTATAATAATGAACTACTTCATAATAGGTAGGTAAGTACAAATCCAACAAACGTAAGCTTATATACTAAATTCAAAGTAAGTAATCTCAACAAAGTGCTTTTTTGTATTCGAATACAAAAATTCAAAAGTTTTATCAGTAAATTGGCCACATGAGGGAGGACACTCGGAGAAGGTGGTTTTTAAAACTAATCTACTTACCTATAGGTTTGTGTACAGTCGAAAGATGTATGTTTACATTATTACACCCCATTTGAATGAAAGAACGTGAAATGTGCAACATAGTTATCTTTAACGTCGTCAAACAAGAAATATAAATAAAATACCTAGTCACATTCCGAATTAAAAATTAAATAACATTATATTAGTAGCGTCCCAATTTGGCTTGTACATTATGTACTAAACACATAATAAGCAAGTCCCACAACTGGTACCTAGGAAGGTATCCCATCATGTGGAATTCCAGTTCATCGATTGTACTATTATTCAATTTCATCGCGTTTAATTTCATCGAACGCTATTTTCTATTCCAATTTAGATTAATTAAGTAGGTTAGGTTTACTTAGAAAAAATAATTGGTAACTCATGCGTCAAGAAATGCCTTTCGACAAAATGAATTTCTGCGTAATAGTGAAATAAAAGGTACGGGGGGTACCTTTGCGTGGGGGACGCAACTAGATTAGGTAATTATAAGCCGGTACATCTTTCATATTTATTTACGATGTAATTTGTAACTAAACTTTTCGCTCTTGTTTTTCTACATTACTCAGTAAATAAAATTTACCTAGTCGATTCATAAGTTCCGTCACTGAGATGTAAGTATTACAATTTAAAAATGATTAAAACAGTTTCTTAAACCTTGTAGTACATCAATCAAAACCTTATTTTATACAGAATAAAAAGAAGCGTAATTTGTATTCTTTACTATTGCAATAATTTGATGTAGGTACGAGTTTTAAGCATTCCATTCGGGGCAGGAAAGCATGGGTCAAATCACGCACGACGACGATACTGATAACGGCTACAACTTTTGTAAGAGTTCTCATACTGTCGAAATTTGCGTGGCATATTGACTAGACTTTTATCTTTAAATTCAAATAAAAACAAATGTTTTCCAAGCAACTATAGATCCGCGTATGTACCGGTCAATCTTCATGTCTCATTGACTCGACCTTAGGATTTCACATGAATTTGCAGCAATACGAAAACGCACCAAAGCACGAAGCTTCACAAGCTGATTTAGAGTGCCGAAAAAAAAAGTTGGTCTCTGAATATACCTAGAGATGAGAGGCCTCGCAATATTAAACATAAAAGTTTATTGGTTAACAAAGACTTACCTTTAAAGCGCTTTCATAAAGTTTTTTTTTAAACTCGTGCGTATTTCATCAGTGCCGGTCGTGAATGTTAAAAGATCGTATCGGAAATTGCGGCGACTATGTGGAATGATTAGATCCTAAAAATTAAAATTAATCAAGCTTTTAATTTTTATTTACTTTGAAGTTAAAAAATAAACCGAATTTAGTTTTATTTAACTACTCCTTTATGACAGAACTTATGGACCGATTTGGTAGTTTAATTTGGCCTTAGCAGATAAAAAGCTGTTTTATATCTAAATTCACTACTTAGGTACCTATGTTATTCCTTCACAAATCCCTCACAGTAGTTACCGATACTTGGTGTCGCACTAATATAGTTGTGGTGCGCGTGAGTGGATCTTCGACACTGTTTTGTTTAATAGGTTGCGAGTACGTGCCGTCATAGAAGGCATACTAAGAGTACTCGTATGTTACGTAATTTAAGTTGCTATCAGTGTGTATAGGGCTTGTACAAAAAATAATACTAAACATCGTACTTAGATATATTTTAGAGGCATTTTAATAATCTACTGTTACGAGTATCTTTTCAAAATTTTGTATGAAAAATCGTGACCAAGGAACGATTTAATCGTCATAACTGACTCTAAGTGCGGTCGTAACAGTAGTTTATTCACTAAGGGGAGTAAGGCAAGTATTATTCATTGAGTGTGCAGAGAGTGAGTGTGTGAAAGTGGGCCGTAAACAAGAAGCTTATACCCGGTGTTGCCTGTAACAGGAGCAATAAATTAAGGGATTGTTACCACACCACAAACGTAACAACATTTACTCTACAACTATTGAAAATAACTTATTGTTAACTAAATATTAATGAATTTAGATTTTCTAAGCAAGCAATGTATTGCGAAAACTACGAAGTTGCTAGGCTGACAGTAGATGTCAACTAGACTATTGGATGGAGTACATTGAAAATACTATTTAGTTTGTTCGAAAATATCCCAAATAATAAATTACATATTTTTTTTAAGTTGTAGTACAAATGTTGTTACGCTTATAGAGTAGAAGCGATCTCTCAATTTATTGCTCCTATTACAGGCAACACCCGGTATATGACACTGGCGATTGCACGGCGAGCAATGTCTTGAAGCGAAGAAAAGTGACCTTGAATGACGTTCTTTATGTATTTTGTTCCTTTCTCAAAAACTCAGGATCACGCTAAAGAAAGGGACAAAAAACATAAGCGACGTCATTCACGGTCACTTTTCTTCGCATCAAGGCATTGTTCACGGAGCTGGAGTTTGCACCAGTTTTATCCCGGGTGATGCTTGTAATAAGAGCAATAAATTGAAGTACTTATCGTTTCTACTCTATAAACGTAGCAACATTTGTTCTACAACTTTAAAAAAATATGTAATTTATTAATTGGGATATTTTCGAACAAACTAAATAGCATTGTCAATGTACTCCATCCAATAGTCTAGTTGACTTCTACTGTCAGCCTACAAACTTCGTAGTTTTCGCAATACACTGCTTGCTGGGAAAATCTTAATTCATTAATATTTAGTAAACAATAAGTTATTTTCAAAAGTTGTAGAGTAAATGTTGTCACGTTTGTGGTGTGGAAACGATCCCACAATTTATTGCACACATTACAGGCAACAACCGGTACCTATATAAGCTTCTTGGCCGTAAACCACACGAGTTTAGTAATCTGTATTTACCATCGAGTGATATAGACTGCTTTATACTACTACAGTAAATAAATAAAATACAAACAAATGAATTCTGAAGGAAAAACGAGCGCCATCAAACAGTAACAAACGTTTTTTTAATTGTGTTTTTTACCACGTCGTATAGCGGAGAACGTAATCGCGGAGTGCGCCGCGCCTGTCACACACATATTATAAATACTCTAAGTATAACATAATACTCAGGTCACTTACAATTTTATTAGAAGTAATTCAATATTAGGCTATATACATACATACATAACGTCACGCCTTCATTCCCAGAGTGGGGTAGGCAGAGCTACAGAATACTAACTACTCTAAACTTGTTGATAATTCTGTAACAACATTTTGCAGTCAGGCTAAGATGTTTACCAGTGTATATGTGGCAGGTTGCAAGCCCATTGCCTAATAGTACTACTATCAGGGCCTCTATTCAGTTGCGTTAAAACGATATCGTGTTTGACACGTTTAAGAATCGTTTATGTCACAGTCGACATTATTGTAAATGACATAAGAGTTATCAAAACGATGACAATACGGTAACAGGTCAAAAACGATATCGTTATAACGCACCTGAATAGTGGCCCAGGCTATATGTTTTGTAAAAAGTCATAAAACGTTTATTTTGACTGACTTTATTATTGAATCCACGAAAATATCATACCGGAAGTTACTAGAAAAGATTTGTACCCTTAAAAGAGCTGGAATTTTCCAGGAGAAAACCTATAAGCAATGGTGAAAATATATTGTTTGATATTTAGATACAATGACCGAAATTAAAATCCATAAAGAAAGTGTAAACGGGAACACAAAAAAATAAAACAGAAACGGGCTAATTGTTTTCATGGTTTAAATTATTTTCAAGTGTTTTGTTCAGTTTCTGTCGGATTTAGTTCAATATTTTGAGAAGAAGCGTGTGTGAGCATTAGCGTACTAAAACTGAGCCGATATGATTTAATTTACTCGAGTTATGCAATCAATTTCAAATCAATATATTTATGTGACGCTGGATTAAAAATTAAGTAGTATTAGATTCTATAGGTAAATGAGATATTCTCGATATTTCAAAGTAAATAATAGTTTATTAGCATTACTGCTCTATTTTTACAAAATTAAAAAAAGGTTTTTTTTTTAATGTCGCGTTTACAAATTTAGGTGCATTACTCGTAATACAAACATGCTTATGAACTAGGCCGACAACTTTTCGACACAATAGAATTTACTTTTAAGTATAGATATTGTTGAGTCTCCATACAAAGAAATCGTAACTTTCGTGGGGTATACGTTCCTATTAAGTACCAGAGCACGGCTAGCACATGGCGGCGCGCGAGTCACGTCGCACGCGAGATAGACTACCCGACATTGTCTAATTAGAACGGTCAGAAAAAGACAGGTAGTCTATTTCGCGGGCGACATAACTCGCGCGCCGTCATGTGCTAGCCGTGCTAACACTGCTAACTGTAACATATTATTATCTAGTATATAGATACTTACTTGGTTACTTGAAGCTAACCTAAGTTTGATATTTACTAAATATTAATTGCAATTGATATTGTAATTGGGTCCTATTTAATTAGAATAGAATAGAATAGAAATCATTTAATTCGAGAAATTACAACTCATATTAATGTTAGTAGTTCTATAAATGTAATTGTTAGTACTTAATAATAATAGTAGACTAATTACTAGGGGCATGTAGGTAACTGACAACAATGACGTATGTAGGGGCAGTCTACCCTACTGCCAATCATACGAAGGATGATATTCAGTGGTGGTAGGACCCTGTGCAGGGTCCGTCCGGATCGCTACCACCATCTTATCCATTAACCATCCGCCAAGCAACAGTGTTCGCATTGTTGTGTTCCGGTGTGGGGATAAGACAACCGGTGAAATTACTAGCATAGAGGCATTCCATCTTAGTCCTCAGGGTTGGCAGCGCATTTGAGGTCTTAGGATTATAATCTTGAGAATTCAAATGTCTATGAGTCTCAGATCTCACTTACCATCAGGTGGCCTGAGTGCTCGTGTGCCTTCTCCTGAACATAAAAAAAAAAAAAAAATTGGGGCTGGCGCGCACGCGGCGCTCCAGGGACGAGGCCCGCTTACGCATGGTGGTGTGAAAACAGTCGACCCCGGCAGCTGCGAACATCCCTGATGCACTACAGAAGCGAGGCAGCCCCACTATTACCCGGAACGCGTTGTTGTACTGGACACGGAGGGCTGCATAGGTCCGTTGCGTATATCGCCTCCATAGGCTGCACGTGTAGAGAGAGGTACAGAATGCTCTAAACAACGTTAATTTGACCTCCCTTGTACAGCGCGCAAACTTACGCGCTATCATGTTAGCCCTAACTGAAAGAGCCCTCCGTTCCCGCTCGACGTCTTTATTGTCCTTGAGGTCGCACGTTACGAAATGCCCTAAGTACTTGAACGTATTTACCCTATCAAGAGACATTCCGTTAAGGGTGATTGGAGATACTCGAGCTGTTCGACTACGTCCCACCTCAAACACCATAAAATTTGAGGTGCTTTTGGAAGATGTTCCAAATTGTAAACTTCATCTTTATCATATTTGATATCTTTATAAGATCATTACGTTACAGCCGCTAGCACACCCACCACCCCGACCACACCACCGCAAATAACAAAATAGGGAACATGCTTTTTTCTTCCTTACGCTCTCTGGAAAGTCATATGAAGGAGAGGAATAACTATGATATGAAGCTTTAAAAAGTCATAATTCAGACCCCCTGTAAAAACACTATACAAAATGGACGACAGGAATGACGTCACAGCAGTTGTTCCATGTTTAAAATATAAGGACCTTATAAAGAAATTTACATTTATTTCAGAAATGACTGCGCCAACATCATTGAAATCAAATATTACGTAAACAAAATGAGGATGCCGAAAAATACAATCTGAACCTTAAACAAAGTTTTAAAATTTTATATACGGGTCAAAACTCAGTGAATTGGGTTTTTTTTTAGATTTTCTCCTAAATCGAACCAATAAAACGCAATTCCGTTTTTTATGCATGCTCCCTATTGTAATTGTATTTCGTTGCTTAACGGAAATTTATTTATTTATTTACTAGCTGTTACCCGCGACTTCGTCCGCGTAGCAGTCATTTATCGCTATTCCCTCAGGAACCGTTCAAATTTTCAGGATAAAAAGTACCGTATGACCTTCCCCGGAACTCAAACTATCTCCACAACAAATTTCATCTAAATCGGTTCAGTGGTTTATCCGTGAAAGCGTAACAAATAGTCAGACGGACATAGTTACATACTTTCATATTTATAATATAGGGGCCTGCCAGCGGCTTCGCCCCGCTGCAAATTTCTGACTTTCCCGGTGGATTTTAAGTTTTTTTCTTTCATAAAAACCTTCCCCTGACAGTAACAAACACAATAAAAAAAGAATTGGTAAAATTGGTCCAGGCGTTGTTGAGTTATGCGCTTACCAACACATTTTGCGATTCATTTTTATATTATAGATTTATTCGCCTTCGTTGTTTATTGTTTATTGTTTTTTCTTTTTTTTTTATTCTACGCTTAACTATGTTCCAACTTTTTGTTCCCCCTAAATAACATTACGGAACCACTAAACGATGCCCATTCACACTTGACCGATATTTTAACTTTGCAAAGATAAATGTCGGTCTTTATTGCTACTAATAACGCAACATCACTGTCATCTCAAATGATTGCCTAAAGGAAGCCCTAAGGCTACCAAATTGCCACCAATGCCGCCATGAGTTTAGAAATATGGTCAGTCATTACTTGTCCTCGGTTGAGTAGTGTGGTGTACAGTGAAGTGATTTAGTCAACTTGCGCGTTAGCTTTGAATTATGAAGTGTGTTTAGTTTGGGTTGTAACTATTTGACGGACTGTTGGTTTTGAGGTTTGTGCGATTATTGATTAAAAAATGAAAGATGATTATAACCTTAATAACGTCGTTACTTTAGTCCAAGTAATATTATGTATTATTACTAGCGACCCGCCAGCGGCTTCGTCCGCTGCATTTTGTAATTGGTCACTTTGCTACGGCAAAGTTGTATAGTGATGGGTAAATCAAATACAGTGACGGTCGCAGGGTCTAAGGTATGTTTTTATCCTCGAGAGACCGGTTTCTTAGGAGGTACAAAATCAAGGCAATTTAATTTAGTTTTAAGTTTTTTTAATGAGTTCAATTTTTTGTTTCAAAATTAAAAATGGCATTGAAGAGCAAAGGTAATTGTACTTTATTTCCTTATCGGTAGATTCAAATTCCCACTCAGTGGTATGTACGATGGGCCTCACGACGTATATCGTGATAGTCATTCATTGCCAACAATTTTTTTTTTTTACATCACTTAAAAATAGATGTTGGCCGATTCTCAGACCTACCCGATATACACACAAAATTTTATTAAAATCGGTCCAGCCGTTTCGGAGGAGTTCAATATCGTACACCGTGACACGAGAATTTTATATATTAGATTATAAACAGCATCAGGGACTCTATTCCATTCGGTAAAACCATGTTGCTTTTGACATGTCATCTTATTGTCATGTCATGTTATGATAGCTCTTATTTACGCGACACTCGACAGTAATGGCGGACGAGTTAAAAATAATACGATACCATGTCAAAAGTAATATGGTTGTATCGAGTAGAATAGAGCTTTACTTAATATTAAAATTTACTAATTATTTGAAGGTAGATTTTTTAAGAATTCGTAAATTTCAACCTGTCCGTAATTAAAAGTATTTCAGAGTTATCATATCTTGGTAACTTAAATATTAAAAGAACCATTAATAGGTATAACATTAAAAAAATAGTATTTAGTTGAATTTGTTATCATGTCTTGAAAAATCTAAATTTGTAACTTGTTATTATTCCTTGTGAATTTCCAAAAAACAAGCTTTAATAATGTAAGGCCGCCATTACCTAAACTTGTAAATTATTGCTATAAGTTTTGAAACGCAACTGTGGGGTGACTGGCAAATGTATAGATCTCAGTCTTGCGTATAGCTTTGTTTCAAAACTTACAGCAATAACTTACAAAGTGTAAATTGGGCCCTAAAGTATAATGCAATTAACTTTAATTCCTAAAACCAATAAGACAGAGTTGCGGACCGCTTAAATTTTTATTTTGAGAGTTCCCTGACCAAACTGCCGGAACGAAACTCTCATAGTGCGTCAGTCTGTCTGTCAGTATATCACAGCCATTTTACTTGAAAACTACTATACTTACCATGGTAACAATATGACAGAAATTCATAACTATTCTAATTATTTCAAATAAATCGTTTCATGTTTGTAATCTACCTACATACATACATAACATCACGCCTTCATTCCCAGTGGGGTAGGCAGAGCTACACAAATACTAACAACTGTAAAAAGACTAGTTGATTCTGTAACCACTTTCAAAGTAGGTAATAAATAATCATGAAATAAAATAATAGCTAAGTACATAAGTCGACGACACGTTGGCCTAGTTGGTAGTGACCCTGCCTTTGAAGCTAGCGGTCCCAGGTTCAAAGCCCGGTAAGAGCAGATATTTGTGTGTTGAGCACGAGTAACATCTATTGCTGAGTCTCTGATGTTTTTTATGTAGTTCTCTATATTTTTCTCACAATATAATAAGTCCATAAAATGAACATAAAAAATCAAAAATCTTTTATATGAAAAAAGCTAAAGTCTCTACGTAAAGAAATCTAAAATTTAAAGAAAAATCTATCAAGATAGAGGATAAATTCAGAATTTAGTATCATTGATACGATTTACGAGAAAATGTTACAAAAGCATATCAAACGCAATACACTTAGTTTTGACTCGTTTATTAAGATTTTATATAGAATCAAAAGACTTCTTTGATTGTTTAGATGTTTTTTTCGGCATCCTCATTTTATTACAGTTTATCGTAGTACAAGCCTAGAGCTTAGTTTGGAACTAGATTGATTTCTGTGACATTGTCCCGTGATATTTATTATCGAAGACACCCGCGACTTCGTAAGCGTGGAATTAGTTCTCCGCGACTCCCCCTATGTGTATGTAGACGACAGTATTAAATCACAATTTGAAAGTGTCGTCTATATAGTGTCAAACACCTCGTTTATCCCGGAATACAACCGGGGAAGGCCCCGGGACCTTAGTTATCTCCATACCAAAATTCACCTAAATCGGTTCAGTAGTTCCTGAGATTAAGGCGTTCCAGTGAACAAACAAACTCTTCAGCGTTGTGTATTAGTATAGCTATAGATTATTTTTTCATTTGAAGTAACGATTTTTTAATAAAGGCTTGTAGTACTGATAAGCGATGGGCTTGCAACCTGTCACTAATACACTGGTAAACATCTTAGCCTGACTGTGCAAAATGTGGTTACAGAATTATCAACAAGTTGTTGGTATTCTGTAGCTCTGCCTACCCCACTCTGGGAATGAAGGGGTGACGTTATGTATGTATGTATGTAGTAGCGATTTTGACACGTTTTAGAATGAAGAAGCTACTGATTCTCCTTGCGCTGGCTGCTTCACATGTCTGCGACTCCTTGAAGATCCTGGTGGTGTTCCCGCTGCCGGGGAAGAGCCACGACATCCTGGGAGACGGCATCATTAAGCATCTGCTGCATGCTGGACATGAGGTACTGTTTGTTACCCGATTGACCACGAAGAAGGGTATATCTTCCTTCATTGTTTAAGTATTTATTTATTTACTGACCTGAAGTTACCTTTATTGAAAATCCACAAGTAACTAACTTTTGCCGTCGGAGAGCGAGGTAAAGGAGACTAGGCGAGCTAACGATATAGGACACATCGTTAAGACTCTTTCTATGTGACCTCCTCTGTGGTAACACTGACGAATTTTGACGTGCGAGAGATCATTCCTTTCGTATATTATTTTTAAATAAGTATAAAAAATAACATTTTGTATAAATACCAATCCTAACATAAATTACCAATTACTACATTTTTAATAAATAAACATAAAATCAGCATTATTTAAAAAAACATTTGCATAAAATTATCATAAGAAGTAATGATTTATATTTCAGTAAAATTTTAATCAAATAACTAATTTTAATATAGCTTTAATTATGTATTAGGAAAAACCAGCAAAATTTACTTTGCTTGCTTATATTTACGGCTACTAACATTAGAAATGGCCCGATAGACTGGATATAATATATACTCCTATCATTTCATAACTAACGTTTCGCAAATTTTTCATTTCACAAACATATTATCATTTGACAACCCGCGCTTTTTTCCGAAACTGTAAATAAGTACGTAAGGTACCTAATTCTGGATTAATTTCGAGACCATCGTGTAGAACCCTTTAGGATAGGTTAAGTAAGTTTTATAAAAATCCCTTTTGCATTTGTCAAAGATAAGTAGGTGAAAAGGAAGAGAACCTTGATAGACATTTTAATTGTGATTTGCAGTTTTATTGCTAGGTATACAGGGCGTCCCACGGCTATGCCACATGGAGGGCAAGTACCTTGAATATTTTAGATGGAACATTTTACTGAAAGAAGACATTATTTTAATTTGAAAGACAATTCAAAATGCATTCATGGATTTTTTAATAATTACATAGTTGAACAGGGAATCGAACCTGATACACGAGAAAAAAAATACCCTGTAGCTTTATCATACCCATCGAAAGGCTTCATTATAAGGATTATTTCCAATTCGATTGAAATTCTCCCCTAGCGTCCTAAGTCCGAGGTCGGCCCAATAGGGGCGTCCCTAGGCATGCTAGTGTAAAAACCCTTTTATAGCGTGGACTCCCATCAGGAGTCCGCCCTCTCTCCGGCGAAGTAGTCAAAGCCATCAAAGGCTAACTACGTAGGTCCCTCAAAAAAAGGAAGACGACGAATTTTAACATTTTTAATTCAAAAATTATCAATTTCATTTATCAAATGCTCAAAATGAGTCTCATTCTGACACTATGTTATTAAGCAAAAAATAATCCTTATGAATAAGCCTTTCGATCGGTATGATAAAGCTTCAGGGTAATTTTTTTCTCGTGTAGTGGGTTCGATTCCCGGTTCAACTATGTTATTATTAAAAAATCTATGAATGCAGTTTAAATTGTTGTTTAAATTAAAATAATGTCTTCTTTCAGTAAAATGTTCCATCTACAATATTCAAGGTACTTTTCGTCCATGTGGCATAGCCGTGGGACGCCCTAACCATACAAGCGTTTCAGAACAAATGGTCCGTAACGATCTAAAGTGGACGGCAATCAGAGCAAGCTAGATTGGTTATTTTATTAGCTGTTTCATGCGGAATTAGTTAACCGCAGTTTGGACGAAAACAAATTCTGGATAGAAAGAATAAACGTTTATTCACATGCGTCTTAGAAAATTACACGAACAAATAATCAACCTGAACATAAACTCAAAAACTACTCAATTAGTGCCAGACGGAGACAATAAAAATAAACCAAATAAATAATATATAATTTTAGCGGCTGTGCAGGGTCCGTCCGGATCGCTACCACCATCTTATCCATTAACCACCCGCCAATCAACAGTGTTCGCATTGTTGTGTTCCGGTGTGGGGATAAGACAACCGGTGAAATTACTAGAATAGAGGCATTTCATCTTAGTCCTCAGGGTTGGCAACGCATTTTAGGTCTTAGGATTATAGTCTTGAGAATTTAAATGTCTATGGGTCTCAGATTCCACTTAACATCAGGTGGCCTGAGTGCTCGAGTGCCTTCTCATTAACATTAAAAAACAAAAAAATACATCCAAATTCAAAATATTTATTCAGTAACTTTCCACCAGAGCTTACTTACTATGCCACATATTGATATGGATGCGTTAGATATCTACCAATCATGTTCATTGACGACACGTTGGTCTAGTTGGGAGTGACCGTGCCTTTGAAGCCAGCGGTCCCGGGTTCATGTCCCGGTAAGGGCAGATATTTGTGCGATGAGCACGAGTATTTGTTTATGAGTCTTGGATGTTTTCTATGTATTTAAGTATTTATTTCTCTATCTAAGTAAGTTTATCGTTGACTAGTACCCATAGTGCAAGCCTAGAGCTTAGTTTGGGACTAGGTCAATTTGTGTGACATTGTCCGGTGATTATTTATTTATTATTTATTATTGATCTACGTAGCATATTAGCACTGGTGGAAACTGGTCGCTTTCACATCCTCGCAGCATGCACAGCACATCTCTGATGGAAAGGCACATGAGGGTTCTTTTACACGTTAGTTATGTAGAATGAATCTACTACTACTAGCGCTTCAATCAAAACCATCACTACGGAGAAACGTTGCAAGAAACTCCAGCTGGTCATTTTTTTATCATAAAACACAATAATTGAAAGTAAGTTACATTACAAGGTAATAAATAATATTAATTAAAACTAGCACAAATACAATCATAACAAATGTAAGGTTTTTAAATTAAAATTAATGACTAGGAGAACATCACGACGAGGTCTCTACGTGGTTATGGTAACAGCTCAGCTTGTAAGTGGTATTTCAGGTCAGAGCCGGTCTTCCGCAGGGACAATTCGCTTATGAAAGCATATACCTAGCATGTCGTTTACCGACGATTAATGCCTTATTCTATGAGCAGTTCAATACAGCATTATATATGTAACCTAAACAACGTTTTAATATCAGGCAAACCAAAACGGACTTTGTATGTGTTTATTGTGAATTCAAATCATGATTCACGTTAACAAGTACATACAGAATACATTCTTCTTAGCCTTTATTCATACAAAAACATCATCAAATTGTAAAACCTTCGCACAGCTTCAATTATGAAAAAATACTGAACACTACTCGGAAATATGAACTATTTTGGTCTGGTTTGGCCGTTTGGGATGTGACTAATCTCGTGACCGCTCCGTATTAATAAGGCTGTTAAAGTGTTGCAACATTATTTTACAAGAGAAATATTAAAATGTTCTTTTTTCAATAATGTAAACATTTATTTCAAACGTTGACTTGAAGTTTCGATTGATATCATGTAAAATCTAATAGAATCATTATCCTCCAACAACAAAAACAAAAGTCTTGGAACCTCGGGACATGTTCATATACCATAATGTTTGAGGCCATTCACCCCCTGTTGCACAGGGAAATCTGATCACTGTTTATGACAGACCGTTTTACCTTACTACATTGTAGTAAGGTCCAAAAGTGAATGTATCTCGTTGTAGTCAATTGTACCGTTATGAATAACAAACTTAGCTTCCTTAAGATGAAGCGTGATGTAGGAATTACGCAATGTTTCTTGTTCCATTAAAATAATGTATTTACTTTTTATTATTATTGGGGGTTAAGATGGGCAGCTTCGACCATTTCTGATCTATTATGGCAGCCCTTTGTTTAGATATCACCGCAAAGGCGCGTTTCTGAACCTTAGTAGGGACCTACAGACAACGAACAATAATTTCGTCATACTCATCCATTTTATTACCTACATCATCATAGCTTCATAGCGTCGGTGATACTGCAATACCGCGTAACTAACAAATTCAATAAGTTGCAAAATGTACCTAATTGAGTTACACGCTAAGGTGTATTTTTCACCGTATTTAATTTGTTAGTTACGAGCTATTGCAGTATCACCGACGATAGGTAGGTATACTTTATTCACACAGGTTGAGCAATTCGATTGAGTCAGTATGGTGTCCCATACGAAATGTATAGGAGATAGGAAAATCTGAAACTACATTTGATTTTTAGAAAGGAAAATAACCCAGTAACATCGGGCGGGGCTTTTTTGACAGAGGGGTAAATACGTCATTTAAACAATTTAAAGGAGGTCGAAAACTATGTTGGCTCCCTTATCTAGAATTTTCGGTATATAAACTATTATAAAAGTGTGTACAAATTAAATGACGCATTTACCCCACCTGACATTATATTAAAAAAGCGGCCAAGTGCGAGTCGGACTCGCCCATGAAGGGTTCCGTAGCAGCAAGTAACATAATATAAAAGTTCGTTGTAGCTTTGACCAATGTTTTTATGACGTATTAAAAAAAAACTACTTACTAGATCTCGTTCAAACCAATTTTCGGTGGAAGTTTGCATAGTAATGTACATCATATATTTTTTTTAGTTCTATCATTCTCTTATTTTAGAAGTTACAGGGGGGGGGGCACACATTTCAACACTTTGGAAGTGTCTCTCGCGCAAACTGTTCAGTTTAGAAAAAAATGATGTTAGTAACCTCAATATCATTTTTGAAGACCTATCCATAGATACACCACACGTATGGGATTGGGGAACCCCCAATATTTATGTTTTTTTTTTCTATTTTTGTGTGAAAATCTTAATGCGGTTCACAGAATACATCTACTTACCAAGTTTCAACAGTGTAGTTCTTATAGTTTCGGAAAAAAGTGACTGTAACATACGGACGGACAGACAGACAGACATGACGAATCTATAAGGGTTCCGTTTTTTGCCATTTGGCTACGGAACCCTAAAAAGCAATAGTTGCCCTATTTAAAATATCTTTGTTTTTTTTTGTATACTGTATGCGTTACACCATTCATCCAATTGTGATGAATATTATGATGGGTTATGCATACTACATCTGACAAGCTTGCGTTTTCGTACTAAATAGAAAATTAGATAAAAACGTATTTTTATGGCGTTACAGGTAACATATATAACACCGTTTCCGAAGGAAGTTCAAAGGAAAAACCTCTTCCAGGTTGATGTCGGAGAAAACAGAAAAGGAATACCACGTAAGTTCTTCACTGTGACAAATACAAGAAAAATAAGGGGAAAATATTCACTGTCTCAATATTTTAGTTTTCCCGGTTGGTCATTGACTATATCTACAGCGTGTAAATTTCATACGGGCATATATTTTATCCTGACGTAGTTAACGATCACACAAATCATGTGAGAAAGATATTTTGTTGGTAACTTTTATTATTGAGGAGCAGTTAATTTTTTAAAGTTTGTCTTAGGAGCAATGTACGAAGTGTGCGAGCGTCCATCGGTCGTCAATGTATCGCCTGTATCCAAGTGCAAGGACGAAATGTGTGGAAACTAAATACCAATCTCAGGCGAGTGCACCGCCTGCATTAATGACCGAAATTTTTGACTTTCATGGGCGAAGTAAACAAATGGCGAACCATAACAATTCGTGAGCATAACATGACTATTATGTAGATGCTTTAATTTAATTGGCGCAATGTCATACATTGCTTGCTGAATTAATTAGTAAGAAAAAAAGAAATACAACTAATGTTGCTGTTACACACGTTTTTATGTTAATTAGGGTGTATATTAACTATTGTTAAAATATATGCCCGTATGAAATTTACACGCTGTATAGTATACTTGGCGTTCCTAGACTTTGAAACATTGCTTTCTTGGAAATGAGATGATGAAATAGGGGTTCCCCTTGTTTTCGCATATCGCGATTGTGCGAATGTATAATTTCGCTTATTGCTAATTTCGCATAATATTTTTTAACTGATTGTCTTTTATGAAAAGTTATGAAATAAACCTAACCCTTCAAGCGGCAAGCACCCGTATAACGGCTCCTGACAAAAAACAAATAATACTTTATGTCAATAACTCAAAATTCAAGTTTAAACTAACTTTATAGTTGTCTTGCCGACTGAAGGGCTAACCTAACTACTACTACTAGAATTTATGTCAATAAAAGTATTTTCTTTCTTTCTTTCTTTTCTAGAATAACACAAAACATTTTAAAAATATTCTTGTTAAATAGTGTAAAAGAATAGTGCCATTCCATGTCTTCCCGTGGATGTCGTAACAGGCGACTAAGGGAATAAGGGCTTGTAGTAAGTACTGTTAGGCGATGGCCTTGCAACCTGTCATTGTCATGTGGTTGCAGAATTGTAAGCGAGTCTTTTTGGAGTTGTTGGTATTTCTGTAACTCCGCCTACCCCACTCGGGGAATGAAGGCGAGATGTTATGTATGTTTGTATGTATTAAATTATTTTTTATTCCAGCCAATCTACTCAGCATTCAGCACATTATGGACAAGAAGGTCGACTTCACCGACGACTCGGCGATGTTCAACTTCTTCACCAAAATCGCGCTGATGACGGTGGAGAACGCTAACGTAAGGAGGCTCCTGGAGGACCCCAGGCAGCACTTCGATGTGGTCATCGCCGAGTGGATGTTCAGCGAACTGTACGCAGGGTGAGTTCCGAGTTTACGACAATTTGAAGGTTTTTTAACTGACTCCAAAAAAAGGAAAGCCTATGTTCCGTGATTTCACCGAAAGTATGCTGAGTTGGGACCGTTTTCGCAAGAATTACACATGATTTTGAATCGATTTTGAAAGTAATTTTTGTTTGATAGAATACACAACACACAACATACAGACACACACACACACACACACACACACACACACACACACACACACACCTGTAACACCTGTACCAGTAACATTTGGGTGGGGCATTCCATCTTAGTCCTCAGGGTTGGCGACGCATTTGGGGTCTTAGGATTGCAGTCTTGAGACTATAGTATTGACAATTCAAATGTCTAGGGGTCACAGATTCCACTTACCATCACGTGGCCTAAATGCTCGAGTGCCTTCTCCTTGCCATTAAAAAAAAAACTCCCGACGTGGTTTCATTGTCACCAAATCGAGGGAACTCCTCAAAAATTATAGAAATACATATAGCGATTTTAATATTTTCAGTAACAAGTCAAGAATTTGAATTAAAAAGTGTAATTTGGTGAAGTGGAATTGATGATGAAGACTACTATGGCCACCGGAACTCCTCAACGGTACCTATTTCAAGGGTGGCTATCTTGAACGATATCTTAATTAAGATAGTTGAGCGACTACTTATGACGAAGCACTTTTAAATGGTTTAAATATATGACTGAAATGCGTTGCTTGTTTCTTATTAATTGAGGTGTGGGACTACATTACAGTATATCATGATCATTAAAAAGTATGACATGAAATAAATGCTTTAAAAACAAAAAACTGTTTTCCAACTGAAGCTGGCTTCGACTTACAATTTATCTATAATTTTAAAGAATTTAAATGTTGCGTCTTGGAAGGTGGTGTTTTTGTTTTTATGATACATTTATTCAAAGAGAAGACAACTAATCCCAGGCCACCTGACGGTAAGTTGGACCTAAAATCTAAAGGGATTTGCAGACTCACGACTGTATGTATTAAATACATTACATAATAACATCACGCCTTTATTCCCAGAGTCAGGTAGGCAGAGCTACAGAAAAACAAACAAGTCTAATAAATACTTATTTGTAATTCTGTAACCACGTATTGCACAATCATGTTAAGATATTGACCAGTGTATTAGTGACAAGTTGCAAGCCCATCGCCTAACAGTAGGTAAGTACTACAAGCCCTTATTCTCTTAGTCGCCTCTTACGACATCCACGGGAAGACCTGGCCCCTATCCCACAAAACTTTACAAGTGTACAAGTCGACAATATTGACAACTTTTTCTATGGAAAACCTTACAATTTTGTCAAATTGTACACTTGTAACGTTTTGTGGGATAGGGGGCTGGAGTGGCACTATTCTAACCAGACAACTACACCTAGTATAAATATCAGCCATTTTGCTTTTCCTAGTCAATGATTATGTTTTGTACGACTTTAAAATTTATGGATCTTTTACCTTATTTTTGAAAGAGATACCTACCTATGACCTTAAAAAATATTCGTGCCCATTTTGGACCTAAGTTAATTAGCATCAAAGCACTACAATTTAAACAAAATTGGTTAAATATTTTCGAAGTTACTCTTTGGTTTAAGAAGGTATATAAAATTTGTAAGAAGTTGTATGAACAATAGACGGGTGGGTGAGTTTACTTTATGGTACAAACAAGCAAGCTAACAATTATACAATAGACAAAAACAAGGCAGAGATGTACAAAAGCAAACTAAAAAAAACTGTACTACATGACAGATTTTCATTGCCTTTGGCTATAATTATTAATAAAGCCATAAAACTTTAATCTTTCAGTTTCGCCCCCGTATTCAACTGCCCGTTAATCTGGTTCTCCTCGATGGAGCATCACTGGATGGTGCTACGGCTGATGGACGAGCGGTCCAATCCGGCGTACAACGCGGACTATCAGTCCTCGCACATGCCTCCGTTCACGTTCACGCAGAGGGTCCAGGCGCTTTGGACGCAGGTTCAGAAGACGTTCAAGAGGGCCATGTAAGTCGAACAGGTCTGAGAATACCTAGGTACCTAATAAAGTATTTAATTTGACGATACGCTCGCATAGTTGCGTGCTCTGCCTTCGAAGCTAGGGGTCCTAGGTTCAAACCGCGAGTATTTGTTCCCGAGACTTGGATGCTTTTTACATGTTTAAGTATATGTTTCTCTATATATAAATAACTTTATCGTTGTGTAGTACCCATAGTACAAGCTTAGAGCTTAGTTTGGGACTAGGTCAATTTGTGTGACATTGTCGTGTGATATTTATACTTACCAGTTCTGCCCTGCTAAGACAGTAGGCATCTCAGACAAAACTCCTAAAGCAAACGCAACCTTATTACTAGCAAGATAGGATTGAATCTGCTTTAGCTATTGACTTACAGATACTGCCTATGAGGGCAGAGGTCAAAGTAGCTCAACGCGCTATGGAAAGGGCAATGTTCGGAGTCTCAAACATGGATCACATTAGAAATGACGTGATCCAACAGAGAACCAACGGAACCGACATCGCCCGCCAAATTAGCAAGTTGGAGTGGCCGTGGGCCGGTCATGTTTGCCGCAGAACTGACGAGTCTGTTGACCGGTGGAGCCGTCGTATTCTTGAGTGGAGACCACGTCTCGGCCAACGTCGCGTAGGATGCGCTGGCGCAAGATGGAGCGATGATATGCATAGATTGGCAGGTGAAGGCTGGATGAGAGACACAATCACCCTCGAAATATAATTTTATACCTAGATCCAGTGGTGGGTAAAAGGTTAAACTGTCACAAAGGCTATTTTTTGATAAGTAATTGTCGCATTGAATGAAACCAAATAAGTAGTCTACAAGGCAAGTGCATCTACAGGGACAGGAAATTTGTAACTTGGACACTCCATCGCCTTTTTAATTAGGTAAAAAAAAAAGAATTTTGTATTTTGTATTATAAATTTACCTAATTCGTTTTTCAAATAAGTATAATTATACTATTCTCATTAAAGCAAGGGATATGGATGAAAGATGCAACTTCCCCCGTAGACACGCTTGCCCCTTGCCCCTACTGACTGACTGTAGAGTTCGAAAAGATCTTACTACAGTGGATTGGAATACCTACCTACTGCTAAATTTAAATCTTTTGAAACCCGCTAACTCTGCAAAACTTAACAGGGTTTATGACAAAATGGAACAGAATACTTACGACACTGGCATCGCACCGATAATAGCCAGGAAAGGGCGCCCGGTGCCCACCTTCGAAGAAGTGAAGTTCAACGCGTCCCTGATGTTCGGAAACTCGCACATTTCCCTCGGGCAGGCGCAGTCGCTGCCACAGAGCGTCGTCAGCATTGGAGGGTACCACGTTGATGATAACGTACCGCCATTGCTTGAGGTAAATAAGGATTTTTTAAAAGATGGTGTTACCCACAAATACCTTTAAATTTCGAGCCACCATAGAATCAGGTCGTACCGTAACAGCGTCAAGTAACGAGAAATAAGTGAAGGACGTAAGTTGTTTATTCAAAATTTGATAATTTTGGACTGTTTTTGCTCTTAGTTAAGTTTGGTTTTTGTACGAGTAATTAGAGAAAAAATTATCTAATTCAACATATATAACAGTAATTAAATTGTATGTTTTAAAAAAAACATACAATTTAATTACTATGTTGAAATAGATATTTTTTTCTCTAATTACACATTGTATAGTAGAAATAACCTGAAGTTTCCAAATTCTATTCATCTTATTATTTATGATGTTTTTTTAAGTGAAGTTTATAATTATGCAATTTCACTTTAAATCTTTGTACCGAAACAGTTAACTTTGTGACGTTTTTTTAACTTATTTTGAGTTTTACCAAAAACCACCACTAGTTGATACCAAAATACATTGAGCAACCACTTATGGTATGGTCTAGTCACATTCACGTGATTCCGAGAAGAAAACAACTTTTTTTTTTGAGGGACATCCTGATGGGAGTCCACGCGGTAAAGGGTTTTTACACTAGCATGCCTAAGGGCGCCCCTATTGGGCCGACCTCGGACTTAGGACGCTAGAGGAGAATTTCAATGGAATGGGAAGAAGAAAACAACTACTTTTATGGTGTCCTGAATCTTTTCCAAACAACAGATATACTCGTATAAATCTTTTAAACGGGAGACGTTGCTTTTGAGTGGTACCAAAGATATTCTGTAACATTTGAAAAGATCGTGTCGTAGCCATCGTTATAAATAAGAGCAGTTTCAGTTTGTCTTTTAACCATTTGTTTAACAGGACTTACAAAAAGTCATGGACAAAGCAAAACACGGCGTCATTTACTTCAGCATGGGTTCGAATCTTCGAGGTTCACAGATGCCCGAAGAGCTGAAGCAGGGTCTACTGAAGATATTCGGCGAGCTGAAGCAAACGGTCCTGTGGAAAATCGAAGTCGACTTACCTGATACACCGAAGAACGTACATATTCTCCACTGGGCACCTCAGCAGAGTATTTTGGGTAAGTTTACAACATCAATCCTATACTTTTACTTACGATTTGTATGCAGTGTAAATTGCAGTATCCTCGCGCGTCATTTCAACTTAGACGAGCTCTAAAGGCCATTTTTTATGTTTACGGAGGTAAAGGTTAAAATTCGAAAATCGAATCGATAATATGACGCATTTGGTTCAGATTTAACAAGTGGTTACGATTTTTAACCATTTGATCAGTTAACTATTGATCAAAAAATCGCTTAATTCATATGTTATCATTGATCTGGTATGACATTACGGTGGGGCTAACATATGTTGTCCGCGGCTTGTTTGTCGCTCGGATTTCCCTTTCTATCTAGTCTGTAATGATAGAGACGCACTGAGCGATAAGCGAGAAAATACAACTTGTTTTAGTCGTACAGCGTGATGATAGATGGCAATTAAAAACTCTTAAATAGCTTTTTTATTGTATTTTATCTACGAGGACGCCTCACCACTTTGATTTTCATATATTGACGTAATGATAAAACGTAAATTTAACTGGCGGTGCGAGCCGTCGTGGATTGATAAAAATATGGTAGAGTTTAGCCACTCCTATTTTGTCTTTTAATTGTATCAACGACAAGTACAAGAATATCATAAAAATATATTTTAAAGAAAAATACCTCAATATTTCAGCACACCCAAACTGCATACTCTTCATCACTCACGGCGGCTACCTCTCGACCACGGAGACGGTCCACTTCGGGGTACCCATTATAGGGATCCCGGTCTTCGCTGACCAGTTCATCAATGTGGAGCGAGCCGTGGTCAAGGGCTTTGCGCAGAGGGTAGACCTGGCTTACGACATGATAGACAAACTTAAAGCCGCTATCGACGAAGCAGTGACCAATCCTAGGTAAACGCATCAGTATCATTTTATTTGAAAAGTTAATGGAACTTGTTTCTCCAAGCTTCTTCTAACTGGCCCTTGAAAATTGTTCCCGATTTGCAATCGAATTTGAAAACTTCCTATAAAACTACAGAATAAATAATAGTACAAGTATACAACATTTTACAAAATTAAATCAGGCAAAATAATTTCTACAATTATTCTGGACTTGCTACCTAATATATTTTTTTTTTATATCATGGACAGTGACAGTTTGTTGGCGAAGCTCGAACACTCTTACTTTTAAGTTGGTACAGTGTATGTAGTGAATGCTTAAATTAATACTTATATTACAGTTTACAAAAGGGAGAAGCTTAAAAGGAAGAAACCGAGTATACCGTCTTACCAGTTGCCCTAACTACTCTCTCCATGAAACTGGTCTATTCGCCAGGATTTTTTTTTTTAAAGCTTGTTTACTTTTGCACTCATCCTTGTCCACCCTTGACTAAGAAGTTTATTTGTCAAAATAGACTGTAAGAATAATACTCTTCTTCTACAGATACAAGGAGAAGGTGAAAGAGCTATCTCAGATCTACCATGATCGCCTGGTACCTCCGGGCAAGGAGCTCGTACACTGGGTGGAGCACGTGGTCAAAACGCGCGGCGCGGCGCATCTGCGCTCCCCGGCACTTATGGTACCCTGGTACCAGAAAATGTACCTCGACCTTCTTGCACTCATAGTCTTCAGTCTGCTACTTTTAGGAATAATATTAAAACGATTGGTGTCATACAAGACGAGCATAAAGGTAAAGACAAAATAAGTATAATGCTTCTATTTTCGTTTTTCTATGAAACGAAAGTGACAAATATACTGTCAGGTGCGAGTGTGAGTGCGACAGCAACAGCTAGAAGAAGTACTGTTCATAGTTGACTTTTAATTTTACTTTGCTTATTGAGATAGTGTGACTTTCCGCCGAGCTGAGATATTTTAGAGACTAACCCCCTTACTTACTTATGAACGTGAAATAAGCTTGGAATACATAGTTTATTCCATGCTTTGTCACTTTCTGTCAGATGCAAATGTCACAATTACAGATAAGGACAAAGCATGGCATTAACTATTCCAAGCTTATTCCACGTTCATAAGTAAGGGGGTACTTCGTTCCTCTCTCAAACTTGTGTATGCAAAATCATCATCATCACAAAGAAGGAAACGACTAATAATAATTTGAAACACTTTAGAACTGTCATAATGACAGTCTCAAGATACGAGAAAGAATTTGTATTGAAATTAACCTTTGGCTGTCTGCGATAGGGTTCTTTCTCAACAATTTTGTATTAGGTTCTACAAGTACTTAATCAAATTACCCTAATAGTTTAAGGTTTTCATTTTCGTGAATTTTTGAGAACCTTATTTATATTAGAGACGGATGTGCTGGCATTTTTCTCACTTAACATATAATTATAGCAATTCAGCGAGGAAACGCTGCCACAAATAACCACTGGGACCAATTTTATTTTTGACGTACTGAAATTTTGTACACATTTAATTTGTAGTTTGGTAACATTTGTTGTAATTTAATATTTTTTTGTGAACCCGTTTACATGGCCCTAATACTACGAGTATCCCGAGATGGTAAGGAAGGGACATATAAATTATTGGTACGATTGCCTTCATACTATCCTACACTGCCTACGTTTAACGTACATTGCTTCAAACGTTAATCGTAAAATTAAGCATTAGGGCACATTTTGATAGATAAAATGAAAACACCAAAATTCAAAGTCTATCCATCTGCTTAATTGCATTAAGGTGCAAAAATGGCAAGGTGTAATGCGTTATAATAATCTTTAATATCGTAGTAGTTAAAAAACGTAGCATTCTATTTCAATCTTAAATGACACATTTGCCCCATAGACGCAACTACCCCCTGAGCCTTGAGTGTAACTTAACTTTACTCGCTGTTCACGCGCAAACCGTCTCGAACGCGTTTGCTTCCATGTTATTCATTCGAGAAAAGCAAAGGCGTTCAAGACGTTCTTTGCATTACCAACTTACACTAATTGACCTTTTTTACGACTAATCAACGTTAAACAATACAACGTAAAAAAACAAACTGCAGTCAATTTAGGCTAAGTCGCTACTATGACGTTTCAAAAGAGTTTATTATTTGTAAACCTACTTGAATAAAGATTATTCTGATTCTGATTCTGAAACATATTTAATAATCTATTCACAAAATGTTTAACTTTAATGATATACTAGCGACCCGCCAGCGGCTTCGCCCGCTGCAATTATTTTTTCTTTCACTTAGGGGTATGAAAAATAGATGTTGTCCGATCCTCCACCCTAGCCGATATGCACGATAAGATTCACGAAAATCGATCGAGCCGTTTCAGAGGAGTTCAATAACGTACACCGTGACACGAGAATTGTATATATTAGAGATTATGGCACAACTGCAAAGTGACACTGACATTATAAAGGACATCGGACAATATGTAAAAGAGTTGTTAATTATTATGTACATAGGTGGTATTATAATTATTATAAGTTAAAGAAGAGAGGCACACCTAATAAAGGAATTAAAACTGCAGTGTTGCCTGTTAATATTTGTACATCACACGTATACCTATCCTGATCCTATTTAAAATCTTTATTAATATTTCTTTTAATCTGACGACACGTTGGTCTAGTTAGGGTTGGCGTAGCCAGCGGTCCTGGGTTCAAATCCCGGTAAAGGCCGATATTTGTGTGATAAGCACGAGTATTTGTTCCTGAGTCTTGGATGTTTTCTATGTATTTAAGTATTTATTTCTCTATCTAAGTATGTTTAGCGTTGTCTAGTACCCATAGTACAAGCCTTGGGACTAGGTCAATTTGTGTGACATTGTCCCGTGATATTTATTTAATCTTGTTGACTACTTATATAGAAGTTGCAAATTAGCCTGAGACGTACACGGTTTAGGCTTGAATACTCTTAAAATGGTATTTAAAGCTGGAATTTAAATCTTATCACGCTGGAGTGAAGTTGGTATTGATTAGATTTGCAGCAAAAGCTGGACACTTTTCAAAATGTTGTCTTTAGTGTATTTAACTAGTTTCTTCGGTATATTTGCGGCGTGTGAAGCTTATAGAATACTGGTGGTGTTTGCAATTCCTGGTAAGAGCCACGCTATTCTTAGAGATGGCTATATTAATTCTCTGTTAGAGGCTGAACATGAGGTAAGTGCATTTTTACGAGCTTCTTATTAACTTGTAATGTTGGTATGTATGTTTGGGTCAAATTTTGCAAGGAAAATTTGAACTACTTCCCGGGGACCCCGATTGAGCTCTTTGGTATACTTACGTAAATTCGATGATAAAACAATAATGTCGCATGAGCTAAGGCCATTTATTGAAAAGATTTTCCAGATTTTTAAAAGAACCAGAGAAGATATTGATTAATGTAGATTACACTTCATCATTGCATGCAATAATGCAACCGTGTCGTGAAATGACTTTTTAACCTTGACACAAATATGACGTTTCTAGAAACTGGTACAAACTAGATGGTTACACGTTATCATTATTATTATCATGTCTGGCTTTTCAATATCGTGTATGTGGACGATGATAATACCTAATAATATCAAGTCAGAGATTCTAGCACGGTAAAACTATATTGCTTTTGACCTGTTTCCGAGTCGTCAACGTATTGATAGCTCTTATTTGCTTGACAGTAAGTGCGGCTATACCAAAACACGTAGGAGGCAATATGGTTTAACCGAGGTAAATACAAGGTATTTTTTTTATCAGTGCACAAATTTTAACATATGATTTTGTATCGTTAATATAATATATTACGACAATAAAACGAGTTCAAAAATTGTTTTTTTTGTTGCAAATTATCTCTCTTTTACCTTCTCGTGTGGACACAAAGTCACACAAGAAATGATGACATGGGTTGTCAAGCTGTAGGTATGCGATACACTGTATTGATATTCGAAATTTGAAATTTCATGTACAGCTTATCGGACAAGCCCCTCTCCTACTGATATTCTAAATTTGAAATTTAATTTATTAACTTACTTAACAACACCCCTCTCATCGCACCCCTGCATTAGAGGGTCCATGAATATCGTTAAGTTAGTGGAATCATTGAATCGGCAATATGTCTAATATTTTTAAGCTAGATTAAAAATAACACAACATGTGTTATTGATTAACAATAGCGAAGAAAATATTAAAATTTGTGCACCTATTAAAAAGTTACCCTGTAGCGTTTCTATTTGCGTTCTTATTTTAACCAGTGACGCGGTTGGTTTAATAACAAAACGAATAGAAACGCTAGTAAGCGTACGGATTTTGCCTATAGCCTCAGGACGACTTATTATGGCCACAGCGATTGTGCTAAAGTTTTAGACGATATCAGAGAACGTGCTTGTAACATTATACCGGGTGTACAATCCAAATGGGTCAGTATGGAGAAGTCGGAAACTATAAGAGATAGCGAGATCTGTTCTTAGGAATCATGACGTCGATTTTAGATTTAATAATACATACATACATAAAGTCACGCCTTTATTCCCAGAGTGGGGTAGGCAGAGCTACAGAATTACCAACAACTCTAAAAAACTTGTTGATATTTCTGTAACCACATTCTGCACAATCAGGCTAAGATAATAATAATTACATAAATTTTGTCAGGATCGTAGCAGGTGGAAAGAAGTGGTCTCTGCCTACCCCTCTGGGAAACAGGCGTGATTTATGTATGTATAATAATTACATTTAAACGTTTTTATTAACTCTCATACATAACCGGGAATCGAACCTGGTCAAAATCAATGTGTATAAATTCTGCAAGTCGCAAGAAGCACAACAAAATTTAAATATTAAAAATATATATCAAATATATATTTTTATTTTTATTTCCTCCGTGTGGTTGCCGGGTTAGAATAGTGCCACTCCATGTCTTCCCGTGGATGTCGTAAGAGGCGACTAAGGGAATAAGGGCTTGTAGTACTGTTAGGCGATGGGCTTGCAACCTGTCACTAATACACTGGTAAACATCTTAGCCTGATTGTGCAAAATGTGGTTACAGAATTATCAACAAGTTTTTTAGAGTTGTTGGCAATTCTGTAGCTCTGCCTACCCCACTCTGGGAATAAAGGCGTGACTTTATGTATGTGTTTTTTTTTTTTTTTTTTTATTATTATTAAATCTAAAATCGACGTCATGGTTCCTAAGAACAGATCTCGCTATCTCTCATAGTTTCCGACTTCACCATACTGACCCATTTGGATTGTACACCCGGTATACTGTTCTAGGTAGTTTTTGTCCGCAACTACGTCCACATAGAACTCGTTTATCGCTATTGCCTCGGGAACTATTACTTTTCTGGGGTGATAGGTATCCTATCTCTGTGTAAGGTTATACTAGTCACCAATCGGAAAGGTGTTACTTTTTCATTTTAGCATTATCTGGAGTTTCTTAGGGCGCTTCTTCTCTGCTGTGATGGTCTTGTTCGAAGCGCTAGTAGATTCACTCCAAATATTGATCTATTCCGACTGGTTACATTATTAGTTCCATTGATGGAACTAGATGGACTATTTTTCCCCTAGTAGTTACATTCAACGAAGATTATTTCCGTAATGGAACTACCTGGACTTTGTTTTCCAAGTAGTTACATTAATAATGCAGGGTTTAATTTAATGCAATTAAATGGACTGTATGTACCCAAGTATAAATCATATAAATAAAATAAAAACGAATTCAACCAATAGAAGTAATTTCAATTACTTTGCCTATTAAAAATATATTTATATTGTAGCCAATTTATTAAAAAAAAAATCGTACTTGTACTTGCCAGGTACAAAGAAAATATACAAAAGATGTCACTGATCGTGTGTTATCTGCAAAGAAGAGGCTGGTATCGTACGTGATCCGAACTGGTGGCGCCTGTCACTTGCGCTCCCCGGCACTCCTGATGCCCTGGTACCAACAGGTGTATCTGGACCTCATAAGCATTGCTTGCATTATAGCTACAACTGCCATTTATATTATAAAAAATATTATAAACACATGTCGTTAAAAAAACCGGACAATGCTCTAATTTGAATTCGATTTCGAATCAAATCAGCGTGAATCTAACTCACGGGATTTGAGCCCGGGACCACTATGCTTAACGCATACGATAATTACGCTATCATGTATATATTGTTTAAAAAGGTTTTAGTATGCACGAAAAATAAATTCATATGGCAACATTATGAATATTAATCAGTTCTTTGTTTATCCCTCACTTGGTCGCGAGTTTAATTGGGTGAATAAAATGACAAAATATGGCTGCTACAGGAATTGTTTTACCTTGATCAAGTATTGATCAGGTTAAGGACTGCCTTGCCTTCCAGAGCTAGCAGTCCCGGGTTCAAACCACGATAAGTTGCGGGTAGCTGAAAACCAGAACCAGAAAAGGAAACTAAGGAGACAAAATATAAGTCATTTGCAACAATATGTGTATAATTACTAAGATAAAATATATGACAAAACAATTAAATAATAAACAATTATAAGTGGAGTAACAAGTGGTAACAAGTAATAATTAAAAATAAAATTAATTAAGTAAGGGACCCATATTCTTAGGCAATTTATAAATAGTTAAATTCGAAGTTTTTAAGTACCTATACTTTAAATTACATAAAAAGTATTTATTTGCCTTTGACGAACAAGTTTTCCTCTATATAAATGATTTTGTTTTAATTTGTCCTTTATTTATTTATTTATTTATTTAATCTTTATTGCACAAAAAAAGAATACACTTAATATGCAAAAGGCGAACTTAATGCCGTAAGGTAATTTGTCCTTTAATATTTTTTTCAGAATAAGACTAAGAATTTAAATTATTAAGTACAATATTCGAGGTAATATTTCATAGTAAAACAGATGTAAATCAAGACAAGTAAATGGCAAGTCCGCAGTAAAACTTAAAAACTAAATTTAACAATCTGTTATGAGTGTTATGAGTTATGACCTAACGTTTTGATTGTGAGTCGTATATTTATTTTTCAAAATATTACTTACTATGCGAAACCACGTAAATATTACTTAATTAAATACACATTAACTCACCTGTAAAGTGGGCTTGAAGAGAATGGCAAACATAACAGAAAACTAAATAACATTTAGGTACTTTGTTTCTCGGTGTCATTGAAAATTGTGACCTTTTAACCCCCAACAGAAAAAGGGATGTTATGTATGATTCTACCTGTTAATATTATTTAAGATTTCATTTTTATTTTATTATACTCGTATATAAAAACTTTGCTTGGTAACTCGGTGTATCTTTTAAAACTATTTTCACGGATATCAAAATCTGTTGGGTAAATCAAGAAAGGACTGGGGTTACCTTAACAGACCTTTATAAGTTACTTTATGCAACTTTACGTTTGGTAATGTATAAAAATATTTATTTAACTAAGGGTATATTTATTTCACTTTTTCTATGTATTTTTACATATTAAATTTTAACGTAAGTACTTAATATAATCATATACTACAAAAATAAATTCGATACGTAGAGTGGAGTTCAGGTATCCCACTGACTGCCCCCTATTTAGCACCCTGAGAGTGACAGGTGACAGGTGACATATCAGTGTACATGTGACAGTTTATTAGAAACTCAGCGATGTATCAGCGTGTTAACTTTGCAATGTATACCGAATTGTCACTTGTCACGTGTCATTGTCAAGATGGTGAAATAGGGGGCTAATATTCGGCTTGCTATCGGCTAAATGGTCAGTTTAATATTAGCTTTCACTAGAGTTGTGCAAGAAACTAGTAACTAAGTAAAGTCAGATGGGGCAAGTGCGATCTGCAAGTAACCATATATGGGAAGGACCAAAAAGTTGGACCACAGTTAAGCGTTGTTATGTGCCATACAAACAACGAAGGCGAAAAAAGTTGTGTGACAAAAAGTATCCTTATCTACAATTGTATGGCTAACTTTCGTTGCACAACGGAAAAGTTTCATAAATTGCTTGAGTTAGCGTGCCCAATTTTTTAATCCTTATATATTTGTTGAGAGTTTGGTTTGACGTACTTGCTCCGTAGACGCACTTGCCCTATAGATGCACTTGCCCCGTAGATACACTTGCCCCATAGATACACTTGCCCCATAGATACACTTGACCCACCTAGAACTTAATTAAATAAATAAATAAATATCAGGGGACAATCTCACACAAATTAACCTAGTCCCAAACTAAGCTCTAGGCTTGTACTATGGGTACTAGACAACGATAAACTTACTTATATAGAGAAATAAATACTTAAATACATAGAAAACATCCAAGACTCAGGAACAAATATTCGCGCTCATCACACAAATATCTGCCCTTACCGGGATTTGAACCCAGGACCGCTGGCTTCGGAGGCAGGGTTACTCCCAACTAGGCCAACGTGTCGTCAAATTAAAACTTAGGTACTTGTATTTTACACATGATAACATAAGATAGGTTAGGTGTTCTAAGGCCCAGTTTACACGTATACGGTTTATCCGGTCGGGGAATCGATGGAATTACAAGAAATCTTTAGAAAATAAATCACCATTGAGAAAAAAAAAGAACCTCGCCCTCCCTAAGCTAGGAAAATTAAGCTGTCCTCTGTTTTCTCGTACAGCTACAATGTTCATTTCAATGGGACTTAATTATTCGAAAAGTTATTCTTAAAACACTTAATTTTTCTAGTATTTATTAGTATAGCGTATTTATTTCAGACTCAATATTATGCAGGTTAGTAAATTCAATGGATGGCGTTAAGTAAGTATTATTTGTTCATAATATAACCTACGTTTAATGGCAATTATATATTTGTACTGGGATTATCTTTTGGTTTATATTAACTAATTAAATTCTCTTAACTTTACATTATAGCTTTGAGTTATCTTGTTTGTTCAACATAACTTTTTATGAGTTAGTTTATTGCGCGACGACTTCTACTGGTTAAACAAACAAAAGTTCTGTTCTCAAGTATTTGTAATGGTTCCTGTTATTTGTTATGCACAGTCACCATAATATGTTTCCCAATGTTTCACTGGAAAATATCTAAAGCGCTCTTATGCCTTTTGAAATAGAGACGGATCAGATATTTTTATTTAGGAGTCCAAAGTTACTATTGGTGGTGGCTGTACGCGTAGACCCAGCGTGCAGCGGCCGGCACTATTATTATAGCACCGACAAAACTAAGTGAATATTTAGCTATTAAAACTATGACTGTTTGAAGCGTTAACATAGTATTAATAATAACCGACGAGCAATAATGCCGAGGTTAGAAAGTAGGCGATTTATGGTCGAGTCACATAGATGAGAAAAAAATATTCTTTCAACCCAAAAGTGCAATTTATGGAGTCAACTATGAAATTATAGCCACATGAAACGAAATTATATTAAACCTTAACTCATTCGATTGGCCGCAGTGCAAAGATAAAAAGATACAATCAACATACTATCGCCTCGGGGTCTTTATTCAACGTTGGCTTAACCCATATCGGTTAGATATCGTTATCACATTGTTGACGTTATGACAGCTCTTACTGTGATTTTTATTATGTCATAGAGAATTCAAACGTTTATCATGTCTTAAAAAACCGGCCAAGTCCGAGTCGGACTCGCGCACGAAGGTTCCATACCATTATCTATAAAACATTAGACACTTCTTGTCCCGGTGTCTGTATTAAGATCGAGAAAATACGGCAAAAAAAACTTTTGTTTTTGAATTTATTTTATTTTAATTTAATAATTTATTATTGAATATACAACTAAATAATCTGTGAATATTCCAAGCGTCTACCTGTTACCGTTATTAATATCGAGCAAAAAAAAAAAACTTTTGCTGTACGGGAGCTCCCTTACAAAATTATTTATTTTTTATATTGAATATACAACTAAATATTCTGTGAATATTTTATTCCTCTACCTGTTGCCGTTAATAATATCGAGCAAAAAACGGCAAAAAATTATGTTTGTTGTATGGGAGACCCACTTAAATATTATTTATTCCTTTTTTTAGTTATTGTTATAGCGGCAACAGAAATATATACATATATACATACATAACATCGCGCCTTTATTCCCAGAGCGGGGTTGGCAGAGCTACAGAAATACCAGCAACTGTAAAAAGTCTTGTAGATTCTGTAAGATGTTTACCAGTGAATTAGTGACAGCCATCGCCTAACAGTACTACAAGCCCTTATTCCCTTAGTCGCCTTACGATATCTAAAGGAAGTGGAGTGGCACTATTCTAACCTGGCAACCACACAGGGTAGGCAGCAATATACCATCTGTGAAAATTTCAACTGTCTTGCTATCACGGTTTATGAGATACAGCCTGGTGACAGACAAACAGACAGACGGACAGCGGAGTCTTAGTAATAGGGTCCTTTGGGTACGGAACCCTAAAAAGGCTGCTTGATAGACACCCGCAATCTCAAGACTTCAGATTTCAAGACTACAAATGCATTGCCAACCCTCAGGACTAATATTGAATGCGTTTTTGCTAGTCAAGTTAATAAGACCTGTCATAACGATATGATTACGATATCGAAGCAAGAAATGCAAAACCAAAGTGTACATAGTATGGATAATAACTGTGAGCCTTTGTTGTAACAAAGGCTCACAGTTATTATCCATACTATGCTAAATTTTAGAATCGTTAACTTATGCCTGTGACGTCTCTTCTCCGGTAGCCTCTACCGCATCGGTAGCACCAACTATTTCTGTAGCCTGTACCTCTTCGGTCGACTTTGGTAGGCTATACTGGTACATGGCAGCCCTGAAGCATTGCACACTATTAGCACACCCCAGGGAGAAGTTGCACACGGCGAGGGAGTACGCTACGGGTTTTATGACAAAAGAATATCTGGTCCAGATCAGTCCTGTCACGGCCAGAGCCCCCGTAGACGTCGGAGACACCTTCTCTATGGGTCGACGGAACTGGTCCAAAGATGTAAGCACCAAAGCCTGAAAAATATTGTTCAAATGAAAACAAAACCATGGTTTAGACTGCACTGAAGGTCAACTGGCGCCCTCATTACTACCTATTACTGCATTTTCTCATAAAATAAACTGTTATCTTGAAATCGAAGAGTGATTTGTGGTGTTTTAAACTTAATCGGTACAAACAATTTTTTTTTTTGATAAGTAGAAGGCACTACGAACACTCAGGCCACCTGATGTTAAGTGGAATCTGGGACCCGTAGACATTTGAATTCACAAGGCTATAATCCTAAGCCCTTAAATGGATATGATGGTGGTAGCGAAAAAGAAACAAAAATAACTATACCAAATCACAGCTTTATAGTACAGTCGAAGACACTGTTAACTGTACATTTACAAACGAACATAAACCTTATCGCAACGTATTAAAGTCTACGGGTGGTCAGTTAACAGTGTCTACGTGTGTACCAAGCGTCTCTGAGTAAAACCGCAGACAGACTGACAGACGAACACGGCGTAACTATAAGGGCTTCTTATTGAGTACGCAACCCTAAAATGGAACCAGTAAACTGTCTCTGATGGTGAAGTCGGTCTGTTCTCAGGGGTGATTCTCTCAACACAGCGCTGCGTCGATCTTAAAGGTGAAGTTTTATCCGGCAAGTTTAAGAAGTCCCGTCGGAGCGTACAAAACACATTTTAGCGCGTGTCTTCTCAATTAGGCAGCAGGCAGGTGAGTCGAGTTCAGTGTCGTATAAAGCTGCCTAATTGAGCCACTTTGGACTCGGTAGATTGGCTCCCTCGTCAACTTTAGCTTGGTGTGACTGTACTTACTGTCGTGCATACATGTAATACGATAGAAGGCGAATCCGTATATAGTCACACTTAATTTGATTTGATTGTCATATTCATTCAATGCCAATAGGACCTTTTATCGTGTCATTTTTAGAGCTGAGAGAGGCTGACACTGTACAATGTGTAAGATAAACTCGAAATTAATTTAGAGCCGATAAACATAAGCAAATAAATGACAACGACTTGAATTCTAACCATTATTAAATATGTGAATTTTACACACACTTAGATAATAGATGTAGGGGTTTTTTATATATTACTAGCGACCCGCCAGCGGCCTTGCCCGCTGCATTTTTATTTTCTTGACCACTTTTTTTTTATTTTTGTAAAGTATTTTTTTTTAATAATAGTATCCTATGTTACTTCTAGTACCTCCCTATATATGTACAAAGTTTCATGATGATTTGTCAAGTAGTTTTTGCGTGGAAAGTAACAAACATCCACGCTTTCACATTTATAATGTTAGTAAGGATGTGAATTTTACACACACTTAGATAGATGTAGGGGTTTTTTTATATATTATATGATGGGTTTACTCTTGACCTTAGTCGAGACCAAAGAGGTTATCATGTACCGATCAGAGGTCATTGCCCGTGGTCCACCTAATTATAGGTAGTTCACCTCTGTGGATTGCGGAGACTAAACTGGTTAAAACCTATAGGTAGGTTTAGGTTATGTTAGATCTTCAGGGGGCCCGAAGGGCCAAAATACCTCAGAAATAGGAGCTCCGCGAAAGCGGAGCTCCGTCGACTCGGTTACGGTGTGCTAAAATATCCAGGTGACTAATTAGCCAGGTAAAGCCAGTTTTAAATGAAATATGCAATTCTTTTTGTGATATTTTTGTTTTTATATTTGTTTTGCGATATTTTATAATGAATAGTATACGTTTTCCTGAGCAGAAGTATCCTTGGTCTTACCCGAGACCTAGTTATATAGTTTTACGAAATCATCGCAGTGGTTTAACTGTGAAAGCGTTACAGACAGATAGAGACAACTATCATCGCATTTATAAAACGACTAACTTTTTCCGCGATTTCAATCACGTATATAGAAGTTGTTTACCTATCGCTATTTCCGCGGGAATCAAAGTGGCGAAAGTGTTCTATACTGTATCTCAAAACTGAGATTTAAGGTGCTAATTATACAGTGGGGCTAGACAAGTTGTATTTGACAATCGTTAGCGTTTATATTTCGATGGACAAATAATATGGAATTGACATAAGCCACCAAGGTAGTCACGTGGTACTATCTCAGTGACTTACGTCAATTCCATACATTTTTCAATCGAAACATAAGCGCTAACTATTGTCGAATGCAACTTGTCTTGCCCCACAGGATAGATTTAGTGGTGGTAGGACCCTGTGCAGGGTCCGTCCGGATCGCTACCACCATCTTATCCATTAACCACCCGCCACATTGTTGTGTTCCGGTGTGGGGATAAGAAAACCGGTGAAATTGCTTGCATAGAGGCGTTCCATCTTAGTCCTCCGGGTTGGCAACGCATTTGAGGTCTTAGGATTATAGTCTTGAGAATTCAAATGTCTATGGGTCTCAGATTCCACTTTTACCATCAGGAGGCCTGAGTGCTCGAGTGCATTCTCCTTATAGTAAAAAAAAACACTCTTGTTGTTAATATTAACTACACTAACGCTACATTACTACAAACTACAATACGAATTAGTAACAAAATATCTACATCTACAAAATAATTAGTTAAACTATAAAATAAGCAATTAAGTTGATAGAACGTTGGCAATACGGAAACACGAAAAAAGCAATGAAGTTTTACCGTGTAGAATCTCAGCCCAGGGCCTCTATTCAGGTGCGTTAAAACGATATCGTGTTTGACACGTTTAAGAATCGTTTATGTCACAGTCGCCATTATTGTAAATGACATAAGAGTTATCAAAACGTTGACAATACGGAAACAGGTCAAAAACGATATCGTTATAACGCAGTTGAATAGAGGCCCAGGACCAGTGGCCCTAGCCAAGATGCAAACGCTCATAACATTTTTCTTTTCTATCGCTCAAAATGTATGGGATGACGTTCTCGTACGTGGTCGACTGTCATCCCATACATTTTGAGCGATAGAAAAGAAAAACGTTAGGAGCGTTTGCATCTTGACTAGGGCCCCAGTTTATTTATTCGGTACTTCACGTGGCCATTTTTTCTTAAATTTAAATCTTACATCTCTTACATTTACCATACTAAATGAAGGAGATGCAACGGTATATTTGTCAAATAACAGCCGAGTGATGTGCTACCATATGATTGAACGCCTCTACTCTGATAAGCATTGAGGTTTTCTCGAGATCGAACCCGGGACCCCTAGACTACTTAGATCCCAGGTCCCGCAGTCCTTAGGTTGGCCAGGTCACTATTATAGCCACTAAACTAAATAGACGCCAAACGTTGCGCCAGCAGCCTCTATTCCACTTGGCTTTAGTCCATCTTGCCACTATATTGTTGGGGCGTCTATCATTTCATCGAAACACCTTTCATCGAATGTATCATTTCATCGAACGCTATTTATTGCTGAAACCATAGTTTTCAGGATCTTAAACATCTAACCCAACCTAACCTCCCTAATAAATGTTGAAGATACCCTGAAAACATTATGGTTTCAACAGAAAATAGCGTTCTATGGAATGAAATTCGATGAAATGGATACATTCGATGAAGTGAAATTTGATGAAGCGATGACGTATTGGTGATATTATGAGAGCTCATATTCATATTCACTTGACAGTAGAGTGATCTAGAAGCAAGATGGAATAAAGATAGAATAATCTGGAATAGACCGTGTAAATACCAATCTAATTTGGCATTATGTTACCGTCTTGTAGGCAGATGTGACTATACATAAATGATTAGGTAGTTATATATTTATCTAATTTAAATACTACATAAAATAAAGTTAATAATATGTAACTTCATGCAATACCCTCCATGCAAAACATGCATGATTTTAGCATGCTTAAAAAAACAAACTTACTTATGTTCCATTTATTTCTTCTCAAGGGTGTTTCTGCCTCTAACAAAATTGATAGGTATGTAGAAAGAGAGGACAATAGAGAGATCTCTCTCTAGGCGGGTGTTATGCCTGGAGAAAGTCTATTTGGACGAAGGAAATGATCAACTGACTGGAGAAACTTCGTTAGCGCGATGTAGCGCACTGTCAGATTTAGTTGCGCTGTCTGACGCTGGTGGCGCTGTCGAGTCGGTTGTTACAAGTTGTCGCTAGATGTCGCTAGGCTGCCACAGGTACATACAACATAATAAGTCTAATTTGTAACGACCCTTGCCATTTCCCTTGCTGTAAATGTAAATTGATTGCATCTTCATCACGGCATTGTTGGCTTCAGGTTTTAGGCCTTTCTATTTACTTACGCAAGTAGAAATTGTTTATCTCTAAACTAAAACCTTAGTTTCCTTCTTAACATAAAAAAAGTTGACATAACACATCAATGACAACTGAACAGCACTATGAATTTCAATCTTACGCATCTGCTTGTTAATTTTATACTGCCAATTGTGACGGATAAATCCGTCAATGGCTTTGAAAGGGTTAAAAGTTACACACTTTTTACCGACCGCGTGTTTTTGTTGTAGCTTCTTCTAATTGAGAAACATCTGCCTAAGCTAAACTCACTACTTTAGGTTTATCGCTTTAGTGATTTGTTTGTCGGCTTCAGAAAGAGACAGAACTACATCATGGTCGATTAACCTTAATACAACTCCGACCGACCAAGAAGTTTGATCACCGGTTTAAAATGTACCCTCTTTTAGTAAGTTGATGCTCGGGTGATAGTTTTCTTTTGTTTCCACATCTTAAGGTACGATAAAGCGCACTAAAAGGCACTATCGTATCGGACTTCGTGGCAAATCCACAGGACTTCTTGCACTAAATGTGGACAGTGTAAATCACGCGCTTGGGATGGGTCACACTCACATCGCAACAGTGCGTCGTAACGTGACAACCACCACCTCATAACCGGTAGACACGCGCTACTGACAGTCACGGAATCATGTTATGAAATGGCACAAAAGTGGACCCATCTTAACAGTTTCAAACATATAGTCCAGTGTTTTTCGATCAGCAGACGCGCACCACTGCTTTTAACTTACAGGCACGTGAGAGGGGGCGCGCCTAAGTGGATTTGAAATACTTATAGCAAGCGACTCCGTTTATTTATCAAATAATCCTTCATTTTCTTTATTAAATAAAAGTAATCAAATAAATCTTTATAATCGTATCTAAAGCTATTTACAGAACTAAAAAAATATACGAAACCATTTCTGCACTAAGCACAAGAGAAGGTACAAAAAAATGACAACAAAACAAGTGAATGAATTGACAAAACAATATTAATAGGTGAACAAATAAGAAAAAGGTTGAAAACAAAATATATATAATATTCAATAAGCGATTACAAAAATATATGTTCTTTATTTAATGATATGTATCACTACATTGTTTACCTATCAGGTACGCTGGGTACACCTGTTGCTTTAGGTATACCCTTAAACATTAGTCAACCATTCTAGATCTTAATACTTCGCGTAAAGTCTTTAACATCATACCCAAAATACAAAATAAAAAAGTACTCGACTTTGGGATAAAAAAAATGGGACCTTAAGTTGTCAACGACGTTACCAATCATCCATATTTATAGGCTGGGAGCTGGTGTACAAAAAAAATAATGGAAAAAATCGTCCTACAAAAGTACGTACGTACTTTTCCAGTTTAAAGTATACAAACAAATGGCATAGCATTTATACCATATACCTATTTTTTAAATTAAAATCTTATACTTCGCTTCAATCTTACTAAACAAATATTAAATTACGCTTAATAGTTATAAGATCTTGTGGTGGTGCTACCAACTCCCAACCCATTATCATAAAATAAAACTCAAAATTGAGGAGCAATTTAAACAAGGAACTCTACGGTGATGATAACAGCAAGTGAATTATATTTTTAACACCCGATTATTAAGTAAAAATCTCGTCAAATCGATAAAAATCGAAATTTACACTTTATTTAATAAGACAACAATTAACAGCAAAAGCACTAAGAATATTTTTATAAAGTAAAATCCCGTTCTTAAAGGTGTGTTTTTTTAAACAAAGTTATGAGGCAAGTGTCAAGAATATTGTATACCTAAAAATAAGGTCATATTTTGACTCGACTTTTCGAAATTTCGAATTCCCATAATAACTACTTGAACGTATACATTGTACGATTTATCAAAATAAATAAATAACTAACTAATACCCACTGAGATTTTCTAATTGGCTAACTAAATCAGCCTCAATAAATTCTGACTATTCATTATTTCCATGATCGCATATTAATAATCTGTTCGTATTTTATTATTGACATGGATGGAAATAAGTTGAATCTTAATTTAATTAAATTCTGTTGTCTAACAACCTACTAACCCATCATTAGCAATAATTTTAGCACAGTAGCTCCCATATTATGGTCGCCTTAATCGCGGTGGATAAAGCATGTCACTCTCGCACTCACATACTAGCCAGAAAGTTACATATGTTTTATCCACGCCGATAAACACGAGCATAATAGGCCCGCAGGTTCTTAATCGGGGTATATTTGTCACTCAAGTTTCAAAGAAAAAGTACAAGGAACTGGTCGTATTGTAACTTGGAACCCAGTAAACGCTGTCACGTCACTTATTTTTTCTCGGCTTTCTTTTGCGCCTGAGCGTGTCTGACCGCCCTGGACACTTGGTACACGCTTGTGCAAGCCACGAACACATTGACGGCAAACAAACTAAAGTTTTTAGGGATGATCACAAGAGAGTATCGGGACCAGATGATGCCAGTAGCCGCCAAGGACACGGACTGAGGGATGGAGAGGGACTCCACGGGCCGATTGAGGTCTCCCAAGCCGGCAATCACCAGACTCTGAAAGGATGATTAGAGATGAGATAAGGCCATACAATACCCCAGTGTTAGTTGCCATGGTTTAATGGATGGTGGATGTCGTATGTAATCGGCCAGTAAAAATGTTGAGCATAATTAAGAACCTTGTTATTGTGATTGTCAAGATCATAGTGATGTTTAATATTATATGTTCAGTTAGCGATTGAATATGCCAAACCACTAAAGTGGTCAACATTTTCGTTGGCTTACCATAGTTGCGTACTAGCCCATGCTAATTATGATTTAAAGATTAATAGGTAGATTAAAATACTATCTTCATAATTTTGCTTTTTTCTTAGCTGGTAACAAGATTCATACCTAAAATTAGAAGTAATAAAGGGTGAGGACCAAAAAGTTAAGGACCTTAGTTAAGCGCAGTTAACCATACAAACAACGAAGACGATAAAAGTTCCGTTGTGCGACGAAAAGTGTCCTGTGTGGCTAGTTTTGGTCACACAACGGAAATTTTCATTTAAAAAAAAATGCGTGAGTTAGCGTGGCGAACTTTTTGGTCCTTACCCTAAAAAATCTCTTTTATTAAGAGCGTTCATTGCGCACGATTCTGTCAAGCTGACGTCTGAAGTAACTATAAAATTTAAGTTATTTTGTTCGCAACTAAAATAACTAGGTAACAGAATTGTGGTTACAGAATTATCAACAAGTCTTTTTAGAGTTGTTGGTATTTCTGTAGCTCTGCCTACCCCACTCTGGGAATAAAGGCGTGATGTTATGTATATATGTATGTATGTAAAATAACTATACCTAAAAAAGATGAAAGTTAAAACGATAACAGATGTTTATTCAATAAGTAGGCTACACGGGCACTTTTAAACGTCAAAAGTCTACCACAGCTTCCCAAGACGAGACCACTGAAAGAAGAAGTGCCGCAAGAAACTCAACAGTCAGTTAGTTTTTTGTTAGTTTTTACATTCTATAAAACAATGAATATAACCTAAAAACGTCATGAGTTTTTGGCGTAGCCTTTATTTCTCAAACTTCCATTACGTGATCACAATTTTACTTGAAAATAAAATAATCGAGCAAGTATTAATTTAATTTTAATGTGTAATGGGTTTAATGATTTTATTTGTTTATATTTTTTATTGTATTAACAAAATATTTCCCTAAAATTACTCAAAAATACATATTTTCGATACCATATGTCAAAAATTTTATCTGAGTTCCAGCTTGACAGATTCATACGGATTCATCAGAACTGTTTTCAATGCCACGTTAAGAACAAGCCGTAACTAATTTAAATCATACGATAATATACGTAGGATACTTTAACGCTGTCAACTGTGACGGATAAACACGTGGTTCGCGTTGAGCCTTCGGTACGGATATATCCGTCAGTCTTTGAAAGGGTTCATTGAAGCAAATGCAGAAAAATTGAGCTAGAAAACTTCTTATGTCACAGACTTTTTTTAATGTAATACTTTTAGTTAGAAAACAACGTAAGACTATTTAATTTAACCAGACTATAAATAAATACATTACCCTGATCAATTTTTGCTTCTGGCAACCCTGACCAATTGGTATCCATTTACGCAAGCCACTAATATATTGACACTAAACAGACTCCAGTTTTTGGGGATGATGACAAGGGAATACCGGGACCAGACGAGTCCCGTGGCAAGGAGGGAAGCACACTGGGACCATGATAGCTTGTCCACGGGCCGATTGATGTCACCCAGTCCACCTAAAACCAGGCTCTGGAAGGATAAAGGAAGGTGAACGGATAGATAGAGGAAGTAGGAAGAATCGATTTTATATTCATAGTACCTATTTCGTTTTTGGTAGCACTTACAGAGAATATCTTGTGTAAATCATCAGATTATCAATATATAGGCAGATTATCAACATCACATATAATTCTAACATATTATTCTATTTATATGTATATTGGACCATGACTCTAGCGACTAATTAAAATACATCTATTTGATTATTATCTCTCAAGTTAAAAATGAAACATGTAAATTATACTAGAACTTGGAAAACTATTTTATTATTGTTTATTTACAAATGTAACCATATCCATGCAGTTGTCAAATCAGAGATATTTTTAATTTTTGTATGTTTTTGGGCTACAGCTGAAAAATAAATTTTAATACCTGTTTTGTGAGGTTTTAATCATTAATGATTTTTCATAAAAATTTAATTGCTTTAAACATGGTACAATAAAAGTGTTAAATTTATTTAAAATACATTTAAGCAAAAATTACACATTACATTTCAATATTTAACCCTTTATTTGACAAAAATAAATAAAGTCATGAATTCAAGCGAATTAAAATCTTTTAAAACAGAATAAATTAAAAAAAGAAGTTGATGTTATGTTACAACACCAAATAAAGGGTTAAAAGTATACAATAATTACACATATATTATGTTTTTTGGCTTCCCTATATTTTTTATGGGTTTATGACACCATATGGTTATCAAGTAGACTGAAGGAGTAAAAAACTTTTTGGTTAACCCTTAAATTGGCAAAAATAAAAAAAGTTGTGAATAATCCTATTTGACTTCAAACCAGCATAGAAAAAAATCAATTAAAAAAAAACTGACTTGCAAAATACATCTGCTTATAGTAAAAATACTGATTGCAGATATATAGAAATTAAAAATAATAATTAAAAAAAACAAAAGTGAACATTATGGTATGTATCCTGTGGTGCACACTGCCAAGTTAAGGGTGCATCACTTCAGATCTGACCGTTGATTCATACCATGACTTCAGGGCACTAGAGCTCAAGTTTAACAGAGTTAGTAGGTAGTTAGTAGAAAAACATGATTATGGTACAAACAAGAAAACAAGCAATATTTTTACGCGCAAATCCTTCCTTTGATAAAACTTATCATGGCTAAAACTTGTTTGGTCTTATTTCTTCAATAACTATTGGCATGTATAGGATAAGGACAAAACACATTTGAAAAAATACCAAAGAAAATAATTGAAAAAATAGGTAAATATAACATGCACTTTTATTAGATAGATTATATTGCACATGCAAAATTACCCAGTAGGTATGCTATTACAATTTAAATAAACCTTATACAATAAACATGTACAGGTAAAATTAAAAATAATATGAAGACAAAGAAAAATGTGAAAGGAAAATTTATGTTTAATTAATCATCATTCAGTAAATCCCAATGAGCTCTCAATGACAAATAAGAGAAATGTTACATAATAGTAATAGGTATACTTAACGTAATGTACTCTTACGAAAACATGTCAATATGGATATCATACATCCCATAAATTTAATCTCGGTTTAATCTCAGTTGTGAATTTAAATAACTCAGTAATTCACTAGACAACACAGACTCATATAGATTAGCTTGCCATTCTGTGCCCCTATACAAGGTTACGAATAATAAATAGATCGACCTTCCAAACATCCGCATTCACTTACCCATTTTAAAAAAGGTGCCCAGAAAAAGATAGTCTTTGGTCCTAAAATTACAAAAAAATATATTAGACCATCTCCCCGAAGAACACTGTGTTAAATTTAAAAATAAATATTATGTATGTTTAAAAATCTTACCAGCTTCATGGTTCCATAATGGTAGAAGTCGTTTTGGTACTAGGGGATCACACGTCCTTATTATTGATTTGTAGATTAAAGACATTTTGCCACAAATTCACTTTGCAATTTAGAATTTATTAGGTTTGGGTGTGGGGGACGGGATCGGGAATTTACGTCGTATTACACTAGGAGGGAATTTACATAGTCACTCTAATCGGCCGTGGAGCAACCCAATCTACTACGTTGGCGACCTTGATGTGATAAGCATGACGTTTCGCTTCGGTGTCAGTCAGACAGCCTGACCTGTCAGGCCGATTCGTTCAGTTCCTCCTTAGTTTATTTAGGCTGGATGTTTATATTCAGATTATTAAATAATAATTACTTTTCGTTACTTATTAATAAACAAAAAGGTTGAAAAAAATTAGAAAACTGCTGTTTGTTACCAAGCTATAAAAATATCTCAACTTCTTCGGAGTTCGGAATTTCCCTGACAGAAATGCAGCAAGCTTTATAAGCTACTTATCTTTAACTTTAACTTGCTTTAGTCAGTTGCTTCCACTCTACTGTCTTCTATCTTATCTGTGAAAAACATGGCTGCGCGTGTTGTGTCATTACCTTAGAATTTACGTTTTTCTTTGTTTATTTTACTTTAATCAGTGACTTATGTTTATTTCTATGTTGAAATATCAGTCCACTGATGTCTTGTGTGTTTAAGTTTACCTTTTGAATATGGGTACGAGCACAATGGGTAGCGACCTACACTCTGATAAACAGGACAAGTTGTTGAAATTGCAAGCCAGAAAGAAGGAACTTGAGCAGCTCCTGGCCACCAAGAACGAAGAATTATACAAATTATGTGTTCAAGAAGTTCAGCTGACGGGGGTCATGCCACCCGAGGCGCCTTTGAGCCCGGAAGTTCCAAGGGAAAGATTAAATAGCGTACGCAGTGCCGACAGGTCAACTGATGGAAACGATGTCCAAGATGGTTCTGATAATAGTTCGAGGCGTCTCCGAACGGCTCCAGGTGAGCGTTTACATGACTCCGAGCAGAATCTTCGCAAAAATCTGACCCACAGACTGTCGACACCTTCGATCTCTGGTATGTCTACAAAAAGTGCTCATCCCAGGCACATAAGGCGGCCCGAGACCAGTTGTTCTAATTTCTTCCCGTCCCCGCCGCAGGAAAGGCATCCAGATACGTTTTCCATTCATACATCTCATACTTATCCAGCTTTAGCAGGACGACATGAGCCAGTAACTGAAAATATGCACAGTGATATAAATCAAGCTCCTGCCTACAGACATCACACTATGACCACTGAGTACATGAATAAGATTTACTATAATACTCCTGAGGCTCACAATGTTACTCGCATGAGGGAAACTCACTTCAGCTCAAGCCACCCTGATATTACCACACACTATAGTCACAGCACGGCTCCTCCGCCTGTGCAACATCACAACAGTGGAAGAAACAACGCTCTATTATATCAATATGCGTCACAACTGAAAGCTCAAAGTCAGCATTTAGGTGCCATGTCGCATCATCATCAAATGCAGATCCAATCAAAGCGGAGACCAGAAATTACTCGTAGGAATACTTTGCAACGGACCCAAACTTACCATTTAACATCTCACAGTGATTATAACCAACATTTAGAGAACATTACCGATGCATACAGGCCACCATTACCTATGTATCAACATAGATCTCAACCTGATATTCAAGAGCAACCAACAGACAGAATACATGTTCCCATGGAAAGAGTTGCTACTGTGCCCAATACTTTGCCATTACGTGAACGTAATATAGCCAGACCAGTGCATATGCCATTGCAAGTGTCTACTGATGATTATGTCCATGAAAGAAAGGCCTATCCAGATGCCATGAGTCCTGTCAGTCAGTTATCAGGATATTCCCAAGGTAATTTTGATTCCATAAGCATGAACAAATTTTCTCCACTGTCTCAAGATTCAAAAGTACGAGAGAAGCAATGGTATGAAACTTCATTAGATTCACCAACCAGAGCTGAAGCTCCTTTACTGAAGAAGAGTTCAAGTTTAAAGCGGACTTCCAGTATAGGCAACGCCCAGACTTATGAGATTATGATTTCATCAGGACGTCATTCAGCAATGCAAAGTCCCAGTCAGTCTCACAGTCCATCAATATTATCTCCTACGTCTTCAACTCTGGAATCTCCTAAAAATCTTACTGTCATTGAACAGGGCAAGTGTATACCATACAGAGAAGAGAGTAAGCCATTTGAAATGTCTGATTTCTATAAATACTCCACTAAGTTTAGACAAAATGGTCCACCAAAACCCCAACCCGCTCCAATGCTTGGAGGCTTTAATAAATTGCCAATGGAGTTACCGCAGTATGCTCAGGATCATTGGCAAGGACAGAGCAACTAAACAATAACCACTAGCTTATTTTTGTTATTTATTTATGAAATTAATTGGTGACACATAATGAAATCTTGTCATAATTTTTAAATCTTACACTAATCAAATAATCATGATAATTTTAATAATTTTATTCTGTAATGTAGTATGGGTAATGTGTTCACTCAAAGGGAGTTAGTTTTAGTTTATGTGTACTTATGATAAATCAAAAGGCAATGAGATGTTAATCCAGATCTCTATAAAAACTAGATGTCTGCTCTGAAGGCAAAAGTCCCTCCACTTCTAGGTAGCTAGGCAATTGAATAAAAATAGTTGTTTTTTCAATTAGTATAAATAAAATTGCCTATTGATTTGGGTATAAAGTGAAACAAATCCACATGAATTGTATGTCCGTGTATTATTTCATTAAATATTGACTGGTATATTGCTCTCTTTAGATAATTCTCAATAGATAAGGAGTAGCGTCTTTGAAAATGGATTGATATCATGTTTAGAAGAGACTGAAGTTCAAAATACATGCATTTTATCTATTGATATGGAAGCAGACAAATGTGATAGCAAAATAATAAATTGTTGATCAATGACAATAAATTGATTAGGTAATGGATTCATATCATATATTTAATATATTAATGCACAATGATGCAATTAAATGCATTTTTAAGTGCAATGCTGCAACCCACCGCTTATGCATATTTTGTATACATAAATTGCCTTAATATGTGATATATACTCAAATTTCATAATCATCTGTCTGTAAGATTGTGATCATGTCCAGTATATTAACCAGTATGTATTTATTCCAGTGTACTTGCTACTATTTTGCCATTATACCAAAGAAAGCGGCCAATAGTAGTGCAGAAGTTGAAGCATTCTATAATCTATTGGTAACCACATTAAATTTAAAATGCTTATTCTATTTCTATGCAGTTACCCGCCTTCTTTGGTTTGACGGCATTATTATAACATTTATATTATAACTTTATATCTGTTGCTGTCCCTGTCCCAGTCTTTACCAAGGTACTATCAACCTAGCATATGGGTGAATCAACTTTTAAGGTACTCCCCAATTTTCGACATGTCTCACTATGTCACCTTAATTTGGTAGAATGCAATTTTTTTTTTTGATGTGGTCAAAATATTGAATAAATCAGACAATTAAACTTACTTTCTAGCTGACAATTTTAAAAAATCTTCTATGATTTACACAAATATATCAGGTAACGCAGGAGATGACGTTGTCCCCGGGTTTTGTATGAAAAACGTGCATTTTCCACTGCGTTACCATGTTTTTACAAAATTATAGAATTGGTTTATAATTATGAATAGTGAAATCCGAAAATCTGATTATCTAATTTTAACATGTGTAAACCATTATCAATCTCACATATTCTAGTAAGTTTTTATTAGCGTGTAGAAAAGGAGGACTTTAAAAGTTGATTCACCCATATTGTAAAAACGCACATACGCGTTCAAGGCACTGCGTGGAAGTAAAAAAAACGCTTAAATGCGTTGAGAGCACTCATTAACCGTGACCGACTGCGAGCTCCGGCTGACCAATCTTTCTATTTCAAAATCTATTTAACAGTCAACATAGCTTCTATTTCTAGGATGTTTTGACCCTCCGGGCTAGCTGAAGACTAAACATAACCTAAACCTACTTTATATTTATGACACTAATACTGCCCTGCTAACAGAAAAAGCTGTATCTAAGATAAAACTCTGGTAGCAAATGCAATCTTATTACTAACAGTTATAGGATTTAAACTGCTTTGGCCAATGGAATTTAAGATACTGCTAATTGGCTTAGGATGGAAGAATATCGGTCAGCCCGACCCACGCAGTCGGCTTTAAATCAAAAGGGACAAGATGACTGCTGGCGGTTAATTTGTTCTTATCATTGACCTTTTACGGCTTTTACATAAAATGGCAACACTAATGAAGACTATAACCTGGGTTCCAATATTCAAAACGTCTCGTTAAAATGTGATGTTTCGTTACAATTTGACACATTTTGTATGTAGCAAATGTCAAATTTTAACGAGATGTCACATTTTAACGAGACGTTTTTAATATAGGAACCCAGGGTTTAGTCTACTTGATAATAACCTAGTGACCATGCCTTCGAAGCTAGCTGTCCCATTTTTTATCCTCAGTAAGAGCAAGTATTTCTGTGATGAGCATGAATTCAATTTTTTATCTCAGGCATTTTTGTTTCTTTATAGGCCCGAGCAAATCCAATAATTGACATCCAATATATCAATTACTGGCACCTAGTCATTGTAAAATGTCTATGAATAAACTCGAAATAAATTTCTTGGTGCCAAAATATTATTATAGGGCCACAATAATATTGTTTACCTTATTAAGTTATTTTTTATCTTGGCATGTAATAAATAAAAAAATACCACATGACAATTTCACACATATTAACCTCTCCCAAACTAAGCTCTAGGCTTGTACTATGGGTAATAGGCAACGATAAACTTTCTTATATAGAGAATATATATTTAAATACATAGAAAACATCCAAGACTCAGGATCAAATACTCTTGCTCATTACACAAATATCTGCCCTTACCGGGATTTGACCCCAGGACCGCTAGGATTTGAATCCAGGACCGTGGGGAAGACACAATAGGGTGTCGTTTATTTTTTCATTTCATTTTTTTATTAGAAAAAGTTATGATTGAAAAAGCGATACCCATTAACGCATATTGTCCCTTTTTTACATTTTAACGCTTAGAGTACACTGGAAGTAAGCCTATTTGATACTTGCCAAGCAATTAATATTTCACTACGTCGACCAATCAGCACATTTTAACATTAACCTATAGATTATCTTTGATACAACTATTGTATATTAATTCGATATTGTAGCAATGAAATTGCAACAGCTACAAAGTATGGAGAATATTAAATATTTTTGTAATGTTGTTTATTCTAAGTAATTTGTGCTCAAGGCACTTATGTGTAATAAATAAATTTTAAATACATGCCTTAATATATTTTTGAGTTTTTATCCGCCCCTGATCACGACAGTGGGGTTCATAAATATGACACATATGTCTGTCTGCGGTTCACTCCGTAGCTCCCAAATGGACAAATGGATTTCTATTCATTTTAGAGTTCCCTACCAAATACTTTTAAGGGGCTTGATACTTGATGTTGTCAATGTCCTTAGAGATGCCAAGTGATGTGTAACTTAGAGCAAACTCAACTTTATGGCTGTAGAATGTCAGATTGAGTTTGGACCTAAGGTGGGTCACAAATTTAAGCCTGACTGTACTAAAACTAAATCTGTCGATTGGAGGTGTTGTACCATGAACACTTCCCTTTTTAGGGTTCCGTACCTCAAAAAGAAAAAGCGGAACCCTTATAGGATCACTTTGTTGTCCGCCCGTCTGTCTTAAGACCCTTTATATCAGGAACGCGTGAAGGTGTCGATTTAAAAAAAAACCATATACTCAGGTCTTGAAGCTGTAAAAAATTCAAACTGTTAGTTAGCGTGAAAATAAAATATGATACAGCCGTTTATGCCACAAAAATCGTATATTTCAACATTTTCAACACTCAAGGGAATCAAAATTTACAGGGTACTCAAAGACCTAAAATTTGGCAAGAAGGAAGTTTAAGCACAAGTGAAGGATAAAATCCGAAAATCGATAATTTTAAACTTTTTTGCACTTGGTGAACTAATCGCGACCTACGTCGAGAGTTTTTCAACGGCAAAGTCAAGTCTATCCCTCAATATAAGTAAGTACTATAAGTTTGTACGACACCCCCGGTGCGCGAGTCCGACTCGCACATGACTGGTTTTTTCAGTTAGCCTGTCTCATCTAAACTAACAAAAGGATCGTGTAAACATCCCAGAATGTAGTTTAATAGTAGTTACTTATACACATTAGCACATTCGGCAATTCTAATCTTTCGTTTTTTTTTTAAACCGATGTACCTAGGGCTGGGATTCTACACGGTAATAACGATATCGTATTTGACGTGTTTCCGTATTGTCAACGTTTAACTCTTACGTTTAGGTACATAACGTGACATAAACGATTCTAAAACGCGTCAAACACGATATCGTTATATTATAACACTTATAACGCAGTTGAATAGAGGCCCAGTATTTCCTGCTCCTTAACCTTATCAACGCTATGTCAAATACAAAAGACGTCACTCACACCCTAATGACAGCTTAAAACCAAAGCTAATGTCAACCTTACCTCTTAGATACTCGGGTCTATTTTGCGTTGTCAACCATGACGGAAATATTCGTCGTTGGCGTTGAACCAGTGGTACGGATTAGAGAAGGGCCGAATACGGACTTTGCCGAATACGAACATTCGGTTCAGCTCTTACTGAACCGAATATTCGGTTGCGCCTGATCGCTAGAAACAGGTCTTGACAGGTCCGCTCTAATAAAACGTACTTAATTCAAACAACTCTCGTTTTTCTTACATACGCTACGGTTATTAGCAAAATATTATCTCTTTTTGGTAGTTGCTTAGGATGTCAAAAGTTATTTACATTGTTTATTCGGTACAATAAAAAACTTGCCGAATAGGTATGCCGAATACCCAATATTTAGCGGTGGTAGGACCCTGTGCAGGGTCCGTCTGGATCGCTACCACCATCTTATCCATTAACCACCCGCCAAGCAGCATTCGCATTGTTGTGTTCCGGGCCCGGATAGGGATAAGACAACAGGTGAAATTACTAGCATAGAGGCATTCCACCTTAGGCCTCAGGGTTGGCAACGCATTTGAGGTCTTAGGATTATATGAAAATTCAAATGTCTATGGGTCTCAGATTCCACTTACCATCAGGTGCCCTGTGTGCTCGATTGCCTTCTACTTAACATTAAAAAAAATGAAGTTGAAAAAGGTTACACGTGTTCGTCTGGCGCATGATGGCTATTACTCATCATGTCATCATTAGTCATCACTTGCAACTGGCTGTATATTTGTCACTACTATTTCGCGCATCGAGGGTTTCATACCGCCGCACTGTAGGTATTGTTATACACGCACTTCACTTCATCGAATATATCATTTCATCGAACGCCGTCTTAAACATTACTTACGTATGCTGGGTTAGGTTGGATGTTTAAGATACCCTGAAAACATCATGGTTTCAGCAGAAAATAGCGTTCGATGAAATGAAATGATACCATCGATGAAATGTAGACACCCATTGTTATATCATATTCCAATTTGAATTCGATATGGATCACCGCGAGCCGAACTCACGCTTGACCATTTACGATTACGCTAGACGACGAGGCAGACCCAAGCGGAGATGGCGGGATGACTTGGACGCTTTTCAGAAGGATTGGCCGAAAATTGCCACAGAGAGAGGTGTGGAAATCAAGGGAGGAGGCCTTTGCCCAGCTATGTTAGGCTAATAATAATAATAATAATGGCGTAGGGAATTGACGACCTCATCGCCCACTGGTACTTCCAGTGCAGTCAGTCACCTCAGGGCAGCTAGTGGCGAGCTGTTGGTGAGTAGCGACACCACGGACCTGAGTGCTCCCGAGGGAAGGTTCTGTTCCTCACCTCACGCTTGTCTTCACCGGCCGGCTGGAGTGTATGGTAACGAGGAACACACCCTCACCTCTGGCTTGCCTTGATTGGCCGGTCAGAGGTCGGAGTCGCTAGAGCTTTATGCTCGAAGGGTGGATGTGTTGCATAAGTGGCAAGTGGGCACCTTATGGTCGTTTAAAGTCCAGAAGCACCTCTCCACCCTTAGCCCCGCTGGAACTGTTGCCTCTCTGCTGCTATGTATTTGCGGCTATTTTGGGAGGCTCATTCCATTGAGTTGGCGAGTCACCGTCTGCCATTTCAACCAAAGTAATTAGCATTGGCCAGGCAGACGCCATAGTTTCATCAATAGCCTAGTTCACCAATCCATATCATTTCATTAATATAAACTGTTTTTAATGTTCCCATCCTTTTTAAATAGTCTTACACTAACCGGGGGTTGTCCGCGGGAGCATACTTCTATAGTGTGAACTCGGGGACAATCGCCGGGTGGTGTCCCACCACTTTACTAAATTAAAGTTGTCTAAAGGGCCTCTGCGTGTTGGCTTCGGCTCCATGTACGCCTTCCAAAGGTCCGGGACTTCCATAGTCCAGTGTTTGGTAAAGACACTAATAAGACATAATAATAAGTAATATTTTTTCTTTAGGGTTTGTACTTAATACAGGTACTTACCTAATCATATCAAATTTGACGCTTGTATGTTTTACCGTTTTTACGATACTAACAACAAAAATAAAATTCTGTTGAAAAAACGTTTCCAATTTATTATTTCACTTTTCCGTAAAAGCACCTATAAAGGATAATGCTCCGGTGATGAACAGTTTTTTTAATGAAAACTTGGCAATACCGACCTTTTATTGTAATAGTGGTAATCCTGAATAATACAATATAATCTAATTGTAACGCTAAGACATATCAATCGCGGATTCTTATATTTATTTATAGGATTCTTAATCAGAATCAGAATCAGAATAATCTTTATTCAAGTAGGTTTACAAATAATAAACTCTTTTGAAACGTCATAGTAGCGACTTAGCCTAAATTGCAGGTTCAAATCGCGACCGATCAGAGAAGAACCTGTAAGAAACTCTGTCGGATGTCTTTTTTTTTCGACGTTCGCAACCTTTTGTCGTAAGGACTAAACATTTTATTACAAGCAATTCAGTCCCAAGCATTGTTATCATTTATATAGTCTTTAATACTATAATATGCTTTAGAAATTAGTTTACGCTTAACGCAACTCTTAAATTTATTTACTGATAGTTCAGTAACATTACTTGGGAGCTTATTATAGAACCTAATACAATTACCCATAAAAGAGTTTTTTATTTTATGGAGCCGCGTGAAGGGCACTGCGAGCTTATATTTATTTCTGGTATTAACATTAGGTATGTATGTCACAGTTCTTTCTAAATTTAGCGATGTTTTTATGAACATACATAATGTTTTCATAAATGTATTGACTGTGCATGGTCAATATATTAATAACTGGAGCACTTTCCATAAAAGGAGCTTTTACCTTGCTTTCGTATTTATATTATTAAATACATAATAATTGCTAATAGCTAGGAGCTAAAGAAACAGTTTTGATAATTTCAAAATATAAATTTAATTACACAGAAACTGAACTAAACAAATTATCTACACACTAAACGAATCCAAACGAAACAGTGGTCGATTTACAAAAGAAATAGAAAACTTGGGAAACATGCAAAATAATTAGGCTTTGGAAGACTCACTGTTATTCTCTAAACAACCTTCGTCACTTATTTCGAGCAACAATCAATCGTTAAAACGATATTACTTTTGACGTGTTATATTAGAATTATTTATAACTCGGCCGCTATTATTGTCAAGTAGGTACATAAGAGTTAACAAAACCTTGATTATACGGATAGACGTCAAAGACAATATCGTTATTACCGTGTAGAATCTCGGTTAGCACAAGTTGTATTTTCTCGCTTGTCGCTCAGTGCGTCTCTATCGTTACAGACTAGATAGAAAGGGAGATCTGAGCGAGAAACAAGTCGCGGACAACTTGTGTCCTGGGGTTTCTATCCTACTTGGGATATTTGCTTTTGTCAATGTTAGATCACTCTTATTAACTTGATAGTAACTTTGCGGCCGCTTAAAAACAATACGTGTACAGACAAAGTAGAATAAATAAAGCCCCTGCGCGCTCGTAGGCATCATGCGACAAAAGTTATCCACGACCTTGGCAAAGCTATACGTCGAAATAAGTAACAAACGACAGAGGACTCGGGACACGTATAGTTAAATACGCCCGATGGGTTAACTTTAGGCTCGCTGAGGAAGTATTTAGCAGAATAACACCCTTGAAAATAAATGAGACGACTAGGAAAGCGAGTAGTGTTACTTAGTACCTATTTAGCTCAACCACCTAATGATGAAATTATGAATATTGCCATAAATGATCGACAGACGCCATGTTTTTTTAATTTTGGCGTTTGCCATTAGGCTCTGGTGATGGAGCATTTGGATATATTTTTTTCTTTAGAAACGGCCTGGATTAAATCCCCCGTTAAGGTAGTAGTCATCTCCACCTGTAAAAAGTAAAAACAACACTTGTTCTTATAAAAAACAACAAACATTTGCTATCGTGTCTCGCTCAAATCACAGGAAGTCGCTGAAAGTAAATACTACTAAATGGCTTTTTTCTAAAAGATTTGCGTGCGCGTTTTCATAAACTTTACCACTTTTAGACCTGTCATACAAATAGAATCGAAACTTGGAAATTCTTGGTCGACTATAGGTACTTATAACAAAAGGTTTTAGTACAGCCTAAGTCCCCAGGTTCTTGCTTGAGGATACAATAGATACATATTATACATAATACATACCTCCATAATGTCACGCCTTCATTCCCAGAGTGGGGTAGGCAGAGCCGAACTCCGAAAGATGTACCGTTTAAAACTTATGTCACCTCATTGAGAGGTCCTGCAGAGGTAGGTACAAGATCTATGTAGGTATCAGTTAGTTTAGTGATCTGATCATGTTCACCAACCATTGTACATTCTACTTATTAGCATAGCATGCATTTAGCATTTTATATTAAATCTTACCAATAAGTATCGTTCCTTTTTGACGCCAACGACTCACATTTATCAGCACCATAGGTTCAATGCCAACGACTGATGTAGCAGTCATGCATGGTTGACAGTAACAACTCAACTTCTGTATAATAAGTACAACTTTTGTAAGTGGTGGTAGGACCCTGTGCAGGGTCCGTCCGGATCGCTACCACCATCTTATCCATTAACCATCCGCCAAGCAACAGTGTTCGCATTGTTGTTTTCCGGTGTGGGGATAAGACAACCGGTGAAATTACTCAGTCAGGGTTGGCAGCGCATTTGAGGTCTTAGGATTATAATCTTAAAAATTCAAATGTCTATGGGTCTCAGATTTCACTTACCCATCAGGTGGCCTGAGTGCTCGTGTGCCTTCTCCTTAACATAAATATATATATATATATATATAGTGGTGGTATTATACAAACGTTGTTACTGTCAACCATGACTGCTATATCAGTCGTTGGCATTGAACCTAAGGTGCTGATAAATGTGAGTCGTTGGCGTCGAAAAGGAACGATACTTATTGGTAAGATTTAATATATATATATAGAATAGGACAACTCGTCATTTAATAAGCATTCAATTTAATTGACATCTCTGAGTGCGGCCGATAGAGGTTAAAAGCCTTAAAAGGTAAAGGGGCTGTGACTTAACGACAGACAGATACGCCATTTGTCTACGAAATTCTACTAATATTATTAATACCTGAGCCGCCAAGCTGTCCGTTGATGCAGCCTTCGTCCCACATGTTGACACATCGCTTGCCCGGGGTGAAGCCGCCGTTCAAATAGTAGTCGTCACTACCTGAAAATAGAGTTCGAAATTGACAAGAGGCCACACAAGAATGAAAAAGGATGGAGGTCAAATTTAAATGCTTTCTGCTTACTTTTAAAAAAAACCACAACATTTATTAAAAAAATGGTTAACCAGAATTAAGATTTTATAAACACTCAACTATTAGATCAAAAATCATCGTAAAAGATCGTAGAGTTTCGAAGATTGAACCAAAACCATTATACTACCAATTATACGATGTGGATTTCGTTTCTTATCGTATTTCCAAGTTTATCAGTCTCAAGGAAACATGATCACGTTTAATATATCCAAAGAACAGACACATAGGCGTTATGTTTATTGAGATACAGATTGAGTATCACTCCCGACTTTATCATATGTGGCCTCTTGGATACATGTATTGGAGTACACTCACCGGACCCTCCGAGTTGTCCATTGACGCAGCCCTCATCCCACATGTTGACGCACCTCTTGCCTGGGTTAAAGCTGCCTCCTAAGTAATAGTCGTCGTTACCTATGGACAACAGCAAATACTTATGTCTGCGGTCCTACGATGAGGAATGCCAAATTTCAAACGATAAGACTTTGCCCGAACTATTGAATACAACAAAATATGTCAGTTTAATATAGTCATAACATAACAGACGGACAGAGGCTCTATTCTAGTTGGTAAAACAATATCGCTTTTGACATCTTATTGTAATTAGTATGGAATAAAGGTCGCAAAATAAACTTAATATTGCCGTTGGTAATTATTACAACAGCAAATTGAGTTACGGCTTTTATCTTATTCGTAATAATATTTATAGAAAATTGGGTGCGCGAGTTCGACTTGCGCACTTGGTGATTCTCTTAACTAGCTCTGTACAACTCGACGGACGAATTATTAACGGCCACAGTTGTCCTGTCAGTGTAAACAACATTTTAGGGCGTACATTCAATTAGCTAGCTTATAACTCGCTCGCATAGCTTTACTCGCTCGATCGGTACGACCGACCGTTGTATAGAAGTCACATAATTGCTGCTACGTCCACACAATAATCAATAGGTAGGGATGCCTTTATGTACTCCCACGCAAAGAACGTGAGTGTCCAATTGAATTAATAGCTGTTGACTTTAAAATCACAAATAAAAAAAGGGTTTTAACGGTATAAATTAAAGAACTTATAAATACTCCACTATAAATGTGTGTCATGTTCAGCATTTTATCCATAATTTAATCATTTGAAATATTCGATGAAGAAAGGATGGCTATAGACTGGACGGCAAATAACAAGTTAATAAATAAACTCAATCAACTCATGGACAGAAATCCCGATTTTGATGAGCTTCGAGAAATGTGTGAGCAAATGAATAAGGCAAGTGACTCTTCTATTTACAAATATGCAACGTTAACTTCGGTATACTGTAATTCTATGGAACTTGCTAACTATGTAAACAAACAATATATTGAAATTGACATCTAATGTCAATTTTAGTATGGCGGCTTGTTTACATAGTTAGCAAGTTCCATAGAATGACACTTTAGATGTAGAAAGGTCATTTTCGATGTACAAATGGATACTTACAGTATCCAGAAACAGACTTACCATGTCGAATTTGGAAAGAATTGTACTTATTTATTATAATTCTAAGCAAAGTCAAAGTATGTATGTATGTAGGTATGTATGTAAACACTTTATTGTACAAAATAAAACAGAAAAAAAAATACAATTAAGATACCAGAAAATAATGTACAAAGGCGAACTTATCCCTTTAAGGGATCTCTTCCAGCTAACCCTTGAGGGATTGAGAAAAGTGAAAGGTTGTGCAAAGTCTATAGATAACAAAGATTGTGCGTAAACTTTTTAACCTCTCGGTTAGGTTACTAAAATAAGTTTATTTGCAACCAACCAGGTTAAATATAATTTAGTGTTTAAAACGCGTAGTGTTTAAGAGTTTATAATGTTAAACCATTTCCGCAGAACTCTTGTTAAATATTTAATTTATTAATACATCGATGTACATGTTTTATATTATAATGTAATTGTTTTATTATTCTCCTGTATTACAGAACCCTTGAATCTACAATACTATAGAACTTACCAGTTGTGTAAAATAATTCACGCTGCGGCTACACTACATACAATGTTCTTGTAAGATCCATATACCAACTTATTTCCTTACAAAAATAGCCAAAAATACCCATTAACTAATTATGTTACTAAATTTGTACCTTCTTATGTAATTTTGTGCGATCCCGGAGTCCCGGAGCATATTTATTAAACTGATAAAAATTAAAAAGCCGCCTCCATATTAGCCCAACATTTTCCGGGATTTTGCCAAGTTTAGGTAAATATCGATCCGAATATCCGATCCCTGGTCATGTGAAAAATAACACTATCTTTCACATTTTTTTCCTAATGGTGTTTTCATGTTTAATGGTCTCAAGAAAATATGATCAAGTTAAGTTTAATATATCCTTATAAAATAACACCTCAGCATTTTTAAGAGTGGGGGATTATGGACTCACCTGACCCGCCAAGTTGCCCGTTGATGCAACCTTCGTCCCACATGTTCACGCAACGCTTTAGTCCGAGTCCATCTAAGGAAAAAACACAGAAAAACGTAGACAAAATGACAGACAGACTCTATTCTCGTATTATTTAATTGTATGTTATTAAAGTTAAACAATGCCAAGTACAGAAAAAACAGACGAGCTAAAAACCGATATAGCTCCAAGGTAAAAAGAACAAGAAAATAAACATCATCTATAGTTCGAGTCCGGAAGAAGGACATAGGGTACTTTTTATCCCGAAAAATTGAACGTCTCCTGTGGGAATAGTGATAAACGACTTCTACGCGGACAACACACAGTTAATCTTTTATAATTGCAATTAGCTCTTGTCTACGTCCGTCGGTTGTTGGAACATCGTTACACTTGGTGTGCTATTAATATACATACAGGGTGTAGTTATTTTTTAAATTAATAATGGCAGATATTTATCCAGGTATTTAAAATTGAACATAAAATATATTTTTCTCAATAAAAATAACGAAAGAACTACAAAATTACTTAAAACCATTCTAATCTAACAGACCGCTACCAATGGGCATCGTTCGCAAAATGCTGGCAGCATTGCCACGTTGCATGGCAATGCTCAATCTTTGTGCCAAGTAAAGGCCAGCAGTTTGGTCACGAGTTGCGTCGACCAGGGGCTTAGAAAGGTCTTTAAAAATACGGTGTGCTCCTGGCCCCCACGCTCCTAAGGTTTCTACCCCAAAAGGCTCAAATAAGTAACTTCGATCAAGTTAACTGTAATTGCGCCTTTTGAGGGTCTCCGCAGACTCCGCCGCGAAACCAGCTCCAATACTTGTTCCGGGAAGATGTGACGGCGCAGGGGTGTCTACGCAAGTGGCATCCCAAACCAACGGCCGGTCCAACTTCCACGGAACCAGAGTCATCCCATCAGGTATTTTACCATCGTCGCATGAGACCATATGGTTCTAAAATAGCCGCAGATTTGGCCCTGGTAAAAGCCCGACGGATGATATCATCAAGGCTGGAGTGACGGGAAAATCTACCACCACTTCGCGTACAGCTTAAACCGTGGTGACCAAGCCGATCAACGCTAGCACCACACTGGCAGCGGTGAGGAGCACAAAGTGAAGTCAAAATTCTAAAAGTTGTAAAATCCAATAAGGTTCCTGTGTTCGGCGATGGAGCGCCTGTAGCCACAAACCCTATTCCCACACTCCGACCGCTAGAAGACGGGCTCGATCTGCGGAACTGTTGCACGTTTGCATAAGTTTATTCCGTACTTGCTCGCAGAGCGGCCCGTCTCATAATTGATTATGTATACACTATTTACATAAATCAACCACGTTGATACGTGCCTAGTGAAATAAATTGCATGAAACCAAGGTGGCAGTTAATATAATTACGACTTCAAAATAGTGGATCAAGTACTACTGACCCGTAGTGCACAAAAAAACAGGTTTTCTTCCAGTATCAGGGATTTTTTGTAATTTTTAGTTATAAGTATCTGTAACTTACATTTATGGTGATTTTTCAGGCCCAATTGATTCCCCAATATATTTCTACCGTAAGCTAAGCAAACAATGCTGCAGAGCACTAAAATGATTCTCATTTTGTTTTTTGTCAGAGAAAAGTCGCAGAATTGCTAATTTATTGACTGTTGAATGTTCAATGGTCATCTGGTTTATTTCCACGCTTTTTATATTCAGCTTAAGTGGCCTATATTTCAATTAATTCTTATCTATGGGATACTTGAAGTTTTAATATAATTTTGTGGATGCGCGCACTATCTTCATTGAGTAGTCGAATAGAATTAATAAATTTATACATGATGCTTCCAATTTTGATTTGATGTTTAACTCTTTATAAGTATTTTAATAAAAGTGGCTCGCAAATTTCGCATTTGAAGTTTTACATATATTATGTAGAAAATTATTATTTATTGTATCATAATAACGAATATCTAATAAGTAAATAAAGGGCAAGGGCATAAGGGATAACTAAGGCACGCGCTAAAATGTGTTTTGTACGCTCCGACTGGACTTCTTAAACTTGCCAGATAAAACACCTTTAAGATCGACGCAGCGCTGTGTTGAGAGATTCACCCCCCTGATTAACTACGTATGATATTCTTGTTATATAATGCTAGGTGAAGTAAACTAACTTACTTCTCAGCAGTGGTCTTCTGGGAAGCGCTGGTAGAAATTTCACGTGTAAAAGTGCCCGTGCTGACTTACTGAATAATCTCACACACACAACACAAATTGACCTTAGTCCCAAACTAAGCTCTAGGCTTGTACTATGGGTACTAAACAACGATGAACATACTTAAATAGAGAAAAACATACTTAAATATATATAGATAACATCCAGGAAAAAATATTCGCGCTCATCTCACAAATATCTGTCCTTACCGGGATTTGAACCCAGGACCGCTGGCTTCGGAGGCAGGGTCACTCCCAACTAGGCCAACGTGTCTTCAATCTTTTTTACATACAACAGACAGGCATACGCCCTTTTACATTTAAAATAGTTGATAGGGATTGTTTAAGTAGTTTTATCGATTAGATAATCGATAAAACTACTTATTTAATAGCGATCTTAAGATCAAGGTGACCTCTCTACATGTAATAACTAACTATAACATAGTTATGCTTATATACAGCCGGATTTAAATAACACGAGCAGTAGCCAACGAGGTCTCATAGACAAATGGTGTGAAGTGTTTTGTTATGGATGAGATCACTCAAGCGCTAAGTGTACTTATAAAGTGGGAGAGAAGCTTGTTGATGTATTAAAATAATAAACGATACAGAAACTGTAGAAAAAGGATAGCTTAAGTTTATTCTATAGTTAAAGATAAACATACTTTTATGGAGTAACCTGACTGAAGATCGGATTTAAAACGTAAGTACTTATCTGTGCTACCTAATAAACAGTGATCGGATTAGGTAGTGCCATTTCACGGGACTTCGGTGCGTAAGCTTAGTATGGATATAGTTTTTCACCCCGGGATTTCATATGAAAAGTTTTAAGATGGTGTTTGGTTCAGAATTGTTATAATTTGCTAGCATATACTATGGCATTAACAAAACATGAGGACACTAGTTTTGACATTCATGCACCCAAAAAAATCAAACCGTACGTCTTATCTTTTCGTATTCACATGATTGTACTATTGTTACTTGTAACTGTTAAACTAAAGTAAATGTATTTACAATGACAATATCTTTTATTGTTCCGTTTACTTATTTTATTTTATTTATTTATTCATTCATTAAAGAAACAAACAGTCACACTTAGTTGCAAGTAATACATAAAAGTTCTTTTAAATAGTAGACTTACAGTTTTCTAACAATAATACTAGTATTACACCCCGAAAAAAAAAAGAAAATATTACAGAATTGTTTTTGTGCATAACAACTTAAACTTAAATATTAATAACGCCATTTTTATTTTATCTTGATACGTCTGTGTATGTACGCCCATAAACACAAATGAAAAAATAATATTATATATATGATTCCGCAGTACTTTGCAAGGATAGTTTTTTGAGTTTACTTAACTTACTGCTAAAAATATCTAAATGTACAAACTTATCATTATACAGCCTGCATGCCCTCTTATATTACCTACTTCAATTAAAGATACGTCAAGTAAAAATTCTGTGTGTCGGAATCCCAAGCCTTATCCATGTTCTGTACAATGTTTAAGGTCATTCACCCGAAATGGCACTACCTAATCCGATCACTGCTAGTCTAAGTCGAAAGTTTTCTAATTAGATATATCTATCTAGTTACTTCAATATGCATATTATCAGGCTGGGACCGTTAGGAACTTTAAAAGTTCAGAAAGGGCCAAAATACCTAAATGTATTTTTAATTTAAATTTGAACCAGTACAATTTAATATACATATGCCTAGGTAGGTATTTTATAAAAAATCATTTTTTTTACAGTTCCTGATAGAAAAAACCGGGAAAGAGCGTGTCGGACCATGCTCAGTGTAGGGTTCCGAAACCGTTAAGTACTTACTACAAACATAAAATCAACAAGTAATAACTAATTTTCTATTGAAAGTCATTTGGTGCCGTCTTAGATTATTTTAGTAGGTATAAACACATTAATCACATTTTGTTTTTAGTATTTGATGTTATAGGAGCAACAGAAATACATAATTTGTGAAAATTTCAACTGTCTAGCAATCGCGGTTCTTGAGATACAGCCTGGTGACGGACAAACGGACGAACAGACAACGAAGTCTTAGTAATAGGGTCCCGTTTTTACCCTTTGGGTATGGAACCCTACAAAACATTGCCTATGTGGGGGCACACTTGATAGGGGGCAACTTAAAAACCGCTAATCAAAAAAACATTTGAGATTCGTTCTACTACTTCAAGCCAGTTCAACAGAAATTTCTCAATTTTCGTTGTTTTTTTTGGCTTGTTATTAGCACTTTTGCCCTAATCGTTTTTCGCTTTCTGAAGCTATCTCGTAATTTACCAATATTAAACACGATAAAAGCGGACAAATGAATCCTTCACGCCGTTGGAACGGAACCGAGCAGAAATATCGGAACAAATCGCACTTTTAGAATTATAGTGACTTAGTTCAAACATTTTCAGCTTTCGATTTCGAGTCATAAATTTAGTACTATAGAGACCTAAGTCGAAATTCAAAATATGAGAATTAGGTCCCTATAATTTTAAAGATGCGAAATATGCCGAAGGTATTTACCTAGCCTTTTGTTGTTTTTATCACGTTATGTTACGACCTGATTGGAATAATGAATAAGTGTAGGTACCAGGATGGAACATAAACACCACACCGAGAGAAAATATTTTAAACTAGCGGCCTGCCAGCGGCTTTGCCCCTCTGCAAATTTCTGACTTTCCCGGTGGATTTTTCAATTATTTTCGCACCTTTTAAACCTTTCCTGGACTATGACGAACATTTTAAAACCATTATCAGTCAAATCGGCCCAGCCGTTCTCGAGTTTTAGCGAGACAAACGAACAGCAATTGATTTATATATATATATAGATGGATTATTAAGGAAAAATGCCTTAATTGGGATGGCAAAGAATAAGTGATAAAAAACATCCTGTATTTTCAAGGTAAAGTGCAAAAAAAAAGTAGAATGTTTCACGAAGCTGACTTCCTCTAAATGGCATGACTGCTAACCCTATCACATTTTAGGCTTACCGTGACCTACGGACAGACAGATAAGACGAGAAATCATAAGAGTAAAGTTTTGTCCACCTCTTCTTCTGGAAATGGGAACTTTGAACTCTGAACATATGCATATCATCGTCACTACTTTGAAAAAACCTTGTATCTCGTATTTCAAGATGTACGGTTTTAAACCTTAATTTAAAAGTTTACGAGTTTTTTCAAAGTAGTGACGATATTTATATAAGTACCTATGTAAACTCCTTATTGCATATATAAACAAATACAGGGCATGTTTGCATCAATATAGATAACGTACATAGGCGAACTTATCACGTATAAATTATATATAAATTAAATAAATATCAGGGGACAATCTCACACAAATTGACCTAGTCCCAAACTAAGCTCTAGGCTTGAACTATGGGTAATTGGGTACTAGACAACGATAAACTTACTTATATAGAGAAATACATACTTAAATACATAGAAAAACTCCAAAACTCAGGAACAAATATTCGCGCTTATCACACAAGTATCTGTCCTTACCGGGATTTGAACCCAGGACCGCTGGCTTCGGAGGCAGGGTCACTCCCAACTAGGCCACCGTGTCGTCATGATATTTCTTCCAGTTAACCTTGGAGTAGAATAAACAAGAATAACGCAAGAGGATAGACAAAGTAACATAACAGATGCTTTATTAAAATACATACGGAAGATCCGAAATATGGATTCTAGTACATATCGATGGTCTATAGAAGAAAAATGTGCTAAGTGCTTGGATGGCCTAGAAGGAAAGTGTACTAAGTGCATATTATTTTCTTTCCACTTAGAACATTATGTCTTCCAAACCATCGACATACTTTGGAAAAAACCGCGTATCTCATTTCGTGGCGTATGATTTTAAACTCAAACATGAAGAGAAATAAGTTTGAAATCGTAGATACATCACAAAATATGAGCTACGAGGTTTTTTTCAAAGTAGTGACGATATATACGTTACCATTAATTAAAACCTACAACAGAGCTGCGCAAACCGGCGGACGAGACGGCAGAGTATATAAAATTTACCAATGTATATTTTTTGCTATTACAATTGAAATAAGGTATAAATTTCAATGCTCTGAAACCGACCTCGGAGCATCGCAGCGGATACTCCGAGCATTCTTCAGAGCATTGAAATTTACACCCTATTTCAATTGGAATAGCAAGAAATGTACATTGATAAATTTAATATACTCTGCCATCCCGTCCGCCGGTTTGTGCAGGCCCTTAGCCATAACTCATTTAACCTTTCCTTGAATTAACCGGTAGATCTAGATTGGCTCAAGCACGGTGGAAGCCCATTCCACAATATACCCCCTTACCGGCACAGCAATTAACAGCTTCACTGGATACTTCCCGCTACAGTCAGATGAACTAGTTAAAGTGTTAATCAAGGCTGCTTGAACACGCTGTGTACAACGAATTGGATTAACGTCGTATTAGTTTTGGGTGAACCGTTTTCTCGTGATACTAGGTATTAACTTTATTTTAGCAAGGGCTTTTTTAAGATTTATCTTTGATATCATTTACCAGTGCTTGTAGTAAAGATGAGAAGTATATGACCTAATATCTAGGAACACGGTAGGTTCGTCATTTCCAAACTCTTCTAAAGGGACTCATAATAATGATAAACATGTTTTTTTATGTTAACTAGAAGGCACCCGAGCACTCACTCTACCTGATGGTAAGTGGAATCTGAGACCCATAGACATTTGAATTCTCAAGACTATATAATATAATCCTAAGTCCTCAAATGCGTTGCCAACCCTGAGGACTAAGATGGAATGCCTCTATGCTAGTAATTTCACCCGTTGTCTTATCCCCATTCCGGAATACAACAATGCGAGCACTGTTGCTTGGCGGGTGGTTAATGGATAAGATGGTGGTATGTATGTATGTAAACGCTTTATTGTACATAACAAAGACACTCAAATACAATATTTACAGGATATAAATAAATAAATAAATAAATATCACGGGACAATGTCACACAAATTGACCTAGTCCCAACCAACTATGGGTACTAGCCAACGATAAACATACTTATATAGAGAAATAAATACTTAAATACATAGGAAACATCCAAGACTCAGGAACAAATATTCGCGCTAATCACACAAATATCTGCCCTTACCGGGATATGAACCCAGGACCGCTGGCTTCAGAGGCTGGGTCACTCTCAACTAGGCCACCGTGTTGTCAATATGAATGTACAAAGGCGAATTTATCCCTTTAAGGGATCTTTTCCAGCTAACCTTTGGGTGATTGAGGAAAATAAGAAAAGTGAAAAGTGTCAACGAGTAGACATAAGTTTTGTAGGTCTGTGGTTTTGTACTTATGTCTACTCGTTGACACTTTTCGCAATTTGCAAAGTTTACAGAAACAGCGTAAACTAAATTTTAGACCTATACCTATACCTAATAATGAATAAATACTAACAGAGACATATAAATGAATTAATATTAAATGACATACACCTACTACATTAATATACATATGTATATAATATCTATATAAGGACAGTTTACAACTATAAGGAGTCAAGCCAGTACGTCTTCAATCGTCCTTGTAAAGATGCGTTCGATTGTGATTTCCTAAAATCAACGATTTTCTAAAGTTTGTGGGTTTAGAGTTTATCATTTTATCAACAAAACAGATTTAGATGAAAACTGGCTGACCGATAAAACATATCCTGGATTGAAACATAGAATACTTAAGTTCGGAAAGAATATATTTTCCAAAAGAAAAACGACGAACGACGTCTACACCGTTGTAGTCGCTCGCAAACGCATATTTCTTATTGTTGTTTTGGTATTTCAGCAACCATGAAGCTGGTACCATTATTGCTCCTCCCCATGTGGTGCGACGCGTTCAAGGTCCTAGTGGTGTTCCCTCTGGTGGGGAAGAGCCACAGCATCCTCGGGGAGGGGTACGTGAGCAGACTGCTCGACGCGGGACACGAGGTAACAACCTTTTCTTATTTTATCTTACAGAACAGATGGTCCTGGGCCCTTTCGGATACACTTCGACCCCTTTAAGATCTTTTGTACAATTGGGATTGTTCATTTTATTTCTTAAGAGCTATTTCGAAAAACATTTAGAGATATGAGGTTTAGAAAAAAAATTAGACATTTACTTCGAAAAAATAATCAATGATTCAAGATATTTTCATAAATATACAAATTACCTTTGTTTACTTCAATGGCTGAATCTGTTAAAGTCTTGGACTTTAGTTATGAAAAAAAAAGTTCATCTGTCACTGTAACAGAGCATGCACGGTGACAATGACAGATGACAACTAAACTAACCATCGTCTGACATTTTTTCTTTTTTTTTGTCTTTCTTGTGTCTCTGATTTATACACCGTGTTTTTTTTGATTTACGATAACTTTAAGGGCACGTTCTTCAAGTCAAATCAAGCTAATTTCCCGAAGACAGACATATGATAACTCGTACGGTTATAAAGATATTCAATTATTAAAATTAATCAGTTAATGACGTTAAACTAATGTAAAAGGCTCTTAATTGATACCTAACAATTTTCTTTTAATTACCTATTATGAGTAAAGAGTTTTCAATTGTTAGGTCGTGCACCTGTCAAGTGTTATCTTTACTTGTGTGTGTGTATGTCACGCTGACTTGACGTATTTGACACTAACTATGAGTTAACTCTAAAGACCCTTTTAGAATGATTGAAGACACAACATTTAATTACTTTGTTAAAAAAAAAAAATTTTTTTTTTTTTGCAATATTTTAAAATCTAATGTACCACGTAGTTTCTATACGTGTACCTAACAATATGCCGAAGTTATCGTAAATCAAAAAAAACACGGTGTAGATTCAGCCGCGCCATGTAATTTACGAGAAGTCCTATCTCAAATATTCGATAAATTATAAAAAATGAATTGCTGAAATATTCAATTAAGTTTCTTAATATACTTTATATTTTCGATAAAAAAAAATGGGGGTTAGCAAAAACAAACAATCCCAATTACCCTATTACACACTCCACTGTTTGAATGTGACCGCGGGGGTAAGAAGTCGGTACCTTATTTACGATCACGAGCCGACCCCTAAGCCCTAGGCTACCGACGCTCTAAAGAGGAGGTAACAACCACTGGGAACGCGTAACTTAACCTGTCATGTGTGCAAAGATTAAGTTGATACGTGTTTTAATCTCAGTCATTTTGAAGCAACTCCAGTAAAGTTGTGGTACCTAAAGCTTGGCAAAAAGAGCTGCAGAGAACAAGAGAGAAGAGAAGAAAGAAGAGGTTCTTCGAATGTTTACCCGGCTGAGCCAGAAGGAGGGTCACTCCGATGATTTATGTCCTGACTTGCCACTTGGTTTTGCGGATAGTATAGATTAAACGCGTACATATAGATATAAATAAATGCCGGAGACTGACGAAGACTAAGACAGTCAGGGCTGCGCCGTAGCAGCGTGCTTTCAAGCCAAAAGAAAAAGTTTGGACAACCCTACAAGTCCTAAGCCTATTAATGTCACTATAACGCAAAGAACCGGAGTTTAAATTATTTCGTGTATTTACTTCGGTTACCAGGTTCCATAAATAACTGCAACGGCTAGCGTAAATTGATTTATCAACGCTTGTAACGTGTATGTCCCTGCGTGTCTTAATCTTGGTTGTCTGTCGACGCAGCGACGCCAAGGTCTTAGATACCGTCAGTTAATAGCAACTAATACAAACAATTGTGCATCAGTCTGCATCACGCGTTCTGCACACGTGGCGAGCATCGTAAAGGAACGCGAGAACGCGATAATAACGTTAATATTATTCAAATCGTAATGTATTGTATGTTTTATTGATTAAGAACAAAAAAAAGAAGAAACACTCAATTTTATTTATTTTAATTGGGCAGAAACGGTACCTACAATGAGACTTATAATATAATGCATATTATACACAATTACAATTACACATGTATGTCTATAACATATAGTAATAAATAATACATATTTAAAATGTGTAAGTAAAACTACATTTTGTTTTGGAACGTAAATAAAATAGATGTGGTAACAATTACCTATTTAACTTATTAACTAACCGTTACTAAATGGGCGATAATAATATAAGGGATATTAGCAGGACAATTGAAGTTAAAACTTAATTAATGATAGATTGAAAATATATCAGCATGGGAATATTTTACATTGTACACCTTCCAAGCTTAAGTATTTTGTTACATGAAACAACAAATTGGTTTGCCGCGTGCCAAGACGAGGTGCTCTTAGCGACTGTTAAAAAATGTCTTAAGTAACTGATGTACAAACTTTTCAGAAGTGGTCAGTCAGGTAACAAATTGTATCACTCAGAATTTCAAATGTACAGTCAAGGTTATAAATATGTATACACTTTAGTACTTTGTCTATTTAACGTCATGTTTCAACTGCCATATGAAATTGTCACAGCGATTAAAGTGACAAGGTACTAAAGTGTATAAATATTTATGACCTTGACTGTACCACGCACGAGCTTAGTAAGGAATGGGACCTATAGAATTGTTCTCTTCTCTTGTTTCTGTATAAGCCGTACCTAATATAAATAAATAAACAATAAATATCCGAGGACAATGTCACACAATTGACCTAGTTCCAAACTAAGCTCAAGGCTTGTACTATGGGTACTAGTCAACGATATACAAACTTATATTATAGAGAAATAATGTATAATTTTGCACAATCTAACACAATCTACTTTAAAATTTCAGGTGACGTACATTGCGGGTATTCCTAGTAAAATTTCCTCCCCGAAATTACGACAGATCGACGTCAGTTCCAACAAAAAATTCATGGGTGGTAAGTCGGTGAGAAGGTGACGAATAATCCTTCTTTCTTCCTCTAGCTTATGTCCGGCAGTGGTCGGCTTTTGTCAGATATACCAGGGGCTCTATTCTGCGCCGTAAAACCATATTGCATTTGACATGTTATCTTATTGTTTTGAACTCTGCCGCTATTACTGTCAAGTAATGCTACGAGCTGTCATAACGTTGACAATACGATTACATAAATAAATAAATATCAGGGGACAATCTCACACAAACTGGGCTCTATTCAGTGGTGCTAGACAAGTTGCATTCGACAATCGTTAGCGATTATGTTTCGATTGATAAATGTATGGAATTGACGTAAGCCACTAAGGTTCGACCGAGATCTCGGTCTCGGTCTCGGTCTCGGCAAATCTCGGCCATAAATCGTGCCGAGATCTCGGTCTCGGTCTCGGCCCAAAACGGCCGAGATTCTCGGCCGCGGCCGAGTTTCCGCGGCAATCGAAAAATCTGAACAGCTGTTCAGTCGAGCTGGACAGTTGTACGACGAAAGACGGCATAATTTGACAGGGTACAATGCTGAATTGTCGTACAATATTGCTCTTTTCAATTTTGAGTATTAAGTTTGTTAAAACCATAATAAAACCTTATTTTTTTCATTATTAACGAGGTTTTTTTTTGTAAAAAAAACGCAATTTTAGAAAAAATAACCATTTTTCCGTTTCTCGGTCTCGGTCTCGATCTCGGCCGAGAATTTATTTTATTCTCGGTCTCGGTCTCGGTCTCGGCCGAGATTAAAAAAGCAGTCTCGGTCGGACCTTATAAGCCACCGAGATAGTAACGTGACACTTACGTCAATTCCATATATTCAATCGAAATATAATCGCTAACGATTGTCGAATGCAACTTGACAGGTGCGTCAAAACGATATCGTATTTGACACGTGTAAGAATCGTTTATGTCACGGTCGCCATTATTGTAAATGACATAAGAGGTATCAAAACGTTGACAATACGGAAACAGGGCCTCTATTCAGGTGCGTTAAAACGATATAGTGTTTGACACGTTTAAGAATCGTTTATGTCACAGTCGCCATTATTGTAAATGACATAAGAGTTATCAAAACGTTGACAATACGGAAACAGGTCAAAAACGATATCGTTATTACCTTGTAGAATCCCAGCCCAGGTCAAAAACGATATCGTTATTACCTTGTAGGTAGTATTCCAGCCCTGGACTGGGACGTGTTTCCGTATTGTCAACGTTTTGATAACTCTTATGTCATTTACAATAATGGCGACCGAGTCATAAACGATTCTAAAACACATCAAACGCGGTATCGTTATAAAGCAGTAGAATCTGATGTAGTCCCAAACTAAGCTCTGCTTGCACTATGCAAACAACAACGATAAACATACTTATATAGAGAAATACATACTTAAAAACATAGAAAACATCCAAGACTCAGAAACATTCGCGCTTAGTTGAACCCAGGAAAATCATTTTTTTTTCTGAGTACGTAGAATAGAGATTCTGAGACAAGATACTCGGGAACCGATTAATTCTTTAAGTTCGCATAACCTCTAGAAAAGCTTATTATTGTAAAGGCGGCATTTTAAGATAATTGGTATTTAGTAACCAATAATCTTACATGAATGTAAAGAAAATTATTAAGACGTTTAATTATGCTTTTATAATAAACATATGCACATTGAACTAAGAAACTATTTGATATTTAAAAAAAAGGTAACACTTTGTTAACATTACTAAAACGCATATATTTATATTCTTTACCACAGATCTTGCTAAGTAAGCAAGAATGTATTAAGTCGTTCGATTCAGTATATAAAAATACAAAGACCTCATTCATATCACAGTATAAACGACAACACAAAAGTTTAGGTAAATCTGAGACCGTAGCTAAGAGCGTGCGCTAACTAGCGTTTCTATTCGTTTTAAACAAAACGAATAGTATCGAAAGTTAGCGTACGCATCTTGGCTACGGACTCAGCTCCCGGAAATCCGATCTCTAATAATTCCCGGATAATTTCAGTTATCTCGTTGGATGTCAAAAACTTTATAAAGGAAAAAACAGTAATATCATTCAACTCTGAACTGGCGAAGCTGATGATGGACTTAGCAAACGCTACAATATCGCACGACGAAGTCCAGAAGCTGATGAATGATCCCAAAGAAGAATTTGACGTGATTGTCATAGAATTTCTGTTCAACGAACTATATACTGGGTAAGAGATTTAAGACAGCTTGCCGTACTGCCCTCATAAGTCATAAGCCTATTGGCAGTATCTCAAGTTTAATAGCCAAAGCAGACTCAATCCTTTCCGGTTAGTAATAAGGTTGCATTTGCTACAGGAGTTTTGTCTGAGATACCGCCATTTTTCTTAGCAGAGCAGCGTCGGTACTCAGAGACATTTTACACGCTGTATACACATACATCTGTATACGAGTACCTAAAGGCTTTTACAAACCAAAGGCAGGTTAGAAGCAGCGCTGTTGGCCATCTTGCTTCGATATTGTTATCATATTTATGACGATATGACAGCTCTTATTCACTAGACAGTACGAGCTGCCATAACCTTAACAGTGTGATAATGATATGAAAGCAAGATGGGCCAAACCAAAGGACGGGAGTAGGACGTTGTAAAAAAGTTTACCGCGGCAACCCCTTCTGAATGCATTCACGAATGACCCCAGTCTCACTGACCAATGGGAACACAGCGACTCCCTTCCGATCCGGTCGCGTCGCTCCCGTTCCGTTCGTCTTCCGTCGCGATACTGGGTATGAGCAAGCTCAAGCTCTTCTCGTTCTGGTCTAATATATAAAATTCTCGATGATCTAATATATAAACAGCTCGACCGATTCTTATGAAATTTTGTGTGCATAACGGGTAGGTCTGAGAATCGGCCAACATCTATTTTTCATACCCCAAAGTGACATAAAAGAAAAACAAAATGCAGCGGGCGAAGCCGCTGGCGGTTCGCTAGTTGAAATATAAAATAATCTCTGTAATCCTTACATTAATATTACAAAAGTGTGTAATTTCATTATCAAAGTTTACTATCAATTTGCGGGAGTGTTCTCATTTAAAAGCCACAATCTCTGCGCACGAATAACGAAATGAAATTTAATTTAATTTTAATTTTAATTTCATTATAACGCAAGCTAGCCGGTGCTACAAAGTATTTTTCGGATTCTAGCGGTCACGGGCGGCGAAAAGGTTAAAGAAAAAGCTAATTTTCAGATTGTCGTCAGTGTTCAACTGTCCCTACATCTGGTCCTCTTCCCTGGATCCTCACGGGTTGGCGCTGTCCCTGATCGACGACGACCCCAACCCCGCCTACGTGCCGGACATCATGTCGTCCACCATACCACCCTTCACGTTCGCGGAGAGAGTAATAGAGCTGTGGAAGGTGGCCAAAGCGAAGTATATTAAATGGTAAGAATTAGCTGTTACGTTTTTAGGGTTCCGTAGTCAAACTAGGAACCCTTATAGTTTCGCCATGTCCCTCCGTCCGTCCGCAGCCTAGCGCAGAGACTCATAGCACTAGAAAGCTCCAATTTGGCATTTATATAATATATAGTTACGCCAACAAAGTGGTAAAATAAAATCTTGAAAAAACGTTTTTTTCCCTTTCTCCTAAACCTATCCGAATTAAAATTGTGTTGTACATATTGTGAAAAACTAGATCTGCACATTTCCGTTTTTTTTAATATTCCCTTCCAATATTTTTTTTGGAAAGGAAAACGTACCTACAGACCTGCCTACAACATATTCAAAATCGTAAAAATCGGACAGCGTTAAAGGGGAGAAAAACGTTATCATTTTTGTATGGATTTTTTTGCTTTACAGTCCTCTTTACAAGCTCATGCGGTTTTCGGTAGTTTAATATTAAGCACTATTAGGTATTATTAGCTGATTTTTGATTATAGCTTCTTAATCCTGGAAAACCATTTTTTTTATAAAAGTTGTGGTTTTTAAGTAAATAGAAAATATTTGAACCTGTCGCTGCCATTAAGGCGAGCGCAACCTATCTCCACCTCACGTTCTTCGCGCGGAAACACATAAAGCCATCCCTTTTCATTCTTGTGTGGGCGTGGCAGCATGTGTAGCCTATTAATCGTCATTAACTAACTCTGATTGCAGCCGTCACTTATTTCACTTTTTATTTTGTTTAGGGATAGCGTAGGTCTAATAGCGATGCACCCGTTCTGGGAAAGAGGGGAGCATGGCCTCCTGGACGAGGCACCAACTTAATTTCGTAACTAAAAAGTTCAATTTATATATTGTACTTTAGGAAGCTGAGCTTTGAAGAAGAAGTGTTATTCGAACAACTATACAGCCCAGCGATGGCCAAAAGAGGTAGGAAACTGGCTTCCTTGACGGAACTCAGATACAACGCTTCTCTGATGCTGGGCAACTCACACATATCTGCGGGCCAAGCCACGAGACTGCCGCAGAACTATGTGCCAATAGCTGGCTACCACATCCAGGACACAGTCAAGCCTTTGCCAGAGGTAAATTTAATAGTGGATTGCGAACAATGCATGTATGCTTATCCTTTATTGCTTGGTAAACAGGAGTTTGACGTTGTGACAGGGTAGTGCTAGGTAGATCTCAAGTGACCAGCAAAACGCATCAGATTTAAGGCAAAATTTTCACTACTCTTCGTTCTCCCTGAAAACGGATATAGTAACGTTTTTATCCTGAATAACAATAACCAAACACGTGGTGGTAACGTTCGATAGGGACCAATGTTGGGACACTAGCTGATGGCACCAATGATGGACACTTAACACCTTTCAAAGATCATACGGTTATAAATTGATTGTAGTGAGACAAATAAATTGATCTTCTGTAATATAAAAATTAAGTCCCCAAATTGGTCCTTGTCCATAACTGGTAACACCATCACTATCTAATTTAGAATTTCAATCAATTCGATGAAACATTTTTGGTAGAACTTACAAAAAATCATGGACAACGCCAAGAAAGGTGTCATTTACTTCAGTATGGGCTCCATGGTCCAAAGCAGGACCATGCCGGTGGAGGTGAAGACAGGACTCCTGGACTTGTTCGGGAGCCTACAGCAAACAGTCATTTGGAAACTGGAAGAAGTTCCAGATGATATTCCTAAGAATGTTCATGTCGTAAGTTTCGCGCCGCAACAGAGCATTCTAGGTAAGCATTGATCGATTTATTAATAAAGACTGTACACGATTAAATCTGGCCATTCATGCTCTGGTGTATTAATTTAATGAATGCTAATTTCAAGCAGCACTATTTTGTAATAGTCAGTGGTTATGAAACTACATAATTAAAATACAATCATGATAAAATGTTAGAGCGTCTGTGACTTAGACCATTATAAGAGTATAATCCACAGTACCAATGTTTATTTGTACACGGTCTCTTTAGACATCCCTTCATATCTGTGGGTCTGAAGACCGTTAACGTCGTACAAACAGTCATCACCAAAATCTCCTGTTAAAAACATTTCATTATTTTTAATTATACAAGCCAAATGATACCTTATTACATTATCTTTTTACAGTAGTTAAAACTTTTCTAATTGTATTCAGATTGAGTTAGTTCTGAGGCTTTTTAACGTTGGCAAATTTGACTTTTTGACAAATAAATGCCTCGCTCACAAAAACAACTTTCAGTGCTTGGAGTAAAAAGTCTTCCTGACTACTACAAATATAAATGAGTTTTAAAAAGTATTTTTTTGGTAAAACGACATTTTAATGTGCTTAAAACAGCTTATAAAAATATAAATACAGTTGTGACATTGTAACAGGAAGCGAGTGAAGATTGTCAAAAAACGCTGGACAGGAGATGAAAGGCGGAAACTCACACATACCCATACTAATGTATGTGATATGTTTTTATTTTATTACTAGGTATCGCCAGCGACTTCGCCCCGCTGCAAATTATGACTTTCCCCGTGTTTTGTTTTCTTTTTTATTATAACGTTCCCCTGAACTTTCTCCTGACGATAACAAACACAACAAAAAAAGGATTAGCGAAATCGGTTCAGCTGTTCTCGAGATTTGCGCTTAGCAACACATTCAGCGATTCATTTTTATTATACACTAGCGGCCCGCCAGCGGCTTGCCCCGCTTCAAATTTCTGAATTTCCCGGTGGAGTTTATAGTTTTTTTCTTTCATAAGAACCTTCTCCTGACAGTAACAAACACAATAAAAAAAGAATTAGCGAAATCGGTTCAGCTGCTCTCAAGTTTTGCGCTTAGCAATACATTCAGCGATTTATTTTTATTAAGTACTAGCGGCCCGCCAGCGGCTTCGCCCCGCTGCAAATTTCCGACATTCCCGGAAATTATTCGATTTTTTCTCGCCGTAAAAACCATCCTTGGACTTCAACGAACATTTAAAAAAAAGAATTGGTAAAATTGGTCCAGGCGTTGTTGAGTTATGCGCTTACCAACACATTTTGCGATTTATTTTTATATTATAGAATATAGATATTGTATTGCAATTATACAAGTTGTTAAAAAACTGCTTTAAAATATGCAATTATAGCCGGATTTTATCGTGTACAGTCTTTAGCTACAACTTACAGTTCGGTCAATCCAGTGGTTATGTGGGACTCACCGCCCAAGAGTGGCCGGCATATCCACTAAAACTCACCGATTCTCCCTCGACGCCGTTGTCGGCGAAGGCCGCAGGCGACTGGCGTCTTCGAGTACGACACATCCTAAATTAACACTACTCTAACTTAAGAAACGAATAAGAATAGTTTGAGGAACATTCTAATCCTGAACCAGTAGGTATAGGTAGGGCCTCAGATCCCACTCTGCCGGCACACCAAAAAAGGCGGCTATCTGTATAGTAAAAGGATTTTAAACTTAATGTGGTAAACGATAGAGTATACATTGCTTCGACTACTATACATTAAAGTTAGCCACCTTCTTTGGTATTTAGTAATAGTAAAAGCATTTTAAATTTAATGTAGTGGCTAATAGAGTATAGATTGCTTCGACACTAAATAGCAGTTAGCCTGCTAATGCCAAAGAAGGGCATTTAGTAATAGTAAAAGCATTTTAAACTTTATGTGGTAGTTAATAGAGTATAGATTGCTTCACGATTGATTGCTACTTTAGTTAGCCACCTTCTTTAGTATCTAGTAATAATCAAAGCAATTTAAACTTGATGTAGGAGCCAATAGAGTAAAAATTGCTTTGACGCCTACATTGCAGTTAGCCTCCTTCTTTGGTATTTAATAATAGCGAAAGCATTTTAAACTTTATGTTGTCGTTAACAGACTACAGATTGCTTCGACTTATACACTGCAGTTAACCACCTTCTTCGGTATTTAGTAATATTAAAAGCATTTTAAACTTAATTTGGTAGCCAACAGAGTAAAGTTTGCTTCAACTAATACTTTACAGTTAGCCACTTTCTTTGGTTTTTAGTGAAAGTAAAAGCATTTTAAACTTTATGTGGTAGCCAATAGAGTATAGATTGCTTCAACTAAAACAATGCAGTTAGCAACCTTTTTTGTATTATATAATTGCCATAAAAAATCTCTCTTCTAGCTCATCCAAACTGTATTCTCTTCATCACGCACGGCGGGCTTCTCTCCACCACAGAGGCTATTCATTATGGAGTCCCCATCATCGGCATACCCACATTCGGCGACCAGTTCATCAACACCAACCGTGCAGTACACAAGGGGTTCGGCAAGAAAATCGTTCTGGATTATGATATCCCAGTCAATCTGAAAGCTGCTGTCAAAGAAATGCTAGAAAATCCAAGGTGAGGTTTTTATTATATTTCGCCCGTGCATGACATGGCCAGATGCAAAGGTGTTCTTCAGTATGAATACAGAAATCTGTAAAGTGCAAGTCGGACTCTGGAAGAGAAATCCCTACCATAATACTGATAATCATGTCTCTTTTTTGCTTAGACCTTTGTTTAAGGTATTTCTTTGCGATGGGTAGGGCGATCGTCTTTCCATACGAACTTTGTGCACTTTTTTCTTTTTTGTAGTGGTTTAAGATCGACGTTACCATCACTGATATATTAAATACCTCTTAAAATAGTGCCTCTACCTGATTTTAGATTATATTATGTAATCATATTTAAATTTTAAGAAAAATACTGTAAAATTAGGTTGACTCACTAACTGAACCAAAAATAAAGATATCTGCGTTTTTTTTTGTAATGGCATCATTACAAACTACCTTCACAAAGTTAGTATGAAAAAACATTGCCTTAAGAGGCCTTTCAGAAGGGCGAGCTGACAACGTCACGTTTTTTTAGTTTTTCTTGATTATTGAAAGGAAATTGAGTGTAATGTTAACTTTGTGCAAACAGTGTTTTATGTTGCAGCTATCGCCAACGAGCAAAAGAGCTATCCTTTATATACCATGACCGCCTGGTACCTCCGGGCAAGGAGCTGGTGCACTGGGTGGAGCACGTGGTCAAGACGCGCGGCGCGCCGCATCTGCGCTCCCCGGCGCTCATGCTGCCCTGGTACCAGAAGATGTACCTCGACCTACTTTTACTACTATTCATTACTTTTATGGTTCTAAAACGCCTTTTGTCGCTGAAGAAGAGGATAGTAAAGATGAAGCGAAATTAAAATATAAAATATTCTTAAGACTTATTTATTATTGAATCATTTTTTTATTTGCACCACAGAATAAATATGAACAGGCATAAAATAAAGGTGTGTACTTAATATACTAACATGTAAGCCCAAATTTAAATCACAGGAAAGGGCTCTATATTAAAACATTAATTGAAAATTGTTAAAGGACATTAAATTTTTTGTTTTAATTAATAATACCCTCGAGGATTTTTTTGGTGACAACCCGCTTTGTCGTGTTTGTATATTAATATTTCGCTTGGATAAATAGACCGGGCCCACATAGATCGCGATCTTAGACCATTAATGGTTAGATAGTAGTCATGAGACATACTATAGTTTTTCAATGACGATCAACACAAGTTTTCACTTATTAGGCAATGGTGACTGAAACGTACTTATCAAACTTATGTTTTTACCCCACAAGATATTTCATTCAATTTTACACTTGTAGGTTTGCCAAACCTTCAGACAGCTCGAGTAAAGGGCATAGAAATACTTCGTTCCCCAGGACATAACGTTAAATGACTATCATCGGTCTGCAATAAGTTCAAAATATATATACAACATATCCCTCCTATCATTCCTCGGCCATTCCCAGCAACCTATCCAACCCGATAGGCTCGAACGTCCGCCCATTATCTCTGGAGAACATGATGACATTCCTAATAACATAGCACTGCATGTCGCTTCCAATTCTGTAGAGCGGTCTTCCTTCTCTCGTCTTGCCGGCTAGCGGGACGAAGGTAATCCCGCGTTCGACGCACCTGGACTCGAGCAGCTCGGAGAAGGAGTTGTGGTGGCAGGCGGAGGCGAGCGCGTCGGCGAGGTGCGAGGGCTCCCTGCGCGGCTCGGGCGCCAGGCGCGGCGGCGGCGGCGGCTCCACGCCCTGCAGGTCGGCGCTGCGGTTCATCATGTCCAGGGCTTTGCGGAAGGCGTCGCGGACGCCTGGCTCGCGGAGTACCTCTTCGGGGAACATTTTCTGTCAAAGTTTAATAAAATTATTTAGCCCCTTGACAATTTATAAATGCGCGCGAAACATAAAACAAGCTATGTTACTCAGTGATAGTATACATTCTACTGGTGAAAGCATTTTTCGGTCCAGTAGTTTTGAGTTGATTCGTTACAAACATACAGAATAAGCGGTGGGGGGGTTAGGTCAATCAACTTTTCTTTGTTCCTCGTTGCCGTGGACATCTCTTGGGATTTATATTACACACTTTAATCGATTTTAAAGTATGTAATATAAATCCACCAAACATTCGTTTTTGTGGCAATAACTTACCCGTTTTTATGGGTTTTCTTTGAAGTCTATTTAGTTGTGTATATTAAAGCATTTTTCTAAAACACTCTTATCACTGTTGTCTCCTGGCTCACGGGACAGAATAACAACAACAAGAAGTTGATTCACCCATTTACTAAACTTTAAACAATAAACAAAATATTAAATAAATAAGGGAGTCCGTTGTTTCTCTTCGTTTGGTCTTTGGTTGTCATAATTTTTATATCGCTGGAACCGTAAACTTTTCAAAAGTTCCCTACTATCTAGCCTGTAGGCAAGGTTAGGTTGGGTTAGAATTATAAAAATCCTAAAAAAGTAACAGATTATTAATAAACATTATTAGGTACCATAATTATGGCAGACAATTAGACTACAGGATAAATAATAGTAACTTGGCATAATTTGGATGATGTCGATTATCACGTCACAATAGGCCTAATAGCTAGTGATTCTACGAAGCTAGCGGTCTCGGGCGCGTAAATACAAACCCGGATGCGCAGCCGCATTCATACGAATAAAGTATTACAAACACGACTACACCGCCGACAGTCGAAGACTGTCTGTATTGAGATGGGCTTTGAATAACATTTTATTTAAAAAAAACTACTGGATTTCTGCCAATACCGCTCTGTGTTACAGCCTGATACGCACACCTTACTAAACAAACTCCACTGCATAGCAGAACAGTAGTGTACTATGATCGCTCCGCTTGGCGGAGCTCCTATTTTTGGGTTGTTTTGGCCCTCTGGACCTGACATAAAAACTAACCTAACCTACCTACGTTTGACGATTAAATCATTATTGGTTGCGTTGCAACCCCGCCTTTGATACGACAGTACTACAAACAGCTGTCGCTGTGTTGCAGCTGGGTTCGGACGACCTAACACGGCTTTGGGCCATTCGCGATATAATGCAGCACAGACTACAGCTGTCTGTGTTAGACTCCTAGTGTTTTAAATTCACCACTTGTATCTACAGAGGCTTGACGAGACAGTTACATATCAGAATTTACTCGGATATTCCGGAAAAGCCTTTATTTCGGCATATTCTCGTTATTTCAAAATAGTCCTAGACAATAATAAAATTAAAACATTTTGAAGGGCTGTATTACCTTGAATTGCGTGTAGCTGTTGAGCACGGCGCGGTGCTCGGGCTGCGCGTTGAGCCAGGCGGCGAGCGCGGCGAGCCAGCGCGGCAGCAGCGCGCGCGCCGCGATGGCCGCCAGCGTCGGCGCGCCCAGCAGCTCCAGCCAGTCCGTGCACCACAGCCACGCCGCTGCCACAACAACGATCTTGTTGATCACAACGCTGATGTAAGCTGACAAGCTTACATAATGATTATAGCCATCTGTCAGCTGACACTATGATGATAATTGTGTGACAGCTTACAAAATGATGAAAATGGTCATCAGTCAACTAACATAATGTTGATAACAAAGTGTCAGCTTACATAATGATTATAGCCATCTGTCAGCTGACACTATGATGATAATAGTGTGTCAGCTTACAAACTGAAGACGACGATCATTTTTCAACTGCCATAATTATGAAAACAGCTTGTCAGCATACATAATGATAATGGCCAATGGCCATCTGCCAGCTGGCACTATGATGATAATATTTTGTCAGCTTACAAAATTATGACGACGGCCATTTGTCAACTGACATAATTATGATAACAGCTTGTCAGCATACATAATGGTAATGGCCAATGGCCATCTGCCAGCTGACACTATGATGATAATTGTGTGTCAGCTTACAAATTGATAACAACGATAATTTTTCAACTGCCATAATTATGTTAACAGCTTGTCAGCATAGATAATGACAATGGCCAATGGCCATCTGCTAGCTGACACTACGATGATAATAGTGTGTCAGCTTACAAAATGATGACGACGGTCATTTGTCAACTGACATACAGTTAGTTGCAAAACTGAGTCAATATTAGCACCTTAGTAGAATGTTAATAAGTCGATGACAATCAAAGCTATTTTCAAATGCTTAGTACAGAATAGTTATCCTTGAAGTAAGCTACAAAACTGCTATATAAATAATTTATTTGTCATTTATATTTTTTTAAAGATTTTGAAACAAAAACTGTAAAACATCAATTTATGTTTTATACTAGTAATTTAGTTTTCTCTATGGCAACCCCAAATAAGAAAACTATTTAAAATAGAGAATTCCATTCTTTTTAATATGAGGTATCAACTGCTTGAAACAGGGACGCAGTTTTCTAGTTATTGCAGATTTTTAATCCCCTACCATAGTGAACTAACAACCAGTTTAAATGGCTAATTTGTCCCGGTGCAAAAGTGAACCGTGCACCGAACTAATGTTGCCAAGAACTGCCACCAAAAGTATGTCCGATTTTAGTAATTCTACTTATTTTAAAAAGGCTAAATTTCTTTAATTTTATCAGGGTCCTTATTTTGGGTTGCCACAGAGAATTAAAATATTAGACAAATAAAAAAGTTAAATTCAACAGTTTTTATGATAAAATTATTTAAAAACTGTAAATGACAGTTAAATCATTTGGTGGGAGTATTTGTAGCAAATTTCAAGGAGTACTTGTCGTATTAAACATTTAAAAATATCTTTAACTATCATCAACTTATCTACATTCTATTAAGGTGCTAATATTGACTCAGTTTTGCAACTAACTGTAATTATGATAACAGATTGTCAGCATACATAATGATAATGGCTAATGGCCGTCTGCCAGCTGACACTATGATGATAACAACGTGTCAGGTTAGACAATGATAATGGCAATCTGACACCTGACAACAATGACGATGGCCTTCCGTCAAATAGTGTGTGAGAGTAATACTGACTGTTCTCCTGTCCGACGAGGTGCACGGGCGCGGCCTGCAGGCAGTGCTCCAGCTTGGGCACGATGTGCTGGTGCAGCATGGCGGTGAGCGCGGCGCCCCACGCGGCCCGCCAGGCGCCCAGCAGCGGCCGCGCCGAGCCGTCCGCCGGGTGCCACGCCGCCAGCGCCGCCGCCAGCCGCGACCGGATCAGCGGGTACACCGAGCTGGACAACGCTGTGCCTGTAATGGTACCACACTCGAAAACTGAAATGGGCCGGTACAAAAACCTAAAGACTGCTGACTAGCTACCAAGGAACGGCATCTCCTTTATAGTATGTGCAACATTCATTATTAATGAAAGAGAATCGAATGTTCGATTCTTTTCGTCTTGGTGACGAATCCCAGACGTCGATTTTTGACTTTCAAGCGCTCGAAAGCGAGCAAAAACGATGAAACCGTAGTTTTGAAATACGAACGTTAGAAAATTTCAAAACGAGTGGTCATTACATCATTAGAAAATAGTTTTGACATCTGGCAAACACAAACTACAGATTTTTAATTTTCAGAGGATCTTCAAATACCTATAGACAAAGAACCTTGGCGCGTAAACGTTTCATTTAATAGTTTTAAATAGTGAAAGTTTTTGGTAAACTGAAGTTGCTCATTAATAATAATATTATTGCCATAATGATTTGTAATAAGGTCGTATGTTTATTTATATTAAAAAGAAGGTTTAAAAAAACGGTATTCGTCGATTCCTTGCGTACAACGAAACACGTGAATATAATTAAGTCACTAATTAAATCACTAGCTTCCGAGTGAGGCCTTTCAAAAATACGGGATAATGGGTTCATGCAAAAATCATCGGGACGTATTTTCGTGTGCTAATACTCGTATTTTTTATCACACGACTTTGATTTTGAGCACTCGAAAGTCAAAAATCGCCTCCCAGTTATTGAAAATTTTGCCCAATATTTTTTATTTCTTTAAATTTTAAGTATAATGTAGTGACAGTATCATTAAAATCGCTTTAAACAGTTGAAAGAAGTACGAGAGTGTAAAATATTGGTAACATTTTTTTTTATATATATTAATGTAGCTGTAAAAGAAAAAAAACAATGTACTTCATACAATATTTTCCATTCGTTTTTATGGATCTTGTTTTATTAAAGCGACCATAGGGCAATCGTCTTTCCATACAAATTTTGTGCAAGTTTTTCCTTTTTTTATAGTGGTTCAAAATTGAATGGTAATACCATCTCAGATATATTTAATATCTCTTTAATTAGTGCGTTTACCTGAATTTCACATATTAATATGTTTTTAATTTTTGTTTTTAACTAAAATACCATAAAATTTAGTTGACGCACAAATTTTACAAGAAGTAAAGATCCTTCCAAATAAAATATATTTTTGTAATCTTTAATGTAGTATGGAAAAACGTGTCCTTATCCGTCGCCAAAAACAAAGGTACTTAATGAAAAAAGGTCTATATCCAACTCGAAGAATTCATTTCGACATCGAAAAACGAAACGTCATGTCACGGTGTACTGTTTTGATAATTGTTGTCTATATTTAAACAAGAGCTACTTTTAGCTATTGGTGATACAATGCCCACTTAGCTAATCTCAGTCGTTATTTGTCGTTTTAATAAGAATAAGAATAAGAATAAGAATAAGAATAATTTATTCAGACACACATTTAGGTACATGGCAGAAATTCAGATGGCAGATAGACAGATAAAAAATAAAATAAAATAACAGTAGGCACAATAACTAAGTAATATAAGTACTTTCAATGGTGTCCAAAACGGTCACTACTCAGCTTGTGTCACGAGATTAGATCATCACGTGACGCTGATTTTCAGTAGTGCCAGGCGAAAAGGTGTGTGTGTGTGTGTGTGTGTGTGTGTGTGTGTGTGTGTGCGTGTGTGTGTGTGTGTGTGTGTGTGTGTGCAAGTATGTTTAAGTATGTGTGCAAGGGAATATCTGGTGTAATTGTGTCTGTGATTGAGCTAAGTTTAGAGATGCGACGGGACAGATATATATTAAGCCAAATGATTAGTTGGGAAGAGGGAAAGGGAGGGCAGTGGAAAGCACCGCACGAGAGCTTATGCTGAATTTATTTGTGAAGTAAGAAGCATATTTTTAAGTTTTTGTTTAAAAGTTGCTAGGCAATTTGAGTTCCTTATCGGTGGTGGCAGATCATTCCAGCATTTCGAGGCAGCGAAACGGAAGCTACCTCGAAATGCAATCGTGCGGTGCCGAGGACATAAAAGACGCGTAGCTAACCTCACGCCACGCTGTGAAAACTTTAGCTTTTCAAAGAGGTAGGGAGGTCTTTTGTATTTTATTACCCCGAAAAGCAAAGAAGCAAGGTGCAGTTTGCGGCGAGCAGCCATATTCATTAGGCCGTGTTGGTTTAAAAAAGGAGTAATATGAGATCGGCGGGGGACCGGAAAGCAGAAACGCGCGCAAGCGTTTTGTATTCGCTGTATTAGTTTTCGGGATCGCGCCAGCAAACAACTACCGTACACTGTGTCTGCGTAGTTCAGTTTGGAGAGAACGAGGGAATCGCACAACTTTACACGCATGTCAACACTCAAACACTCGCGGATCCGATACAAAACCTTTAGTCTGTAAAAGCAACTTCGCATGGTCTCCAACAAATGTCCTTCGAATTGCAGCCTACCATCCATGAGAACACCTAGATTGCGAGCCTCCGACACCCGCTCAAGAGGTTCACCATTTATGCATACTCGGGGATCAAAAGCGCTTATCCTGCTTATTTGGGTAGTCGTACCTAACAACAAATACTTCGACTTCGAGGGGTTTAAGACAAGGTTATTTTGGTCACACCAATTAGCTACGCGGTTAAGATCCACATTGAGATTTTTCACGGCAAGATCAATATTCTCAGGCTTAAAAGAAATGTGAATTTGAAGGTCGTCGGCATATATGTGGTACGTACAGAATTCAATATTTTTGGTGATGTCGGCACAGTACAAAACGAACAAAATTGGCCCCAAGATAGAACCTTGTGGCACTCCTCTGGTGACCGGCACCGTCATGGAAACCATATCCTTGCCATGCTCGTTGCCAATCTGAACATATTGTTGTCTTCCAGTTAGATAACTCCTAAACCAGTTTAGCGCGAGAGGATCAAAACCGTAGAAGGCTAATTTCGACAACAGCAGTTCAGTATTAATTGTGTCAAAGGCGCGAGAGAAGTCGAGGAGGACAAGTATGGTTCCCTCTCCGGCGTCCTGCGCGGTCAAAATGTCGTCCACAACATCCAATAGAGCAGTCGCAGTGCTGTGATGTTTTCTGAAGCCTGACTGTTTTTTGGGCAAGATGTTATTTTCCTCAAGGTACTGTGTCACCTGCATGCAAACTATCCTTTCTATTATTTTGGACATGAAAGGAAGTATACTTATAGGACGGAGGTCTTTATAATCGGCAGGGTTTTGTTTTTTTGGAATCGGCTTCACTATAGCAGTTTTCCAATGATCAGGGAAAACGCCGGATTCAATGGATTTGTTCAATATAAACGTAATTAACGGTAGAGTCTGTGGTAGGGTCAAGACAACCATGTTAAGAGTAACACCATCGTTACCCTGCGCATTAGTTGATATGGATTTCATAATATCTGAGACTACCTTCTCAGTTACAGGTTTGAGCTTAAATGTGCTGCCACAAAATCTGTTAAGCTCGTAGCTTCTAAGCAACGAGATGCTGACTTCATTGCTGCCGGGAAGATCCAGGAAATGCTCTTGTATTTTATTTGGATCACTAAGATGAGCAGGAATATAAGATTCTTTTTTCCTGAAGTCTGCAACGTTTTTTTTAATGTTATTCCATAGAGTACGTGGATTCTTGATATAATTTATGTGCTGATTGAAGTACGCGGATTTCTCACTATATATTGCAGCGTTGACGATTCCTTTTAGTTCCTTATAATATCTTTTATGAGAATCCACATTTGTGAGCTTACTCCTAGCATGCGCTTCATCGCGAAGTCTTATCATTTCCTTGACTGTAAATGTAATCCACGGACATGATTGGTCTTTGATAGTTAGTGATTTAACAGGTGCATAAATATTGTATAAGTCTAGGAGTCCCAGGCTAAAAGACTCCACCATTTCATTTACGTCTTCAGACTTATATTCGTCCCATAGCACAAGGTTCAGATCAGCATTAAATTCTTCAAGATTAATGTCTCTCAACGGCCTATATACAATTCTTTTTGGAGCATACTTTGGTTTTCTGACATTAATCTCACACGTAAGAAAGGCATGGTTACTTAAATCTGGGATGAAATTTACGCAGACATTGGAGATGTGTACGTTAGAACAGATTATGTCGATTAAAGACTCACTAAGCTCTGTAAAATGCGTAGGTTGCTCAACATACTGTATAAGGTTCATGCAATGCAAAAAATTAAGCAATTTTTTTGAGTTAGGACTTTGAGGATTTAAAAGATTGATGTTAAAATCACCAAGCAAGACAATGTGATCAAATCCACCAAGTGACGCAACGGTTTCACTAATAGCATCAATGAAAGTATCGACATTTAGCCAGGGGGGGCGGTAAGCCGTCCCAATCGCTATTTTGAGTCCATTAATGTTTAGTTTAAGCCACATTTGCTCTACGGACTGTGCAGGGGGATGCAAGATTTGGCGCACATTGGTGCCGCGCGCAATATAGAACCCGACACCACCACCACGAGCGCGAACATCTGCGGGTCGCGGGATGTGACGCAATCGATACCCGGTAGGCGCAGGCGCACGCCCCTCCTCTCCGTCCCTCAACCAAGTCTCATTTATCGCCATAACATCCACCTCATAACGCGACATAGCTGCTAAAAACTCCTCATGACGCGTTCCTAAAGACCCGGGGTTTAAAAGACCAATCGAAAGTTTTTTAGTTTTGATAAACTGGATAACAAATGAAAATACAATTTGGTTAAGCTTATTGTGCAATAAGTACTTGCACAAATAGGTTGCGTGGCGCCAGGCTACGACAGCAGGCAGGATACGTTTAATACATTTAGAGCACATCGTGAAACAGGTAGTGGCATTATAATTTACATGCAAGTATTGTGTGTGCTCTCGTGTAATATGTAAAAAGCTCGAATCAAGAAACACTAAATTAAGAAGTATAGTGAGACAATGACACTTGCAACAAATAAATATCCCTATGTCAGATTTCCAGAAAAAGCTAAAGAAGCCTCGGTAGCAATTATAATTATTGATCGGTAAGCTATATAGAATTATCAATTGAAAAAATAATCCAACTAAAACAAAGAATGTGACATAAATTAAAAAAGCATATGCAGAGAAAATAAAGTTAAAAAAAAAAATTTAAGCAGGCATTGAAACGGTCACGAACAAATATTACAATTATCCAAAAACAGTAAGGAGATCATCTTCCGTACGCAAACGCAGTGGTCGGGCTCCCTGTTCCTTGCGCGCAAAGATTTTTCCGTCCCGCGTCCAGACGTGCTCCCAGTGCACGCGCGCGCACTCTCCACGGGCCTTGTATAGGAGCTGGCGATTCGTGCGGGTCAAACGTTCGTTGACATAGAAGCGCCGCTCATCCGAAGCTAATCCAAGCCCTGCAATAGGGTTGCTATGGCCACGTTTCAAATGTCAGCATTCGTTATTCGTTATATGTGTTGTTTTGAGAATTCAAATGTCTATGGGTCTCAGATTTCGCTCACCATCAGGTGGCCTGAGTGCTCGGGTACCTTCTCATTATCATAAAAAAAAACCATTTTAATACTATTACTGAAATAGAAATTTCGACCTGAATGCATTGCAAATGTAACGATCTGGGTAGGGAATTAAATTCCTTCACTGTATATTCATGCCAAATTACAGCTTTTTAGAATAAGAGCTAGGCTGTAGACAGACGGAAAGACATGGCGAAACTATAAGGGTTCCTAGTTTGACCACGGAACTCTAATCACCTGCACAAAGTTAGTATCATCATCATCATCATATCAGCCGAAAGACGTCCACTGCTGGACATAGGCCTCCCCCAAGGCTCTCCACTTAGACCGGTTTTGTGCCTTCCGCATCCATCGCGATCCCGCGATCCTTACGAGGTCGTCGCTTCATCTTGTTGGAGGCCTACCAACAGCTCGTCTCCCGGTCCGTGGACGCCATTCGAGAACTTTCTGGCCCCATCGGCCATCAGTTCTGCGAGCAATGTGACCCGCCACTGCCACTCAAGTTTCGCTCTTCTTCGGGCAAAGTTAGTATGGAAAAATGAAACAAAGGTCCAAAGTACTAGGAGGATAGAAGTGTTGACTGACCGCATATGGGATGCCAGGGCAGCACCCACTGGTGCAGCGGCTGCGTGTCGCCCGTGGGGTCCCAGTCGCGCGCGGCCGCCAGCAGGCGCGGCGCCACCGCCGCCGCCGCCAGCGCGCCCGCCAGCCACGCCGGCGCCGCCGCCGCCCCCGCCGCCGCGCGCAGCATCGGCTCCGGCACGCGCGGGTTCCAAACGCTGCCGACACACTCTTCCACGTCAACATCTGCACTGTCACTACGACTATTTATTTATTTATTTAAGGTTTACCAACAATTGTTGACATCAGTACATTCAAATTTTACAATCATAAAACGTATAGTGAAATATGTCACAATCACTTACAGGCAAACACCACATGCAAACAAATATGGAAATAAACAGCAGTAAAAAATTACAACTAAAACTAAGAAAAATATTGGTACATGTTGATATGTATATTAACATTATAATAAATATTAAATATCATGCAAGTACCTACCATAGCTAGAATGAGTATGAGAAGCTCGACATTAGTCCAGTCTTGATTTACTAGTTAATTACTAATTAATACACTTTAAAACAGATTTTATAATTTTACTAGGAGGGTGGAAGTGAATATCCGCCTCGTCACTACAACTATTAGCAATTCTGCAAAGCCTGCATATCGGGGAGTTTCTGCCCGACACCGTTCTTCTGGGTGGTGGATACAACGGGGTAATGGGATTACGGGGATAACGAGAAGGAGCGCGATAATGCAAAAACGCCAATAACTGTGGACAATCTATCTTGTGGTTGGTCAATTTATACAAAATAACGTATCCAAGATCGTTCTTCGGGTTTCAAATGCAACAACTTACGTTGGTAAGACACCGGTTTTTTAGCCATTACTCGTGCTTGAAATGCTAAATAACGAGTAAAGCGCTTCTGGATACGTTCCAGTCGTAAGGAACGAGTTGCATAGTATGGCCGCCAGACAACGCTGCAGTATTCCAACGTGCTCCTCACCAGACTATTATAAAGTAATATTTTGATTGTACTACGCCTGAAAGACCTCACTATTGAGCTCAGTCAGTCAGTCATATATTACAACTCACGCGGCAGCAGCCTTCAGCTTGGGCGCGTAGTGCTGCCACAGCAGGCTGTTGTAGGCCTCCTCGCTGAGCAGCGCGCGCCAGCGACTGAACACGGGCACCGGCTCGGCGGGCGCGCTCAGCGGGTCCCACGCGGCCAGCAGCGCGCTGAACAGCGGGCTCACGATGTTGCCCGCTATGGTTCCGATGCCGAACACCTCGTACTCTAACGGGTGGCTCTCCTGAAACAAAAGTTAAGATAGGTAACTATAAGTATTTTCTTTTGAATTTGGGAGCATAGCCCCCGAGTCAAACCACTGTGTCACAGAATAAACAGTAGTTCATCTTCAAGCAAAAGTGTAGAATGCGGCTTGCATGTGTGCATGCTTCAACCATACGCGCCGCGAGGCATCACAAGCAAACTCAACAGAACGCACCAAGTCGGTTACTTTTATATTTATAGCATAACTATGAAATATCCATTCTATTATAAATACGAGAGTGTGTCTGTCTGTCTATTACCTCTTCACGCTTAAACTGCTGAACCAATTTAGATGAAATTTGGTAAGGAAATAGGAGTCTCGGGGAAGAACATAAAATATTTTTTATCCCGAATTTTTTTTACAGTTCCCGAGGGTGCAGCGATAAACGACTCCTACGCGGGAGTAGGCAAAAGCTGGTAATAAATAAATATGAGAATGAGTATGGATATGAACCTTCAGATCCGCGACCACTTCGTAAGCCATCTCGAGCGACAGGTCCGGCTGGCTGAGCCTGGCCACCCTCTCCTTGATGTCCTTGACCTTCTCGATGACGTCATCCTGCTCCGCGATCTTCGAGTCGCACTCGTTGAGGTCTCGCTCCAGCACGACCAACTCGTCCTCGGCTTGTTGGAGCTCGCGCGCGTTTTGGATTATGTCCTGAAGAAAAAGATGGTAGGAATTAAATTATAAGGGCCATTCACCCTCGTGCCCTAGTGAAAATTACCGTGTATTTTTCTTCCACTTGTTGTCATTACTGGAAACAAAAAATAAATTAAAAAATAATTTTTCGTTTGTAATTTGTTAGGGTTCCGTAGTCAACAAGGAACCCTTATAGTTTCGCGATGTCCGCCTGTTCGCGGCTTTACTCTGAGACTATTGGTACTACAAAGGGAGCATTCAAGTATTACGTAACGCAATTTTTGAAGATTTTAGACTCCCCCTCCCCCCCTTGTAACGCACCGTAACGTTTTTCTGTACCCCCCCTCCCCCTCTCTAAACGTTACGTAACACTCAAGAGACCATTTTTACCCCAAAGGCGCTAAAAGTTATGTTATAGTTTTTGTCCTTGGTATAGTTTTAATTGCTTTTGCGGTAATCATACTAAATAAAACAAGAGATTTTTAATCGGCGACACCTGCGTATTTTGTTTTTTCTATAAATTTTTGGCTTTACACACACAATTGTTTTTCTCCGTCATTCCTATCCTATTTTAGCTATTTTTACTAATAAACTCTTAAAATACATAACATGTTTATTTTAACTTTGGGATTGCAATTATAAACAGAAACCCAACTGAAATTAAACATTTTACTCGAAGTAAAATCGTATTCTTAACAAAATTTAAAAATAATTAACTATTAACCAAGTATCTTTCCACGTTCCACGTTGACGCCGGCGTATACAGAAGGAATAAGTTTGTGCCGCTCTGCCACGACCCAGTCATGATCAGGTAAAAGTATTCTGTATTCCATATGCATTAAAAGAGGGCTCTGACTTTTCACTGCCGGTAAACCTATTGGTACACGTGCCTTATCGTCTTGTGAGAGAACGAATACTTGCTGCGGTCCCAGAAGCGACGCGAGAGATTCCAATGACCTGATTGTAGCAGTGCAAAATTCCCCGTCCTCGTGCTTTTTGTGCATCTCGGTCTGTGGTCTTGCTAACTTTACCGGTACGGTACGTACGTGCCTTCTTCCCTCTTTTTCTTTAGTCGTTTTCCAAATTTCGTTGGCATTTTTTGACACACTTGCGCTGGTAAGTCAGCATGAGAGCCTTTATAGGCCAAGAACAGCTGATTATACAAATCTCCCTCTTTTGAGGACATTGCAGTATGAACACTATGAACTTACTTTAATAATACCGACTAGAGCAATGTGCTTCTGCATAAACTGAAACGAATACTGACAACGAAAACAACATTAAATGACGTTCAATACAATCTAGGGATTCCCGGTGAAATATAAACGAAAAGGTTTGCCAACTTGCGAGAGCAAATGAAAAATGACGACCAGACTATAATACAATCGAGGGATTCCCCGTAAAACGTAAACGAAAAGGGTTGCCAATTAGGGAGTTTTAATTCCCTAAATATTTATTAAAAAAAGAAACAATGTTACGTAACGTCTTGTAAGAAAGACCCCCTCCCGCCCCTGTAACGCATCGTAACGTTTACGAGACCCCCCTCCCCCCCCAAATTGCGTTACGTAATACTTGAATGCTCCCAAAGCTGTAATTGGGCTTAACATTTAAGTTACAACAACAAAGTTGCAAAATAACACCTTGAAAAAAAAAACGGGTGTCTCATACAAGTAAAGCAAAGGTGCATTTTTTATACTTTATGATATTGAGGTATCATTGAGTTAACATTGATTTGATATTGTTACGATCTATTTGCAGATTTGGGGACCGTGTAGGAAATATTGAACTTGGAAAGTGTCAATTTCTCTGGAGTTACGTGCCCCTCCCCCTTAACTAATATTTTCAAGTCTTGAACCCTTTAACCGCCCAAAATGTCGGCAAATCACGTCATCCGATTTTCGTGCTCGGTACGCTCCATACATTTCTATCGTTATTGGGGCACGTAAAGTTGCAGCAGGCCGTAGCGGTCAAAAGGTCAGGTCTTATTACATTATCTTAAGTTAGGTTTTAGTTTTCGCTGATTACAAAAATACATACATACATACATAACATCACGCCTTCATTCCCAGAGTGGGGTAGGCAGAGCTACAGAAATATTAACAACTCTAAAAAGACTTGTTTACAATTGTTAGATTACAAAAATAAACACAGCTAAAATGTTTAAATATAATTTGGTAAGGCAAATTGCAAAATTAATCTATAAACTACTTTTACCTCGAATGTGTCAAGACTCAAGGGTCAGACCTATCTCAGGTCTAGCTGTCAGTTCATTTCACCCTCAGAAGTTTAATAAAAATGAAACTAAAAAGTTTTAAATCATATCAGATCAAATAATTGATTTCAGAAACATGTCCATAGTTGATTTGTTAGTTAGTGAAACAATAAAAATAGGAGTACATGTCAATTCTAACGTGACGATGACGACCAACAAACCTGAAATCGGTCGGAATAAACGATTTAAAAATATAAACCCGACAGCAAAGAGAAAAACAAGAACTATTATAGAATTATTACGTTTTTGTTATCCACTAACCTGCTCGCAGCACTCGACCATGAGCTCCAGGTTGTGGACGAGCTGCGGGGCGGAGAAGTTCGTGCACTTCCTCCGCGGCTCGTGCTCGAACCGGGGCGCGGCCGCGCGCAGCGCGTGGTACCCGCTGAGGACGCGCTTCTCGCGCCCCGTCATGTCGATCACCGGCACGCGAGATAATTCGCTACTGCAAAGATAAAAGTTACAAATAAGTATATATCAAACAACGGGCAAGAGCATGTCGGACCATGCTCAATGTTGGGTATTATTATTCTATTTTTGTATATTTTACATGGTTTTTTGAGGGACCTACGTAGGTAGCCTCTGATGGCTTTGACTACTTCGCCGGAGAGGGCGGACTCCTGATGGGAGTCCACGCTGTAAATGGGTTTGTTGGTCAACTATTACTCGTAAACTTGTGAAACCTATTTTTTTTTTATTAATATTATTTAAGACATATTTCTAATTTTAAGCATTTGTACTCACGGCTTTAAACACATAACAAAAATTAGCAATTTAAAGCGTAATATTTCACAAACGGAGCCCTTAACCTTTTGACCGCCACGGTCGCCTGCTACTTTTTGTGCCCCTGATAGCGTCCCTAGACGCCAACGACATCATATGCCGCAACCACGCCGATACAAAAATGTATGGAGCATACGAACGCCCGGTGTCCCAGGCACGAAAATCCGATGACGTGATTTGCCGGCTTTGGCGGTTAAAGGGTTAATCGAAAAAATCACAAACGCGCAATATTTTAAGACTTATCCAACGACACCCCACACCATGGGCTAGACGATAAAATGTAAAACCATCCCCACTTTACGAGTACGGGAGGTATATTATGTAGGTTTTATTTAATGTTTTATTTTACTACTTTGTCGGCGTGTACATAGTAACGATTGCCATCTAGATGAAAATATCCTACTTATTTATTAAAAAAAGGATGTATGCCACTTCAACATCAGAACGATATGTTAGTTCTACCAAAAATAAATTAAAGAAAATCCTGACAAACAAATGTTATTATACAATAGAACAGTTTATGTCGGACAAAAACATTATAATGGCGAAATAACCATAGAATAATAATTTTATACTACCTATTGTAATTTTATGATATTCACTTGATTACAAGAATAAATACTAAATAAGATCTTATAATTAGATTTAGATCATTATATTGTATTGCCCTCGCAGGGTATCGTATGGACTAACCTAGATTATAAGTTTTAAACACACTAACACCTATCTGTATACAATTTGTGCCATGTGATGACAGTGAATAAATCGCACGTAAAATCCAAGTGACACTAAGTTACAAAAATCTATATTTGAATAGTGACATTATTGCATTTAAAAAGAATTAACTGATGAATGAATATGAACATGAGACGAGTTGAATAGAGGAGAGAGATGTTGAGTAGAGTTTGAAAATGAGACGAAACGGTTCGAGAAAAGGTAGATAGTGCCCCGCTATTTTTTGGTTCGTCTTGGTGGGGGGTGTTGTATTTTTGAGATTGTTGTACTGTTGTATTTTTGTTTCTCTAACAATTAGTTTGGAAATTATCTACTTACAATCAATGGACCAACAATCTCTTTTTTTTTTATTCTGTACCCAAAAAGTGGCAACGGGCAGTCTGTCAGCAGGCCTGTATCTCATGATCTGTTACAGGTAGAGCGTTTAAATTTTAGTGTTTTTATATTGTGATCATAACAATAAAAATAAAATAAAGTTAAAAATTTAAAGTGGTCCCCATTCAAGAAACATGTTTTTTACGGTGTTTCTCGATCTCGGAACTCTTCTTGTGCGAGTCGGCACTTGGCCGGTTTTTTACTAAGTATAGATCTGAATTAGACGAAAATAATCAATTAATGCCCCCCAAACGTTTAGGTTCACTTCGTCCACATTCCCATATTGTCACCTTCTTAGTTCGTCAGCAATCCCATTTCGTCCACAATCAATTCCCAACTCGTCCACATTTCCACTTAGTCAACATTCCCATTTCGTCCATTTCCTACCATAGAGCTGGTCTGATGGTGGAGTGATGTGAGACATTTATGATGGCTTAAACAAGTATAGTCAGCACAAAAACTTGTCCCAAAAATTAATAATTTGACATGAACTTATTTATTTTATTAGTTATTCATGGTTACTTATATTATGCCAATAGTAATATAAAGGGTGGGGCCCTGACATTGGACCGAACTTTTAAAAATAATCAATTTGACCGGGAAGTGTGGGTGTGTTGGGAATGTGGACGAAATGGGAATGCGGACGAATTGAAAATGCGGACGAAATGAGACTGTGGGCGAAATGGGAATGTGGACGTAGTGGGTAAAGGACGAAATGAGAATATGGATGAAATGGGAATGTTGACGAAATGGGATTGTGGACGAAGTGAACCTAAATTGCCCCTAAAGTGTCGGTCTGTCGTACCAACTCACTTATGGTGTCTTAAATATATGTTTGCCGTAATTTAGCCTGACCTCCAACCCTGTCAAGCAATAACCCCCTAATCCTCATAAGTTAAAGTCTATGAATACCTGCTTATAGTGTGCATGGAAGGTTTACCCTCTTGTATGACGTCAGCGGAATCCCGGTAGAAGTAGCGGCCTTTGTGCGATTTCTTCCAGTGGTAAGACTTCTCTGGGGCCTTCTCGTCTTCTTTTTCTTTAAGGCGACGTTCTTCCTCTTTTTTTGCTTTGAGCTGTGAAGTATACAAGTTTTTTCAATTTTCACTTTATTGCATTGCAAAAAGCGCCAAGTGGTTTTATCTCGACTATACAAACTTTTAAAAGGCTTTATTGATTTTTCCTATTTTGTTACCAAGTTTTTCTATAAATTTATAACAATGGCAAAGTAAATTTTATTTATAATTAAAGTTTTATTAAGCGTCTACTTGATTGATAATCAATAATAATAAATATTATTATCATTTTTAATCTAAATAATAGAAGAACATGGTAACAAAATAGGAAAAAATTATTACTCTTAAAAAATAGGATCTGAATGGGTTCGTGTAACACTGCAGTATTGCTTGATCTAAGATACTCATATGTATAAATGAACAATACTAATTTATCACTTACAGCTGCCTTCTCCGGTCCGTAAGCTCCGATAGCACCCCTGCCCTTCCTGACCGTGGCTTCCACAGGTGCTGATATGCCCTGCAATTCCTTGCCCAACCCTCGGCCTGGTTGGTATCCCATCTGAAAGAAGACAGTAGTATATTAGTGTCCGTGACTATGTCACATGGATTCCTAAGTAACACAGACTTCAAAAACGAAAAGAGTAAACTTTTTGTTTTGCAATTATTCTATTTATTCAGCATAAACAAACAGTAGCTATATAAAATTATAGACTTGCCCAATATGAGAATTAATTTTTGAATGTTAATTGCTGATCAAACTGATATTTTGGCTGACTATACCAAAACATCAATATTCTGCCAATCATTTAATTGATACCTCATTATCACTAACATATGTACAAACATAATCAAGGCTTTTCTTGGGGTAGGCCGGTATGGATTCTTAAATTATTTTTTAATTATATTTAAAATTCCATTACAAGAATTTTTATTTTACTATATGAAAAGAATATAACGTGTTTTCAATCCATGGTGGCATACCCAGTCACTTAAATTGTCATATAATCAATGACATTACAGAGTTTGTTGGTTCCCAGTAAATTGCGCTTGAAAATAGATACACTACAATATGTTCAACTCTTTCACTAATGACTGATGGACATATACGGAAAACACGGAGTAAGAGAGATAGCTATTGTCAACTCATTTGGAGTAAACAGAGAGAGAATGGTTAATTGGGTCTAATATGAATCTTCAACTTTGGTGCGGCAGTAACATATCTACTTCCTGTTTATAATATGTAATATCATTGCATATAATGCATCAATTTCAAAACAGGTGTGGAGTTAACTTTGTAGACCTTGCCCGTACCTGTAATAGCAGTTTTGCCCCTATACCCTTGGTATGCTTCTCCCAATTACCCATGTTCCCTCCTAAGTTGGCTGACCGCATGCCCTGGCCCTGCCGTCTGATGCCAGCTGTTTCAGATTCATCAGGAACTGTCGGTTCTTCATCAGAACTGTCTGCAATAACCATGCGCGATAATGGCTCAGCTGGTTGAATCTCTGTAAAGGAAAAGTAAACAAAAGTTTAATTCACATTTAACTGTCATTATCAGAATTTAGAAAAATATATGTTAATAACAAAAAGTGGTATTTTGAACATTTTACGCACAATTTATTTAAACTGACATAAGCAATTAAAATGAAAGACAAATACAGACTATCACAGATTTTGTTTCCTGACATGCATTTTTTTTTATGATAAGAAGGCACACAAGCGCTAAGGCCACCTGATGGTAAGTGGAATCTGAGACCCATAAATATTCTAATTCTCAAGACTATAAATCATAAGACTGCAATCCTAAGACTCGTAATGCGTTGCCAACCCTGAGGACTAAGATGGAATGCCTCTATGCTAGTATTTTCAATGGTTGTCTTATCCCCAAACTGGAACACAACAATGCAAACACTGTTGCTTGGCGGTTGGTTAATGGATAAGATAGTGGTAGCAACCACCAGAAGTCACGTAATTTCGGGATTCGTTTTCAGGGTAGGGCCATTTTTGTTTTGTTTATTTTAGTTCTTTATCTGATCTGCTGTGAATTTACTGGATAGCTCCAACAGAAGACCAGCACTGGCTTTAATGCCAGCATAACGCTAAGTTGGAGCCATTTCGTGACAACAATCCTTTAGTCTACATCAGTACTTTGTGCGTTTTTGTTTGTCTGTTTGTCACAAATAAATGTTTTTTCTTTCTCTCTTTCATTCAGTTTATCTTGAATCAGATTTCAAATAAAAGACATATAGGTTAATTTACATGGTCCCTATATGGGTATGATCCACTGTCAACCTCTGGAATATTGTCAATCCATCTCATTTTCTGTCGCCCCACACTCTTTTTGCTCTTTGGGCCTTGCCATTGAAATGTTTCAACAGATATTAACCAAATTACCTTGTTTAGGGTCCTTCTTTTTCCCTGCCTGTTGCACCCCGCCCGCCACAAAGCCAATGGGAGCAGCGTAGTCCTTCTGCTTGCGACTCCTCTGGCGGATGTTGTTTTCATTGTCTTCATCATCACTATCTTTCGCCCACACACCTAAAAACACAAGATTATATTGTTATTTGACAATTAACTTACAATCAACTGTGACCACTTCTTCTTCGTTCTTTTTTTATTAATTGTGGTCCACTGCTATATTTAGCAGTGATTTTGCTAATGTCAAGTGAGTAGAGTAAATCAAAGGCCGGACATCTTTCAATCAGCCCTTTTTTTCCCTTCCAAAGGTTACTGGAAAACTCACCACTTGTTGGATACTGTTAAATTATCGCAAATCAAATGTAAAAGTTGAGATTAAATTGTGAGTGACTGTTAAGCAAAGTTCCTACTGTTGATAGTACCTACACTTAGCAGCATTAGCTACACAACCGAAGAGCTCAAAATGATCTGCACTTGACTCTATTGTTATGTCTAGATCATTTTGAACACCACATGCACATTCTTCTCAGCTAAGGTTAAAGGTTAAGGCGGTTGCTTACTTAACAACTACTTATTCTAGTTAGCGCTTACTCATTATTGAGTAAAACAAAATAAAAAATTAATGAATTTACTTACCATAAATCTGCTGCTCTTTATTGGCCTTCCCTCGTCTGTTCGGATTGAACTCGTTGTCCAAGTCATTGTCAGTTATTTCGAAGCGTATCACCTCGTCGTCTGACATTATTTTATTTCTAAGTTTCAAATCTCTCGATTTCACAAGTTGGCAAAAAATAAGCAAAAACTTAACCGAATTTATTTATTTCTTTAACAATGTTAGTTTTATTTTCACTAAGATCTAGATATAGTAAGACTATTATTTTACTTTGAAATATTCAATAAAATATAAACTGTCTAATTTCAAGCAAGAATCGAGTACATTGCAGCAAAACGCAAAGCGTCACCATACATTTTTTGCCAATTTTGCCAAATTTGATTTGACAAAACGTTTGACAGTTAATGGTTTCGGTGTTGCCAAAATAAGCATCTCAATTTTGGAGTCTAGCTACACCGTCTCTAGAGATGTGTACGTAACCGTAGCCCATGTGCATCTGAAAGTTAGTCGATTTAAAAATCGATTAAGGGATGACATTTTAAAATCTATCTTGTCAGTGGTAGTCATATTTATCCCAATTCTGCCCATTTACCATTTTCAGGAAATTTCATTCAGACTTTCAGTGTTTACAATGGGTTCTATACGACAACGAAGTGAAATAGATTTTTGCAAGTGAAACGTGAAGTGTGACTGTGTTCTGTACGATATGCTGTAATTGTGATCTTGGCGTGATAATAATTCCTTAAGATGTTGAGCAGAATTTCAGATGTACTGCAAACAGCAGCAGACGTCGTAAGTAATAAAAATTGGATTGCAAATTGAAAGGCTAGCCAAAGCCGTTTCGTTATCGATAGTGATGTTATACCTAGTTTCTGCAGCATTGTATTAGAGCGATAATTTACATAATAAGTAGCTGTAATCCGTCGCGGTACTGCGTTCATTCTGCGGTATTTTAAATAGCTTAATAAATTTAACTGTAACGTTATGTTTAACAAGTTGCATACATTATGACGCCGCTATTAAAGATTTATTTACTACAAAGACAGAACTATAACTGTTTTTTATGATGAATGTAATGGTTTTTTTATACTGTTTATATCAGCTTTAATCCCACACTGAACCATAAAATACCTTCTTACAGTTGCCTACCTTTTCCCTTTATTCTAATTTAATTTAAACAAAATGTCAGGGATAATCTCACACAAATTTATCTAGTCTCAAACTAAGCTCTAGACTTATACTATGAGTAATAGACAACGATAAACATACTTAAATAGAGAAATACATACTTACATACTTAAATACATAGAAAACATCCAAGACTCGGGAATAAATATTTGCACTCATCACACAAATTATCGATTGATTACCGGGATTTGAACCCAGGACCATTGGCTTAGGAAGTAGGGTCACTCCCAACTAGGCTAGCGTTCAACGTGTCATGATGTGTTAAAATTTAGAACTTTCCCCTGAGAATGCCGATGTTTGTGTGAAAATCATAAATATTAATTCTTAAGTCCGGGATAATTTAAATTATAAAATTATATTGTTACCAATACCCATAGCAAATGCCTGGGCTTGAATTTGGGACTAAGTCACCTTTTGTGAGATTGTGTGTATTATGATTTGTATTATTTAATAGTTTTATTAGCTGTTGCTGCAGAGAAGTCATTTATCACTACTCACAGGGAAAGTACCATATGTCATTCCTTGGGCTTCATGCTATCTCTACCAAATTTTATTGAAATTGGTTCATTGGTTACATATTAGTATATGTTTCACGTATCAAGCTTGCATGCAAGCGTGCAAATATATTATAGTGGTTAATTAAAATGTCAAAAGAATAGAAAAATAAAATATAAGATGTCCAATTCATACCCTAGAAAACAATAGAAAAGGTTAACATAGTAGGCATATCACAATTATATAACTAAATACTACTAATCCTAGTGCTGACGGTGCTCGGTATACGAGTATGGATTAACTGTTTGTAATACTACATTAGTATTGTTTTTATTTGTAGCTGGCTCCTCCGCCAACCAGGCTGGAGGATTTTGAGTATCATTGGAAGATGATCGTAAACTTCTATCAGAATTATGATGACAACAGCAAGGACCATGTTGAAGACACGAGGATACCGCATCATTTACACCTAATGTTGCAGGTATTAGCTTGATATTAATATTTAACCCCTCGTATGCTTTAGGCACCGATCCGTGCTCAAAATTTGGATATCTTTTTGTATTTTTTTAAGCTTATTTTTATGGACTATATCGTACTTGGTACTTTTATGGTCTCCCGCATACGAGGGGTTAAATCACACCTTCAAAATAAATGTGTTGTATTATGCTCTAAATACTCTTGAATGCTTTAGACAATTAGACACATTTTCACTTTTTTTTTTCCATTTATTTTATAAACAAACGGTCACATACTACAAACAATACAATAAATGTATGAAAGAAATATACAACACATTAATATTAAAATGAAACAGGGTAGGTGGAACAAATAAGTTTGCTACTCACACCCTCAGTAAGTATACATACAAACTAAATCCAAAAATAAAGTTGTCTTTTGTAAATCACAAAGTTACAGAAAAAAAAATTAAGAAAAAAGACATTAAGAAAAGCGCAAAATCCTAAGAGCATTGCTGTTAATAGCAATTGATAAATCCAAATCTATAAAATAAATATTGTAGACATGACAAAAACTGTTGAATAGTTTATTTTTAAATTATCCAATGTTGAACATTATTACTGTTACTGTCAGTGCTTTTTATAGCCAAAAAACTGGATCTTGTCCACATCAGGGCATTTTTACAGATATTTTTATCAGTTGTTTTATCACATTAATTAAATATGTGTACATGCATTATCTTAAGTTAAATGCACAACTCATTAAAGGTACAGCATGCATGATTAAATCTAGTATATAACTAGGCACAGGGTAACAACGTTTAGTCAAAGAAGGAAATACATAAACAGTTTTCTAATAGAATTGTCACTTAAAGTAAAAACTAACTACTACGTAACTTTAAGGTTACTTAAAGTATTTTTTCATTATTCCAATCAGAAAATGGATCTAGAATAAAGAATAATTTGTGCTTTATGCGAATTGAAATTTAAGGTATTCGTATGATATGAATTTTATAATAATTCACAAACTGAAAAGTGTATGGACAAACACAAATAACCATTTCCTTATTAGATACGTAACAAACAGGACTAATCAATACTGGATTAATTCACTGTTAACAGCTTTGGAGTTGCAGTTAATAAATCTTTTATTCTACCCTAAATGTAAAGAAAATAATGATGATCCCATTTCTTTTTAGAATGTAACATAACATATTATAACATTTATAACTTTGCTTGGACTTCATATTTGTTTAACATAGTTATATCACTGGTGCCTTATCAAGTTATAATTGATAAGAAAACGTTAATTAGATAACTTGAAATGCATGTTTACTCATATTATTAATTTATTTAATTAAGTCTTAAATACTTGTTCAATCTATAGGATGTCTTATTTTATTATTTAAATATTATAAAACTGGCAGCTGTACAGTGTCGGAGCCTTTAATGGCATAAAATACGATGAATTTATGGACAAATCATCCCCTTATTGTAATTTTCCTCCAACCACAATGAAATGGCAGTAATTAATATTTAAGTGTTACCAGGCGCGTGGGTAATTTTGCAATGTTTGCCTATGTAGAAGTCCTATAAAGACAAAAGAGTCTCATTTGATAGTTAAAAGTGTAAGCAATAAATCAGTGTCAAACATTTCACCAAAATGTCGATAAGAGTCGATAATAATTGGAAAAAGCAATTATGAAATAATGGAATAAGAAGCAATAATGCAATATTTCATTTTTAATAACATATACGGGCTCACAAAACGTTTCAAACATAATCATAACACTGTTGCAATGAACTAAATTTGTGTATACTGTGTCTGTGGATGTATTTCTATTACTTGACCTATAATTTATATGCCTAGTGATAGGTAGAAAGTGGATGAAATATATTATTATTTAAGACCTACTATGTGTACAAACCCACATTTAGCAAATAAATGTTTGATTTTATTTGATTTCTTTAGTTGTTGTCTCAATTAGAAAACTCTAAAACCATACGAGATATAATATATAATGGTGATGAGATATAATGATGCCTTTTTACATGAAAACGATTTCGGCGCACCTATTTTATTAGTATAAGTCGTCCATAAAAGGTGATAAAATCAATTCCATTTTTTACATCCAGATAGTAAATTGTGTTTGAATGCATTGTGAGTGGAATAGCGTCGGTGCAATACCGCGTCACAACTTCAATAAGTTGCAATTAAAATTTACCTTTCTGGCTTTTAATTGTTGTTAAGTTATGTTATATTCTCAATTTATAGAGAATTATTACGTATTAATTTGTTCAACAGCAAAGCACTCTTAGATTTTAAGATAATACTTTAGTTTATTAGAAAACACAATAAAAGTAATGAGGGCGCCACTGGACGCTCGGCGCCCTCGTGTAACAGCGAGTTGCGCAGGATTGATCTTCATAGAGATCTTTGGGAATAGTAATTTTATTTAAATATTTATTATAACTTTATTGCACAATACACAAAGGTACAAATAGCAGATTTAATGCCTTAAGGCGTTCTATATCAGTCAACCAATGGGGCAACTAGCAACAATTTAAGATTGTTCTTAACGAATGTATGATAAAAAAATATTAAATTAATTCACAATAAAAAAAATACGGACTCTTGGAAGATCTGGTATAAATTTGACGTGTGAATTTTTATCGTATAGTCAACGTTATATTAACTCTTATTTATTTGACAGTAAATGGCGGCATATTTAAAAACGATATGATACGAGTCATATCATTTCAAAAGCAATATTGTTTTATAGCGTAGAATAAAGGTCCCGCAAGTGTTTCAATGACACTCTTGATGTTATGTTAAGTTTTTTTTTGTCTTTATTGAAAAAAAACGGGTTTGATCAACAGTGATCATGCCACCCTTATTGTGGCTTCAATATTTTATGCTCATCATTTGCGCTTAACTCCTAAATTAACAATTTTACATAATGCGAAGATACGATCACTACTCCCCTTTTCAAATACAATACCGGCCAGTAATATATCACCTTTGTACTTGCAACTCATACAATTATCTGCAAATATGACTTACCAAAATTGACAACCAATCAAGAACTAGTTGATCGATCAATTGTACTGCTATTATTCAATTCGTTAGTTGATTAGTTAAGGTTGGATTGTTTTGTACCATATTCCCTTACATAGTGACCTCTCATCAAAGTTTTATTTCCATAACTTCTGACATTGGTCCCTTATTATGTTGAGGGAGTCACTGTAAAAGGGAATACATTCAAACTCCAACCCATTCGTTGCTGCTTCCTTGGCCAAACGATCGACTTCCCCATTTCCCTTTAACCCGATATCGTCGTCTTACTTACTTAAACTAGTATTGGCATATTTTTTTGCTGTTGGAAATTTCATTGTTTTTCATGAACAGCAAAAAGAAATTGCAGATACGAGTTTGAGTAAGTATGACGACGATATGAGATGGGACCCATTGAATCTTACATACATACATAAAGTCACGCCTTTATTCCCAGAGTGGGGTAGGTAGAGCTACAGAATTACCAACAACTCTAAAAAACTTGTTGATAATTCTGTAAACACATTTTGCACTTTCATGTTTACCAGTGTATTAGTGACAGGTTGCAAGCCCATCGCCTAACAGTACTACAAGCCCTTATTCCCTTAGTCGCCTCTTACGACATTAACGGGAAGACATGGGTGGCACTATTCTAACCCGGCAACCACACGGGGGTTATATTTATTTTGTTGTTTTTTACCATCAAACAAAAAACGGTTGAATGTTAACGTTCCATATTAGCATTAAGCAAGGCATATTGTCCCAGCTGATAGTGGAGGAAGAGAAAGAGCAACAGGGCGCGGTAGGCCCATGCCTGGAGGCGCTGGTGTCGCGGGCGGTCCCGCTGCTGGACGCGCTGTCGGCGCTGGCGGCGGCGGACCGGCCGCCTGGCGCGCGCGCGCTCGCGCTCGCCGCCGCCAGCGCGCTGCTGCGCCGCACGCGCCGCCCCTGCCTCAACAGCGCGCACGTGCATCGCCCGCTACAGGTAATCATTTATTAAGCCGGGTACGAAGCTGAGCGGCTCAGCCTGGGGCAACCGCGGCCCGCGCGGCGAGCTGCTCGCGACCCAAATTGTTGCACATAACAAATAACCTGGGGTAGCTTATGCCATGCTTTGTCACTTTCTGTCAGATGCAAATGTCACAATTACAGATAAGGGCAAATCATGGCATAAGCTACCCCACGGTTATTCAACGTTTATAAGTAAGGGGGTTTTATAAACTTTAATATAGTTTGCGATTTTCGTTATTTGTCTAACAACTGAGATGCAAGAGCATGTGTGACAGATATTCATAATTCCAAAATAAATTTCAATAACAAAATTAATACAATCATTAAAGTTATAAATAAATATTCAGACTCACATTAATCCCCAGCACTTTTGACCATGCATTTATTTTCAGCGCATGCTAATCCAATGCAACGAAAGCCCCGCGTCACCTACAGAAAAGGAAGAAGTGGAACTGTTGCTTACTCTATGCGGCCTCGTACGGAAAGAACCCGGCCTAGCCAACATATTCACTACCCCGTTCGTAGAAGACAAATCTTCTCTCCTTAGCATACCCGAAGACGTTCAACAACTCATCCCAATCAGAAGCAAAGTCCAAACACCTAGAAAGAACCCATTATTCGAAGTGGAATTGCCTACGAACCCCTTGAGGAGTGTATCTATAATTAGGGCTTGCGGGGACTGCAATAACAGCTGTTCCGCTGACGACGACGCGTCGTGTAAGAGTCAGAAGACTGTGTATGACGACAACGATAAGTTCCTGCTGATCGATTTGCTGCTGTCGTATTTAAATAGTGCTGTGAGTATGCATATTTATTATACCAAAATTACCTGCCTAGTTTCCGATTTCTGTTCCACTTTAAGGTTCACTAGTAGAGGATTCTTGTAGCATTAAGTTTGCACACTATTTTAATTTTGTGCCATAAAGCAAATAAATAATGAATAAATATCTGGATACGACAGCGAGCAGATTTTGTTTTAATTAATGAAAAGTTAATAATTTAAAGCCAAAAAATGTCTTGAAATCCAATGTATGAAATATTCTTTGTCGCGGTTCGCCAAACATTTCAGTATTTTTTTTTTTGGGAAAGTTAGTCTATGTTTATCTTACTTAATTAATACTAATACTACACACACACAAAATCACGCCTTTATTCCCAGAGTGGGGTGAGCAGAGCTACAGAAATACTAACTAAAAAGACTTTGATAATTCTGTAACAACATTTTGCACAAACAGGCTAAGATGTTTACCAGTGTAATACTAATTAATACATGCATAAATAACATCGCGTTTTCATTCCCAGAGTGGGGTAGGCAGAGCTACAGAAATACCAATAACTTAAAAATACTAATTAATATTTAGATAAGTCTGTAACATTTCCTCAATGCACTTGAGTTAACTGAGGTTACCTGATAATAATATCTATAATAGATAAGCAATCTGTATGGCACTAGCATAAGATTCTATTTGTTGTTACGATGACTTTCGACGACCTTCACGCCTGTCTCCCAATGAGGTGAGACTATGGACCGCCGCCAGGTGCACCAGTCTAAACATACAACTTTCGCTTCCTCTACTTTGTGGGAGCTATTGGCTTTTATTCAAAAAATCGCGAATCTGATTACTGTATGTGCGTCTAGGGCGTCCCCTACCGACACCGCATTCTCGCTCGCCATACCTCTTTCGTCTATCCTTTCCAAAAGACCAAGCCATCTTAGCATACCCTTTTCGATCTTTGTCACTACATCTTCCTTTAATCCACACCGTTTTCGGATCTCTCTATTTCTTACTCTATTTATCATCCTAACTCCACACATAGTTCTCAAAGCTCTTATTTCAACAGCATTAATCCTTATTTCATTCTTTTGTCATACCCATGATTCACTGCCATACATCAATGTTGGTGTTAATACTTCCTGAACAATGTTAATACGTTATTAGGAACCCATTTTTCGATCGTTACTTATTGAATAAAGGCTGTTAGGCGATGGGCTTGCAACCTGTAACTAATACACTAGTAAACTTCTTGGCTTGATTGTGCAAAATGTGGTTATAGAATTCATACAAGTCTTTTTTGGGGTTGTTGGTATTTCTGTAGCTCTGCCTACCCCACTCTGGGAATGAAGGCGTAATTTTATGTATGTTTTTATTGAATAAGGAAATCCCGTATCATGCTAGCGAATCTGACCGATTTAATGAGTCGTAGTTTTGTTTTTCAAAAATATTAAATTTAATGAAATCCGTGTCTAAATTTCAAAAACATGTAACACAAGAGTGTCCAAGTCTTTCAAAATATACTTGATCACATTTTGTCCAGGATAACCAAGTAGTGCTCCGCGCGTGCGAGGGCATAATGATAGTGTCGTCATTACCGGACGACGACATCGCGAGCCTCGTGACGACATGCAGTCCGGCCTGCGAGCTCGTCATCGACAAGCTGTCCGACAAGTACCGCGCCATCCCGGCCAACGTCGACCCCAACGACGTCGACCACTTGAACATCACGTGGGCGTGAGTACAGTAGCGAGCCCAGTAAGTGTGATAGAGATAGCGTCGTCGACAAGCTGTCCGACAAGTACCAAACGTCGACCATAACGACGTTGTTGACCACTTGAACATCCTTAAAAGGGACTCTTATTCCGTTTTATACTCGTATTTCGGAATCAAGGTTTTTACATATATCAAAAATTTTCAACACCACATATTATTGTTATGTACAGTCGGCCAAAAAAGTAGTCTTCGGTAAATGGACCTCTTTTCTGGCTGACTACAACAATAAAACAATACATTAAAATATAAATATTAATATAAATATTACCCAAAAAATCAATGAACAAAACTGGGAACAAACAAATAGATTAAGTTATTTAAATATGCTAGCGATGCATGGTGTACTACCAGGGCACCTTCTACCAACTCGGGAAAATACCTGTTTGGATCATTTCATGCTCAGACTGACAAAAACGGACACCAGGGCCAGTATACTAGTATTGGATACCACTATCACGGATCATGCTATGATACTGCTTAAAATAGATAACATTAACTCCCCAAAAATCGTTAGCAAAACAAAAACTCATATTAACTTTGAAAAAGCACTTAGCTGTCTATCTAAGGGAGATTTTTCAATGTCTTGGGATATTACTGATCCAAGCACCCTCATGGACTTGTTAATAAATACTTTAAAAAAGTGCCTTTTAGAAAATACTATTACCACCTTAATCCCGAGAAGAAACCGTATCATAAAACCATGGATTACACTGGGAATTCTTCGTTGTATTAGGAATAGGAACTATATGCAAAAAAGGCTGCGTTTTGAACCAAATAATAATACGCTTAAAATCACTTATCGTAGATACCGTAATTTCTGTAATGGACTTATTAAAAAACTTAAACGTAATTATGATAGAGAAAAATTAGCGAAGGCCTCTGGTAACCCGAAATCTCTCTGGAAAGCTGTAAACAATATTACTAGTCGTAAATCAATAAAAACAGATAACCTGGAACTTCTGGACACTGGGAATTCGCCGATAGAGTCGGTAAACATGGTAAACCAATTCTTCGCAGGAATTGGAAAGTCACTAGCTGAGCACATTCTATCTAATAGCTACCACCGTGTTTATAAATTTGGCAGTACATACACCAATACTACATCCTTTACTCTCTTTGAGACCGACCCTAATGAAGTCTTCCTTGTTCTGGCTAGTCTCAAATCATCTAGTGCCCCTGGGATAGACAATATTCCAACAAAATTTCTAAAAATGGCTAGTGGCTTGCTCGTACCTATTATTTGTCGCTTGGCTAATCTCTGTTTTGAGCGTGGTGTTTTCCCTGAGTCCCTTAAACAAGCCATTATCACCCCGGTGTACAAAGGGGGCAAGAAGAATAACATGTCCGATTACAGGCCTATATCGGTATTGACATCGATTTCGAAAATATTAGAAAAACTTATAAATAACAGAATCATAAATTATCTCAATAAATTCAAAATCTTATCGTCATCTCAATTTGGATTCAGACATCCTTGTCTGCTGCTCTACTGAAGATGCTGTGGTCGCACTTTCATCTTTAATTGTCAAAGCAGTAGACGAAAACAAAAAATGTCTCACAGCATTTCTTGACCTCAGGAAGGCTTTTGACACAGTCTCAGTTCCCATTCTCTTAAATTCCCTTGAACACATAGGAATCAGAGGAATCGCTCTTAAACTACTCAGTGATTATCTCCTAAATCGTAAACAAAGGGTCAAAATCGGTAACCACACCAGCGACGAGTGTCTTGTCACTTTTGGGGTACCACAAGGGAGTGTCCTTGGCCCAACACTATTTTTAATATATATTGATCAACTATGCCACATGAAAATCGAAAATGGTACCATCTTTGCCTATGCTGATGATACTGCTGTTGTCTTCACGGGGAATACTTGGGATGAAGTCCAGAGGTCTGCTGAACTGGGACTTGCTAAGATGGCTTTATGGTTACAAGCCAACTTACTTACCTTAAATACAAATAAAACAAATTACATGTGTTTCACTAAATATAGCCATACACAACCTGATAGTAACTATCGTATCAAAATACACACTTGTAATAACCTATAACAACGTAACTGCTCTTGTCCCACTATAGCCAAGGTTGAGTATACTAAATACCTAGGAGTTATGATCGACCAACGTCTGACATGGCATGTCCACTCTGAACTAAGGTAAAGACACCAGTACTCGACAAAGGACCAATGTTCGACACGGATTCTTACTCAAAGAAGATAAGAGTTATTCTTTTGTTTTGCAACAATCAATTTATAACCCTATGATCTTAGAATTAAAAGCTTCTGTCGATTATTGGTGCATGTCAGCTAAAAGTGTCGAACATTGGTGTTGTTACCTTAATCATGTCTAGGACGCGTAAATTAATCTGGGTCTTTAAAAATCTAAGATACGTAGCGACAAAAACACTTCTAATTCAAATGTATGTGACTCTGGCACAGTCCGTCATAGCTTATTGTATACCGGCCTGGGGTGGGGCAACAAAAACAAAATTTCTTGAACTGGAGAGGGCACAAAGGTCCCTTCTTAAGGTAATGCTCTTCAAGCCATTCACATTTCCAACTAGTGACCTATACGCTGCCTGCGATCTACTTAGTGTCAGGAAGTTATATATATTGTACGTAGTCTTGAGAAGACATAAAACCACACCATACAAACCCGTTACTGCTGTTGCTAGAAGAAAACCCAGTGTAATCAAAATTCCGAGGGCGAGGTCAGCCTTTGCGAAGATTCAATATGTAGTACAATCAGCCATGCTTTTCAATCGCATTGATAAAAACCTAAATATCTACTAAAAAAACTAAATTATTGTACAATATAGTATAAAATAGTACCTACTGTTTGTCATGTTTTGAGCCAACTGCACTTGGAAGAGCGATGTTCTCTTAACACAAGTATATTTTTTACTTAAAAAGAGGCATCTACCATTATTGTAACCTAGTTTTTAGTTACTGAATAAAGCATTTATTATTATTATTATTAAAATATTACGTGGTTAGCGTTAAACAATTAATTTGGCGGCCTTATCACTAAATGGCGATTTTCCAGACAATTTAACCTGTAATGGATAGGTTAAAAGAAAATATAGAATGCATTTATTCTGGAGTTTTATGTAAAATTGTGCGTTTGGTTTGGGAGACCATCATTCCGGATAATAAAAAAAGGAATCCCGATATGTCCCCAAAATATAAAGATGTCCGTTTCGTTACCGAAACGCCTTACATACTTTGGTAACAAAACGGACAAGTACTAGTCTTACTCTTGTCGTTTTATTGATTGATTATTGATTATTGTTTTTGTATGTTTTTTAAGGTATGTAGCTCAAGATTTCGGTGACAAGGACTATAATAAATTCCACGGTTACCGAGAACTCACTAGTTTTTTCTCGTGGCTTGATTACTGCGATACTTTGATGAAGGTAAGTTCTAAAATATTATTTTTAACCACTATTTTTTTTTGTTTAGATAGTTTTAGTTAGTTAGTTATATAATTTTAGGTATACGTACGATTTGTTTTTATGATGGTAAGTGGAATCTGAGACCCATAGTCATTTGAATTCTCAATTTTACGATACTTTGACATGCCAAGACTGACAGTTAACGTTTGTCATTGACATTTGGTACCAGGACCTACTTTGAAAATCGAATCCCGCTTTAGTTTCTGATGAGTGATGAGTGAAAGGTACATTCTATTTCAGTGTACATGTCGCAGCTTATATGATACCGTGTGATATATCAGCGTGTTAACTTTGCAATGTATACTGAATTGTCACCTGTCACGTATTATTGTTCTGCCCTGCTAAAACAAAATATAGTATCTCAGACAAAACTCCTGTAGCAAATGCAATCTTATTACTAACGGGGTAGGATAGTTTCTGCTTTGGCTATTGAGTTAGAGATACTTATGCTTAAGTTGGCGAAAAAGGGGGCTGGTCTTTTGAAATTGTGGTTTAGCCATATGTCAACCGATTTTTTCTGGCAATATGTAAAAAATGCCAAACTCCCAAGTTGGGGTTGTTTTTATTTTAAAATTTATTTATTTTTCATCACGTAGGCATATAGAGTAGTTATAGCCGATTTACCGCCCGCGGGACTTATGGATTTTTTTAAATCCCGAGGGAGTTATGAGTTTACTTTTTACCCGACTACGGCAAAGCAAAAAGGAGGGTTATGATTTTGACCGGTATGTATGTTCATCTGTTCTCTCATAACTTCTAAAATACTTATCATAATTTAACAAATGGGGTATCGTTGGAAGCGTTTTGATGGTCCGCTGGTTATAGGTTATGTGACGTCACATTAAATTGATTGTAGCGCCCTCTAGAGGACATAAAGTCATGAACTATAAAAAAGTTTTTAATATAGAACCCAACCATCGTACGTCATTTCAGGCTATGGAGATTCAAAATCAGCAAAGGGTTATTTCCTATCTTGTCTTATATGGTACATTTAATTGTATTATATTTATATTATACTTTACTATTATTTCATAGACATTGCAATTATTTGTAATAAATTTTATATTGAAAATCGGTACAATCTGGCAGTATGGCCTGTCAAGTTTGAAAACTAATAGCAGTTCCTAGCGTTATCTGTAGAAGACTATATTGAAAAAGTTGCGTTGACGGGGAGTTTCAAAAAAATAGCACACCCCCTGATTTTGTCATGTCCTTCAACTTCATATTTTTTTTCTAAAATCTGTGCAACAAATTTTAAAGTTTTAATGACTGAACATTGCACATATATGTATATTTGATTCCTTTGTAAACTTAAAAACGATTTAAAATAAACGTACAGTTATAATTTAGTAGTTTTTTACCAAGACCCCCCCTAATTTTGTTGTGTCCCAAGACCCCCCCTATTTTTGGCATGTTTTAAAAACTTCAGATTGAATTATTCGTGTATATGATCTAGAAACCTGCAATTATTTCGTTGTTTTATGTAGAAAATACTTTGTTTTATACGACAAACAATTTTTTTTTAGTTTAATATAATCAAAAGTAATTTAAAATTAAAATAAAACGTTGTCCCCGAATTTTGGAATTTCCGGATATGTTGGTTTTGTTACCACAATAACTCCCTAAAATATTTCTACCAATTATCGTTTATCTTTTTAAATGGAAACATTGAACTTTATACATGGCGATCATTTTCAAAAACCAAACGTCAGTCGTCTATTTATTGTGAAATGAGAGTCACGTGTCGACGGATTGGAATCATAAAGAAACTGACTGTCAGGTTTTTTATAATGTATTTTACTATATGCTTTTCAATTTGATATTGGATAGTCTTTAAACAAAACCCGCTTTTTATACGATTTGTTTGATGTAAAAATGTAACCTTTTGAAAAAACGATTTGTTTACTATATTTTTTTTAATGTAAATTGGGTACACTGTGTTACTTCGGTTTTGTTACTTCAGGTATGGTTACATATAGACGGACCGGGAAAGTTACAAAACCGACAGCATAATGCTTAGTTCACATGATTATTACCCGACTACGGCGTTACTCAAATGAGGGTTATGTATTTGAGATGAATGTTATAGTATTAACTATATTTAAAGTGTTTAAATTAAATAGGTATTTACGTTTAAATTGATATAAATCGAAATGAGTATTTTTAGTGTTTGTATGTTTGTATCTGAGAGCAACCTGTGACCTAAACGTCGTGAAGGATTTTTATTATTACTTTCGACTTATTTGTGGGAGTAATGCAGGGAATGACTTGACAAAGTTTTTTTTTTTAAATTATACACCGTGTTTTTTTTGATTTACGATAACTTCGGCTCTTCGGTTTTTTTTGTTAATTGGTGTCCCTCTCTTCCTTGGGGGTCCCAGGAGTGCCACAGCACGATCGCGGTGCACCTGGCGCGCACGTTCCGGCAGCAGTTCCTCGAGGCCGCCGCCGAGCCCGCGCTGGCCGCCGCGCACCACGCGCTGCGCGCCACCGCCGTGCTCACCAAGTGCCTCAAGCTCGTCGACTCCACCGACCTCGCTCTAGGTATATATATAGTTCCGGCAGCAGTTCCTCGAGGCCGCCGCCGAGCCCGCGCTGGCCGCCGCGCACCACGCGCTGCGCGCCACCGCCGTGCTCACCAAGTGCCTCAAGCTCGTCGACTCCACCGACCTCGCTCTAGGTATATATATAGTTCCGGCAGCAGTTCCTCGAGGCCGCCGCCGAGCCCGCGCTGGCCGCCGCGCACCACGCGCTGCGCGCCACCGCCGTGCTCACCAAGTGCCTCAAGCTCGTCGACTCCACCGACCTCGCTCTAGGTATATATATAGTTCCGGCAGCAGTTCCTCGAGGCCGCCGCCGAGCCCGCGCTGGCCGCCGCGCACCACGCGCTGCGCGCCACCGCCGTGCTCACCAAGTGCCTCAAGCTCGTCGACTCCACCGACCTCGCTCTAGGTATATATATAGTTCCGGCAGCAGTTCCTCGAGGCCGCCGCCGAGCCCGCGCTGGCCGCCGCGCACCACGCGCTGCGCGCCACCGCCGTGCTCACCAAGTGCCTCAAGCTCGTCGACTCCACCGACCTCGCTCTAGGTATATATATAGTTCCGGCAGCAGTTCCTCGAGGCCGCCGCCGAGCCCGCGCTGGCCGCCGCGCACCACGCGCTGCGCGCCACCGCCGTGCTCACCAAGTGCCTCAAGCTCGTCGACTCCACCGACCTCGCTCTAGGTATATATATAGTTCCGGCAGCAGTTCCTCGAGGCCGCCGCCGAGCCCGCGCTGGCCGCCGCGCACCACGCGCTGCGCGCCACCGCCGTGCTCACCAAGTGCCTCAAGCTCGTCGACTCCACCGACCTCGCTCTAGGTTAATTATATTATATTTTTGTTTCTTTTCATCACACTTGCTCATAAACGGTGTTATAACGCGCAGGTCTATAGAGCAGTTATAACTGATTTACCTCCCAAGAGAGTTATGAGTGTAATTTTAAAATATAGAACCGACTCGTACATCATTTCATTTCAGTCTAAAGAAATTTAAAATCACCCAAGCTTTATTTCATATATTTAAAACTGGGCTACAAACCAATTTTACTGTTATATGTTAATTTTACTGTTGTTATAAAACTTTTACGGTATATGTGCAATTATTTTATTAAATATCATTTTGAAAATTGTTACAATCTGGCGGTAGGGCCTGTTAAGTTTGAAAACTAAACGCAGTTCTTAGTATTATCTGTGGAAGACTATATTGAAAAAAGTTGACAATCTCTTTAAGCGAGTTAAGTGCCATTCATATGTTTGATTGTTGTTTTTTTCTAAATAGTCTAATTATTTTTATTTTCTCGGAATGTGATAATAAAACATTGTGTATCACGGGCAGGAAGGGGATTACAAACTTAAGTTAATTAATAATATAATAAAAATATACTCATTAAAAATCCCCTTCTTACAGCCCTTGGTACACAATGTGCTATTTCTATCGTAAAAACGATGAATTCCTTTTCCACTATATTCGACATAGCCTCGTTAGAACGTATACCGTTTTGGGCATATTCTACTTTGACTACATTTTGTTTTCCCTGTAAATGTTCACATATAATCTTAAAGTATCTGATAAATAAATGGAAATGCAATGTGACCAGACAAGACACAGAAGAAGTACCTCAAATATTAGAAATAGCAAATTCGACGCAAAGAGGACTTACATCAATTGGAGAAAAAAAAAATGGTAGTAATGGATTTTTTTAAATTCGCCTGTCTTAACCTAGTATCGTACAGATCGAAAGGGTCATTCATAGTGAAAATTTATATTTACAGCCCATACACCTTTAAACTAAATCAAGAAGGTAAAAAATAAACGACGCCATCCATATGGCGTTCCTTTTTTCCACCCTGTACATGTCGAAAAATAAATTTATAGTACAAGCATCAAATCATACGATTATAGTGAAAACCCAAAACTTATACATTTAAAATCTGCCAAGGGTACCCAAGGGTACCCTATCACAAGTCCGAAAAACGTTGGCCAGCTGTTTCGTTCGTCCGAAATTAGAAATAAAGAAAGAAAGAAAGAAAATTCAACGGGTTCCGAAAAAACTTACTTTTCTCGAAAGGGTGATGGGCAATTTTGTATGGACCCCGTCCCCCCCCTCCAACAGTAACGGGCTGCAGGTCTATATGTTCATTAGGACCCAATAAAAGACAAAATACTTATCTTCGTAGCAAAATCAATGGGAATTTTTTAATGAAAACAAAGGGCCAGGCAATGCAAATCATCTACATACGTGTTCATTTTCAAACAAATTCCATAGTTCCATACGATAAGATTATGATTTTTCAAGAAAACCCCATACATATGGTGATCGTCGCCATAGAAAAAATACATCATATTGCCAAGATCTATAAACTGGCACATGTTTCATCACTGTTGGTGGGTGGGGACATTTTTACCCATCGTCCTTTAGATAAGTAACCCTTGCCAAGTGCGACTCGGGCGGCACGAAGCCCTTGGCGCGCTAGCCCTACCTTACCTTACGAGCTTGTACCCCCCAGAGTTCTCCAACTGGCTGGTGGGCGACGGCGAGCTCTCCGAGTGGCCGCTGCTCCTCGCGCTCATCGACAACTGCCTCACCGACAACCAGGACCTCACGCTGGAGACGCTGCGGTTCTTTGAGGTGATCCACCTGCTAGAGGGGAGCCCGCGACTATACGCGTAGATAGATTTTCCCTACTTCCTCTATTTCGTGCCGTTGGGTGTCGTTTTAAACAAAGAGATTAGTGATTTGATTACACAATATCGACAGCTGGAAATGTCGATAAAACAAATTTTTCTATCACTATGACATTTCATTGTTTGCCATGAGCCATGAGAATCCCGCTGTCTTGACATAAAATATACATAAAATATATAAATAAAAAACCGGCCAAGTGCATGACGGGCCACGCACAGTGAAGGGTTCCGTAGCTGGGATGAACGGTCATGGTTAATTTTTTTTTTTTTTAATTTCAAAAACTACACAGCGTATCGTGTTCAAAACAATTTTGGTTGGAAGTATTTCGTATGTTCTAATACTGTATTTTTTATTAGAATGTTCTATTTAACAGTTCAAAAGCTACCCACCCGGACAGAATTTTACGACTTTAGAAGCGTATATCTCGCCAACTGTTCACTTACGTAAAAAAGTCACTTAAAAACCTTTGTATCATTTTGGAAGCCCAATCTAAAAATACCCCACACGATGATGTAACTCAAAAAAAAATTTTTCGTCCCCTAGTTACATGTATGGAGTGCCACCCCAACATATTTTTTTTTTCAATTTTACTACATCATTGTATAGCGGTTCATAGAATACATAAACCTCCAAATTTCATTTATATAGTGCCAATAGGCTCTGGGTAAAATGGCTATGACATACAGACGGACAGACGGACATGACGAAATTATAAGGGTTCCGTTTTTGCCATTCGGTTCCGGAACCCTAAAAACTAAATATCAGGGGACAATCTCACACAAGATGACCTAGTCCCAAACTAAGCTCTAGGCTTGTACTATGGGTACTAGACAACGATAAACATACTTATATAGAGAAATACTTACTTAAATACATAGAAAACATCCAAGACTCAGGAACAAATATTCGCACATACACAAATATCTGCCCTTACCGGGATTTGAACCCAGGACCGCTGTCTTCGGAGGTACGGTCACTCCTAACTAGGCCAACGTGTCGTCTAATTATCCATAAGGTTCTAAATTAAAAAGCTTTGAATTACAGTCTTGCACATTTATTACATTCCTTGGTGTAGGTATATGTGATGTTCATTGTACTATGTATATAATATATATGTATTTTTCAACAGACTATAGTAGAAAAAGGCACAGAACACAGCATCCACAGACTAGTGTTGTCCCGTGTGTGCGCGCGCGGTTACGTTGCGCCTGCGCAGCCGGACGACGACGAGCGAGACAGGCTTAATGACCTCTCGCTCTGGCAAGAACGGGAGAGGAACAAGTACGCACTCATTTACAGTTGCTTTATTTATGAAAATGTATACAGGGTAATTTTTTAATAGGTGTAGAAAATTTAATATTTGCTTCGCTATTGTTAATCAATAACACATGTTGTGTTATTTTTACTGTAGCTTAAAAATTATTAGAGATATTGCCGATTCAATGATTCCAAAAACTTAACGATATTCATGAACCTTCTAATGCAGGGGTGCGAGGAGAGGGGAGTGTTGTTAAGTAAGTTAATAAATGAAATTTCAAATTAGAATATCAGTAGGAGAGGGGCTTGTTGTCTGATAAGCTGTACATGAAATTTCAAATTTCGAATATCAATACAGTGTATCGCATACCTACAGCTTGACAACCCATGTCATCATTTCTAGAGTGACTTTGTGTCTACACGAGAAGGTAAAAGAGAGATAATTTACAACAAAAAAATAATAATATTGAACTCGTTTTACTGTCGTAATATATTATATTAACGAGACAAAAACATATGTTAAAATTTGTTCATTGATAATAAAAATTCCCTGTATAGCCTTTGTCTTTAGTTTTTAATTTGGCCGCATTCACATAAGGAAACGGGTAGTTCTACCAGCGTTTCAACCGCTTTGACTTCGGTGTCGCATTTTTAACCATTTCCCTGTACGAGTAGGATAACCATTTTCGGTTATTTTGAAGAATGCCTGGACTCCTAGAAAATAACCGAAAATGGTTATCCTACTCGTACAGGGAAATGATTAAAAATGCGACACCGAAGTCAAAGCGGTTGAAACGCTGGTAGAACTACCCAAACAATATCCTAAAAACCACCGCAACCACCTTGTAATTTTAATACATTATCAACTCTATCACTTAGCAAGTAGATTACAGTTACTTTAAAGAAGTTACGAAGCACGCCCCTAATGTCTCGCAAGTACCTATATGTAAAAACCAAGATAAAAGATATTTATTCAGTCCGCACGGGCACTTTCACACGTCAATTTTTTTTGTCAGTATTTGTTTTTAATGAAAATATTTCAGAAGTACGAGTAAATCTTGACGCATTGCACAACTATAAAGTCTCTGAATGTTAATAGTTTTGTTAGCAGTTAAACAGTACTGTTATTACTTTCCCTTGACAAGCAACAAATAAGTTTAGCATTGTTGCACTGCTGTCAATATTATTAATATTCAGAAACTTCATGGGTGCGTTGTGTTTTAGGTCAGAACTAGATCATTTTATATGGAATTACTCCTTAACCCTCATTATATATTAAAAGACTTCCACTACTATACATAGGCCTTCCTACGATTGTTTTTATATTGTCAGACTACTTACAAACTGTATGAAAAGACATATTAGTAATATGACCAAGTTCTGCTGTTCCATTTTATTCTTTCCATACAATGAAATGCTCCTTAAATTAAACTAATAATTATACTGCGTAACTAATAATTAACTAACTATGCCAAAAATGTTTTAAAAAATAAAGACAATCTTTGCTAAGACAGTTTACCTGCATCCTATAGTTCGGATTTCCCCATACGGTCCCAGTTAATAAAAACACTGTATATCCGCTCCAGAGAAGCAATGAAGCAGCTCCAACACGAAGACCACGTGAACGAGCAGATCTCCGACATCTTGTCCCACGAGGGGCTGGACCCGGCGCGCGGCGCGCCGGAGAATATACACCGAGTTATAAACAGGTGCGTCCCTACACAGGCGCCCTAGCCAACATGCAAACGCTCCTAACGTAAATTGGGTCATTCTATTTTTCGTTGTACATAAGCATACATCGTTATCGCGATTTGTTCCTGATTCGTCATATTCCAGATTCGTCATCTTCCAAACTCGTCATACCTTGTACAACCTGCACAAATTTATTATAGAAATCCTCTGTGGTAAATGCGCTATTGTTCCATTATTTGCCAATTCTTTTGGACTCCGCCTTAAGTAAATTATTGTCTAATAGCCGTAGTACAAAGTATAACTACTAAGTACAATCTAAGTAATACTTACTATTCCTTTAAGCACGTGTTCGCGATTTAATTTGACTGTACAATGAAGAGTTTGGAAGATGACGAATCTGGAATATGACGAATTTGGAATATGACCAGTTAGGAAATTGTCGAGTTTGGAAGATGACCAATTTGGAATATGACGAATCTGGAACAAATCGTTATCGCGGGAGCAAATACGATTTGACAGTACTCAAAGATTATGACAAGTAGGTAATAACAGAAGCGACACTCGCATAGTGGCGCGACTCTATGGGAAAGGTATGAATGACTAGGTGCCATAAAAAATACAAAGTTCATAATTTTAAATACTGAGTATCATCATCCTCAATTAAAAAAAGTGAAAAACGGATATTATTTAAAGATCGAAGTTATCGTAAATCTGCATAGTCTACGGTGTCTCAATACGTGTATGTTAAATCGATTGCAAGATTTGAAGCTAACAGCCACTAATAAACAAATATACGCGGTGAAGCAAAATAAAACCGTTTTAACGAAAAAAACAACATTGCTGGCTTATTATGAAATTTTCTTTGACCAAGTACGAGTATGTCTATCCAGAGAAACGTCGTGTAAGATATGAAGAACTTCTTAGAGGTTTAGAATGCGTAGGCATAATATTCCTTTTTTACCAAACAGACAATCTCTTATATATGTTCTATAACTGATTTGTTTTTGCTCCTGCGATAACGATCAATGTACATAAGTTTTTCGATTTTTATTTAATAAAACTGTAAATTGTTTTGTTCTCTAACTTAACCTCGTGACGCCCACCATACTACAAACATGGAGATTTTTATAAGTGGGAATTCGAACCTAACTGCAAGGAAATAAAGTTCAATTACCTTTGCTCTTAAAAGCCACTTTCATAATTGAAGCAAATGAAAATGAACTTTACACACAGTGAAATAAAGTTTAAACTAAATCGCCTTGATTACGTACTTCCACACCACCACACCACCAGGTCTCACCAGGTTAAAACTCGAAAAGTGACGTATTTAAGCTTTTATTTATAATGATCCTAACTCACAAAAAGTTATTTGTATTAACTTTAAAGTGAATAACGGAGTGGAAGTTGATGTCCCCGCCTTTTCCATGGAAAAAGTGCAATTTACCACTGAGGGACCAACTCTTTTCAACGATTGAGTAATTTAATTGATTTTGTTTTGAATCCGTTAAACTTAAACATAATTTCATGTTATTTATTTATACGCGGATTCATAATTTGGTATACTTTTCATCGGACGATAACCAACAATGTACATTAATCTTTCAGAATCCATGACACATTTTAATTGAATCATTAAAATTCGAATTTAAACTCTAATGCCAATCAAAACAAAGTTCGAAATTAGTATTTAAGGGTATGCATATCTTGAGATGTCAGTGGATTCGAAAAGGGTAAAAAGTAGAATGGCCCGTTTACCTTTTCTATCGCTCAAAATGTATGAGATGAAAGTTGACCACTTGGTTTATCGTAACGCACGAGAATGTCATCTTACACATTTTAAGTGATAGAATCGGGAAACGTTCGTAGGGTTTGCATCTTGGCTATGGCCCCAGGCGTTCTATTCTACTAGGAAAACCATGTTGCTTCTGACTTGTTATCCTATTGTTTTTAATTCGGCTGTTACTGTCAAGGAAATGAGAGACTAGCGTTGACAATACGATAGCATGACTAAAGTAATATGTTTTTACGTAGAATACAGCCCTAGAGTCGTTTAGCAGTTTGTTTATAAAACTTATTTTAGTTAGTACGTTGGTGGTAATAAAGTAGTGAGTGAATAAAAAAAATATTGTACGTAGTTAATAACTCTACTAAGGAAATGTAGTCATACATTCCTATGGTTAATTCTCGTTTCACATAGGAAATAACCACGTTTTTTTATTGAACCGTACTACGTATAATACTTTCGCAATTCATCTTGTTTATCTCCTGATTTAAAAAACAGCAGGAAAGGTTAGTGAAATTGAGCTAAATTAAGTAACTTTTCAATGCGTACCAAAATATTTATATGACAAGGTTCTTTCTCGTTACCAAAATTATATTGATTATGGTAACAAAAAAGAAAGTAAGGAAGTTGTATGGCATCTGCCATACTTACTGCCTTACTTTCTTTAGGTAAAACCTGCATCAGGTTTTACCTAAAGAAAGTAAGGCAGCCTAACCAGCTGATGCAGGTTTTACCTAGTGTGAAATGATCTGGTGAAAAAAATATTTTTATACGTTAAGTTGTCATGTAAATGTTTTTGGATACATTGGGAAATAATTGAATTACAGTATCATCTGCCCTACTAACCTTAATTCTCTTCTTATTATCTTTTAAAATCAGAAACATAAATAATAATAACTTTTTTAAATGCTCAGTCATCTGTGAACACGCTAGATGTGGGATCAGGTTGAAATAAATAGAGGAGATTCAGTGAAAAAAATTAATATTGTTGTATTGTTTCTCAGATGTTTTATGGAAAGTTCCGTTTTTGTTACCAATAACGTATGAATTTTGGGACCTAAGTAACAAGAAAGGAACTTTCCAAACACATGTTTTTGGGAAGGGAGGAAAAAGAATAATTTCGGAAACTGCTTTATCGAAGGCGCCCTTACAATAATTGGCACCATGAACTTTATTTATAATTCTCCATTCTCTAGCCGCCTGGCTAAATCGTATTTCGGATGCAAATAATGGGGTGTTTATTTGTAGTTTCATTCGCCCTACCTACTTGTCAATTTACGTAAAATCAGGACATGTTACTCACATTTTTTTTTAAATGCCTTACCCATGACATTGATGTGATGAATATTTGAGGTTATGTTTCAAACAGTACTAATTTGTTTGCTTTACATCTTTTCCAGTTTCAATTGACAAATACAATAGTTTCTAATGTACTGAGAATTTAAAGTTTGGGTTACCCATAAATAATCATAATTGTGCATTACTAAAATTACTTCCAATAATTGCTTATCTTTTCAATCAAATCTTACGGCAAATTACACTGTAAACTCTCTTTGTCTATGTAACACAATGTATTTTATTCGCTCAACGTCTGTACTTTCCAAAGCATTCATATTATGTTACCAATTGTCTTAAAGAACGTCACGCATTTCCTCCAATTCCACGGCACTAAAATATTCACATATATCCGCATGATTTTGTAGTAACTTATCGCTTGCATTTTAGGCGGCTTAAGCAACTCAGAAAGCACGTAGAAGAGGTGATGGCCACCGAGAACATTCCGATACCGGGCCGCGCGTGCGACGCCTAATATTAAATATTAATAAGTCGCGGATGAATCTACAGAACTATGGAACAAGTTCATGCGTTGTCGTCCTGCGGGGGACAGACGGGGAGGGGGGTTACTGCCAGTTATTGTCCCTTCTGCGTTGTCAATTTAGTTAATTACTTAGTAAGTATTTTTAAGTAAATTGAGACGTGTGAACAGCTATTTAAGTTCGTTCTTTCAAAGGCGTTTCGATAAAATAATAGGTACAGTCAACATCAAAAGTAGCTAAGCAGAATAACATACTCGATCATAACTGAAATAATATTTCATAATGTGCATTAAAACTTATAGAAAAGCAGTATTTTAACTGGAAACTCACAAAAAGAAGCAAAACCGGGAAAAATTCGTATATGGTCTCTTAAAGCTCGACGAAACAGTTTTGATTGGCTGTTGAATATAGCCACTTGGTTTGATTTGTTTACATAAAGTTTAGTAGCTAAACAAATGAAGAATAGTTTGTCTTTATTTTAATTGTCCCCTAATTTATTTATTTTTACTATTGAACTAAACTACTGTTTAGTAAAGCGTCCGTTTGAACGCGTAACTGACGCAATTAAGTTAAAATTTAGTTACCAACTAATTAAGTAAATACGTGTGAACTACACATTTCCCTCTAAACAGCTAGCTACTGCGATGCCTGATACCTCGCCCCCGCAAACGTCTGCCACCCCGTAGTACAGAAGAACTTGTTCACTGAATAAATAATCTCGTTAATGTACTCGCTAATAAAAAAAAACAGCTAGTAAAATTGAACATCAAATGTGGCTCTAATTCTCATATAAATAAGCAGATACTTATAATCGTAACAAGAAAAAACCCACCCCTTCGTTCAATTATATCTCTCCCTGTAAATGCATGAAAACCGTTATAATTTAAGACAAATCCTTAGATACATAATTCGTAATTTGCATTCCAATGATAGTTGGAAAGAAATGCTAATTTCAACCTTACGAATATAATTGCACTGTCAAACACGACGGATTAATCCGTCGTTAGTGATGATTTATAGTGCGGATAAATCTGTTGAAGGTTAATGACCTTAGTCTAGTGCCAATAGATAACAGTAGACAAAGTTTACTTTTGCATGTAGATTGTAGATGTTTCCTGCTTCTTGTGAATTCACTTATTTATATGAGCGAAAGTTTACAAGTTACCCTAAAATTTTGTGTTTTAGTGATTCCAATTTTTATACAAATTTTCGCAGTGGTTGTGATTTTGGAGATTCATTCTAAGGCTTATTTTTTTATGAAATGAATTATTTTTGTATTTCTTGTAAATAAGTTCTAATGTCACTTATGTACATAATAGCCTGTAAACATACTTAAGATGAAATGTAAATAAGGGTTTGAAATGAGGGTTAAAGGTTTATTTTAAGTTTTAGGCAATTGTGTGCTCTTTATTTTGCCCTCGTGGCTTATTTTTACCCCATACGATTATCGCCATTTTATAACACGTAAGATTATATTACCTTTATGACATCTTAATAATTTGTGTCCAATTTTTCTTTGCAAATTTCACTTTGTAATTTTATGGGAACGAATCTTAGGTTATTTCCTTAAATATATCTCAAAAGAGAATTTTTACCAAAGTTTTTTTGTGCCTTGCACCTCAAAAAAGTACCTTGTAGATAGATACATTATGTATAAATAATGTAAACTACCAATTCTAAAATATTTAATGATTTGTTGTGTTTGTCATGCAATTAAACATTGTCCCAAATGAATTCTGTGTACAGAAACTAGTTATGCCATTAACATTTGAAAACAATACAGGTAATCTTTATTTTTTGAATACTAGAAATTTTTAGAATGTATACGTTTCCGAAACATTATAAAAGAGCGACAGGCCTAGGTCATTTCATCGCGGAGATGAATGATATCGCAATGTCACAATCATGGTCGTTAACAAACGTCTAATTGAGATACACCTTAAAATAAACACAAGTTTCGGTTTAAAATGTAATAAAAAACCATTTACATGCATACATAACATCACGCCCTCATTCCCAAAGTGGGGTAGGCAGAGCTGCTGAAGAAATTTCATCCATTTTGCATTTTTGTAATAAGTTCTGCACGATGCTGTTCACCCATCACTTGCGTGTAAATGAATAAAAATATTCCAATAATATTGTACGTTAATGATTATGACATAACATAAAAAAGTTCGTTATACTTACATACTTTTGACGTGCGTTTTTCGTTTCAAAAACTTAAAAAGTAACTTAAAATACAAATAAAAACCAAAAAAAAAACCTTAATGTGGTTCAGTAAAACAATGGTGAATCTCGATTGGCGCTTATGGCCTTATAAACGAACTGATCTTGAGAGAGACGTCCGTCTCAAGACTAGACGCGTCTTGAGACGGACGTCAGTTTTCCTTGACTTATTAGTTATTGCATATTGTGAGACGTATCTCACCGTAAAATTATACTTTTTTTGTCTAGTTATAGGTAGAAACGACAATTGGCCTCATCCTGAAGTTATGTTTGCCATATCCTACAATCGTTTTATTACTTTCAAAACTCATTCAATGATTTTCTATAGAATGGTCAAAAAGAGTGATTTAGTGGTAGTTGGAAACTAAAATATTTTCAACTAGCATTAAACTGCAGCGATTGGGTGGCAATTGGAAAATTATGGCAATTCACTCCGAACAGCAGCGCGCTCGATTCTAGTAGATTTTACTTTACATGTCTCTGTTTGATCAGTTGAAATACTGCTAGTCTATTTTGAACCAGTTCCCGTTTTGGAAATCAATACTTAAAGCAAAAAACAGCTGCATTTTTCTACTATACCTTGTCTCCGAGCAGGTTTTTCTCATGCTTTAAGAAAATTAGTTCGAAAGTAATCAATCGATTTGTCGTTGGCGTTAGTTTTAAAGACCCACAATGAAGTCTACTGTGATTACTGTAAGCCATATTTAATTAAATGTTTGTTTGTCAGAACGGTTGTTTTATTTCCTGTTTCCTTTCTAGCTTCCTGCTGCTGCTGCCGCGCGCCATCCTATCGGACCCAGTGGGCGCCGACTATGAGCACTATATACATGACGCGCATCGCCACTACCAGGTAACTAGTGACTACAGTACATAACTGCTAAAATAATGGGCAAATTAGAAAAAACTTCTGAAATATGTACACATATTTATATTTTAGAAACCTATTTCATTGAGATATATCTTTAATATGTCTCAAATTTTACTGTGACATCGAGAGAAATTCGAGCGAGAATGTCTAAAACGAAAATATGCTACAGAGTGGCACGTTTACTCGTACTAATGGCACAAACTCGCACTGTATTACACTCCACTTTATAATGATAAACGTTCATAAAATCAAACGTCATTAGACAAGTTCTATTAGAAAGAAAGAAAAACATTTATTTGTGACAAACAAAAAGGAATAAAATTCTGACATAAACAAACTAACCTAACCCTTTCGATACGCCATGTTGAATACAAAGCTTCATTTACGCATGCATTAGCGCTGTCTAGCGTGACGGATTTATCCATCAATAGTGGTGCGGATATTATTATATCCGTGAATAAATGAGAAAAATATTTAAGAAACCATTTAAAACCATTCATTAAAAACGTTGAAGTCACTACATTGACCCTTCTCTTTAGAAATGCAATGGTTATTTTACACGACTGCGCGAGCAACGAGCTAATAGAACATTTTAGTGTATGTAAGTATTTATGTTATCAAAAATCCAAAGTTCCACTCTAGCCCATTAATAATTTTCCCTGTAGACAAGTCTAAAATGACTTAAGTTAAATTAAATAATATAAAATCAATTCAGTAAGGAGGTGATGCAGTGTTAACACTTAAAGTTAGTTTTATAGGAATAATCAAAAACAAATGAGGCTAGATTTCAGGACCTTTTTTTTAATTTTGCGACCTTATGGGTTAAGAAATCTACCAACCTTAATTAGTTTTAGATGGTTTTCCCACACTACGAGTAAGAATGTTATTACAACCATTTCGTCGTAAAAGAGCCAATATCAGGTCACTATTGGTCTGTGATCACGCTTCACATACATTTCTATCCTTTGCAGTTCTGGCTAGACATAACGTCCACTTTCAACTGGCCGACGGAGACCTACATAGAAACCACAGCAAGTTCTACTCACAGCTACGACAGCAGGCCCGAGGCAGATATACACCTCGACATGTTAACAAACAGACAGACAGACAAACACTGCCCTAAATGCCAACACGACACAAAATGCACCAACTCAGAATGCCCTACGCACAGACATATTCGTTCTCCAGACGACGAAGATTTCGACGAAGGACCGTTCCTAAGAATGCTTTTTAAATTACTTTCGAACATGCATACACAACCTTACCAAGTAAACTTGCATCTAACCTCAATAATATCTAAGTTAGCTCTGATGCCACATCCGAATTTGCACGAGTATCTGTTAAATCCGATGCTGACTACCGCCAAGAAAACTGTGACGCTGTTCAAGACGCTTCAGGAGTTGGCGAGGAAGTTGACGTTGGAGATACCGAAGATTAGGAACTATAAGAAGGTCATAGAGAATACAAGGATGCATTTGATGAGTGAAGACCCGATTTATGATGAGAGGTAAGTGAGGAGAAGGGTACTTTAGTGCGGATCACAATAAAGTTGCAAAGTCTTATTGTGACTTCTGAGCTAGAGTCTGGCAAACGAAAGCTGTCTCAGAGAAACAGCGGCAATTTCAAAAACCTGCAGCTGTTTACACTGACTGTACACTGAATAAACGAAGTTGATACTATTTGATTTCCTGATCTTTTCACATCAATGTTGGAGTATCAACTCCGTTTATTCAGTGTACCTACAGTCAGTGTTAAAAAATGCAGTTTTTTTTAAATTGCCGCTGTTTCTCGGGGACAGCTTTCGTTTGCCAGACTATAGTCTAAATTTACCGCGTTCATGTAACTTAAAAGTAACTTAAATAGGCGTTTTTATTTACTAATCTTCCATATGTATGTTTAGACTTACGTCAATAACTACGTTATTTTATGTCGGAGGCCCTCTAGGTCGCTGCACCAGTGTGTAACCTAACCAGAAGAATAATAACCTCAAATGGGGCGGTACTATTACTTTTTAATACGTGTTACGCAAGTTGCGATAAATAACATGTTTACTGGTACAGTATTTTTACGAATTTAACATACCAGTCATTATTTTTTCTATTTCTAAAGGCAAACCTAAAGTTAAGTGAAATTTTCCGTTTTAAAAAAATATTTGATGTTTAGACACATCAGCAACAACCTGAAATTACTCAATACTAGTAATTTGTCTTAAGCTCCATACTGAAATACAACAGTACAAACACTGCTAGTTTGTTGTAAAATTAGTTAGAAAGTACAAACGATCTGGACGAACGCTGCAGGAGGCTGCATTATTATATATTTTTAATTGTTTTTCTTCCAGCTGTGACCACAACCAACTCGTAGAAAGCCTTATAGTCCTCGAGGAGTTCTGCAAAGAGCTCGCCGCCATAGCGTTCGTCAAGTACCAGCACTCCACGCACCTTAGCAGATAACTCATCGCTGTATAATAGTTATTGTGTTCCTTATTACATATTGTACATACTACCAAATGCAGATAGTTTCATTTGCCCTCGAAGTTGATATGACAAGGCGCAACATTTTGTTTGGGGTTAAGTACTGTACACAAACGTCGCGCAGCATTTGCCGCATGTTCAATGTCATGACGAATTTGCTGTCACACTGTCAGTTGCAAAATGATGGCAATTTCCTTCTAAACCCAGAATTCGACTCGGGCGACCGCTACGTAAGCATACGCTACTAGCCGTGTGTCACTGGCTTCATTTTGTGCGTGGCTGCTTTAGGAGTGCAGTACATACATTTGGATACTAAGCTAATAATACCCACGTGTGCATGCGTAGCGTGCGGATCTATTCGTCATTGGCAGGTATTTTCTTTTCAATTGAAGCAGGTAAGATGATGCATGTTTAAATGTAGTTGTGTTAAATTGATACAGGTTTAATTGGCTTTATAGGTTCTCTTTACAGCAATGCAGTTTGATATAGTGTGTTCAAAAATCTTGTGTTGAATCTCTAATGGCAGAACCGAGGCAATCTACTAATTGTTTATCGACGTGTAAACAATCACATATTTTAAATTTATTATTGACTGTTATCAAATTAGGTCGTTTAACCTTCGATTTTATTAATCAGCTTTATCTAAACTACTTCCATTGATAATCTAGTCCGTTTGTGCATGAAATTGTATTGTTGCTTAGGATCAATATTAGAGGGGTCCGCAAGAATAAGAGGAATGAGGATTGTAAGGCGACGCTTAACTGGGCAGTAACGTTTCTCACCCCTAAATCAAGTCCGATTTCCACGTTTTTGGAATACGTTTTAGTTACAATGATAATCTAGGTTTGTTCCTTTACAAAAAATATTGTTTGTTTCGCGCCATTGCGGGCTATGTTTTGGCGCTATAGCAGTCCCGTAGCCCCAAGCGTTTTAGTCCGTGGTTTTACTCGTATAAGAGCGAGAGTAATAGAGAACAAACCTGGAGATATTTTAAAGAGCTACCGCATTTAAATACGGTGATACAAATCTTTTTAACTGTCAGTTCAGATCAGTTCTGGCAAATCTTTGACATAAGTCTATTTTACTAGGACTAAATCATATTGCTTTTGACATATTATCGTTATTGTCGACGTTATGTAACAATATTATAAGAATAGAATAAGGGTGCGTTTTCACCAGAACTTGTGCGAGGTAGCGGAGTGGTGTGCGAGGAAGAAAACATTTTTAGCCTCGCTCAGCGCAGCTTTCTTATTGGTGGTTTTTTCTTCGCACACCGCTCCACTACCGCACAGCACTGGTGGAAACGCTGGGGTAAATTTGACAACACGAAAACATTTAAAAAACAATGTTATTTAGACTTATTAGAATAGGGCCTCAGGTATCTTACTGGCCCCACAGTGAACTCCCGAGTTTGGATATGCTAAATAATAAGTTTGTCAAACTGTTTGGTCCTAAACATTATGTTAATATTTTTAGTTTGTATAGAGATTTTATTTATTACTTGGTTAGTCATTTAGAATTACATCAAATTTTAAACGTTAAGGTTTCTTATTTTGTGACGCTTATACACTTTAATTTGTACCGAAAACATTTTACTTGATTACTATACGGATTTCATTACACCTATATCTAGAAATTTAATAGCCACAAAAAAATGTACAGGATTGTAATATTTTCTAGCCATATTTTGATCCCGTGCATTGCTTTAACTTTGATATCGCCCTGTAAAAAATAGTCTTACATAGATTATAAAATATCCGCTGTCCTCCTCATACAAGTCTATAGTGTAAACGGGACGGCCTATCGTTTTCGAATTGTGAATTCAAACTCGAAATAAATAATTGTAATTAGTACTCGTATAATGCAGGCAAGCTTTTGAAGTATAAAGGGGCTGCATATCCGCTGTCGACCATGACGGATTGATCCGTCGTTTGTGGTGTACCCGGATGCGGATATATTCGTTAATGGTGTAAAAAGGTTAACGAAGTTTATTTTGATTTCATAAAAAAACATATTTTTGATATTATGGCTAGTTTCGATGTTGGAAAATTAATAATTTAAATGTAGGTAAATGGTAGCTTCTTTGCGGTATAATATTAGTACCTGACCCGTATATTATTGGTATTTATTTAAAAAACAAATTATATCGGTTAAAGACTCCTCGTTAATTATTTAACTAGCAAGAAACTTATTTATTACATTCCTTGTCTACGTCATTATGTATAAAATCGTAATTATAATAAGATTTATTTTCACGGTGGCAACTCGACTTTATTTAATGCACAATATTTATTGTTGCCAATTGAATATTGAATAAAAAGAATTGAAAATGTTGAAATGATGTTTTATTTATTTTTCTAGCCTTTGCCTTAGCTTTACTTAGCGTAGTCCGTTTATTCCCTCGGGAACTGTCTTATTTTCGTATCCCCCCAGCGGTGTAACTAACACTAAAATCAAAATAAAACAACAAGTAAAATGCAATGGTGATTATATTTTTATCTCCACAATAATACATATAAACATGAAACAAAAACTTTATAACTATTTACAAGTGGTATCTATATTGGTTGCGGCTGAAAATCATTTTTGTTCATTTACTTCGTAAAGAGGTCCTGCCTCTGTGCATAGATAAATGGGTCACACTGTTAAAAACAAAAGTTCTTTCCTGTGGTCAATAGTGAAAAGCTTGTGTGCATATAAGTTATGTTTTTATATGGTAGGTTTAACTCTGCAGTCCTGACACGTTAAAAATGTCCACAGGAAAGACGATAACCTAAATCTGTGTATGACCCAAATATGAGGAAGACTTAGTAGTATCTACACTACAATATTAAAATACACTTCCCATTTAACTTTAGGCGTACATATTTAAAATATTATTATCACGATAATAAGTTACGGTCAAACTCAGAAGGGCTAGCACATGTTGTCCGCGACTTGTTTTTCGCTCGGATCTCCCTTTCTATCTAGTCTGTAACGATAGAGACGCATTGAGCGACAAGCGAGATTATACAACTTTTGCTAGCCGTACTGAAGAACCCGTACATTTTAGTTCCTTGTCGCAGCTATTGATCTTCTGAATTCAAATTACTAAAATGTACTGCTACTTTTGAGTTCGATTGTACACTCAGGGTTTAAGCCTTAGCCAGGCAGAGGTCACATAGAGACCACATGGTATATAGTAAAACGAAAAATTTATATTTTTATAAGACTGATGGCTTTGAAAGAAAATGGCTAGGCCTGGCTAAAAAAAATATACTTTTTTCGTTCACCTTTAGGTGAACGAAAAAAGTATATTTTTTTTTGAACGCCACAGTCGGCTGTAGCCGTCAACGGAAAATCGTGCCCTGGACGCCAACGACGGCTACAACCGACATATATATCAGTAAAATAGCGACCTACGTGCATTCGCATAAGATTCAAAATCAAGTTTGGCATCAAGATGGCTTGACGTCGGAGTTGCAAAATGTTAACAAGTTTATAGGTTGATTGCCAGTATAAGTTTATCTATTACAAAGTACTGAATAGAGTTCATATATTACGACTGATGTTCACATACAAAAAATATTATTTAAATCATTACTATCCGCTTTTGTTGACCTTAGTATTAATTATAACACTAACAGTTTAGTTTTCATTAAATTGTATGATTGACCAGTTACAAAATCTATACATTTCGGGCTGTAGTGCCTAGGAACCAAAAAAAGACAGAACAAAAATAATTTTCTTCCAACAAGCGCAGGGAAGGTAAACTGTCATTTAGTTACATTATTGGCCTCTTCTCGTCGCTTAGCTCACAATACCGCACAAGTCAAAATTCGCTGTATATAATTTTGGACTTTGTTTACATTAATTTAACTCTTAATTATCGTGCGTTCAATTATTGACTTACGCGGTATTGTTAGCTAACCGACGTTCTGCCGTTGTTTGCAAGAACGTGAAATGTAGTGAATGACAGTGGCGGTTTGGGAGGCACAGGAAAATCCACTGTAGATCTAAGTTAAGGCAGGTTCACAAAGTGTATTAGCTCGAAGGAAAGCCCCACCTCGCCCCCAAAATGGAAATCGACAGCCGCCATTGTCATACGACAACATTTTGTTATTTCGGATAGTTCATTAGATAAGCGATAGGTGCTTAAGACTGGCTTACTATTTCTGGTGGTTTTTTTTTCTACTATCATTATTTCAAATATATCTCTTACATGGACTTAAATTCCAACTTACTCCGAAGTACCTGCACATTTCAGTTCCGTGTCGCGTTTAGAGATGTACTATATTCAAATCTCTCACTTTAATAACTTACTGCTACATGATACTAAAATGTACCTGTAGCTAATTTTGAGTTTGACCCTATATTTTGATATTTAACGTTCTTGCAACTGAAATAAATGTAATGAACCTCTTGTGGAAAACCGCTTCGGAATTAAATCTACGGAGGCTTTCTATAACCAGTGACACAAAAAGTAGAGTTAAGTATAAGTTATTACAGCACCAAAAACTTATTTATTATAAATTTCTGGTGTTATGCTGTTATGAAAATAGTAGTAACAATAGCGTTTGCACACATCAATCAGTTCGACATTAGTAGCTAGACTGCAGGCATATCATCAGGCCCCTATTTGACAAACGTGACCGTTGACAATTCGTTGTAGATTGCGTAGCTTGTAAAAAGCTCAGTGGTATAGTTTTTAAATATGTTAATTATAATTACAATTTAATAACATAACATTTCCAACGCCATGTCAAAAACAAAAGTAGACTTGGACATGGTAATGACAGACAAGCAATCTCAAAAAGATATTTGCGCTATCTTGACGGATTAATCCGTCGCTTGGCTGAACCTGTGTTACGAATATATCCGTAACCCTTAATATATTCGCAACTGTATAAATACTGCATAGTGTACATACGATATCATTACAACATATTTTAGACTTAAATCCAACTAAATAACAATATGCCTGTCACTCACCATTCACTCACCGTTACACGTAACATATTTATAAAATCAGTTTCAACTAACTAGTCGATTATTTAAGATAAATTGTTTGTATGATTACTAACTACACCTATATTTTATACCCAAACTTCCTTGTACAAATGTCTACTGGATAAGAGAATGCTTGGGCAGTTATAGGGACAAGTGGGTTTAGCAGTCAGTGGAGGAGCAGTCAGCAGCAGAAGTGGACAATCAAAGCGCCCAACATTATCTTTACACGCTTTTGTTCTCTTGACAATTAAATCGTGAATTATTATTGAGATCTTCGACTATCCACCTATTTCTACGGTTGACTGTACGGGATAGTAGCTAAAATTAAATGTTTTTTTTTTAAATATTTTTTGCCCTCGCAACTGTCAGTAGGTATATTTGTTACTCGTGTTATATAAAACGAAGATCTCCAGTAATTATTAAGGAACTGGTTATACGGTGGCGACATGAAAAGAAAATTCTCGATATACCAAAAGTTGTTCCATTTTGTCCACTTCGTTACCAAAAGTCGATACATTTCTCGGTAACAAAACGGGCATTTACAAACAAAAAAGTTCGGTTCTTTTTTATAGAAAATAATATGATAAACTCATTTGAATTTTTACTGTTGTCGGAACAGTCAATTCTGTTAATTTTGTTATAACATTCCATATAACCGTCCAAGCCCATAAAAAATTGTACTATAATTAAAATCGTAACAAAGTGTGACGTAGGTATGCAGCTCTAATTGGACTTAGCATTGATCAGAAAAAGTAGAGCTAATTTGCCTAATCTTGACTAAAGTATAGGCAAGTGATAAACCGATCAATGGCGGTAACGCATAAAAGCGTTTTTCTGACTGAACGCGTATGTGTTTTTACAGTATTCGACCCAATCCCTGAATCGTACGACTTGTCTCCTGCGTTACTTTATGACCTTTTAGGTCTTCTTAGGATTATACATATCAAATTTTTGCGCTTGTCTTGTAAAGCAATGTGTTTAAATCGTCACGGAAATTCCTTCGTGTCTAACCGGCAGTTTTTTTCTTGTATTTTCGATATTTGCTTAGCAAATCGTTATTATTTTAAAGTTTTGAGAAAAAGCAGTCGTATAAAATTCTGTAATTTATTGTAAGAGTTGTTTAAATACAAAAAGTAGTCAGAATATGAAGAACATACTTGTGTGAAAGTAATAACAAAACTATATTCTATTAGGTCTTCCCCAAAGATCTCTTCCTCTATCACATAATTTTGCTCTCCGGTACGTTTTCTTCATTAGAATTGAATCGGCACACTTACTACATTCAGTAAAAAAATGCTTCCTTAACCCACTAAAAGATAAACCGCACAAACTTTAAAAATTACGCTTTTTATATAAATTTTAAGATGTTGATATATTTCCGACAAAACGAATTAAACGAAGTAACGGTAAAAATAAAGTCATATCGTCGGTGATAGTGCAACATCGCGTAACTAACTAAATACAATAAGTTATAAAATGTACTTTACTGACGTACTTGTTAAGATGTATTTTGCAACTTATCGATTTTTTCATCATGGGGTATTGCTGTATCACCAACGTTATCTCGAATAACACATTTTGTACTATGAGCTACGATCGGAGATACAAATAAATAGGCAAGCCATAGACAAACGTTAACAAATCCTTAAGCTAAATCTAAACCTCGATATCCTGCAATATAAAACAAGCCTTTTATATTGCAGGATATCGAGTTAGTTAGTTATCCTCAACTACTTTTCAAAACACTATGTTGTTTTTTATTCACAAAAAATAATGTATTATATCACAAGATGTAATAAAAAATTAACCAAATATAAAATGTATGAGGATCGTACGAGTTCTTTTTAATGATAACCACACAATAAATCTTTTGCTTTCCATCACATTAAAGTCAACATTTTTACAATTTGTAATAAAACAGTTAACATAATATTTCCACATGTCATTCGACCAAAATGAAAGAGTTTATAATAAACAACACTGTCCAAAGTATCGCAGTTAAGTTAATTTAAGTTTGTTGATTAAAAATATTCTATTTCTGAGAAACATTCGACTAGTTCTGGTCCAAACAAGACCCTTATAATTAGTACTGCTGAAAAAAAATTGCTTCACCGAAAAAAAATTAAGCATATTTAATTTTAAAATCAATGTCTAACTATTAAGGCTGAGGATATACAACAATAATTACATCATCGCTAAATCATTCGCCGGTATTTTATTGTGAGCTACAGAGCGAACGTATTTATTTATTCAAAATTATGCCGTACACATAGCTGCCGTATCTTAAAAAAAACATTGTAAGACGTCAACGTGTTTTTTAATGAAGTATGTAAAAAAACTTATTATTTTTTAAACAAGTTTAACTTGACTGAACATTGTCATTTAATATATAATACGAAAATAATTTAAAAAAATCTATTTTCGTGACGACTATTTACAGTTACAATAAAAATATTAACACTGAGGCGTAACGCCCTATTTTAAGTATAAAAAAAATAGAGAAGTGATCTTGATTTACTATTTTAAGTAGGTAATTAAATAAATTATACATTAAATCCAGCAGTACGTAATTAAAAAATGCGCTAATGTACATTAACATACATAAATATACATACAATTGGTTTCACTATTTATTACACATCGGCTTCACCGCGTATTAACACCATCTATTTAGGTCTGAAATAGAAGAAAACCACACAGTTACTAATTTAATATTTTACAATAGAAATAATAACTTGACAATTTTAAATTATGTCGCACAAGTGACAATAATAATAATGCTCAGTTGAGTGACAGAAATCATTAACTGGGATCTTGGAAAATTTGAGTAAATAATAAAGATTTTGCTAAATGTTTTTTTTTATTAAAATTTAGTTCGGTTTTGGGTCAGAGAACATCACTTTTATGACAGCCCGTTTTCACACAAAACAAAAATATTATCGGCCTATTTCATACTAATCCTAATCACGTAAATAATTAACAAAAAAAAATGCGTTTTTCCTCGCAATAGCCGAGAAAATCACTATGCCTGCCTTAACAGAAATACAACTTATAAACTCGTGTAGGTAAAAAACTCAAGTAAAGCACCTCTTGCATGTTTGCGTACAAAAGTAATATGGAACTTACGTCAAATTTTAAACATAGAATGTCGAACGTTGTACGCATATGGGTTACAACGCCATACAACGGATCCTTAAGTTTTTCACCTATGCACATATCATGTACCCTCGGCAACAATGTACAATTATTGTTAGTGACTAAAAAGCCTTGTTTGTTACTTGGACTTCTTGAACACACCCATGTTAAGATCTAAAGTAAAAACATGGTTTGGACTTACCCGCTCACCACCAGGAGAAGAAAGGCGACTTGTGCTGGAAGCGCTGCTGGAACGAGTCGAAGAAACGCGACGACGTAGAACCGCTCTTCGACCTGCAACATACGGTTTAACGGTTTATTAGCGCGATGTTTAAAAAGCAAGATACCTATCGAGCAGGACGTCTAAAAAGCAAGATGCCTAGCAAGCAGGATGCCTAACTAGGTCGAAAAAGGTAGCCACTTTTAGGTTATGTTAGTTTTGCAGCAGGCCCGAAGGGCCAAATCATCTAGAAATAGGAGCTCCGCTAATGCGGAGCTCCGTCGAAATTTTGCTACTAAGATAACGATTTTAGAAAATTGATCTAAGAAAACACTACACTTATCAGGCATCTTTCTTTTCAGGCAACTCGCTTAGTAATATTTGAACTTCTTAGGCATTATGCTTGAAAAGTCATCTTGCTTTGTAGGCAGCTCGCTCAATATTGAGTTTAACCACTAGCTCTGGGCCTCTCTACTGCGTAACGATATTGCGTTTGACGGGTTTTGTATCGTTTTTAACTTGGCCGCCATTACTGTCCAGAAAATGAGAGTTATCAAAACGTTAACAATACGGAAACACGTCAAAGGCAATATCGTTTTTACCATGTAGAATCTCAGCCCGGATTCCGTAACCATCCGTCCGTCTGTCCTAACTTTAGCGAACTTGAACCGTTATTTTATAGCCAGCTGACTTATCACAGAATCCATACTAATATCAACAATGTAAAAGTAACTTTGTGTGTCTATTTGTCAGACGGCTAATCCGCTGGACAGATTTCGTTGAAATTCGGTATGGAAATTGAGCCTTGAGGCACGGCGAACAGTGTCACGGGCAACAGCTTGTGTTATAAAAGCGGTGTTCTAAGAAATAATAAAAAAAAAGTTTTGTTGCCTCCTCCTCCGTTTGTTACCTCTCAACGACCACGGCCGGCATCTGCACGAGCTGCACGGGGCTCTTGCCGTCCTTGAGCGCCTGCGTGAGGTTCAGCACCTGGCCGCGCATCACCGACATCTGCCGCTCGAACAGGCTCTTGTCGAAGCCCTTGTCCTGCTGCAATAAAATAACAGCTGTATATAAGCTAACAGTTCCCGTAAGGCGATTTAAAATGATAGATAATTGGCCACATCGGCCCCTAGACCGGTATGATTGCTTACGTTAGCATTTTTTTTAGTATATAAGGTAGGGACTATGTAACTTACTTTAAATAATAAATGTAGTTCATCACATAACTCCTGGACGAAATTCATATCTGACAACAGCGGAAGTACTAGCTCTCTGGAAGAAAAAATACGTACATTATCGGTTAATTTATCTAATCAAATATATTTTTTATTTATTTTTTTATTATAATACGGTACCTACTACCTACTTTTCGTCATAAACATGTACTTTAAAATCATTTTTTTTGTTTATATAAATTATAATTATAATCAGATCGACGAGACAACATTAAAAAACTACAATCCTTGATATTAATATTGTTAGTAACGCAGGGGAAGATATTATTTGAGCGTTACCTCGACTTTGGAAAATAGTGAAAATTAAATTAAACATGCGGATCTGTTAAATCAAATTTACCGTTTAATGTCAATTTAGATAATTATTTCTTTGAATTAATATGAATACATAACGATGAAATATCTTAAAATGCAAAAATCAGTAATGAACGCACAACATTATTTTTATTGTGATTTAAAATTGCGACGCAGTAACGCAGTGGACGGCGGTCCATTGCGTTACTTCTTTGACACTAATTAGATAAAAAATAGAGATTGTTGGTGGTACTGACTTGGTTTCCTGCGTGAAGGGCAGCTTGGCTTGCGGCAGCCAGGCCCAGTGGTAGGGGTAGGCGCGCCACGAGTCGGGATGCTTGAACGGAAACGCTAGACCGTTGTCTATGGCCGCAATCTGCACTTCCGGTACGGACTGCCATTCCTTAAACAACATCGTTGCTATACGGAGATTTGTATGACGATAATAAAATAGTTAACCCAAAGACATTGTAATTAAGGAGCTACTTCCACGATGACCACCATTTGGAGGTAAAGGTTCGTTCCATGTCACACACTATTCTGCAGTGATACTAAAGAAGGCGGCTAACTGCATAGTAATAGAATGAGCATTTTGAATCTAATGTGGTTAACGTGTGGAAAACTTCAACTACTGCATTACAGTTAGCCGCTTTTTTGATATCAGGGCAGTAGTAGATATTATACTATGATATTATTATTAAAAAAAGAAAAGAAAAGTGAACTACCATACATAAATACCAAATTTCCACTTTCATTCAAATAGTCATGTCATGGTCAATATCAATACAATCATCACTTCGTTTAATTGTAGTGATGTTGCATTAAAAAAAAAAAAAAGTTAAAATCATTTCAATTAAAACAAAAATCACAATTGGGTCATTTGTGAAGCGAAAGTTAGTCATACTAACTATATGGGTAACTCTCGTTACACAGGAATCAATTAAGTTTTGTTTTAATTATAGCACTTAACTATGTACTTTTTTTAAAAAACGTCCCATTGTATAGATATTGGCACAGTTGCCTCGGCGTGCGGCGCTAGGACGAGTAGGTGGTATGTGCACGGTTTAGTTGTATAGGTTGGTACTGACGGTGGGGTCGGTCATGTCGAGCGCGTCGCGGCGCGGCGCGTACTTGATGAGCCAGTTGTCGTTGCCGCGGTCCGTGTTGCGGATGATGTAGTCCAGCACCACCAGCCGCTCGAACTGTAGCTGGAACCTATTACGACAATATTCAATGCATTTCGGTTGATAAAAAGAAAACGTTAGGCAAAAATAGTATAAAGCTGTGCATGAATCTGAGAGGCTCAGCCTGAGGCATGCTCGTCCTGCACGGCGAGCTGGTCGCGAGTCAAATTCTTGCACATAAACATGCGCGGGTGAGCAGCGTGCTTGACACGAGCCGACATTTCAAAATGTCGGGCACGATGACAGCCGCGGCTGTGTTTATCATAATTCACCGAATTATTAACAAAAAGAAGAAGAAATCGCCTCGGTGGTAGAACAGCTCAACAACTTAATCAAATTTGTACGCGCCTCACCCACGAACAAGTTAGAACTTGTCCTTCTGCCCGCGGCACGCTCCGATACACGTCTAAATTACGCGAGGAACGCACACCGAGGCGCCTTTGAGCACGGTCAAAAGAACGACTCTCGACGGCTCGCTGCGCGCCGCTCGCACACTGCTCGCGCACAGCGCGTGAGCGCGTACGAATGTGAGCAAAATAGGTGAGCCGTGCGTGCTTCAACCCGAGGCTGTTCTAATTCGTAACCACCTTAAAAAGTACTTTTTCAGATAAAACACGATTGTTTGTCTCCTGCATTACCGGACAAAATTGACGTTAAATACGGATGATTGCATAAAAAGTAGTCTTTGACAATTTAGTGATTGATTGAGTGATAAAAATTTCTGCCAATCAGTCTTTTAATATTATTCTCTAGGCACATTTATATATAACCAAAAGCCCCACAAGACCTACGGCAAGAATACTAATACTGAAGTATTTAAAGCTTGTTCTTTGACAAATATATTTACACCGAGACATTTGATATCGAAATCTCACTTGTTTGATCTTTTTCATCTATACTACGAGCATAAATTTTTGATCAACTAAACCTATTTCAAAAATCTTTCACGATTTGAAATGTCCATTATTCCAGATGAAAGGTTATTATGTTCATTCAACCCGGGCAAAAGTCAACATTCAGTTGAGTACAAGCATAGATCAGCGTATCACTTACTTCCTCATGACGTGCGCGGGCAGCGGGTCCTGCTCGAACCGCCGCAGCCAGTAGTCGGCGTCTTTGAACCCCTCTACAAACAGCTGGAACGAGCCTGACTGAAACAAAACAGATAGATCATATTACTATTTATAACGGGTTGTTACATGTCATCAATTTGGTTAAGTTGAAATCATCCATTTAAGACATTTTATAGAATTATAAATGAAAAAGAAATCTAGTATCGAGATGATATTACCCCTGCGTTACCCTGTCTACGCATATTTTACAAAAAAAAAATTGGGTATTGTAAAATTACTACACACCACAGGAAAGTTACGATTTCTTTGTATGAAGACTCAACAATACATCTATAACAGTAATTTTATTATGTCAATAGTTTGGCAAGTTCACAACCATATTCTGTATTAATCCAAGTAAATTAATGGCCGCGACAGTTAAAAAATAATAATACGGAAATATCTAGATTAACTCATTTTCTTTCATGAACATTATAGAATCCCCTTATTTTTGTTCCCGCGTCACAAAAATATTGATTTGAAGTTAATTGCACAACTCGAGTAAATTAAATCATATCGGTACAGTTTTGGTACGCTAATGTTTTATACACGGTTCATGTCATGAAATGAACAGAATAATTAAAAAAAAAACACTTTGAAAACAATTAGCCCATTTCTGTTAATTATTTTTATGTTCCCGTTTACTTTATTTTTGGATTTTCATTTCGGTCATTGTGTCTGATGTCAAACAATACATTTTCACCATAAAAATAGTTATAGCATTTTTCCTGAAATATAGGTCTAACTCTTTTTAGGGTACAAATTTTTCTATCAATTTCCAGTATTATATTATGTTGGATTCAAAAATGAAGTAAGTCAAAATAACTGTTTAAAAAAATCTAGCCTGATATCGAATTATTTCCAAAAAAATCGTATGTAGCCTGGGCGAACAAAATTTAACATCCCAAAGAAAACGCCGTATAAATCCATGTATTTATAGTTTATTTACTGAACAAAAGACCAGGTAACGCAAAAGGAAAAAAGTCTACTGCGTTACCTCCGAAAATGACAATAACATTTTTCTAAGTGAACATTCTGCTTGGTAAAAATATGCAAGGTTATCAAAACTAACCCAAACATAACGGCTGTAATCAACGTCACTATCGCTCTTTTTTTTGATCTTTACAGATTACTATTTAGATTACTATTTTCATACCCCCTTTACACTTGAGCTGATACGACTGTATGGGTTTTTTTCTGGTTGAATATAAAGCTTGTAAACTAAAAAAACGGTACTTACAGTTAGTTAGGTATTATTTAACTCTTTGAGCTAAATTCAAAAGATACTAATTTTCATTCTGTTTGTGTTTTAAACCCCCAAAATTTAATAAAAAAAAACATTGATGTACTTATACACCGTGTTTTTTTTTATTAGCGTTAACTTTAAAGAACATTCTTTAGGGCAAAATAAAGATCTCTGTCTGGCGTTGATGAAATTCTACCACTGTCATACTTGACACTAACTTTTGTGTAACTCAAAAGGTCCTTTTACAATGACCGTCAAATCAATATTTATTTATTATGTATAAAAAGAAAAAGTATTTTTCATATTTAACAAAAAAACGTTTTACCAGGTAGTTTCTGTGAATGTACCAACCAAGCAATATGTCGAAGTTAACTCTAATCAAAAAAACACTGTGTATAAATACAAAGCGCTAACAAGGTTTAATTTTGACCTTCGCTGCACACTAGGCTCGTGTAAAGGGATACCAACCTTAGGCGGTAGCCCCATCCTGTTAAACCGCAAGTTAGGGAACTGCTCGGTGATGGCGCGCTTGAGCCGCGAGCGCTCGCGGTCGATGCGCAGGTAATTGAACGTCTCCGAGACTAGCTTCACCACCTGAACAATTAAAATAAAATAAATAAATATCAGGGGACAATCTCACACAAATTGACCTGGTCCCAAACTAAGCTCTAGGCTTGTACTATGGGTACTAGACAACGATAAACATACTAATATAGAGAAATACATAGAAAACATCCAACACTCAGGAACAAATATTCGCGCTCATCACACAAATATCTGTCCTAACCAGTATTTGAAACCAGTACCGCAAGCTTCGGAGGCAGAGTCACTCCCAACTATGCTAACGTGTCGTAATAATTATGATTGGGTTCCATACTCAGTGGGTTCGCTGTCCGTCCATCCTAAGTTTAAAAAGCTGTACCTTTTAAAGTTTTAAACTATAACAGCCAGTGGTTTTTAGAATAAGTATTATAATGGCGGATTTAATGTGTAATATATAATATAAATGTGAAAGTAGCTATATCTCAGTTTGGTACACTTTCACGGATGAACTGCAGAACCAATTTAGATGAAATTTGATGGACATAGTTTGAGACATGGTAGTTTATATCCCGAAAAATTGGACAGTTCTACGCGGTCGGAACCGCGGGCAACAGCTGGTATACTATAAGAACATTAATAAAGACTATCGAACCTGAAGTATGGATATATGATAGATTGTATAGTTCCGTCACGTAAAAAGGCCGCTGGCTATGTACCTGTGCAGTTGCGTATTAATCGTCTAAAGTGGTGGAATGAAGGGGACGCGCCGGGGAACACTCCGCCGGTATGCTTTATGCGCGCACGCTGTTGGTTCGTCAGTAAAACAATAGGCTAATATTTTCGGGCGCTACTGTACCAATGCACAAACACATTCCCTCCATGGTCGCTCCGCGGCCTTTTTACGTGACGGGAACTAAGGATGTTAAGTTATTAAATAAATTCTCTTGAAAACAACATTGTAGGAATTTAACGGGCGAAGTCGCGGTCAAAGGTAATAAATTATAAAGTAATTTATGTTTCTTTACAATACAGTTAAAAAAAGCTACAAAAAACATGAAATAACGTAGCGCCAATATAAATCAAAAGAATGTTATCACAAGAAATCGATTCTTCAATTATATTGATTCCGAACCGAGCGGCTAGCGGCCAGGCGATAAGGCAGGTAAACAATATGATCATTGCGTTTGACTCATACAACATCAAAATGATGAAACCAAAAGTTGTTCTTTACGCATAGTGGCGTAATAACCGCATCGTATTAAACGCCCCGTGTGGTTTCCGAGTTAGAATAGTGCCACTGCATGTCTTCCCGTGGATATCGTAAGAGGCGATTAAGGGAATAAAGGCTTCTAGTATTGTTAGGCGATGGGCTTGCAACCTGTCACTAATACACTGGTAAACATCTCCGCCTACTTGTGCAAAATGTGGTTACAGAATTATTAACATGTCTTTTTAGAGTTGTTGGTATTTCTGTAGCTCTGCCAACCCCACTGTGGGAGTGAAGGCGTGATGTTATGTATGTATGTATGTATGTATTAAACGCATTGTATCATTCCATTGTTGTAAAATGTATAATTTTCGACGCTTTCGCTGCGCGGGCGATTCAGAAATAAAGAGTTCGAAAACATTAAAAACCCGAAATCATGGGTTTAATGTGTGAAACGTACAGTATTACCAAGTCCTAAGTCACAATGTAAACGTATAGCAAAATAATGATCTTAACCCTTCAAGTTACTTTGTACAACACACACACACACATCACATTGGTGAAGGTAATCTTTTTGTAATTTTAATTTAATTTAATTTTTGGGAGCACAAACAAACAAATGAGGCTAGAAATCAGTACTTTTTTAATTTCGCGACCTTACTATTCCTATTAATATAAATCATCGTTAATATAGAACGCCTGCTCAAGCCACTTTTTGAACCTTATTTCAAACAAATAGTACCCGGTCATTTTGGATACTGCTACCAAATTTTAGATATACGTCGGAGCATCGCGCCACCTAAAGTTAGGTGCAGAAAATATTTTATATTTTGGTCGAAATTGGGACATTGGGATAAATCCCAAAAATACAATACAATCAATTCATTTACATTCATAATTATAACTCTGTTTTGTGACTAAACGCACAAAGGAATTAGTTTTTGGTGCATATCGATCGGTTTTTGTTTTTGTTCAATAATGATAAGATCAAGGTCTGTTTATTCTTTTTGTGTCATTAACGCACATCAATACTTATTTAGTTGGTAATTGTACAATTTAATACCGAGAGACATTACTAATGACCTGATTAACATTGCACTTAATTAACCTAATATGCAATAATTGAATAACCTTAATAGGTTAATTTTGCGATTAATAAACATAAGAGACAAAGTTGATTAATAAAATCGAAAAAAAAAAAATACGCATTTCAATAAAAACTTGCTTAAAGCCATATCAGAATATTCTGGCACGAAAAAAGACGAGGATTGTGTGGCCATGCTTAAATCGCCTAGTTGTCAAAGTTCGACCAAATACGAAGTATTATTTTTGTACAATCAGCTACAGAGAAAAGTAACCCCCCCTACAATAGAAGTTACCTGGTGGTTACTTTTCTCTACAACTAAGTTTCTATTTATTTGTTTGTTGTAAATGTTTTCTTACAAACAGACTGAATATCTACAACATATTCAATAATCGTACAAATCGGGCTAGGGTTATGGGGAGATTTTGTATGGAAATTTTCAGCCTAACAATCCTTTTAATGGACTACCCTGGCTGGACTATAAAGGCCTTGACGCGCGATTTTCTGTAATTTCCTTAATATTTTTCGGGGGAGAATCAAAGACTCCAATGCAGTTTTTTCATACAAAAAGAACCAGTAAGTGTTTCGTTAAGACATTAAGCTGTCCACACACAGAAGACGGAAGCGGCGCGGAGACGGGCATACTGCCGTATACATTGCACTCTGTGAGAAGGCCTTTCGGAGAATGCGTTACGTTACGAGCATTGTAACGGCTATACGCCCGCCTCCGTCTCCTGTGTCAAGGGCGAGCCAAGCCAAGGTCGTTGAGTCAGAGTATTAATCCATAGGAATTCACGAAATCAACGGAAATTTTAACACAATTAATTTCTACAAAATAAAGTAGCTTAAGTACCAATTTCACCATACGATGTTAAATTTAATCAATGTTAAGCGCCTGTTAGTTCATACATTTTGACAACTGTTAACGCTCTAATCGTCTGTTAAGTGGTTAACATCGTATGGTGAAATTGGTACTAAACATTTCTTAATAAAGCTACCCTAGCGCTCAACTTTCTTTAAAAGAACTGTGTCCATATTAGGATAAATGTACAAGTTAAACGAACTCGACAAAATAATAGAAAGCCTATGACTGCACAATAGAAACCCGATCGATGTAAACCGCAAGTGGTCGCAAACCACAGCCCTATTAATAACAGCTCCATCACCCTTTGCTAGTAGCAGCCTTGTTTTAAAACATCAATGGAGGCTAGATGACGGGTATTTTGTAAGGATAAATATTATCTAACCTGCCGAGTCCCCAGGTTTATGCTTGCGGACATAATAAAAAATGCACCTTATAGTTAATTCAACAAGGTTGCTATTACAATGGTACTAAAATAGGTATCGGGTATTTTATGCTGCCAATTGACCCGTTTTTTTTAAAGATCAGATGTATGTATGTGACCAACTGCAGAGCACTGCAAAACAGAATTATGTCAATGTCGGACATTCCTACTAAACGTTGAAAACGCCCCATAGGTACAAATTGATACTCAACCGTGGCGTCACAATTGAGTAAATACTGTATTAAATTTAATGTAAGAACAAGTAATTTGTAATTATGGTCGTGAAAATATGCGTAATTACAAAGTTAAATTACAATTAATTTTATATTTAAAGGTAAGTGTCTCTGATGCTATCATTTAATTTAATATTCGATCGAAAACTGAGGTCCCATGGCCTTAAAACATTTTTTTCCTTTGTTTTCACTTGGTTGTGATAATTTCCCGATAACTAGGGTATGATAGTAACGTTCAACATGAGTCATCATCCCAATTGTACTGAGTTATACCGAAGCTAGCACGCGCGTGTGATCATCATAATCAGGTCAAATTGAGATTTAGTATCGGTTGGTTGCGTGACCCGGTATCAAAAGTCGCGGAGCCTTGAGCACGACAATAAACATGTTTATAACGCAGTTAAATGGGACTAAGTTGCTTTGTGCCCAATCCGCCCACATCCACCTACAGTCGGAGTCCTATCATAATATATGACGACACGCTAGCCTAGTTGGGAGTGACCCTGCCTTCGAAGCTAGGGGTCCTGGGTTCAAATCCCGGTAAGGGCAAATATTTGTGTGATGAGCACGAGTATTTGTTCCTGAGTCTTGGATGTTTTCTATGTATTTAAGTATATATTTCTCTATATAAGTAAGTTTATCGTTGTCTAGTACCCATAGCACAAGCCTATTTAGGGCTTAATTTGGGACTAGGTCAATTTGTGTGACATTGTCCCGTGATATTATTATTATTATTATTATTATTATTATATATTTCTTATGTAAGAAACACTGTAAAAATGAGTGAAAAAATAAAGAATTATACGGTTTGGATACAAAAAGGTGACGTAAAATGCATATATAATCAAATACCGTGACAATAACTACTTAAATACATACATACATAAATCACGCCTGTTTCCCAGAGGGGTAGGCAGAGACCACTTCTTTCCATCTGCTACGATCCTGACAAAGCTCTTTCGCTTCTTCCACATTCATACATCGAGTCATGCATGCACGTCGGTTTCGGGTACTTAAGATTCGGCCCTTTTCCAGTATTTCCCCGATTTGATTCAAAAAAGTACGCCTAGGGCGCCCCCTTCCGACCCTTCCACTTACTTTAGCACTGTAAATTTCTAAATTAAACTACTTAAATAGATTGTAAAAAGCCCGCCTGAGCCGGAAAGCTAAACATATACAACCAACCAATAATCTATTCTTATGGTTCCGTACCCAAAGGGTAAAACGGGACCCTATTACTAAGACTCCGCTGTCCGTCCGTCTGTCCGTGATAGTTAGACATTTGAAATGTTCACAGTTGCCGCTATAGCAACAAATACTAAAAAACAGAATAAAATAAATATTTAAGGCGGAACCCATACAACACTTGTGATTTTTTTGCTCGATATTGATAACTGCAACAGGTAGACGCTTGAAATATTGACAGAATATTTAGTTATATACACACATTAAAAATAAATAATTACATTAAAATAAAACAAATACAACAAACATGTTTTTTTCCGAGTTGTGAAGCGCATGTAATAAAATGAATTTAAAAGGAAAACTATCACGACTAAGCAGACTTGATTGGACCTTGAAATCATCTAAGACTGCGACAAAATAACTTTAAATAGAAAACCTGTTCAAACTTGTTATTTTTCGAGATTGTTTTGGTGTTTGTAATAACGGCTTCGGAACTTAACGCAAAGGAACAGTTAACTTTTTGACAAAAATAAAATAATGAAGTTATAGACGTTAACCTACCAGGAACCTCACACTGTTTTAAAAATATTATCATGAAAAATCAATCTTTAAAATAGAATTAGGTATGTAAATGATTATTTTTAAATAGGTATACAATTTTCTCCCTCTTGTAACTTTGTATACATAAGACGTAGAGAATAAATAATTTTTATTGTTTTTGTACCTATACTATAGGTACAAAAACAATGAAATTTTGTTGTCTTTATACTTCTCATACACATTTTTATCATAAAGTCATCTGTGGAAGCATTATTTAAAAAATAACAAATTTTTGCCCCTTCAATTCAAGATGGCGGCTAACGCTATGAACCCTCGAGGTCGTCTTACACTTTTCATGACTAGCCTTTACTTAAGCAATAGAAAGAAAGAAAGAAAGAAAAATACATTTATTCACTGAACACAACGAGACACATAAATAATAAAACAGTAAACAGAGAAAAAAAAACATAGTGGTTGGTGTGTCTTCGTGGCAGTGAACCGGACACTGGCTCAGCATAATGCTGAGGTGCTAGGCACCTGCAGCGCTGATTTTCAGCCAGCACCGAGTGTGACAAACGGACGGAACGTTGTACAAACTAGTAAATAAATGAAATGTAATTACTTATTATTAAACAAATAATACTCATAAAAAGATATTCAAGGGAATTAAATAAAACCTTTACATAAACATACTTTAAAAAGAAAAGGTACCTACTTAGCTAGTATACAGCATTGGCAATTCAAGAAATAAAACTCAAATTTAGAGAAAAAGAAAAAGTGCTGGATTGGGATTAGGATTACAAATTGAAACATTTTCTACACCACCTTTTGAAGTCCTTTTCTTGTCCCCACTGATTGGATTATTATCTTTAAAACCTCTAAAATTGGCTTGGCCTTGTATAGCGCTTAACACACTGTTACCCACTCACCCGTGTCTTCGGAACGATCTTGAGTCCGATCTTGGAGTCCACCAGGCTGGCGCCCGCCTCGGACAGGTACCCCTGGTTGGGGATGAGGCACGAGCGCCCGAAGCAGCAAGGACAGCACAGCTTGTGCATCCATTTCGTCCATTTGGGGTTCAGCCGGCCGTACGGCTCTTCGTCTTTAGGTTTGAATACGCCTATTATTTTCTGTAAATTAATAATAAAACGTTGTTTTCATAGGTAGAAGGTTTAGGGAGGCTATTCGGAGTGCATTCGACAAAATGATCCAATTTTTGCCCAAAAACTGTAGAATAATGTCGCCGTTGTCACTAGAGAATATTTCAGTTTGACATGTCACCATCTTTGTACTAAATGTAAGGTAAAAACAAGTAATTTGTAATTTTGATCGCGTAAAACTGCGTACATACAGTCACGAACGTTAATTTAGGACCCATTTAAAAAAGCGGGCGGGCGGGCATTTTATTCTTGTGCGTTTGCGGCATAGAGGCCACGCCCGCACAAGAATAAAATGGATAGCTTTATAGGCTTCCGTGCGTAGAACGTGCGATGGAGATAGTTTACGCGCGCCTTGATAAAAACTAAACATTTATTAGAAAAATAGTTTACTAGGATTAAGAAGTTATAAATACTCAACTGTCGAATCAAAAATCATCGTTAAAGATCGTAGGGTTTCAAAGATCCAATCAAAAACACGTCATAAACGTGTCATGTTTGAAAAATAAAACTATCGAGGATTTTGTTTCTAATCGTGTCGTTCAAGGTAATATGATCAAGTTTCAAATATCCAAAGAATAGAATAGGCGTGACGCCACTACAGAACCTTTCCGCCCCAACGGCCGGTTAACATGTGAAACTAATTTACAAGCGAATCAATCTGTAAAAAATGTGAAACCATATCGCTTAGCCTAACCACAGAATGCTGTAAATTCTAACCTAACTATAATATGTATTCTCGCCAATATTAATTCCCACACTAGCTCTTAAAAAAAAAATGACAACCAGCTGTCAGTTATCGTTGTATTTTCAACGAAAGTCCTTTTCATCAAAAATACAATATTAAATAGCTTCCTGTAACCTTCGGGGAGCGAAGATGGCCGATTGAAAGATGACCGGCTTTTACTTTTGATTTATTATCTTTACTGATACTCTATTCACTTGAAATAGGCGATATCACCGCGGAATATCGCGGTGGACCGCCATTAATATAAAAGAAGAAGCAATATTAAGTAGACATTTCTACCTCAAAATAAACATAAAGACAATGATTAAGTGTATAAATAAATAATATGACAACGCCCAAACTTCAAAAGTACGTGATTATGGAGTAATCATAGTTAATTGGTTTGTTTATATGAATGACGAAACGAAAAGGCTATAAACGGCGTCATGTATGTCATGTTCCCATCATCTCAATGAAATAGGGGCCTGGCCTCAGACTGTTGAAAAGTTATTGATTAATTAATAACAAGATAAACAAGTCACATCCGCTCCATACAAAGTTGTCGAGCGAGAGTGTGTAATAAAGTATGACGCGCGTTGTCTCGAATCGTCGAGAAAGGTCACGACGAGTCTCGTTTATTACGCAAATTTGCATAAACGCTTTAGGTGAGATATATATATATAGTAGGTCAGGCGGTGATAGTCTTATAAGGGTATCCCAATGTTTGTATAGTCAACCAACAAACTGCTTTACCACTATTCAACTCTATTAGTAGTGAATTAAGGCCGCTTCCTGACTTGTCGGTATGCGCTGCGCAATGATTGGTAGATGCCACTGGTTACCTAGCAACCGTTGCAAGTTAGGGAGCGGCCTAAGAGGAAGTTACTCAACTGAGGCTTAAACCGCGCATCTGCCAAAAATTTACCTTACTTTAGAACTAAATCAAGTCCGATATCCGCGAGATACGAATGTCTTCGTTTTTTTTTATTTTGAATATTTTTAATAAATATTATCTTGGAAAAGAAAACGTACAGACATGCATTTTGTATCCAACGCACCAAATAACAGAACCAAACTCAAAGGTCCGTTAACCCCGCCTCGGAAATGATTACTGTATGCTCTAGTTAAATATCCAAACTGATACAAATCAGATTGATAATAGGAAAGGAGCAATGCACTACACAAATATTAGTTTGATAATTATAAATTGACATCGATGTATCACGGAATGCAGAAGACAAATAAATAAAACAGTCAAAAGGTTTTTTTAGAAAGAAAAACCCCTACAACCTCGTTATTAAAATAAAGGTGAGAATGAGGGCAAACGCAAGCGAGATTAAGCTTAAAAAAGAAACAATGTTACATAAATTGACCCACTCCCAAACTAAGCTTTAGGCTTGTACCTACAGTCAAAGGCATAAATTTGTGACCTACCTTAGGTCCGAAGTCAATCTGACATTCTACAGCAATAAGGTTGAGTTTGCTCTAAGTTACAAATGACTTGCCATCTCTAAGAACATTAACAACGTCAGGCAATTTTTTTTAATGGATCTTAATTTTACGCTCCTGACCGTACTATGGGTACATATAGAGAAACCAGCTATTGCGCGCGACTTTGTCCGTGTAGAAGTCGTTTCTCCCTGCTTCGTTCATATGCTTTTAACATTACCTATTTTAAAAGTAAACTTGAATCGTGTCGACGGTAATTTATTTATGTCTTGTGTCCAACTTGTGTCTCAAATAATTAATTGTGTCAGGCAACCCTATCACTTCATCGAATTTAATTTCATCGAACGCTATTTTCTGCTGAAACCACGATGTTATCAGGATGTCTTGAACATTCATTACGTAGGCTAGGTTAGGTTACATTGACTTGTAACTGCCAAAAAAAACTCGTCTGGAAAGAAGAAGTACGCTTCGATGAAATTAAAATTATGTGTATTGATGCGTTCGTTGAATGGTGTTTCGATAATTTACACTCGCGGGTCAGTGTGCGTTTTTATACAAACGAGGCTATTTCGAAGCCTTGGTTCCTGGGCAGGGGTTGTTTTGAGTGAGATTTATTCAATAGGTCAAAGGTTCTTAAGATACCTAACCGATCTGATCGCACAATCAGTTAACACCACAGCGGGAGTTTGGGTCAGCATTTGGATTTCCTTACATTTCATTTCCATTTTAGATGTTTTTCTGAACATGCCCAATTCCGGCGTTAACCGCAGATTCAATCAGTTGGGTATCCTAGGCACTCTGGAAGTCCTGTATTGATGCTCGGGTACCCATCATCAGATTACACTAAAAGCATCCCCTGGCGAGGAACCAAGGCTTCGAAATAGCCTCTTTAGTATGAAAACGCACTCTGACCCGCATTATTTGACCGCGAGAATAATAGGTGTATGTGTAATTATTAATACTCTGGTTCTACTGTAACGTAGAGCCTCTTCTATTAAACCTTAGCAATTGCTAAATTTAAACTACCAAGGCAAAATGCATATTAATGATAGAATGATTACAGTCTGGTTTCATGCGGTCGAAAATACAACTAGGTATCGACATTATAGATACACCGTGTTATCGAACGGTAAAGCAGTTAGGTAAAACTATTTCAAGCGAGGTTTAGAAAGCAATTGCAAGCAGAAGACTTCATGTAAAACGAATTCTAGTAATTATTTTGGTACCGGTTGTTTTCGTTGAGTGTCCTGTTTTGAAAGCTAACGTATATTTTGGGGGTTTCGTGATCAGATCATTGAAGTGAAATTAAGAGAAATTCATTGTTGGAGAAAATCGTGAATGGAGATTTTTCGATTTTTTTTTTTATTTTTTTTTGTTAATATGAAGAAGGTTTAGAATTTCAACCAATTTCACTGCAAAGACCAAGAAAAAATACAGAAATGCCATTTTGCCAACACATCTTTTGTAAGACTGATTTTTTTCTTTATCCTTAACAATACGTTAACAAAAACAGTTACCTCGTATTTAAAAAAAACCTCTCAGATGACAAGGAATATAATTATGTATTTCTGATACATATGATGCGTATACTTACAAAGAATATTATCAAACTGTGACAAAACAATAAGCCACAAGCGGCTTGAATCAACAGAACCATTGTTTATGTAACGACTATCAAATAAGGAAATGAATTGCTATTGTACTGGTCGGTGTCATTTTAAATGGGCAAAGATGTAAACAAAGCAAAAGGAACCGATCTACCATCATTAGAAAGAAAAAGCATTTATTCAGTAACAAGAACAGCACCCAAGTGCAAACAGTAAGTACAAATGATTAAAAACCGGCCAGGTGCGAGTCGGACTCGCGCACGAAGGGTTCCGTACCATAATCTATACAACCACGGTGTCTGTATTAAGATCGAGCAAAAAACGGCAAAAAATCACGTTTGTTGTATGGGAGCCCCACTTAAATAACATACAACTAAATACTCTGTGATTATTTACAGCGTCATCTTTTGCCGTTATTAATATCGAGCATAACAATGACGTTTGTGGTATGGGAGCCTCCCTTCAATATTATTTTTATTTTGTTTTTAGTATTTTTGTTATAGCGGCAACATAAATACACCGCCTGTGAAAATTTCAACTGTCTAGCTATCACTAGGTTCATGAGCCTGGTGACAGACGGAGAGGCAGACAGTGGAGTCTTAGTAATTTCCCTTTGGGTACGGAACCCTAAAAAGAGAATAAATTACAATGGTGAACTTACTACTAACTAAATAATAAAACGAATCGTCGTCTTACTTACTCAAATTCGTGACTGCATATTTTTTTTGCTATTGGTAAACTTATTGCCTCTAAGTATTAATGAATGAAAATGAAATTACCAACGGCAAAAAAAGACTAAGATGTAATTTAAATCACAAATTAACTAGAAAATATCTTAGTTGTTTTTTTTAGAGTGAGTACATACCCCGCCAGTGTTTTTGACGAAGTAGGACCCACTAGAGCCCTGGTAGATCCTCTCGGGGAAGATGTTGTTGTCGATGGCCAGCTCCGCCTGCCATACCAGCTCACTGAACTGCGGGTCATCTGCAGACAACATGGCACATGAACCCGTGTTGGAGAATTTACAAATATAGGACAAATTCACTGATAAAGGATTATGGAAACATTAATACAAATCAGGGACCGGCCCGCTATCCCATTCAAGGGGTTTCGAATGGGTTTTTATAAGGGTTTTAATTAGAAAACCCGTATCGCTTAAAAGCCATTCGATTTGCTTTTAAAACCTGCTATCCCATTCAAGGGGTTTCGAATGGGTTTTATAAGTCTTTTACTTAGAAAAGCCGTTCGATATGCTTTTTAATGCGCTATATATAAGGGTTATCTGTGCTTTAGCTGTTAAGGTTTCGCTGGTGAATGGTTAGTTTAACCAGTAACTTATAATATAATATAATCTTATCATATAATTCATTCCAAGAGGTAATCCTTTTAGTGGGGTATTCCATTGAGAGGTTAGTCTTTCAAAGGCTTTTATCGGTAATGGGTCGGCTGGTCCCTGTACAAATAAATAAATATCATCAGACCATTCAGCACAAATTTACCTTCACAAATTAAGTTTTACGCGTGTACTGCGGGTTCTACACAATGATAATCATACTGACATAGAGAAACACCTTAAGCTGGGTACAAATCTGAGCGGCTCAGCCTGAGGCGTGTTCGCCCCTGGCGGCATGCTGCTCGCGAGCCAAATTGTTCCACATAAATATGCGCGGGTGAGGCAGCGTGCTGGCCGCGAGCCGACATTTCAAATGGCGTCGGACACGAGGACAGCCGCAGCTGCGTTTATCACACTTCACCGAATTATAAACAAAAAGAAGAAGAAATTGCCTCGGTGGTGGAACGGCTCAGCAACTTTATCAAATTTGTACGCGCCTCGCCCACAGACTAGTTACAACTTGTCGTTCTGCCCTCGGCACGCTGCGCTCAGATACGCGTCCAATTTAAGCAAGGCACGCACACTAAGGCGCCTTTGAGCACGATCAAAAGACATACTCTCGGCGGCTCGCCGCGCGCCGCTCGTGCGCCGCTCCCGCGCAAAATAGGTATATTTGAGTAAAATAGGTGAGCCGTGCGTGCCTCAACCAGGGAATGGAAATAACCGGTTAATAACCGAATTTTGTATGCAAAAGACGGTTCACGGACATTCCCTAGCCGTTTTGCCACCCCCCAAAAAACCCAAAAAAACCCCAATAATACATTATCCCAATAATCTTACTAATATTATTGTGGTAAAAGTTTGTGAGGATGATTTTCTATTCAATATTGCTTTTTTTTATATACATACATACATAACATCATGCCTTCATTCCCAGAGTGGAGTAGGCAGAGCTACAGAAATACCAGCAACTCTGAAAAGACTTGTTGATAATTCTGTAACCACATTTTGCACAAGTAGCCTAAGATGACTGGTTGCAAGCCCATCACCTAACATTACTACAAGCCTTATTCCCTTAGTCGCCTCTTATGACATCCACTGGAAGACATGGAGTGGCACTATTCTAACCCGGTACCCAACAGGCAATATATTAATTGAAATATTTATTTATTTAAGTGTTCTTAAATTATTTATTTATTTAAATATTTAAATAAATAAAAAAAAAAAAATCAATGGAAAATCCCACACAAATTGACCTAGTCCCAAACTAAGCTCTAGGCTTGTAGTAAGTGTGCTAAACAACAATAAATATACTTATATAGAGAAATAGATACATTATTCAATATAGATAATGTCTAAGACTCAGGAACAAACACTCGCGCTCATCACACAAATTAATGCCCATAAATGCCCATATGGGAATCAAACCCGGGACAGTTTGCATCATTGGCAGGCTAAGGACATCTACAATGTCTATTCACCCCACACACTTTGATCTTAGTTTCCCCTATGGAAGGATTTAAAACAGCTTTGTTTGATCTAATAAAGAAATAGCCCATTGAGCCCAATATATTTTGCTTGCCAGCTTATTGACATGTCTAGATAATCTATTCCAGTAAGATTTGCTTTATGCAGCTACCTTCTGCCTGATGGAGTTGATATTTAGATCCGATGTATAAGTTTGTTGCATATAGTATAGAATGTCTTGCATCATTCTGATAGTTGACCACTAATAGTTCAAACAAAATAAAAAACAAGATTAACATAACCTGTTCAAATAAAATAATTGAATCGGACATCTAAATAGTTTAGTTAATTACTCAAGTATTAGGTGTCTTTAAATACAGCCATTATTGCAGTTTTTAAGAGTTATTTGATCACCCAAATAATTATTAAATTCAGTCTCATTCTCAATTGTAACAAGCATTTACAAACACAGCTACTTTTTGTCATTTGCATAAAGAGAAACCTGTTTAACTGGCTTCTGAACTTTACATAATTATCTTGACAATTGCAAAATAGTTTGAAGCAGCGTTAGTCTACTTTTACAACTGTGACTCCACATGGTCTTATAGGGAGCAGTAGACGCAGTAGACAGATAATTTAATTAAGTTTAAAAGAAAAAGTATAGTTTTTGTATAACTATATAATATCATCGGCTTAGTACAAGAAGTCACTAATTACATCATATTAGTAAATGAATTGTGCACTATATTTTAAAACGGTGTCGCAAAACAATCTTAAATGCTTTGGCGTAGTTAGGCCAATTAATGACTTCTCACAGTAAGCCAACAATATGAAACTTCGGAATGGTTGTTACAGAGTTTACTTCTTAGATAAATGTGTAGTTACACTTTTTTAATAAATGTACCAAGCATTATACCAATACAATAATAGGAAAACCTATCTTTTAACAAAAAATATAGGAAAAATATAAATGTATAACAAAATTTATCAATTATCGTAATATTAATGTTCTGTCTGATGGTGAATTGAATGAAGTAAACTTTTATGTTTTCTTTCAGAGCTAGTAAGGTAAAAACTTTGCTAGCATATGGAGCACTTTTACCAGAACCAAATCAATCCAAAACATCTTTCAATCACTTTAAATACTTAAAAGACACTGCACAGTTCTAATTATTACTCTTACCACAGTGAAAAGGCTGATCCATGGTTAATATAAGTAAATAATTTTCCTCAAAACCTGAACAATACTCAACCGTTACAGTTGGCTGAAAACTGACATTGTTATGTACCTGTGCCTATATTCACACAAGTTAACCAGGTAAACACACTTTTTTTTAATGAATTAACATCAACATGAAGTTGAAGACATTATTATGCAAAATTAAGCTGCTAAACAAAGCCAAATTGTAATCACCTTGTATTCAGGGATGTACACCAAGGTCAATTTTACTATCTTCCTGCCAATGTCATTAGATTAAAAAAAACAAAGGCTGCCTACGAAGCCCTACAAGAGCCACTACGAAGTCAGACAAGTAATTTTAAGAAAAAATACTGCGCAATGAGTTATATGCAGCTAACGATACTTCTACATATGTAATCCGTGCGCAAATTGACGTTTTTTGCGCCTAAATAGGCGTATACATGACTCAGTGATAAAAGCACTTATTTACCTGGGAAATGGTTGTAAGATACTTCGAAGTCGCCACGGCCGCCGAGAAGCGGCTGCGACTCCCTATTTACACCCGGGGAATCCACGTTGCCTTCAAAACCAATATCTGGCACTAAACAAATCTCCTCTGCACTACTCGATAAAGATACCACGCCGTCATCCGGCAGCGCAATTGTCGTGTGCGGCTTGTCGAAATCGAGGTTCAACAGAGTCTCTTCCGTACTCATGAGTAATGTTAAACAGCGGTACTCTGCCGAGCCTCATTTAATTCGTCTTGTAAATTCTTTGTTCCACAATCATTTACACAAACACGACCAATCCATTCGTTGCTGCCAGGCAGAAACTATAGAGCAATGACAAATTCGCAACTGACAGATGACGACACAACCATAGACTAGTTTTACTGACTTATTTTCTACTAGTAAAGTGTGAAGTACGAATCGGTATTGAATCGTTTTTTACAACTGAGTGCATGGACATACAAGTTATACGTGGGCAAAAAGAGTGTGAAATAAATCAGAGACTGTTTGGAATAAAATTAGCTTCATGCATGATTCATGTTATAATTCCACCCGTTACCACGTTAAACGCTTTTATTCTTAGCTTAACTTTTTTTTCCTTTGGTTTATTAGAGGAATTGTGGTTAAATTTATAGAAGCATCTTGGAGTTAGGAACTTTCTTTCCGCTGGCAACATTCGCTTTTGGTTAAGTAACATTCCCCTAAAAGACCACAATCAAACATAAAATAATCACTACGTATAACGCTCAAATACACGTAAAAATAAATGGAATACCTACGAGTATTGCTAATACACGATCATTTTATTGATCAATCTAGTAAACGCTCGAGTTAATGCTCTAGTCTATCCTGAGTATTAGCAGCATTAGGGAATCCTTACTCCTTACCGATATTTATAAATTAGAAAAAAAAAAGGTAAACTCGGCTAATTACATGACTCTGATAACTCCGTGACACCATGTTTCATGCTTCTTGTAGAGCTATACGATATAATTTTAATCATGTAAATACATCCTTATAGTCCGTTAATATCCTATATTTCACTATAAGGTTGCATTTAAGTGATTAAAATGAATTCGTGTTACTCTAAAATAAGCATGAAACCTGATATCACGGAGTTACGCGAGTCATGTAATTAGCCGAGTTTGCCCTATCTAAAAACCGTCTTCAAAAAACAAGAAATAACTTCTTTTTAACTGAAATAGGCTTTTGGTTAAAAATGTAGTGAGACGCCGGCTTCAGTTGGACCTACTTATTCAAAAACCTGTCATTTTAAAAGAAGTTAGGTATTAAATGTTTTTTGAAGACAATTTATAGTAAGTATTTTTAAACTTTTATTTTATTTCATACCTTTTAGTGATCATAATACGATTATGTCGTCCACGTACATTTATTCCTATATTATTTGAGGAGTTCTCTCGATTTTTCCAAGATCCCATCATCAGATCTGGATGTGCTGGAAATGGGACCAACCAAAAAGTATACCTAATCGACCAAAAAAAATTCATTCAATTCGGTCCGTCGGTCTTTGTTAATCGGGGAACATACATAAAAAATTCTCCCCGTGTATTGAGAACCTCCTTTTTTGAAGTCGGTTAAAAAACTGTCTGCACGGCTCAACGCCTAAGGGTATATTAAAGCCCGGAGATTGATATTATGGTACTTTTTGTCCTGGGAAATAGCAATAAACGACTTAATTACGGAGATGGAGTGTTTGGTACATTGGTGAGAAGTTCTGTGAAGAGCTAATGGATTGTATGGTGAAGTGCTAGTTTATCTATTTATAATAAGCCTGATAAACCCTATGCTTGGCTACCACCCTCTTAACCTTCAACATGGCAAGGAGCAGCATGTTCCCATTATTGTGTTCCGGTGCGGAGATAAGACAACCATGGAAATGACTAGCATCAAGGCACTCCATCTTACTGCCCTGCTAACACAAAAGGCAGTATCTCAAATTCAATGGCCAAAGCAGATTCAATCCTATCCTGTTGATAATAAGGTTGTTTTTTCTAAAGGAGTTTTGTCTGAGATACTGCCTTTTGTGTTAGCAGGGCAGCTTAGTCCTCAGGGCAGCCTAATTACATTACTACAGAGACTATGTTTTATTTTAGTACACGAATGGACTAGCGGGCAACAGCTAGTTATAAATAAAATACCAATAATGTTATACCCTATTGCTTTTATTTCATATTCTGTTTTTTTTCAATTCACCACCACCACCGTTTAAAACTCTTCGACGTCATTATAGTATTTGGACTCGCTGTAGTCAATCCTCGGCGTGTTCATTCTCCTGGACTGCTTCTGCCAGGGACACAGTCCTCGGTGGATCACTTTGAATGCTGGAACAGTTTAATTATTTCACTAATAGTGTAGCATAAGAGTGAATTTAAATGTAGTAAAAAAGAGCCGTTCAAGTGCGAGTCGGACTCCGCGCACCAAGGATTCCGTACAAATTTATAAGAATGTAAAATTGTATTGAGGGAGAAACTTCACTTTGTTGTTGAAAAACTTTTGTCTCCATACATCGAGATAGGTCGTGATTAGTTCACCACCTGCTAATAAGTTTGCAATTGCAACTTTTTTTGTGATTTGTGAAATTAACGGTTTTTTTCCTTTACCTGTACTGTCAGACCTTTCTTCTTGCCAAATTTAAGGATTCTTGGTCTATGGGAAATACCCTATAAATTTTGATTCCCTTGTGTGAGTGTCGAAATATACGTTATTTGCGACATAAACGGCCGTGTCTTTTTTACGTTAACTTAGATATTTGTATAGTTTTAATTTAACTCGATATCACCATGCGCTCCCAAAATAAAGGGTCTTACAGACAAACGGACGGACAACAAAGTTATACTATAAGGCTTCCGTTTTCTCCTCTTGAATACTTAACTCAATGTAAGTTATCCTGTCTCTTACCCGTATGGAACTTGCAGTTATGCTTCTTCAGGTCGCAACTATTGACGAAACTGACGGAGTGTCCTGTCCGCAAGTTAAGCGCGCACACCACTCCACTGGTCTCCAGGGAGTCACAGGAGAGGCTCTCGCACCTGACCTGCCGCTGGTTGTCCAGCTGGATCAACGCCTTGTTGATGGGCTGCAGCAGGAGACCGTGGGTGCAACATGCTAGGATCACTGCAAGTAAAATGCTGCTTTGCTTGAACTCATCGTCACTTTTAGACGATTAAAATATTTACAGAAAAAATTGTTGTACTTATATTCAGTTTAAAAATAAATAATGTAATTAAAATAAAATAAGTTAAGGGGCTCTGTTATATTAATATAGTGTCTAATTATTTAAAGATAATGGCACGGAACCTTACGTGCGCGAGTCGAACTCGCAGTTGACCGGTTTTTCTATATTTTGTTTGCCGTAATTGACTAACCTACTCGTAATTAAAATATTGTTTTTTTTTACCAAATAATCTAGTCCCTTATAAACTCTACGCTTGTACTATTACTGCTGAATTTCTTTGATTCAGGCTACTTTAGTATGTTTAAGTTCTAAATTCTAATTGGGGATCACCTAAAAAAAAACTACTTGTTTTTATATTTTTATTCGAAAGAATAGACTTTTATAAGCAATTAAAAAATACAGATTTTTTGGTTGCGTCATCTTATATATAAAATTCTCGTGTCACAGTTTTCGTTCCCATACTCCTCCGAAACGGCTTGACCGATTCTCATGAAATTTTGTGAGCGTATTGAGTAGGTCTGAGAATAGGCCAACATCTATTTTTCATACCCCTAAGAGAAAGAAAAAAAAATGCAGCGGGCGAAGCCGCTGGCGGGTCGCTAGTATAATTATAAAAAATAAAAACAGATTATTAAATCTGGGACGGATTAAGATGGACACTAACCTTAGTCCGTCACATAAATAGTATTTTTTAGGTGCTCCCCAATTCAAATTTGTGCAGCTGGTTGAACCTACTTAATCTAAAATGGTTTTGGTGCCTTTTAAAAGCTTTTGGTAAAATAATGTAATTCCGTAGTTGGTCTATGATTTGTAATTATTTCTGAATTTGTAAGCCTTCATTGTAATTTGGGCTGTGGATTAAATGTTTCATTAAAATAAAGTCAAGGTATGTAACTGCTGCTGCCGTCGCGCGGTCTTGGACGTTTATTACCCGACTGCCCAAAAAGGAGTATAATGTTTTCAGGATTCATGTATGTATTATAGTGAATTTCTTAATTCCACGATGAGTTCTGCCTAATTTCATGTTTATTATGCGAACTACCCACCTACCCCACTCTGGGAATAAAGGCATGATGTTATTTATTTACGCGTCTAGCTCGTTTTTTTCCTCAAGCATAGAGACGATAAAAACCCTAGTAATTTGTCACCTGTTTTTCAATGCACTTATTTCCTAATCAATATCCAATTCCGTAGTGTTTTAAATTAATCAGAAACCGATTCGAAACACAAACGGGCCTCTATTCAGGTGCGTTAAAACGATATCGTGTTTGACACGTTTAAGAATCGTTAATGTCACAGTCGCCATTATTGTAAATGACATAAGAGTTATCAAAACGTTGACAATACGGAAACACGACAAATACGATATCGTTTTTACCGTGTAGAATCTCGGCTCTCTCTGTTTCCGTATTGTCAACGTTTTGATAACTCTTATGTCATTTACAATAATGGCGACTGTGACATAAACGATTATTAAACGTGTCAAACACGATATCGTTTTAACGCACCTGAATAGCGGCCCTTTTTACTGGGTAAAATCTATATTGCGTTTGACGTGTTACAGTTATGTCAAGGCTTTGATAGCTCTTACTATTTTCAAGGGCACTACCAACTAAGACAACGTGTCGTTAAAATTTCGTATTGCTTTTGACATGTTATCGTATAGTCAACACTTGACAGTAATGGCGGCAGAGTAAAAACAATTATGGGTAATGACCAAAAAGTTGGAACATAGTTAAGCGCAGTAACAGCAAAAATGCAGTATCTCAGATTTAATGGCCAAAGCAAATTCAATCCTATGTCGTTAGTAATAAGGTTGCACTTGCTACAGAAGTTTTGTCTGAGATACTGCATTTTATGTTAGCAGGGCAGAGTTAACCATACAAACAACGAAGACGAAAAAAGTTTTATTGTGCGACGAAAATTTTCCTTGCAATTGTATGGCTAATTTTCGTCGTACAGCGGAAAAGTTTCATAGAAAATTGAATTGCGTGAGAATTGCGTTTAATAGCGTGCATAACACGTCAAAGGCAATGTGGTTTTTAACCTGTAGAGTAGAGGTAAGTAACGGCACCATTGTTCAACACTTTTAACTGACATGCACTAATCATCGACAGAAGCTTTTAATTCATAGGGTTAAAAATTGGTTGTTGCAAAACAAAATTAATAACTCTTATCTTGTTTGAATAAGTCGAACATTGGTCCTTTGTCGAGTACTGGTGCCATTACTTATAAAATACTGGATATTATTGAAAGTAATGTATTATCTCACCAAATAAAAACAAAAGATAGTTCTGCGTGTTCATTACTCCTAATGTGCAAGTACTTATATTTTCACGGATTTACTTCAGGTTATGAATAAGCTATAAATAGCTATTTAAATCAATATACTTTCACGCTTCCAATAGGTTAACCCTTGCACAGCCTGCCTTATATTTTCCTTGGGTACCTATTATTTATCGAAATATCTTTCAACGAAAGTATCAGTACCTAAAGTTCATCGAAAGGAAATTCTCGCCGCATGAGTTTATTTTTCGAAGTCACAAGTAGGTACTAACCATACTTACCTGGGATAACTCGGGGCAAGTTCTAGGGATTTGATATCGATAAAAAAGATGTAGATGAAATTAAATACTGGTTATGACACCATGAAAAAAGTAACTTATAAAAGGTGAGGAAATTTCAATAGCTAACATAAATGAGAAATTGGCTTTTAATCATTATAAATATTTAAAGAATGCCCCGTTGACCACTGTGGTCGTTGTTTAGAACGTTCAGCAGTTTAGAGTGGATATTTTCATCTAGACGGCAATCATTAATACTATCGAATATGATTTTTTTTTAATGTATATCATGAAAACTATTTTAAAATAAACATATTAATAGGTACACGTTTTAATTTGTTTCTTTTTTTATTTAAAAATGAGGAGAAAATAAGTAACATTCATTTATGTCGCATAACATTTAGATTATGGCAGTAACATCGATATATTTTGTGTCGATGAAATATTTTGCTACATCACTTTCGTATAGATGCCCCGAGATATCCCAGGTATGGTACTAACCTAACCTAACCTACGTAATGAATGTTTAAGATATCCTGAAAACATCAGGGTTTCAGCAGAAAATAGCGTTCGATGAAATGATGGGTTACCATTTGCCTTTTGTACTTACTGTAAATACCTTAGATGAATGGTCTTTCAAGAAAGATTTTAATGAAATTTGGTACTTACTCCGGTAGTTCTTTTATTTATTTGTAATGCAGAAGCACCTCAAACCTGACTCGTTGTTCATTTGTCCACTGCATTATACGAGTATTACATAAGTTTAAACTGTTGTCTAATTTTTTAATAATTTACTGACGATGGGCTGATCGTTGTCTTGCGCAAACTGTTTCAGACTTTGACTACGCGGATAGAGAAGAACTGCTATTACTAAAAGTGCGTATTAGTAGTCTCATTCTTGTTCGGGGTGAATGTGCCACCTAGCACATCATCAATTAAATCTTAAAATATACCTAATCCATTAAGGATTTTGTAGGTTCAACAGAATAATTATTTTATTAGGTATCCCTGGCGTTTAATGGATTCTATTAATGGTGGCAGGACCTTGACCACCGTCTTATCCTTAAACCTACCGCCAAGCAGCAGTGTTCGCATTGTTGTGTTTCGATGTGGGGATAAGACAACCGGTGAAATTACTAACATAAAGGCTATCCATCTTAGTCCTGGGGTTGGCAATGCATTTGCGGTCTTGGGAACGAAGTCTTAAGATTGTAGTCTTGAGATTGCAAATGTCTAGGTATGGATCCCACTTTTCATTCGGTGGTCTGTGTGCTCGATCGCTTTCCCCATGCCATTAAAATAGTTGATGTGAGAATTAGACCCCGTATCAAGTTTGGTGGCTACATAACATGGTGGCGACACAGCCAATGAAACTGAACTATTTGAAAAGAAAATTTCGGAGTTCCCATACATACATAGCTACAATATCGAGCCTTGAATTGTTTATATTGAACATCACTAATGTTAGGTAGCCACCAAAGCTCGCTTGATAACGGGCTCTAGTGAGAATAACTTAATCAAGTTCTTGCGGTGCACTTACACGGGAATTTTTTTGGAGCACTAATTACCAATCAACAGCTACTCTAATTTCGTGAAATAGAATAAGACTTCCGAACTGTTTACAGACCAATAGTGTTATTCAAGAAATTTCCCGTGAAAGTGCACCTTTAGAGACATCAGGCAGCCTAGATTTTTTTTGTATCGTTGATCACCGCCTACTACCTATATATTACACAGGCAGAGAAATCCTAATTATATACATACATACATAACATCATGCCTTCATTCCCAGAGTGGGGTAGGCAGTGCTACAGAAATACCAACAACTCTAAAAATACTTGTTGATAATTCTGTAACCACATTTTGCACAATCAGGCCAAAAAGTTTACTAGTGTATTAGTGACAGGTTGCAAGCCCATCGCCTAACAGTACCTACTACAAGTCCTTATTCCCTTAGTCGCCTCTAACGATATCCGCGGGATAATTATTTGGTCGTGTTTATTATTGTGGATAAACGTGGGAAAAACAGCGGCTCTTTGAAATCCGTAATTCGAACTTCAAAACGCCCCGTCACTTTTTTGCAAATCAGTCAATCAATCAGTATCGAGAGCAAAAAGGATTGAAATAGACGAAGTTCAAATTAAGGATTTCAAAGTAGAGCCCCAGTACGGAAGTGCGAGAGTGACGGATGCTTTATCCACCGCGATAAAGGCAACATGAATAACATGATACGGGCCCAGAGTTACACTTAAAAGGGTTAACTAAAGAATTATATTATGTGTAATTACAACGGTTGTCACTATTAATCGTTGCAATGATTTACTTCATTTTTGCCTCACACAAAATTAAATATCGCACCCGTTACCAATTTATCGGCGTGACTAATATCTGATTGCCACTGGACTCTCTTGTTACCTACGTTAAATAGATTTTGAGTTAAACAAACGAAGCAAATTGGTATCAAATGGATAAAAAGTCCTGCGATAAATGATTCCTTTTTTCAGAGCTCACCAAACTCTTATACCTACTCTTAACTAACACGTTCCATGCGGTATCGGGTTGATTGTATCCATGCTAATCTTTCCTTCGGTGGGGGGTAAAAATTGCTAGATAGATATGTTTGGTCTTTTGGTTGAATATAAAAGATACAGTTAGTGTTTTGAAATGGTCCCGTTAAAAATATAAAATAAGTAAACAACTCAAAGACAAGCAAAAAAAATTATGTTGGTGCAACCGATTTACATCTAAACTAAGTGCCACCCTGTTAAACTAGCTTTATATTTTAAAAAAGCCAACGGTCCATCCGTATATAAACTACCATACCACAGACGGACAGAAACACAGATAGATATAGGCGTCAAAGATAAAAAACGCCCCATCTTTTGTGTCGGCGTTTAAAAAATAACACAAGGGCTTCTCTAGTTCTCTACAACACAAATAAAACAAAAGAGCTGTTTTCTACTTTATTTATTTGTAAGCTAATTACTTATTCTTGTATACTCATATCAACTATCACTAGAAAATTGAGCCTCAAATCCTTTTGAATCCCCATAGCCTTCAAATTCTTTCTCGAACCTTCCTTTGTCTACATATCCTTGCTTCCCGTACACTCCTTTATTCCGATCATGATGTATATGACCTTTGTTAAATCCTGCGCCGCCACTCAAACTATAACCATGACCTTTGGCTCCGACTTTGTTTATAGTGCCCTTTGTTTCGTCATCTTCATATATCACTTTGTCTTTCTTGTATTCGTCTTTATGGTGCACACGATGAAACCCTCTGGTTTTTGTCCCTTTCCTGTACTTTCTGTCTTCCTTCCCTTTGATTCCAACCGCTTCTGCCGCTGCTCCATCAGCTAAAGCATAACTGATATCATCATCGTAATCGGCATCGTCATGAGCGCCCACATCCTTAAACAACTTCTTTAAGTCTTTAACATCATGTTTGCCTTTCACCCCTTTGCTTGCTGTGTTCTTCTTTCTAAACCCTGCCGTTTTCACTTTCGTTTCTTTCTTATCTTCAGCGTCTAGAAGCTTCGAGAAATCGTCCAAATCTTCCTCTTCAACTTCGTAAGCCAGATCAGAAAGGTCAGTGTCGAGGTTATCGAATTCTAAAGAGCCCAGACTGACCGGCGACGATTCGGCGAGGTAAAAAACTAATATCAATGGCAGAAATGTTCGCATTGTCACGTTTTTGTGTTGCGCAATGGAACTAGGTTGTGACACTGACATGTATGGAGGCTGGAGTTGTTATATAGTTTCGGAGCAAGGATGGTTTTTTTCGTCGAGATGGCCACTTCTGGTTTCGGATGGTTGGGCCTGTAATCGGGATTACTCATGGAGGCAGCGGCGTGGATCGGCCAAGGCTCGTTGCGGTTATTTGTGGACCAGCACACGAAGAATGACAAAAAAAAATAGTTGAGTGCAAGTCGCACTCGAGTACCAAGGGTTTCGTGTTTTTATAAAATATTATACAGCTAATAAAATTCTGCTGTTGCTTAATGCAATTATCATAGAAGCAACACCATTAAACACAGGACTCTACTATACTCTATTTTGCTCTTTTGCAAAATATATTAAAATTATTACTAATTAGAGACCCGCCAAGGCTTCGCTTTGATTTGTGATTGTAAGTGTACGCTCTTAGATAAACCAAAATTTATTATACTTACTTAAAACCATTCCGTAAAAAAAACCATCTCTGAAAGTGACAACCGCATCAAAATCCGTTGGCTACCTACAGACAGAAAAACGCAGAAAGCGACTTTGTTTTATACTAGATACTTATGTATAATGTTTCAAATAAAAAATAATCATTAGCAATACATCGGCGTGGCAATGCTGCCAGTATATTTGGAACCTTTGAGCCATGTGGTACCCGAACCGGGGAATAATGATACTCAATACTAAAGTATCAATAAATTGATATTCATTCTAAATCTTCTTCGACAACGTACAGCCGAAACCGCTGCACCGAGGGACTTGAAATTTGGAGGGAGTAGGTATTCATTGGATATCCAAGGGGCGCATAAAGCCCGCGGAGCGGGAGCGCGAAGAGTCCCCTCTTGCGCATTCGCTCCGGCGCAGACGGCAGGGATTGAGGCGCAGGCGTTTTGCCGCCCGCCTCAATCCTTAGTGGCTGCGGGCGGGGGATGGGAGTCCCCTTCCAGCCGTAGGTGATAGCCACTTGGCGGTCTGGGAGGGAGGCCCCGCGTGCTCGGCCTCCCTCTCCTTTGGCGCGGGTAGCCCCAGCGGTCGGCTGGGGCTGCCGGAAGGCGTCGTGGGCAATGCTTCGGCGTATGTGCGTAAATGCGTAACGCATTTTCCACCCTGTCAAAAAAAAGGGGCGCATTAAGAAGGGATTTTTGGAAATTTATCCGGGCTCAGGGTTAAAAAGGGGGAATAGTGGTAAACTAATTCTAGGCGTACGAAGTCGCGGGCGTCCTCTAGTAATGTTCGAGTATACAGGTTGGAATACAGTAAATTTATTGTGTATTATGAACCCTGTCGGCACATGGACGAGAGAGGACTTATCTATTTATGATACGGTATTACAAACTATTTATTACATACGTTCGCTATACACTAAAAATTTTATAATTGTTATTCTTTGATAAATTTTCTGACGAAGCATGATGCTGATCATTCTTTGTAGGTACATAAACTACTTGATGAAGCTTGGCACGGATGTTTTAGCTTTTATTAATTCAAATAACTATTATTGACCCCAAACTGTTTTAGACCGCTTAACTTATTTTAATTGATAATAGTTTAGTGGCTGATCGATTTAGCACAGTTAATACGATTACAATATTTAAGGTCGTGGGGACGACTGGCACACTACGACAGTCAATTAATTCTTATACGGGTTCTTGGTAGATTTTTGATCATTAGTGAAACATTGTTGATTTAAAAGGTCTAGCCGGGAAGCCTATCTATTTACGTACAAGTGGTATGTCCTCTAAAGAGATCGCCCTAATATAACGCGACTACGCGATTCCCGCAAGCTCCCGCGAATTTTGAACATATTGAAAATTGCGATTGTCAATTCACCTATTCGAGTTCAAAACGTTTATTCGCGCGTTCGTACGCGTAAAATTCGCGCGAACTTGCGACGATCGAGTAGTCGCATTGTACTAGGACGACCCCTTGGAGGCTTTAAGTCGCTTCGTATATCTAAGATAAGTTACTCAATAAGTTGTGTGTCTATTTCTGTGCATTCTACACCTACTACACTTGAGCAACATGTTAAATGTAATTCCTGAGCCCGTAATATTGTCGCCTTTATCTCGGTTAATATTGCATCCGTCACTCTCGCACTTACGCACTGGTCAGAAAGTGACAGATGCGTTATCCACGTCAATAAACACGACCATAATAGGCCTGCTGAGTTACTTAGTACGAGGATTGGGAAGCGATGCTTAAATCGCGTAGCTGTCAAAAATAATCCATACAAATGTTTGATTTGGTTGTAGATAATATTATGAAAAACTAGGTCTGTACGTTTCCGCTTTTGTTTTTTCCTTTTTGTTTTCTTTCCAAAAAAAAATCTTGGAAAGGAAAACGTACAGACCTAGTTTTTCATAATATTTACAACATAATCAAAAATCGAAAAAATCCTTTGATTAGATTTAATGCATTGTCATCCTGAAAAATATATATTTTATTTATTTAAGTCATTTAAATATTTTTTTTTTTAAATAAGATGTTTACGTTTGTTATAGTTGTAATTCTTATTAATTAGAAGATACCTACCGATGAATTAATGTTTAATTCGTTAAGGCATACTCTTATAGTTACGTACCATTTATATGTTTTTACTTCGCCTTATTCTTTTTTTTTATTTATGTATCTAGTGGCATTCGCTACGTTAAGACGAATCTAACGACACCTCCATCCAGCCTCTACCAGGGAACAAAGAACCATACATACGTACAAGACAAAAACAATGAAATAAATAAATAAAATAAACATCAGAGGACAGTCTCACACAAATTGACCTAGTCCCAAACTAAGCTCTAGGCTTGTACTATGGGTACTAGACAACGTTAAACATACTTATATAGAGAAATACATACTTAAATACATAGAAAACATCCAAGACTCAGGAACAAATACTCGCGCTCATCACACAAATATCTACCCTTCCTCCTTACTGGGATTTGAACCCAGGACCGCTGGCTTCGTAGGCAGGGTCACTCCCAACTAGGCCACCGTGTCGTCAATTAACCTTCTCCTTTGGCACTTGGTTAATAACAGTCATTCATTGCTCATTGCAATCGGACTTCGTTTCTTCTAGGCTCAGTTTCATTGTAAGCAAACATGCATTTCGTGTTACATTGCATCGCTGCAATTGCTCCTGGCTCAATAATTTTATAACACTTATAACAACTCGTCAATGGATTGCTACAAGCATGTGGGCTATTCCCCAATTAAACTGAGCCTAAAAGATTCGAAGTTCGATTGCAGTGGAAAGGTACCCAGCTGTCCGGCTCCGATTTTATTTATTTTGATGTCTGTTAGACAGTAGCCTAAAATAACAGACACGTATTTTTTTTTAGGTGCCCAAACTCAACCTATTGGGAGAAATTGTCCTGGAAAGTGACTAAACCCTCTAACTTCTGTAGAGAGTTTTGTTTAAGCAAATTGCTGGTTAATTGCTGGTTTGATTATATGTTTGAGACCATGAAAAAAGACCAGTTAAGGACCGTAAAGACTCTATTTAAAAAAAGTAAAAAAAACGTCAACGTTGAGAAATATAAAACTTTGAAGGGTGTTTTTATTAGGAAAATGAGTTTGAGTCGATATAACAAAACACGTGCTCATTATTTTTTCATGTTCTCAAAAATATAATCAAACCAGCAATATACATAAAACTCTCTACAGAAGTTAGAGGGTTAAGCCACTTTTCAGTTCTTTGGACATACTTTGGAGGCCAATTTTTCCTAATAGGTTGAGATTGGGCGGTTAAAAAAGATACGTGTCTGTTACTTTAGGCTACTCTCTAACATATATCAAAATAAATCAAATCGTAAACGGACAGTTGGGTACCTTGTTAGTATCAAGTAGCTAGCATGCTCGTTTGCCTCTCCCATCCCATAAAAAAGGGTTAAATTAAAAAACCACGTACAATCATTCATTTACATGCATTTATTTTACATGAGCATTATAAAAATATTTACAGCATAGTTCGTATCAAACATAACAATTTAAAGGCACTATTTATTAACAATTATCGTTTATCTATTCGTGGTCTTCTTCATCGTCATCATCATCATCATCATCATCGTCTTCGTAGGCGTATTCCTTTTCAAGTCCGCTTTCTCCTTTCTTCCCATATTCCTCACTGTGGTTATAATCACTATCATCGCCCTCCTCAGCGGAATGACTGCTGCCACTTTCATCATGATGCCCCTTAGCATGGATGCCAGCTTTGCCAAACTCGCCCTTGTCAAATGCGGCGACAGCATGTCCTCCTTCCTTATGTCCACCCGCTTCCGAACCGTGATGCCCCTTCGCATTACCATATTTATTAAAATGACCGATGTTGTCAGCAACGTCGTAAAAGTCATGGTCCTTCTTAAACTCATCCTTGTGGAACACTTTGTGGTAACCAGTGATATCTTCACCTTTGCTGAAGTGCTTCTTATGGCCTTCATCGCCACCCTTGTAACTGGAGCCAGCTTCATGGTGCTTTCCATGGGCGTCTGCGATGTCATGATGGGCTTCCTTTTCGCCATTAGCTTCACTATGGTAACCTTCGCCATGCTCTTTACCATAGTGTCCAGATTCACCTGCAGCGTGGTGGTCCTTGGTACTGTATCCTTTGCTGCCTTTCTCGCCATGAGCTGCGTGGTGTTCCTGGCCGTAGTCACTGCCTGCTCCTTTCTCGTAATCAATGCTATCAATGTATCCAGCTGAATCATTATCGTCATCATCATTATCAATTTCAAGTATGGGTGTAGGCGCGGTGTATTTTAAAAGTGCTGGAGCTAAATCGTAAGCCTCAAGACCTGAAGATGGTTGCGCTATAGGTTGAGCTATAGGCAATGGTGCTGCGAACGCATGGGGTTGTTCGTAATGTTGAGCTCCAAGTTGAATTAAACTGGCTGGACCGCCATTGTCGCTTCTATAGATGTACCCAGTAGGAACAGGAGCCACGTAGGACACTTGGACGGCCGACGCCGCGGTCACTGCTAACAACGCACAGAACACCTTCGCCATGTTTGAGCTGTTGACGCCGCTGCAACCTGTGCTGTAATAATTTGATAAGCCTGTTACCCAATATTTATATATATCTAAGCTAGAGACAAAACCTTTCTAGTAGCCATGTAACAGTTTGTTTATCATATCGAGGCTGTGTGACAAAGACATTGGCAATGAAAAGTGGTTGTGCAACGATTTGTGGTCGATGGCAAGACTAATCGGCGTGAAATGCTTTTTTTTGGGAGGCTGCGGCGGCGGCAAAAAGTGATTCATTCATTGGCCTGCGCGTGATTAGGGCTACGTAATACGTAGATACTATTAGCACGGTGGAACAAGAGCGTCGGTGGCTTAGTGGATTAGGTTCGACTCGTGATCGTAAGGTACCAAGTTCGAACCCCCGCAGTCACTATGTTCCAAAGACTTTTTCTAACTTAAGTACATTACCCGTTGCTCATTCGGACAGTCGATTGTGTAAGAGGATAATTGCACACAAGATCCTAAAGGGGGTCGAAGTGTATCCGAAATGGTTAATTTGCAAGATACGATAATATAAAATAGGCTCAATGGGAAGCCTGACCTACCATAGAACGGTGTACCTGCTCGTTAAAATAACGTTGAAACTAAATTGCCTTGATTTATGTACCTCCTATGGGACACGGTCTCACGATACGTACCTACGTCGAAGTCATAAATATGTTTACACTTTAGCACCTTGTCCTAAACACACATACACAACACACATTTATAACATAACACATACATAGAAAATACGCAAGACTCAGAAACAAATACTCGCGCTCATCACACAAAAACGCAAACCAGGGTGGTGATTCTCTCAGCACAGCGCTGCGTCGATCTTATAGATGAAGTTTTATCTGGCAAGTTTAAGAAGTCCCGTCGGAGCGTACAAAACACATTTTAGCGCGTGCCTTCTCAATTAGGCAGCAGGCAGCGAGTATAGTTCAGTGTCGTATAAAGCTGCCTAATTAAGCAGGGACGCAGCGCTGTGTTCGAATCACCCCCCCAGGAATCGAACCCGGACCGCTAGCTTCGTGAGCAGGGTCACTACCAACTAGCTAACTACGCCGGGTAAACCAAATTAACGAATCCCAATTGACAAGACGATTAGAAGGTTTGTTCTACACCTTAAAATCACATTGCTTTTGAGATGGTATCGAATTCTCAACGTTATTCATGAGAGCTTATTTACTTAACAGCAAAGAAAGCCGAGCTAATAACAATACGATAACATGCAGAAAGCAATATCGTTTTGACAAGTAGTATAGAGCCTCAGTAATTCAAATAATTTAATTACCTCTTTTTACAAGGTTTTATATAATTAACTTGCTTTGTTCGTATGTCTGTCTTATTCCGAGTCGATCCTTGAACCACTTGCAGTTATCGTAATGCCGAAATTTAAAATACACAAGTTAACCAGGGCTGAGATTTTTCACGGGTAAAAACGATATCACCTTTGACGTGTTTCCATATTGTCAACGTTTTCAGAACTCTTATTAACTTGACTTCATTCCCAGAGTCGGGTAGGCAGAGACAAATACTAACAACTCTAAAAACACTTGTTTTTAATTCCGTAACCAAATTTTGTACAATCAAGCCAAGAAGTTTACTTCACTTGCAACCTGTCACTTACTCAAGTTGCAAGCCCTTCGCCACAGAACTACAAGCCCTTATTTTCGTATAACGCTGAAACACGTCAAACGCTTCATCATCGTTTTGAATCCAGTAGAATAAGGACGTACCCTTACCATATTCGCTAGAGAGTCGAATGCTCTGTTCCTCTCATTATATTACAATCCTGTGAGGGACAGAGCAATCGACTCCCTAGCGGTTACGGACACTGTAAGTCATAATTGATAACAGTTTTTTTAGAAGCTAAAGCCGGACGCTGTCAACCCTTGTGTAAAGCGACAGGGTACAAAAGTTTGTATCTACTTTTGTTTGACGCTGACTGTACAGTGGAGATCGTTAGCACTTTCTGACTCCATCATCACATAAGTTTCTAGAAACCATAATGTTGAATTGAGAACAACTTTTGAAAAGGTGGTGGTGGTGGTCTGTGTAAGGTGATATCGTTATAATGCAGTAGAATAGAGGCCCTGTACGATTTCAGTAGTCAGACACCCTCACTTTGGCTTTTGTAAATTCCAAGTACCTAGAAAAAAGTTCAACATTCAATTGACAGTTTTTTAAACAAAAGATATCAACGCATCCGAATTTGCTTAGCTCAGATACTCATAGTACCTACTAGAAAGCTGTTATTGGGAATTAATATACATAAATACTAATCACGCCAGTAAAGTGGTACAACGAAATGTTGAAAAAAAAAATATTTTTTTTCGGGTACCTCCCCTACACGAAAAACGGGAATGTCATTTTTCTATTCTAGCTCATGGTGTAGGGTGTTAAAAACTATCACGACTAAGTGGACTTGATTGGTTCTTGAGATACGGGCAAGTAAAGTATTTATACCTACTAAAAATCATCTAAGACAGCACCAAATAACTGTAAATAGTTGTACAAATGTACAACTATTCGGAAACCCACGAACTACACGCTAATAACGATATCGTCCTTGACGTGGCTATAACGCAGTAGAATAGAGGACTAGGATGTACGTTTTTCTTTTATTAATAAGGTCTGGGATTTTTATACGATTATGGTCAATCTAATATATAAAATTCTCGTGTTACGGTGTACGTTATTGAAATGAAACGGTTGGACCGATTTTAATAAAATTTTGTGTGTATATCGGGTAGGTCTGAGAAACGGCCAACATCTATTTTTCATACCCCTAAGTGCAAAAAAAATACTGCAGCGGGCGAAGCCGCTGGCTAGTAGTATATAATATACACTCAACCAATTCGAAATATAAAGACCTTATAGCTTACAATCAAACTATGTCCAAGTGACATTATAATTAAATTCTTAAGTCTCTTGAGATTTGAATCATTACGTCCCTTGACTTTGACATGGTTCCATAGCCTATAATTCAAATTAGTTGACTGTACATACGAAACTACCGCCCCCTATTTAATCATCCTGACAAAGACAGGTGACAGTTGACATTTCCGTGTACATGGCGCAGCTTATATGAAACCCAGTGATGTATCAGCGTGTTAACTTTGCAATATACACCGAATTGTCACCTGTCAGGTGTCATTGACACGATGGTGAAATAGGGGGGCGGTTAGCCTAAAGTGTCATTCTATGGAACTTGCTAACTATGTAAACAAGCCGCCATACTAAAATTGACATTAGATGTCAATTTCAATATATTGTTTGTTTACATAGTTAGCAAGTTCCATAGAATTACAGTATAGTTGGTACTGTTGGTAGTGACCCCTTATGAAGCTATCGGTCCGTAGCGGAATATTTGCTTATGCGCGGAGTATTGTTTCTGAGTCTTAAACATTTTCTTTTTTTACTGTTTAGTACCCGTTGCACAAGCCTAGAGCCTTAGCTTGGGACTAAGTAGGTCAATATGTAGGAGATTTATTTATGTAGGTACTAGCTTTTGGGCGTAACTCCATTCAATAGAAGTCGTTTATCGCTATTCCCTCCAGAACTGTCCAATTTTTCGGTTTATGTGTTAAACCTATGTGCTATTTCGGACTATAATCTATATCGAAGTTTGGACACTTTTTCTTGCTTAACTACGCATGATAAATATATTTTTAAATTGTATCAATTGATTTATATAATGCTAGGTTAAATTCTATAATAGTCATAAGCATTATTAAAAAAAAACTGACTGTTGAGTTTCTCATGGCGCTTCTTCTCAGCAGTGGTCTCTTTGAAGCGCTAGTAGAGTTTTGACGTGTAAAAGTGCCCGTGCACTAAATAAACAACTTTTACCTTTTTAACTTTTATCTGGGCCAAATTTCATTCCGACCCGTTCAGCCGTTCTGGCGCGATTGAGTAACAAACATCCAAACGTTCGCATGTAATAATATTGTAAGATGAGATATACAGTGTGTTACCGGCATGAGGGCTTTAAATGTAGGTATCGATTCTACTCCTCAAATGGAACTCCTTTTGTTCTACGACTTTAAAAAATGAGGTAATTTTTATTTTTTATTTTTCATACAAAATAAATTAATTCACTGATTTTACTAGTAAAGTTTGAAAGTTTGATCACCTATAACTTACTGTAAATTAAGTTATTTTCTAAGTCGTAGAACAAAAGATGTAGCATTTGAGGAGTAGAATCGATACCTACATTTAAAGCCCTCATGCCGGTAATAGGTACACTGTATACAAAATACGGTACAAAAAGTATCTATGTACGCTTCTTTTCAGGGTTCCGTAGTAAAGAAGGAACCCTTATAGTTTCGCCATGTCCGTCTGCCCGTTTGCCCATCTGTAAGCGGCTTTACTCAGGTACTCTTGGTACCTAACTAATACAAAAAGCTGTAATTTGACATAGTTATACATTTAAATTACGCCGACAAAGTGTTAATAAAACTTAGATATATTTTTTCGTATGTATGTAACGTGTATGCATGTAAAGTAAAAGTATTTTTTTACTTAATAACACAGAGTAAGATACCATTGGATAGCTCTTAAAAATGCATTATGTTTTTGTAAATTTTTAGATTTCGGGTGCCGTTTAGAAAATATTGATCTCGAAACGTGTAATTTTCGCACGCAGTGTAACCAATCTAGCCTACAGCCAAAACTATAAGCAACTGAAATTTGAAAATTATTACAACATACTCTTGTCCGGTTTTTTGTTTATTAACATACGATGTGACAGAATCTCTTATACTGTAATAGTTGATAATATCAACACAAACACTGTGTGTTTGTGTTCATATTATCAAACACACACAAAAAACAATCTAGGATAACAATATAATCGAAACTTCGCTAGGAGGAACGGGTTCTACTGACACAGGTAATTAATATACCTAATTGGAGATCCCTACCCCTACTTATACGATGTTCCGAAATATCCAAAGAAATATTTTTCATTTTCATTTTTCATTTTCATCAACTTTTGACAGCTAAATTTCGTAATACTTACGTACGTACCTAATACGTTTTACCTGTCCCAATTCGTCCGTTTGTCGCGATTGAGATGTAATGAATGAATGAAAAATGAAAAATGAAAATGAAAAAAAAATATTTTGATATTTCGGTACATCGTATAAGTGGGGGGTTGGCATCTCCAATTAGGTATATTAATTACCCGCGTCAGGAGAACCCGCTTCTCCTAGCATAGTTTCGATTATCTATATTTATTAGCCTACATTTAGGCTAAATCAAATGAGGGGTTGAATCTAAGGGATAATCTAATAGCTAAAGAGATTAAGGTACATAAGTAATATAGCTCCCGAAGCTACATTCATACTACAGTACAATCGTTCTTTCGCAAGGTACTTACTTAAAGCAAGTTTAGGTTGCGTATGATGATTGTAAGTTAAAATAAAACAAGAATACATTTAGAAATATGGCTTAATTTATATTATATTTACAAAACATAACAAAACAACAACAATAATTAATAATCCCCTAGTGTTTGACTTCGTACCCGTAGAGCTTGCCGCCGTGTCCCTCCCCTTCAGCTCCTCCTTCCGCTGAATGGTGATGCGAGGAGTCGCCGCCTTCTTCTGAAGAATGGGCGGCTCCCTGTTCATCAACGTACTGCTCCTGTTCAAAACCACCTTTTCCAAACTCAGCTTCATCATGCCCTGAGTCATGTGCATCTCCTTCCTTGATTCCTCCGGCTTCTGACCCGTGGTACTCATGTCCGTCTCCATGTTTATTGTATCCACCTTCATGACCCTCTGCGTCATAGAAGTCATGATCTTTTTTGAACTCATCCTTGTTGAAGAGTTTGTGGAAGCCGTCGACAGCTCCCTCTTTACTATGAGCGGCTTTGTGACCATGGTTTCCTCCTTTGTATCCTTTAGCTTGGTCATAATTCTTTCCGTAAGCGTCGGCATCTCCATAGTGATTTTTGTGTCCTCCTTCTTTAGATACTGAATAGCTCTCATATTTCTCCGTATGGTAGTCCCCTTCACCCCCTTTTCCATACCCGTGGCTAGACGCGTACCCTTTCTGGCCTTTGTCACCATGTTCATGGTGGCCTTTAGAACCGTAGTCACTCCCCCCTCCATCTCCGTGATAGATCCCAAGATCGTAGTGGCCTAAGCTGTGCAAGTAATCAGTGAAGTCACTATTGTATTTACCAAAATCCGAGGCGTAGTCTTTGAAGATTTTTCCGTAGTCTTCATTTTCATCTGCTATGCCGTCTTCATCACCATCTTTATGTTCTTTTTCATCAATGTGTTCTACAACAGGGATAACATAGGCTGCGCTAGCGTGTGAGGCCGCTTTGTTTTCATCCTCTTTAGCGTAGAAAGGCCCAGCTGCAATTGGTAACGGTGCGGCAAACGCCTTAGGCTGTTCATAAACCTTCTTTAGATGTTCCATGACGTCACTTTCGTCCATTTTTATGACACTTGCGGGACCGTCGTTGTGTTTCTTGTAGATAAAGCCAGTAGCTGCAGGTTGGAGGTCAGATCCGGTCCTCCTGACCATGACGGTCCTCTCGACAGTCTCTCGCATTTCCATGCAGGAGCCGTAAGCAATGAGAAGGCACAGACCAATCTTTCGCGCCATCATTTCGACGTTTAGAATAACAATGCCGACGGAGGTCAACGGTAACACTTATATAGACGTTATGTTGGTGGCATTCATCGCGGCCCGAATCGAGAGCCATTGGCCAATGCACTTCTGTGTCAATGATAGTAAAAACCGTGTTCAATTAGTCCGGTGCATAGCTGCGCGTTCGGGCGCTGAGACATGCTCGGGTCTAGGTCGAAGGACGTATGAATGCGACCGAGAACACGTGGAGATTTCATTTATTAAGAAAATATAACGGTGATAACTTTAATGCTGTAATTTTGGTTTATAAAGAACACTTTCACCATTTAGCCTTTTGTTTATTAAGTGAATTATCTTTGTGCATCATACATTAAATAAATAACAAAGCAAAGCATTGTATCTGTATCTGTATATATGTATGTGTAAACATTTAATTGTACTAAAAACAGAAATTCAAATACAATAATTCCGTATTCTATTTAATTAAAATTGTTGCAAAATAGGGTTTAATTGTTTTTTGTTTAGTGAGAGGTTAGTATCAATTTCGTGCCTTGACTATTTTTTATTAATAATGAACGTTTCAATAGTTGATTATTTGTTTCTGTTCCATGCATGTTTTTGCCTATTTAAGTATTTATTTCTCTATAATGCTGTATGTGTATAAGTATGTTTATCGTTGCCTAGTACAAGCCTACATTTTAGTTTAGGACTAAGACAGTCAGTAAGTAAATTTGTGTGGAATTCTTCCCTGATATTTATTAATTTTTATTACCTATATCAATTATTATTCTACGAAAATTCAAATTCTTTGAAACAAGTGTTGTACTGATTGGTCAGTAAAAATATTCAGGAGCCAAGTATAACAAACAAAAAAGGAATCTTCGTCATTATACTGTAATAATTCTGAGAAGTTGCCATTAAAATGGGTAATTTAGCAAAGAATATTGGAAATAATTAAAAAATATGATGCAAAATTATTCTTGACGAATATGAATAACTGATACTTAATAGCGCAGAGTTTTTATTTCACCAAATGAATAGTGATGTGAATATGAGATCTAATTGAGTGAGAGTTGTGAATAAAACGGAATGATTATACGCCGCGTAAGAGAAGTAGCAAATTTACACTTACAAAGATAAATGCATAGGTAGGTACAACTTACATGAAAGGCTGTAACTGTTCAAAGCGTTCATTCTCTCGTTGTTTCATTTTGAATGCGCTTTTGTAATATCAATAGATTTTTATTTTTAACCGACTTCAAAAAAGGAGGAGATTCTCAATTCGATTGTATTTTTTTGTTGTTTTTTTTTTGGGTGTTTGTTACGCGTTACTCCGTCCAAAGAGGACCGATTTTGAAAATTATTTTCTTGTGTGGTCACATTGTCACCATCTGATGAAGGGACCAGTGAGTAAGTACTAAAACGTGACATGACGCACGAAGATTCTTTAAAATATTTTTATATGTATATTTAGTGGGCATTAGTGGCTTATCACGATATATTTTGGTAGGTGTATTTCCTTTTTTAAGGAAGTTCAAGTTCAAGGACTTGAAGGTCTATAAAAATATGCATTATTAACACCAATCCATTCTCCTCTATTCAGATTTTATTCGGTTACCCTTACTGGCTTGGTTTAGCTAAAACAGGAGATTAAAAAACAAAAAAGCGCCTTCAAAAACGCAAGAAATAAGTTCTTTTAAAATTGTAGGTACCTAATAGGTTAGTCCAACTGAGGTCGGCTTTTTTGGTGAAAATATGGTGGTCGCCGACTTCAGTTGGACTAACCTATTAGGTAGGTGCCTACAATTTTAAAAGAACCACCAACGTTCTGCGTTCGTTCTTGCGTTTTTGAAGGCAGTTTTTTGTTTTTTTGAACATTTATTTTATTTTAGGCTTTTTAGTGATATTAAATACGCAGTTCCGTACGCGCACTTGTTAGTTGATATGAAACTTTCAGTTTCAAGCGCGCCGCAAGCAACCCCGCCGGAAAGTCATAGTCATATTTCAACAAGTAAATATTCTTCGTTGTAGTCGCTCGGCTATCTTAATCGAGATATGTTAACGCCACGCTTGAAATAGGTACCGTTGAGGAGTTCCGATGGCCATCTGTGGTCTTCATCATCAGTTCCACTTCCCCAAATGATATTTTCTGATTGCAAATGCTACACTTCTTACTAAAAATACTAAAATCGCTGTATGTTTGCCTACAATATTTGAGGAGTTCCCTCAATTCCTCACTGATGAAGGGATCATCATCAGATTCAGATTTGCTGACAATGGGACCACCTCGGAAGTAAACTCTATCAAACCAAAAAAAAAAACAAAATCGGTCCACAATTGACGGAGTAATCGGTGAACATACTTAAAAAAAAAAACAATGTAACGTATAACCTCCTTTTTTTGAAGTCAGGTAAAAATTACCTTGATTTTTCAACATTTTCGTTAATAAATCTGAAACAAAAGATCGAAGGATGATATTAGGCATACAGTGTTCTTACGTTCTGCCACTACTTCGACTATACCTAAGTTGTTTTTGAAATAAATATATAAATAAATAAATTACTAGTATTACCAAACCCCTCGTGGGGGCCACTCTTATTAGCTTATTTTTGTGCAATAAAGATAAATAAATAAATAAAATATAATATAAATTTGATATTGACGTTGATTTTCGTATCGTTATCGAGTGTAGGGCGATACATCAGCTGGCACGAATGTATTGAACATAGTAAGTAATGTTACTTGTCAATGTGTGAGTGCCGTTCTTACACAGGAGCCTCCTAATATTTTGTCAACAACCAGGTACTTACATAGTTTTTCGTCATTCAAGAAACAAATGCACATTATTAGGAATAAGCAGGTAAAATTTCACTATGTACGATTTAAAAAAAAAAAAAAATTATAACTGCGTTCGGGCGGTTATTGGACAGGATTGTTTAAAAACACGAATATTTCTTATTACATTAACCTGTATCTAAGCATTTTGTGATGCACTCATAGATAATTATCATTCACTTATTCGATCCATATTCGTGCTATAAGGTGAAGTATATTTACACAAAAATCTTACTACTTACCTATAGGTACCTAATGTTATAAAGGCGAAAGTTTGTAAGTATGGATGATAATTACTCTTTCACGCAAAAACTGCTGGACGGATTTTGGTGAAATGTGGAATGCAAACAGCTTGGATTAACACATAGGGTACCTTTCATATCGCTATTCCCTCGGGAACTGATTTATACGCGTACGAAGTCGAGGGCGGAAACTAGTAACGTATAAACACGTGAGTCGTTTAGGGTTCCCTTGTACGGATAGGTTCAGAACACGTTTTCGAATATATTAAAGGGGATTCAAAAACGAGACTTAAAATTGAAATGTTTTTGCACGAGCAACTCAACTAATAAATAACTCCCCCAACGTATTTTGGAACTGTTTATTTATTTTCCCGTGTGGTTGCCGTGTGTTAGAATAGTGCCACTCCATATCTTCCCGTGGATGTCGTAAGAGGCGACTAAAGGGATAAAGGCTTGTAGTACTGTTAGCCGATATGCTTGCAACCTGTCACTAATACACTGGTTAACATCTTAGCCTGATTGTGCAAAGTGTGGTTACAGAATTATGAACAAGTTTAGAGTTGTTGGTGTTTCTGTAGCTCTGCCTATCCCACTCTGGGAATGAAGGCGTGATGTTATGTATGAATGTTACTTATTTAACAAAATATTTATAATCATCTTACAAAGACATTTACGTTTTGAAATATCTTGATGTAAATTAATTGTCATAAGAGAACGTTATATTGAATAAATAAATATTTAATCACAATATCACCGACGCAGCGTTATGCGGCAAAGTGTCTGAACTAAAAATAACGACGACAAAATTTTCACCGCCATTTACAATTTTGCTGTACAAATATTTAATACAAACAAGTGTACTTAATTTAGCAGTGAAATTATGAATTTTTCACACCGTCTAAAGTATTGGAAATTGCGTTATAGAAGACTAACTTGTTGGTAGAAAAATTAAAGAAAGTGTACCAATTCCACGTAATGCCTTTTCTTTTTCTTTTTTTTTTCTTCTTTTTGTGTTGAATAAATATTTTCTAACTTATTCTATTCTACTCTATACGAGAAGTCTTAATTTTTTTATCTTAGTGTTTAGCTTATACAAAAAAATATTTATGCAACTATAGGAACACGATTTAGCTGTGGAGATACGCGTTCCTTTTATAAGAAATTATAATTCGGCACTTGTGTCACAAAAGGCTTAATTATATGCCAGTTGCCTAAATAACTAGTTCCACATGACCAAATATGTCTTTGGTTGGTTAAAACAAAGATAAAACTTACAAATAATAGATAATTATCAATTAATATGGTTTATTATAAAACCCTGCATTGATTAGATATAATTACAGGAAATAATCACCTAGTATTTCTTAAAATTTACAAAGCTCCTTATTTTGTTTTGCATTCTTGAGTTTCCATCTTGCAACGGCCCACCATTTGAAACCATGATTTCATCGTCAGCAGTAACCGATTTCCCTTTGTAAGTATCAGCGCTGTCGTCCATGGTATCCACGATTATGTCGTCATGATAATCCATAGACACGGGGTTCATCCTATAGAAAACCGCGTATGGCATATTGGTGGCCCTCGTATCGATGGCCTCATCATTAGTATCTAGAGCAGGTATGACCTCTGCTGTCTTTAAATACGCTTTCCCACCTTCATTGTGCATGAATTTCCCCATATTATCGATGGGTGAACTCTTGATCTCTCTTTTTACACTATCATATTTCTTATTTATGTTATCAAGGGCTCTTCTGCTCATGTCATCCAACATTTTATACATCAGTGGAGAGTTCCGATCAGCATACTTCTCTGAATTTTGCATAGATTTGAGCGCTGGAGCCATCCTCCTGTAGTGGTTCGGGACGCTGTTCATAGATAAAGGCGGCATATTATTGCGACCGGCAATTTTTATGTTCTTATTTTGATAATCTGCCTTAAGTGGCATTTTATTAACGTTAACATCCATCACTTTAAACATTTCATACCGTTCTTTGTGAGGACCTAAGCGTTTTACAAAATCATCTCTTTCCTGGTGATCCCGGTAACCGTTCTCGTAGTTATCACCGTAAGCCACACGATTTGGTGTTTCTTGTATAATCACAGTTCTATCTTTGATCTCTGGTTGATTTTGGACACTCGTGATTTTGGCATTATTATCATATCTCTGTCTTTCCTCTTGCTGTCGGTTTCTTTCTGGAGTTATTTCTGGAGTAGTCAGAGGCTGATTGATTGGTTGGTATTGCCGGTTTTCGGTGTTCCAATTATGCGCGGGACCATATGCGAAGGCAGAAGCCTTATTCACATCATGGTAATGGTTGTTAGGGTTGTAGTCAATTCTTGTATCATATTTTGAGGTGAGATCATTTCCAGTGTACCGTTTCTTGATCACGCTGCCGTATTTCATGAAGGACATAGTGTTCACCTTAGAGTACGCGCTGTCATCGTACATGTACGACGTCACTGGACACACAGAGTTAAAGCAGACCACCGCACCGATCACGCTAAAGACAATCTTCATCTTGGCCTCAGGCATACTAACGAACCTGGTGTCTTGATCTTTCTTTTATTGCAAAGGTTGTTTATCATTTACGCATTTATTTACCGATTTGTTTATCAACATATATTGTAGCTGCAAGTATGTGGGTTGTTTAAGTTTACCGATGGTTAAACAAACAAAACAACAAAATTATTTGTAATAAGTGGCTGGTGAATCGACAACGACGAGTTAAAATTCAGTTACATTATCGGGATAATTGTAAAACTTTCGTCGTGCTTCTTTTGCAATACTTTCTTAGTACTTAGTTACTTACTAGATTAGTACTTTTGTAATCCTTTAGCTATACTAATATTATAAAGAGGAAAGATTTGTTTGTTTGTTTCGAATAGGATCCGAAACTACTGGAACGATTTGAAAAGTTATTTTACCATTAGAAGCCGACATTATCCCTGATGAACATAGGCTACTTTTTATCGCGTTATAACTAAGTCGGTTCCCGCTGTCTGTCCCTATGTATGCTAATTTAAAACTATGCAACGGATTTTGATGCGGTTTTTTTAAATAGTTAGAGTGATTCAAGAGGAAGGTTTATATATATAATACTTTAACCCGAAGCGAAGCGAGGACGGGTCGCTAGTATAAAATATATAGAAATATTTTCTGAAATATTTAACTAGAGATTGAAGAAATCCTCGCGGCCAACCAATTACCTACTTGGTTTAAATTTCTCGATACATTACTTCAATTTCCAATATTGATAATTATTATTCAGTTATAACTGGCACTTTGGATGTTCTCGAAATAAAAGTTTAAGATTGGTAAAAGTAATACTGCTTTCGTGATATTTGTACTTTTTGTTTGTATCGAAACTGTCCATCCTTACGATTGATGTTCTTTTTTGCATAATAGATATAAATGTAAGTATAATTTTTCCATTAATGACTTTCTACCATGTATTTACCAAACATTTTTTTCTTATGATGATAATTTATTTTTAGATGCTATAAAAAGAAAGTAACGCCTATCTGACAACATGACTATTAAACTATACAGGGTGTCCCAGAACTTATAAGAAAGCCCTTTTGTACCGGTTAACTTTCTAATGTGTGAATTAGTTTAGGACTTATGGTCTTAATGATGCTGGTAAAGAACGCTACCTTGCGGAACACCTTTGGCTCTCTATTACTGAGCCTCCGCTGTCCGACCGTCTGTCTGTCAACGAGCTGTATCTCATGAACCGTAAAGAAAAAAGTTGTTTATTCAGTAAGTAGGCCTCACGGGCACTTTTACACATTAACATTCTACCAGCGCTTACAAAGAGGAGACCACTGCTGAGAAGAAACACAGCACGAACTTCAACAGTCAGTATTTTTTTTAATTATTACTTAATTATGACAATCATTGAACTTAACCTAGCATTATATAAAACAACTAGCGACCCGCCAGCGGCTTCGCCCGCTGCAATTGTATTTTCTTGACATTTTTTTTTAATTTTTGTAAAAAATATATTTTTCTAACAAAAAGTATGCTATGTTACTTCTAGAACCTCCCAGAATATGTGTACAAAGCTTCATGATGATTCGTCAAGTAGTTTTTGCGTGAGAGCGTAACAAACATCCACGCTTTCACATTTATAATATTAGTAAGGATGAATATAAAATATTAATATAAATATTATATTATAAAAGCAGGAAGACGTAATATTTCTATTGCCGCTATAAGAACAATAATAAAAAATACCTAGGTGCTATTAAATAGATAATAACCCAAGTAAAATGGTGATCAATTCTACTTTCATAATACAGCTAAAAACTACCCTGATCAAAGTAGCCTTTAAAAAAATCTTCCATATCGGTTTGTCCGTTGGGAGCTACAAGTTATATGACAGACAGACACATAGATACACAGACACAATACGTATATTCGCAGATACGCAGATCCTTTTTTATCAGGGGATTACAGAGATAATAATATAAATTAAAAATTAAAAGGAAGCCCTATGCAAGAAGGGTACTTTAAAACTTTTTCACTTCTAATGCACTAAAATAACCCAAAATAGGGCATAAAGTGCCATTTTACTCGATAGGGACCTAAATACTTTTTCTTTTTAATTTCCTTATAGGCTGATCGCACCAGTGTTGGACACTTTAAGCTGACAGGCACCAATTTTTTTTTTTTTTTTTACCAGGGGCCAATCTCACACAAATTGACCTAGTCCCAAACTAAGCTCTAGGCTTGTACTATGGGTCCTAGACAACGATAAACATACTTATATAGAGAAACAAATACTTAAATACATAGAAACATCCAAGACTCGGGAACAAATATTCGCGCTTATCACACAAATATCTGCCCTTACCGGGATTTGAACCCAGGACCGCTGGCTCCGGAGGCAGGGTCACTTCAGCGTCAGGGGGGTGGGTGAATAACCTTTATCGTCTGTAAAATAAGAGTCAAGTGTCCATCATTGGACCTTGTCCATTACTGGTGCGATCACCCTAAGTGGCCTTGGAAAACCACAAACAGCCAGATGATGTTGCCCTTGTCATCGGAGTGCGCGGTGGGTTAAAGTATGAATTTAAATTTTTCAGAGTCACGATCGTTAGTAAAAGAGATTGGTAATGAATAGAGATCATTGTGATGTAAATTTTTATGACAATCATTTTCGGACTTCCGATAATATGGGTTGAAAAATTATGTGAACTTTGGCGCGTTTATGAATAAAAACAATAGTGTAAGTAACAGTTATGTTAATCAAATATACATAATAAATCCTACTAATATTATAAATGTGAAAGTGTGGATAGATGGATGGATGTTTGTTACTCAATCACCCCAGAACGGCTAAATTGATCTGGATGGGCACACAGATAGATTATAGTCTGGAATAGCACATAGGCTAACTATTATGCCGAAAAATTAGTTTCCAAGGGAGTAGCGATAAAAACCCATGCGGACTAAGTCGCGCGCAAAATCTATGTTGTTGTATAAGAGATATTTATGTGTACCTACTTACATTATGAATTTGAATATTTCGGAGTCACAGTCGCGTTAATAACAGAGACAAGACAAGTTATAAACAGACTTTCAAAAGTGGGGGTTGCCATTACAAACCCTCCTTTTTCACTGAGTGTCGAACTCGGTACCTTGCAAAATGGCGAGTCGCTAGTCGCCTGGACAGACACCTGTCTACTCAGTGGGAATTCGTATTTTGTATGTTTGTTTGACGGTCACATTATAATCGTTGGTCCGATCTTTATGAAATTTGGCAGAAGACTAATTAAGGAAATTAAATTTTCAAGTTCGGTCTAAATGAATTGTACTTAATTACAAAATTTGCATTGTTTGCACTCGATATCCATTGTTATGTTTTGGTCTTCTCATGTTTTGACAACAAAGGAAAATAAAGTGAGAGGTACAATGTACAATACAATATGAAGACGACGAGAAACATTACGCAACAATATTAATGGTAAACTTACAATAAACTTTGTCCAATGTTAAAATCTGTGATTTGAACAACGATAAACATACGTAATAGAGAAATACATACTCAAATACATAGAAAACATCCAAGACTCAGGAACAAAATATTCGCGCTCATCACACAAATATCTGCCCTTACCGGGATTTGAACCCAGGACAGCTGGCTTCATAGGCAGGGTCACTCCCAACTAGGCAACGTGTCGTCCAAAAGGCACCCTATTGTTAATACGACACTGTTGCATTTACAATGTCACTAAAATAGGTATTGGCTCTTACGAGGATAAATAAAACGAGTTTTTATTATACCGCCGTAATGTGTGTATTATGCTCCGATGCACTGAAAAGTATACTTATAGCAAAGTATGTTCATTTCTAAAAAGATCTATCATAATCTAACACTCTATACCATAGAGACATAGCTCAAACTTAAGCTCGTCATACCCCGTTGTCGTCTGACTTACAGTAGAAGAAACGTGTGCTCCGTGTGCATACGGATTTATAACTAACTACCTTTTTAGTTTAAGGAAATATAAATGTTTAATTTCAAGAAAAATGTTACGACATGGCTACTACAAAATTGTTTCCATAATCTTAATGAATATATTAGTTATAATTATAAAGTAGGATAATTTTACAATTACAAATGTTATAAAAAAAAAGATTTTTGTTTAAATTTTTTATACATATTCATTACTCGCGACCCGCCGTCGCTTCGCTGTGAGTTTTCTGTATCACCCGTATACCTATGATCCGTAATTTATTTTTCTCAAACATGCTCGGAAAGAACCGTTTTCCGATTGAAACACAAGGACGGAAAGTGCCTCATTTTACTCCTAGGAGTTAAAAACCAAATGAAAACACTTTCCGTCGTCCATATTTTATTCAAAAAGGATCTCTATTGCCTGTAAAATAAAATTGACCAAGAAAAAAATCCCATACACCCAATTTAATAAAAGGTGGCGGCGGCGCTGGGGCGGCGAGTCAGTGTAAATTCTCAATACTGTCTTGTAGTTTTCAAAAGTAGATTCTCTCTCAATATGTCGTTTTTTTTCAAACACTTCTAATTATGCATTTGTAATAATTATGCATCTCCTCGCATATCATTTGCGCGGCCTGCTAACCACCTCGTCAGGCAATCCCTTACTTTCCACGCCTACTTTCTACGACTATTTCTCAAACATACAAGGAATCGGTAGGTTTTCTTTTGAAAAACGATGACGGAAAGAGCCCCTTTTTTTCCTAGGAGTAAAATTTATGAAAGCTCATTCCTGTCCGCTGCGATATTTTATTCAAAAATGGACTCTAATCCTGTAAAATCAATAAAAGGACCATACAAATAATCCCATACGCCCAATTTAATAAGAGGTGGGTGCAGCGCTGGGCGGCGGTGCGGGTCATTGTGAAATTATCGTGGTACTTGTAGTTTTCAAAAGGAGATTCTCTCATTTGTATCATTTCCTCGCATTGTTTAAGAAAAGCATTATAATATGCCTCGGCAGATATGGGATTGCCTGACTCGAATTATACCAACCACCTCATCAGGCAATCCCTTGTTTTCCCCGCCTAGGCAATCATGTACACATAGCCATTCGTGAAAATGTATCTTACTGGAAGTGAAAACCGCATCAAAATCCTTGCGTGGTTTAGAAAGAGTTAGCGGATATACCTACAGACAAACAGACAGACGTGGAAAGTGATGTACTTTTTACTATGTAAATATACATACATACATACATAAAGTCACGCCTTTATTCCCAGAGAGGGGTAGGCAGAGCTACAGAATTACCAACAACTCTAAAAAACTTGTTGATAATTCTGTAACCACATTTTGCACAATCAGGCTAAGATGTTTACCAGTGTATTAGTGACAGGTTGCAAGACCATCGCCTAACAGTACTACAAGCCCTTATTCCCTTAGTCGCCTCTTACGACATCCACGGGAAGACATGGAGTGGCACTATTCTAACCCGGCAACCACACGGAAACATAAACATAAATATGTAAATATAAACATAAGTAATATAAGATGTTCGATGGATCTAAGCCCCCGGATGTAAAACAATGATGTCACCTGTTATGAAAAAGTTAGCGAGTACAACGATGTTTTAATAATCATTAGATCATAACTAATAACATTATAGTTTACATTGCGACCTATGAAGTAAGGAGAGAGCTAGTTATCAGACCGACTCGTAGAGACATGGTTCTCCAGATGACAATGATTATGAGATTATTTCTAATCAGCAGTTGCTGCATTCTGTTGGAAGGAAGACTAGTTGAAAAGAGTGCGGAGAAAGTCACTTCGACACCTGAACCTGATCTAGTGAAGTCTACACTTTACCATCGTGTTGCAAGAAACGCTGCCGATGGAAACATGGACATTTCTAATGAAATGGAAATCCCTGATGAAAATTTAAAAGATTATTACAAACCAGTTAGAAATGTTATTAAAAATCTCGCACTCGCTCGGTTTGCCAGAGGATCTGATCAGCAATCCGCCGATATAGAAAAACTTAACGAATCTTTAGCAGAACCTACCACTGAAAAACGAATCTTGATTAAGAAACCTATCCCTAAATTCTACGAAGGGGACTCCGAGAATGAGTTCCAAAAACTCGCCGACTCGGTGAACTTGAAACTAGTAGACTCAGGAAATGACAATGAAGACGAAGACTTTAATGTCGGCGATTACGATTTCGACGTCAATCATGACGAATACGCTGGAAGAGATAGACATTTAGAGCCACGGTTGAAGAAGATAGAAAATAAATTTATATCTGAATTGCATAAACAGGAAGAAGTAAAATCGGTGGTAGTATTGATCCCTACCCCGATAGTACCGGAAATAGTAGCGACTCCAAAGTCTCACAAGCAGAATGTCAAGAGAGAGTATCCCTTTCTTAATACTTACAAACCTAACGTGAAGAGAGATGACGAATACAGTGACGAGGCCTCAACGACGCCTGCCACAGCTACTTTCTCCGAGAAAGAGAGCAAGATATACGATGAGGATTCTTATGACGATTCTATAAAAGAAGGTAATAAACCTGGAAACCGATCGCCATCACGTATGTAAAGTACCATGAATTTTTGACGTCAACGAGAAGAACACAATATACCATGAGCTCCATTCTGTGATGAAAACTGGTGACTTTTAAATCGTATTGTAAGATTACTTTCTCTTTTTATGTCTACGATGAAATAGAATATACGCTTTGAAAGTCATGAGTATCGAGTCTACCTACTGTTAGCTTTTTATATTCGCGTTTGATACTTAAGTTTTTGAATAAATATGTTTTCATATTTATATGGGTTCGACGAAAACATTAGTTTCGATTAGATGTTACATACGAATAACCACAACAGAGCCGTGATGCGCCGCGCCCCATTCAACCGTAATTTAGGAGTACTTACAAATGTTACAATATTCCTGAGGTGTCTTAGAAATCGTAATTACAATTTACTACCTTTTACCCACGATGGCCCGTGTAGGACTCGTTTGTTGTTGTTTCCTCGACAACTATTAATTTAACGGGATTTTTAACAGGGTTTATGGGTAAAGACCAAATAGTTGGACCATATTTAAGCGTAGTTAACCATACAAAAAACAAAAGTGAAAAAAAGTTCCGTTGTGACACGAAAATTATCCCTACAAATGTATGGCTAAGTTTCGTGTCATAACGGAAAAGTTTCATAGAAAATTTAATTGAGTGAGTCAGCGTGGCCTACTTTTGCCTGTAGGCTGAATTTCGTCCTTTCAGAAATTCATGAGTTATTATAATATTGGTAGAGGTATTCATTATATTTTAGAGGTAATAATTATATTTGTAGAGGTAATAATAATAACATTAGCCCTGCCCCGCTGCCGGCGGCACCTGTAGGTTAGGTTTGCTATAATATTTGTTTTTTTTTATAGGAGTATTGTTGTTTTACTTTTATATTTGATTATTTATTGTAAATAACCTAACCTACAGAATTATCTAAAATAACATTATTATATTAATCTTTTAAATTTATTACAGCTTAAGTTAACCTACGAGCTCTTCCAATTTTATGTATACTCAATTTACACATTTTAATTCTTTATTCCTACAATTTAAGCGTTTTTACAAATGTATCCACTAATCACACGTTAAAGTTGTTTGTGGCGCGAAATCACGGTTCTAGGAGTGCACGATGTAAGATTTTTCTCAAATTGTTTTTCAATTCTACTTGCCTCCCGCGATTTCAAAAACATCTGATTTAAACAGATAAGGTGCACGAATCAATGTATTATAAAATTATTTCTTAATGTGTCATAACTGTTTGTAGAAAAACATCCTGTATTGTTATTAACCCAAAAGGTGAAATCAGTGAGATGCGGAATTGGGCAAAAATTTGAGAAATTTTAATTTTAAAAAACTTTATCGTTTTGTAATAAAAAAAAATGTTTATATATTAATGTTTATTATTTATTATTTTACCAGGGCCAGAGCATTTTATCGACTGCGTTAAAACGATATTGCGTTTGACGTGTTTTAGTAGTATCGTTTTTAACTCGGCGCCAATGCCGCCAAAGGCTTTAAAAAAAAATGTTTAAAAAACTAAAAATCGTGTTCAAAAAGCACGAAAGACTTAAAAAAAAAAAGCCAACTGAATTCGATTTTTGGTTAAAAATACTGTGAGATGCCGACTTCAGTTGGACACCTATCATACATACATAACATCACGCCTTCATTCCCAGAGTGGGATAGGCAGAGCTACAGAAATACCAACAACTTTAAAAAGACTTGTTGATTCAGTAGCCACATTTTGCACAATCAGGCCAAGAAGTTTACTAGTGTATTAGTGACAGGTTGCAAGCCCATCGCCTAACAGTACTTACTACAAGCCCTTATTCCCTTAGTCGCCTCTTACGACATCCACGGGAAGACATGGAGTGGCACTATTCTAACCCGCCAACCATCATTTTAAAAGAAATTAATTCTTGCGTTTTGATGACGGTTTTTTTTAGATTATTTTATTTTATACTTTTTAGTGATCATATTAGGTACTGTTATGTAGTCCCACATCTTCATTAATAAGAAACAAGCAACGCCGCGAGAAAGTCAGTCATAGGTTTAAACCATTTGAATATGCTTCGTCATAGTCGCTCAACTATCTTAATCGAGATATCTTATCGCCACCCTTGAATCATTGAAATAGGTACCGTTAAGGAGTTCCGTTGGTCATCCATCAGTGGTCTTCATCGTTCTACTTCACCGAATGATACTTTTTTAATGCAAATGCTACACTTGTCTCTGAAAATACTAAAATACACATACATACATAACGTCACGCCTTTATTCCCAGAGTAGGGTAGGCAGAGCAAAAGAATACCAACAACTCTAAACTTGTTGATAATTCTGTAACCACATTTTGCATAGACAGGCTAAGATGTTTACCAGTGTATTAGTGACAGGTTGCAAGCCCATCGCCTAACAGTACTACAAGCCTTTATTCCCTTAGTCGCCTCTAAAATAATAATACTAAAATAATATATAATAATACTAGCGACCCGGCCTCGCTTCGCTCCGGATTAAAGTATTATACATATAAACCTTCCTCTTCAATCACTCTATTAAAAAAAAACCGCATCAAAATCCGTTGCGTCGTTTTAAAGATTTAAGCATACATAGGGATATAGGGACAGAAAAAGTGACTTTGTTTTATACTATGCAGTGATTATATTCCTATAATATTTGAGGAGTTCCCTCGATTTCTCCAAGATCACATCATCAGATCTTGACGTGCTGAAAATGGGACCAACTAGAAGATATACCAACATGAACTAAAAAAAAAAACAAATCGGTTCAGCGGTCTTTGCGTAATCGGGAACGTACATAAAAAAGAAACCGAAGAAACGAAAGCCTCCTTTTTTAAAGTCGGTTTATAAGAGTCATCAAAACGTTAACAATACGGAAACACGTCAAAGGCAATATCGTTTTTACCAGCCATACAAATGAAATCGCAAAAATGTTTTCATAGTTTTATTTATTACATATACAAGTACAAAAATCTTAGCAATAAAATAACATAATTTCTTAGTCTACTCGTACATTACCGCTTATTTAATATGAACTTACAAAAGGAACACTAACATATCAAACAGTGTACCTACTTTCTATAATATTACTCAGGAATTCCCGAATGAATCAAATTGTTATATTGCTAAAACATTTCAACAGCGCCTCTATTCAAGTGCGTTATAACGATATCGTTTTTGACCTGTTCCCGTTATGTCAACGTTTTGATAACTCTTACGTCATTTACAATAATGGCGACTGTGACATAAACGATTCTTAAACGTGTCAAACACGATATCGTTTTAACGCACCAGAATAGAGGCCCTGGGCCGAGATTGTACAGGGTAAAAACGATACCGCTTTTATTGTCAATGTTTTGATAACTCTTATGTCATTGACAATAATGGCGATCGAGTCATAAACGATTCTAAAACACTTCAAACGCGATATCGTTATAACGCAGTAGAATAGAGGCCCTAATGAGATGTAAAATATGTTTGAACATTAACGCTTAAAATTAAAAATAGATGTTAATTTATAATTTAACTTGTGACGCTTAACAAAAAACACTGTTCATTAAGATGAACCCGGTTAAGATGAAACCGGTTTCAACTAACACTAGGTACCTCATAATTTCATATTCGTGCAGCCGAATGTATAGAAATCTTACATTTTCATAATAAATTACATCCGCCATTTAAAAAAAATAGCAGGCAAGACTATGCGGACCGTGCTCAGTGTAGGGCTTCAAGCCGTCAGTCACTAAAAAAATCGGACTCACGCACGAAGGGTTCTGTACTGTACTATGGAAGAAACGGCAAAAAAAAAACACGTTTGTTGTGTCCCCCCCCCCTAAAATATTTCCTTATTATAATTTAACAATTGATTTTTAAAGTGACATATTTACTTTAAAAAAAACGACCAAGTGCGAGTCGGACTCGCGCACGAAGGGTTCCGTACCATCTATACAACCACGGTGTCAGTATTAAGATCGAGAAAAAAATTGCAAAGAAATCACTTTTCCCAGAGGGGTAGGCAGAGACCCACTTCTTTCCACATGTTACGATCCTGACAAATCGCTTTCGCTTCTTCCACATTCATACATCGAGTCATGCATGCACGTCGGTTTCGGGTAGGTACTTAAGATTCGGCCCTTTTCCAGTATTTCCCCGATTTAATAAAAAAAAGTAGTTTATTTTACTTTAATTTCATTATTTATTTTTGAGTTGATATACAACTAAATACACGTATTCTGTAAATATTTCAAGCGTCTACCTGTTGCCGTTATTAATACCGAGCAAAAACGGCTATAAAATTACGTTTGTTGTATGGGAGTCCCACTTAAATATTTATTTTATCCTGATTTTACTATTTTTTGTTGTAGCGGCAACAGTAATACATCTGTGAAAGTTTAAACTGTCCAGTTATCACGGTTCACGAGATACAGCCTGGTGACAGACAGGCAGACAGATAGACGGACAGTGGAGTCTTAGTAATAGGGTCCCGTTTTTATTCTTTAAGTACGGAACCCTAATAAACCAGCAAAAGAGCGTATCTTCATAGCACTTACATCTTTTTGTTGTGAAGTGCAGTTTTACGGCAATAACTCAAAAACGGTATTATTTACCGTTATATATCAGGATCGTGTTGGAAATATTGTTTGTTGAAAGAATTTTCTAAACGTTATCTTATAATTTATTTTATGTTTATGGACATACGGTTTAAAAGATAAATGGGACACAATTAATGCAACTTTCAATCAACATTTAATAAAAAAAAATGCTTTGGAACCTTCAAGTGTTTTGCAAAAATCTGTCGTAATTTGTGCCACACGTTGATGCAATGCTGAAAAAGAAATCTTCAGCGTCCTTACATACTGTATGCAGTGCCCCCCGGGTTTTTATTATTTTTTATTTAACTATTAAACTAAGTAGCGGCTTTTACAAGACATCTATACTCCAAATTTCATCAACATACATTTTGTAGTTATGAGTAAAATGCCTGTGATATGCGGAAGGACGGATGGACGGACATGACGAAACTATAAGGGTTCAGTTCTTGCCATTTTGACTACGGAACCCTTAAAAAAAGCAGGTGGGTAAGAAACTACGCAATAATAAGGGTGAAGCCAGACGAGCGTAATTTTTTGAGTTGTGAGTCGCGTAATTTCTGTCTATACAAAAGTCCAACTCATTTTGCGTCGCCGTGTGAACAAAACAGTAGTTTTGTAAGAAACCAAATGTAGCCAATTTACGCAACTCACAACTGAAAAAAAACGCTCGTCTGGCTTCACCCTTAGGTAACATTATAGGCGATGTAATTTACAGTGACCAGCATTTTTAGTTTTTTTTTTAATACTATAAAGAAACACTAAGATGATATGTTTTTTGTCTAATTTGTTCGTGTCTTCTAGTATAAATCTCTGATGGAGGGCTATTAGTTCTGTATTAAACCTGTGCCCAACCTACTTTAACCCATTCCTGAGAAAAAGAGTCTTTACATGCGGGCAGACAAAAACACAGACCGGGAAGTTTGTTACGGAACCAATTAAAAATCACCTCCCTCCCAAGAAGTGGATTTTCTTCACTTCCTCGTTGTGTTACAGTTCAGTTAGTGAAAGCTGCGTAGATTGTTAGTATTTACAGTCTGCCTAGCGATGTCTATATACCTACCAATATCACTATCTATCCCGTTTTTAGCATCGTTCCCTACTTGGTTATTTTTATATAAGCTTCGCGTTGTACTACCATCTTTATTTATAATATCCGCTTTATTTCCTATGGCTGCTGCACCAAGTGATTGTACAACCGTATTTAAACCCCCCACGTGAGCAACAGAGCCCCCACTATCTTCAGCTTTAGCACTGTTGCCAGTGTTATCATAGAACTCTTTATCCTCCTGGTATTCATCTTTATGGTAAACTCTGTGAAAACCTTTCTTTTTTTCGCCGTTTTCTTTATTTTTCTGTTGAGAAAAATGAGAGAGCCTTTTATGGTCCTCACCGCCGAAGTTATTCGCAAAATGATCCAAAAAGTTTTTGAAACTATTTCTAATGTCTTCAGAATGTTTGTGATCTGTTTTATTATTTTCCTTTAGATTGTTACCATGCTCGTGTTTATTATAATTATGTATATTTTCGTAACCTTTGTCGCGAATACCTGAACTTTGTCTAACTGCGTCATTGGAATTCTTATTTTCACCATTGTTTACGACAAAATCATTACGACCTTTGTTACCGTGATACTCAAGATCTCGATCGTAATTTAAATCTGTATTGTCAAAAACTAAACTTTGTTTAGATCCTTTATTCAAGTTGCCGTTCTTATTTTCATTTCCTTCTAAATCTCCGGGATAGTTACTGTTTTCTCTTTTATTATAATTATCATGCTCTCTGTGGCGCTGCATTGTGTCAAATTCGTTTTCCCAATCTACCCCTTTAAAAGTCAAGGGATCATCGTTTCTATTACTCTCGAAATAATCATTTAGTACGAACGAGAAAAACGGTTCGTCTCCTGCAACGGGATTGTCTGAAAGTTTTGAAGGATCGCTACGTCTATGGTACCTGGCGACGGCCGGAGGGACGCCGTTAATATCGTCCGCGCTGTAGTCTTCCTGAGATTCATGCACAGGTATTACTCTCCCAGGTGAGTCACTGGCGTATCTCTTCTCTTTCGCTTTTTGTATCACTATGTCTTCTGCCGCTGTTTCATATTTATAAGGGCTTTGTACGAAATATGGCCACCACTCGTAGGTATTTCTTAACGAACTTTTGACGTCATCATTGTCTATATGAAAATCGTGGGTGAAATCGTATTTAGGCCATGTATGGTGTTTATTTAACATTTCATCAGTTTTCGCTTTAGCTAAAACCAAAGGATCACTATGTTTCGCTTTAGATTTCGATATTTCATAGTTTATGGAGTGTTCCACATAAGAACTCGTCGTGTAAGGAACGCTGCTCTCCGTGGATCCTGTGTACGGAAAATGATATATTGGGAGAGTTTTGAAACCAATAAACGGATTTATCTTTAACACTGGCATTTCGAACTTCATTGACTTCGGAGGGTGAGTTGCAGATCCAAAAACGCCAGAATTATTAATTTCTAGCGGCAACGGATCACTTATAGGAAAATCACTATATCTTTTCACAACGCCGTCACCGAGAGAAACTCCATGTTGGTTTCCGAAAGTTTCTAACTGGGCTGGATGGTCATTCATTTGACTGAACACAAAGCCGGATTGCACGGGCGATTTGTCCCGCGAGCGATGAGACAGAAACACTTGATGTTGGTATGACTGCGGTTCTAAACTCACTCGCGTCGCAAATATGAGTAATAGACAAGCCCGGGTCATTTTCTACATTTATTTTTATCCACGTTTTATCGTTGACCGGCGTCAGGAGACTGGGAGTTAGATAGCCGAGTTCATTCTTGTATATAAGAATGATAATTAATTCCTTGTGCAACATAGTATTGTCTTAGCGACAATGGTCGCAAGTCTAACGTCCATGTTGAAATATCCTAACATTGTAAAGTGCGGTGACTAATTGAAAATTATTTATTGTTATTCTGCAATGATAAACAGATTGCGAGTCATTTGAGTATGTTTGTAACTGTAGTTTGTATCTTGCGTGAGTACGCAGTGAGACGCGTGATGAGTGGACCGTCCAATCTGCGACCGAGTAGAAAGAAAGAGGCAATTTCAAGGTTCTCAGGAGAACTTACCAAGTTAAAGAAATTATACATATTTACAAGCTGTTTCTATGTATGTACGTTCGGGACAAATGTTGAACCTGAAAGCTGAAATTTGGTATGCCTATGTAACTTTGATGATAATGGAAAAATATGGCATCATCGAGCTAGTCTGATGATAGAGTCGGAAGGTGGTGACAGGATCTCCTCTATACTTGGGTCATTCTCAGTTAAGAGGTAAAAACGATGTCCCGGATAAATAATCATACTTCTATTGAAAATTAAAAGAATATTATATCACAATCTCTTAATATAAGTGCTCAACTTTATGGACAATCAATTTCAAATAATTAATTAACTTAGTTTTGTCACAATTTCACCTCAAACATGCAAAACTTCTCTCCCCTGGCCTGTCCCCAGCTAGTATTTACAGTAAATCAGTAAGTTTACGTGATCTTAAAGCCATGGAAACATTTTAAGTTAGTCTGTATTAGAAAATAATATAAAGAATGATTGTAATGATGTAACCGAAGTAACTATTTTTTTTTATTTTAATAGAATATATTCACGATACATTTTGTCGCCGGAATTTGCGTCTCTTCCCCTGGCATTCTTATAATCTAAAAAATATTGTATTTGCGATCTTAATTATTGTAATATTAATGCTAATCATAATTCATTTGATCCACAAATATAAGCCAACGTTGTAATAATGATCTTTTTTCCACATTTTGTCACTCGTATTGATCCCTTTGTTCATCAATTTTGATGGTATCTGGTGAAATAGTCTCTCCCCTGGTCAGCTTTATTTCTGGATTAATTTTTCTAAATACTTAATTATATATGTATATTGACTTTAATTTACTTATAGATAACAAACATACTTCATTTTATTAACTAATATTAAATACTTTTGAGATATTATCGATTTTCTTACTGAAAAGTCTCTCCCCTGGCTTTCTCTCCCCTGGCACAACATTTGCAAAAATGTTCAGCAAACGTATAAATATTGATTTAAATTAACTATTACACTTAATTACACTTTCCATTATTCAGATCTGCAAAATAATCCGTCAATTTTTTATTTTTTTCTTGTTTTTCAAAAGGCCAGGGGAGGGACTAGACTGTGCTCAACAAACACTATTTTCTGAGGTAAAAAAGAATAATAATAAAAAAAAACATTAGAAAATGCATATACATCATCTAATAGATTTATAAAATCTGTCAAACATTTAATATATGCATTTATTTATATTTTATGAAATTTTTTCATAAAAGTCTCTCCCCTGGCTTTCTGTAAAATGAAAAAAAAATGAAAAATTGACTGGTCACCTAGCACATATTAAAAAACAAGTTGTTTTGATAAATCTGTAAAAAAATTAAATCAAATTTCAATTTTTTTTGTCATGCCAAGTTTTATCAGTAAGCTATTACCTCTTAACTGAGAATGACCCACTTAGAGTAGACCCACCGTGTTTGGATTCATTATGTTGGATAAGCGTAAAATATATTTTTGACATAAACTTTTTTTATAGAAAGGGCAAACTAGGTACCTGTTTGTAGGGCTCCGAGGCCTATGATATTTTTTATGGCATAGGGAAGGCAAACGAGACCACAGGCCACGTGATGTTAGGTGCGATCTGAGAACCATAGACATTTACATTTTCAAAAGTACAAGAACTTAGACTTAAGACTGCAATCATAAGACCGAAAATTCCTCTCACCGTAAACTGAATTGCTTAGCCATGTCATGGTAACCCCATGTGAATTATTTTTTGAATCCCGTTTTATTATCGTCACCGTCAGAGTCCCCAGGTTCTAATAAGGCCTCTCGTACAAACAATTGAAAATACATAATACTAATACGTTCATTAGAATATAGAGGTATTGCAAAGGAAATAAAATAGATCTTCCTTTGTTTTTTATGAGGGACAATCAAACTAGAAAATTGACTCTACTGTATTTATATTATGTTAATATTCGATTAGCGAATTACGTTGTATGGTAGGACTTAGGAGGCTATAGTTATTTATTTTATTTATTTATTTATTTATTTATTGCATTACATAAGTATGTCAAGTGCACAACACTAATTAAATACATATGTACCTTGTCAGGCATCGCAATTTAGAGGAGAGGTAGACAGGTAGATAAATTGGTAGACACTTAAAATACATTACCCGGTACATCATCCAGTAGACATGTCGATGACACACTTCATTTGACTTGGTAGTTATTAGATTTCTAAGTTATCTTTTAAATATTCAACAGTTAATGCGAAAAGGTTACAATTACATTGTTACTAAATAGTTATTGGGTGTTACGAGGTTAAGTATCATAAATAACCGAAACAGTTCGAAGAATTGCCTTTATTGGAATGTTTTAATGTACTTTTAAGGATGATTTCCACCAAAAGACTCGCATCGCATAGGATCGGAAAAGGTAAGAAAGGATGCGGCAACAGCCGATCACGTCTATTAAATTACGTATTTTACACATTACCTATTCGGAAAGGGGACTTTTCTTCCCTGGTAGGAGGGATCAAAGTGGCACTTTTCTGTTCAAGGACATTTTGTTGCCAGTATAAAATGTAAACGCAATGAACCCTTCATTTTTAAAGTATTCTGGCACTTTTGTTTTAATAGATAATTGTTATTTTAATTTATAGTGGGTATTTGTTAAACAATATGATGGATCTTAATACAGTTTTGTGAATAACTTATAGGCGTATTGAGGTTATTAAATGTATGTTAGTGGCATCTCTCACCGTCACAGGTACGGTTTGAAAAATAGGTACCACAGATTTTCTTGTTAAATTTGATAATTTCAGCACTTTTAGAGTGTAAATAGTTAAATTTGTTCCGTCACCAAGATCTTTTATTTTCCTCATAGTTGATGTGAAAAGCAGGATCTGTCACGGTAGCAAAATTATTTCCGCCTTGGGCGTTAACACGACATGTAAAAGGGATTTCTCCGAGCAGTCTTGAGAAAAACAGTTTTTATGTCATGAACTTAATTTTCCCGCCCATTCTTAACAACCAGCGGAAGGTCTGCCACATATTTGAGTCACCTTGAATCAGGCGCGGTCACTGCCAGCGACTGTTGCAATACCGACCCATTGTCGTCTACACGGCGATTGATTTTGATTCAATTCTTCAGCCATTGTAAGTTTGTGTTTAAATAACTTTCGTTTTGTTTGAATTCGCGGCCATTGCAAAATATGTCTTGAGCAGGATCCTTACTATGAGTTTGAGTGATCGTATTCGCTACTCTGTTACAATACTGCGAGGGACAGGAGCATTGGACTCGCTAGCAAGTAAGATCACTGTTAACTAATGGTAATGGTGGCTGTTAAAAGTCCGTTGCAGCGGACGCTCGAGCTATGCAACGTCAGTTTATTCCCTTCGTATCAAAACGTAGGTAGATACTTCTACAGCGGCACATGGTCACAGCCTATAGCCAAGATGCGTAGCTAACTAGAGTTTCGATTCGTTTTGTTTTTAAACCAATCGCGTAACCAAACGAATCGAAACACTGGTTGGCGAACGCATCTTGGCTATAGGCGCTGGGCCTCTATCCTATTGGGTAAAAAAATATGTTTTGACGTGTCATTTCCATTACTGTCAAGTAATTAAGCATCGTAACATTGATAATACGGTAACACGTCAAAGGAATATGGTTTGCCGAGCCGTAAAGAAAAAAATCAATGCATAAACAAAAAAAAAAACGATCCACAATTGACGGAGTAATCGTGTAAAAAACGCACAAGAAAAACATAAAGTCGAATTGATAACCTCCTCCTTTCTTGAAGTCGGTTAAAATGAAGAAAAGGATGATACGGCCGTTCCTCTTTGTTTTGCTCTACTTGGCGAGGGGCCGAGGGCACTCCCGTGCCGATCTCTTATTAGATAACCGCAGTCACTGTTAACCCCATACTAATAAACGTGGTATAACCGTGGGGTAGCTTATGCCATGCTTTGTCACTTTCTGTCAGACGCAAATGTCACAATTACAAATAAGAACAAGTTCCCCGTGTGGTTGCCGGGTTAGAATAGCGCCACACCATGTCTTCCCGTGGATGTCATAAGTGGCAACTAAATAGTGGCAAGAAATAAGGGCTTGTAGTACTGTTAGGCGATGGGCTTGCAACCTGACACTAATACCCTGGTAAACTTCTTAGCCTGATTGTGCAAAATGTGGTTACAGAATTATATATAAGTCATTTTAGAGTTGTTGATTTCCGTGGCTCTGCCTACCCCACTCTGGGAATGAAGGCGTGATGTTATGTATGTATGTATGTTTTAGTTAGGGGGTCAGCCTACAATAGGAAACTTATTCCTGTTTGTTATCGACCAGGAATTATTTCCTTAGTTTGTTGGATAACCTAATTCAATCATTCAAAATAACAGAGGCGGTGTTCTAACAGGGTTGGCTGCCCAGAAGAAACATTCAAATACTTCATACATGTATTTACCGCATACCTATTAGCATACCTGGGATATCTCGGGGCATCTATACGAAAGTGATGTAGCAAAATGTTTTATCGACAAAAAATATGTCGATCTTACTGCCAAAATCTAAATGTTATGCGACATTAATGAATATTACTTATTTTCTCCTCATTTTTAAATAAAAAAAGAAACAAATTAAAACGTGTACCTATTTATGTTTCCTACTTTAAAATAAGTAGTTTTCATGATATACATTCAATTTTTTTTTCCATATTCGATGGTATTAATGATTGCCGTCTAGATGAAAATATCCACTTTACACTGCTAAACGTTCTATAAACGACCACCGTGGTCAATGGGGCATTCTTTAAATATTTATAATGACTCAAAGCCAATTTCTCATTTATGTTGGATATTGAAATTTCCTCACCTTTTATAAGACTGTTTACTTTTTTCATGGTGTCATAACCAGTATTTAATTAAATCGACATTATTTTTATCGATATCAAATCCCTAGAACTTGCCCCGAGTTATCCCAGGTATGCCTATTACGCAGAACTTTCGTTTGATCGAAAGGCATTTCTCGCCGCATGAATTTTGGTACAAACGAAGACACAGTTAACCGACCACCCACGGATTTTAATACGTTGCGATAAGGTTTATTTGCGTTTGTAAATGTACAGTTAACAGTGTCTTCGATTGTACTCGCAAGCTCAACCTACGTAAGTTTAAGATTTCCTGAAAGCATCATGGTTTCAGTAATCGATGGAATGGTAAAATCGATGAACTAAAATTCGATAATATCCATCATATTATCGAAATTCAGTTACCGTATTTATCTTCTGAATGTATTGTTTTCTATGTATAGTTATCGTTTATTAGTGAGATATTGTTATCTCAGGATTAACGTTTTATTTAAAGTTAAACTTATTCTTTATATTGCTCGTAGCGTGCGAGAAGTTTGCCCCATCTACCTACTGTGTAATATTTTAATGTCGCTTTTAACCCTTTAACTGCCAAAGCCGGAAAATCACGTCATCGTATTTTAGTGCCAGGGACGCCGAGCGCTCAGCACGCTCCGTACATTTTCAATCTATTTATTTTCAGTTTGGGGCACGTAAAGTTGCAGCCGACCGTGGCGTTCAAAACGTTAGTTATAAAGTTATAACACCCACCTTAGCTACCTACCTACTATACCTGTATAATTTTGTAAATATACTATCTCCTGTTATGTTATGTTTGGTTTTTGGGTATGACAAGGCACGAAAGTGCTTTTCATTTTCATTGTCACTGTACTCCTCCTGGGACACGCATTAGGTCTAAGAGGGAGAAATGTTATCGTATTGTTTTAACTCTGCCGCCATTACTGTCAAGAAAATAGGACCTATCATAACGTTGACAATATACATACCTACCTACCGACCTAACATATCCCCTGGGCCTCCATTCTACAGCGTAAAACTATATTGCTCTTAACCCTTTGAACGCCAACGACCACTAAAGTGGTCATGAGCTGTCGTGCCTACAACGCCACTGACCATTATATAGGTCACAGGTACCTACAGGTTAAAAGAGACGTTATTTCGTATGGATTAAATTAAATTTTGCATAACCTTAAATACATGTTTGGCGTATGAGTGACGCATTTGTATTTGACGTAAGGCGTTCAAAAGGTAACCTGGTATGATATTGTTTTTAACTCGGCTGCCATTACTGTCATGTAATTAATGCCGTAGTAATAACCTGATTCCCATTCGTCCGTCAGAATAACCTTATTAGAAAACAAAAACGAGTGAAATAAAAACACAATTTGGTCAATCGGACAATATTTATTTTACATAATGATAATATAACTCCAGAATAACATTTCGTTATTACAAAAATATTCTCCTTTGTACAGATCGAGCGACTTAAACCACCATTCCAAGTCACGCTTATTAAGGCTAACAATTAGATAAAATATAGTTAGTTAAGTTGAACATACTTATTCGTTTAAGTAAAAGGTTTTGTCCACAATAAATTAAAGCCTGAGTTCATAAATAACTTTTTCTCAACACTGAACACGGTCAGAAAACATCACTTGTATGACAGGCCAACTTTATACAAAAAATATATTTGGCCTATTTCATACTAATTATAAATTAATGAAAAAATATTTATTCCTCACAGTAGTTGAGAAAAGCACAAACCTGCCTTGACAATTCACTACGTTTCTACCCTCGACAACAATGTACCATGTTAGAGCACTAACGCATTCACTGCCGGGGGGCGTGTTCTAGGAACAAACTTGTACGACAGTGAACGCATATATGCGTCGGTGGCAGTGAATGCGTTAACACTTTTCTCACTGCGTTGCAGCGCAGTCAGCAGCAGACTACTGCTGCTAAGTAGCTACGCAACCGAAGCTCATAATGATCTGCACTCGACTCTATTGTCGTATCTATTGTGTGAGAATACGTCGTCTAGATCATTTTGAGCATGTCATTCTGTTGCTTTTGTTTTTTTTCATGTTTGTTTTTACTTTTGATGTACATGGATATTAACTATTAAAATAATTAGTAGCTGTTGGCCTAGCCTACATGCAAACGCTAATAACGTTTCTGTTCTCTATCGCCTTGAAATATATAGAGACAGGCGGTTGACGCGATCTGTCATCAGCTTCCGTGAATCCTGGGCCTATATTCAGGTGCGTTAAAACGATATCGTGTTTGACTCGTTTAAGAATAGTTTATGTCACAGTCGCCATTATTGTAAATTTCATAAGAGCTATCAAAACGTTGACAATTCGGAAACAGGTCAAATAAGATATCGTTATAACGCAGTTGAATAGAGGTCCTGTATATACATCTAATATATTTTCTAAAATCGTTCGAGAATCGCAAACTTAGGGCCGATTTCACAATTCGTATTCAAAACCTTATACAATAAAACTCGATCAAGTTCAGATTTTGCAATGCAAACCTACGCTGTGATCTCAGTTAAACACGTGCACTGAGTTAAATTGATCGCGTTTAATTTCATTGGTGAAATCAGCCCTTAGCGTCATGCATCTTGACTAGGCCCTCAGAACAACTAATATAGCTCACGCGTTTAAACCGTTGACCGAGAGTCTATTATTGCTAAATCAGTTTTTCTACGAGCATTTTCACCGCGCGATTTTCGAAATGCTTATCGCATAGCTTGACAAAAAGTTATAGCTCGGGGTTATTCTTTTAAGTAGTTTGTTTGTCGGTCTGTCTGGGCTGACTGTACATGCAAAACATTTTCCATTTTACCACGTTTTATATAATTTCCTCTTATCCGTTTGGTTGTCTGTCCGTCCAGTTCAAATTATGCAACCTGTTTGAGCCTATCTTTACGGCGAGCTGACATTAAACTTTAAGAAAAGCTCAAAACTGGATGGTAGGTATAAAACAATTGTGTCATTTAATCCATCTAAGCCTGTTATAAAATCATTTTTTTTACAATATTAGTGGGCCATGGATAAAATATAAGAGGACCCCAATGTTAACCTGAGGTAAGTTTTCTGCACACATTTTTGGAACAATAAAATGCATCTAATATTACATTGTAGCCAGATATCACGTCGGCGGAGGTGTACCTACATATTACATTATAAACGCATGTTAAATTTAATTTACCGAAATCAACTGTCATGTTACTCATGTTGTCCTTTTAGTCATAGATAATCAAACTGCAATGCATTTCTGTGTTAAAATCCCATGCATATTTCACAATCATTTCATAATAAAGCACAAAACAAATCAAATCCAATTTAATTCCTCTCGCACCATGATCAAATGAAGGATACAAAACCAGTCCATTATAACCAGTCCATTATGTATGCGTATTTCTTTTTCAGATCTTTGGTTATGAATGTTGGTAACCATTTTGTTGTAATTACAATACATTGTGACGGTATCAAATCGACATTCAATGAAAAATCTAAGAGATCAAAAATTTTGATATATTAAGTTCTCAATTTTAAATTTAAGACAGACTCGCGCCGTTCTAAAAGGCTCCATCTGACAGGCTGTCGACGCAGTACAAAATATAACCTCAAACAATGACTAGGCTGTATGTATCTACCTTACCCTCTGGGATAAAATTCAAGAAAATAAACCTCCACTATAAATTCTGTACTGAGTTGAGAGCTGTTGAAACATAAATACATAATAGTAATATTTTTACTGACTTATTTAAATTGTTCGTTTGTTAATTCTGGGCACAATAAAATTTGCCAAAAAACCATCTGTTTTTCGACACCGATGTAACCGTTAAGTGTTTTTAGTCCACGACGGTGCGCCGGCCACGTAAATTGACAGTTATACTAATAAAAAAACCGTCCAAGAGCGAATCGGACTCGAACAGGAAGGGTCCCGTTCCACGACTAAAAAACACGTTACTTATCCATATAAGTACCCCCCTTTCAACTTTATTTATTTTTCATTTGTCACAGCGCATAGTGTAATACCCACAAGTGCGATAAATAGACCGCTGACAGCTGAGCTTAGTAATAGGGTCCTGTAGGTAACCCTAAACATGAAGTGGTGGGGCGGGACGTCGCGGATTGAAAGCACTATAAGGGTAATGTGGAAATAACGCACCCATTGACTTTTTCGTGTAGACGTCTAATAACTCTAATAAGCTATTAGACTCCGTTGCTTATTATATACATAAATATGCACTGATCGAAGTGTATTTGTGTATTTTGTTTTTGACGACACGCTAGCCTAGTTGGTGGTGACTCTGCCTTCGAAGCTAGGGGTCCTGGGTTCAAATCCTGGTAAGGGTAAATATTTGTGTGATAAGCACGAGTATTTGTTCCTGAGTCTTGGATGTTTTCTATGTATTTAAGTATTATATTTCTCTATGTAAGTAAGTTTATCGTTGTCTAGTACCCATAGTACAAGCCTAGAGTTTAGTTTGGGACTAGGTCAATTTGTGTGAGATTGTCCCCTGATATTTATTATTTATTTTATTCGTCTTATTCAAATTGAAATTTCAAGGGTGCGGGGGGGGGGGGATATGGCGGGTCACGAGCCATTAGGTCGCGATCACATTAAGCCGGAATTCCACACACACCAGTTGCTAGTTTGTAGTGACCTTGCCTTTAATCTCCGGCCTGGGCAAATATTACTTACTGACTCTTGGGTGTTTTCTATGTCTATAAGAATTTATTTCTAGTACAGTCAGCAGCAGAAGTAGCTACGCAACCGAAAATGATCTGCACTCGACTCTATTGTCAAGAGAATACGTCGTGTCTAGATCATTTTGAGTATGCTATTCTGCTTAGCTACTTTTGATGCTGACTATACCTACCCATAAGTACAAGCCTAGAGCTTAGTTTGGGTCTAGGTCAATTCGTGTGAAATTCTCCCCCGATATTTATTTAGTTGATTAATTTGTCAAGAACGTGCGAGTATACTCTGACGAAAATACTTCTATTAGTGTATATTATTGACATTTATTACCTTATCTGTCATTGTGACATTTGAATTCGACAGATAAGGACGAAGAGCATGGTTTAGATACTTCACGATTGTAAATAAGGGCATAGTTCTAGCTGTAGTCAAGTCCTCAATCTCGTTATATTAATTGTTTTACAAATACACAATATTCTCTCTCGTCGTAAAAATCTGACAGAACCCTGGATACAAAAATATATATATTTCAAATAACCCGGGCATTCTCTGTTTTCAATGTTCTAAAACAAGGAAATATTGATCTATGTCAAGTCTCGTCAGCTCCCCCTTTAGCGCTACGATATGACTATTTACTTCTTTATAGTAGAACAACAATTTCCTCCGACACTTCATCTAAAATTAGTCTAGTGAATAGTCACTGCTATATGACAGCTCAACGATAGAATATAAATGTTGAACAGCATACGGTTATTGGCTACTGCCAATATTGAGACCTCACAACACATCTGTCACTTTCTCACCAGTTTGTCAGTGCGAGAGTGACGGAAGCGTTATCCACGTTTATCCACATCTATAAACACCGACCATGTAAGGCCACCGTTTTGATAAATTTTACGTACTTAACAGTAATGGCGGTCGAGTTCAAAAAGTTTTTTTTTATGTTAAGGAGAAGGCACACGAGTACTCAGGCCACCTGATGGTAAGTGGAATCTGAGACCCATAGACATTTGAATTCCCAAGACTATAATCCTAAGACCTCAAATGCGTTGCCAACCCTGAGGACCAAGATGGAATGCCTCTATGCTAGTAATTTCACCGGTTGTCTTATCCCCACACCGGAACACAACAATGCGAACACTGTTGCTTGGCGGGTGGCTAATGGATAATATGGTATATTAAAGCACGTCAAACGCGATATCGTTTTATCTCAGTATAATAGAGGCCCCGAAACCGAGGTTTATTTTATTCACCCGCCATTACCGTCAAGTAAACTAGAGCTATCGTAGCGTTGACAATACCGAGTAGAATAGAGGCGCATTGAGCATCCTGCAAACGTTCTAGTAGGTTTAATCCAGGCTGATCCCTGGGACAGCTTATATGAACACGAATTATTTCCGATTCACGTTTAAGGTCCGCTATAGCGACATCGCCGTCGTTCAGCTAAGGTAAGAATTGACGTGGTCCAACAGATGTCGCTTGTTCCGTACCATAGACTCCCACGTCAGCTCACCTTCGTGCCAATTTGTCCCGCCAACCAACTTGTCAAACGAGCCACCATGATAGTTTATTTATTTATGGCTGAATCGTATGCCGTTTGTTACAGAGAACGTTCTTTGTTTGTCGCATTAATTAGTTTAAATTCAAAAAGCTGGATAACGAAGCGTCCCAACTGAGAGCATTCGCGTGTAAGAGCCCTTTCACACTAGCGTTTTTGTCGGCGGTTTCTCGGCGGAGCGGGAACGCGACCGGAACGCTGCGAGCACGCGACGGAAACGCGGCGTGATTATGATAAGAGTTGCAAAACGCGACGTACACGCGGCCGTGCCGCAGCGGATAAAAAATCGCGACGTGCATGACGCGTTGTGCAGTTCTTATAATAATCACGCCGCGTTACGGTCGCGTGCTCGCAGCATTCCGGTCGCGTTCCCGCTCCGTCGAGAAACCGCCGACAAAAACGCTAGTGTGAACCAGCTCTAATATTCAAATGGTGTGGACGTTGAGCCAAGCATTACTGACGTCCACACCACTTGAATATTCGACGCCGAATGCTCATTCATTACACGCTAATGCTCTCAGTGGGGAAACTAATTAAATATTTTAATGTTATTGCTGTGTTTGAGCATTTGTTCTTGAGTCTTGGATGTTTTCTATGTGTTTAAGTATTTATTTCTCTATCTAAGTATGTTTATCGTTGTCTAGTACCCATAGTACAAGCCTAGAGCTTAGTTTGGGACTAGGTCGATTTGTGTGACATTGTCCCGTGATATTTATTTATTTATTTTCTATAATAGTGTGCAGTTCTGATTTCGGGATGTCAAAAGAGGAAGCGATTATTTATTCGAGTTTATTTGACTTTTCGTAAATACTTCACTGATATAAACCTTACGACGCACGCCGACGGTCGGTAATTTAAATGATTAATAACCTCTTTCATTATGCCTTGCATGCGAGTGGTTACGTGTTTGTGATGACAACGGCTGTCACAAGGATCATACTACTTTGACTGAATTATAACGACAGCCTTAATTAAAGTAACACCTAGGATTGGCGTAAGTTACTGGGCCTCTATTCAACTGCGTTATAACGATATCGTGTTTGACGTGTTTTAGAATCGTTTATGTCGCAGTCGCCATTATTGTAAATGACATAAGAGTTATGAAAACGTTGACAATACGGAAACAAGTCAAAAACGATATCGTTATTACCGTGGAGAATCCCAGCCCTGTACGGTCGCCAACTTCAATGACATAAATGTTTTCATATTATAACAATTTATTATAGGCGAGTAGATCTCGAGCTGACACGCCTATCTCGCACATTGTTTATAAAAAAATGTGCTTAGTTCGATGTCCCAAACGCACATCGTTGTTCTACTATAAACCACCTTAAATATATTATAATTATACTAATATCTCTATTAATTCAAACGGCAAGAGGTTCCGCCCTCGGTTACAATCAGACTAGATAAAAGGCACGGGACTCACAACGAAATAACAATAAGATAGTTCAGATACTTTAAACCGAGAAAACGCAAATATTTATCAACATTTGCATATAAAAAAACCGGAAAGGGTAACCCTTTCGAACGGTTACTGTATTGTTAGGGACTGAGGATTATTATACAGGGTGTTAGGTAGAGCGTTGTCAAAAAGAAACAGGCGAGTAGAAGAGACCATTAGCTATCCATTTCAGGTACTTTAACCCTTAATTTGTCTAAGGGCTATTTAATACCGTTTTTTTTTAATTTTATTACAAGACACCGAAATTCGACCTTTAAACCCCGAAAAAAAAGGAACTACTTGGTGTATTGACAAAATTTTAATTTTGATAGATTGTTAAATTTTGTGGTGTTCAAATAAAACTGTTACTGGAAGCGTAAAGCTACTTTAAAAAATAATGGGGGCTCACAAAGTTTCAGAAACCGATAAAGAAATCTTTCAACCTCAACTTTACAATGAAATTAAAAAAAAAAACAAAGTGATTACAATTCTTCCAATTTCCTAAAAACATCTCCTGTTCACGCCAATTCTAATGGTGTGCCACATGCATAACCAAACTCTTATAAATTCGAGTTATTTGCTAATAACTTGTTGAATGTGGCAAATTCGATGTTTGAGAAAATTAACTTCTCTGTTCATTTACCACGTCTTACACTTATTCTTTCTCGTATTGCCATAGAGGGTACCTAGATTAAAACCTCCTCGATACTACCTACATAAAATCCAGTAATTAATGGTCGGTATTTGACAGCTTTTGTCATGTCGGTGATTTTTAACCCCATCTTTATTGTTACCTCATTATCGTTGAGTTGTGTTAGTATTTTCGTTAAGTTTATTTTAATTTAATTGTTACAATGGCGGCTTACTCCTCCGAGGAGTATGCTGACAAGTTACTAGCCTATGGAAGAGCTGAATCAAACGCAAGCCATGCCCAAAGGATTTATCAAGAACGCTATCCTGACAGGCGTGTGCCCGACCGCCGCACGTTCTCTAATACGTACCGACGGCTACGGGAAACAGGGAATTTGCAGTTTCAAGAGCCTCGAGTAAACGCTCATCAACCAAATGCTGCCGACGATGAAAGGGTGTTGGACCTTTTCGACCAGAATCCCACCATAAGCATAAGAGTCGCTGCTGAAACGCTTGACTTGAGCACATGGAAGGTATGGTCAGTGCTACGGGCTGATGGAAAACACGCTTTCCATTACACTCCTGTGCAAGGTATTTACAAGTTGTTCAAGATAAAGTGATTGTTTTTTTTATTATTTATTGTCAGTAGTGGTCATGTTTTGCATTTTTAAATGTTTTACGCGTGTCCGTGGCCGGCCTATGTAGGTTTTGAAGTACCAACTGTCAGATCATAAATTCTTATTTTGTAGTTGATTTGTTTTAGGCTTGGAGGATAATGATTATAACAGACGATGTGGACGACGTTTTTTTTTTAAAAGCATTTATGGACCGCCGAGTCCAAATTTACTAAGGAGGGGATTTTAAATCTTCACAATTTGCATGAATGGGCTCCAAAACGACAAAACCCACACCCCAAAAGAACGAGATGTTTTCAACGACGTTTTAGCGTCAACGTGTGGGCCGGAGTTATTGGAAACAATTTGATAGGGCCACATTATTTGCCAGACAACCTGATCGGGGACAATTATCTAGAATTCCTACAGAATGATCTGCCAAGATTAGTCGCACATTTACCGATATTTGAGGAAAACCGACCGATTGTTTTCCAACAAGACGGGTGCCCAGCACATTGGAGATTGTCGGTGAGAGAGCACCTAGACAATGTGTTCCCAAACTCCTGGATCGGACGAGGTGGACCCATCCCGTGGCCCGCACGGTCCCCAGACCTCACACCGCTTGATTTTTATGTCTGGGGACATGCAATTTGGTTTATGCCACCGAATTCAGAAGCCGAGATCATTTAATTGAGAAAATTGAACATGCTTTTCAAGTGATGAAAGAAGAAATGCAACTAAAAACGACGACAGTCGAAATACGGAAGAGATATCGTGCCTGTATTGGTCAAAATGGTCACCAATTTGAGCAATTGTAGTAAAAAAAAAAATTTCTTGTGTTGTGACTATGAATTAGAAAAGTTACCATTTTGGGGATCCTGAGTCAATATCCCCAGATTTTTACTAATAAAATTTAAATAAATTACTAACCTAACCTAACCTTATCTTCCATCTGTTAGAAGGATGTTAGAGAGAGAAAACACTATCTAACTGCGTAAGACATGGTAAATGAACAGAGAAGTTAATTTTCTCAAACATCGAATTCGCCACATTCAACAAGTTATTAGCAAATAACTCGAATTATTAAGAGTTTGGTTATGCATGTGGCACACCATTAGAATTGGCGTGAACAGGAGATGTTTTTAGAAAATTGGAAGAATTGTAATCACTTTGTTTTTTTTTTTAAATTTCATTGTAAAGTTGAGGTTGAAAGATTTCTTTATCGGTTTCTGAAACTTTGTGAGCCCCCATTATTTTTTAAAGTAGCTTTACGCTTCCAGTAACAGTTTTATTTGAACACCACAAAATTTAACAATCTATCAAAATTAAAATTTTGTCAATACACCAAGTAGTTCCTTTTTTTTCGGGGTTTAAAGGTCGAATTTCGGTGTCTTGTAATAAAATTAAAAAAAAAAGGTATTAAATAGCCCTTAGACAAATTAAGGGTTAAAGTACCTGAAATGGATAGCTAATGGTCTCTTCTACTCGCCTGTTTCTTTTTGACAACGCTCTACCTAACACCCTGTATAATTATGAAAACCCTTTTAAAACTAGTTAACCATCCAGAAATAAAACGCACCTGCTAAGTTATGAAATATTTTACAACGTTCCTTTGTGATACGGTTGGGTTTACCGTAAGATCAGCCTCTCGCTGTTTACCTGAAACGGTAACCCTATTATAGGTAGTAGACATCAGAATTCAAAATGGCATTCGCTTCTATTTGGAACCCAAGCTGTTTCGGTGTTTGATAAATAATGCGTTTTTTAGTCAGATAGTCACTGAACTCATAAAACGAGTCTTAATTATAAATTTAATTCTAAAAGAGTTATTATGCTAAAAACCGAGTAAATACTAATATTTGGTGTTAACAATACTATACAATATAAAGGTTACAAGCTTGCATTGAGTTTTCTGAACGGTAATTTACCAAACATGTAAATAAATTTGCTAGTAGGAGGCAATACGCCATGTTTTTTTTTTCAAGTAATCAAGTACATAAATATTATATAAATATAAATACAATATGGCTCTTTAAAAAGGTGTTTTTTAAATGGATCTTAACCTAGTCAAGGTTAGGATCAAGATAAAGATGTTAATACAAGTCTAGAGCTCATTTTGAGAATATTTATTTATCGCGTCCATCAACTTTTTGTTGTATTTCGGTCCCGTAAGCCGGCGATAGGGTTTTGATTAGTTTCTTCGAAAGATTATTATAGTATATACTACAAACTTGGAAACCCATCAAATAATAAGCCTGTAATTGCTATCTTACATTTACATTGGGTGGATTTAACTCGTCTAAAATGATACGTTTTAAGGGTAACACAAGAGTCGTCGCCATAGCAACGGAACAACAAAAAGTTGATAGACCTTATTATGAACAAGTCGTCGATGTATTTTACACTTATAGTCACCAAAATAGTTTTATATCGTTTGTACTATAAATACGCCGGCCATTACCATAAACTGACCAGTTTGGACGTGGTGTTTGAGCTATCGCCCATCGTTGTAAGATACGTTCAACTTCTAGCATTGGGCAAGGGCTAATTCATTCATTGCTCCTATAAGTTTAAGACTTAGATTTCATCATCCATATTTTTTCAATATACCGTTGCAGTGAGAAAAAAGATAATTTAACAATAAATTCATCAGTAAAACAATGAAATATATAAAACAGCATAAAACGCAAAACAAATATATAATATTACTGTTTTAATGTACATTAATCTCTACATAGAAACAAAATAATTAAAATTACTTATGACACATAGAGTAAGGACGGAGACCTCTTGCGTGTATTTCAACTCTAACATTGTTTTAAAAAAATATCTATGTCTATTAACTATTAACGTTACAGAATTGTCTATTTGAGAGCTCGTAGAGTTTAGGAAGTGCGTGGATTACGGACGATCCGGTGGCGCCATCTGTAATGAGAAGTTTTAACTTGGTTTACAGTCTTGGGGTCTAGATAACACACACATAACCATATAAAAATAGTTCTAACTTCACCTAAAAGGTTGCCCCAAGATTTCATTAAACTTCACTGATCGTATGTTTGTAAGTTGTCCGCTTCTAAATTTCCAAACCAATTTAGAGCCAGTTCCCGTTAACGGAATGGGCTGAAATTTGGACCACATGTGTAAACCCGATGAGAATGCAATATTATGGCATCTAAGAGCTGATCTGATGATGGAAAGAGACAACTTAGATTTTCATGGAGTCGGAAGGTGGCGGGGCTCATTAGTTTCACTCGTATAAACTTGTCCGAATACTATTTTTTGACAAAAACTTATTTAAATATTTTAGTATTGCTGTCGAGCAAAAAACTGCCCTCAACAATAAGCTAAATAATTTAGTTAGGTAATTGGAATACACCAAAACATATCACAGGGAAATATAGTGTCTTTCTATCCTTCTATTTAAATTTCCAAGCAAAAAAGTCATAAATTACAAATAAATGTCATTTAGTCGAAGCTTTGTCAAGATACACCGACGACAGTTGAAAACGATATTTAATCCGCAAAAAGACGTTAACATTCGATACCGCCATTTAACCCTTTTTTCGGAAAATATGGGAAAAACCAAACAAAAAATAATACGGAAATGTTTAATACGGGTACCCGTTACTTTTTATCGAAATGCCTTTCAACGAACGTACCGCAGTTAATGTTTAATATATTCTGAAAACATCATGGTTTCAGCAGAAAAGAGCTTTCATACAATCGATGAAATGAAATTCGATAAAATTATGGGATAAGTACCGTTTTATATACACTTTTACTTTTTTTTTCAATTCCATACTGTTATTGCATACTGGGTCCATAAGAACTAAATATTTATGTAAAATTAAACGTGAAATCTGTGATCTGAACATCTGATGCAGTGCTAAATGAATACAAGCATATGGACTTCGCACTCTAATCTAGTGTTAGAACCTTGTAGTGTCCATTAATCTGCCGTCGGAGTGACCACAAAGTGATCCTGTAACGGTTCCTTTTTTCCTTACATACGGTAACCCACAAAATAAAACAGTCTTTAGAGGCAAGAGCGGTACGGTTACCTCAGGCGTCAGCGACGGACTGGTTGGCGAGCGAGCCGTCCCACGCGGCCTCCTTGTGCAACGCCGCTTGCCGCTTCTTCTCTGTAGCACAAAAAAAAAACATTCAGCGTGGTTATATGGCTGCGGTGCTATTAGGCAATCTGCCAAAACTTGAGCCATTACACAAACAGCCTAATTAAGGGCCTGTTTCACAATCGACAAGGAAATTAATCTGTCAGATAAAGATAGCCCGCTCTTCGCCTATTTTCAAGTATAAGAAACGGAAATGGCTAAAATTATTTGACAGATATGCTTTACTTGATGATTGTGAAACAGGCGGTAAGTGTGAAAAGGTATATGTAAAACCATATTGAAATCCAATATCAACTCGCACCCGCGGCAAAAGCTGGCTACCTTCAGTCTTTTTTACTTTCTCAATATGATTGGTTTACCTTATAAGGATTTGTAACAAAAAGTGCAGCCAAAAAAAAACAATTATCGAAGACGTGGGTGATAATGACATCTGATAGTGTAGAAGAGGCGGCTAAATCTCATTAAGATGCCACATATAAAGATGCCATATATAAAGTCGGTAGTATTACGCGATCTGATTTCAATAACCATAACGCCTATTTATGTGTCTGTTTTTTGTATATATTAAACTTGGTCATATTTAACCGATAAGAAGTAAATCCTGACAGCTGTCATCGCAGTACAATTTATATCCCGTGGGACTCTAGACAGCTGCCCCTCCGAAACTTCAAATGTTTTGTGCTGGTAAGCGAGGGCAATGTCGTCAGCATGGTGTCCCCTTGTTTTACAGACAGAAAATTTACAGAATTTTGTTTCACAGAAAATGTTTCATATACTATTCGGTTCTAGTATTTTTGTTTCGAATATATTTTTTTTAAAACTATTTATTTGAAAGAAACAAATTCCACAGAAAATCAATTCAATGAATTTTATAATTTAATTTTTTCATTAAACAAACCTATCAAACAATATAATTATTTTTTAACGATACCTTCTTTTACAGAATATTTTTTCATAGACCGTATCACTTCGTAGAATTTTCATTTTTTTTTAGAAATTAGATTTCTAAGTAATGAAAATTCTGCGAAGTAATACGTTCTATGAAATAATGTTCTGTAAAAGAAGAGGACACTAACGACAACAGTATACAAAGTCGTGGGAAACTCAATATTCTGTGAATAATTTTTGTGAAACACTTTAATTCTACGAAATTACTATTTGGAGAGTAAGGGTACACCAATAATAACAAAATCAATTACAACATAATACAAATTATCTTTAAGTAATAAGGGTTATAAGCTAAATACTACAGTATGATATAAATATGAGTGAGCGACCATGACCTCTCTAGGCAGAACCGACTTGAATAGGTTAGGTTAGAAGGCTAAGGCGGGAGCGAAGCGAAGCAAGCTCCCGCCTTGCCTTCGAGGTTATTTTTTTTTACATCTCTTGAATAAACTATGCGAAAAAAATTGCAATGAAAATACGAGAAAAAAATTACATGACATGAAATTCTAAACAACTTCTGTCTGTAAAATAACGTACACTGTAAAATGATTTTATAGTTCTTAAGTTATATATTAACTAAATAACATGAGAACAAAGAATATGTAATTTGCTATTATATGATATGAAAAAAGAAACATTGAAATTTATTTGAAATAAAAATTGATGATTTAAATGTCTTCAAAGTAATTATTCTATAAATTGACTATTCTATGAAATGATAATACGAGAAAAAATGTACAAGAAATGAAATTCTAAACAACTTCTGTCTGTAAAATAACGTACAACCCGTCAGCATACACAAATTTCCTAGATACTGTGTCAGGCAGGTCGTGTGTATAGAGATTGAAGAGTAGGGGCGCCAGTGTAGATCCTTGTGGTAAGCCATTTTGTAATTTTCTGGCATGAGTTTGCTTATCTCCGAGATGGACAAATAACTCACGATTACTTTACATGTTGTTTATTAGGCTCGAGATTCATCGGCAAGGAACAGCTTTTAACAATTTTAAGTATAAACCGTGTCGCCACACTGTGTCGTAAGCTGCGGATAGGTCAATGAAGACTGCTACAGTTTTCAGCTGTTTTTGGAACCCAGTTTCTAAAGAGTGGTTCGGAAAAAAATTAGCTATACAAACTTTTAATACAAAAAAGAAACATAGTAACACAAACGGCTATCCTTTGGTAGACGTCAAATAGGTAATCCAAGAATACATTTTAGCTGCAAACGTGTGATTATATTTTATATTTACAATAATGTCGTCATCTGAAATTAGTCGTCGTAAACTAATAGTGAACACTCACTTAGAAAATCCCAGTTGGAGTCAGGTTAGAGTAGCAAAACATTTAAATCTGCCTCGATCTTCTGTCGGAAATGTTTTAAGATACTACAAGGGGATGTTGACCATCGAGAGGAAACCAGGTTCTGGTCGAAAAAAAGGGTTTCAGAACAAAAATCTTGCTAAGAAAATCAAAGCTGCTTTTAAGACTAACCCTAACATTTCTGAACGAAAATTAGCCAAAAAGTTAAGTACAACTAAGTCTATGGTTCATCGAGTAAAACTAAATAGTGGGTTGAAAACATTTAAAGTCCAAAAAGTTCCAGACAGGACGCCTGAAAAAGAGAAAGTGGCTTAATCAAGGGCAAGAAAGTTATACACTAATTTCTTCTCAAAGTACGATTGCTGCGTGATGGATGACGAGACGTATGTGGTTGCCGACTTCTAACAAATTCCGGGCCAAGAATTTCATGTTGCTAGTCAAGAGGATAATGTCAACCCTAAACATAAATGTAAAATGGCCAGCAAATACCCCCAAAAGTACATGATCTGGCAAGCCATATGCACTTGCGGTAAAAAGTGATGAATTTATTACTACGGGCACGGTTAATGGCGATATTTACGTAGAAGAATGTCTGGCTAAGCGGTTATTGTTATTACCACTTATACGTTAACACAATTCATCTGTGTTCTTTTGGCCTGATCTAGCTTCTTGCCATTATGGAAAAAAAAAACTTTTATTTTGCGAATAATGTCCATGTTGTCCCAAAAGAGGCGAACCCACCTAATTGCCCTGAACTTCGCCCAATTGAGCGTTACTGGGCTCATATGAAAAAAAAAACTCAAATACATAAAGTCTGTAGCTGGAAATATTCAAGATTTTAAGAAAAAGTGGAGAAACCAAGTCAAAAACATCGACAAAGTCCATGTTCAAACTTTGATGAAAGGAACAAAAGCTATAGTACGCAAATGGCATGGTTAAAATAGGTAAGATTTATAGCAATGTACATAATTTTCATGTTAAATTCGACCATTTTTCATATAAAATAAATATTTACAAAATAACCTTCAGTTTTATAAAACACTACTTAAATGACTTGCTACTTTTTAACCCGACCACTTCTTATGTGCATCGTGAGACAGCACTTGGGTCAGTGCAATTCCGACCGCTTCTGAAGCCTGCCTGTTCTACGGGGACAATACTGTCAATGAGCGGAATAATCCTATTTGCCAGAAGCTTTTCCAGGAGTTTGTATAAGGAACTGAGTAAGGCGATTGGTCTGTAACTTTTTTCTTCATCCGCGAGCTTATCGGGTTTAATGATTTTAGCATATTTAAAATCTGGTGGAAGTTTATTTCTATCCATTATGTCGGAGAAAAAGACTGCAAGCCATTTTTTTACATTTCGAGCCTAGGTTCTTGGTAAATTCGTTGTATATGCCATCCTGCCCAGCTGCTTTACCCGGGGAAAGTTGCTTGATAGCAAGAAAGAGATTCTCATCGACTGGGAGGGTTTCCTTTAGGTTTTGAGTAATTTTTTTAACATATTTAGTGTGTGTGCGATCGCCTCTAACGTGTGACGTGTCTACAATTCGACTAGCTATTGATTCAGTTAATTTCTGAGAGGCATTGTGACTTTTAGCTCCAGTTGTTCCTGCAAGTCTGTTGAGGACTCCGCGCTTTTCTGCTTGGTATTTTAAATTGAATTTTTTCAACAGTTGCCATCCATTTGTTCTTCCGCTGTTCGTTCAGTGATTACAGAAGGTCTCGCCGTTTCCTGATCGCCTGATTCTTTTTACTTTTGGTAAAGTGTCTCGCTGTCGCTGCACCAGCCTAGGACGTAGGTTTTTCTAAAGTCTCGGAGAACATGCTTTTTTGTGACCGCCGTGATTAGACCCACAAATCTCTCGTAGTTTTCAACCCTTGGCAGGATCCACCTTATCGAAGCGTTTGTGTCTTTCGCAAAATCAACCCAGTTTGGCTTTTGAAAGTTCCATCTTGGCATGGACCGGACTAGCGGGACTTGAACACTAATCGCCATCAGAGCGGGCCTATGCTGTCTATTAGGGAAATTCGGGAGGATATTCCTTGTCGTGGAAAGGGGGACGCTGGTGAGATCCCGTGATCTCACCAGTCTTCATAATTTATACCGGAATGACAGGTGTCAGGATTTACTTCATATCGGCCGTGCACTGTAGGTAAATTTGTGTGAAATTTCCCGTGATATTTATTAGTATTTTGATGTAGTGTTGCGTACGGACCTCTGGCGAGGGTGATGAGGCGGCGCTCCTCGGCGCGCTCCTGCCGCGCGGTGCTGAGCCGCACGCCGAGCGCGCCCGACACCAGCCGCCGCGCCAGCGCCGTGCACGTCTCCGGCCGCTGTCTGCAACACACACGACTACATTTAATACATACATACATACCTTCATTCCTAGATTAGGGGAGAATACCAACAAATCAAAACTTGTTGATAATACTGTAACCACATTTTGCACAGTCAGGCTAAGATGTTTACCAGTGTATTAGTGACAGGTTGCAAGCCCATCGCCTAACAGTACTACAAGCCTTTTTTCCCTTAGTCGCATCTCACGACATCCACGGGTTGACATGGAGTGGCACTATTCTAACCCGGCAAACACACGGGGGCACCCCTTAATAGAGCCCTCTAAACACGACATCTGTTCAAACTATGTACACCACATGAACAAAAAAGCCAGGGTTGCCAGGCATCCGGATAAAGACGGACACAGTCAGGCTTTTTGTTTTCGTGTCCGGCCAAATTACATGGTGTCCGGCCTGTCTGTTAACTATCGCGTACGCTAAGCTTCGTAACAAAGAAGACTTTTCTTAATTTTATTGTTGTTTCTAAAATTACATGGAAAAAAAATTTGAAAAATTAAGCATGTCTGGTCTTTTTATCCAAATGTCCGGCTAAACTGGCTGTTCTGTACGGCTTTAATGCTTTAAGACCTGTAAACCCTAAAGAAGGCGACTCTCATCATCATCAGCCGCGAGACGCAATGCTGGACGAAGGCCTTCCCCAGGGTTTTCCATAACAATCTGTCCTCTGCTGCTGTCATCCAACGGTTTCCCACGACCGCTGAAAACGTGGTGTCGGTCCACCTTGTGGGAAGCCTGCCGACACTTCGTCTCCCGGTTCGCGGTCGCCACTCTAAAACCTTTACGCTCCAACGACCCTGTTCTACGAGCAATGCAAAGGCGACTCTACTGAGAGAAAAACGGGGCAAGAGCATGCTCAATGTAGGGTTCCGAAGCCGTTAAGTACTACTAACACAAAAAAACAATCTCAAAAAACAACAATCATTAACTAATCGGTGTTGTCTTAGAAAAAATTACATTATCTAATATATAAAATTCTCGTGTCAGAGTTTTCGTTCCCATACTCCTCCGAAACGGCTTGACCGATTCTCATGAAATTTTGTGAGCGTATTGAGTAGGTCTGAGAATAGGCCAACATCTATTTTTCATACCCCAAAATGACATAAAAAAAAAAAATGCAGCGGGCGAAGCCGCTGGCGGATTGCTAGTGTTTTTATAATACTTTACTAGTACTAAGAGTCTTTGAGCTAAGCTGCGAACGGACGGACATGGCGAAACTCTAAAGGTTCCTAGTTAGACTACGGAACAAACAAAATGCAGACTCACTTGTACTAGGCGCCCTGGAAATCCTAGAACCTCACTTCCAAATTAGTATTTGATTGTAGAAACGCTCTATTCCTCATATTAGTGTATCACGATTGGAGCGCGAGGAATTATCTAATGGTAATTATTTTTTCAAATAATTTGTAGTGGAAGCTATATACAGGAAAATATTTACTAGTGATGGCGTCGATATACTACGAAACATTCACGAATTCGGCCGTTACTACTAATGTTATTTGGAATATAATTGTAACCATGCAAATAAAACCACGATTAAAGGCACAACCTAAAAACAAACAGGGCCTCTGTTCTACTAGGTAAAACCATATTGCCTTTGCTATGCTAACGTGTCGTTCTTAACTCGGTCGCCATTACTGTCAAGTTAATAAAAGCTATCGTAAAGCCATGTTTAACCTGGCAATAAAAAATGCAGAAGTTTATTGCTGTCGTACTCTAACTTCAATTTTAGAGCAAGAAGCACAAATTTGTTGTCTTTTGGTCTTTTCTAACTATATGATTTTATCTGGCATTTTACCCAGTTTACAGGCTCAGATTGCAGACTTGAGATTCCAAAATGTATACGAGCCTTGGAGCACAAGCCACATACCATCAATTATACCTCGTATAATTGATGCCTCGTATAATGATATACCTTTTTCTCCATGCAAAAACCAACCCACCTGTAAGGTTGGAGGAACTCCGCGCACTTCTTGGCCTTGTTCCTGGACTCGAGGGTGGCTTCTTGCAGCGGCCGGCAACGGACCAGTTGCCTCTGAGACCTGAGCACCTCCGCAGCTGGAATAGACAATGTTCCACTGTTCATTAGGCTCATAATTACCGAGTAACGAGTTTTATAACTCCTAATGCACTGTAAAGCGAGAATTTCATTATACAAATTGCAGAGCGCTAATTGAGTGACGCCAGGTAATGCTAGTGCAGCAAAGCACTAACTAGTTAACTGACTTTACACTATACAAAATTAGTGCGCTAACTTACCTAGTGCTTTGCAATTTGTATAATCTACTTAATGCTCGCTTAAGTCAGAATGTTATGATCGTTTATCGAAAAGCAGAGATTTTTAAACTTTAGCGGAGTAAACCCTGGCTTAAAATAATACATACTTATCAATACATACGTTTGACGACACGTTGGCCCAGTTGGTAGTGACCCTGCCTACGAAGCATGCGCTCCCGGTTTCAAATCCCGGTAAGGGCAGATATTTGTGTGATGAGCACGAGTATTTGTTCCAGAGCCTTGGATGTTTTCGACGTATTCAAGTATATATTTCTCTATTTAAGTAAGTTTATCGTTGTTTAGTACTGCCCTGCTAACATAAAATGCAGTATCTGGGACAAAACTTCTGTAGCAAATTTAACCTTATTACTAACGGTTTAGGGTTGAATCTGCTTTGGACATTAAATCTGAGATACTGCTTTTTTGCTTAGGAGGGCAGAGTACCCTTAGTACAAGCCTAGAGCTTAGTTTGGGACTAGGTCGATTTGTGTGACATTGTCCCGTGATATTTATTTTATTTTATTTTATTTTATTTACATAAGATCACGCCTTCATTCCCAGAGGCATTATCAACAACTCTAAAAAGACTTGTTGATAATTCTGTAACCACATTTTGCACAATCAGGCTAGGATGTTGACAGGTTGCAAGCCCATCGCCTAAAAGTACTGCAAGCCGTTATTCCCTTAGTTGCCCTTAGGACATCCACGGGAAGACATGGAGTGGCACTATTCTAACCCGGCAACCACGCGGGTTACAATAGTTTCTTTATACAACATCGTTCATTGCGTTGATTTTTCGGTAGAGCCCTTGTCGAAGCCCTACGTCGTTACCTAATAGTTGAGACGTTGTAGTGGAACGCCCGATTTTTAGACACAGATTAAACCACACCTTCAAATAGCACGATTTTACGATCACGTTATATGTAATTTTATTATTATTCTCGAGCTTAACATCAGTATTATCACTTTATAAAACTCGGCTCTATGGTTGGTATTCATCATAATGATTATAAACTTCATATCGATATACAATAACGATATTTTCTATAACCACGTTATACGTCACCTCGTTTACTACATTTAATTTTGCTAGTACGTCCAATACCGCGCTGGCAGTAATTGCCGCCCATCTAATATGCATCATAGGCGTCGCCAGCGGCACGATTCTTTGATTTAGGTATTTTATAACCTGGCAACAGTGCAACGATAACGTTAACAACGTTATTTTGATTTTGTTACTATGTAGCAACGTTCCAAAAAAACAATATATTTAAAAAAAAATTAGCGCTAACGATATTTTCATATCATGACATGAAGGTCTGCATTAGACAAATTCAAAATTATAATTCCGCTGTAGAACAGAAAAAGCTAGTTTTTTCTTTTTTAGATAGTTTAACAAAGAATGCAATACATATCTAAGTTATTTAAATTTTGGGAATTAAACTCAGAACAAGTAACATTTCTCGTAAATTCAATTACATTTGAACCCTAAACAAAGGCACTAAGGTTGAAATTGTAACCAAAGCTATGTGGTCAATATAGAGCCTCTGCCTGAAAGGGTTAAAGTTCAAAATTCGTTTTTTTGTAAAACGCTATAACCGATTACCTACGGTGACACAACAATCAAGCTCCTTGACGGTACAAATATTTATAAATAAACTATAGGTACACATCACGTATTAGAGTTGCAACGGTACAGTTCTAGGACTACATATTTATGAGTGACTGACACGCGATTGTATAAATATGTTCCCAGTCGGGCCGGTCGAGGGCGATGACCGCTACAAGAAAAAACGTCAAGTGAAGTAAACTGTACAGAGAGGATTCCGCAGAACATCTGCTTACCCTAGTGATTACTGGAACCGGTTCGGGTAGGCTACAGGATTGAGGTGGAGAGAAAACACATTAAGATTTGTATACCTATTGAGTGGCTGCAGACATACAAACAGATCGAGACGAAGGGGCCCAAATTATAAAGCACAAGACGCTTGCTCGCGATTTTCTCCGCGTATAACTCGTTGAAGTTATTCTTACAGAAACTATAAAATTTCTAGGACAAAATGTATAAAAAGACATGTAAGGTAAGTCTGAGTGCTCGACATTTCAAGAGAAAATATTTATTTGAGTCGTGATATTACGTTCATTTATACAACTACCCAAAACATTTTCAAGTGTGTTGGGAGATGTGACCTTTACTTTTGTTAAATGGAATTGGGTACTTAGTAGATACCACCATCTTATCCATTAACCACCCGCCAAGCACAAGTGTTTGCATTGTTGTGTTCCGGTGTGAGGATATGACAACCGGTGAAATTACTAGCATAGAGGCATTCCATCTTGGTCGTCAGGGTTGGCAACGCATTTGAGGTCTTAGGATTATAGTCTCGAGAATTCAAATGTCTATGGGTCTCAGATTCCACTTATCATCAGGTGGCCTGAGTGATCGTGTGCCTTCTACTTAATATAAAAAAAAAAAAATGTCAACTCAATACTGATTTACGCATCTATAAAGATGCCGCGCCAGGGTGCCGTTTCAGAGTAATTATTATGCATACATAATAAAATAGCATTAAACTTCAAATAAATAATCCTAAAAAGGATCTCTAAATCCGCCCGACTTCTGGCCGTCCCCCAAAAGCACTATCGAGTTAAAATTACAATTTATTCACATTACAGAACCGTTAATACACCTAACGTGCTCCCAAGCGCGATGCGGCGTTGGCACTCGGCCACGACAAATTATCAAACAAGTTAACATAGTAATTGATTGACAAGACTGATACATTAATACTTTTAGCGCGTGTTTCACAATCGACAAGTCAATTTATCTGTCAAATAAACATAGCCCTCTCTATGTCTATTTTCAAGTGTAAGAAACGGACAGGGCTAAATTTATTTGACAGTCAGATATGCTTTACTTGACTATTGTGAAACACGCGGTTATAGTAAGCATAGATTTATTTATTCACTAGCCTTTGCACGCGATTCCGTCCGCGTACTAGTCGTTTATCGGTATTCCCTCGGGAATTGTTCGAACTTTTTGGGATACAGAGTAGCCTACGTCCTATTCCAGACTCTAATCTATCTCTGTGCCAAAATTCATCCAATCCATTAATGCGAAAGTTTGGATATTTTTTACTCAATCATCCCTACATGAATTACAGGTGATTTTATCCTGGATCAAAGGTAGCCCACGTGTTCAGTCAGGGTATAAGGTATCTCCATTCCAAATGTCACATCAAAAATGTCCAAAGATCAAAATATGTCTCAAAACTTCAAAAGTAATCTTTTTATAGTTCGTGTTTATTACTGATAAAATAAATAAAAAAATATGTTAATGGCTAAAGAGGTTAAACGCCACATGTACTTTTCTACGTCACATCTTAAAAAAACAATACACGGTTATAAACAAAATGACGTCATGCCTAGCCTTGTCACCTCGCGGCTTGGGCCCTTAGCATGGTCGCCTTTATCGATGTGTATAAACATGGATAACACCTGTCACTTTCTGACCAGTCAGTGCGAGAGTGATAGACGTGTTATCTACGTTTATCCACACTGATAAAGGTGACCATGCTACGGGCCCTGCTCGCGTATTTACAAACAATACATACTCGTCTTTTTTCTTTTTTATTGCCAACAAAATACGCAATGCGGCAGTATCACCTTTGACCCGTAATTACGCGAACACCTTGCCGATCGCGGTTTGAGTAGTGGGCCTACTTAGACCTCGCGGCGGGTCGACGACCGGTGACGCAAGCGGCACCGGCGCGGGCGCCGGTCAACCGTGCGCTGTGCTACATAACGCACATTTCAAAACAACAAGAAAACCTAAGACTATGTTTGTATCGCTTTAGTGCTTGTGACATTCGTATATTTCGAGAAGTGTGTTTCTAATTAACGTCAAATTTATTAAATTTAGTATGAGATTTTGAATATTTAAAATACAAATTCAAAACACTTTTTATGGTGGTCTTCCGCAGGCGTGACGAGACGACACGAGACAAGACGGGAAATTTAATCTTACCGACCCATTTCTGCCAGAAAAACAGGAAGTGGTCGGGAGAATTTTTGTTTTCGTCGCAAAATTAATCATAATCACACTAAAAGACGCATGGACTAAGAGAGGTACGTACGCTCGTCCCTTAAAGGTTATTCTGTCTGTAGCGATCCGGAAACACCGCCGCTATAAGCCGGTTCCTCAGAAATGTCGTGCGTGGTAAAACTTCCGCAAACAGCGTACAGTGGTAGTGCCATACATCGAGCTGGTAAGGATGAGAAGATAATTGTTTCCAAGGAGGATGTAAAATGTAGTCTCGTAAGGCTCAAGGGCATAATTTATGGTATTAGTGCGAGTATTTATCGTATTGAGCCTAGGGATCACTTTGGGACTAGGTCAATTTGCAAGAGTCAAAGTGACTTTTACTTTCGATAACTGACACAAAATTGGCTAAGTAAAGTTTTTGGAAGAGATTTAAATTATAATTTTTTCGACAGTTGTCATCGTAAAGATCAAAAAAAATTACATCTCTTCCAAAAAATTTACTTAGCCTATTAATTTTTGGACTAACAAAATTTGATTGGCCACCCGTTCCGGAAGACGAAGGGCGGGTAAGCTTCCCACAAAGTGGACTAAGATGCTAAGTGCACGGGCAACTTTTAACTGCAATATACTTTTAACAACAATAGCGGCAACAATAGCTGTCTTGCTCTCATTTCGTGTAACAGAATGAGAAGTCGCAACTGCTGGCGAGCAGTTTTTTCTTATAAAACATTGCTCGTGTAATGGGTCGGATCTCACTGTGGTTATCCTTGTCCTATGATCAGCAGTGGAATTCATGATGATGTTGACAGTACATAATTAAATAAATAAATATCACGAGACGATGTCACACATTTAGACGTAATCCCAAACTAAGCTATACTATGGCTTGTACTATGGGTACTATACAACGATAAACATACTTATATAAGAGAAACACATACTTAAATACATAGAAAACATCCAAGACTCACGTATAAAATTCGCGCTCATCACACAAATGTCTGCCCTTAACGGGATTTGAACCCAGGACCGCTGGTTTCGGAGGCAGGGTCACTTCCAACTAGGCTATTTTTTGAACTAACTAAACAACGTTTAATTCCAAGAACCGTTTCCGCAATTCCGCGACTTTATAATACTTCGTGGGAATAATTCAAGATGTTATAAGAAAAAACGAAATAATAGACATAGTTCGCTTAATAACCTTAATGCGACGTCTTGTCAGCATCAATTTATTTCCTCACTACGTATAACGGTTCATTAAAAAAGACTAATTGCTCAACCCGAGACAATTACATTTGTTACATTATTTCCTAGAGATGAAGAAACTAATAAGTGGGTACAAGTTTAAAAAAACAACACTGCAATTTGAGCAACAAGAAGGTATAATTAATTGTATAGGAAAACCACAGAACATTCCAAGCTGAAAACTAGGTCGATATTTCTTCCTGTCTGACTTACTTCCTATCTCATGGTAATTGGTGACGCATCATACGATTCTATAGTCACGAAAATATGGTCACAGAATTGTAATGTTCAGTGATCGGAATAGGTAGTGCAATTTCGGGTCAATGACCTTAAACATTATACTTAATATGGATAAGACCCCAGATTCCGAGACGCGTATTATTTCACAGAATATTTCCTTGACATGACCTTCATTAAAGTTAAATGCGAACATGCGAAAAATCTAAAAAAATAATGAGAATGAAAATACTTACTTACTTTTTGTCATTGCAAGTGTCTACATATTTCGTCAATGCGATATTCTATGCAAGCAAAATAATCGTTTAAATCATGTTTTAATAACATTTCTGAATTAAACACAAACTTTAACACTTTGCAAATGTAATCCCGGGGTTACAAGCTATATCCATACTAAACTTACGCTCCGAAGTCTCGCGAAATTGCACTACCTATTCCGATCACTGGAATGTTGCATTGAATTTTACAATCATCTCCGCTTCTATATTTTTGTTCGATTTAGAAATACTACAAAACTATTAATTTCAGAGAATCTTGGCACTAAAAAGCTGTAATTTGGCATAGTTATATAATAGATATGACATTTAAGTTACGCCGATATTATCATCATCCCCTAGCTTTTTTAAAGCCCTTCGTTGTAGAGTGCCTTGTTGGGGGCTTTTGTAACACTGGAAATACTTTTCAGCATGCCACTTGTGCCCGAAGGGATCCTAAGAGGATAATGTAAGGCTCTTGGCGACTACCTACTAACATTTCGCACCATCCTAGTGAGGTGACTTTCGCATTCTTCCGTGAAACCCCGCGCTTATTCTGGTTACATGGTATTTGAGGGAGGCCTAGTTCCAGCCATTTTATCACTATCCTCCTATGTTTAAAAAAAACCCCACCCTCTAAAACCATAAATAATGCATAAAGTTTTTATAAATTGCCCGCTTTTTATGGATATTACGAAAAGGAACCCAAGTTCAAGGCGGTAGTAGAACGTGCGCGGAATAAAAGTGCTTTGTGAAAAAAATGGAACGCGCAACGAAATCGAAAGTGCGCGGTGCAAATAATAAGACGACGCGAGTCTCGAGTTAAATGACAAAGTGGGCGTTTACAAGAAAACCGTACAAACTGCAATCAAAAGAACTGTCTAGGATATGACAATAAATAAAATTAACTAGCTGTTGCCCGCGACTCCGTCCGCGTTGAAAAATAAAACATAGCATATGTTAATCTGGAATAATGTAGGATTGAAATGGTGAAAGAATTTTTGAAATCGTGAGTTTATTCGTTACATACACACATACACATACAAATCTTTCCCCTTTATAATATTATATAGTATAGTAAATAGTAAAATAGTGTTATAGTATAGATAAATAACTACCCAGGGACGATCTAACACAAATTTACCTACGCCTATACAAAGCTCTGGGCTTGTAGGTACATGGGTAATTTAATTAGACAAATATCTATTAAGTAAAGAATTATGAATTATTATTATTATAATATACCTACATATAAACCTATTCCCTGACGGATCGACAAAGGAAATATTAATAATAATATAGAATTTGGAGATATAACAACGGGAAACAAATTCTACGCATACAGTAGCGGACGACTTCTAGTAACTACCTAAGATTCTATTCCTAACCAGTTACGGCGCACTTACACGGGCAATTTTTGAGAAATATTTCAAGTCATTATTAATACTTTAATGGTACTGATAGACTTACGCACATTCGTTCGAATGCTCGACTAAATGCTTTACCTCGTATGTTCATAAGTTTTGAGACAAACTTTTTAGTTTATAAAATAAAGAAAATAATACTGGCACCTATTTTATATTCTTTTCAATTTTGAATTTGGAATGTTAGTGTGCTATTTGTATGTTTTGAAAATTCATTTCTTTTGTTTTTCTTGTGATGGAGGGAACGAAAGAATTGCGTGCGACTGTCATTTCACTACATATGGCGGGGAAAAAACCAATGGAAATTTTCCGTGACAAAATGTTTTGGGGTAAGCCGCAACTTCGTATATTACACCATTAAACGCTACAAGGAGACTGATTCTTTGAAAGATCGACATAGGAGTGGTCGCCCGCGGTCTGTAAGGACGGCTGCTAACATCAAAATAATCAGAGAGCGACTTCGCCGAAATCCATGTCGCACCCAGAAAAAACTCGCTCTGCAGACTAAAATTTCGCGTATTTCAGTCAACAGAATATTGAAATACGATCTGAAAGTAAAGGCTTACAGCCGTAGAAAAGTTCATTTTCTAAATGATCGCCTTCGTAAATTACGTCGCGAACGTTGTCCGATGCTGCTTAAGAGACACGATGCGAAAAAGATACTCTTCACCGACGAAAAAATCTTTACGGTCGAAGAAAAGTTTAACCGGCAAAATAATAAAGTTTATGCCAAAAGCAGCAAAGATGTTCCTGCTACAGCACGAAATGTCTCGCGTGCCCATCATCCGGCGAGTGTGATGGTATGGTGGGGGGTTTCGTACGAAGGTGTCACTCCGCTCCATTTTTGCCAACAAGGTGTCAAGGTTAAAGCAAAAAATTATCAAAGTGACATTTTAGATACTGTAGTGAAACCCCTATCTAATACTTTATTTCACAACAAAGAATGGATTTTCCAGCAAGACTCAGCACCCGCACATAAGGCTAAAACGACTCAAGCTTGGTTAAGGGAAAATTTGCCGGGCTTCATCGCGGCGGAAGAATGGCCATCCTCCAGCCCTGATCTCAATCCACTGGACTATTCTTTGTGGACTGAATTGGAACTCAGGGCCTGCCAAAAGTCCCACCCAAACTTAGATTCTTTAAAGCGAGCCCTCATCAAAGCAGCGAAGGATATCCCACTGGAGAAGATTCGTGCCGCGATCGATGACTGGCCGGAACGACTAAAAGCTTGTATTAAAAATAGGGGTGGACATTTTGAATAGTAATTGCTTGTAGTTGTTAGTTAATGTCTAGTTACCATTATCTGTAAATTTTATAAATACAGCTTTATGCTTTAATTTTTTATGTAATATTTATTTCGTCTCAAAACTTATGAACACACGAGGTAGTTGATCAGCGCCTTTAGCATCAAGCAATATCGTAACGCACCCGAGAATCCATGCACAGAACTGACAGAACCAAAAAAAGTTATTGAATTTATGGTAACACATTCAATTATTAATTAAATTACATGATTGAGGTACAGACCGTATAAGCATTCGTGCTAATTGCACAAACTTCGCCATTTGCGGAATTCTTACTAGTTACCTTATTTATTGGGTCGTTCAGTTTTGTAACTGAACCTTACACAAGCATACTTATATATTCGTTTATCTACACACGTATCATAAGTCCTCTATTATGCGTTCAAAACCCGTAGGACATGACCACTATGACCAGCATTATTACAACCAATTTTACTATGAGAACTTTCTTGTCTGTGGCAGTAGGTAAAATCTGTATAGATTACAATATAGATTTTGGTAAGGTTATGAGTTTAAATTTGGAACAGCTGTCAAAACTCAAGAGGGTCTCTATTCCAGTATTCATAGATATTGAAACTGTTATCGACTCGAAACGTCAATTCAGTATGTTTTTTTTTTAAATATAAACCGCACGACGTTTGATTTTGATTTCGAAGGACTTGAGAATAGGGAGGGACTTCATTCGTTTGTCTATGATTTTAAAAAAAACATTCGTCTTGACGGTGGATCGAATTGCGGCCATTATTGTTGACATTTGTTTATTGGTTTTTTGCTTTTACGAAAGTAAGGATAATTCTAAACGTATGATAGTGTAGATAAAGTAGTGTATGCAACTGTACATAATTAGGTCTTAAAATACTTGTGTGATCCTATTATGAAACTCTTCGCTCGTTTCAAAAAACCACACTCGTATTTTAAGTCCTCTCATTATGCACCAGTTGCATAAACTAATATTTTATACATTGGTGCAATATGAAGTACGTTCCACTAGATGTGAGCAAAGCGTGATAATAAAAACCAAGCTTAACACTTATAACGCTACCATAAGTACCATAACATTAAAAAAATACCTTCATTAATGTGCAATTTTTCAAGGTTTTAGTCGGCTACAAAATGTGTCTGACCTTAATTTCATAGTCAGAGGCGGCTTTACCTATGATGCAGAGTGTGCAGCACACTTGGGCGCAGTCATAGGAGGCGCCGAGCGCCGCCTGTCAGTCAGTTTAGCTTGACCAGCCTATTTCACCATCCTGACAATGACAGGTGACCTTTCAGTGTACATGGCTCAGCTTATATGAAACCCACTGATGTACCTATCGGCGTGTTAACTTTGCAATGTACACCGAATTGTCACCTATCACCTTGTCAGGACGGTGAAATAGGAGCCAGATTGAAGAATTTATTTGATGAAATACTGAGCGTGTTAACTCCAACTAAGAATCGGCAAAAAGACGATCTCGCTATTTCTTATGCCTTGCAGAACAACTCCGAACCGATCGTAATTCGTAACTAGACCAGCGATACCTTCTATTACGTCAGTGCTCAGCACCGAGATGCGGCCGGTGCAACTAGTTGCCAAACTAGTCTGGTTTTCATAACTTCGCTTAAGCAACGGCAGTACTAGTGTAGCGTAAACGGGTTAATCTCGTAATACTTAAGTTATATTTAACGCTTGGTATGCAAGATGCTTCGAAACATCAATCATTGGACGGAGAGGTGAAACTTGACTAAGAAGTTTAAAGTAGCAAAGTGAAATATTTTTTAGTAGGAAGCGAACTTAGTAAACTGACCTAGTTGAGGTCAACCATTGGCCTCAACTCTAATGCTCGTCTCAAGACAACTTGACGCAAGATAGCTCGACGTTTACTTTGTCGTATCTCGTGATCTCGTAATTTAATATCATACGTCTGATTTTAACAACTCGACAGTGACGTTATAGCGATTCTTTAACTTTGAACCTTATGAATACTGAGAATAAAACACTATTGTCAATTTACCAACCGCACTGCTTTGGTTACTGTGGTAACCCTGGGCCTGTATAATGGTCGCATTTATAGCGGTGAATAAAAGTGGATGAAGCATTCTTCACCCTCGCACTTACATACTGGTCATAAAGGTTATGCATGCGGTCATTGTATATCAAGATCAGATGTATTTGGTTGTCAATATATACAGTATGTAAACTTACCAAAACCATCACTTTAAACCAGCTGATGGCCAATGTTTATAATTTTAACAATGTTTAAAAAAGATATATATCATACCTTTTTCAAAGTCGGTTAACCCTAAATGTATCATCCCGTGTGTAATGTTTACGTCGACACGCGACCGAATGAACACAAGGACTCACGTGTAATTATAAGGGCGATTACCAGACTGCGTAACAATGAAAGAGCGGTTCCGGCCTCGTCCTTGTATTGACGTCAGAACGGAAGAAAGGATGTTAAACAATTTTGTACAAAATCCTGGCTTATAATAACGGCTAACGGAGGGCGTCACGTTGAACTCCGTCGTATTTAATCGCAAGTGTGCACATAACCTCACTCTAACTGACTTGAACTTGACCTTGACTTGACAACCAGATAACAAATGTTACTATTGTAAACAAATAATACCTACACAGTATGTTATACAATCATAAATTAGTAAAAAATATTTTTTATATTTTAATTATAAATTCTAAAAATCACAACCTTATTTATCGCCTAGACATGCCCGGATTCAAATAAACGGTTTTAGTTACTTTACATAATGTATATAACACATGCATGCAAAGTGATCCGATTGCCATATTGTAAAGAACTCAAATTTGTACAAATCATTTTCTTTATCAAGAAACAATTACATACAAAAAGGTCACCTTTGTTCTTGGCTTTACGGATATAGGTATCGAAAAGAAACCTTTCACAGTAAATGTCGTTGGGATTTTTGTCTTTACAAAGGTTGGGTTTATATTGCCAATTGGATTTTTATTCGTACCAAGGATAATAAGAGGGATAGTAAGTGGGCTCGGGAACCGTTAACACACCATGCAACGTTGGAGCACCACAACGTTCAGCTCACATTGACCCACTGAAGGGCCTAAGCCAAATAGGGATTATTAAAAAGAACTTTTGCTGTCAAAACTAATTAACACAACCCTACATTAATTGCGAGTGCGACCTCACCACTAAACTGGGCCTCTCTCTTGGGGCCGTTGTCATCTATTTACAAGATCTTTTATCCATATTCGCGATAAACCTTTTTAACCCCTCGTCTGTCAGAGGTGAAAAAAATAGCAAGTTTTAGTCTCTTCGGATTATGATGAAGTTGAAATAAGGACCAAAAAGCTATCCAAATTTTTAGCACAGATCTGTGTCAAGGCGGACGAGGGGTCTGGCCACATATGCTGCCACGCCCACACAAGAATGAAAAAAGGATGGCTTTATGTGCTTCCGCGCGAAGAACGTGAGATGGAGATAGTTCGCGCAGTTGCTGACACCTTTATGGCCGCGTCAAATTCAAATAATTGCGGATTACTTTTAAACCACTACATTAATAAAAAAATGGTTTATCAGAATTAAGAAGTTCTAAATACTCAGCGACTGTAGGATTTTGAATATTGAACAAAAACAAAAAAGGTGTCATGTTTGAAAAATAAAACTATCAAGAATTTTGTTTCTAACCATGTTGTCACGTTGAACAGTCTTAAGAACTCTATGATCAAGTTTAATATTTCCAAGAACAGACATATTATAGGCGTAATAGGTATCGAGATTCAGACCGTGTAACACTACCGACTTTACCATAATCATGTGGCCTCTTAAAATCTTTACGCTATATTGACGAATTATTAATATTGTTCATTTCTTAGTTACAAATTAAGTTAAGTTTAGTTACAGCTAATATTTGCGCGGCACTTGTCTCAACCGGATCATACTACATTACAATATTTATATGTTTTTTTACACATTTGGAATATTTTTCGACCAAGTTTAAAACAGACCATTTTAATAAAGATTTTCCTTCGCAGCTCCGATAAGTAACAGTCGTTATACTTTTTCGATTCGTCGAGATCGTAATCGATTAATCGATAAGAACCGACTAGTTAACGGGCTGGGCAGTTAGATCAACAAGGGAAAGTGGCATTTGAAAAGGCCAAAGATTAAAGTGGTGTCGGAAATTAAATTGAGGAGATAATTATTGTTTTATTACAAGAGGTAGTTGACTTTGGCAAAAAAGAGTTTGACGTGGTAACAGATAGAACTTAGCTCTGAACAGTCACAAATCCATGTCTTCCAGTGGATGTTGTAAGCGGTGACGAAGTTGATGGGCTGGCAACCTGTCACTAATACACTGGTAAACCTTAGCCTACTTGTGCAAAGTTTGGTTACAGAATTATCAACAAGTCTAAGTTGTTGGTATTCCTGTGGCTCTGCCTACCCCACTCTGGGATTGAAGGTGTGATGTCATGTATGTATGTAGTCACAATATACATAGCAATTCTTCCTCAAGCAACGGTATATCGCGCAGCTTGCTTGTGTGCGTGCCTCGACCGTACGCGCCGCGAGACACCACAAGTAAACTTAACAAAACACGCCAAGTCGGTTTGGTCGGGGCCACGCCGTCGCCGCGTTTGGTACATCGACGTAACCGTAGCGCCCTAACGGGAATAGGTATCAGAACCTCCTACGAGTAAACGGAGACGAACTAATTATTTATACTACAGAACAGCACTCTCACATTTTCCAAACCCTGGTTGATTGGATCATGTTGTCAATTTATATTTTAATAGCGCCCCCCGTTTTTTTTCCAAAAGTTAGGTAGCTTTTTGCCAAGCATAAAATTGCAATGCCAAGTTTTTGTAAAATAAATGTACAGTTAACCAGCTTGATTCCTGGGTCACCTTGGAACTATATCAATGTGACGTAACAAATCAAAATGGATGACTTCATACGATTTGACTTATTGCGTCACTTTGACATAGTTCCATAGTGACCTCAGAATCAAATTGGTTGACTGTACATACAAACACATTACACACAAACAGCTGTCTGGTTTTATTCATTCCCATAATATTCTTAGTCCCTTTCAATCTGGTTTTCGTCCTGGCCATAGTACTTGTACAGCGTTGCTCAAGGTTACAGAGGATGTCAGGCAGAGCATGGAGAATGGTATGGTAACAGTTCTCATTCTTATTGACTTTTCCAATGCATTTAATACAGTTGACCACGACATTCTCCTAGCGCTTCTTAAGCATCTTAATGTTTCACCTCTTGCTCTTGGCTGGTTTTCTTCTTATCATTACGGGGGCGTCAGCAAGCGGTTCGAGTCGATCGGTCTTTTTCCGATTGGTTCGACTTAGCTGCTGGCGTGCCACAAGGGGGTATTCTCCCTCCTTTGCTATTCTCCACCTTCATAAACTTCATTACACCCTGTCTTGGATGCTCCTACCATCTTTATGCTGACGACCTTCAACTGTATGAGCGTTGTAAAGTGACTGACCTACAATGTACCATCGACAAGATTGACGACGATCTCATGTGTATGTGTATTAGTTACACCTTATATTGCACCGTCACTACAATCTCTGCTTTGCCCAAAGGTCAACTGGTAGAGAATGCCTTACGGCATTAAGTTCGCCTTTTGTATGCTAAGTGTATTCTTTTGTGCAATAAAGATTAAATAAATAAAATAAATACAAAAGGAAATAGTATTGGGCGATTCTTTGGCGTTTCAACCGCCCGTCCTTGTTGGCTTCAATAATATTGATTTTTATCAATATAATGATAACTACGAGCAAATTTGGATGTAAATAGAAGCAGTACCAGGGATTGTTTCTATTTCTTGTTAATTAATGAAAGACGTGTTAATTATATCTGGAATAATATGCAAAGACAACAGTGAATGCGGTTAAAACGCTGAAGAAACACCCTGATATTATCTACTTTGCTACTGATTTGAAATTAGGTACATTAGTGGTAAAGTTTTAATACCGAATATCCGTAAATCATAGTCTCTAAGTACCTCAACATGTCAAAGCCTTGGTAAGTCGAACATTGAATTCTGTATTAAGAAGCCATAGATTCAACTTGTATTAACGCCGCTTTTAAAAAAACAGCGTGTCGTGCACAGAGGCGAGTGGGTTAATACAGAAACAACAAAAGGTTTCACTTCCTAGATCTTTCTAGTACCGACGTAACCGCCTATCGTGACCGTAAGTAGGTCCGCTGGCTACCGACATATTTACTGAACAGAACTATCGCAGTAATACCACTTTTACATGAATATTCAACTAAATTCTCTAAGTGGGCCACACGAGCACTTTTACAAGCGTCTACCAGCGTTTCTGTTGAATAAGCGCCACAGAAAACTCAACACATTAACAGGGTTGCACACTGTTTTACAGAAATTCATTTCATAGAATGAATTTCTGCTGTAACCGTAGTACTGTTTACAAATTATTTTTTGGTGGACACGTCATGTCTAACCTAACCTTACCTACGTAACTTATGCTTAAGATAATCTGAAAACATTCAGCAGAAATTCGATTTCTATGAAATGAAAATTCTGCGAAGTGATACATTATATGAAATGAGTTTCTGTAAAACAAGGGGACACCCATTAACAGTCTGTCAAATATATTTAGGTACTTGTTGATTTGTAAAATTCATTTCCAAACATCTTTATTCTTTAAACTAAATTTCCATTGGCGCGTCTTTTCAAAATAAAGTCGTGTTTTTGCCCTAACGTGTTTTGACTTTCCTCATTCGAGAAATCGATTTGATAGGGCTTGCTGGAAATCTGACATAGCATTAAGTAACCTAACCCTTTCGACCTGATTATGTGTTCAGGAAAAAACAGATTTGGAAAATTTGGGACCGTAAAAATGAAGATCATGAATCGGTAAAAAAAGTTTGAATGAATTTGATGTTTTCAAATATTTCGCAAACGCTCAGTGGTTAACTGGAAAAGAACACTTTTGTCTGACTATTTTTTGTGTGTTATTTTTGTATTTTAAGGCGACCCGACTCCTAAACATTTTACGGTACATGTCGTACATCGCGTGCTTCGAAGGTAAATTATTCGAATCAATATGACATGACAGGACAAATATTGGCCGACTGGCACCTCACTATTTACTTCAGACGTCGGAAGGTAAACAGTGCGAATTCGTAGCGTCACACGTGAAAATAGATGTAACGTAAACAAAAATTGTGCATGATGAAGTATTATCGGACAAATGTTATCAGCAGACAGGAGTTTTTGTAGCATGAATAAAATTGTCCTAGGGAGTTCTAAACGATGTTAATCTATGGATAAAATGTACTTTATTTCTTATGACAGTTATGACTATGAGATAACGTATAATATGAACATGAAAATACCATACACCGTAAGTCAAAACTTAAAAATGGCATCCACCATCTTATCCATTAACCACCCGCCAAGCAACAGTGTTCGCATTGTTGTGTTCCGGTGTGGGGATAAGACAACCGGTGAAATTACTAGCATAGAGGCATTCCATCTTAGTCCTCAGGGTTGGCAATGCATTTGAGGACTTGGGATTATAGTCTTGAGAATTCAAATGTCTATGGGTCTCAGATTCCACTTACCATCAGGTGGCCTGAGTGCTCGTGTGCCTTCTCCTTAACATAAAAAAAAAAAAAACGTACGATAAAAATAAATGATTAGGTAATACCTTTGCATACATTTTCCAAAAACTGAGTAGGTAAGGATTATATATATTGTGTAAGAAACCCATCGATGGGTAGTGATCAGCATTTTAGTTACTCTCTATTTTATCCAGTGAACGATACCTATCTACTATGAAATGTCGCATTGAAGTAAGTATTTGAAACAATTATCGATATTTTTTATATCGGAAGGAAGTCCCTAGTTAATTGACGTTCCTGCCACAAAAACTTCTATGTCTGGTTATCAGATTACTAAAATCTTATTGAAAATAAATTTTGTATCAATTATGTACATGCCGTACATAACGTCACGCCTTCATTCCTAAAGTGGGGTAGGTAGAGCTACAGAATACCAACACCTTTACACTTGTTCATAATTATTCTGTAACCACATTTTGCAGAATCAGGCTAAGGCTGGTAAACACCAGTGTATTATAGTGATAGGTTGTAAGCCCATTGCCTAGCAGTACTACACGCCTTTATTCCCTTAGTCGCCTCTTACGACATCACGGGAAGACATGGAGTGGCACTATTCTTTTATTATGTATGTCTGTATAAGTCTCATTAGTTTGTATTTCTGGATACAGATTATATTAGATGGTTGGGGAGAGATGGGCCGCCCGCGAGAGAAAGAAAGAATATGCAGTGAGGCGGGTTAAACAATAACAATTATGATAAGACAGACAATGAAACAAGTGTAACTAAAATAAAAGAAATTTATAAAGGTACGGAGCAAAATAGTGCATGTGTGCGTTCCCAATTGAACAAACTTCTGTTAGGTACGAGTATAACGCCAAAACTCAAGATCATGACAAATAAAAAGCTAAAAGAAGGAAAAGAGGGAAATATTTAGAAAATTAGGTAAGTGTAATGAAAATTCTTGATTATTATGTAAGTTATTGATTAACTACGTCTGTACAGGAGACAAAAGTGATTCAAAACGTTATGCTACTTACAGGGTTCTATCCAAAATAAGCAATCATAGGCCGTTTCTGTTTCGTACACACTGGTTATGTAACACTGCAAGAAACTTGTTCAAACATGACTTCCCCTTATATGCGAGTACCTTGCATGTCAACACTCGCTGTACCAACTAGGAAGAACCTATATCTCCAGTACCAGTATATCAAACAACTTGCGTAACATTATACGAATATGAAACCTCGTATCTGTAAGTGTTATGGTTTTACGGGGTTTTCCAATATTTCCACGTAACGCAATAATGACGCCCTGCTCGTCATTAAACGTTGCATTGACGTTATGCAGCGGTATACAGGTTTGATAGACAGGAAAATTAGCGGGTTAGATTTCGTAAGGTGGCATGTTGAAAACAAATTGGTAGTTGGTTCTTTAATGCGAGGAATTCGTAGACGTAATTGTAAATTTTACGCTTGCTTACGGCTCGTGATATAGAGAACTACTGAATGATAAAAGTTCCTCTAAAGTAATATATCCTATCCATATATTTGTAATCACGTTCTCGAATACGGCTCTAAGGATTTTGATGAAAATTGCGGAATAGGGGTTTTTTGGGTCAAAAAATCGATCTGTCAAATAGTCGTTATCTTCGGGAAAATTCGGATTCCGCGGAAAAATCGGGTTCCGAGATATTTGACATATATACACTCGCCGGTATAAAAACGCGCCCACCCTTCTTTTGTTCATACAACTGCTTACAAGAATAGTTTCTTGAGCTAGAGAGTAAGTAAGAGTGTTCGACTGCGTAGTAAAGTACGTTCCTGGTCATCAAACACTGCTCTGTTTTCTAAGAGTATACTAGGAATGGCGCCAAAAATATATCATAAGTTACCAAAATGTATTGTTATGAAAGACGGTATTATCGAGTTCAAAGGCGCTTTGAAATATTTTTTGATTAATAAAGCTTATTATTCAATCAATGAATTTATGTTGGAAAATTCGGGCTAATACTATGTTAATATTATAAGGAAATGTAGTAATTATCATAAAATTGTAAAGGGTGATATAGAAATATTGTTATACAAATAATTTAAGAAAATATAAGTAATATAAATAAATCCTGTATAACACCCAAGTTTGCACGCCCGGCGGCAGGACATAGCAAGACCCTTTGTTCACGTCACCAACTGTATAAATTACCTATGTTCAGCAAATAAATATTTTGATTTGATTTTGATTTGATTTGAAAATACTTAACCAATTTTGTTAAAAAGTGTAGTGTTCCTTTTCTAATTAACGTAGGTTCAAAATAGCCAACAAATATATTTTTTATAGGTCGTGCCTCTTTCCAAAGGATCAAAATCCATCCAAGGGCGATTTTTTTTTGCCGGTGCGTGCAGATGACACTATCAAATAGTGATTTACTTAATAGTGTCGTCTACATACACCCGAGTAGAATACGGTCGCCAAGATACTAAAAATAAAAGAATTACATACTAAAAAATTCGCAAGTAAAACTTAGTAATAATTATTGAACTTACCAATTTTAGCGCTGCTGAAGACTATTAACGCATGCGTGTCGTCCACCCATTTGATCTCGAACCCGGTGTCCTTGTACTCACTAAACACTGACAGCAAATCGTTCGTTTTAAACTCATTAGGAAAGTCGTACACTTCCACCACATGACCAAACGTCTCGTCGATCGGGCCGTTGAACAACGCCTGACCTTTGGTCTGGTATTGCTCGTAACTGTTCTTGGCCTTGCTTATGTGCACTTTACCAACGGTAGACGTGAGCTCTTCGAGCAACGAGGGATCCAAACATTCACCACTATCATCAAACACCGATTCCCAATCGTTCTCTTCACGTTTCAAGGAAACTTTAGCTTCTAACTGAGGCTTGAGCTTCTTCGGTTCAGGTTCTTTCTTTTCTTCTTCAACAACCTCTGCTTCATCCTTTTCTACCGGATCAGATATGACAAGAACATCAGAATCGAAGCTCTGCTTGATTATCCTCTTATTGCTTCTGTTTATCTCCTGCGAAGCTCGTATTAACTCTCTCTCGTCCGCGTCCTCATCCTTACTATATAAATAACCGTTGTCTATAATATTACCTTGATTCGCTTCGGGGACGGCCATGTTCATATCGGATTCATTAGTCACCCATTCGTTATCTTCGTTCGGATACACTCTCAAGTAATCGTTATAATAATCTGGGGCGTACAGGCCGAGCTGGCCGTTAGCAAAATAATCTCCTATATAAAAACTACTATCGTCTATCTCATTATAACTATTATCACTGTATGATATTGCACTATCACTATTTGGCACTTGGCAACCTGAAGGCACGGTTTCGCTGTCGGGCTCGGGCGGGTCCACGCAGGGGGCCGCCTGCGTGTTCCGGAGATGCGGCGGCGTGTAGACGTTGCAGTACGTCTTGTCGATGGACCGGCGCGGGGTGGTGGGCTGCGACCTGTCCCGCGGCTCCCGGGGCTCCCGGGGCTCCCGGGGCTCCCTGGGCGGCGCCGGCGGGGGCTGCGGCGGCGAGGGGGGCGCGCGCCGCGCGGGCTCCGGGGGCTTGTCCTCGGGGCCGCTGTCGGCGTTACGGAGGGCGCGCGGCACGTATACTGCGCGGTCAGGCCGCCGAGGCTTCGATGACCTGTCAAAATATATTATTTTTAATAATTTCCAGAGATTTGACGACGCGTTAGCCTAGTAGGTAGTTGGTTGGTTTTGTTTCGGATTTTTGGATATTTTAAGTATTTATTTCCCTATAGAATTATGTCTCCAGTTCCCATAGTACAAGCCTAGAGTATAGTTCTCACTGACTTCCTTCATATCCATAGGGTTTTTTACTCTACACTAAGCGTGAACAGGAGCGAAGAGGGCTTAAAATCTAAAGTACGATAATAATAATTCCCTTTGAAATATCACAGCGATTTGAAGTCAAACCTAACTAGAGCAGTTGTGATAAGAGTGATAACTAAACTGTAACTTAAGAAAAAATATGTCATTTACAGTTCTAAAACAACACCAATACATAACTAATCAATCAAACAACAAAACATTACAAAATGTATAAACTAAGAGACAACAATAAAACAATCACGGAACCAGGAATACAATATACTATTACAACCAATCAGATCAAAGGTTGAAGTTGCAAAACAGTTCCATCAACTACAAATAGATAAGTTCAAACAAAGAACACCTCAACATCATTATTCCAGCCAAAGGAACACCTCTTTTTATTAAAAGTCAAGTGCTTTCATAGACAACAGCGGGCCTGTTATGGTCATGTTTATCGGGTGGATGAACGTGGATAAAACATCTGTCACTTTCTGGTCAGTTTGTAAGTGCGAGAGTGACGGAAGCTTTATCTAACGCGATAAAGGCGACCATAATACGGGCCATGATAATGAGAAACTTTAAAATCAATTGATGCGGCCCCTCTTTAAGTTTTGATACCATAATGCCTTTAGAGCTTAGTTTTTGACTAGGTCAATTTGCATGAGATTCTCCCCTGGTGAATAAAAAAAATACTACATGAAAATCTCAAGAATGGATTTATTTTGACTTTCTTCATAAAATAAACGCAAAACCTCAATTCATCAATAGTTGCGAACTTGCGAATTCTACCAGTCAGTCAACAACCCTACTGCCAAAGTCAAAACGATAACGGATAAATAAACTAACAAGTGACAAAAACCACCAATCCGTCTAAACAAACACAAAAGTATTAGACAACAAAAGCCAATCTGTAAGTCTAAAGCTATCAGCGGCACGTCCGAGTGTTGCATCGGTGAAACGCTCACGTAACTCGAAAGGGGGGCAAGGTCGACCATTTCGACGGAGGCCCACTTTCGGCACGCGGCACCGATTCGACGCAGTTTGTTGTTGTTTGAAAGGGGTGAATGGGTTATGGTGATATGAGTGGGTTAGTTAAAACAGTGTGGTAATTTGTAAATGTAATACAATGAGTTATGTGATAATTTTGGTTGAATGGCTTATGTTTGGACAATTATTATAAATAGATATAGAGTCAGAGACCCACTTTAGATGAAAATGGCGTATATTCATTCTAGCCCTCCCCAAAAAACAATTATTGAATATCATCAACGCTTTTCCATTACCTTTAAGTTTATTATTAAGTATCACAAATGTAATAGTTTTTAAGATCTGTTGTACAACATAAGGTAGTAAGGAATATGACTATTGACTATGACTATGTCAATAAATCGGAAGACGCCCACGTGTGGACACCTACTAAGCTTTTTCCCGCGTTCTAGTCCGCGTAGAAGTCACTTATCGCTATTCCCTCAGGAACAGTCCAATTGTTCGGGATAAAAAGTACCCTAGGACCTTCTCCGGGACTCAAGGTATTTCCATACCAAATTTCATCAAAATAGTTTTAAACGTAAGCGTAACAGACTGATTTACTGTCGCATTTATAATATTAGTATAGATGATACTAACCTTACAGAATTAAATTAAGATATCAAGTCTACAAAGTGACAATAGTTATGTGGGATAGGGTCCAACGCCGTTTTTATAATAAGATATAGATGCGGTTTTAATCCCTTATCTTAACGTATCTGAACCGTTTGCAATATCCACTTCAAAAGATTCAGTAATAAATGAATAAACACGACAAAAACATTAATATAGCATTTAGACTATCTACATGACCCTTACGTCAAATATGATGTACAATATCGCAAGTGCTTTGACCTATCACCAGCAGATTAGATTATCCGTCATGTCGCCGCACGACTGACTTAACTGACTCTATCTTTGATCGTGACATTTAAAAGTCAATCGTTCACATTCATAGCGATATGTTGCTAGTGACCTTAATTATTTAAATCGATTTTGGATTTTAATTTAAAATAAAAGGAGTATCACACAAAGTTTTCTCTATATTAAAACCTTAAGGTCTATAAAGGCGCGGAGGGACGTGAGCATTTGCTAGAATTATCGACGAAATTTTCTTATCGAAACAACGACTAAAGTTGTTCAGTTCGAATAGGTATACCTACTTACACATTTCGTCAATCATTCTAGCGAACGCTCGAGTAAATGCTCAGGATTTATTGCTCAATGTTACAGCATAACTTGGACAGCAAGACAATGCAATCGCAATTCTATAAGCGCCCTATAATAAATGTTCAACTGTTTTTCACATTACATTCCCTTGATCCATTGCAATTATTTATACAGGGTATTTTTTTTATCAGTGCACAAATTTTAACATATGATTTTGTATCGTTAATATAATATATTACGAAGATAAAACGAGTTAAAAAAAAATTTTTTTCTTGCATATTATTTCTCTTTTACCTTCTCGTGTGGACACAAAGTCACACTAGAAATGATGACCTGGTTTGTCAAGCTGTAGGTATGCGATACACTGTATTGATATTCGAAATTTGAAATTTCATGTACAGCTTATCAGACAACAAGCCCCTCTCCTACTGATATTCTAAATTTGAAATTTCATTTATTAACTTACTTAACAACACTCCCCTCTCCTCGCACTCCTGCATTAGAGGGTCCATGAATATCGTTAATTTAGTGGAATCATGAATCGGCAATATCTCTGTTTTTTTTTAAAACTAGAGTAAAAATAACACAACATGTGTTATTGGTTAACAATTGCGAAGCAAATATTAAAATTTGTGCACCTATTAAAGAATTACCCTGTATATTTATTAATTTATTAAGGTTTGCCAATTAGAGATTCATACTCGAAAAGTAAACGTCCGTCACATTATTTGTCAAATTAAGAAAGTATAAATAGCCTTGCTAATTTTCAATTTAATCATCACAAATGTTTTAAATCGGTAACGCATCATGCTATCGAATTTCACTCCATCGATTGTATCAATTCATCGAACGCTATTTTCTGCTGAAACCATGCTGTTTTCAGGATATCCTTAACATTAATTACGTAGGTTAGGTTAGCTTGTGACTACCAAAAAAAATTAACTCGTGCGGCGAAAAATGCCTTTCGATGAAACGAAAATTCTACGTAATATGATTGTTGAAAGGTGTTTCGATACAATAATAGGTATTCTTATAAAGCATATCATTAAAATATTTATCTTATTTATAAACAGACAGCTCCTTCGAAGGCGTATGTAGTATGCAGTTGAAGTCTTTCTCAATTGGGGATCACCTAAAAAAAAAACTACTTGTGTTTATATTTTTATTCGAAAGAATAAACTTTTATAAAAAAAACATAATTAAAAAAACAGTGACAGATGTCAATGGTCACTGTTTTTTTAATTATGTGACGGACTAAGGTTAGTGTCCGTCTTAATCCGTCCCAGATTTATAAACTGTTTTTATTTTTCATAATTATATGACGCAACCAAAAAATCTGTTTGTTTTTATTGCTTATAAAAGTCTATTCTTTCGAATAAAAATATAAAAACAAGTAGTTTTTTTTTTAGGTGATCCCCAATTGCGATAACCAAACTCAAACAATAGCCCCTTATTTACATAAGGCAAAACTATTTCGAACATTAAAACGTAATTCTTAAGCAATTATTACCACAGCCACGACTGGTCAATTTGGTAACAAGTGACAGAGGTCGAGTCTTGCACCGTTATCGTATTACACACAATGCATTCTAGTTTGGCATCGACGCTACATTGGGGTCAGCAAATCACAGTCATTATGTCATCGCTGTTGTCATGGGTGCGATCAATCAAAACTGTTAGCAAGTCAAGAGGTCGTCAAAAGAACGAGGATAACGTTAACTGATGAGGTGACAAGTTTAGCTAGCAATTTGTTTGACATTTAGGTCAAAAGAAATTAAAATAAAAAACCGGCCAAGTACCATCTATACAACCACAGTGTCTGTATTAAGATCGAGCAAAAATCGGCAAAAAATCACGTTTGCTCTATGGGGAGCACCCCTTAAATATTTATTTTATTTTATTTCCATTGGCTATTTTTAAAGTGAATACCTATACAACTAAATATTCTGTGAATATTTGAAGCGTCTACCTGTTGCCGTTATTAATATAAAGCAAAAAACGGCAAAATAAGACACGTCTGTTGTCCCCTTAAATATATATTTTATTCTGTTTTTAGTATTTGTTCTTATAGCGACAACAGAAATATATCACCTATGAAAATTTCAACTGTCTAGCCCATCACGGTTCATGAGAAACAGCCTGGTGACAGACAAACAGACAGACGGACAGCGGATTTTTAGTAATAGGGTCCCGTTTTTACCCTTTGGGTCCTAATAAATCATCATGTACCGGAAGGTATTTAGCTCGTCAAAATACAATAAACGAACCTTAGGAAAAGAGGTTTAAAACCTCTCTCTAAAACGGATTAAAAATGATGCTCAGATGTACCGTTATAAAGTTCAAGTTCCTTGTTTTAAATACGTCCAATGTTGGCAAATATATATCTTGATGTGTCCACAGAATAATTTTCATCGAGTTGGCTTTAGTAAGCATGACGCACAAACATAATTGCGCAATAATAATGGCCTTAGCAAATTATTGACAAAACGCTTAGTTAGTACTCGTACTTAGGAACTCGTTTTCGTTATAAACTAATTTCCTTCCTACTAGTGTTTTTCCACTACCAATAAATAATATTTCATTGATACATTAACTACGGTATTGCACTTGTTAAAACAAACTTTTGTTTGACATTCTTAATGGTAATATAACTATGAACCAATCAAGTCGTTAACAAGTCATCTATATACATTTTCGAAGGTCATTTATGCCCAATAATAAACCAATGAAACATTGCATTTCTTGAGCATACGACGTCTATAAAACATATACAACGTTAGGGACATGATAATCGATCACAAAGAACATTATAAAACCGGTCATTACATTGACAAAAAACCTTTCTCAAGCCCAATATTCTAAATGTGTCTTGACGATTTGTTGTTTCATAGAATAAAAACATAACGGCAATGGTTTATACCTACGTCTGTATTGTGAAGAGATGAAGAACGCGTAAACATGTTAGGTATGATATGATAATGCCGTCGGTTCGAATACCTACATCTGTCCTTCACTGAACAACTACAACAAGAAAACAAAACCAGATAGAGAGAGAGGCCGTTGTATGCGGCGACTGCCAACCTCCTGGAACATGGAGGAATTGGAGGAAGATCATATAACACAACCAAGTCACTATTACCTATATCATAAGTAACAAAAAGCATCCAGTATTTACTATCTCCATGAAGCAAGATGATCTCCCAACTATCTACTCAGTAATACCATATTGCTTTTGACATATTATCATATTGTTGAAGTTAAGATAGCCCTTATTTACCTGATAGTAATGGCGGCAGTTAAAAACAATACGATAACTTCTCAAAACAAATACGATTTACCGAGCAGAATAGGGCATATGAATATGTAGATAACTATCCAGAAGACTAAAGGGCAGTCAATAAAACCAAATCTTATCAATTACTTACAAACTAATCCTACACGAGTCATACATAAACGATTAGGTATGTTCGCATTGTTTCCCTAAAAGGATGACATTCGTCTAAAAATACGAGTAGGCAATTTGAATGCGTTATCAACTGACTACGTATTGTCTTCGTTTCAAAAACTAAATACACTCACTGAGTTACAAACGACTGATCCTCAAACCAAAAACATCCGTAGTCGTCAGTCAGGGTCACTCTTCACAAATTACAATTATCAAACTGACGTTAAAAATCCCGAAAACAATTTATACCACGATATCGACAACTCTTTATCATACAAACATATAAAATTATAAACACTCACTGTACTACGCGATCATTTAAAGAAAACGCACAAGTCACTCTTCCTACGTACAATTTATCAGCAAATCCCTTTAGAAAAGCAAAAAAACGTCCAGCGAATGCAAAATCACAGAAACAATAAATTTTACCACGTTATCTTTAGCGTAATCGCTCAAGGTCACGACGCGATAGGCGACCGCGCGCAACGGCTGCTTGAATACAATTGAAGGAAATACCTGATCTTTTCCTGAGGCTGCGCGCGCTGCGCAGGCGCCGGCTTGCACCCCACCGCCGCGTCTGTAACAACGTACCATAAAGATGCCATGGGTTTGTTTAGGTTCGGGACTGTCTCTTGCCATATTCAGGAGATGTTGGAGTTACACTGTTAGCATAACATTGCATCGTTTATTTGTAGCAGTCAATGTGACAAAATTTGTATTCAGTATACCGGGTTATCGGATCCAATTACAAGATCAATTATTCTAGCACAATATATGCTCCAACAGAAACTCAACACATGAAAAAATGTGCAACATAATGTACAAAATTGTGGGATCTTCGACAATATAACACAACTTTGACGGAATCGGTATTTTCTGATACGTAACCAGAATGTTTGTCAGAATTCATTTTACAGGTACTTTATATGTATTTATTTATTTATTTAATCTTTAATGCACAAAAGATTACAGTTCATATACAAAAGGCGAACTTAATGCCGTAAGTCATTCTCTACCAGTTGACCTATGGGCAAAGTAGAGATTGTAGTGGCGATCTATACACACTCGTATAGCCGTTTTATTTAGGTACAATATGTATGTTTATAAGTTGTTTACTTCATAAATTTGGATTTTATAATAAGGACAGTCAACGGCTAACTGGCTAAAGTTAGTTTTTAGCGGTGGTAGGACCCTGTGCAGGGTCCGTCCGAATCGCTACCACCATCTTATCCATTAACCTCCCGCCAAGCATCAGTGTTCGCATTGTTGTGTTTCGGTGTGGGGATAAGACAACCGGTGAAATGACTAGCATAGAGGCATTCCATTTTAGTCCTCAGGGTTGGCAACGCATTTGAGGTCTTAGGATTATAGTCTTGAGAATTCAAATATCTACGGGTCTCAGATTCCACTTACTGAGTGCCCGTGTGCATTCTCTTTAACATAAAAAAAAAGTTGATGATCATTTTAGTACCTTGTCACTTTCACTACTTTGTCGCAGTATAGTTACGTTAGTGCGATATTATGTTGAACTAAAATGATCATCTACTTTTTCTGTTGTTTGCACCACCTTCTGTGTTTATTTTTTTACGTTGTCTGGAAATCGTTAATAGCTATAAGACCGCCTGTTGTCCACTGTGTAAGAATTTAATGATTTTATCTTTCTTTGTTTATTCTTGTGGTGTTCAATAAAGGGTATTTGTATTGTATTTATTGTTCTCGTGTTGAGCGAAGACACTAGTGTAGTAACTTACAAAAGTACATTCAGTGCATTCTTATACTGCTATTTTACCTTTTAAAACTATTCGAAACCTGCAGTCAAGCCACATATCAAAAAGTCAGTCAAGTCGATCACATATTACACAACAGTACCCACTTAGTGATAATCGATAAGACAAATCACAATTGCATAATGTAAGTTCTGTAACCTTTATACAGGTGTGTAATATTTTAACAACCACCGCTTATCCAATAAGATTATTAGAAGTTAGCGATTAAAAGAAACGATAATGTATTAAAATATATGCAAATTGCCATATATTGTACACCATAAGCTCAACCTAGCAATCAATTCGACAGTTTTTTATTTCCGTATCCACTATTACTAAGCCTCCGCTGTCTGTCTGTCTGTCTGTACCTTAATAGGTAGTTTTCAAAGAGAATGTATTTCTATAGCCGCTACATTAACAGACTAGCGACCCGCCCTCGCTTCGATCCGGGTTAAAGTATCTATATCTATACTAATATATAAAGCTGAAGAGTTTCTTTGTTATTCTCAGGAACTACTGAACCGATTTAGATAAATTTTGGTATGGAGATAACTAACTAAGGTCCCGGGGAAGGACATGGGATACTTTTTATCCCGGAAAATTTAACAGTTTCTGAGGGAATAGCGATATACGCCGTATATGACATTATATAGACGACACTATCAAATTTTGATTTAATAGTGTCATCTACATACACATAGGGGGAGGAGCGGAAAACTAATTCTACGCTTACGACGTCGCGGGCGTCTTCAAGTCATGCATATGGACGCTGTTTCGCAATAATGTGTCAACCTACAAGTATTTAGCAATAAAGTGTCAACCCTCGGTGCGATCATTGTAGGTTGACGTTTTTTTGCTAAATACTTGTGGGTTGACACATTATTGCGAAACAGCGTTCATATAAACGTTCCTCTTGAATCACTGTATCTATTTTAAAAAAACCGCAACAAAATCCGTTGCGTACTTTTAAAGATCTAAGCATACATAGGGACAGACAGCGGGAAGCGACTTTGTTTTATACTATGTAGTTATAATAAAAATAAAATTGAGTACTCGGACTCGGCCGTTATTTTATTACCTTCATGGTACCTATTGTTCTTTGCTCGGCCGCCATTACCGATGTCAACTAAATAAAAGCTAATCATAACGTTGACAATACGTTTTTCGACAACATGTCAGAAGCGGTAACTCATCACTTCATCGAATGTATCATTTCATCGAACGCTATTTTCTGCTAAAACCATAATGTGTTCAGGCTATACAACATTTTAACATTAATTACGTAGGTTAGGTTAGGTTAGATGTTTAAGATACTCTGAAAACATTATGGTTTCAGCAGAAAATAGAGTTCGATGAAATGATAGACACCCGTCAGAAGTTTCAAAGAGAAGAATAGAGCCTTAAACAATGGACAAAATTGATTCTCTTGAACAGATGCCATTCCATTAAGAGAAAAACGCAATTTACAAATTATCTTGCTTAACATTGCATGAACCTATTCTATTCCTAAAATAGCACTTAAAAATTGTTAATCTATAGCTTATAGACATGGTGCATCTTTATGCGGTTAAACTAGCCGTAAAGTTGTTTGAGGGACCTTGAGCACTTTCCTCTAACCTTCAATGCCATTGGAATACTTAGTATTAAGAGGCGGGTAACGTTTAAGATTTTTTATAGGGAGGAAAACAAACAAACACAGTGGCGAGTTGGTAGCAAGTTATACCCAAGTTAAAATAGACACAAGATCCTTTTATCTATTATATTCAAATAATAAATTGAAACCTTTCACACGAACAACTATTCGCTTTCATACAAAACTAGGATATTAAAGATTGTCTTACGTTGTTCTTTCTTGCACGACTTCCTCTAGCGTCACATTTTTTTTTGCAATGGATGTTTAACGGGTATTTGGATTTTTTTTTGGCGATGGGTTTTCAACCTGTCACTAATACACTAGTAAACATCTTAGCCTGATTGTGCAAAGTGTGGTTACAGAATTATCAACAAGTTTTTTAGAGTTGTTGGTAATTCTGTAGCTCTGCCTGGCCCACTCTGGGAATAAAGGCGTGACTTTATGTATGTATGTATGTTTAACCTAAACTCCTCATTAGATTTATCCACGGCCATGACTTGTAAAAGGGCTCAAAATTTCAACTTTACTTATGCTCAGAATACAATATTGAAATGTTTCCTTCTAATATAACTTCATTCCTACTCACACTCCCTCCTGTGGCATACTCACATGCCCTCAGTGTGCGCGGGAGTTCACTGCAAAGGCTACGTAAGCCATCTTCGGGTTCACCAGCGCCCGACCGACTAGGAATTGAAGTGGTCGCCATGGCCGAAAACGGTCGGAAATATCATCACTACATAGTATAAAACAAAGTCGCTTTTTCTGTCCCTATATCCCTAAGTATGCTTAAATCTTTAAAACTACGCACCGGATTTTGATGCGGTTTTTTTTAATAGATAGTGATTGAAGAGGAAGGTTTATATGTATAATACTTTAATCCGGAGCGAAGCGAGGGCGGTTCGCTAGTATAAATTATATATATCATACTAGCGGCCCGCCAGGGGCTTCGCCCCGCTGCAAATATGGGACTTGAAATAAGGAGGGAACCTTGGATATTCTAAAGGTGCACTTTAAAGGGATTTTTGGAAATTCATCCCCTAAGGGGTTAAATAAGAGTAGCGAGTAACTAATTATAAGCGTATGAAGTCGCAGGCGTCCTCTAGTCTTTACATAAATCTAACCGCAGTATTACTAGCAGCGAGTTAACTTAGCATTGTGAATCGTGCGCACACTAGCATTACATGAATGCAGTGAGCGGCGTTCCCAGGCAGCAATAGTTGTTGCATTAGACAGATGGGTTTACAGCGGTGTTGTAACTCCGATGTAGGTTACCCTAGCGTAAGAGCGTTGAAACTTTGTTAATACTTGAGCACTAAGTGTTGATTCTAGCAAGTATAGTCCACGAGAGTTGAGGTCACGCACACAACAACACTGTCATGCAATGACAGCGGGATTTTGAAATTACTGTTCTTATATTGTACTGATAGCAAGTTCAACGGTGCTCCAAGAAAGACCAAAAAGTTTATTTAAACTACTTTGTTATGTATTATGTAGAAACAATTCATAGACTTCAAACAAAACAGAAAATAAATGAGTTATATGAATAAATAAATGTCAGATATTCGTAGGTATACAGGGCGTCCCACGGCTATGCCACATGGAAGGAAAGTACCTTGAATATTGTAGATGGAACATTTTACTGAAAGAAGACATTACTTTAATTTAAAAAACAATTTAAACTGCATTCATAGATATTTCAATAATTAAATGGTTGAACCGGGAATCGAACCCGTAACACGAGAAAAATAATTACCCTGTAGCTTTATCATACCGATCGAAAGGCTTCATCATAAGGATTATTTTTTGCTAAATAACATAGTCTCATAAATAACATGCCAACTTAGTCCAGTAAGTTTAAAGTAGCCTTAACTACCCCAGATTTGAATATTGGGAACGGACATAAGTATCAATTACCGTGTTTCCCTATCGATAAATGCTGTCACAGTCGGAAAAAAACAACCTTATATGACGTCAAATAAATATTTTCTGTTTTCACTTTATTATTCCAGTATTTATCAAAATTTATAGCGCCATTAGATTCATTATATTGTAAAAAAGCCCTTATGTAGCCAATTGGAATAATTTAAATTTGAATAGTCTATAATAAAGATAACTTGTGAAATTTTATTTAAATGAACCAGATCTGATGGAAAACTACAAACAGATTACCTCGCTGCTTTAATGCAATAGTGCCACAAGTCAAAATGAGTCATTGTTGCATTTTAATTCGGAACGCCATTTACTTAACATTTTAAATCAAATTATATTTGTTTTTGATTTGTGGCACTATTGCATTAAAGCAGCGACCTGTAGCCAATTAGCCATTAAGTAACAGTTTTCTATTAGTTAATAAGTCAAATCAATAAAGAAGGGAACACTATTATAATTATTATTCATTACTATTAAAAACATTTATCTTTAGGTCGGTAATTTCACCACTGCAATATCTAACGCAACAAAAACAGCTAACTCTCCTCTGTGAATCTTCTCGATTCTCCACTTCCTCCTGCTAATCACCAGTATCAATCTTTATGGTGATGCAATATGCATTTCCAGTTCTTTAAACGACCTCGCGCTTTGCGCTTAAACACCTCTTGGCATAATTGGTACCAGATTAAACATATCATGCGAATCAATTTGGCTGTTAAAAAATTACAATTTATTATTGGATACATCTTTAAACACAAACATGTTTTTTACGAACGTATCTTACTTTTGCCAATGCCAATTTCATTTTTTATAAAAAAACCTAAACAGTATAATAAAAGTTATAACATTTCTTAATAATGCAACAAAAACGACACATTTATTAAAAAAAAAAACAAAATAGTTAACATGAAAATATTTAAAAAACAAACGACTACAATTAAACCGTTTTTATAAAAACTATCGGACCAACAGCATGGCATTTCTGCATTACCGGCTGTGATAAAGCTTGGTAGCACTGGTTAAACTATAGATACTTCCCATACGAAAAGAAATTAAACAAAAAGTTTTTATCTTTTCATGTTGTTAAGGCCCACGTTTTTGCTAGGAGTAAGTGGACTAAAACGGCATTTAATGCGCTTTCCCAAAATGTGTGTGAAGACAGTTAGGCTCTGTTGCTAGCCACAATTAAACTCCACAAAAAAACCTACTCTTTTATAGTCGCGCCGTTCTAAACGGCCCGATTTCACATCTGTCATGGCAGTACAAAATATAACCTCATACATGCCTCAAACACAAATTTCGTCATGAGTTGACAACTGTCAAGTCTTACTTAACTTGCCTTTTGGTTTGATTCTGAGCGGATCGAAATATAGTAAAAAAAAAAGAAATAAAAATAGTCCCCGTCTTGGCAAAATATTATTAGTTTATTATCAGGACAAAATACATATTGACTGTTGTATTTTGTCCCAAGCAAGATGCGAGGTCGGAAGTAATACTCTCGGCTCTGTTGCGACATTATTATCATAACTTCGCCTTGTTACTTATTCATAGATATTGACCTGGAACCTCAACGATCATATTATACTTCTTTTAAAGCAACATATTCACGAGCAACCAAACAATATTTATGCCACAGAAATAAGAAAATAAATATTTATTACACTAACAACCGTAGATTTACCAATGCGTTTAGCAACTTGCCCAATTCTCTAGTTAACGGGGTTAAATACGGTAATGAACGTTCAGCACTAACGACAACGATATAATTCATATAATGTTTAATACATGTATTTGGATAAGTGGATCAGCCCGTTCACACGGACATACCGCGTCTTGATTACCTACTGTAATAATACTTATAATATACCCAAAATAACCTTTTGCATGTGCACAAAGCACATTATTTTGGGTATATTATTTGGGTTTACGGCGTGATGACATGCAACAAGCGACCAAATCCCCTGTTTTATGTTTAATGGTTTACAAGTATAACGCCTGAAAAACCTTTTAATCAAACTCAGGAGAGTACAATGTATTACATTCAAAAAGAGATTATTTTTTCCTATATAAGATAACAGGTCAGTAGAATAATCTGATTGTGAGTCGCAAAATGACCACATTGCTAATTTAATTTCAGGTCTGTCTTAGAAAAGTCGGCGGAGCTCCTTCTCTTGGATAATTTGCCCTTCACTCATTTGAAGTTAACTATAAAACCAAACCCACCTAAGTAGTTACGCAAACGAAGTGGACACTTTGCGAGTCGGTACTACCCCGATCCCACTTACCACCTACCTGTGTGCTCGTTTGACTTCTCTTTCCATAAATAAACCTTGCAAAAACTTAACGTTTAAGTAAGTGATATAACTCCTAACGGGACACGCACGTTTTCCATTCATAAACAAGATTCTTCAGAATGTAAAGTCAGTAGTTCCTCTAGGCACCATATTAGGTCCCTAGTTTAATTGCAGTCAAAACAACCTAGAAAGTGCTTGTCTCCAACACGACATCAGGAAAAACGTAACATCAACGAGAACGCACAGAAAAACCGGCCCAAGCTTACGCTGGTATTCTAGCATTTCCTACAAGCGACTTTGGCTATAATCCCTCGACGAATATGGCGGGTATTCGCTTCCCGAACAAGACTTACATGTAGAATATATTTGTACGGAAACGCTGAGGAATTAAGTGGAAATAGAATCGAGTTCTTATACATGTATACTAATATGATGAAGGGGAAGTGTTGGTTTTGCTCAATTCAATCGAATCGATCTCTGCACTTGATAAATATATTAGGCCTTAATTCAGTCCCCTCTGCATCGATTTTTTAAAGGTTTTTGTTTAGGATATAAAATTTACAAAACAGCATTTTTTAAATAAAATATAAGATGCCTTTGCACAGCACTGGGTGGGACACAAAATGGCCAGGATGTTAATGAAATAAAGCCAGATCTGCTTCCGTAAATACATTTTCACTCCAATAAATTGATCTAAATATCACTGTCAATATAATTGAAACAAACCAGCCATAGAGCAGTCAATCACTCAATCAGGAAGGGTTCTCCGAGCCCTAGCCTGTTCAGTTACACAAGCACATTGCAGCTATTGCAGGCGACAGGAAGGCTTGTTAGATCGGTGCACAATAGCGTATTTACAGCCGACGCCGCTCGAGGTAGTTGAGGTGAGCGGGAGACGTGATATTGGCTAACTTCCGTCAAGATTTGTTGCAGGGCTGCAATACAGTCACCGTATAAGCAAATCTGCCCTCCTTAGAAAAAAGGCCTATGTCTCATAGACCCGCAGATATAATAGTAATCTTATTACAAGATGAGGTCAATTTGCTTTGACCATCAAATTGCAGATGCATCCTTTTTGTTTAAAAGGGCAGAAATATTTTGTATCTCGATGCTTTGTAAAATTGCCTGGCGATTAAAAGTACCAAGATGAAAGTGATCATCTATCTAGCTAGGGTCATTATTATGGGGAAATCTCACACAATTACTTATTGTACATGCCTAAAAGCTAAGTTTAATAGTCTCAAACTTAGCGTCTCAGTCTTTATACAGTCAACTTTGGAAAGGTATTGACACTTCATAAACAGTAACTAAATTAAAGGAAGTTAAGAACTCAATCTCGACACGTTTTTTAGTTCCGCTGCATGGGGGTTCCACCTTAACAGCTTCAGCTGGCTTGAGAGAGAGGCACCCCTTAGTGGGCGCCTCGGCTCTTCTCGACATCTGACATCGTAGTACAATTTATAACCTATTCTTGGGTTTGAGGTTATAATGTGTACTGGATGACAGGTGGCAGGATTTAAATCCTTTTACATTAATTTGTCCTGACAATCAACCTCCCTATCCCTATTACCCATTTTGTAAGTATCGGATCAGTTAGTTCATAGAGGTATCTCGGATCTAGCTAGCCGGACTACTTTCTCTTTCGCGTCCCACATTTGCTCGATCATTCCACTTAAACGACCTCGCGCTTGCATCATGGATTATGTCATTGGAATTTAGTATGGACCGGCCGTTTGGACCGATTTAATGATGCACTCTGAAGGACGAACTGTGAGTGTTGCAATTATAGGAGTTAGCAGATTTTTTTGTACTTCTAGCTAAGGAGAGCAAATCTACAAACGTTTGTGTGACTTGAATAAGGTTGGGCGGGTTAGCCTATATATAAGGGATCAACATTTCAGTCCGCATCCATCTACTGCAGAGTAAAGACCTTATTTTGGTCTTGTTCTCTAGTAAATGTCCAACAGAGACCAGGGAATTAGGGAATGATGCGACTATTCACGACACGGTGGCCTAGTTGGGAGTGACCCTGCCTCCGAAGCCAGCGGTCCTGGGATCAAATCCCGGTAAGGGCAGATATTTGTGTGATGAGCGCGAATATTTGTTCCTGAGTCTTGGATGTTTTCTATGTATTTAAGTATGTATTTCTCTATATAAGTATGTTGATCGTTGTCTAGTAACCATAGTACAAGCCTAGAGCTTAGTTTCGGACTAGGTCAATTTGTGTGAGATTGTCCTCTGATATTTATTTATTTATTATTTATTCGTATGACCATGTGGTGCGACTCGTGCGAAAATATTTCTGGGGATTTTCTGGGGAGATGAAGAGCAAGTTAAAGATGGCGGGAACCGAACCATTGTGAAGACCTAAAAACCTAGCATAAAGCATAAAATAAGGACACTGTTAGATTCTTGAAAAATAAATATTCACGATACCATTAAAAAAAAAAACATCTCGCAACGTAGCCAAGTTAAGTGTATGTTAATGTATTTGTCCCAAATTTTGCTTAAGCTTCGGTAGTAAATGTACGGACGTCAAAACATCAACACGCCTCTACGTATCTGTCTGTTTATGCATAATATATTCAAATATGCCATGCCTAATCATCAGAGCCCGGAATTTTCGTAGCAATTTTTATGTGTCATAGGGACTTCTAGTTTATCGACTTCCGATATACATAATTTTATAGATACATTATAGAACACAACACAACATATCAATGAAGATTAAATGTAAAGGTAAACAACAGGCGGTCTTATCGCCAAAGAGCGATCTCTTTTAAATAACTTTTGCACTCAAATCTCTATCTAGCCACTGCTAGATAGAGATTTGCAATGAAAAGTTAATAGTTAACAATTCTACATTTAATCAGTTCAGTTCAGTGTTTTAACATTTATCAATTTCATGGTCAGTCAGTTTTAGTGCTAACAAGTGTTTCATCATTAGTTTATCTATAAAAGAAATAGATAGTAATAATTTTGTCTCGTCTCGAAGAGATCGCTCATTCGCGATAAGACTGCATGTTGTTTACTTCTACTCGTAATCATATTAAAAAAATGTATTCTGTATTTATCGATACACACATGTATATCGGAAGTCGATAAACGAGAAGTCCCTAAAGAGAAGGAATAGCGAAACTTGTAAACAAACCAATATTCGCAATCAAGTTCCATTAAAGAGCATGTATCTACAGGGTGTCCCAAAACTGACACGTCACAGTGACACTGGAGGTAGGTCAGCTCAAGAGTAGTCCAACCAACCTAACATGACCCCAGTAGAAGTGGCACGGTTTTTGACTTATTGTCGAATCAAAGTTTTTCATGAATTTTGACCGTTTCTAACATTATTAGTGCCAGTGTGCACTCCGAAAGGTGTCAAGGTTAGTTTTTTTTATGTGAACGGTAACATGAACTGTTAATTAAGGTTACAGAAATAGTATTTTATCCAAAAACTAAGTAAAATTAAAAAAAAATACTACACTGGCACTAATAATGTTAGAAACGGTCAAAATTCATGAAAAACTTTGATTCGACAATAAGTCAAAAACCGTGCCACTTTTACTGGGGTCATGTTAGGTTGGTTGGACTCCTCTTGAGCTGACCTACCTCCAGTGTCACTGTGACGTGTCAGTTTTGGGACACCCTGTATACTGGGTGTTGCCTGTAATAGGAGCAATAAATTGAGGGATCGTTTCTACTGTATAAACTTAGCAACATTTGTTCTACGACTTTTACAAAATATGTAATTTATTATTTGGGATTTTTTCAAACAAACTAAATAGCATTTTCAATGTACTCCATCCAATAGTCTAGTTGACATCTACTGTCAGCCTACAAACTTCGTAGTTCTCGCAATACATGCTTGGAAAATTTAAATTCATTAATATTTAGTAAACAACAAGTTATTTTCAAAAGTTGTAGAATAAATGTTGTTACGTTTGTGGTATGGAAACGATCCCTAAATTTATTGCTCTTATTACAGGAAACACCCGGTATAAACGACACTTAATAATAGTTCTGTTTGACAATATGGGTCGCATAGGCCAAATAGTAGTTTGTTTATATCTCTAACCATTTTCGTAGACTAGTTCTTTATAGATTTATGTGACTTCGGCTGTACAATCCGAAAAATATTATGGTTTGCCAACCTAAAGTTGAATTTCGTTTGCAAGTCATAAAATGCGTCTGTCAAGTTGAAGAGTCGACTTTAGCGATTATTTTATTTCATATGCAATTATGCAAAAGTTTAATGAATGACCAATTATACGACCGACTGTACTCTGTTTCACACTTGAACACTATGCGGACTCAAAGATGCCTTTTGAAGGACAACTGATGCAATTTGAAAGTCGTCTGACGACCTTTCATTAAGCAAAGACCGAAACGAATGGCTTTTCAGATTGAAGTACTAGGAAATTAGAATTAAGAGCAGCCTTTACAAAATAAATAGCTTAGACTGGTAACGTAACTCGATAATGCTTTGTCTTGCTTTTTTAAGATGTTGATGTTGGAATTTGACAGATTTAAACGTGTATTCAAAAAACTTTGTATTGAACTAAGAGAATCTGGCTCAAAATACGTATGATTTGGTATTTCTTAGGGCCTATTGTTTGATCAATAGTTAAACTTACTGTTAAGAATCGTAACTAATGGTTAAATCTCAAGGAAAGGGGTCAAAGTTTTCAATTCTTTTTTCGAATTTTAACCAGTTAACTACTGATCAAACAACTCGGCCTTAATTTTAGTAACTTAAATTAATGTAATTAAAATAAAAGTATATGTTTGTCCGAAAGTTTAATTCAAATCAATCAATTTTTAATCAGTTATGAGAAATATGGGAAAGAGCTGAAATCCTAATAAATATAAACGCGAAGGTTTGTATAGATGGATGGTTGTGTAGATGTTTGTTACACTTTCACCAACGGCTGGACGGATCGGATTAATTTTGGAATGTAATGGAGATAGCTTATACCCTGGATTGACACATAGGCCACTTTTCTTCCCGGAAATTTCAGAAGTCGCGAGCAGAAGATAGTTTGGAATAAACATAACCCACAACTTCAGACCTGATCTGATGATGGAGTCGGAAGATGCCAAAAGGATCTCTGTAGTACTCAAAACCGAACGTAGACCTACCATTTGGACTCATTAGATTGGTCCCGATGAGCAGCTAAGGACTATGTATAGAAGTAAAGTCAACAAACACTCTTGCCTAAAATAATGGGAAGGAGAAGGCAAACGAGCACACAGGCCACCTAATAAATGGGACTCAAGACTGCAATCCTAAGACCCGTATTAATAAACAGCTCTCGGTTTAAATGCCCGTCTCAAGATACGTCAAAAATGTAATTTTTCCATTCGTTTACTTTGACGTATCTTGAGATGGGCATTTAAACCGAGATAAGTTTATTAATACGGCCAGTCGACTGCAAATGCGTTGCTAACCCTGAGAACTAAGAAGGAATGTCCTTAGACTAATAATTTCACGGCAGGTGGAACTAAATGTTCTTGTCTTTCCTTATTTATTTTTATCACTTCGGAGCAAAATGCACAAAACGCAAAATGTACACTACACGCAAAAAGTAACCAATGGCGAAATGCACAATACGTAAAATGTACACAACGCATAATGTGACACTACATCACACTTTTCGTTTTTTTGTTCATTTTGCGTATGTACGTTTTGCGTTTTGTACGCCCTGCGTATTTCACATTATGCGTTCTATTGCATTTTGCCATTGGTTACTTTTTGCGTGTAATGTACATTTTGCGTTTTGTGCATTTTGTCCGAAGGGGTTTTTATTTGTGTGGTGTTCAATATAGCGTATTTATATTGTATTGTATTGTTAAAGGAAAAGATTGTGGTAGCGATCCCGAATCCCGAAACGATGCATAAGTCCACAATTAAGACTACCTGCGACTACTTATTTAGGGCAATAACGTAAATTTCCAGAGGATTTACGAATATTTGCAAGTCGTTTACCTACCATTAATTCCATCTATTTATGCAATGGGTAATTTAAAATAATAAACCTCATTAGAACAAGTAAGATTTCTCTAAGCAAATGAGCCAAAAAACTCTAACAACGTAATATTAAGATATTATCCAAAGATTCTCACGGTTACGCAAGCCCGAGAACTTCCGTTGCACGCATATTTCGAGATCGGTCATGGTCGTTATACGCATTTTGCATTCCTTGGTGCAGTTACCTTTTATTACTTATTTAATTACATTAATTTCAACTCAGTAGTAAATAAATATGTTAACCACCATTAATTGTTTCTTAATTATTATTTTTTATAGTTTCTTTAGCCAATAATGCCACAACTGCATAAGGCATGATCTTGACACCTTTCGAAAGGATTGGTCAGTTGCTGCTGTAACAAGAGAAGCATGAAAGGGAGAGAGATAGGCCTTTGCCTAGCAGTGGGACAATATAGGCTAATCACAGTTAATTATTCTAGTTATGGCTTTTGACGTAGACATCTCGTCGTGTTATTCTCCTATAGTCATTATTTTTAGTTTACATTTGAAATGATTTTATTTGTGCTAGTTTTAATAATTACTAAGTATTTATTACTTAAACTTCTTTTCCTGATTGTTCAAAATGTGGTTACAGAATTACACCCAAGTGTTTTTAGAGTTGGTATTTCTGTGGCTCTGCGTATCCCTCTGGGAATGGGGGCGTGATATTATGTATGTATGTATGTATTTATTACTTTATTGACTTGTAATGTAACTTACAATTAAGTATTATTGTTTTATGATTTCAAAAATGAGTTTCTGTTGGAGCGCAATTACGGTCTTGTCCGAAGGGCTACTAGATTCACTCTATATTGCTGACGCGCGACGTGTAAAAGAGCCCTCATGTGGCCAATTTACTAAATGAATATATATTTTTTCACTTCAATATTATAAATACTTATGCGAAAAGTTTGTGCGTATGATTGTTACTTTTTTACGCTAAACGGGTATAAATTTAATAAGACTTGCCCTCATTGGCAAACATAGTCTTATTCTAACAAAATTATCCCACTAAGGTATATGAGCCACTGCAGAAAATATTCCCGATTTAGAAAATATTCTAATGGGAAAGTTTCCTAACTTGAAATGTTTCAGAGAATATTTCCATTTTGCCCGTACTTTACTATAAAGAAAGACATCTAAAAGACAGTAACTTATAACTAACTTTTAACTTTAAATCTGATAAACTCAAACAATAAAGTATTGCATAACGTTACAAGTCAGCTGGGACTTTACCTAACCGCAATCAAGACTATTAAATTACGAAACCGCTTTGTTTTTCTAGAACACTCCTTTGAGAAATTCCCAGAGATTCATTCAAACATTTGTATGGGCAATCAAAATCAATTTGAATATTATAACTGACATATCTGTGCTGGTTAACAAGCAATGCTCAAAAACAAGACGACTCTAGACATTATAATGAAGGTAATTCACAAAAGCACTCGTATAGATACAATAGATATAGAAGTCGCGAACAAAACATATCACATTTCATCATCACATTAATGGCTTGATAGTATAGGGCTTGGATAACCTGGTTTATAAACAAAACTAATGCTATTAATACCACTGGTTCTCTGCCTTTTCGCCGACAAATCTTTGACAAATGCATCCTTTCGCAACCTATTCATTTGCCAACCCGCTTTTTTTCTGTAACTACGAATATTTGAGGATTTTTATAACACTAACCTGAAATAAATACAGAATTATAAGTTTCGGAAAAAAACGCGAGTTGTCAAATTATATGTTTGTAAAATGAATCATTTGTGCAACATTGGTTATGAAATGATAAGATCCCAATACCAATCCCTTTCTATTTAAAGAAAGTTGTTTTTAAAGATAAAGCACAGTGTATGTATATGATTGAAAATCGTACGCAAAGACTTTCCATACAAAATGCAGCATTGTTCTCTCCTTAAACGTCCGATTTTTTCGATTCTTGAATATGTGGTAGATATTATGAAAAAAAGTCTGTACGTTTTCCTTTCCAAGAAAATATTAATTGAAAAGAAAAAACCTAGACAAACCAAATCTGAAACGTACAGACATAGTTCTTCATAATATCTACAATACAACGTATTCAAAAATCGTGGAAATCGGATTCGATTTAGGGGGTGAGAAACGTTACCGCCCGGAGCTAAATTTGAATGGATTATTTTTGACAGCTACGCTATTTAAGCATCGCTTCACAGTCCTCTTAAGCCGGGAATACCCATGCATCTTCAAGGCGGGAAGTAAATGTCTGTTCTTTGTTCCACCTACAGTTCTAAACGGTGTTCCCCTGACAACGGTAAAACAGTTTAGATACTTGGGACATTTGCTGACCGGAGGACACGGAGAGGGAGCGCGGGGCATTGTCAGTTCGAGCGAACATGGCGAACACCGCGGATTCGCTCGGTGTGCGTATGAAGTGAAAATTACACTTTTCAAGGCTTACTGTACATGTACACGTCAAGTCTGTGGGTTAGGTATACTTAACGGGCTAACAATGTCATGCGTATTCAATACAATAATGCCTTTAGGGTGCTGTTGAGACTTCCACGTTTCTGCAGCGCATCGTCCTTGTCCGTAGAGGCGCGTACAAACGGCTTCGATGCCGTCTGGCGCAAGAAAACGGCCTCGCTCCTAGACAGAGTGCGCGGAAGTACCTAGCAACAGCATCCTATGCATGATAGCTAACAAGCTAGATTGTCCTCTGTTGTGGAGAATAAAGAACTAAATCATTCATGTATGTATGTATGTATGTAAACTCTTTATTGCACAAAGAAAAACAACAATTACAAGAAATTTCGTACATAAACTTAACATTAACATGTACAATGGCGAACTTATCCCCTTAAGTGATATCTTCCAGCTAATCCGACCACGAACGAGGAAACTGTACGAGGATAGGCAAGACTACAAAGATGTGCACAACTAACTAATATTTCACAACATTTTTCATATTTAAACTCAAATAAATGCATAGATATCCAATTGATGCATAGATGACTACAAATTAAAATGTGAAACATTACCGACTAGTTTGACTAGGATAAATTAACCAGCAAACACTACTCCTCCAAATCATTTTTTGTACTAATTATTAAGGAACTAGGTAACATTGGATTAAGTAAATACTAACGTTATTTGGACCATTATATTGTCTTTAATTAAATAATAATACTTAAACCCTGAGGAAGAACATATGGTGCTTTCTACGCGGACGAAGTCGCGGACAACAACTAGTATTAGGTTATTTTATAAAAACGATATTTTTAAGGTCATGTTTTAACAGTAATAAAACACGTCAGTGGGATGTTTCGCAAATTACGCCATCCGTCGCGTCTAAATCTGGCGGCGCGCGCGCAAGTATTTCGGAATCGCTGTAACAATCGCGTGGGGTATTCGCTCCGTAAAAAGACTTTTGGGGCGTTCATGCTTCAAGAACGGGCGATCATAATACTATTGCAAATATTATTGGCCATTACAAACTCTTTTTTCTTTTTACTTTTCTTAGCTTTTAGGATTTCAAACTTTTCATAAAGATACGGCTCTCATATAGCGTAACTCAACGTCAACGCAACCTATTTTCTCCGAAATCACTAGACTGAAAATGTTGAAATTTTATGCAAATAGGGAGTAGGAAAAACATATCGTAAATAAATATTTTTAGACCTTGGAAGCTTTTTTGGGCGGCAAAATGGTAGTAAAATATCAACAATTGATTTAACAATTAAACTGTGAACTGCTACAGGAACAATATTAAAACTTACCGGAATGCGAGATGGCAGCATCTTCCCTTTCGGTCTGCGTCAACCCCATGGCTGGCAGAGCGCACGCTTCATCACTGAAACAAATCTAAAGTCAATTTCGATAGATGTACCTTGTACAAAATAAAAATGATTCACAACACGTTCAACGCGTTCTTTTTAGGGGAGTGAAGTAGACTTCATTCTCGGAGCTTAACGCAGCGATGGATCAACCATGATGATGAAGCTAAACCTATGATTTTTATAAAGCATGTTCACCTGGGCAACTGCTCTCTGATGGAGAAGGTGGAAGCTCATACCGCGCCAGCTGCTCAACGCAGCGATGGATCAACCATGGTGATGAAGCTAAACCTATGTTTGTGATCATGCAGGTTCACCTGCGCAACTGCTCTCTGTAGCAGAGCACGGTACGGCATTCGTCGCGCAGCGCGATGGAGGTGGCGAGCTCAGGCCGCGCCAGCTGTGCATCAGTGATGGATCAACTATGATGATGAAGCTAAACCTATGTTTGTGATCAAGCAGGTTCACCTGAGCAACTGCTCTCTGTAGCAGAGCACGGTGCGGCGCTTGCAATGCAGCCCGGTGGAGAAGGTGGCGAGCTTATGCCGCGATAGCTGCTCATCAGTTATGGATCAACTATGATGATGAAGTTAAACTTATGTTTGTGAGCGCGCATGTTCACCTGAGCAACTGCTCTCTGTAGCGGAGCACGGTGCGGCGCTCGCCATGCAGCCCGGTGGAGAAGGTGGCGAGCTCATGCCGCGATAGCTGCTCATCAGTGATGGATCAACCGTGATGACATAGCTAAATCTATGTTTGTGAGCACGCATGTTCACCTGAGCAACTGCTCTCTGTAGCAGAGCACGGTGCGGCGTTCGTCGCGCAGCCCGATGGAGAAGGTGGCGAGCTCAGTCCGCCCCAGCTCCTCAACACAGCGATGGATCAGAAACCGCCGGTAGTTGCTCACCGGGGGGAACACCAGGACGCTGCCGACAAACAGCTGTTCAAGCTAGTGATACAGATAAAACGAGAGCCTTGCAGGGAAAATGTGAACAGATGACCCGTTTCGACGTAGAAAGAGTAGTTAGATTCGTATTAGCATCGCGAGTGTCGATAGGAACGTTATAAGAAAATAATAGAAAATGTCTGATATAAACTATAACACAATCCTGTCTAGGTACTCAACCCATTTTTAACCCCCGACGCAAAAAACGAAGGGTGTTATAAGTTTGACGTGTCTGTGTGTGTGTGTAAATGTGTATGTGTCTGTCTGTGGTATCGTAGCTCCCAAACGGATGATCCGATTTTAATGCGGTTTTGTTTGTTTGAAAGGTATATCAGTCGAGAGTGTTCTTATATCAAACCTGCCTATCTTTCTTTAATACAAAAAATGTGTGCAAATCAGGCCATTTGTTTACCTATCTATAACTATCTATCTATGATGATAGACATGTTGACGCACATGTTAAGCTTATAACAGCCCTCATTTATGGCAGCGTTAAAAATTGCAATGCAGATCACACCAAACAAATATGTTGCATGGCAGACACATTGAAAACAATGACTGTTATTATTATAGCCCTTTATCAAGATAGTTGTAAATTACAATAGAGTTGTAAATTATCACTTTATTTCTTAGATGCCTGGTAGGCCGAGGTTAAGGGAATATTCCAAATGGCATATTGTGTGGTTAATATTGTTTTCCTTAGACTGATGTCAGACATTCAGTTATACTAAAGAAGTCAACAATATTACTATTGTAGACTTCTTTAGTATAACTGAATCAAGTCTATTTATTACATTTGGATGGCAGTTTATTTTTAATAGAATTAAGGATTTTGAGTCTGTTCATTTTTTCTTTAACATTCATTTTATAAACGCTTTAACTATCTCCAGAAAAATGCTGTTATTTTTAGGCTATATTGGTCTCCATGTATCGCCTCACGAGAAATAAAACAAGAGATAAATTTGCAAAGCTGACTGCCAACCTTTGTTTGTCAGAGGCACATTAACAGGTTCCCTGTCCTGAAGCAATGTGAAGTTTTTTCTACATGTCCCCATAGTAATAATAAAATTTAATTTAGTATTGTTTCTGTAAGAGACGTCATTGCCTTCAAGTATTTTATGGGTGGATCAACTTTTCGTTGTTGTTATTCTGTCCCGTAAGCCAGGAGACAACAGTGATAGAGTTCCTTAGAAAAATGGTTATAATATACACTACTAATACGCTTGGAAGAAAACCCATAAAAGAATGGGCTTGTAATTGCCACAAAAGCCGATGTTTGCTGGATTTATATACTTTAAAATCGTGGTTTTAAAGAGTGACCCAGGAAACGTCACCATGGCAACGAGCTACAAAGAAAAGTTGATTGACCCTTATGATACTTTCTGTCATAGTGATTGATAGATAAGTATACATATGTGTATATATTTATACATAAAGAAATCTGCATTATCATTATCTCGGCCATGAGGCACATGTGCCTGATGGACGTATGAGTAAAACCATGCATGAGGCACATGTGCCTCATTGGACAGGGAACCTGTTAAGAAGAAGTGTCCCACTCCTAGGCAAAGGCCTCCACTTTTTTCCACCATTGTTCCATATTAGTCAGTTAGTTTTATAAATAAAAAACAATTGAAGTTGGTAAATTGTGTTTTCTTCTGATCATGGCAAGGATCCTTGCAAAAAATTCATACACCTAAAAGATTTATTTCTTAAATTGGCTTAACTGAATGTGGTAACATTCTGTACAGTGTGTCATTGACCAATTATCTCCTTACCAAATTAACCAAATTAGTTTATCCTCTTGTATGCCTGGTGATGATGATATACCAAACATTCATACATCAAAATATAACCAGACTTATTTTAGTTTGATTTTTTTAACTGTCCTAAATCATTGTGGGGGACTGCATTCCCCTCCCATTGCCATATTGTTTTAGTTTGGTTTAATACAACTAACACATTAGATTAAGTACCTATTCTTATAAACAAAATATGTGTTACTAAAATGAAATATTTTTTTAAATAGATTTTATTTCAATAAAAAAATAGTGTTATAATTTAAAAATATTAGACATGCTTTCATAAACATTATAATTATACCAGTTTCTGTAAGCCTCCAATTTTTGTTTTACAATGATGGCAACATCAGAAAGAATTTAAGCAGATTATCCAATTAGAAGTTTCCTAATATATCCCTGACCTGATTTCAAAGCATTCCCGCTGTTAATTGGAGCACAACAGGTATTTATAGAATAAAACTCAATTTGCCATTCAAAAATATATAAAATAACGTAAATATGTAATAAACGCGTTAACAGAGTAATAAAATATTTATAAACGAAATCGAACACGCAATGTTACAGGCGATTAAAAGAGGAAATCGCTAACGTGCGCGAGCGTGTCCGCACGAACCCCGTGGATGATGATCCGGGCCATTTTATACACCATTTATGAATATTTATTAACATCCGCCCGCCTGTCTCGCTCCATATAATCCGCGACCTACGTGCAACATCTTTGACTCATTTTAACCTTGAAAATAATAACCGAATAACGAACTCTACATACTTCGGACAGAAATGAAAAGAACACCTATATTAACCAACACTATTACACACCCAATGGTCACAATTCAACACTTCAATATAGATAATAGCTCGCAGAATGTGCAGAAAATAACAAAGCTTAAATTGTTTACCTGTCAACTCTTTTTTCGGCTATAAAACATCTTAGATCGTCCTTTACATCTTCCACAAAATTATCGTCCGCTAGGCTCAGGAACCTGTCTACCGTTTTGGCACCCAGTTTGACGGTAGCTTGATTGTTCCAACGAAAAATAAAAATTAAATTATCTAATTCACGTGCCAAACGGGAAAAATCAGCCGACCATATTCAATTTTTTGTTTGTTTGCTATCTTTTTAAGTTGCCTCTCGCTGACTCGCTCGCAATTCTGAGGCTATGGAAAAAGCCATACAGCCTTGTCAATGGGCAGTAGTGCTGCCAGTGTTGCCAATGTGAGTGTTGTGCTAAGTTACGGTTTTCAGGTAATCGATTATTGTTCTAACAATCGATACTATTCGGATCAGTAATGGGGAAAGTCAGATTAAATTATAATTTATTTACGGGAGATATAGATCATTTCATAGAGAAAGAAATTTCAAGATCGAAAAAGTGTAAACTTAAAAGTCTAACTACAAAACTTTTACAGGTATTTACATTATAATATCTCATTTTATTTTAGCATTTATAGGACTCCAATAGGACCATAGGCACACAAACATTAAGTTATAAAATTGGGCATTATTTAAGCAGTTTAAACCGCAGGAAAATGTCGTGAGAGGAATGGTTAATTTGCATAAATTTACTAAACTTCAGGTACCAAGTCCCTGTCACTCTTCACTCAAGACTAAATCGAGAGAATGTGATAGAGCGAACGTAACACACAAGCCCTAATTAAGTATGTCGCTTGACTGTGTGTTAACATATACACAAACACACACTTACACAGCTCAAAATTATCTAGACACGCTCTTATTTTATTAACCATACAATCGTGTATCTAGTTTTGAGGTATTCGACTGTCCACCTACTTCTGCTGCCGACTGTACATATGTGTCTCTGTGGGGCTAGTCAAGTTGCATTCGACAACCGTTAGCGCTTATGTTTCGATTGAAAAATGTATGGAATTGACAGCCACCGAGATAGTCACGTGGTACTATCTCAGTGGCTTACGTCAATTCCATACATTTTTCAATCGAAACATAAGCGCTATCGATTGTCGAAGGCAACTTGACTAGCCCCACTGGCATGTTTTAACGTAACTTACGTAAACGCGGCGAACACGCGGGCCCGTTTACCCATCAATTCGCTCAAAACCAGCAGCCGAATTGCCAATACGATGTCCTCCTTAGCCTTCCTTAAGAGATACATAAACAAGGCAATCTAGTTTAAACATTATTCCAATGGGTATTAAATTTATTTTTAATTGTTTCAAATTTGAAAGAGGCATTTAAGAAAATTTCCACTAACAAAAATCTCCCTGTTTGTATCATGGTGGGACTCACGAGAGAACTAAGTATACATAACTCTGTTTTCCGGTTCACTTGTTTCTTTTGAACAGCATTATAGGTACTTAATGAAAAATAAAGCGATAAAACATTATCAAACTAAATATATTTCAATTAATTTGCTTACATTTAAATAAATCATTCTCTTAATCGAATTAAATCTAAGAATGAAGGATTGTATTATTCTATTTGTGAAGAAATCAACTAAATATTAAAATAAGAAATAAGACAGTGTTAATAAACAAACACCAAAAATCAAAATATGCTTCAGAATGGAAATTAAATCATAACAATTTAACTAAAACAATATCAACAACTTAAAATAAAACAATAATCTGTATAATTTTGTTCAATTCTTTTAAGAACATAAAATTACAATTAGACTACCTTACTGTTACCACAACAAATGCTCGTTAATGCTTCCAAGAGGTATTTCTGTGGTAGTACCACCGGTAACCAAAAATATAAAAATAAAACCTATTATTTCATCCTTGGTTAGTATCCACAGTAACCACCTATAAAGCGATACTTGGTAAAAAGAAACAATCAATTCATCTTAAAATAAATTACGTCAATTCATTACTAGTAACAGAGTTCATTGTGTATGAATATTATAAAAAAAAACCTTAGAATTTCCCGAGTAAAGAAATACAGTCAGAATGTTAAAATAAAATAGTTTCAAACAGTTTTTTTTATAGTACAAATGTAAACACTTCGGAGTATGGCATTAGCATTACCACTGACACTTGTCTACTGTTAGTCTACCAAATTCCAGCCAGTCACACAAAACTAGTTTCGTTAGCATCTACCATTTTCGTCAAAGGAAGTACATGACTTTACTTATTGCTACTTTTATGCATGCATTGTTACATCTTAGTTCGGAACGCAATTTACTTAGTTTTAAATAAAATTGTATTTGTTTTTGATTTGTGGCACTATTGTATTAAAGCAGCTTTATGTTAATCGTTGTCTAGTATCCATATTACAAGTCCGCCCGTATTACGGTCGCATTCATCGCAGTGGATAAAGCATCCGTCACTCTCGCACTTAAAACCGGACAGAAACTGACAGATATTTTATCCACATCCTTAAGCACGACCATAATTGGCTCGCTGGAGCTTAGTTTGGGGCTAGGTTAACTTATATGAGACTGTTATTTATATTTATTTGTTTGTTGTTTTACCTCTTTAATGCCATTGACGGATATCCACGTTATAGGTTAACCATCAACAACGGATGAATCTGTTAAATTTGGGGTTTGCTCTTACGTCGACTTTCAACTGACAGTAGCGAGGTTAAAATAGTGTTGCCATATGAAATCATTGTGTCACAATCGTCAATATTTAGAGATGTTATTTATTTCCGCCAGGAGAATGCTAATACCGTACTCTGGAATACAATTAAGACAGAAAAATAACAACTATAAGTGATATTACAAATTTTCGATCTCATTAATCTCATTATACAAGATTGTCAAATTCTTTTAAGGTCCATCATAGAACGAAATGTCAATGGAATTAAAATCTAAAATCCGTAATAGGCAACAGAGGCTAACCGCCGGCTGATTCTGACAGTGCATCGCATTAGAACAAAGACCTATATAAGTTATATAATATAACTTTCTCATTCTAACATAGCTGAGTCCCTCTCGGCCTGTCAGTCCAACTGTTAGTCTGCTATAAAACGAGTTACCTTTTTACTGCAAAATATTCCAATTCCATTAATCGTAACTTTTTAAAAGACTTTACGAAATAAATCATTCTTATAGAGGTTTGTCTCACAAACTTTATTTTGTTTGTTCATTATTTATTGAGAAAATAAATACAAAACGCGGTTACAAACAAAATGTTGTAATTCTGACCACTGATGACCTTCAATAATTTTTTTTAAATGTTTTGAGACAAACTTCTAAAAGCAATTATATTTTTAGAACACCTTTCCAAATCCTGTGAAAAATGCTTGACGTAATGAAAGTTCTGTGAAACATTATACATTTCAATAGTTCTCGAATTACCTAAATCACTTCCACAGCTGCCCATCGGGTCCCGTCTCACAGACAATTATACACATTATACTAAGTAACACGTTGACACAGTGGCTGGTTCTTTTGGGTATATCTTTATACGTACACTGTAAACCGGCTTCAGTTTAAGAGTCTTACAAAAGCCATATTATTAATAGAAAAGTAATTCGTCTCCAGCCCTTTACGAGTTTCTGTTACCTATTGCCGCTCGGGCTCTTGGCCCTCCTAAGCCAATAAGCAGTATGTCAAATTCAATGGCCAAAGCAGATTCATTCCTATACTGCTTGTTAGTAAGGTTGCATTTGCTACAGGAGTTTTGTCTGAGATACTGCCATTTGTTTTAGCAGGGCAGCGCTAGGATCGCATGATACTTAAAGGTGGGTACGAATTAGAGCCGCCTCGGGTTGAGGCACGCACGGCTCTCCTATTTTGCTCAAATTCGTACGCGCTCACGCCCTGCGCGCGATCAGCGAGCGGCGCGCCGAGCCGTCGAGAGTCTTTTGACCGTGCTCAAAGGCGCCTCAGTGTGCGTTCCTCGCGTAAATTGGATGTGTATCCGAGCGTGCCGCGGGCAGAACGACAAGTTCTAACGATCTCTACAGATGTGTGACTACTTCATATAACAGATCATTTACTCAAGTTTTTCACCCATACCTTTGTTTAAGGACGAACTTCTTTTGTTACTGTGCAAAAGCTAAGCTCGCAACGTCGCATTATTGTGTTTCTTGATTATTGAAGCGGAATCGAAATATTATTTAATGTTAGTATTTTTATCATGAGGTGTATGTCTATCTATAGCTGTATGTATGTACGTAAACACTTTATAATACAAAACAAAAAACAAAAACAAAATCAACACAATGAAGATAAAAGAATGTACAAAGGCTCGCTTATCCCTTTGAGAGATCCAGCTAACCCTTCTGCGTACAGAAAATAAATATAACACGAACAAAATATTGCACAAGCTTTTGACAATTTCACTCCAATAATCAACACATGAACAATGCGATGTTGCCACATGTTTTGTAAGGCATCTCTAACTTTAGTCCCACACAGCGAGTTAGTGTATCTGTAGGCCCGCCCGCTACAGGTCGATCTTGGGGCGGTACTGGAGCCGCAGCGGCGGGTCGCGGAAGCGCCAGCGCGTCACGTACACGAACTTGAGCGTATGGTCCTTGCCTAATAACTCGTCGTTGCATAATATGTCAATCTGGAACAAAAAAGCGGGGTACATATCATAAACCCTCTATGATGCGTTCAAAAACTGCACATTACCACTAGCATAAAGATCTATTTTGTTAGAACAAATTGCTTATCTGTGAAAATGTTATTATTGCTTTATATTAACATCAAATTCGATATCATAATCACATTGTCGAACATCTTTGACAAACATAGCAGTTTTATTTGACTTCAATTCTAATAAAGACTGTACACGATAAAATCCGGCCACGCATGCGCTGGTAATTTTTAAGCAGTTTTTTTTTTATAACTTGTATAGTTATAATACTACATAATAAAATAAAGTCGTATCATAATGTACGAGTACGTGTGAGTTTTCACCGAATATAGGTATATCATATTTTTCATCTCCTGTCCAGTCTTTTTTTGACAATCTTTACTCGCTTTCTTCTACAAAATCACAACTGGGCTGGGATTCTACACGGTAATAACGATATCGTATTTGACTTGTTTCCGTATTGTCAACGTTTTGATAACTCTTATGTCATTTACAATAATGGCGACTGTGACATAAACAATCCTTAAACGTGTCAATCACGATATCGTTTTAACGCACCTGAATAGAAGCCCTGTATTTTTATTTTTTCAAGTTTTTTTACGCACATTAGAATGCCATCTTATCATAAAAAACTTTTTGAAATTGATTTCTATTTGCAGTTGTCAGGAAGACTTTTTACTCCAAGTACTGAAAGTTGTTTTATTTGTTAATAAGTCAATGTCGCAAAAGTTAAAAAAAACCTCAAAACTATCTCAATCTGAATACAACTAGAAAAGTTTTAACTATTGTGAAAAGATAATGTTACAAGGCATAACTTGGCCTTAATAATAATAAAATGTTTTGAACATGAGAATGTGGTAAAGACTGTCAGAAGACCGTGTACAAGTATATATTGATACTGTAGATTATATAATGTCTAAGTCACAGACGCCCTAATATTTTATTATGTACTATCATAACCACTGACTATTACAAAAAAGTGCTGCTAGAAAATTAGCATTCATTAAAAAAATACACCATAGCATGCATGGCCGGATTTTATCGTGTAGTCTTAATCACTCGAGATGACATTTTATTCGAAATGAAATGTCAACTGCATACAATTGTTACAAATCTCTGATAATAGAGGCCGACTCTAGTTTGTCTCTGAATTTGAAATAACTACGGTGGCCGCCATTTTTGACGTTCTAATTGTCTTGTCGCAAAATTAGTTTAGTTTGTTTTGTTGTTTATAATAATTATGTATGTAGATAAATCAGTGTATGTAACTAACTGTACATAATTAGGCTTTAAAACACTCGCCTATTGGCTCGTGTTTTAATGCCTTTTATTATGTAACAGTCACATAACTACTGTTATCTACGCACGTATCATAAGGCTAAGTTCACACGGCGACTATTCGATTAGATATTTTCTCGCATACGGTTTCACCGTATACCGTATACGAGACGACCGTGCACACATGTCTAGAATACGGATTTTCTCGTATAGACACCGTGTGATCGATTTTTGGAGTTGCCGTACAATATTTGCTGTCACTACTTCGGAAATATGACGCAGTGTGAATATAGCCTATAGTGCCCGGCCGATAAGAAGTAAATCCTGACACCCGTCATTCCATTATAAATTATAACCTCAAACCCAAGAATAGGTTATAAATTGTACTGCGATGACAGCTGTCAGGATTTACTTTTTATCGGCCGGGCACTATAGTCATCTATTTTATCGTTCAGAACCCGGTGTCAAATATCAGCATTACAACATTCAATTTTGTTATGGTGAGGGGTGTGTTGGCGGCTGTAACGTAATGTTCTTATAACGATATCAAACATGATAGAGTTGTGTTATGAGTTTCAAATTTGGAACGTCTTCCAAAACCAACTCAACTAAATTCTACAAATTAAAATTTCGTAAATAATAAACTAAGCAGCTCCTATAGATATGTTACAGGTAGCATTGGTAATAATGCTTGTCATTTGCCTTTGGATTCTGAACCCATCTTAGTTATAACTTACGATAATGTGTGTAGATAAAATAATGTATGCAACTGTACTTAAGAGGCTGTATACGAAATTTTGTCCGTTTTGCTTCTTTTCGTGATTTTACAGTTATTAATACTGCTTTTCTATGAGTTACAACATGAAATATCATTTCAGTTATGATCGAATAAATGAGTTAAGACTGAATGAGCAACTTTTTTATTTTTGTCGAGTATTATAATGCCGATCTAAGTTGTTTTAAAACATTATATATTGCTATTTTTTATTTCTTTTGGATGTTTTTTTATGGTAATAGATTGATTTTAAACCGAAGTTTATTACTGTTGTTTTAATTTTATTAATAAGAGTATTGAGTAGCCGAAATCAAAAACAACTTTTAGCCTATTTTCTGTAAAATATTATACACAAACATTTTATATTAAGGAGGTAAAAAGTTATTCATACATTTTTTAGACGACTTTTACAGCAATTAATTGTAATTTGTATATATTCTACACCTCTTACAGCAAAATTCACAAAACAGTCGCCGGTTTTAGGTCGATTAATTAAAATAAAATAATAAAAACAAAAAAAGTAGCTCATACATTCTTCTTGTTGCGCATTGCAATTTGTAGAAGTAAAGTATTTCAACTGTAAAATCACGTAAATCAGCGAAGTCGGCTAAATTTCGTATACGGCCTCTAAATTAGACCTTAAAACAAAACACTCGTGTTTTAAGACCCTTCATTACGTATGTTACATAAACGACTATTAAAGATTTGTCACTCACTTCTCTATATTTCTCCATGCCGTTAAGGACTTTCTTGGCGACGAACTTCTTAAGGTGCGTGATGGTAGCCTGCGCAGAGCAGCGGATGAAACTCCTCTTGAGAGTGCGAAGTGATGTCGAGATACATTCTAAGCATACGTTGACCTGGAACAGTGGATATGATTGCGATTAATATTGCGTGTGGTTGCCGGGTTAGAATAGTGCCACTCCATGTCTTCCCGTGGATGTCGTGATAGATATTTCCATCATGGATACATTTAATATAATATCTATCTAATTAGTGTCAACCTGAATTTTAGATTTGTTATGTTATTTTGTATTTTATTTTTATAAATACCATGATATTTTGTTGACAGACTAATTTAATAGAAAGTAAAAATACTTAACTGCGAAAAAAAAATAACACAACAAATTTTTTATTTTATTTTTATTTTTAGGGTTTCTTACCCAAAGGGATAAAAGGGGACCCTATTACTAAGACTCCGCTGTCCGTCAAATGAAACTAAAATAATTATTTAAGGGGCTCCCATACAACAAAAGTGTTTCTTTTCTCAATCTTAATATGGACACTGTGTTTACAGGCAGACACCGCGACAGGTGAAACAAAAAAAGGTCACATTGTAGTGTATAATGTTGTATAGATAATGGTACGGAACCTTTGGTGCGCGCGTCCAACTCTCATTTAACTGGTTATTTCTTTTTCAAATCAAAAATATTCATTTTTCATTTTAATTTTTTTGTGTTAAGTGTATTTGTGTTTGGCTTTCTGTGTGTGCGTTTACTAAATAAGATAAGTCAGGTGGTGTGGAGTATAGTCACCCGTGTAATGGCCACATTAGAATGATTTTCGTGTTCGTGGGTACCTGTTCGTCCTTGCGATGGTTGTCGGTGTTGTCTGGCGGCTCGGGCTCGTCGCCCGGCGCGCCGCCGCCGCCCGCCAGCGCCGCGTCCTTGGGGCACGGCAGGTTGCGCACGCGGTAGAAGTCGCGCTCGCGTTTTAGCTCATCTGGATATATCATAACCATCCGAGTCTAATTTAATTTAAGGCCACAAACCTTTTCAGATCAGGTCTGTTTTTAACAAAAGGTCCTGCTTCAAAAAAAGGAGGATTTAACAATTCGTCGGGTTTCCCCGATTACTCCTTTAAATAATCGGGGAAACCCCTAATGGAGCAATTTGAAAAAAAAATACTACTCGCTAATTACTAATTACTATGCATAATCTCTAGTTGGCCTCATATTCAGCACTTATGATGGGATCTTGGAGAAATTGAGGAAACTCCTAAAATATACACATTGGCAAAATTGGGGGAACCACAAAAAAAGGGGTAATTTTTAACGTAACAATTTTATGTGATAAAAACGACAAAATGTATTTTCCTTACATAAACTGACTGACTTTTCAATGAACTTATGATATTGTGTAAGGAAAATAAATATTGTGGTTTCTATCAAGTAAAATTGTTACGTTAAAAATTACACCTTTTGATTCGCTGATTTTGCTGATGAGTGTATTATAGAAATAAATATATGTGGACGACATAACTGTATTATTATAATCAATAAAAGCCTAAAAGGCATGAAATAAAGTAAATGTTTTAAAAACTAACATCGTCATCAAAAAGCAAGAAATAACTTCTTTAAAATGATTGGAAGTGGTCAGCCCAACTGCATATAAAATGCAATACATTAAGCTTTGACCCGTTTATAAGGGTTTTATATGAAAGCAAAACGTGTTAAAATTGTAACACTTCTTTTGAGGTTAGATTTTATTTTCAGCATCCTCATTTTATTTATGTAATGATGTTGGCTTTAACATAGTAATTTATGAAATAAATTAAAATTTTGTACAGTGTTCTTGCAGGCGGTTTGAACTATAACTCTCTATTGCATGTTCCCAATTGCAAGACAGCAAATGTGTTGCCAACCCTGAGGACTAAGGTGAATCTATGCTTGTAATTTCACTGGTTTTCTTATCCCCACACTAGAACAACAACTGCTGCTTGATGGTAGGTAAAAAGGATAAGATGGTGGAAGCGATCACAGTGGACCTTGCGCAAGCCCTACCACCACTGCATAATATGCCTCTAGATCCGCATTTGTTTATTAACTTGTTCCAACTTCATCCGCCAGAATATGGGTAGTGTTTGTGGGGTTGTAGTTTGATATTGTGGTTGCTAGTTGGTACTTTGCTAAGTAGAAAACCCTTTTAACCCCTCGTATGCTTTAGACACGGATCCGTGCTCAAAATTTGAATATCTTTTTGTATTTTTTTAAGCTTAATTTTATGGACTATATCGTAATCAGAAGAGGCTAGAACTTGGTACTTTTTTGACCTCCCGCATACGAGGGGTTAAATAACCATACTGATATTGTCACCTTCACAGTATAATGACTCAACAACCATTGACTCTGAATTTTAAAAAAATAAGCGAACTTACTGTCTTGTAGGTCCGGTACAAGCTTGTACACAATATCCTGCATGGTACGATCGAAACTGATGTATTGTAGTGGGTGGGATTGGTGAATCACTATGTCGCATGTTGGACACGTGTTATTCTCCTCTAGGTGCTTCACTAGACAGCTTTTGCAAACTGTAAATTAAAACAAATAATGGCTGTGTATTTTTCATCAGGATTTTGTAGTGGTGCCCAATATTCCCATAGTATAGTAATCATTTGGAAAGAATATGGTTTCTGTAGTTTGCTTTTAAATTGAATCATGCATAAGTCATGCCAAATAACCATTTAATGTTCTAAAATATCTTAATTTTGTAATTTTTAAACATGAAACTTACTCGAGACTCATATTAAAGAGATCACAACATTATTTACGTTTATAACCTGTTGTGATCTCTTCAATAATTCTGTCATATTTGAAATATGTTACTGAGCATTTTTTACATGATTGTTAATCCCCACATATAAGAAATACTTGGTTAAAAATAGCCAGAACAAAACTAATTATTAAATACAGCTGTAAGATCAAACATTTGTAAATTTACTAACACGTATGTAAGCACTCAGTGACTGTGGTAGCATCGATGAAGTATCCGCGGCAAATCTTGCAAGTTATGTGGCTGTTGAGGGTTTTTAGTTTTATCCTCCTTTCCATGGTCATCCTAAGACTAATACTGTGCTAATTACATTTATTAAACTAACTTAAAACTAAGTGAAAACAAAAAAATTAGAACATAAACGCGAATATCACGATCAGTCAACTCGACACTTCAGTCAGATGCGTTTTGTTTGCTCATCTGACAGTCCTGACACAAAGTTGCTTAGTTGTAGAAAACTATAAATAAAATACTGCTTTATGCAAAACTACAAACTTGTGTGAATTGTTCACTTGTCAAATTGTTATTTTTCCTTTTTATTCCAGTATTGCTAGAAATAAGATTATCTTGTAGTGTAAACAAAACGCAACAACGCGTCTAGTGTTGCGTGAGTTGCGTCGGTTGACACCGTTATTTCATATCATCGACTCTTTCATCTATCGATTATTCTTTGATCAAAAGGTAAGTCGATTATTATAAGATAAATGAGGTGAAATATGGGTGAAATGTATTTTTTGGGTAATTAAAAGCTTATTTATGCTAATTGCAATATTGCACACATTGTAAAGGTAACTATAACAAATGCAAAGTAGGTATAATTTTATGCCCCTTTACTCATAAAAGGGACGTCATGGCACTTGTACTAAGTATTACTTATTTTATTCTGTGGTCATGGGCTTAAACAAACATTCGGTAGGTAAATGACAAACTAGAAAAAAAAACGCTATGTCCAAATGTCAAGTCTGTCATCACTTATCACATCACCTAGTATCCGAATGAGTAAATCGATTTCAATGCGTTTTTTTTATTTCATAAGGTTATTCAGGACGCGACTTTTAGATGGTTCTTAGCTAATAACCATAACATTTAGAAACATAAAATCAGTTGCTTTCTAGCGTTTTTGTAGGTGGGTGGACTTCTTGGCCCTTTGGGTTTTTTTAACAGTTTCCTTAAGCAGAGGAAATTATTTAACTTCAGAATGCCAATTTCTGGATGATCCCACTCATCATTCGTTACATTTTCGGACTATTAATCAGACCTGACAAAATTGCCCTACTAGGGAATTTCGTCAGGTCGAAAACGTTGAATTTGTAAAACAGTCTAGGGTCCCATTTCAGAAAAGCTTGTAACTTGTACTGATGAAATACGTACTGATGAAAAGAGACTTCCACATGTATTACAAGTTACAAGCTTTAATGATATGGGCCCCTGGGAGGGATGTTGTGCAAAAAAAGTCATTTAAATTAAGTCAGTTTATTTACAATAAAAAAGGGATTATTTGGTAACTTAAACGCAAAGTAATCGATAGCGTCGAAAACCAAAATATCAATAAATAATTGTAATAAAATTTAAGGTTGGGGTTAAATCGTTATCGTACATTTAAACCAAACAACACTCGAACATTCTTAAAATCTCTTTTTGTTATAAATTCAATAAATAAATTGTCTCCTACATAAATTAGATGGTAATCAAAATAAGTATGGTATTATAAAAATATGTTTACGTCTTAATCATACTTTTACATTTTTCATTCAACTGAGATATCTTAACAGTTTTCTTTATCTGTGTATTAATGACTGATTGTAAACAGGATCATTGGTTTCTAAATTACAGGCACCTAGTTAATGGTCTACCGAATCATTCACATGTAAACCGTATTTTCTCACTATCTACTTTCATAAGAAATGTTTTCTCATTATTTACACGCCTTGAGGGACCATAACCTGCCTAGTAGGTAAAAATAAAGCACAGAATTATCGGTGTATCGGAGTATTTTCGGTGTCTATAATGAAAACCTAAAAATCGTCTGTTTTAGACACACACAGAAACATGACGGTTTTTTATATGTTCGCTTTTGAATCTGTTATGACTGTTATTATGAGTAATGAGGTAGTTAACCTAATTTTAAATTACACAAAATTCAAATCATTTCCAGCATTCATTCAATCAGAGTGCAAAAACGTGAGCAGATTTGCAACATTAAAAAAGTATGCTTCTCATTTACTGAAGTATCTTAGAGAATTTTAATTCAAATTTTGACATTAGTCGAATGGAGCACAAAACGGACGGACTTTAAAAATTGCCCTAAAACCGGTATACGACATCACTATGACGGTTAGGACCCTTCGCACTTAACACCCGAATTCACATTTTGTGCGTCAAATAGTCCAAAAGCCTTATTTTCTTGTTGTGTTAAAACAACTTTGTAGTGATCAGAGGATGGTAAAGGCATGTTCGGTTTCGCGTGATCTCTTTTAAAATGTCTGCTCAAATGGCTCGTTTGTGAGAATTTTCTCTCGCATATTTTGCACTGATACTTTTTTTCGCCTGTGTGGACGACTTTGTGTTGTTTTAGGGCAGAAGAGGTGTAGAAGGTTTTGCCGCATTCACAGTGATAGTCCCGTTGCCCTTTATGCCGCTTGAGGTGAACGTTGTACGCGCTGCACGTTACGAAACCACGCTGACATTCTTTGCAGTGATATCTGCAAAATAAATAAGTCAAAATGTAACTTTTCAAATACGACCAAAGTATATTGGTTTATTTTTAGAAACAGTTAAAACCACTGTTGAACTGATTTAAACAACATACAGCAGATTCTCGCCATATTTCACGAGGCTGACTCAACTTAAAGGGCCTACCGTACCGTCACCCGGTTAATGGTCACCATTACAGAACTCCTTAGTCCAATCGCAATAAGAATGAACGTGAAGTACATACATACGTACATAAATCACGCCTGTTTCCCAGAGGGGTAGGCAGAGACCACTTCTTTCCACCTGCTACGATCCTGACAAAGCTCTTTCGCTTCTTCCACATTCATACATCGAGTCATGCATGCACGTCGGTTTCGGGTACTTAAGATTCGGCCCTTTTCCAGTATTTCCTCGATTTGATTCAAAAAAGTACACAACGTGAAGTCTTTAGAGAAATTACCTGACTTCCTTGTTGTGTATCCTGACGTGTATGGAGAGGTTGCCCGAGGTCGCGAACGTTTTTGTACAGAGGTGGCAAGAGTAAGGCTTTTCTCCATTGTGAATCCTTTGGTGCACCTTCAGGTCGGCTTTGATTGGGAACCCTGCAAAGGTTCAACACACTTATAGTCCTGCTAATAAGGTCCTGTACTAAGTAGCCTATAATACTTTATTTGGTTCTTTGCTAAAAAAGGCTTTCAAGTATGATAATTTTAACTTCTTTATTAAAGCTTAATTTTTGAAGAAATTGCTTCATTTCTTTGGCATTATGCGTTTAGTAAAAGAGTCGACAACGGCAGCGGTAACAAAATAATCTGTTTATTGTTTATACCTTTTCCACAATCCTGACACAAGTATGTCTTGTCTCCTTTGTGTCTCTTCATGTGTATGGAAAGCTGCGCGCTCTGCACAAAGTTCTTGAAACAGACTTCACAGCTGTACAGTTTCTCACCTGTAATTCACAAAAGTGTCAATTCTCTTCCAGGCAGCGGGACATCAACATAAATGGTACTAAGTATAATTTTGCGAAAATTATTTAAGACAAAATAAGAGCTCTGGAAATGTCATTCATGGTATGGAGACGTATGGAGACCACTCGTTGATGGTTTGATGGCTTGAAAAATGTCTGGTGTAAGTCACGTTTTCTAGTATTTCGGTATCGTGGACGTGGCGAATGGGGGCTAGGCGAAAAAAAGTGTAAGAGTTTTCCGCCACAATCCTTTGTTTAGTGTAGACGGTTATCTACAGCGCGTATGCTATGGGCTGTGCCCAGTCGTAGGTGCAAGGCAGGCAGTAAGTTCGTGCCGGCTGCGCAGGTATAGTGTGTACACGGCATACGCGTCAGCTGTTTCGTAGCGCATTGTGTGTAGTTTAACAAAACACGTGCTACGTAACCTCTTTGCTAATTGTTTGTGAACACTTTTGTTGGTTAGTAAACCTTCGTTCCAACCGAGTGTTCCACGCCACTCTTTGAAGTGAAAACTACTTTAGCGGCGTTGTACACTTTTATTGTAATGGGTAAAAAATGCTAAACTCGCGTCAGGACACATGACCTGACCGAAAATTGGTAATACGGATGGAGAGTAGACAGCCGGCGCGGCTCCCCCTCTCTTTCGACGGCGCGGCGCTAATGTATGCCTGCGCCTGCTGTTTCGTTTAGGCGGCGCAGGGCGCTTGCGCGAATGTTCGTGTGTGTTTATGGTACAGCGTGCCACGAGCATCCATGGATGGTGACAGCAATAATGTTCCATTAATATTCAAGTTTTCACTTCTGCCGGCACTCCCGGAGTGCAGCCCGACGTTTTTTTTCAAGAGGTGGATTACCTGTGTGCATGCGGATGTGGTTGACGAGCCCGGTGCGGCGGCTGAACTGCTTGGGGCAGTACTCGCAGTGGTAGGGAGTCTCGCGAGTGTGCACCTTCTTGTGCTGAAATAGAGCGCTGTAGCCTCTGTCAAATAAAGATAAAGATAGAGACATTTATACGCAACAACACAAAATTACACCTCAGCATTAGCTAGCCGTAAAGCCAGCGCTGGTCTTCCGTTGGGAGTGTTGGGACCGATTGATTAAGAGACAGAGGACGGAAACACAAAACATGGGTTATCTTAAAATTTGCAACCAGTTATAGTTGGCAACATTAACATTATCATCATCTTCATTAGTATAGTTAGTGTTCTAACTAAACTAATGTCGGATTTCAACAACCACTTAATAGACAATAAGACTTTTAACAATGTAATGTATAAAACTAATATTCGATTAACATTTAAAATTGGTACTAATGTCGACAAAAAAGTTTGGTTAAAATGTGGGTGCATTTTGAAGTATATTGGCAACATTATCGAATTTCCAGCCAGTCGCTGTAGCCTTGTAACAACGTGGTGGTTACCACTTGATAATTATAGGACTTTCACCTCTATTGTAAATAAAATAAAATCGCTTTTACTTGCTAGTGTTATTTACTTTATAACATAATGGAGTATCAAATCAGGGACTGTAAAACCGGTTTTATTTAATACCTGTATTTACAAACAAATTATTACCGCTAAAAAATAATACCTATATTTGAATTAGAGGTATTGTTGTCATTCCGCTTTTGTTTTTATCGCTATGTATTCACTATTAACAGTATTAAATACCTTTATTCAATACCGCTATTCATTGTACCTGATAAGTGAGATGTCAATTAGACTTTAATGAACTGTAATTTCAGATTTGTCTAAGGCGAGTCTAAGTTTTTTGTAAGAGCACCGAAAACATTTACATATACATAAACGAGAATATTGACACTGACAGGTATTACTGGTTATGGTTTTTAGGGGTAAAGTATCAAAAAGGGGTATTGTTGTCAATTGTCTAAACAGATAATAAACTTGAATACCCGTATTCATTATACCGCTAATCAGAGCTTTAGCGGTATAAATAGTGAAAGTCAATTATAACCGGTAATACCTCATTTAAAACCGGTAGTCAGAATACCGGTAACGATCCCTGTATCAAATACACATATGGTCAGGCGAAGGTATTCCGTCGGAGGGGTAAATACGTCATTTGAAGATTTTAAAGCAATAAAACGTAATAACTATATTTGCTCGCTTTCTAGTAAAAGGGCCTAGAATTAGTTTTACAACGTCGAAAACAATTAAATGACGCCTTGACTCTTAGCCCCGCCTGACCTTGGTCGGTGATAAAACCTAAATCTGAATTAACTATAGAAATTGTAAACCCGTTCGGATCTAATCCAACGCGATAGCAATTACAGACAGACATAAGGCAAATTAAAGTCTTTAAATAAACGCATAGCATCGGGGGCAGTACAATATCGCTGTAACAAAAAAAAGGTGTGTAAACTATATTTTTTCCATGTTAAGTTACGCGGTATTGCACCGTATTTACTTTCGTTAGTTAAGAACGCGGTATTGTAATATAATCCACGATAACACCAAATTGTTTTGGCTCAGGAGATGGCTTTTAACATCTAATAATTTATTAGCTACCGGTCCATGAAACATTTGATGAAGGGAAACCTTCCTTTTTCATTGAAACGCAAACTCGTCGTCGTATGTATTTTGCCCGTTTTAAAATACGGTGCTCAGTCGTGGTCTTTAACCAAAAATCAAAAGTCCAAACTCAAGGTTTGTCAAAGAGCGATGGAGGGGTATAAAGGGATATTAGGGGTAAAAAGAACGGACCGAGTGCGAAACACTACTCTGCATTCCAAGAAAGGCATAGCGTGGGAAAAAGGACTGCCCAGGTGAAGTAGGCCTGGGCCGGGCATGTTTGTCAACATGTACCCAGAGAGGTGGGCCAATGCGGCAACCTGGTGGGTCCCCCAGGACGGCTACAGACGACGGGATGAGTTGGACGCTTTTAAAAGGATTGGCCGAAAATTGCCATAGAGAGAGAAGTGTGGAAATCAAGGGAGGTGGCCTTTGCCCAGAAGTGGGACACTATTTTAGGCTAATTATTATTATATCATTTATAATAATATATTAAATTTAAGCCATAATCCTAGGTTAAACAAAGGCTACTTTTAATGACGTTATAAAACTAACCTAAACGTGGAAGGGCAGTCTCCGCACTTGTAAGGCCTCAGGTCCGTGTGGCAAATCTTGTGCGCCTTCAAATTACTTTTAGTGCTCAGGAACTTGCCGCAGATGTCGCACTGGTGCGGCAGCTTACTTTCCGGTAAAGGCGGCTCGGTTATTATTTCTGCTGTAAAAATTAGTCGAGTTGTCTGAGAACGGTAGACCGACAAGTTCGTACGCGATCGTCCTGCGGGGTGACAGGTGTTGGCGGGGACGAGGCATTTAGGCGGAAGAAGGGCGGGAAAACTGGCACCATCATCCTTTATAAGGGCGCCGAGCGTCCAGTGCCGCCCTCATTACTATAGTTGTACATACACATACATAACATCACGCCTTCATTCCCAGAGTAGGGTAGGCAGAGCTACAGAAATACCAACAACTCTAAAAAGACTTGTTGATAATTCTGTAACCACATTTTGCACAATCAGGCCAAGAAGTTTACTAGTGTATTACTGACAGGTTGCAAGCCTATCGCCTAACAATACTACAAGCCCTTATTCCCTGAGTCGCCTCTTACGACATCCACGGGAAGACATGGAGTGGCACTATTCTAACCCGGCAACCACACGGGCTACTATAGTTGTGTTTTTTAATAAAGTCTATCTTCTATCTTGAGATCAAAGAGCCGTTTTCTGGTGTACAAAATATGAATACACAATGTACATATGGCATATGCATATATGACAAGTTTAATAACCTTTAACCTTTGTGTAGGTGGCCACCTTTTTCCGTTTAGTTACTCACTCACAATTCAACTGTTGTTAAGTTATGTCATATACCCTATAAATTGTGTATTCATTTGTACAACAAAAAAACGCTCTTCGATTTCACGACAATACTTTAGTTTATTAGAATATTAGAAGGGCCGTATTTATAAACTGATCTCGACTGTAATGCTAGTCTCATGAATCTCATGATGCGTCAAAAATGACAGCTTTCTATGACTTGACATCTACGTTGACCTATCTTGTGACAAGCATCTCAGCCAAGAAGAGTTTATTAATACGGCCCTTAGAACTGCAGTCTTGAGCATGCAAATTACCAATTTTGTCGCTTGTCGCTCAATGCGTCTCTATCGAAGCCATCCAGCATGGCTAGCATAATTATGACGGCGCGAGAGTTAATTCGCGCGCGAAGTAGACTACCCGTCATTGTCTATTTATAACTTGGTGAAGAAAATAATAATTGTGAGTTTGCCTTCTAGCAAACTCCTCGCATCACTAATGTGGTAACTTGATCAGTGTGGAGAACTAACGCAAACGAACTTGTTGAATTATAAATTATAATCATTAGAGTCACTTTCTGTACTTTACGAGTATGCCTTTAAAACTAATTAAATAAAGGCATGAAATTTGGAAACATCTACAGAAATTCCACAGTTATTATATTACAGATGTAAAAAAACATTGTCCTTGATAGGTGGTTCTATCCCAACTCACCTTGTTTCTTTCTTCCTCTTTTCTTTTTCGCTTTATCAGGTCCTGAAACATAAACAAAAGGAAAATAAAGTAAATTATTTGAATTAGTAATGGGTTTCTGTGGAGTGAAATTTAAAGTAAATTATCAAAAGGATTTAACTATTTATTTAGTTAAATATTAATGTGGTGATCTATTTAGCACAAGTAAACTATGTTACTTTAAGGGGATTACTTAAACAGCATATTTTAAAGATGTTGACTTTAATTATATACTTTTAACGACACGCTAGCCTAGTTAGTAGTGACCCTGCCTTCAAAGCTAGGGGTCCTGGGATAAATCCTGGTAAGGGCAGATATTTCTGTGATGAGCATGAGTATTTGTTCCCGAGTCTTGGTTGTTTTCTATGTATTTAAGTATGTATTTCTCCATATAAGTATGTTTATCGTTGTCTAGTACCCATAGTACAAGCCTAGAGCTTAGTTTGGGACTAGGTCAATTTGTGTGAGATTGTCCGCTGATATTTATTTATACATCTTTGTTTGGCAAGAAAAACATAAATAACAAACATTCTTCAGACCCCGATTGGCTTGCATAGATCATATTCAATTGTACATAAGTATCATTTATATTTTTCCATTTTATATTTTTTCCATCTTACCCATTAGGAAGAGCGGCTGCCTCTTAGCACAGGTATAGGATATTCTATACTTAAAAAGAGGTAGCCAACTACTGTAATTACTATGTACCTATGGAAACTCAATAAATGTGTTTTGTTTTTTTTTAATCATTGGTTGACAGAGATAATGTTTACCAACCTTTGCTTTTCTTTTTTAGCTGAATGTCTCCAAGAAAGATATTGTCATCATCAGCATCCCAACCACCATCGTTTCCATTGTCATAAACATAATTAAGTTCTGAAAAAAAAAACATTACTATAGTAAAACACCTTGTTATTAGCAACTAGAATTGTATAGCCTTAATTCAAGTTCATGGTGTCAAAAATTTGTGGGATGCCAAGAACAGGTCAGTTTCCTCTAGGTGAATGATGGTATGAATTCAATCTCTTACTTTGAATGTAAATGACTTTGCACTTAACTTTATTTATATAACATATACGTACCCAGCTTAATATCATCTTTACTATCACTCTCCATATCCTCTTTAACTACATCATTCCTATCAATGAGCGCCACTTCACCTTTGTCATCCAGGTCTTCAATTTTCACCTCTTCAGTTTTAACATCTAAACTATCTTGGGCTTCTTTTGATTCTGCATTATCATCATCATTGATTTTAAATTCTTTAGAGTTTTTTAAGTAGTGTCTAAGCTTTTTATCACTTTCTTCGCATTTCAGGTTGAATGAATATGAACGTTTCAGTTGTCTACTACATTCTTTGCAAATTAAGCTCGGAAGGCCATCTTGAACATTGGGCTGTAAATACAAGTATTTAAAGTGATGGTAAAAATACCATAATAAGCGATAGAACAGTAAGGCTCTGGAACATCTGTCTTCCAGCTTATTACTATTTATTATTATTATTACTATTATTTTATTTCGGACAGGCAGTTGACACTGTTATGTCCAGAATACTGTTCACTTAGTATGATTGTCAAACTTATTTTTAAACTGGTTAACACTTATAGAGTTCATGACATCAGAGGGTAATTTGTTCCACATTTTTACTATCATGTTTGCTATAAAGTTTTTGCCGATATTGTGTTTTTGTTTATTTTTATGCAATTAAGATCACAAGTACAAATCATGATACAATATAAATACATAGCAAATGATCCATATTCTATCATTATTTGTATTTTAATAACCTATTAAGATGACAATGATATTTATTGCCCAGCATTTTCCATCGAGAGCAGATCCTACATTCAATTAGCTTGATGAGTTACCAATCAAGAGATGCAATGCAACCAATATCATAATACAAAACTCTGAAAATCAATTAGATAAAATGACAGTATAGGTATGGGTTTATGAACTGTATAGTTTTGTCTTTACCTTAAGTTTGGTGCAATTAGATAGCATTTCATAGTACAGAGCACCCCTCTTTGCGTAAAAACTGGTATAAATATCGTATGATATTTTATTCGTTTCAAGACAGATTCGACACATTTGCGTAAGGTCCATCGCTAGTTATTACACTTGTTTGCAATTTGTCCAATTAGACATTCACTTGACTGGTATAACTTAATCCAGAGCTGGAATAAAAATAAAATCAAATCAATTTCACGATAATAACGCTGCTGCACTTGCTCGACGTCAAACAAATTTATTTTGATGGCCCTGTAATGACATTTGAGGATTGCGTAGCGTAGACCGAATCCCAACATTATCCGTTACTTACGGTTTTTTGTGATCGATTCAACCAGACTCGAAGGTATTAATCGTATCATGTTACGATTAAATTACGATTCGTAAGTGGCGTTCGTGATGTTGTTAGCACATCACTTAACTTTGACAATTCTTAACTAAAAAAGTAATAAAATTGTTGCTCAAATGCCTCAAATTGTTATTATTTTGGCGTAAAATAAAAATAAAAACAGACTTCTTACTGTAAATTGACTGCATATCAAAGTTTAGATAAAATAAAAGTATGTCGGCTTTGCAGAAAACTATAATGAAGGGTAAATTGCCGCCTCGATGCCCAAAATCAGGAAGTGGAAAGTAACTATTAGTTTACTTTTATAACTGGATTCATTGTCGAAATAATGTCATTGTTTTGTTACTTCGTTCTAAAATGGTATTAATTTATAATCTTAAATCCTGGTCTTGCGAGATCATACTTAGCGGCCGGCTCAAATTTCGATGTTAGTCCTACTATTTAATATCAACAATCTATTTAATTAGTAAATGATTCAACATCTGATGCAGATTTTGCAGTTTTAATTCAAACAGCATAATGTCTAAGTAACATAGTGAACCATCCATCATTATAATTCATTGCTGAGTGTTCATTTATGTTACTCGGACAACTATGCCTATTGGTAGTAAAGGTTAAGTTTTCCCTGTCAAGATGTTGAAAATAAGTAAACATTTCCAGACTTGCGCCGTTCGGCATGGCTCGCCGCAAGGACTACAGCCCGGTTTCGTGGCAGCAGTATTTCGACAAGTATATAGATGTGGACACAGATGGAGGCTCATTCAGGGTGTACTTATCTCCGGAACCCGATCACACCAACCGACCACGGCTTGTCACACTCCATGGAGGAGGATACTCAGGGTTGAGTTGGGCATTATTTACCGTAAGTTAGAGTTAAATTTTTTTATTGCAACAAAATGAAAACAATTATTTATTTATTTATTGATAAATACGGTAATAAGAACTAATGCATCATGAAATAAGTTTCATAACTAGGGCTATAAATAAGATACCTGTAAAAAAAAAAAATTATGATGATGAAGAATGATTTGTCATACTCAAGGGACATTACTATATGCACAATTAGCTCTTCCCTTTGTCAAACTTTGTGCTTTAATAACCGTCTCTAAGGAACAACTTAATTGCCATTAACTGACTCTTGAGTAAGGCCATAAGGCGGTTCTCTGCTTTTTCACTGACAAATCTTTGACAAATGCTTTTTTTTCTGTAACTACAAATATCTTAGGATTTTTATAAGACTTACCTAACCTAATCTATAGGGCTCTACATAATGGTTCTGAAATAAATCCAGAATTATTTACAGTTACGGAAAAAAATGCAGGTTGTCAAATGATATGTTCATGAAATGTTGGTTATGGAATGATAGGATCCCCCATAAGGTATTTTATATTTAACCTCGTGAGCCCCACCATACTACAAACAGGGTCATTTTTGTAAATGGGAATTTAAATCTAACAGCAAGGAAATAAAAGTTCAAATACTTTTGCTCTATAATGCCAATTTCAATTTTTAAACAAAGAAAAATTAACTTTATTCTAATTAAAATGAAGCTGAAATTAAATGGCCTTGATTATGTACATCCTATTGCACCATACCTTACGAGGTTAAAGCAACTATCAAGAGTAGTCTTTCGTGGACCATATGTACATTTTTAAGGGTCAGTTTTATTTTTATTGATGAAGACTTGAACCCTTATAGAGAATCTGCTGTTATTTATTGATTTCTATCTTTAGTGCTATTTCAAACCAGGGAAAATTTCTGTTTTAGGAAGAAATTACAAACATGATTCACTGTCAAGTGATCTCCATGGATATCAGGGGGCATGGTGAGACACAGGCTACCAACCCTGATGATTTGAGTGCTGAAACTTTGGTCAAGTAAGTTCCATACTAGCCTAGGTTAACAAAGGAATGGCGTCAGTGGAGTTGTGCAGTGAGAAAGCAAAGTCACGCTACAGTACTATCAGTTGCATTGCCTTCTGCGTTATATGCTACCCTGGTACAGATATAGAATATTAATTGTCTGTTTTTAGGGTTCTGTACCCAAAAGTAAAACAGGAACCCTATTACTAAGACTCCGCTGTCCGTCTGTCTGTCTTTCCGTCTATCACCAGGCTGTGTATCATGAACCCTAATAGTTAGACAGTTAAAATTTTCACAGAAGATGTATTTGTGTTGCCGCTATAACAACAAATCGTACTGCTAGATCAACACAGTATCATTTCAAATAACTTGCTTGTTTTGTATTAAGTTCATTTTAAAATATAGTTGTATTTTGAGTTAGGTACTATATTTTAAAACTAATTGATCTGGCGGGGCAAAATACTAAAAAACAGCAACAAACTTGTTATTCTTGATAGTTTTTATTTCTTTCTTTATTTATTTATATTAGGCACAGTAACAAATCACAAGCGGTAAATTAACAACAGATCACTTAACAACTCTACGTTCTACTAATATTATAAACGCGAAAGTTGGTAAGTATGGATGGATGTTTGTTACTCTTTCACGCAAAAACTACGGGTCGGATTTAGGTGAAATTTGGAATGAAAACAGCTTATACCTTGGATTAACACATACCTTTCATTTCGCTATTTCTTCGGGAACTGAAGGCGGAAGCTAGTAGCTCATATTATTATTGCTCGATATTGATAACTGCAACTGTTAAAGAATATTTAGTTATATTTTTATTTTTATTTTGTTTGCGTTGAATCCTTCTATTCTAAATATATTCAGTTTAAAAATAAATAATTATAATAAAATAAAACAAAAATTTAAGGGGGGTCCCATACAACAGAAATGTTTTTAATTTGCCATTTTTATAGATAATGGCACGGAACCCTTAGTGGGCGAGTCCGACTCGCACTTGGCCGATTATTTTTAATAGTTTTAGTGAGAGTGGGCCAGAATTTTACGTGTATAAATATTTAAAATTAGAACTGAAAACACTGATCGGATTTGGCCGAAGTGTGTGTTTATCTGTTAAATTGTACTACTTTTAAATAAAACGATTTAAACGGATTTTAATCGCGTATATTATTTTAACTAACATCCCGAACGTTTCGAGACCTTTACAGGTTTCGTTTTCAAGCGGAACTCCGCGCGATGAGTATCGATCGCGGAAATCGAAGGCAACATTTTGTACTACCTTTGTCATATCTTTAGCAATTTTAATAGATTATTAAAGTATCGTTTGTTTTTTCAGGGACGTAGAGCAAGTCCTCCACAAGTTGTTCGGCGAGGAGCTTCCCACGCTGGTGCTGGTGGGGCACTCGATGGGTGGCGCGGTGGCGGTGCGCGCGGCGCTATTGCCCACCTTGGAGCCCTACGTCCACGGGATCGCCGTTATAGACGTTGTTGAGGGTGAGGACGTCATTGCTAAATAAACAACAGGATAATCTTACAGAATTAGACTATCCTGGGGGGTTATTATGACCAAGGATCGTTAACTGTAGGCGAAATCCATTGAAATGACGTATGACAACCAGTTAGGGATGGCGATGGTTCTAAATTGTTGAACTAAAATATTATGTACTAAAATAATACAAATAAATATAACTGAACAGAATCCCAGTCTCAGTGTAATGTTATTATTACAGTTAAATGGTAAATTTTTGTATTTTGGTTCTTGCTTTTAATGTGACTTTCTAAAATAAATTTTATTGGTTTTAGTTTTTTATTACAATATGTACACAAAACCGATATATCTTCTTTTTTGAAAAACTTACGCTCTTCAAGCAGTAGCTCCATTGTTACTTTAAATTAATTATTGTTACAAAACTATTTGAAAATGCAATAATAAGCAAACACAACCAGTACTTGACGGAGTCACATTGACAATCATGACAAGAACATACCTACTAGTTCGTAAATTTATCTATTGACAATATATTTATCAATTCCAAGAAGTTTTAGTTTAATGTCATAGATAGCACTTATTACTTATTAGTGTCTAGGTGACCTAGACACTGATAAGTATAATATAATGATATTAATGATAAATAAACACATTCCTCCATACATATGAATAAGTAGCATAACTGACGATTCGAAAGTGCTTGTTTCTAAGCCTACTCAATAAATAATTTTTGCCTTTGACTTGACTTGACTGGGTAGCAACCCTAGTACTTCAATGGATTTCGCTCGCAGTTAACGATCCTTGATTATGACATAGCTAGGCAGTTAATTTTACGGTGAGCGTAAAGGAAAGAGCTATATAACTGCCATAGCTCTGTCCTTTACGCTCACCGTAAAATAAACTGCATAGCTAGGTCATAATAACCCCCCCGAACTAAGTTTTGGGCTTATATTATATGATCTAGACTATTAAAATGGTATTCCTTAGTTTTCCCTAATATCACATACCATAATTTAATTTGCCATAAAGGCATTTTTTCTGAATTTGTAAACCCTTCAGATTCGGTTAGGTTTGTTTTATTACAATTCTGAATAGTTGACGGTTTCAGAAAAAAATCCTGTATGGCAAATGAATATAATGACACATTTCGACGACACGTTGGCCTAGTTGGGAGTGACCCTGCCTCCGAAGCCAGCGGTCCTGGGTTCAAATCCCGGTAAGGGCAGATATTTGTATGATGAGCGCGAATATTTGTTCCTGAGTCTTGGATGTTTTCTATATATATTTAAGTATGTTTATCGTTGTCTAGTACCCATAGTACAAGCCTAGAGCTTAGTTTGGGACTAGGTCAATTTGTGTGAGATTGTCCCCTGATATATTTATTATATTTATTTACATTTATATTTATTATTGTTATGGCATATAAAATAATGTCTTATGAAGTTTTGAAGGTTCAGTTTTGTTTAAATCCAGAAATTGTATCCTACTTCTCCATATAATAGAATAGGTAACTTTATTTCATGTTACAAGGCCCATATTTCCAAATACCTTACGGACTAACATACATAGCAATATGTAATTGCAGGCACAGCGATGGACGCGCTGGCGAGCATGCAGAACTTCCTCCGCGGCCGGCCCACGCACTTCCGCACGATCGAGCACGCCATCGAGTGGTGGTAAGTATTCTTAACCCCTTAACGCATAGCATATCGAAAGTGAAACACTGTCTTTAACCCATATACGCCATCTATGTACACGCTTGGATATGCAAAATAAATACTTTAATTTTGATTTATTTTGTTTAATGATTTACTCTACTCTTTTGACATTGGCGAAATCACTGCGGAATACCCCGGTGGACAACTATTAATAAAATAAGAAGCAGAAAGGCGTTTTTCGCCGGATGAATTGTACCTAACCTAACCTAACATCACGCCTTCATTCCCAGAATGGGGTAAGCAGAGCTACAAAAATACCAACAACTCTAAAAAGACTTGTTGATAATTCTGTAACCACATTTTGCACAACCAGGCCAAGAAATTTACTAGTGTACTAGTGACAGGTTGCAAGCCCATCGCCTAACAGTACTACAAGCGCTTATTCCCTTAGTCGCCTCTTACGACATCCACGGGAACACATGGAGTGGCGCTATTCTAACCCGGCATCCACACGGGTAACCTATGTAATTAATGTTTAAGATCGCACCTTCGGTAGAACAAGGGCACAATTGCCCCTTTAGTCACATTGTACATTGTGCCCTTGTTCTAGTGGACAAGGGCATAATTGCCCCTTTAGTCACATTGTATATTTTGCCCTTGTTCTACCGAAGGTGCGATTATGCTGAAAAATCATGGTTTCAGGAGAAAACGTAGGTTGGTAGGCATTTATTATACATTAATTAAAAACACTTTTACACGTCAAAATTCAACCAGCGCTTCCCAAGAGGAGACCACTGCTGAGAAGAAGCACCACAAGAAAGTCAACATTCAGTCATTTTTTTAAATAAATATTGTCTATGACTATGATAGAACTTAACCTAGCATTATATAAAACAAAAAAAAAACATGTGTAGTTAAGGGTCGAATCCTAAGTACCCGAAACCGACGTGCATGCATGACTCGATGTGTGAACGTGGAAAAAGCGAAAGAGATTTCTCAGGATCGTAGCAGGTGAAAAGAAGTGGTCTCTGCCTACCCCTCTGGGAAACAGGCGTGATTTATGTATGTATGTATGTAGTTTAAAGGTGTTTTCTTGTATTGAACTCTATTTGTGTCTTCTGTGTAGTGAGTAAATGTATTCCTTTCTTTCTATTTCAATAAATACGTTAATGTATACAGGGTGTCTCTGACCACGGGGCTTTAAATGTAGGTATCGATTATACTCCTCGAATGCTACATCTTTTGTTCTACAACTTAGAAAATAACTTAATTTACAGTAAGTTATACGTGATCGATCAAACTTTCAAACTTTACTAGTAAAATCAGTGAATTAATTTATTTTAAATGAAAAATAAAAAATAAAAAATACTTAATTTTTTAAAGTTGTAGAACAAAAAAAGTTCCATTTGAGGAGTAGTATCGATCCCTACATTTAAAGCCCCATGGTCAGAGACACCTTGTATACGTAACAAATATTAACTTGCGTTAAACTTGAGCAAGATGTATTCTGATTCCTGTTTATAATTGTCGTAATATCGGTGATAAATGTTATTTTTTCTCTTTCAGTGTGAGAAGCGGGCAAGTGCGGAACGTAGACTCGGCCAAAGTGTCTATGCCTAGCCAGATTGTAAAGTAAGTTATTCAAATTTTGTTATTCATCAATCTTACTAATTAGGAAACATGCATCATTTTTCTTGTTACGCTCTCTGGAAAGTGCTATGAAAGAGAGGTATAACTGTACACGAGAAATTATGACATAATTTTATAACAATTGAACTTGCCACACCAGTCTTAATTAGCATAATGATTACACAGAACAAATGTTACAAAAGAGATAAAAGATAAACAACGCTAACAAAAATTAGTGTAAAAGCAAAAAATAATTCTAAGCTAATTAATCTGGGCGCGGCAAAGGGTAAGGGTTGAGTAACTTTATGGAAAAAAGTGGCCACCTTTACCTTTAAGTTGACTACACGAAGGTTGAACAACGAAAAACCTTCCATCTTTTCTAAGATAACACTTTAGTTGAAAACACAATAATTGTAATGAGCACGCCACTGTAGGCTCCTCTACGTACGGCAGGCTAAAAACAGCGCTAGGTAGATCTAAACCTATTGTTTTTTTTTTATCGTAACCTATTTTTACCTTTCATTATAGCTGGGCACCGTTAATCAAATAGTTTACTTCGTTAATCGCTAGCCCGTTACTAAAAACATTAACTTCGCTAAACGTGAAAGCGTTTAATTTCCGAAGATTTAGCGCAAGTTAACTTTAATCTGTTAACACTTGATATTTTTTTTTTTTTTATATTTTTGCGCTAGTGATCTAAAAAAACCTGTGTAATTGGATAAGTCATCTGGTATAATGTGGATATTCCGGCATTTGTGGACTTCATAATAGCAGTTTATGTGACTGTTACATAATAAAAGACAGAGCATAATTAAATTAGGCATTAAAACATGAGTGTATGTTCATGAAACAAGCCGTCAGGCGAATTTCATAATAAGATCACACTGTTTTATTGCCTAATTATGTACAGTTACATACACTGCTTTATCTACATACATTATTATAAACAACAGACAAACTAAACTATTTTTAAATGGCGGCAACCGTAGTTTTTTTTTATTCAGAGACAAACTAGAGTCGGTCTCTACTACATCGTTCGATATTAAGTAATATACGAGATTTGTCAAAATTGTAATCAGTTGACATTTCATTTCGAATGATATTAGAATTGAGGTCAAATAAAATTGGATTGTTTTTCAAAGATGTTCGAAATTTGAATGTAATAATATTATCGCATCTGAAGTTATTATTAAGCACTTTTCACATAAAAGAAAATTGTTCTAGCAAAATAGTTTATCTTTATGTTAGTCGTAACTTGCGGTTTTTGGGGGTTCATGTGTAGATAAACATTAATATGTTGAAGTCCATAGTCTGTTTCGCGGGGCGGGCGGTATTTTTTTTATTAAATAATAGGTACTGGATTAACGATTAACGGACTTGGGGACATTTAAAGCAAGTTTTTAAAGTTAGCTTTAAAGTTAAAACATTACACGAAATGTCAACTTCGTTAATTAACTTATTAACGAGTTAATGCCTAGCTATGCCTTTCATGTAAGTGTAACTTGCAGCTGTGTATCGAACCAGCTAGCCACCAACGAGCTGGAGAACCGCTCCCCCCCCTCGGTGGCGGGTCCCGGCGCGCCCGCGCCGCGCGCCGACTCCATCGCCGAGGAGCCCGAGGAGGCCCGCGAGGGGGGCGAGGGGGGCGAGGGGGGCGAGGCCCGCGAGGGGGGGGAGCCCTTCCTCAACCCGGGAGCCGTCGGGGACGGGGATACTGCCATGAGGTGCGCTCAACATTCCTTACCTATTACACTATTTATCTTAAGTACACTACTCACCAAGCAATATTTGTCAAGTCTGTGTATAATGTATGATGTATGTTTCCCATAATCATACATACATACATATCTTCACGCCTGTCTCCCAATGGGGTAGGCAGAGACTATGGAACGCCAGGTGCACCGATCCAAACATACAACCTTCGCTTCTTCCACATTCATCAATCTCTTCATGCACGTACGTCGGTTTCAGGTGTTTTTGATTCGGCCCTTATTCAGTACCTCGCGAATCTGATCACTGTACGTCCGTCTAGGACGTCCCCTACTGCCATCTCCACTCACTCTCGCTCGCCATATCTCTTTCGTAACTCTTCTTTCATCCATCCTACAATCATCCCATAATCATCTTGGTCATAATGTCATTGTTGACATAATGATTGATAGTCATCATTTTTTATATCTCTGAAACCGTTAACATTTCAGAATTTCTTAGATATCTTACGTGTTGACAAGGTTAGGTTAGGTTTGAGTTATAAAAATCCTGAATAAATAACAGCTTTTTCCTAAAAAATAAGTTATAACTTGCGATAATTATGACTTAAACACATTATGACCAAATATATTATGGCAGTCAATATAGACCCCTGTGTATAACATTGGGAAAACAAAACCAAACGAACCAATTTACTATTATTACTCGATAATCACGGGCTTTTAAAGATCGACCGATCCCTTTGTGGTTGCCGGGTTAGAATAGTGCCATTCCATGTCTTCTCGTGGATCTTGTAAGGGGCGGCTAAGGGAATAAGGGCTTGTAGTAACTGTTGCACGTAACATCGTGATGAGTACGCAGCTCGCCAGCCTGTTATCCACTAGCGAGCCGTTACTGTAACTGTTGCTCTTAACATCATGATGAGTACGCGGCTCGTGAGCCTGTTCTCCACTAGCGAGCCGTTACTGTAACTGTTGCTCGTAACATCATGATGCGTACGCGGCTCGCAAGCCTGTTCTCCACAAGCGAGCCGTTACTGTAACTGTTGCTTGTAACATCGTCATGAGAACGCGGCTCGCGTGCCTGTTCTCGACTAGCGAACCGTTACTGTAACTATTGCACGTAACATTGTGAGGTGTACGCAGCTCGCGAGCCTGTTCTCCACTAGCGAGTCGTTACTGTAACTGGAGCGCCGATTAAACGTAACTAAACTGAAGTGACCCCTGCCCTGGTCGAGAATGGCTCCATGTGGTATTTCTTTGAATTATTTGTCCCTCCAGATACAAGTGGCGCATCGACCTGTCAAAGACGGAGCGCTACTGGTCGGGCTGGTTCCAGGGGCTCTCCGCGAGCTTCCTGTCCGTGCGCGCGCCGCGGCTGCTGCTGCTCGCCTCCATCGACGGGCTGGACCGCGAGCTCACCGTGGGCCAGATGCAGGGTCAGTGCCACAAACAAACAAACATACAAATGCAAACAAATACAAGGGTCGTTTTAAAAAAAAACATATTTAAAGGCTTTTTCAAGAAGCTTATTCAGGGTTTATTCGACTAATGTCAATATTGAAAAATGACGAGGTATAATGATGATTAATGGATTGCAATTGTTACGACTAAAATTAATTATAATCTTCAATAATTTTAATGACTAAATATTTTATGACATAGTACAATTATGACAATGAAAGTAGGTATTAATGACAAAATACTTCTATAATCAATAATAATAATATCACCCGTACCCGTGTGGTTTTCGGGTTAGAATGGTGCCACTCCATGTCTTCCTGTGGATGTCGTAGGAGGCGACTAAGGGAATAAGGGCTTGTAGTACTGTTAGGCGATGGGCTTGCAACCTGTCACTAATACACTAGTAAACATCTTAGCCTACTTGTGCAAAATGTGGTTATAGAATTATCAACAACTCTTTTTAGATTTGTTGATATTTCTGTAGCTCTGCCTACCCCACTCTGGGAATTAAGGCGTGATGTTATGTATGTATGTATGTAATAATATCACAGGACAATCTCACACAAATTGATCTGGTCCCAAACTAAGCTCTAGGCTTGTACTATGGGTACTAGACAACGATAAACATACTTAGATAGAGAAATACATACTTAAATACATAGAAAACATCCATGATTCAGGAACAAATACTCGTGCTTATCACACAAATTTCTGCCCTTACCGGAATTTGAACCCAGGACCCCTCCTAGCTTCGAAGGCAGGGTCACAACCAACGAGGTTAAAACAAAAAAGTGTTGTACAAGCCTAGAGCTTATTTTGGGACTAGGTCAATTTGTGTGAGATTGTCCTGTGATATTATTAGTTACAATATCTATATGGTCTAATAAATTGCATAACAACTATGTTATGCAATTTATTAGACCATATAGATATTGTAACTTGGTAATGGTAATGGTACTTTATTGGTCAATGTTTATTTAAAGTATTTTATTTGTACGTTTATTGTATCCAAATAAAATAAAATAATAGATAATGTTTGTTTCAGGTAAATTCCAGATGCAAGTGTTGGCTAGGTGCGGGCATGCAGTTCACGAGGACACTCCCGAAGAGGTAATTTTTATTTTTAAGTAACAAAATAAATAAGTCAACCTCCACATATAAGGATAGGACAGTCTGAGAGTAATATAATTATATAATTATTTGTGACCTACTATTGCCATATTAGATATTAGAAATTAATAAACAACCATATGGTGTTATTTATTTGCAAATACTAAACTTCCGGCATTCCCCGTCTTGTTAATAAGTTGCAAAATTATAAAAAGGTGAAAAACTATGTTTAATCCTTAAATTCTTCAAATTGTAATAGTGTTCAAATGTCGGGCAATAATTTTGGAGCAAGTAACATTTCGTGTAAATTCAATCAGATTTAAACCCTAGACTAAGGTACTATAAGGTTGAAAAAGGGTTAAACAAAATGACCAAGGGTTAATTAGGATAAGTAAAAAAAGAATAGTGCACCCCAAAGATCACAGCGAGCATGGAGTAGCATCCTTTTCCCAAACATGCTCGGAAATGTATGCGTTAATATCACGAAATGAAGACATGAAATTTCTTGTTCATGGTTTATAAAAAACATAGGAAAAACCATTATTATCCGCTGCACTAACTTTTTAAATTTGCTTACTAACATTAAACTGGCAAAGGAAAAATTACATTCTGCCAACCACCACTAGACTCTGTAACCATTCTAGTGACATTAAAAAAAACAAAATCTATGGTACAATATTACTGTGCGGGTAAACATGGTGCTCGAATAGCTTGTTAAAATTGCATTTTTACTGTTTAACTGGTGGTTATTTAATTTGAATATTTCCTTAAATTGATTGAGAAAAGCACCATACAATCCTCGGCCGAAACAGGGATTGCAGGACCGGTTATATCCGGCCTCGTCTACGACTCGTCCAGCAATTTCTTATTTAGCCCCCTAGGCTTCTTATTTAGGCCTCTGCAGTAATGTATTATTGTGTTGGGGGCAGGTGGCGCGCGTGGTGGCGGCGTTCTTGCTGCGGCACCGGCTCACTGCGCCCACCGAGCGCGGTGAGCTGCTGGACCTCGTGTCCGCGCCCGGCTGCTGAACCAACCTCCAGGTACATCCCTCCTATCCTATATGCTGGCCGTGTTCCTGCTGCGGCACCGGCTCACCTAGCTGCTGGACCTCGTGTCCGCGCCCGGCTGCTGAACCAACCTCCAGGTACATCCCTCCTATCCTATACGCTGGCCGTGTTCCTGCTGCGGCACCGGCTCACCTAGCTGCTGGACCTCGTGTCCGCGCCCGGCTGCTGAACCAACCTCCAGGTACATCCCTCCTATCCTATATGCTGGCCGTGTTCCTGCTGCGGCACCGGCTCACCTAGCTGCTGGACCTCGTGTCCGCGCCCGGCTGCTGAACCAACCTCCAGGTACATCCCTCCTATCCTATACGCTGGCCGTGTTCCTGCTGCGGCACCGGCTCACCTAGCTGCTGGACCTCGTGTCCGCGCCCGGCTGCTGAACCAACCTCCAGGTACATCCCTCCTATCCTATATGCTGGCCGTGTTCCTGCTGCGGCACCGGCTCACCTAGCTGCTGGACCTCGTGTCCGCGCCCGGCTGCTGAACCAACCTCCAGGTACATCCCTCCTATCCTATATGCTGGCCGTGTTCCTGCTGCGGCACCGGCTCACCTAGCTGCTGGACCACGTGTCCGCGCCCGGCTGCTGAACCAACCTCCAGGTACATCCCTCCTATCCTATATGCTGGCCGTGTTCCTGCTGCGGCACCGGCTCACCTAGCTGCTGGACCTCGTGTCCGCGCCCGGCTGCTGAACCAACCTCCAGGTACATCCCTCCTATCCTATATGCTGGCCGTGTTCCTGCTGCGGCACCGGCTCACCTAGCTGCTGGACCTCGTGTCCGCGCCCGGCTGCTGAACCAACCTCCAGGTACATCCCTCCTATCCTATATGCTGGCCGTGTTCCTGCTGCGGCACCGGCTCACCTAGCTGCTGGACCTCGTGTCCGCGCCCGGCTGCTGAACCAACCTCCAGGTATATCCCTCCTATCCTATATGCTGGCCGTGTTCCTGCTGCGGCACCGGCTCACCTAGCTGCTGGACCTCGTGTCCGCGCCCGGCTGCTGAACCAACCTCCAGGTACATCCCTCCTATCCTATATGCTGGCCGTGTTCCTGCTGCGGCACCGGCTCACCTAGCTGCTGGACCTCGTGTCCGCGCCCGGCTGCTGAACCAACCTCCAGGTACATCCCTCCTATCCTATATGCTGGCCGTGTTCCTGCTGCGGCACCGGCTCACCTAGCTGCTGGACCTCGTGTCCGCGCCCGGCTGCTGAACCAACCTCCAGGTACATCCCTCCTATCCTATATGCTGGCCGTGTTCCTGCTGCGGCACCGGCTCACCTAGCTGCTGGACCTCGTGTCCGCGCCCGGCTGCTGAACCAACCTCCAGGTACATCCCTCCTCTAGTTACTACCATGATTATTTACTAATGAATACAGAAGTTGGTAGAAAAGGGAAAGACTGGAAAAGGGCCGAATCTTAAGTACCCGAAACCGACGTGCGTGCATGACTCGATGAATGAATGTGGAAGAAGCGAAAGAGCTTTGTCAGGGTCGTGGCAGGTGGAAAGAAGTGGTCTCTGCCTACCCCTCTGGGAAGCAGCTAGCTAAGCAGCAGTGTTCGCATTGTTGTTCCGGTCAAGGGATAAGCAAACCCGAGAAATTACAGGCATTACATCTTAGTCCAAAGGGCTGGCAACTCATTTGCATTTTTTGGATTGCAGTCTTCGGAATGTAAATGGATCTCAGATCCCACTTATCATCAGGTGGCTTGTGCTTATTTGCCTCCCTGTGCTTTTTTATTAAATGTATGTAACGGATATATTAACAAATTGTCTTTTTTAATTTCAGTGATGAAGATTATGAGGTGTCACGGGCCAATAAATAAACCAGAGCTGGAATTCTACACGGTAATAACGATATCGTATTTGACGTGTTTCCGTATTGTCAACGTTTTGATAACTCTAATATCATTTACAATAATGGCGACTGTGACAGACGATTCTAAAACACGACAAGCGCGATATCGTTATAACGCAGCAGAATAGAGGCCCTGTCATATGTTTCCTAGTTTAATGGCTCAGTTTGTCACGCGGCTTCCGTTACTATTTAAATAACTTTGATCACTTATGATTCCATTGCACCAGAGATTCCAAGGACTGGACACTGATATTAATACTTCCCAGTGCTGTGTTAGATAGCTAAAGTTATTGTTATATTGACGATTTTATTCAAGCCGATTACATTGTAAATTCAAGATCTGAAACTAAAAGAAACAACTCACTTACTCATTTTTGGTCTTAGTAGTAAATGGATTTTTTAATGAAGAAGTCGAAGCTCATAATTCAAATTTTAACAGACTTCATAAATGAAAGAGGTTCTCATTTTGGTTGTGTTTTTTACAAAATAATAAATAGATTATTTTTTACGAAATTTTAAATGCCAATTGTTACCTAACTATTAACTATCCATATCCCCCGGTATTCCATCACCGGGTGGGTTTAAAACAAATTCAATTTTCTCACCACTGCTCGGAAATACGAACAGGTTTAGTGTGGTTTGGGGTCAGAAAACATCAACATTTTTATCACAGGCCGTTTTCATACAAAAAAAATATTCTTATCCTATTTCATACTTAGTAATTACAGAAATAATAAAAGAAAAATATTTCCTTGCAGTAGTTGAGAAAAACACTATGTCTGCCTCGGCAGAAAGTGTAATTTGTGGACTCGTACACTACATGACTCGTCCATATATCACCTACTTTCTACCCTCGGCAACAATGTATTATCGTCTTCCGTTGTTATAGTATCACGATAGACAAATTTGCACTATTTTAAAGCTATTTTAATTGGGTTATTACGTACAGTTTTCATATCATAGAAGTGAAGGTGTTTGAAAAACAACCTTTTATTTCATTATAAATTTACACTTATTTTTATTAACATGGATGGATCTACTTCGTTTTTTAAATAAACGACCGTTATTTTGCACACGTTTTCGCCTTAAACGAAGTCAAAATTTATAATTAGAATATTTAGAATATATTTCAGTATTATCTTCGTGATTAAAAGGGAACGTGAGCGAATTTAACCGTTGTTATAGAAATATGACAAAACCGAAGCAGAATTTAAGAATTTATTTAGTTACAGAATGCGTAGTTTGTACGTAACCTATTTATTTTAACTTTTCGTGATATTTTGTAGCGTCCAACTGAAGGAATTCTTGATATTGTAACAAATAAATTAAGATATAAATGTTAATACTGATAAGTCTTGCTATTATTCTGTCACACGTAAGTTTCTAGTGTCAACGAAAGGTAAATTTGGTTGTATTTATTTATAAATGGTTTTAGGATATGTTGAACATCTGATGTTGTAACAAATAAAAAAGTGTAAATAAAACGTTTTTTATTTGCCAAGAAATCAAATAAAGATTCATATTTCATAATTTATTACATTGCTTCAAATAAAAACTCACAAAAAGTCAATTTAATTCTTACAAAAAAAGCACCCAATTAAAGAACGCACGTCAAAATTAAAGAATAATATTTCATGTCATCCGTTATTTATAACGTTTCAATACGCTGCTAGATGTAGTATGTAGGAGTAGTCTGGTATGATAATTATAACGAAAATGCTTGCACCTATTTGGAAGGCTAAACTATAGTTCCGTGATACCAAAGGCGGCTAAATGCATAGTAATAATCCCTTAACCTTTTCAATGCTACGTCAAATACAAAAGTTTTCACTCACCAAGAAGCTTATATATGACACTGGAGATTGCACGGCGAACAACGAATTGAAGGCAAGAAAAGTAACCTTGAATGACGTCGCTTATGTTTTTGTCCTTAGAGAAAGGAAAAAAAAAACATAAGCGACGTCATTCAAGGTCACTTTTCTTGCCTTCAATTCCATTGTCACTCACATTCCATTGACAGAGCTACTGTCAACTTTAGCTCATAGACAATCAGGCCTATTTTCCACTGCCAGCCATGACTGATATATCAGTCGTTGGCGTCGAAAAGGTTAATTTGATAATTTCCAGTAGTGGATATTGTTAACTTTTTGTTTTTTAATTGATATTTTTTTATCATGGTACAAAATCAAATAGGGTTTGAATTAACGACAGTGACATTCATAAGCATTTAAAATTAAGCTTCTTGTCACTCACACTCCATTGACAGCCCAACACCAGAGCTACTGTCAACTTTATCTCATAGACAATCAGGTCTATTTTCCACTGCCAACCATGACTGATATATCAGTCGTTGGCGTCGAAAAGGTTAATTTGATCTAATTGTTTTTATAATTGATATTTTTTTATTCTGGTACAAAATCAAATAGGGTTTGAATTCACGACAGCGACATTCATAAGCATTTAAAATTTAATGTGCTTAAAAGTAGACTATAGAATTCTTCGCTATACTGCAGTTGCCTTATATGGTATTGCAGCAGTATAGTAACACATCGATAACGACTATTTATAAGGCCCGTAATAAGCGGCATCGGTAAGCTAAGGTACTTTAGACGTTAAAGGGTGGGTAATCAACTTTTAAAGTACCTTCCATTTTTCGATATGTTTTTAGAAAAACAATGTAGTTGCTAACGCTGTGGCTTATATGTTTAATAAATCAGACAAATAGGCTAACATTTGAAATGATTTGATTTGGTTATCTGATTTTTATATTCATACATTATTATTAACCTGAAAAAAAAAATACCACAAAAGAAAAGGAGTACCTTAAAAGTAGATTCACCCTGAAGTGGGCGATAACCGCTCTAGCTTAATACCAAACAAGGCAGCTAACTGCAATATGGTAGTCGAAGCATTCCATACTCTATTGGTACCATCATAAAATTTTAAATGCTTATATTGTAACTATGCAGTTAGCCACCTTATTTGGTATAAGGGCAGATATAAGGTTTTCGCTGTCGTCCCTTTGTCCAGCCCCCTTTCTAAAAACCTGACAGATAGTTAGGTGACAATTCGGCATACATTGCGAAGGTGACCGAGGTTCTACATCACTGAGCTTTATAATTAAGTTATGCGATGTACACTAAACAGGCACCTGTCACTTGCCCTCGTCACCTTGCAATAAGGGACTGCTCTTGATCCGGATACCCCGCATATTTAATTCGGGTGTGCATTTTCTGACATAACTTTTAATTCCTATTATCGGAAGCCCGAAAATATTTCCACCCTTTATAAAATTATTAATCACACCCATAATCAGACCCCGCACATTTGGTGCCGCTGACGTAAAAGTGACGTAATTTCATATACAGGAAGTTGTTTTATAACACTAGCGGTAATTTAAGTTACCAAATTTTAATATTAATATTGTGGCTTTTTGCATAAAAAATCCACTTAAAAATATATATTTTGTGTTGCATTTCAGTAACTATTTTAGTTTATATTATTTAATTTTCTAAGTGAATGACAATCAAAGTCAATCAAAGACGTTTTATATCGTATATTCGTTTATTTTTAATTACGATAAAGATTAACTAAAGAGGTAATTATGTAATAAATAACTATGATAAAACTAATTTGAATCAGCCTATATGCAGAGTGACGTCGACTTTGTGTCAACGGCACCAAATGTACGGAGTCTGATCAAAATGATCACTCTTCATAATCAATATTAATCATACACCTGTTTATTTTCAGGATTTTAAAAATATCCACCTAGTAAATAAGTTTAGGTTAGGTTTGTTTTTACGTCCTAAAATCAGAACGGCTTCAGTAAAGTTCACTGATGATGAATATCAAATTATGAACAAGAATAGTATGAGGGTGTAGTTTTTTCCAGAATAGTGCCACTCCATGTCTACCCGTGGATGTCGTAAGAGGCGACTAAGGGAATAAGGGCTTGTAGTACTGTTAGGCGATGGGCTTGCAACCTGTCACTAATACACTGGTAAACATCTTAGCCTAATTGTGCAAAATGTGGTTACAGAATTATTAACAAGTTTTTTAGAGTTGTTGTATTCTGTAGCTCTGCCTACCCCACTCTGGGAATGCAGGCGTGACTTTATGTATGTAACTATGTAATAGTATGAGGAAGAAAATTATGAAGAGTGATTATGATTAATAGAAATCGGTAGTAAAACAAAAAATACGAAAATAAGAATTTTATGACTCAATATGGAGCCATTCTATTCTTATTGTAAAACGTACATATGCGTTCGGCGCTAGAGAGACGCATATGTACGTTTACCAGACAAACGCATATTTAGCCGCTTTATGACTCGGGCCTTTACAAATGGAGGTGCAATAAAAATACTTAATTAACATTTTAACATAAACAATAAAACCATTTGTACACTTACTTTCGATTGACTAGCAAACCAGTTAAATAATATAAATTAAATTTGCTAATTATTTCAGGCTAGAACGCGACTGTGAAAGCGTCATCGTCTCAAAGGACTTAAAATTTATTTCAACGTATCTGTTCCTCCGTCCAGAAAAACTCGGAATATTTCCATCTTCTTAGCAGGCGCCAGAAATTGCTCTTTTTGCTCATTATTATTTCTTATCATTATTATATTTAATCAAATTACAGAGTCTTCCAAGCCTGAGAAACAGCTAGTAAAAAAAAAGCAAAGCACAAACTTTAACTTAAATGAGGTGATGAATACTGCAACTATAATAAGTAAAAATAAATGGCTAACTCCAACCCTCAAATGTAAAAAAAGGTTTAAAAAACACCGATTAAAACCAGCCCTAATATTGGCGTCAGGGTTATATTATATTTTAAGGTATTATTGATTGACATTGTAGGCGCCTTGGTCCATACTGTAAGCCTATAATTGTAATTATAATAATAAATAAATAAATAAATAAATAAATAAATAAATAAATAAATAATTAATTGAGATAGGCGAATGTTAAATTTACTTTCCGATCAAAAAACTAGAAATTAACCCGGTGTAGAGCCAGCCATACATCTAAATCTAATGCAATTCGAAAATAAAGTGATATGCATTTTAGTAATTCAATGAAACGAACCAGTAAATCAAAAATAGCTTTCTGTACATACAATATGTACCATCGCTCCGGCAGTTTTCATTGATTTAACATAATGGAGTTTTACTCCTTCGTTGTTACTTAATAACAATCATTAAAATTATACACAAAAGTCGAATAAATATGAACTAGAACAAATCTCACTGTTATTGACAACCACTTATTCTCTAATTAAATACAAGTTAAATATTAATTAAAGTAATAAAAAACTACTAAATATCTAGTCGAGAAGGCAACACGAAAAACTATCGAATCTAAGTATAGACTGGGCGGCAGGAACAATGCCAACAAACCAATCAATTAATTCTTACTTAGGTAAATGGGTGAAGACCAAAAAGTTGGACCATAGTTAAGAGTAGTTAACCATACAAACAACGAAGGCGAAAAAAGTTCCGTTATCCGGCGAAAAGTTTCCTTATAATCACATGGCTAATTTTCGTCACACAATTGAAATGTTTCATGGAATATTGAAATGCGTGAGTTAGCATGCCCAACTTTCTGGACCTTACTCAAATACTATACTTTCTGGGTCAATACTTTGGATTATTAACAAGTTTTTACCTATTAAACCCATAAGATACAATTAACTCAGTTGTAGGTATTTATTCCATCAAACCAAAAAATGGCAAATTTCAAGCATTAAAAAGCGTAATAATTACATGATCAATTTTATATCAAATGGATCAATTACATTAAAAAACGTCAAACATTTATCAAAAAATGGCAAATTACACGGCATCTCCAAAATTAATTTACTAGGCAATTTTTTGTAGATTTTGAAAATAGGTACATGTAAGTACATTAAGAATTGTTGCTAACAATGCCTCACCTATGATCCGAGATCTAATTAGATAGTATTTTATCAATTAAGACTTTAATAAATATGGCATGAATTGAACCTAGCTACTTATCTTAGAACAAATACGATCGTTTAAACGGAGCTCTTCATTTCTTGCTTCACGCAGCTTTTGAACGCCTCCCAACCTTCGTTTTTGGCATATGACTGTAAAAATAAAGAAACAAGTGTTTTAACTTTTTATAGGTATTCCAGCGGCGGATCGTGAATTTGTGGGGCTAATACTAATTACTCAACGATAGACCACTTAAATGAATCCTCGCCCGCGTAGACTTAAAATTACCTAGACGAGATGCTCGCGTTTTCTTTGACATAGTAATACAGACAACGCGACCAAATTACATATCACATTTAGCGGACAAAGCTCAATCAAAAAAAAACTGTTATCCGCTATGACGTCACATAAGAACTGTCTAGCTAGTAGGTACAACATTTCACTTCTTGTGCCACTACGCGTGCCTGCCGCTATTTCATAAGCAGTTGCATCTTCGATTAACGGCACATTAGGGAATCGATTTCCACAGAACTGACCAGTGAATTCATCATTATCAGCCGGAAGACGTCCACAACGGTTTCCGACCACGACCGGTCCTCTGCGGCTGTAATCGCACTTATCAAAGCCAAATTCGGTTTCGCAACTCAAATTAGACAGCATGACCCGGTGTAGACCAAATTCAGGATTCACAATGGCCGTACATGGTTGTGGAGTGCACGAGTGGACAAAACTCCCATATGGGTGAGGACCAAGAAGTTGAACCTTGGTTAAACGTTAACCATACAAAATGAAGGCAAAAAGAAATCCGTTGTGCGACGAAAAGCATGGCTAATTATTGTAGCACAACGGAAAAGTTTAAAGGACATTTTAATTGATTGAATTAGCATGCCCACTTTTTGGACCATACCCATATATTACCCGATGTCTCCTGTAGTCGCTGGGCATCTTGTGGCAGATTCTCCCTCCGTTCACTAAAAAGAGGTTTTACCTTGAACCCGCGGTGGAGGCGGTCCTTCATGATGGCGATGAACTCCTTGTAGCTGAGCAGCCCGTCGCCGTCCGCGTCGAAGATGGCGAACACGGTGCTGACGAGGTGCTCCGACTGGGAAATGCCCGTGCAGATCTTCACGGCGCGGTGGAACTCGTCTGACAACAATTATCTTAATTTATACCACGTCATTATAGGTCTTCAGCCAATAGAAGTGGATTAACTGGTGCGTAAAAATTCTACACAACACTTGTGACTGGCTGTCAGCCACTTGGTTTGGTTTGTTACGTTTGGTTAAGTACTCTTAACAAAGACACTATAGGTAGATCTTCCGGTAACCTTCGGAGAGGGAAGATAGCCGATTGAAATATGTCCGGCTTTTAATTTTGATGTATTTTGTTCACTGATTAAGTCTACTAACTTGACATTGGCAAAATCGATGCGGAATGCCGCGGTACACCGCCATTAATAAAAAAACAGGGATATAACTTGGGCGTTGTTTTCAATAGGAACCTGGTATCGTTGATCGACAAGAATAGCTTCTCTTGTTAGTAAATTTTGATCCAGTTCCTGTCTTTGAAACCAATTGAGAATTGGGCTGGCAGGTAATTATTCATACTAACACGTTCTACTTTCTACTTTTAAAATTACTATGAAATATTAGAATTACCTCTCAGTCGAAATAGCCCCTCCCAAACGCGGGTAAACCCGATTAAATTACAATATTCTGGCTCTTCGCTGCATTTACGTACACGCAGCTGATGAGATGACTACATTGATAAACAAACAGTACCACGAGAGACTGTCACGAAAAAATAATGGTCGAGATTTACTATCTATCCGCTACCAAAGAAGGCGGATAACTGCATCGTAATAGGACAAGCATTTTCAATTGAATTTGGTTACCAATTAAGTACAGAATGCTTCGACTACTACATTGCAGTTGCAGCCTTCTTTGGTATTACTACGATGTTCCTTGACTTGCATAACCACACGGCATCGTTTTTCTCAATCAGTTTGTCGCTGAAAGCTGACTGAGAAAGCATGATAAATACGAACTTTTCCGACCAAAAACGACGTCAGTTCCACCATCGAACCACTCGTCGTAAAGCCAGGTTTCATCACCATCACCTGGATGAATGGCGTCCTTCTCCGTACGTTTGACTAGGCGCTTTTTGCCTCGGACAGTGAAACTGTGGAGGTTCCATTGGGCTTCAGCGTCCTAATGGGCCGGCAACGAACCGCCAAATTTTCTTGAGTTTATTTATTTATTACTTCCCATCATAAGTATCTGATACCACCCGCATGCTCGCTTGCCTCTTATAAAAATAATGCGTTACATCTACCAGGAGTTATAGGAATGAGAACAAAACAAATTAAACTCCTTACCTTTCGAAATAGGATGATCAGCCAGCGTGTACATCCTCATGGCGATGGTGAAGTCCTCGAGGTTGTTGAGGAACTGGCAGAAGGTCTTGAACTCGTGGAAGGTGACCCCGCGCTCGTCCCGCACGCGGTCCAGCAAGCGGTCCAGGTACATGTCGTACTCGTCCGTGTCCAGATACGTGTAGCGCAGGAGGATCTTGGCAAAGTCCACTTCTGATATAGTCTCGTGACCTGAAACAATCACAGTTAACACTTTTATAGACCATTTTTTCTTAGTAATTAAATCATAAAATCCCAGTTATTTTGTTGTGACAGAGAAACCAGATCAGAATGAAATAATGCTGTTGTTTTAGGATATTGGTTGGTTGACAAAATTTAACTAAGGGCCTCTATTCTACTGGATAAAAATAAGCTAGAATCTACCTTTAGCGAACTCTTGGAATTCCAGCTCCAACACTTCAGTTTGAAGATTCTCCATGAATTGCTTGAATCCGTCGAATTTAAGATCGCTCGTGCCTTTCTTGCCGAAGAAATGGACCTGAAATCACATTTTCGATAGCTTTGTAGATCATTATATCTTAAAGTAAGGCGATTAGGATCTCTTGAATGGGATGTTTTCTCGCTAGCACATATAAGCAACGGGCGTTTTCTTCGTGTACAAAGTGGTGTGAATCCTTTAGTGATATAGTTTATCGCAATACAAATCATCTATCTACAATCCTTCTCTTTACATCTACCATACATACATCTATTCATCTCATATCTTTCAACTTCCAACTTCCGCCACTTGCTTATCTTACAGATGGGCCCTTTCGGATAAACTTCGAACCTTAAGAATGTTTTTCCTTCACTGTAAGTGTAATGTACTTAAATAAGAAAAACTCATTGGGTACATGATCACCGCGGAGGTTCGAAGTCGTTACCTACCTTACGATCACGAGTCGACTCCCTAAGCCACACCGACGCTCTCAACTTCTGCCACTATTCATATCATCTATCTATTCCAGTCTCTACTATTTCTGTACCTGCAGCAGAGTGTCAACATTGTGCCTCCTCTGCAGTCCCTGCTCGTCGTTGACGTAAGAATCGTGCGGTTTGTCTTCCTTCGCGTCTACCTTCGTGTCTTCCTTTGTCTCTCCCTTCTCCTCTTTTCCATCGAGACCGCGCTTGCCGCGCCACGCGAAACTGAAGATCTTCTCCATCTGTGGTCATTTATCAATGTTGGTCTTTGATAGATTGTTGAGATGGTGTTAAGGCGGATTTACATTTATCCGGAGCATGATAAAAGGCTAATGTCGTATCAGAAGAATAAAGAAATGTGACAATTACCTCCTATCAACAAGAGCGTAATTCTTAAAATAGTTAAATCGTTATGAATGCGTCCAATCCTGTCTAGCACTGATTTGCGAAACGATCTAGGAACAATCCATTGTTACTAAATGCCAGAGATGGGTCGATAGCTCGATGCATGGGATCAATGTAAATCTGCCTTAAAAATATTTCTATCATTATACCAGTATTTTTATGGTAGGTCGGGATTGAGAGTTTTCGGAGCGCTAAGTTACGGTAAACTAGAACTGAATCAAAGTTAATTTTATTTTTATATGGCATCGTACTAAGTTTAAAACAATAAATGCAGTCTTCTGCACTCTTTAGATTTGTCAAAAGCAATAAGGAAGAATTATATTAACTTTGTTTTTCTTGTTGCAGTTTGAACAGTCTCTGGTGTAGGTGGAATATATTTGAAGTTCGAACGTCAAATAATAAAATGGGAATAATTACAACGTTCAATTTGATACATAGAAAACTTTGCAAGTACAAACCTACCAAGCAATCATGTAAACATAGGAGTTTTCTGAGAAAGTTAAAATTATGTCTAATGCGACAAATTAAACGCTTGTTAAAAACTAATTTGTTTAAGTTTACGATTAGATCTCGTTAAAAATAGATTTACGTAACTTACTTGAGTAACACTTTTAATACATACATGCATAACGTCACGCCTTTATTCCCAGAGTGGGGTAGGCAGAGAAACAGAATACCAACAACTCTAAACTTGTTGATAATTCTGTACAACCTCATTTTGCATAGTCAGGCTAAGATGTTTACCAGTGTATTAGTGACAGGTTGCAAGCCCATCGCCTAACAGTACTACAAGCCTTTTAATAAATATACAAAAACACTTGTATTTAACAATTAAAAATAATAACGTTAAGTGACAGAGTGAGACGACACATTATTGAATCGGTTAATACTTAGAAACACTGAAGTACAAACGTTTGTGATACAAATATTAGTACAAATATTTGACATACATAGTTATCTCGTTTCTTTAATTCTTTTTTAGTTCATGCTCTGAATTACATTTTCTAGGTAATGAAGTTAAACATTTTTTACAATTCACACAGGGTTATCATGCGATTAGCAACCAAAAGCCAAGGCCATCAGGGTTTAGTATAAGACTCGAGTTAATACTTAAGCCTGTATTCTTCTTTTAAGACGTAGTAAACGACAAACCTTGCAACGATAGAAATCCTCCGGCTGACAACGAAAGGGGTAATTACAATACAGACCTGTAAATCTCTTCTTATACACTGATTTTCTCAGAAGTAACATGTAACATTTTCAACATGTAACATAAATCATAAGCCAAAGCACAAACTACGAAAATTTTAAAAATCCAATGACGTCACAATAAACCAATTGGTTGCCAACGGCAATGACTTACTGTAGAAGGTTTTGGGGCAACTTGTTCGTCGACCTTGCTCTTGAGTACACTGGCCGAGACTAACGCAAGCAGCTAACATAATTATAAATAAGAAAACATATTAATAATATCAATAATCAAGCACTCAATTATTTCGATTAGGAGTCATTTTCGAATTAAATTTAGATTTAGATTGAAACGTGTTAAACAAAAACTTTGAAATATCTGTACCGCTCTGGTTTGTTATTTACAAGTTAATTGTATCAATGCAATTTATTAAAATATTTAACGATTATGTTATGCAAATTGGTCGAAATTTAAAACCCCAAAATTTAGTAACCTATTTACAGTAAAAACTTTATTGCTTTATATCACTTAAAAAATTAATTATATAGTAAATTTTACGTAATTTAAACAAACACAAACATTAATTGGTTTAGCACTGTAACTGGTCAAGCTATTTTAATGTCGACATGAAAGATGTAAGTAAAAAGGAAAAACGCTGGTAGCGGCTTCTGATCTAATGCACATCTAAGTAATCTAACATTTGCTTCTTAAATAGTATTGAAAAGAAAGGCTAACCATATCTTGAGATTGTAAAATAAAACGGTCAACAACGGCACCCCGCGTCCGCTTTCAAATTATTATTTTTTTGCAATATATTCCTCAACTTTCCGAAAGGTGGAAAGGGAAAATGTTTTGGCATGTTCGGCTGTTTAATATAAATAAATTCGCAATAAAGAACATGCATTAAAATCAGATTGAATTTCACTGATACGAATTAAGAGAAAATTTAATAAAAAGAATCAAAATTTGTTAAAATTTAAAAACTTCTTTTAGTGTTTAGATTGTTTTTTTCGGCATCCTCATTTTATTTACGTAATATTTTAATTCGACGATATTGGCTTAAACATAGTAATTCACAAAATAAATGCAAATCTCTTTATAAGGTCCTTATATTTTAAACACGGAACAACAGCTGTGACGTCATACCTGTCGTCGATTTTGCATAGTGTTTTCTGAACTATGACTTTTTAAAGCTTCATATCTTATGAAAAAACTACACGACGACAATTTATTTCGCATATACAGTTATTTATAGCACTTTCCAGAGAGCTTTAGAAATAAATATATGCATGTTTCCTATTATGAAAATTCGGGATTTAAATCAATTTGGAATTATGTAGAATACGTTTTTGGCATATCAAATTTGGTCAAACAAACCATTTAGGAGAGATTTTACTAACAAACTCCACGGCATTTATAAACAAGTATTATTCTCCACTGAAATGAGTCGCAGAGCTCCAGTTAAAGTGCTAAAAGAGCGGCACAGACCCTAAGCAAGCAACCACAAAACTCACAGCCTCTTTGCTTTTCGCGTCCAAATCTTTGCGCTCCTTCATCGAACCTCCCAGCAACCGCTGGATCTATGTCATTTAGCAACAAAACAAGCTAAGAGACAAATCAAATAAAGGCTCTAGAAAAGTTAACATTTCCTGTAAATACATTTACTATAGTAAAATCTGTTGAAGCTCTCATGCTGCAATAGGGAGTCTAAATAATGCATTCACGACTATTTTGCAGGCAGAGAAATGCTCATCAGTAATGCATTTTCTTCCGTAGCACGTAAGCAACCTCAAGATTATTTAACAGCCCTATTTCTATGGATAATGTCCCAGTGTTCTCATTACGAGTTTCATTGATTGTTCTATAGATGTAGGGTTTTATAAGTCATTACAAGCAAATTAGATATTTTTGGATTCCATGAACAAACATTTAAAGATTTCTAATTTACACAAATTCTCAAAAAGAGCTACATAGTCGGGTGCAGTCTCCCGAGACTTGTTTGCTGGCATATTTTTACCGCTGTTCAATCTACCCTTCTTCTTTTTAACCTTTTTCATGTTTTAGTCGCAACGGCGGGATATGTTGCTTTCATAAATAAATCGAAAGTCCTTGAACATCAAAGTACCAAAGCACTTTACATGTTGCTTCCTATGCTATGGTACAGAATCGTCCACTATATCTTACTGAATTTCAAGTTAGTATAGAAAGAGAAAAAGAAAATAAACATAATTATAATATATTGTCCCATAAAGAGTGTATGTTACGAGTTAAGAGTGTAGTGGAAGGGTTCTATTGTGCTCAAGCCACCAGGCTACAATGCAATTTACATGTTTATTAAAACAAAATTCTACAATTTATAGTAATAACATTAGTCATCCTTAACAATGATTATGTTAAGGTAATTCATTGAATTACCTTTGCCTTAATAAACATTTTATCTGAATTGTGCAGAGGTATCGCAGGGAAGCATACTGGGTCTACATTATTTACTACTGATTCCCACATGCCCCGGGCCTTCTCCAATCCTCAAATTACACCCAACATTTATTTCACAAAACATCCATTGACTTCTCAAAAGTGATATACCATTCATGAATTGTGTAATAATATTATTATTTAAAAATACTTACGACTAGAAATTCATTCTTATCTACTCTTTGGTTGCCGTCCGTGTCGAACATGTTGAAAGCTATTTGGAAACCTGACGCTGGTTCTGGAAAATATACATGTCATTTATATTTATCTGATGTCAACTCTTCTGACTCAGTCCTCTATTTGACTATTTGTTCGGATCCTTAATGAGTGTATAAAAATGCTTTGTATGGTCTCAATGGTAAGGATTTGGAGATAGCTTCTTCATTATAATATACTGCATTATTAAATTATTTCGTTAATAGATAATATAAATGAGGTTAAATTATAAAATTCTAAATACGAACTTACTAGTTAATATAGAGAGAAGAAACAGGTACTCCGTGTATGAGATGATGCCTGAAAATAATAAAAAAAGTTAATTCGACAATTACATTATTACAAACCCAGGACGCCTACGTTGCCTTTTAGGACCATATTTATAAACCGACCTGAGTGGGATGCTCGTTTCATAATCTGTCAGAAATTACGGCCTTCTATGAGCGTTACTGTGACGTGTTTTGAGGCGCATCTCGCTCAAAATCAGTTTATTAATACGGCCCTGAGTAAATTTGATTTTGCATGGTATTAGGGTCGTATAAATAAACTTAACTTGGGTGAGATGTCCGACACAAGAAACGTCGTCATTGAGAACTAGAAATTTCTGTCGCGTCTTCCGATTGGCATCTTTCAAATCGCGCATAAAATCAGTGTCACTGCTCTTAGAGTAGTAATACTGTATGCTCAACTCACCCCTGTCCCTCAGATTACGGAACATCTGCGGCGATCCTTTCTTCAGCGCAGGCGTGTTGTCGCGCAGCTGTTCGATCTCTTTTGTAGTGAGCACGCGCCGCTTCAGACGCGCTAAAACAAAAGCTCTATATAGACGATATGCAAATTTGTGCACGTTGGAACGATATAGAGCTCATTTCGTACGGTTGTAGGTCAGTAGGTCAGTACATACACACACATACATAACATCACGCCTTTATTCCCAGAGTGGGGTAGGCAGAGCTACAGAAATACCAACAACTGTAAAAATAATACTAATAATAATAATAATAATAATAGTAGGTCAGTACTTGAGGGGAATTTCAGCTAGATTATTTTTAGGGTTCCGGCCTTCCAGTGCCCGGTGGGAAGATGTGAAGGTTCGCTGCATGTAGCGTGGCTGCGTCTTAAGTCGTGCTGGCTGAATAGTACGTCAGCAATATTTAAAATATGAATGTGTTTTTGGTATATCGAGTTTTGTTTTTATATATTATTATGTATAATGGTCAGTAGTGATATGCCCGCGTAAAGCCCTACAACGTGATTGTAAATAAATAAGATATCGGAAAACAATTGAAGTTGTTATTTAAGAAAAAGAAGGAGGAGGCATCAATTGGAGCGCTCACAGTAGTAGCACAGATGTTGTCTCTTTCCAAAGCCAACGACTTGATCAAATTAATCTGAATTATACGAGTAGGTATTTGTTGTAACATGACATGCGTCGGTAACAAAGACAGCGCGGACAGTAAACAGTAAGATCCTCCCGTAGAAGGTGTTGTTGTATGTTGTTTGTTAGTACTGTATATTATGTTTTATTACGTTGATATTGAGGGGAGACGGCGGATCGGCAAACGCAGTTTTGGAAACCCTCAGGCAGAACGACGATCATTAAAACCTTGGGTGGCAAACGCGGCGTGAAAATGGCCGTGGGTCGTGTTACGTGGCGTACAATGGGAGTGCCTAACGTCCAGCAGTAGGCTAGTAGAATCTGCGATGATAATAATGATGATTACGACGATGATGATTCTAAAAACAGTCGGAAGGCAATTGATGCGAAGAACTGGAGCTTGAGCAATGCGATAAGAAGAGGTCTATACTCAACAATGGGTAGCTGTATCCGCTACGAGTATCTAACTATCTGGTTGCCGCTCTATCTGATTAAACATACGGATGTATACTAAGGGTTGGTGTAAAGCAGTTAGTACTCACGCCGGGGCTCCTGCTCGACAACGGACTCAAGGAAGTCTTGCGGCGTCATGTACAGCTGTCCCCCGTGCTCCACCGACGCGAACTTGATGAACCGTCGCTCGCGGGAGGTCAGCTTCACCGATTTAGCTAGCTCGTCCGGCTGTGGAAGTAGAGATAAAAAAATTGCCATGTAAAACTGTAAGTATATTATTAATTGAAAAAAAAAACATACCTATTACTTCAATTCGACACGCTAGCCTAACTAGTTGGTAGTTACTGCCTTCAAATCCCGATAAGGGCAGATATTTGAGTGATAAGCACGAGTATTTGTTCCTGAGTCTTGGATGTTTTCTATGTATTAAAGTATATATTTCTCTATATAAGTAAGTTTATCGTTCCCATAGTACAAGCCTAGAGCTTAGATTGGGACTAGGTCAATTTGATTTGTAAGATATTGTCACGTGATATTTATTTATTTATTATTAATTCAACCTTACTTTAAGCCGCAATTTAAATGCAAAAATGCGCTTGAGAGGCTTAAAGGGCGTAAAAACATCGCTAACACATCAAACGTCATATGGCATGCTTTGCTCGTATGTTATGGCTTATGAAACTGGTCATGAGCAAGTATGATAAAAAAGGATATGATATGCTAGGATTTACGATAGTTAATCACTTCGGCATAACTTTAGTAGGAATTTTATGAAAAGAAGTTATGGGTAAAAACTAATAAACACATTCTAATTATAAATACGAATGTGAATCGGTTTGGTTTTCCTTCTTTTAGAACAGAACAGGGCAGTGGATTGACGCATGGAGATTGATATTATTAATGAGTAAAACGATTTTTTTAAATATGGTTGGTTTCCGAACTTTAAAAACGCAAGTAGAAGCGTAAACCCTTACCCAAATATGTTTCCTTGTATTCACGTCACAGCCTGATCTATAACGCATGTTAACGTAACCTCAAAGCCATTTGTATTTCACCCGTTAGAAAAAAGTTGACCCCAACACCATGCAGCCTCTTCGCGGAGATTTATAACTCCTTTTAGGGGTGGCACTGGCAGGTAATTTACGGCATATTTGTGACAAAACGGCTATTAACTAGAGGACAATGCGGATTTTATTACACATCCCTGATTTACGAGCGTGATAAAAGACGTATTTCTTTTAATTTTGAAGTTAGGGTTGTGGATATCTTGTTTGTTCTTACCTCTTTTATTGCTTAATATTATGAAGCAGGAATAATTGTTTAGATGTTTGTAATTAAAACATAAATGCATATAAATAATTATGATCATCTGCCATTGAATGGTAGTACTTAATAAGGTCTAAAAGCGGATACATCTCTTTGTAGTCACTATATATCTTTATATTACGAAACTGAGCCTCTATTAAACTGGGTAAAATTATATTGCCTTTGACGTGTTATCGCATTGTTTTTAACTCGGCCGCCATTATTGTCAAGTAAATAAGAGCTCTCGTAACGTTGACAACACGATAACATGTCAAAGGCAATTTTTTTTTTAACGCAGTAGAATAAAAAAAGAAACTTTAGTTTGGGCTTTTATAGTAATGTGGATAACGTTATAACTTTTTCGAACTTGAACCCCTAACGGAAATATAATATACAGTAATAATATAGCATAGTCGTGGTAAAATATTTTTTGAAATCGGTCGTGCTTTTTGTGTTTATTCGTTAGAATATACGGGATGTAGATGGGGGGGCAATATGGAACGACTTTTACGCATATGTACAGTACCAGTGTACACCATCCACTAACGGAAATATAATATACAGTAATAATATAGCACAGTCGTGGTAAAATATTTTATGAAATCGGTCGTGCTTTTTGTGTTTTTTCGTTACAATATACGGGATGTAGATGGGGGGCAATATGGAACGACTTCTACGCATATGTACAGTACCAGTGTACACCATCCACTAACGGAAATATAATATACAGTAATAAGTAATATAGCATAGTCGTGGTAAAATATTTTTTGAAATCGGTCGTGCTTTTTGTGTTTATTCGTTACGATATACGGGATGTAGATGGGGGGCAATATGGAACGACTTCTACGCATATGTACAGTACCAGTGTACACCATCCACTAATTTTTCTCATAACACCAAAAGGAGGGTGACAAAATGACTACATCGTACAGACAAGCGGACAGGTGAAGAAGTGTTGGTCCGCATTAGAAACACGATACGCGGAACTATTTCCCGAGTTTTGCCTTAAAATAACACATCGGAAGAAAAGTGCCAACCCGAAGTGGTCCACTTGGCACCTAAAACTGACATGTAACTGTACATGTCATGTTTTTCGACTGCGAAGTAATAAATATTTACACATTACCAAGATATTTAAAACATCTACACACCACTATGCCACTGCCAATAAGGGTTATGTATATTTGAAGCTATTGCTATGTTAATAATAGTGACTTTGACTGAACCGTCACCAGCAATAATATACATAACATATAACATTGAGCTCAAAAATATCTGACACGCTCTTATGTTTCTACTAAAAGAGATATGTCAGATAATTTCGAGCACGATCTTGGATAGTATATTATTGCCGGTAACTGTACCAAAGACAAGTCACTTTAGCCCTTTAGAATACTATTACTGTTTAAATATTCTGTAATTTGACGTTGAAATAATATGAATACCTGTAAAATTACACTTGAAGTTACATCGTTTTACCATTTACCCTCTTCAGAATTCACCAAACACATAATATGTACGTTTATTTGGTGATTTCGAAGACAACAAACATATAAACAATACTACGGAAATTACAGTCTAAAATCCAGTTTTAGAACCACTTAATTGATCCTAAGACTAGAATTTGATTTAGATTCTTGAGCAAATGGCCCTTAATTCTATGTTAGTAAACATATTTTGACCACCTTCCAATCGTGGAGAAGCCTATGGGAGACTTTTGCTTAGAAGTGCCATAGAAGCAGCTAGATAGGATAAGATAAGATACTATATTTTACCCGTTTCTGTGGGCTAGTTGCCTCCCAGCCATAAAAAGCTAATAAAATAAAGTTTATTTAAATTTGAAGTAGTAGCAACGATGCGGTGCCGCAAGGAACACACCTCGGAGGAAACCCGCGAAAGTTCTATTTAAGTTTCCTTGTATTTTTGTTGCGTCTGGCCCACCGATGGGCTTAATGACTTGTTATACAATTCTTTGAAAACAAAACACGTTTACGACACAATCCCATTTCCGGTGGACCTATATTCTATAATTTCGTGCGGCCGTTCCCAAAATTCAATCTACGGTAAAATATGTGCATAAGTATTAGTTGGATTGTCAGAAACATGCTATCTATTTTTTATTTATTACATGGTTAAGTATTTAACAGATTTTTTACTTTTAAGTACTAAGAGATACCTAAATGCCCATCGTCTGTTAATACCATTTAATATCATAAGTGCGGTGTGTTTTATTGCTTGTTAGTACCCACTTCAAAGTCCAACGCCTCAAACGATGAAATTTTGATAGTAAAGCGTGGAAACGGTCGTAGGATATTTTCACCTCCAAAAATAAATAATTTTCCGAGCTTCAGCTTTAACATTGCTTTAAGAAGGGAAACTACCTCAATATTCGCCTTCTATCAACGCCATTAAATGAGCTTGGTTTACGAATTAATTACACCTGCGAACGGAAACCGATAAAGATGATTAACTGACCCGTTAACTAACGCATTTATACGATCGTCAAGTGACACTTATCGGTGAGACGGAGCGATCGGACGGAAATATGAATCAATAACAGCATGTTAACACAATTTAACGATGGGAACGGATCGAAAGCCTCATGCAAGATGTTTTAACTAACTAAAAAGAGGTTTTAATTTGGTTGAAAGCAGACCCCTAGGGTCGGCGCACATAAAGCGAAGCGCAGCACGGAGTATTTTCCACTGCCAAAGCGTCATAGTCTTTGGAAGTGTTGAAATAATATCGAAATTAATTAACACTAACACCACAAATTCTCCGCAATCGTCTCCTCGTATTTGTAGTGTTCATTCATTTCTATCTTTTATTTCAACACAACATGAGATGATATTTGTGTATTCATTTGTGCAACAAAAACCATACTTCGATTTGAAGATAATACTTTAATTTTAAGCTCACTCTCGCTTTCCCGTCTCACAAATCAAAATCCTATTCCAAATCCTTTTCGTCGCACTCTGTCAGGTTGTGGAATCGGCTACCGGCCGGCTTCAGGCAATCACAATCAGTTGATTCCTTAAAAGGCAAATTGATGAAGTTTTGGCTTGACCCTAGCTCCTAAAATTCAATATTGTATCAACTGCCCTTTACATAAATGTAGTTTATGTAACTTAAAGTATGTATATTAATTTATAAATATATATTTCTGTGTCTAGCATATTTATGTACGTATTTGAATGTAGTGAATTGTATTTTTATACTTAGGACTTATTTGTATGCTCTTAACCTAAATAAATTTGTAAACTTGCCTGCTTGATGCACAACCTTTCACTTTTCTCAATCTCTCAAGGGTTAGCTGGAAGAGATCCCTTAAAGGGATAAGTTCGCTTTTGTACAATATTTTCTTGTGTCTTCATTGTATTGTTTCTGTTTTATTTTGTACAATAAAGTGTTTACATACATACATAATAGTAATGAGTGCGCCATGGTCAGCGTCCTCAATCACATAACACTCTTTCGGAGTCAGAGTTCTAAGTTTAAGTTCTTTTATTGTTGTTTGACTATTATGGACTCCTCAGGGTGCAAGTCTGGAGTGGTTTGAACCATCGTTTTTCGTTTCTTTACTACATTAAAATCTGTATGTGTAATTATTTCCCTATACAGGAAGCATTGGTTTGCTGGATAAGTCAATAACACCAATAGCGCGGCGTGGTGCTCTGAGTCCCTAGCCAGGATGCGTTCGCTAACTAGCGTTTCTATTCGTTTTGTTACTAAACCAATCGCGTCATACGAAAAGTCACGCGATCTACCAGTGAAGCGATTGGTATAAAAAACAAACGAATAGATACGCTAGTTAGCGAACGCATCTTGGCTGGGGCCTAAGCTCTCATCGTTCGCAATGTATGTGTCAGATACGAACCGGCCTGAGATGACCATGGATAGGGCGCAGACACAGGAAAAAGTGTAACCCCCTATTGGAAATATAACCTTATATTTTTCCTATAATTTCTATAGAAAAAGGTTTAGTCTATACACTTTAAGGCCGGCGGCGCACTTGTGATCCCTCTGGTGTTGCGGGTGTTGATGGGTCGCGGTGATCACGTACCATCAGGTGACCTGCTTGCTTGCCTGCTTTGTTTTTAAAGATTTAAAAAAAACCTTATTTTACATTGGATGTGACCATACTGATTAAAAAAATATTTCGAGAAATAGGCTCTCAAATATTTAAAAATGGTGGGTTTTACGTCACTTTACGTTTTACACATTTCCGTCTTTGAGTTTTGTTGGATCTAAGAAAAGCATGAACAAGAAAAAAGTAATTGAAATGCAAAATGGATGAGTATCCTAAAATAGGCAATCTTCTACCCACTTTCCCGCCATTCGTCCTTATTTTGGAAGCCAGCGCAGTCTTTACTGCCGTTGTGGTAATAGTCTATTGGTAATATAGAAGAAGAACTAAAGTAAGATACCACGGATAAAATATTTAGAATCGCATTTATAATTTAAAGGATCAATGCGTTAACAAAATATATCTCTCCGCGTAGTTCTTGCAAGTATGTTTTCTTAAATGTACCTATAACTATTATGTTCATCTTTAACTTTTAAAGTAGCTTAACACTGTTTAGTCTGATCATTGCCACCCTTCATCCACGCTCCACCATTTATCCCTTATACAGATACCACGCATAACTTACCTTTTATTACCTCGCTGTACATATTTATTCGCCGATACGTATAAATAACGATAATTAAACGAAGTAATTTCACAGCTTCCTCAAACTAAGTAGGTTCTAGATGAGTTATTACAAGAGTTATCTTCATTTAACGATTGCGATTGACCGTTCTATCAATTTAGGTTTACGAAGCTGGATTCATTTACGACTTATGCTGAGACATGTATGGTCATTGGTCATGTGCTTGATACGTACCGAGAGGCAGCGTGTTTAATTACAGGGTGCATGATGTTAAAGTACCGTACTCGCTATGAGCGAAATGTCTCGCGACACGTATCGGCAGTAGCCTGATGAAAACGCGCGATTACACTTTACATACTGGGTTAGCTCGAAGAGAACCTTACATACATACATATCATCATGCTTTCATTCCCAGAGTGGGGTAGGCAGAGCTACAGAATTACCAACAACTCTAAAAATACTCCTGATAATTTTGTAACCTCATTTTGCACAAACGGGCTAAGATGTTTACCAGTGTATTAGTGACAGGTTGCAAGCCCATCGCCTAACAGTACTTCAAGCGCTTAGTCACCTCTTACGCCATCCACGGGAAGACATGGAGTGGCACTATTCTAACCCGGTAACCACAAAGGGTAAGAGATCCTTTAAAGGGATAAATTCGTATTTGTTCCTTTTTTATCGTCACTTTATTCTTTGTACATTCTGTATTGATATTTACTTATGCCCTATACTACTATACGAGGAATATTTGCACATAAATATATGTATTTGTGATCACGTTTTCGAAAACGGCTCTAACGATCTTGATGAAATTTGCGGGATAGGGGATTTTGGATCAAAAAATCGATCTGTTAAGTCGTCATCTTCGAGAAAATTCGGGTCTCGCCGAAAAATCGGGTGCCGAGGTATTAGACATATATAGACGACACTATCAAATTGTGATTTAATACCCGAGTAGAACTCAGACGCGCAGGTATACGGTAGACGGACTATACGGCATTGAAATAGAGTTGAAAAGCGATGAACCTTTTCATACCGCGACTGTACATACCCACGAGCTATACCAATGCGATATAGCTAACATAAAATCCATCTCTGTCCTAAAGCTTCTCACAAATCTATCACAACCGCGACAGCCGCGGCGCCAGCGCTCGCGCATGCTTAAATTATACTAATCCAATATAGCGCCTACTGTAGAATCTTGCGCAAGAATTGTGAACTTTAACACGAAATGGTTGTATGTAAGCTAGTGATCGATAAATGAAGTGATCTACGGGTAGGAGAATAAGGATTTCATATTAGTTACATGAAGGTTTCGATTTATAGATGAAGCAGGGCAAGTTTTTTTGTATCCGGTTCGCGAAAACATTGTGTTGAATATAGTTTAGAATAAACATAGCCTCGACTCTACCCGCGTTGTATGTAATAGACATATACGTTAATTTGAGGTCGATTTGGAAAGACTAGTCTAGTATTAATTAAAGGTTAAAATTAGTACGGGTGTCGCGGAACCAGTTCTGCATAAACCCTTGTTAAACTTCTTGCGTTCATCGATACTGATATTAAAATGGACTGTACCATGTTGTTATGATGTAATATAAAATTGTAAGAGTAAATACTATTTTGGGATTATAATAAATATTTTTACCAATGCTCGCCAAATTGACAAGCATGAAGTAATTTTGTAATAAATGGTGACAAAACTACGCTGCGCAATGCTGATAGTTTTTAATTTTTTAATTAAGAAACTCTCGACTTTCGTCACTTTGACGTCATTGGCACCAAAAGTGCGACCTCTGGGCATCTCTCTTTCTTGATCAAAAATGTTGTTATTCCTTTTAGAATTTATTACTTCATAGGAACAACCCGGGACCTAGTCTGGCTACTAGCTAGCACATCCACTGTATTATCTCATTAGGTACACCGTACATATTCTTCCTTCTCTTGGGTTTGCTCTGCCAGGTAAAATGTAGGTAATGAAATTGAGGCGTTTCCAAATTTTTCAACAATTGTTACTAGTACTAAATTAAATTAAGACATTTTGCAATAGACCACACAATTTGTAGGCATTGGTCAAACTGTGTGGTCATAAAAAACGACAAAAAATAAGCATATACACCAAGCGATAATTCCGTAGCGAGAGTAATTCAACACGTTTTAGTGCCAGACTACTTGATTTGCATACGAAACGGACTTCATAATGTGTCGTTAACACTTGAACGTGTTAAAGAAGCTGATCGAAGAACATTACTCCCACATCAACTTAAAATTAATCCTCTATAATCTCAAGTAAATCATACTCTACTCTCGCTTTCGTCGAGAATGCGATTTATCCGTCGAATATGGGCTTCAATAATGTTATTAATATCCCAACAAAAATATAAATGTAAAATAAAGGCCGAGTTATCATATGCCAACAAATGTAATAAAAATCGAACTAAATCTTTAATATTTAAGATCACAATAATGTTATCTAAAAAATGAAATAAACAGTTTAAATTTAATTTAATATATTTTTTAACTAGTTATCTTAAAGTGCTAATTTTGGCACAAGGTTGTTGACACTTGACAGTCAAATCAACTGTCGCCATTAAATAAGCAGTTCCAACAGAAGATCAGCGCTGGCTTTACGGCTAGCTAATGCTGAGTTGGGACCGTTTCGCAACAGTTTCTCTGTTCTTTTTGTATGTATGAAATGTAATTTTGTATTGTTGATAATAAATGTCTCTTTATCTTTATTTCTATGTTTTAAATATATATTTAGTTCTAACTTGTCAGTTTTCTATACATATAGTAAGTTTTCATATCTAGTAATATTCAGGTATTAAGAAAACTGTCAAGTTACAGCTCAATATGTATAATTGCATTGAATTTAATGATTTATGGGGTAATAATAGGACCATGGCTTTTTATAACTGGGCATTAAAGTCATCAAATTAAGTAATCTAATCTGTAAAAAATAGCTTCTTAGCTGCACTGGTAAATAATTTAAGAGGGTGGAAAATAAGGCCTCTTTTGGTTCGTGTTGCAGTCAAGTGTCGTTCGGCTTTTTCTTCGAACTTGTCCGAATGCACTGCCGTGGGTCTAGATCGTGTGCGTATGCGCATTAAAGTGGGTGATTTAGCGCGCTTACAGCGATATTTAGTGTAACTAGTCGATAGCCTGAGGTATGGATACAATTTATCAAGTACTACTAGTAGTTTTCGCATAGAAGTTGATTATCATTATTCCCTCTGTAACGAAAAATTTACCCTTTGTCCGTCGCCTATAAACTATCTTTCTTCCAAATTTCGTATCAATCAAGCAAGGAGAATAATAATAGGAAAGGGTTGTTTTTTTGTCTTATGCAAGAGATTTCAAATATATTTTTTCCTTAACAAAAATCAATACATAACTTGAAGGAAGCGAGATAAGAAAATAATTGCTAATGTAGATAGAGCTAATGCTCAGGAGGCGTTGTTTCAAAGTAGCTGAAGTGTTGATTAAGCGGTCGGTGAGACAGGCATTACCTGTGAGCTGGCTTTATGGGAGCCGCAGGCCACGATTATTAACCATATAGCACAGAACATAGGAAAGATAACTGATCAAATATTCAAAATCGCTTAAATAATATTGTTGTAGTAAGGGAAGTAATGGAAGGTAAGCCCTTTGTTTTATTTCACGAAAGCGGGTGGGTCATACCTACTTGTAGTCGTAACGTGTATAGACACGCACACTACGGCGACGCTTAGCTACGACAGCTAGGTACCTACTCAGGAAACGTGCACGTGCATCTATACACACGAGTATGGCACACTCGCTTTCGTGAGATAAAACAACTGTAATTGTATTGTCATAATAACATGGGCATGTCATGAGGAGGAAAGAAAGTCATGTGACGAGAAGAGTTTTAAGTATGAATGTGAAGTGCTATAGCGGAAGGGGGAGACCTAGGAAGAGATGGGAAGAATGTGTGAAGAGCAATATGAAAAACAAGAGAGTGAGTGAGATGACGGCTGATCGGGGTGTTTGGAAGAAGACGGGCTGCGCCGACCCCAAATGATTGGGATAAACTATCCCAGTTTAGTTTATTTATTCATCAATGTAATATTACAATATAAATTGCATTGAATGTCAAAAAATACGAAATTACATTGAGATAGTCAACATAAATACTAATAATCAAATAATACAAAAAAAAATACAATTAATTAAAACAACAACAGTAAAATATATAGTAAATGGTCACTTATCCGATGTCAATCATAGATTAATAAATGTTAATACAACAATAATTTTACAATTTAAGTTCCAGATGATGATGATGATCATAATGATGACATGCAACAGACACACATACTAGTATACATACACAGATAAACAGGCACAGATACGTGAAACTTGTAACACCCATTTTTTCGGGGGTTATAAACCATTATCGCTATATTATTTTATCTTCTCCGCAACTTTCAGTATCCTTTTACGAATTAACCCCTGCAGAAAATTATGAATAGGGTCGTAAAGACATCGAAACTACAAAGGAGTACAGCGCTTTGATAGAGTTACAACGTAACGGGCGTTAACAAAAGGTCTTTACTTAGTACGCTTGGTAATTATTTATTCAGGAAATCTAGGACACGCTGTTTACAGCAGCTATGTGAATCACTTTAACCTTGCGATTGCGCACGTGTGCATGTCTAAATAAATGTTAGTCTAAACTGATATTGATTCTCATAAGGGTAGTGACGACTCGCGGCCCCGGGAGGATACAATGAAAATCGCAAGAACATAATTCTTCAAAGTAAATAAAAAAAGTAGCACCGAACAATAAATAGCTCAATTAAAGATCACAATGGTAATAAAATCCATATAATCCAAAAACGTAATGATGCATCCCTTTTAATATGAGGCTCCTTGCATCTGGAGACAAAGAGTCGCCAGCTGTTGGTGCTTATGACAATAAATAAGGGAATGAAAGGTTCACTTCAACAGACGAAGCTAACTTAGACTTAGACTAACCTAACCTAGGCGAAAAGATAAAGACTGCTCGCACCGTAAACAAAGCAGGACAAGACTTAAAGGGTCCGGAAAAAAAACCGGTCAAGTGCGAGTCGGGCTTGCGTACCGCGGGTACCGTACCGCCGCTCAGTAGGTACGAGTATTATTACAGGCTGTCCCAGAAGTAAAGAGATAAATTTTCGAAGTAATTGATTTTTCTTATTTTTTTTACGAAAAATAAGCGTCATGGCCACCGTGGGCATTATATCTGTCAGATTACGCGGGAATTATGACAGTATTTTCAAAGTTTTGATATTGAAGCGAGCTGAAGACAAAGTATCTAGAAGAGTTTTATAAATGTCATGGAAAAACGGACACGACGCGTCATTTTCTCCAGATGGAGTCAGAAGAACTACTTTATATCGAATTATAAAGCGTTTTGAAGAAGAATTTCCGGAAGAAATGTTCCCGTTATGTTTCGTCAGCTAAGAACATAAATAAATTTAAAAAAAATATAAACGGAATCAGTCCATGTCTGTTAGAGTTGCTGTGGATAAATTGAAAATATCGAAGTCTAGTATAGCTCGAATGAAAACGCACGACCTACAGCTTAAAGTGTTTGCAAAATTACCTGTTTCAAAATATATTAAAGACCAAGAAGTGAGAGCTAAAAGAGGATGCCGAAGAGTGTATGAAAAAAAACTGAAAAAAGTTCTTATAATTGAGGACAAACAATCGAGACGCTGTAGATAAGTCACAAAAAGCATACCAAAGGCTAAAACGTCTGAACCACATATTTGCACAGGCTTTATGAACGCACGGATTTACCTGAGAGAATGTATAATAAAGCAATTGATTACCTGCATTGATAAATATTACCAAAAGGAAGAAACTATATTCTGGCCAGATATGGCGTAATACCACTACGCCACGGAAGTCATCCAACAACATTTTTTTTAGTATTTATGGTTTTTCTTTAAATACGTTGAAAGAAAACCTTTCTTGTAAGAGGAGCCCTTTATTGTTTAACTTAAATTATTTTTGTTAATTTGTTAGTAAATCCGGCGTAATAATGCGTCAATAATGTCCCATTTGACACCCTTCAGAAACGGTGTCCCCTTATTTCCCGACACTCATGCCATAGAACGTATCGTTTCACAGAATTTCACTTCATCGAAAGCTATTTTCTGGTTTTCAGGTAATCTTAAACATCCATTACGTAGGTTAGGTTGAGTTAGACTTGTGACTATCACAACATTCTAAACTCCTAAGCCGGGCCTAGAAAATGTTGTCTATGAAAGCTCTGAAAATTCTGTGAAGTGATACGTTCTCTGATATTTCGATGAAACCTTCGGAAACAGAACCCTAAAATGAATACCCGCAAGACTCAACTAAACTCAACATATAAGATCTAAATCAGTGGTTGTCACCTTTGACATATTTCCCCGTAACATCTCATAACTCAAGCCTCGCCGTTTACAAATGTGACCCACTGGAGCAGTACATTAGGTAGGTACTGCCTCAGTGTGTCAAGGAGCTCGTTACACCTCCAGCTTGACAGTAAACGATACATCCATATATTACAGGCTAGTTACACTTTCTGGCGGTACACCGAGCGACGAGAGTTTCTAGTAGGACTGTATGTTATGAGTTTTGACGGCATTAGCGGTTAAAAGCTAAGATATTGATATCCCGAAGTTTTTCTTAGGTAAGACCAAATTAGGAGACAACAGGAAACGGTAAAAGATAATATCAAAAACGGAAAATGCGTGAAATCAGGAGGATCGTGAAACCTATGAGTGGACGAAGATTACGAAGATTACGTAGATATTAGAGCAAGTACAGTCTGTTTCCTGAACAAAATGTATTTCCACGCATGTCACAGAGGAGAAAGGCCAATATAACCTATCTCTTTATAAATTTAGTTAGGTAATATTAAAAGCAATAAAACAGTAAAATTTAATATTGACCAGCCATGTACTATAAAAATTAAAAACCACTTGAAACCAAGGATGGAATATTCTGTGCTGATAATTTAGTATTTAGCCCATATTTCACCGCATGTATTACCCTTGTACCGAAACGCAACTACTGTTACAGTAGGAGCGATCCGGACGGATCGCAACTACTATTACAGTAGGAGCGATCCGGACGGACCCTGCGCAAGTTTCTATTCACCTATAAAAGGAAAAACCAGTTGAAAATCTCACACAAATTAACATTATATAGAAAGAAAAAAAGACTCGGGAACAAATACTAGCGCTGATCACACAAGGTGTTTGTCCCTAGAAATCGAACACGGAACGCTGGCGTCGCTGGCAGGTTTACTACCAATTACCTAACCCAACCTAACCGGGTAGTCAATCTGTCAAAGTCTACGTAACAATTATATTATTTACACGACGTACACGACCCCACATCAAAATTGCACATGAAAGTGCGCAAGCGACGTTGCCCACCGTACCACCGTGTGCTAACGATAACTGTGGGCTAAATGATGATTATGCTTGTAACAGCCTTGATAGCTGTGAAACGGTGTGTGTTATTAATTTTATTAAAAGGCAGTTATCATTTTAAAAGGCGTTAACTTGATGTGAAATGTGTGTATGGCTTTAACATGCAGATTTTCTAGTTAACGTAGAAAGGAAGTGCTCGACGTAAACATGTGTTTATTGCGTTTTTCGTTGTTTATAATAACTGCTTTTGAATACGAAAAGTTAGTGGTATTTTGTTTTGGACAATTATTATTCATATTAATAAACAGAGATATTTCCCTTCCACTTCCTGACACTG